>JAZHEH010002745.1:0-4800000 GCA_036589455.1 Ateles fusciceps | reverse complement strand
TTGTATCAATGACAAGCAAGATAAATTGCCCCTCCAAACCTTGAAAAGACTCAGTAATTTGGGGCACCTTCACTGGAAAGTAGAAGGAATGATTGACAGGGCTAAAACAGTGACTAGGTGAAAGACTAGAAAAAAAATTCAGGCTACTAGCTCCTCTTTACCACATCAAGGTGGGCAGGGGATTGCAAGATTCTTTATGGCAGAAACTGAATCTCCTTGAAAACGATACTTACAATAACTGACATTGTGGGTACCCATTTAAAAGCCAGCTGAATACCTGAAGCCCACACAGTGGTGCCTGTCTATACATCCTATCCATGTACAGATAACTACCAATTAGATTTTACTGCATCACTCTTGATGTCTATTTCTGTAGACTGCTTTATCTCTTGATAATAGGTTGCTTTTCCCTTGCTTTTTTGATTGAATGCTAGAGAGTTCGTGCAAAAGACCAATGGAGATTCATTTAAATATATATGTGAAAAAAGAAAAACATTACCTCTACCTCATAAGATAAACAAAATTAGTTAAGATGGACCATAGATCTAACTATAAAGAAATTAAGTGTTTAGAAGAATTCATAGGAAAATATATCCATGATCCTATAGTGGAAAAGATTTCTTAAAGGGCACAAAAAGCACTAACCATAAAAAGCCAACTGATATGTTGGATATTAATTTATCCAACATATCATGTTAGGTATCAATTTATCCAACATACCAATGTTGGATAACAATCCCAGCCTCCCAAAGTGCTGGGATTACAGGCATGAGCCACCATACGTGGCTGGTCTACATTTCTGTAGAGTAAAAGAAACACACACATGTGTGTGTGAAATGCATATACATACTATATATATAGCGTGGGTGTATGTGCATACATACAATACATATATACACATATGTAGGCGTATATATGTATACATGTTGATATATTAATGCAACTACTTTGGAAAACTGTTCATCAGTGTCTACCAAATCTAAACACATACCTATTGCACAACTCGGGAATTTTACTACTAGGTATTTACCTAAGATAATTTAGTACATATGTCTACCAAAATATGGCAAAAGAATGTTCATAGTAATTTTTTTCATAATAGAATTAAATTGAAAATTATCAAAATATCAATGGGAAAATGGATAAAGTATTTATAGCATGTATACACAGTGGAATAGTTATTATAACAATTATTAAATTAATAGCAATTATAATAGTTATTGTAATCATAATTACAATATTAAAAAAGAATCAACTATTCTACATGTAACAACATGGATAAATCTCACAGGCAACATTTTTAGTAAAAACTAGTTATAAAAACATGTATATTGTATGTTTTATTTATATGAAGTTTAAATAGAACCCAGAATATCTATGGATAGTGATTATCTCTGGAGGCTATTATCCGAGGTGGTGGAAATATTCTATACTTTGATTGAGTATTGTTATATAAGTTTACACATATGTAAATATTTATCAAATTGTTCATTTAAGATCATTGCACATTAATGAATATGCATTACTTATTCCTTAATAAAAAATGTTAGAAGTTTTTTTAAAACAAAATGGTCAGCTAAGGTCATCACACACTTGAAGAAAATCTCTAAAACAGGACACAGATAAAACAATAATTATTTTTCCCAGAGAGTCAAGAGGTTATATGACATCTATGAATCTATGAAATAGAGAAATTTTTTTAAAAAAGACAGAGAACAAGAGATAGTTTTTTTAAAGGATAAATAAAATAACTATTTTCTATGAAAATACAGTTAAGAAAGTTATATAGAAAGCAGAAAAAAACATTGGGAGATAGTCAATAAAAAATAGATTTTTAAAAAATGTAGTCTCTCCAGGTAAACATGCTCATAACAGATCACAGTAATCCTTCCCCTGATGATTTCACTCTTCTAACCCTGCAAAGGACTTAAGCCTATTATCCCAAAACAAGGCTGCTGAGTGCTGCAATAGAATCTATCTGTTCTTTGCCCAATTTTGTCAACTCAGATCAGTGTATATTTATTTTCTCTCTCTCTCTCTCTCTTTTTCTTAAGATACGGTCTTGCTTTGTCACCCAGGCTGGAATGCAGTGACATAATCATGGCTCACTGTAGCCTCAACTTCCCAGGCTCAAGCGATCCTCCCATGTCAGCCTCCCAAGTAGCTGGGCCCACAGGCATGTGCCACTATGCCTGGCTAATTTCTTTTATTTTTTGTAGAGACTGGGACTTGCTGTGTTACTAGGATGGTCTCAAACTCCTGGGCTCAAGCAGTCCTCCTGCCTCAGCCTCCCAAGATGATGGGATTACAGGCATGAGCCACCACACCTGGCTGGTGTATATTTCTTTAAAGTAAAAGAACCACACACACACACACACACGTATGTGTGTGTATGTGTATACATATTATATATAGTGTGGGTGTATGTGTATACATACTAAACGTATACATATATAGATGTATATATATATACATATATGTGTTTATATGTTTATATGTATATATGTATACACATACACACAACATATATAGTTTATATATAGTTATATATGTTTATATGTATATATATACACATACACACACTATATATGGTTATATATACATACGCACATATACATGTGTATGTATACACACACAAACACAGAGATTATTATAAAAAATTGGCTCACATAATTATGGTGTCTGAGAAGTCCAAACCCAGGAGAACCTATAGTATAGTTCCATCTGAGTCTGAAGGTCTGAGAAGCTGGAGAGCTAACAGTATAAGTCTGAATAGTCCAAAGACAGAAATAAAACTATGTCCCAGCTGGAAAACTGTCAGAGAGAAGGAACTTTTTCTTACTCAGTCTTATATTCTTTTCAAGCCTTCAATTGATTGGATAAGGCCCACACACACTGGGAGAGAGGGGCAAATCTGCCTGACTGGGTCTACTGATTCAATTATTAATCTCATCCAGAAGCACCCTCATAACTACATCCAAAAAAATGTTAGACTGTATATCTGGGCACCTTGTGTCCCAGTCAAGATGACACATACAGTCATTTACCACACTTGGTAACAATTACTTCTTCACCTATAATTGGCATCTATAATTTTTTGAACAAAATTGAGAAAACACATTAATTAACTTTTACTTAGTTTTATTTGATAGATGAAATTTCAAAAGATGGTCTATTTGAGAAGAAGAAAATAACCAATATGGTCCCTGGTGGTTAACAAAAATAAAATGATAAGAGAGGTGGGAATAGTTTGAGCCAGACCTTTTGATATATCACATTACTTAACCCTCTGTATTGATCCATTTAAAAATATTGCATGTTATCATTTCAAAATCATTTCTGTTTTTCTGTCATCTTAAATAAATCATGTATATTATTAAAATTTGGATAATATGCTAAGACACAAAAAGAAAAATCGACCATGATTCTTCTGCACAGAGATGATTACTATTGATAGTTATGAATTCTATGTTCTTTTCTCTCTCTCACCATATACATATTTTGGAGGACAAAATTGATATCATACATAAAAATCAAATAAATGTTTTTCCTTTAAGAATATATTGTAGATCTCTTCTTATATAACTAGTGTAGATTTATAAAATCACATTTCTTTTTTTTGAGATGGAATCTTGCTCTCTTGCCCAGGCTGGAGTGCAGTGGTGTGACTTTGGCTCACCACAACCTCTGCCTCCTAAGTTCAAGCAATTATCCTCCTTAGCCTCCCAAGTTAGCTGAGATTACAGGTGCGCACTGCCACACCCAGCTAATTTTTGTATTTTTTCGTAGAGACAGAGTTCACAATGTTGGCCAGGCTGGTCTTGAACTCATGACCTCAGGTGATCCACCTGTTTCTGTCTCCCAAAGTGCTGGGATTATGGGCATGAGCCCCTGTGTCTGGCCATAAAAATCACTCTTAATACATAATATTTCATCATATAGATGTTCCATGATTTACTTACCATTCTATTATTGTTAATCACTAAATATGTTTCAATTTAAAAATTATTATAAATGACATAAAATATAACAACAATGTGAGACACTTAAACCTTTTTAAAAGTATTTGGCTCTTATTGCCAAATTGCCTTTAGAAATGTCACAAATACCTTTATACTAGGTGCTGCACTAAAGTGACTGTTTAACTCATCTGTAGCCAAGAAATTTCATTTTTATGAAATCCTCAACAACCAAAAGGAAAAAAATTATAACTTGTTGGTTTTTAATTTTGAATTTCTATGTTTCTGATATTGTTAAACATTTCTTCATATATTTATTGGGCATGTTATGTCCTCCTCTTATGAATTGCCCATTCATAATATTTTCCCAAGTATCAACTGTGGCTTTTTTCCCCTCTTTTTCTTATTAATGTGTAAAAACTTAATAAATTAAGCATATCAAGACAAACAATTTTCAAATACTTTTCTTCTTTTGTTGTTGTTTTTGTTTGTTTGACAAATTACACATGTCAACATGAAGGAACATTTGTGAATGGAAAGACAAGTGAAAACACCAGGGTCAAAAGGGTTAACAGGAAGCGAATACTACTTTAAACATGGCTGTGTTTGAAAAATATAGCTGAAGAGGTCATCACTAAATCAAAAAGCAGAAGAAGTCTGGAAGAATTGTTTTTATAGTTAAAATGTATTTTGGGGGGGTCTCCCTTATGTTTGTATTACATAACCAAGGCATTAACGGGATAAAGTCTCTCTCCCAAGAACCTACTAAGAAGTCAGTTCTTTGAACGACAATAGATATTGTTCTTTTCAAGAATGAATATGTCTTTTGGCTAAACATGGATAAAAGCTTTTGCTCAATATGGCATAATAACTCCAGCAGGCTCACAGCAGCAAAACTAAGTCTGTCTCAAAGTGTCTTATTACAATAAAATCAAATTTAACCTCTTAAACCCAAGACATAAATCACTCAGTTTTCTCTTCTTTCAAACAATTTGTGAGTATATTACCATAAATACTACCTGTCACAAGACTGATAGCTGTCAGTAGCTCAAAAATACGAATAAAATTGAAAATGCATTTGAATACGGTAACCATAATAGCATTTTGTAGAGAGATGACAATAATTCAAGGTTATGGCAGACAAGGAAAAAAAAAAAACCTCAGTAATAGTGAAATCTAGAAAACTTTCTTCAAATTAAATAAAACCCCAAATAGTCTTACCAGAGTTATATTTCCACCAAATATAACAGTCGGTAAAATACTTATTGGCCCTCGATAGTTTGTAGCAGTGGCAAATTGAGTTTACTTTGTGAATTTTTATATTGAAAGTATATATCAAGTTGCAGGGCATAATTTCAAAACTGCACAATCTGAGTTTATATTTCATTCCAAATGATACCTGAAACTCTCATTAATATTTCTCCAACAATGTGACAATCTCTCCTGAATTTTAAAACATATTTTTAAATCATTAGCTGAAATGAATAAATCTCAGTTATTCAAATAAAGACTTTTAAATGACCCAAGTCAATGTATTTTAGATAAAAGAAGTTTTTCCAAATGTTCAAACTCAATTTGTATCCCTTTTGCATTTTCTGATTTAAAAAACATAGTATTACATGCAGCAACTTAGATGAATCTCAAGGACGTTATGTTAAGTACAAAAAGCCAACCCGCAGGTTATATGCTTTATTATTCCATTTGTACAACATCCTTGAAATGACAAACTAAGAGATGGAGAAGAGATTAGTGGTTGTCAAGGGTTAGGGGTGGAGGTAGGTGTGACTAATAAAGGGATAGCATGACAGAGTTTCTTTGTGTTGCTTGAATATTTCTGTATCTTGATTGCGGTAGTAGTTATAGAAATCTATACATGGGACATGGGATAAAATTGCATAGAACAACACACACACACACACACACACACACACACGTACACACACAAATGCATTTAAAAACTGGTGAAAATTGAACAAAGTCTGTTGTCTACTGAATGTTTTGTACCCATGTCAGTGTCCTGGTTTTTGTGCTACAGCTATATAAGATGTCACCACTAGAAGAAACTGGGTGAAGGGTTCATGAGGTTCTACGTATTAATTTTGCAACTTTCTGTGTATCTGTAATTATTTTAAAATAAAATGTTTTTTAAAGCATGATATCCATTCATTCAAACTTTTAATGTCATATAGACAATTGTTAGAAAGAAAGCAAATTAGAACTCTTAGCAGCCAAATGATATGTCAAAAATTCATGCACTAACCAATTCATTTTATTTATTGGAGAATTCCTCAGGTTCTCATTCAATGCCTACTTGCTCTTCAAACACATTTCTTTTGTACTTGGTAATCTGATTCCACAACTATAACAGACACATTCACTCAATGCTCTATCTCCAGATAAATAAATCAGCAGCTCTGGGGTTAGGGACAAAGGCATTGATTTAAAAGAAAACACAAAAAAAACACTACTGTCCCCCAGGTGATTCTGATATGCAGCCAGGATTGAAAACCATGGCTATAAATGGTAATTGAAACTACCAGAGTGGATGAGATGATCTAAAGAGATTGTATGGCCGTGTTTCTAAACCTTGGATGCATAGAACAGTCACCTGGAAACTCTAAAATATACTGATGTCTGGTTCCTCTCCCCCAGAGAATCTGATTTACTTGGTCTGGGGTGCAGCCTGGGATTCAGGATTTGGAAAATCTCCCCTAGCGATTGCAATAATCAGTCAAGGTTGTCAACCACTGTTATACATATACAGAAAAAGGAAAGGTCAAAGTCAGAACCCCGAGGAATATTGACTTTAAATCATGAAAAGAGAAAGTCATAAAGATAATCGTAGAATTGTAGAAATAAGATGAAAAAATGACTAGAAAATCACATTATGGAAGCCAGAGGAAGCACGTATTTTAAGAAGTAGAAAACAGACAACAATATCAAATGAAACTAATAAGTATATTAAGGTGACAGCAGTAATCATAATCACGAATTATAGTACTTGCTACATTCACAGAGTAGGCAGGTAATTGACAAGCACTACCCCATTTCATTTTTACAAAAACCTCATGAATTTCATGAGTAAATAATAAAGAACAAACTGATTACTGTTTTAACTAGAAATTGGAGGTGAAATAGGACATGTAACTTCCTGTGGTGGCACACCTGGTTAAGGACGTAACCAGATCCAGAGCCTACAATCTGGAAGGTGTAGAATTTAGCTCCACAGAGCTCCCAGCTTTAGATTTTTGCTTATGTTGTATCTTTTGGGATGTGCTTCCACTGCAGCACTCCTCCCTCATTATCAGAAACTCTTCTCTTTATTTGCCCCTAATATTTCTGTTCTAGTCAATTTGATTTTGATTCCTCCTAGTGTATCCTGAAAACTCATGGAGATTCGTCAGATGTCCCTGAAATTCTGGAAGATGTAACCTGACACAGCACTGTGGAACCTTCCTAGGGCCGTACAGTTTTTTGCATTTACTTACAATTTGAATCCTGTGGGGACTTTCCTCACTTTTGCTGGTTGTTGTCAGAAGACCCTTCCCCCAGGTAGTGTAGTGTCCTCTCTTTGTGGGATATGTGTTGATGATTTTTTAAAATTTCCCTGGCTTGTACAATATGTTGTAGACATCTACAACATATTTCCCTACCAGCCCTACCACACAATTATTGATTTTGGTGCTTTGTGCATCCTCCCCTCTATTCTGGAATATGCAGGGATTCTTTTTCCTAGTTTTTTGAATACATCATCCACAATATCCCCCCTACAATCCTAATTAGTCTTCTTCGTTTTCAGGGGAATTTTTGGAAGACTAACAGACTCCACTGTCATATCTACTAAAGTGAAACAGTGTATAAGGCCTACACTATGACCTAGCCCTCTCATTGCTAGATATATTCCCAATGAAAGTATATACATGTTTTCAAAATGTACGTAAATGAATATCCATAGCAACACTATTTGCCATAGCCCCAAACTTGAAACAACCCAAATGTCATTTGTATAATGGACATATAAACCTTGGTATATTTATATAATGAAATGCTAGATAGCAATGAAAATGAATGAACTACAACTATCTTTAACAGCATAAATGTATCTCGTAAATATAACACTAAGAAAAAGAAGCCTGACAAAACAGTAAATATTGTACGCTTCTGCAATACAAAGTCCAAAACTATTTGGAGACAAAATAGTAGTTACTTTTGTAAATGGAAGGAAAGAGTAAGAAAGGAAGGGGCAAGAAAGCACAGGAAGGCTTCTGTGTTTCTGAGAATGTTTTGTTTCATGATGTGGGGGCTGTTTAAATTGGTTTGTTTACTCTGCAAAAATTTATTCAGCTGTACGTTTATGATCTGTACACTTTTTTCTATGTATGTCAAATTAGGATTAAAATTTTACATAAAATATGTACACAGGAGCAAAATGCACAGAAATGCTATATAATTTGCATGTTAATGAAATGAATCCAAATGTACATCAGCTAGAAAGAAAAAAAGATACATTAAAAAAATTCTCCTGTCACAGTGATAAGTCCCTATAAGCATATTACATCTGCAATCAAAAGGAAGAGTTAGGTCTCTGTGGTATTAGCCATCACATTCACCAGGGTGTAAAAATATACACAAAATTTAGCAGCTTTGCTAGTACATGTTTTAGTACTACAAGACTAAAAAATGTTTTTCACCTACCTTTAATAAATAAAATCATGACATTCTTTCCTTAAACATTATCTAGAGACAATTCTAGATTTTCCCATAAAAGTAGGTCTGAAACTGGAAGTTTCTGGTCACTTATGTAAGATGCTTAGAAGTTGCCAGTCTGTCCATACAAGTAAAAAGCTGAACAAACTGAAAAATCAATAATTCTCAATCAGGGAAATGAGGTCACAGGGCAAACTGCTACCCTTAGAATTGGAGAGACAGAAAGGTAGACACAGAGAATCAAAATTTACCTGAGACAGAGCCTTTGTGGGAAGCAGTACCAGGGTAGGAAAACCTAAAGTGTAATTGATGAAATGATGGAGGCTTGGTGTAGACAAGCTTGAAAGTTAAAAACTCCAGGAGGACCTAATCATAGGGAAGCCTCACACTTTTGTGAGTCTCTCCACCAGGAGCTCTATCAGGTTCTCATGGCAAATATGAGAGAAAAATCCCCTGGTGCTTCTGGAGGGAAGAGGGGGAAAAAGCATAAGAAACAACCAAAGCATTCTGTTCTTCTTAACACAACCTGCTCTCAGGAGAAACTATTTTACTAGAACCCAATCTTTTGGGATATTCTCAGGACCTAACTGACCTGGGGGAAGGGAGATACCCAGCTCCAGCTCCTTCTGGCCTTCTACGTGGGAGAAAGGAAATGTCCAACTCCAGCCCCTTCTAGCCATCCTGTCCCACCTAAGAAGTACAAAACTGAGAAGCACCCATGAAGTTCACAGTCCAAAGGCACAGACTCACCAAAAGATTGAAACCTAATCCTAGGACTCTAGAACACTTCCTCTCCCTCAACACATTATTACTACATCACTGAAGTTTACTTATCAATAAAAAAAATGTAAGACATACTAAAAAGACAAAAAGAGCTTAAAGAGAATGAACATACATCAGAACCAGACTCAGATATGGCAGAAATGTTGGAATTATCAGACCAGGAATTAAAAAAAAAAACACTATAATTAATATGCCTTAATTAAAAGGGATTTAATAGATTTAAGTCGACAGCATCCAAGAATAGATAGATAATGTATGCAGAGAGAGTTAAAAATCAAGGAGAAATGCTGGACATAAAAAAGAAAATATCAAAAGAAACGCTAAGATTAAAAACAATGTAAAATAAATTAGTAACTTTGATGGGCTCTGTAGTAGACCAGACATGGCTGAGGAAAGAATCTCTAAACAATAGAAACTTCTAAAACTGAAAAGCAGAGAGAAAAAAGACTACATAAAGCCAGTACAGAATTCCAAGAATAGGCTTGGCATGGTGGCTCACACTTGTAATCCCAGCATTTTGGGAGGCCAAGGCAGGTGGATCATGAGGTTAGCAGTTGAGGTCAGGAGTAGAAGCTGCCTGCTGCCTAAGAAAATCAGCATGGTAAAATCCTGTCTTTATTAAATATACAAAAATTACCCTGGTGTGGTGGCACACACCTGTAATCCCAGCTACTCAGGTGGCTGAGGCAGGAGAATCACTTGAACCCAGGAGGCAGAGGTTGCAGTGAGCCAAGATCACGCCGCTGCACTCCAGCCTGGGCAACAGAGCAAAACTTTGTCTCAAAAAAGAATTCCAAGAATAGTGGGACAGCTAAGACAGTATAACACACATGTAATGAAAACATCAGAAGGAAAAGAAAAAGAGGAAGGAAGAGAAACAATATTTGAAGCAGTAATGACTGAGGATTTCCCTCAAATTAACGTCTGACACTAAGCCACAGATCCAGGAAGCTCAGAGAACACCAAGTAGAATAAATGCCAAAAATTCCTACACCTAGTTATATTATAGTCAATCTTCAGAAAATCAAAAAATTTTCTTTTAATCTTGAAAGAAACCAGAGGTAGAAAACACTTTACCTATAGAGGAGCAAGATCAGAATTCTGTCTGACTTCTTCTTAGAAACTAAAGCAAGCAAGAAGACAATGGAGTGAATTATTTAAAGTGTTGTGAGAAAAAAAATCACCAACCTAGAATCTTCTACCCTGTGAAATAATTTTTCACAAGGGGAAGGAGAAATAAAGATTTTCTCAAACAAAAAGTGACGAGTCTGTTGCCAGTAGACCTGCCTTGTGAGAAATTTTAAAAGACATTCTTTAGAGAGAAGGACAATGATATAGGTCAGAAACTTGGATCTACATGTAAAAAAAGAACAATGTCAAAGAAAGAATAAGTGAAGATAAAATAAAAACATATTTTTCTTATTCTTAATTAACAGATAGAAGGTTGTTCAACATAATAAAAACAATGTATTCAATTAAGTATGCCTATACAAAATGTATATTTTTTATATATATATATATATATATATTTGCTTATGCATATATGAAGTGAATGACAGCAATGATTCAAGGGATAGGAGGGAATATTTTGTTACTGTAATATACTTGTACTAGCCATGAAATGTACTTGTTCTAGCCATGAAGTAGCACATTGTTATTTGTTAAGGAACTTGAATTAGTTGTAAATGTATAGTGCAAACTCTAGGGCAACCACTAAAACAAGTTTTAACGATGTGTAATTTATATGGTAAGAAAAGACAGAAAATGAAATAATATAAAGTGCTTAATTAAAACCACAAAAGGCAAGAAAATTGTGGATGACAAAAATAAAAACAAAAAATGAGGGCAAGATAACTTGGAAAGGGGCCAAGATAGCCAACTAGAAATAGCTGTGGGAAGCTCCCACAGAGAAGAAGGTAAATGGCAAGTGAGCTGTGTACCGGCAATTGAGGTATCCAGGTACTCTCACTGGGACTGACTAGGCAGTTGGTGTGACCCACGGAGAGTGGGGAAAAGCAGGGGTAGAGTGACAGCCCAACAGGGAGCTGCACAGGGCTCACCCCAAGCCAGGGGAAGTGGTGAGTGATTGTGCTACCCCACCCAGAAAACCACGCTCTCTCCACGAATCTGTGCTTCATGAGGATCATGAGATCCTCCTCATGAGCCACACCACCAGGGCCTTGGGTTCCAGGCACAGAGCTGTGCAGAGTTTTGGCAGCCACACAGCTGGAGACTGCCTAAGATGGTGGAGTTCAGGGGGGTGGGGCGGCCACTTTCACTGCAGCTGCCTGCTGCCTAAGATGACTATGTTCCCAGGGGGCATAGTGGCAGCCATCATTGCAGCTGCCTGCTGCCCAAGACAACCAAGAACCCAGTGGGAGGGGCAGCCATCATCACTGCAGCTGCCTGCTGCCTAAGAAGACTGAGCACCTGGAGGGAGGGGGTGGCAGCTATCACTGCAGCTCCAGTCTGTTATTTTTCACCTGCCAGTGCAGGGGATACTGGGCACTTTGGACCCAGGAGGAATTCCCCACAGTGCAGCACAGTGGCTGTGACAGATCATGGCCAGACAGCTCCTTAGGCTAGACCCTGACTCATCCCTTCTCATTATGCAGGGCCTCCCTATGGGAGTTTCAGCAACTCCAGCCAGGGTTTTTGAACAGAACTCTGATCTCCCTAGGACAGAGCCCTAGGGAAGGGGTGGCTGCAGTCTCTGCAGATCAGCAGACTTAGTCCTTCCCCCTGCTGGCTCTGAAGAATCCAGGCATTCCAGACAAGTGAGATTATCCCCAGTGCAATGCATTCCCTCCACCAAGGGGCAGACAGAGTGTTTCATTAAGCAGGTCCCTGATCCCATGCCTCCTCACTGGGTGAGACCCCCCTCCAATGGGGGTCACTAGACACATACAAGAGCCTTTCCACTGGCATCAGGTTGGTGCCCCTCTGGGACAGAGCTCCAGAGGAAGGAGCAGGCAGCCATTTTTGCTGTTCTGCAGCCTCCACTGGTGACAGGAGGGACCCAGGTGAATATGGTTGATAGTGGACCCCCAGCAAACTGCAGCAGCCCTACAGAAGAGGAGCCTGACTGTTAAAAGAAAAGCAAACAAACAGAAAACAACAACAACAACAACAACAGCATCAGCAAAAAAGTCCCCCACCAAGATTCCATCCAAAGGTCAACTGCCCCAAAGATCAAAGCCAGATAAACTCTCAAAGATGAGAAAGAAGCAATGGTAAAACAATGAAAACTCAAAAAGCCAGAATTCCTCTTCTCGTCCAAATGATTGCAACACCTCTCCAGCAAGGGCACAGAACTGGGCAGAGGATGAGATGGATGAATTGATAGAAGTAGGCTTCGTAAGGTAGATAATAACGAACTTTGCTGAGCTACAGGAGCATGTTGTAACCCAATGTCAAGAAGCTAAGAACTGTGATAAAACATTACCGGAGCTGTTAACCAGAACAACCAGTTCAGAGAGAGGCATAAATGACCTGATGGAGCTGAAAAATACAACACAAGAACTTAACAATACAACCACAAGTATCAGTAACTGAATAGACCAAGTGGAGGAAAGAATTTCAGAGTTTGAAGACTAACTTGCTGAAATAAGACAGGCGGACAAGATTAGATTAAAAAAAGAATAAAAAGGAAGGGACAAAACCTCTGAGAACTATGGGATTATGTAACAAGACTGAACCAACAAATGATTGGGGTACCTGAAAGAGACGGAGAGAATAGAACCAAGTTGGAAAACATACTTCAGGATATCATCCAGGAGAACTGCCCCAACCTAGCAAAACAGGCCAACATTCCAATTCAGGAAATCCAGAGAACCCCAGTAAGATACTTGGTGGGAAAATCAACCCCAAGACACATAATCTTCTGATTCTCTAAGATTGAAATGAAGAAAAAAATGTTAAGGCACCCAGAGAGAAAGGCCAGGTCAGCTATAAAAGGAAGCCCATCAGACTAACAGCAGACCTCTCAGCAGAAACCCTACATGCCAGAAGAGATTGGGGGCCAATATTCAACATTCTTAAAGAAAAGAATTTCCGACCCAGAATTTCATATCTGGCCAAACTAAACTTTGTAAGTGAAGGAGAAATAAAATGAAATCCTTTCCAGACAAGCAAATGCTAAGGGAATTTGTTACCACTAGGCAGCCTTGCAAAAACTCCTGAAAAAAGCACTAAATATAGAAAGAAAAAAACCTGTACCAGTCACTACAAAAATGCACTGAAGTACAAAGACCAATGGCACTACGAGGCAACTACATCAGCAAGTCTGCAAAATAACCAGCTAGCATCATGCTGACAGAATCAAATTCACACATAAAAATATCAACTTTAAATGTAAATATGCTAAATGCCCCAATTAAAAGACACAGAATGGCAAGCTGAATAAAGAGTCAAGACCCATTGGTGTGCTGTATTCAAGAGACCCCCATCTCACATGCAAAGACACACATAGGCTCAAAATAAAAGGATGGAGGAAAATTTACCAAGCAAATGGAAAGCAGAAAAAAGCAGGAGTTGCAATCCTAGTTTCTGACAAAACAGACTTTAAGTCAACAAAGATCAAAAAAGACAAAGAAGAGCATTACATAATGGCAAAGGGTTCAATTCAACAAGAAGAGCTAACTATCCTAAATATATATGCTCCCAATACAGGAGCACCCAGATTCATAAAATAAGTTCTTAGAGACCTACAAAGAGACTTAGACTCCCACACAATAATAGTGGGAGAATTTAACAACCCACTGTCAATAATAGCAGATCATCCAGACAAAAAATTAACAAGGATATTCAGAACTTGAACTCAGCTATGGATCAAGTGGACCTAATAGATATCTACAGAACTCTTCACCCAAAAACAACAGAATACACATTCTTCTCAGTACCACATGGCACTTAATCTAAAATTAATCACATAATAGGAAGTAAAATACTCCTTAGCAAATGCAAAAGAACTGAAATCATAACAAACGGTCTCTCAGACCACAGGGCAATCAAATTAGATCTCAAGATTAAGAAACTCACAAAAAACCACACAATTACATGGAAATTGAACAACCTTTTCCTGAATGACTCCTGGATAAATAATAAAATTAAGGCAGAAATCAAGAAGTTCTTTGAAATAAATGAGAACAAAGACAATGTACCAGAATCTCTGGGATGCACTGTTTTAGCTGCAATAAAGCAGTGTTAAGAGGTACATTTATAGCACTAAATGCCCACACCAAAAAGCTAGAAAGATCTCAAATCAACACCCTAACATTACAACTAAAAGAACTAGAGAACCGGCTGGACACGGTGGCTCATGCCTGTAATCCCAGCACTTTGGGAGACCAAGGCAGGCAGACCACCTGAGGTTGGGAGTTTGAGACCAGCCTGACCAACATGGAGAAACCCCATTTCTACCAAAAATACAAAATTAGCTGGGCGTGGTGACGCATGCCTGTAATCCCAGCTACTGGAAAGGCTGAGGCAGGAGAATTGCTTGAACCCGGGAGGCAGAGGTTGTGGTGAGCCAAGATCGTGCCATTGCATTCCAGCCTGGGCAACAAGAGCAAAACTCCATCTCAAAAAAAAAAAAAAAAGAACTAGAGAACCAAGAGCAAACAAACCCCCAAGCTAGCAGAAGACAAAAAATAACCAAGATGGGAGTGGAACTGAAGCAGATAGAGACATGAAAAACCCTTCAAAAAAATCAACAAATCCAGAGCTATTTTTTTAATTAATAAAAAGGATAGGCTGCTAGCTAGAATAATAAAGAAGAAAAGAGAGAAGAATCAAATAGGCACAATAAGAAATGATAAAGCAATTATCACCACTGACTCCACCAGAAATACAACCATCAGAGAATACTATAAACACCTCTATGCAAATAACATAGGAAATCTAGAAGAAATAGATAAATTCCTACACACTTAAACACTCCCAAGACTGAACCAGGAAGAATTATTGTGTGAGAGTTTGAATAGACCCATACAAGTTCTGAAATTGAGGCAGTAATAAATAGCCTGCCAACCAAAAAAAAAAAAAAAAAAAAAAAGCCCAGGACCAGATGGATTTATATCTCAATTCTACCAGAGGTACAAAGAGGAGATGATGGTACCATTTCTTCTGAACCTATACCAAACAATTGAAAAGGAGGGATTCCTCCCTAACTCATCTTATCCAGCCAGCATCATCTTGATACAAAACCCTGGCAGAGATACAGCCAAACAGAAACTTCAGGCCAATACCCCAGATAAATATTAATGCAAAAATTCTCATTAAAATACTGGCAAACTGAATCCAGCAGCACATCAAAAAGTTTATCCATCACAATCAAGTCAGCTTCATCCCCCGAGATGCAAGGCTGGTTCATCCCTTGACGAACATTGATGCAAATATTCTGAATAAAATACTGACAAACTGAATCCAGCAGCACATCAAAAAGCCTAACACATGGACATAGGGCAGGAAACAACACACACAGGGGCCTGTCAGGTGGTCAGAGGGAGGGAGAGCATCAGGATAAATAGCTAATGCATGCAGGGCTAAACACCTAGGTGCTGGGTTGATGGGTGTGGCAAACCACCATGGCACATGCTTATCTATGTAACAAACCTGCATGTCTTGTGAACTTAAAATTAAGTTAAAGAAAAAAAAATGAGGGCAACAAATAGAAAGCATGTCAAATATGATAGATGTTAATTATATCAATAATCATTTCAAACATCAGTGGTCCAAACAGCAATTAAAAGAGAGAGACTGTCAGAATGGATTGAAAAAAAATGACCCAACTATATGTTGTTCATAAGAAACCCACTTTAAATATAAAGACAAATATAGATTGAAAATAAATGATGGAGGAGAATATATCATGCTAACAATGATCAAAAGAAAGCAAAAGTAATTATATTAATTTCAGACAGAGCACACTTCACAACAAACAACATTATCAGGAATAAAGAGGGACATTAAAAAAGATAAACAGGTACAGATTTTAAGATGACATAACAATCCTTAACGTATATGCACCTAACAAAAGAGTATGAAGCTATGTGAGGCAAAAACTGTGAAGAGAAATAGATGAATCCACTACCATAAATGGACACTTCAACATCCCCTTACCAGGTATAAACAGATTCAGTAGGCAAAAACACCATTGAAGACATGTAGTTGAATTCAATACCTCCATCAATCAACTGGATGTAAATGACATCTATCAACCACTTCAACAACAGAATGCATACTTATCCCAAGCACACATGCACCAAGATAGACCATGTTCTGTGACATAAACGCAACTTAAAATTAAAAAAAACTATATATATATATAAATCATACAATATCCGCTCTCAGACCACAAGGAAATTTAGTTAGAAATTAATAATGGAAAGATAACTGAAAAATCTGAAAATACATGAAGATTAAATCACACACTTCTACATAACTCATGTGTCAAGAAGAAATCTCAAGAGAAACTTAAAAGCATATTAAACTAAATCAAAACAAAAGCATAACTTATCAAAATTTATGGAATGTGGTGAAAGCAGTGTGTAGAGGGAAATTCATAGCATTAAATGTAGATATTAGAAAAGATGAAAGACCCAAAATGAATAATCTGTCTCTACCTTGGAAAACTAGCAAAGAAAGACCAAATAAAATCCAAAGTAAGCAGAAGAAAAGAACTAATAAGAATTTGAGTCAAAATCAATGAAATTGAAAACAGAAAATCAACAGAGAAAACCAACAAAACCAAAAGTTGGTTCTTTGAAAAGATCAGTGAAATTGCCACCAACGACACGCAGGAGGTGGAGGAGGTCACCCCGCAGGCGAGGCCCAGGCAGCGGTCGAAACGAATCACCATTATTACCAGCAGCAGCAGCAGCAGCAGCAGCAGCAAGCGGGCGAGCAGCAGCTGAGGGAGTCTGCGGACATGGAAATGGAAGCTGGAGATACAGGTGACTCGCCAAGAATTACTCAGAACCCTGTGATCAATGGGAACGTGGCCCTGAGTGACGAACACAACAACACAGAGGAGGACATGGAAGATGACACCAGTTGGCGCTCCGCAGCAACCCTTCAGTTCACTGTGGAGGGCTTCAGCAGACTGAGTGAGTTGGTCCTTAGTCCTCCATGTTTTGTGCGAAATCTGCCATGGAAGATTATGGTGATGCCACGCTTTTATCCAGACAGACCACACCAAAAAAGCGTAGGATTCTTTCTCCAGTGCAATGCTGAATCTGATTCCACGTCGTGGTCTTGTCATGCACAAGCAGTGCTGAAGATAATAAATTATAGAGATGATGAAAAATCATTCAGTCATTGTATTAGTCATTTGTTCTTCCATAAAGAAAATGACTGGGGATCTTCTGATTTTATGGCCTGGAGTGAAGTGACTGATCCTGAGAAAGGATTTATAGATGATGACAAAGTTACCTTTGAAGTCTTTGTACGGGCGATGCTTCCCATGGAGTTGCATGGGATTCAAAGCAGCACACAGGCTATGTGGGCTTAAAGAATCAGGGAGCAACTTGTTACATGAACAGCTTTCTACCGACTTTATTTTTCACAAATCAGCTACGAAAGGCTATGTACATGTTACCAAGCAAGGGGTATGATTCATCTAAAAGTGTCCCTTTAGCATTACAAAGAGTGATCTATGAATTATAGCACAGTGATAAACCCATAGGAACAAAAAAGCTAACTAAGTCATTTGGGTAGGAAACCTTAGATACTTCATGCAACACAATGTTCAGGAGCTTTGTCTAGTGTTGCTTGATAATGTGGAACATAAGATGAAAGGCACCTGTGTAGAGGGCACCATACCCAGATTATTCCGTGGTAAAATGGTGTCCTATATCTAGTGTAAAGAAGTGGACTATCGGTCTGATAGAAGAGAAGGTTATTATGATATCCATCAAAGTATCAAAGGACAGAAAAACATATTTGATTCATTTGTGGATTATGTGGCAGTAGAATAGCTCAATGGGGACAATATGACACTGGGGAACATGGCTTACAGGAAGCAGAAGAAAGTGTGAAATTCCTAACACTGCCACCAGTGTTACATCTACAACTGATGGGGTTTATGTATGACCCTCGGATGGACCAAAATATCAAGATCACTGATAAGTTTGAATTCCCAGAGCATTTACCACTTGATGAATTTTTGCAAAAAACAGATCCTAAGGACCCTGCAAATTATATTCTTCATTCAATCCTGGTTCATAGTGGAGATAATCCTGGTGGACATCATGTGGTTTATCCAAACCCCAAAGGGGATGGCAAATGGTGTAAATTTGATAATGATGTAGTGTCAGGGTGTGCTAAAGAGGAAGCAATTAAACACAATTATGGGGGTCATGATGACGACCTGTCTGTGTGACACTGCACTAATGTTTACTTGTTAGTCTATATCAGGGAATCAAAACTGAGTGAAGTTTTACAGGCGGTCACCGACCATGATATTCCTGAACAGTTGGTGGAGTGCTTACAAGAAGAGAAAAAGGATCGAGGCTCAGAGGCAGAAGGAGCAGCAGGAAGCCCATCTCTATATGCAAGTGCAGATGGTCAAAGAGGACCAGTTTTGTGGCCACCAAGGAAATGACATGTACGATGAAGAAAAACTGAAACACATGATATTCAAAGTATTGAAGAACTCCTCAGTTGCTGAGTTTGTTCAGAACCTCTCTCAGACCGTGGTATTTCCACAAGATCAAAGTTGATTGTGGCCCATGCAAGCAAGGAGTAATGGAACAAAACTGTCAGCAATGTTAGATAATGAAGCCAACGGCAGTAAAACAATGATTGAGCTCAGTGATAAGTTGGACAACATTCCTAGAAAGTCAATCCTGAGCTGGCTGCTAGTGGAGTGACCTTACCCAAGTTTGATAAAGATCATGATATAATGTTATTTTTGAAGATGTGTGATCCCAAAACGTGGAGCTTGAATTACTGTGGGCATATCGACATGCCAATATCCTGTAAAATACATGACTTGCTCCCAGTTATGTGTGACCGAGCAGGATTTATTCAAGATACTAGCCTTATCCTCTATGAGGAAGTTAAACAGAATTTAACAGAGAGAATTCAAGACTGTGACATGTCTCTTGATAAAGCCCTTGGTGAACAAATGGATGGTGACATCGTAGTATTTCAGAAGGGTGACCCTGAAAATGATAACAGTGAGTTACCCACCACAAAGGAATATTTCCGAGATCTCTATCGCAATGTCGATGTCATTTTCTGTGATAAAAATAATCCCTAATGATCCTGGATTTGTGGTTACATTATCAAAGAGAATGAATTATTTTCAGGTTGCACAGAGATTCAAAACAGTTGCACAGAGATTCAAAACAGATCCAACGTTGCTCCAGTTTTTCAACTCTCAAGGTTATAGGGATGGACCCTCTTAGACATAATTATGAAGGTACTTTAAGAGATCTTCTACAATTCTTCAAGGCTAGACCACCTAAGAAACTTTACTATCAGCAGCTTAAGATGAAAATCACAGACTTTGAGAACTGGCAAAGTTTTAAATGTATATGGTTAAACAGCCAATTTAGGGAAGAGGAAATAATACTATATGCAGACAAGCATGGGTATGTCCAGGACCTGTTAGAAGAATGTAAAAAGGCCATGGAACTTGGGGGAGAAAGCATCAGGGAAACTTAGGCTGCTAGAAATTGTAAGCTACAAAATCACTGGTGTCCATCAAAAAGATGAACTGTTAGAATGTTTATCTCCTGCAACGAGCTGGACGTTTCAAATAGAGGAAATCCCTTTGGACCAGATGGACATAGACAAAGAGAAGGAGATGCTTGTCACGGCAGCACATTTCTACAAAGAGGTCTTTGGAACATTCAGAATCCCATTTTTGCTGAGGATACACCATGGTGAGCATTTTCAAGAAGTGATGAAGCGAATCCAGAGCCTGCTGGACATCCAGGAGAAGGAGTTTGAAGAGTTTAAATTTGCAATTGTAGTGATAGGCCAACACCAGTACATAAATGAAGACGAGTATGAAGTAAATTTGAAAGACTTTGAGTCACAGCCCATTAACATGTCTTATCTTTATGCCTTGGCTAAGGCTCAATCACTTCAACAAAGCCCCAAAGAGTTGTCACTACACTGACCTCGAAAAGGCCATTAAAACCCATAACTGATTTCCAAACTGGTGTGTTCAAGGCGAGAACAGTGTGTGGGTGGACCCTTCACAGCCTAGAACTTTGGTACACATGCCCTCTAGCCGAAGTCTTCAGCAAGAGTATTTGCTGCTGGTGTTAATTTTATTTTATTGAGGCTGTTCAGTTTAGTTTCTCTGCATCTATTGTTTGCCCCTTTTGAGTGAAATAAAAGTGTTTTTTATAAAGCTTGAATGCCAGTGAGAGTTATTTTATGGTAACCACAGTTCAAGGCAACTGTCAGCGCAATGGAGTAAAATTGGTTAGCAGACCGCGGGTCCCTGGCTCAAGGTCTCCGGGCTGTCCCTAGTGGGAACGAGTGGCCCAGCTGCCTTGCTGGGGTCCAGTGTACCAGCCCTGCAGCTAGAAAGTCTTGTGTTTAGGTTCATCTGACCTATTTCCTTCAGTTATACTTCAGTTATACCTGTTGTGCATCTATAAAGGCAAAACAGAGAAACTCACAGCCTAATAAATAGTGCTCTTCCCTTCAAAAACAAACAAACAAAAAAATTGATAAGCCTCTATACAGGCTAAGAAAGAGAGTGGGCACAAATTACTATTATCAGAAATGAAAAAGGGGAAATCACTATAGGTCCCATGGTTATTAAGTGAATAATCAAAAAATACTATGAACAACTCTGTACCCACAAATTTGATAACCTTAATGAAATGAACCAATTCCTTGAAAGACACAACCTATTAAAACTCACATAAAAAGAAACAGACAACTTAAATAGGCCTATATCTATTAATTATATTGAACTGAGATGATATGCCAATTATCCTGATTGAATCATTATACAATGATACCTAAACCAAAACATAACACTGTATACCATAAATATGTATAATTATTATATATTAAAACTAAATAAAAAGTAAATAAATAGAATTAATGATTCATAGTCTTCCAAAATAGAAAGCACCAGGCCCAAGTGGACTCACTGGTGAATTTTACCCAAAATTTAAGAAGAAATTGTACTAATTCTCTACTGTCTCTTTCAGAGGATAGAAACAGAAGGGATGCTTCTTAACTCGTTCTATGAGTCCAACACGACTCTAATACCAAAACCACAGAAACTACAAGAAAAGAAAACTACAGGCCAATATCTCTCATGAACATAGATACAGAAATCTTCAACAACATAGCAGCAGCCTGAATCTAACAATGTATAAAAGGGATTATACACATGACAAAGTAAGGCTTTTGTCAGTTATGCAAAGTTGGCTAATATAAAAAAATGAATTAATGTAATTTATCACATAAAGAGACTAAAAAAGGAAACTCATAGGACCATATCAATAGACACAGAAAAGTATTTGAGAAAATCCAGCGTTCAGGCATAATAAAAACTTTCATCAAACTAAGAATTAAAGAGAACTCCCTAAAATTGATAAGATCACATACAAAAAAACCCACAGTGAACATATTTGATGGTGAGAAACTAGACATTTTCTCACTAAAATCAAGAAGAAGGCAAGAATTTCTTCTCTCACTCTTTCGTCATTGTACTAGATATCTTAGCTAATACAATGAGACAAGAAAAGGAAACAAAAGGTTTACAGATTGAGCAGGAAGAAATAAAACTGTCTTTGTTCACTGATGACATAATCACCTATGTAAGAGATCTGAAAGAATCTGTAAAAAACTGAACTAATAAGTGATTTTAATGAGGTTACAAGGTCAGCATGCAAAAGTCAATCACCTTCCTGTATGCCAGCAATAAACAAGTGAAACTGGAAATTAAAAACACATTACCACTTAAATTAGCACCTCCCAAAAATAAAATACTTAGATATAAATCTAACAAAATTTGTGTAAGATCTATATGAGTAAAACTAAAAAGCTCTGATAACATATATCAAAGAAGAACTAAATAAATGGAGAGATATTCCAGGTTCACAGATCAGAAGACTCAGTATTGTCAAGATGTCAGTTCTTCCCAACTTGATCAATAGATTCAATGCAATCTTAACCCAAGTTCCAGCAAGTTATTTTGTGGATACTGATAAACTTGTTCTAAAGTTTACATGGAGAGGCAAAAGACCCAGGATAGCCAACACAATATTGAAGAAACACAAAGTTGGAGGTTTGATATTATTTCAATTCAAGACTTACTATAAGGCTACAGTAATCAAACAGTGTGAAATTAATGAAAGAACAGATAAATAGATCAGTGAAACAGATTATAGAGTCCAGAAATAGACTCACATAAGTGGATAGTTATTTCAATAAATGGTACTGGACCAACTAGATTCCCACATGCAAAAAAAAAATGAATCTAGTCATAGATCTTACACCTTTCACAAAAATTAACTAAAAATTTATTATAGACCTAAATGTAAAATACAAAACTGTAAAACTCTTAGATTACGCAAGAGAAAACCTAGATGACCTGGGCTATGGTGATGACTTTTTAGTTACAACATTGAAGGCACGATCCATGAAACAGATTATTGATAAGCTGGGCTTCATTAAAATTAAACCTTTGGCTCTGTGAAAAACAATGTCAAGATCATGAGATGACAAACTATAGACTGGAAGAAAATATATGCAAATGATGCATTTGATAAAGAATTGTTATCTAAAATATATAAAGAACTCTTAAAACTCAACAACAGGGAAAATGGACAATGCAATTACCAGGTTGGTGCAAAAATATTGTGACTTTTGCCATTACTTTCAAATGAGCAAATTAAAAATGGGCAAAAATGACCTACACAGACATTTCACCAGAGAAGATATACATACATATGACAAGGAAGCATGGGAAAAGATGTTTAACATATGTCATTAGAGAATTGCAAATTATAACAATACCATTGCACACCTATTCAATGCCATTGCACACCTATTAGAATAGCTAAAATCCAAAACACTGACAACACCAAATGCTGGTGAAGATGTGGAAAAACAGGAAATCCATTCATTGCCGATGGGAATGCAAAATGATACAGCTACTTTGGAAGACAGATTGGTGGTTTCTTATACAAGTGAACATACTCTTACCATGTGATCCAGCAATTGTGCTCCTTGGTACCTACCCAAATGAACTGAAAACTTTATGTACACACAAAAACCTGCACATGAATGTTTATAGCAGATTCATTCACAATTGCCCAAATTTGGAAGCAACCAAGATGTTCTTCAGAAGGTGAATGAATAAATACACTGTGGTACGTCCAGATAACGGGACATTACTTCAGTGCTAAAATGGAAAGAAATATCAGGTCGTGAAAAGACATTGAGGAAACTGAAACACATATTACATTGAATAAACTACTCTGAAAAAAGCTGCATACTGTAACTCCAACTGTATGCCAGTCTCAGATGGTCAAAATAATGGAGACAAAAGGTCAGGTTGCCACAGATTAGACAGGAGGGAAAAATGAACAGGTAAAGCACAGAGAATTTTTAGGGCAGTGAAGCTATTCTTTGGAATATTACAATGATGGGCATATGTCATTACACATTTGTCAAAACCCATGGAATGTACAACACCAAGCAATAATCCTAATGTAAACAATGGATTTGGAGTGATAGTGATGTGTCAATGTAGATTCATTCATTGTAAAAATGTATCACTGTGATTCGGGTTTCATAGCAGGGGAGGTTGTGTATGTGGAGGGGAGAGGGGCTACGTGAGTACTCGCTATACTTTCCGTCTATTTTTTTGTGTACCTAAAACTACTCTAAAAATAATGTTTACTTTTTTAAAGTAGGGTCAGGAAACATAAGCCAATTTTCACAGTCACATTTAGAACTTCCTTAGACACTGATCTATGAAAACTAGAGAAAATGGTTTTGTTCAGTTGCTTTTAGTATCATTAACACCACTTAGGTCTCATTTTTGAACCCTGAGCAAATGCTTTTTTTCGTTGCAGAAATACAGAAAAATCCTCTTTCTCTCATGGTAGTTGAGAGTTAATACACACCATTTTCCATTATAAGAGAAGATTTCAATTTCATAGTTTTATATAATCCTCTCTGGTTTTTAGATTTTTAGAGAGAAAAAATATTTTATTACCTGCGTTAAAATATAGCCTTTGGGTATTTTTACTGAGGCTTTAAAAAGAATATATCCTAATAGTTATTAATCTATTTTATTTAGGCTAGCATGAAAACAAAACTATATGTAATTTCACATTAATGCAAAGACATAATAGACTGTGTTTAGATTGGTTATATAACCAAAATAGATTTTTCAATGTGAATTTTTTTCATTACAGAAGAAATGATTTGAGTACCAGAAGAGAAATAGAGCATAATGGATGCAATTAGGTATATTTTTCTGATTATCTGCAGGTGGTAATATTTATGAAGTAGGCATTTTTTTCTTTTAATGTTGATCCCTGAGCAGATCGTTTGCTGTTACACTACTCTGTGCCCTCTTCTAACTGCACCTGCTCTATTCAAAGATCATGTTGCAAATAATGATATAATTATCTACTTTGGGAGATTATTGCTATGTTATGAGTGAAAGATAATGGATCAGTCACTTTGCATGATTGCAATTCTTTAAAATATTTCCAATAATATTTGAACAACAAACTCCATGAAGAATGAATAGAAATCGATTTTCAAGACTTGGGAAGTCCTGGGAACCAGTGAGGGAGCATATTTAAAAGGACTTTCCCAGGGTCTGCAAGGCCAGAAGAGTCTGACAACTCACTGAGATATTTTTCACATATAAGTTAAAAAAGTAACTCCTAACATATTTATAGAAATTACCATCCAATCTTTCAAGATTTCATTCTCCACCAGAGAGAACACTTCCTTCATACCAAATTTGTCAACCTTACTTCCAATTATTTCCAACTCTATTCTCTGATTTTACTTAATTGTCTACTCTCCAAAGAATTCCCACAAATGGTCCTAATAACTCTCTTTTACCTATCTTCCATGATTGCCAACTATTTTTCTATGCCTCACTCTCTCTTCTGACTCTGTAGGGATAACGAGCTCCCTACTTTGACTCACCTGCTTAGGCCTCTTGAGGGATGTCTGAACGTCACCATAGTGATGGGGTACCACGGCAGGGCCCTTCTGGGAATGGGGTAGGGCTCAAGAGGTGAGGCATACCTCTGGCAGAATGAGTTTAAGTCCTCTTAGTTGCGAGAGAATAGAAGACAGATAGAGGTACATAAAGCTATATTCTGATGCTGACAGATCTTGGAAGCCAAATTTAACTCACTATTTCAAAGAAATAAATCCTGGTTTTGCATCTTATATCCCTATTCCAATAAAAATATAGTCAAAATTCAGGCCCCAGAAATATTGCTGTGTCATCTGTTTTAATGAATCTGAAGGCAGGTATGCGTGTGTAATATAATAATACTCTCAAATAAATTAAGCTTAACATTAGTTTCTGAGTCATCTATTTGTAGGGGTAGTTTCAGAGTAATTAGTGCTGGGGGGGAATAATTATTAGCAATCTTGTTATGTCAAAGTGTCTTAGCATAGGACAAATAATCCAGCCATTCCTTCATAGCCTGACTTTAGATCAATATTGTTAAGGGTAACCCCACAGATGCTGAAAATCTAGGAAAACCCGTTTCATTAAGAGTCCATAACTAATGATGCCGTAACTACTGCATAACTGTAAGCTGGCATATAAAACCTTAACTCCAAATCTTCAAAATACATTTAAATTTAGTCTTTTCACTAAAAACTTTCAGAAGATAAAATTCTAAACAATATATTCTCTAAAATGTCATGAATATTCCAATAACATTCTCAAACGGCTGCAGAAAGGGAAAAGAAGAATCATTTATTGATTAAAAACCAAGAAAAAACAGAAGCACTGGCTCAACAGGATAAGGTTAAGGAAGGATTTGAGATTACAGAATGCATTTGGAGTTTGAAAATGCAGGAAGTAAAGAAATAATAGACCACATAGGTAGTATTTTGTAATCATAATTTCAAGGATTTAGAGTGAGAGCTAAAGTCAACAGTCTTGTATATGGAAGAAACATATATAACCCAGCATCTTACATATTTTTCTCTCGCTAATTTGTTCCACTTGGGTGACTCTCCAGCTGGCTCCTCAGTCTCTATTGTCTAGTATGGTGCTAAGTATTAAGTTCTTTCTAGGTATGGAACAGACCCTGCACACATTCTTAAGGATTAGGGAGATTTAAGAATAACCACTGGGTTGGACGGCAATTTTCTTATGTGCTAGAGTGGTAGTTCTCTAACTGTGGTGTGCATCAGACCTGCATGGAGGGCTTGTTAAGACAGATTGCTGGGCTCTACTGATTCAGTAGGTCTGAGGTGGGGCTGAGAACATGCATGTCTGACAATTCCTAGGTAATGCTGATGCTGCTCATCTGGGGGTATCCATTGAGGACCACCGTTCTGGACCAGTGGTCTCTGCCTTGGCTGCACATTACAGTTGCCTGGGAGGTTTTAAAACTCCTGATGTCCAAATCATAACCCAGACCAATAACATTAGAATCTATGGTTGGTCATGACTAAACTTCAGTATTTTTAAAAGTTCCTGTATAGTTTCTAATGTGCAGCCCTGGTTGGGATACTGCCTAGTGTCATAGTGGTTCTTAACCCAAGCTTTCCATTAGAGTTACCTGGAAAAGTGTTTTGTTTTTTCAATTGAGATATAATTGACATACCATAACATTTACCCTGTTAACATGTATACTTTTTTAAAGTCAGTGGTTCTTTTTTATTCATAAAATTGTACAACCATCACGACTATATAATTCCAGAACATTTTCATCACCATCTAGGAGGTTTTTAAACAAAATTTTGGTATGTGAGTTCTACTCTCAGGGATTCTGACTTAATTTGCTCAGACATCATTGTTTACATTCCTCAGGTGCTTCCAAAGTCCAGCCAGGGTTGAGAACCACAGTTCCTGAGTTGATTACAGACGTTCCAAGGGTGTTTGAAAAGTTAAGAACTAGTCAGAGGATTGTGTTTACCCTGGTAGGGTTGTTGTCTGTACAGAGGAACTAGGACATATTCTCCCTATAACATCATGCCTGTCTATAAAATTTGCTCAGTCATAATACAGAAGAACCATTACCCTGATTCCTGGCTCTCAGAAGCAGAGAGCTGGGTGGCTTTTAATAGATGGACATAGAGGTGACATGCTGGTAAGTCTGGCTCCACTGCCAGCAGCATTTCCCTGCAAATCAAAGATGAGTTTTGGAGACTGCAGGAGCCTCTGTAGAGCTCAACTGGATAAAACAGTCCTCAGCAGAGCCGCTACTGAATTTTCCAGCATTGGTTTACTATTTTTAAGACTCCTACAGGCTCACGCCTGTAATCCCAGCACTTTGGAAGGCTGAGGTGGGCGGATGACCTGAGACCAGGAGTTGGAGACCAGCCTGGCCAACATGGTGAAACCCCATCTCTAATAAAAGTACAAAAATTAGCCAGGTGTGGCAGCATGTGCCTGTCATCTTAGCTACTCAGGAGGCTGAGGCAGGAGAATCACTTGAACCCAGGAGGCAGACGTTGTAGTGAGCCGAGATCACACCACTACACTCCAGCCTGGGCGACAAGAGTTTGACTCCATCTCAAAAAAAAAAAAAAAAAAAAAAAGGAGAATCCCACTTCTTAGAGAGTGCTGTTTAGACATTGTTTCAGTGTTGGCCTTTTGCTGATTAAGGCACAGAAGCAGGATGCACTTGTTATTTACTCATTTAAAAATTTTTAAATTTATTGTCTATTTATTTTATCTTTTTTTAGAGACAGAGTCTCACTCTGTTGTCCAGCCTGAAGTGCAGTGGTGCAATCATAGTTCTCTATAACCTCAAACTTCTGGGCTCAAGCAATCCTCCAGCCTCAGCCTCCTGAGTAGCAAGAACTACCCTTGTGTGCCACCATGCCTGGCTAAGTTTTAAGATTTTTCTGTAGAAACAGGGTTTCACTATGTTGCCTAGGCTTGTCTCAAACTCCTAGCCTAAAGTGATCTTTCCAATTCAGCCTCCCAAATTGTAGAGTCACAGGTACAATTTACCTGATTTTGAGTAAAACTTTCTGAGCTACAGTTTATTCATTTTGTAATAGTCCTTTCCTTCCAGGGATGCTCTAATTATTAAGGAAAATAGTTTATTGGACACATTCACATATGTAGAGTGGATCTAGTAGAAAGATCGTGAAATTTTGTGTGAAATGATCAGATTCAGTCCCTGGCTCTGGCCCTTTCTGCCAATAAGACTTTGGTAAATCAGTGAGCATTTATGAACTGTTATCCCCTAATTTGTAAAGGGAAACCAATAATACCTGAGTCATCTACTTTATATAAGTTTGTGAAGATCAAATATTACAGCTCATATGAAAATGGTTTACATACCATGACACCATGTAAATGATTAGGCTTTAGGTTATAACTAGATAGACAAAAATATGAAAGGACAGAAATGATGCATAATTTATAAATTAAATTTATTTCTTTTGATGTATAGACAGTTCAAATCTTAGGACCTCAGGAGCAAAATGATACTTCCTCTTATGTATCATTTAAAAATAACTATTGCCTGAAATCTAGATAATCAAGCCTCATTTAAATTTTTTAGGGAAAAAAGATCCTGTGTTGATATCCTTCATGAAGTCACTTTTTTTAACCTTCCCTGTCCCTCTTCATTTTTTATTTTTTTGGTCTTTGCCAATGCAGCAGTGAGGGAATTATGCTCTTTGGTTCATAGCATTTCATTAGTCTGTGCATGGCCACTCCTGTTAATTTGCTTTCCTCTCTCATACACATCTCTGATCCGATTCCTCATTTTCCCCACAGGTCTTCATTCTTATGTCTGTAATGTCAATTCTTCCAAACTACCTTCTGTACATTTGTTAATATGTATCTATGTGTATTTATAAAAACATTCTTGGGTATATGTGAATGTGGGTAATTTACACAATTATTATGTGCTATCAGTTTCATTTGTTTTATTTCACTTAGCAGTATGTTTTTGAGATCTAGCCATGTTACTATATGGCAATCTAATTAACGTATTTTGACTACTTCATATTATTCTATCCTAGGCAAGTACTCTATTGTACTTTCCTATTCCCCTTGTGAAAGCACCCATACTGCCTCCAACTCACCATACAAAAAATAATACTGCAATGAACCTCCTTGTGTGTCTCCTTGTACATAGTTTTGCCAGGAGTACAATCTCTGAATCATTGGATACACAGATACTTAGTACCAATAAATTCTGCAAAATTGGCCAGGCACAGTGGTTCCTGCCTATAATCCCAGCACTCTGGGAGGATAAGGCAGGTGGATCGCTTGAGGTCAGAAGTTTGAGACCATCCTGGCTGACATGGTAAAACCCCATATCTACTAAAAATACAAAGAATAGCTGGGCGTGGTGGCAGATGGCTGTAATCCTAGCTACTTGGGAGGCTGAGGCAGGAGAATAGCTTGAACCTGGGGAGGCAGAGGTTTCAGTGAGCTGAGATCATACCATTGCACTCCAGACTGGGCAACAAAATTGAAACTCTCAAAAAAAAGTTCTGCAAAATTGCAATCCAAAATTGACTGTATATCAGATTATGCTCCCAGCTGGTTTGCATGAGGGTTCCTATAGCTATATATTCTTGCCAGCTGGTGTTATCTTTAATGCTTGAATTTTACCAGTGTGAATAGTATCAAGTTATATATCCTGAGTCTTAATTGGTATTTCTCTGATTGAGATTAGTGAGATTGAGCATATCTTCAAATAGTTTTTCTCCATTAGAGTTTCATGAATTGCCTATTCATACCTTTTGCCCATTTTTTTTCTGCTGGGTTTCTGTCCTTTCCTTGCAGATTTTTGAGAGTTCCTTAAATATTCTGGAAAATAATGTTCTGTCTGTTATTTATGTGACAATTTCCCAGTCTATGAGTCATTTATTAATGTTGTGTGTAGTATTCCCTGTACAATAGGAAACTTGAATTATTTTGATGTAGTCAAACTCAATCCTTATCTCTTTATGGATTATGCCTTGGGGGTTCTACTTTAAGACTACTTTTCTGCCCTGAGGCTTTAAAGATTGCCCTGAAACTCTGTATAACTCTATGAAACTGTGTTTTGCAACTCTATTATTTTGTATTTGGCATTTGTTCTTTCACCAGTAGTATATACTGTTTTATATAGTATAATTTTTCATAATATCTGTAGCATTCCTTAGTGTCTGCTAGGGCAGTTTTCTTATTTGCTCTTCTTTTTCAAAATTGTCTTAGTTGTTCCATATTAATTAATTTATTTATTGTTCCATATTAATTAGAATCAGTTTATCCAGTTCCCTGCAAATATTCTGCTGGAATTTTTCTTGAAGTGCACTGAATTTATAGATCAATTTGCAGAAATCTATATCTTTACATTGTAAAACAATCACATCCATTTATATGATGTAATTTTCCATTTATTCAAATCTATCTTCTTTCAGCCGAATCTTAAAACTTCCCCTGTAAAGATTTTTGTTAGGTTATTTCCTAGGTAGTTTGTAGCTTTGTGTTATTGTAAATAGTGCTTTATTTTATATTGCATTTTCTAAGTGGTTAGTGTTAGTGTAAAAAATGCTATTTGTCTTTAATGATATTTTATTTCTCAACCTTGCTGACTTGAACTCTCATATTACTTTTAATAGTTTGCTGATTTGCTTGTGTTTTTAAGTAAATTATTACGTAACCTACAAACGATGGCAAATATTCTCTTCCAAAGTTTATTTATTTCAATGCAATTGCATTGACCAAATCTCCAGTACTATGTTCACCCAGCAGCATTTGAAGAAATTAACTTTGTTTAATTCCAGACCCAATCATATCATGGTATGAAACCACATATCTTATTGGTTAGGAATGTGGTAGTTTTTCCTATAAGACTTTTAACAGCCTGTAATGGGAAAATGAGTGGGATTAGAATGTGGCAGAAAAGGAAATGCAGGTATACAAAAAGTCTTTGATAACACAAATCCATGGATTCCTTGTACTAAAGCCAGGTAATTATATTAAAAAGGCATTCTGGGTTTACACTTGAGTGATTACTATAATGCAAACTACATTCGCTCCCCTTCTTTTCTCTCCTACTCTTTCATACCTAAAAAGTATTCTGGAGCCCCCCCCCCCCCCCCGCTTTTTTTTTAAAGACACCGGGTTTTGCTGTGCTCAGGTTGGGATGCAGTGGCTATTCACAGGCCCCATTCCACTCTCAATCAGCACTGGAGCTTTGACCTGCTCCATTTCTGACCTGGGCTGGTTCCCTCCTTAGGCAACCTGGTGATCCTCCATGCACATGAGGTCACCATAGTGATGGCAAACTCAGTGCAGACATCCAATTGGCATAGCACACAAAAGCCCAGAACTCCTGGGCTCAAGCAATCATCCTACCTCAGCCTGAGCAGCTGGGACTACAGGCATATGCCACCACACCAGACCCTTCTGTCTTTAAACACCCCCAGCTCTTTCTTCACATGTGCTCACTGACTGTTCTGTGTCTTCCTCTACCCCATCCTTCTTTCTCACTCTATCCTTTATTATGTAGCATAACATAACTTGTCTCTCAGAGAAAATCCTCTCTGGGAAGGTGAAGTAGAATATACGAATAGCAGGTGGGAGCAGAGAGAGGGCTATGAATATTTCCATTGGTAATTTTTGTCCTTTTTGCAATGTGATTTGGCACATTGAGATAAGATAATTACATATTCAGGTAGAAATATTTGAAAACTTTACTTTCTTTGGCTCTATGTCTTTCTACCCTAAAAGCCTAACCACATGATATGTGCAATATGACATCTGCCTCCATCACTACTATATCCTGTTTATGCAGTCCAATGTAACTCTATTTATTTATTTATTTATTTTGGCAGCTATATCATGTTGCTGTCCATTTGTAAATTATACTTAACTAAATGTCCAGTGTTACCCAGTTACTGTATAACTAGTTTTTGGATCTAATTCAAAGATTTTACATTTGTTCTTCTTAAAATTCAATTTTTATACTCTAGCTTATGAAGAGTTTTAGAAACCAGTCTCTGTTATCCAACATACTATCTAGTGCTCCAATCATCTTGTCATCTGCAGCATTTGATAGGAATGCCATCAGTGTGCTCATCCAAATCTTTGATAAATATGTCAAAAAGGACAGGCCCAGGGAAGAACCCTGAGGCACACAGCTGTAACATTCCCTTCAGGTTGACATGGAATTAGCATTCTTGGACATGACCCTTCAATTATTGATGAAGTCACCTGATTGTACTTGCATCCACTCCATATTTTTGCATGTTATCCACCAGGATTTCGTGAAAAACACCGTCAGATGCTTTGCTAAAATGCTAACGCACTATGTATGCAGTGTTTCCTTAACCTACCTGAGTAGTGAACCCATGTATGTTTCAGTTTGGCTTCAATTTTAAATGAATATCAATTTAAATTAGATTAAAAGAGATGATTTATAAGTTCACCTAACCGTACATTCTATACCACAAGAGCACTGGCTCTTTCCACCTATGGCTCTACCACCCTGTGCATGAGCCCCATTCTTATGCAGCCTCTTCATTCTTAGAGCCAAGATGGCTGCACCAGCTGCAGAGCTGCTTTCCCCAACAGCTCCTCTAACCTCTCAGAACTGACTTGCACTCTCCCGGACTAGATCATGAACTATCTCTAAACCAAACCCAGGGATAATCTGAGTGGCTAGCCCTGGGTCACATGCCTGCCCTTGATGATGGAGCTGCACAGCTGCATTCTGTTCTATCCAAATTATATTAACTCACAGATTATTATAAAAGCCTCACAAATACCAAAAGAAGAAGAAACAGATATTTTTTATATTGAAGAAAAATATTTTACCTCTCAGTGTAGGTGCCACAGTATCTTCTGAACATATTGTTTTTCTCAAGGATTATTCACATTATATATTTATATAACCAATTACCTTCTATACATTTATATACATATATCAACCATATATGTATAGTTATAAAATAATGTCTATACACACACATATATGAAATCTCTAGTTATTATGCAGTTGGAAGCATGCTATGCTTAGATAAATAAGGTATCACTAGAAGTTTATTTCTATAGGGCTGACTAATGAGTGTTCTGTATTCTGCAGCTGGCCAACAGGCTTCAAACCCACTCACCACAGAAATCTGGGCAAGAGAGCTTGTCCACAGATGAGAGGTGGGGTATCATGTGTGCCTTCTGTGGTGAGCTGTTCTACTATGAAGAGTAATTTCCTGGTCCTGATTCATTTGCATTTCAATGGTAATACACAATCCAGAATATAGTGGTCTTAAAGCAACAGGAAATACCAGAGTTGAGAGATACAAGAACAAGAGTTATACTTTGGCTTCAATAGAACTATCTGAATCTGGGGAATCTGGGGCTGAAAACTGCTTTTTCAAAGACGAATTCTCCAAATGCATTTAATGGTCAAATTGGTTTGTCACCAAGGCATTTTCCCAGGCCCTTAATTCTATCTGTCCCAATCACATTCAAGTCCATGGAGAAAGAAGTTTCACTTTTTACCATGCAAAAATCTGGTAATGGGAAAATGCAGGGATAAAAGAGCTCTTAGGGAACACTTTGAGAGGATGCTTTGGAGGAGAAAATCTTGAGAACCTTTATCTCAGGAGATTGATCCAGAATCATTTGTAGCCAAACTCAACGACAAAGTGAGGACACTTCAGTGTGAGTGCCTGATGAGGTCACCATATTGATTCCCACTCTATCCTTAGCTTTCTCATCTCTGTACTGTCAGGTGTCTCAGCCAACAGCAACAAAGACAGGAGGACCCCAGGGTCCCCTGTGACCACCTACCCCCAACAATACACTATGACCTTGACCTGAGTTATATACCTCTGTTGGTACATAATACCTCATAGTGGTTTGTGTCTGTCTCTTTCCTGTTCTTATTTTACATGGTGTCCTGTCTTTTGTGTTAGGTGAACTCGATGCTGCATCAAAGTCAACATCTATCTGGGCAGCGACAGAATCACCATATCTGACACTGAAAGGTAGACAGGTAGGCAGCAGAGAAAAAATAAGAGGATTGCCAATATTACAAACAAATTGAACTTGGCCTGAATGTAGTAGATGTAAAAATGAATGCAAAAATCTGTTGGGATTTTTGTTAATATGCAGTACTTATTAGCATGTGAGGTATTACTCTCAGAGAAAGTAGGGGAAAAAGTGGGTATTTCAGGAACCTAACGAAGGCCAGTAAGCCACCTTTTCTTGACAAAGTAGAGCCAAGCCACATAGCCATGAGAGTGTTAGGGCGTTTTGGTACTTTCCAGACTGATCAATAACATTAAATGCTGCACTTAAGTCTAACAAAATGAAACTAGCAAGAACATATCAATGAACACAAAGAACCTGATCATTATCACTCCTAGAATGTACAGAACGACAACTAAAATGTAATTTATCTAAGGGTTTCACCATTAGAAAGTAGAGCAGTGTCTTAATTTTCTTTCTTCACAGTAAGAAAGTCAATCCAGTGCTCCAGGCACTATTACATTAAATATTGATATAGAGTCACCGTATAGTAGGTTTTCCTTCTAAGAAATTGATAAATTCTTAATGAAGAGTAGGGAGACAGAGCCCAACATGAATGGGTAATTCATTCAAATACAGTTGACTTTTGTCTTTAGAGTTGTTCTTTTTCCATATTACATAAGGAATGATTTTCCTCTGGATTTATTTTTTCTGACACAAAAACATATATACCTAATAAATATTTCTAGATTCTAAATGAACATTCTTGGAAAGCTTTCATTTGGCATAAATAAAAATGAACAAAATTGAGTAGCCAGCTAGCCAGCTTAAAACCTGTATTTTATGAGAGGCCAAACAATCAATAGCACCTACTTAGGAATATAAAAAAGAAAAAAAAAACTGGTTGGATATGTGGCTTCTTCTCCTGCCACTTTCTCAACCCTTTGAGACTGTCAACATTTTCTGTGCTGTAGATACATGGAAGACATGGAGACTATAGTGCTCTGAAGCATAAAGGGCTTTGAGATGTGCATCTCATTGGGGCTGCACAGAACCATCTAGATATATGGTTGTCAGTTCAAGGTTTCAGCCCCATTCACTTCAGCTCAACAAGTTTCCATTGAGCACTTAGGTAGAAAGGTGTAATTAGAAAGCTAGAAATTTAAAAGGCACAGAAGACATGATTCCAGTCCTCAAGATGTGTATCACCTGGAAGAGGTTCTAAGCACACACGCGTGAGCTAAATAGCCACGATTAATGTGTGATGATAATATTTATCAGGCTATGTGCAGAGGTGGTAAGTGGAGGAGATTAATTAAGGAAGACTTTTTGGCATTTTGAGTTGAAGTTTAAAGAAAATGGCAAGGCGGTCTTCTTCGGAAAGTGCTAGCCTCGGCTAGCATGCACCCACATGTGATATCACAGAAAGAGTGCCTCAAATTCAAATATGCAGTAGGAGCTCTCTTTGGATTTAAAAGATCACTAGAGAATGCTCTTTGTAACTTAAAAAGATATGTTTCCTGGAATTGCATAAATATTTTTCTAAAGATCCCAGCAGAGCGCTGCTGAGGGGGATGGCCATTGAGATGTCCCATATGATTTCCAGATGACCTCTAGCCAGGCAAATGGCACCTCGAGGGCAACCCAGCCTGTCCAACAGAAACATCAATAGAATAAGACAACTCCCTTATGTAAAAAAGATCACAGGGAATTAAGCATATTGGTGTATTAGACAATCCAATAAAAATGAAAACATATACTGAATTTAGAAGAAGGAAACTGAATTTCTTGAGAAATTCCAAAGAGTATTCCACAACCACAGTATTGAGGTTTGAATTAAACTAATTAAAATCAATCAAGACAAGCAGCTAGATAAAATTACATTTACTAAGATTTACAAGCATTCCTATTGATTAGTACCAGGCCTTCTGGATGTATCTGAATGAGAGATTCAGTCCATGTTGTGAAGAAAATGAATGAAGAGTCTTTAATTTGCTTTTAAGACCATAGTTCTGGTATAATGAATGCCTTTGTTTTTGAGCATTTCTTTTCTCCTATGTTCTCTCCTGCCTAATGGAAACCATAGCACTATATTTTCGTTGTATTCATCCATGGAATTTTCATAATGATTTATTGTTGCACATGTATAGACTCAATACTTAAACCTCCCATTGGTTGACTTTCCAGTCTCTCATCAGCACCAGGCTGTAGGGTGTGGTGGTTGAGAGCATGACTAACGTGTCAAGCGGCCGTCTCCAAATCACCACCTTGTCATGTACTATTTGTGTTACCTTAGACAACTTACATAAAGTCTGTCTGTGGTTTCTTAGCTACAAAATGGAAGTAATAATAGACCACACGTCATGCATGGTCTATTATTTGTGAACATTTACAGTGATAATGTAAGAAAAGCTAGATGCAATGTCCATACTTGGCTCACAAAATTATTTGTTAATTATTATCATTGAAATAAAAGAATTCTATTAATTTCGATTAATGTGGTTAGAAAATTAACATTATTATGCCACAGCTTGCAATTTCTTAGTATTATCATTGAATACTTCCCTGCCTGATTGCCCTAGTTGTGGCCAATTAACTCTATGTGGGCGTCCAAATTGTTCCAAATTTTTTCTGAGTCCTTTAGATGAGGGTTGATCTGATCCTCACCTGATTTATAAGGACCTACTCCAGGTTGACCTTCATTTTTGGCATGACAGGAACTAGATCAGATCTGGAGGCAAGAGGTTAACTTTCACCAAACATTCATCCTGTGCTCTTCTTTTCTCCTCTAGAATTTTTCATCTTCTAATTTTGATATTTTTATTAATGGCTTACTATATATTTCTCCCACTAATCTATAAGCTGCAGGGAAAGAGTGATATTTGTTTTATTCTTGAAAGTATCCCAGTTGCCTAGAAGAGTTCCTGACACATAGTAGAAACTCAAGAAACATTTCTTAAAATGAATCAACTTGTTGAAATGAATTGAGTGCAATGAGCCTCACAAAGATGTTCTGCTTTGGAGCATATTCATTCAGCAAATATCAATTAATTAGTGCCACCATGCATATTTAACCTCAGAGAAGTCTCTTGCAGAGAATGCAATCCCCAAACCATATGCAAAGTGGTCTCTAGTTGAGTACCCACTAAGTGTATCTTATTTTGGGCTATTACAAAATACAGCACTGACAACTGAGGTACTTGCTAGCCAACTGGAGAGACAAGACAATTACAGAGAAAAATATAACTGAAATGTCAGACTGTATATATCCTGTGCCTCAAGAGTGACAGTGAGAGTGGGAGCTGGCATTCACTTGAAGAAAAATGGAACGATGTGTTCACAAGATATCTAGGAGATCTCTGAGACTATGGGAGAGGTTGTGAAGTACAGTGGAGAAGGTATTAATGCTGGAAAAGGAAATGTTCACTGCAGGCATTGTCCCTTCCTAACACTGACTGCACAAAAACTGACATGGTCCCTGCACTCATGGAATTTAGTCCATTGGGAGGGTGACAGAAATTAATGAAATAACTACTCAAATAAACATAAAATTACCTCTTCTGGGGGAGCATTTAACACAGGAACACATACTATTAAAAATGCACATAGGGGATTTGACCAAGATCAAGGAAAGTTAGGGAAGGTTTCCCTGAAGAAGAGAAAGGAGAGAATTTGCCTGTTTCTCTCACTATCATAACTTGATGTCTGAAAGTGTCCTATTTTGCCTTTGTCTTTCCAGGCAGCATAATAAATATATAGTATCTTAATCCATTTGTGCTACTATAATAAAATATCACAGACTGTATAATTTATAAAGAGCTTTTTCCTCACAGTTCTGGAGGCTGGAAAGTCCAAGATCCAGGCACTGCATTTGCTATCTGGGGAGGGACTTCTTACAACATCCTCACATGCCTGAAGACAGAAGCATAAGCTAGTTGAACGCTGTGTGAAACCTCTTTCATAATGACCTTAATTCCATTCATGAGGGAGGAGCACTCAAGAACTAATCACGTCTCAAAAACCTCACCTGTTAATACTATCATGTTGGCAATATCTGAATTTTGGAGGGGACACATTCAAACCATAACACACAGTGTATTTTTATTAAGTGACTAAATGAAGGGGTGCAGATTTTGGAGGGCATTGGATTTTGAGTAGAGGATATGAATGTTATTCCAAATTAGATCCAACTCTGAGCATACTTCTACCAAGTCTGGTGGGAAAGTCCATTTTAGTTATTATTTTGCTGTCTGACATTCCAAAATACACTAGAATCTGGAAAACGTACCTGAATCTCAGAAAAAAAAAGGGATCAGAGCTCTATTACCTATTCCAGTGTGAAGATGTTAACCATTCTTATTTACTGTGCTCATTAAAGTCCTTTACAGCCCCCTTGCTTTTTTTTTTTAAACAGTGGCATCTGGGAATCTTTGCTAAGAATGTAAATATGGTCCCATCTCTTGGGTAGACCCTAAAGCCATTGCTTCTGAGGTCTTACCTGCTTTTGGGGGCATTGCTGTGGAAGACACACTGTATTCCCTATCTTTTTTCTGAATCTGTAGCAATCACCCTTTCTCTCCTTTAGCTACCTTCAAAGACATTAGCACTATCTTCTAAAAACTAGGTCATCTTTCAGAAGTGGGATAGGAGAGATTAATAATAGGGGGGTAGAGGTAGGGGATGGGCATCCCCCCTATTAATTAGTATCTCAAGAGTCTTCCTGCCACACCTAACTGAGAAGCTTAGATTTCTTTTAGATAATGATGTTTTCAAATATAGAAATGATTCTCTGACCCAAGGGGACAAGATGGATTGCAGGGGAGGGGCAGGGAAGGCATTATTGGGAAACCAGCGAGAAGCTTATGGCCACAATCTAGATATGATGTAAAAAGATTCTGGACCTTAGTGGCGGCAGTGGGTATGGGAAGCAGAGCAGACATTAGAGGCATATAGGAAAGGCATTGGTAATTATGGGATACAGATTGAATGAGATGGAGGAGTTAAAGTCTCAGTGAGTGGACAAAGTTGACTTGAAGGGAAACAGGGAGCATGATATGAACACGTTAGCAAGACAGTCATTGACGTAGAGATGTTCAACTAGATGAAGTTGTGAGGTTGAAACTCTGGGAAAAATTTAAGTGCTAGAGAACATTTTGGGAATCCTGCTAACAGGTGGTGACTAAAAATGTGAAGATGAATGAGAACCCTGAAGGAGAAGAGAGAAAACCAAAACAAGGCTGGAAGTTGGAGTTCGGTGGAGTTTGGACACAGGCAGCTAAAATCCAGGAGACTGTGTCATTAAGAAGAAAATCTCTCTATAGCATTGACTCTGAAGCCTCAGGTCAAGTCGGGCTTGACCTCTGAGAAACTAAAAGCTGTAGAGAGGTCAGAAAGAACGAGAATGGCCAACTCCCTAAAATTAATTTAGAAAACGAATATTCAAAAGCTATTGGAGTGGGCTACTAGAAGCTTTGTGAGAACATATTTAGTCACTTGGTGGGAAGAAAAAACAGAAGTTTAAGAAAAAAAATAGATGGTGAGGAAAAAGAGGGAAGGGCTTAAAGACTCATTCTTTTAGAAATCTGGCCGGGAAAAGATGATGAGAAATATGATGATAACTAAAGGGTGTTAAAGAATAAGAAATTGTTTTCTCCTTCCATGTACCTCAAGAAAATCTCTTTTCCAAGGGGGCAGAGGTATCAGACTTACGCTCCTAAAGGAAATAACCAGATTTCTATAACATTTTGCCATTTGTAGATAGTCATAGTGGAAGCTGTTCCTCTAAATTATTTGGCCCAGGCTCTACCGTGACTCAGTAAATGATTAAATGTTCATTTTTGTGTCCTTATGAAAGAGACATTCACCATCACGGCACAGTCAGCAATGATAATGGATTCTTTATTTCTCTGTTGCCATCATGGTCACTAAAGCTGACTGCCCAGTGGCTGTCAGTTCTGCTGCAGAGGATACAAGGAAGAGAGAAGTTGGAAAAGAAATATATACTCCAGTCCCACACAGAGATCTAAAGGGTTGGATTTAGATGTGTGCTCTTTTTGGAATTTGGATTAGGAATCAGCAGAATGGAGCCTTGGAGAACAGTGCCTCTGGCATCATGACTCACTATTGAGGATTTCATTAGGAGGGGAAGTATATGTCCTTCAGTCAGTCATCAGGAAATTATGACTGCCTACTTATTCCACCAAATCCTGCAGAAGTTAGCTGGAGAGGGTGAGTCTGGGGGTGGAAACTTTGCACTGCAATGCTTTCCTTGCCTAAATCCAATCTTTTCTATTTCAAGTCATGAAAATACATATTTTTTAGATGGATTGATAGACACACATACAGATATATATATATATATTCTCTTTTCATAAACATTTACCTGTCAATGTAACTTAGGGTGCCTTTAAATAAAATCTCAACCGAATTAACCTAAAATGAAATATTCTCTGTACAAGTCCCCAAAAGAAGATGAACCCTAAGAAGGACTACTTAAATTCATTCCACAGAAAATGGGGAATACATGAGCATACCAGGTAGAGTTAGAGAGTTATTTTGATGAACTGATTTCTATGTAATATGAAGGAAGATTAGCGCTCACAGCATTTTATATTTTAAAATAAATCACTGCATAGAAGCAGAGGAAATATAACTAAGAATTTTGTTCTCATGTCGGGTTAACACTTTCCTCCCTTTACAGAATTCAAAATTGCAGAAGGAAAACACAATGAGGCAGTCTGTCACTCATTCAACCAGAAGGCATTGGGGGTCTCCCATGAGCCAGGCACAGTGTTAGGCTCTACGACAAGATGGTGAACAGAAAGATCTTTCTCACTTGCATGGAGCTGAGAGGTTAGTGGGGGTTAGGGGAAGAGAAGTAAACAAATAATGGCACTGATGAATGTATAATTACAAACTGAGATAAGTGCTTTAACAGAAAAGAATGGAAACTTCTAAGAAGCAACAACAAAAGACTCCAAGTGGGGGGCGCAGACCTGGGAAAGCTTCCCGGAGAATGGGCTATTTGAGCTTAGATCTAAAGAATAAGGTTGAGTAAAAGCTAACCAAGAAGGGGGTGGGTGGTGGGGGGAGCATTCCAGATCCTGAGAAGAGCTTGCACAAGGGTGAACCCCACCCCCACTCCCAACCTCCACAGGGGCCAAGCCGGGCAGCTCCTTGTTAAAGATTTGGTCTTTATTCCAAGATCAGTGGGAAGCCATTCAGGGGTTTTAAGCAGGTTGGTGACATGATCAGATTTGTGTTTTGAAAAGAGCACCCTGGCTGCAATGTTGAAAACAAATTGGAAAGACATTGTCTAAAAGCCAATTGTCTCACTAAGTAAATGCGAAGGCCTGCAGCTGTCAAAATCACTATCTTGTGGTCACCTGACCCCAGTAATATTTTCTGTGCCCCTGAGGACATTTGGAAGCTATTTGCAGTGAAGGATTAAGAATTTCTTGATTCTAGATTATTATATGTCAACCTTCGAGCTAAAGACACAATGTTTTTCTGTCTGCTGAAAATTTTGATTGGCACAACTAATCACTGTTCCTGTTGGTGACAGTCCAAACAAGGCCTAACAAGCACACTTCTGCATTTCAGAGTCAGGGAGAGCAACAGATTCCTCCTCTCTCCTTCATTCTTTATGTTGTACTTACTCATCTCCCTTCTAGCTTCCCTATCTGCACTTGGACTCCCCATGCTTCTCACCCCATCTCTAACTTCCCTGGTTTCCCATCATACCTAGACTTCCATCAGTAATTTCAACAGAGCTGTTGCTGTAGTGCCAGACTGGGGAGGAGAGGGGAGAGGAACTGGCAAGAGCCAGGCAGAATCCGGCCATCTATGACTAGCCTATAACCTTGTCTTAGAAAGGACTGATTGCAAAGGCCTATTTATCAAATCTCAACTAACCAGGACTAAAACCATGTGTGACCTATTGCCCTGATCAAAACCCTGAGTCCCTTTTGTCATGTTAAAAGTAGTCCTGGAGCCCAAGCAGGGCTAGGATGGAGTAGAGGGTTCGTCATCTAAGCTGGGGTACGTGGTAGAATGTGGAGACAGGGAGCCAGGTAGGTTCTGATGACTCCAGCCTGGGAAACCCACCTCTCACTATATGTGTATCTGCCTCCAAGTTGCAAAACATTGCTGTAGAAACTAATATGGCATCCAAAACGTACCCTCTGCCACGTTTAAAGCTCTCTTCAACATTCGAGGGAAGTGGCCATCACCAGGTGTTAATAATATGCCTTTAGCTGTTGTCTTCTTATATTGGCTCCAGGCAGATCCCTCCCTTAACTTCCACTAACTTAAGCTAATTGCAGCCTCTGCAACCACAGGGAGACTAATCCTTTGTTGACAATAAAACCCGTTAGTACTTTAAGTGTGTCATTATGTCTCCTAGATTTTCTGCAGGCTGGGACTCCTTATTTCTTGGCATGGGGGCTTCTCTGCTGAGGTTTCCAGTGTGTTATCACACTGGCTATACCTCTCTGGACCTGCTAAGAGTTTGAAAAATACCATTTTTAAGACATTTGCATAAGCTGATTAATCAACGTTATTCTTTTATCCATTGTTTTCAAACCAGTTCTTTTTCTACCTTTGTCCAAAATTTGAAACAGACCCCCTAGCTTTTCTAAGGAGGGGGAATAAGAGTAGCCCTTTTGGACATTTAAAAGCTAATAACTCTGTAACTCCAGTTCGGTCCGTCTCAGTTTGCTCCAAATTCCAAATATATGTCCAATTTAGGGCTTATCCCCTCCTGCCAAGATCTGACCCAGTCTCAGAAGCCTGGAGTTGGGGGGACAGAGTATGATTGCATATTGATTGTTTCATAGATCTTTCTCTTTTTCTCACTGGCTGCTGTTTCCCACCATTTAGTGCTGGGCTGAGGAAGAAGCGACTATGGGAACGTGGCTGACACAGTTAAATGTGCTGATGCCTTCGAAGCATAATAAATATACAAAGCTGATTCTTTTACATGACACCATTATATGTTCTTTGAGGTGCTTTGCTGATGACATCTAAACCAGTTCTTCTCAAGGTATAGTCCATGAATTACACAATTACTATGACCTAGGAGCTTGTTAGAAATATACATTTTTGGGTCCCACCTCAGTCCTAAGGAATCAGAATCTCTAGGAGATGTGGCTCAGGAAACTGTTTTAACAAGCCCCCAGAGTAATTCTAATGCAGGCTCACGTTAGAGAAGCACTGATCTAGACGGTGGTTTCTCCTCTGGCTGGTCTCTTACAACGTTTGGGTTTTGGGGCACACTGCACCTCCAGAGCTGTGTTTTCCTGTGAGCTAACCCATAGGTGAACTGCAGGACACCACAGCTTTCCCTAAAGCTGGTGGCAGTGCAGTTTCCTCCTAACACTATCCCTTCCTCTCTGCTGTACTTCTCAGAGGCCCTGAACCCAGTTGTCCATCTTAGGCTTCTGGGGTGAGGCAGATATAAGTGTCTCTGTGCTCCAAACTCCAGGAGATAAAACAAAGCTCTCAGGGAGTTCTAAACCTCCCTCTCTTGATTTAAGAACTGGATAATGTTCCTCTTTTTTCTCTCCCATTGAAGTGAGTGATAGACCCATGCAAATAAAACTGGATTTCCTATCTGTTAACAGTTCCACAAAAGTGATCTAGCATTTCCACTTTGGATGTAGTAGGACTTGATACCTCTTGTATTATTCATGGCCTTCGGGGTCTGTTGAAAAATCTGAGAGAGCAGAAAAGTCACATTTAACAGCTTGGATATGGCAACCAAAATTCAATCCAGTAAGATGGCTATTCTTTGTTGTACACGCTCCTTTTAGGTATGAAGTCCAAGTTCACATTGACCATATTGTATCACTGATAATATAAGAGATATATTGTCAATTCCCTTAAAATATTTTCCTTTATGCTCCTGTTGTCATGTCTGCCCAAAAGTTCTTCTTAACTGAGTCTTTGTGTTACTTTTTAAGTAGATTTTGGCTTCTCTTTCGTATTTACCATGGTTATGGCCTACTCTTGCCTTTTTGTGTTCGGACATTGTGGAACTCACGGAACTTTCCAGCAATGACTTTTCTAACATCCAGATTATCTGTCTGTATTACGCACATTCAGGTAAAATCATCACTGTTCCTATTATTGGCAACATTTTCCCCTTCCTTGTTGATCAGAATTAAGAAGAGATTACTAATTCCCTGGTCCATTCCTCTACATCTGAAAGATGAAATTATCATCAAGGCAAATGAAAAATTTATCAGATGTTTTGCTGTCATTACATCAAACATCCTGCAGATGCTTAGTACACATCTGTGCTATTTACCCCTTCCTGGTTGGGCACTGCTGCTCAGCAATGGATTTCTTAACCCTTTATTGCTCTCCATGGAGATAATGCCAAATCTTCTTCACTCCTAAAAGTCCAAGCACCATTTGTCCCCTTTACCCCCTCCCCCCATAAGTGATTCCACATCCACTGGACTAAAAGAATTGTCAGACAATATGAGATCCCTGAACTTTCCTCCTCTCTACCTCAAAAATATCTCTGTAATTTGACTCTGTTACTCTTTCCTCCAAGACCATGCCTCCATCTTTGTCACTTTTTCTCATCCCACTTGGAACTCCCATTTCTTTTTTCCCTTTAATCTGTCTCTCCGCATTAGTTGTGTAAGTCTCATACCCCAAAAACCAACCAACAAGAAAACATGCTGTGACCATCATGTCCTTTTCCTGTGTCTCACTTCTTTTGACCCACGTCTGCTCACTTTCCTCCATTCTTTTGATAAATTTCCTTCAAAGCCAGTCAATGGTCTAATCACAGATCCCAAGAACTTTTCTATTTTTCATCCTCTTGGAACCCTGTCCTTTTTATGTTAAAATGTATACTCCTGACTCTCCCCTGGGCATGTGATAAGTACTCAGTGTATTTTAATCCCAGTGATTGTAGTTTCATCAGTTTTAAAACTGACCTCCCTACTGCTAATTTCTTTGTCTGTTGTATACCCTATTGCTGGAATTACTTTCCTAAAGGAAATTCAACCTTTGCTGAAATATCTTAAATAATCTAACTCCAGTATTCATTTCCAGCCTTGTTATCCACTGTTTAATGTGTTTTATTTGACACACCAACCAGTGAATGACACATTTCTTCTTCTCCACGCTGTTTTCATTTCTTCAAACATTGAATTATGCTGCTTTTTCATTTAGAACTTTCTTCCTTCCAAGTTGTTTATGTCACAATACTACTTATTCTTTAATATCCCTCATGAATGTTACTTTTCTTCAAAGCTTTGCCGCATTCCTTTAAATTAGTGTGACTTCTTTCTTCTGAATTCCTATAGTCCATTGGCATGGCCCTATGTTGCACATTCAAATACACAAGTGTGAATAGTTACTAAATTTAGAGAGCATAGTATCCTTCCAAAATAACTACATCTTTTCAATACAAGATAAACAATATAAACTACTCCACTTTTCATCTTGCATTAGATTAGACAAAATACCATCTGAGAATCGGGAAAAACTTTTCTTTAGGTTTTTGCCTGTAATTTGTAAAACAACAGAAAATATGCCTGTGAACCTGTTTAAAATTTTTCCCAGATGCCATAATTTCTGTACTGTATGGTGATGCCGTCATGACACCCACTGAATATCCAGATGCTGAAAAATCTGGAGGATGGGAATTAGAATCATTAACACTTTCGGAAATAGGCTCTTTGTGGAGGTAATTTATATGTAAAGAGGGAGGAGGAAAAAGAAGAGAGAGGAGGAAGAGGAACTGGAACTGGAATTAACTGACTTAGAAAAGAAAATGCAGGGGCAGAAAATATTAGCAATTAGTTTCTGAGCATCTAAAAAAAAACTATTATATGAGTGACAGTTAGCAGCTGTTTCATGTTTCTACCTAGAGCAGGACAAATGCTTTTGGGCTATCGCAACAAAAAATCCAAAGAGGCATTAGAAAAAGTCTTCAGACTCTAAAGTTGGTAAAATTGCGGTACATGATAACATGTTGTCAGTGAAAGAAAAATGACATCTTTTTGCACTGTGGGTCAGGGTGGTATTCCATATGGAAGAAAAGATGCTGTAGATGTGGCTTACTCAAGGTTTTTATCTATTCTAATGAGATCCTACATGCAGGGAAAGAAGTGATTCATTCTATCCCACAGTATGTGAGAAAGCTTTTTCAGAAAATCTAAGTTAGTAATTTAATCTACACCCAAAGAAGAAAGGAAGGTTCTGAGAATATGGCATTGTGAGTGGATAGATGCACAGTCTGAAACCAGACAGTTCGGTTGCTTCTCCAGGATCATCACACTAGCTTTGTGACCCTGGAAAGGTTTTAGTTTTCTCCTCTGCAAACTGACGATAATAGAGATGTGTATAGTCACGGAGATGATACACTGTAAACGTCAACTTTTATTATTTCGTTAGACATGTAGCACCTTCTAGGCACTATGTTAGGCATTTTCCCAATCACTATTTCCTTCACAGAGCAGTCATCCAAGTCCTATATAAAATAGGATGGTATGATGACTTTTCACCAGAGTTACATTCTTTAATTAAAAATGAAAGCCCTAGATATCAAAGACCAGCCTGCTGAGTTCCCTTACCTTTCCCAACCATGAGACATTTCCCTGATGTCTGCAGCACGTCTTTGACATCTGGGACAGAAGACCAATATACCTCCACCCCCATGTGGCTCCACACCTGTCACCATTATTATGTGATCTTTATCAAATTAAACTGAGAATGTACTAACTTTTTTTCATTATGCTTCCCACCAAAGTCATTAAGCTCACAAATGTGGTGTCTGTTTAATAAAATAAATGGATACAGGAAAGAAAATCCTTCTATTTAATTTCACATCTTCAAAACAATATTTATGTCAACCAATGAATTCATGTTCAATGTGAGCTATAATGTATTTCTTACTACCTGATGAACTTGGTGATAGAGGGTCTGCTTGTAGCCAGTGGTTAATACACAAAGTGTATTTTCCTCTGAGTCATTGCCTCTTTCTTCTTCTACTATTTGCCTTCCGGGAAAAAAAAAGCCATTTTCTCAAGGATACGAGCGTCTGAATCCTTTAACTCTTCTCTGTTTGTATCTAGTAAAGAACTCATCATTCTGATCTTGGCAGGAGTTATTGTATATTAATATAGGCACCAGGTAAGATTTCAATTCCCTTTTTGAGAGTCAGTTAAAAAGCACAGGATGCTAAAGTTACCTATATAGTTGTATCAGAGTTTGTGTGTGTGTGTGTGTGTGTGTGTGTGTATCCTTTTTAAAGAAAAGATTGTATTCCCAGGAGCAAGGATAATGAGGCATATGCTCTATTCCTAGCAAAACAACAAGTTCAGTACAAAGTGTTAGATATAGCTTAATGTAAAATATATTAATAACCCTCTGTATGCTACTAGTGAGATTTAAAAATCCAAACCATAGAGTTGAATTTATACAAATAAATCAGAGTCATCATAATTGGAATTTCAGCAATAGGTTTAGATGATAGAAATCAGTGGGGCATGACAATCTTTACTTTGAGTTATACATAAAGGTATCTTAGGCCTTGAATAAGAAGACATGCATAGTGTATAAAGAAATCCTGAGAGACTATGAAAATAGTTTACCACTGTGAAGAGAAAAAGGGAAAGTTAAATTACTTTGGCTAAACCACATGTAATGCAAAAACCAACTGAACCAACTTTGTTTTCCAGATGTCTTCAGAACTGCATAATTGCAGAATTTTGAGAAATATATGAAGATGATTTTAGGATATGCCTGATACTTCATGTCAGAAACAGCAACAATAATGATAAAGTTTAAATGATCCTAGCACGGACAAAGGAAGAACTACTGCATTAGATTCAGTAAAGCATTCTTTTATAGAAGATGTTTAAAACATCAACCTTTGGAGGAAGAAAGACTTGGGTTTGAGCCCCAGGACCACCACTTCCTCTCTATTGGACCACGGGAAAGTCCTTCACTTCACCAAGCTTAATTTCCTCATCTGCAAAATGAGAATAATAACAAGACCAATCCCATGGGGTTGTGAGGATTTTGATGACATAAAATAAAGCCCTTAGCATAGGATCAGGGGAATAGATTAAGTGCTCAATAAATGTCAGCTACAGTGTTGATAACGGTGAAGGTGGAGGTGATGCAGAGGAGGAGGAAGGGAACAAAGAAGAAAAATATCAGCTGGACTCTACATCTATATTATTTGTAAAAGGCAACCCATTAGAGGAAACAATTGTTTGATGATTAAATGAGAACATTTTCTCACTCCTCCGAGGATAAAATATTTAATAGTGAAGCATATAGGTGCATTTTTTACCTGTCTTTGGAGAAAATTATTCATTGCACAATTAAAAGGAGGTTGTATACTTTTTGTCAGAGTAAAAATACGATCTTTTTAACCTAGAATTAAGAACACATTTCAAATGTGCTATTAAAAAAAATAAATTCTTCCCTTGGCTAAAACCCTATATGGCTAAGTGTTTATTAAAAAGAGCAGTTTCTTCACTCTCACCTGTCCCTCTATTCTGTAGGGACAGTGGAGATGGAATATGCCACACCAAAAATTGAGGCTGGATGACAAGGCTTTTTGTGTTAAATTGGTGAGCCGACCCTGACATTTATATGAAAGGGCAAATGAGCTCGAACACTCAAACAATCTGGAAAAAGAATAATAAAGTTAGAAGATTTAGACTACCTGATTTCAATATTCTATGACATTATAGTAATCAAGACAGTGTGGCACTGGCATAAAGATGACAGAACAATGGAACAGAACTGAGAGCACCAGAATAGACCCACACTTATGTGGTCATTTGGCTTTTGACAAAGGTGCCAAAGCAATCCAATAGGAAAAGAAAATTCTTATCACATACAATAATTAAAAGAAATATTAATAAATTGAATATTCACATAAAAAATGACCTGTGACCCCTACTGATATGGTTTGGCTGTGTCCATACCCAAATCTTATCTTAAATTGTAGTTCCCATAATCCCCCACATGTCATGGAAGGGACCTGGTGGGATGTAATTGAATCATGGGAATGGTTACCCCCATGCTGCTGTCCTCATTTTAGTGAGTGAGTTCACAAAATCTTATGGTTTTATAAAGGGCTTTCCTTCCTTTTGCTCAGCACTTCTTCTTCCTGACATTTTCTTTCTGCCATCATGTGGCAGAAGGATGTGTTTGCTTCCCCTACCACCATTATTGTAAGTTTCCTGAGGCCTCCCCAGTTATGTGGAACTGTGAGAAAGTGAAACCTCTTTCCTTTATAAATTATCCAGTTTCAGGCAGTCCTTTATAGTAGTGTGAGAATGAACTAATACAGCAAATAAGTACTTAGAGTAGGGTGCTGCTATAAAGATACCCAAAAATGTGGAAGTGACTTTGAAACTTGGTAAAAGGCAGAGGATGGAACAGTTTGGGTGAATCAGAAGAAGACAGAAAAAGGTGGGAAAGTTTGGAACTTCCTGGAGACTTGGAAGGCTCAGAGGACAGGAAGACGTGGGAAAGTCTGTAACTTCCTAGAGACTTGTTGAATGGCTTTAACCAAAATGCTGATAGTGATTTGGACAATGAAGTCCACGGAGGCTGACATGGTCTCAGAGATGAGAAACTTGTTGGGAACTGGAATAAGGTGACTCTTGCTATGTTTTAGCAAAAAGACTGGCAGTATTTTGCCCCTGCTCTAGAGATCTGTGGAACTTTGAACTTGAGAGTGATAATTTAAGGTATCTGGTAGAAGAAATTTCTAAACAGCAAAGCATTCAAGTGGAAGCAGAGCAAAAAAGTTTAGAAAATTTGCAGCCTGCCGATGCAACAGAAAAGAAAAATTCATTTTCTTGGGAGAAATTCAAACCTGCTGCAGAAATTTGCATAAGGAAATGAGGAGTCGAATATTAATCACCAAGACTATGGGGAAAATGTCTCCAGAGCATGTCAGAGAACTTCACAGCAGCCCCTCCCATCACAGGTCTGGAAGCCTAGGAGGAACAAAGTGGTTTCCTGGGCTGGGCCCAGAGCCCTGCTACTGTGTACAGCCTAGGAACTTGGTGTCCTGCATGCTAGCCACTCCAGCCATGGCTAAAAGGGGCTAAGATACAGCTCAGGCTATGGCTTCAGAGGTTGCAAGCCCCAAGTCTTGGCAGCTTCCATGTGGTATTGAGCCTCTGGGTGCACAGAAGAACTAAGGTTTTGGAACCTCTACCTAGATTCCAGAGGATGTATGGAAATGCCTGGATGTCTAGGCAGAAGTTTGCTGCAGGGGTGTAGCCCTCATGGAGAACTTCTGCTAGGGCAGTACAGAAGGGAAATGTGGGGTTGGAGCTCCCACACAGAGTCACCACAGGGGCACTGCCTGGTGGAGCTGTGATAAGACAGCCACTGTCCTCCAGAACCGAAAATGGTAAATCCACTGACAGCTTGCACCGTGTGCTGGGAGAAGTCTTAGACACTCAATGCCAGCCTGTGAAGGAAGCTGGGATGGGGGATGTACCCTGCAAAGCCACAGAGGTGGAGCTGCCCAAGGCCATGGGAGCCCACCTCTTGTATCAGCATAACCTGGATGTGAGACTTGCAGTCAAAGGAGATCATTTTGGAGCTTCAAGGTTTAACTGCCCTGCTTGATTTCAGACTTGCATGGAGCCTGAAGCCCCTTTCTTTGTCCAGTTTCTACCTTTTGGAACAGGTGTAATTTACCCAATGCCTGTGCCCCATAGTCTCTAGGAAGTAACTAACTTGCTTTGATTTTACAGGCTCATAGACAGAAGAAGCCTGCCTTGTCTCAGATGAAATTTTCTATTTAGACTTTTGAATTAATTCTGGAATGATTTAAGACTTTGGGGGGATTATTGGAGGGGCATGCCTGTGTTTTGAAATGTGAGAACACGATATTTGAGAGGAGCCGGGGTAGAATGATATGGTTAGGCTTTGTGTCCCCATCTAAATCTCATCTTGAATTGTAGTTTCCATAATCCCCGCATGTCGTAGAAGGGACCTGGTGGGAGGTAATGGAATCATAGGGGCAATTACCCCCATGCTGCTGTTCTCATGACAGTAAGTGAGTTCCCACGAGATCTGATGGTTTTATAAGGGGCTTTTCCCCCTTTTGCTCAGCACTTCTTCCTGCCATCTCTTTCCTGCCATCATGTGAAAAAGGATGTGTTTGTTTCCCCTTCCACCATAATTGTAGGTTTCCTGAGGCCTCCCCAGCCACGTGAAACTGTGAGTCAACTAAACCTCTTTCCTTTATAAATTACTTCATCTTGAGCAGTCCTTTATAGCAGCATGAGAGCAGACTAATACACCTACCTTACATTATACACATAAATTAATTTGGTATGAATAATAGACCAAAACATAAAAGCTAAAACCATAGGCTTTCAGATAAAAACACAAGAGAATATCTTTATGATTTGGGGATAAGCTAAGTTTCTTTAGGTACAACAAAGAAGCACTAACCATCAAAGAAAAACACTGATAAATTAGACTTCATCAAATGAATCCTTCTCTCATCAAAAGACAGTGCTGACAAGATAAATAGGCAAACTGCAGACTGGGAGAAACTATTTGCAAAGCATACACCTGACAAAAGACTCATATCCAGAATACAAAGAACTTCCACAACTCAGTAACATAAAGTCAAATAATTCCATCATAAATGAGGTAAAAATTTAAACAGACACTTTATAAAAGTAGATGTATGCATGGCCAATAACTACATGAAAAGATGCTTAAAATCGTTAGTCATCAGGGAAATAAAAATTAAAACTATAATGAAATAGCAGTATGTATCCATAGGAAGGCTAAAATGAAAATGACTCAGCAACACTAAATATTGTCAAGGATACCTTTTGGTATCCAATTGGTAGAGGTAAAAAATGGTACAACCTGAAGTATGTGCAAGCTACTTTATGACCTAAAATGCTACTCCTAGGTATTTACCCAAGAGAAATCACAATATGTGTTCACAAAACTTGTACAATCATGTTCATAACAACTTTATTCATAATAGCTAAAAACCAGAAAGAGTCTATAATGTAAAAATAAACTGTGTTCTATTCATATAAATGGAATATTACTCAGCAATAAAAGGGGAAAAAACCTGCCAATTACAAGATACTGATGAAACACAAAAATATAACCTGGAGTGAAAGAATCCTTACACAAAGATTCCAGTTAGAGAGGTTCTAAAACAGGCCAAACTAATTTGTGGTGAAAATGTCAGAATAGTGGCTGGCAAAGGGGGGACAGCAATTGACTAGAAAGAGGCATGAGGAAACTTTTTTGGAGTGTGGGTGATGATCTGTATCTGGATAGGTGTTTGAGTTACACAAGTGTATGTATTTATCAAAGCTCAGCCAATGTTTACTTACGATTTCTGCATTTCATTATATGTAACTTTTACCTCAAATAAAAACAACCCTGTAAACAAAATATTGAACCCTAGTAAATAATATTCATGCTGAAATGTTTGGGGAGAAGTGTACTGATGTTTAAAAGTGGTTTTGAAATACATCAAAAGATAAACTAGATGGATGGATGCATAGAGGGATGTATAGGGGGAGTGTTGCATGATAAAGCAGGTATAGGAGATTAATTGCATTGCCTAAATAAAGTGTATGTGGGTGTTCACTGTAAAATTCTTTCAACTTTTCTGTATATTTGAGCATTTTCATAACACATTTTTGGAAAAAGAAGTTAAGGCTAAATGGGTAGCCAAAACTCTGATGAGTGAGTTTGGTCTTTCTCCTGTTGAGTATAGAATGGGGAGCTATGAAGGTTTTTAGCAGGGCACACTTTCATCAGATTTATACTCTAGAATGATCTCTCTGCCTGAATATACAGAGTGAATTATAGGCATGGATATAGAAACTAACTTCAGGCTAGAAAACCAGTTAGGAAAGAGTTTAGTTGTCCATGTGAGAGACTTAACAGGTTAATATCTATAGAATCACCATTGGTTGGTGATGGTTAGATATTGGGGAAGATGGTGAGGAAGAAGTCCAGAATGGCTTCCAGGTTTCCAGTCATGTTCACAGAGCAAATGGCAGTGACAACTTCTGAGAGGAAATAGAGGAGATGAAGCAAATGAGAGACTGGGAGAGGGAAGGGTGAGATAAGATGTTTTATTCTATATTAGACATGTTGAATATGAGGTTCATTGTAATTCTCTGAGGTGAAGATGTACAGATGTCATTAGCAATATGGGTCTAGAACTCAGAGAAGAGGTCTAGGTTGGTGTCTTAGTCCATTTTGTGCTGCTATCACAGACTATCTAAGACTAGGTAATTTATAAAGAATGGAAATGTAGTCTCTCACAGTTCTGGAGGCTGAGAAGTCCAAGATCAAGGTGCTGGCAGGATGGGGCCCAGTTTCCCTGCTTCCAAGATGGTGCCTTGAGTGCTCTATCCTTCAGAAGACAGGAATGCCATATCCTCACATGAAAGAAGAGCAGAAAGAGACAACTAACTCCTGCAAGCTCTTTTATAGTAGAATTATTATAGGAAATTAGCAGAGCTCTCATGACCTAAACACCTCCCAAAAGGTCCTGTCTCCCAACACTGTTGTACTGGGGATTAAGTTTTCAACACAAGAATTCTGAAGGGGGCAAACACATTCAAACCATAGCAGTTAGAGATATGGATTTTAGATGTATCAGCTAAAAGATGGTAGTTGAAACCATGCTAATGGACAAGATCATCCAGGAAGAGAACACAAGTGAGACAGCCCTGAGATTACCAACAAACTGGGGGTGGACTGAGGAAGAAGAGAAACTCCAAGAGGCCTTTGGTGAACAACTTAGAGCAATGTCTGTAGTTCTGAAAAATACAAAGAATAAAATTCGTACAGAGAAGGGTGTAAATAACTTTGTCAGGCATGTTGGTATGAGGAGGAAGAGGTCAGGAAAGTTTTCACAAGGAAAATTATACTTGAACAGGACTATATAAGGCAAGCAGGAGTTTTCTAGGCAAATAAGGGAGACAGAAGTAAGACAAAAAGAACAACATAAGAGGCTAGAATCTCTAGGCATGTTCAGAGAACTTCAGGCTGTGTCTTTTTACACTAGGTTGGGGAATGCTGTGTAGTATTTTCATTCAATATGAAACTGCTGAAATATAGTCATGGGGTTGCAGAAGGGTGGCCTCTGTAATTCTCCCTGATGTAAACCACTAGTTCTCCACTTTAGTGTACACCAGAATCACCTCCAAGGCTTGTTAAACCACAGACTGTGGGTCCTACCTCCAGAGTTTCTGGCATAAGAGGTGGACAGATAAGAGACTGAATTGGGTAAATCTGGGTGGGGCCTGATACTTAGAATTTCTAATGATATCCCAGATGATACCACTGCTGTGGGGCTGGGGCCCACACTTTGAGAACCACTAGGACACTGGGAAGAAGAGGTACTGTACAATGCCCAGAATCGGCTTCTCAAGACAGGCCTTTCTTACCAGAAGGTGCTAGTTATACTGTGGATAAGGCACAGTTCCCACCATAGAGTTTATATCCTCTCACTTCCTTGGTATACAGATCCTTCTTAATTAAACTTCAACTTACAGAAATATTAGAGAATTTTGGAGGCTGAGGTCTCTTCAATAAAATAGGTTCATACTCATGTTGCCTCTCAAGGACTCCTCTGTTCACACACCCTGGTGACATATAGAAAACAAGCACTCTGCAATTCTCTGCATCCTTGGCTGCCTCATGGGGACTGATAGCTGGATGAGATGACTAGATTGAGGGTACCCAATATAATAGTTGTTAAACGTTTTCTAAATTTTAATGTATTTTTACATCAATTCAGCATTTTAATTTCCTTATAAGCCAGCACTACTAATACTGACCAATAAAATAAGCAAAAGGAGATGATGATGTGTGGTGACCACAGTGACACCCTGGCATCTCCTAGAAAATGGGTAACAGGTTTCTATCACTTTATGAGAAGGAGCTGCTTTTATTATCCTCCTTTTTCCCAAATCTTGGGATTGTGGGGGTTCTTGGGGATGTTTTTCATACCACCATGGTATGGGAAAGTATAATTAACATGTCTGCAAGGTGAATGCCAACTGAGTGCCCTGAATCTCTCTGAGATTGGTGCGGGGGAGGAGCTGGGCTTTCCCTGTGTACAGAAGAGGAAAACGAAAGGGATGAGTGAGGACCGAACTAGTCCACAGTGAGGAGGACAGAGTATGAACTGTGGGGCCTCACAACAAAGGCCATGGAAGGAGATCACTGCATTTGCCGATGGCGGATCATAATGCAGAGAGGTGTTTACACTGGCTGAGAAAGTTTAAATAGGGAGATCTACAAGCAATGGTAGAGACAGGACCAAACTAAAATTTACTTGCAAGATACCTCAGAGCTGTAGATGGCATTTATTCAACTCAACCAGAGCCAACAGAGAGATGAAGTTATCCAGTTTCAGGAAATACAAAGAGAGACGCAATCACTAAAATATGAGACTCCTATAGTCTATCCCATTCCTCTGTCAAACTAGGTTCAGTTTATGATAAAGACATTTACAAAGTGGGGTAGAGTAACTCAGAGGACCAAAGGGCCCAATCTCATGCCATCTGTGATCCGATAAGAAAAAACAATGATACTGAACCATGAGAAGAGGCAATTCAGGGTGATATGATATTCATCATTGAATATTTAAGGGTCTGTCATGTGAAAGAGAATTATACTTGTGTGGAAGTAGGGTCTATGGGTAGATGTTACAAGAAATAGATTTCAGAGCAAGTAATATAAGAAGGAATTTTCCAGAAAGTAAAACAACAGGAGGAATAAGAGCATAGGGTTTAAAATAAGACTACTTGGGTCTGAATCCCAGTCCTGTTTGACCTCAGCTAAATTACTTACCTTCTTGGTGCCTCGGTTTTCTAATTAGAAAAAATGGTATTAATAGTAGTATCTTCTAATAGTATTATAAGATTAAATGAATTAAACATTCTAAAATGGTTAGAACATCATCTGGCATGTTCTAAGCAGGCAATAAATCCCAGAAGCTGTAGTTGTTGTTATTATTGTTATTGATAGAGCTGGTAATGGAAGGACAGCCTTGAGGGATGGTCTGTACCCTCTGGGGAGCTGTCCCAGCAGATGTCTGGAGACACGAGGCTGGAAGTCCTGGTGAGAAGAAGCAGGGCTAGCTTGCTGATGGCACTAGACTGGTGGCTTTCAGCAGGTAGGCTGCATGCCACCCATGGGCTGGAGGAGTAGTACAGGTAGACACAGGATTTCAGAACAATTATAAATTTAGTCTCTGCAATCTCTATTTCTAATTGCAACAGTATCATGACTTTTATGTTCTAGAGATATTTTTGCATTAGCAAAAATGCTAAAACTCACTCCCAAAAGTACTTCTGCAATTTTAATATCTTTAAACCTGTCCATAGATAATACATACTTTATGTAAACTAATAAAAGTCAGAGTCAGTTTTGAGAAAAAGCAAGCATTCTGAATCATGGTGAGGTCCAGGGATGCTCAATCTTCTTTGATCCAATACTTACTGAGTACTTCATATATGTCAGACACTGTGCTAGACACTGGGGATGTTTAGATTAATTTTAATAAGCCATTGCCCCTGCCTTCCACATATTTACAATTTAGTCACATTGGTTGGACATAAAATAGAAAAGGTTAAGCACTACTAAGTTAGATGAACCTTAGCAAAGCCATTCAACGCTAGAGAGAGTCTACAGTTTTATCATTCTCCACATGGTGAGCAGCAGCAGCAACACAGTGGACAAACTTCATACAGAGGAGAGACGAACAAAATCAAAAAGCCCCAGCAGCATAGAATCAGCCTTGAGGTTGTATAAGCCTGTGAGTTAAAGGCACGGAAGGTCACTACACTTTTGAAAAGTAAAGTACAAGGGCAAGAAAGAGCATCCCTGTGTGATAAAGCAGAGAAATGACTTCTTCAGGGAGAAAACAGACATTCTTTGAAAAAATATCGTGTAGCAAGTGAAAATCTACCCTGGACATAATTATAGCCACTGAACTACAAAATGTGTGTATTAAATTCAGATGGGATGGGGTAGATAAACAGAGGGTATACAAAATAAATTGTTGCGAACCTTTATGAAAACTACATATGGTAGTTCAGAAGCTGGATGAAAAACTCTGTTGCCAAAGATAGATTTCACAAAGAATTTGACACCAAGCCGAGAATTTAAGAGATGCAGTTTCAACAAAAGAAGTTTAAAGTAAAACAAAAATTTCTCATGCAATCATTTTTAGTACAACGTTGATGGAGAATAAAGTCTTCCAGGAAGTCGTTACGTATCACTGAAGACATGTAAGTGTTTCAAATCTCCAAAGCCAGATGGTATGCATTGTAAGATCGCAGAAGGACTCACATGTGAATGGCCACCATACTGGTCAGGACATGAAATACAGTCTCACTGCCACCTTCTTAAGATCCGGCTCCACTGGGAGTTTTTCCTTAAATAAAGGTTTGAGAATTGGGTCCCATCATCTATTAGTCCAGACAAATTATTTTGGGAAATTAGAAAGGTGTTTTGTCCTCAGGAGATACAAGAAATTAAAAACCTCTGAGCCTCCTGAATTCTAAAGTACTTGCTTCAAAGACTAATAGAATCAATATGCAGTTATAATCTTGATATATTCTGAATTAAGAAATAAAATCAATAGTCAATTTAAATTGTTTTGGGGGGAAGGCCAATAAAATGGGGAGAAAATAACTAACATTATTTTCTGAAAGTAATTTATATTTTTCTGTTTTTTTTCTAAATTTCCTATCATGTATATATATTATGTCTATAGTCAGGAAAGTTGGTTGAAATATAACTGTAAGATACCAATATTAAAATGTTTCCTATTTACCTAAAAGAGTATAATTAATTGTGGTGACTTTACTCAAAAAGATCTAGCACAACTATGCATAATAAGAGTTAAGGCAACCACTCTTGGCTGGGACTCCAAATAGGGACTGCAAGATGGAAGGTCCGATACACGACATGAAATTGAACAGTCTCATATTATGTTATTCTACAAAAGGGAAAAATTATTAGAGCTTTTATTGAGCTATTCAGACCCTCAGTGAAATCTGAGTAACTAGACATTTTTACCTAATTGTCCCTACGGGAGAAAAAGGGGACACTGTATGAAATTAAGTAGGAAAATCAGCAAAAGATATGAATTAACATTTTATCCTGTATAGAGCTAATGTATGAATATTGGGCCAAAGATTAATTATATTTGTCCCATAAATATAAAAAACTATTATATCAATCTCTTATAGGTAATCTGAAGCTATCAAAAGCAATAGAATATTAATTATCTACAAGAGATTATTTCCCTTAATAATGTCACCTCGGAATGCATATGCATTGGTTATTGTATTATACAGAGCCCATGGCCAATTTATTTTGGAATTATCAGCTATTGGCAACTAATTAAAAAGATACCTGGTAAGGGAGACCAAAGATTTGGCCATTCATGGGAGATCTCTGTCTTGTAAGATTTTTCTTTAAGAGATGCTTCTGGCCCTCAGTCGGGAAGACCAGCATATTTCCCAGGGAACTGAAAGCTATGTGTAAAATAACCTCTACTCAGCATGAGATAACATCTGTCTCTAGGTCAAAGAGAGGATATACTGTGTTGCAGGACACTGGTTCCTTTTTGTTCCCATTGGATTAAGATAAGGTCAGATACTTGGCTTCAAGCAACTGCTGCACCAGTCACATACCCCAAAGTTTATCCATGGCCTAGTGTCAGTCAGCAGTCTGGAGGGCAAAAACTCTTCCCACGTAACAGTGATGCTTCATTTTTAACTCATAGCTGACATTCTCCTTAAAGGCTATTATTATAACATCAAAAACTCTCAACATTTAACCATAGGGAATGGGGTAAACATAATCAGCATCTTTACCAGCAGAAAGGACTACTAGGCCTATCATTTTATCGTGCTCATAACATTAGTATGTTGATTTTCTACTAATTTGCTGATCATGTAAGGGCTTTAGGCTCAGTGTATATATTTAAAATTTGTAGAAATTGATTCTATAAAGACACAATATCCTGTGACTGCTTTAATAGAATTAAAATGCCTAAGCAGCCCTGCCCATACATTCTTCCTTTGTGTATCTGACTTCAGAAAAACACAGTTTCTCTTTGCAGAGTTCAAGCAGTATCCTTGAGCTGGAAGCAAGAGTGAAGTTTAAATAAGAGAGGAAACCTTAAATAAATCAGATACATTTCATTTTGCACCAAGAATTTTTCTATCATACTTACCTCTACCAAAAATCTGCCTATCTTTATAGTTTACTTTTTACTTGGAGTAAAAATTAGAACTTGCAAATTGTAAATAGAGGGGGCAGGATAATTTAGCACACTATTTTATCGCTGTCAACCCAGTGGTTTTCATAACCGATTTCCACATATTTCGAGAATGTCATTATTGCCTGGCAGTGTTTATAGAGCAGAGTGGAGCAAGCGTGCCTCCACCAGAGGTCAGAGAAAGAAGCAGAATGACCCAGGGAAGGACTCTCACAAACAGAGAGTGACCTGTTTGTGATTAAACCCCGAAAAAGATAAATTGAGTTAGGATAGTGGCCAGAGTGGCAGGGAAATAAGGTGCACACTTAGAGTTCGGTATTATTTCCTGAACCTTTAAATCCCCCCCACCAACCCAGAAGACGCCATGGTTGATAGCTGCTCTTTTACATCAGAGCATAAATGCTTTTTCTTCAATGCAGTCATTAAAGCTGGAAGAAGGTGAGGATCCTGTTTAGTGATGCCAGGATGTAATTCTGTTTATTTCTTTATACTTAGGGACAGAAAAAGGCAAGGGGAGTTTACGCTGAATTTCAACATACGTCAAATCGAGGCAAAAATTTTCAGCAGCTGAAGTCAGTCAGTTTCTGGAAAGTGCTAAGCAACCATACCAAGTGCTCCCAACTAACATTACCTCTGAATGTGCATGACCAGGCATATTTCAATATGCTCTGCCAGGCGGTGTTAGTAATGCGAGCAATATGCAGCTCACTTTACTTGCTGACTGGTTTAAAAAGAGAAAATTAAATACATTTCTCATAAGGATATTTTGTGGAATTTTTCCACATCATTAAATAAAATGTAGCCTTGGTTTAAAGGCATTTCCTGAGAGAAAACATTTCTTAACCTAAACTAACTGAACTATGTGAAACAGTCTGCCTGTATACACCATAATATTTTTTTCCTGATTACATGTAATGGGTCTCCTATCATCCTGCAAGCTTACCCATATCATTGAACTGTTTCACAGCCAGTCGAAAAAATTGACTGCAAACTTCTTAAAGCAGTTCTCGGGAAATGGGTGGTTATTCAATTTTCTCCTCGCAGTTACAAAAGACTGGATGGTATCGAAGGTGACATTTCTGAAATAATTAAGAAAAATAATGACATGCTTTCTTCAGCTAGGTACATACTTCCTTCACAACTTCAACATAACAAGCTATAACATTGCTTCCTTATTGCTAGAGAAAGGAAGGTAAACTCAAATATGACAGACAGAAAGTAGCAAATGCTCTAAAGAAGTACAGAATCAAATTGAAAGCTTTCTTGTTTGCCGTTGCAATGCATATTTTCACCTTCTTCCCAAAGAAGGGACAGCACATCCCCAGTGACAGCTTAAATCCATTCAGAGTTAGGTTTTTCAACGCCAATTTAATTGTTTTAGAACTCCGGTGAGGTGAATTACCACTCCCGACTTCATAAGTTCATGGTTCCTGCCTAGGGACTGAGGTGCTGTACAAGGTTTATGTTTCTGTTTTGTTTTCCACTGGAATAGCCACATGAGATGTTCTGATTTTTCAACACACTCTCTTGGCCTCTTTGTCTCAGTCAGAAATTTTCTATTAAAAAGAAAGGGGAAAAATGCTCCTTACAAGAAGATACCAAATATCTTCTGTTCAATCCCAGGAGCCCTCTAGCCAATTTGAAAGTCAACATCAGACAGAGAGGTAATGCTTTTTTGTTTTGTTTCAATCTGAACTCTCACGGTTGTTCAAATTGAATCAAGAAGCGAGAGTTTCAAACTAAGTGCTGAGCTAAAATAAAACTGGGAGACATCCGTTTTACAAGGTTGTATGGGAGAACTGCTGAGTACATCCTGAGAGAAAAATAAGGGACAGATAATGTTTCTACAAGAGGTTATGGCTACACAGTGATCCACAAAGCAACGTGTAGGAAGAGAATGTACACACCTCCTACACAGCATAATCCACATTGTTGTAATATGGCTTGATGAAATATTTTAGCACTGGGGTTTTTGAAAGAACTCTGTGAGTGAGATGCCCTCTGAAATAAAAACAAAGTCAGGTTCCAAGACTCTTAGTGATTCTTGTTCCCATCTGGCAACACTGACACACGTGCATGAGTGCGCACGTGCACACACATACACGGTAGATGTGCCATAGAGACAAGGGTGCTGTGTCTAACGAAGAAACACAGGACAATTTTCTCTTTGGGATGCTGGATCAAATTCCCGTTCTTCTCAACTAGGTTAGGACGTTGTCCCTGTTCTGGGCATTGCCTTGTGGCAGAGAATAACCTCCTGCTCCGTTCCTATTCCCTAAAAAATAAAACCTTCAAGAAGAAAGAATGTCCTATTGTTAGAGCAGAATTATTCCCCCAGCTTCTCAAAGAGGAGGTATTTTTTGCATCTGGGAAGAGATTGTGTCCAGAGGGGCTTCTTAGTTTTACAGCTGGGTTCACTCAAACCAGTCCAACAAGCCAGCATTACATAGAGGAGCCCAGCCAAACACAGGCCCTTCAATCACGCTCAATTCACTTGGGTTCTGGTAAATGAAATGAAACCCTAAAGCTTGCCTTTTTATTTTTCTTAGGGCAAAGTCCATTTAGAATTGATATAATCACTTGCTATGGTTACATATGCCACATTTATTTTTAAATAGCTCTACATCCCAAGGGCTCCTGATTTTCATCCACACGACAGGTAGGAAGACTGCAGAAAATAATTTGCAACACAGTTTACATTTTACTAGGCTCAAAAAAGCACATCTGGAGATGTATACCTTCGTTGGGAAGGAGCTGGGCAGCTTGGTAAATGTGACTAGCATTTTATGTCCTGCAAAAGACGGCCCATCTGAGGGTATAGCTGCGGGATGAAATCCATGCCACAGTCTTCTGGCCAACCCATGCACCCTATGGTGGGATTTGCAAGTGTCTAGAGGAAGAGGTGTTTTTCCCTGTTCTGTGTTAATATGTTATCCACTTGCAACCCTTGTGCATGTGGAGCTGCATCCACAAGTCACCTGATGTAATGGTGACTCGGACTAAGAGGTCTTCCATCTGCTCTTGAATCCCAGGTGGAGGTGGATCTGTTGAAGAATGTTTATCTGCTGGGACACAGCTCAGCTGCCAGACTCTCCCAAAGCCTAGCTAAGTTGCTGAGAAATGTTAAGACACAGCTCTCAACTCTGTTTGTTCTTCTTCCCAGCTAAATAGTATTTTTGCTTCTTCAAAGGCAGTTTCCTTTTTTTTTTTTTTTTTGTCTGATGTTACCTAACTCTGGTGTCTTCCTTTTCTCCCCCTATCAGTCCCTTGCAGCCAGGGACTGGGTCCCACTCATCTTTGAATGCTAAACCGAGTCCAACTGAGTCTTGCTAGTTCATGTTTTATCTAATTCAGAGATTGCAAACGGTGGCCTGCAGACTGATCTGGCTGGTTGCATATCATCTGTCCCAAAGAGAGTTTAACGAATTGTGAATTGGGTTTTTGTTTTGCATACATACTCATGTTTACAAATAAAGAGATTCCACATGAAAAATCTGCATTTCTACTTTCTTTGGAAAAGCTGGAAGTGCTGGCAATACTAGGCTTGCTTTCTCTCATGATAGCAATCAATCAGAGGAGGGTAGCTGCTGCCTCTTTTCACCTGGTGTGTTCTTCGGGTCACAGAATCAACGTTGTGCCCTATTCCTTCTTATAATCATCTACTTTGCTCCTCTAGGTATATGGTTTAATTGAATAGGAGTCCATTGGCATATATGATCCAATAATTTCCCTAACATTCAATTACTAGATCCATGCTATAGCAGTTTGTCAACATTTTTTCTGCCTTATCATCCATGGTAGATGGCTTTCACATGTGCAACATACTCCCCAAGGGTGCTGTCAGGGTTATTCTAGCTATAACAAGACTGTGAGATGGCTGCTATAGCCAGGAAACCTCTTTTCTTAGAAAAAGAAAAGCAAATGCTATTCGGGCTTCGGAGAAACCATTACCGGTAACAAATTTCTTGTGACATCTCACAACTGATCATGACACATATGCGGAGTGAGTGCAGTTGAGAACAGCTCTTGTAGCTGAAAAAGGAAAAGCATAAATAAGTTGAGAGAATTGTGTTTATAAAGCATGACAGAAAAGAAGCATCAATAAGACCTCCAAGTGAATAATTTTAGGTCAGGGTAAATACTAGGTTTACTAACTTCAATTCGATTTTCGACACACATACAGGCATACCTCAGAGATATCGCGCGTTCAGTTCCAGACCACCACAATAAAATGAATATCGCAATAGAGTCACACAAATATTTTGGTTTCTCAGTGCATATGAAAGTTATATTTATCCTGTACTGTAGTCTATTAAGTGTGCAATAGCATTACGTCTTTTAAAAATGTACTTACTTTAATTAAAAACACTGCTAAAAATACTAGTGATTATCTGAGCCTTCGGCAAGTTGTAATCTTTTCATTACTGGAGGATCTTGCCTCAATATTGATGGCTGCTGATTGATCAGGGAGGTGGTTCCTGAAGGTTGGGGTGGCTGTGGCAATTTCTTAAAACAAGACAGTGATGAAGTTTGCCACATCGATTGACTCTTCTGTTCATGAGAGATTTCTCTGCAGCATGTGATGCCGATTGATAGCATTTTACCCACAGTAAAACTTCTTTCAAAATCGGAGTCAATTCTCTCAAACATCACCACAGCGTTATCAACTGTTTGTGTAATATTCTAAATCCTTAGTTGGCCTTTCAACAATGTTCACAGCACCTCCACCAGGAGTAGATTCCATCTCAACAAACTACTTTCTTTACTCATAGAAGTTACTTCTTATAGAAGAAGCAACTTCTCATTTGTTGAGAGTTTTCCACGAGATTGCATCAATTCAGTCCCCTCTTCAGGCTCTGCTTCTAATTTTAGTTCTCTTGCAATTTCTACCACGTCTGCAGTTACTTCCGCCACTGAGGTCTTGAACCCCTCGAAGTCAGTCATGAGGGATGGAATCAACTTCTAAATATTAATGTTAATCTTTAGATTTTTCCCCTTAAACCACAAATATGCTTAATGGCATCTGGAACAGTTAATCCTTTCCACAGGTTTTCAATTTACTTTTCCCAGATTAAAGAAATCACCATCTATGGCAGCTATAGTCTTACCAAATGTATTTCTTAAATAATAAGACTCAAAAGTTGAAACTACTCCTTGATCCATGGTACAGAATGAATGTTGTGTTAGCAGGCATGAAAACAACATTAATCTCTTTATATAGCTTCATCAGAGCTCTTGGGTGACTAGGTATATTTTTGATCAGCCATAATATTTTGAAAGGAATCTTTTTTTCTGAGGAGTAGGTCTTACTAATAAGCTTAAAATATTGAGTAAATGGCTATAAACAGGTATGCTGTCATCCAGGCTTTGTTATTCCATTTATACAAAACAGGCAGAGTAGATTAAGCATTACTTTTAAGGTCCCTAGGATTTCTGTCTCTAAGAGAATTTTAAAGACCAATAGGTTCTCTCAGACATTCTTCTTGAATTTGCACTAGGATTAGCATCTTAGATTAATAATCTGTACCAAGAACCTCACCTGGAGATTCTCAGGACTCGTGGGCATGTTTCAAGAGAGATGGGGGAGTTGAGAGCTCAGCAGCAATAGAGAGGGAGAAGCAGTAGGACTGGAGAAGAGGGTTATAAAACCAGATGAAGAATTACCAGGGAGCCTGGGGGTGCTGAGTCTGGGTGCTTGGTGCTGTCTTAGAGAAAAAGACACAAGAGACGAGCTTTTGAAAAAGAAAAATGGAGTAGGGGTGAAATCTACAGGGGTTGATTACTTTATAGGTTCTCCCAAAAGTTGGCTTTGTTGTTGATTTTGAAATTCACCAGTATTATACCAGTTCACTTAAAACATAGTTGACAGATTGCATGAGAAGCCAGTCTTCACCTATGGGGCAAGTGCAACGTCAGATGCTGGTCCTTGCTGAAGAACTTGGCTTTTGTCTTGATCACCAATCTCTTTCTCAGCATTTTGAATACAATGACTGGCATTTGCTTGAGAGGAATAGATTCATCTTAGGGAAAATACTGAACATCTAATGTTTTTAAGAATTACATTTTTAACAGGCAAAGTAAATGGATCAAGTAAATGGTTCATCTTTCTTTGTAAGCTGGATTATTTCCAGGTTGTGCTGAGAAAATTAAGGTATCAAGAATTAAGTATTTATTCCTCTGCCCAGGTTCTGGTTTCTTCAAAGTCAAAGTAGAATTTTGAAGGAAAAAGGGATTTCAGGGGCTTCTAAAAAATGCGGTATAGGCTAATGGTTTTAGTCATAGCTCTTTAAAATGTCTTTACCACCTCTCAGAGGGACTTAAATTTCAGCTGTCTGAGCTTGACTAATTATTGAGGTAGAGTTAAAAGTTGTTCTGTGCTCAGAGAGGACGGGGGAAATAAAAGCAGTGAACCACAAAACTATGTCAGGAAAGTTTACTTTTCATGGTCATTGAATTAACGAAGGAACAAGCCAGCTCTGGTCCATCTCTGTCTGTCTTTGCATCACCCTGGACCTCCCTGCCACAAAGGGAGAGATATTTGTCAGACCCAGACACCTTTGAACAGCAGAATGCTCCTTTATTAGAATAAAAAGGTTAGAAATTTCTAATTCTCACTTTCTATCCACTTGCTTGAAATGTGACAATTATGCTTCTGGGGTGTCCTTCAATAGATATAAGGATGAGAAGCCATGGGGCAGAGAACACAATGCCTGTCTTTTTTCCCTCTGTAGAAATGGAGGGTGAGCAGAGTGACTTGCAGGTGGCCCTCTCTGCAGCTGAAAGGAATGCAAGAATTTTAAAAAAAGAGTACTACTTTTTTTTTAAATTGCAAAACAGAATGAGAAAAAAAAAATGCTAATAGTTGCAGCTAGAAAATATGCTTGGGAGAATGGCCTTTATCATCTGCTTCTGAAGTAGGGGTTGAGAAACAGATGAAGTCAGCGGGGGAACCTAAAGGGCTGATCAGGCACTATGGGCACCAAGACACAATTGATGCCTGAGGGAGAAACTTTTCTATGAAGTCATTTCAAACTTCCTTAGTGATTTGGTAAGAGTAATATACATGGTATTCTAAATGGTATATCCCTGTTTCATCTCCAGACAAGAATTCAGGCGATGTTTATAAAGATCTCAACCTCTGTTTAGGGATGTCTAAATACATTCTGGTAATTAGCTTAACTTTGATCCAATGCAGTTCTTTCTCTTAGTAACATAAATAAATCAGTGAAAAGTTCTGGAACACTCTCCCTTTTGAGATCTCTGCCTGTTAATATAAAACTCAGTTATTTCTATGAATATGGTTAGAATTTGATGTTCACTTTTTTAAAAAATCTGATGTCTGGTTATCCTGCTAATAAATAATATTTAACATCTATGAATAAGAGTTCTACATGAAGAACTGTGTGATTATTGCAATGCCTATTTTTTCCTCATAAAGCAAAACATGAAAAATGTCCCATATGAGAATATCCGCACTTTGACAATGTTCTCATCAGAATCTGCATCCCAGTTCTCACTTTATTGTCAGAAATACTTGATCACATGACAAAAGCAGTAGAAGGGACAGTGTTCACCTTCCATATCAGTGAATGACTTATGTTCAACACATTTTTGTGTGTCATTTTTATGCATTCCTCTGCCCTAGAATCCAGAAAGGAGAGAGTGAGGTAGAATTACCATTTAGCTGAAAAGTACCACAGGCTAATAAATATCAGACATACTGTCTCCCTGCTTGGTCCCTGTCTCCTGGCATTTCCTCGGTTGTGTCGTCTGAGAAATTGGCTGGCCAAGATCAGACTTGGAGACAAAAAAAAAATAAGTATGATTCCTTTATTATAGAGAGAGAAATAAATGGACATTTAATCATTTGATCTGAACATATAATATTAATGGACAACATGGTCTCATTATAACAACAACTGATATCTTTTTGTAAAAAGATTGTGGAATGCTATTTCGATCTGTATAATTATGAGTAAGAGGTTCCAGAACAGCATTCTCCCATAAAATAGCATGACCCAAAGATAATAAACCAAATGTACTTTAAGGGGGCTGGAGATTACAGAGCAGCCAATGAGAGAAAGGCTCAAGCCAATCCATGCTCATTCTGAAATTAGACATTTTAACATAATTTTAAAATATGATAACTGTTTCTGAATTTTAAATCATATAAATATATAAAGAAAAAAATTTACTTGTATCTCACCACTTAGAGATTATCACAAACAACATTGCAAATGATTCCTTTTCAGACTTTTAGTATGCACATAAAATACCACTTTTTGCAAAATTGGGATCCTGCGTATACATAATATGGTACCCTGGCTTTTTATTTAAAGTTAAATTCATTCTCCCATGTCATCTTATGTTATTTAAAAGTACACATTAGCTTTTTGTAAATGAAACTTACATGTTGATGTGTTGGAAAAAAAAAATCAATACACTGTGAAATGTAATGTGATGGAAAGGAATTCTCTCTTCTCTCATTGTAGATCTCAGTTTTATTTCCCGGTATCGAATAACTATGGCCAACAGTTTCTTTACAGATGCCAGTTTTTATTAAAGTCGTATCATACTATTGCAGTGAGCAAAATATCCCACAGAATTTTTGTGAATGAAAAAGGGAAAGTTCCCATGCTGTTCTTTTAAGAAAATGTGAAGTCAAATCCATCATTAATGTGAACAGTATTGTTTATGTGATTGTGGAGGTGAACAACCAAGGATCTGTACAGGTAAATGCCAACAGCTCTGCAGAGTGTCACTAAGGTCAAAGGAGTTAGAATAGCCAATGACACTGGCCCTAACAAAGTCTGTAGCATCCATGAGAAAGGCAAGGTACTGTCATGTTTAATAGAGGATATCGAACTCCACAATTTTTCACAGATATGCTCTTGCATCTTAAAGGTTGCAAATTCACGTGCCTACTTGGCCAGGGGAAACAAAGTGACTGAAGTGAGAAGGTGTGAGAAATAAATAGGGGACGGTGGGAACCATGGTGAACAGGAAAGACTGTGTAACGGTGAGGCGGAAGTTGCTACTCAGACTGGGTACATTATGGAAATGCAGTCCAGTATTATCCTTCTGATTTGTTCAAGAGAAATGAAAGACCTAAATTTTTCTGTGAATTTGGCCAGTTTTTAGAGATTAGCTATTCATTTAAAACTTTAACAACCCTGAACTGAAAAAAACTTGTCTGGAGGCTGTCTTAGAGTATAACCTTATTCTCCTACCAAAAGGCCCCCTTGTCAAGGACAACCATTTCTTTAACTTCTACTGCAAGCCCTGCGCTCACTGAGCTCCGGAACATACCTCCCTCTACTTATCTCCTTCCCCCCCAGGAAGCCTGTGTGACAGAGCTGGCTGGCACAGATGCTGACATTACATCACATCACAAGTTTCAGCATATCCACAGCAAAGATGAGCAGGGGCTTGTAGCAGGGATAGAATGAGGACAATCCCGCTCTTGCCATAGGCAGAAAGTGGTGCTCTGACCTCCTCATTTTGTTGCTATGACAGCGTTGCGGGTCCCCCAGGACTGCAGGGGTGGACAGGACCCATTGCTGCAGCCCCTACCCAGGAGCTTTTCAGTGGAATGCTTGTGTCTATAACAGGAGAGCACTTAGGATGGAAGTTATGTGTAAGAGATCTGAATATGGTACCATTGTCCTTTCTTAAAAATCCACTTAATGTGGTCTAAAACGTTTCTCCTCACTCTAAGATATTCTTTCTGTAATCCAGTCTGACTCCCTCTATTTGTGTTAGCAGATTTGCCCTTGAGTGTCCCTGGGTGAGTTTATTTAGTTTCCTAAGAGGCAAAAAGAAAGCGGATTCAATTTTACATAAGTAGTGAAAGGCAAATACCATCAAGAAGCTCCAGGGGGGCAATTGTAGATGTCTTTCACAAGGGGAATTTGAGACTGTGCTACGTAAAAATGACAAAAGGTTGCTAGAAAGAGTCAACAAACCAGCTTGGAAGCTGATGTACCATAAAAATGATGGCCACGTGGCATGGTATGGGTGGCACTAAAGGGTGCTGGACCCCAGTGAGGACTGCAGGTCCTGTGTTTATGATGGAGCAGACATCAGTTTACTCAGAAGGCTTACAACTCATGTCTTTACTATCCTCCTACCTAAAGGGGTGCCTTATTATTTGCATAGTAAAATATGGACTCAAACAAAGCTATCAATCTATTTTTCCTAGTTATTTGCATTTCAAATTAGTGAGATCTTTTTAAATATTAATATTCTTCGACTTGGTAACACCACTTACAGGAATTTATTCCAAGGAAACAATTCTAAACAATAGCATAAAATGGAAAACAAGTTAAATATTCAATCATGGTGAAATGGTTAGGTAAAGCACAGTTTATGATCTCAGTGAAATGTTATACAACCATTGCAGTGATTATAAAGATTATACAATAACAGAGAAAATACTTATGCTAAAATGTTGTCAGAAAGGCAAGACACAAATTTCTAAATAAGCATGATTATATATTATGCAAGTCAGCCAGCCAGCAAGTAAAAAATCTTTTGTATAGGAAATATAAAATTAGGGGAAAATTCACTGAAAAGTTAATAGCAGCTCTGTGTCTCAGCTTTTTCCTTTTTTCCTTAATTTTCTGCATTTTCTTAAATGAGCATGTTTTACTTTTATAATGAAAAAAGTATAAATTCTTAAAATGAGACTTAAACATAATGTTTTAGAAAATGACAGCTAACACTAAAATGAAGCAGTCTCTTCAACAAAGTGCATTTCAGGTTGTCATGAACAAGCTTTTCTAAAGCAAAAAGGTTCATTTAGCTCTATAATGATCCAAAACACTGCTTCTGAGGAAGGAAAATAAATCCAACTCTTCCCTCAAAGAACTCTGCCCACACTCTGCACAGAATCAAGTTAATAATTCCAGGGATGGTTTACAACCCAAAGATGAAATTGTATTATTTTTATCATAATCTCAGCTAAACCTTGTTACAGATACACACAAACTTGTGTAAGTGGTACAATCAGTCAGAAAACTAACTTGTAAAAGTGGTACAATCAGTCAGAAAATTAACTTTATTAAAATCTGACTACATTATTAAATCAGGGATTTCCATGGAAGCAGATTCAGAAGGTTGAATGAATGTAATGTGAAGTGGAATTTCCTTTCATTTTGTACCCCTTCCCCTCATAAATCTTTGTCCTTCAATTTTATCAAGCGATCCTTTGTTCCAACATTCTAGGCAGGAAGTATGGTGAGAACTGATCAACTTTTCTAACACCTCACATGATTTTTGAATATGCACGTGTTTGAATACATCAAACACATCTGCTTCAAGATAGTCCATGCTAAATATTCTCAACATGTGTAATTCATATACAACACGAGCTCCCTTCCTCTCTTCTCCCCTTTACGTAATAGCAGCTCACGATATACACACACTGTAGCATTCCCAGCCTGATTTTTTAAATGATGGAAAACAAATTTGCAACAAGAATGTGCAAGGCAGTATGCTGCTATGTCCAAATAACCATCAAAAGTGAATTAAATCAAAATGAGGAAAGAGGAAAGAACTTTAAACCTGAGACTTCATTGTGTGATTTTCCAAAGGCTTTTCTAAGTTTTCTTTTCTCTATTATCACCTTACAAATAGCCTAACATATGCCCATTGAGAAGAATTGGATACAAATGTTTGTTTATGTGGCTTTACTTCTGGACTTAATGGAGGAAGTTTTTAAAGAAGATATTTTATTATTCTCGAACAGTTTTTGCTTATGTTTCTTCGTAGTAGCAAAAAGACATAAAGTGATCACACAAAAATAACCATTACTATTGATGCCACGTTGACTTTCTTTTTTTTTTTTTTTTTTTTTTTACTTTTTTAAATTATACTTTAAGTTCTGGGATACATGTGCAGAACGTGCAGGTTTGTCACATAGGTATACATGTGCCATGGTGATTTGCTGCACCCATCCCCCCCATCATTTACATTAGGTATTTCTCCTAATGCTATGTGACTTATTTTTTCACATTGTTTTCTTGGTGTCTGCGGTTCATGTTGCTAGGAAAAGGTACTGATTGATTGATAACTGTTTCCAAGACCCTTCCACAGGGATGGGTATGAATTAAGTTTGTGTGTATATGTAGCAAGAATGAAGCAGGCAAACTTCATATTGCCTTTCCCCAGTCATTAGCACATTAGCATCTTTCCTTTCATTTGTCCAAAGTAAATACTACATGCTTTCTGTCTGGCCTCTTTCCCAATTTGCTTGGTTGCATCTAAAAAGTCGTCAAATTTGCCATTGCTTATCCTTGAAGAAAGACAATTACCGGCATCGAACATCCATAAGTAGGCTTCAAATTTGGTACAGAAAGTAATCTGGTAGAAATTATTATCTGTATTTGCGCTTCAGGTTACTTATATGAGGATGTTCAAAAAATAAGGATACTCATACAGAGTTTAATCGAATAGAGTTCCTAGGAAGTTAAACATCATTTATGGAAAAGCATATTCAGTTCCTACTCACATAAGCAGCACTCAACAAGGGTTGGGATGGATATTCTGATACTAAATGCTGCCTCACAAGTCCACAAGTCCTTTCTTTTCATACCTGGTTTTCAATTCATGAAAAGAGCTGACTTTTACCCTATGGTTACTTATTTCCTTTAAAAGTCAGGAAAACTTGTGAAAGGTTTTATTAAAATGTCTTATAAAAATGGCATATTCCTCAAAAGCTGGCTCCTGCCTCTCAGCTTCTCTCTTCCTCCATTTTCACTGGGATTTTAAACATTACCCTGGTTACCCAAGTCATGGTAAAATTTTTTCTTCATTTCTCACATGTATCTCTGACCACATTGACATTTTATTTTATCTTATTTTTGAGACAGGGTCTCTCCCTGTCACCTAGGATGGAGTGCAGTGGCTCAATCATGGCTCACTGCAGCCTCGATCTGCCTGGGTTCAGGTGATCCTCCCACCTCAGCCTCCCAAGTAGCTAGGACCACCACAGGCACCACCACAGTGCACTACCACAGGCAACTAATTTGTGTTTTTTTGTAGAGACAGGGTTTTGCCATGTTGCCCAGGCTGGTGTTGAACACCTGGGCTCAAGCGATCCTCCCACCTTGGCCTCCCAAAGTGTTGGGATTACAGGAGTGAACCACTGTGTCTGGCCTCCAGAAATTTTAAAACAGCAAGAGCTTGCAAATTGGAATAAACAATTCAATAGGTGTCCCAAGTACCCACTAAGACGTCAGGTTATTAAGAAAGATGTATGTGGAAATAGCCTAAAAAGGCTAGTAGACTGGCATATGGGTCTTAAAATTCACCCAATATAAGTATTTTTCAATGGGTTATTTCTCAGTTAAAAAAAAAACTGAAATAGGCTTCCATAGTTATATATGTCATGTTAAGAATATCGCACATTACTTATTCCAACCTGAAAGATTTCCCAGCCTCTGTGAACCCTTAGTTTTCCTCCCAGGCCTCTGCTCTACAAAAGGGATCTTGCTATGTGTGGCCCTAGCAGCCATCCCAAAATTTGATTGGTCTTAGCTCTTCAAAAACCATGACAATTCTTTTTATAGTGACACTGAACAGACCATCTCTTTGTGACTGTCCTAATGAAAATGGACCTCAGCAAGAACATGCAAAGGCACATACCCTTTCCCCACCCCCCCACCACACATATAGAAATTCTCTTGCTTCCAAACCCAAATGCCTTTACTTTCCTTTGATTTTCCACATGCTTTTTTTGAGAGTAAAGAGCTACATTGTTTTAGGCCAGTTTCAGTGAATGGGTCATTTCTCCGCCTTACGTCTGCATTATGAACACGCCAGTGATAACAATTAATGAGAGGAAGGGCTTTTATGATAGTGCCCAGCATCCTGTTTTCGGCTCTTAAATTCTCCCTACATGTGCACAGATCCTATTACCCCTGGGCGAGCTCTTATTAATCTCAGTGTCAGAGCTGTTTCAACAAATCTACTGTAATAATGAAAAGTCATCTTATCACACTTTGCTCTCAGTAAATTTACCATTCTTTGATAAGGCTGCAAACAACTGGGAAGTAATTGATCTGTAATTAGTGTGGCAACTGCTGAAGAGAGGCTGTGCTGGGGTTTCATCATTTATCTGCCCAGCACAGTGCATCCTGCTCGTGCACACTAAATTATTTAGCATTCCTTTCAAATACAAATGGTCTCAATGGGTCCTCCATTATTTTAAGAACTTTCTGAAGAGGAGGCTAACATTTAAATTTCTGATTATCTGTCACCAGTGCAGTGCTTAAAGGAGCTGGGAGTGGAAAGCGATCATTTTTCACACATGACTTGCCTGCTGAAGCCAGCCTGTACTATGAATGGAGAAGGACAGGGGCTCTTTGATCTGAACCAAACTTGCACAATTTATCTTTTAAATGCACTAAGGATTCTGATAAATGTCAATTTGACAATTAAATTCTTCAAGGGCCACAATATATCACCATCACAGTGTCTGTTTTTGAGGGTCGGTCAGCCATAACATCTTTCAGCAGACTGCAGCAAGCAGAAGTCAGAAGGGAAATGACAGCTCTCAGGCCTAGCTCTTCTACACATGGTAGTTTTATCTCTTGGTAAGTCAAATAGCTGTGATCTTTTCCTTCAAGACATTGACAACTCCAATGGCAGAGTTCATGGTTGGCCTGGCAACCTAAAGGGATTGTGTTCAAGATCTGTTCTCTATCATTTCTCTGATAGTTTGGGGGAGAAAGGAACAAACCACTTTCTGTTACATGGCCTTTTGAATCTATTTCTCTCTCTACACACACACACACACACACACACACACATGTTTTCCCCCTTCTCAAAGATATTTTCCTTTGTATTTCACAAGAGATAAGCTAAGCAAGTCTTTCATTCACGGAGGTATCAGAGTCAGTAAGAGGAACAGAAGTAGAACGACTGAGTTGTGACTTTCGTTGTATGGAAGACCCAATTTATCTTTTGATTGTATAAAGGTCACTGATTAAGTCAGAGACTATGGATGCAGTTGTAGGTTGAAGGGAATGGGGAAAATAAATAGCAGGCATGATGATTTGGGGTAAAATTTCGTCTTCGAGGCTATTCCAGTTTTTTAGGCTATGGGAACTTCGAAGTTATTTCTTGCCTAAACTCAGATCTTTCTATGCGTCTTTGAGGACTAAAATCGCTATCAGATCATGAAGAAGGATTGCTCCTTGCCTTCTCAGGGTTTACATTGGAAAGCACTTCTCTTTGCTCTTTTTGCACCATGAAAACTCAATGCTAGCTGGAAAAATCATTGTAACGTGACATTTTGAAGTGTTTCACATGAAAGATTATTTTGAACTCCATGGTTACGAAGGAGTTTCTGAAGAGCTGACAAGGGAGGACCCTTTGGACATCACAACAATGCCTCTGTGATCACCTTTCAAGCTCTTCCATCATCACAGATAGTGTTGCCATAGCCCAATGCAGCCCCACCACCCAGATATTCAGCATGGATGTGATACTATCTTCTGACAAACTGACATTTCAGTATGCTTGTAAAGAAGACTAACGCTCCTAGACTAGATGGCCGACCTGCTGAAAATACACACTTAAGACGTGGCACGGATCTTTACCTTTCCTCAAGGACAGAAGAATCGCTATAATCCTTACTATCTCTAAGAAAAAGTGAAAAAGACCCAACTGCCTGTCTTTAGGGTGTTTCACTGCTTTCAACACAGATTACTTTTTTGGTAGGGCTATCATGCAGCATTGTCAGTCAAACCCTCCTAGAATTGTCATGTGGCATCAGCTCTCAGAACAGGGGGGAGTCATGAGTGCTGAAGGTTAGCTACAAAAGAAATGCAGATAACTTTCCTGACTTTCATCATGTCTGAAGTCTTTAGCTTTTTGTAAAGGACTGAGAATAAAAATTATTTTGTAGATGGGGCTATCAGAGGATTTTTGTCATGTGCTTAAGATTATATAATCTTACGTAATGACTACAGAAGAAAAAATGTCATTTTGGCCAAGGCTATTTCTAGATGGAGTTCTACATAACACCAACTGCTCTAGATGAAATTTACTCAGTGATCATCAGCTTTTCCCTGGCAGCTGTATAGTGTGCAGATCTTTGTTGTGCCATATTTATTAATTTAAGGTACATACTTGCCTTCTAAATAGTCTCCTATTTGGTGTTTTCCTTGTGTTTTCTCCAACTATATCTTATTGGATATAACTAAGAAGTCAGTGGGTAGGTAAACCTTTACAAACCTTCGATGGATAAACAGTATTTTAAGTACTGATATTCAGATCAGTGCTTTTTATAATATATATGTTAATGTACATTTTTAAGAGATGGGCAAATTTCTTTGGAATTATATTGCTAATGTAATAAATGTCTCCTTTTCTCTGTAAACTGTCTTTTCAAATATCACTAAATGAATCACACAGATTAAACATATGGAAATCAGGTTGAAAACTTAATTCCTAATTGAGAATTTCGTCATTTACCCTGAAATAGAACTTAGTATCTCCTGTTATTTAACATTCTCCATGCATTACTGGATGAACGGCTACAAGAACTACCCAGAGCTTTATCCTTTCACTGTCTTTTGCTATATCAAACACTGTAGGACAGGCCCATCCTTAACACTGATGCGGCGTGAGGCAGGAGCACAGATGTAGGTCAATAAATCATATGTCTTAATATGTAAAAGGTAGACAATATATCTAAAAACATACAAGTTATAAATTGAAGCTAGCACTCAATAAAATACACTTTCTTCATCTACCTTGATAAATATAGGTTCAAAACAATAAAATGGAATAATATGCAGAAAGGTATGGTTTTTATATGACTGAATGTCAGCAAAATTTAAAAGATGACAGAATTTAATTATTTTTGATGTTGATATGCTGCTGATGTTTGGATAAATAACAAAATAAGATGCATACAATTCATAAATTATTATATATTTATCCCTTAAAATTGTGCCTTGCCTCCCTTTCAGCATTTTTTATTTAGGTGAAATCCACATAACATAAAATTAATCATTTTAAAGTGAACGATTCAGTGGCATCTGGGATATTCAGTGTTGTGCAATTACTATCCCTATCTACTTATAAAACATTTCATACCCTGACCCGTTAAGCACTTACTTTCCATTTCTCCCTCTCCCCCAAACCCTCACAATCACAAGAAAATTCTATTGTAATAATTAAGAGTTTCACATAATTTTTGTTCTACTGCCAAAAATAAAGTGTTAAATGTAAAAGGTAGCAGCAAAGTGTATGACATATGAATATTAGTTTAAATCAAAATTTAAATCAAACAAAAATTAATATTAGTTTTTATATATTTTTTAAGTTATTTTTATTCTAAAATATCAAAAGTTATATATTAAAATGAAAAGGCAAATTATAATAAATGACAATTGCTAGAATATCAAAATTCTAAGAAAACATTAAAAAATAAAATTGATTTTAAAATTTACATTTAACAAATAAAAAGTTCAATTATTTTTATAACAATAAAAATAGACACGGTATTAACATTTAATGTCTGAATAGGAAAACCAACAAAAAAAGCAAGTTAGAGGGAACTCCTGCCCCTGCCTGCCTTTAAGCTGGAACATTGTTTGTTTTTTTCTGCCTTCAGATTGATACTGAAATACAGCTTTTCCTGGGTCATGAGCCTCCTGGTCTTCAGACTGGAACTACACTATCAGCTTTCCTGGGTCTCCAGCTTGCTGACTGTGAATCTTTGGACTTGGGACTTGTCAGTCTCCATAATTTATTGAGCCAATTTGGTATAACAAATCTCTTTCTCTCTGTCTCTCAATATATATATTATTGGTTCTGTCTCTGTCTCTTGGTATATATATTATTGGTTCTCTGTAGAACTCAAGTACATCCCTTCTCAGGGTTGTTGTTGTGGCTATTTGTTTATTTAATGACTTTCTTGAAGTAATTCTTATAGTCGTATTCTTTGTTGTGTGCTGCCCATGTAGTCTCTACTTGGTTAATTTAGTGGTTGGCTAATGATCAATCATTTCCTTAAATTCCAGAACCAATAAATCTCCCTCCAACCCTGAGGGGCTGTATGTGTGTGTATGTGTGTACATGTTGGAACACACTTTCAGTTCTAGGGAAGTTCACAACTCTGCCTTAGTCTTCATTTTCTGCTTGTATAAAACTAACTCTCAACTATAGTTGAGAGATTAGGGCCTCTTTATGTCTTTCCTAATCATACACACAGCCCTGCACATGCACATGGCTTTCTAGATTCCCAGGAGAATGTCAAAACTTTTCAAAATCTCCTGCAGATTTCTCATTACCCACACTTACCTTTTAATTATTTTGGCTAACTTCTTGTTTGCTTCAACTTATAGTACTGCATCATGCAGCTGCAATAGTAAACAGTTGCCACTGACTGTTTTCAACAAATGGTTTGGGGATTGAGTGAACTCTGAGTCAGGTCAAATAAGGAAAATGTTTCTAATTTCTTTTAAGGGAGCTGACAGATCAAAGAGTGGCAATTCTCTCAGTGTAGGGCTTTTGGAGGAGATCCAAACCCAGCCTTGTTCAGTGGCTGCCAGGCTTTTGGTTTTCACAGCTACCATGGTTGTGAGGCTCCCAGATTTCAAAGCTACCACATAGTTGGCAAGATGGAGATAGGAATGGAGCAAGTTAAAACACCACAAAATGTACTATTGTCATCAAATTTAGCCATTTTTTAAATAAATGCTTCTTTAATTGTTGCAAGTCTTTAGTTAATTTCCAGAGTTCTAAAAAGGTTAATTTTGACCATTTGGGGCCAGTTTTTAAATTGCTTTTATATAGAACAGATTTTGTCATGTTCTTACTCTGCCAGTTTAGAAGTGCTTCCTCTATTCCCCAAGTTTTACATGTCCAAAACTTTTGTCTGTGATGTTTACACTTGCTGGAAATAAAAGTTTGGCTGAATATAAAATGATTGGCTTACACTTTTCTTTCCTTAAGCATGTTAAATTGTTGAGGTGCTGAAAACTTCCTTGGAGAGATTTGAAGACAGCCTAATTTTTCCCTTTCTAGGAGACTTGACCCATTAGCCTTGCTGTGCTCCCTGGGTTGGCAAGACTTCATGTGTATTGTCACACATTGACATTGAGAGAGTAACGTGTTCTGAGGACAATGGAAGCTTCATGTTGGGAACCTGACCAGATTCTGCCCTGAGTGTCTCTTCTTCTGGCTGATTTTTTATATTCTTTCTCTATAATTAACCATATTATGAGAATAATGTTTTAAGTGAATTATGTGAGTACTTCCAATCAATTATCAAAACTGATGGTCATTTTGGGCTTCCTCAAACTTGAAGTTGGTGTCACATGTGGAAGACTATGCCCTCAGACCTTGCAATTTGGCTAACTCTGGGAATGGCCATTTTAAAAGAGATTTTTGTCTTTTTAAAATTAAATAATTCATTTTTTTTACACATTCTGAATACAGGCACTTTTCCAGATATAGATAAGACAAACATTTTCTCCTTGTGTGGTTTGCCCATTTATTTTTTAAGTGCCTTCTGATAAGCAGAAGTTTCAATTCGAATTCATTTTTTTTCTTTTGTGGATAGTGCTTTCTGTGTCCTGCCTAAAAAATCTTTTCTTGCCCTGGTGTCATAAAAATATTTTGACATGTTTTCCCTAGAAACTTTATGGCCTTTGTATGTACTTTAGAATTTGTTGATTATATCTGTCTCCTATCTTCTCACTGAAAATAATGTTTACAGAAGTTTTCTTTATTTACTTTGTGCTTTTATGTAGAGGAAAGGAGAGAAAATGCTGACATATGATATCCTGTTCTTACAGGAATCTATGGCAATATAATTTTAATTTAGAAAACCAATCCCAATATCTCATCAATTTCATATATTTGGAATCTGTTTTATTACTAAGAAGCATTAGTTTTTTTTCTCCTTTATAGTTCATTTGAAAGTAAACTTTACTCAAGGAGATTTTGGTATCAGCCCCAGATAAGATGAGTGTGTAATATTGAAAGAAACACTTCACTTCTTCCTCTGACAAGGAGATTAATGACATATGCTTTTGACAAGGGAAGTGCGGAGATAAGGACCCAATGGCCCATGCTCAAATATTGACAGATGACATTTGGGTAAGGAGGAACGATGGAAGAAACAGGACGAAAAAGGCCATAATAAGGTTTTCAATGTAGGTGCTTCCTTTTTTTCCTAAAAACAATTGGAAAACTTGTAGTTTCCACATCTATATAATCTGAGAACTTCCTGCCATGGACCTAGTGACTTAGAAATGCTGGTCTGGTCCAATTGGAGGAAGGAGAACTGAATGCATTTTGTATAGAAAAGAGATATTTGGTAAACATGATCTTGAAAAAGATTGGTAAATTGAAGTCATAAATATAATTATGCTGCTAGCCTAGTCCAACTTACCACTAATAGAAATGTGAGTGGGTTCAGAATTTGTCTTCAAAGAGATTAGGCAGTGAGTTAGTAAGACTGACAGAAGGAATGTATGTTACAGTGAATTTAACTATTACTGAGTCTTCCAGACAGAGTTGAGATCATGACTGAGCACTTACTGCTGTGAGAAGGAATGGGAAAGTACTGCTGGGAAAAATCTTTTGCACAAACCCTTTTGCTGAGGTATCAACCAAACCAGTGCATATAGGCATGTATATAAATATGAATGTGTTATTTGTAAAACATGTACATAGTTTTCCTGTTATTTCCTAACAATCTAAGTACAATATATGAGTTAAGATTAAGTAATTCTCTAATTTTATTTATTTTTCCTTTCTTTATGATAAAGATGACTAGTCTGTAAAATAGGGATATTTTATGAGCTTTTTGGTCCTACTTATAAGGCTGATGATATTTAATTCAGACCGTATAAAGCCTCCCTTATTCTCTTATTATGACTCTGAAAGTTGTTTAAATAGGATATAGTCTGGAGTTAAGGTATTTTATATGGCCTTCATGTACTTAGACATGCAAACTTAATTTTTGTCCTTGGCTACAAAATACTCATTTCCTTTTACAGACAGCTGCTGACATCACCGTGCCCAACAAAAGAATATTCAACTGATTTTTTCTAATGTAAGTTCATGAAAAAAAAAGCAGAATTCTTTGAAAAATAGAAAATGTTCATTTCCTTTTCTCTGTTTCCACAGAATGACAAGAGTATCAATGAACTGACAAATGCACAGAGTCCCAATTTCATCTGAGGATTCCACTATTTCAGAAATGCAGGTGCAGATTAATATATCTTTAGATTTATATTTCAAGATGAAATTTTAACACTGCAATACTTTTGATATATAATAAAATATAAATAATATTCAGCAGTTATATTCCATTCTGAAATTATCCTACCTATTCTTATCATTTATCATTCCTTTCTAACTATAGAAATCTATAACTCTTAACCGAATGAGTTCTAACTCTTTCATCTTCTTTGAAACTGCAATTGTAGCATGATTAATAAATTAGTTTCTTGCCTCAGTTCAGTGGTCATCTACAATCTTTATTTGACATACTCTTGATCTCCTCCCTTATTTCAATAAAAAGATTCTTTAGAAATAAAAATAACTAGGTTTCTATAAGAATTACAAACACTATATTTACAGTCATTGATTATATACCTGAAAGCTTACCCATTAAAGCCACCAAGTTACTTGTACTTCTAAGAGAACTATACTCTCCTGACACTGCATTGGTTCCAAGATTCAAATTGCAATGGGAAAACCCAATAGCAGCTCTTGTCCACCTGGGTTCCTTGAAGTATTAGAATGCTGCAGACAGAATATAACAGGTCTTCAGCCAAAATAAAGAGAAGAGGTAGAATTTCATGAGCAAATGTATTTGGGAAATTTTCTGTTAAAACAAGGTCTTTATTCTTTACTCCAGAATTCTCATGACTTTTGATATGCTAATATGTTTTGTGACTTTCTGAAAAGGCCATAAATTCTAAAACTATCCCCAAATATTGGAGAACAAGAAATCATTCAAAAAATATGTTTTGTAAAAAATGAAAACATATCTTAAAAGGTTAATTTCCAAGTTCCTTTTCTATCTAGGTATTGGAATCAATCTTAAACATATCAGTGAGGGACTAACTAAATAAATTGCACCATAGCTATACAGTAGAAGATTGTACAGCCATCAAACGTAGTTTTTACAATGATTTTTAATGGTGTAGGGACATGCTAATGATATAATAATATTGAGCAGCAATAATACATAACGCTAGAGAATTTGTCGACATGAACATAGAAAATGACTGAAAGGTAACATACACAGAAGAAAAAGTAGCCATAATTTTCTCTAGGTTGAGAAGCATGGTCAATTTTTCTCTTCCTTGCATTTTTTCCAACAAATTTCACTTCTTAACAAGTAACATATATTAATTTTATAATATGAAGAAAGTTAAAATTGTCTTTTTAAATTCATTTTCTCTATTATAATCAGCCCACCATTATTTATCATCTCAACTATTTTAGTTGCCTCTTTTCCTTTACCTGAAATCAATCCTTTCTATAAGGGATCCACAAACTGCAGCCACAGGCCCTATTGGGACACTGTCTGTCTTCATAAATAAAGTTTTGTTCAAATACAAACATGTCTACTTATTTATGTATTTTTCTAATATTGCTTCTTCCTTACAATGACAGAGTTGAGTAGTTTGATTGTGACAGAGACCAAACAGCCCACAAAGGAAATGCTTACTACGTCACAAGGCTGGGATTAGGAATATAAGTGAGGCTCCCAGGGTACAAAATTTAAGGAGGAATTCCCTTTCAGTGTGATTGTACTCAAACATGTGAAGCGCTGAACTGTACAGGAGATGCTGGTGTCAGTCTGAGCCTCTGAGGAGCAGATACAATGAAAAAATTAGTTGGGCTAGAGATTCATTGGAAGAAATGCCTATGAAGATAAGGTAGAGAAGGAGCAGGAGGAGTTGTGTATGGGGGGTGCCAAGGGATATCAGATCAATAGACAGGTTCAACCCTTGTGAATGGAGTGGGTGACAAAGATTGGTTAGGAGCAGCTTCAGAGCACAGTGCTTTTTGGGAAGACTCAGTCAAGCCAATGGGAAGCCCAAGAGCAAGACTGGAAGGAGAGGAATACTGAAGTAAGCAGGAATGGCCTGCATCTAATACCCCTGGCTAGGCATGAACACCACGGTGGGTCGACGGGTGTCACTGCTAGGGGCTGTCAGCTGAATACACATACAACAGAAAGCTCTTTTAAAGAGACATCCACACAGTACACCTCCATGGCCACCACAGCACTTATTAATATTTGCCCTTGTGATTTAAGGTGTGTAGTGGTTATTTCCTCCTAAACCATCTTCGATGCATTGAATGTTTGCATGTTTGCATCTCCCAAAATTTATAAATTGAAATCCAAAACCCTACAGTGATAGTATAAGGAAATGGGGCCTTTGGGAGGTGATTAGGTCATAAGGGTGAAGCCCTCATCATTGGAATTAGTGCCCTTATAAAAGGACCCAGGGAGCTCTCTTGCCCTCTTTCTGCCGTGTAAGCATACAATGAGAAGAAAGCAGTCTGCAACTGGAAGTAAGCACTCATCAGGACCCAACCACAGTGGCAACTGGTCTCTGACTTTCAGCCTCCAGAATGGTGAAAAATTAATTTCTGTTGTTTATGTGCTGCCCAGTCTATGGTGCTTTGGAACAGCAGTCCAAAATGACTAAGGCACCATCCTGCATTCCCTTTTTTATTTGAAAGAGGTTGACTCTGTTTTGTACTAAGGCAATCAGAGTTAGGTCATCTCTAGTGCCGTAGTGATGGTTGCAGGGATGGTTGAAGCAGAGTGAAGTTTAGGACTTTTAGTCAGTGGTAACTGTTAGCAGTAGCTTCTCTCTCCTTGGGTATAAATGAGGAAGATGTAACCCTGGCTGCTGCTGGTATTCTGTATTAGTCAAGAATGCTTTTAGCCAAAAGAAATAAACAAACAAATAAACCTGCTTAATGTGGTTTGTTATTGTGAAAGAACAAGAAGGCAGAGAATGAGAGTTTACTGACATTGATTCAATGGTTTTGAGGCAATGTCTCCATGATTTGCTTGGTCCTGTGGTTGTGGCAGCTCCATCCTCACAAATGTGTATTCAGTTGAAATAGGTAGAAGTGACAAAAGGCACAGAGCGCCATTTCTCCTCACATGCTTTCCTCCAATTAGCAATGGAAAAATGTCATTCATAGACACTCCCAAAGCCATTTGCTTGTCCCGGACTGATTTGCACACTCATCTTTAAACCAGACCAAGGGCCCACCTTCAATGAGATTGGGGCATCTCTGTTAAACACTACTATGGACTGAATATTTGTGTCTGAATTCCTCCAGATTCATATGTTCAAATCCTAGCCCCCAAGATGATGGTATTAAAAGGTGGGTTCTTAGAGAGGTGATTATAAAGCCCTCATGAATTGAATTAATGCCCTTATAAAAAATGCCTCAGAGAGACCCCTGACCTCTTCACCATGTGAAGATGCAGCAAGAAGACACTGTCTACGAAGCAAAAAGTGAGCCCTCACCAGACATCAAATTTGCTACTGTCTTGATCTTAGACTTGTCAGCCTCTAGAACTGTGAGAAGTAAATTTCTGTTGTTTATAAGTTACCTTGCCTGTGATATTTTGTTGAAGCAGCCCAAATAAACTAAGACAGAAAATTGGTCTGAGAAGTAGGGGTGCCCCTGTAATAAACACCTAAAAGTGTGGAAGTGGTTTTAGAACTGGGTAATGGGTAGAGGCTGAAAGAATCTTGAGGTGTATACTAGGAAAGGCCTCATTGTTATAAATGGATCTTTAAGGGTAATTATGGTGAGGACCCAGAAAGAAAAGAGAGCTATGAAGAAGCCTCAACCTTCTTAGAGAAAACCTAAGGAATCTTGAACAGAATCTTGGTAGGAATCTGGACTGTAAAGGCCATTGTGATGAGGGCTCCAGCAGAAATGAGAAACACATCACAGAAAACTAGAGAAAAGGTGATCCTTGTTATAAAGTAGCGGAGCACTTGGCTGAATTTTGCTCATGTTCTAGTTTTTTGTGGAAAGTAGAACTTGCAAGTGGCAAAACTGAGGAAATGTCTAAGCAAAGGGTTGAAGGTTGCCCTTGGCTTCTTTGACTACTTGTAGTAAAATGAAAGAAGAGAAAAATGACTTAAAGATGGATTTGTTCATCAAAAGAGAAGCAGACTTTATCAGTTTGGAACATTCTCAGCCTATCCATATTGAAAAGAAAGCCTATTCAGGAGAGTATTCTGAGGATGTGGCACAAAAACAAACAAACAAACAAAAAAAAAAACTACTGATAAGGTTAGTCAACCATCTCAAAAAAAGGCAGAAGCTATTGTCTAAGAGGAGCTACCTGCAAAGGAGAGGCCCCCTGAACCCACAGGACCTCTATGAGTGCTGTCCAGGCTGCCTCACATCACACACTGTTCTGCACACTCCAGCACAATGCTTCTTGGCTGCCTCAGGTGCAGAACCAGTGGCCTCTGTGCAGCACAGTCAGCATCTAGCATAGCCTTGGAGTCAGGGCTGCCTGGAGCTTGTGAGGGCCCAATTCCTGCCCAGCAATGCTTTAGGGCACAGAACTATTATCCCAGTGGGTTTAGAAGGTGGGACCTCTATCACAGTTGGCCTGGAGGGCCCAGCATTGAGCCAAAGAGGATTATTCTTAAGCCTTAGGATCTAAAGGATTTGCCCTTTTGGGTTTCAGACTTGCTCAAGACCCGAGACTCCCTTCTATATTTCTATTTCTTCCTTTTGTAATAGGAATGTTAATCCTATACCTGCTGTATTTTGGAAGTATATTTCCAATTTGGAAGTATATTTCATGTTTGATGTCACAGGTTCACAGCTGGAGAACAATTCGCCTCAGAATGAATCAAACCTTAAGTCTCACTCATATCTGATTGAGATGGTATTTAGATGAGACTTTGGACTTGACACTTCGAGTTGATACTGGAATGAGTTAAGATTTTGGGGGCTCTTAGGATGGAATGAATGTGTTTTACATTTGAGAATGACAGCAGTTTTAGGGGCCAAGGGCAGAATGCTATGGACTAAATATTTGAGCCAACCCCTTCCTAATTCGTATGTTTAAATCCTAATGCCCAAGGTGATATTAGGAGGTGGGATCTTTGGGAGTTGATGATGTTATAAGGGTGGAGTCCTCCTAAGTGGCATTAGTACTTTTATGAAGGAGTTGCTAGAGACCTCCCTTGTCCCTTCCACCATGTGAGGATGCAGCAAGAGGATGCTGGCTATGAACAGGCAGCAGGCCCTCACTAGACATGAATCTGCCATACCTTGATCTTGAACTCCTCAGCCTCCAGAACTCTGAGAAATAAATTTCTGTTGTTTATAAGCCACCCCATCTATGGCATTTTGTTGTTATAGACCAAAAAGACTAAGACACACACTAAACAAAAGTAGGCCTCCACCTAGCATGGAGGTACCAACACGTGGGAAATAGTTTCTGGAAGAGAAACAGAGAGAAAATGCCTCTTAGTTATCTTACAAGGACAGCCTAAGGATGAATCTGGCACAGGCAGAAAGATAGAGCTGTAAAAACATAGAGACTTGGAGTTAGAGCCCCAATCAAATCATACCTGAAGCTCAGGAATTTCCTTTTATGTGAATAAATATAGTCCCTTTTCTAATCAAGTCAATTCGAGTTGGTTTTCTCTTTCCTGTAACTGAAGAACTCCAACTGATAGAAGGGAAGAAGAGTTTCCTTGCCTGTAGACTTTCCAAGACAGAGTAGCAAAGCAAAAATCAACCAAGCATCAGTGTGTATCAGTTAAAACGCATTTGGTTGCAAATTTAAAAACATACCCTAACTTAAAGTGACTTAACAGTAATCAAACCTATTATGTCTTATAACTGGAAGTGTAAAGAAAAGCAAACTCCAAGACTTGAGCAGCTGAAAAATGCCATCAAGCACTGAAGTTTTTATTGCTCTCTACTCCATCATCAGCATCAGCTTTAGCCTAAAGCAAAGATGGTTGCCATTGACAATGAGCTACATCCAACAGAAGGGAGAAGGAGCACAGAGTCCAGGCCTTTCTCTTCAGTAATACATGGTCCATCTGAGCCAACAGAATATGAAGTAAATAGATGTGTGGAGGGGAAGCAGGGATGAGATTTGGGAATAGACGATATGTGTATGTATGTGTGTGTGCATGCATATACATACGCACACAGTAATATAGCTCGTCTTCTGTTTCTTCAAGTTTAGAATAAATCTAGTCTTAAGTACTGCTTTCATCATCGTAATTACACAAACTAAGAATTGCTAAGTGTTTGCTGTATGCAAGGCATTCTTCTAAGTATCTTTACATGCACTATCTCATTAAATCCTCATAACTGCAAGTCCTTTGAGGCTGTTTTATCATCTCTGCTTTACAGAGAAAGCAACAATTTTATCATCCCTTCGGTTGTTTCCCTTCGGAAACAACCGAAGACACAGAAATGTTAAATAATTTGGACAAGGTCACACAGCTAGTAAGTGAAAGAGCTGACAGTTGATTTCAGAAAATCTGAGTACAAGTTTCAGTATCCAACAGACCTAGTTTGGATGCTTGGCTCTGTTGTTTTCCAGTTCTGCAATCTTGGGCAACTCACTTCACCTCTCTGAGCTTCATATCCCATGCAACAGGATCATCTGATAGGGTCTGATCTACATCACAGATATACCCATCACTGTGCTGGAGTTCCCTGAGACTACCCTCAGGTTCAATGATTCCCTAAAAGGACTCAATACTCAGAAAAGCTATTTTCCCTGTGGTATGATTGAATACCATGAATGGATACACATTAAAATCAGTGAAGAGAAAAGGAGCATAGAGTGGAGTCCAGGAAAGACCAGGCACAAGCTTCTAGTTATCGTGTCTCAATGGAGTTTATGAACAATCCTTCGTTTTTCCAGCAACAATGTGAGACAATATGTACAGAATATTGCCAACTGAGGAAACTCACCTGAGCCTTGGTGACCCCTCACCCCTTGGTGTTAAGGGGTTTTATTGGGGATTTGTCATGTAGGCATAGAGTACCCACATGGCTGACTGTAGTTGTTTGGTCTCTAGTCCCTCCCAAGATCAAACTAATGCAGCCAGGCCCGACATCCCAGGTATACAAAGTTAGTCTTATCAGGTAGGATTTTTCAAGAACTTGTATGTCATCTTCTGGGAGCCAGTCAAGGACGAATCCTTTCTTTAAAATATAAACGGTTCAAATGACCCAGGCATTGTAGTTAACTCTTTACTGTACAATCAGATTTTATGAAATTGGTACCATCTGTAAAATCCATCCATTGGGCCTGTCTTATGTAGGTGCTTCTCTCTTCTTCACCCCTACCCTCACAGACACAAAGCTATACTTAGCAATTAAGGATTTGAGAGGATCCATCTAGCTTCATCTCATGAATACCTTTATCTAACATCTAATACTCACTATCCCTGGTCCCACAATTAGTAAATATCAATAAACTGCTCATTTTTATTTTGGAATCTGAGAACCAAACACTTTTCAAAAGGAAGATTCCTCAAAAGTCATAGCATTCATCCATAACAAAAAAAAAAGTGCCAGTGGTTTGAGGTTATACTCTTTATGATAAACGTATCAGATTGTTTCCTCTAAAAATCAGATGATCACTTTTCATTTTATTCATGCATATGTAGACAGATCAAGATGTTTACTTTCTATTTGGAAGTCTATTCCAATAATCTCAAAGCTTTTTAAATTGCCTACTCCATCTTTGAAATAATTTTGACTTAGCCTCTTCAATATAGTTAAGCGTCATTTAAAACATTTCTGAGAAATGCATCGTTAAGCAATTTCATCGTCATGTGAACACCACAGAATGTACTTACACAGACCTAGGTGATATAGCCTCCTATACAGCAAGGTTACATAGTAAAGCCTGTTATTCCTGGGCTACAAACCTATATAGCATATTACTGTACTGAATACTATAGGCAATCATAACACAATGGTATTTGTGCATCTAAACATAGAAAAGGTACGGTAAAAATACAGAATGAAAGATTAAAAACAGTACATCTACATAGTGTACTTACCATAAATGGAGCTTTCAGGACTAGAAGTTGCTCTGGGTGAATCAGTGAGTGAGTGGTGAGTGAATGTGAAAGCCTAGGACATTACCGTACACTACTGTAGATTGTATAAACACTGTACACTAATGCTAAATTTATAAAAAATAAAGTAATTGCACTATGATGTTATAATGGCCATGACACCACTAGGTGATAGGAATTTTTCAGCTCCATTATAGTCTTATGGAGATGCTGTCATATATGTTGTCTGTTGTTGAACAAAACTTCATTATGCCATGCATGACTGTGTGTAGATATACATATATAAATTTACAAAATGTGCAGGTGTATACTGCTGTGCTAATATAATGTATATATAACAAATCACATTCTCACAGAAATCTTCAGACAGTAAAATTCAAAAGTAAATGTAAATAGGAATTCTAACACTATCTTCTCTTAATTGAGAGGATCGTCTTATGAACCCCTTGTGGTACACAACTTCAGTGTTCTTCACATTGAAACCACATCCCAATTCCTTAATGTCATACTATCCGGCTGACCTAGAATTCAAGCCATCTCCCTTGAGGCTCTCAATGGTATAACATTATTGTAATAGCACTGTGGTCTAGAGGATATCATTTGATAAACTACTAGGATAAAAGAGTCAATATGTCTGAAATAACTCAAAGCAATGCAATGTAAGCTATGTGGTAGAGGGAAGTGGGGGATTCGAGGTACTCTCCAGATGCTGGATTTACTGGACGAGCGTTATTAGAAAGAGTCCACAAAACAGAGCTATATTTGACCCAGCAATAGCTTGATCTATATGTGGTTGGCCTTTAAGATGGATGGGACTGGGTTGGGAGGTAAAAGTATAAGGTGAGCCAAGGCCTGAAGGGAAGATTAAATGTGACCCAAACTGGGGAGAGCGCAGACCAGCCCAACTAAAATGCCCAACCCAGGTCAAACTCAAAGCTCTTGACTTCTTCTCCCAGTGGTCTAATAAAGTAATTCAATCTGGTTCCTTTCCTAACTCTCAGGAGCTCCAGAGGCTGACAGCTGTCCTCTCAGGCCTCATCTGTCAAGGTAACTAAGGAATGTCCATAGTTGTCACCGGACAGCTCTCTGCAAACTCCTTCCCCTGAATCTGTAGCCTCTGGCTGGTTTTCAGGCCCTTCCCCAGACAGTCATAATACTAAGCTTTCTCTAGGTGGGATGAGGTTGGGCAGATGATGGGTGGGGAGCTTTATTCAGGACTAGAAACTTTTTGCTATGCTCAGCAATTCATGTACTCCACCTCAAAGTTTTGCCCATATAGTCATGTATTAGGTGCAGTTTTCCTTTAAATAGTGTGCAATGCAGCAAAAGATAGTTCTGTTGAACCATCAGCAGAGTAAAGAGACAACCTACAGAATGGGAGAACATTTTTGCAAAGTATACGTCTGACAAAGGTCTAATATCCAGCATCTATAAAGAACTTAAACAAATTTACAAAAAAAAAAATGAACAACTCCATTAAAAAGTAGCTAAAGAGTATGAACAGAAACTTTTCAAAGAAAATATACATGAGGTTGACAAGCATATGAAAAAAAGCTCAACATCACTGATCATTGGAGAAATGCAAATCAAAACCACTATATGATATCATCTCACACCAGTTAGTTTGGCTATTATTAAAAAGTCAAAAAATAACAGGAGCTGGTGAAGTTGTGGAGAAAAAGGAACACTTGGGCTGGACATGGTGGTTCATGCCTGTAATCCCAGCACTTTGGGAGGCCGAGGCGGATGGATCACCTGAGGTCAGGAGAAAAATCTGTACAACAAACCCCCATGAAACAAATTCACCTATGTAACAAACCTGCACATGTACTCATGAATTTAAAATAAAAGTTAAAGAAAAAAACCTTGAACTTCAGCCTGACCAACATGGTGAAACCCTGCCTCTACTAAAAAAAAAAATACAAAAATTAGCTGGGCATGGTGGCAGCTGCCTGTAATCCCAGCTACTCAGGAGGCTGAGGCAGGAGAATCACTTGAACCTGGGAGGTGGAGATTGCAGTGAGCTGAGATCATGCCATTGCACTTCAGCCTGAGCAACAAAGCAAGACTCTGTCTCAAAAAAAAAAAAAAAAGGAACACTTATACACTGTTGGTGGGAATGTAAATTAGTTCAGCCATTGTGGAAAGTAGTTTGGTGATTCCTCAAAGACCTAAAAACAGAACTACCATTTGACCCAGCAATCCCATTACTAGGTATATACCTGTAAAAATATGATTTGTTCTATCATAAAGATACATGCATACATATGTTCATTTTGGCACTATGTACAATAGCAAAGACATGGAATCAACCTACATGCTCATCAATGGTAGACTGGATAAAGAAAATGTGGTACATATATATCATGGAATACTATACAGCTATAAAAAAATAATAAAATCATGTCCTTTGCAGAAACGTGAATGGACCTGGAGGCCATCCATGTTTAGCAAATTATCCTTAGCAAATTAGTGCAGGAACAGAAAACCAAATAACACATGTTCTCACTTAAGAGAGGGAGCTAAACATTGAGAACACACGGACACAAAGAGGGGGACAACAGACACTGGGGCCTATCAGAGGATGGAGCATAGGAGGAAGGAGAGGATTAGAAAAAATAACTAATAGGTACTAGGCTGAGTATCTGGGTGATAAAAAAAATCTGTACAACAAACCCCCATGAAACAAATTCACCTATGTAACAAATCTGCACATGTACTCATGAATTTAAAATAAAAGTCAAAAAAAAAAAAAAAAACCTTGAATTTCAGTTTCTGTTTTCCAGTAATGGTAGGTTAGGTTATTTTAACCAACCCTCCTGCTGAAAACATGTAATGTTGTTGAATAAAATATTTAAAAATACATTTGTAAAGCATTTAAGGGGGGAAAAAAATGTGCAATGGGCCAAAGTTCACGTATGATCACACCCTGGGAATGTCTCCTCTGCTGAGAGTGGGTCTGCAGAAAGCTCGCCGAGAAGGAGTGAGGATGGTGGGTGCTGTGGTAGGAAATCCGCATTAATGGAGTTGAAAATCAATTGGTGTGTGTGTGGTAACAGGAAAAATGAAGGAACAGATGTTGAGCTGAGGCCAGTTGCCAACACACGGGGATGGATTGCCTGTCTTTCTGCCAGGGCTCACTCAAGTCCCTAGAAGAAACTGTTTCGCTACCTCAGGGTCTTAATGGAATATTAGTCAGGGCTATGGGAACTAAGCTTTTGCCAAAGAGATGTCATTCTAGACCAGATTTCAAAAAGGCAGTGGAATCCAGGGGCTCTGTTCCTTGTGCGCTGTGTCTGACCCACCCCTTCAATGCTCATGAGCTCCTATACCACCTTCAGAAGCAAAACTGAAGGAGCTCATTGTTTTCTATTGCACACACTGTGTGCAGTCCCTGAGATGTCAAGTCGCCACTCCATCTCCAGATTCAATCCAGCCACACCACAGGCCGCAAGCTGCAGGCCTTGTCCTTCACAGCATTAGGAACTGTTAGGGCATGGGGCTTCTGCAGACATGGGTTTCCATGCACAATGCCATGCGTTCATTCACTGCAAATACGTGATGAGCACTCCCATTGTTCTTTGTGGAAGCACTAGTCTAAGCATCGACATAGGTCAGTAAACAAGACAGACAAATGTTCTCAACCTCACGGAGCGTACATGCCAGTGGGAGGAGAAATTCATAATCAAGACCTGTGATGAATACATTACATTTTTTGTTAAAGGGGATATGTTGTACTATGGATGACAGGAAAAAGTAAAGCAGGATAAAGGGGATAGGATAGTCCAATTCAACCAATGACAACATCGAATAGGATGCTAGGTGTATTAGGCCATTCTTGCATTGGTATAAAGAAATACCTGACAGTGGGTAATTTACAAAGAAAATATAAGAAAAGAGGTGCCAGCATCTGCTAGGCTTCTGGGAGGCCTCAGAAAGCTTTCACTTATGTCAGAAGGCAGAGCAGGAGCAGGGACTTCATATGGCAAATACAGGAACAAGAGAGAGACTGGGGTGGGGGAAGGTGCCACACATTTTTAAATCACCAAGTCTTGTGAACTCAGACCAAGAGCTCACTATCACCAAGGAGATGACCCAAAGCCATTTATGAAGGATCCGCTCCCATGATTCAAAACAAATATCTCCCTCAGGCTCCACCTCCAACAGTGGGGACTACATCTCAACATGAAATTTGGAGAGGACATCCAAACTATACGCTACAGTGGCTTGTTTATTCAAGTGAGTCAAGCACACATTGATATCTAGGGGGAGAGTAGTCCAGGCTGTGGGAACAGCCAGTACAGAAGCCCAAAGCTGGGAGGGCATGAGCAGAGTGAGCAAGGGAGAAATGAGCAGGAAATGAGATCAAAGAGGAACAGGGCCAAGGCAGGGAGGGACTTAAGGCCACTATAAGGGCCTGAGCTTTGCCTCTAAGTGAAATGGGAGCCATTGTGGGATTTTGAGCAGAGGAGAGCCATGATGTGACATGTTCCAAAAGGATCCCTCCAGCTGCAGTGTTGAGAATAAACTGTAAGGGACAATTATAGACACAGTAAGATGATTTAGGAGGTCATTACAGTAACCTAAGCAAGAGATGATGGTACCTTGGATCAGGGCATAAGCAATGAAAGCGGAAAGAAGCAGTTGAATTCTCAATATCTTGAGAGACTCTTCTTTATTTATATTTGAGTTTCCCAAAGTATAAGTTACTATGTATTAGTTACTCACTCTATCTTGAATTTCTCAAACATATGTTTTTACGTAACACTCATGAAGATAAACTTTGGAGGCCAGGAGCGGTGGCTCATGCCTGTAATCCCAGCACTTTGGGGGGGCCAAGGTGGGTGGATCACCTGATGTTGGTAGCTTGCGACTAGCCTGGCCAACATGGTGAAACCCGGTCCCTACTATAAATATAAAAATTAGCTGGGCATGGTGGTGCATGCCTGTAATCCCAGCTACATGGGAAGCTGAGGCAGGAGAATCCCTTGAACCCGGGAAGTGGAGGTTGCAGTGAGCCAAGATCATGCCACTGTACTCCAGCCTGGTGACAGAGCAAGACTCTGTCTCAAAAAAAAAAGAGAAACCTTGGAAAATGTTTTAATGTCTAAGCCTTAAGGCAAAAATTGGTAACCAGCCATCCACAGGCTATATCTGGTATAAAGTAGGGTTTTGTTTTGTTTTGTTTTAATTGAGCCAGCATTCTAGAACAAGTGATTCACATAAAATCTGAATTCCTAGCTTCACTTGAAAAAAAATGAAATATCTGACAATGCGTTTTCTCATGGCAACCATCAGCTGGATTTGAGTAGCTGTTCCCATTGTGCTCTCCAATTCCCCACCATCCCTACTTGGTCCCCTTCACACATTGAGGTTAATCCCCTGGACCACAGAGGTGTTAGAGTTTATAAAACTGCCCAAATCCAGAAGTAGCTTTGAGGAGGAAGAAGACAAGTAGCAATGTTGATTGAGATCACAGGTACTGGTAGTCCCTTAGGTCCCAAGTACCACTGGGACACAAACAGACAATGAAGTTCAAAGCTCATCTGTCTACACAAATAGCCTCTTTGGATTTTCTCTGTAGGCTCCTGTCTTTCTCCCTTAGTCCCTCTTGTCCCCTCTCACAAAACTGGTGTGATGAGAGGAACCGGACCTCTTCCAATGTGTGAAGATAATTGCTTCCCTCCCACTCTCTCTATAGAGAGTCCAGGGGGTCCAACACGGAGTCCAGGTATCAGGACACGGGGAGTGGGTGGCAGACCCCACATGCTCTAGACTTTAGGGAGAATTTCACTCTCACTTGCTCTTGTGTTTGTTATTTTCTGCCATTTATCGCCTTCTGACTGGCACAGCCTGCAGGGCCAACACTAGTATAAGCTTACGAGTGACAGACTTAAACCACAGACTTTGAGCCTGAGGGACAAAAGTCACTCGAGATCCAGTTCAGGTCTCCAAAACCAGAAGACTCTAACGAGGCCTCTGGTACCAAATTCCTCTAGTCAGGAAATGTGCATTTGTTTAGAATTTATTTTGCGAACCTGTAGTATCTATAAACAAACAGTCAAAGAGATGGTGACTGAGGGTCATCTCTCTACATAAGAGCCTCATGGACGTCAAGTAAGAGTGCTTAGTAAATGAGACATATTTTGAAAGGCGTAATACCTGAACTCCTTAGGAAAAGACAACAAAAGCCTCACTGTGCCCTCCTCTTCTCTTGCTATGAATCTTGAGGATGCAGCGACAAGGTCCACCTCACTCACGTGCACAGTTCAACCTTAAGCATATGCTCTTTTCCTTGACCCTTACCAAAATCATCCACACATGTGATTGTGATGAGATCTGAAATTCCCACTCTTCCATCCCAAAATTAGAAAGAAGACTTAAAATGCCAACTGTAGACGAGAAAGCCCTCTGGCAGCACTGGTCCTTTGAAGGTCCCAGGACAGGTCCCAGGACAGCAGAGAAGGCAGAGACAATGAGACAAAGTCTCCAGGTGAGTCTGAGACTTTGTCTCATCAATATCTTGGTCCAGGCTGGATACACAGGAGAAAATGTTCACAAAAGTTTTATAACATATCTTCATCTCTTCCTACTTCCCATCCTTCTATCACCATGGCAACCCACATTTTATAAAGACAGGAGATGAGAATTGTGAATCTTATCTTAGCTCCTTGACTTTCAGGCCTCTTCATTAAGTTTTTCTCAGTGCTTTTCAAGAACATAAGTTACCTAACTCGTATATTGCAGGGGAGAGTATTTCTAGGGAGGAATGTGGGAAATATCAGAGAACTTCTAAATGGTTATCCAGATGTAGCAGGAGAACCATCATGCTAATGGCTAATCATTTAAATCTATTTCACCAAGGGAAGACGATGTCAGGCTCCCAACTAAGACTGGATGGGGAAATGTTTATGACACATCTGAGGTCACTCCCACCCTGTTTGAATGTTAGAACTTCTTATCATTAAAATTTTTCCAAAAGTGCTTATTGCTACAGATAAATAGATTCATCTGGGAGAAATGACATATGTGCTCCAGTTCTCACTAAGGTAGAAATGACTGACTCCAGATCACTCCTGAGAACAGTTTTAAATAAAGGAAGGGGAAATACCAAATCTAAGAGCACAGACAAACACCATAGAGAAAAGAAAATCGACTAACTAGAAAAGTTAGTAACCAATAGGTACAGAAAATGCCAGAGAATGGCATTTAAGTAGTTTGCTTTTGGACATATGAATTAAACTTGAAGTGGAGATTTTAAAGATGGTCTTTGCCTTCACAAAGCAGCTCACACAGTGAGTTGATATTTATTTATTTATTTATTTATTTCTTACAGATTTTACTTATTTTAGTTTTTATGCATTTATTTGTTTATTGATTTATATTAGAGACAGGGTCTTTTTGTGTTGCTCAGGCTGGTCTCAAACTTCTGGCCTTAAGTGATTCTCCCTCTTTGGCCTCTCAAAAAGTTGGGATTATAGGAGTGACCCACTACACCAGCCTATGAGTTTTCAAATATAAGGCATATCCTGATTCTGGGTGAAATAATTAGCTCAAATTGCTCTCAGCATTAAATCATCTTTGGTATGAGGTGAGTCCAGTCAATATGGTTCCCAGATGCCCCTTAACAAACTCTAATTTGAGCCAGGTGCTTGGGCGTGATCAACTCACTGTCCTTGACATAGTCTGAGCTGTTGCCCCAGTGGCAAGTCCACTGTTCTAAGCCTAAGAGGAAGCAGTCAATGCATTACTGTCAACAATAATAGCAGCCCTGCAGAGGTCTGGCCGTGAACGAGTCTGGTGCTACCTCTTCACTCTTGCACGGAGTCACATTTGTGGCAGCCCACAGCCAAAAAAAACCTGGTCTTTTCTTTGACTTTTTGGAAATCTGAGGAGGGTTAAAGACTTCAGGGTGCAAATGATAAAATACTCTCTTTACCCATGTAAATGTCTTGAGGCTCCAACTTCTGAGTGATCTAATCATTGACACAAAGGCACAATATCTCAACAAGGAGGGATATTCTACATCTATCGATTAATGGGAGCCTTCCACCAGCACAGAGTGATTTCTGTGGACCTCCTACCATTCTCAGATAATAACAGCCAAAACAGAGAAACAGGAAGACAAGATCAGTCATTTTAGAAATCAAAAAGGCACTGAGTTGGGGGTGGGGAGGGATAAGACAGCAAACATATGGAAGAGTTTTCAGTTACGGAGGAAGGAAGCCAAACACAGGGGCCATTATTTCAATTTTCTTTAGTTTTCAGCCTTAAGAGATGCCCAGGAAATACTTTATGCTAATTCTCATTTTTTAAGAAAGCTGGAAAACATTTCAAAACTAGAGGAAAGTAAATGTGGCTTAGAACTGTGTTTTTCTTCTATTCTTCAAAGTAGACTGCATTTTTATTCTATACGGAATTTAACTAGTTCGAATCAGTTACATGAGTAACAATTTCACTAAAATAAACAGAATATATTTGCTGTGTAGAAAGCTTCATGAAGTGAAATACTGAATGAGAACATTTTATAGAACACTAGGTACATTCACTTGTGAACATTCTGGAAACACAGAAGATAAGGTCTATTAACAAGAGCACTCTGGGCTTTTGTTAATTTTCATGGTGCTGCTTGGCCTATTTTTACCCCTTTTTTCAGTAGCATTTTCTGTAGAGAAATAATTTCGCTGAAAAAGAGACAGACCAGAATTTAAAGCAACTCGTATTTTCATAAGCCTTACGTGGTTTTTGACTGATATTTCAATAAACGTAATCTAAAATTGTATAGGAATAAACATCCTCATGTAACATTTTTTAAACAAAAATTTTCCTACTCCTTTGCAAAGATATTAATTCATATTCACAGCTACCAACGTGAAAATTGTCCTATTTCTTATGAGGTGATTTTAATCACTTAAGATACATGAGGTATCGAGTGCTTTCTTTGATCTCATGGAAAGCCAGAGTAGCAGAGAGCAGAAAATAATCTCAAGCAAACAGAACTCATGATCTCTCGTGCACAAGTGCAAGTTTACAAGTGTGTGTATATTTGTGCATACATATATGGTGAGAGCAGGGTATATTTTAGAGCAAGTTTTAATTGCCTCAAAATGTCACTTTAAAAACAAAACGTGATTAAAGGTGAAAATTTGAGTAATTTTATCTTAGGAATAGCTCAACTTTTGAATTTAGTAATAGCACTTTTTCTTTTTCTGGTTTTTTTTTTTTTTTTTTTTTTTTTTGAGATGGAGTCTCACACTGTCACCCAGGCTGGAGTGCAGTAGCGCGATCTCGGCTCACTGCAACCTCTGCCTCCCTCCCGGGTTCAAGCGATTCTCCTGCCTCAGTCTCCCAAGTAGCTACGATTACAGGTGCCCACCACCACACCCAGCTAATCTTTTGTATTTTTAGTAGAGACAGGGTTTCACTATGTTGGCCAGGCTGCTCTCGAACTCCTGACCTCATGATCTGCCCACCTCAGCCTCCCAAAGTGCTGGGATTACAGGCATGAGCCACCATGCCTGGCCAATAGCACCAATTTCTCATACAGTGTTTCTTGCTGCAACATTCTTCTAACATGGCCTGCTCCTTAAAATGTATGTTATCAAAATTAAGTTACCTGTTACTTACACATTTATAAGGGACACAATAAATATCATATAATTAGTCACAATCAAGAAAAAATATATTCTTATCATCAGTGATAATTAGACTACTCACAGCCTCTTGGCTCTAAAATCTGTTGTACTTTCCCAAATCCTTGTAGTAAAAGAGTAAATCGTCTCGAGGCTCACAAATAACCACATCAATTTCTATAAAGAGCCTCAGTGGAGTGGGTGCTGGAGCAATGGGGTCCTGACTGCTGGTGGTGAAAGATCCCATTAAGCACTGGCCTGAAAAGACCAATAGGAAGTTAAGAGACAGCTCATCAACTGAGCCCATATTTGGGATCTGCAATTATTTAAAAAGGTGAATAAGGGATCCGCATTTAAAAATCAGTAGATATTTACCTAAAAATCGGAAGTTCTGGCTCCCTTTACAAGATTGGATAACCTGATCACACAGGGCAAGTATTCTTGCCTGGAAATGCTAGGCTACAACAGAGGAGCCCTGCCCCCTTTAGAGGGGGAGCAGTGCAAGATCTTTAGTCTACAGTGTATGTCCCTCACATCTTTCCTGTCTCATCACTTGTGTTACCTTCCTGGCACCAGTAGACATTTGAGTCATCTCCATCCTCAGAGAATGCATGGCCCAAACCACTAATTTGGGCATAAACAGATGAAATAGCCCAACAAACTACCTGATGATAGAAATTAGAATATACCCCAGTGTCCTTCAGCTGGGAAAACTCTACCCAGTCTTAGGTGTCCTCATCTCCCAGAAGGCTTCCCTGTCCCTCTGAAGATGAGTCTGTTGTCTTCATAACCCTAGGACTCTGTATGCTTCTCTATCATCATGCTTGTCATGTCACAATACAATAGTCTCTGAATGTGCTTGTCACCCACAGGTTTGTATATATCTCTTACTCTGTGACAGGTCCTGCAAGGATGCTAGGATACATATAATATATTCCCATAAGACATGAAAAATACAATAGATGAAAAATGAAAAGAGCCATTGTCAAGTTTAATTAAGGAGATTAAGAAAGACTTCTTGGAGAAACTGACATCTGAAATATTTTGTGAAGATTTTCACAGGAAAGATGAGCATGGGATATATTCCAGGAGGAAGAGAGAGACATTGGAAGAGCATGCAGGGATCAGTGAGTTTATAGGGTGTGTCTAAAGCACAGGTGAAGACCATCAATACAGGGCTGAGGAGTGACACTTGGTTGAATAAATGGTGAGAGCCCTGTGGAGGTCTTTGAACTGCAGAGTGACTTGATCAGTGCTGGCTATGGTGGCATATGCGGCAGGAGGAATTGGAGAGGTGAGATGTAATGTGAAAAGGAACAAGCATTTCTTGGGTGTGTCAGGGCTGTGGTAAGGCTTTTAATCTATGATTTCATCTTATCCTCACAGCCCTATGAAGAGGGTGCTAGGATTCTCATTTAAATTACAGACGGGAAAGCTCAGACACAGTTGGTTAAGTAAATTCCTAAGCTCTCTGTATCTGTCACATTTTGTCTAAAAAGGTTTGTTGTATGGTATAGACAAAGATGAACAAATAGATGAAGGAATGAATGAATGGACGGATGGATGCATGGTTGGAGGGAAGCACTGTTGAATCAGCTCTGCCTAATGCTAAACTCACATTCTTTGCCTTCCGCTGGTTGGAAGATGTTTCAATAGGTCAGAATAGGCTCAGTAAGGGCCTGAACTAGGGCTGTGGTGCTGAGAGTAGACAGAGGGGTCAGCAATAAAGATGCTAGAGAGAGAAAGAGACCGCAGACCAAAGATCTTGCATTGCTCATCTCGAAAGGAGGAAGGGCTCTTGTGTTCCAGCCTAGCATTTCCACATGGGAATGTGTGCGCTATGTGACCAGAATGCCCAATTTTGTAAGAGGAGCCAGGACTTATGATTTTTAGGTAAAATTTACTGTTTTTTAAATGCTGATCCCCTAATTACCTTTGTAAAACTTGCAGATCACAAATATGGGCTCAGTTGGACCCATGGGCATCAGTTGGTGAGCTCTCTCTTAATGAATGAAATCCTATCTCAAGTGACCAACTATCTAAATTTGCCTTAGACTAAGGAGTTTCTGGGATCACAGCTTCTCAGAAATAATACTGAGATTGTTTGTCCCCTTAACTAGGAGCCCAGAGGAAAGTGTCGTACATCCAAGGTAGGGAAGGAGAAATGCCAGGAAATCCTTCAGGAAAGGAATAATGCTATAACTGGACAGCAGTGGTCCTAAAACTGTAGCATCCACCAGAATCCCCTAGAGGGTTTATTGAAGCAGAGTGCTGGGACCACAACCTGAGTCTCTGACTCAGTAGGTATGGGGTGGGAGCCAATAATTTACATTTCTCACAGGTGCTGCTGCCACTGCCACGTCCAGAATCACACTTTGAGAGCCACTGCTTTCCAGTTTGCAAAGCACTTCTGCTGGCCTCAGCCCGTTTGCTGCATATGGGTTGGGCTGGGACCGGGAAGGACTGAGAGTGACTGCTGGCCCATGATGCTGTGTGCTCTCAGACCAGGGAAGAAGTAGCAATGGCTGTCAGATGAGACACTGCTTGGGGATCCAGTCCCTGGGAATTTATCTGTACTTCTTTGTCAATCACCCCGAGGCTCTAATCCTCCATATATCCTTGCACCTCCAGAAAGCTTTTATGCAAAGTGAATCCTACCCTGAAGCCCCAACGTTTGAAATCAATCCTTTCTATCTAGACAGAATCATGAAAGAATTATGAAAGACCTGCCATTTCCTGCCACCTTGCTTATCCTATGATCCAAAGCAAAAGTTTCTGCTTCCTAGAAATGGTTTTCTAGAAGCTGCTCTGTGCTGGTGCTTATAAAGACGCCTGTCTATACAAGAAGAGTTGTCTGCTTGTAATTAACAATTTCCCAAAAGCACCCCCTGGTTTTTATCTGGCAGTCTCTGGATTAAGACAGAGGTTGCTTGCATCAGCTTTTATGCTTAAGTATTGAGGATGCCAGTTGGATATAGACTATCAACTTTTACAAAAGAGATCAGGGGAGAAAAGCTTATTTTTATGTATTCTTTATAGTCCACAAAGTACTTTCATAGGTCATGCCTCACTTAATCCTTATAAAAATCCTCTGAGTCCTTTCCACATTTTACCGATGAAAAAGATACAGTGACGTGTCCTAGGGTTGCCGTCTAAGAAGCAATTGAGTTAGGACACATCCTGACTTCTGCACTATTGTCTATCTTAACCAGTCACGAAGGCGGAAAGTCTGACTGGCTGCATCCTTCCATGCACACATGATGAAACATACATCATTCTTTTCTTTCTTTTTTTTTTGAGACGGAGTCTCACACTGTCCTCTGGGCTGGAGTGCAATGGTACAATCTCGGCTCAGAGAGTGACACGATTCTCCTGCCTCCTGGGTTCATGCAATTCTCCTGCCTCAGCCTTCCGAGTAGCTGGGATTATAGGCCCACACCACCACATCCAGCTAATTGTTTGTATTTTAGCAGAGACGGGGTTTTACTATGTTGGCCAGACCAGTCTGGCCTCGAACTCCTGACCTCCTGATCTGCCCGCCTCAGCCTCCCAAAGTGCTGGGATTACAGGCATGAGCCACCATGCCTCATCACATAATTCTTTCATATGAGTGCCAAGCCTGTGAATATCCAGATCCTAACTATCCCTTCAAACTCACAACCCCACAGTGAATGCCCCCTTCTTAAACTACTTTGTGTCCTAGATTTCATATGTACATGTCTATTTTCTCCAATTAGATGGTAAGTCCTCACAGGCAGTCTTACATTCCTTCCACTTTCCCCAAAAACCTTAGAACAACACTTCATAAACAGCAGGAACACAGTGAGCATGTGCTCAACATTAAATGACTGTTAAATAAGAACTTTGCCTTCTTGCAGATCCATACATACCAAATGGAGTGAGATATATTTTAGTTTCCTATCGCTGCTGTAACAAATGACCACAAAATTACTGGGTTAAAACAACACAAATTTATTCTACAGTTCTGGAGGTCAGAGTCTGAAAGGGTTTTGTGAGACTAAAATCAAGGAGTTGCCAGGATTGCATTCCTTATGGAGGCTCTAGGGAATAAGCCCTTTCCTTTCCTTTCTAGCTTCTAGAGGCCGCCACATCCCCTGCTTTGCAGGCTCCTCCTCCGTCTCTAAAGCTAGTAACAGAGGGGGAAGACTTCACATTGCATTACTCTGACCTTCTCTTCTGCCTCTTTCTTTTACTTTTAATGACGCTGTGATGACACTGGGCCCACCTGGATAATCCATGATACATTAAATCTTTGTGTTTTTTTTTTTTTTTTTTTTTTTTTAAGATGGAATCTCGCTCTGTCTCCCAGGCTGGACTGCAGTGGCGTGGTCTCAGCTCACTGCAACCTCCACCTCCCACAATCTTAATTTCATCTGCAACATTCACTCCACTTTGCTATGTAACATAACAGATCCCCAGGTGCCTTAGTCCACTTGCATTGCTAGAAAGGAATGCCTGACACTAGGTCATTTATAAAGAAAAGAGGTTCATTTGGCTCACAGTTCTGCGGGCTGTACAAGAAGCTTTGTGTCAACGTCTGCTTCTGGCGAAGACTTCAGGAAGCTTACAATTATGCAGAATGGGAAAGAGGTGTTGGCATAGCACATGGCAAGAGTGGGACCAGGAGAAAGCGGGAGGTCCCGGCTTTTTTTAATAATCAGTTCTTGTGTGAACTAACAGAGCAAGAACTCATTACCTCAGGGAGGGCACCACCACGCCATTCATGAGGTATCCTCCCCCATGACCCAAACGCATCCCACTAGGCCTACCTCCAACATTGGGGGTCACATTTCAACATGAGAATTGGAGGGGATGAATATCCAAATTATACGAACAGGTTTCAGGGATTAGTATGTGGACACCTTGGGAGAGGGGCTTATTTTGTTTTCCACAGTGAAGCAGAGAGTAAAAGTGAAGAAAGGGACACAGAAATTTGTAAAATTCACATAAACATTACTCACCGAAAGCACCTGCTCCCACTGCCTACTATTTGAGCACCACGAGGTATCTGAGTCTGTGCTAAGGGCCTTATATATATTTTGAGAATATAATCCTTACATCCATCTAGTAGCATTGGTATTAGCCCTATTTTCAGATTAGGAAACAGAGGCAAAGAGAAATTATGTAACTTGCTTACAATTCAGAGAAGTGCTAGGTAACAGCTCCAGGACGGTGTAGTCCTCTCACACTGCCCGGCCCCGCCTCCTGGAGCCCATCTCAGCTCCACTCTCCTGGTCGCCATGCTGCATTTTCATAGGGCCCCTTTTCTGTAACTCCCCGCCCCTGCTTAACTATACAAAGAGAGTTAGGGTAAAATGAGACCTGGCAAAACCCTCCAGCAGGTAACTCTTAGGGGATTTGTTTTTCCTCTTATTCTTGTTGTTCAAGGAGACAGATGATAATTAAAATGTCAGAGCCCTTCATGCTTCCCTGATCAAGATAACTACTTTACCACAGGTGATAGAAAGAAAAGGAGGAAAATGTCTGCTGTTGGGGGAGGTAGGTAATGATTCTGATAAGGGGCAAAGCTGGGGAAACTGAGCCCCCTCAGCTCATGAGAGAGCTGATTGCAGCTCCAGCTGCACCAGGGCCGAGTGCTCACCCACAGAGTCTTCAGGGAGCTTCCCACCTCTTCCCTCCTCCCCAAACCTCCATCCCTACCAGCTCTCCGGGAACCCATTCCCAGAGGATCCATCCAACAGCTTGCTAATTCCATCCAATCTCTCCAATTCAGTTAATTCCCAGTTTCAGTAACAGAAGCAGCAGCTGTCACAATCAGCAGCTGTGTTCTTTGTCTCTATAGCTCTACCTCTCCCCCTTTCTCACCAAGTTAACAGAGTGGATCGCCCACAACTTTCTAGGGGAAAAAGAGAATAAAGGTCCTCCATAAATTGAGAGAAAAAAAAGGGGGAATGAATTTGTATGAGCATGAAGATGTCAGGTGGACTGGAGACAATAGAGTAAATTCTTCCTCAATCTCCAAGTTCCGATTTAACATTGAGCAACCTCCTCAACAGCCATGTGCTCTCTAGAAATTAATTCCTCTCAAACTCATGATGGCAAGAAACTATTTTTTTATTCCAATCTGTTGCAGACTTAGTTTATAATTCTACTGTAGATGACTAGTGTGTAAACTCGTATCACATATGCCTCACCCCCAAGTGCAACAATACCTGGATTGGCCTACCCCTCGCTCCAGAGCCACATGCCTGGATGTCAGGGCAATGTCAAGTTGCTGGAAAAGTTGTACACATTTTTATTTTTGTATTTATCTCAATTGGCTAAGTAGCACTGTCCCAGAGGCTCACTGGGAAAGTGTGATCTGCATAAAGATTTAAGTCATGTGAACCTTGTGAATGTTTGGAGGAAAAGTATTTTAGGCAGAGGAAACAGCCAGACCAAAGGTGAGACCCGGGGTGGCTGGATCTCAGGGGGTGAGGTGACAATTAAAGATGAAATCTCACCTGTAAGAGAGGGCAGTAGGTCATGTTGGGCCCTGTAGACTGTTAAAGACTTTGTCTTTTTTTTTCCCCTTTGAGTGAAATGGGGTGCATTGTAGGGTTTTGAGCAAAGGAATGGCAGGATCTAGTTGCAGCATTAGGGGACCAAGGATAGAGGCAGGGAGACCCATCAGCTGCTGCAGTTATTCGGGCAAGAGATAAGAGAGGTTCAGGCCAGGACGTACAGGATGCTGCATGTACATCCTCCAGGATTCTGAAGGATGTACAAGAGATCCCAAACCGGATCTATTTTGAAGACAGAGGATGAATAGAGTTTAAGAGAAAGAGCAGTCAGGGATAGTGCCATGGTTTTTGGCCTGAGCAACAAGAAAGGTGGAGCTGTCATTGCTGAGCTGGGGAACGCAGCACGTGAGGGAATATCAGGAGTTTAATTTTTGACACAGTGAGATTGAAATATCCAATAGACCTCCAAACAGAGATGATAGATGCAGAGCGGCAGTTGGATATACAAGTCTGGAGTGTGGGAGAGACGTCTGGGCTGGCAATATAAATGAGAGAGTTGTCAGTATTTAAAGCCATAGGATTCAATGAGATCACCGTGGAAGTAAATTTAGAGAAGAGGGCACACTAAAATGAAGAGATCAGGGAGAAAAGGAAGAACCAGCGAGGGGAAGATAGGATGGAAACCGTGAGAGTGTAGTGCCCTGATAGCCAAGGGAAGAATGTGTGAAGCAGGGACTCAGGTGAATTTCCTAACTTCACTTTCTGCATCAGCTAAATGGGAATATTAATTCTTCATGTGAGGTTACTGTGAGAATTAGGAGTTAACCCACTTAATAAGTACATACTAAGTGTGGTCATTGTACTAGGTACTTGAATTTGAGTAGCATATAATTCTCTACCTCAAGTAGGAGGTTACAAATTTGCAGAACATCTAGCCCAGTGCCTGACCACAGAAGGGGCTCAATACATACTCTTTCTCTAGAATTATAATTGCCTCTGTGTAGCCTACATGGATCCACACTCTCCTCTGCTTCTTGAGACCAATTAAAATATTTAGTGCTCATTAGTTGGAATAGATAAGCAAGGGAATCTTTCCTTTCCCCATCACTCCAACCGTTTCAGTCTAATGCTCCGTTGCTCCATAGAATGTGTGGATTTCTTCCTTGGTTAGGGAATACGAAGGGTCCACTTGAGGACTTAGTAACAAGGCTTACCTGGGCTAATCTGAGAGCCTTCAGGGCCTGAGGCCACCCTGGGGAAGCCAGCAGCCCAATCACACCACATACACAACTCAGTCCCAGCTCTCCCAGAGTTGAGGTGAAATAAGGCAAAGGGCAGTTTCCAGAAGGGGAAAGAAATCAAGGAAGGTCAGGCAGGCTCGAATATGCAGCTTGGAGGCCAGGCCCACTGCTTCCTCTGTGGCCTATGGACAGAGAGATTTAGTGTTCATTGCATATGTGTTCCCAGAGTGTGCACACGGGTTTGTGTAAGTAGGTAACACTTACTGTCTTATTTTCCCACAAGCCAAGCAGACACCTCCTTCACCTGGTTCACTTTGAGTCGTCCAGCTGCCCAGCGCTTGGAACAGTGCCTCCTCCTCCCTTCCCCACTTTTTCTCCAATCCTCCAGTCCACAGGCTAGACCTCACACCAGGGATCCAGGAGCCAGGTAACCAAGGTAACCAAAAGGCCCTGGAGCCCAGGGGGCCTCCCCTAAGGACCATCTAAAGGCCACAGGCTCTGTGCAGTCGGTGGAGCCGCTCTCCCTGCTGTGCTCTCTCTCCCTGGACATTGCCCTGCCCATCTGGGCCGCTGCTGAGGGAGGCTCTTTGGGGCCTGCTGTTTTCTTCATGACTATGGGTGACATTGCACAGGCAGTCCAGTTTTTCTCACAGTGCCTTTGCTTTGATCTTCCGAAATCTGCTGAGTTTCTTTTGGGCCTTGTCATGTTAACAAAAACAAATGTAATAATATGCACTTGAAAAGGCTAGCATGTCGATATTTTAATAAGCTTTTGATTCTACAGGGACCTCTGAGGCTTTAAAAGTTTAAAGTTAATAAAGAGAGTAAAAGAAAAAATATGAATTGTTTTTAATTATTATTATGCAGGATTAACCAAGCCAGTTATGTATAATTAGACAGTAGCTACCTTGCAACGTAGAGGCAGTAAATAGGCCCACGGGGGGGGGGCCGCCAGAAGGCTGAGGTGTTTACAAGGCACTGGAGATGTTTTCACCAAGCACATAATCCCTGTTGCAGTTACTATTGCTTTTATAATGGATGTGTTCATTACAACCAGAGACTAATATGTGTATCCATCATCTTTCTAGCACAGATGACTCCGAAGTGGGGGATGGCAGTGGAGATCGTACCATACACTTTGGTGGTAAAATTATTAAGAGAGCCCATTTATGCAGCTTTTTTTTTTGTGTGTTTGTATGGTTTTATTTTTGTTGCCATTGCTGGGAGGAATTTAAAGAAGAAGTTAAACAATTGCCAAAGGAGTGATGGTTAAGATATTGCTAAGAAAGTTTTGTTTCTTTTAATACCTCCAGCAGTGAAAGCAATGAGCCAGGAGTTCTAGGGCTTTGTTATGAACCAGCCTGTGATCCTAGGGAATTCATTCATTAATTCAACATTTATCAGGTGCTGCCATATGCCAGGCATTGTCGTAGGTTCTGGGGACAAAATGATGTGCAAGAAAGACTGGGCGCTTCTTCCCAGATGTTCTCAAACCAGGACATTCCTCATGATCACCTGGGAAGCTTTTCAAACTGCTCTCACTGAGACCCCAGCCCAGCCTTAGTAGAGCTTCACAGCATCTTCAGAGTACCCACTTGAGCATGTGAATTTTGAGAAAGTGTTTCAGTGATTCTGGTGGTTTCTCACTGGAGTGGGAGAGAGTTATAATTAAACAATAAAATATGATAAGTGCTATGAAAGGGAAGATGTGACTGCTCTGAGCTTCCATTTCTCTTATTTTTGTAAAGGAGGTAATAATTCCTGTCCTATATATCTATCTTAGGTCACAGATTCTGAAAAGGAGAGTATAGGAAATTTACTAGGGTGTGCTCTCAGATAAGACATTGTTGGGGGTGAAATGGGCCAGTTATTGGCTGCCCCCAGGAGAAGATGTGACTTGGGTAAGTAGCCGTTACCAACCTTAGGCCAATTCCTGGAGAGTGGGTCAGATGATAGCTGCAGGTCACCACCTCCACCCAACTTTTAGAAGCTGAGAATGAGGACGGAAACGAGGGCTTCTGTCCTGAAGGAGGAGGGTGCGGGTGGCATGTCGCAGCGCCACCAGGGCATCCTGCAGAAATAGATAGAAGAATTCACATTGGGAAGTACTGTAAAAGATTAGTCACTCATTTTCTATTATTAGCCTATAAATAAATTTGCTCATGACAATGGTTTTTGCATAAATGGCTTTATTCATATTTGATGTAAGAATAATCTGGCTACAACATCTGTCACTCCATGCTTACCAGTATTGATTGGGCTCTGCTTGCTGGCTGGGCTAGAATCCTATTTTTGCCCCAAAGCTCCTTGTATGTCACCTCCCAACCTGCACACTCGAGCTGAGAGGGCACATTTCCAGGGAGAGAATATCTGATTTTTGATAAGAGCCATAAGGAGGCTAGCGCTCCTACTACACACTTGAAACAAGTCGGCAGGTTCCGCTTGTCATCGAACTGCGACTGCTAAGAATGTGGTCATTCTTTTATTTACATTTGTTCAGTATTTTTTTGACTATCCTACTCAAGGCTGAGTTGCAGGAGCTATGCCATGTCTTCCTCCTCTAAACTCTGTGGAGTAGGGAAGAAATAGGTGGTTTTTACACAGTGGCAAAAGGAGTGCAAGTGAGAAGATACTACCGGGGGGGGAGGAAAATATAATTGAAAATGGGTAAAACACTGGGGTCCTCCTCCTTTGTCTTGGCTGTATACAGCTTACACTTCATCCTCAAATCATGTTTATCCATTTCCTGATTTTGTTAAACAATCGAGATGAGAAGCACCAATTAGGTTTTTCATTTTGCATTTATGTAAAGAGCCGTCTCTCATCAAGCTGCTCCATCTCTCGGCACGTTCAAGAATATTTTAAACAACAAGAAATGCTCCACACAGCTTCACTGGAGCCTGTAACTTTCTGTTCTGGGAATTGAAAGCAACAAACCAGTTTTTGGGGGGATAATAAGCTGAAACACAAATAGTTAGAACCAGGGGTCAATACTTAGAACTCAAGAATGCTGGTAATGAGCCCGGATGGCAAGTTGGAAATGGGTTTTCAATATAATCACCTGACAAACATGAAGGTTAGGACTTTGAGCTTCAACCACAGGCCATGGTATTAGACACACATGTGAATAGGTATATGTCTAACTGCTATTTGTATATTTCTATAATATTCTTCCCTGTGGGGCCATCAGGATGATATACCAGGCCTGGGAATCGAACTACTTTTGGAACCTGAAAGGGGCTTATGGCAGCTACCAGGATTTGGGAAGTAGGAAGAATGAATAATGACAAAACAGTTTAAGAAAAGATGAAAGAACTACTTTGGAGCAGAATTGGCTGGAAGGAATGTTAACGGCCTACCTTCATGGTGTTGTACAGAAAATGAATACTGAGAAGCCATGAAGAGAGCTTATCCCCCTGATATAACTGTGAGGCATAATAGGAGGAATTTATAAAGAAAAATTTGAGACAGGCATTAGGGAACAGACAGAACTTCCATATTCCCAGAAGAAGGTGAGCACATTGAAGGCATTTAAAAACTGAGGTTGAATTAAACTCTAGGAAATATTTTCTATTGTCGGCAACAATTCTATGCCAGCCCAGTGGGACAGAGTACATCATCTAACAAGACATTTTCATTTCTAATTTCTTTAACTCCACGGAAAATCCTTCCTGAATTCTCCACAACTCTCTGTGGTGTTTACTAAGTGAAATAACTTAGTGCCCTCCACAGCCTTCACTAACTTAGTATCCACTCGCTCTTCCAAATCAATAATAAACACATTAAATACCATTGGTCCCCAAACAGACCCCAAATGCACCACACTATTAACCTCTCTCCACTCCAGGAGACCAACAGTCACTCTGTCTCCCGCGGCTCGGCTGGCTTTATAAAAATCTCCAGCCTTTGACTGCTCCTGCCCAGCTGAAAGAAGAGTCTGACTCTGCTTCTGCTCTTTCCTGGTCAATGCTGCAGGGCTCTCTGGAGGGGGCCTGCACCCCTGGGGCAGCGGCTGCAGGTAACGCCAGGCCATTTGATGGGAGACCTAAGAGTTTCAGCAGGAAGGAAAGCAAAGTGGAAAGAAGTTTATTGTTCTTGCTGAAAACCCAATTGCACTGCCATTTTTCAATTCCATTGAGAAATGTCAATGTTCTTTCCCACCGTCTGTCGGAGGCAGATTTGACCAGGTGTCTCCACACAGAGTGGGTTCTCACAGTTGGGCTGCGTGTGTGTCATAAAGCTAAATAAGGAGCCAGTTCAGTCCGCCACCCCCCTTCGGTTCTGCCGGCCAGACACACTTCCCCATATGACAGTCTTATAAATAGCTGCTAAGCAGCTGGTCCTCCTCTCACCTCCTGACTCTGTCAGAATCCCCCACCAGAAGCCCCTGACAGTCATGCAGCTGGGAGCTCCCCCTTTCTCTTCTTTCTCCTCTCCACTCTCTACCTCTGACATGTGGCCACCATCTCAGCAATGTCCACTGAAACCAGCCAGGGACTGACTTCCACAGGAGAAGGGGTCAAGCAGGCTGAGGGCTGGATCTGACCACTGAAGCAAGCTGTCACCCAAGTAAACAGGGGGATGGAAGGTTGGGAGACACCGCAGTGATACACCAGGCAGCCCATAGTACAGCGGCCAGATGGCTGACCCAGCAAAAATCCCAGGAATCTTTCTGGAGTGAGTCAAACATTATAAATATCTGTGGGACTCCACAACGCTTCTATCTATATATGTACATATTCGAAAATAGCTTTAGACAAATAAATATAGTATAAAATGTATTATTATTAACTTTTACAAAGTTCCAACAATGTGTTTAGAGTTCAAATGAGGGTAAGATTTAGGATAAAGAAAATACATGACAGGATTAAAGATCTGGAAGCCAATACGTGATAAGGAGGTAATAAAACAGAGATGATGCTTTCTTTCTAAATATTGTTGCTTTTTATGAAAGAGGAGGCTCCAGCTGACAGGGTATTAGAGGTTGTCAGAGAGAGCTGAGTCAATTTCACAGGAACTTATTGAGTGCCCACTATGTGCTAGGCACAGGGAATGTAGTTATCCCCAGCCTTGATCAGCCCAGACAAATAGAAGGCCAGTAGATGTTGTAGAAGGTGGAAAGGTCAGTTTTGCTTTTGGAGTAGAGAGTCATGGAAGTCTACAGAGATGATGCAGGACAATGTAGGCTGTAGGAATAGCAGGAGGTCAGGCAGGAAGATACCCAAGTTCCCACAGGTCTAGGAAAGAGTGAATGGGTCCACCGTGGCATAGCAGGCATAGCGTGGAGGCGGGGACCTGCTCAAGTGTGTTGGAGCGGGCAAGCAGCTGGGGAAGAGGACTTAGACATGAGAAAATGAAGCCATTGAACAAAGTGTGCAGTAACCACAAGCTAATGCTAAAATTTCAGATCTTGATTGTCACCTGAAGAACTTACCTGCTTCCTGCTTCTTCTTAAGTAGGCTAATCTGAACGTTTATTTTTATTTTATTTTGTTTATTTATTTATTGAAACAGAGTCTCAATCTGTCACCCAGGCTGGAGGGCAGTGGTGCTATCTCGGCTTACTGCAAACTCTGCCTCCTGGGTTCAAGCGATTCTTGTGCCTCAGCCTTCCAAGTAGCTGAGACTACAGGTACCTGCCACCAGGCCTGGCTAATTTTTGTATTTTTAGTAGAAACGGGGCTTCACCATGTTAGCCAGGCTGGTCTCGAACTCCTGGCCTCAAGGGATCCACCCACCTCCGCCTCCCAAAGTGTTGGAATTACAGGTGTCCATGTTTAAATAGATCATAGTTTAAATCTTCTCATCAGAGAGTCATGCTTGAACCATGGACCCCTCAAGCATTTCTCAACGTGCCCACACATTTCACAGGAAATGCACAGTTGTGGCTGCCACTTAGGGACCCTTCACAAAGTGTTCCAAAGTTCTGCCCTGGTAGTGCTGGACCAGGACCCCCACCTGGGTTAACACCACCACCTGGTTATTTCAGAGGCAGGGCTGAAGCCAGAAGGTAGGTAGGACACAGACCACTAGAGACAGGGAGTAGTTTCCTTTGGGCAAAGATCAGGGCTTGAGTTCTGAGGCAGGGGAGGGGCAGCTTCGGTCCTTGAGGATTTAGTGGGGCCCAGCAGGGACTAGGTAGACAGGGATGGACAGAAGCTGAGTATGCTTTCTTCTGAGGTCAGCCAAGTCGTCACACTCTCAGGGACACCTTCCCTGGCCCTTTATTATATATTCTCATAGCACTGTGAACCTTTTCTGCACACCACCATTGTCATTGTATGGTTATTAATTGACAGCTGTTCTCTTCTTCTAGAGCACAATGGCTTTGCTCTCTGTTGAATCCCCCTGTTTCCAGCACCCTGCTGGGCACACGCTAGACACTCAGGAAATAACTGTTTCTTGAAGGATTATAAGAGCTAATATTTATTGAGAATTTTGTATCCTACCATTTAATCCTCAACAACCACTTGTGAAATAAATAATATTAATTAATCTCATTTTACAGATGAGTAAATGGAGACTCAAAGGATTAAGTGACTTGCCAAATGCTAATTCGTGGTAAGCGGGGCTTGAACTTTGCTAATCTGACTCTTGAGTCTGGGAGAGGCCATGTGGCAGGTCTAGTGGCAGAAGAAGAACAAGAGTGGCCCAGAACGAGGGAGGCAGGGAAAGTGGTGGCTCTGGGGGCAGGGATGTGGGGAGATCCTTTCTCCCATTTAGGCTTACGGAACCCAGATTTCTGGCATCGCCATGAGATCGCCTCCACTTCAGCTGTTCAGGGAGTATTTTAGCGAGTGAATGAGGCTGGACATCCTTAACAAATGCTGCCCACCCACTTGGACTGGTCTTCCAGCCGCTCACTGCTGAGCTGAAGCTGTTGAAAGCTTCCTCAGGCATCCCCCTCCACAGCAGGGCCTTCCAGCAACCCTGCAGTCTTCCTGACCGCTGCCTTAACCTAGGCCTTGTTCTCAGGAGCTTCTCCACAACAGGCAAGAGGCCAGGTGCTGGGAGTTCAAGGTAACCTAGTTCCTAGGAAATCAAGCTAATGACAGTAACTAAGGCTGTCTCCACACACTTAAGTTGGAAGTGTCCCAAAACCCTTCCGGGCCTTGGGGATTCAAATGGTCCTCAGCAAGTCTGATTCTTTCTCCATAGCAAAGCTATTCTGTTACTCTTAAGTCTTAATTTGACGCCAGATGGACAGTAATTTGTAATGTTCCGAAAATGGTGCCGGCTTCCTCGGTGTGACTTTCTAAAATGAACTGAACTTTGACCTGTGCTAAGCACTCTACATGCACTCATTTCATCCTCATGGTTTTACAGACAAATCAACCAGGGCTCAGAGGGGTGAAGGTGCTTACTCGATGACACTCAGGGAGTGAATGGCGAAGCTGGAATGACAGCCTAGGTCTTTCTTAATATAGAGTCAAAGATCCTGGCAACCAGGCTATCCTGGGTAATAGCCCATTATGGCTGCCAGGATACTATATGTAAAATTTTTATACTTTTGGCATTGAGAATAAGATTTTTGAACAGTCAGAGCTATCACCTGAAATATCGTGAGGAGTCAATGTGAAGATTTCTTTCTTAATTGACAATTTGATTGTTTAATGGCCTTATTTTATTTTTAGAAAATGAGACTCAGACGACAAATCCCATCTTGGTCTGCAACACTTATTCTAGGAGACCTCATCGTTACTCCTTAGAGCAAAATGCAAGGGCAAAAATGGGAAGTAACACTGTCTGAATGGTATCATTTGGGGATTTTTTTTTTTTTTGGTGCTTATAACTGAACAACAGCTTTTGTCTAAAAAATTAAATGTGACAAGAAATTAATCCACATTGTGATCTAATTATTTTTAAAATTATGAGAAAAATGTAATATGTCTCAACTATTTAATTTTGAAAAGTGTCTATGGAAATTAACTTTCACTACCTTTCATAAGGATTTCAGTTTTCTTGCCATCCTTAAATGGCATTTTCAACAATCACCAATATTGCTATTGCTGTCACATAAGGTCACTGGCCTCTGAGGTAGAGTTTTTTGCAAAGCCTGACTTTAAAGAACATGTGACATGTCATGGTCTATATTACTCTAACGTGTAATTTATCAAATTTATGAATTAGAATACAGGGGCCAAACAAAGAACCAACCAGTTTCTTAATTTCCTTTACATCTCTGAAGAATCAACTGTTAAGCAGGAAGGAATACCAAACACAGTGAGATTTCTTGTGATACATTAAAACCAAATATCACTCTGACCCTTGAAAATGAGATTAGAATAAGACCAGAAATAATGGAAAAGTGGTTAATGGTAGTGGAATTAGTTAACTGAATGAAAAATATTTGAATGGGGAAAAATGAGTTCACGATTGTGACATTTTTATAATAAAAGTTTTGGCTATGCTAAGGTCCACCCACCAGTCCCCCATATTAAGGCTATAGTGACCTGAATTTTGAGTATTGAAGTTGATCTTCTGGGAAAAGTCATTGGATCCAAAAGGCACTGATCAAACTCAAGAATATCATCTGGAAAGAAACCTGCTTAAGTCTTCTACTCTTAGGAAAGGGATATTTATTATGGAGAGAGCAAGTTGTAGGTGAACTGCAAACTTGGGACCAAAAGGAGTAGAAATTCTGCTGTGGGGTAAGAATGAGGGGAAAGTAAAGGGAAAGGAAGAAAGCATGTGGCCTTAACAAGCGGGGGTGCCACCGTGAGTTGTCAGTGGAAAGCTTTGGATTCCCAGTTCTGTGAAAGGAAAGGAAGGAGCTCCAGAAATGGAGGCGGGGAAAGCCAGGAGACATTCAGTTTTCTTTACCTGGCAATTCTGTGGACCCTCGATCACTCTACATCCTAAGTTCAATGGGAGCACATGGCTATTTGTAATTCTAAACATCCATTCTCCAGAACAACACCCTTAAGCCCTAGGGAAACACTTGTTCACATCCCTTGCCTTAAGTCCTCAAAACAAATGATGACCACATCCAAACAGCATGAAACTGTGTGGGGTGTCATCTGCTAAGGTGGGAGGGAGATGGAACGGATGGACTCCGCCTCATAATACAGGGAGGATTTCATCAGCAGAAGTGCTTAGGTAAGAGGAAGGACAAATTAATTAACTTGTCATATTCTTCCTCTCACAAAGCATGAATGCTATGGATTCTTGCATAACAAAGTACCATTTCCCTGCGGTGCCAAATGTCCATTTACTTGCTTCTCTTCTTTCTCCAATTGGAGATCCCAAAGGTACACAACATATTAACATGACAGTCACAACAGTTACACATGGCTGCTAATGGAAATCACTCTGAAGTGTGTATCTATACATAGGTCTGTATGCGACATGAGTGAAGCATGATACTGATTCTCTAACAGACAGCTAGATAGACATTTACAGCTAGAGCTGCAGGATTTTTTAAAATAAAAATGTACGTAGTTACGAAATGAAATATCTGGCCTTTATTTGAATGTTCTTTATTTTAAAATTTGACATTTATTAATTATAACTTATATTTTGCCTTTTAAGAGATAATTTTGACCATTTCGAAGAAAATTGTTCTCATTGTGGTAAAAAACACATAGCATAAAATTTGCCATCTTAATCATCTTTAAGCATGCGGTACTTTTTAAGGTCTAGTGGTAACTATATGCACTTGCTATGCAACAGATCTCTAGAACTTTTTCATCTTGTAAAAGTGAAACTCTACACCCTCGAACAACAACTCTCTCCCTCCCCCATGCTCCTGGCAACCACATTCTACTTTCTGTTAAAAGAAAATTGGTTTTGAAAACATAAGACACTTTTAATTTATTTTTAAGTCTTAATTTACATTTTGATGAAAATAAATTCAAATTTTGTATCTATGTATTTGAATATAATTGTATCTTAATTTTTTAATTCTTTAGACATTAGTCTCAATAGAACACAAATTGTGTGAAAAGTGTTGAATATAGTATCTTAACTAGTGATTTTGTTGAAATGAAGGAAAAAATAAATTTTATGAAATGAATCTATAATAGTTCATGAATTATGTATGTCTTTGTTTTATTACTCATTCAAACATCTCCAGCTCTTCAACAAAACACCCAGACATATGCAATAACAATTAATTTAGTCATTTTTGACATTTTGCTAACTTTAACTCATAGAAAGGCCATACTTTCACTATACTTTTCAATTTGTCTCAATGAAATATAATTGTCAAGGAAGGAAAATAGAACATATTTTGTTTAACAGTTTATTAGGTTTAAACATTTAGGCATATGGTATGTGGGCTTCTGTTTGTACTCTTGTCCTGGTCCCAGAAATATAAGCATGGCTGACTGCAATTGCATGTCAATTGTCGGTCTTTACCATGTTATTTACCATAAATTTTGAAGGGACAATATTTATTTTGTTTATCATTGTATCTCCAGTGTGTGGTATAATTGATCCTCAAAGAAATGTTTGAATGTCATTGAAGTCACCTTCACTGATGACAACTAACTGAGCTGTGAAGTGTGGGCCACTATTCTACCTAGGCTCTGGAGATTCAAAGATGAAAAAGACAGGGTTCCCACTCATAAAAAGCTTGGCACTTAATTGAGGAAGCAGATCAGGCCTATAGTAGGGGCTTTTAAATAGGAGTTTTATTCATATAGGTACAAACTAAGTGCGACAGGCAGTAAGTCTTGCTAAATTCCAGACTCCATTTGTAGCATGGTAATAATAGTAGGACCTACCTCACAGGGTTGGTGTAAAGATTATAAAAGATGATTCATGTGGAGTACTTAGCACTGGGCTGGCACAGACTATTCACTCAGTCAGTGCCAGATGGTGGTGATAATACAAGTAGTAGGAGTTGTAATAATAGCAGTGGTCGTGGAAGTGATATTAATGGTAGTCATAATGGTAGTGATGGTAACTGGAGTAAAGCATAACAGTAAATTGCATTTATGGGCTCAGAGATCAGGAAAGATATCATGAAGGATAATATAGAGGTATTAGAGAGTTAAAGGTACTTGAATGAATGTATTTTTGAAAAGATGTTTAATGGAGTCTATACTCAATACAAAAACAATGGAATAAGGTAGAGCAGAGGAACCCATAGGTCAGTGGATGGATCAGTTGGAAATGGGACAGGGTGATATAGCCAAATGGTCTAGTTCATGATGGAACTAACTCATAGGGAAAAAGAGATGGGGCTGTTATGGTCAAGCAGAAGCAGAAGCAAAGAGGATCCAACCCTTCCTGATAGCCTTGAAGCATACTGGATGGGATGCAGTAAGAGCCAGATATGCAAGGGCTGCAGCCTTGGGGAAGACCCAGGTGTCAATTTAAAGAAAGCACTAACAAGAACACCCTGAGAAAAGTGTACAGACCTGGTTTGCTGGAATATGGCAATTCCAGGCAGCCAGATAAAGGCATTGATGGTGCTGGGTTGGGATCAGGAAGCTGGATCAGAAGCAAGGAAGAAAACAACCTCACTGGGAGCAATAGAGAAGTAAAGGAGGATGTGAAGGTCTAAGTTTGTTGAGAATCCATGCACAACAGGGCTTATGCTTGCTGCACCAACTGACAACAACAGGGAGGAGAGGTATTAAGATTTTATTTTCACCAGTTTCCTTGGAAAGAATAATATACCATCCCAATCCTGTCACCAAACATGTGTGAACTTAGATAAGTGACTCAACTTTCTGTATTCGTTTCTTCGTTGAAAATATAAACTCGAAAGTACTTGCCTTGCGTGTCAGTAAAAATAAAATTACAAAGATTTGGAGGCTTGAAAGGCACAAAACGCTTTGCAAATATAGAGGATGATTATGATATTCATATTCCAAGTCAGGGTGGGTTCCCAGTTCAAATATTCCAAATATACTAGTGTTGTAAATATGGAGGGGTGCACAGGGCAGCTTCAACTGCTTGCTGGGTTTTTGCGAGACGCAAAGCATAGGTCCTAACAATAACCTTAACCATGGACATGTTGCAAATCAAGCTGGAGAAGGACAGACATGAAGAAAGAAGAGAATGGGAGAGGAGAAAGAAGCAAGGCCAGACACTTGGAAGGTTCTGTGAAGTCAAAGAGCAAGTGTGGGGATGGGTGCTCCATAGAGAGAGGATTTTCCCTTCCCTAGTACAGTCACGGCTCCATTACATGCCACACGACTCAGCAGTCTTGAGGGGGGGAAACAAAGAATAACTCAACAGGATAGAAATTAAATTAGCAGCATGGAAGAACTTGAGTCATATTTGAGTAGAACAGTGATATTATTTCCCTAGCTCTGGTGATATTTTTTCCCCCAAAGCTTGGCTGTGGACGGCTTTAGTCATACATCTCTCCCGAAAGTTGTAATTCACTGTAGTTTCTCACGTGTTCATGTATCACATTGAGTGTTGACAGGCTGGGCATTTAATTATCTGAGAACTGCTGCACTTTCTTTGCTTCTTGAATAATGAACTGGATTCTGTACCAAAGTGTGAGGTACTTACAGCTTCTTTCAGATACCTGGGACTCTGCCTTGGGTTGCCCAGGGATTCAGTTATTCACATATACCCCAAGAGGGCAAGTGAAGCAATTATCTGGAGATTTCAAGAAAACCACTGACTCATCTTAATTATCTGGATGTAGGTAAAATCCCATTTCAACAAATTTTAACATGCTGTCCTAATTACTTTGAATATTGAATATTGTTTGTAAGAAGCAAGTCATCATTTGGGTATTAGATCTCTATAGGCTGTTATCATTGTAATGGTGTCTGTTATAATCAGATTTAACCTGCTTAAACTACCTAAAAAAAATGGTCTGAAATGATTACTTCATTTTTTTAAAAAAACTATATAATCCACCTTGAGCAGAGATAAGCAGAAAAAGCCCCTATCAATAATATGTTTGAGCTTGCAGAACACGAACTCCGCCACGGTCGAATTAAGGTTCTAGCAAAACAATGTTTTTCCAAGTTTGCCTGAATGAAGGCAGCAGCGGGCTTGGGCTCCTGTGCTAGTCAGTTTTGCGTTCCGGCCGGCTTGTCTGGATCAGCTTGCACACAGTGCAGTTCAGCCGTATCTGAGCACTGCCTCTCCTCAGCCTGGCCTTTCACATGGGGTGATTATCCAGAGCTGCTTCATTTGCCAAGGTCCTCACTCCGGGGCCCCAGCCTTTCCTCTGGTCATGGTAGGCACCACTACGAGGATCTGAGGGCTTGTGACTTTACATCTTCACACCAGTATAACGGCCTTAATTACTACAAGGCCACAAGAGGTGGAGCCCCCATTAAGAAACAGAAGAGCAACATACTAAAGTACTACCTGAAGGCCTAACATCGTGTCTCATGCACAGAAGGTGCTTGGGTATTTACTAAGTAAGTGAGAATGCATCAAGGCCATGCCCCATTCTCAAACACAGCTGCCATGGAGCTTTCTGGAAAAAAACAATTGCTTCACACAGAAGTGTAGTTTGATCCAACTTATGTTTTCACTTCAAATCTTTATTTTAAGTGACCCAATTGCCATCAGCATCTTGAGGCCACGTAGACAGCTCAAACAACATTACAAAAGGCCAGTGTGTTAGGTGGTCCCCACAATGGCTGCTAATGACCCTGCCTCTTTGTATTCATGCCCTTGAGAAGGCTGGACCTAGAGACTTGCTTCTAACAAAGTATGACAAAAACTTAAGGAATATGAATTCTGAGACTAGATGCCCAAAGACTCTAGCGTCTGTCTTACTTGTACGCTCTTGCTCTTTAACCCTCTCTACGTCTCCCTAGTTTTCTTTCTCCCTCATTCTCTCTCTTTGTCTCAGAGCCCTTGCTCTGGGGGAAGCCAGCTGCCATGTTGTGAGCAGTTCTATGAAGAGGCCCATGTGACAACGAACTCATGTCTTGGCCAACAACCAATGAGAACCTGAGGCTTGCCAGTAGCCATGCAACTGAGCTTGGAGGTGGGTCTTCTGAGGGCTCCCAACAGCCATGTGAGTCAGCTTAGGAGTGGACCCTCCCCCAGTCAGGCCTGGAGATGACTGCAGCCCTGATTGATACCTTGATTGCAGCCCTTTGAGAGACTCTGAGTCAGATATACCCAGCTAGGCCATGCCTGGACTCCTGATCCACAAAAAGGGAGATAAGAAATATACGTTGTTTTCAGTTACTAAGTTCAGGGATGATTTGTTACACAGCATACATAGCTAAGACAGCCAGTCTCGTGTTTTTTAGGGTATTATAACAATCTGAAGAATGGTATCCTTGTTTCCATACACTACTTTTCCTTGCCAAAAATTCAATCATACTCACCTCACTGAAAAATATTTCATGGTCCCTTATTACTCCGAAAGAAAAATTCTGACATCAAGCACAGAGCATTCTAGGTCTTTGGTCATCTGATACTTACCTGCAGCTTTTCAAACTATTTTCTATCTGTGCTCCCACTTTTTCTTTTCTTTTCCTTCCTTTTAATAGGGTCTCACTCTGTCACCTAAGCTGCAGTACAGTGGCACCATCATGGCCTACTGTAGCCTCAACCTTCTGGGCTCAAGCAATCCTCCCACCTCAGCCTCCCTAGTAGCTGGATTGCAGGCATGCACCAATATGCCCAGCTAATTCTTTTTTTACATGTTTTTGTGGAGATGGGGTTTTGCCATGTTGCCCAGCCTGGACTCAAACTCCTGGACTTAAGTCATCTGTTTGTCTCAGTCTCCCAAAGTGCTAGGATTACAGATAAGAGCCACCACATCCGGTGAATGCTCAGACTTCTAAATGTCTCTATTCTAACCACATCAAATTACTTGCAGTTGACCAGCACACCACAATTTTTGTGTTCCTCTGTCTTGTCCTGGCTGTTTCCTCTCTCTCAAATGCCCTTTCCACATCACCCATGGTGGCGACATCCTGGAAAACTGCTACCCATCCTTCTACATCCAGGCTCCAACTTCCTTTCTGTAAAGCCTTCTCTGCTATAGATAAAGCGGGACACTTCCTCCTCCATGTTCCCATAGTTTTCTGCTCCCACTCTACCATTCTCTCCCTGACTAGACCATGGATTTCTCACAGGTAGAAAAAAATAATTCCTGGAGCATGACTATTAAAAGCAAAGGGTTAGGAGCCCATCCAACTAGGTTCAAAATCCTTTCCTTAGCTCTTTACTTAGCTATGAGCCTTGACAAGTTATTTAACCACTGATATGGTTTAGCTCTGTGTCCCCACCCAAATCTCATCTCAAACTGTAATCTCCGAGAGTCAAGGGAGGGCCCTGGTAGGAGGTGATTGGATGATGGGGCGGTTTTTCTTCTGCTGTCCTCATGATAGTGAGGGAGTTCTCATGAGAGCTGATGATTTTAAAGTGCAGCATTTCCTTGCTCTCTCTCTCCTGCTGCCACATAAGACATGCTTTGCTTCCCCTTCTCCTTCTGCCATGATTGTAAGTTTCCTGAGGCCTCTCTAGCTATGTGGAGCTGTGAGTCAATTAAAACTCTTTTCTTTATAAATTACCCAGTCTCAGGTAGTATCTTTATAGCAGTATGAGAAGACTAACATAAACACTGAAGACTTAATTTTCCAAGGTGCAAAATGAGAAGAATAATAGGACCTATGTACAGGGTCGTTTTATCGTTAAATGAGATAATATGTGAAAAGTGCTTAGCACAGGGCCTGGCAATAAGAGTTAAATGTATATTAATTATTATTATTATTATAATTATAATCACAGAGATAAGCACATAATAAAATTTCAATTACTGTTTCATGATTGTCAGAGAATATTTGCATTTCACTGGGGACAAAGGCATGTAAATAAAGAAGTGTGACTATGGTAGAATTTCAGAAATCACGGACACCTGTTTTGCCTCCTCCTAAGCTTGGCCCTGGGTATTAATATTAAAACAGATAATAAATTAGCAGGTAGGAAAGAGAACAGGATTCATTTATTCACTGGACTCTTTGTCAAGAGTCTGGAAATGAGAAATTTTCCCCAAATGAAAGATTAATATTAATGTGATGAAGTGATTGTAGTCTTGAGGATGAGAAACCTATTTCCATTTTTTTTTTTTTTTTTTTTTGGAAAGGAAAAATTGCCAGGGAATCTATTCAAGGGATTCACAGTCTTTGACAAGCCCTTTCAAGCAGCAGGATGCAGTGGAAGGGGCAGAGACTGAGGGGTCCAATGACTTGAGTTCTAGATCCAATGCTGCCTCGACTAGTGTGTGCCTTAAAGTAGAACACATTCACATCATCTGTAAATGGGGGATGGTAACATCCATTCTCCCTTATTCACATCACCATGGGGGGAGCAACTGAGATCACGAATGTGAAGACAATGTGTGAAAGTTTAAGAAAACAGAAATGTACTATGTATATATTTTCATGATTTCCTATTTAAATAAGAAATAGCCAAGTATATGTAAGGACAGCAATGGAAGATTTAATTGATTCTGCTTATGTAAATGTGATGTTTTTCTTATGAGCTTTCCAAAAAACTCAAAAGGAAGTCATAAGACTAAAAGTCATTTAAAGGAACTTTTTTTTTGGAGTAAAAGCAATTTTTCTTTCTTGGAAGTAACAGAACACAATGAAAAGAAAAACAACCTGAGGGATCCAATATTTAGCATGAAGAAACTGAGGATTACAGGCCAGGAGCTGGCTTCTTTACACAGTGTTTGAGTCCTTGCTGACGTCCTTGGACCAGTAGGTCGACTCCTAACATTAGTGAGTATGTGTATTTCCCAGGAGTCTATTTAGAATCTGCTCATGGTTACACTTAACAACTTGTCTTAGAAGGAATAACCCATCTGATCTTCAGAAACCTCTGTTATAAGCAGATATTTTTAAAAAATCAAATGTGGAAGAGAACTCTAGGTAAACTAGGTAAACATGATTGTCCTAAAAGGGTACTTCATTTCAAAAGAGAAAAATAATGAAAGAAAACGGTAGGTGACCAACATAGTCTACATATTAAACAAGGTCTTCCAATTCCAGTGGTTTCTTCTTTGACAATCTCTCAGAGATAAAAATCACTCTTCCCAATTTGAAACAAAAGTAAATGGATGTTTGCAATGCTAAGAACCCCTGTGGAAATGAGGCGAAATGAGACAAGGCCTTCAGACCTGTGAGAAAAATCAATCTGATGGAAAATTGACAAACTTGTTTAACATGGGGCACAAGAGCCAAGGGCTGACCCCAGAGGCCTCCTCTGAGACACCCAGTGAAGTTCCCATCAGTTCCCTTAATCCGTTCAATTACACAACAGCATCGTGAAGGGAACATTTTTTTCTTTAGCCAAACATCACTTTAAATTAACTTTTTTGCCATTGTGTTTTAAATTCCAATTTCCTTTTCTTCATTCTTTCTCTACACTAAATTATTAAAATCACCAACTGCTCCACAATCAAAAATATTTCAGAAAGCAGTGATGCCAAATTTGAATCGACTAAAGTGAAATCAGACAGAAGGAAAGATATTTTGAACATTTCTACGCTTGGTGCATTGTTTAAAGATATAGCAACAAGTAATTAAAATGGACTACTTGGCTTTTCTCCACAAAACCAACCCAGTGTTTGGCCCCATTACAGCCTAAATCAGACCAGAGAGACATCTGAGTGAAGTGAAACACACCGATATATTTACAAATAGACTGACTTTTGTTCTTCATCTGTAACTTTTTCCTTTTTTATTAAAAAAAAAAAGTTAAGCTACGCTAAAATGATAAAATAACTAAAATAAGCCTTTTATTTGGAAATTCAGATTGAAAAGGCAAAGTAGACTAACTTTTAGAACTAGAGAAAGAAAAGGACTCCATTTTTTTTTTTAAGAGCAGATTTTACTCAAAATGTCACATCAACGGACTTGCACATGAAGCTGGTCATCTAAATTCTGACTATTTTCTTTTCACTTACCATCATCTATCTACCCATGACAGAAATAAAAATGTATACACAGCCTCACAGAGGAAGCAGAGTTACACTCCACCTTTACACACAAACACACCTCAGCCACGGGCCTGGTTTTCGGATGGGTGATGTGCCCTGAGCAGGGCATCTAGACCAGCGTTGATACTCGACACCTGTCAACTCATGGCTTCTCATCCTCCTTATTACACTGCATTCAGTTCAATGGCCGAATTCAAACAATTGTCACAGCACCTAGTGCTATAGTTGCAAAGATAGTCCCTGCTCTTTAAAAGCTTATGGAATAGTGAATCCCTTCACATTCCTTCACAGCAAGGCCCTAAATTCCAGGCAGCACTAAGCAGAATATTTGTTGGATAGGCGCATCCTCAACCAACAAATTGGCTTTATTTTAAAAGGAAATAAAAAGGTGGGTTACGTGCTAATTGTTTGATTGGAAATCAGTTCACACTTTTTCCCCCCCCCCATGAAAGAAAATGTGCCAGGCACGGTGGCTTATGCCTTTAATCCCAACATTTGGGAGGCAGAGGCAGGAGGATTGCTTGAAGCCAGGAGTTTGAGAACAGTCTGGGCAACAGAACAAGACTCCATCTCTACAAAAACTAATAAAAATTAGTCAGGTATGGTGGCACGTACCTGTAGTCCCAGCTACTCGGGAGGCTGCAGGAGGATTGCTTGAGCCCGGGGAAGTCAAAGCTGCAGTGAGCCATAATTATGCCACTGCACACTAGCCTGAGTGACAGAGCAAGACCCTGTCTAAAAAAGGGAAGGAAGGAAGGAAGGAAGGGAGGGAGGGAGGGAGGGGAGAGAGAGAAAGAAAGAAAGAAAGAAAGAGAGAGAGAGAGAGGGAGGGAGGCAGGGAGGGAAGGAAGGAAAGAAAGAAAGAGAAAAGAAAAGAAATAAGAAAAGAAGAGAAGAGAAAAGAAAAAGAAAAAGAAAAGAAAAGATTCCCCTGATGGTAGTGGTGGTGGTTACAAGCCTGGACATATGAAAGCCTATTTAACTCCTAATGTGGTCCCAATTCCCTACAATGGTAAAGAAGAGTGCAAAGGTAATTGCACTGTTGTTGTAAATATGTACCATTTCAAATATGAGTTTCATATTTTAAAAAATCTGTACTAACTTTCAGAGTGTAAAAAATACTTTCAAATATTACCTTGTTTGACCCTGTGAGAAAATGGACTTACTGATCTTGGTTTTTATAAGTTAGGGAACCAGGCTTGGTGGGGGCCAAGCAACTCCCTAAGCATCAGCTGGTTAAGAAGTAGTGGTTCAGGGACTGGAACGGGCTTCTGGCACAAGAGCCCATGTTATTCTTTCTACCTAAAACTGTCTCAGAATATCTCTGGGGTAATTCAATGATATAACAAAGCATTGAATTTTATTTAAAATTAGGGAAAAAAAGTTCACCTTGAATTTTCCAATGTTCCTGGGATATTTGGCGTCTTCCTTGTGACTTTGAAAGTAAGTCTACCTCAAAGAAGAATGAATTTATCCTGAAGCAGTTTTTCTGGCAGTGCATGAGAAGCTCATTAACCATATATTCACTAAGTTTTTTAGTTCTTGGTTCCATTTCTATGTAATAACCATCTTAGAAAATTTTCCTCTTTAAGTGGCCAGTTTGGAAACCAACATAATAATTAATCAGAAAAGAGAGAGGGGGAACTGCTGCTAAAATATAGAGATAAGCTTGTAAAGATTGGTCCTATGTCCAAAGCTTCGTTTGGACATAGGTCATCTAAAAGATTTGTTTGGTTGATTGGCTGGTTGGTTGGTTGGTTGGTTGGTCTAAATGAAAGAGTAAAAACATCTCAGGGCGCTCATTAAGGCATTAGTTATACAAAGTTTACATATTTTTACCAAGAATTTTATCTCAAAGATTAGGTCTTCAAGAAAATTAGACGGAAGTCAATTGTATTTTTTTCCTAAGGGACTAAAGAGTCTGAAGAAACCAAAAGCATTACCAAAAACACGGCCCTTGCAAGAACCTATTTTAACATTAAAACACTTGAATTTTAGTCCCATGCTGAAGGTAAAGAGACAAAGGCATTTACACTCCAAGTTGTTAGACTGAGTGTCAGAAGTGAATGTGTTTGTGTCTGGCTGCATAAATGTATTATCTCCAGCTATTTCTAAATTCACAATATGTCTTCTGTATGAAGACTTAACCTTGCCCTCTCTGCCCAACTCCACATCACTTATAATACATACGTAGTTTATTACTGTACCATGCAATGGTGACATATTACTTTTACTTTGTGAGTCGAATATTGTACTTTGCCACATGTTAGCAAGCTGTAAGCTTTTGTTAGCTCTCGTGGGAAATTTGTGATGGTGTGAAGTGAACTCCTGTCACCACTTAGTGGATTGCAAAACTGGTATAGCTCTTGCTAAAGACCTGGATCATATCTTGAAAGATTGCCTGATCAAATCAATATCTTCAACAAGACTGGTTGTAGCCAAACTTTTTTCAATGTGTGAAATGGATATAGTACGTTTACGAATGTACGGTTGGCTATCTTCTTCCATTGTATTCCTTCTAGCTAATCTTTTGGCATGGATTTTTCTAAGTATAAAAAACACAAGGTAAGTATACCCAGGCACCTTTCTTGGCACCCTGCAGATACTGAATTGACCACAATTAAGTATTATTGCAAAAGAGGATGCTCTGTTATCCCACTGACTTAAATTCAAGGCCAAGCTCTGTTGCTAAGTAGACATGTAACTTTGGGCAAGTTACCTAGCCCTCCTGAGTCTTAGTTTCCTTCTATGCAAAGCAGAGGTCATAATGTCTGCATCACAGGTTTGAGAAGTCTCAGGCATGTATCAGAAACCTTCTAAATGTTAATTTACTTTATTTTATTCCCTCCTAGGCACCATTCTCTTTCCTGCTCCATAGTCTACCAACTCTTTATCTCTGTATCATTCACTCCTTAAAATATATCTTTACATTTATAGGTGTTCGTGCATATGTGTGGATTTATGTCTTTATTTGCACAACGTTGAATATTGAGGTCTACATTGATATTTGCAGTCATTACCTTTAAGAATCTCAAAATCAACTTCCTTTTCATATAGCTATTTTTATTTCCAGTTGGTATAATCAATAAAAAGAAATATTTTTTTGCAGTGGGATTGTTGATTCCAAAATGTGTAAAAGGAACTTATAATTAGAAAGAAAGTTTAAATGAGTAACAACATGCTGAAAAATTAAGCATATGAAAAAATAGTGTTTTCCAGGCATTCATTCACATATTAAGGAAAATTGAATTCTAAATGGGAAAAATAAAACACATCCTTTAGAGGATGTGTTAGAGAAAAGAAAGATAACGAAATCATACTGAAGATTACACCTCATTTTTATATAAATTTTGCCCTCAGAGTATACCAAGAAGGACAAGGGCAGCAGAGAACAAGTTAGGAAGAGACCAGGTATTCACCGCCGTATTGATAATATGGTCTTAGAGAGTGCTTGAAGTCATTAGCTTAAGCTAAGACATTAGAACACAACCACTTCAGAAAGAAGAAACAAACATCGGTGTGCTTAAAAGTAGCCATATTTGAAAAACTAATGCCAAATTTCACAGAGTTTGCTCGAGTTCTTCATTGGGATATATTGCTTTACTTCACCCTTTAGCAAGCAGGCATCAGGAGATGCAATGGGGGGGACTTTTCAAGAAGAGATTTTTGCTTACTATGCTATTTTATCTTTGTGGCAGAATAATATCTTTGAAATATTAATCAATGTGTTTTATACTCATTCAAGCAGCTGGGCCACTTTAGGGTCATTCTATAAGGGAAGAATGCTACATTGGGTTGAAAGCAAAATTGTGTTCCTGGATTTTGTCTTCTAAAAGCCTTGGCTCTTGATTCTCCCTAGAAGATAAAGCGACAAAATTTTTGAGAGCTGTTGATTGAATGGGAAAATGTAGAAATTTACTCCTCTATACTCTTAACTCGTCAGACTAGAAAAAATTCCCTGGGCAGGGAAGATGAAAGAGAGACAAGAAGCATCCATGAGCTCATAGATAGTTAGAAGTGTCTTCTGAATAGAAGCATCTCTAACCCTGCCTTCTGTGCCAAGCCCCGTGAAAGCAGGAAAACCCATGGTGCTTTCCAAAATCCGAGACCAGAGGACCCCTGTGTCTTTCCCAAAGGGATGAAATGGCTGTGCAGTGAATCTAGGTAGACACCGGAGGACCCTTGACCATCTTCTGGAGATTTTCATGGCTCAGCAGGGCACACAGCATGAAAGGAGCAAAATGATGACTCATCAAGCATGGCCCTGGGAACCTGAGAGAGATGTTTGGCCTCGGGGGTCAAGGTGAATAGGAGCAAAGGACTGAGGACAGAAGCAGAAGGGCTGGTAGACTACTAAGTAGAAACCTGAGTGGCAGATACTCCAAGATCAAAAGCATCCCCTCCCACATCCTCTTCCACACTCTTCTTCTGCCTTCTGTAAGTGCCTGCACAGCAAATGCCATCCCAGAGAGAAAGGTGAGGTGGAACCCTGAATCAACAGAGGGTACACTTCCTCTACCTCAGCAGAGTCAGGGCTGAATATAAATTAACCAGAGGTTGAGGAAAATAAACTATTATGGTTATTGCGCAGCTGATTTGTGATGTGCATTCTTATGAAAGCCTAATCAAAAGTCCAGAGATTTAAAACCAGACAGTCTGCCTGAGAGAGAGAGAAGTGGCCGGAACAAGGACAGGGCAACAGTCTCCTGCAGTCAGAATTGCATCCTCCTCTTTGTCATCCCAAGTCTCACTTCCAGTTCTGTTTAAGTTTTGAAGCTGAGAGAAAAGAAGCAATGTCAGAGGGAATAGGGGTCTTTAATATTGTGCACCGCAGTTAGCTCTTGAAGCAGAGTCACTCTGCTGTGGTGTTTAAAAATGAAGTGCAGTTCTCAACTCTCAGCGCCTCACATTCGGGAACTTCAGTAACAAATTCCTTTCACATTTGTTCCAAAGACTCCCCTTATACCTGAGGGTGAAGCGTGGATTTTTCAAGTGTTCAAATGCAGTGTTTAGAGACGGGACAAAGTTTTCATTCCAAAGCAGTAGCAATGGAGAATGACGCCTGAGGCACATCAAGGTTTTCTTAGCAGATCCCAAGGAGCCTTGGGCAGGGGGACCCTAGAAGGTAGCCTCCAAAGAGTAGGGGACTGAGACTCTCCTGCTCTCTGACTCTCTCAAAGCAGAGACTCTCTGCTCTTTAAAACTTTCAACCATTGAACCTAAAAAACTCCATGACACTAAATCATGGTCGGGCGGGCTTTATTTTACAATATGGTGTGGGTATCTTTCACTAATGCCGAAAGAAGCTGACACATGAGCCATCTATATCCCAGGAAGGAAATAGGACTGGCTGGATTTTAAGCAAAAACCTTGTGATGACAAAAACAAATACGTTAAGGGCTGGTCAAGGGCAAGTCAATAAATAAAGAGGGGAAAGACAGCCTCCCTGGTGTGGCTGCCAGAGGTGAAGATTGATTGCTTTGCGTGTATTGTGAGAGAAGTTGCATGTAATGCACTTCATATTTGTGCTTCTAATCACACCACTTCTGGCTTACGGAGGGAGGACTCTGATCCCGGACGCCTACTGCCAAGCCTCAGCACAGAAGGGAAATGTTTTCCTTCTGGATGGCCTCCTTTTAATTTGTGGTCACAATGAAATCACTTGTCTTCTTTTGTGATTCCTCTCAGAGTAGGGGAAGGAAGATAAGAGCCTCTCCTGGGGTCTGCAGGGTCCTCTTCAGCCTGGAAGAAGGGACATAAAAGGTGGAGATCCACCTGGTAATAGTTCAGGGACAGCTGGAAGGTTCCTTGCCTGCTTCCTCCAGTTGCTCCCAGGTGCTCAAAAGTCTTTTAAATAAATGCAATCTTTCTTTTCACTGTCAGACGGAAAGAATCTCCTGGTAATGTGTAGATGACTGATATCAGATTCTTTCCCAGGGATAGGTTTTGATAAAAGGAAAATAGCATGGAGTTATTATTGACAGCTTTAGAGAAGGGAGGGAAATGCCATTTTGGGGGAATAATAAAACAATGGGAAGGGTGAGGTTTCCAAAACTGGTCACTTTACAATTTTCGCATAGGGCCAGACTTATCCAAAGGTAATGAAATGGCTTTGCTGAGCTGTGTGGAGATGTCATTTAGAATAACGTGTTGGTTGAGAATTCTTGTATATTATTAACAATGATGTAGGCAGAACTCCCACCAAAACACTTAAAAACATTTGACCTTTTTCAGCTCTGGCTTCTGAGTGATTCAGCCCTCAAGTAAAACACAATCCTAATATTGGTTCAGTAGAATTCACTGCTGAGTCTGGAGGTCAGTGGGCAGACACCATCAGAATCTCCTTGAGGCTTTTACAAATGAAGAGTTCCAAAATGTTCTTAGTCAATAAGTCTTTTCATCACTAACATATCAATCTCTCTAAATTATGGATTTAACATGGTTCCAATAAAAGTATAAATAGTCCTAGTCTGGACTTAAACAAGCTGATTTTCAAGTTCATATGGAAAAATAAACAAGCAAAATAACCTGGAAATGACTAAAGAGCAATTGGCAAGGGCAGGGGTATTAGAGATCAGCCCTAGGAGATATTAGAACATACCAACAAAACCTCCGGATTTAAAGACTGTGTTGTTGCCGTATCAGTACACCATTGAAACAAAAGAGAAAAATAAAATACACATAGAATTCAGCATGTGGTAGAGATGGACTTTTTTATACAGGGAATTGAGACAACTGAGTATCATGTGCTAAAGAATAAAATCGAATCCATACTTTTCACTATGCAACAAGATCCATGTTTTAAATGTGAAAAGTAAAATCATAAAAGTACAAAGGAAACATATGAGAATTCTTTCATAATTTTGGTTTCGGGAAGGCCTTTCTAACTATGACTAAACACTTCAGGATCCATAAAAAAAGAGATTAATAAATTTAATTACATTAAAAAACCTCAATGCAGAAAGAAAGTCAAGAGAAAAGTAACTGCAGCTCATATACAGGCGGAACACTAGTTTCTCTGTGGAAAGTACTCTTAGAAAAAGAAAAAAGACTAACAACTAACAACCCAAATATAAAAATGAACCAATGACAAGAGCAAACAGTTAGTAGAAAAAGAAACACAAATGCCAGGCATACATCAAGATTACAGTGCCACTCATTGCGAGAAAAAAACACATTAAAACTACACAAAATGCCATTTGTCTCTAGGAGACTGACAAAATCCAAATGCTGGACAACAATTCCATTGGTGGGCCAGGAAAGAGGGTCTGGCAGAGTGCAAAATGGCAGACTCCTGAGATAGGTATTGATGGTGACCTTCGAAATAACAACACACCTACCTGATCTCCACTTTCAGCTGCGATGGAGGAAGAGAAACTGAATTTACTGTGTCTCGAGTCTTCACCCAAAGACTCTCCTGATCCGTGAGTTGGTGCCTCTCCTTGTAGAAGCACCTTTACAGACTGTGGTTTTTTAAAGAGATTCGTTTTCCACACAGCAGGCCCCCAAAACTCCAACCCACTACTTCATTTGGTGTGCAACTTAAGAAGTAACGATTGCATTGACTCTGAAGTCAAACTTGGCAGCACTGGACTCAATGACAGTTGTGTTCGGCGCCAGAATGGTGACTTCCTAAGAGATTTTCAGAGACTATTTTGACCCTCTGTTATTTACACCTGCTGTAGACTTCAGCTCTGTGCAAAATACAACTCAAATGAGTTGGCAAGAGTACTCGATGTTGAGTCAGGAGACTTACTGTAGGCTTTGGTCTGTCACCTAGTCTCTCTGGGTTTGTTCTTGTATTTATAAAATGGAGTTGACCGACTATGTGATCTCTAAAACCTCCTTAGTTCTAGAATTGTATAAAAATTTCTGATAAGAATACATCACAGTCACAAAGAATTAACAATGTTCCAAGATAAGGCATAATTACACTAGCTCTGAAATATATAGTTATGCTACTTAATTTTACAATGAGATTTAATTAACTCTCCTTTCCTACTGCCAGAGCCACAGTGGAACAATTGTCTCTGCAAGTCATACAGAGCATTGGTGCCTTGGCTGGGTACTCCGGATCCCAATTTATTCTCATAACAGCAGGCAAGAACCTTGGAAAGCAGCAATGTTTGCTTCACTGGTGAAGGGGGCAGGCAGTTGCACAGGAAATCTACTTCCACTCTCCCTAGCAGCCCCAGAAACCCTCCCAGAAGAGCTGTGGCACCAGGTGCCAGCCAAGGACTGCGAGAAGGATTTAGCCCAATGGATAAAGTTTGTTCCTTTGGCTGCCTCAGACAGGTGAGTCCATCTGAAAGCAAATGTTATGAACTGGACTTTTTCATATAGCCTTGTTGAAATAACCAGTGCCCCTAGGCCCCTGTAGCCAACAGGGAACTGTCTGACTTACCCACGATTTTACTCATCTTTCAGCTGGAGCAGACCTTCAAACATAAACCCAAGTCATCCAGGGCACGGAGTGGATTTGTGGAGGCTCCCTGGAGGCTGTTGGCTCCAAATCCCAGGAATGTGTTATATGAAAAAATAAATGCCTTTTTTTTGCCATCTGTGAATGAAAAAGTTCTTCATATGTTTAACTGTTTCAAATTGCCATATGTGACATACACGGGCATGCACGCACAGACACACACACACACACACACACACACACACACACACATGCCTGGGGGCTGGAATCAAGTTGGTAATACAGACTGGGTTCCCTCTTTCACCCTCTGCTTTTTCTTTCAAGGGGGCTAGAGGCAAAAAGCTTCCAGGTTTGTACCCCCCAGAAATAGAACAGTTTTAATCTTCATGGGGTGGGAGGTGTGCTGAGGCTGACTTAGCTAGGGCATTTTTCTGGAATTTCAACCATCTGCTGCAATCCTCCCCCTCCTATGCCAATTGTTCATCTAAACGGCCCCTACACTGCCACAAAATCATAAACATCTGATGACCAACACTGTGGCAGAATAGGGCACAGGCCCCTTGTGTTGTCTTATGAGAGGCTGGGAGGTAGAAAGAGAGGGGGAGAAGGAAGAAACTAACAGGATTTGCTGAGTTCGACTCTCCCGCATTAACTCTCAATAAGAGATCGAATGGACTTCTTTCAAAGACTTTTTATTTGGTCATTTGCTTGCATTAATTTTGGAACGGGGAAAGCCTGACAAACCAGAGCTTTGTTTATTGTTTACATTTCATTATTCATCCCTCAAAGCTGTTAGAGAATGAAGGTAAAATCCTTAATAGTACCCATTGCAGGATCTATTTTGATCTGACGCTCCCGTGGTGATTAAGGGACCATCAGTGAGTAAGATGCTAACCCATCAAAGCCATTATCTTCTAAATCTAAAGGAAACCCTTTTATGAAGGACCTTTTCAATGAACTCACAGGTATTGCTAAATACGTCTTCTTGTAGCAGGCAGTGGATACTGTTGTCTGCCTACCAAGGTCAATCCACGAATGTTTCTTTGGCCCACAGGGTTGATACTGATTCCAGACCCCCGGATAGAGTGTTTATTTAATTATGATCATGTGACCCAATTTTGACCACAAGAGATATGAGAGGCTTGGGATTTCTATAAATGGCTGTTTTGGAAATCTTTGCTCATAGTCACTGGTAATCTGGTTCTTGTCTACTTCTGTGTATCTGGCAAATCGTACCTGCCCATCCCACCGAAGTTAGGCACAGCCATGACAGAATTCTAGTCAACAAAATCTAAGACCCAGTTACATGTATCACTTCAGGCCAAAGGATTTAACAACAGAAGCTAGACCATCCAGCCTTCTCTTCCCTTGCCACCACAAAATCTGAAGTTCTTTTTAATATGAGAGCCTCAGTTAGCCTGGGTCCATTATGGTGAGCCTGCAAGTCTTTAAGACATGGAGCAGGAATAAGCAATACACTTGTATTGTTTTAAGACTCTAGGAGCTGGAGGTTATTTGTCACTATGGCATAAGTTTGTCTGTTGCATTGATACAGCTTTTCTTGCTCTTAAAAATAGACATGAGATGCAGGAAGGAACAGCCTCTTTCCTACCCTGAATATGACTTTGGGCCTGATGCTGCTGTCTTGCAACCATGAGGGGGACAGACTGAGGATCAACTCAAGTCAGAGGAGGAAACCACTGCAGCAAACCGTGAGGAGACAGGGCCCATGATAACATTACTGAACCAGGGAACTCAACCTAGAAGACTCTGTCACCAACCTTCTGTGAGATGGTAATCATCTCATTGTTATGCTGCTTTTAGTCGATTTTCTGTTACTGTCACCCCAAAGCACTCTGATACATTCCAGAAGTGATCTGCCTCTTTCCTACTCTGTCTCCATCCATCCATCCATCCAGTCATGTGACAAGTATAACACATGCTTTTTAGGCCATGCCAGCCATGAAAAACAACACAAAACAAAAAACTCCCAGAGTTTTAACTAGAGCCGTATGCAGATTGCCTTTAACTCTGGCTCCACTAGATCTCCCCAGAGGTCATCAGTGCTGTACTGACTACTCATCACCTCCAGGAGTCCACACTGACTCTTCTAAGGCAGTGCTGGAAAGCTGGAGGTTTTCTGGGGTATGAGGCCTCCTTTCTCGAGTATTTTCAGTCCATCTACAAATATGTTTCTTGTGGATAGGCTCTATGCTAGGCACTGCAGTGACCACAGGAAATAGCACAGTCACTGCCATCAAAACAGACAGGAGGGCATTAGGCAGGGAAGCAAGACAGATAAACCAACAGTCCACCTGAACACGAGGCTGTCACTGTGACCAGCTGACACCCTGCAGCTTCTCCCTACCTTCTCTCTGGATAGCGTCCACATCTATGGTAGATGGGGGGATGTAACATCATGTCACGTCAAGTCAGCCGGCCATGCTGGTCCTACATGATCCAAACCTTCATAGCCAAGGATCCTTCAGCCCTGGAAGTGGCTTTTCTTTTTTAGGTCTAGACTGATGCCCTGAGATGCCTTAGAAACTTTTCTTTAAAGCTCTGCTTTGCCACACGGTAGCCCTGCTTTCATCATCTCTAACCAGTGATTGCTTCAGGACAGACCCAGGCCTGCAAGGTGACTTCCTAAGCATCCATCACAAGGATGGGGAGGTAATCTTTATCTCCTGCCCTTAACGCCTTGCTCTGGAGCCAAAGATTCTTTCAGAGATAGCAATGGAATGCATTCTCCAGAAGCAGAAGCTTAGATGGCATTTGGGGTGCAAAATGTTTTTTAGGGAATAGTAGCTGTGAGTGGAAGGCAGACCATGCAGAATTAGGCAGAGGGAGAAGTAAAACTATGCTGCAGGAGTGACCGACCCCAGCCAAGCTAGTGGGTGCTTTGGAAAGAGTGCTGCCCAACTGAGTGCCCGAGTTTGGCTGAACCGGCCAGGCATCGCGCTACTCTGCCTGACACAGTCATCAATGAGAGCTGTCCTGGGAGCATGTGACTTGAAGCAAGCAGCACTCTGCAGCATGGCTAGATGGTAACAAAACCAACGGGGGAGCCGTCTGTCCGCTGTGTTGCCCACAGCTGGGTGCCAAGTCCTTCCCTGAAGGGGGATCTGGGAGGTGTATCTGTCCTTCCACCCAAAGGGATCTGGGAGTCAAATCTCTGTCCACTGCAGCCCACCTTTTGGACCACTCAAATTCATTTCTCCATGTATGTTCAGGAAACAACTCTCCTAGGATTTCCATGGACCTCTCTTCCTGAGGAAACTTAGAAAAGGGAAATTCATGGTCCAGTACAATGGCTGCCACCTGTAATCCCAGCACTTTGGAAGGCTGAGGAGGGAGGATTGCTTGAGCATAGGAATCTGAGACCAGCCTGGGCAACATGGCAAAACCCTGTCTCTACAAAAAAAAAAAAAAAAAAAAAAAATTATTTCAAAAATCACCCAGGCGTGGTGGCAAGCACCTGTAGTCCCAGCTACTTAAGAAGCTGAGACAGGAGGATCCCTGAAACCCCAGGAACTTGAGGTTGCAGAGAGCTGTGATCTCAGCACTGCACTTGGCCCAGGTGACAAAGGGAGACTTTGTCTCAAAAGAAGAAAAGAAAAGGAAAATTCATGAATAAATATAGCGCCCATGTGATTGTCTGGGCAGGGCAGGTGCTTTGGGGACCCACAGGTGACCACCATTGTCTCCTCCTCCACTATTCAGTTCAGACTCCACTCACTCTCAGGTCCCACCTCTGTGCACCTTTGCGGCTGGGCCCAGATCATCGTCTCCAGGGGGTCAGGCCTCTGGTCACCATGTCCTTCTCTGATTAGAGTTGCTGACCCTGTCCACTGACAGTTACAATTGGGCAAGGGAGCAAAAAAGCACCCAGTGGGTTCCTCACATATGCCTCCTGCTCCCATGGTGTAACAGCGGCCCATCCTCTGCTGACGATCAGCCTCAGTCACCTCTACCACTGCTCGTGCCCACCGGTCCCTGGATACAAGGATCTTGACATGCCTGAGCAGAGAGCAGGGACATCACTATAGCCCACAATTCTGTGTCTATTCTAATCATGGCTCATTTCTTTTTCTACAGAAGTTGATGCCAGGTATGGCCCTTGAAACTGCCCTTTGGGAGGATGGTCCCTTGATGCTGTCAGTCAAGGCCACTGCTGATGAGGCTATATTGAAGCTACCATCTATTTTTGGCTTATACCTACACACTGAGCCACCCATCTGTAAAGCAAACTCAGGCTTTCCCTCCGTTTTCAGCTGGTCACATACTATGCCCCACACCCTCATGGGCAGGAACCAAGGCAGGGTCTGTGCAGCGGTGGTGGTGCGTGGATCTGGGCCACCTGTTCATGCAGCTTGCTTATTTGGTCCCACCTGTGTTTGATCCCAGACGTGTCACTCCCATCTTACTGCCGGTGTTGCCTGACCTTTTGATGTGGTGGGCCTACAGAGCCCAAATCATGACGGGCAGTTCAGGCTGCATGGTCACTTAGCGTCCTGTGCTTAGTGTGGCCAACAGTCTCCGTTTGCACAGAACTGGGGAGTTCTCTGTGACATGGGACTTTCAATGCTAAAATCAGAAAAGCTGGGAAGATCTTGGGCAAACCGGGATGCACTGGTCAGATACTCTGTCTCTAATAGGGCCTGTTAGTATGCCAGGAGTTCTATTTCAAAAGGTATGTGATTCTCCGCTGAGGATAACATGGTTTCACTGCAGAGCGTCAGAAACCTGCGTTGTTATTCTCCCACTGGGGTTTGCTGTACATTCTTTGGAGTCATCCTCCCAGATGTCCTTATTCCCCCAGTCAAGGTCCCAGCTTTTCCCAACCAGAGCCCTGACCTTCGGTTAACAGACCTGTCTGGGTTGCGTCAGCCACTCTGACTTGAAGTCCTGGGTGTGGTCCTTGGCTTTCTGCATCCTCCAGCTGGAGGAGATGAGAGCTTCACTGCGTGTTACCAGAGTCCCTGGGGCTTGCATTCCTGGCTGTCCGTTGCTTATTGCTCATCTTCAGCTGTGCATTATCTTTTTGGAGAGGATCAGTGATGCTTAGCAATAGCCAATCCCACTCTCTTTATGTCTGCTTATTCTCAAGTGCCAGGCGCCCTGTAGATTGCTCTCACTGCTTCTTTCCCAAAACACCATCCCAATTCACAACTGATGAAAGTTTTAACAACAGGACCACCACCTGGTGCAGGGCTGTCAGTACTCCACCTATTACCAGAAAAACAGGCCCCAATTGCCAGCAGGTGGTGAGTGATTCAGCTTCAAACTCTGTCTTATCTCCACCAGCTTTCTCAGCCCTCTTTCTCTCAGTGCCATCTGTTGTAAGCCTGGCTCTCTAGAAGCGGTCACTGACACAGAGTTCAGGGAGCACAATATTTATTAGAGAGTAATACCTATAAAGGGAAGGGAGAAGAGACAGTATTGTTCAGAGGAAGAAGGTGATCAGCAATGCAAACCCACAAAGCTTTGGGCATTCTGGAATGAATTTTCCCTATCAGTCTCTTGCAAGCTGCCCTGAAAGAGTAAGACCAGCGAAACAGCTTCTGCAGCTGAAGCTGATGCTGGAGCTGATACTGGTTGCTAATTTCACTCACTGTCTGCAGCTGGCCCTACGTTCTTCTGGGAAGAGGGGTCTGCACGGCATATTTCCACGCCGACCACCTTCCCTCTCCTCAAACAACTCAGGAGACCTTATGAAACAGGTCAATGGTGTTGCACAGGACCCGATGTGGTCATCCCTCCACCTAGGAGGACAAATTGAGCCCTCTGTGTTCCCACCATGTGGTGAGGGGGAAGACGGCAGGGAGGACCCAAAGAATAATTGTGTGTAAATTTGAGGGTAAAAGATAAAGGCACCACAACAATCTAAGAAGAAAAATGACAGCTTGCCTCCCTCCAGATATTTCTTTCATTGTCCTTTCTTCCCATCTTTTCCAGTCCAAGCTCCACTATAAGAACACCAGGGTTCAGTTTGCCTCAAATTTCTTGGAAAAGACCCAGATCTATCTGTATCAGTCTTTCTTCCAGATTTCTGCCAGAAATGTTCAATCAAATCATGATTGGTCTTCCCTGTATTTGAAATCAAAGCTGGAAAAGAGAAATCTATGTATCCCAGGCTCCATTTCCTGCCTACTCCGCTGACCCTCTGGTGCCTGCCCCACCACGGACCATCCTACAGGGAACTGACTGATCATGTCATCCCTTTAGCGTAACCAGCCACGCAAATACACCAGGACCGCTTTCTACAGCTCTACAACGTTGCATGCTTAAAAAGTTAAGAGCATTTAAAGTGCAAGTATTACTCTGAAAATGTTCCCTAATTAATAAATGTTCTACATTTTTATGTGAGAATGTTTAATATTTAATTTTTCAATAATTTTATCATTTATAATTTATTAAATTTATTTTGTGGCTTGTATTTATTAAAAATTGATATACTTCCTATTTCTCTTACTCCAATGTTATTTTTATGCAGAATGAAAAAAAAATGGTGCTTTTAAGTCACAGGATTTTTTTTCTTAAAGCCTCAATTGTGGCACATTAAGACTCCAGTATTCTAGGTCTCCCTTATATTATCTCTCCCAACCTTTTCCCAATGGCTATTGCATTTTTATAGGTCAGAGGATCAGCGACACTTCAGAAGCAGGGTAAGATGTTCAGGTTTTTCCCAGTGAGCTGGGAGTAGAGATTATTGCAGTGCTGTTTCATGGCATGGGAATTGTGTGGACTTAGAGCAGCCATGGTCCACATGCCCCTGAAAATTCAGACTCTGCATTAAGATGCATTGAGTCAGGGACTGCTAGCCCTCGGAGTTGACAGCACAAATGTCTTCAGTTTCCAGTCAGGTAATATAAAAGAAGGAGGTGCTAGAAGTGGCGTTGGTGGTAAATGCCTCAACCTTTCGAAACTAAATGTTTTCAAAGAAACAAAACATGATTGATGCCTTTGATCTGCATTCTGCTACTTTGTGCTCTCTGCAAGGGAAGCCTTGAGACTTTAACTGAAGTCTGAATATAGGGATTCCCTTGTAAAATTTGTCCTCCTAGGTGGAGGGGATGCTATTATTAAACTTCTTTCCACAGTGTGGGTTATAGGCAGCTCAAGTTGTTATTAAGGTCAGGGGACCCCAACGTGAACTAAATGGAGGGGCATACTAGCATAAAATTCAGCAAGCACATAGCAGGTCCAATTCATTCCACACACAAATGTTTATTGAGCATTTACTATGGGAAGTCCCTATGAGGTCAGCTGAAGAGAGAGGTTCAAGGGGTGAGAAGCACTTGTCAGTGGAGTTGGCAGCATGAACAACAGAGGGGAAGCATGACCTTTGCAACTTTGTAAGTCACCAAAACTCTGTGAATAAAAGCCCATCAAACAGGGCTCTGAAGTGCTATAAAATGCTGTGTTCAAAATATGATATAAAATCGTTAATGTCAAAATCTACCATTCATATTTAACAGTATCTTAGGATGACTCATGAACATACCTTCTCACCACTACTGAGTTAAGGGCATGGTCCGCATCTGTTTTATCTTTGTTTCTTGACATCCTGCACAGTCCTTTGCTCATAGTAACTTCCACAAAGACAAGCCAAGTGAATTAATGTTTATACCCGGATCATCGCTAGCTTGTAGGCCACTGGAAGATAGGTTGGATGTCTTTTTCATTAATGTGTCTTCCAAGGAACGAAGAACAATCATTTTCATTGACGGTGCTGAGCAAATGCTGGTTTTATTGAAGGGAAGCATCTGATACTCAATCCTTTTTCTGATCCTCGCTCCCTCAGTGCCCTTCTCCCAACCTGGCAGTGCTGAGTGGGGTCTCCTTCGGTGCCAAACAGATCTGTCTCCTGTAATCTGCTGGGAGTCTGTAGCATTTTGATATAATGCATTAAAACATTTCCTCAGCCAAGTGTTTTACACAACATAAAATATTTTTCTATGCTAATGTTTCTTTTATTGAGTTTTTTCTTTTACAAAAAATTATCACACATTCTACAGATATTCAGCAACACTTACTCAACCGAAACACAAAATAAGATTACAGAAACACTAAATACAGACATTCTCTCAAATTAACCAGGAAAAAACATTGTTAGTGGGGAACAAACTCCACGACATCAATGGCAGCACAGCCCTGCCGAGGGTCTCTCCGTCAGACGTCATGTTGGTGGTCACTCCTCAGGTGGCAGCATTGCTATCACTTTACCTCCTGATCCAGCAATCGAGACAGAGGCTGAGCATTCCATGTCTCTGTTCTTAGAAGAAGGCTTATACTGTAGCTCTCAGAGTCAAAAAAGGACACAGAAACTAAAACAAATGAGAGCAAGGAGGATATGAATCTCTTATGTAAATTCTGCAAGAGCTGCTGCATTGAGAAGAATACTCTCCAACAGAAGAAATTGGAGAGGGCCTTCACCCTGGGGAAGGGCCAGAATCTGCACAAAAGTTGGTGAGGAGCTGTCAAAGGAAAGGGGATATTAAAGACCTGGTCATGGGGAGGAGAGTGTGAGCAGGAGGAGTGAGGGAGGATGTCCAGGTAGGACATGAGTGAGGGAGGATGTCCAGGTAGGACATCAGTGAGGGAAGGTCCATGGTGAAGGAAGCTGGGGGGCACGGGTTGCATACTGGGAAGTGAGGCCACCAGCTGTATATGGTGCTCAGGCAAGTCTTATTAAGTACACAAAGCTCAACTCTTTATACTTCAATTTGCAACTTCACATTACACCAGTTTGGTCCCCCTGTGAGTTACAGGCAAAAGGCCAAGGAGCCTACAGCCTCGCAGACAAAGTTAACAGCACTCCTTCGTATATGCATTATATCTGATCCTCACAGATCAGCCATGAGTTAGCCATCATCGGTATTTTTATTCCTAGTGGACCACTAAGGACTTAAGTGCAAAATGTTGCAATACCTGGGGGAGAGGGGCTGGAATTCAGGTCTTCTGAACACTCACTCTGGGTTGCTCTCTTATTTCCTTTATATCTCTGTTCAAATTACACCCTCTTGTGAAGGTTTCCCTGACTATCATGTACAAGCAGTAACCCTCACTTCACATTTAAGCTTCCTTTCCCTCTTTCCCTGCCTTAGCACTATGACCTTCAGAAATACAAATACTTAACTGTCTGCTTGTTTATTGCTTTTCTCCCTTCTTCCATTAAAATGTAAGTGCAACACAAGCAGAACTTCTCTGTTCGATTCCCTGCTGTGTCTTCCAAACCTAGAACTGTGCCTGGCTGATCCTCTCTGGACTGAGGATCAGTCCATTTGAATCATCTGCAGATCTTGTTCCAGCGCAGATTCTGATGTCTGGGATAGAGCCTGTGAGGCTGAAGTTGCTAGTCTGCAGACCGTTCCCCATGACATTGGTCTATTCGGTCTTCTTTGAGCTCTGGGGTGGGTGAAAATGGCCATTGAAGAGGGCAAGCAGGTCCAGAGTGGAGGGCAATGGCTAGAGCAAATCTTCCATAGGTCCATTCTCTCTATCTTCAGTAATTCTTCTATGATCTCATGTGCATCTTGCATGTGTGATGTTCCTAAACTCCAAATAGGAACTAGCATTTATCTCACTTCTATCCCACAGCACTTTGACAAAACAGCAAGTCTCAGAATCACCAAGCCTTCTTCATGAACATTTAGGGAGCTGCTCTGTAATTGAAAACCTGGTTTAATTCCTGAGCATACCTTAAAAAAAGGAAAGGCTCAAAGGTTGCAGACAAAGGAACCAACTCTCTCAAACAGGGATATTCTTTAGGGTCTGTTTGGCAAACACGTATGCTTCTTACTTTGAGGCAGGCCATGTCAGCAGTTTAATTTAAGACATCAAATGAGAAACAATCTGTCTGGTATAACCTTTTGCCGGTGAAATGAACAGCTTCTGAGCCATCTCCCAGAGAACACTCTCATTATCCTGGTCTCCGTGACATGGGACATATTGTCTCTTTTCTTGACTTGACCTTAACACATCACTGATGCAAAACATATTTCTAGTTTGAAAAATAGTCATTTAGAAAATAAAACCATTTTATCATCTCAGCCACAGTTCTGAGCCTCAACACTGTTGAAAATGTGTTTTATTTGTACCATTGACTGCTTCCAGCCTCTTAAAAAATTAGGGAAATCTTTGTGAGCAGAGAGGTACCTTGAAAAAATTGATGTCTTTCCATTCGAAGCATAAGGTCAACAAATGAAGATCAATGGAATCATAGACTCTGACTTTGGTGACAAAATGTTCCTTTAAAATGAGGGGTAAAAGGGGTTTTGTTTGTAAGCAAAGATTCATGATTAAAACATTTTAAAAATTGCATATATATAAAGCTCTGTAACTCTTCAAAATAGTGAAAATATTATCTATATCATGGAGAGGTTCAGCGGAATGAGGAGAGGAAAATGAGAGACTAATTTAATGCAACATTTTCACAGATGAGGAGATGGTCAACCCAGAGAGGGGGACTTGCCCAAAATATGTAGCCTTGTTGGAAGAAGCTTGATGAGAATGCAGATCCTCTGGTTTTCAGGCTAATGGCCTCTCTACTTTACCACTTTCTTCCCCGGAAAAGTCCTCATGATGGTTATACCTGTATTTATTGCTGCATTACTTATATGAGAGTCTCCTTGCACTACAATTAGTTAGGATTAGTTTCAACTACTATTAATAGTGGCTAGAACAAGATAAAAATATACCTATTGTCATAGGGAGACTGGGAAATGTGCATTGTGCCTTTACATCAGATATGGGTTTTTTTCAAGGAAGAAGGAAAAGAATAGGGGTATTGGGAGGCAAGGAGCTACCTACTTCTGCTAGACAGTGTGTATTTAGTACTGAAAACACCAGTGTATCTAAATTTGGCATCTTTAAAACCAATACATGAGGGATATGGTTCTGGCAGCTTATACTAGACTAACCCTCCATAGGTAAGATTTCAACACTTTGCTGGCAGAGGGTGGTGCTGGGGGTGGGGGTGGCCTTCTTGAAGTCCCTGGAGAACAACAAAAAGCTATTGAAAAGGATTTGACCATTTAAAGAAAGGAGCCACACTCATTGGGTGATATCCACTTTTATATGGCTCTTCCCTTGAGTGTACTTCCCAGTCGACAAGGTACAGGGAAAGTTAGAACCTGAGCAGAATGCTGCTATCTTACAGACTTGAAGGGTCAGGGAATGGATTTGGGGTTGTCCATGAGACTGGAAATTGGGTGGGGAAAATCCTAGAAATTAAAGAGATGAATCAGAATCTGCACATAAGCTTTCCACAAATCTTTTGCTGCCTCCTGTTCTGAGCGTGCATGAGGAGGCTATAGAGAGCCCGGTAGAAGCGGCAATTGGAAGGCTGAAAAAATTAAACATGTAGTTCGGCTTTGCAGATGCTGCCAAGCAAGAGTTGGGGTTTAACTTGCTCCAAGTAAGAGGGGCTTGGCTACTATTTTTTCAAATATTTTTCTCCCCTGTTCTTCCTCTTTGTCTGGGATTCCAATTGCACATGTATTAGACTGCTTGGTATGGTACCACAGGCCACTGAAGCTTTGTCTCTTTCCCCACCCACCAGCTTTTTAAGAAAAATCTTCATTCTTCAGATTGGATCATTTCTATTGCTATATATTCACATTCACTGACACTTTTTTCTGCCAACTTGCATTTGCTCTTAAGCCCATATTCAATGAATTTTCTATTTCAGATATTGTACTTTTCAGTTCTAGAATTTCCTTTTTTTAAAAAAATATAGCTTCAATTTCTCTGCTGAGATTCCCCATCTGTTCACTTGTTATGACCATTTTTTCCCCTCAAAGTACTTGTACATATTTATATTAGTTTCTTTAAAGTCTTTGTTAATTCCAACATCTAGATCATATTGGGTTTATATCAATTGACTGGTTTTTTTTTTCTTGAAAATGGGTCAGATTTTTCTTTTCCTTCGTGTACCTAGTAGTTTTTTATTGTACAAAGGACACTGTAGATTCTGTTTGGTAGAGATTCTGGTTTCTGTTACCTTCCTTTGGAGACTGTTGACTTTTTTGCATCAGGTAATTAAATTATTGGCTGATGATCTTAAACTTTTGAAGACTTGGTTCTCTGTGTTGTTAGAGAGAAACCACAAATAACTAGAGAAGGATGGAAAAGTGACATTACTAGAGAGTCTACAAATACTAAAAAGATAATAAGGGATTACATACAACTTTCTGCCAATAAATTCTACAACTCAGATGCAATGAAAAACTGACACAAGAGATAACAAACAATAACCAACTTTCCTCCAGAGAAACCCCAGGCCCATGTAATTTCACTGAGGAATTCTTTCAAACGTTTAAGAGATAAATTACCAATTTTACGTAAACTTTTTTCAGAAAATAGAGGAATATTATGAGGCCATACTATAACAAAAGAAAATAAGTGAGAGAATCTCTATGATCATGTCAACCCATTTTCAAGAAATACTAAGAAGAAAATTTTCAGGACTATGAAAATATTAGAAGAGTCTTACATAAACAAGTAACAAAGAATACAAGATGTGGTAAATAGGGTAGATATCAAAGGACTAAGAAAACATTTGACAAAATCCAACACACGTTATAATAAAAACCATAGACAAACTTAAAAAAAAAGTGAACCTTTTTAGTTTTATGAAGGGAATCTATATGACCCTACAGCTAAGATCATACTTAATTGTGAAAGATTAAATGCTTTCCTATTAAGATAAGCAATAAACAAGTTAGGTCTCACTGTTTCTGTTCAATATTGTACTTAGGGTCATAGCCAGTACAATAAAGCAAGTTAAAAAAGGGATATAGATATTAGAAAAAAATAAGCACTGTCTTCATATGTGACATAAGTTTTTTGATTAAAGAATTCTAGAAATTTTCAAATTACTACTTAGAACTAATAAGTGAATTTAGCAAGGTCACTGGCTACAAAGACAATATGCGAAAACAAGTTGCACTTCTATATATCAGTAATGAACAACTTAAAAATAAAAAATCTGTAAGTTACATTTATAGCAGCATCAAAGAGCATAAAATAACTAGGAATACATTTAATGAAAGCAGTGTAAGACCTCTATTGTGAATAAAACATTGCTGACAGTAATTAAAGAAGATTTTAATAAATAAAGAAATAGATTTTGTTCATGGACTAGAAGACTTAATATTGTTAAGATGTCAATTATCTCTAAATTAATTTAGACATTGAAGCACACCTCAATCAGAATTGTAATGGGCCTTTTTATTTTTAAAAAAGAGATTGTTCCTAAAATTTACAGAGAAATTCAGAGGACCTAGATTAGTAAAAATCACTTGAAAATGAATAACGTTAGAAGACTCATGCTACTGATTTAAAGGTTTGCTAGAGGGATAGCATGGGGAGAAATGCCAGATATAGGTGATGGGGGAGGAAGGCAGCAAATCACACTGCCATGTGTGTACCTATGCAACAATCTTCCATGTTCTTCACATGTACCCCCAAACCTAAAATGCAATAAAAAAAAAGAAAAGTTTGCTAGAAAGCTATAGTAATCAGGACAACGTGGTATTGGCATAGGATAGACAGATAAATGATTAGACCATGGGAAAGTCCAGAAATATATCCACATTTTTACAAAAAAAATGCCAACATGATTGATTTTGGAAATATTAAGATTTGGGTGTTACAAATTTTTTATTATTGTAAATAAAGCAGTCATACATATTTTTGAATAACTTTTTGTGGGACATGTTTTCTTTTCTCTTGGGTAAATACCTAGGACTGGAATTCCTGAGTCATAGATATGCATATAAACTTACTTTCATTGACATTAATGGCAAAATCCGCAATTACTTTTGTACCAACCTAATACATGGTGCTTTTAGTAATGCAAACATTTACTTTAGGATAGATCAAAGACATTAACATACACTTCCCAGAAGTTGGGTAATTAGCACATGAAAAAGGGCTTAACATCCTTAGTCATCAGGGAAAGGCAATTAAAATTACATTGAGATATAATCATGTATTTTTTAAATGGCTAAATTTAAAACACCAACAATACCAAATGTTGGTGAAGATGTAGAGGAATCGGAACTCTCTCACTCATGGTATGGATAGTGGTGGAAAATGGAACAACCACTTTAAAAACAAGTTTGTTTTTTTTAAATAAAGGTCTATATTTACATTCATATCTATGACTCAGGAATTCCATTCCTAGGTTTTACCCAAGAGAAAGGAAAACTTATATCCCACAAAAAGAGTTACGCAATAATACATATAGCTGCTTTATTTATAACAGTAGAAACATTTGTAATAACCTAAATGTCTATAAACAGGAGAATGATAAATAAATTCTGGTACATTTATATAATGGCATACTTCTCAGCATCAGTTGATACAACAAAAGTTTAATCTCCTGAGAGAAAGAAGTCTCACAGAAAGAATACGTACTGTTTCATTTCATTTAGATGATGTTCAATGACAGGTGAAAGAAACGTGATCAAAATCAGAACAGTGATTTCCTGTGGTGGCATGAGGAAATTAGAGAAATTTCTGGGGTGGTGTATACACACACACATACACACATACATTGTATTCTTTGTTTTATATATGTTGCATAGCTTGTTTGGGGTGTTTATCACACAAGTCTATACATTCATCAAAATGCAGAGAATTGTACTATATGTGTATTTTACTATAGGTAAATTATACCTCAATTGAAAAAACATGTTACTGTTAAAGACATTGTTTTTCTACTATGTGGGTGTATGTTTTGGTCTAAGTAGATGCAGTAAAAATTCTCTTACCAGAATGATCAGAACAGCTGATTGGTTATTTATTTAATTTTAAAAGCTGACTAAAAATCATTAAAAATATATATTTACGCACATATTTTAAATATTTTATCTTTCATACAAAAGCATATATATATATATATATATGTATATGTGCATTCATTGCTAACCTTTTTATTTACGGCCAAGGCCTTTGCTCTTTGATTTGTGTTCCACATTGTCATTCTTGTATAAACCATCTCTGCAACATAGTATCTATGATTTCTAGTCTTAATGTCTTTAAAAAGGATTAAAAATTTAAAGCATTTATGAAACAATATAAATGCAAAATCTTTCTAGATTTTTATATATTGTTTTCACATTCTGTCTTGTGTGCCTTACAATTAATTTGACAGACTTTTTTGTGTCTTGCCTTTCATCTAGATTTCCAAAGCATTTAACTGTTTTCGCAGCAGAGGAATGACAACTCTTTTTTTCTTTTCTTTTCTTTTCTTTCCTTTTTTTTTTTTTTGGCGGTGGTGGGGAGACAGAGTCTCGCTCTGTCACTCAGGCTGGTGTGCAGTGGCGCAATCTTGGCTTGCTGCAACCTCCACCTCCCGGGTTCAAGCAATTCTCCTGCCTCAGCCTCCCAAGTAGCTGGAACTACAGGCGTATGCCACCACGCCTGGCTAATGTTTTGTATTTTAGTAGAGATGGGGTTTCACAGTTTTGCCCAGGCTGGTCTTGAACTCCTGAGCTCAGGCTGTCTTCCGGCCTCGGCCTCCCAAAGTGCTAGGATTACAGGTGTGAGCCACTGTGCCTGGCCAACTCTCCTTTTGTCTTTCTTATTTCATTGGGTTACATGATATTCAGTTAAATTGCATTATCACAATAACCGTACAATCTTGCATTGAGGCATGACTCAGATCCCTGTAGCTTCTCATTTAAACTCAAGATAATGACCTCCTTCCACACATCAAGATGTAATAAAGTCAGAAGACGGTGAAGGGGGAAACAAAGCTTTGTCTTTTAAACCTGCAAACCTCTTAAAGAGTCCTTTGCTTTCCTTGCCTTCGTTGAATAGTTTTTGCTCCAATAGCTATAATCCACAGTGAAATTACGGCAATCCTTTTAATCCTTTCCTGTCTATATTATTTCTTTCTCTGCTACGTAAAGGCAATTGTTAACTTAAAGGAATTTAGAAACATTATTTCCTAAGTGGCCAATAAACATATAAAATGATACCCAGTTTTTAAATATTAAGGAGAATACAGAATAAAATCATGATAAGATACCACTACATGGCAATCAGAAGCAAACTGGCTATCAATGGAATCTCTCATACACTCCAGGTTAAAATGTGAATTGGTTCAACCTCTTTGAAATTTTATTAGGTTATGGCATGGCATCACCTAATAAAATTGAAAATGTGGAAATACTAGCAATTCATTTTTTTAGGTATGTACCCTGGAGATATATGTGCATGGGTGCACTAGGACACTTGTTAAAGAATCTTCTTCATAGCAAGGTTTATAATTGTCCCATCTTGGAAACAAACCAAATGCTTTTCAGTAGTTCAATGAATTAATAGTAGCATATCCACGCAATGGAGTATTGTTGCTATGGTCTGAATGTTTGTGTCCCCCAAAATTCATACGTTGAAATCCTGACCCCCAAGGTGATGGCATTAGGAGGTGGGGTCTTTGGAAGGTGATTAGGTGGGGTTAGTGCCCTCACTGAAGAAGCCTCAGAGAGCTGCCTTGCCTCTCCCACCACGTGAGGATCAGTGAGAAGGCTCTGTGAGGAGGTGGGCCCTCCCCAGACAACCCATCTGCTGACAACTTGATCTTGAACTTTCCAGCATCCAGAACTATGAAAAGTAAATTTCTGTTGTGTATAAACTACCCAGTTTATGGTGTTTTTTATAGCAGCCTGAATGGACTAAGACAATTACATAGCAATGAAACTGTATAGACTAGAGTTACACACAACAAAATAGATGGATCCTATAAACACTACTGAGTGAAAAAAGAAAGTCACAAAACAATACACACAGCATGATGCTTTCCTATAAAGTTCAAAACCCGGGAAAACCAAACTACATTTTAAAGGATGCATACTATATTGATATGACAAAAATAAAAACAACAAAATTATTTTCACAGAGGCCAGGAGAGTGGTTACATGTGGAGGAAGGAGGATGCCTGGGTCTGGGAGGAGGTGTGTGAGGAAAGAACTTCCAGAGTGCCAGTGATGTTCCCTTTCTGACCTGAATGGTGCTTGCATGGTGTTGATTCTTAATCATTTTACAACTGTGCACATAGGACTCATATATTTTCTCTATATTTCACAATCTAGTGTTTTAAAACATCACTGAATGTTCTACATAATTCATTTAATTCTCCCTGCCACCATCATCTCTTTCTCTCCCCCAATTCTTTGTTTGAAGATCACGCCCAAGGGCATTGTTTTCACTCTAAGAAGCTTGAAGATTCTAATCACTAATTTTCTTAGTCTCTTTGGTTAATTTTAAGAATGAAGTAGGACTGGGAAGAAATGGGAACAGTAACACTCAACAGCAGCTACAGAGTAAGGAAGTGGACTAAACATCCATTAGTACAAATTTATTCTAAGACAAATATGTTTCCTATTTTATAGTTTAGAGCAAATTCACTCATCTAAATTATCTAATAAGCAGAGTGCCAGTAGATAAATTTTCACAGTAAGCATAATTATTTAAGTTATGTACAAGTGTTTTTCCTAGTATTTGCCTCTCTACATCCATGAATTCTATGTTGTAATCCAATTTTGATTTGAAATTGAAAAAACACTTTAATAAAAGCTTTATTTAAGACCAATTATGAAGATTTCTTTTTTTTCACTTAGTGAATGATTCAGCTGCGAGGTGTTGCTTGAGAATCCAGTAGAATCAACAAAATCAAACTTGCTAAGCTTCCTTCATCCTTTTTGGCATTGTTTATAAAGTTCACCATTGTCAGTAGCTACTAGGCCCATCAAGGCAGCATCTATTTGTGAGACTGTTTTTTTAAAAAATCTTGTATGTAACGACTAATTTTTCATTTTCCATTATGTCAACCACAGAGGGCTGAATAGACTGCATTCGGTAGGCTGTATTCATGGTTAGATGGTGCATGGACACGTGCGCGCGCGCACACACACACACACACGCACACGTGCACATGCACGTCCCAAGCCTCACCACCGGAAGATTTCAGTCCACAGAAATGAACTCGGTGAGTGCCCACTGGTCTGGTCTAGCCAAATATCCTCAGGCCACTTGACGACGATGCCCCTCATCACCAGATCTTTCAAGTAATGCCAAACTGTGGGGAAAAAATTCGAGAAATGCATGAGTGTCTCTTCCGTCATGTGGTGAATAAAAGAGCCGAATCAAATAATGCCTGCCCTTTCAAATGTTTCTGTTTTCTGTAGGGTTGTTGGCATCCACACATGGTTTTATTAGTCAAGGAAAATCATAGGAAAGGGATGCTTTGAAGGGCTGGTTTTTAGATATTTTTAGTTTCCTGAAGTTTATTTCCTGGAGACGGTTGCATTTCAGGGACTGAGGAAGCATCTCTAACTGCATTTGTATCTACTAGATATCTCATGAAAATGGAATTAATTTTAATTAGCATAATGCTCCAATATCCACCAATGGTAGTATGGGAAAATAAATTGTGGTATACTCATATAATAAAAGGGATAAACTTGGTCCTAACTAAATTTCCATTTCAACTCTAGATTATCACATTAGCAGATGAGTCTCTGTATTCTTCTAAGAGGTTTTGATGCCAGATTTATTGGCGTAATTAAAAATGAAGTGATAATGAAAGGGCCCCCCTCTGCTTTACAAAACCTGTGTAGTGGTCCTTTGATTTCTATGGTGATGACATGACAGATATGCCACATGAATTCTCACAGCTGTCTCGGCACAACAAGAACAGCTGTTCCACTTAGAATTCCAATGAGGGTCAGCTAAAAACCAGGCACTTACACAGTGCTATACTCCCAGTGCAGGAGAAGGGTGAGCCTACTGGGTTCTCCCATCTCTGCCACCTGCTTAAATACAGAAATCTGTAAGCTCTGCCTCATGCAGAGACAACCTCCATAACCAAATAGATGGGCAAACTTGTGTTTAGGTTTAACAATTCTTGATAGCCAATCAATTTAAATAAGACATAAAACATTTTCAATTTAGAATGCTAATATTGGATGCAAAATATTGTTACATACTTTAAATATGTTCGATGTAATGTAATGTTACTATATTTAACTTAAAATATGTTTTATATTAATAAAACAAATTCTGGTAAAGCCGCCTTTCGATTTGTGAAATAGAACCTACAGAATTGGTTGAAGGCCTTTTTGTGGTCCTAGATCCCAGCCCACTGCCTGTCCTCCCACAGATAACAACTACTCTGAAATTTTGGAAATTGTTTCTTCTTTTTCCTTTTTTTTTTTTCAAAATTCACTTGCATGCCTAAATAATGCATATTTAATTTTGTTGGTTTTTGAATTTTATAAAATGATGTACGGCTTTCTGTATTCTTTTAGGACTCGCCCTTTTCATTCAACTGTCTCTAAGATTCACTTGTATTGAGATATGTTGTTACAATTCATTCATTTTTGCTACTTTGTTTTATTGAATTAAACATGTAAAAGTTCCTTGCTTTGCTATGATAAACAATGCTGCTACGCATATTTTGGTACACGTCTCTCGGTTCGCATGTGTTAATGTTTCTCTGGGGTATATACCTACAAAGGGAATTGCTGTATGTGCATGTTTACATTTTTTAAGATAATGCCAAAATCGTTTCCAACTTCCACAGCAATGTGTCAGTGTTCTTATTGTTCTATATCTTTGCCAAAACTTAATTATTCAAGACTTACTTTTTGCCAGTTTTTTGGGCATAAATTTTGTATCTTTTAATTTGCATTTATCTAAATACAAATGAGTTTGGGTTTGCTCTTTGATACGGATTTAAGAATAAGCTTGTTGAGTATGATTTTAAAAAACCTTATTAGGATTTTGTTTGGAATTGCATGATATTAATAGATCAATTAGGGGAGAATTATCAGGTTAAGAACTGTGAAGGGTTTGAGATTTTACTCGACTTGCAAATTCATATCAGTCCGATAGTTTCAGGGATACTGGCAGAAAATGCTAGACTCTTGAATCAGAGACAAAGGACTTTATTACTCACAGCAATGGCAGTAGCCAGAGTATCAGCATTTTCCTGAAATGCTGATCCTGAAGGTTCTGAAGCTGTAATTCCCACAGGAAATGTGGAGAGGGTAGGTGACACCTGTGTCTGTACTGGGCTGTGGTACAGGAGAGGAACACTGAGCATAGGAAACAGTATTTTATATAGAACAGCAAGTATATTTACCCTCTGCTCTAGAGGGAGACACTATCCCTGTCTTTGAAGGCTCTTCACCATAAGAACATCTTTGAAAAGATAATCCAGAGCAAAGGCAGCAAGTAAGTAAGCAACCTCTGCTTGAAAGATATGCAGAAATGCAAGAGGCCTATGGAGACATGTCTCTCAACATGACATCTGCAGAATACTAAGACTTCCTTTCCGTGAAGATGTTTGCTCTCTACATTTTTTTCTGTCTTTTAATATAGTTTTGTAATTGACTCATAAAGGAATGCTACTTTGCGTTGCTTTTGTAAAAAGTATTTTTTGAAATTACATTTTTCTACTTCGTGATTGGTATATAGAAATGTAAATGAGTATCATATTTGAACATTACATCCAAGTAACTTTTAAATCTTCTTAATTCTATTTTCTAGATTCTTTTGAGGTTTTGCTCATCTCTGTCTGTTATGTTTATATCCTTGTCAGCTGTACATAATTCAGTTTGTCCTTTCCATTATGGCCCCTACCCTTTTATTTTGATAGTTCTGTGCTGGCTTAGCTCTCTGATTAGCATGTTAAATAGAAGTTGTAATAATAGTAAACAGTCTTTAATACAAGGTCTCACTCTACTGCCCAGGCTGGAGTGCAATGGTGTGATCATAGTTCAGTATAGCCATGAATTCCTGGATCCAAGCAATCCTCCTGCTGAATACCTAAGACAGGAAGTGCCATGCCCAGTCATTTAAAAATTTTTTAGGGACAGGTTTCACTATGCTGCCCAGGCTGGCCTTGAACTCCTGGTCTCAAGTGGTCCTCCCACCTCGGCCTCTCAAAGTGTTGAGATTACGTGTGTGAACCACTGTGCCTGGTCTTTTTACAGTTTTATACTGTTTAGCTTTTTCTTTAAGTGTCTGTTCATTTTGGTAGTTTCTTTTTTCTTATACATGTCAAACAACTTTTTAATACCACATGTTTATTTTGTAGTATGTGTCTGAAAATGTAATATTGAAGTCTTTGAGGATGTGGATCTGTTTGTTGTTTCTACTGATTTGCACTACTAATCATGGGTTATGTCCTTTTTTTGTCTCTGTGATTTTAGATTGTGGGTTCATAGTTGCTGGCATTCTACCTCTGGGGTTTCTTTGGAAGCCTGCGCTGAGGGTATCTTTCTCCAGGGATGATTTTTGTTTGCTTTTGTCAGACACTGAGCACCATTGACGTGAATCCTCTTAAAAATACAATGATCAGCAACATAAACTATGCAAACAGCGTAGATTCAGTTACTAACGCCATCTGGTGTGTGTGTGTGTGTGTGTGTGTGTGTTTGAGACAGGGTCTTGCTCTGTCCCCCCCCCGCTGGAGTGCAGTGGTGTAATCATGGCTTACAGCAGCCTTGACTTCCCAGCCTCAAGTGATCCTCCCACTTCAGTCTCCCACGTAGCAGGAACTACAGGCATGTACCACCACAGCTGGCTAATTTATTTATTTATTTTTGTTAGTTTTTTGAGTTTTTATAGAGATGGAGTCTTGCCATGTTGGCCAGGCTGTTCTCAAACTCCTGGGCTCAAGCAATCCTCTTGCCTCGGCTTCCCAAAGTGCTGGGATTACAGGCATGGGCCACCACACTTGGTTTAAACCCATTTGAATGTTGTTAGCCAGTAGCTGTTAATTTGCAGGGGAGCCCTTAAAAAAAAAATTCATGCATGGCCCAGGCTGAGAATGATTACTTTCCTCACTATCTGCCTCTTCGATTTTTTGATTTATTGTAGTTCACCATTTTTTTGGTGGGGGATGGAGTCTTGCTCTGTCACCAGGCTGGAGTGCAGTGGCGGAACTCAGCTCACAGTAACCTCCACCTCCTGGGTTCAAGCGATTCTCCTGCCTCAGCCTCCCAAGTATCTGGAACTACAGGTGCCTGCCACCATGCCCAGCTAATTTTTGTATTTTCAGTAGAGATGGGATTTCACCATGTTGGCCAGGATGGTCTCAATCTCTTGACCTCATGATCTGCCTGCCTCGGCCTCCCAAAGTGCTGGGATTACAGGCGTGAGCCACCGTGCCTGGCCAGTTCACTGTTTTTAAAAGGGTAGAGACTTTCAGGGGATCCAGGTTTTCTGTGAGGTAGACTCTGATCTGACTCTCAATTATTCACTGGCCCTAAATTTTCCACAAGTTCTCTAGGCTATCGTGATCAATATAGTCCCATATTCTCGTTGTTTCCAGGCTTGTCTCTATAGCAATAAAAGTTTAGCACACGCATCAGAGTCACCTGGAGGATTTGCACAGAGATTTGTGGGCCTTACTCTCTGAGTTTCTGGTTTAGTAGGTCTCATGTGGGGCCGAAGAATTTGTACGTGTAAGTTCCCAGGCGATGCTGATGTGATTCATCTGGGGTCTGCACTTGAGAAACATCTCTCTGGACCAGGTTGGTTGGCAAATTTTCTCTGTGAAATGCCAGAGAGTAAATCTTTCTGACTTTGTAGATAACATGGCCTTTGTGGCAACCACTCAACTCTACTGTTGCAGCATGATATCAGCCACAGAGACTGTAACAACAAATGGGTATGATTGTGTCCCAAGAAAACTTTAGCACAAAAACACGTGTCTGGCCACGTTTGACCCAGGGACCACTCTTTGCTGATCGCTATTCTAGGCTCCTGTTCACGCTTTGTCCCGGGCCACGGGAGCTTTCTTGCAGGTATATTGGTCACTTTAAAACGTTTTTAAAAAATACTTTAATGAACCCTTTTGGATGTTATGTAGCAGAAAATCTTTCAGGATGTCCTTTTCACTATATTATTATAAGTAGACACCCTGCATTTTATATTTTTACTTGTTTGAATAATTTAGGGCAAGGCTTTTCTAGATCTGATTTTCCTACAAGTCTAATCTCTTCAGTAGGCCATAAAACATTTATGATTTGCCCTTGTTTTCTTCCTGGAACCTTTTCCACCTGCTTCCTCAGTATAACACACCTTCCTATTAAACTCAGTTACCTCAAGGGCCCTGCTCTTTCCATGCTATCTCATTCCCTCATGCCTTTGCACATGTTTTTCCATTTTTCAGGTTGCCTTCTATTCCTTCCCCCCAGGCAAGTCTGGTAAATTCCCATATCTCTCTAGCCTTCAGGAAAAGCTCCTGCTCTGTGAAGCTCTACCTTCCCAAAGTGGCTGCTCGTTCCTAGGTGCATTCCCCATAATTTTGCCCATCATTGTATCTATTGTACTCCACTGTTATTGCTGGTGCCCCAGAATGTCCCCTTGTTAGGCTGGGAGCAACTTGAGAGTGGGAATGAGTTTCATTTATCCTTTAAATCTCCAGTGCCTATATTTGTCAGTCAATAAATGTTTTATGTATTTCTTTACTTTGGAGAAATGGAATATATGGCTATATAAATGATGACTATTTAGGAAATGGGATTTTAAACAACTCACTTGATATGGTTTGGCTGTGTCTCCATCCAAATCTCATCTTGAATTGTGGTTCCCATAATCCCCATGTGTCATGGGAAAGACCCAGTGGGAGGTAATTGAATCATGCAGGTGGTTCCCCCCATGCCATTCTTGTGATAGTGAACAAGTTCTCAGATCTCATGGTTTTATAAGGAGCTTCTCCCTTCACTTGGTTCTCATTCTTTGCTCTCCTGCCGCCTTGTGAAGAAGGACTTGTTTACTTCCCCTGCTGCCACAGTTTTTTTTTTTTTTTTTTTGAGACAGGGTCTCCCTCTGTTGCCCAGGCAGGAGTGCAGTGGCAGAGATCCCGCTCACTGCAACCTCCACCTCCCAGGTTCAAGCGATTCTCGTGCCTCAGCCTCCCATGTAGCTGGGACTACAGGTGCCTGCCACTATGCCTGGCTAATTTTTGAATTTTTAGTAGAGATGGGTTTTTGCCATGTTGTCCAGTCTGGTCTTGAACTCCTGAGCGAGGTGATCCACCTGGTTCGGCCTCCCAAAGTGCTGGGATTACAGGCATGAGCCACCGCGACTGGCCCCTCCATGATTTTTAAGTTTCCTGAGGGCTCCCCCAGCCCTGTTGAACTGTAAGTCAATTAAACCTCTTTCCCAGTCTCAGGTATGTCCTTATAGCAGTGTGAGAACATATCAATACATGCTTATTTAAATCCTTGAGGTTTTAATCTTCTCTCTGTAGTCACCAGCCCAATTAGAAACTCCTAAACTCAAGTCTCGTTTATTATTCTGGGTTAGTCAAACCTACAAAATTCTGTAGTGAAACACACAAAAACACAGACCACTGCATGTATTATACCCCACTAGCATAGGGAGGTCATTTACGGTCTCCAAAATAAAACAAAAGACACAGTGTTTTGTTTCTCTTTTATTGCAACCCATTGCAAGGTCAAAGATTCACAGAAATATAGAAACTACAAACTGGGTGAATTTTCTTTATTCACTCAAAAGGACATTAAAGACGAAGGACCAGAATTTTCCATTACAGCAATATATTTCATAGTCTTTATTCTGAAAATACTGTTGACATTTTGGAGAGAATAAAAAGCCCTGCATTAAACGTGTTCACATGTATTTACGACATTCTAAGCAAAAAAAAGAAACTCTATATTGCCCAGAAAAATTATTTTAAGCCTCATTTCAAAGCATCTAATGAGAACACATTCAACAACCACCACAGGATCACTCAAGGTGATGCTTTTTTCTGGCTGTTTTTTTGAGATTAATGCTTTGAGGCTGGATATGGTATTTCTACGGATTTCTACAAATGTACCAAAGCAGTTTTCCAGATTATGTTGCATCAGGCTTTCTGGATTAGTCAACATTTTAGAGAATAAGTGCAAGTCCCCCACCCCACCCCCCACCCCCCAAGCTAAAGCATGTTATAGTGCTGTACTTCAGATTCAAACAATGCAACATTTTAAAAAATCAATTATACACTCTGAAACCATTTGACAATCAAACTGTAACACTCCAAAGATTATTACAACTTTGAACTGAAATGGTACCATCTATATCATAGATGGCTCTCCCCTTCTTTTGTCTTTTTTAACTATTTAAAATATAGTATGACATATATAAAAATTAAACTTTTGCATATTCACTCAAGCTACTATTACTATACATACTGTCTTATAAATTAGTTTTGGATTAAAAATCAGTTAAAATACTGTGAAATAAGATATCTCAGTGGTGGGGAAGTGGATATGAAAATGATACAGTTCAAAGTGTAAGAAGAAATATAGTTCATTCATGTTAAACAGGTTTTTTTCTTACACAGATTTTATTTCCTTCAAATTAAATTAGAAACCCATTTAGTTATGGGGAAAATACTCATGGTGCTTACTGACTAGATTTTTCGAACTGATTGGGATTAAAACAAAAATGCCACATCAGAAACATGCCGACATAATCAAAGGAAACAGTTGTTTACAAAAAAGAGAATCATTGGAAATCAGTAAATGGCATTCAAATGTAAAGCTATCTTTTGTTTTTTACAGCTAATGTCACGTTAGCAATGTGGGGCTTAAAGAAAGTGAAACTCAAACCTCAGTATACCTGTTAAAGACCAAGTAACAGTTATATTCACTCAGGGAAGAATAAATAGCAAATTCACAAGTTGGGGTTTAGTTTCTACTTCTACTGTGAAAGATAATCACTCTTTAGCTTAAAAAGGCTCCCTGATGTCCTCATTATAAATCTAGACACAGGAACAGTTATTTGAGCCTGAGTCCCTATTATGAATTAATTGTAAAGATGTGTTAAATCAAAACATATATTCATTTACTGATAGGTCTTGTCTTAACTGAAGCTGGCAATCTTTAATGAAACAAAGAAATGCTTATTTCTCACAAGTGTAAACAGAATTTCAATGAACAGATTTTCTAAATTTCCTTCTTAGCTCATATATTAGCTAGCAATAGATCTTTGCAGTAGCATGAGAACCAGTCAAAAATGACAACATGCATGTATCCAAAAAACCTGTCCCAAAACCCAAAGCAAAGCAAAAAAAGCGACAACAGTAGAAAGATTGTCTACTTATAGCTCACTCATGAATCTTCTATTAATGTGACTACCCTCTCGCATCTCAGAAATAGCCTTTAATAATTACCAAAATTAGGAAAATAATGAAATGACCTGTAGTTTTTAAAATAACTGCACACCATTAATTACATTGGTGGCTTCAATGCTAAGATTAGCTTCAAATGTCATTAAAATATATCCTGACCAGTTACCATTCAGGAAATAAAAGCTAACACAGTGTTAACGTAAAACCAACTAAAATTTTTAGTGCTCAACAGAATGCATTTGTAGAATAATGAATAATTAACTTTTGGGAGCTGGCCAGGGGGAGTTGAGATTGTTGCCTCCATATAAAAAATTTACAATAGGCTTTATTCTTTCTAGTCCCTAAGTCACCCAACAGATAGCAAGTTGGCCACCTGTGGATACACGGAGTTGGGCAGTGCCACAGTGGATAACGTGCTCCCTCAGTGGCATGGAAGAAGGCTTCTCTGTCAGGAAATGATCTAGAAAGACACTGCCCTGGTGTAGATGTGCACACATGTGTGAGTCTGTGAGAGAGTGTAAGTGCCTGCACGTGTAACATCACTTCTGTTGAAGTCATCAGTAGAAGTGCACAATTCATCCCATGTAAAAAGAAGGCCTTCTTATTTGGACAGCTCCAAGTGGCAGCAAATAGAAGCTCAAAATAATACATCCAATTTTTTGACTCTATTAAAAAACTTTTTTTTTTAAAAGAGAAAGAAGCCTTTGAAGTTAAAAACTAAAAGGTTTGTGGCTTTCATAATCTTTAATTTCTAAGAAAAAAAGCCAGCTCACTTGGGAACAGATGACAGCTGCACTTTTGGTATGCAGCAAGACATAAATACACATACTTGAACACACACAGACACGTGACAGTTAAAACCCTTCTGAGAGATCGGCCCCACAAATGTACCATTCTCCTCTGCTCTGCTGAATGATCCCAGTGGACTAGGCGGGGCAGGAGCATTAGGAGGAGGCGGCAGACATGTTGGGGGTCCAGCCCATCTGATAGGCTCTCTCCAAGGTCCTCTTGCAGTCCTGCAGGACAGTGCTGAAGGTGATGTGGGGGTACTGCTGCACCAGTTGTTCCACCGTCACTTCATTGACCTGCAAACAAAGAACAGTCACCGTCACGCACAGGGACTACCGACACCACCCGCTGCGCACGCTCACTGGTGTGCTGCAGCCAGCTCACCGTGGCATGAGAAGCCCTCGCTTTGCTCCTCCTAGCGATGTGACAGAGGGTTTTGTGAGAAGGTACATGTCTCCCCCTTTCATCTGACCTCTCCGATCTCCCAGTAAAAACACTTGCCCTTAGGGAATTTTAAAAGACATAATACCAAGAAATCAAAAGTGTTCTTTAGAAGCATAAATGACTTATTTGTCAAGATCTTAACAATGTCAGTTGAAAATCTAGTGCTTGGGAGGTAAAGAAGCAGTAAGATAGCTTTCTACTGTGCATTGGACTTCATCATCAACCCGACAGACTTTTGAGGACAAAAATTGTGGAATGCAGGAGAGGATATACAGGATTCTAGACAGAGTGTTGGGGAAGATGTTATTTTTCTTCCCTTTAAATGTTAAGGTACGGCAAACTTCAAGTACCTTTGTGAAAAGGGCTGAAATGTGAGGAATCAATAATTAAAACATACATGGCTGGCAGGTCAGAGATGGCCCCAACAGACCTTAACCATCAAAGATACCACCTTGATTCTTGATTAGACAAGGCAATCAGACAGGCCTAATTAAAACTAACACCTTTACAATTGCTGTGCTGTGAAGGGATTAATTTGTCAATTATTTTTAATCTGATTGCAGTTCATATCACAGAAGTAGACAGTTTTCTTCATCCTTTAGATAAATAAATGATTAACCTAAGAACCACAACTTTTAGGTAGCTTCATTTAAAATCTTTATTGAACACTTGAGCATTTTCAAATACATCAATATTTCATTTATACTGAGTAAGCCAGTCTGAAAGAAGGTACTTGTGATACACATTTTTCAGCATACCTCTTGATGTCCATTATTGGAAAAGATCAGGACCACTAGGAAAAACCTAAAACAACATCAAACCCTTGCTGTTTGCTTTGAAAGCCTGCTTAGAAGTATGAAGATCATGAAATTCAGCTATCTGCACTATTCTGAAATAGCATGATGTTTTCTAAGTGATCTAGAATACCATGTTATGTATTAATCTTTTTACATTATTGAGAGTTGGTATTTCAATGTTGTGCTGATGATACTTAATCTTTGCCAGAGCACTTCTCTATTTACGACTTGCTTGTGTTTAAGTCAACTTTTATTCCAAATTCAACCAAGCCATGTAGCTAATTATTTTTGTGATAAAGCTATGATTTATAACATTTTATTTTCAAAAGTTAAAATAATTTTGAATAAAAAATGAAAAACTGATAGACAAATGGGAGTTGAAATAGGAAGTGATGAATTTAATAGAATTTTTAAGAAATAGAATTTTTTATTTTTTAAATGTGTGCTATAAGTCTAGAGTTCAGAGAGCTTATAATAGAACATTTAAGAATCATGTATCATCTGCCCTTGCCTATTCCTCTTGCATATTTTTGATACTATCCAGCCACTTGGCCTAGTTTCAGTTTATCAAGTTGTTCAAGTTCCTTCTGGCCTTGGGATCTTTACACATCCCTGGAGTACTTTTTACCTCACTTCTCCATTACGACCCCTTTCTCATGCTGACTTCCTACTCATCTTTGAGTTCTTAGCTTCAATGTCATTTTCCCAGCAAATTTTGATCACTGCCTTATCCCTGCTCCCCCTCCCTAAGTTACATAAGTATTCCAGATCATTCACTCTTTCAACACTATTTTTCTTCATAGTACTTATTATTGTACTAAGTTAGTTTATGATTGCTTAGTTAATGTCTATTTCGTTTGCTCCACTGTAAGATCTATAATTATAGTTATATAATCATAGTTATATGATGAGCCAGGAATAGTTATTAGTGAATGAATGCTAAAACAAACACAAACTACAAATAAAAAATAGAAATCCAAGAATAAGGCAAAGCTAGATGCTAACATACTAATCAAGAAGACCAAGAGTTTCTTGAGGAACTCATATTCAGCTCAAGAATCTCCTCCTTCAGGGAAGCCTTCCCTAAGCAACCCAACCCACAAGGGTGGGTTAGGCACCCCTTCCCAGTACACCACGGCAGGCACCCTGAAAGATCTGTCCTCTCGTTGAGCACTCTCATACTGCATTACAGTTATCTGTCCACTTGCCTATCTCTTCCACCTGAATAAAAGCCTCTGGAGATTAAAGATTGCCTTTTATCTTTCCATCTATCGGGCTGTTCAAAATAGAAAAGAACCATAGCAACTGTGGTTCGTATCATGGACTTCGGAAGCCACCAGAAACAGGTTTGAATCCTGCTTTCATGTTACTTCTTTTTTTAAATTAATCTACCAGGTTTTATTTTGATATGATATGATTAAGGAATCTAATTTTACTTTTTTAAAATTATATTTTGAGTTCTAGGATACACATGCAGAACGTGCAGCATTGTTACATAGGTATACATGTGCCATGCTGGTTTGCTGCACCCATCAACCCGTCATCTACATTAGGTATTTCTCCTAATGCTACCTCTCCCCTAGTCCCCCACTCCTGACAGGCCCTGGTGGGTGATGTTCCCCTCTTTATCTCCATGTGTTCTCAATGTTCAATTCCCACTTATGAGCAAGAACATGTGGTGTTTGGTTTGCTGTTCGTGTGTTAGTTTGCTAAGAATGATGGTTTTCATCTTCATCCATGTCCCTGCAAAGGACATGAACTCATCCTTTTTTAAGGCTGCATAGCATTCCATGGTATATATGTGCCACATTTTCTTTATCCAGTCTATCACTGATGGGCATTTGGGTTGGTTCCAAGTCTTCACTATTGTGAACAGTGCCGCAATAAACATACATGTGCATGTGTTTTTATAGTAAAGTGACTTATAATCTTTGGGTATATTCCTAGTAATGGGACTGGTGGGCCAAATGGTATTTCTGGTTCTAGATTCTTGAGGAATCCCCACACTGTATCATGTTACTTCTTTAAGATTTGGTTTTTCTCAACAGTAAAGACAGGATAAGACCGGTGTGGTGGCTCACACTTGTAATCATAGCACTTTGTCAGGCCCAGGCAGGCGGATCATCTGAGGCAGTTCAAGGCCAGCCTGACCAACATGGAGAAAGCCTGTCTCTACTAAAAATACAAAAAATTGGCTGGACATGTTGGTGCATGCCTGTAATCCCAGTTACTTGGGAGGTTGAGGCAGGAGAATCACTTGAACCTGGGAGGCAGAGGTTGCGGTGAACTGAGATCATGCCACTGCACTCCAGCCTGGGCAATAGAGCTAAACTCCATCTCAAAAAAAAAAAAAAAAAAATGCCTAGCACTGTGATGGACATAAAAGGCCCACCATACAGCTCTCACTATTGCAGGAGGTACTCAATAAATGGTCACTGAATGCAAGAGTTAATTCATGATCTCTGACAGCCACCAATTCTCTATAGTGTTAATTAATATTGTTCTGAGCAAGAAATAACTTTTAGAATGTTCTCTACATACAGGAAGAATCTATTTTATCTTAATGCTTTCTTGAGCAGATTCCAGAACTGTCCTTAATAACATAGTCCAGGTTTTAAGTAACTACTTTGGCATGTTTGGATATTTGTCCCCTTCCTATCTCATGTTGAGAAGTGCTCCCCAGTGTTGGAGGTAAGTCCTGGAGGGAGGTGTTTGGTTCATGGGGGTCTGCCCATCATGGCTTGGTACTGTCTTCGAGATAGGGGAGGAGTCTCTCGAGATCTGGTTGTTTACAAGTGTGTATGGCACCTCCCCAAACTCTCTCTCTTGCTCTCAGCCTCGCCATGTGACATGCTTGCTCCCCTTCACCTTCCACCATGACTGTAAGTTTCCTGAGGCCCTCACCAGAAGCAGATGCCAGTATCGCACTTCCTGTACACCTGTAGAACCATGAGTCAGTTAGACCCCTTTTCTTTATAAATTACCCAGTTTCAGCTGTTCCTTTATAGTAATACAAACAGACTAATACACCGTCAGAAAGTTGTTCGTTTTGTTTAACGGATGTTCCCCATGCTGCAGTTAGAAGATTTGACTCCCTCCTGCCATAAACAAACAAAAGGATGCAGGTTTCACTAAGAGAGAGCTGAAGTCATTTGGTCAGAGAGGAACCTTGGAGAATCTGCATCACATTGCAAAGAAGTAAATGTAGTCCAAGCCACTTGGCATTCAAGGAAGTACTAACTAAAAATAAATGAGAAAAGAATGGATCAGAGAAAACATTCAAACCCACTGTTAATGATACGAACTTTTTTGTATGGTACATCTTTTCCAATTTATACACAGGCTTGTACAGAGTTTTGTACCTAGGGTTGACAGGCAATTTGTTTTGGAGGGCCAATTAATTTAAAAATATCTCTATGTGATAACTGTTTTCCAGGAAAAGGCACATAATTCACCTTAAGCAAACTTGATACATGAAGATATGGATTTATGAAGTATATAAATTAGAGGATAATTGTTCACTTTAGTAAATAATTTCATGGTAGGGTTAATTTATTTTGCGAGCTCCCCCAGTATATTTTATATATCCTTTGATTTCCCAAAATGCAATTTACCTATTTCAGCTGCAGAAAGTAAAACACATCTGTGGCTGAGAATATAGATGATGATGTGTTTGTTCTCTGGCTTTCACAGGTTTTGGGTAAGAATAGACAATAATTTGACTTCATGTACCTATATGAAAAATGGCACCAGTAATCCTCTGCGGATGTAATGTATCTTCTAAGCAATCCTTTTGCTAACTGTATTCTGTAAATTCTAGGAAACAAAGCAGTGGGGAAGATGCAAATATTTCATTTTAGAGCTCTGTTGGGTAGATATTATTCAGGGGAAATACATGGGCTCCTACTTAGGGAAGGTTCTATCTTTTACTTATAACCTCTCCTGGCAATATAGTGTGACAAATCTGATACTAAAGTTCAATTCATTTACTCCTCAGAAGTACAAATTATGCTCACCTTTTGTTTGTATGGACTCTGTAAGTGCTTTGGTGCCATAGAGGATTCAGCGTAAGACACCAGCAGAGCCCAAATTCTCTTACATTGCTATGCCCACACACATTTCTGCAGACATTCTGTCATGCACAGCTCCACTTGCTAGAATAAAAAGAACCTCTCTCTGTTCCAACTCATAATATATATGTAATATAAAAAAGGAATATTAAAGATGAAGTTTTTTTTTTTTTAATTTCCCAATGATCCCTGGTTTTCTGTATTCAATTTCTTTTCCTCTTGCTGAAAACTATCAATGGCAACTCCTATATGACACATGAGATTTACAAAATGCAATGTATCTTCCTAAAAAAATATGCTGCATTGTCATTTGAAGAAATTACTGTGATTAAAGGGAAAGAAACCATGTACCACAAGTTTTTTTTAATATAAGAAAGACTGGGTTTTATACTTCTCTCCAAATGCTGCATAATCATAATTTACATTTTCAAAATTATTATAACTCTTTTTAAGGTAGTAGCAATTTGTCTGGTATTTTAATCTATTCTGAGTTAACATCTATTAGCACTTTTTGAAAATGTGAGGCAAATTGCTATGCTAATGAAGGTAAATCACACCACAGTTTCATGATATGGCTGCTGCTCTTATGGAAGGGTAAGGAGAGAACCTTCAGAGTTACAGAGAGTCAGTGTAACCAATTTATCTAGGCCATTACAGTCTCTTTACTTTATTAATACCTTCCCCAGAAAGTTCCAGAATTAAGTGTAAACTTAGGCCTGACTTATTTCCTCAATGACACCTACTGTTCAAAAAATGTAATTTCTGATAAAATTTGCAGAAGAAACCATTTATATTAAGTGATTGTTATTTCCTTTTTGGCTCAGGTTTTAAAAGAAGACATTTGTGATAGGGGAAAATATTTGACATCTGAGTATATTAAAATCACACTTAAGATTAAACAACTTACAGTTCTTGACAACAAGGAGAACTTTAGTCATCTCTTTGTTTTTAGTCCTACAGGCGTTGTCTGGTACATCTTGCCCGTTAGAATACAGGCTCTACGAGACAGGAGTTGTTGTTGGTTTTGTTCACTGTCAAATCCCTAGCACATAGTATATACTCAATAAATATGTGTTGGATAAATTCATATGAGAGTTGTTCAATGAATATGTATTGAGTATATTTTAAAAAGCACCAAATAGCACTACACCAGAAATTGTAGAGATAAGTGCATCTTGTTCCCAGACTGTTCCAGCTAGAGTGGTAGCAGTCTCTAAAGTCCTGATATTATGGTAGCCCCAAACTCCTTTCATCTTCTGAAGTTCATACCCATAGTGACTCTTTGGGCTATTGTCTTTTCCATCTGACATAACCAGGTACCTCTTTCCAGATAAATCTTCCCTAGGATTTCCAATAATATTGCACAGGAGCCCAAAGCAGCTCATGATGGTGGTTTATCAAGTTGTGTTGGGTCGTGTGGCTGTCAGGTAGTACTAAGCTACACTTTGGATTAGCTGACGGCAACCCTCCATACTGGAGATCAATGACACAGTAAACCAGGTGTGTAGACTAAGAGGCATGCTAATGATCCTGGATGTGAGTCAGTTTCCAAAACTTGGCCAAACCCCACACAATTCAGAGGATTTGACATTGGTGTTTACAGCATCAGCAGCCTGCTCAGAAGATCTGGAAATGTTGTGATGTTGACGCTACCTTTTAATGTCATAGTTATCTGACAGCAAAGAAGAAATTGTGGACAGGTCTCCTGACTCAAAGCAATGCTGTTTCATCGTCTGATTTCGTGGGCTTTAGGAGTTGGTATGCCTTCACATGGATGTGAAGGCTCTCTCTTTTCGGTTGGTTCTGTTGACATGGCAGTGTTTAGTATCTGATGCCTCGGGAGCATGCAATGAATGGCAATCGCAGATAAGGAGAAATTCTGCCACCAAAACTGTCCCATGAGCCCACTGCTAAACACATAGTATCAGGCTTTCATGTGGTAAGAGACAATCAGATGCTTCTCTTTAGCATGGTTTATTTTGACAAAATATTTGAAAACAATTCGTTAATTTCTTTACTCAAATAACCAATAAGGCAAAACAAAAGTACGTCTCTGTTCAGGTAAGGACTGGGAAGACAGGAAGCGAATAACATTCAGTGAGCATCTATTATTTCCCAGACATTTAAGCATGAATACCCCTACTCAGATGGAATTTGCATTTCACACAGCTAGTACATGGCAGCTAGAGTCTGAATTCAAGACCCCAACACACGGTGCTCTCTGCACTGTACCACACTGCCTGGCCCCTAGGTAAGATGGTATGGTATGGAAAGTGCCAGTCTGGGGCCTAGCTGATCGCCTGCCCTAGAAAGTGCTTCCTGACATTCTTTTTTTTATTGAACATAAAAGAGATTGCAGTTTGCATATAAATACATTTCAAAGTCCTTGACAATGTTTTCAAAATGGCTGCTCTAAATGTGAATTATGGATCTCACTTGGCCTGCAGAACGGTCTATTGTGGGTTGCAGGAGGCTTCTTTAAAGTACGATGGAAATGTGAAGAAGCTGCAGAACTGACAAGGGGCCTTTGGATAGGCCATCCGTGATTACGCCGGAAACAGGCATTGCTTTCCTTCCAGTCTCTCGCCCATAAAAACACTTTCCCTTGTTCTCAAGGTAGAATGGCCTGCAAGCCAGATATGGCCCTTGCTCTCTTGTAGCTCATAACCCAGCAGAAGAGGAACCATGATACCAGCAACACCAAAGCGCGAGAAGTGCTTTCTAGGGAAGTGCAGGTTGCTGCAGAAGGAAGCCCGCAGTAGGCACCTGGCCTGCTCCTTGAGAGTTGGAAAGGGCTTTCCAAAGGAAGTGATATTTCCGTGGACTTCTGAAGGACAAGGAGGTGTCAGCCTATGCACCACATGCACATAGCACAGAGAAGAAAGGAAACCAGCTTATGAGCTAGAATAAAACAACTCATCAGTCATTACTTTGTAAGGTATGCAATGTTTCTCCTGCTCCCTCCAACAGTAAGTTCCTGCATGAAATAGCTCTGCTCCGAGGAAGCGAGGGCCGAAGAAGGTGGACCCCTTTATCTGCAGGTGGGAAAAGTAAAGTGCCCACAGTATGTCTGTGAGGGCATCACAAATAGCACACTCAGCACCTGCCTCCTCATTCAGGGCTTGGGCCCTCACACTGGTCTGTCACTCTTCACAGACTCCCTGGGCAATGTCATTCACTGCTAACAGCCCCAGAGGCTGACTCCTGGCGGCCCAGAGGCAGAGTGTTGTCTCTGGGGCAATACACCTCCAGAACCTGCTTCTCTCTGCGTTTCCTGGCTCTCTGGGAAACTACAGTGAGTATCCGTGGAACCTGGTATTCACCGGGTGCCAGCAAAAGTCATTGTGAACAATGCATATTCAAACAGACCTTAATGTGCTTTTTAGCTGGTGCCCACAGGCTCGAAGATGGGCACCTATTAAAAAGGATAAAATCAGAGTAATGTGAATTTTAGTAACACCCCAAATTTGCATGTAAATGAGGTGAGTCATCTAAGTCAGTTTAAAATATTTTAAATAGGACACTAAGAAAAGTAAAAAAGAACAGACGATACATTGATTTTTCCAGGATCCTGCACAGCTGACATGTGCCCGCTCTCTGCTGGCCTGTGTAGATTTTCATAATTCTCTCTCTCTCCCTTTGCAACAGGACTTCGCACGTCCCTGTTTGGGTGACAGGCCACATTCTGCTGAGGTTTTCTATGTGAGAGCAGAGAACTAGGAATCTGGTGCCGCTTTTCAGTCTCTCACCTCTTTCTCTTCAGTGGCGAGGCTAAGCTTCCTACCTTAGCACTTGGCTCCTTTATTCTGTTCTGTAATCAGCTTCACGTTCCCTTCCTTCGCTCTTCCTTTCTCAGACAAACCAAGGCCTTCTGCCATAAACCCTACAGTGACTCATATACAACAAACTTACGATAAATGTTTACTGACAGGGGATGAATGAAACTGTGTCTACAACTGCAAGCAAGATACAAACGAGAATAAAGTGGTTGTCTACCCAACTGCTCATTAGAATTAGCTGAAGATCTTTTAAAAATCCCAATGCCCAGGCCATATCCCAGACCAGTTATATTGGAGTCTTGGTTGAGAGAGAGAGCCAGGCATCAGTATTTTTAAAGCTCCCAGGAGACTTCAAAGTGCAGAGCAGGTGAGACCTACTGGTTTAAAGCCACTGATGGAAAAGTTCCTAGAATGCACAGGTGATTTCTGTACTTGGGGATCTGAAGGTAAGATCCGAAATAAGCACCTGCCCACTTCCCATGGCGTCTTCCACCTCTGAGCTAGAGATTCTGGGGAAAAGGAACTATTGCTACTACAGCTTATTAGCCCGTCTTTTTTTCAAATATTCATCACTGTTTGAAACAAAATGTGTATTCTTGGAATGTGGTAAAAACGGACTGGCTTCCTCTCCTTCAGCATCAAGTCTTAGATCTCTAGTTAAACAAAGCCAAAGGAGGCCTCCATCTGACCTTCCCAAGAGCTAAGGGGAAGGAAAGAAAAATTCTCCTAACCCCAGTTTTCACATGGACATAGTCCTTCTTAACAGAAAACCCACAATATGGAAGGAGAGGCTACTCATGACTAGGTATTTAATACAATTTTTTTTTTTTTTTTTGAGCGGAGTCTCACTCTGTTGCCCAGGCTGGAGAGTAGTGGCACGATCTCAGCTCACTGCAACCTCCGCCTTCCAGGGTCAAGCGACTATCCTGCCTCAGCCTCCCAAGTAGCTAGGACTATAGGCGCCGACCACCATGTGTGGCTAATTTGTTTGTATTTTTTAGTAGGGACAGGTTTCACCGTGTTAGCCAGGATGGTCTTGATCTCCTGATCTCGTGATCCCCCACCTCAGCCTCCCAAAGTGCTGGGTTAATACACTTTTAAGAAAAGAAATTTTAAGAAAAGTTGACTATCTCATTGGAGCCTAAAAGCGACCTGCTAAACTATGGAGTCAGCTGACCACAGAACATCCATAATGTATGATGCTTCATGCATGAACCTCATACCCGTAGCCTGGGGTCTTTAAAGATGTGCTTTTCATACAGAGGTAAGAAATATTACTCTTGGGTGGCAAAAAACAAACAAACAAAAAAACACCTCATCTAAGAATCCCAAAGTACACAATAAGACAGATACTGAGAATGCAATGAACCTGACAGAGGCAGGCTCATTAATTCAGTCAACTTTGTCAAATGCAGTCATTCCATTTCAGAATCTGCAATGATTGGAAGTGCTATGCTCTGTCAATATCACAACAGGCCTGGCTTCATGCTGTCTCTTTTTTATGAAATGTGTGTTGCCTGTTAACACTAGCACTGCTTCTATTCACTTGAATTAGCACAGTGAGAATGCAGCAAAGAACTTGGGAGGATGGGGATCACAGAAATGCCTGCAGTGTTAAGTGAGAATTGAGGCTTGCTAACCTGAAGCCTCTAATTAGAGATTAGTGTGACAGGAAGTCCAACAACCAGACTGTCAGAGAGAAAAATTAGTGACATTTTTCATTCCCTGTATCACCAAGTGATTCTCCACTGAGAAAGATGTTTCCAGCCAAGCGCATGCAAGCTCCAGGTACACAACTTTGTGTTGGCCGCTCTAAGGCCACAAACCACTGGCCATGGTCTTGACCATGCTGAAATCTATGCATATGCACGTGTGGTGCAGATGAACACCAGAATGTATAGATGTGGGACACCAGGATGGAGAAAGTTGCTTAGAGAAGTGATCTGCAGTGCTCCAAATGGTTCAGCAAAAGATCAACAATTTGAAAAAAAAAACCTAGGCCCTAATAACATAATTAATATAGTCACTGAGTGAGTGGTAAGTGCAATGTATTTATGGAACACATCTGGGTATTTCTGAATTAAACTCAGGAAGTTAAGCTGAAAAACATAATCGAGGGGGAAAGCTCTCTGAACTAAAAAATATGTTTCTTTTGTGCATAATGGCTTTCTTGATTTCAGTTTTTATTTTCCTACATAAAGGATAAGGTAGTGGTAATCAGCCAGTGCACACTTGATGAAAAAAATCTTTATAAAATTGCCATTTCTATCACGTAGAATTTATGAATTTGAACTGTTTCCTAAGACAAATTTATGATCAGCAAAAATTTATTCTGCATTAATGTGATCGGTAAATCTGTAGATTCAAAAACCTGAAAATAAGTGATATTCTTGGTTTTCAGAAGATGAACTATGCGTATATCAGAGCATTGCAGGGCTGGGCTCTGAAGAATGCCAAGTCTAACCATGCAGCAGATGCCAAGCTCATCTGACTGCTGGGATCCCCAGGGGCTTGCAGCTGCCCCAGAACTCCCCAGCTATAGGGCATTCATATGAAATCCAAGGGCGGGGGCCTTTCTTACTTGTTTATTTATCTTCCTCTGTCTAGATAGTTTTTACAATCTATTAAATTATTAAGAGGCAGTGGGATCTAATGGTTTTCAAACTTACTTTCAGCTGTGTAATACTTTCACAAAGCAATAAAAGTGGGGCTGCTCTGGTTGAAGAGAATGCAGATGAGAAACACAATCCAATCTATCCATCTATCCATCCAACCAGCATGCAATACATATTTGTCTAGCAACTAGTATGTACCAGCTACTGTGGTAGGTCCTGGTAATATAATGTAGAAGGAGAAACCCACAGATTTATATTCTAATAAGGAGAAGGAAAGAGATGGAGTTAGGAAGGGTGAAAATTAACCATTACAACAAGTAAGAGCTAATATTTATTGCTTGCTTCATATGAGGAACGCTATGCAGATTAATTCACTCAACTCTCTCAATGTGAGATAGATGTTATTATTTTCATTTTACAGATGAGGGAATGGCGGCACAGGGAGGCGGTAGGGAACACATAGATATAAGCAAAGCTGGCAGTCTGGTGACGTGGAAGAGACAAGCATTCTCAGGCAGGACAGAGTGGTTACCATATGAATGCTGCTGTCAAGAGATGGAGGAAGTGGGGGACAGAAAAATGGCCACTGCATTTGGTGGCACAGAGGCCACTGCTGGCCTTGAAAACAGCAGCATCAGTGCATGGTGGGAATGGAAATGGATCATAACAGGTGACGAGAAAGTAAGGAAAACTGTTCCTAGACAATCCTTTTCAGAAATTAGAATGGCAAGAAAAGAGGCTTAGAGGACCACGGCTGAAAGCTGATGTATGCTCAGAGTGAGGCTCTTTGTTCAAAAGAAACATAACCTTGGGTGTCATTTAAAAAAAATAATCAGCAATTTTGCAGTACTGTGGTTGCCCGTTTTCTTGTCCTCTCCCAAGAGGCTACAGGCCCATGGGGCAGGGAGTATATCTTGTTCACTGCTTTTTCTGACCTATCACCTATCACAGTGACTGGAATATAGTAAGCCACTCAATAGATATTTCTTGAAAAAATAAACTATTAATAAAATATATGATAAAAGTTGGAGACAGGAGAGGCTTAGTTTTTCTCTGAAAAACTGCTTGCAAACAGGAACAGGATTTATCTAGGCACAGCATGGAAGGTCCTGAAGACCTGCTGCTGGATGGCCAGGCCTGGCACGTGGGCTGAGCCATTCCTTCCTCACCTGCGGTGGTCCCTCAGTCACCTGGTCACTGCAGACTGGCCTTGTTGCTACTTGGTGAAGTCAGGTGATTAGGAGTTCTGGGATCTCATCTGAGCTCCGTTGAGGAATTGCTGCTACCTTTTCTACTTTTAAATTAGAAAAAAAATATGATCCTACAATCTAATTCTTTCATATAATTACTGAAACCAAATCAAAGCTCCAAAGAGATTATTTACTGCAAAGCAATGACGCTCCAGGGTGCCTTCAGGCAAACTCCAACATAGCAATCTATTCACCCTACAGTATTTGGGGAACAGGAGGCTCTCTTCTTCCCCCTTTTAAAAGCAAACAAACAATTTCACTATCCATCACTCCCATAACAGAAGTCAGAAAACCATAAGCAGCTACTTGCAGCACATTCCCTTAAAAGGTTCTACACAGATGTTGATTTTCCTGAAAAAACAAACCAAACAAATCTCAGCCTGGACACTACTGGCTGTTTGACTTGGCAGATCTTCACTTTCTGCTCAAAAGAAAGGACTGACTCCTACTGGTTCCGGGTTTCTTCTTTCTCCGTAAGTTTGGCTGTAATTTAGTGAGTCCTAATGATTTAAAAAAATTCTACCATTTTCAAGAATTGCTGCCTTAGTCTCAGGAGGCTAGTGTTTCTATGAAGATCTGAGCTTGTGAATTGGTATTCATAGCTAGAATATTATGAACCTGTTGGACAGGTGATTAATATATCAGATACAAGATTCCAGAGCAGGTATGTATATGTGAATAAACATAATGCTAATGCTAAGAGTAGTTAACATTTATTGAGTGCTTACAGAGTGCCTGACTGGGCTACGTGTTTTATCACAATATTTCATTTAAACTTGTAACAACCCTATCATCCCCATTTTTCAGTTGGTGAATTTGAGGCTTTTACAGATTAAGTTGCCCCAGGTCCCACAGACAGTAAAATGATGGAGGTTTGACATTACTGCTCAACCACTTAACCTCTTTTATAAAGTTCCACATCAGTGTTTCTAGGTTTCATATTTAAATACCAGATTGGACTTTCAGTTACCACTTCTTAGAAGTTCAGGTGAACAGGGTTGGAAGAAGAAGAGATGGAACACTTAACTAAAATGAGGTTGAAAGGTAACCTCTGAATTTCAGCGGATGTGTTTTTCCCTGTTTCAATTACCAGGAATAATCAGGAGAGGGTTGTAAAATGTGTTTTAAAGTGTTCCTGTGTGAAAATCACCTGGAGAAACTGTTTCATCAGCAAAAGGAACAAGATGCTGATGCTTCCAGTGAAGGACTTAAGTTCAGATTTTAGAGCCCCAGCCGGACTCTCTCACCATTTCTCATCCCCCCTTTCTTTTGGGGCATATGGCATTGTGGGCTGAGTAAGGGTTATGTCACCCACAACAGAGGACTGCACAGTCTAATACAGTTGGATCACTCCTGCCTTATTCGGATAGAGTGTTTTCTTTTTTTACTTTATTTTCTTTGATATGGCATCAAATTTAAATCTTATATTTTGGCTGTGGGCAACCTGGAAACAGCTGCCCAGACGTGGCAGGGAAGAGGAGAGTCCCTGCAGGTACACGCTTTGTTTCATGGCTCAATTGCTACCAAAACAGTCCTGGACACAGTGCCCCTCAAATTATTTTTCTCTGAAACTGATTTTTTCCAGTTAGTTCTGTACATTAGTTACAGAGTCCTGTATTAGTTTCCCATAGGGCTTTCCTGCTCATGATTCCTAAACAAGCTGATAAAAACTCCATTTTCTCCACAGAAATATTTAGGTTGTTGAGGCTTTCTCTTACCATAATTACTTCCTGAAATATGCAGTGGTCAATTTTTCCTGAATATTTTTACATCAAATTGGCACGCAAAACTTGGCCCTAGATATTTTCAGGTTGTAAAGCAGACTCCTGGCTCAAAAGAGCTGACTGGTTTCTATTACTTGCTTTCTGTATTGGCTGCTTATTGATTTGATTAAAAAAAAATCTCTCTACCATTTAAAAATGTGGAACTCCATGTGAAAACCAGGATTTCTTCTGTCCTGAAGAATACAGCAACATTTATTAAAAGAAATCACTATTTCACTCCTTAACTAAGAACTTCAGGAATTGGGGCAGGTAAAGAGAAAGATCTTGGCAATGGCAGTTTGATGAGAAATGAATTAATTCGATTATTTTCATGGTGTGGATCAACAGTAGTCGGCCTCCACAGAAGCCCCTGGCCTGAAGGCAGCTGGATAATCAATAGACTCACACAGAGGCATCTCTCCTCCCCAGCAGCCTCTCTCATCTTTTCTGGGCGGGCTCTTCACGCCTGTGTAATTCTAATTTACGTCAACTAGAAATCAAAGAAATTCCAAGAGGCTTTGGTCACAGCACTTTAGGGTGGACCTTTCACAATCTATTTATGTCTGTTCCTTAAGTAACGTGGCCCCCACAGCCCTCTAGGCGCCTCTACTGGCCCAGGAGAAAAACCCCAGCAGAAGGGTAGCTACCTGCTCTGGGCCAAGGTGGAGGCGGGATTAGGTAAACCAAGGCACACTTTCTCCTTCCCATCTATAACTATGCAGGGACACAAAGAACCAAGCATTTTAAGCAAAATGCTTTGCCAAGAGTGGCTCCCTCAATAACGCTCTTTAATGATACCCCAGACGCTGGCATTTTCAAATCAAATGAACAGTGTATAAAATTAGTTCTGCATGAAATTAAAAAAAAAATAGAAAGTGAAAGGGGAGCTTTTAAAAGCTCCAGCATTTCTCCATCCAACTGCTTTTCACAAGGGTTTGGCATTTGAGAATTGCTACGTTTATGATGTTATTCACTGCTCATAATTTAGGCCTGCGTCTCCAAACTTCTGTATTAACACACACTGCAGAGGTTTCCACCACGACACTTTGTCACTGAGGTCTGGCAAACTAGCCAGGCTGCCTCTGGTGAGGGCTGGTTTCTCCACCAGTGCCAGGCCATGGTGCCTCCTCCCTTCTCATCAACCTTGTCACCCCAAACATTTTTCATTAACCTTGAACACTGCATTTCCATTTGCCCTACAGCTTTCCCATGATTTTCTTGGTCCTTTTTAGTTTTGTTCTCCATCCAAACTGCCTTGTAAGAAATGAAAATATCGTACAATTATAAGAAACAGATCTATAGAGAATCTAGAATTCACTGAACTCACAAAAACAATTTCCATGACCAAAGCAACTATCTATAATTGTGGAAAATAGAGTAAACATACTGCTCTTATTAGAGACTCCTGTTGATTACACAAGTATTTTTAACTAAATCACCAAATAAATGTGAGTTAAGTTGATAGGTGATTTCGGGTCAACTCTAATTCCCAAGGTCAAGTAAGCCTTTGAACAGTGTTTAAGAATATAAGCTCACCCCAATTCATCAAAGCCGTCTCACACAGCGTTTTCTTCTCTTGGTTCTTACAATGCACTAAAGTTTAGGAGATTAAGTGGCGTCAGCTTCAAAACCCTCTAACATGCTTATCCATCCAGCAATCAGAAAAGCTACTCAAACAGGGGCTTCTTAATGCACTTCCTGACTTTACAACTGCATGGGGGAATGCTGCATTGTTGAATGACTGAAGGACTCCTCCCTAGGAATCGCCAATATTGTAGCCAAACATATTTACTGCAGTTGAGCTTAGCCCTTGTTTAACAATCCAAGTGTATGTTGCTTTCATCTGCAACAAATATGTTTAACATTTCTCATTTGCTCTCTGCTAACCTACCAAGAGAGACGGGGGTTGGGGATGGTGGGGGAAACACCAGTTTCCTACAACAAATACAATGCATTTTGTTATTCTTGCAATTCCTCAAAAGCTGAAATAAGGAAAAAAGCTTCAGTTTGGTAAAGTATAGCCTCCAAATTAAATATAAGTTGCCCTCAGTAAAACTGACTGGATGTGAAAGAACATGCAACTAGAATGTTCTTCTCAGAACCACAGGATCACGGAATGCCAGTGCAAGGACACACAGACTTCACAAACTCCATCTCTCTCCCGTGCAGGGATCCTACTGACACCATTCCTAACCGAGGGGTTTATTGAGTAGATGCTGAGGTTCCCTCCCTCCTCCATTGGCTCTGACTGATGTGCAGAAACACAGAGGAGAACTCTAATGGATTTTATTAGTGGTTAGCACATTTGGTTAAGGTAGGGAGAAAAGTGATAGCCCCAAATTAATTTTGTTCTTTAATGCTTTTCTGGCACTGATGATCACAGACTCCAAGAGACAGTGCATCTTCTTCTCCAATCCCTAATCATAGTTTTTCTCTGTTTCCTGTTTCTCTTCTTATTTTCACCTTTACTTTCTTGTTACTTTCTGTTTCCCTATCTACTTGAACTGTCTTATCTTCAACTCACCCTTTTCTCCCACTGCAAATCTCTCTGCATCCCTGTGCTGGAGTAGATGGTTAATAAATTGACTCCAAATACTGAGTGTCCTACGGAGGCATTAGTTTCCATTGCAAAGTGTATAGAGAGTGCAATTACTAACATCTTTGTATAAAAAATAATCTTAATTTTAAATTTAGGTGAGGAAAAAGCATAAAGGCAAAACATTCTCTAATCTGAGTTTATTTTTTTCTTTCTTTTTAATTTTCTTTCAAAATGGGATAGCAGGTAATGTAATTTTTTCTCATTGGGAAATTCCAGTATCAGCACAGGTTAATACAATAACATTGATGATAAGAATAATCAGTAACAGAGCATTATATATAATAGATACTATTCTAAGTGCTTTACATATGTTAACTCATTTACATGCTCATATTTCTACAAGATAGGTACTAATATCAACCTCATTTTGAAAACAAGGAAACAGGCACTGAGAGGTTAGTAACTGCCTAAGATGACATAACTAGTAAGTGCAGACCCCAGATCTGAACCTGAACTCTGGCTCTGCAGACCATACCCTTGCTATGAATTTCTTTTCTTTGTTACTCAAATCTTCCTTTGAATCTTGATGGTAACTTAAAATCTGGAGATGGATGGCATGATACAAAATCTGAAAACTGAATAGCTACTTTAGATTTCCATCCAACTAACCCAACAAGCATGCTTTTCTGTGCAAGGCTTTACTTGTGCTTTGTGTGTGGTTTGGAACTGTCTTCCATCCTCACAGAGTTTCTTATGTTTGGCTCTGAGCTGCCTTAAGTCTGAGGAAGCCAGATAGCAAGGCTGGGTCCAGCATCTCCCTGGGCTGCGCTGCACAGGCTCTGACCAGACGGCATCGTGCTGGAGCCAATGGGCCCTCAGAGTGGCTCTCTGTTTAGAGAAAGGATTCAGAGGCAGCCCAGGGAAAGGACTAAAACTCTCAGGGATACAGCTAATCGGAACAGTGTCTCTATTTAATTTTGGACTAATTTGCATTTGGGTAGAAAATAATCCATTTCTTAACTTAAAATCAGCAAAATGCTGGTCAGCAAATATGTCTGGAATAATATTCTCCTGTAGTAACTGTAACATACAACTTCTATAGTGTATCTCTGAAAACGGAGCTGATCTTAACAAATCTAAAGATGACAGATTAGAAATATGGCAGTTTCTGAGAGTGGTTGTGGACACATATGCATGAGTGCTTACATTTTGGTAGCTTTAGTTAGACAGCACTCATGGCAGTTCCTTCTGGAAATCGAGGAGCTCTGCTGTCATTGTTTCCTGCTTCTAGAGCACTCTGCCTATGGTGGACCCTTTAACTTGTCTTAACAGAAGTCATTTTAAAGTGGCAAGGTTAGCAGCAGCATTGGGTTGGTTAGTAAAAAGATTTGTGGGAGACTTTCAACCCCTGAGTCTTAGTGCTGTTGCTTAGTTACAAAGTAAGTCGCTTCTGGGCTGGGCTGAGAATATATAATAACATGCCTCTAAACATAACTAACTGGCAAAGGTCTAGTATAAGTTGGGATTCCAAAGTGTTTGGATAAAAGAATTAGTCAATTAATGAAAAATGACAAAGGACACAAGGGCTTTGGGCCATACTTCATTTGCCCCCAGATTGGCTACACTTAGAAAATGCATGCCCTTTGAATGGCATGTCTATTTAGTTTCACATTATTTTGCTAGATTTGTCCCTAATCACCATTTACAAAAGTAGCATATGTGTAAATTAGTACCAGATGACGGCATATTCTGAGCCAGTATCTGAACTGGACCTTTTCTAAGGAAGTAGTCCCCATGGCCAGAGACAGCCCCAGGGTTGTGCAGCAGCGCTGGACACACACTCCAAAGACCTGGTGTGAAGTCTTGCCAGAGTATCCCCGGGCCACTGACTGTTCTTTCAGAGCCTCTGTTTTCTCCCCTTCACAATGCAAATAACTATTTCTTAGACTTGTTATAGGGAAAACATGGAACAAACAAAGAAGAAAACACCTGCTGAGTGCCTGATGTCCAGTATCGTTTTTTGTTTTGTTTTGTTTTGAGACAGGTCTCACTCTATCACCAGGGTGGAGTGGAGTGGCACAATTATGGCTCACGGTAACCTCGGCCTACTGAGCTCAGGTGAGCTCCGATATGGAATAATCTTATTTACTATGTCAGAAGTATTCTTCTTTGCCGATTTATTCTGGGCATTCTACCACTCTAGCCTAGCCCCAGCCCCAGCATTAGGGGGACATTGACCCCCAACCCCTTAGAAGTGCCTCTCCTAAATACATCTGTACTACTTGCATCAGGAGTTTCCACCACTTGGGCTCACCACAGCCTGAGAGAAGGTCACTGAAAGCAAATAAATAAAACTGAAAGCTACTTCCCGAGTAGCTGGGACTACAGGCATGTGCCACTATGCCTGGCTAATTTTTTTTTTCTTTTTTTTTGGTAGAGACAGGATTTTGCCATGTTGCTCAAGCTAGTCTCAAACTCTTGGGCTCAAGCGATCCTTCTGCCTTTGCCTCCCAAAGTGCTAGGATTACAGGTGTCAGTACATAGGTTTTTATTATCTCTTTCTCAGTCTTCAAAGGGTCCCATGTTAAATGCTGCACCGTTTCCTAAACTCATGCTCACATCCCTGGCTGGCTCCACAAGCCTTCCGCCAGGACCTCTGGAACCATTTTTTATCACGTGCTAGGAGTGACATCTGATGTATGGGGAGATGCAAGTTCCCACATACCCCCTCACCAGCCCTTTCTTGGTCCCAAATGGCCAGAATACATAAATGTTGAGTACTGAAATTATACACCTGTGAAAAAACAATTTGGTACTGTTCTTTCCACCTTTACTATTACTGGAAACTTGGAACCCAGAATAGAATTTTATGGTTAGATCCTGCAAATTGCAGATTTGTCATGTAACCTTTTATATTTTGGTCTATGGACTTGTAAATAGGATGCCAAACTCTAAGCAGACTGTGTAGTATATGATTGTTTTTTCTTTCTGCTTAAGCACAAAATTCATTATTAAGTGGGGGAAATGCAAAGATAATCTCAGATTAGTTTACAAAAGCAGGCAAACAATGCATAGCTATAATTATATATATATATAAAAGGTGTATATAATATATGATATATGGGGGGTAGGGATAGAGAAGAAGAGAGGATATTACATCAAGCTATTAACTATACTGATATGTAGAAAGCAAACAACTTGATAGACAACTCTTACTTTATCACATCTCATCAGCCCCAAATATCTCAGAGACTTGCTGCTCTGTGCAATGAGGGTGGCTCCTTGATCTGTGATTTCTTTACACCATCCAACATCCACAGTCTCTATTGTCATGCTGTATCGCCCAATGGCTATCAGTGCTGCAAGAAGGAGCAGAGAGAAAGCACGAACGTTAGCAGTGTACAGGATCTCTATCTTATTACGACCATTTATCTCATTTCCTCACTAAATTTGTTCCTGAAATTTTGTGTGTAAATGAATGTTTTATAAACTAAATTAAATTTGAAATGCTTTAGGAAAGCTTCCCTATGACAAACCCCTTTGCAAAGTGAATAATCATTCCATAATTTCCCTTTCATTGGACATAACCTTTTATCAGTTTTATTCATTACAAGGTTACCTGTACTTTCATTCAGCTCTGCAGAACGAATAAATTAAAATGGATTACACATATAACATTTAAAAAAAAAAAGCAACAAGTACTAAATTTTACCCAAGATAACTTTAATTTTTTTTTTTTAAAGAAAAACCCATGTAAACACCGTCTTGAGGTGTGTTATACTGCATGTGAATGTCTTTACCAATTGGCATAATTTTTTCCATCTGCTTATGACCTGTAAAATGTAAGAGTATGTAATATTTTTCACATTAGTCCTTCTTGGGACTGCTAGGAATTAAGAGTACATGATACATATGGCTGAATTTAATTGGTGCCATGCTAGAGCACAGTAAAGGGAATGCATTTGCTACGGTGAATTTCCTCATCCTATCAGAAGTCTTCCTTCTATTAACATATAAAATACAGCCTGTTGTCTGTAAACTATGAGAGTATCTGTAGTCTTCTCGGCTGCTTAGCAGTGTACCACCACCAAAGTGCAGACACTTATCCTATAATCTATGATGTGCACTACTAATCACTGCAAAGCCCCATAACCCATCAGAGTGACCAATTGGTGAATGTTGCTCTTTTCTACCAACTTTGATAAACATGCCCACTTCTATATTTATGGAACAGAAAAACAGATTTCAATACCTCCAGCACCAGTTTATGGTGCACTGGTTTGTGAATCAAAACCCTGAAAACAATGCTATAAATCTCAAAAACAAAAGAGAAATAGTTTTCTGATAATTTGCTCATTCTAAAATAGCATAAGTTGATTTCTCTGACAATAAAGGTGAATGCTAGTTCCCAAAATGTGTTGGCTAGACAGATAATTTAGAGTGAAGTACTCATGCTAACAAATGTTTACTCCTACAGCTCACAGAAGAGACTACTTGGCAAAAATCTCTCTTTGCTAATTACCTCAGTATTTTTTTTTTTTACTAGAAAACCCGTGTCTGTACATTCCAGTATCAAAGCACTCCAAAGTAGCCAGATATTTAATGTTTATAAAAACAGCAATCATGATCTCAGTGTTTTCCAGTGAAAATACAATAGACAGCAATAGAGAGATAATTTTTTAAAAAATTCTTTATGTACCAGTTTGTTAATGTTTTCATCTTTGTGCATGCTGTTTCGATATTTAAAGTTTTCCAAGGGGTCTGGGTATTTGCCGCCTGCTAAAGGTTTGCAGAAATGATCTGAATACTATTTTTGTGTAGCAGGAGCAACATCCCAGGTTAATACCATTGGAGTCTCTGACCTAAGAAGATCGTTCTTTCTGGTATCATCATAACTTCCATTGATTATGATATCCTGAAGATCTGCTATGAAAAGTGCAGTAGGGGATGCATAAAATAAACCCCTTTTAACACAAAGCACTCAAACTGGGATCTCCAAAGATGACAAAGCACCAGTTGCAGGATGGCCTGAGGTTGGTAGATTTTGTGCGGTTGTTTTATTGAGCTCTGAGGCTAGAACACAAAGGGTGTGTACTATCCAGAAAAGCCCTAGACTATCAGAGCCTGCTTTATAAGCAGATGAAGAGTCAATAGCTATCAACTCTGGGTGGTAAAATCACTGACGTCTGATGTTTTCCTTTTCCTTTCTTCCTTCCTTCCTTTCTTCCTCTCTCTCTCTTTCTTTCTTTCTCTCTTTCCTTTTTTTCTTTCTTTCTTATACAAACTAAAACACACAATAAAGAAGGCAACTGTAGATAAGTTAGGGTATTCAGCTTTCTTTGGACCTAGTATTAGTTACTGAAGTAAGAATGGAACTTTATTATTTCTTAGCTCATTCATTTATTTAATAAACACCTTGTGAGCTCTGGAGCATTTCTGCCAACATTTATTGACTACATTCCATGTGCCAGGCTCTTGGCTAAGAATTTCAGGTGCATTATCTGATTTACTACTAACTGCAACCTATTAAGTCTTATTGTTATATCCACTTTAATAATCAGGAAATGGATTATTATAAAGAGACTGAATAACTTTCCTATTGTCACAAGACAGTAAGTGGGGGAGTGGATTTTAAGTTGGAATCCAGCTCCCAGCAGAATCATGGGGCAAGGCGCCTGGCAGGTCTCACAGGCTATGCCACCAGTGGTGGAACTGCAGTGTGCCATACTGGGCCTGTGCTGGCTACTGGGAATACAAGATTCGTGGAGCTCGGAGGCCAGCTGAGTGGAGGTGTGGGGTGGGTGCGAGGTGGGGTAGAAATGAGGAAGAGCCCAGTAAACAGTCACAATCCAAGGCTCACCCCCCCATCTCTTCCCTTTCCCAACTCCTTACCTTTCAGATCTCCGGTCAAAGGTCAACTTCTCAGAACTGATCACCCTATCATTTATTGCTATTGGGAATGTTGTTATTTGTTTACTTCTTTGTGGCCCATTCCCTTATTAGAGCGACAGCCCCTGTTCACTGTGGTATGCCCAGCACCTAGCACATGCCTGGTACAGAGCAATGAATATTAAAAATATTCATTGAATACAGCAACGACTATAACAGAGGCAAGCTAAGGGGGCGTAAAATCCCCCCTCACGCTTCAGGGAAACGGGGATACAACAGAAGCCCTCAGCTGAGTTAGGTCTTGAAGGATGAGTAAGCGTTTTCCAGATAAACAAAGGAGCAAGGATACGTATGCTGGGCAAAGGAAACGGCTTGTGTGACAGTGGAGGGAGGAGAAAGGACAAGCGGGCTGCAGGTATTCTATGTGGCTGAAGTAAAAACAAGTACAAGAAACTGGGAAGACTCATTTCAGAGATTTATTCAGTGACGAATGGCACTGGGGCAGGTACAAGAGACACAGAGTGACAAAACCAAGCAGAGTCCTTGATGTCGTGATGTTTATAGTCTAGCAGAAGAGACAGATGTGCAACAAATAAACATAAAAGTAAACATAGCTCTAAATTGTGACAAGTGCTCTGGAGGAAATGGACTGACCACTGTAAGAGAACAACATTTAGCTGGGGGTATCAGGGAGGGTCTCTCTGATGAAGTTACTCTTAATTCTTCCAACAACTCTGCAGAACAATACCCGTTTCAGAGGGGAAGAAAACCGTTTCAATAGTTCACCAAGGCCCAAAAATCTAATAAAGTGGCAGAAGCAGGGTGCAAACTGAGGTTGTCTGGCTCCAAGGCCAGTGCGTATTCTGTTACAGCAGTAGCACCTTGGGTGGGAGTAAAGCCTGCACATGGTGAGAACAGATTTCTCTTTACCACTTTTGATTCCGAAATATACACAAGTGATTTGCTTCTCTTTGACTATATCATGTCCTTGGACAGTTTTTCATTGTTGTTTCACAAGCTAGCTATAAAACCTGTAGTGTGGTCTAGTCTCGAGTTTGGTTCTAGCCTTACTACCTAGCAGATGTTTGACATGGAGATCACATTTGACTTTTCTGAGTCTCAGCTTCCTTACCTGCAATCGGGAAGTAGATTATACTTCATGAGGTTGTTTTGTGGTTCAAGTGAGATAATAGATGCAAAGGAGTTTGCACTACATAAATGTCATGATTTATTTGTTATTTCCCCAATCCACCCTACAGTTGTGTAGTTGCTATAAAATGAAAAGACTTGAAAGAATTTTGAAAAATAAACTCTGGGCAAATGATAGCATTATATAAATACTTAGTCATTATGTCACTGCTAGAGTTCTTGAGCTGCCTACTCTCTATCAGTGATCATAAACTTCTAGTCTGCACCTGGGCTGATAGGGCTGTAAATGTAACGTATGATTACTACCTTCATTAGAGGCTGTTGACACATTACAATGGTATTTATTGAACCTTGAAAAGGAATAAATTATGCAAGACTAATTCCTAACTCTGATGCAATTTTAATATACTTTTTAATGTGCTAAGTGCAACTAATGAAGAAAGTTAAATTTTAAAAAAGGTACACAAATTAAAAGCTGTAGTTCCGTAACTTGTGTGTTGATGAGGTATACACATTAACCCCCTAATAGTCATTCCCATAGGCATACAGATGACAGACAGGTGATTAAAAGACTTAAGCACACATGCACTTAATTTTGACTAAGAAATTCCATTTCTAGGAATCTACTCTGACAATATACCTCTAATAGTACAAAATTACTTGAATATATACAAATTGATTCATTGGAACACTAATTGTGGTTGCAAAATAATGGTAACAGCATAAATATACATAGGAGAGTGATCGAATAAACTATGTTATATTCACACAACTGAATAATACTATGCAGCTCTAAAAATATAAATAAGGAAGATCACTAGGAATCTGGAATAATTTTCAAATCATTAAGTGAAACAAAAGCAAAGGCAAACAGTTTATATGATGTGCTACCACCCTTCATAGAAAGCAAAAGAAAATATAATAAAGTACATATTAATCTGCTCATCTGTGCACATGTTATAGGAGAAGCATAAACCAGACACCACAAAAGACTGTAACTTAAGTTGGTAAAAAATAACAAAGCAGGCATGAGATGTGGGGGGTGGGGTTGTGAGGAAGAAGAGACAGAAGAAGAGAAACTTCTTATAACAGCTCTTTTTATATAGCTTTGCCGCTGTACCATAGTAATGGTTTATACACTTCCTAAAATTAAAAAAAAGTAAGAATCCAAAGAGAAACACAAACAGTAACAAACGAACCCAAATAAACAGCATAACCCAGATGAATAATACAACTCTGCCAAAGGTGAAAGGAATTAAAAAGGAATTTAAGTCACTTTGGAAACATGATCTTGACTGTACATTATAAGAGAAAAACAAAAAAGAACTCTAAGCAAACAAATACTGTACTATAGTAAGTAAATCTATTTGTCACAGGGTATGAGTTAGGAATTCAGTAACTACTCTGTGTAATCTAGGATTGTAAATAATGGCAGCTAGTGTTTTTAGAGAAAGAAGTTACAAACAAGAAAATAGGAGAGGCACACATATACACAGATACATAGATAGCTATAGAAGTAGGTAATAAGTACTGGATATGTGTATGCCTGCCTGGTTTAGAATACATGCATATATTTCCTAGCTCTTTCTGCTGAGAGGAACTGGGGGCAGTGGCACCCTAGCACCACTCACATCTTGGTTTCTAAATATCATTCTCCAGTGAAAGGAATCAGAGCTTCATAGAGAAATGGCTGATCCCAGGACTAGAGCAGGGAAAATACAAGATGAGTCTGGAACATCTAGTGATGTCAGAAAAAGAAGAGCTTTTAAAAGAATGGGGGCATTTCAAAAGGACACAGGATCCAATCAGAAGAAGCTGCCAGTGACCAAAGCTGGAATAACTCGAGCATCAAAATCAATGATAGCATAGATTATAGTTCAAAACATAAGTATCCAAAAGTCCATACTAATACCAATAATCAGATAAATATAAACATATTAACATCATATGTACTCCCTGATCACATCTACAATATTCTTGCCAAGTGAATAACTTCAATGTACTTATAAGAAAATATCACACAAATCCAAATATGAGAAACAGTCTACAAATTAATCCACTAGTACTCATCAAGAGTCAAGGTAATGAAATACAAAAAAAAAAAAAAAAAAAAGAACAAGGAACTGTTACAAATTGGATGAAACTAGGGAACTAGGGTGACATGACAACTAAATACAATGTGGGGTCCTGGGTTGGATCCTGGAACAGACAAATCATGGAAACACAGTTAAATTTAAATAAGACTTGTAGTTCACCTAATTTTATTGTTTCAATGTTAATTTCCTGGTTTTAATAAGTGTATTCTGATTATATAGGTTGTTACAGTTAGAGGGAAGAGTAAATGTAAACTCTACGATTTTTGCAACTTTTCTGTAATTCTAAAATGATTTCAAAACAAGGAGTGAAAAAAAGCATAGATAAACTAATAATAGATAACAAGTGAATGAATTAAGTGAGGACTAAAATTTTCTCAGTGACAACATTTTCACAATGGAACATTGGATATATAAATGTGAGGACTAAAAATACATTTCCTCCTCATAGAAGGAAGATTAGTCATACAAGTGCATTAACAAGTGACCTGCATGTGCCATTTTGTCCTTTCCAGTTCTATCTTCTGCTATGGATCTATGTACCTGTAATAAAATCAGAAGAAAAGCCCTAGTGCTTGAAAGAATTAGTGTTAAAATTTAACAGTAGGATTAACATCTTTCATGTAATACTTGGATAAAAGCCATTTGCAAAGAAATTTCTTGGCATGGTTACAAAGAGATAAATATGAAACGTGCTCTTCTTTGTAGAAGCCACAGAGCTCCAAAAACAAAGAAATGACACTTTCAGAATCATTTGTTGTGTTGACGGTCCCTGCGAAGGTTCCCTCCACCCCACAGGGACTACAGGGATGATTCCTAACTCAGGCTGTTCAGGAGAATCACAGGTGCCTATTCAAAGTACAGATATCTGAGTCCCACCCTTGAAGAAGCTATAAAAGTTTCTGTGATCCTGATGTGCAGCTAGGGCTGAGAACCACTGGAACAGAATGACCTACAGCTTGGGCAAAGTCAGTCAACTAAAAACAAAAGACTCTGCTTTAAAGATATAAATAGCTAATGTGTTCTGACATTTTTAAAACAATTTGGCCTCTCAAACCGTAGTTACTTTTGTATATAATTCAATACTTTTATATCTCTTTACTTCTAATTTATATTCTTTCCATCCATTTTTATACATTATTATATTCTCCTATTATATATAGTAAACCATACACTGACCACACTCTAAAACATTTTTCCAGATTGTTCTTTTGTTGCAATACTTTGTAAACATTTTCCTTTTCTTCATTGTACTTATTTTATATTTCTAATGTAGCACTTACCAGAGTTTGTTTCATGTTAAAATTATTTATCAACATGTTTGTCTTCCTCATTAGATTGTAAAATCCTTGAAGCAGTGAATATGGAGTGTGTTTTATCTAAGACCTCTGAATGTCTGAAGATCAAATGCCACTCATTTTTCATAGTTTTAATTAACTTTCTGGAAGCATACCTAACTGTAGAAAGTTGCACATGTCTGAAGGGTACACCTTGATGAATTTTAGCAAAGTTCACACGGCTGTGACAGTTTCCAGACTGAGAAACAGAGCAAGCCCAGCACGCCGGTAGTCTTTCATCCCCCACTTCAGTCACTTCTATTCCCCCCAACAAGGATAATCATTATCTTGACTTCCAGCCACACACATTACCATTCCTATTTTTGAACTTTATATAAATAGAGTCAAATGCCAAACATTCTTCTGGGTAATTAGCTGCCCATTATGCACGTGAGATCCATCTACATTGTTATGTATACTGGTAAGTGTTATGTGTTCATTTCTCAATGCTGTATATATAATATTTCATTCTGCTGATGGACATCTGGGTGGCTTCTGCCTCGGGGCTATTACAGATAATACTGCTGTGAACATTAGCATACATGTCTTTGTGTGGATATATGTTTTCATTTCACTTGGGTAATTACCTATGGGTGGAATTTCTAGGTAACATGGTAAGTGTATGTTTAACTTTATAAAAAACTGCTAATTGGGAGGCCGAGGTGGGTGGATCACAAGGTCAGAAGATCGAGACCATCCTGGCTAACATGGTGAAACCCCGTCTCTACTAAAAATACAAAAAAATTAGCTGGGTGTGGTGGCACGCACCTGTAATCCCAGCTACTCGGGAGGCTGAGGCAGGCGAATCGCTTGAATCCAGGAGGCGGAAGTTGCAGTGAGCCGAGATTGCACCACTGCACTCCAGCCTGGATGACAAGAGCGAGACTCTGTCTCAAAAAAAAAAAAAACAAAAAACAAACAAACAAACAAACAAAAACCTGCTAAAATGTTTTCCCAAAGTGGCTGTATCCAAGGTTCCAGTTTCCCTTGCATACTTGGTACTTGATAATGTATCTCTAATTACAGTCATTCCAGTGGGTATGTAGTAGTACCTTATCATGGGTTTTAATTTCCATTCCCCTAAGGATTAATGGTATTATGTATCTTTTTCATTGTGTCACACTTTAAAAAAATTCTAGCAGAGTGCCTCTACTGTTGTAATACTTGGTAGATATCTACTACATTAAATTGATGAAGGGAAGGCACATAATTTTTCTGTTATTAGACAACAGCAAAGAATAGCTTTCTAAATGACAGATAATTTCCCACGTAATCTGAAGACATGAAACTTACGTAAATTCAGGAAAATATAAGGTTGTAGAAAATGTTGCAAATGCTCAATTGTTTGTGAAAATTTTAAAGAGTCATTTTTTATTTAGGAACTTTGAATCTCTGAAAATAAAGGGAAAAATACAAATAATAAAAATGATCATCAATGATGGATAACATTAGAGACTAAACATTTGAATTGTGCTAGCATTGTCAAGCAGGGCATTCATTTTATATAACTGCTTATTGAATTCAGAATAGCAACACGCAGGTATTGTCTGACTCACAAAGGGAGCAAGCTGGCTGCGGCCCTTGACCTTTCTGGGAAGAGGTTCTCCTGCCCTGTAACTCCTGAAATGGTAATTCAAGCCTTATTTATAGGTTTCATCTGCTTTTCTTCCTATGATATGAACAAGTTGGTGGAAAACTCAGTTCAAGTGAAGAATTTTTTAAACAAATGTCTTTTAAGCATCAGCAGCAAGGATAAGCATTTACCCCTTGTCCCTTCTTATTTATTTTTTATTTTGAAGACAGAAAGACACAAATTTGATTGAGTATGTAGAAATTATTCCTATATGTGACTTCTAAAAATGTCATAAACAGGGGGCACATTTAGAACTAACCTATATTTAACAAGAACCTGCTCCACTGCTCTGGTTTTCAGTAGTGTTGTATTTGGTGGGAACCAACTCTTGGAGTAGAATGTTAGGTTCCCCTGACAATCCCCCTATTAAATTTTAAAATTAAAGATGAAGAAGCAGAAGAACCTTACAACTCTAACATTAGCTGAGAATCTAAAGTCCCTGGTTCAGTGATTCTTTTTTATTCCAGCCTGCATAAATACATATATTACTTATCAAAGAATTATGCATCCTTTTCAATATCCTGATATTACATTAGATTTCCTCACTTTATGAGAAGTGAACTCTGGGTTTAAATATGTTAGTTTGTAGAGATGGAAAAGTACATTAGTGTCTCTGTCATATATCTGCCTTGTCCTGCTCTCTAAACTGAGTTTTTCAGACCACTGTAGACAAAGCATCAGTTTTAAGCAGGTCTCAGATTTAAAAAAAAAAAAAAAAATTGTCTGAAGTTGGGCATGGTAGCTCATGCCTGTAATTCTTGCACTCTGGGAGGCCAAGACAGGCAGATTGCTTGAGGCCAGGAGTTTGAGACAAGCCTGGGCAACATGGTGAAACTCTGTCTCTACAAAAAATAAAAAAAATAAGCTGGGTGTGGTGGCGTGCACCCATGGTCCCAAGTAATGGGGAGGCTGAGGCAGGAGGATTGTTTGAGCCTAGAGGGTGGAGGTTGCAATGAGCTAAGATCACGCCACTATATTCCAACCTGGGAGACAGACTGAGACCCTATCTTAAGAAAAAAAAAAATTGTCTGACCCAGAGTGCAGCAGAGTAGGATGTCATTTCAGTGAATGCCACTTAAAAGACACCAAGGTTGGTGAAAACATACATGTTGTCAGGCTGACCAATAAACACTGTAAAAGTATTTTGACAGTGAAGCAAGGGAAACCAGAGGAAAAGGGAAGAACATGTGGGGGATAATGGCAGAGTGAATAGATTATCTTTTCTTTTATTCAACAAATATAAATTGAGTACCACTATGTGTCAGGCACATGTTTCAGCAGCTGGGGATAAAAAGATCAAATTCCTGGTCCTGTGGAGCTTGTATTCTGGATACAAATAAATAAGTAGAATATATAATTTGTTAGATGGCATTAATTCTTTGGAGAAAAATAAAGCAGGGACCAGGACGAGAGTGCTGCAGTTTTAATGAAGTCCGATAGGGAAGGCTTCACAAAGACAGTGACATTTGACCAAAACCTGAAGCAGTGGGGGAGTAAGCCATAATGATATCTAAGGGATAGATTTTCCATACAGAGAAAACCTACTGCCAAGGCCATGAGGTAGAAAGACTGCTGGTTTGTTCCAAAACCATGGAGTGCCATTGAGATGAGATCAGGGAGTTAATGGAAAGAGGGTGGAAAATAACCTTGCAGGCCATTTTTAACAATATTGGCTTTCACTCTAAATAAAATGGGAATCGGCCGAAATATTTGGGGCACAGAAGTGATATGATTTAAGTTAAATTTTCAAAGAATTGCTCCAGCTTCTGGGTTGAGAACAGACTGTACGGAGGTAAGAACAGAAGCAGGAAGACCAATAAGGAGGCCATTGCAATTATCGAAGCAAGAAGTGATAATGGATTGGCCCAAGGCTGCATAACAGAGATGAGAGAAGGGGTTGAATTCTGAATAGATTTTAAAGATAGGACCAACAGCATATGCTCATAGATTGAACGTGGAGTGAGAAAAGAGGACTCAAGGATGCAAAAGAAAGAAACTTTCTTGGCTCTTAGATTGGAAAGAAATTTCTTACATGGAATTTTACATAGTTGCTCTTTGTGTCCTTGGGTGTCTAAGTGTCCTTGGATTGATGGCAATACGCTGATTTCTTAGACCGGATGTAAGCTCCACTGAGGGGGCACAGACCACTCTTATTCATCTTTGTGTCATCATTGTCTAGCTGAGTCTTTGTCATTATTCGATATATATTTGTTTAAAGAGAAATACTCTTCAACTTACAGTGGGGTTATGTCCCAATAAACTCATCATAAATTGAAATTATCATAAGCTGAAAGTGCAGCATTTAATTTGCCCAACCTACAGAACATCACAGCTTAGCCTAGCCCATCTTAAATGTGCTCAGACACTTACATCAGCCTATAGTTGGGCAAAAACATCAAACAAAAAGCCCATTTTATAATAAAGTTATTGAATATCCCATATAATTTATTGAATACTATAGTGAAAAAAAAAAAACAAATGGTTGTATGAGAACTCTAAGTACTGTCTCTACTGAATACGTATTGCTTTCACACCATCATAAAATTGAAAAATCATAAAACCAATGTAAGCTAGGGACTATCTATATGTACATATTAGTTATCACAATTATAAGCACTTGGGGGGAAAATCAGAAAGGGGTCTTGTTTATTCTCTAGAGTTCACACTCAATCTTTTATTCTAAAAATATTTACTGGGTAGCTACAAGTCCATCAATGACCGTGATGACTGTGTCCCTGAGATGTCTTTGCTTGGGGGAGATTATACGTAATACATATTTTTCCTTACATGGTTGTGTATTTAAAAATTTTCAATATTATGCACATTTTATTTTTACAAAGTAAAAAGAAAAACATTTTTAAAAAGCTTCTACTGAATAGATCACTTCATTTTCCCAGAGTAAAATTAAGAACCTGACATTTCCTACAGTGAGTTTTCTCTCTAATCCAGTGCTCTTCAAGGCAAACAAATCTATTTACTGGTGCCAAAATCTAACACCTAAAATCATGTAAAATTATGTGAAAAAAAGCATAAAGCTATTTATAAACTAAAACTAAACACAGAAAATGTAGCACAATTGTTTCTCCCTACCTGCAACGAGAACAGTTGTAACTCAGAGGCTGTTGTCTGGAGTGTGGATTAGTGCAGATTATTTGCAATAATTTTTGCTATGGGCATTTCTGCCATAAGAAAGGCAAAGGAAATAAAAACATTAAATTCAAAACATTTTGAGTTTTGATAGTTTAGTAGAGAGCAAGATTAGAATATAGCAAACAAATTTTCTACGTTCTTTTTGTTTTCTATTTTTTCTATTATCTTCCTACAAATGGCCCCTTCCATTCCCAGTTTGCTATCTAATCTACCTGTCTATCTCTCAGAAAGTCCAGCAATTATTTCAATCCAAAAATTCAGCAATGGGACTTGTGGGTATCATTGTCAGGATTTGGAACCAATGAAAAAGTAAGGGACAAAATCAAAGGACTGGGAGGTAGGAAAAGAAAGCACAAGAGGAAGTAAAAAAGCAGGAAGGGAAAGGAAAGACACTGAAAGAAAGAAGTTGAGGTACATAGAGAATAAGCAGGATGGATGCTACAGAAGGGAGAGGGCCGGTTCTGGATCTGCTCAACTGGGAGCTTAAACAATGCACACAAGCACACTGTTCACATGTCCATGCACACATATATATACACAAATACACAAACACACATTTATCCCTAGGCCCTAACCCACAGGTAGATTTAGCATGAAGCTAAAGAAGGTTGAGCTTCAGGATTTATCACTTACATGGACCTACACATTAGAAGGGCCTAGAAGTGTGTTCACATGGTAATATGTTTTGGAAAGTTTATAAAAACAAGATACTGTTATATTTTTTTCTTAAAGAGAGACTCCATATTGTATAATCCTCAGGTACTACAAAATACTGAATCTGTCCCTGACCCAACCAACAATATTCTGATTCCAGAGGGTTTGGGGATAAATGCTGTATCTTTTTTTTTTCTTAAATGTCACCAAGTGATTTTGATACACAGCCAGGTTTGGAAATCACTGACGAAGGACTACAGACTGATCATTTTAATGAGTCTCTGACACCTAGGTAGTATTTATTTCTGTTAGATTTGCCACCATTGATTGTGACGTAAACCATATAACACTGTGTAGTTTGGAAAAAGCTGACAATTGGCAACATTCACTTCCACATTGCAGTGATGAATCACGTAACCCTCTGTGCCGAATAATTAACTATCCATTTGTATGTACTGGCTGAAGTGATATAGTTCTTTCCAAAGAGGAAGGAAGGGAATTTGGACATAACATTAACAGTTGTTAATACCAAGCAAATACAGTAAATTGGATTTATTAAAAAGAGTATGTGTGTGGATTTCTCCCTAGGAGTTGATATAATTTGTCTAGCTTTCTAATTATAGCTGGGACAGAAAATGGCTGAACCCAAAGACCTCTCACGGTATCTAATAAACTTTTACTTACAGGGAGAACATTTCTTGGGTTGGAGAATGACAAATAATTTACTAAGCTTTTCCTGAAAGATAGCTAAAGGTGTTTCACCTATATCCAGCTGATGAATTAGCTTTAGCTAATAATCAGTGTCATGAGACAGGGAAGAAGCAGCCTGTAATTACTTTGAAAGGAATGAAGGAACAGATCTGATAAACTAAATCAGCTAATTCCTCTAGTGGCATACTGAGTGGAAGAGAAGCTTACTTTACTGCAAGTTTTAAAGTGAGGCAAAGATGGAGGACATTGGTTATTTTTACCTGCCTGGCATAAATTCTCATTTTCTCACAACAAACCCTCAGTTTTTCTTTCCATAGGATACAGTTTGGGGCATATGATCCAAGATTCTCTGCCTTCTTCAGGCTAGGGGTAGGCATGTGTCCCAAACCTGACTAACCTTTATCAGTTGCAAATAATCTGAATCCTGCCTGGAATGAGTTAAGAAGAAAACCAGCTGGAGGGACATTATATATAAATCTATCCTGGGGGACATTATATATAAATCTAACTCTTATATATAATTACACATGAGTGAGATTTATACATAACTCTCATTCATGTATATAATTATACATGCTTTTAAAAATGTATTTGTTTTTACATAAATTTAATCAAAATAAAAAGACCGAATTGCAGCTAAAAGAATCACAGAATTTCAGCTATTTCTTTACCATAAAATGTAATAACTGTTAGAAGAATTTACAGCAATTAAGACAAAATTTTATGAAACCTTTAATAATTTGGAGTCATTTGAAAAATTCTGCACTTTAAACTCAGACAGAACCTGTTAGGAATCAGTTCTAGGAAAGATGAGAAAACTGGCAGGCAGTTCTCCCTTTTCCCTCTTCCTCATCTTATTTTTATTAGCTATATTATTATTTTTACATTGTCAGGTTTTAATGTTTCTGTCTTCTTTTATAACCATAATTTTCATGGTTCTTTTGCTCTGGTTCTATACTTAGTATGCTTTCATCCATAATTTTTTTAAGCTTTTGAGATGTTTATTGTGATTAATGTCTGGTGGCTAGATACCACCTTTAAGCATTTTTTTTTTCAAGAAAAATTCATCAAACATAACCCTAACACCATAAAAACCCTAGAAGAAAATCTAGGCAAAACCATGCAGGACATAGGCAAGGACTTCATGACTAAAACACCAGAAACAATGGCATCAAAAGCCAAAATAGACAAATGGGATCTAATTAAACTTAAGAGTTTCTGCACAGCAAAAGAAATAATCATCAGAGTGAACCAGCAACCAACAGAATGGGAAAAAATTTTTGCAATCTACCCATCTGACAAAGGGCTAATATCTAGAATCTACAAAGAACTAAAGCAGATCTACAAGAAAAAAACAAATAAACACATTCAAAAGTACGTGAAAGATATGAAGAGACATTTTTCAAAAGAAGACATTTATGAGGCCAATGAATATATGAAAAAATGCTCATCATCACTGGTCATTAGAGAAATGCAAACCAAAATCGCATTGAGATACCATCTAATGCCAGTTAGAATGGTGATCATTAAAAAATCTGGAGACAACAGATGCTGGAGAGGATGTGGAGAAATAGGAACACTTTTGCACTGTTGGTGGGAGTGTAAATTAGTTCAACTACTGTGGAAGACAGTATGGCGATTCCTGAAGAATCTAGAAATAGAAATTCCATTTGACCCAGCAATCCCATTACTGGGTATATACCCAAGGGATTATAAATCATTCTGTTATAAAGACACATGTACCTGTACGTTCATTGCAGCACTGTTTACAATAGCAAAGACCTGGAACCAACCCAAATGCCCATCAATGATAGACTGGATAAAGAAAATGTGGCACGTGTACACTATGGAATACTATGCAGCCATAAAAAATGATGAGTTCATGTACTTTGTAGGGACATGGATGAATCTGGAAACCATCATTCTCAGCAAACTGACACAAGAACAGAAAACCAAACACCGCATGTTCTCACTCATAGGCGGGTGTTGAACAATGAGAACACATGGGCACAGGGAGGAGAACGTCACACACTGGGGTCTGTTGGCAGGTGGGGGAGCTAGGGGATGAACAGCGAGGGGAGGGGGAGGTTGGGGAGGGATAACATTGGGAGAAATGCCTGATGTAGGTGACGGGGGGATGGAGACAGCAAACCACCATGCCATGTGTGTACCTATGCAACAATCCTGCAAGATCTGCACATGTACCCTAGAACTTAAAGGACAATAAAAAAAAAAAAAAAAAGAAAGAAAGATTCATCATATAATCCCTAAGTTCTTGTATGCTTAAGGAAGACTGGTACCCTCATGCTTGGGAAGAAACAACATGGCTAAATAGTAAATATTGGGATTATCCTTAATTTTACCTTCAAGTCTTTATAGATAGGTGCATCACAGTTTGCTATGAAAAAGCCTAAGTCCAACATTATTTCTTACCCTTCATATGTATCTAGCTTTTAATGTCTGAAGCTATATTGCTCTTCCTTTGTGTCTTAGGTCAATACCTTTATCAGGAGATGTTTTTATTGTTCTGTAGCAATTTATTTAACTGGAACTTGACAAGCTCTTTTAACCATATAGATTCAAAACCCTTTAGACACAAGATCCACAAGATCCACAAGCTTCACTCCTGTTCTGTTTTCACTCCCCATCCCCATTTTTCTGCAAATGATGCTCTCAAATAAAATGCAAGGTACTGTAAATAGGTACTGTAAATGATCCTATGTTTGTTCCTTTCAGATCGTTTCTTCTTGGATTGACTGGGGTTGGTTATCTGTGGGGAATATGGGGAGGTGATTAATGAGCTAGAGCTGTCTGTGTGTCTAGTGTTGTTACCAAAAATCTATTATTTCCTTTATGCAGGCACACTTGTCCTCTCAGGGTTCTATGTTAAAGGGTTACGTGGTACTAATAACAATGATTTGGGTCATTTTTGTGTTGAATTCTGGCACTTGCTCTCTGTCATCCTCTTTGCCCACTTCATTCTGGCAATCTCCACCACTTGGAGGCAAGGTGACAGACAATGCAGATGGCTCATCAACATGGTCTGTCCATTGGATCCCTCTTCCCTGACATTTTTGGGATGTGAAACTGGAACTCTTCAAAGACATTCTCACCTCTTCAGGGACTGGTATACTACTGGAGATTCATGACTCTAAACAAAGAATTGCTGGATCTGCCTTTCTTGATGGGGATACTCATTTTTATGTTAACCAGAAGTATCCTGCATCATTACTTTGCTTAAGAATTATGAAGTTAAAGAGAGTCAATAATGTTGATAAACAAATTATGCAAGGAATTCTTAAAATTTGGGTTAATTTCACTAATATCTGTTGTATGATTATTTCATGCAAAATAAAAAAGAAGATTATTAAAAAGAAAAAGAAAGTCCTTGTCTTCACTTTCAGTATAGCAGGAAAATAAATAAAATAGAAGATATTTATACTAATATGACAATGCAAATACTGTTCACTGCTGAGCCACCTAGAAGGCGAGTATTGTGAGCATCCACTTAAAACACTGTGTGACACTAATCATCTCCATGTGAGCCTTACATCTCACATATCACAGTATGTGCTTGCATATCACAGTAAAAAAGTGATCTCTTGCAGTTCTTGCATATTTTTGATCGTGTTTAGTGCAATACTGCAAACCTGGAATAACATCATGGGACATATACAACATGCAACAAGTGATGCTGGGAATGCTCCCAAGAAGCAGAGAAAAGCCATGACATTACAAGAAAAAGCTGAATTGATTGATATGTACTATAGACTGAGGTCTGCAGCTGCAGTTGCTTGCCATATCAGAATAAATGAATCCAATGTAATTACCATTGATAATAAGAAAAGAAAATTTGTGGAGCTCTCATTGCAGCTATGCCACCAGGCATGAAAATTTGGCATTTTTTTTGTGAAATACTAGACCTTTTTATCTTGTATGGAAAATACAGCTTTTATGTGAGTAGAGGATTACTATAAGAAAGACACATCTATAGACTTAAGTATAAGTTAAGAAAAAAAATGCAGTCATTACAGTAAATGACAAATTAAACCAAAAGGAAGGCAAATGATCTAAAGATGGAGAATTTAATGCCAGCAAAGGATGGTTTGATAATTTTAGGCAGTGGTTTAGCTTAAAAAAGATACCAAGATAATAGGAGAACCAGCTTCTGTCAACCAAAAGGCAGCAGAGTTCCCAGATGTCATTAAGAAAATCAAAGCAGAGAAAGGATATCTGTCTGAACAGATTTGTTATGCAGATGAAAGTGCCCTATTCTGGAAAAAATGACACAAAGAACATTAGCAAGGAAAAGAAGCAAGCACTAAGATTTAAGGCAGGAAAGGACAGGCTAACTCTACTGTTCTGTGCAAATGCAGTTGAATTCAAGATCAAGACTGCCCTTATCTAGAGAGCTGCTAACCCTGAGCCTTGAAGGGAAAAGATAAATACCAGCTGCCAGTCTTTGGTTGTACACCAAGAAAGCCTGAATAATGACAACCCTTTTTCTGGATTGGATTTTTGGACGCTTTGTCCCTGAAGTCAGGAAGTACCATGCCAAGAATAAACTGCCTTTTAAAATTCTTTTGATATTGGACAATGCCCCTGGCCACCTAGAACTCCACGAGTTTAACACTAAAGGCATCAAAGTGTCTACTTGCCTCCAAATGCAATGTCTCCAATTCAACCTCTAGATCAGGAAGTTGCAAGGACCTTTAGGCTCAGTACACATGGTACTTTTTGGAAAGAATTATCAATGCTGTGAAAAAGAACCCAGATAGAAAGAACATATGAAAGTCTGGAAGCATGACACCATTGAAGATGCCATTCTTATTACAAAAAAAAAAAGCTGTGAAAACTATCACTGCTGGAGAAAACTGTCCAGATGTGCATGACTTCACAGGATTTATGACAGAGTCCATCAAGAAAATCATGAACGAGATTGTGGAAATGTCAGAAAAAAAAAAAAAAGGTGAGGGGTGGAGGATTTCAAGATGAGGATCTTGGAGAAATTCAAGAAATAACAGACACTACACCATAGCAATTAACAAAAGATAACTTGATAAAGATAAGTACTTCTGAACCAGTGCCAGATGATGAGGATGAGGATGAAGAAGAAGCTATGAAAGAAAACATATTGACATTAGACAATCTGGCAGAAGGGTTCCTATTACTCAAGACTGTTTTTGACTTTTTTTTTTTTTTTTAAATAACATGAAGCAGGCACTGAAACTAAAGTAAATGGTGGAAGAAGAATTGGTACCATGGAGAAACACTTTTAGTGAAAAAGGAAAATAGACAAAAATTATGTCATATTTCTGTAAAGTTACACTGAATGTAGCTGCCTCTCCTGCCGCCTCTTACATGTACTCCACCTCTTCCTCCTCTGCCACCCCTGAGATGGAAAGACCAGCCCTTTCTCCTAAGCCCACCCAATGTGAAGAAGATGAGAATGATGACCTTTATGATAATCCACTTTGACTTAATGAATAATAAATACATTTTCTCTTCTTTATTATTTTATTAACATTTTAAAATTATCATTATACTTTAAGTTCTGGAATACACATGCAGGTTTGCTACATAGGTATACATGTGCCATGGTGGTTTGCTGCACCCATCAACCTGTAATCTACATTAGGTATTTCTCCTAATGCTATCCCTAGCCTATCCCCCCCCTCCCTGACAGGCCCTGTGTGTGATGTTCCCCTCCCTGTGTCCACATGTTCTCATTGTTCAACTCCCAGTTATAAGTGAGAACATGGAGTGTTTGGTTTTCTATTCCTCTGTTACTGTGCTGAGAATGATGGTTTCCAGCTTCATCCATGTCCCTGCAAAGGACATGAACTCATCCTGTTTTTATGGCTGCATAGTATTCTATGGTGTACATATGCCACAGTTTCTTTATCCAGTATATCATTGATAGGCATTTGTGTTGGTTCCAAGACTTTGCTATTGTGAACAGTGCTACAATAAACATACGTGTGCACGTGTCTTTACAGTAGAATGATTTATATTCCCCTTTGGGTAAATAACCAGTAATGGGATTGCTGGGTCAAATGGTATTTCTGTTTCTAGATCCCTGAAGAATTGCCACACTGCCTTCCACAACGGTTGAACTAATTTACACTCCTACCAACAGTGTAAAAGCATTCCTATTTCTCCACATCCTCTTCAGCATCTGTTGTTTCCTGACTTTTTAATGATTGCCATTCTAACTGGTGTGAGGTGCTATCCCATTGTGGTTTTGATTTGCATTTTTCTAATGACTTTTCTCTAGTTTACCTCATTGTAAGAACACAGTGTATAATACATACAACATAGAAAATATGTTTTAACTGGCTGTTATGATATCAGAAAGTATTCTGATCAACAGTAGGCCATCAGTAGTTAATTTTCAGGGGGATCAAAAGTTGTATGGGCTGGGCTCACACCTGTAATCACAGCACATTGGGAGGCTGAGACAAGAGGATAGTCTGAGGCCATGAGTTGGAGACCAGCCTGGGCAACATAGTGAGATCCTCCCTGTCTGTACAAAACTTTAAAAATTAGCCAGGTGTGGTGGCAGGCACCTGTAGTCCCAGCTACTTGGAAGGCTGAGGTGGGAGGATCACCTGAGCCCAGGAGTTCAAGGCTGCAGTGAATTATGATTGCTGCATTACACTCCAACCCTCTTAAAGGAAAAAAGTTATACATGGATTTTTGACTGCAGAGGGGGCTGATGCCCCTAAGCTACACATTGTTCAAAGGTCACTGTACTTAAATTTAGGTTAGTCCATATAGGTGAATGGATGATTTTCTAAATGTAAGTTGTACATATCTAGATGTACTTTATCAACTGGAGAACTGTATTTACTATTGAGTAAAATAATATCTAAAATTAAATCCTGAGAAGAGGGAGTGAAGGTTGAAAAATTACCTGTTGGGTATAATATTCACTATTCAGGTAATGGGTACACTAAAAGCCCATACTTCACCACTCAAAACATGTATTTTTTAAAAAATCTGTACTTGTATCCCCTAAATATTAAAAAAAAAAATTCTGGATGCTTGAAACGTCTCTAAATAGTCTCAAGAAACAGTTTCTATAATTTGAATCTTTCCTTCATAAAATATTTGAAACACTTATTCTGATTTAATGAACACCTTATGTATACTAAATATTTTTATTTCAAGATATGTGAAAACAAGTAAACACCTGATATGTTTTGTAAGAGTATTTTCAGTAAGGATTTTTTTTGCTAAACTAAGTTTATCAACAAGGCTTGATTCAGTTTGCCTTTTAGTAAGGCTAATTCCACTTGGTTTAATTGAAGCAAATCTTGATGAAATAGTATTATGCTTCCATTTACTTCTTTCTATCATCTACCCACAATATATGTAATAGTCATTATATTCAGTCAACTATTTCTCAGGTCAAGAGAGACGTCTTCAAGAAAATAGACTATGATTGACAGTTCTCCCAAATCAGTAATACCATAAATATTTATACATACAGTTATAAACAAACTAGTATTAGTTTAAGAAATGCAATTTATCCTTGGTGATAATAGCTTTGAAGGTTAAAAGGCAGAATTTAACATTTTAGCTCTTTAAAATTTTATGCTTTCAACCAAAACAAACTGTTCTAACTAAAGACTAGCAGATAATGTAGTTCTCTACTGATGACTACATTTCATTTTTTAGATATGCTTACAGTATATATAACTACTATGTGCTTAAAATTATTTGTGTGCATTAAATGTATTACTTGACAGAACTCTTGAGACATTAAGTAATGAAAGATTTCAAATAAAATTCCATTCCCAAAAGCTTCTACTTAAGTATTTTGAATTTCTTGAAGCTTCTTATATAATAAAATCTACTGAATTTTAGGTTACAATCTCTTTTAAAGTGAACCCTATAAAAGCAGCAAGTTGCATCCACTGAGGAGAACTACCAAAGTTCATGTACTTAATTTCTTGAACAGATTTTATTAGATGCTAAATAAAGTAAGCCTCTCCAGAGACAGTATTACATTTCAGGGGATTAGAGGATTTGTAAAGCTACTATCTGCTCATAATGGAGGGCTTATCAACTTAAAAATATTTTTAATGATTTTACTGAGTATATTATCACATCCATGAACATAAGCTGCATTTAAGACTGTAATGAAGCATGATCTAGTGTTTTAATTGTTTTTATAAGAGTTACATAATATTTGTAACCATTCTTCAGTATATCATAAATTTTCTTAACCTAGATAAAGCACATTTAATTGGTATTGAGGGAAAGAAGGAGTCCCATATAAGTGAGATAAACACCTGGCACAATCTTACTACTTTACAGTGGGTTATTTCATGTAAAATTGCCACTTTTGTGGGTCAAAAATTGTTAAATATGGACAATTTCAAATGGCTCATCTCATACACCAAAGATTTCTTATTTTATTAATAACTATTTTAGATAGAAATAGTTCTGAAAATTTTTACTTTCTTGATTATCTTTTTAAATAGCCTTTATTAGATCTAGGCAAACCTTTCCTTAATGATAATGATTTCACTCTGCTTTAGGAAGAAGCTGTGCTCACAACTATTGAAGAGATTTTACTAAACTCCAATGCCTAAAGGACCCATGTAGGTAAAGGGAACAGGCGAAGGTGCTTTTATATATTACTTTGACATGGACACAATTTGTCTGCACATTACACACAGAAATATCTTTCTCCTCCATAAAGACATGCACTAGCTCCCTTTCTGTATCCGTCACTCATTTCTCTGGGCCTGCCTTCCTATTGCTTGCTTTTGATGGTGACTCAGATGTAACGAGTATATTGTTCAGTTTCTTTTTAGCCAGACTATTTTTAAAAACACACAAAGATAAATGGCAACCAACACTGGCCCTCCGTGTTGGGGGAGATAATGGGGAAGGGTAGGAACTGGGGATACTGAAATGCCCTCCATAAAAGTGTGGGCTGTGATAAACTGGAACTACATACACTGCAGTCATTTAAAATTCGTAAGAACGAATACTTTTCAGGAATGTAGATGCAGCATTGCTATATCTTCAATTCTTCAAGAGAGACTTGAAATAGATTCTTAAAAATGTGTATCACCTGACGTTTAACTGCTAGCAACCAAAAAAACAAAACAAAACAAAAAAAAAAACAAAAAAAACAAAACAAGACAAAACAAAAACACTGTGTAGATGAACACTGTGAGACCTAAACAAAACCTGTTTGTGAGACGAATATGGCCCATGGAGTTTGGAATCTCTGCTCTAATTGTTTCCGTATTATGTTGCGTTTTTTGAGGTTTTCTATGTATTTACCTCTCTTCCCTTGTTTTCATAGCTGTTTCTCAGTGGTTCCTAAGTTTGCTGGATACTTTGAGAAATCAGATCATCACACTTGTCACAACAGTATATAAAGTTGGAATTAATAGGTTTTGTGGGAGGAAAGGACAAGAGATTTCTCTGAAATGATTTAATTTATTGATACATTAAATCAATTAATGTATCCAATATATCATCACAGCAGGTTTTTAAAGAAATATTTATTACTGGCAATCTACTCATGCAGCTAGCAGCGTCAAGAGAGACAGGCAAGAAAGAGCAGCTGCCATGTGTTATTATCGTACCACAGCATTTCTTTATTAGAGTAGGAGTTGCAGTGGTCAAAATCAACACTGCAAAATTTCAAACAGCTAAGTTAGGCTGATCCCTCAGACCTATGCAGAGCATGAGTATCTCAGAGGCTGTTCTTCTCCTTCCATAAAGTAAAGCAGCTACCTGAAGATGAAGCACTCTTGGAGACCATCTAAAAATATCTTTTAGTATTTTCTTCTCATCTGCCATTATTTATTTTTTTAAAAGTTCTTATTATGGAAATTTAAAAACAAAAGTACAAGAGATTTTATGCATGCACCTTGTGGTATCTATTTTAATTGCACAAAGTGTTTTTTTTTTAAATAACTTGCAGGCTTTTGGTTTGTGTTCTAGTTGAAGTTGGTTGGTAATTGATCTCTAGACAATTGAAATTTTACTGTAGTTTGTATAATAAAAATCATCATTCACCACACTGAATAAAAAGTGAAGAGAACAGAAATTTTGTGTTTTGTCTCAGTAATTTATAAAATTCAAAAACTTTCCTTGTGTATTTCATCGACCTCTACATGATCAAAATGAAAACTAATAAATCATTTAGATTTTGTCTTTGTAACTGTAACTTGATTTGTAATCTAAGCTTACACAATGAACAAAAAGACCTGGGCAACATAGCTCTGGAAAATATTTCACATTTTACAGACCTTACAGTAAGACATGTCATTCTACATTATTTTTTTTGCTTTTAATTTTCAGTTTCCATATTAGCTTTACTTGATATACCTTTAAAAGAAACTATCACTGAAAAGAATTAATGAGGTATATTTACAGAGGCAGTAGTAATCAAACATACAATAATTCATGAAAAATGCATTTATTGAGCATTTTCAAGGACTTGAAACAGTATCTCATCCTTACTATAACACTGCAATGTATGAAGGCAAGCCACACAAAATTGATATTTTTGTAGTCCAAACGTCAGCAATTATAAGTGGTTCAAGTTAATAAGAAATATTAGCATAGACCTTATTTTACAGAAGAGGAAACTGAGGAAACAGAGGTGGAATGATTTGTTTATAGTCATGCAGTTAGTCAGCAGCAAAACTAGGATTCAAACTGAAGTCCGCCTGGTCCCAAAGCCTATACTCTTATACCAAAAAACAGTGGTGGGGCATCTGCTGATCGGTGAAGACAGAATAAAAGGAAAAATGTAAAGATAGGTCTTTAACTATAATGGATTTATAGCTTGCTTAGGGAGAAAATAATAATCCAAAATTAACCCGGAAAAGTAGAAACCATCCTAACAAAAAATGCAAAATGATGGGACATTTGTTTTTACATCATGATTCGAGCTTTATTGGTGCAACTTCAGAATCAGCTTCCCTCTGCTACTCTTCAAGTGCTTTTTTTCTTGAGGCCATTAGAGCACCATGTCACCGGTTGGCAAGAAGAAGTATTGATCATATGATCCAAGTACTACAAGCGCAGCTTTCTCTAAAATATCTATAGTTACATATTTATAAGATTTACATTTTGACTTTGATATCTGTATAATTCATTACAAAACAAACAGACTTCTAAAATATTAATGACTCCAAGCCTGGATCCCCTTTCCAGAGCTCTCCACTGCATTTCTGCCTCCAGGGCTTCACCTGGGTGCTCCAGAGGTACTCAAAAGCAACACGGCCATTTATAAACTCACTACATCGTCTCCAACCTATTCCTCCTCCTATTTCCCATCTCATGATGGCACCATGGAGTTGTCCAGATCGGAGCCAGGAGAGTCACCTTCCACTCCCCCCTGCCACTGGGCTCCACATTCAATCTGTAATTCATTATTGATCCCATCTCCTAAATAGCTCTACCATCTCCCCCAGCGTCTCCAACCCCACCGACTCTGCTCTACCTGGATCCTCATCATCTCTCCCCAGTCAACGACCCAGTCTAACTGGTTCCTTGACTCCAGTCTTGCCCCACTCCAATCTAGCTTTCCTAGAAAGGAAGCTTTCTGTTACATCATCTGATATAAAACTATATCTAGTTTCTAGTCATACCAAGCATATATAAAAGAGGAAAATCAACCTTCTCTCCTTAAATAGGCTGGTTTGGGGCTTGAACCAAAGGCACAGACATCATAAACACTAGATAATTCAGGTTTTGGCAGGTAAGTAACATTCACTGACAAACAGGTTGGGCCTATACACTGGGCTCCTTAATGGAATATTTATTCATGCTAATAATCAAATATAATAACAAAATCCAAAAGTATATTTTGCTTAAATAAATTTGCTAAAGGACCAAATGTGTAAAATAACATCAGTGCTTATGTATTATCATTCTAAGAAGATGTAACATATGCTTAATTGCTATTAGATATTTTAACACCAGGAGTGACATTCCAACACAATGCTGAAGAACCCCCAATTCTGCTGCAGGACCTCTGGGTCCCTCATTTCCAGGGGTAAGGCAGAAGAAGGAGGAGGGTAAAGGTGGGAAGCAGAGGGAAGAGGAGGGAAGAGGAAAGGAAGATCCCAAATAAGTGAGATTCCTAGCTTCCTGCTTCCAACTCAAACAGGGCAGCTGAACTTTTTTGCTATATATATATATATATATATATGTGTGTGTGTGTTTGTGTGTGTGTATATGTATATATATATAGTGGATTTATATATACTATATATAATATAGTGGATTTTCACAAAACTTAATAAAATAATAATAATGCTTAAAATATGAATTTAAAAATTACTACTCTATAGTCTAAGAGATGAGAAAAATGAGATGAGAAAAATTTCAATTCAGTGTGTAGCCACTATATATATTATATATAGTATATACTATATATAATATGGTATATAGTATGTATGTATACTATATATATTATACCATAATATATATAGTATACATACATACTATATATAATATAGTGGATTTTCATAAAACTTAATAAAAGAATAATGCTTAAAATATTAATTTAAAAATTACTACTCTGTAAGAGATGAGAAAAATGAGTAGATGAGAAAAATTTCAATTCAGTGTGTAGCAACTATTTGTATATATACATAAAAACAGTTTTCATCTAAATAATCCTTAATGTGCTCACTCAGAGGTGGGTGTTGAACAACGAGAGCTCGTGGACTCAGGGAGAGGAGCATCACACACAGGGGACAGTTGGGGGGGGTAAGGGAGAGACAATCAGGGGTCGGGAGGGAGGGGAGGGTGGGGAGGGATAACATGGGGAGAAATGCCAGATATAGTATGCACCTAAAATAAAATAAATAAAATATTAAAAAAAATAATCATTAATGCAAAACTGATTCCTCTTTCATAAATATAAAACGATTCTGTACCCCTTTAAACATTTTCTGTTTAAAATATCTGATATATTTCTAAAAAGAGCTTATCCTAAATTCAAGATTTTATTCAACATTGTTCTGATTAATTCCTTTTGCTTTGATTTCTCATATAATCTTTTTGTTGTTAAGCAAGAATGACCTTAAAACAAGGTGTATGGAATACCTCCTCAGACATCCGTGTTGATATTTGTTTGCTATTTATGAAATAATATATACTTTGTAGATATTGTGAAAACGACACTTTAAAATACAACAAATACACACAATTACAGACATGTATAGTTAAATACAGCCAGCAACAGGTCAACCTGAGCATACATATGATCACACTGTATGTACTACGTTCGTGTATGTATGTATATACCTTCTCTCTCCTGGATATATACATGAAGCTATAACTCACCCCACACTAAAAGATTATTTTCAAGACTTTGTCCATCTGGAGTTATTTCCATATTGGAATTTCATATCACACTTTTGGGGTAAAGATTCCTTTTTAATAAATTCTATATGTTTCACATTTTCTCTGGGCCTGATCTGCCTCAGGCAGCTGTGGCCTCCCGTGGTAATTTGTGTGCCTACCTTTATGCATTAAGTGCCTCTGGGCAACATTTCTTGAGAATGAAGTACAGGACTGCAGTCAAACTCAGCAGGAATATAAGGGCATGACCACATTGGGAACCAATCTAATATTATGCCCAAAGGAACTGAAAAGGAAAAGAGGTAGACTACATGCCTAGAGAGAAGATTTTTTTTTTTCTCAAGGAGTTTAGCAAAACTGGTTAAATTCCCTGGATCCAAATGTATATTTTGACCTTTTCTTGGAAACTAGATGACAGGCCAGCAAGTAGTCAGAATAATTTCTACTAATACATATTTTTTTAAAAGGATGTTCCTTAAACATCGTAGAGATTTAAGATGTTACATTTACATGTATATGCTAAATGTGAATAGAACATACCCAGTATTTATTACTTTAAGCTTCATATACTAACATATAATGGATATAAATCATTTTAAATATAAATAAAATAAGAGGGAAAGCAAGATAGCACCCACTGTTAGGAAAAGCGCTTTGAATAAACATAGCAACTACAAAACAAATGACAGTTTTTGAATTTTTACTTTGTGGTAACATCATGCTAAGTGCTTTCAGGTACATTTACCAATTAATCTTCAATCCATTCTTGGGATGTAGATGCTATTTGTATCATCTAAATGAGGAGGCTACATTACAGACGACTGAGCAAACTTAAGGACCACAGTTAATAAGAAGCAGGGGACAGGACTGGAGCCCTGGTCTATCTGACCATGCCTGACCCCAACATCCCACCTCATACCAGTGGATAATCCGATAAAACTCATAAAAGAAAGAAGGTAAAAAGATTTGAGTGGGGAGAACATGTCTAGGAAGAGAGTTAATAACTGGAAATTGTTATGAATAGTAAACTAAAGTAATCAAAGAAATTTAAAAGCAACTAAGGAGTGGAATAACCTTTCATTTAAACAGTCTGAACAAAACAAAGAAACTACACATTCCTAAATATTATGCAATATTTAGGTAGCTTATAATACTACTGTTACATTAAACTTAATTTTCTTTCAATTAGGCAATATCTCGACAACAGTTTCCATTCTGCATGGAAAGTAATGTGATACTGAAATGCAAGGGCAGACATTTTCTAGTCAGTTAGAAATATAGTCAAACTTTCAAATCACAATTAATATCTTTGTAAAATAGATAAAACTCCCATGATATGTATAGTAACTCATTGATGAATGGAGCAAAACATTAATAGCTAATTTGCACCTTCCTACCTTGTTGTCCTCTACCTCTCCTTGACCATATCATCCATTTACACTTCACACATTGACCTTGTAAAGACCTCTGAAGTGTGACTACAGTGTAATGAATAAGGAGTAGTCTCAAAAGACGATTAATTTGAAGGTGATAACAATGATCTAAATGGGGAAGTTCTAGTTATGTTGGTTAAAGATCAGTCACATTGCTTTATAAGCATCCTTTGTGCTTTTAGAATGAAATTATTCAAAAGCCACAAACACATACCTAAAAGCTCAGTACTAACCCCCTGTGAACTCTCAACACAGTGCCTGGCTCAGCACAGCTGAAAACTAGTATCTCTCCAAAATGAAACAAAATGAAACAAAGCAAACAAACAAAAAAATGGAGCCAACTAAGTAAACCAATAACCAACGTGATTCTACCTGGCAGCAGACTAAGAACCAATTCTGATATATTTTGGTTATTCAGTCATAGTTAGGTTATTTGCTAATTTCTTCAGGATTCAAATACTGTCTCTCACATACAGAGAATCCATTCTTTAATTCAGCAAATGATTGTAGGGATCTACTAGGTTAAGTTCCAGGCACAAATGCTTAGGCACAAAAGAATGGGTTGAGTGGGAGACATTTAAAATGTATCATTTAAAGCCAAAAATATTCATATATTCAAATTTAAAGGAACTTTGAGCTCATTTGAGAAGACGACATATATAAAAACTGAGATACGTGGCCAGAAACCTACATACAATTAATTCTCCATAAAGAGCTATGGATTTATATGTAGGGATAATCTCATATATGCTAGAGTAGTCAGAATACTTAGGAGAAGCTCACTATGAGCAGGGCCACTGAAGAACAAGAGGGCTGAAAAGTGACAGGACGACACTGGGGCAAAGGCCCTTGGGTGGGGAATGCTCATGGTAGAATGGAGTTCAATGAGCATATCAGGGAGCATTTAAATCTCTGGAGAGAAACCGCGAGCATCAGGGTGGGAAATGTAGTTTGAGATCTTCTGAGGACACTGTTAAATGTGAAATGCCAGTTTGGGAAGCTGAACTGCATTAACAGCTCCCAAAGCCTCAGGCTTGTGGATCTGGGACAGTGAACTCCTTCTGAAATGGTTCTCTCTGCTGTGCCAGCGCACACCTTTGCTGGCTGCAGCACGGCAAGTGGCCGTCGTGATAGATTGTGCCCCATCTTAACTATGATTAACTGAACCCATGATAGTCTCATTTGTACACTTAAATGAACAAAAATAGATGTTTAGAGCAACCTATATTGAGATTCTGAGTAAAAAATGAACAAAATTAAATAGAATTCTATACTGTGAATCAATGTAGATTGAGTAAAAACACAGTGAAGGGAGTATTTCCAGTCAGACCATTTTGAAGACTCATTATTAACTCCTTTAAGTGGATTCTGAGTGCTTCAGAAAGAACAATTGAGCCAAGTTTCCTTGGAAAGAGCCACAATTTGTGCACAGCGCTTCAAGACTGTCAAATTAGCTTCAAATAATGATACCTACTGTACGTGAACAATGTTTATTGCTCGGTGGCTACACATAACTTGCATATTCTTTAGACTAACAGAGCTTCAAACCATAATTAGCTGCCTTGCCTAATGAGCACATGGAACTTTGGGAAAGTGGTTGAATGAAATTGTCTTTAAAATCCTTGAACAACAATGAGAATAATAGAAATACAAAGAACAGCTATTAGTTCTAGAGGCCTTTGAAACGTTTTTCCCCTAAACTAAAATATTTCTTCAGCCTATCCTGCATCATAAAATTAAGTAGCAAAATCTTACTTTTCTCACTAATTAAGGACTTTTTGCCCAAGGGATTTTTCAAGAAAACACAATGGCAGCATCTCCTTCACATCCTCTCCCAAAGAATTCTGAGACTCTAAATAAAACGTAAAGCTCTAGTGCAGAGACAAGAGTGGTGAGCAGAAGGGCTGAGCACAAAGATTGAGCAAGGCCGTCAGAACGCATCAAGCCTCACTCTTGAAGAACTGGGACCAGACCAGAGCAGTCCTCTACTTCCAAGGAGATTTAAACATTTCAGGAATAAAAGTCAGTCCTGGGGAAGGCAAACAAATATATTTATATTTACCTTACTATTATTGCTACGAAATGGCTGAATGCATATGATCCATTTTGGTTGCATTCTACAAATCTGGCTTCTTTAGAAAAGTCCAGTCACTAAACTATTCTTGGAGAGCTGCATACACTGAACTAAAGTGACCTCACCACAAGCCACTCAAATGCAGCTCAGAATCTCCAATGTCATTTGCTTGCAGTGTGGAATGGGGGTTTAGGGGAGGGGGGTTATCCAGGGTGGGTAAAGGCCTGGCCATGGGGGATTAGGGGACAAACTATTCAAGCAATTCAAAAAAAGAACTTGTTAAAGGAAGAAAAGAAATAATACAATTGGGCCTGACTCTTTTGAAACTTAAGTATGAAGCAAATCAGGTAAATTTAAAATCTTACATTTTTAGAAACTGAATCAGTGATAAACTATAAATATCTATACTAGGACTTCTAGAAGGCTGGCACATACTTTTAAGGCAATTGTTTTGGTCTTCAAAACAACAAAATGAGAAAGAACATGGTGTAGCAGAGATTCTCACTAAAAAGTGTCCATCTGAAACTGACAGCAAGCATCACATTTGATGGTCCAGTAGTGTAAGTGTCCATTAAAGCCATAAACAAGTAAGAGATGCCTCAAACACTCCCAGTCTCCACTATATTCATGGTCCTAGATCATCACAATAAAAAAGTAGAAATATAAAACCTAAAAATTGGAAACAGACAAAATGATCAGGATTTTCAAAGGATATAATTGCTTACCTAAAAAAATACAAGAAACTCAAACTGACACACTATTAAAAATATTTTTTAAAATGTACTAAGTTAGCCAGTTACAAGATCCACAAAACCAGCTGTATTTTAATATAGTAGCAAGAACCAGTTAGAATTTATAAGAGAGAAAAGATTCCACTGACATTAGGAATGACAGCAAAAAAAGTTATATAGGAATAAACCTAACAAAATATTAAATAGCTTTCTTGAAAAAGTATAAAACTGTATTAAAGGACATTAAGGAAGACCTAAAATGGACAGCTATATCAAATTTAAAAATGGGAAAATCCAATGCCATAAATAATGTCCTTTGTCTTCAGAAAAATCATTCTGTGCGAAACTACATTCAATGTAATCCCCTAAAAATACCAACATGATTTTTAAGGAAAGTTTAAGAAATTAATCATAAAATTAATATGAAAGAATATTATGTGACAATAAGTAAGATAATTCTAAAAAGTAGTTAAGAGTGGGATGAATCTGCTAGATATACAGTCATTATGTAAGTTAGAGTAATAACACTATAGTGTTGGTGACAAAACAGTCTAGCTGAAGAGATTCCAGGAACAAACCTGTGGATGTATGAAAATTTTTATCTGTAAGAGAAGTGCTATATCTAATCAGAGGTAAAAGGATATTGATAAATGATGTAGAGAAAATTCATGTTTCCTGTATTCAAATACACAGATGCCAATATTACATATAAAAAGCAAATTCTAGGTGGATTAAAGACTTAAACCTTAAAAGAAAACTGAAATAATTATGGTACTAGAGGAGAATATCTGCTGACTTTATACTGCAGAGGGCTTACTTAATAATAGAAAATACTTACATGATGTTTACTCTGTGCCAGGTACTTTATATACATTAACTCACACACCTCACCGCGATCTACAAGGTAGATACTATTACTATTCTCATTTTACATATGAGGAAATGAAGGCATCTAGAGATTATGAAGTTGTTCTAGACCTCACAGTCAGTAAGTGACAGAGTTGGAATTAAAATCTCAACTGTTAAGGCCTAAAGCACATAAAGGAATAGACTGATAAATGTGGCTTCAAAAATTAAATTCTTCTAAAAGACAAATACATTTTAAGCCAAGATAAATTTAATTGGCAGAATAAGAGAAAATATTTATAGCATGTAACAAAATAGGGTCAAGAATATATATTTTAAAATTTTACAAAGGTCTATAAAAACAGAAACATGGGCAATGGCTACCAATAATTTACAGAAGAAATAAAACTGGCCAGTAAATACATTAAAATGTTATACTTCACTAGTAATCAGGGAAATGCAAATTAGAATGTCACTGAAAGGATCCTTCTCATTGGACAGAATAGCAAATAAAAAGGTTTGATAATATAAAGTGTGGGTAAGAATTAGGAAAATGGACTCTTTCTCACACTGTTGAGGGGGAGTGTAAATTGATGTAGCCACTCTGGAGGACAATTTGGAAGTAGCAATTAAACTGAAAATGAACACAGCTCAGGACCCAAACATTTACAATACTAACAGCTCTCCTTATCAGGAGTACTTACCTTGTGCCAAGCCTGTAACTCCACACCTTACATACATTATTCATCTAATCCTCATCACAACTCCATGATGAAGAGAATGAAGCTCAGATTGTTAAGGTGACTCATCTAAGGTCCCATAGCTAGTAAGTACAGTGTTAGGACATAACCAGCAAAATACATTGCTCGCTGCACTCAAAGAGGTTCACTGAAGTATTTGTAATAGTGAAAAATGAATAAGAGCCTAATGTTTACCAGTAGAGGAATAAATAAACAAAACATAGTATATTAATTTCATGGTATACACAAAGTGGTTAAAAGAACAAAGTACATCTATAGGTATCAATATGGATGAATCTCAGGGAATCCTGTTGAATGAAGAAAGCATGTTATTGACAGATATTTACACTCTGATTCTATTTACATAATAAAAACAAAATGTCATATATTTTGGATGGGTACATACATATAAATATTTATAAAGTTGTTTGGAAGTATGACCACTATGAAAGTATTTTCCACTAAGGAAGAGAAGAGAGGGTGAAGAGGGAGATTGTAGCTAAAAGGAACTTCAGTTTTATCTAGAACATCATACAGGTTATTAAGGGACAATGTATTCATATATTATCAGTGCAATTAAAATGTAATAATAAGGAAAGTGTACAATTTGATGCCCAAAGAACTTGGGTTCAAATTTTAGCTCTGCCACTTATTTTCATATTTGGCCAAGGAATCAAATGTTCTGAAACAGTATAGTATAAGAACTTAGGGAGGAGCTAATGTCTGATGTGCAGGTGGGCACTGGGGACCCTTTCAAGAATTTCAGTGGCTTAACTGGGTTGGAAATAGCTAACATAAGATTACAAGTGCTTTAAAAGCAGAGATCATATTTTATTTATTTTTTATCTTAACAATGATTAGCTTTTTACACAGTAGGCTCACAATACATATGGAGAGTGGCTAGAGAGACTTTAGGAGAATGTATGAGTTGATAGGGACGGTGAGAAGGAGCTGAAGAAGCTGGTATGGACTACATTATTTACCACCAAGAGAGTAGCCATGAAGGGCAATGAGAAGATGGCATTTTTGTGGAACTGACAGATTGAAGGAAGAGAGGTTTGTTTTGTTGCCTTAGTTACATTCCAAGTAGGCAGAATGTAGAAATGGCATGTCAAGACTTGGAGTAGGGCAGAGGAGATGGGATGAGAGAAGTGTATGTGCAGATGGTCGGGTTAAGAGAAGTAACATTTTCTTCTGATATGGGAGTGTAGGAAGAGAAGAATGTGAAGAGATAGTGGTGATGTGGATGACAGTGATGATCATGACAATGATGATGGTGTCACTTTTTATGTTCCCTTGATCCTCAGGGAGTGCTACTTAGGTTCAAAAGGTTTAGAGCTCCCCTGAGAATCTTTGAACTTTAAGCGAAGCAGGTCCACCAACTCTTGACTACACTGCATCCTGGAGATTAGGGGTGCAGGGTGGGAGGCAGAAAGGGGCACACTCTAATGCTTAGACTTCTCCCCTTTAACATCTAAGAACAGCATTTGGGGCTTAGCTTCGTAAACAACATGAAAGAGATGCTATTTGCTCAGGGCAATAGTGTCATTCCTTATTCTGCAAAAATTATCAGCTGTGGGTAAAAATTCAAATCCAAATTAGGGCCAAGCCAGGGCAATTTTAGAGCTGTAAAAAACAGTACAAGAGCATGCCACACAGGATTGAAATGGGCATATTTTGATGATATTATGTAGACAGGCAGGAAAAGGGAAAAGACTTTAGGTTTCATTTTAGGTTTTTTTTTTTTTTTTTTAACAAGAGGCACTTCACACAATGATGTAAGTATAAAATGCAACCATGAGTTTATGGTATGAAAATTTAGTTCTATAGGAATACTTCATTATAGATTTAGTTTAAAAACCTACATTAAAACTGGTGAAATGATTCCTGTCAAATTTAGCTTTTCTCTAAACCCTACAAGTAGTTCACCGAAACGGGAGCAGTGTTTCAAATCAGAGAGTATAGTCAATTTAGGTAGACTGATGGGTCACTGGAGTCATGGGGGAAATCTCTCCTTTATCTACTGATTACTCCTTCGAAAAGTGAATTTGCTTCCAAAAGATAAGGCTGCACCATCCCTACCTGGAAATACCCAAATAAAGGAATTGGATGAGTTCTGTCTGCTGAAAGGTAAAGGGGATGATAGGCAAGATAAACTTTCCCCAACTGGTTTCAGCTTAAGCATCTAAGTCTGTATCTTTTTTTAGATTCACAGGTGCAGGGAAAATTTGCTGCTGCCCCCGAATTATTCATTTTCATTTAAGAATCAACCCATCCCGAATACTTAACTGTACTTAGGCCGGATTGAAGCCATCCTCAACTCTGGGGTTAGGCCTTCATTGGCTTAAACACACTTGTGTATTCCATCCACCTGGCCACAATGGTGGGTGGGCATCTGACATAAGTCAGTCCCATCCGAGTGACCCCAGGACTTTTGCTGGGAATGCTGGGGGAGATTTTCTTTCTTTCTTCAGGATGGTATTTATGACATATAAGGTCCAAAGCTATCGTAGCCCTTTCTGTTACTATAAGGAGAGTCTGCCTAAGAATAACACAAATATATTAGACAAAGTGGAAGGAATCAGAGAAAAACAGAGCTGAAGCCTGGGAAATGTGAACTGTTGCTCCAAACCTTACACATTACTAGAACTACCTCTTAATTTCCATTAGCTAATAACCCTCCCTTCTTTGTTTAAATCAGTTGAGTTGCTGTTTTTACTAATTGCAACCAAAAGATTCCTGACAATACTCCATTTAGTTGATTAACAGTTTTAAAAATAAACATGGATAGAACACTGAACTACATTTTAGTCTTTGATGAAGAATAAACTATCTTTTGTATAAAGAAAATCTAGTTTTTTACTATAATTGAAATTTTAAAATATATTATTTGCTTAGACCCAAGCATCTCTTCATTATTTTTGGCACAGCCCTGAAATTTATTCCATATGGAATCTGGAGAGGGATGTTTGAATTCTAAATGAAGAGTCTCAACCATTACAAGCTGCATAAAACATAAGTAAAACATTTTTGCCAATTTTTTAAATTTGTATACCCTATTTTAGATCTGGGAATCTGACACTAAAAATTGTCTCAGATTTAATGTTGATTTGTATTCAATGCCAACAATAAAAAAAAGAACCCTAGTTAATATGTCTTTGGTGTTTTTATTTTAGAGAACTGCTATTTCATAAGAGCGTTTTCCCAGACTGGGTAGGGGCTGGGATAGGGGACTGGTTTATTCTTTATATGTGAAGAAAAATTTCCACCAATCGTCTGGAAAAAAATACACAACAGTCTTCTTTTCTGCAAGAACTTATGAAAGTAATGAGATGTTTTCCCCTTAGCTTCTAAGAAATTTACAGTGAGCCACTATGTTCTTGCGTAATCTAGTCTTGGGACATATAATTTTAGAAGCTGAATGTACCTTTTTGCATGTAGAAGCAAAAGTAATTTTGGTACTTATAATAAATCAACAGCTAAACAGGAGGATTGTGTTTACTCTAGCCTCGTCTGCTGCCTTATTCAACTGCTCGAACCAAATACCTTAATCCAAACTTGACTTCCCAAACATTTCATCGTTATTGCTAGTTCCCGCTGTTCCCCGCTGTCTGTGTTCAATCAGGCTGACACCTATTGGTTCAAAGAACTTTACACATCTGCCAGCAGACAAAGGATATGTGATGCCACATCTGCATGTTACCAGTAGGCACCTCTGGACTTCTCATCTTTTGCAGATATTTTCACTCACTGTTTAAAGATTCATTTAATACTTTTCTTTGCTCCAGACAATAGATTTTTCTTCTTCTGATGGGGCAGTCTAATAAGAACATAACCTGGTTGCTTAAAGATCTTCTGTGTAGCACAGACCTTACCTAAGCCACTGCTAGGTAGTGTACATGGTGCAGTAAACATGAAGTCCAGATCCCTGGTGTTATGTCCATATTTATTCAATAAAGACTAGGTGGTTTGAGACTATAATAATCAATCCTTTGTTTTCACAAGGCTTTATGAAATGTAAGGCCATCTAAACATGGTTAAGGTCATGCTTTTAAAGTCTAAAACAAAATTTATAAGAGAGGTTGGGAATGCTCTTTGTTGAGACTAAAATCACTGTAAGAACCCAACTTTATACATATTCTACTTGAGCATGGGGGTAGGGGAGTAGGGTTACCCCATGTACTCTAATGTCTGTAGTTTTCCTCAAAGCTGCATCACCTCCTGCTTAACTTTTTAAATACAGTTTCATGAGATAAAAATGACACAAAATAAAGATATTTGGAATATGCAATTTCAGAAAAGGCTGTTCTTTCCTCAAAGACATTCAACAATAAATAGGTATTATGTGTAATCATTTTAAATGAAGTCAGTTTGCTAAAATTTGCTATTTTTATTCCACAGCACAGGCTATACAAACATATTTCTTCTTTCTTATATAAGAAAACAAACCTCTCAAGTAAGCTGTCCTACTTCCCATGGCTCCTGGGCATAAAATGTGCTATTTAACTAAAGAATATTTTACTTCTTCCTTTTATCTTGTTCATCTTCCACAAAATAATGTACACAGTTCGCCTTCAGAACAGATTGAATGGGAAAATGCCTCAAACATATGTGGTTAAAAATTTTTGTTTTCTGAATTAAAAATACTCAGAAGCAGAAACTCTTTTCTCATAACATGCTAATAAGTTAGTCTCTGAGTATGATCAAAGGTGTACACTAAGACATAGCAACTTTTGGTTTAAGAATCCTATTTAGGATTTCCTATTTCATAGCCTGTCAGTATATTTCTATCTCTTCATAAAGACTTTTCAAAGAAACTAGTAAAAGTTCACTTTGTAAACCCTGAATATCTTTTACCCTGTTAACTTGCAAATATTAATAGATTACTACCACCACCACCACTATTACCATTACAGCTATTATTACTGGTTGCTGACAGCAACTGTCAACTTGCTAGAAGAGAGCAAACAGTGGGTAGGAGAAGCCTTCTTTATTTTCCTATTCTAATTTCTAAGATTACTGAGGGTTTAAAATGATCTTGTGAGGATGCTGGCAAAACCACAGCTGAAAATCCAGAGAACGAGCATTCTATAAAACCTAAGAACGAAATAATATCAAAAGCTTTACAAAGCTGTGGGTTTTTTTTTTAAAGAAGGTGAAAGATGAAAGAAAAACCTGCACAAGTAGCATACCAAGAAACAGATGGTCTTTTTAAAAAATGAACCGAGAGTGTGCCTTTCACAAGTACGCTTCTTAATTGTAGCATACTGAGCACTTTCATGCAGATGATTTCAATTGCTAAGCACAGAGTCGAATAAACAGGGTTAGCTCATTGACATTAAATGACATAGTGTACTTGGAGCTCATCTACTATTTAGTCTGTAAACACCTGATATGCAAAATTGTATGAAGAAACTAGTGCCAAGACGGTTTAAGATTAACCAATGTTCAGTGAAGATTTAAAAGCTTGGCTTTCATTTTGCTAAAGACGCTCCCTTTCATATTTAATCAATGAACTCCAGTTCCGTTTTAAGTGCTTGATTTAGAATTTATGATTTTGTTTCTTTTGGATTATTCCAAAATGAGTTAAAGAAAGCTTAAAACTAGGAGGGGGGAAAAGGAAAAAACAAACTCAATAACTTATAGGAGTTAAGCAGCAATAAACTTTCACAAGAAAATTTCAGAAAGAAGTAGATTAGTAAATTTACCTTCCACTGGGCAGACTGAGAAATAATGGTTTAAATGTTTATTACAGAATCAGCACAGAATCATTGAAATGTTAAGAACAATCCTCAGGTAAGGTCTCCTTTCACCTTCCTCGCTTTTGGCTTGCCATCCATGTCCCCTCATTCCTTACTGAGGAAGCCTTTTAGTGAGTGTCTGGGCAGATCTACTCATTCTCAGGAATGCAGGCAGCTCCCTCAGCTACCTCGTGGGAGAAGAGCCAGAGCAATGGGGCCCTGCTGTGAAGAGAGGTTGAGCTCCCTGGAAGGCTCTGGGGCTGGGGTGGCCCTTATGGTGGCAAAACCAGAAGTGATTCAGAATCTGCACACAACTGCTCTCCAACTTCCTTGGACAGTCATAAGCCAGTCAAGGGTACCTCTAAGAGCTGGCTGGGAACTCCTGGCAAATCTAAGAGGGTTGCTGAGATTACATTACTCACATGTACAGAGAGTTTTTTTAAAAGGAATTTTGATCAATATCTTCTGATTAATTTGGGTACTATCCAAACAACTTTTTCATAGACAAAAAACTTGAGAAGCTTGTATTAACTCTTAGTTTACTACTGCTTTTACTCATCAGGGTGGCCAAACAATTTCTGAATACTAAAATATGGGACAAGACTATAGATAAGTTTGCATTCACATACCTATACTGCTGGTTTCTATACACATAGAAACATGTTGAAATATTTATCTATCTATATATATATATCAAATATCAGTATCTGTATTTGAAATAGTTACCTTACTGATAAACGTCTGTAAATGACATAAACAAAATCCTAGTGTTCCACTGAATTATGATAGCCAAAGTGCTTTCATGAGACTTTAAGCTCCTCAAAGACAAGGAATGTGTCATATTCCTTTGTTGACTCCCAGTGCTTAGCCTTGCTGCTTGGCCGAGTGAGTAACTACACCAACCAACTTTTGCCCAGCCCTCCTCTGGATTTTGTAGGTCCGGGAAAGCCAGGCACAAGCTCTTGCTTTGGTTAAATTTTAAATTTGACCCTCCTCCCTTGGGTTGCACTCCGGTGGACTACACTGCGGGAGGGGCTGTGTGATGAACCTGGGTGTTTGGCAACTAAATTCTCAAGCAGCATCTCTATTTTGTTACACCATAGTAAAACTATGTGTATTTTACAGAAAAAAAAATTACTACCAGTAGCATGTTCTTTTTAAAGACAGATAAACAGATTTTTCACTGAGTCAAAAAGAGAGAGAAAAAAAATGCAGGGTCCTGACTAAATAAAGATTGGATTCCTTATTTTGGCTACATAATAAATACTTGGGATGACAACACTGGCATCATCTTGAGTCCTCATTTGCTCTTATACCCATATTTGATCTGTTAGCATGTCCTATTGGCTCCACTTTCCGTCTATCCAGGATCTAACAGCTTCTCCCCCAACTCCTCTACTCCTGCTCGGGTCAAAGCCTGGATTACTGATGATCACGAAAGTCACCTGACAGGTCCCTCACCTTTGTCTCCAGAGAATCTACTCTCATGAACAGCCAAAGTGATCCTCTTCAAGTGTATCAGTTCAAGTCCCTCCTCTGCTCACAGTGGGTTCCTCCTCACTCAGGTAAGGCCATAAAGGCTTTACATGCTCCAGTGTCCTCTACCTCCAGATCTCATCTCTTACTGCTCTCACTCTTGCTCACTCCACTCCAGCCACACTGCCCTCATCCCTGTTCCACCAACAAATGAATCATCCTCCTGTCCCATCCTTCAGATATGCTCTATTCTCTTGTTCCCAAATCTTCATGGCTCACACTCTCTCCTGTTTCAGATCTTTCTTATAGAGGTCTCTTCTCAGTGAGGCCTTCCCTGACTACTCTGTTTAGATGGAACTTGCACCCATTTTCCATTATCTCCCCTGCCCTGCATCATTTTTCTCCAGATCACTTACCAACTGATTGTGTTTATAGCATTTACTGACCCTAGAATGTAAGTCCCAAAAGGGCAAGAATTTTTGTCTCTTTCTTCAGTGCTTTCTCTCCAGCACCTAGGACAATTCCTAGGGTATAGTACTCACTAAATACAGAATAAATGAATTGAAAGATGGCTATAGTGCAACCAAATAACCTTCTAAGATCTAGTTCTATGCCACAGTTGCAAAACGCATACTTAAAACTTAACCAAAACAGCAAAGTTATTCAGTGTTGCAACTCCTCTTCAGCAATTAGACATTTCAAATGCCATCTTAGTTCGTTTTTGAGAAATCTGCAAACTGAGACCCAAAGTGACTGGGCCTATCACATTCACATTGAAATTGGATGTCAATCTTTTCTTTTCTTTTTTTTTTCCAAGATGGAGTCTCACTGTTGTTGCCCAAGCTGGGGTGCAATGGTGCGATATCGGCTCACTGCAACCTCCGTCTCCTGGGTTCCAGCAATTTCCTGCCTCAACCTCCCGAGTAGCTGAGATTATAGGCACCGACCACCATGCCCGGCTAATTTTTGTATTGTCAGTAGAGATGGGGTTTCACCACATTGGCCAGGATATAAATCTTAATATAGGAATTACAAGTCTTAGTAGCACTGCCTTTGTCACTTAATCAGCAAAATTCCGGTGGCCAGAAAGAGTTAATATAATTTCTAGGTATACATGAATTACCAGAAGGGATTGGAACAATCTAACTCAATATGAAACTGAGAATATTTCTTAGGTGGTCAACTTCAAGGGATAATGAAGAGATGTCTGTAATATGAATAAATCCACACTCCAAATTCTTATGTGAACTTTTGAGAAAATTGAATGAATTCTGTGTAGCACCTTTTATAAATCTAGCAGAAGCCAAATTTACATCAATGTCAAAGGCAGAGTGAATCCTTCTCCAGGAAGTACCTAATCCTGCAATAAACCTGTTGAACAGACAGGTTTAATGTTCACCAAGGCTAAGTGTTTAAAAGGTCTCCACGGTATAATTTGTCACCACTACAAGTTTCTGCTTTGCCCTAAAAGCCGTGAAAATTGCTCCACAATCTCACTAGGAACTAAGTTGCTCATGTCAGGATCATGGTTTACAATGCATTTCTATTTTCATAGAACTTCCTTGTTTATGGCTTGTTGAAAAAAATACATGCTATTATATACATTATAAAAGCCATAGAATATAGATGGCTACATGAAAATTTTAAGGGTAAATGATTTAAAAACTAACATTGTTTGACTATAATAAATTGAGTATCAAATAACATTGTATTGTTCATCTAACAGTTTGAATAGAATGTTTCAGATTTAAATGGGAATGGGGGAGCTGGTCATTGACTTTTTTTTCAACAGTGGAAAAGTTAATTATTTGCACACTAGTTGCCCAGTGACTATAGTGTAGCCCCTGGGGCTTCTTCAGAAATTCTGTGAAGTTAAATACTCGCCACCTTCATTTAATGTGTCAAATACGATGCAAAAGCAGTAGCTGTGTGCATGTATCCCATCTAATCCATGTATTTGCACTAAAACATTAAGAAATCGGTAATGCAAAACTTAATGAGCCACTTTAAAAGATTTTTTAGAGCTGAAAGCAATGGCATTGAGAAGCAGGAAGTGGTATGGCAAAGCGCAGGGCATAGATGGTGGCATGGCATAGAGGAAGAGGCTGGTGGGAAAAAGGAATACAGAAAATGGAGGCAACAAGCCAACATTTTCTTACTACAAAAAACCCAACTCCACACACAAGTGGAAGAGTTAAATCCAAGCCAGCTGTCATGATGGCTGCTGGAAATCAGGAACGGGCAGCAAGAGCTGCCCAAGGTAAACCAACACTTGTGCTTCCCCTTGGGAAGCTCTTGCTCTGAGCACTGCTGGCTGCTCTTCTGTCTAGAAAGCCAGGGAAGGTACAGTCACATAACCCAAATCTGATCTGACCCAGGTTTACTCAATCCTGATTCAATTTCAATGACTATTCAGCACTTGCTAAATATAAAGCTTGCATTTCTCTGCGCACATGGGTGGGGCAGTATTGTTGGGAGCCAGCAGACTAAAACATGGATTTCAAAGCTAATGGCAGAGACCTGGGTATCTCCAGACAGATTCTGAACAATGATGCCTGCTGCTGGCTTCCCTACACAAGCACTAAAGGATGTTGGGAAGACAGAGAGAGGCCAATAAGACCTGGTTTTTCCCTTAGTGTATGGAACATTTCATTTCCAAAATGGATTGAGCTCAGACAGAAATACCACAAGGCATGCTGATCTCTAAAAGTGGATGGTTTGCAATGTGTGCTCGAATGCTGTGGGCACTAGAGTCACTAATATGTATGAAATGAGACTATTTCTTCATGTAATACATTACAATGTCTGAAAAATCAATGTCCTAGGGCACAGAATGATGACTACAGAGCTTCTGAATTATCTTTTTTTTTCCCTAAAAATACTGCTCCCTTCAAATAGATTCAAAAGGCAACATGAGACTATTTTCATTTTGGTTAAGAAGATGTTGAGTCTGTGCAAGGATCTTAACTGGCTCAATCCCAGTGGGTAATGGCCCACTGGGTAGAGACTGCATAGACCTTGAAAACACAATAGTTTAAGAAAACCCTCCATGGAAGCTCCATGAATGAGAACGAGATATCTTCAGCAATTGACTAACAGCATAGCTGCACTCAATTTGTTAAGATTGACACTGTCTCTGTTTTTTAAACCAACATCTTCTGTCAGTAAGTCCATAGATCATAATATTGTTTTAAAATAAAATTTCCTGTCATACTCACATCTTGGGAAATATAACAGAAGGAATCCTAAAGCCCAGCTACTTCATATTCAGTCAAATAAGAAACCACAGTGAGGTTAATATAACTGGCAGAAACCTAACTTTCAATCTCAATTACCCAGAAGGCACAGGGTCATCTGCCACCTTTGAAGAAACAGGCCTGCACATAAGTGATTTGGTATAAAGGATAAGCTCAGAGAATTCTCAATGTCTTGGAGGGCAGGAAGGAATACTGTAGTGGGTCATAAAGCATTACAATTTTTTCTTTCATTTGGTGTTTTGGAACAGGTGTTTCTGTCTAGTGCCTAAAGCACTTCCTACCAGTGTTAATAAGGTGTGCAGAGAAGGCTTGTCAGATCTGTTATCGTGGTAAAGCCCCTTTTGCAAACCAAAATTTTCAGGAAAGGCTAATAAATAATAGAGTCAAAAGTAGAATGACTCTGTAGCAATGGGTACGCAAATGTGTTGCAGGGAGGAGGAGAAGAAACAAGGCAGGATTGAAACAGTACTGGGCCACAGAAGGGGCTCAGTAAGTATTTGTTAAAAGAATAAACGACCTGTCATTTCAGGAAAGCACAGACTGGACTGCTCTGAAGACCCCTGGTGTATTTGCCTCCAGCACACTCCCCCTGTCCTTTCCTCTGGTGGCCTGTTATGGCGTTTTCACCCTATTCCTAAGTTGTGGCAAGTAGACCCTGGTAAGTAGGGAATGGCTGTGATGTAGGCCCTAAGAAAACAGGGTTTCTCTGAGCCTCCTGTGTCCCGGCCAATTCATGTAGCCTTACCTCCTGAATACTTCCCAAATACAGTTCCACCGCTGCCGGGCATAATGGCCAAGAGCATCTTCTCCTGGCCATCTTCTCAACCCCTCACTTAGTGCTCCCTTTTAGAAAACCCAGGGTGAATGGCTCAGCATTCTATTCCTGAAAAGCTGACTCTTTTTTAAGATTACATTATTGTTGTAGTAAAATGAAATGCATTTTTAAACTAGAAAGTGTTAATATTCTTCCCTAAAACACTAGGGTACTTGATATGCTACATTTATTTTCAAGGGCACAGGATTTTAATATCCACTCTTTCATTGATTCATTCAACAAAAATTTATTGAGCGCCCACACCGTGGGAAGCACTGTCCTTGACACTCGGATTTTACAATGAACAAGCCAGACAATTCTCTGCCTCCAAAGTTGTAACATGCTGGAGGAGGGTGTCAGACAAACATACAAACTGATGAAGGAACAAGAACTTGAGGGAGTGATGAGTGTGCTGAAGACTACACTGGATGAAGTGATGGCAGTGAGGGGCCAGGAGAGGGGGCTGCTATTTTAGATTCAGTAACCAGAGAAGTTCTGCCTAAGAAGTGGCATATGAGCTTGGTATTTTTGTTTTGTTTTGTTTTTTAAGATATGGGGTCTTCCTATGTTGCCCAGGCTAGACTTGAACTCCTGGGCTCAGCCTTCTAAATACAGGGGTGAGCCACTATGCCCAACTTTGCAATACTTGTCTTCTGAGAGAGTGTTCCTTTCAGACCTTGGTTTGCAGCCGTCACCAGGAAATACCAAAAAAATGAAGGAAGTACATAAAAGATCACTTTATTTGTCTGCATTAATGTGGTTTAGGTTCCACTAAAAATTAAGCTTCATGGCAGAGAGCCACATACATTTCTAATTGGGTACAAGGAGTCTTATTAGAGAAATATTTATTACATGTAACTGGGCAGAATACTCCAGATGGTATCTAGGCATTTGCATAGAACTTCATGTCAAATTAATAATCATTAATGAAGGTTTAGATTAGTCAGAATAAGATGGGTTAAAAAAAATGGTAAATAAGTGGTCAGGCCAGTACTAATCCTCTGTAAAACTTTAAAGAAGACAAGGTTTGGCTTTGAGCCTGCCCTATTCTCCATCTAGAATTCTCTTTTTATCATATTCACACTATCAATGTACCCAGCATCTTCACACTCTACAGGTTAGCAGTTCTGGACTTGACCAGGTAATTGTGAGGATCTGCCCTAAGAATCTTAGGCATCCTCCTTTTAACCTGAAAGCAATTTCACCAGATGATCTGTTCTAAATTGAGTAAACCATCCATCACGAAATTCTCAAGACCAATTTAAGAATTCAACAAAATTTCTTGTGCCTAATAACATGTGCTCAGCTGCAGAGGCAAACTAAGAAGATAATACGCGAAAGAGAGCAATTCTGAAATCTTTGCATTTTCTGATTTGTGTTATGGTATAGTATAATGAAAGAATTGCTTTTGACCCTATCAAGTGGAACCTCAAGGACAAAGATTTTTTATCATTTTCTTTTCCTGGAAAATTGATGTAAAGATTCAATTTACTTTGGCGTATCTAAGTGCTTAAGCAACTAAGAAAAACATTGATTTTTCATATAGATGTTATATAATTAAGTTCTAATTTGATAAAAGAGCTGATAAAATAGTGGTGACTATTCTGAAATGTTCCTCAGTGCCAAACAATTACCTGTAATTTTTCTCAAAAGAAAAACTCCCAAGTATACTGTTTTCTATAACTCAGGTGTTGTGTTTCCATACTATTTTCATCTTTATTCTAAAAGAAGAATTATAAACCGAATATTTTCACAGTTAAACTCCTCCTACGTTTCTGTGTATTTTGATCTTGCCACATCCTGCCTAACGTTGTAGTTTTGGGGTGAAGATCTACGTAGCAGATGCTATCTCTGCCCTCCCAATTCCTTCAGTGATCACTGTTTCTGAAAAGGCCGGTGGCTTCCTGTTGCAAAGTACCTGTCTGTGACTTTGTTGTCAGTGCTCTCTTGCCCCAGAGCACGCCTGGATTGCATATGGTGCTGGCTAGAAATGCCATAGAATTATCTGTCCAATAGCAGACCTGGCCAATGACAGAGAGGCAATGGCCAATAAGTATCCCAGTTTCTTTTTCCCTTTGCGGAGACAGCTCTGAGATGTGCTTTGTCATCTTGCAGAAACCCCCAAGTGGGACTGAGTGCCAGTTGTCCACAGTAGTAATGTGTTCATTAATGCACTCTCTATTGGCTATTATTTTTCTGACTCCTCCTTCATCCCCATTCCCCTACCAGTATGTCCTAAGATAACCTTGTAAATAAACTACATGCATTCAAATCCTTGTCTCAGAGTCCACTTTAGGGAATTACAAACTAAAGTAATCATTATCTTAATATGCAAACAGACTATCAATACTAAAAGATGGGTTTCATTCTTTCACAGACTTTTTTGCATTTCTTATAACACCTAATGCAATGCTTTTACACATGAATTGTGGCATTAATAAAGCAAGCATCTAACATTGACTGAGCACATCCTTTACGCGATGCACTGTGCCAAACTGTATATTCTGTTGACTCCCCCAGTAGCCTTATAAGGTAGATAGTATTAAAGGCACAGACTTTATTTAGTTCACTGCTAAGCCCTAGCTCCTAGAAAAGTACCTAAACATATCAGGCACTCACTAAATATGTTGCATAAATCCAATTTTACAGATGATGTAATAGTGACTTTAAAAGGTAAGTAACTTGCTGATGGTTCTGCAGCTGTAACTGGGAGAGCTGACTCCAGAATGGAAGCTCTTAACCCCATATTGTTCTCCATGATCTAGATGAGGAAGAGGAGGTAGGAGTGCATTGACAGAGATTACAGACAGATTAAGTAATAGGTAGGATTGCTAACTTATTTGTCCTTCCCACCAAACCTGTATTACTTGCATCTTTGTTTTCTGATTATACTAGTTATAACCCTTCTGATTACCTGCATCCTTTCCTGCTCTTTCTCCTTGTATCTCCTGAGTAGGTAAATTTATGTTTCTGCCTTTGTGTATGGTGAGAAAATTCGGATGCTTAATTTGGTGATTAACATGTGTCATGATCCCTGGCAAACCTCCTACTCGTCTAATAGCTGGTTCTCAGGTCAATAGTTAGGAAGGCAGAATAATTAGCTTGCCTATGATAGGGAAAGAAGTAAATGCTTCCTTTCTTTCCATTAAAAAAGATAATATGGAAGAAGACAGTTGGGAAGGTGGTAGTGACAATGTTTATTCTTTGCTTCAGAATAAATTAGGAACACTAAATACTTCAAAAATGCATTCTTTTCAGTTACTAATCTACGTTTGTGTGCTATCTACAACTAATTTCTCCAGTGAGTTATGATTTGATTTTGATAGCCCATTCAGTTGGAAACATTTGTTTTTGCTGGACTATTGACTTGAATATTATTTAAAGACAAAGTACAATACAATTACTGGTTAAACGTTTAAATAAAATAAAGCAATAAGGGATGTATCTAAAAATAATAACTGAAAATTACACAAGTGAATGAGCAAGTTTTTAGAAAAAACAGCTAAACTTCAAGCTATACACAGAATAGGTCTCAGTGGTTATTAAAATGAAGCCCTTAAAGTCCTATGACTTTTAATATAAACACTAAATGGAAAATAAATGCTAAATCAATTTCTCTTAAATATTTAAAATGTTAAAGGTAAATCTATTTTGGTGAACTAGCCATGACAGAGTGACATGTTATAAATAATAAATGGCCTCTAATAATAAGAACTGTAACTACATTATATAATAGCAATATTTAAATAAGGGCTCAGGGCCATGTTGCATGCAATGCTGTGGGCAATTAACTGTATGAGGGAAAACTGCGATGGCTACTCTGACTCTAGAGTTACTTTCCTAAAGAAGTGGATGTTGTAGAGGAGCAAGCAAATGCTTAAGACTTCTTTGATAGAAGGCTTTAAAGACTTTGATTCTTGAGAAGCCTATGTGCTCAATAGCTACAAACGATCACTTTCTTTCACATAAAGGAGTATGAGCCAAATGTGAAAGCCAAAACATATAGAAAATAAAATTTTTAATTAATAAGATCTCATAAAGCAACTATGAACACATAATGATTCTCTAGTAAATAAGCTTGATATAAAAGAGCCTATTATCTATCACAAGGTAATATTTGTCACTAGCTTAGTAATTTCCTTCCTTAGAAAAGGTTCTTCAACCAATATTCTTTGTAAGGGGGAAAAAATCTTAATTTTTTGATGATTTATAATGATAAATCGAAACTCAACCTACTCTTTTTCTTGCCATATGCTGAGTGGTATTATACATGTGTTCCAGGAAGTTAAAAAGCAAGAGTGAGGGGAGGTTGCACACAGCTTTTCTTCATATCATGTTAGCAATTACTCTTTTAAATTCACCTGCTCTTATAACTGACCTCCTCTGGTATTTAGATATCAAATATCCAAAGATTTTAAGAATGGCAAATGATATTTAAAAATGACTACATTTCTCACCATGTACAAACCTTTTTAAAATATTAAGGCTACCCTGGGAAACGAGGTTCTTGGACAGTCCCTGCCATAACAAAGAAAATTCCAAATAATAATTAATATAAGAAAATACAATTTCTCTTTGAACGCGGGGTGTAGGAAACAAGTATATCTTAAAATCTGGTAAAGAGAAGCAGCATGTGGGAACACGTAAAGAAAAAATAGGACTCCTATAGGGCCTGCTCAAGCTCTAAGGAAAGCTTTTTCACCAAAATTAAAGAGGCAGTGAGGAAAAAGACTTTGACTAGCTTTGCAGGGAAATACATATACAGTAGCAATCCATGACACCATTAGTTGTGAAACATTTATTCTTTTAAACCTTTATTTACTTAAGAGAATTTGGCTCTAGGATTCTTTCCAAGAGACAAAAAGCTACATACTTTGATTTTTTTTTTTTTAAGGCAGCAAAGATGACCCCCACCCTCAAATACTCCCTAGCTATTTTTTGAAGAGGCTGTATTGTATTTGAAAATAATATTACATTTAATTGTACGTACAGAAACTCAGCTCAGTAATATTACTTCCAAGTAATCTTATATGCTCAGATTTGAGGAAGACAAGTAATTTGCACATTTAGTTCACTGACAAATAGCTTCAAAAATTTATTTTTGGGGGAAGGAGAGAATTTGATGAGAAAGAGGGTAGTGATTTTAAGAGGATTACCTACTGTATTGTTACTATAAGCAGAGCAAAAGGCATATACCCCTAATCTTCCAAGTCCTAATCTTTCATTCGCTATTTAGCTGTGGGCTCTCCTACAATCACACAATTATCAGTGTCCCTAAGTGCAGACAGCCATTTGTAGAAAACATGCCATTAAAACAGAAGTTATATATTTCCTAATTACCTCTCTGGAAGAAGAATTCTTTCTAAAGCAGATTTTTCCCCCCCCAAATATAAACTGACACCAGAAAAAAGAAAACAATCTTCTTGTGCAGGAGTGAATAGTCCAAAGCTCTCCATTTCATGCACTGCCATTTTACCATTTACCTTTCTTTACATAGTTCAGTAGAGGGGGAAATAACACAAGGCAATGAAAGGTGAAATCTCTCTTTATCTCAAAGGAACTTGCCATATTGGTGGTGAAAAGAAACTCACTGTCAATATTGAAAACTGTGAAGACTAAACAGGCACAATAGGGAAAATCTTCAGAGAAGAATTCATTTTTAAATGGCTTGTCCTTTAATTTCCTTGAGGGTGGGATGGAGGATACAGAGCCAAGTGCTTTTGAAAGCCTAAATCTAATTATTCTGTGGTTTCAGATTTGTCCTGATGCTTCTTTCCTACTCTAGTCTCATTACTTAAAGTGAGCCACATTTTTTTTGGCATTATTAAATCTGATACATTCACCTAAATGCTCTTACTTTTACTACTACTTAGTGGGAAAAAGTAGTAAATTATTATAAAAACAGTGTTTAGCCATGATAGGATATACATGTGTGCAACAGAAAAATAAAAATATTTAAACACACACATATATATGCAACTTATTCTGATACTTAGAGTTTCTAAAAGCTTCAGGTTTACCTCTAAATCTAAAGTGTTGATTTATTGAAAACATGAATTTGGTGTAAAAGGCAAAAACTGGAGTTGGAATCAGACACCTATGAAACAAGGATTCCAGGAAATACTTGCTGACATATCCAGAGGATTCCATCATGTGTTAGATCTTTGTGGAAGGAATCAAAGAGAGAAAGCCTATAGGAGAGCCACTTGTTCCTTCTCCTACCCCATCTGTATATACAAAGGCAAAATGGTTCTGTGATGACCCCTCCAAAGAGGACAGAGTCTGCGATGGGAGAAGAGATGGGAGCTAGTAATTGCAAAATTTTATACCCTTTTCCCTACACTTCAATACCCATAAACTCTGGATATAGTCTTCCTAAAAATGATGCTCCTAACAACTTCAACTAAATCCCAGAAGAAAATCTAATGAACCATGAATCCATTCACTTTTGTCTGTCTCCCACGGCCACTGTCATCTTTCCTTGGGCCACAGCAATAGTCCCCTACCTTATCTTTTTTCTACCCCCCAACTATTCTGTACACAGTAGCCAAAGTAAATTTTTCAAACAGTAATTCTGATCATATTTCTCCATATAACACCCTTCAACGGCCTCCTGTTGCAATCAGAATAGAAGCCAAGCACGTTACCATAGCCTATATGAGTTATGTCCCAGTCCACCAATCCAACTTCTTGCACACTCTCCCTGTTCCTCGGGTTGTGTTCATCTTCATCAGTTTCCTCCACTCACCAAACTCTCTCCCTCTGCCAGGCCTTTGTGGCCACTGTTCTCTCAGTGTCTTTACCCAGCTCTTCTTGTGGCCAGCAACTTCTCATCTTCAGGCCTGTACTTAGACTATTTCCTTCAAGAGAAGCCTTCTCTGACAATCGTATGTAAAGTCAGGCACCTACCCTGTTCTTTTCTGTCATGAAGTGTTGTAAATTCTCTTAAGCACTATTTTATTACTTGATTTGTTCAAGTTTTCATGACCTGCCTCTCCAACTAGTACATAAACCCCAAGTGGACGGAATGATTATGTGTGCTCATTTTACGTGGCAGCCCCAGTGCCTGGGCCAGAGCCTGGCACCATCACTTAGTAAGCATTTATTAAATGGAAGAACACAAAAGAAAGAAGAGAAACGAATCGAGGATCTAGCAGGTTCCTGAAGTTCTTTTATATTTCACTTTGTTGTGTTACTTATTTATATACAATTATGATCTACAGGACAAACTGCTACTGCTTGCATATTTATGAAGGTGACTGATTTACTGGAATTAGTACTTTTTAAATAAATACTGGGAAGGTACATCAAGTTTTATTTATACTAGTTTGTCAATATTTCCTACTTTGACATTTTCTATTGATTGTTCAGCATCTTTTGGAAGTTAGTTCTATTTACCATTTTGAAGTACTGGATAAAAAGTAAATAAAGACATTTTTTTCCTTGGGCTATGTATACAGGTTTTGTGACCAGTATGAACTATGACTTTTGGTTGTGCTGAGAAGTCAGTTGCATTGAGCAGAACAATAAAACTCAAGTGATGGATATTTCTGAGATGCTGCCAGTTGCCATCTGAACTGACCAGGCTGTATGTACTGTTGGCCTCAAATAGATAGACTTGATGTTGCTTTTGCTAGGACACGTGTAAGAAGTCAAAACCTCTTTAGCAGTTTTATTGCTGTTCATGTTAAAGAGAATTTGTTTGTTTTTGGTTTGTTTGCTTGTTTTTGAGACAGGGTCTCATGCTCATTGCCCAGGCTGGAGTGCAGTGGTACAATCTCAGCTCACTGCAGCCTTGACTTCCCAAGCTCAGGTGATCCTCCCACCTCAGCCTCCCAAGTAGCTCAGACTACAAGCGTGTGTCACCATGCCTGGCTTTTTTTTTTTTTTGTATTTTTATAGAGACAGCGTTTTGCCATGCTGCCCAGGTTCGTCTTGAACTCCTGGGCTCGAGTGAGTCACCGACCTTGGCCTCCCAAAGTGCTGGGATTACAGGCATGAGCCATCAGGCCTGGTCGAGATTTTTTTTTTAATTGAGTGATTTATACAGGTATCTTTCTACTTTATTGCATAGCGGATTTATTCCTAACTCTTGCAAACACGACCTCATTCTGATATACCTAGTTCAAAACAGAATCTCTAGAACATGTTTAATTTCTGTGAAAACTTAAAGACACCTAAGACATAGAAACGTAGGTACATATTTATCCAGGTGCTCACTCCATATGTAATGTCACATGTTCACATTTTATATTCATTTGAAACATAAATTTAAGTGTTTATCAATGCCATTTCTATTAGAATAACTATCACTCAGTACTGCACTTCTACATCTTTTCATGTCTGTCTTTTTGACATACAGGTGCCTCTCCAATTAATAAGTCTCAGAATCACTAGCTTATTAATCACTGGTTTACATAATAAGATGGCTTATTAAAAGTACAGATTCCTGAATCCCACTTGCAGATTATAAGTCAGTAGATCTGGAGTGGGGCTCATGAATCTGCATTTTTAACAAGTTCTGCAGATGATTTGGATGTTAGTAGAAAGAGGTAAAGCCTCTGAAAGACACTGGTCTAGACTTTCCTTCTAAGAAGGATTTTTGTCTGGCTCATTTTAATGTCTCATTTAGTACTTTGCACACTTCCTGGCATTGCATAGGCATCAATAAATTTCACTGAATGAAATGTTCATGTGAATAGAAAGTTTATTTTATAATTTTATGAGACATATAATAGCATGTTCTCTTTGGTATAATTATCTTCTGAGTAGTACTCTTAATGAATATTAGATTTTTAGGAAAAGACTACATTTAAAGACTATGTTGGTGTTTAAAATTTTCTATGACTAGACGGAGGTTGGATATTTTAATGAACTCCATGTGGCTAGCAGCAGGTGTAACTATTGTGAAGAAGAGGAAAGTGCTCTTTACTACTCTATTTGTGCAATTTGATTAAACAGTTTGAAATAAAGTGCTGCCACTGTCCACTGAACTTTCTAGCCCAAATAGATATAATAAAACAAATGTAATTTGTTTTAAAAGCACAATTGTATCCCAAGTCGTTGAACTAAACAGTCTTTTTTCTCCTTTAGCATATGGGGAAAAATTTTTCAGAATCAAAGACAATCTTAAAAAATTCAAAATGAACATAATTTATTTCTAAATAAGAGTTATTACCTGTTAAAATACATTTAAAGAGAAACTGGAAAGAATAGCAAAGGAGAAAAGAATCCATAAACTATCTCTAAAACAGATTTTAGAATCCAAATTACTTCTAAGCTTAAAAAATCTATCACTGCCAAAAGCAATGAGCCAGTTAAGAAATACATAAGATGTCTTGTTCAGTGTTGATTGTGGATATAAACTAGGAAATTTAGGCATTGGATATAAGGTCATGGTTATTATGAAGAGGAAAAAGGAGATATAAGTGGTTTGGAAAGAGAAAATGGAATTGTATAGGGAGACGGGTGACGGCAGCAGTAAGGAAAGGAAGTTTGAGATTCAGCAGTGGGAGCCTGGCCATGTCACTTTAAAAAAGTTTCAGGGTTCTTATTTGATGTATGGAAAGGTACTGAATTTATATGTTTATTCTGAGGATATGCTATAATCTATGTTAAAGTGCCTTGTAAATGGTTGACTGATATCACTGTTATTACCATTAATGCAGCACAGAATTAGGATCTGTAGGTAAAGAATGAGACAGAACTTGGGAGATAATCTGCCTTTGCCATTCTATCCAGTTTCACAGGTCTGCTCAGAATTCACCTCCTCGCTGATTACTCCACACATTCAGTCTGGGTATGTGCATCACAAATATTTTCTATCTACTTATCTTTGTTTTGGTCCAGTAGGCAAATTTTTACTTTATGACTTATAAACAATAAGTAGTCACTTACAATGGACTTAAGACAATATCAGTTAATAGGCTTCTTAAGTATTCTTTTGTTTTTTTAAATTATACTTTAAGTTCTGGGATACATGTGAAGAATGTGCAGGTTTGTTACATAGGTATTCACATGCCATGGTGGTTTGCTGCACCTATCAACCTGTCATCCACATTAGATACTTCTCCTAATGCTATCCCTCCCCTAGCTCCCCATTCCCTGACAGGCCCCAGTATGTGATCTTCCCCTCCCTGTGTCCATGTGTTCTCATTGTTCAGCTCCAACTTATGAGTGAGAACATGGAGTGTTTGGTTTTCTGTTCCTGTGTTAGTTTGCTGAGAATGATGGTTTCCAGCTTCATCCATGTCCCTGCAAAGGACATGAACTCATCCTTTTTTATGGCTGCATAGTATTCCATGGTGTATATATGCCACAGTTTCTTTATCCAGTCTACCATTGATGGGCATTGGGGTTGGTTCCAAGTCTTTGCTATTGTGAACAGTGCTGCAATAAACATACATGTACATGTGTCTTTATAGTAGAATGATTTATAATTTTTCGGGTATATATCCAATGATAGAATTGCTGGGTCAAACGGTATTTCTGGTTCTAGATCCATACTGTCAGTATTCTTTACATCAAGGTAACCAGAACACAAAGAAATGGAAAATCTAAATCCCTTCTTGTCTTTCTAATTATTTCAAACATGCAAGCAATTTATGGTAAGTATACAGATTTAAATAATACCCTGTTCCCTGAATAGACTTAAAATGTAGTCATTGAAATGCATACAATTCTATTTCCTTTCTTTTTACCAATTTGTCTTTGATTCTGCTTATGAGTTTTCGTCTTGGCTTGCTCTTCCTTCTTTTGCAAAGTGTGAGGTAGTGTTGGGAATTTTTTAAAAAAATCTGTGATTTATTCTAGGATATAACTCTCCCTAACTGTTTTGATTTTGACCATTACATTTCTTTTGATCTGACAATTTCAAAACACAAAACAAATCGATGGGGGTTGGGGAAGGGAACAAAAGGATGTGAACTCATACCCCACATGATCAGCTTCAAACATGAATGATATAAAAGAAGCAGTCTGAGTTCCTACAGGGAGATGACCACTGCGGCTCCTCTTGAGTGTAAGGCATTGTAACTGTGCTGCCATATGACACGGACTCACGGAGACTTTAAGTCCTACCTGTGTTTTGACATCACAGATGCTGCACTGTGAGATCTGAAAAACTGGTTGTTTTTTTTTTATAGTATCTGAAATACTTCTCTTATAATTGACTCTAATTTCATTTACTTTTATTTTCCATGACACATCTAGGCTTTAGGAAATAAATTATTTTCATTGTGGAAAATAATAATCTAAAAGTAAAGTTTGACCAAAATTCTGTCTCAAAAATGGCACATTTAGCTACATATACTGCACTGCAAACTTTGAGAACAATTCTAGTTAAAAAATTTTTTTGGTTGTCATCCAATAGCATAAATGAACATTTTACATAAATAAAATGAATCTTTTTCTTGATTTCAAAATAGTCAACATGACAGACTAAGCAGACATGATACTGTGATATTTTAAAACTATTTCCCATAAAGTTTAATTATTCAAAAGTTCATTTAAACCTTGAACCCACTATAACTTCACCAAAGGTGTCTTTTTCTTTTTAAAACTAGAAGTACACTCCCAACTTTAAAGGTTACTTTTTTATTTTCTTTCCTATTTTGTTTTTCTTAATTTCATTTTCTTCTTATTCTCTCACTAGGCACTTTATTTTGCAGACTAGCCGCGGTTACCAGATCTGAAAAGCAGTTTCTTAGGTCTTTATTGTGGGGTGGTGGAGAGGGAGAATCCCAGTAATTGCTATGACTGAATTTCAGACAGGCCACTTCAGGAGGTCACAAGAGCTGGAATCTCTCACTATGTATTATATTTTCTATAAAATTATGATAATGCATTGTGAACTGCTGCCCTAATGACACAAATTTTATCACATGCTTTAATGTACTTTGGAAAGAATATAAAGTCATATTAAACATGCAGGTGCCAAATGTTGGCTTAAAACACAGTATTCTTTTGACTGGAAATAAAATCAGTGTTCTGAAAATGTAGACTTCAAGTTAGGTGGTCTGTGAAATGAGTTGTTCTAAGAAGGTTATCATTGCCATTAGTCTACAGAAAAGAATGGTCTGTAGATCAACAAGATGGTGTCTTTTGTTTTTTTGCACTTTACACACATAAGATACTGTTTAAATAAGAACTCACATTTTATGTATTAAATGTCTTTTTCCTTACTGAAGATGCAAAGTTTGCTTATATTAGATTCTGGCTGTTGTGTGTGAATAGCAGCCTATGAGAATCAAAGCTATTAAGAATTGATTTGAAAGTGACTGCTATCCTTTTTACACTGGTAGGAAAATACAGCAAAGGTATATAAGTGTTACTGCTATGCCTAAGCTTTTCTGTAAAAACACACCAGAGGAAACAAACGAACAATGCTTTTGATTTTCAAAATGACTTTAAATAAAAGAACCATCTGTGTGTGTGTGTTTGTATTTGTGTGTGTGTGTATGCCTCATCTCAAAATGTTGTGTTTAACATCTTTTTAAAAAAAAGTGCTGTCAGTGGTAATGGAACACTTTTCACAGTGATAGTTAAGAATCTCTACAAAGAAGGTGAACATGCTTTCAAGGTTTGCCTTAAAAACATTTTATATTCTTGTACTTTAGGAGTAACAATAGAGAGGTAATAACAAACAGAATTACGTCATTTTTTTTCTTTGACAATTTTGCAAGATGTAAGCATGTTGGTATAAAGGGACATTTTCCAATTATTAAGCCAAACAGAAGTGTTAGGTAACAAGTCTGAATAGAAATGCCAGCACCAGTTTGTCCAATAGGTTCACAAGATCTCATTCCATAGATCAGCTGGAACACGGAAGCAATGGAAGGGAAGCTAAGATTGTATCACCATAGCAACCTGAGAGGGTGGGGGAAGGCAACAAACTGCATGCCACCTGCTAATCAATTAGAACTGTTTGAAGCTCAAGAAATCCTGGAGAATCTGAGTGGGGCTGTAGGGTCAAGTACACAGAAAAGCTTAATTGGGAATTTTCTTTTAAACTTATACCACTCAGTCAAATTGTCAATATCCATATATTAATAATCCATTAGTTCCTATCAGCCACTTTGCAGTATACCATCTGTTTTGAAGAAATCTTACTTCCTTATGTTATTACTAGAAGTATGGTATCCATTTTTTAAGTTGTATTGATAGTTTCTTTTTAGTTTGCATTCAATTGCAATATTGCATGAGTTTGAAAACCAGCTTGATTTTTCAAATTCAGTATTTTATAATCTCTCATTAAGGCATCATGTAGCTTCAAAGTTTAGATAACTGTTTTACATTCAAATCTTTTCAAATTCTTAATAGCTAAAAAAGGCAAGGTATAAATTCTCTCTTTACGTTTATTTGTTTTGGATGGCAAGATTACTCCATTTACCATTAAATGGGGTCAAAGAAGCTTGTAAGTTACTTAATTTACTATTTATTTAAAAAAAAATATTCCCAGGGGCTGAGAATACTCAAGTTTGCTACTTTTCTTTTGCCTTCTAGCTAATTATTCTTCCTCCCCTTGCACCACCTTCTACACTGGCAGATCTAACAACTATTCTTTTGTCCTACTTTTCTTGAATTCGAAACTACTGATGACTACATTAGAAGAATGACTGATGTGTTACACAAAGGCCCCTATGTAGGTAAAGATTGGAGATGTGCTAAGCAGCCCATTATATCCACAGTCCAGTGATCTGCTTGTGAAATTTTCTGAAAACATTTCCAAGGGACAAGACATCAGAGCCTCCATTCCTGTTTTATACTGACTTTTGACCTAACATTGGACCTGTAAATCCCATGTGTAAATATGAGGCTGGGTGGCAAGATGACTTTTTAAAATATTTACAATGGCAAATTCTCTGGGTTATAAATTACAACAGAAACAAGATGAGCAGCTTTACCTACCAAGAACTTGTCATTAACACTTATTTTTGTATTATATTAAGCAGTCTAGCAGGAGTTTCACTAGCAGTATAAAGCAATTCAAAAAAGAACAAAAATGAGATTAAACAATTCATCACTGAAAGTAACCATGGATTAAACAAATGGCTGGGAAAAAAACACAATGGCTAATGTCAGCCTTGAAAAATGTTTTTTTAAATTAAAACAAAGGATAAAAACTGGATAATAAATAAGTCCTATTATTAAACAAAAAAAAATCCATATTCTCATTTGTAAACACAAAAGGCTGTGAATTAACTTAGTGACAAAAACATATTATACAATGTATGTGAAACATCCAATAATCATCTGAGCATAGATAGGCTCAGATGCTCAGTCACCAATGGGTGAAGCAGGGATGCAAATCAGCCTGATCTTATCCAATCTATTGTGTGCAGCATTCTCTGAGGGTGGAATAAAGGACTCAGAAGCCAGTGTTAGACTGTGATTTTTGTCCTCTGGGAAACTCCACTTAACCGCTCTGAATATCATTAAAAGCCTGTGAGGCAGTCATTCAAGGGCTGCTGTTGTAGGTTGTCACGGGAGCTTTCAAAACGCACACACAGAAAGACAGGCCATGATTACAGATCTTACTGCAGAGTAAATCCAGTGGCCAAAATGCTGATAAGCTTACTCTGACCTCCAACAGTAATTATTCTCTGTCCCTTCTAAACATGAGATGAACTTTCATCATCAAACAATAATACTAAGCTCCTTGAAGGTAGAAACTGTGTCTTTATTTCTCTCTTGTGGCATATTGTGTATTTCTGGGCAAATGGTAGGTGTGCAGTGAATACACATTGAATTGAATTACAGCATGAGATCACGTACTTGCCCCCATCGGCAGAATCCTACACACCTCTCACTGGCAATATTGAGATTACAGGGGTCATTGGCAGCACTCTGCCTAATGGCATACTGACTGACAGAGTAGAAAATCAAATCAAGAAGGCCAGTATGACCTTTGAGTCGGCAGACAGGGTGTGCACTCACTGTAGCAACAAGGTCAAGATCAAAGTGATGAATGTCCAACCTTCTAGTACATGGCTAGAGACCTGTACTGACCACATCTGATTATCTGCACAATTTCATCAGCATCACATGTGAGTAATACTTTAAATAATAGTAAACACTGAGAGAGGAGCACATACAACACAATCCCAGAATGCAGCAAATTTAGCAGCTTGAAGACCTGCACTTGACAACAGGCTTCTTGTGGATTATGCAAGCCTGCTGATTAGACATGAAAACAACTGCTTTATGGTGACCTGAAACGGGATTAACATAAGCCGGATGAGTGTTAGAAATGCTTTAAAGAACCCAGTGAAGTACCATTCAAAATGATACAGCCAAGCTGTTTAAGAAAAAAAAAATCCTGGGAAAACAGAAAAGCTGAGATCAACTTGCTTATCAATAATCAAAAAATGGGGCAGCTCATACTGAGAAAAACTATGTGGGAAAACATGATTCTAGGCATCAAAGTCACTAGTTTCTACGAACCTAGAGTGAAAATGGTTATTACTCACTTAATCTTTTAGTGACATTGGTCTTCACAAATTGTAGTCAGAACAAGTAGCATGAATCTTAAATATTAAGGATAAAAATAAATACATTGTATGTAAATATGTGTCTAAATGATTTTTATCTTTAAAAATAACTTCACTTTCAGCTATTGAAAAGCTTCTTTAATTGCTAAAAGAAACAGTCAGTAGGTGACTAAGGCACTGCAATTTACATCTGCTTAGTGCTGATATATTAGTCTACTCTCCAGAGAGCTTCCAACCTGATTTTCTCCATATGTTGCCCATATGTTATACTTCCATAAACATATCTTCTAGAAAACAGCCAGATGCTTCACTTTTATACCTGAATAACAGTGGCCCTTCTTTATCCTTTGGTCTTATCTATTCTGTGGATTTTGAAATATTTACAGTAATTAAATATGAAAAGAATTGTTTTAAAATGCATTGAATATAATCTCAGTTATTCACAATATTGTATTTCTAGGACCTACAAACTTTTCTATAATACAAAAATTCTCAAGCTTGAATATCAAGATAGAATATTATTGCTATTCAGATGAAAGAGATTTTAGCATGAATTTTAGTGCACCATCCGAACCAACATTCCTGACTATGTTCTGGAAGTGGACAATTTGCTGAATGAGTCATGAATGATCTTCATCATCCTCACAATATCCACAACAGTTTATAGTTAATGAGTACATATGATGTGCCAGGTATTATGCTATGGGACATTTTACCTACAGGTAACATGTAGCAAAAATGTAGTAACAATGTTTACAGCTACATTTTCAGGTTGAATTCATATCATTCTCAGTCATCACAGCTGTGATTTTGCACATCTTAGACTTGACAATCCTGGTGCCTCTGGGGCATGCAACATGAGAGACAGTAAATAAGTGACTTGTTTATTTCCTCTCTGTCTTCTTTTTCCATCTTCTTTCTTTTCCTTTTAACTACTAGGACTTCCACAGATTCAGATCACTGGTCAGGGAGGACTGTGGAGATCTGCTTTCAACAAATGCCTCTGGGTAGATGACTCTAGCCATGAAGTATTAGTGTGTATCCAACTTTTAATGTCAGGCTGCTATATAGTGGGGAATTCAGAGGCAGTCTCTACCCTCAGTAGATTCTCATTATTTTATGTCAGAGTATGGAGGATCACCCTCTGTCCAGTATTTCCTATTTTCAATCATGTAAAATTGTATAGAATAATTCTGTTCATATATTATACAATCGGGATTATTTCACTCTCTTGCTATAGCATTCCTTTCAAAAAACAGAATCCTCTGTCTGTCTTCCAAAGTCTATTAGCTGATTCCTGTGTATTCCTTTCTCAAGACTAATCAATGAAGTCCCTGGAAGAGAAGAGCAGGAGGGCTCGGCCGACCCAGACCAGGCTAATGCAAACTTCATTGACTATATTTCACCTGTTTCATGCTCTATTCCTGTCAAATAATTCTTAAATTTCCATCTAAATGAAAATCAATTAAGGGATAATAAGAATAACTAGAGTGAGCATTTATTTAGCGCTTAATGTGTTAAGTAGTAAACTAGCCACTCTATGACTAGCATCCCATTTCAGTCTCACAAGCCTCTGAAGTAGGCAACAGTATTGTTTCTACTTAGTAGATAATGAAATTGGCACTTAGAAACATGAAATATCTTGTTCAAGGTCACAAAACCAGTAAGTGGCAGAGCTGTCATTTGAACCCAGAAAGTCTGACTCCAGAACCCACCTACTGCTACATATAATGCATTTTTAGAATAAATTCTATTCATTCATTCATGTAGTTCCTGTGTTTCAGGCACTGTGAATAATACAAAAAATAGGCATGAATCCAACCGTCATATAAACTCAGTTTTTTGGAAGAGGAGGACATACAGACCAACAGTGGTGAGATGGGGTATATACAAGGTGGTCAGCATGCAAGCACAGAGAGGAGTGAATGCTGCCTGGAAGAACCAGAGAAGGCGTGTTAAGTAAGGTGGTGATCTTAAGGGCATGTTTAAAAATGGAAATACTTTAGTGGGGAAGGTGTCTTCTTCAAAGTATTGCTAACACGTGGAGATGGAAGGTAGGGCTGTCTATTAGAAAAAATGAAGTAGCTGGAGGGTGGGCATGTACAGCAGAGTACTATGAGCTTATCTGGGAGGGTGGTGGATTCATTCTGGAAAGGACCTTAAATGTCTTGCTAAGGAGTTTGGCTGTTGAGGAAAGGTTTTAAACTAAGACACAGTTGGATTTGCATTTTAAAAGGCAGGCATTCTCAAACCTGGCTACACACCAGCATCACCTGGGGAGCTTTTAAAGGAATACTGGGGCCCTGACCCCAACCCCAGAGAATCAAATGCAATTAATCTGTGGGAGGACCTGGGCATCAGTATTTTAAAGAAGTTCCTATGTAATTCAGATATGTAGCCTAGGCTGAGAACAACAGATTCTTGGCTTTAACATCTAATTTATGGGGGGAAAAGTGCTTTATTAAACATGTGCCATACAAACAGCAAAACTTAACCAGTAATTCAGGACATTTCACCTAAGATATGATTCTAAATGATGTCTCAAACAAAATTATTGCTAAATCAAGTGAAAAAAATCTCACATACACTTTTTTCTGCAATTACATTTTAAAGTTATGGGTTTGTCGGCAAGATGTGTGCCAGGGTGTTGAAGGGTTAAGTTATAGAACTAGATGATGACACAACATTGAAAAGCCATGGCATTTAATGGAGCAAAAAGGAAATCAACCACTCATCTTAAAAACTCTCTTTCCCTAAAATTTCACGATTCTCTATCATTGCATCTTGGGTGACAATAGTTAAAAATCACTTGAATCATTGCACTGTTCTACAGAATCACGGCTGGCCTCTGCTGTGACAGGTGCACAACACCCTCAGTTGGGTTACATAATGGAAGTATCTGCAGCAGTGAGTTATTCCAACCCTTGGCTAGAATGACGGATGCTCCACAGTTTCCTCGGATGTGAAGCCACTAGGGACCTGGCTGCAAGCATATATTTTTATAGACATCTTAGCTCATGTAAAAGTCCTAATGCAAACTTTAGTGCTTGGGAACGTTAAATAGGTTTAGGATGCTTCCCCAGAGAGTTTTAGTTCCATTAACACAAGACTTGGTGACTAAGGACGGATATAAACCTGATCCCACGTTAGAGATATAGAAAAAGAAACTGTTCACTGTCTTCAAGCTAGCACTCACATTTCAAAAGATAAGAAGAATCTTTCAGCATCAAGAGGACTAAATAATTCAATTGGAATCTAATTCAGCATCTTATGCATCCCCCTTCATTCAATAGAGCTCATGTGGCAGAATATAGCTAAATTATTTCAGCTGTTAGAAAAGAAGGTGACAGAATTCGTAGGCTTCCCTCAGTGACCGTCGTGACTGAAAGTTCTATTACTGAACTACCACTGGCGCTCGGCCTGTGGAGATTCTGACTGTTGGCTCTCAAATGGCTAAGGCCTGTGCTGCATGTAACAATGTCTGCTGCCAACTCAAGGTGCCATGTTGGTCCCTGGCCATGGAAGGCCAGGGGCAAGATGTTCCCATGTAGAGCTTCTACCTCTTGGCATAGGGCTAAGATCATACATATGTACATGTAGGCAATACCAGCACATCTACTGAGGCCCCATGACCGTATTCACAGTGCCTAACATGCCCTCACTGGGTCCTTCCCCCACCACCATGGTTCCTCAGATCATGCAAGGTTCTAAAAGGAAAAACAAAACATTGTCTTCTTAGAAAGTTCAGAGCAGAGGTGGAGGGGAGAGACCATGACATTTCAGCTTCCCAGTGGCAGGTTCCACAGCCATTTTTTCAAACTCCTGTGTTCCTCCTCTTGTCATATAACCTCCACTGCAATTAAATGGGCCTTCTCAGAAGTCACCCAACTTGATCTGCAAATTTTTACTGACAAAGAACTACTGATGCCACACCTGTCTCCTCCTCACTATATAACCACAAATGGCTCACTCAAACCATGAAGACTTGCCCATTACATCAGCTTTGAATGATTTCCAAGGGAGAGAACCAGGACATTTGATTGGAGCTTTTCCTACTTACCTCAATCCCTTCACCTATCTTCCCCTTATATGCAGCCAACCTCTCCACCTGTGCTCCCAGTGCACTCATGATTACTCCTCTGGGATTCTGTCCCATTGACAATGCCTCTCCCCCTAGTATCTCTTATTTTAACCAGCAACTATTCTCTGTGCACAAACACGCACAATTTTCTCCCCTTCCTGAAAGGAAAAAATAAAAACAAAACCCATCTAATTCTTCACCTAAGTAGAATTCTCCTTTCCCCATTTCCTCACTTTCCATTTGCTTCTCAAATTATTTTGGAAACTTTATCATGCTGACTGCTCTGACAAAAGTGACCAACGTATTTCCCTTTCCAAATACAACAGACACTTTTCGGGTCCTCGGTTCACTGAATTAACCTTTGCTAGCGCCTGGCATAGTTGTTCATCTCTCCCGTTGTGGAATGCTCCTTACCCTGCCTCTCTGGGTATTTGCTCACTCACGTTGGCTCTTCTTTGCCTTTGTATCATGTAAATGTAGGTGAGCCCAGGCTCTGTCATTGTTTGTCTCCCACTACACAACACTTCCTGTATCCTGCGGACTTCAATCAACTCTACGCTTTGAGTGCCAGACTCTCCTAAGCTTTAGAGACATCAGTTCAATAACCCAAATCTCCCTGTGAGCCCCTTCCATTCAGTATGCCAAAACTGAAACATATTCTTTTCTCTTAGCTGCCTCACTGAGCCTTCTTTCCTTACACCATCTTCCCCCACCAAGAGAAAATACCATTCACCTATTCCTAGGTTTACCACCTTAGTTGAAGCCATCACCATTCACCTTTTGGTTAACTTGGGTTTTCCCTTTCTCTTATCACTAGCCCCCACACATTCCAGAGCAGTGTTGCCAAATTTCTTTTGCAACATTTTTCTTGTCCATCCCAACTTTCATAGTCTTGGTTTAGAACCTCATCCTCATCTTTTTTTTTTTTTTTTTGAGACATAGTGTCCATCTTTTGCCAGGCACCAGGCTGGAGTGTAGTGGCGCAATCTTGGTTCACTGCAACCTCCGCCTCCTGGCCTCAAGCAATTCTCCTGCCTCAGTCTTCCAAGCAGCGGGGACTAGAGGCACGTGCCACCACACCCAGCTAATTTTTGTATTTTAGTAGAGACGGGGTTTCACAATGTTGGCCAAAACGGTCTCAATCTCTTAACCTCATGATCCGCCCACCTCGGCCTCCCAAATTGCTGGGATTACAGGTGTGAGCCACTGTACCTGGTCTTTTTTTTTTTTTTTTTTTTAACACAATCTACTGCAATCCTTCTAGTTAATCCTCCCTTCTTCAACCCATCTTCACTCCAAGCTATCCTCTACTCCACTGGTCAAATAATGATGGTACAGGGTCAAATCTGGCCTGCTGCTTTTGGTATATAAAGCATCTGCCCACTCCTTTAGGAATTATCAGTGACTGCTTTTGTGCTACAGTGGTGAAAGAGACTGTATGGTCCATAAAACCTGAAATATTTACTAACTGGCCCTTTAGAGAAAGTTTGTCTAACCCACTACTGCCAGGATGATTCTGATTAAAAAAACACAAAACTGATCATGCTGCTTCCATGCTTAAAAGACTTTGGTAGTTACATTTGGTGGTAAGGGACCAATCTGTGACTACCAAATGAAGTACTTCTGGCCGCACTAAATAAACCCCTGATCTTAAAGGTGTCTTGCACATCAATACCAACTTTGTCCTTCTGTTCTGTTGCATATGCTGTATGTTCAGCATATCATGTCCTTCATGTGAATAATTTATTTTCATCCTCCCAGGTTCAGTTCAAATGTCATCACCATGTAGCCTTCCTTAACTCCTCTCCATAGTGAGATCCTCCCTACATACCTATTTCCATATACTTTATACATTTGTCTATTTTGCATTTATCACTCAGTATTTCATTCATTTGGTCTTCTATTTACACATCTGGTTGTCTTGCTAAGTCATGAAGACCTGAGTTAAATATACCAAGATTAAACTTCCAAATGAATGTAATAGAGGTTTTATGCCCTTATTCACATTAAGGTCAATTTTATTTCAAAATAGTTTCAGAATTTTTTCTAAGTGTTTGCCCTCAGAATCACTTTATGTTCATTCAAGAAAGGCCATCTTAACACTTCACAGTTACATTTCATTTTAAATTAAACCAAAACGTTACTCTTCAGCTTCATCAGCAAGCATGTTCTAAAGGAGTTTGAAACTTTCAAAATATCAAATCTGCCCTTAAAGAAAAAAGTTTTCCAATGTTGCTAGTTGTTAAGTAATGTACAGCTGACATCGGATGTAATTTTGAAAAAATAATTTAAAAAATATTTTGAGCAATGATAGCCATCTTGAAACAGATAAATACTTTTGTTAGGCTATTAACCTTGATGAGACTGCTACATGTTCTGGAATGTTTTTTTGTTCATTCAATTAAATGACACTCAAAAAAGAATGAACTACTCAATAAATGCATATCCACATTTTTAAAAAGACTATTGGATTCAAGCAGATAAAAGATCTAAAATAAAGAGCAAATTCAAACTTTTAGGATAAAATTATCTTTATAAAGTTGGAATAAAGAAGGCCTTAAAAATGCAAACTAGAAGAAACAGAACAAAGCAAAAGATAATTTCAACTACATTAAAATGAAAAATTTGTTCATTAAGATAGCATAATACAATAAAAGCCAAGCCATGAATTTGGAGAATTCATACCAGTAAAAAATATAACTGACAAAACGTTAGCATCCAGGCTGTCTAAGAATAACTACAAATCAATAGGAAAAATGCAATCTTCTAAATAAAAAGAGATATGAATGGACAATCTAAAATACAAGGAAACTTGAAGATTCCATGCACATATCTAAAAATGCTCTACCTCATCAGAAATCAAGTAAATATAAATTTAAACCTTAAGGAGATTCATTTTCACAGCAATCGGATTGGCAAACATTAAAAAGTCTGGCAACATCAATCATTGGCAAGGATATTTGAGCAATGAGAAATGTTATACCTGATGGTGAGAGTATAAATTAGCACAGCTTACTTTGGAGAGCAAATTGGCAATATCTAGTAAAGTTGAAGATGTACTCCTATATTTATTCTTAGACACAAGGAGCTACACAAGGATATTCATTGCAGCACTGTAATATAAAAGTGGAAAATAACCTGAATGCCCATCAATATGAGAATGGAAAATTAAGTTGGGGTTGTTATATATAATGGCATAATATATCAGAGCAAACATGAAAAAATTAGGACCACATATAACAACGTGGATAAATCTCAAAAGCATAATGCCGAAAAGCAAAACAAAACAAAAAAAGCAAGAGGCAGAAGAATGTACACATGATTTATATAAAATTTCAAAATCTCCAAAGGAATGATATATATTGTTTACAGATACATACAAATAAAGCAAAATTATGACGATGTGACTGGGAATGATAATACTAAAATAAGAAGGGTGGTTACTTTTGGAGGGGGGAGAGACAGGAATGTAATTAGGGACTTCAATTTTCTTTGTAAAAATTTATTTTTTAAGCTAAGGTACACTAATGTTTGTATAGTATTCTCTATGTTTTACTGAATATCTGGAATTTTCACAATTTGAAAACTCGCTTTTAAGACAATTATTTTTGGAGGAAGTTGTGTATAGCATGTACCTCTATAATGATAATCTAATAGCCAGACTTATTCCAGTGCCTGAAGACAGATATTTTAAAGTACACAGTATTAGCAGTTTTAGAATTAGAATTTACCTTAAAGTTTGGTCAGTCTACCCCTTTCCTATTTGCAAATAAGGAAATGGAAGAATTACTTCAATCACTCAGTATTATTAGATTGGCTAGTAATAAGGTTAAGACCCCATCTGCTACAACCCCAGACACATGAGTGTAATTAAATAAAGTCATTCTAAGCACAATGACCAAAGTTCTAGTATTATTACTTTTATTGATCTCATTACACACACACACACACACACACACACACACACACACACACTTTAGTGACAGGGTCTTGCTCTATTGCCCAGGCTAGAGTACAATAGCATGATCATGGTTCACTGCAGCCTCAAACTCCTGGGCTCAAGTGATCTGCCTGTCTCAGCCTCTGGAGTAGCTAGGACTACAGGTGTGTAGCCCTAGCTAATTTTATTATTATTTTTTTTTAATTATTATTTTGTAGAGATGAGGTCTCACACTGCTGACCAGGCTGGTCTCCAACTCCTGGCCTGAAGTGATCATCCGACCTTGGCCTCCCAAAGCACTGGGATTACAGGCATAGGCCACAGTGCCCAGCTAATCTCATTTAATCTTGGATTACAATCTTGTATCTTTAAACTTTTCTCAGGGACAGAAGCCCCTGAATAACTTTTGGGCTTGAGATGACTCTATATTGAGAAAGTAATCATAATTATCAAATGAAAACAGTAACATGCAGAATAGAGTGTATATTATAGCATCACTTTGTAAAAAATGAAAAGAAACAAGAATATTGTATTTGTTTGGCTTGCATAGGGAGAAAAATGCCCATGAATGGATAATAAATAAGAACTGTGCTTAGCAATTAGCAGGAATGGGTACTGGGGAGAGCACAGTTGCACTTGGAGGGTAATGTTTTTTTCATATACCTTTTTATTTTTTATTTTCTGTAATTTGAACCATGTAAATGTATTACCTATTCAAAAGTTAATTAAAGAATTAAAAAAGAAAGCCCTTAGACGATGCATTGATCTAGCTCCTCAGCTGTGAAAGATGCATTATTTTTCTCACCTTCTTCTCTCGATGAACTCAGTTCTAGCTTCCAATCACACCAACATGACTTTTATCATGGGCTGATCAGAAAATGATGGCTGACAGTCAGTTCCTGACAGGTAAAGTACAATGGCCATTACCGCAGCATTGGTATGGGCAATAGAGACAATTTCTAGGTCTCAGCTTCTTGTGTACTAAGACTTTAGTTTTAGCTTCTGACTTGAAATGGCTCATGCTTCTTCCTTCCTGTGGGCCTTAAGCTTTGGCAGGTAACATGGTGCAGGCCTTGCCTAGGCTGTGAGGTGCCTGAGTTTCTTCTCAGTATCTAAAATATGCCCACCAGCCCACTTGGCAACTTGGGCTCACCTTGACCCCTAGGTTTGTGGGTGCTTACTGGCTCCTCATTATATTGGCTTAGGCTTGACCATGTGCTGTTCATTGTCACTGGAGTATCCACTGTAAGCTCTTTTTCCCCCTTTTCTCACCTGCCAAATCTACTAATTCCTAAGATGTGAAGTTCTCACTAATATATTCTTCTGTTCTGATCATTTCTACCAATTAGATGGAAGCTACTTCTTCCTAAACTTGTAATTGTGTTTCTTTATCTACTGGTTCTTTCTAAAGAGCAGGATTCTAGCAGATAGCTTCCAAGAAAATCATGGTAGTGGAGAGAACCCTAGAGTGAGGATCTAGAGCTCCAGGCTGAATAAAGAATAACTTCTCCGGTCAACTGGAAAATGAGTGGCTTAGTAGACATTATTTGTAAGGCTCCTTTACAGGCTAAAATTCTATGATTTTCTTATTTAAAAAAATTCTCTTCTACCTCCTTCCACCTCTATTCCTTTTCTATCTAAACATTTAAAACACACTCTGAACAGAAGATGTGTTTACACACATGTATCCATGATTTAATCTCATAGAAATATATCAGAGAAGACTATAAAGGCTTGGAAACCTAAATGAACAAATGGGACTTGCTGCCTGCCAACTTTCCTCATGGGAAAAAGGCATATTCTTTGAGAGAGAAAAATCTCTCAAGGTACTATGGTTAAAAAAAATAGGCTCCATTTTCATAAGGGTATTATCATATATAATTTTCCCTAAGAATAAGAGGTGAGAGAGAAATAAACCTTTTGCAAGTAGTCTCTTATTTTAACATATATAATCTGTATATTTAGTCACTCGCTTTTTTCTGAGTATTTACCTAGCATAATCATGTAATTAATTCTTCTTAACTAATTTGTATTTTCAATAATAACTGTCATCTTTTGACTGAAACTGGACACCTGGGTTTGTGAGTGTCCTGGACTCCTTCCTTTCCTTGACCACACGTTCATTCCATCACCAAATCCTGAACACTTAAACTCCGTAACAGACCCTGAACCATGCACTTCTCTGCTGCTCTTCCCCCGGGCCTAACCACCTCTTGCTTATACTCTTTAATAGCCTTGTGGTGGCCTCTTTGCACTCTGGCCACTCTCCAATCTCCTCTCCAGACAGTAACCAGAGCCGTCTTTTTAAATCCATAAACCTAGCTGTGCCTCTCCCCAGGGAACTCTTTAATATCATATCAATGGCTTTTGAATTAAACCCAAATTTCTTCTTTGGCCTTCAAGGCATACATGATTTAATTCCTGCCTTCCTTTCCATCATTAACTAGTTATGTGAGCTTGAGAAAGTTATATAACCTCTCTTTACATTATAAATTTCATGCTATAAAATGCCACTAAGAAGCAGAACCTGCCTATAAAGTGCTTAAGATAGTTCTTGGTACATAGCAAACACTCAATGAGTGTTAACTATTTGAAAATTTAATAGTCAATAAAGCCTTCAGAGCATTTGCTCTGTGTATAACACTAAGCTAGGCACTTTGAAACACTAGTGAAGCCTTTCTAAAACTTCTCTCAACCTGTATCTTTTTCTCATCACTGTGTCAGCAAGGAGATTCCTAGTAACTATATAAAGTCTTGCACTTGGGGTGAAAGATCAATAGTACCCAAAATGGCTTAGGGCATTTTCACAGTTAGTGTGAAAAGACCTTAAGGATTTTAGGTGAATGGCAAGTATCTAAGAGCACAGTGGTTTCCACACCACATCTATCAATGCACTTCACAAAAAAAATTTAAAGAAATCTTAGAACGTGATATAATTTATATATAAAACAAGAGAAGTAACATGTTGCACTGGTCAGATAATATTTGGTTTTATTCTGAGTACCATATATTAATAGGAACATTAATGACCAATTTAAAGCAAGTAGGGAGGTAATGGGCCTGCAAAGAATGTTACATATGAAAGTTAAGGGACCTGGGTAATTACCCTTGAGAAGAAAATACCTGGAAGAGTAGACAGACAAGATACTTCAAATATTTGAAAAATCTTTTTTATAGACAACATATTCTAGATGCTTTAATGAGCAGGGCTGGACCCAAAGTACGAAAGTCACAAGAAGGAAGACTTTCACTGTCATTATTAGAACTATTCAAAAATGAGGGGGAAATACTTGGGAGAGGAGCAAATGGCTCTTTACAGGGAAAGTTTTAGGTATAGACTGAATGATCAGCCTCTCAGAACCATGTGAAAAGAATTTCCCTTTGGATAAAGCACAGACTAGATAATAACAGCTAACATTTACTAAGCACCTAATGATGTTCTAGGAGCTTTACAAAATTATTCATTTAATCCTCACAACGACTCCATGAAATAGATACTGCCATTTTACTGATGAGAAATTGATACCAGTTAAGTGGCTTGCCCACTGTCCAACAGGAAGTAGCTGAAACAGGAGCAAAACCCAAGCTGCTTCGTTCCGGAGTTTGACTGTTAGTTTACGTTCTACACAGCTTCCAAAGAAGATGATTTCTGAATGTCCTCCACCTCTAATTTCTAAGTTTCTATGTGTCATAACTTTCTGCAGTCACTTTGTTGACTGGTATGCCACACGCCTTTAGTTTCCTGTTACTAAGATTTGTTAGAAAAGCAAGTTTTTCTGAATAGTTTAAAGTGTACAATTTCCTGGAGATGTACAGGAATTCACATGCAAGAGGGAGGGTTGCTGCAGAAGGGGAACATTAGTCTATGCAAACCATTCAAGAAAAAGACAGAAGTCCCTGCAACCAGAGAGGATCTTATAGGAGACCTCTCTGCTCATTTAGAAAGCAAATTTCTGGCATCACTTTAGATATACAATTATTTTAAATATGCAATATTTAATCCCTATTTAAGAAAGGGATTTCAGAGAAAATCGAAATGTATAGTAATCTTTACAAACGTCTTCTTGACATTAGACTAAAAAAGTTTAATTGGAAGTTATTAATACTAACATTCTGAATGTAGAACAATCATTATATAATATTCCCCAAAAGAGAGCATTTATAAAATAAAATGTTTTGGAATAATTTGAGATATATATAAATATGGGGTAGATAAATGAGATAATGCCAAAAAGCAGAACGCCCCCACAGAATGCACAAATATGCCACTTTTGTAGAAACTTTTGCGTGTATTACTACACTCAGATGTCTCATATGGTCTCATCTGGCATGATTTTGCAGTGATAGTAAAAAATACAATTTGCTCACTTAGAACATGTTTTAGAGCTGGGTGAGAAATAATTTCCCTAAATTGAATATTTGGGAACCAATTACAACCCCAAATCTGCTATTAACCTCAAAATAGGCAATTGCAAGTTTGTGTCTAAATCCATTTGTCATAATAGAGCAAATTAAGAATCACATGATAGACGTGATTAATGTGTGACAGTTATCATGAGCACCATGAGCACAAACTAATAACAACATCAAAGAGAGATTCCAAATGTGATGCAGCCATGAAGGCAAAACTAATTTCCAAATTATAATAGCAACATCCAAGAAAACTAATGTTTTCTTTGTGTGATAGTCACGGCTGGGCATCTGGATGATGGCCGGCCACTAATGTCCTAATAAATGGCAGGCACACACTAGAAATGCTGTCTTCATGTGGTGAGCTGAGCACAGTTGCTGCTGCCATAGTCATAATGGACTGGCTAGGCAGAAGGTCACAGGGTGCTGGAAAAAAGTAAGTCTCATTACTGGCTCAGTCTCAGGTTCGATGCACTGGAGAGTTGTGATGCACATGGCATAAACACATTTTCAATGCATATGGGTAATATGTCTGCTTAATTCTGGTCTTATGCAATATTTCTTCCCTATTTTCTGCTGAGAGAAAGACTTGAAAAGTACTTGTAATTCAGTAATTTAGTGTCACAACAATTAAAATGTTTTATATATGTGTAGAGCTTACTTTCAGCAACCATCACATTGGCATTCACATAAAAAACTGCCAGTGCGTTCTGGCACAACAGGTGCTTAGCTGATGGCACTTGATATCTGGGGGAAGCACATACTCTGGCAGGACCTAGCAACCTGGTACTGCTGGTGGGCTTCGCAAGGAAAGGCAGTGCACCTACCCTGCTACGCTGGATGCCATGAGGTGAGGGAGAAAGTCTTTTTTATCTTCACATACCTGGCACTGAGCATGGTGCCCTGAGCAGATGGCCAAGAAATCAAGGGCAGTACTTGAGAGGGTTAAGCAAATAGACATAACTCTGGCTTTGCCATTTGCTAGCCTACGTAATCCCAGGCAACAATGTCAGCTCTCTGTCTGAATTTCTCTCTCCAAGAATGAAAACAAGTTGTTGTGAGGATTAAATAGTGTATTAAAGCATTTAGTACATAATTGTGCTAAAAATGGCAGTTTATTGCATCAAATACATTTTCATAGACCAACAGTACTAACAAAAGTTCTCCGCATAGCACCTGTGAGATGGGTGCAGACAACCTTCACTTGTACAAAAATAGTTTTTAAAAGGAAAACTCTAATTGGCTTTTCAAAGCTTTTTCTCACAACTGTCTAAAAGAAAGCTGTCCCCAAACAGTACTCATAAGAATAAATGATAATCTGATTATTTCTTGCCACATATAAGCTCAATAAATATCTGAAAATTTTGACTATTTTAACACTTGTAGAATATCAATAATAGGAAAACACAAGCATTAAAAAAGACTCCTTTAGTCATTTGTGCAAGTATGCACATGTGCCAATTTATGTGCAGAACACAAATAATTGATGGCTCCTCTCTTTCAAATATTTTTACGTTTACTCTTTGTATTCTTCTACAATGATCTATTGTTTATCTCCTTTGATAGAATAGAAATTGAATTTTTTTGCTTCGCTAATAGTCTTGAAACTAAAGTGGATGTATTAGGTGCTGGCAGTTTTCCACATCTGCCTCCACCATAACTGAAACTATTTCAGCATCATCTTTAGGGATAAACTTTAATTGTTATTTGTAGACTTCAGTCATGGAGTTGGTTAGAAATGATGAGTATTTTAATATAATTATTTTGTATGAAAGGGTCAAATTTTAATATACCATTAAATAGCTCAAATTTTAATATACCATCAAATAACCAAATGACGTTTTCAGTGGTTCCATTTCAAATATCGGCATGGTTCCAAGATGTAGAGCTTGAATAAGTAATCAGAGATTAAAGCAAGGCTATTGGAAGTATTTAAATAGCATAAATGGCATATTGAAATATTCTCAAATTCAGATTAAACTATATAGTGTACATGAATATGGTTTGGACTAAGGAAGTCCAGCTTTTCTTAGAACAGGTAATAAGTTAATTTGACTTTCCTGATACATAATATATAAATATTCAATGCAAATAAGTAGGGGGAAATCTATAGATAATATAGATAATATATCATATATTTTAAATATATATTTATATATTTAAATTTAAATTGTATATATTTAAATATATAGATAATATATTATTTCTATAATATATTATCTAAATATAAATATATCTATATATTTAAATATATATAAAATTTAAATTTAAAACTACAGTGTTCCTCAAGGCTCAGTCCTCCTCCATTACTCCCACTAAATATTCCTCCCCTCTCACAGGTCATATGTACTTTTGTAGATTCAGCTATTGTTTTTGAATGGAGAATTCTGAAATATTTATTTTCAGTATGTTAAAGGTACAAGGAATTTCAAGACTCTTGTTTAATACTTAAAAAAAATGGAAGATGGAAGCCATGGAGTCACGTGACTAAATTTACCCATCAAGTTGGCGTCAGAAAAGGAACTAGAACACAGGTCTCCAAAACGCCAGTTATGTACTGCCCTCTATCATACAATACTGCTTTCCTTTCTGGCTTTGGTATCTTACTTGTTCTCGGGTATATCTGCCTTCTTACTAGACCTCACACTTTAAGTATCAAAAAGCAAAGTCTTCACCTTCTCTTGCAAGCCAGTTCGAATGACATCTTTCCTCACTAATGATGTCTCACTCTCTAGGTAATCCCTGCATGAAATCGTAAGGTCATCTTTGTCGTCTTCCTTTTTACCTTCTAAATATAATAAAAAATTTTTGGTATAGAGAGTACCTTGAAATTATATCTATCTTTCAAGAACAAGTGCACATACTAGCTCTTCAATCAAACCCTCCAAAGTAATTAATTCATGTTAATTTCTCTTTAATATTATAGAACATTGATTGAGTCCACCAATTATTCTGATACTTAATCATATATCTTACTGTGTCACTAATGAATAAACTCTAAATTGTTTTGTATTTCTCATAAGACCTAGAAAAGTTTATGATTAGTAGGTACTCAATAAATCCTTCACTGTGTTGAATCATATTTCTTTATAACTTGTTATTGGCTGACATCTCTCTAAAATATGAATAAAATGCTTGCAAATATTTTGATAGTTTTGAATATTAAAACCATAGAAACTAAGTTCTGAATAAATATTCCTTTTAAAAGAACATTTTATTTAATATAATAATTTCAAGTGAGAAGAAAGGTAAATAATAGTTACGCACAAAATAAAATGGATATAAAATAACCATCAAGTATTATGTACATTACCAAAATGGGGCCATTTAAATAAATACTTTTCCTGACACTATTTGAATCACATAAAATAATTTAAAATAGCAATGACTTTAAAAGACCAGTGGTATCTCATTAGGAAAGAGCAGTTCAGAAAGTAGGCTGAATCATGCAGTGAACCACAGTCAGTGGGCCTGTAGGCCATGGAAGAAGCACTGTTACAGAGTGCAGGGGTCCTCAAAAGGAAACTCTCTCTTTTAAGAAATCATTAGTAGGCAAAGACAGCTGATTTTAATTGTTCAGACTGGTACACAGGGAGAATGACAATCTCCAAAGTAGAGAATCCTTTTACCCTCCTAACTAGTCAAAGAAGTTGACATACCATGGCATATTCATGAGTCTACAGGAGAGGAAACAGATTTTAAAAGGAGAGATGAATGAAAAGGCAGTAGATGGAAAGAAAGTGGTTTTGATCACAAATGACTATAAATGAAGGACAATTGAGATAAATTAATATTAGAAAGGTTAGAACAAAATTAATAAATATAAAAAGCAGAAGAGAAACGGAAGAAGGTTATAGGAAATTCTGATCTATGAAATTAGGCTTAAGAATTACAGATTGCACAATTTCTGCTTTGAAATTACCTGTGTTCATAAAGTCAGAGATTTACTTCCAAAGCCACCCAGGAAGTTCAATCTTGTTAATTTACCGACACCCTATAGATGTTAAGCATGGAATATGTAACGCACTTTGAAAATTGGCTGTCTTAAGTTTTACTCAACTTCAAGGAAATAAAATGATCATTTTTAATCATAAAACAATTTCTTAGGAAAAAAATGCTAAAAACTACTAAACTAGAAAGGATGTCATCTTTTATTTCTTGATATTAAAAAATTGCAAGAAATAACAGAAAACATTTTATAAATAAATTAACATTAACTAGGAGTAAGAACTGGGCAAAAGGACCATAAATTCAATACATATCACAAAATAACTCTTTCTCTCACCTAAATAGCTCTTAGTCTTAACAAAAAAAAAAAAAATTAGAGTGTCTAACATGAGTAGCATGAGTTTGAGATTTTTTAAAAACAAAAAACTAAGAAAGATTACTTTTTAAAAACCAATAACTAAAAAATATCACAAAGATGCTTCACTTTACCACAAAGTGATCTGAAACGCTCTTTAATGTTGATTTTGCAATCACAGTAGAGGCAGCTCAGAGCTATTGCAGCGGGCTGTGACAAGAGTCTCCAAAGGAGATGAATGAGATCATCCTATTGATAAGGTCGCAATCGATCTGAAGCAGACCTTTTTTAAATTAGCAAAATGTTACAGCACTTCAGTAACTGTCACCAACAGCCCTTCTCCATGAAAAATGCACTAGCTTATGGAAAAACTAATTTTGTAAATTAAAAGTTTGTCTCATAACAAAAAAGTGTTGCTACACCTATTTTTCCTCTAAATGCTCAGAGACATAGATTCTCAAGGTAGCCTGCTTTTGTATCTAGTTTCAGAATAGCCCACCTCTCAAAGATCTCTTAAAATAAATCGTGTCTACTAATTAATATCAATGTCTGTGGCTAAAAGTGTCAAAAGAAAGGTTACTCAAAATACAAATAGATATCAATCTCAAATAAATTCTGATCCCCTGAAAATAAAAACATCTTTAGCATTACTTGCTAAAAAATCAATTACCTCAAAATCAATTACCTCTAATTAATCTGAAGAAAGCAAAACTAACCCTTCAGCTTTCTTGGGAGGAAGTAAGTGGACACAGAAGGAATCTTAGATGGTAAAGGGGTTTTTGATAAAACCATCAAAACATAATCATTGTGTAGTAAAGTCAACTTCCTTTTCCTTCAAGTATAATGGATGAATGTATAGATAATAGAAATAATTTTATTAATATCTTTAGAAAGTGATTCTCCAAGTAGACATCTGCCTCATAATTACCTTGGACTTGTTAAAAATTCAGATTCCTGAGATCTCTGCAGGTATGGTAAGGAATCTGCAATTTTACTACATTCCAAGGTGTTTATTTTTCACGAGGTTTCAGAACCACTGCTATAGAAAAACTTGGTTGGCCAATTCACTTGTATACAAGATGGCACTGGTAACATTGAGCTTTCTTTCTAAAGGTGTAAGGGACAGTGATCAGAGGTCAGATAGACCAAAGGCATCAACTCTAGTTTTTGCCTCTATAATCTAACTTTGGGCAAGTTACTTAAACTCTGAGATTTAGGTTTTTCGTCTGAAAGTAAAAATTTTAATATCTCATAGAGATGTTTTAGGGATTAAAGAAAATTTATGTTAAGAATCTGACACAGAGGAGGCTTTCAAAGATAGTATAATTAGTTCAATCCCCACAGTGACAATTAACTTGTTCTGCAGCTGGTCCACAGAATGTACCTCAAAACAGCAGCCAATAAAAGAAACTGACTACTCTGGGGTGGTATGCTCCTAACTCCCCAAGACAAGCTGATTTCAAGAAATCTTGAAAATTTTTACCACTATTTCATAAAATTAATTTTCAGGGGGGTGGGCATAAGACAGAATGCTTACTGGACAGCTTAGGAAAAAATTAAGAGATGCACCAAAAAGAACTGGCTCCAAAATAAGGGCAAATTTTTGGGTTTTCTCAGTGCTCAACTCTAGACACTGATAGTGTTGAGATGGTAGCAAGTGAATTAGTATCGGTTTCACATTTAAAATTAGGATGTAATTTGCCACCTTCAGTACTGTGAGATTGACTCCTTTAATTTTAAATATACATGGCTTCATTGCTTTGCTTAATATAGTCACTTCCTGATTATTCCTTTCTTTCTTTTGGGCTTTCTCAACCTTTCAGTGTCACTGATTAAGATTCCTTATTCCAGAAGTATACAGCTAACAGGACAAAGGGCCCCGGCTTTGTAAGTAATCCAGGTGAGGATAATAGGGACAGAGACCCAGGAAGAGTGGGTGTAAACAACATCTGGTTCCACCGACTGTTCACTATACTCAGCCAATTAGTGCGATCAGGAAGTAACATGCTAATAAACAGTTCTAACACCGGAATGGAGAGAAAGGAAACAACATTTTTTCCCATTTGTTAGAAAAAACTGGCTCCAGGTCTAATTATTTAAAAAAATCACTCAACAAGAAGAGAAGCTTTAATTCTTATTTAGCATACACACTTAGAAGTAGATTATTTAAAAAATACTACACTCAAAACTGATGTTAGTAAACAGAGTGTTGACATAATCTTTCAGATCTCCATACAAATTTTAACTCATTGGTGACATATGCTTTCTAAATTTGGGGCACATACTATTTTTTCCAACTAACATAACTGTGCAGTTCTGTGCTCACATCACCTCAGATTTAACCTAAACTGGTTTCCATGCCCAAACACTGCATAAACACACACTGACATACACATATTAAAAAAAGTAAGCACTGTTGACTGTACTTTGTATAGGCCATGATTTGTACATATTTAAAATATAATTGTGGTAGAAACTTCCTAGTGATTCAGTTGGATTGAGGAAGAAAACAAAAATGTTGAAAAAGGAATCTCCATTTTCCATTTTCACAGAGCAGTTTTAAGATGACCTGCTCAATTCTGTGGGGAGCAAACATCAACATATGCAACGTATCCTTAAAAAGCAGTCTGTGGCCCAAGCATTCTGTGTAGGGAGTGAGACCCTGTGTCCAAGTAATACATTGTTCATTGTTGACATGGCAGATAAAAGGTCCAAGTTGAAATAGTTCAATGGCCATGTAATACAGGTGAACAGTATAATTATTTCCCTTATGATTGAGTCAACTTTGGTACACAGAAATGAAGTAGCTTGAAAAAAAAATGAATCATAAGTAAAAATAGAAGGAGAAAAGATAGCCCAGGTTTTTTTTTTTCTTCATAAATTTAAATATCTCTTTTTCCTTTATGGCCATCAATGTTTCTCCTTTTTTAGTTCTAAGATTCTTATGGACTAATATAAAATCTTTACTCTCAGAACTAAACACGTAGTGTATGGACCTAAGAGTAATTTGCACTGCAGCCAGCTAGAAAATTTGAGAATCAACATCTCATATAGTTTTTCCTATTTCCTTTTGTAAAGAAAGAAAAGCTTAAATTATCCTTCCTTCTATAGTTACGCCAGCCAGAGGGTAACTTGTCCTTAAAAAGCACTGAAACACAGATGACTTAGCTGTTTAATCTGTAGATAGCTATTATGTGCTCCTCTGTCCTGCGGCCTCACTTCTTCAAGGAATGGTGCAAGAGCTGTCAAATGAACATGTATACAGGTGCTCCTGGCATGCCCCTAAACAACAGTTTCTTCTTCCAGCCCCTGTCCTTTCCCAGATAAAGTGCTGCCAGCTAATACCTGTGACCCATTTTTCGTATATTAGGCAGGCCTGTGCTTTCTCAGACATATCTAAGTTAAAAGAATTACATTCGAAATTAAATGGAAAATAATCCTGTCATAATGCTAAGAAGTAAGAAAATAATGGAAAAATTACATCATGTTCTAAATTGTATATAGATCGCTCATTTTCTTAAAATAAATTCTGGCATATTAGAGTTTAAAATGTCAAGTATGGTCAAGGTTCTGTGGAAATTAGTGAAGAATTGAAGATCAGGTGCTTTAGCATCAGGAAGTAACTTGAATCATGTGGTCTCCATGGTAACAGCCTTGGTGCTTACATCAAAGGGCCTTCTCTTACATGCACCACACGCCATGATATTTCTGATGAGTGCTTGGGCCATGGAATTGTTCTCCTCTTAGGTGGGGGCCCTCTGCATTCAGGACTGGCCATTAACCTTAATTTAGGAATGCTGATGGGTGAAATTATCAGTCACAGAGCCCTGGGTCTAGCAGGGTACAAAGAGCACTTTGTTAAAGAGTGGTAGTCAAGAACAATTTAGAAGTACCTTATATACTTTCAACTTACTTTTAGTAAAACAGAAAACTAAAGTGTTTTGAGTCATGATCATTATTTAACATACAGGGCTGCTATACATACAAACACACACACACACACACACACACACACACACACACACACACACAGAGACAACACTTTATTATTAAAATAGATTTTATTTCTGTACATATGTTTTGATTTGCCCCACCTGCCTTCACCTGGTTCTAATAAACCTCATGACCCTTTCACTCACTCATCAAACTCACTGGTTTATTTGCTTGGTATATTTCAATGGTCACACTGTGAAAAGCATGTTAACCACCCCATCTTGTTTATATTTTAATAGGAGTGGCTTTTATTACATCCCCCAATGTATAAAGTTTTGTTATAATGTTTCTTATAATACGGGGACTAAGTGTGACATTTGTTACTAAAAACATTATAGTTTTCAGGTCCCTTCCAACCTGGCCTTGATTGACACAGAATAGAGCTTAAAGTAGTTTGCTGAAGTTGTGGTTAGAAACAATCTCTGAGTTCCCTGCTTCTTTGACACTTTGTTTTCTCATCTATGGAACTAACATAGTCTCACAAAGGCAAGAAAAGCTCTGGGAAGTTTATTCAGCACTTTGTAATAAAATCCATACTTACTTCAGGAGATGTTTCAGTATATCTATTCTCAGTGACTAAAATTAATCTATGTACTTTCCTTCCCATGTGACACACAAGTCCCAGGGGCTTACTCTGTTGTGGAAATTGATATTTAGATTAATCAAGAACAGGAATGATACGGACAGAAATTTGGAGAACTCTGTGCTTCCTATTGGTTCTAAGATCCTTTTTATTTTTGCTCCTTTAGTTATCTTGCTTTTCATGTGGACTAAAGCTTACTCATTTATCCAGGGTTCTGAGATCGACATTTTAAAAATGATACTTTTACACAATGAGTAAAAGTATCATCTGGGACACAGTTTGTCCTCACTAAGTCTCTCAATAGTTACTCATTCATCTAGTCTTTCTCTTTTCTTTTAAGGTGTACAATGTGATATTTTAAGATATGTATACATTATGGAATAATAACTTCACATATCATTTTTGTGATGAGAACACTGAAAATTTACTCTCTTAGCAATTCTAAAATATACATTATAACTCACCATATTCACCATGCTGTGCAACACATCTCAAAAACACATTCCTTCTTCTAACTGGAACTTGTATCTTTGACCAACAAGTCTCCGCTCCTTCCCACTCCCAGCCTCTGGTAACCACCATACTATACTCTGCTTCCAGGAGTTCAAGTTTTTTAGATTTTACATATAAATGAGATCATTCAGTATTTGTCTTTTTGTACCTGGCTTATTTCACTTAACATAATGTCCCTTAGGTTAATCCATGTTGTCCCAAAGTAATTCAGAAAGGTTTCTGGATAAATAAAAAATACAAATCCAGCAATCCATTGTATTTTGGTCTGACTACAACTACTACCACTACAACTGAAAAAATGCTAACACTGTAACATTTATTTAATAACTATTTACCGACTGCCTCTTCCTTCATGCCATGTACTGCACTAGGAAAGAGAGATACAGATAAGTCACAATCCAAACTATAGGGAGTTCCAAATCTACAGACAAAGAAGGACAAGTAAGTATATATTCTCAATAGAGTGTGACTCATGTTACCAGAGGGTATGCATACCAGAGGGTATGCATAGGAAGTTACTGGGGAACTGAGGAGAGGCAGGTAAGATGGGTGCCAGAGTTTTCCTTGAGAAAGTGAAGTCTAAGCTGAGTAAAAAGTGATAGGAAGAGACAGGCTGGCTGCAAAGAAGTGGGGGTCCAAGTTGGAGACAGACACTTCAGGTAGCATAAGCAACACATGCAAGAGGCACAGACACGGGAACTTCAGGTGCTGCCAGTTGCTTTTTCTTTCTTTTACTTTCTTTCTTTCTTTTTTTTTTTTTTTTTTGAGACAGGGTCTCGCTCTGTTGCCCAGGCTGGAGTACACTGGCACAATCTTGGCTCACTGCAGCCTTGACCTTCCAGGATCAAGTGATTCTCCCACCTCAGCCTCCCACGTAGGTAGGACTACAGGCACGTACCACCACGCCCGGCTAACTTTTGTAATTTTTTTGATAGAGACAGGGTTTTACCATGTTGCCGAGGCTGGCCTCTGGTGGTTACCAGAGGCTCAGCGATCTGCCTGCCTCGGCTGCCAAAGTGTTGGGAATACAGGCGTGAGCCACCATACCTGGCCAGGCAACTTCTGACTAACCAATGTGATGGGGGTGGAGAGTGGGAGTAGGCAGTAAGAGTGGGGCAAGGGGCAAGGACAGGGGAAGTAGTTACATATGATCCAAAATCATGGTTAAAACAAAGTGAGTCAAAACCTGGTATGATTTGGATAAAATGGAACATAAAATCATAAAATATATTTCCTGATATTTTATTTGTTAAAAGATTCCCTGATTCAAGAATGCTTGCATTTCGATGTGAGACAGCCTATCTCATGGTTGCATGGGTTTCTCAGCTAAAGCTAAACTTTATTTCAGATGATTATGGGACGGGTCTATGTCTGTGCAGACAGGTGGGAGGGAACATAGGACAGGAGATAGGTTCTTGTGGTTTGAAGAAGAAAAGCTCAACATTTTAAAAATGATACTTTTACACAATGAGTAATTACAATAAGAAATTAATTGTAAATATGACTCATCAGACAGTGAAATGCCTTTGGAATAACAAATGTGAGCACAAAATTATGTTTACTATATATCTGTTAAATGTACTTCTATTGTGTAATTCTTTAAAAGGAAGAATCATTTTAAGATTAAAAATAAAGTATCTACACAATTTCTCTTTCAGATCATGAAAAAGGTCTGGAGATAGTGGTGATGGTTATACAACATTGTGAAGGTACTCAATGCCACTGAACTGTACACTCAAAGATGGTTAAAGTGTCAAGTTTTATGTTATGTATATACTTTACCAGTTAAAAATTAAACTTATAAAATAATATAGTTGTGATTTGTAGTACAAAATTTTTATATAGAGTAAAACAGCATTAATGACATTTAGCAACCTATGCTTTCACTGTAACCATTAACATTCTACTATATAAATTGCTACCAATCATTGACTATCTATTTTGTGTCAGACCAGTTACACAACACATGTCCTTTGATATTGATATTTTTCTCATTTTAAAGATGACAAATACATGCAACTGGGATAGAAAATAACATTTACATACAAAATCTGAAAAACATACATGGATGTTTTGCTACTATCCTACATGCCAAGGGAAATTTTTAAATTCACATTGCTTATTACATTATTAAATGCGTTTTAAAAGTAACCTATGAGCTAGTTTCTCTGGAATTAAATAACAGGGCAAGTGTTAGAAGTTTTTTTTTTTTAATGAACAAATTTGATTTTATTTGAAGGAGATATGTCTATTTATAAGTTATTTTTTTCATAAATTAGAAAGAAGTAGACATCAGTAAATTTATATTTCTTGATACATTTATTTTGATGACTTCAGTTGTATCATGATCTATACAGAAGTCTTTGTAGATATGCCCAAATTTGGCAAAAGTATAAGGTTTGATAGAGAAGACAGTTATTTTAAACAATACATATCACCCACATCTAATTTTTAAAAGTTATATGAGTAATTTCATGGTACAAAACACATCCTCCTTTAGGAAACGTTTTCATCTGAAACTGAAAGTTATATATTCCTGGTGAAGGAAAAAATACAACACTTTAAATATTTCAAAGGTGCTAATCTCATACTATCAAAGATCAAAGATATTTTCTTTTTATTATTTCTAAGATTTTGGTGTCCTGATCTTTTACTAAAGCACACATATTTTATAAATTGAAGAACTTTACCAGAGAGGGTACTTAAGGGATTAGCCTCGGCATTAGAAGCCCATGGCTCTGATACTGGCATATCCATCCACCAATTTAGTGAGGGCCTATTGTGAGACAGGTACTGCTGTTAGGCACTGATGAACAAGACAGATGTAGTCCCCTGCTCCCAAAATGGGAAATGAGAAATTAAACAAAACTCTGTGTGTGTGTGTGTGTGTGTGTGTGTGTGTGTATACTATACATAATTATAAGTTTTATAAAAGAAATGTACAAGAAGGTGCCAAGACTAAACATAAGGGGAGGGATCTAATTTGCCACTAATTTTAATGAGCCAAGAGCAAAAGCTTTGAAGTCAGAAAAAGTGGGTTTTAATGGCGGATTCTCTAGTTAGGAGTTGTGTTTCTTGATGGCTATGCTATTGAACCTTTCTAAACTTGTTTTATTTCCTTTAAAATGAGGATAGTACTACTACTTTTTCTTTTAGGGTTATTGTAAGAGTTAATGAAAAAGTATATAAAATAATAGTATAAATTGCATACATAGTAGGTGTTATTATTATCATAATACCTCCATTTACTATAAAATACAATAACTGAGCATAAAGCACATTTAGCCCCGGGAGCATGGAAAATCATGTTGCTTCTCTATGTCAGACTCAAATTTCAGAGACACAAATCAACAATTTTATTATTTGAAAACTCACTCTAGGGTTTATAGAACAGTAAGTAAATTGTGGGAAATACATTCTTTTCTAATTAATGAGGTTAATCATCAGATAATTCAGAACATCCAAAAATTCTTTACAAATTTCCTAAGTTCTTCTTGCTTTACCAGCACAATGGAGACCTAACACATTTATCACTTAGGCAAATGTCCAAACAAAGTTTGAGAAATGTGAATAAAGTAACATAGTTTTTATGTCAGTGAGAGATTTATAAGATTTATTATGGTTCCACTTTAGTACAGACAGGTGAATTCACTGCACAGCTGGCAACTTTTTACTTCACTTTGTGTAGGGAAGACCTGGCATCAACCAAAGGTTCCCATTTTCTTTATCCAAATGGATAATTTTGCCCGAAGAGATCACTTTGTCATATGAGCTTTCATGTAGTGAGCTGGCAGAATTGTCGCTGCCTTATATGATCAAACAGCAACAATCAAAATCACAAGGGATACAGTGTATAGGCAAGGTACAATTAGAGCCATCAATTATTCTCAGGGATAAAACTTATTATTTAGAAAATAAACACTACAATATTACTGATTATCTGTTCCTTTCAAAAAATTGCCCAAAATGAATGGTAATAAAATGTAATACAAATACCAGATGTAACACAAATATCCAAACTGGATCCTAACTACACAAGGTGAAAATCCTGAGCCAAGAAGCTGTACCCAATTCTCATACTTTAAATTAGGAATCTTAATAGAACTGATAGTCCCCATTAAATGTTGTCCCATTATCGTTAGTACACAGTTAAGACTTTATATACAATGGATAGCTTTACCTTCAAGGCTATTTATAGCTAGCTAATAACTGAGACCCCAAAGACCTCAATTTACATAAAAAGAAGGCAAGGCTACATTCACTCAGGTATACAAATCACAACCATATAGACAAAAGCTCTAAGAACTCATAATCTCTTCTTTTTGGATTTTGTCAGGAATGGCTGGCTAATTGGGGAAACTCATGAAAGTACCTTACAATCCAATTAGCACTTCAGTGCAATTAAGTGGTAGAGGCTTTCCTATTCTGCAGAGACTGGCTTTGATCTTGCAGTGAAAAGTGTCCTTCCTTAAAGCTGAGGTTTTGATTTTTTTCTCAGTAATTAGTGCTAATTGTAAACCCAAGCCTGACCTGCTATAAACAGAGTGTTTTACCGCATTTGACACTAGGACCCTAAATCAGTGTTCTCTTTTGTCTATATTGTACTTGCTTATTAGAAATCTGGCTATTTTGCTCATCATTTGATGCACAATGAATAAGTACATACTAAAGTCAGCTGAAACAAATGCCTTGATCTGAAGAGCTTGTGTGGGTATTTTCACTGATGTCTTTTAAGCCCAGTTACCATGAAAGTAGTTGATTGAATTTCACTTAAGGAATATACTGTAGTTTTTCTACACAAAGAATGACTATTGAAAAGCAGTTTCTAAAGAGGTTTAACAACGCTTGTATGTTTGGAAAATAAAAACAAAAGATGAAAATGGTCTTTTCATGGGATCAGACATAAAGAACTGCATAAATCAATTGCAGAACTCTCCTGAAAAATACCTATTATAACAATGTCTGTTAAATCAATTCATTGTTTAGATTTACAAAAATGAATTAAAATAGAGGTCAACGAGTGAGTAGGCCGATGAGATATCTCTATACGGAAATAAGATGCTGTAAAATAGAAAATTCCAGACCTTCTCCAAGGTATAGATAAGATCCTTTGAAATTAGCACGCAGTTTCTATGCAAATACAAAGCAGCTGGATGTTAGATAGAACGTTTCTCCCTCAAATATGTTTTTAAACATACCCTGTTCCATTATTTAGCAAATGCTTTCTTCATAGGAATAATTATACATGGAGCTATAGCCAGTCCAGATTATACTACTGGACACTCTGAACTAGGACCAATTTAGTGATCTTGAAATAGACATAGTCTAGTGTACAGATACATAATTACTGGAGGGAAAAATGTGTTCCCAATACAAATATGCATTACACATAAAATACGATGACACCAATTAGCACTCCTTAGAAATAGCTATTTTGGTGGTATTTTTCCCCTTAGGGGGAAAAAAAATCAAAAGTCTAGTAACAGATTTTTTCTATGAAAGAGAATATGATTAAATCTGACTAAAACAAACAAAGGCAGAATGGACTCTTAGAAATTTTCCCTGATTTTATGCCTTGCGAATTTATTTTAATCATTTTAAAACCAAAGTATTACAGGCATATTGTTTAAAAATCACACAATAATAAAAAGCCTGTTGAAAACTTTAGGGTATTTGTCCTATCCCTTCCCCTCCTGCTCTGCATACACAACTACTTTCAACTCTTCCAAGCCATTGCTTCGGCTCTTCATCTCCATATTTTTAAATGAGCCAAGACTGCTCTAGTGAAATGGCTCAAAGGGATAAGTCCTGACTATCTGTATTTTGGAGTTACTCAGTGGAAGGGGCTGGGATCTTACATTTAGTACCAAACTCTCACCCCTATTTTCAGTCTGATCTCACCCTCTTCACTCCCTGCAGCCTCTAAGCACTGAGGTTCTCTAATTCAATCTTCCAAGATCATCATTTCCTGCCAGGATGAAAGGGGTGAGGTCGTTTGTCCAGTGACAGAGAAGGTTTCGAGGAAGGAGAGATCAGGAGATCCAGTTGTAACTTATACACACTTTCAAGCAATCCCTGTTTTCACTCCCCCCAACTTCTGTTACTATCTGGCTTCCAATTTCTCAGACTTTCCTGGGAGGTAAACTGAGTAGCTGTTCTTTCATACTCTCAACCTGGAAGCATTTTTGTTTGACCTTACTCCTCTCTACTAAATCCTTATGATTCCTTTAAAAAGTTTTTGTGGTAAAATAAGTATAACAAAATTTGCCATGTTAACTGTTTTTAAGTGCACAATTCAGTGGCATCAATGACATTTACCTTTTTGTACAACTATCACCACATCTAGTTCTAAAACTCTTCCATCATTCTGAACATTATTATTCTTCCATCTGCTTTCCTGCTTCACAGGTTCTGTTTTAGGAATTCAGTGATCTACTTTAATCATAATTGAACAGTGCATTTCTTTTTTCCTTGCTTTGGGGTAATTTTCAAGAGAAGAATGCAGAAGTATCTTTTTCTGTAATCATAAAACCAAAGTATCATCTTCTCTTTTAAAGATGGGACAGCTCTTGCTTGGAGTGATTAAGTAACTTGATCTGGCTATCAATGTGAATCAGTGGACAAGATTAAAACCCAATTTTCTTAATTATCTACCTGGGGTACTTTCCATCATCTATACTATTCATATCATTATTGGAGTTCTTATGAGTTAGGATCTCATGAGTTTGGATCTCTTTTCTTTTTCTTGTACACTGCTTTAAATTGTGTATACCAAAAAGATTGAGAATGATGTTTTTACAAATATTACGATAATACTAACTGTTGGAAGGTTGCTCATTAGGAAGCCAGATCTACCTAATTCTTGTGGTGACAGTTAAGTAGGAAATCAAAGGTCAGAATCAAATCTCTAGAACTTCTTAGACTTGCAAGCATGGAAGAACTTGACCAACATTGACAGCTAAGTTTATATGCCCTTTTCCTAGAGCAGGCAGTCTATATTTTAGGACCCTTTAAAAACAACATTTTCAATATTTTACCTAGCATGCATATCAAATTAGTTGTAAATTATACCTTAAATATTTAATGATGTAATAGCAAAAAGAATAAAAAATTTTCTGTAATTGGATGTAGCTTTTTATGTTACAAATACTAACTTCCTATATTCCACATATCATGTGGCCACATACTTTAAGATAAGACAAATAATTTTATCTAATCTTAGGTATTATCTCCTTTAATGATAAACTGGCTTTAACAGGGTGGTATTACAAATAGCACACTAAGTTTTATTTTTTGAGATTAAAAAAGTTGTTTCCAGTTTTACTAAGGTATAATGGACAAAACAGTACATATTTAAATCTGGTGTTTTGATCACATGTATAAATGTGGTGTTTTGATTACATGCTAAGTTTTAAACCTAGACTTGATGTAAGTGTCACTGGCAGAAAGGAGGAGGAAAATAGTAACAAGGGCAACAGCATTAAAGAAACAGAAAGCAATGCTCTCAGGTGGGTATCCTTGGAGTCCCTATTTTACAGATGAAGAGATGAGTCTCAGAAAAGTTATGTAATTTGTCTAATATGACACAGCTATAAGTGATAGAGCTAGGATTTGAACACAGATCCAGTGCTCTCAACAAGTAAGCCATGCGTGCAGATTAAAGAGTTCCTGAAAATTCAAAAAACAAAGTTTACTTATATATATAAAGTAAAGCTAGATGTAATCATAAAATATTATAGTACACTGACCATGGTGAGGGCAGGGCAATTTCTTCTCATCTGTAAAAGGCAATTTAGTCTCTTCTTTTAGAGCAGATACATCTGCTACTCTTGCTAAATCATTCATAAATATGGAAAACACAGGATGTGAAACACTAAACTATGCCCATGAAAATGTAGATGAAAATTTTGTTTTTACTTATAAGTGAATGTGATGAATCACTACAAAAATCCAATGAATCATAACAAAATTCTTTTAATACAAAACTTATTTCACATGCCAACAATTAGGAGAAAAATCCAGAAATAAATATTGTCTCTGAATATGCACTGAGAAGGAATGCCATATCAAATGCCCTCTGTACTTTACAGGAAAGCCATATGAACCTCTCTTGGAGTCTAGTGCCTCTTATTTTAGAAATAATTCTGATAAGCTAGTTTTTTTTCATGTAGTCTAAAGTACATGAAAGTAAGTAAACAAAAAGGAATGATAAAGTGCTAAAAGTAGGAATACAAGAAAACTAAAACATCAAAAATGGCCATGATGAACCCCCTCCAAAAAAACCCAAGAAAGAACTCCCCCAAAATTACCCAAGCATAAGTTAGAGGTTGTCAAACCACAGATTGCAGGCCAAATTCAACCTACTGCTTGTTTGATGACAAACTTTTACTGGAAATCACCCATGTTCATCACTTATACACTGTCTATGGCTGCCCTTCCAGTGCAATGACACAGTGGAGTGGCAGCAACAGAGACTAGGTGGCCTGGAAAACTTAAATATTTACTATCAGACCTTTTGCAGAAAAGGCTGCCAACTTCATGGTCTAGGTCACTGAAAGCATGGATAAATAGCTTTCCATACCATATGGAGTCTGTGGACATGGCACATTTGGCTCACACAGAAATTGTTGGTTTGTGATTAGTACACTTTAGTATATACTCTTTAATAAATCATTGAAAAATGTCATGCATTTTAGAAAAGTTTCCAGAAAAGATGACTCATTATTGTTTAATAGACACAGCCTAAACATTTTAATAAACCAGAAACCCATTTATATAGAACACCCAAATAAAGACATGCTTCTCTACATTTCAAAAAAAAAAAAAAAAAAAAAAAAAAAACCTATTTAGAAATTGAAATCCTACAATTATTCACTGGCACAAGCAGGTGAACAAAGTTAAGTCAATTCAGATTCCCTTGTTAAAATATCTGTCCCCTTAAGATCAAAGTTTGTGTTCTTCTAATTTCCGTCAGGAGATCCACAGTCTCAGGACTGTAGAAGCCTCATGTTCCCCAAACTGAGCACCCTGGAAACACTGATATTAGAGAAGCGAATTGGCATTTTTGAAGAACTACGGCTGTAATTTAAACTACTCCTTGATCTTCCCCTAAAGCATGCTAGAGAACCTAATTTCCATAAAATTTTCTAACCCAATTTGAACAGTATAATGTGGACTGTGGGGAATAAATGGGTTTGATCAATTATGAATTTATATGATATGTTAGTAAGCTATTCAGGCATCATCTTACAATTCAGTATTTTGAACACTAATGCCATGCTACATAATTTTAAAATGGTGCATTTCAGAAAAACCTCACTAGGGCATATTTGCATATTTGGAAATCTAATTAACCCAAGCATATCTTAAGGCTTTCAAGAGAGAACATACAATAACATTTTTGTCAGCTGAAGGTTTGCTTCAGGCTATGTAAGGATTTTATCATCTGGTGTGTGTTAACCCTTCAGCTTCCCATTTTTATGTAATGGCTGTTTAATCTGGGAGTTGAGCAGATGGAACTTTCAGCTCCCTTTCTGCACTGGAGACTCTAGGGCTCAGCATGAACAAGAGGAGCTGTGATGGTTCCCTTTGTTACCAAGTTCAAAACTCTCGTCTCTCCTACCTTAGATAATATAACTGAGAGCTGCATTACTTGCAGAAACACTTGAATTAGACGAAAAAATGACCACCACATTGTATACACAGCGAAACGTCCCTTTTATATTTTCCGTGGGAAAAGTATTTCAGAAAAAGGACAAGTGCCCAGTGATGAACACTAACCAATCCCACAGCTACTACCTCTTCTGCCCTTAACTTTAATTTCCTCTAGTGGGGTTTTCTTCTATCCCTCAGGCCAGAATCTATGACCAAAGCCAACAGTAAGAGCAGAAAGAAAAGGCCAGTTCTTTAGACCTATTAACTCTACTAGAAGGCAATTCTTTGCTCCTGCATGCGTGGCTCTCTCTGCATGCCTGGTAGTAGAGGCTGATCCATGGCCAAAGTCCCACTCTCCTGTGATTTCTCCTTTGAAACTTTGGCCATTTATCTTGCCAGAGTGGAAAAGACCTGCTGCCCTTGTTACTGCATCTCCCCCAAGGATTGCTGCAGGTATGAAGGCTCTGACTGCAAGGAAAACTATCTGTGCTTGCATGACCTTCACCTGTTTTGTCAAGTTCCCTGCAGGTGGTCTCCGTGTTAGAAAGGCCCAGAGGAAAATGTTGCTCTGGAAGAAATGGAAGTTGCTTATATGAGCATTAGTTAAGTAGAAAACTCGATTTATGTAAAATTACGATATGCCTGACAGAATCTAAACACAGTATGCTAGAAATTTCAGAAGTGAGGTAAAAAATTATAAACTTAATTTGCAACAATATACAGTCAATTCTTCTATAAAATGTGTTTTGAAGTCACAAATTTATTCCAAAAGGATTGATATATTGGGAAAAAATGTGAGAATAATACAAATTACATTTGCTTACCATTTCCTTGTGGAAAACACCAGTTCAACATGGAAAACTGCACTAGGCTGGGCTAGGGAGATGAAATTCACAAGGCACACACAAGCACACATCTTAAACTTCTACCAGCTATCTCATTTGACCTCCTGTGATATGTATGGGCCAGTTATGAGCCACATCCCTCCACATCTGCTGCTACATCTTTACATGAGATTTCAGATCATTCTACTTCCAGCATGTCACCATCACCTTCTAATGCCAACTTCCACATGTAAACTTAAGGTCTTTCTCAACGCGCACTGCCACATTTATTGTAGTATATATGTAGCTCTGTAGTATGAGTATGTATTTCTTAACCACTTAATACATGTAAAACTATGCTATTTTTTATGAGGTCCCTATGCTTTAAAAATTTTAAGTGTTCCTGATAAAGTTCTTGACTGTTTACCCGATTCTGTTTTCTCATAAGCTACAATTTGGTGCCATAGTGTGATGATTTTGTCACTTTATAACAGAACTGACTATAAATCAGGTTTCATTGTTTTATTACAGACCAAAGGGCAGAGGACAGAATCATTATTTTAGTTGATAAAGTGAAACAAACATTTTCATGTCTACTGCTAGTATATATCCTATTAGGTAGGAAGAAAAAGTTCACATGATTATTGGCATTTTAGAGCATACTGGGCTTCCTTCCTACCCCACCCCAATTCAGCTCCCATGTCATCTCCTCAAACCTTAACTCCTCACCCCAGTTCTGTATTAGATGCCTCCACTGTATCCTATGTGTTTCCAGGCTCCTGCTCATAGTTTTGGGAAAGGCCTCATCACATTGCACTGCAATTCTGTGTACTTATTATATTGATTCACCAGATTGTGAGCTCTTTAGAGCCCTCTCTGCACATATATTTGAATTCTGAGCATGTTGCACAGTGTTGGCAGAGTGGAGGTGCACAGCAAATGTGTGTGAAGGAGGAATAAAGGAATGTCCAGTTCTTCTTTGTATCACTCACAGCCCTGTGCTTTGCACAGAGCACTCAACAGATACTTGCTGAATAAATGAAAGAAAAGAAAAGAGAAAACAAAAAGTATACTTATTTAGAGAGAGACAAACAGTAAGCAAAATTATACCTTGAATTGTCAAATAAAGGCTTAATACTGTAAATGTATCTCTATAGGTAGATAAGAAAGAAAGATGACTCAGATTTTATAACAAGGATAGAACTGTTAGATTCCTCAAGAGTTTGGCTCTTTTCTACCATCCAGTCAACTCTAAAGCCAATTAGGTAAGTGTTCATTCCAATTTAAACATCTTCAAATATTATATTATGTTCCTTGGTAGCCTTAGACAGGCTTAATAATATTTTATAATCAAGAAGTTTCTTCCAATGTAAGATCAAGCTCCCCCTTGCTACTTTAAACAATTTTCTTTTGTTCTTTCTTCTATAGGGATGGAGAACTGGTCAGCATTCTTATTCTTATTCTTATAAGCATTAATAACTGTAAGACAGTTATTAAGTCACCTCTTAGCTTTCTATTTTCCTGGCTAAGCAACCAAACTCCTTTAATCTTCTCCCAGATGACCTATTTTACATCCCATAAGCATTTGTCACTGTTTTTTATAGACCTTTCCCAATTTTCACACTTACCTCTACAATGTAGAAACTCAAAGTTGTCAAAATAGTTTAATAAAAGCTTATACAATGCCAAACATAACAAAGAATTATTTATTTCCTAATTCCCTAAATCCCAATATCATATGAGTTTTATAGCATGCTTTGTTAATAGCCAACAACCTCTTACCCCGTCTCCATCTCTATTAGTCCTCATGTGCTCCCTGAATGGGTAGTGTTTAAAGAGGGCCTGGCACCCACACTTTCTCTATGGACAATGTTCAACGGTGTCCTCAACGCATGCAACACTCTCTGGGTCTGCCCTCACCAGCTCATTGAACTAGGGCTTCAGGAAATCGAGCCTGTTCAGGGTATACTTCATTTTAATTTCCTGTAGTGCTGGCCACAGAGGGCTAAACGTGCCTTTTGCAGAGCAAAGCTAGCCTTTTCAGTCTTGTTTTATAGCAAGCTTGTCCAACCTGTGGCCCATGGCCCACATGCAGTCTAGGACAGGTTTGAATGCAGACTAATACATATTCATAAGAGCTCTCATAATTAAACATGATGAGATTTTTTTTTTGTAATTATTTTTAGCTCATCAGTTATCATCAGGGTTAGTGTACTTTATGTGTGGCCTAAGACAATTCTTCTTCTTCCATTGCAGTCCGGGGGAAGCCAAAAGATTATACACCCCTTTTTTAGAGTGTGCCCCACTGTGCTGTCATACCTGGGCTCAATATTCCTCCCTCTGCTGACAGTATAGTTTGCTGTCTCTTTCAGGACATAACCTTGAATTTGTTCCACAATTTTAAAATGTGATTTATATAATTTATTAAGATCATTTTGAATTCTAGTTCTAGCGTTCCTAGTGTTTGTAACTTCTGTTAGCTTAGTGTAATCTCCAAACTTAATCAGTATGCCTTGAATTCCATCACCCAAGAAATAATGAAAAATGCAGAACAGAATCTAACACAGGCACCAGGACTGAATCCTGAATATCTCCAATCAACAGGCCCCTATTGGCTTACGGTAAAGACTTTAGGGGGTAACATAAAAAAAAGTACACTTAACTAATTGTGATAGGCTCTAGTTAGACAAAATCTTATTTATTGATAAAGAGTAGCAACTTATGGGGCTGAATTAATGTGATGCTAAATTGATAACAATTCCATCCATTGCTTTCCTTTGGCCTGAGTAAGTTAATATTTCATCACAAAAAAAAAAAATTATACCACTTTGGGTAGATTTGCTATTTGCAAAACAGAAAGTAAAATTATAACCAAAGTTTTGCAAAGGGTGATCTTTACTACACTATTTGTTGTCACTGTGGAACTTTTAAAACAGCAATAATCTAACTATTTTAAAAATGTAAAATTACATTAAAATATAAAATGTAAAAGGATGTTTAAGCCAATATAAGAAGTTAAAGATAGAGACCTCATCAATCCAGGTAACTGTGATAGTCAACAACATACGTACTGAGTAACTGCATAGAGAGGCAAACACTAGCAAAAAATAACTTTAAAGTTAAATGCATTCTTCTAAAAAAATTCCTTTACCTTCTGGACTTCAAACTAGATACCCTATTATACAATTAAACAAAAAAGAGTAAAACAATTATGTCTTAATAGTTATAAAAACTTTCTTCATTGGCAAATTTTAACTGGGTAAGTAAATTTAATTTCCACTCAAAAATGTGATCCCAGAACAGTTTCCATCAGACAATATTTCTGTCACCATTGCGGCAATCTCCAAAGGATCTAAACAACATACCTAGAGACAATTAAATAGCAATGTCCTTCAGGAACAGTGTTTGGTTAATCAACAATATTTATTGACTGAAAATTCAACTGCCATTTGGTCTCTTAGTTGATTATTTTCTAACTTTTTTTAGTTTTAGGTTCAGTTTTTTCAGATTACTAGTTTGTTTTATGCAACTGTTTATTAGATATTTACAAAACTGCACAGAAATAGGTAAAGGGAGAGTTAATAAAAAATTATCTCACTAGACTCAGATTTATGGAATGTTTGCTAAAGGGATATCTACTAACAGAAAAAGGAACATATATCAAAAGAAGAAAAAATATCTGAGCTGTGGTGTTCAGCAAGGAGTTAGTGAACTGACCTTGGAGTTGTATTATATAAACATACAATTCTCCCCCATTTAGTTTTCTGCTGGCACATACCCTTCTGTCTTCATATAATGTTAATGCATCATTTATGTATACCAAAAGCCTGCCTTAGACAAGAGTCCTAAAAATACAGTAAGATTAAAGTCTTTGTTCTGGGAGTAAAATAACTTGAGAAAGTTCTCATTCTTAAAATATGTTATTTTATAAAATCAATTCTTAGATACTCAGAGTCTAGTCATTGAGCTATGAATTGCCTATAAATATGCTTAGATATTTCTCCTCTTCCTTCCTTTTCTTCATGTATTGGCTTTGACTGCTCATTAGCACATCCAGAAAAAGACAGGCTGGGTGACACAAATCTACCAATTTAGAAAACTTGCCAAAAACTTCTGGAAATTGACTTCTCTACAGTTATCTTATTTTTCATTATAGTTCTTAAAATATGTTTAATTACTAGGATTAAGTCCACAGGCAAGTTAACAGATTACATAGAGAAATGTCAAAATAGTTATTTTCACATCTCATATACTATCAGCTTATAATGTATTTCCATTAAAAACTATCTGATATTTGTTTTTTAGTCTATACAGTATTCAAGATTAAAGATGTAGGTGAAATCTTTTAAAATGAATGTGTTCTTAAAATTTGTTTTGGCATCTATTATATTAAAAGAGTACCTGAAATAAATATATCATTGCCTGGGATTTATTTATTTATTTAGAGATGGAGTCTTGCTTTGTCACCCATGCTGGAGTGCAGTGGAGTGATCTTGGCTCACTGCAGCCTCCGCCCCGCAGGTTCAAGCGATTCTCCTGCCTGAGACAGGGTTTCACCATGTTAGTCAGGATGGTCTTAATCTCCTGACCTTGTGATCCCTCTGCCTCGGCCTCTCAAAGTGCTGGGATTACAGGTGTGAGCCACCGCACCCAGCTGCCTGGTATTTGGATAATAAAAATAATGTGGTTTTCATTGTAATAGCATTAGGATTAGTAGAATTTGACTTATGAATTGAAATGGGACGGATAAATTTACTGTTTTCTTCAACAAGACACAAAGAATCCTGGAAATCCAAAGGAAAAAAAATGGATTCTTGGAATCTAAACCAATCTACATGCAAATTTGACACTTTGTTTTTATTATGATAATTATAGGCTTTTTTTTTTTTTTTTTAAGACTGAGTCTCACTCTGTCACCAGGCTGGAGTGCAGTGGCACAATCTCAGTTCACTGCAACCTCCATCTCCCAGGTTCAAGCAATTCCCCTGCCTCTGCTTTCCAAGTAGCTGGGACTTACAGGCACGTGCCACCATGCCCGGCTAATTTTTTGTATTTTAGTAGAGACTGGGTTTCACCATGTTGGCCAGGATGGTCTTGATCTCCTGACCTCGTGATCTGCCCGCCTTGGCCTCCCAAAGTGCTGGGATTACAGGCATGAGCCTAAAAGTCTGTCTTAACTCTACTGGTTATAAGAAGTATAAAGAACATTATAAGTATTACAAAACCAGAAGAATCTAGGATTTTCTATCTGTAATTTTTCATCTCATCCCTGGATTTCCCTTAAAGTAACAATTACTTAAGTAGGTTTAAAAATGTCTGAAATAGGGAGGAAAGAAATTATTTGAATTGCTATGATTATTTGAAGCTAACATATAATATTCAGTCAACAATGAGTTATTGGGTAGATTTGTTAATATTTTGTTGTTGTTGTTGAGACAGAGTCTTGCTCTGTCACCCCGGCTGGAGTGCAGTGGTGCAATCTCGGCTCACTGCAACCTCCGCTTCCTGGGTTCAAGTGATTCTTCTGCCTCAGCCTCCCGAGTAGCTGGGTCTACAGGCGCATGCCACCATGGCTCAGCTAATTTTTGTATTTTTAGTAGAGATGGGGTTTCACTATATTGGCCAGGCTGGTCTTGAACTCCCAACCTTGTGATTTGCCTGCCTTGGCCTCCCAAAGTGCTGGAATTATAGGCGTGAGCCACTGCGCCTGACCGATTTGTTAATTTTATACAGACTTAGATAATGGACAAAAAGGAAGAAAAAAGGATCATGACCTTTCTCACTGAGGGATCAGGAGTCATAAAGGCAGACTGAGTGGTGGTGATATTGACAGCAGAAACCTGAAGGCAGGAATTGTCTGCCTATGACTTCCCATGATTGTCTAGTCTGGGCTTGCAGTTTGACTACTTGGTGATGCCTATTCTAACCAACAATGAAGAACCAACTATGTGAGATATGAGTAAAAAAAAATACAATTCATTTTTTTTAAATGCTTTAATGACATTATTTTTTCTCCTGCCTTTTGGGACATTTCATGTTATAGAATCAATTGGAGAAAAAAAAGGATAAGACAATAACATATATCACGGACCCCAGTATATTAATAAATAGTGTTTAAACTAAGGTCTCAAGCCATATAAGCTAGAGATAAAAGACAGCTGATTCTAGTTTCACAGGGGTTGAGGGGAAATTATAAGTATTAGAATATACTAAGACAATGAGATACATTTTAAATCCCATTCACTTTCACTCCCTTCTCTCTTTCCAAGCTCATATATGATTGGGTTGGTTTGGGACTGGAGAATAGGGTTGGAAATGTCTGCCATTGAAGTACCAAATTAAAATTAAAAATATGCTTATCCCTTGCCACTATTATGGGACAGAAATATCTAGTTGGGTATAGGCAAGCAGGAGCTAAGACTTATTCGTGTATTACACTAAATTATTCACTGGAGATAATTCTTTCTGAGAGGGTTAACAAAGAACTGTTTAGGGTTTAGTAAACTGCACATATTCCAAATTTGCTTTTAAAATGAGAAGCAATTGTTATTATCTCTGAGTTATCATTTATTTTATTTATGGGTTATCATTTATTTTCTTTGAAATTGTAATTTCCAAATAAGGAACACACACACAATTTAATGAGTACGCTACTATAACGCTAGGAACTTTACATTTATTATTGCTAATCTTTCAACAATCTTGAAAGATTGGTATTATTACTCCTACTTTACAGAGAAAGAAACTGGGGCTCCCAAAAGGTTAGTCTTGCCTAAGTTCACACATAGATAACTGTCAGAGGCAAGACTGTTTTCAAGAAAAATGCTAATAACAGAGGTGAGCTGCTTATTATTGTTGCTATGAGGGGCATGTATGAGTCTTGGATATAATCTTGGCATTCTTTATAGTCACTGCCTGAGAGTCTTCACCTGGCATCTATGGACTTTCAATGGATTGGCTCCAGGTAAACATGATGAACACATTCTACATAGACATACATAATGTGCACTTCTCTGGGCAGGAAGTTCATAACTTTCATCAGATAATGACTAGATAATGCGCTTGTTTAAGAAACCCAGCACATAGTTTGTTTTTTGAATAAACATAAATAATATTTCTTGTATGGCTGGGTTCATTAAAGACAGGAACATGATGAAAGGAAGGACTGTGGCGATGGGAAGTGAAAGCCAGAAATCAGCTGCAGCTGTCTGGGCAGATGTAGGTTAGGAAAGCTAGCTGGAGACCCAGGCCTGAGAAGGGAACAGTGGAAGCCCATGATCTCAAACTTTATGTAGCATGATCAGAATAACCTGTAGGGCTTGTTAAAACAGGCTGATGGGTCCCATTCCCAGAGTTTCTCATTCAGTCAGCCTGTAGTGGAGCCCAGGAATTTGCATTTCTCAGTGTCCAGGTAATGTTGATACTGCTGGATAGAGGACTGAAACTGCCTTTGCAAAAATTATGACAGTGAGAGAAATCTAACCTGGCTGAGCCCATCTTACTTTTAGCCAAACAGGCTGGCTGCCTTCACTCATTCTTGGGTGTAGGCCAAGCTAACAATGGGAGGATATTTAGTTTATAGTTTAACTTTGAAGCAAGGATGATAACAGACCCTCCCTGAAACTGCTCCTACTCCTTGTTCGGGGGCTGAAACTGCTTTGTAAAACTAATGAAAGGCCACAAGGTTAGAATTATGAAAGGGGCTGAATTCTGCTAAGATATATTTGCAGTTAAATGATATCCAGTCATTGTTCCAGAGGTCAGGAGATTTGTAACTTCCCCATTACTCCTGTAGATAATATCCCTATTGTAGAGCCTAAAGTTGACCTTTTGAGATGTTTTTTCAGACTTTTACATTTCTGGCCACTGACTGATTCCATCTGAACCTACAACTTGTGACTCAATCTGTCTATGGACCTGACCCAGAGGCTGACTCAGTGCATGAGGACCATTTTCCACATATCTATCATTTCATTCTCAACCAATCAACATTCCCCATTCCCTACCCTACTGCCCACCAAACTGTCCTTGGAAAAACCCTAACCTCCAAGCCTTTGGAGAGACTGGCTGAATATTTGAGATTTAAGTAATAACTCTGTTGTCTTGTATGTGGCTAGCCCCACGTTAATTAAACTCTTTCTTTACTGCAATACTACGGTCTCAGTGAACTGGTTTTGTTTGTGTAGGGGAACAGGAAGAATTTGTTGGGAGATTAGAGAACCACATGTAAGGGCTGAAACATAGGTTTTGGGGCCAAATAGAGTTTAAATTCTGGGTCTTACAAGATGTGGAATCATTGTCAAGTTAATTTCTATCTCAGTTTTCTAACTATAAAATGGGGATAATTAGGCCTTGTGAAGATTAAATGAGATAATGCATGTGAAACGGTTATTCCAGTTCCTGACATACATTAAGAGCGCTATAAACTTTATGAATAAGTCAATAAACTTAATAGCTCAATAAGCTGTACACATAAAATATATATATGTCTCCTTGGATTAAATGGAATTATGTAATACTGAAACAATTCCCATAGAATAGAATAACATGTTAAATCAAAGTAAGTTGGGTATAATACAGTTTCAATCATCTTTTGGATAAAAAAATCCTGTTCAAATTATTGAGTCAAGCTAATCATATCATTACTATTTCCTTAAAGTTCCAGCATTTCAATCACAGCAGGCCCATCAATGTTAAAAGAATCCATGGTAACCACACAAAGTAAACATCTACCTACCCATTAGTGCCAGCAATTATTTGGCATTTGTTATGTTAGTAAAATTGCATAATGGTGTGTGAGAAATCAGCTTCTGCTTCCTTGACCCTTTGGAAAGCTGGTTCTCCAAGCCAGCATCCCTTGCTGAGACTCCAGAGTGTGACAGCTGTGACTTCAGGCACTGATTCTCTCACAAGCCACCTCTGGAAATGAGGCAGCAAACGTGGTCTTCTCTAAAAGAGTACAAATCTATTATAGAGGCTTGATTATTGGTAATGACCATTTCTATTATGGGACTGACATCTAACTAGGACTTTTATTGTTTATTTGAACAAGTATTCGTCATGAATCCTGAGTGATCCTTCAGAGAACATCAATTTTAGATGCATGTGATACAATAAAACAAACTGGAAGGATTATTTTCATGCCTTTAGATTTCAAGAAATACGTCCTGTTTACTTATATTCTAAGTACATGAAGAAAAGGAAAAGAGATTTAAGAAATAAATAAATAATCCTTAACAAGAACGGTTTTGGTTTAAATGTAAAAGCATCTGGTATGTTCTGACAACTCTTTAAATTTAATCCTTTTTTTGTTGATGGCAGAAATAGTCATTTATTTGAAACAGACCATGAGGTGTCACTTGACCACATGCTTAGTATGAACCTACGTAGGATGTGGCTGTTGAATGAACTAAAAAGATCTTAAACTGTATTATCAGAAATTTTTAAAGGGAGAGAGCTTCCAGTTTTATTTTGCAGAAGCTATAGAGAGAAACTACAGCTAAAGTAAACTGGTAAGGCACCTAGAATGGTGAAAATCTTCTTATGAACAAAATGAGAAAAGGACTTGATGAAGCTTGGCCTATAAGGGAAAAGACTGAGAAGGGATAAAATAATCATCTTTCTATTTAAAGAGTTGTCATGACTACCCTTCAATTAACTTAACCCTACAGGTAATATAGATCTAAAACCACCCACAAATTTTACTTTATATATATAAAGTATGTTTTGTTTTTTTTTTTTGAGACAGGATCTTGCTGTCACCCAGGCTGGAATGCAGTGGTGCAATCATGGCTCAATGTAGCCTGGATCTCCTGGGCTCAAGCAATCTTCCCTCCACAGCCCAGCTGGGTCTACAGGCTCATGCTACCACACCCAACTAATTATTGTATTTTTGGTAGGGCAGGGTTTCACCATGTTGTCCAGGTTGGTCTTGAACTCCTGGGCTCAAGGAATCCACCCACCTCATCTTCCCAAAGTGCTGAGATTACAGGCATGAGCCACCACACCTGGCCAATAACGTAATATTTTTTTAAAACAACAGCTATTTACTATGTCTACTTAGTACAATATCCTGCATTAAATTCTGGGAGGGAAACAAAAGTGAATAAGTGCTTCTCAGTCATCAGGGAGCTTATAATTCATACAGGAGACGAGACACAACTGTGAGGGTAAGTGGGAGGGCATCTGAGGCACAGGCAAGGTCACAGAAACTGGGCTAAGGGTAGACATTGAAGGGAGAGTGAGGAGGAGCCCAGCATGGCTTGAGCAGGTGTCTATGCTAGAGAGAAGTTGGAGATAGGCTAAGAGTACATGGAGAGCCAGGAGTGAAATGAATCCTATGGACTGGATCCTGTTGAAAGCTAAAGGCTTCGTAAGCCAGAATTCTTGTATCAGCCTAACATTTTTTTCTTTACTGTTTCTGCACATCTGTGCTGGTCTCGGATATACCTAGGAGGATGTTTACATGGAGTGACCACAACCGTGGGTCAGTGCTCCTCTCCATTTCCACAGCACAGAGATTTTGCTAGAGGAGCAACCTGTTATTGGAGCAGAACAGAAAGAGCAGAGGTGGGAAGCTGCTCAGTCAGGACAGGCAATGGTGTAGGAAGAAGGACTGACGAGGTCATCATCACCCACCCATTGCATTCCGCTTTGAGTGTCCCACTGGTCTAACAGAACACTTCTCCGTTCTGTTCAGAACAAAGTATTTTCTCTTTAAAGAAATCTCAGTTGGCTTTTGCAGTTTCTGTTTTAAAATCCAACAAATTATGGCACAAGGGCAGGGAACATTATACAAGAAAAACATTCTCCCTGATATTCTTGCCAGCATGCGGAGGGGGAGGAAAACCAATGAACAAACACAGTAAGTAAAAACAGCATTGATTCTGGAGCCACATCTACCTGAATTTTTTACCCCATCATGCTGATTTACCTCTTCTACCATTTCCCTTCATTACGGCTGAAAACACAATGCCTCCCTATGGATAAAACTATGAATGTAACTTTATTACAGAAAAATGTACAAAGAGGTCTAATCTGAGGCTGATTGTGAACAATATTATACATGATTGCTACTTCACTGTGCAACATTTCTAATATAATATGGAGTCTCAAAGAGTGGGGACCTAACTATTAATATAATGATAACTTAATGAGGGGAATTTCATATGATATCTTAAGGTTAAAAAAGAGGCAAGATGAATCTTAAGCACAAAGATAAAAGATATTTGCATATACAGTACTCTCCACTTAAAGTAAAAGAGTCTTGTCTTTAGCACATAAATAAATTTTCTTTCACTTGTAAACTGAAAGCTTGAAAGGATAATTGTACCATAAGGTACATCAGGCATACTTTACAGGATTACAGTACTGGGCCATCAATACTGACCTTATCTACACAAAAGGCTTTTATATCAGGATGTCAAGGAAATGTACCAGGTTCATTTAAAAACAAATCCTTCAATACTCAGTAATAGAACTATGAGGTGAGTACTCTTTGCTTTATTATGCTTTTGCTCAATGCTTTAAAAAAAAAACACAGAGCAATGAACTTGCGATAAAAACAATGATATTTCAAAATGAAACTTTCCTCTACTGAGAACCAGAGAAAAAAAAAATGCATCCATTTGCTAAAGGTGCTGCTTAGCTACATTTCACTTACACACATTTTAGGTTAATTGATAGGACATACAGAAAAGAGTTCTATAAACCATTTTACTGAGCATACATCCTGATTATAATGTCATGTTAAGAAATGGAGTGCAATCTGTCTTCATGTCATATTTAATAGATTTCTAGTAAATAGCCCACAAGTGCTCTTTCTAACAGGTGATGAATTATATTAATGCCCCATTGTACTTTCATAATTAAGGGTCTGGCAGCATTTTCATTATAATCAAGACTTGAGATTGGAAACAAAAGGAATGTTTTTCACGTTTCCTGGCTCTGACTATAGTGCTCCTCTCATGCCCCACTGCTACGTTTGGCCATGGGGAACACACCTATAAGGTTGTTCTCAGAAATAAAAGCTGAGGAGATGGCTAAAATTTTGTTAGCAATCCATTATAAGTCATTCTTCCCCCTCCCCCCCCCCCCCCCCCCGGTTTTCTAGCTCCTTCAGTCAGCCTCTGCTTCTCCCCTTTCTTATTAATTCATAGAAGTCTTATTCTCTTCATCTGGGCTGGACCTGATGACTTTGCTTTGATGCTATGTCCTTATCGAGATGTGGTGTTGTACTGCTGTTTCCTCCGAATGAAACCTGGCTGCCCGGTGTCTGAGCTGCATGCTGTCAGTTTTTGTTTTGTTTTGTTTTATTTGAGATATGTGTCTCACTCTGTGGCAGGATCATAGTTCACTGAAGCCTCGATCTCCCAAGCTCAAGCAATCTTCCTGCCTCAGCGTCCTGAGGAGCTGGGACTACAGGTGCATGTCACCATGCCCAGCTAATTTTTTTTTCTTTAGTATAGATGAGGTCTTGCTATGTTGCCCAGGCTGGTCTCAAACTCCTGAACTCAAGTGATCCTCCCACTTCAGCCTCCCAAAGTGCTGAGATTACAGGCATGAGCCACTGAGCCCAGCATTCTTTGTCTTTTGCATAACACGGAACAAATTTCATTAAGTAGAAAAAAATACTGAGATGGCAAAGAGAGAGAGGGATACGGTTGACGGGGGAACTTCTCTCCACAAAACTGACACAAATTTACCAGAAATTCAGAGAATAAAACAATACCCTCTTGGGTAAATCCCAAAGAAGTGCTTCTAATGGTAAGAATATTAGAACACCCAAGCCAGGAGAGGAGGGCGAAGTCTGGAGAGGACTGGAAACTGGTATGTTTGCTGCATTCCCCAAATTATTTTGGGTAGATGCATCATACTTCACCTTCATTAACACCTATCAGAAATAGAAATGGAAGAGATTGAGCATTGTAGGGAATAATAGAGGGAGGGAGACAGGAAGAAGAGGACACACTGAGAACAAAGGTGGAGAGGGTGTCCTGGATTGGTTTTACGTGTTTTGCAGTGAAGAAAAAGACATCCAGAAAAAACAAAAAAAAAAAAAAAGGAAATGGGGTCACCAACTCTGCTCCTTAAACATAAGTGATTTTTATACGTCTTCCTATATTTGTATATTCTTTATATTCTTATAATTTCTATCACAAGCAGACTATCAAGTGAGCAAGCTCGGCCTTGGGGGTTAGTATTGGTAAGGTTTTTTATTTTCAGCTTTTCCCCTTATGAGATGGTTGCATCAAATTGGACAAGTTATATAGACGTAATATCAGTAACTTTCCACAGCTATTATAAAGGTAAGCTCAGATACTTAAAACATGTCCAAGAATCACAGTCCCATTTCCATCTCCCTAAAGTTTCAAGGTATTAAATTATGTCAATTTGTAACAAATTGTACATCATTTTTACAAAATTCATACCGAGAATATTACTATTAACAAGTGAGCACGTATTGTTGGAATGACAATATTAACAAAGATCTAGTCTCCCGTGCTGATGCTGATGAGGTCTGCAAGGTTACTCAGGATCTAGTTCCAGGGTATAGTAAGCCAGCTACACAGCTTCAGTTCCCAAATGCCTACGAGTTCCTGGGACCTACTTGCTATAGCGTACACTGCATCCTTCTAATGTCCTCTCCCTTTACTTGTTCAAACCCAAGCATGGCTTTGTTTCTTGCAACCAAAATAGACTAAAAACCAATGAACCAAAGTCAAATAAAAATTAAAAATGGCTACCATGCCATCTAAATTCCTACTTGTTTGGCACTGGAATTATATGACCACAGAGGAAAAACTAATTTGTTGTGCTTTTATGATAGAGAAGATATATTTAAATATTGAGAAATATTATTCAGAGAACTATCATTCATTTTGGCACACGATAAGAATACTATGCATAGAATCCTTATATGCGCATTTTGGGGCAAAAAGCACAAGAGTATTTTTGTTGAAGTTGCATATACTTTTCTAGCGTAAAAACTTTATATCTACCTTTCGTAGAAAATCACAATGAATTAGTATGGTGTATACAATAACCTACTATGTCATCGTGCCAGAAGTTTGACCAATTCCTTTTCATGGAAGTTTGAAAATGTCAAGTTCATTTTTAAACCCATGGCTAGTTTCATCTACTTTAAACCAAAAGTGACAAAATAGGAACTGACTGGGGGGGAAAATTCTGCAATCCACTGTTCTTAATATTTGATAATCCATGTGAAGCAGGTTTACCACAAACTGCTGTGACAGAACAAAGATGACAGATAAACTCCTGTGACCAAATTAATTGGAAATAGATGCCTCAGTCCTGTGATCCTATTTCAGTTTTTGAAAGAATTATATGCACCTTCAGAGCATGCCACATCTAAGGATGATTAGTCCTTGTACTGCTGGCATCGGCTGATATGGCATGTGGCCAAGTGTCTCAAGAGAAAGCTAAAAGTTCAGTGGAGGTGCTGCAGACTGCGTAGTTATTCCAGGATTACCTTGGAGAACACTCTGTCTTTTCTGTTGAAAGCTTGTCAGAGTTTGATATTTATTCGCTCTGTGCCTATGATGTGTATTTTCAGATTGCCCTAAGTGGACCTTCTTAAATTAGTCTCTTGTTTACTTTATTTTTTCTACACTGCTGCGAAACATAGTATAAAATAACTTTGATCATTTTATCAGGTCATCTATATCCACATACTTCTTCTCACCTTTGTTATGATTCACATACATCTGAAAGATCTCATATTAAACTTTGGCAACTACTCCAAAAGGGAACTCTTAATGTTTTCTATTTGTCAAAAAACAATAACATCATGCAAGAGGCAAATGGTCAACTATTTATAAATATAAATTGCTAATTTTAAACAAGTCATAATCTCTCTCGGATTTGCATCAAAATAATCCAGTGTGTGGGAAGAGAGCAGGGAAGGTGAGAGTGCAGATGAAACAAGTTTAGCTGTCTATTGGTGACTTTAAAGCTGGGCTATGTATACGGGGTTTCATTATAGTCTTCTGTAGACTATTGCTAATGTTTGAAAAATTCCATTTTAAAAACAGTTTAAAGACACAAAACCTAACAACTTAGAACACTTATAATAATATTATATGTGATTAAAATAAGTTACTTTTGACTAGATACATAATCTACTAGATCATCAGTGATTGAATCTACGCTACATAGCCAACCATAATCAATTTGTGAGATAACCCATATCTGTAGCTGAAGTAGGTATTTTAATGTCTAATACAGGTTTAAGTTTTTTATACTGATAAACATACTTCTTGCCTTGTTATGCCAACCATAACAAAGATAACATAAGAAAACCTGACATAAACAATTATTCTAACAGAGATTTCTTTTGTTAGCACGTTTGACTTATAACCACTAATGATGTTAACCCTCAGAAATTAATCTTTTTAAGGCTAAGAAAAATTATAAGATTAAATATAAAGACAAAAGCAATTTAATCAAATGTTAGAACAACATAACACAAGCCTAACAGAATTTATATTAATGTATATTAATCATTTTGTTTGCAATATGAGTAAGATTGCAAGTATCTTCATTTACACCATAGAATTCAAATCCCAATGTGTCATATCTTCCTTACCTCTTGGCTATAACAAGGATACTTACTAAAACCAAGTAAACTGTTTAAAAAGATCTAAATCACATCACTTACAATTGTAAGGTTAAAGTTGAATATTCTTTTAAATTATATTTTATTCAGATTATTCTAACAAGAACTTGATATTCTCATTTTAAAAAAAATAAAGCATATTTTACAATAGTGCACTATAAATTTCTAATTAGTAGAGTGACATACAAATATGCAGCCCTATTTATAACGACAATTTTCAAAATCATTAGTCACTGAAAATTTTAAAATTTATTCTAAGAATCAGATTTGAGGGTGGAAATATCTAAGAAAACATGCAATTTTAACTTGGAAGATAAATTGTGGAAAGACTATATTTATTTGGTTGATCAATTCTTTTTCTAATTTTAATGCTACTGTAGTTTCCAAATGTTTACAGCTATTTATTGACACCTTAAGTTGAAAATACTAATAAACTCAGGACAAAAATGTCACATACTTTTTTAAACCGTTACACATTTTTGAGCAATGGGATTTATAGAAGAATGGCTGAAAATGAACTAGCTCATTTGAGAAGAGAGAGGAAAACACAAGAGACGGAATTTAAAGTATAAGATACAATTGAGTTATCTTTTCTGTACAGCCCTTTGATTATTTTTAAAAAGTAGCATTAAAATATTTTCTAACTGATATTCAAAAACCAAAACCACATAAGGAATATGGATTTTCAGCTTCTCACATCTGCTATTGCTTAATTTTTTAACTAACAATCACCTTTTCATAAACAGAAATTTCAGATTCATAATGATCAGGCAGGTGAATGAATTTTTCCTCCCTGGTGCTAAAACCTATTTTGAAAATAGGTTTTTATTTAAAAAATAATAATTACTATAACTTGCAGAATGAAACTTGTTGAGCAGGGAACTTTTTATAAGTTTGTATTTGCAATCCTTCCTAAATATTTCAGTTTTTTTCAGGTGAATGAAAAGTGTCGAGTAGCTCAAGACACTCATCTAGTAAGATAGTTGCAGTGGGTGACCTGGCATGAGCCTTGATCATGCTATTTGCATATTGTGTGTCCAGAAGATAAAATCTCTTCATGAAAATCTTGTCTACTATTTTTAACTGATGTTTACAACAAAGATAATCAAAACCAAGAAATTTACTGTAATTTAGCACATGTTGAATAGATGCTATGAAAACCCTGGCTGCGTATGAGAAAACTGGAAAAGAGCTTTTTAATACCGTTAGGATTGAGTGAGAAGCTCTGGTCAGGCCAAACGATGAAAAATCTATACCATTTTAATAATAAAATAGAATTATTTGGCCATGTTGAATTCATCATAGGACGTATTAGATGAAATTGAATTGGGTGCTGATAGCTGAGAGAATTATTTTGTAAATTAGTTAAATATTTATGTCTAAATATTGGTTAAAAGAGAGTACCGTTGTATTTATTTTATTTTTATACAGATATTTGAAAATGAACATACAAAAACTACCAATGATAATTTTAAATCACCAATAAAAACAAGAATATCATCAGGTTGTCTCAATTTTAATGTATTTCTTCTTTTTAAAAATATAATTAAAATAATGAAGATCAAATGACAAAATATTCAGGAGTCCTCTTTAAATATGTCCTGTGTATAATACAGTTACAACATCCTGAGTTCTGTGATTAGTCTGAATCCAAGTAATTCTATATCTAAGAGTCTAGCACGACAGCGCCTTTCAATTCATTACCACTTTTTTTTTTCCACTGCAGAAACAGATTAATCTGGGAACTTACTGGTCAACACTTTCCCTCCACTTTTGCAATTAAAATTTTTTTTTCAATCATCTTCTCTTGAAGATGTCATACAGAGTGCTAACACTTTCATAAGCAAAATCAACACCTTTAGAGCACTGAAAATTTGATATGAGTTGAAAATATAGGCTGCTACAAACAGTCCTTTTCCTATGTTTAGTTTTAGAAGCAGTATTTTTGCAAAGGACTAAATAAATCATTCCATTAAAATAAAGGCAATGCATTTAAATTAAATATTATTTACCACATATAAGTGAAATGTCAAAGATTCAAATAATAGGTTCTATTGATAATAGATCAAATTTGGATAATTAATTTTTAAATGTAAATATCTTGCTTAAGTGAATTAAAAGGATGAAATTCTTTTATGATAGATATAGTGCTATCTTTACATTTCTTGGTCCCTTAATTAAATATGAGTAAGAGCATGATGATCTGATGGTTTGTTTAGCTTAACACAAGTAACTGCCCACCCCTGGAATTTAACTCCAAGGCAAAATTTTCTCATAGTAATGAAATTTGGCCAAGAAAGAATCTTGTACAAAGAGGCCAACTCTTAATAATACCTGATAAGGAAGAGCATAATCCCAAATGATTACTTTAACTCAGATGGCTATTTGCCCATGGGATGCCTTCATTTTCTTTTTTCTCTTTTATTGACACATAATAATTGTATATATTTATGGGGTACAGGTGACATTTTGATACATACATATGATACATAATGATTAAGTCATGGTAATTGAGATATTCATCACCTCAAACATTTATCGTTTATTTGTGTTGGGAATATTCTAAATCTTCTCTTCTAGCTGTTTTGAAATATACAATAAATTGTTGTTAACTATAGTTGCCCTACTATGCTGTCAAACACTACAACTTACTCCTTCCATTTTAATGTATTTTTGTACCCATTAACCAACCTCTCTTCACCTCTGACTACCCCCATCCCAGTCTCTGGTGACCACCATTCTACTCTCTACCTCTATGAAATTTTTTTTAGTTCCCACATCTGAATAACATCATGTGATATTTGTCTTTCTGTGCCTGGTTTACTTCACTTAATATGATGTCCTCCAGTTCCAACTATGTTTCTGCAAATAATGGGATTTCATTCTTTTTTATGGCTGAATAATATTCCATTGTGAATATGTACCACATTTCCTTCATCCATTCAGCTGCTGATGGACACAGGTTAATTCTATATCTTGGTTATTGTGAATAGTGCTGTAATAGTAATAGAAGTGCAGGTATCTCTTCAATAAACTGATTTCCCTTCTCTTGGATATATACCCAGCTGTGGGATTGCTGGATCATATGGTAATTCTATTTTTAGTTTTTTTGGGAACCTCCATACTATTTTCCATAGTTGCTGTACTAATTTACATTCCCCAAGAGGGCGTTTTCATCAGAACACCTAAATAAGGGTGTATTTGCAACTTGAAATATTTCTAGATAAATAATAAAGACATATTGTGACTTCCTAAATTAACACAAATATAAAACTGGTTAATTTCTCCACCAGGTTTACTGATTGGAACTGTTCTGGGATTTCTATACAAAAAGAATCACCACTGCCGGGCTCCAGAAGAAAGCTGTGAAGTTCTTTTCTTCTTTCCCCCTGACCCCATTTCATTTCTCTCAAAGGAGGAGGGGGTGCAGATCTGAAACTGGATTCTAGGATGGTAACTGAGCAACATGTTCTAGGGATGAAACTTTCAAAAAAAGGTAAGAGCTTTTCTTTATCTACTGTGGCTGTTCCTCTCTGCTGGCATCCTCCTGTGACAGGAGACTAGTCAGGTAACTTCAAACTCCCTAACATGCCTCTACTTTCAGCTGGGGCATATAGAACTGGAGCTATCGCCCAAAGGAGACAAGGTCTGGGATAGTATGGATGGGTAGGGCTTTTTATTTCAACAGAGTTACTAATTATAAGATTGACATTTGGGAACAGAAACTCATTTGGTCCTTAAGACAGAAGGACAATGTGTTTTTAAAATTAGAGTTCTGCATTAGCTTTGGCCTAAAAAAATGTTTATCACCATTTATTCATTTATTAATTGATTATGAAGTGAATAATAATTAGAGCAAGCTCTAAAGTTGTTCTCTATAAATCTGAATTCTGGCTTCATCACTTAAAAACTGCATTACTTTGGGCAGGCTATTTAATTTATCTGTGCCTTAGCTTTCTTATCTGTAAAAATGGAACTAATAACAATAATAATAAATCCCTAGCAGAAGAGTTGTGAGAATTAATTAAGTTAATAAATGTGAAACCCTTAAAAAGGGCTGGCATATAGCAAGTGCTCAATAAACATTAGTTACTATTATGAATAATTATTTAATATAAGAAGTAATGTTAGTCTTATTTGGCAAACTGCTAAGCAACAGAAGATCCAAACAGAAACATGAAAGACAAGGTCTCTGCCCCCAGGGAACCTATCTCATGGCATCTTGTGTATGCATCTTCTCAGAGACTGGCAGGATTTGTCTCAGTCTCAGACTTCTGGAGGTGAAGTACCATCTTAATAACCATCTAATTTTATCCTTATAATAAACATTGACTCTCAGAATGATGCCAGGACCAAGACTGCAGCCCACTAGTTTAAATCTTTTGTTTTTATTTGAAAAGGGCTAGTTACAGAGGCTCTAACACTGATGTGTGGCATCATCAAAAAGGAAACAGAAAAGTGTAGGGGTAGTGTCAAAATGACCTAGTTAGATCACCGTTACTGTACCTCAAGAAAGATAAAGGATATGGGCAGTCTTAAAGATGGACAACTAAAGCTACTGAAGGGATAAGAACTTTCAGTGGTTACAGGGGCAGGGGACTAGCTCCATTCGATGCTGAGAAGTTTGGAGAAAACTGAGGAGATACTGAATGCAGCAGCGCCCTCATGAGAAGAAACCCACAACAGAGCTGCTTTAGTTCCCTACAGCTCTTCAGTTTCACACCTGATTATTTGCCTTCTTATAAATATATGCTCTTTTTGGGGGTGGGGTTAAGGTGGGAAGAGGTGGCCTGACTGAGTAGCTGTTTCTTAGTTCCTTATAATTAAAAGAGCTCATACCATGCTCATAGATAGTTTTTCTCTACTGCTTCACTCCATTCTCTTTCTCAATTGAGACTGTTTCCCTTCTACTACATTTACAGCCTATATTGGTTTTGGAGTGTCAGGAAGGAAGACTGTGTTGGCCTTGCAAGTTACTGTGTTCTTGTCCAGCAGAGCTACAACAGAGAGAGGGTGGCCACTACAGTTTGCAGACTGGCTACATGCATCCTTCCTATTCCCCAGAAACAACCTGCTCTTTCAGATCTAAGTTTCTCTTGCTATTTTCTCTTTCTATCTTTGGCATTTAAATACTGCTTATGCTGGGAGAAGAACAATCCTGCACGGTTTATCTGCTATTTTATAATATCCTTTCATCAGCTTGGAAAATGAGGAGTCAACATAATTTATTTTCAGGGGTATCCTATATAAAACTGACTTTAAAATATCTAAGCATATCATTCCATTGCTTAAGGTTGAGAGATTTAATCACAGTATTTAATAAAATAAAAACTAATTGCTTAAATGAGTATCAGAATTTCTTCCAAATGAAGTGAGAAGACAAATGAAATATGACTTTTGCCTGTTCACATCTAACACATTAAGATAAAAATTATATATGTATACACACATATATATTCATTATATGTAATATACAATTATAACAATAATTTTGTGTGTGTGTGTGTGTGTGTGTGTGTGTAAAATGATTTTTAAAAATGTAAAATTAGGGCGGGTAGATGACCATTTAATGTTGGGATTTTCTTCATGATAAGTAAGAAACAGGTACAAACTGCCTCTCTTTACAGAGTTTAATGATCAATAGATTTAGTCAAACTACAATGGAACTAACTTTCTATTATGGAAATAAACTAACCTTCTATTTGGAAATACTAACCAAATATCCTGATCTAACATGAAAAGTATAGTATTAAACACAGAACAAAGTGAAATTTTCTAATTTAGTGTATCAGAAAGAAATACTTTGTCTCCTCAAAACTGGAACTAAAATCAGAAAAATGTTAGCCCTGAGAAAGGCATATAAAAAAGGCTATAACTCTTCTAATTTCTGTCATTATTTATGTAATGTGAAAAACATTGCCATTACTAAGCAGATTTTCCCCTTTGTCCTTCTACATGATAAAAAAGTCAACTGATGCCACTTGTGTCACTGAAACAGGAAGAATTATTTAGGTCAGTTCTAAGCGTGCTTTGAGGTACACATCTTAAAAACTTTTTATCATGGAAAATTTTAAACATAAATAAAAGTAGACAAATAGTATAATAATTTACATGTATCCAACATTTAGCTGTAACAATTAACCCATAGCCAAAAGTATTTTTTATGTATCCCTACCTACTCCCCCATTCTATGAATACACTGACCGACTATTTCATAGCAAATACCAAATAGCATGTCCTATCATTTTGGTGGTTCACTTAATTAAGCCATTACCCGGCATAAGAATTATTACACTTTTGTTTTTCCTTTCTACGTCCTATCACTTGTACTTTTCTTATTCCTAAAACTTTTCTTCTCATGCCTTAATACTTTTATAAGCCTATGAGGGCTAAAAAGAAAGATTCTCATACTGGCATGGTAAGAAGCTAAGTGATTATTCTTTAACCACGTGTATTTCTGATGTATAATTTGTGAGTTTATTAAACAAATCATTAGGTAAAAATTTAGAGATACAGGGATTTATTCAATCTCCATGTGCAAACATGTTCTAAGCAAAGTCACTAAATACATGATTATCTGACATTTCTAATATATTAGGAAAGTCGAATGTCAGTGAAGCCTCCATTTTTACATTTAGCTGACTAAGCAACAGTCTAGGCAGTTGCTTTTTCACATATCTAAAAGCCAAGCCCTACACAAACAGGAACATTTCTTATATTTTTCTCAAAATATTTAATCTAATATACATTTTCCTAGTGTTTTCCATTTTTACATCTGATGTCTTCTTTAAACATAATGTTTAGTTTTAAAAAAAGGTACACATTTTATCATTTTTCGGGAATTTTCCTGTCAAATCACACTCCTTGGTATCATGGGGCTAGCCCCGATAATTAAGTCATAGCAATGCCTAAACAAAACATGCGGTAAACCAACATTTATATCTGATAATGGCCCAGCTAAACAATTTTTGAACAGAGTCTATGCTACCAGATCAAACTCATTTCAGACTAACATCCTTTTCTTAAGAATACACATTCCTCTCACAGTGTTCCCATCAGGGCTGTGGTATAGAAGTTCAAAAGTTAGTTAATAGAGATTTTCAAAATAATGTTAAAATCACATTAAAATTATAATTATGGTTAATTCTACATATTTTAAAATAAAATTGTAAGGTGAAAATTGTTTCATTAATTAAGAAGGCTTGAAAAGGTATATATTGATTCAGAAAGCCAGACTGTCTACTCTACCATTCTAGGACGTTTCTAATTTATTTCCATTAAAGCCTAGTGACATGATAGCACAAATATTGTGTTTAAAAATAAAATCCTCTGTTTTGATGCCAAATAATTCCAAATATTAAAAAAATTAAATGAAATAATGTTTTCTTTTTTTTTTCTTCTTATCATTAATAATATGTTTTTTTGCTAATACACTGCTTTAAATCAGAAGAATTTGTGGTAAGGCAAAATCTTTTGTGTATGTGTATGTGTGCATACACGTGTATCTGCCTCCTTCTGAGGCCACAGGCATTTAATTAAAAATTAGTTTACCTTCAGGCTGAAGATAGCATTACAATTGCATATTTTAAAAAATAAGCATAAAAGGCAATAAGCATACTATATAAAGCCTATACAGGGCCAGGCACGGTGGCTCACCAGTACCAAAGTAATCCCAGCACTCTGGGAGGCCTAGGCAGGTGGATCACAAGGTCAGGAGTTCAAGACCAGCCTGGACAAGATGGTGAAACCCATCTCTACTAAAAATACCATAATTAGCCAGGTGTGGTGGTGGGTGCCGGTAATCCCAGCTACTTGGGAGGCTGAGGCAGCAGAATTGCTTGAACCTGCTGGGGCAGAGGTTGCAGTGAGCCAAGATCATGCCACTGCACTCCAGCCTGGGAGACAGAGTTAGATTCCGTCGAACAAAACAACAACCTATACCGATATTTCTATAATATTATATATGTTTAAAATTTTTTTTAAGTATAAGAGAAGTTAGTATTAATCTATGCTGTTAGAAGTAATGATACCGGTTACCCTTAGGGTAGGGTAATGACTGGAGTCATGGGGCATCGTGGCAATAAAAGAAATGTTGTTTCTTGATCTGAATTTTGGTTAGAGTGTATTCAGTTTGTGAAGATTCACTAAACTGTGTACTTATGACAGATGTTCAATTTTCTCTATATTTATATCATTAAAAAGGCTTGTAAAGCAGAAAAGGAACTTAAATGGTACTAGAGTATTTTAACACTGTATCACCTACACCATTCTGCTATTGCTTAATTTTTATATACTAGAAAAATATTTTCACATTTATAAATACATATAAAATACAGAAGTTGTTCTTTTAATTTAAATGCTTTATAAGCCAATTATTTCCTATTTAACCTGGTCTATTTAAAATACATGCTGTTTGAAGAATTTGGAATAATCTTGCATATGACTTAGCTCCCATTCATAAGCATGGCTAAATGAACTCTTTCATATAGGATATTTAAACTCTATCAGTCAAACCAAAAGAACCAAAAACCCAGGATGCAGTCTTCATTAATTCTAGTAGGACTTATTTGAGAGAAGACAAACTTTCTCTTACTTTTAAGAAAAAAAACATCAAAAGTTTCTTAAGAGTTTGTGTGTGTATGTGTATCAATGTAACCAAAGCCAAATCAACTCAAACTTCTGAAGGCTTTTATAAATTTATTCAGTATCTTTAAAATACTTATTTTGGAAAAATACATGAGACTTATACTTAGAAATTCAAGTAATCTGGTCTCATTTAATAATGTTACAAAATAAAAATAAATAACATTAAATAAATTAAATAAATAGTATTAAATAAATGAGCATTTAAGTTAGTTCTGTGAAACCTAATACAAAGCACAAAGCTGTTATTCTAAAAGAAGGTAAAAGTTCAGGACATCAAATATGAAAAATGGAAAAATACTGACATGGAAAAGTGAGACAATGAAGCAGCCAAAAAATCAGAATCTCCAGTTGATGAAGCATAGCGCAGCAGCTGAGTCTATAAAAGACAATCCACCTCAACAGATGTATTCTTTTTATTTTTTTTTAAGCTACAGTTATATGTTCAGGCAGAAGCGGCTACTTAATTTTATGGTTAGCTTATGACTAAAAACTCAGCAATTTGACCATGTATAAATGCTCAAAAAGCACGACAAATGTCAAATTTCCTAATATATGCCATGCCTGATTTTTTCCCTTTGTTTCATATAATATCACTCTGCCTTGCTGAGTTTTTCTATCCAAGTCCTTCCTTCCTTTCTCTACCAGCCTAAATTTTCATTTTTTTCTGAAATATTCCCTGATAACACTCCAGCTCTTAAATTATCCTTGTCTTTCTCTGAATTACTGTGACACTAATTTTTTTTTTTTTTTTTTTTTTTTTTTGAGACAGTTTCCCTATGTTACCCAGGCTGGAGTACAGTGGCAAGATTTCAACTCACTGCAACCTCCACCTCCTGGGTTCAAGCGACTCTCATGTCTCAGCCTCCTGAGTAGCTAAGACCACAGATGTGCGTCACCATGCCTGGCTAATTTTTGTATTTTTAGTAGAGACAGAGTTTCGCCATGTCGGCCAGGCTAGTCTAGAACTCCTGACCTCAGGTGATCCGCCCACTTGGCCTCCCAAAGTGCTGGAATTACAGGTATGAGCCAATGTGCATCACCCAACACTAATAATTTAACTTTTATATAAGAAATGTTTTACAAGTAAAACTCTCAAAGAATAAAATATATCTACTATATTTTCTCATTGATTCTTTACCACAGTTCAATTTACAGTGAAGAAACTGAGATCCAGAGAGACTAAATAATGTGCTTGTCTTCACACAGATATTAAGACACAAGGTTGGGTTCTGAAGTTAGGCCTGCTTAACTCCAAAGCATTGAAACTTCCACCTTCTTTAAGCAGATGGTAATTTTGGAGGACAGGGAGAATTTGATTTCATCATGATACCTCTTCTGGAAAAACAGGTTGAATTTTTAACATCACTACTCTTAGCACATTGTCTGTGACAGATGCAGATATAAAATATTAGAGGGAATTTGAGGAATAGGCACATGTTCTTATAACCAGTTAATATCAGGGTTGAGACTGGAAACTGTCTCCTGGTCCCTTTGCACAATGCCCCACTGAAAACTTACAGCATGGAGCGTTCAGAGATGAAAGATTTTTATCTAAGCAGGCCGTATATTGTAGCAGAAGGTTTAGGGTCAGTGAGATCTGGTTTTAAATCCTGTTTCTACTATTGACATTGTATCCTTAGGCAACATAGGCAAATACTCTGGGCATATTTCTTTACCAGTATAATACTAATAATACAGATATTGAAGGTTGATAACTGTGAAGACTAAGGGATCCAATGTATAGTAAATTGCTAACAAAATACTTAGAGCTGGTCTCTCTGCTCCATCCTAACTTATATGTAAAATTGAAATGCTGAACTCTTGATATTCTGTAACATGTCATCATTTGCAGGAGTCTGTCATACAGCAAGGTCCACAATTCAGATGTTTGTTCTCTACAGTGGCTCTACTCCACATGGGTGTCCAAGACCCCTCCTGGCATCGTAATGAGGGAACAGTGCTTCTCACCATTCATTACCCAAGAGTATTAAGGAGATGGCATCTTGAAAACAATTTCAAGAATTCATTATCATATCAAATAATACAGATTTCATTACAAGAGGGCAAGCAGTTATGAAGGAGATGGTTTCCTTTTTCTTTCTCTGTCTGATGTTCCCGTCTGCCTTCCAAGATGTCAGATGAACAGTCTGCTTTATTTATAAATGCGTCTAAGACTGAGAACAAAAGGATGCGATTATAAAAAAGAAAGGAAAAGCCTCAGAAGGATGAGATAGGAGGTGAACTTAAGGTCTGTTAACTAGATGGATAAATCAACACCCTGAGTCACTAAGACAATAAACAAAATAAAATCCACGTTCAGTGACTGCATATTTGCCACAAAGAAAGAAACTAAATTCCACACTGACAGCCATTTTCTGTTGTTTCAATAAATTTAGAATGAATCCTGAAGTGGAGGTTTTTTGTTTTGTTTTGTTTTGTTTTGTTTTTGAGACAAAGGCTCACTCTGTTGCCTAGGCTGGAGTGCAGTGGCACGATCTTGGCTCACTGCAACCTCCATCTCCCAGGTTCAGGCAATTCTTCTGCCTCAGCCTCTGGAGTAGCTGGAATCACCACGCCCAACTAATTTTTATGTATTTTTTGGTAGAGATGGGGTTTCACCATGTTGGTCAGGCTGGTCTCAAACTCCTGACCTCGTGATCTGCCCGCCTCAGCCGCCCAAAGTGCTGGGATTACAGGCATGCGTCACTGTGTCCCGCCCTGAAGTGGAGTTTTAACACTACAGAAGGTTATTCTAGAGCTACCCTAGAGCCATGTCCAAAGACGCACATGGCTACTGAGCACTGGAAACACAGCCCAAATTGAGATGTGCTATAAATGTGAAATATATAACCGATTTCAAAGACTTGCTATAAGTAAAGAATGTGAAACATTCCATTAGTATTTTTTAATGGATTGCATTCTGGAATAATAATACTTTGATTTCACTGTATTACATAAAGTATATTATTACAATACATTTCACCAGTTTCTTTTCACTGTTTTCAAAGTGGCTACTAGAACATTTTAAATTACATATGTAGCTCACATTTGTGACTTCCATTAAATTTCCATTGGGTAGTGCTGACCAACAATAAGAATCAAAGACATTTTAGGCAAGTGACAATACATAACAATTACTTTCTTTGACTCAAACATGAAGGGTTAAACTTCATTAAGAATTCCATTTGCAAACTGTTTTTTAAGTCACAGATGTTCATGTGATATTAAACAATAGGTATTTAGCATGTTACAGTGCTACCTGAAATATTTTGGCCATTAATTTTATAATCTACAGATATATTTAAATAACTTAATTCTAAATATACATATTCTGAATAAATTTCTAATATATAAATATAAATTCTAAGTATACATAGTGATACTGATACGGTATCACTAGAATGACAGATTTCAACATATATGTACATAAAATTTTTGAGGTCAGAGTCAAAAGCAAAATCCTGAGAAACCTGAAATTTGTCCTCCTCAAGTACTCTAATACCTTCCCTACTGTTGGTTTCTTCATGAAGCTCTTCTCTGTGCAATCCATCCTTCACACCATGGCTAAAGTTCTCTCATTGCAAGGTAAATTTGACTTGACACTTGCCTCTTCAAACATCTCCAATAACTCCTAACATTTATAGCATACAGTCTAAACTCAGAGTTAAAGGTTGACAACACCTTACTCCAAACTCCTTTCCCACTCTTATCTCGTATAATTCTCCACCATAAAGTCTAAATACTGAAGGCGAATACCCTGCCTTTCCCAATCAGGCCAAGTTTGAGCAGCACTCCTGCCCTTGTCTCCCTCCATGTCTGCTGGTGATCTCTCCTTGCTGTCAGTGCCAGCCCCAAGTGACTTGGGAGGACCTTGTCTATACTTTCCAGGTATCTGGTAGATGCATATCATCATATAGCCCACTTGTCATATTACATTATATAGGCCTATAGCCCCCAAGATTAGTTTGAGATTGAGTGAGTAGGATGAAGATAAGAATAATGATATTTTATCTTTGTGTCCATAGTATCTAGCGTAGGGATAGGCAAGTATGAGGTCGCTGACAAATACTTGTTGATTGAGAAAATTATGCCTTTTACCCTCCATATCTTAGGCACTGGCCATGCAAGACTCTTATGTTTCTGAAATATCTAATCTTGTCCCTATGTCTCTGCCATTCTACTAAAGTGTGGGATACTTTTTTGAAATTTGTTTATTTTTGTTTTTACTTTTGTCAGAAACACACATACACACCACACACACACACACACACACACATTTTTAAAGTGAACTACAACTAGCAGTCTCGTGCTGTATGCCACTACATATCCAAACCACACTTCCCTAAGCCAGCCACTTTCAACTCTTTTAGCTGCTTCTTGCAATTCTTCCCTTCATTCTCATATTTCTAAATAACACACACACACACACACACACACACAAACACAGACACAACTCAGACCTTGCTCTCAAAGAGGCTATAAGCAAAAGAAAGCATCTATCTTTATCTTTATGCTCCCCCAAATATAGAGGTCTTTACACATGATAAATACTCAACAAACACTTCCTGGATGATTGAATGAATGGATAAGTGAATACACATGGTCTTTGGTACTTAAGTGTGATCTGTTAAACATTCTGAAGTGGAGATGCATTCGTATACCACAGTCAAGGCAAAGAAACAAATGGGCATACCAATTAAGAACCAGTAAAAGGAGATAATGAAAGACTAGACAAGGTGGATAGAAACTAGGAAATCCCTCCAAACCAAAAAGTCAGGATAGCCTGGGAATAGAGGTTATGTGAATGAGTTTTACTTCTAGCTGTATAATCTTGGGCAATTTAGTTAACTTTCCTGGATTCCTGTTTTCTTATCTGTAAAATAAGGATAATGCCTCCTCCCTTCTAGATTTGTTGTGTCTAGTAAGCTGTATAAATGAAAACTGCTTTGTTTTTATTATTGTGTGTATGCATATGTGAATAATAATATCAATAACAACTTCACCCTGGCAGCCCTGAAGATGAGCTGACTTCTGGTCTAACCAGAAGCTTCTTATACACATGCTGCTAAGGCTTCACCAGGCTAGGGTGAAAATAGAAAGATGTGGGTACACTCGGTAATGAAAAGTATGCAGGGAGAAGATGAAGACAGGTTCCTTGCAGCAGTACTATAAAAAAACAATTCTATTTAGAGCTGCATGTTAATCACCTTTTCTCTTTGTTCGTTTCAGACTCTACCAAGGAAAATCAAATCTCTTCTTAGACGGCACACTCAGAAGCAATAACAATATTTTACAAATGACAATGGATATCTGATTACTGCTAAAACTTAATACATACACTTGATGGAAAAATAAATTTCATAACATCCTATACTAATGTAATCCATACACTGAATAAAAACTCTATCTTCAACTTTGTATTAAGATAGATATGCCAGAATCTCAAAACAATAAAATCTCACTAGAGAATATCAAATACCAGAACGTTAAATTGCTTTCAGCGTCTCCACAATGATTCAGTGCATTAATGTTAAATGATTAGTTAAAAGCATTTAAATCAACCTTCTGTTCTTGAAATTTTCCATGAATGAAAACAACATCCATTTAAAAAGATCTTGCAAAAATGATTTTGTTGAAAACAGAGAAACATAGCACAATAAATTATTTTAATGCATCTGGCTAGTGAAATAGAATCCAGCACAAGCCCTTGAATTCTAAGTGCTCCTACACGATAGATAAACATTTAAACACACCTGTGCTCCCTTTAATTTATAATGTACACAGGAAATTATAAAATAGCTGTGCACATATTCATTAAACTGATCTGCAAATACAAAACTTCAAAGCAACTAATAATATTAAAATGTTGACCTCCAAGCCCCTTAAGGTAAAAAGAAAGATTCTCTTCACATGTGGTAGAAGACTTTGCTAGCTGCATAATTTACATATGTATACACACACATTTATATAAAAAAATTTCAACTACTGAATAGTTTTGAACCAATTTAGGGAAAGAAAAACCTCAAACAGAGAAATAAGAATGATATGTGGGAATGTTTTTATGGTTTTTTTTTTTTTGTTTTCTTTTTAAAGACGGGGTTTCACCATGTTGGTCAGGCTGGTCTTGAACTCCCGACCTCAGGTGATCTGCCCGCCTTGGCATCCAAAGTGCTTGGATTACAGGCGTGATCCACCACGCCTGGCCTTGTTTTTATGTTTTTAATAAAAGCATAAGTCAAAACCATGTCTGCAAAATGGAATTAATTCCTAATTAAACTGCTTCATCATTTTAAATGTTTTAAATTAATTCTCATAATAAAAAGGTAGAATTTTAGTACTCTATACTTAAATATTTGAGTAAATTAAAAATATATTTATCTGGCTAAAAATACAGAAGGAAATTTAGTTTCTCTTTTTTTTTTTTTTTTTTTGAGATGGAGTCTTGCTCTGTCACCCACGCTGGAGTGCAGTGGTACGATCTCAATTCACTGCAACCTCTGCCTCCTGGGTTCAAGCTATTCTCCTGCCTTAGCCTCCCAAGCAGCTGGGACTACAGGTGCATGCCACCACACCCAGCTAATTTTTTTTTTTGTATTTTTAGTAGAAATGGGGTTTCACCATGTTAGCCAGGATGATCTCCATCTCCTGACCTCGTGATCCACCCACCTTGGCCTCCCAAAGTGCTGGGATTACAGGCGTGAGCCACCACACCCGGCAGAAATTTAGTTTCTTAAGGTTAGTCTCCTATGTCCCAGAACTTTAAAAAAAAAATTATTGGCTAATACTTTAAAACATCCTATTGAAAATTTTCCTCTTGTGCTATTAAAGAATCTTGATGATTCTAATACCTAAAAACAAAAAAGAGATGCAAAAATATGATCATTACCTTGCAAGTGAGTATTTTCAAATGACATAAATTTCAAATTGCAAATTTCTCTTATAGATTTAAAACAAACAAAAAACCACTTCTCTTTCAAAAACTCTTGTGCTCCAGACCTGCCACAAATTTTTCCCACTTCAACACATATAGAAATGCTGGATAAAATAAAATTCACATTCTTTAAAATACATACCTGATTTAGTAAGAAAGTAAGAAAAAATTTATGATGTAACCCAGTAATCCTTTTCCTAAGTATCTATCTAAGATAAATGAGAACATGTGTTCATATTAAAGACTTGCATGAGAATGTTCACAGCAGCATGATTTATAACAGTGAAAAAGTAGAAATAACCCAAATGTCCATCAACTTGTGAAAGGATAAAAAAAATGTGGTACAGCCATAAAATGGAATACTATTTAGCAACAGTATATTAGTTGCCTGAGGTTGAACAGGAACACTGATTAACTGTAAATAGAGAAGAGGATTTTAATGGAGTGAAAAAAAGTTTTAAAATTTAATTGTGATGATTTCACAACTCTGCAAACTTAACTAAAATAATAAAAATGTACACTTAAAATGCACAAATTTTACGATATATAAATGTCCAGAAAGTAAATGTAAAAAGCTAAGGACCTAAAATTAGGTATGAATGCCACAGCTACCTTGAGGAAACTTGCTAATATTTGTGGCCTGAGTTTAACAGCCATGTGGAAGAAAGGGAAAAAAATATCTCCTCTGAGATTTAAAGTCACAGGCCAACCACATGAACATAGAGAGTGAATTACCCTTTTTTTCTGCTCTTGGAAACCCTGCGGAAGAAATAAACTGAAAGTAGTCCAAACCGGTAGTGTCCCAGATTTCTTGGTGGAGCAAACTACAGATCTTTGAAGGCACATCCATTAACAAAGGTCACATTGGGTTCCCATAGATAAAGATCAAATAGAAGCTCACAATTAAAAACAAAACAAAAACACAAGTCACTATGAATGAGAGCTAGCAAAAAGAAGAAATAAAAGAATAAAATCCTAAAGGACTTCAGATTGTAGATTATCAGACATAAATGTAGTAAAAGTATATTTAAACTGTGAAATAAAGAGAGTTGAAAACATGAGCAAATAACATGTTACTATGAAAAAAAGTCAAAGCAGATTTATGAAAAAGAATCACAATTTCTAGAAAGTACAAAGATGGTCACTGAAATTAAAAAATGCAACAGATAGCTTACAGAGCAAATTGAACAGGGCTGAAGGAAAAAATCAGCAAATCGTACGATAGATGTGAAAATAACACACATTACAGCATAGGGATGGATAAAATAAAAGTGAGATTAATAGATTAAAAACATAGCATGAGAAAGTCTAATATATGACTAAATGTCCAGAATAGAGATAATGGGAAAAAGGCAATGTTTGAGAAAATAACGACTGAAACTTTCCCCATACTAATTAAAGAACTGAGTCCTCGGGTTAAGGAAGATCTATAAATTCTGAGCATGATAAATAAAAAGAAATACCTACAAGATACAACAGAAAAGCTGTGGAACACTAAAAGTAAAAAGAAGATATTGCAAGCAAAGAAAAAAGACAAAGAAAAAAAGATTGGCAGCTCTTTCAGCATAATGCTAGCCAGAAGACAGTGGAATAATATCTTCAAAATACACAAAATACATTTTAATTCCTAATATTGTATAGCCAGTTAAATATTATTCAAGAATCTGGGTAAAGTAAAATATGATTTGATATTTTAACAAATATTTGTGTGTGAAAGCCTCATACATTTCACTTAATGAACACAATTTTCCCCATTTTTTAATAAACTAAAAAATAATGTAATCCTACTTATTCTAAATAATTAGGTAAGAAATTGTATCTTATTTCAAAAAAGCTTATATAAGAAATTAATAAAGAACATCTCTAAAGTCATTACATTATAGAAATAAAATAATATTCCATTATCATACAACATGATTTAATTGCAAAATACTCATATCTTCTACCCCTTTTGAGTAAAGGTATGTTTGGTGTTCTCAGAGAAAAGCTTCTGAGCAAACAGGAGAAAGAGGTGCCATAGTTAAGCAATGGGAGGAAAAGTACTCCATCCTGGGATAGAGGACAGCTTGGTTCTGGTTCTAGAGCTGGGAACAACTGGGCCTCAGTTTTCTTCTGAATGATAATTGAGGCTTCAGAGGAATCAGCATTTTCTCACAGCTCCTATAGCTCTGAAGCTTGAAAAATTTCTAGCCAAATTCTATAGGATGCCATTGAAACTTTTGACCTTCATAATCTCAGAATCAATCATCAAACTACCAGGAAATACTTCTAGACAGAAATTCGTAGCATATTATAGAATACATTCTTGCAATATTTTCCCACAAATATTCCTTTTATCTAGGAAGTTTCCATTCTGATTCTTCATTCCCCAGCCCTAAGAAATTAGATAATAGAAATGTTGTTTTAAAAGATGTTTGCAAGACTGACAACTTTTTACCAAGAACACTCTATGCTGTTTAGGGGATACTAGGTGCTCGTCTGCCAGTGTTCCCAACAGTAGCAAAGCAGATTGCTAGAGCGTCAAATTTTCAATGACATTTCTTTTTCTCTTTTACTGCGTCATTTGAAGATCAGACTGAATAGGCACAAGCAAGATTCTGGGTGATTTTGCTGCCTTGTATTAGCTAGGTTTTTCTCCCTCATGCAAAAATAAAATAGAAATCTAATGGTGCTTATGCCTATGGCTATGTCTGTACCATATGTAAAGTATCAGAGTCTCAGGTGAAGCCAGGACTGGCTGGTTCAGCTTGGTCCAGAGACTGGAGGGGAGGATTTCAGAATCAGCCCTGTCATCTATTCATAAGCCCTACCTCCTTTGTCTCAATTTTAGGAGTATGATAAATGTTCTCTTAAAAAGCATGCTGGGCAGAGGAAATAAAAAATATGGTATGGATGGTGGTTAAATATCTGCCCTCTAATACTTATAGAATCATTTTTACATTTAAAGTCAAATCTGAAGCTGATTAACAAATTTCTACAGTGGGTAAGAGCTAACAAAACTTTTCCATGAAAATTTGACCTTTGGTTAACTTCCCAGATTTTCTCTGGCAATTCTAAAATGGTATTTTAACCATGTTATTATAAGCAACTATTATTACTTATTGTAACAATGACCCCTGATTGATAAATAGCATCTGTCTGGTTTGAAAGAACTTTAAATAACTGATGGGGACAACATTGCTTTCGATTACCTGAATGCAATCATTCTTATAACTAGACTTATAATGTGTGGGAATTCTAGAAGCTATGCCTGTTGACTGTTCCAAGACATATTTGTTTGTGGGGGATTGAAGCTACTAAGCCAGGGCAATGCCTGTATCCATGCTATGTGGATCTTACCTCCTTACACTTGAGCCTTCATCTGGTGGGTAAAAGAAGGGCCTCCTGACTGCTGGGTGAACCATGACGCGGGACTACCACAAAGTCTCCTATAGAAGCTAACCACCTGATGCTGCCCTGCAGTAAGCTAAGGCTCTTGTCTTGCTGAGTACACTGTGCCAAGGGTGGCCTATGGTGGCTAAATGTCTAAATATTTGGTTGAATCTAAACTAAATGGTAGGCAAGGCACTGTAATGTTTAAATTTTAATGTTTCTTTTGGTTTTAGGTCTATATGTAACCCAGGATAAACACTACATTGCTAAAGTCATAAAAAGTTAATTTAAATAACATTTTAATTCATTCAAAAATATTTTAGAATGTTCATTGAAGCTGCTCTGTGATAAACAGACTATAAGATAGGAACAAGACAAAGAGGAGATTCAGTTAAGTGGTTAACACAGTTATTGGTGGATCTGGCTCTACTTGAAATATATTTTGAGGATAGAGTTGACCTGGTTTGCAAATGGATGTGATGAAAGGGAGAAAGAAAGTGAAGCATCAGGGAGATCAAAGTTTTGGCTAAGTAACAAGGTGAATAGTGATGCCATTTACACAGGGAAGAACAGCAGTGGTTATGATGAAGTGATAGAAATGATTTTGAGAATAAACAGCCTTCTACTCTGCATTTAGATTAATCCACTGAAAAGGAAGTACTTACATTAGCCAGTGCAGGGATATGATGCTTTGAAAACAGTGATAAGGTGGATCCAGTTTTATAATCAGTATTACATACTTAACTCCTTTTACGGGAAGCAGGGATGAATAAAGAAGAAAAAGTAGGAAAGTCAAAACACAGCTTTAAGTGTGCAGCACATCACGTGTTAAATTGAAACAACCCCAAAGTTCAACTTTCTTCATTGTTCAAGGAGAAAATCCTTTACTATGTACTTCAGGATAAAGGATTTGCAACTATATGGTGCTTGAGAAATATGCTATTGCTGTAATTTAACTCCCTGTATGTGGGCTTCAAGATGCACAGTGGCATTCCAAACCAACTTTTAAAGAAAATTGCATGGAATTTTGAAGACATCAGGAGCGTTCTTAAAAGTTATGCAGAGAAAACGGATTTTTGATAGTTATGAATTATATTTAGTGCTGCCAGATTGCAGGGAACGCTCTTTTTGCCTCAGTATGGTTAGAATTACTGTTGACAAAGTTTTAATTTAAAATTTTAAGGATTTAAATGGAAGAATATAGGTCACTGAATTTTCATTCACTGTGTAAGTATGACTACTGGCAGAAAGCAAGCTTTGTTAGTGAGGGTCCAATTTTGGCCCTGGAGTCCATCTTTTCTGTAGTAGTTGGGAATTGAGTATGTGTTAGTGAGAATAATTTGGCTCTCAGTCAGTCAATCAGTGGACTGAACACGCACAGTTAGAAACCTGCCTGGCACAGAACAGAAGCTCAGTTCAGAAAATACTAAATGCATTTGTGAGACGGACTAGAGTCCACACAAATCATATATTACAATCACAAGCTGGAAGGGATCCGATCCTTCCTAGCAGGTTGTAGATTCAGATAGATTTGTAATAGTCCAAAAATACACTACACAGCTTCAAAGTCTAATTCTACAATTTTCAACCAGCTTCTTAAAGGTAAAAAAAAAAAAAAAAAAGCAAATATTTGTAGAGCCCACTGCATGTAAAAAATGTTTTACGGGGCCTTCCCATTACCAGAAAAACTTGGGAAATTATAGTACGTTTCTAATTTGAATGCTGTATCTTAAAACAACTAATTTAAAAGTATATGGTATGTAGGCTATTAAAAATCAAGGCCACATTTTTGAACAAAATTTTAAAAGTATATTTTTTCATAAATCTGAAAGAGTAGAATAGATTTCAAATCAAGTCTAGGAATGAAGATGAAGCTTGAGCTTTGTACAAAAGATAGCATTAACTACAGAAAGTCTCTATCTTTCCACATAATGTAGGGGTGTGTGGGGGCATCACCAGGTTTGTACTGTTTGGTGTCCTATTTGTCCTCAAGGACCTCTTCCAGCTCTAGAATCAGCATGTTCCTCCACTGAATGATGAATGTGATGGATAATGTTTACATGTCTGGCACATATTCATGCTCATTCCCTGAATTTTGTGTAGCCCCAAAATATTGTGGAACTAAAAAAATGTGACAGAATGTGTGGAAAATATGCATTAGGGGAATAAGGGACTAGACTTTACAATAACACATTTCACAGGCATGTAAATAACTAATAAATTGTACACTGGTAAGTATAAGCATCAAAAGCTGTGAAAACAAAGAAGCCAGAAATCATGTGCAAATACCAACTTGCTTGATATACTCATCCCCCCTTTCTAGCACTTAAAATTTTGTCAGGATCCAAGAGAGTGAAAAGAAGATATCACTTAATCTGCTCTAATTCATAATTTTTTTAGAAAGTAAATCATTTGCAAACCTTGAATGCAAGGTGTGTTATAATGGCAAAGTTGACAAACACTTTAGAGGATTTCACCCAATTTCTTTCGTAAACCAGGCCAGAAGGTATGATTCTCAAAAAAAGCCAAGTACATTTGCCTCAACATAAAATAAGACTGATTAAATTTGAAACTTCATTTATTTTGTAGAGTAGAAATTTTAAGTTCCTGATTGCTGTTCAAAATTGAGGGCTTAAACCTTATTTATTATTGATGCACATATATAGGTATGCTAGTATAATATATATGTGTGTAATAATGTGTTATTCATTAAAAATTAATTGGTTACTATAGGATAGAAATAATTTAAAATTTCAAATACACACTCTCCTAGCATATTCAGAAAGTACATTCTGTATGCTTGCAGCTTGGTCATGAGGTGCTCTCTGTACAAGTGCCTGCTCCTCAGAACACCAGGGAGACATCTCTGGACTTCAAACCTCCAAATCTGACTTTATAAGGCTGACTTCGGAGAGATTTCTAAACATACAAAGGGCAAGGAAGGGACTGGATCCTATTAGGATTTTATTGTGATTTTATTTCTAATAGTAGAACAGAATAATCCTTTATGAGCAGAAATAAAATATCTTCAAAGCAAACTGCTTTCTTGGAGAAGCTCCTAGAGCCATATGTGAGGAAAGAGATAGTAAGTAGGAAGAGAAAACCAGGGAAATTTAACCTAAGAAAGAAATAGAGACGATTAAAAATACACAAGTATCAATCATCAAACAGTACTTAGTTTCTCTGCACAATTTTTTTCTTCTGCTTCTAAGAATTATTTACCATATGAAAGTATTTTGGCAGGCAAAATGTATATCAGTATGAACATAGGTCATTTGAAAAGCACATATGTATATATAAGGCAAATCGAAAAGTACCATAACTTCCTGAAGACAGAGTGAATTTTCTGTTTATTCCTAATTTCTAGTTTTTTAAAATACTTTCTCTGCCTGCACTCAGTCATTTTCAATGAAAGCCAAGTCACTTTCAGGCACTTGGCATACACTGCACACAGAGGCACGGAGGCTGGATCAGCCACGTCAACTCAACACAATTGTTTGAAAAGTTGAAAAGTTCAAAGTATGTATTTAATGTCATGCAGATAAACTCAAGGAAAGAAATACATTTGACAGATAAATTCTAGATGATTGAGTCTTACAAGCCCAAGGGAGTGTTTTAGGATAAGGGTGAAAATTAACAGTTTAATATTTAAGTTAAAAGTAAGTTTGATTTACTTAATTAGGAAATTAGATGAATAAAACAGTCTTTTTGCCTAAGGAGAAAGTTCCATTTAATATCTATCCTACAGTGAAACTATCAGGGGAAACTGTCTGGTTCTTTGCCTCCCAAAACATGAGATGGAAGGAATATTAACCCCTGATTTTACAGCTAATAAGATGAATGTGTGGGATCTAATGAGCTTGGGAAGGTTGCACCTTCCACCTGGAGAACAGTGTCCACTTTGTACCAAGGAAATCCACTGGTTTTCTGCTCTCTAGCAGGTCATTCACTGACAGATCCAGTTCTCACCTATATATTGAGAGAGAAGTTGAACTGGACCAGTATTTTTCAAATTTCTGGTCATCGTGTTAAGTGATAAAATTAATCTACTGAGAGTCCAACAAGCACTTTAAATGCAAAATAGATTTCTCACTGCTGGACAAAGAAGTTATAAAGCCCATCAATGTAATACCATACAGTTTGAACACTTTTCTACTTATTTCCAAATGACCAGGTCCAAGTGGTCCAGTCCATTTTCAACACACTTAAAACAAATGCAGAAAATTTGAGACAAAATCAGAAGGGAATCCTAGCAAGCTGATGGACTAGCTAAAATGTAAAACTACTTCTTCCCAAGTCCCACCTGTAGCTTCTCCAAAGGTAGAAAGTGTGGCTAGGGATTAAGTGAGTGTTGGATTCAAGAAACTACAAGCTTTTAGTATACTGGGAATCCTTGAATAAAGATGCTTTAAAACCTGTTGGGGAGGCGCTCACTTTGCTGAGTTGTAATGAGAAGGCTGGACCTGTGATGAGGAATATAAAAGGTTTTAAGCTGGAGGAATACAAGGCATAAGATAAAGTGGTGTAAGATTCAAAATGTAGCATAGAATTAGAAAAACTCAATCAAAGTCAGCAGGGTTCTTTAGAAAAATGGATGATCCCATGTCTCTAGCATAAAGTGTACAAGAAGAGCCTGGTGTATCTTGACATAATGAGTCCATGTCAGAAGGAAACAGGAATCAACTTGAAGAAGCGTCCACTACCAAAAACAGGGCAATTTGAGTACCAATTTAAAAAAAAATTGCAATGGATCACTGAGTTTAAAATGCTAATTAAACAACAACAGTTCTTCATTGATCATCTTTATGAGATGATGCAAAACCACTCAATATCTTAAAAATTTGAAAATAAATGAAAAAAATGTATGTACTATTCCTGCCTTTCCTAAATAAACTGAACTCAGGTAAACTGGCAAGTTGATATTTATCCAAGGAAGTCCAGCTAGAGATGAAACGGGAAAGACCTTCTGGAGAGGCTTAACTCTGTCAATGTTAGTGGATACAAGAATGTGACTCTAATCAGTGATAAATGTACAATATAATGAATTATTTTAATGTTGAATTTATATTGTGTTTTGAGTGTTACTCTCACTTTCTAAATAGGAAAGTTGCGAGATGTTTGTTTTGTTTTTATTTTTGTTTTTCTTCAAAATAAATCATATGTTAAGTGTCTGCAGTAGGCTAATTAACTAGTAAGTAGTGAAGTAGATTTAGTCCAACATCAGCTGGTGAGGACAAAATTATCTTAAGAGCAGGTAAGCCCATAAGGGAGCACTTGGGAATAGAAGATATGGTTTAATACTTTAAAAGAAAGGGATGTAGCTCTAAAGCTTTTTCTCCCTTTTTGCTCCTATTTTTCATTATATCTCAGAAAATGAGAACACTAAAGCTAAAGAGAATGGAGTAGGCAGAACACAAAGCCACACTGAAGAGGAACCTGATTTTGACTTCTCAGAGAACATTCTTGGAGAGGCTCTCTCAGGAGAAGAAAGTTAATGGGACCGGGTGCAGTGGTTCATGCCTGCAATCCCAGCACTTTGGGAGGCCAAGGTGTGCAGATCACTTGAGGTCAGGAGTTTGAGATCAGCTTGGCCAACATGGTAAAACCCTGTCTCTACTAAAAATACAAAAAAAAAAAAATTGGTTTGTCGTGGTTGTACCTGGTTGTAATCCCAGCTACTAGGGAGGCTAAGACAGGAGAATCACTGGAACCCAGGAGGTAAAGGTTGCAGTGAGCCAAGATCACACAACTGTACTCCAGCTTGGGCAACAGAGTGAGACTCCATCTCAAAAAAGAAAAAAAAAAGTTAATGAGCAAGTGAGGGTGAATGATGACACTGAGGCCTGAGAACTTCTGAGTGCAGGGTTAAGAAAGGAATTTAATACAGCAGTTGCTTGCATTTCTGGGAATGGTACAATTATGTATCTTTAGAAATATCTGCACTTTAAAGCTACTATGAAAGTATCTCATTTAATGTTGTCTTAAATTGATTTAAAATCACTACTTAAATGAAGAAATAAGTCTTATAAAAAAAGGAGAGAAATTTGAGAAGTCATCTGCATCTGCAATGGTGGGATGTTAGTTTCTGTTTTGCAAATTAATTAAAACCTGTCAGGCCTCAACTTCCTCATCTATTGAAAACAGGTAATACTACTCTCATAATTAGTTGTAATAATTTTATAAGAGGATTAAGAAAAAATTTTAACTCATGAAGAATTATATACACTTTTGAAATCATTTTAGGAAGACATTTGTTGAATACATCAACATACTGAATATCAATGACAGTCTTCCCCTTTCAGCTACAGAACACTTAATCATGGCATGCAACTTATATTTGGTATCAGCATGGTAAAGTTATAGTGAATAGGTAAATTCAACCTATTAAGTTCTAGAAGAATATAATTAGATCTCATGCGGTAGCTGCTTTATCATGTTGTTTTTTCATATGCAGATTAACAAATATGGCTGTCTGGATTTAGTTATATTTTTAAGGTTCTGACATCTGGAAAAATCCTGCTGGAAAAAAAAAAAGTGTCACTAATAATAAATACAAACATATCACTGACCTCTGAGCGATTATGCAAGACACTGACTTAATACTGAATCCACACTATACTGTTACAAATTATGTAAACCTGAAGCTCTCCAGGTCTCCGTTTCCATGTCTGGAAGCTTGAATATTAATAGTATCTACCTAAAGTAGAATATTAAGGAAATTAAATGAATAATGCCCACAGAAAACATCCAATAAATTTTAGCTATAAAGTTCGTATTTGACTTATTTCTAATTTAACTGCATACTTGATTAGTAGTGATAACCCAAAGTAATATTTCCTTTTATATATTATACATTAATGGAAGTTGCTACTATGGGAATGCTGCATAAGACAGGAAAAGTCACAATAAAAATTGGAACTTACCCTGAATTTTCAACTAGAATATTTTCATAAAGTTCCTTTAAAAATTTTTCCGTGTTTGCACATAATCACTTTGGATGATTTCTGCTCTTTCTTTAAAATAACGAACACATAAAAAGCATCCATTGAGACACGTGTTCTTGCTCTGAGCCTTTCCAAGGGTTGTACTACCTCAAATGCCCTTCCTTCTCCTCTGTTCTCCCATGTCTCCCCCTTCCACAAATCCTTCTCCAGATATTGCAGTCTATGATGATTCTGTCCTCTTTGAGCCTCAACATCTCATAGGTAGAAAACTTTACATGGCTACGTCTTCTTTCTCAATGCAAGAGTATCTCTCATTCATCTCTGTATTTCCCCAGCACCCTGCCAGTAGCATGTACACACAGAGTAAAGAACGAAACAAAAATAGAAAAACCAGTCCAGAATGAACCCCAGGATTAGAAAGGAATTTAGAGATCATATAGGCTGATTCCCTACCCAATGTTCCATCTTTCCACATCCTACCTCAGATATTATCTCTGCTTTAATAGTTCTTGCAATGGAGAACTCACTACCACTCAAGATATCTATTATCAGGAAGGTTTAAACATTAGGAAATAATTTCTTGTTTGGGATACTGGAAGTCTAGCATTACTGCAATTATCTAATTATCTTGGTGTTCATTCCAGCTCTATTCAGAACCAACCATCACTGATATAATACTGATAATGGTCAATAATTATATATATATATATATATATACACACACACACACACACACACACCATTGCATAGTACATGGAAAACAATGCTTAGCCTGCATATCCAAGGGTACTATGTAATGAGGGTTAAAGACAGGAACTTTATGAAAAATGACTCTTAATGTGATTTGGGACAAATTTCCTATACCTATAGAAGACTGCTTCACAAGACTAATGTTAAACATAGCTACTTAAAATTAGACAATATACTTCAGAAATGCTAACAGAAACTGAGGAAAGGAAAGAGAAAAAGTTAGTATTTCAGTTAAAAGTTAAATATATAAATTTATTATTTAGCTGTAAAAACTAATTTGGAACAATAACATGTATGTACTATGAGGGGTAAGAAAGTTAAGGGGTTAATACACAAAAACAGATTCCTGTGTCTTTTAAATGAAGGTCAGAATGTTTCTTAATTTTAAAAAAACTATTAAATGTGAAGCTAGAGTTAATCTTTGAATTGATTGTGGTGGTATTTTCTTGAAAGAATGTTTTAAGAAGTCCCTCTCAATAGATTTGACATTTGTAGTCTATTCTAGCAAGACACAGTGATAAGAGATGTCACTGCTCAGTGTTTTATTTCAAGGTTACTTAGCTGCAGTCTCGGGATGACCTAGGAAATAGGAAAGAATGTCAACAACTTCTTTGCTGTTGAGCAAAGAAGAAAGTATTTAGAAAAGCTTAATAATTAAATACCAAATTTTGGGTAAAAAATCATTTCCATTATGTATTAGTCTGCTTTCATGCTGCTGATAAAGACATACCCAAGACTAGGTAATTTAGGAGAAAAAAGAATTTTAATAACTCACAGTTCCACGTGGCTGGGGAAGCCTCACAATCGTGGTGGAAGGTAAAAGGCACATCTTACATGGCAGCAGGCAAGAGAGAATGAAAGCCAAGAGAACTGGGGAAACCCCTATAAAACCATCAGATCTTGTGAGACTTATTCATTACCATGAGAAGAGTATGGGGGAACCGCCACTATGATTCAATTATTTCCCATTGGGTCCCTCCCACAACATATGGGAATTTTGGGAGCTACAATTCAAGATGAGATTTAGGTGGGAACATAGCCAAACCGTATCACATTTCTAAGCAAAAGAACATAACAGCCGCTAAATGTAACAGTAAGAACATAAATCTGGTAATGGGGAACTCCAGGAAACCAGGAATAAAATAAAATTTAGAAATGGAGAGGAATAACTTTTAAGATGGACATATAAACAAGGAAAATTTACGAGAATCGATTTAGCAGTTTAGTACTATTTTGTTAGAAACAATAAAAGTTATCTATATTTAAATAATAGAATGGAAAAAAGTGTGAATAATCAAAAGTAAACATTAGGACATTCTTTTTTACTTACAAATGTATTTTCTAAAGTTCTTCTCTGTCACTTTACAACTATTAGAGTTATTCCTAATGACAAAAGGAATATTCCTTCTGACAAAAGGAGTGGAATCTTACCTAGCAATCTTGGAGCAGTTTAAAATACTATTTGAAAACAAAGCAAAACATAAAATGAAAAAACAAGGAATTTCATTTAAAATGGGAGATCATGTGATGCATACCTAATAATATGAAAAATAAAATGATATAATAAAGAGCAAAATTACTTTTGGTATAGAGTTTTTTTTTTTCTTGAATAATTTATCAGTGTTAGTCTGGCAACAAAAGAGAAGCATTCTTGATACTGGGGTTAATCAGAATGCTTGTTGGGGTTTCTTTTGTTTCATGAGTGTATTTACTTTGATAACGTATTCCAGATCCTAATTTGGGTTAACTAACAGCTTAAAAGGGTTGTTATCCCAAGGAGAGGTAGGGAAAGTACAAACTTTTAATCTTTCAATAGTATCAGAAGGTAAACAAGGCTGGGGTGAGACATGGGTTACACCAAAATAATGACTAATGTCACTAGGCCACTCCCTGCCATTCTTCTTGTCTGGAAAAGAAGATGTATTACTTTTTTTTTTTTTTTTTTTTAATAAGCAGACTAGCCCTGTCCTCTGGATCCTACCAGAATTATCCCTTCAGGAATGTAGAAACTAAACATCTGAATCTAGCACATGGCCCAGCACATAGTGGGTACTGAATTAATATTTTTTGACAGAATATTACTTTTGACAGAAGAAATATTTTTTATCATGTCTGACATATGGCAGCCCAACTAAAATGACTTCTCCAATCATAATCATGTACAACGTGACCTTCTTGACTTGGAAGACCTTTTACCCAGAGCAATTCAAAAGTTTTGTCAAGCCACATGATTATGTTAAAAGTCCCACGTTAGTAGTGCGATCAATACTGGGCAGCCAAAGACAGCCACAGGAGAGCAGTCCATGGGTCTGTGGAAACTACAGGGAAGCATGTGGAATGGTATTTAGTGAGGCTGTGGGTTGTCAGTGACCTTGTATGCCCCCCAAACAACAATGTCAATATTTGAGTGTTTCCAGTCCATTTTAATTAAAGACTATTCCACTACTTAAAAATGGAAATGAAAAATATCTCTAGAGTGTATTTCTAGGGCCCACAGGAGGGCTAAAGTGAAAAAAAAATGTGATAACCAGAAAGAAACCTGGGTCCTTTTTACAACTGCCCCCCAGACACAAGGGTCACAATGGTAAAATTCACTGTGGAGACACTAATGGAGATAAGCGCTTTATTCATCCATCTCATTTATTACACCGTATGAAGTGCTGTTCAGCCTGAGAAAAAGACCACTTCCTCCCTAGGCCGGAGTGACACAGGCTGATTTCTGCTTCATGTTTCTCTTAATCCCAAGGATACACTTTTCTGAAGGAAGTAAACTTTCAAAAGAAAAGTGAGCTAAAATGTATGGTGGGAAGTATTCGCTGACAAATCGTTCCGGGAACAAAGAAAAGCGCAAGGGGAGCAATGAGAAAATTATCCACATAAAATGAAAGTAGCTCAAAGAAGAGATAGCTAAGAAATCTAAGAGGAAGCCAAATTAAAGGTTTTAGACTTTTTGCTGTATCTTTTTCTATTCTTCTCTACCAAAAATCTTATTTAGATAGCTTAGCTCTGGACATCAAGTAGGTGGGTACAGACTAATGTAGGTCAAATTGCTAAATAATGAATTTCCATAAACAGAAAAGCTGCATTTGGAAGAAGAGAAGGGCTAATTCTTCTTCAGAGGGAGAGAGAACGAAGATTCTGTTGTGATAAGAACTGCCAATTAGTGAGTGTCGACTATGCCACCAGGCACTACACGGGTGTTTTATATTGATTTTCACTAAAGTTTGTGGCACGTATCATCATGTGGATTAACAGATGGCAAAACTAGGAAGTTAGGTAACTTGCTTTAGGTTACAAAGAAAAGAAGTGGCAAAGCTGGAATTTTAATCGAACTCTCTAAGTTTAGTATTTTTTTCACAACACTGCCAATTACATACATTTGTTCAGTGATACAGGAATGACAATATTATATTTCTCTTCAGGGAGCAATTTCCTAAGACTATATTTTCTATTTAGCTATGTCTGAATTATTGATTTGTTTATAATTGCTACCCTTTTCCGTAAAGATCTGTGTTCAATTTGGGGAGTAAGAAGCCTATTAGCATGATTGTTTTCTTTATGACAACTATATCATATATCAATTAAAATAAATGTAATTCTGTAATAGCCTGGCCAGGTGTTACTAAGTATTATAATACTACATTTAACACCTGTGAGAATCTTGACAAAAATTACAAATGATATGCCAGGTGAGGGGCTGTTTCTGAATCAATGAAGCCCGTAAAAAAATAAAAATAAAAAAAATCTCAGCATACTGTACTAAAAGAATATACATACCCACCACCATAGAAAGAGGAGGCCAAACAGACTCGCCAGCTGGAACACAAGTAAAGCAATAGGAAGCAGTATCATGGAGTGGTCTCTTAAGGGATGAAATTCCCCCTGTATCAGATGTAAATCAAATTTCACAATTTCTAAGTAGCTTCAATAATCAACAAGTCCTATAGAATACATTTCTACTTATCCAGTTAAAGAAGGAAAAGGGCATCTCTTTTTCCTTCTTAGAATTTGTAATAACAGGGTAGGGGGAACACAGTCTCTCCAGCAGAGCAGTTACCTGCAATAACAGGCTGTTTCTCTGGTTACAATGAATAATCTTTTTGCTGCCTTTTTGAACAAAAATTACCCATATAGCATTGGCATTATAGTGGGGGAAAAGATGAGATGAGCTGAGATTTCAGTAATTTGTTTAATTGTATCATCAGATAGCAAATGTACTACAGTCTCATAACCTATCAACCTTTCCCTCTCTCTCCTCAATTGTGCCGCAACATTTTGGAGAACAGAATCAACAGATGCAAAGACTTTCACCATGAACCTTTTGAATACTTGAAATCCTAGTGAAAAAGGAAGATAAGATGGGGCAGAGAGCTTGAGAGACAGAGGGACTGAGGTCCAAGAAAAATCATGATCAATTTCTTATCACCATGGAGAGGAAAGTCCACAAAAGTTTCACTTCCGATTCCGCTCAAATGGACAAGATCAGCTGTCAACTTTGGCTGACATTATCTTCATCTAGGCAAGTTTTACAAAACTACTGGTTGGGCTCCACCTCAAGGAAATTCTAATTTGACTAGTTTTAGGTAAGGCTTGTACATCAATATGTTTTAGAAACTCTTCAGGTAGTCTAATGTGCTGACAGGGTTGAGAAACACTGAACTAAAATAACTGAGAGACACAAATAAATGTAAACTGTATTGGTAAGGTTTTAACATAAATCTCTTCTAATTAGGAAAGGGGGCAGAATTCTGAATGAATCTTGTTTTTATCCCACTCCTGTAGAAAAACAATTTACTAGCAGTGTACACTGTGCTACTCACGAGATTAGGTACCAGATACATACAGAAGCATGAAGTCAGATATTAATTCCTCATTTTGCAACTGAGGAAATGGAGCATCCTGTATGGGAAGAAACTTCCCTAAGGTCAAATTACAGCGACAGAACTTGATTCCAGATGTGTCTCAACTCCAGAGCTTTTTCTCTTCTCTGTATCTTCTGAAACATTTCTTTCTGTTATTGATAACTTAATAGTATGTACTAGGCACTGCCTTTGTTATGACACAAAGTATCTCTATGCCTTCAGAACAAAGTGTGACTTTAGCAAAATTTTACACTGCAGAACCTCAGAAGAGTTCATTATAAGGGATTTAATCCATAGCTTCCGGCTATTAGCTACCTGACAATTGGCAGTTAAAAAGGGAGAAATATATAAAAAGACTGGAGGAGCAAGTAGTGACAAGTTTCAAATGAATGAATGAATGTATTAGTTAATTAACAAATTTACATGTGTATATATATAATATACATATATAATACACACATAGACACACATTTACTCTCACTCCCTCTCTCTCACAGACACACACACACACACACACACACACACACACACACACACACACAGTATATCCTGTGTTGGTCAGGGAGAATCCTTTAGGGCCTGGACAAAGCAAGACATAGAAGATTTAGAGAGTTAACCATGTCTAAATAGCAATAAAATTGCCAAACCAGAAAACAAACTACAAGTAAAGAAAAATATATTAAAACACAGTCCAGCTGTGTGAGGGCAAGGGTGTCAGCCATTACCGAGGCAGTCCGCCATTACAGAGACAGTCCGCCATTACTGAGGCAGACCACCATTACCAAGGCTGTTCTAACTATACTCCTATAAACAAAACTGAAAGGAAGTTCATACAGCAGCTGGGCAGAGCCCACAGCAGCTCAGCAACGCCTCTGCTGGCAGACTGTGACTAGGCTACCTCCTTGCTGGGCAGGGGATCTCTGAAAAAGGCAGCAGCATATCAGGAACTTATAAACAAAGCCCCACCTTCCCAGGACACAGCACCTGGGAAAAAAGGCGCTTATGAGTTCCACTACAGCAGACATAAATGTACCTGCCCAGTAGCACTGAACAGAACAACAGAGCTAACAGCTCAGCACTTGAGCTCCTATAAAGGACAGACTTTCTCCTTAAGCAGCTCCCTGACCCCTGTATATTGAAAGAGACATGTCATAAAGGAGACCTCAGGCTGACGTCTGGCGGGTGTTCTTCTGGGACAAAGATAACAGAAGATGAAACTGGCAGAAACCCTTACCATTCTGCAGCCATTGCAGGTGATCCCCAGGCAAGCAGGGTCTGGAGTGGACCTCCAGCAGTCCTACAGCAGAGAGGCCTGACTGTTAAAAGGAAAACTAAAAAACAGAAAGAAATAACTTCACCATCAACAAAAAGGACATCCACTCAGAGACCCCATCCAAAAGTCACCAACTACAAAGACCACAAGTAGATAAATCCACAAAGATGGGAAGAAACCAGCACAAAAAAGGATGAAAACACCAAAAACCAGAAAGTCTCTCCTCCTCCAAGGGATCACAACGCCTCACCAGCAAGGGAACAAGGCTAGATGGAGAAAGAGTCTGATGAATTGACAGAAACAGGCTTCAGAAAGTGGGTAATAACAAACTTCTCTGAGCTAAAGAACATGTTGTAACCCAATGCAAAGAAACTAAGAGCCTTGAAAAAAAGGTTTGACAAAATGCTAATGAGAATAAACAGCTTAGAGAAGAATATAAACGAATTGACGGAGCTGAAAAACACAACACAAGAACTTCACGAAGCATACACAAGTTTTAATAGCCAAATTGACCAAGCAGAAGAAAGGATATCAGAGACTTGAAGATAAACTCAATGAAATAAAATGAGAAGGCAAGATTAGAGAAAAAGAGTAAAAGAAACGAACAAAGCTTCCAAGAAATATGGGATTATGTGAAAAGACCTAATCTGTGTTTGATAGGTGTACCTGAATGTGATGCAGAGAATGAATCCAAGCTGGAAAGCATTCTTCAGGATACTATCCAGGAGAACTTCCCCCAACCTAGCAAGGCAGGCCAATATTTAGTCCAAGAAATGCAGAGAACACCACAAGATATTCCTCAAGAAGAACAACCCCAAAGCACATATTCGTCAGATTCACCAGGGTTGAAATGAAGGAAAAAACGCTAAGGGCAGCCAGAGAGAAAGGTTGGGTTACCCACAAAGGGAAGGCCATCACACTCACAGTGGATCTCTCAGCAGAAACCCTAAAAGTTAGAAGAGAGTGGGGACCAACATTCAACATCCTTAAAGAAAAGAACTTTCAACCCAGAGTTCCATATTCAGCCAAACTAAGCTTCATTAGCGAAGGATAAATAAAATCCTTTATAAACAAGCAATTACTCAGAGATTTCATCACCACCAAGCCTGCCTTACATGAGCTCCTGAAAGAAGCACTAAACATAGAAAGGAACAATCAGTACCAGCCACTCCAAAAACCTACCAAATGGTAAAGACCATTGACAAAATGAAGAAACTGCATCAACTAATGGGCAAAACAACCAGCTAGCATCAAAATGGCAGGATCAAATTCACACATAACAATATTAACCTTAAATGTAAATAGGCTAAATGCTCCAATCAAAAGACACAGACTGGCAAATTGGATAAAAGTCAAAACCCATTGGTGTGCTATATCCAGGAAACCCAGCTCACATGCAAGGACACACATGGGCTCAAAATCAAGGGATGCAGGAAGATTTACCAAGCAAATGGAGAGCAAAAAAAAGCAGGAGTTGCAATTCTCCCCTCTGATAAAATAGACTTTAAACCAACAAAGATCAAAAGAGACAAAGAAGGGCATTACATAATGGCAAAAGGATCAATGCAACAAGAGCTAACGATCTTAATACATACACACCCAATACAGGAGCACCCGGATACATAACGCAAGTTCTAAATGACCTAAAAAGAGACTTAGACTCACACACAATAACAGTGGGAGACTTTAACACTCCACTGTCAATATTAGACAGATCAACAAGACAGAAAATTAACAAGGATATCCAGGACTTGAACTCAGACCTGAACCAAGCAAACCTAATAGACATTTACAGAACTCTCCACCCAAAATCCATAGAATATACATTCTTCTCAGCACCATATCACACCTACTCTAAAATTGACCACATAATTGGAAGTAAATCACTCCTCAGCAAATGCAAAAGAATGGAAATCATAACAAACAGTCTCTCAGACCACAGTGCAATCAAACTAGAACTCAGGATTAAGAAACTAACTCAGAACCACACAACTTCATGGAAATTGAACAACGGGCTCTTGAATGTTGACTGGATAAACAATGAAATGAAGGCAGATATAAAGATGTTCTTCAAAACCAATGAGAATGAAGACAAAATGTACCAGAATCTCTGGTACACAATTAAAGCAGTGTTTAGAGGAAAATTTATAGCAATAAATGCCCACATGAGAAGCAAGGAATCATCTAAAATCGACACCCTATCATCAAAATTGAAAGAGCTAGAGGAGCAAGATTTAAAAAACTCAAAAGCTAGCAGAAAACAAGAAATAACTAAGATTGGAGCAGAACTGAAGGAGATAGAGACACAAAAACCTTTCAAAAAACTAATAAATCCAGGAACTGGTTTTTTGAAAGGATCAACAAAATAGACCACTAGCCAGATTAATAAAAAAGAAAGAGAGAATAATCAAATAGATGCAATAAAAAATGATAAAGGTGATATCATCACAGATTCCACAGATATGCAAACTACTATCAGAGATTACTACAAACAACTCCATGCACATAAATAAGTAAACCTGGAAGAAATGGATAAATTCATGGACACTTGCACCCTCCCAAGCCTAAACCAGGAAGAAGTCAAAATCCTGATAGACCAATAACAAGGGCTGAAGTTGAGGCAGCAATTAAGAGCCTACCACCCAAAAAAGCCCAGGTCCAGATGGGTTCACAGCTGAATTCTACCAGACATACAAAGAGGAGCTGGTACCACTCCTTCTGAAACTATTCCAAACTATACAAAAAGAGGGAATCCTTCCCAAATCATTTTATGAGGCCAACATCATCCTGATACCAAAACTAAGCAGAGACTCAATAAGAAAAGAAAAGTTCAGGCCAATATCCATGATGAACTTAGATGCAAAAATCTTCAATAAAATACTGGCAAATCGATTGCAACAGCACATCAAAAAGCTTATCCATCGCGATCAAGTAGGCTTCATTCCCGGGATGCAAGGCTGGTTCAACATATGCAAGTCTATAAACGTAATTCACCACATAAACAGAACCAAAGACAAAAACCAAACAATTATCTCAATAGATGCAGAGAAGGCCTTTGACAAAATTCAACAGTCTGTATGCTAAAAACTCTGAATAAATTAGGTATCCTTATGACAAACCCACAGCCAATATCATACTGAATAGGCAAAAACTGGAAGCATTCCCTTTGACATCTGGCACAAGACAAGGATGCCCTCTCCACCACTCCTATTCAACATAGTATTGGAAGTTCTAGCCAGAGCAATCAGGTAAGAAAAAGAAATAAAGGGTATTCAATTAGGAAAGGAGGAAGTCAAATTGTCTCCGTTTGCAGATGACATGATTGTATATTTAGAAGACCCCATCGTCTCAGCCCCAAATCTCCTGAAACTGATAAGAAACTTCAGCAAAGTCTCAGGATACAAAATCAATGTGCAAAAATCACAAGCATTACTAAACACCAATAACAGACTTAAAGAGAGCCAAATCAAGAACGAACTGCCATTCACAATAGCTACAAAGAGAATAAAATACCTAGGAATACAACTAACAAAGGATGTAAAGGACCTCTTCAAGGAGAACTACAAACCACTGCTCAATGAAATAAGAGAGGACATAAACAGATGGAGAAACATTCCATGCTCATGGTTAGGAAGAATCAATATTGTGAAAATGGCCATACTTCCCAAAGTAATTTATAGATTCAATGCTATCTCCATCAAGCTACCTATGATCCTCTTCACAGAATTGGAAAAAACCACCTTAAACTTCATATGGAACCAAAAGAGAGCCCGCATAGCCAAGTCAATTCTAAGTAAAAAGAACAAAGCTGGAGCCATCACACTACCTGACTTCAAACTATACCACAAGGCTACAGTAATCAAAACAGCATGTTACTGGTACAAAACAGAAACATAGACCAATGGAACAGAACAGAGGCCTTGTAGGCAACACCACGCATCTACAACCATCTAATCTTTGTCAAACCTCACAAAAACAAGCAATGGGGAAAGGATTCCCTGTTTAATAAATGATGTTGGGAAAACTGGCTAGCCATGTGCAGAAAGCAGAAACTGGATCCCTTCCTGACACCTTACACTAAAATTAACTCCAGATGGATTAAAGAATTAAACATAAGACCTAACACCATAAAAACCCTAGAAGAAAACCTAGGCAAAACCATTCAGGACATAGGCATAGGCAAGGACTTCATGACCAAAACACCAAAAGCATTGGCAACAAAAGCCAAAATAGACAAATGGGATCTAATTAAACTCCAGAGCTTCTGTACAGCAAAAGAAACAATCAATAGAGTGAATCAGCAACCTACAGTATAGGAAAAAATTTTTGCAATCTACCCATCTGACAAAGAGCTAATATCCAGAGTCTACAAAGAACTAAAAACAGATTTACAAGAAACAAACAAACCAAACCATTCAAAAGTGGGCAAAGGATATGAACAGACACTTTTAAAAAGAAGACATATATGGGGCCAACAAACATACGAAAAAATGCTCATCATCACTGGTCATTAGAGAAATGCAAATCAAAACTACATTGAGATACCATCTCACAACAGCTAGAATGGCAATCATTTAAAAATCTGGAGACAACAGATGCTGGAGAGGATGTGGAGAAATAGGAACACTTTGACACTGTTGGTGGGAGTGTAAATTAGTTCAACCATTGTGGAAGACAGTGTGGCAATTCCTCACAGACCTAGAAATAGAAATTCCATTTGACCCAGCAATCCCATTACTGGGTATATATCCAAAGGATTATAAATTGTTCTATTATAAAGACACATACCATGTATGTTCACTGCAGCACTGTTTACAATAGCAAAGATCTGGAACCAACCCAAATGCCCATTGATGATTACTGGACAGGGAAAATGTGGCACATGTACACCATGGAATACTATGCAGCCATAAAAAATGATGAGTTTGTATCCTCTATAGGGACATGGATCAATCTGGAAACCATCGTTCTCCGCAAACTGACACAAGAACAGAAAATCAAATACTGCATGTTCTTACTCATAGGTGTGTATTGAACAACGAGAACACATGGACACAGGGAGGGGAGCATCACACACTGAGGTTTGTTGGGGGAACTAGGGGAAGAACAGCGGCGGGTAGGGAGTTGGGGGAGGGATAACATGGGGAGAAATGCCAGATATAGGTGATGGGTATAGAGGCAGCAAACCACATTGCCATGTATGTACCTATACAACAGTCCTGCATGTTCTGCACATGTACCCCAGAACCTAAAGTGTAATGAAATATATATAGATATAGATATATATAAAAGTCAGAAAAGCTAAAAGAAAACCTTTTCATTCTTTTATAAAGCCTAATATATTTTCCAGTTAAAACTATGTAATTAGATTAAATACACAAATGGTTAAGAAAACTTTTATAAAATTAAACAAAAAAGGAAGGTCTAGGTTATTTTTCTTTATTACTCCAACAATATGACTTCATATTTTTCATAATTATAGAAAACAATTTGCTTTTCTCCACTTTAAAAGAATACTGAAAATTAAGATAATTCAAAATGTTGCATCTAAATGTATACCCTTTACTTCCTATATCCACAAATTAACATTTCCAATGCTTTTCAGAAACTTTAAAGCATTAAGAAGTTTGTCATTTAGAATGTCAGCAGATATACCTTTGACATGATATTACATTAAGCAAATAAACTCTGTAATGATTTTCTTAGTTATATTTATTATGCCCAACATTTTACTGTCCTGAAACTTATTTTCATTGTATACCTCTTTTAGTTACATTTTTTAGTTTGTGTGTTTGTGTGCACACATATATGTGTGTATGTGTGTGTGACTGCATGTGGCAATGAATTCATATGCATATTCATTTTACTCTTGTTCTTAGCTCATGAATTTTTTTGTTTTTATTTTTTGGTATGGTCAGAATGAGCATAAATGATGATAGATAGTCTCTATGATATAGTTCTTGATTTCTTTCTAAAAACTTTCAATGATTTTGTAACTTTTTATTCTTAAAAAAGATTAGGGCAATGGTTCATTACCTACCATAATCTGTGATTTTACAGGACACCAAATACAGCTCTTTCAGGTTTTGTCCTTCCTTTGCAATGACCTCCACACACCTGAAACACACACAAAATGTGGTGAGTTACACTAATGCATTTCAAGTTAAATTAGCAAGGGTTTGAATATAACAGGAAGAGGTCAGAATTTGATGAACGCCACAGTTCTCTTCTGTCAACAACCTTCTTTCAAAGTGTTTCAGGAAAGGTATTATATTCTCTGCTTTAAAGTGAAGTGCTTTCATACCTAAATGACTTCATTTAAATACATTTATGACTAGTGCATCTTTTAAAACCAAAGAGCTTAGAAAGAGTCCCATAAGAGAAATGTTACATTTGGTATTAAAGGACTAGTAAACATATGATATTTAATGAATATATATCATTTACATAATAAAATAATATAAAATAATTATAATAAAACTGTAGAATATAGATAGATGGTCATTATAGGTAGATGGTTATACACGCATGGTTCAATTATTAATGATGGAATCAGGTAACACTGAAATAATATTTTTTGCAAAATTTTATTCTACATAATACAAAAATATATTTGAAAAAGCTATAACTTTAACAGATTAAAGATGAAAGAAAATATGCACACATAACTTTAAAATCTTTTACTTTAAAATACGTTATTCTTAATTTTTTTAATAAATTATATAGGTTTAGGCCATTTTAACAATATAGATATAGATATTTAAGACTGTCTTTTCTGGTTTCATTTAAGTTATTATTATTTTTTTAATGGTGTACTCTGCTCTAATAGTCTTAGTAGAAGTTTTATTACAGAATTGAATGAATTTTAAAAATAATGATTAACAATATTATCCATTTGGTGGCTCAGTTTCCTATAACATCAGAAAAATCTGTGCAGTCATACTGACACACAGGCAAATGCACCCTTCAATGCAGTCCCTGTTTCAATCTTTATAAATAACAGTTAAGTAAAGGGTAAAAGCAAAAAAGAGTCATTAACCTTTTCTGGGAAGAAAGGATCAAGTAATTTGATACCTGTGTGCATAATCTATCAAAAAATTACTCAGTATCCATCTCTGTCTTTCCTATATTTTATTTGCTGTCTGGCTTATTTGTAGGAATCTTCATAAAATGTCAGGAAATTTTATACAATTTTACTTCACATAATTCATTATTGAAGGTTAAATTAGTTATAGAGAAGACATATTTCTTTTAAAATATTTTTATGGAATTTCATTTTAATGGAATGATAAACATTTCAAATTTCCTCAGAATAACCAAATAAACATTCTTTTTTTTCACTATTAAAAAAAAAGATTTATGAAAAAATGGATAAGCTTTTCCATGTCTAAAACAGGAAACGTAAAACAGTAACACAATCCAATTATGACTGATACCGGTTGTGAGGGAAATTTTAAAACTTAATTCCACAATTCCACATCATATGGTTTTAACATAATATTTGAATAAATTCATTAAAAAAGGATAAAAACAAATGAAACATTACCAACGATAATCACATTTTATATGGTTATTTTATATGGTAAAAACTATTTTTACATGCTAAGAGTATTAAATAAAGGCCCCAGATGACTGTAATATCCTAAATCATTAAAAAGTAATCTGACTACTTTCTGTCAAATCAAATATACATATCTAATGTCCTCTTCTATTATAAAAAACCTAACAGATCCAATATTTTGCATGGCCACCAAAAATCATTAATTGTAGTTTGTTCTTATGCTCTATTAAAATAGTTCAAAATGCCTGATTTATATTTGATTATGCTCTAAACAAATGCGATATCCTATTTATCTTCCTTCTACTTGATTTTACATTAGATATGATATAAGCACATATGAACATTAAAGACATACAGATAACTACAAATAGCGAATGACATAAATTGACTTCACTGCACAAGACAAGTCAAATGTTAATGCATAGGCAACAAGAACCGACATTTATATAAAATAAGATGATCAATCACTGGATAAAGACTGTCCTAAAACTGATAAAAGGTCATGAACATCAGGTTTCCCACTTATTGACAGAGAAAAGTTTAAGAGGTGTAGACAATCATGAATACATATTATAAAATCATTTGACATACTCAGGAGGCAATACAGTGGCCAAGAGATAACACATTATTAAGAGTGAACAATGCCTTTCAGACAAAAAAGGGAGAAATGTTAGAGAAAAGCAATTTGCTTTTTATAGAGAATCACCTAGGACTTTTGCTCTGCTCTTGAAAGTTCAGGTACACAAGGTTTCCAAATACTTTTAACTACCCTGATCACAGCCAGTGTGCCAAAAGTAAGGTACAACATAGAACTATTCCTGAAATAAAAATTCATGGAGACAAAACCATACTCCTTGGAAGACTTGTAGCAAAATACTAATTTTGTATCTGTTATGGATTTTATATGCAAGAAGGGAAACCCCAAGTTCTGTGATTGTGGACAGAAACTTCATATATATTAAAACACAAAATTGAGTGGTTGAAATAAGTAGATAAAGTAGCTGTTGTTTTGCAAATTGAAAACGGAAGTGGTTTGTATTATCCCATTACTACAAATTCATGGAAATGGAACACCACCTCATGTTCCTGGCTAGTGCCTGAAGTCTTATAATCCATCTATGTAGCGTTTCCTAGGCAGCATATGGTGACAGCATGTGGAGAGATCGTGTGTGGTGACTGTCCTTTCGCCTGAAACTTTCAGAGTCCATTCTATAACATATTTACAAGTAGTACATAACACAAGTCTGTGAACATATTTACTTCAAATAATTCCACTGTTTTACAAAGAATCTTGGCTCAAGTCATAACCTTCAGTGTATTAAAATCAGAGCAATTCCCAGTTCACTGTATAGTATGCAAAAACAAACTCATAAATCTTAGTATGGACTATAGATACAGCAAGTTAAGAGGTATTTATAAATTGATACCAATAAAAGAGAGAAATGTGTGCAAAGTGATCATCTTGAAGCGAGAAGGAGAGTGATAGATGTTTACTTCTTCATCACCTTTCTCACTCACAGATATCACATAGAAGAATATTCATTAATCACAGTGATGAATTAATTTGGTCCCTAGGAGCAAGCCATGAATCTCTAAACTTAGAACTTAGAATTCAAATTTTTCGTATTCTTCCCCAACCCCTTGGTCCCACCATTCCTATAGACAAAGCTCAGAATATCATATGGCCAATATTCTCTATGGATCAGTAGGATCAAAAATTTCCCACTTCATATATGACAACATAAGGAGTTACAAAATTTTGGAAAAGGACTGTCTCCTTACAGAAAGTAACAATGCATAAGATAATTAAGAAAAATTTATAACATGGGAAAATGGCATAGTGGATAAATGCTGAAGAATATAAAATACTTTTAAAGTAGCCCAGGAAAGTCAAGCACAATTAAGACTACTAAATCCTAAGGAGAGATCTGTCTTAACAAGAGAGAATAAAGGAATCAAAAGACACACATTCTAAGTCTCCCCCTCCAGGGAATCACAAACAATCACGTACATTTTTGGAGCCATACATCATCATTCTCTACAAGAGAAGTTCCTATGAAAAAGTTCTCCAAATAAAATATCTTAGGATCTTTTAAATATACTTTAATTTATTCTGAATTGCCTACCCTCAGTTTATTTTCCTGCTTTTATGTTTTGGCAGGGGTCTGAAGAGAATTAAAAAAAAAAACATTGCTACCATTGTAAATTCTTGAGTAACAGCTGTTGAGTACATATATATATATATATATAAACTCTTTTGGAATACAGAAAAAGGGCCAGAAAACCTGCTCCGAAGTATCCTAAGCATCCAGAGTTATTTTTGATAATAATGTAATTTTATGCTCACTTGCTTTTGATAATGTTCTAAAATGCACCTGAAACATCTGATGAAATATGAAAAGCAACAGAAAGGTTACTTTTGTAAGCTAGATAGAATTTTTTTTAAAGATAAGAAGGCATTACTTATTTTCAGTGGAGGGAAAATCTGTCTCTTTAGCAATAGATTCCTAATCATATGATTTATGTGAAGGGTAAAGGTTAATGAATTAAGCTGTGTAAGCTTCAAAACTATCAAAGAAATTCAAAAGAGCCTTGAATTATGGAAAACAATGGCCCATTCTACATACATACCAAATTTTTATGTTTTTTGTCTCCTACTCAAAAGCTAGAACATGGCATTAGTGACAATTGAAAAGAACTAATGAGGAAATATGACTGCATCGTTTGCAATAGGAGTGTCCTAGGAGACCTTGTTACTGTTTGTGATGTGCTTCAAACCCAAAAGAAGCTAATTGGAGCTGCCAGACACTGGTTTGCAAATCTCACTTTAAAGGACAGGCTCATTCACCTCAGAGGTGTGAGAAGAAATGTCGCCATTAGAGATGCATTAGTATGTGGCTTGGTGAATTTCTAAATAAAATTTGGAATGTTCTTTCCTAAGTCACTTTCATATTTGAATAATAGATATATCTTTAAGTGAAACACAAATGCAACAAGACAAAAACAATCCCACAGATCTAAAACAAAGAACTATGAAGAGTGCCATAAAGTAATTGGGAAGTAAGTGCAACTGGGAGCTAGGTATGTTTAAGGTTGAATAAACATGTGGATCAAACCTCAAAATTCCTGAAACCAACAAATCATAAAAGTGATCTATTTGGAGGTTTTAGAAATGGAACCTCAGTTTCATCATTTCTTGAAACTAAAGAAGCTAAGAATCCAACCTATGTTACATAGACTGTAAGTGGTTATGGGGTTAAGTAGCTACAACACACACACACACACACACACACACACACACACACACACCACACACGAAGGGAGTAAAAGTGTTTATGAGATCTGAAGAGAGTAACAAGAGAGTAAACAGTCCAATACCATGCTGCAGAAGCTCATCCTGACTAATTCATACATGGGTCATTTAAATGATAGCAGAGGTCACCAAAACACAATTTGGTATCTTAGAGAAAAAATAATGATATCTGATTGATTTTTCTAAAGCTCCAAATCAAGTTTTACTGAAGGATAATCCAATCCCAGTGCAGTAAATGAATGAGTAAAATTTATAGGTTTAGGTTTACTCTGCTTTCAGAAAATGCACAATATAAAAGATTTTTATGTGTAAAAGGGATAAATTTACAGGTAAACTTTTACAAGATGAGTCAATTCAAGAATCTATTAATACATTTGATCTCAGTCAAAAGGCCAAGCAATCAAGAATCTATTAATAGTATGTTTCTCCTTAATATATTTGAATACAATCTCACTTACGAGCCTTATATTTGTAGTTACTTTTTCTAAGTAATAGTACACCTTAACCTTGTAGAAATAGCATGAAATAGTTTTATTTTTAATCTTCAAGTTAAACAGCTGTACATAAATGACAAATACAAGATTATTTCTGGAACATGACAGATGGTATCAAGGTGATATGTTAAATGCACTTTGTATTTTACAGTGTACTTATTTGTAAATGCTCTTCTGTTCAATCCTATTGACAACAAAATACCAAATACACACCTGAGTCAATTTTTCATGTAAACTTCTGAAGATGTGCTCATAGAAGAAATGTTTACTGCAAGAAATATATTTTTTTTAAGGTTGGCTTGCAATTAAAATGCAAGAGCATTTGCTCAAAGCACGTTCTTAATATACCACAGGGGCAAAGACTAGGAGTGACATGCAAAATGTCACCAGCTCCACCAGTTAACAACAATTATCTTGGGACACTCATTAAGTTCTCACTACCAAATGTTATTCTCTAGAAAGCCAATATCTGATTAGTGTGGCTGAGATTAATTTAAGCTCTTGCTACTTAAACAGTAGCAAACTGATGCCCATTTTGTCACACTGAGAAGTAATAGAAGGCTACAAAATTAGAATAGTAGTGTTTTGTTGTTTATGTTTTAATGACACACAGCACAAGAGGTGGCCTACAAACTCAAATGTTATTGAACTTAAGTTCTATGGCTTTGCATCTTTGCCAACAGAGGGTGTTATACCTTTAAGGGAAAGAAGGCAGAGAAGATGTCATTTGCTGATTCTTTCCGGACCACTCTCTACCTAGGTGTCTGTGACATTAAATAGGTTTTCTAATTGGAGAATAGGATTTAGCACTGGAAAGTAATATAGCAACAAAATAATACTTTTCATATATTTAGAATGGCCATCACAAACTGCCGTTATGAAAATATGTTTTTCTTCATGTATATAGTAAAATATGTTTAAATTTAATTTGAGTGTTTCTTAGAATACTTTAAAAATGTTTTTTAGTTAGAATAAAGTCTGCAATATTTTACAATGCACATTTTCTTTAAGCTGTGCATTAAGAAAACGAGATGATTAAGGGATTTTCTGAGGGGTGGGTACAGAAATTGAATAACAAACTTGCAAGAAACATGGCTTTGGTTTTAATATTTCAGATATATTTAACCAAAAGTCTTTCTTTTTAATTTTAACCATTGCTCCATCTTTTTACCATAACTACCCTAAACCTTATGTAACAAGTTAACATTTTCTAAGCATTCCTCAGAATATGCAAGAAGCAGAAAAAGATGCTAAGCTCTTATTTATTGAATTCAAAATATTTTATTGAGTGTAAACTATGTTTTAGAAATATTAAAAGATATAACCAAAAGCCACATTATTATAAAATGATAAACATAATACTTATAACCTTGATGGATCAAATACCATTTATTTTTTGTGGCTGTAGTTGATATTAATGTTCATACCGAGAAGCAGCAAAATCATATTACTATTTCTATAATTACTAAAAATCAACTGAAGGTAAGCATTTCCTTTAGTCCTGCAAAGGAAACATTTCAGGACTAAAGGAAATGCTAGAAAGAAAAGGAAGAAAAAAATTAAAGGCCAGCTTTCCTAATTCACCAGTTTATTCATTCTTCAGTAGAAACACATGTAGTTACTTTGAACAGGGAAATGCTAAGAAACCTCCTCCACCTTTTAAGGTTTTTGAGTTTCCATCAATTCACAACCCATAACTCGAAGGGGAATCCAGATACTGTACAATTTGGATATAGTTAAGACTGGTGCTATCTTTATGATGTTCTGGCATATTTTAACACAGAGAGCAGAAGAGAAGACTTTGCCATCCTACATGTAATAACGATTTACTATGTGGAAACAAAAGCTCAGGACCCTAGAAAATCAGAAATACTAAAACATTTAAAACTAAAATCCAGGTTAATGAATTGTAATTCTTTAGAGGCCATTCTTTTCCTGAAAAAAAAGTCAGGCAAAATTCTGCAAGCTCCAAACTGCTGCCCACCACAAATAATAAATATAAACATTAATAGCGAAGCTAGAAATACTGTAAAGAGATTTATCAGACTTCAAAATAGCTAAAATGAATGCTGTGAAATTTAGGTAAAATATTAAAGATATAATTGATGATAATCTCTCTGCCCAGCCTGTTCCCTTTATCCTAACTGCTGTTAAGTGTTGACATGAAAATCTCAATTCAACAGACCATGTATCTTAAGCTCACTCTTAATTTAAAATGGCTGACTAAATTTTTTTAGTGGAATATAAAAGCACTCAGAAGATGAGATTTCAGGCATCATTCATGAAAGAGTTAAGCACTTCCTCACCAGAAGACAGCCACAACTCTGCTTTGTAGTGACTAATTGCCTCTTTAACCCCTGTGCTCTGGGAGTTGGCCTGTGCTTCAATACTAGTTTTGTGATACAGCCAAAGACTCATGTTCAACATAGACCTCCCATGACCTGCGTAGCCAAGGAGGCAACTCAGACAAGATGCTGACAAAAGGTTTCCTTCTCATTTGGGAAGACACAGAATCTCTTTTTGGATAAGCCAAATTCTCAGAACACTATAAAACACAGGAGGTAAAGATAATTGATAAAAGTTAAAAGAATGGTTTCTCACTTGAGCTAAAAATGATTCTAAGCATCCCAATGTATCACTCAAAATTTTGTTTTAGTAATAGAAAAAAAAATTTAGTTGTTTTAAATGCAATGAAGAGGGTACCTGATTTGATGCCTTTGAAAGCTTATAATTAGACAGCTATAATCAAATACAGAGGAAAGCAGGTCAACATCTCACTCCAAATGTTTCCTGTATGCTTTAAGCATTCGTAACCAGGAAGCCTGCACTTTGTCATTAATTTTTAAGCCTGGCAACTTCTGGCCTGATCAAAACTAACAAAAAAAATTTTTTTACAGGAGATTTTATGTAGAGATTATATAAAACTAATTAATCCTGCAATCGGGATGTCAGAATAGGATGGGCATGTCTTCTTGTTATTTTCTAAAAGGGAAGGAAGAAGGAAGCAGTTGCAGATTAGGGAGCAGGAAAGTGTGCGCAGTGGGAACAAAGTAACCCACACGGTCATTCAGAAACAAGAGAGGAGAAGAATCATACAAGTTTGAGGAAGGTGGGGACCTACATAAATTTGACAGTATTGATGCTTAGCCAGATTGTACTCTGAATCCTTTGAGTCTCAAGGATCATCACTGAATACATAAAAGCTGCTTCCAAAGCTCAGGGACTGCTATTGTTTACTCTCATTTTCCCCACATAATTGCACATTAATGTTCATGTGAGAGGCAAATCATCTTTGCTCTAACATTTATAAGAAAGAGGCAGCAGGTCATGTTAAGTTGTTTTGGTGCACTGTGTTTACACAGAGAGGTAACTTTTTCCTTCAAAAATAATTATTTTTATTTATAGAAATACGTAGACTGTATTTAAAAAAGAACATGTTTTTCTTTTAAAAAAAGTCTACATATTTCTATAAATGACAATAAAGGACATCAACCAATAATTCTCTTATAAAAATTATAGTTTTTTTTTTTAATCCAAAAGAAAGGATGATCGCTGATTTCAGTTATTTTTTTTTACCTGAAGGACAGAGAAACAAAATCGTCCACACTTCCTTTTTAATGTTCAAGTAAATGCTGTAGGATTAGATTTCAAAATTTCAGAAGAGGCTATTGAATCTTACTTAGCTTCACTGGCTATCAGGCCATTTCAGTGATTCCTAGCATTTAAAAGCCCATTTGACTGTAAAATAAATATACTTCTAGAGGTTTCTTTCTAAACTGTTTAATTTATCTAACAGTGCAAAGACTTAGTTATAGATGATTTATAATCAAAGGACTATGTAGTCTGTGCGTGTATGTATATACATTTGTCAAGAGAATTCTTAACAAATATATTTTTTCTAATCAATATTGTCACTAAATCAAGAAATACATAGCTGTTGTGTGTGTACTGAATAAAATAATTTAGCACCCTAATCTCTGAAATACCATAATCACAAAAATTCAAGTTGCTTTGCATGGACTAGTCACCAGTCTATTCCCTCTAAAGAGAAACACATCTCTTTGTTCATAGGGAGAGTGGTGGAAAGCCAAAGAAACCAGTGTGTAAGACTGATAGAGACCACAGGGAGAAAGTATTACCCATTTTCTCCTTGCAGAAAGTTGCAAAAGCAAGACAGCAAGTAAACAAGGAGAAAAGAGAAGGCACATTTCACTATTTGTTTCAGACAGTGGGTACCTCTGCAGGCAACATCATGTCTGACAGCCAGCAGAAACAAGCAACATTCCCAATCCAGTACTCAGATTTATGTTATTTTAAAGGATAAACCCAAATGAACAGTGCATCTCTCTGGCATATTTCTAAATGATCTACTATTAATTAATACTGTTACTGTTCTGTCTGCATAATCAACAAACCATTTAGCAAAGTGGAATAACAGTATTAAAATTTCTGCTCTATATAAAATGCACTCCTTTCAAGTACCCAAGGAATAACATTGTGGCATTCTGTGAAAGAAAGACTGAGAGTTCAGGAGAAATAGTTTATTATTTTCAAAAGTCATTAGTGGAATAAGGAAGCAAGAGCAGTGGCAGACATTTGAAGGAGATGGCAGGTAAATGTGCCTGGAGTCAGTTGGTCAGTTTTATGCTTCTGTAGGTCATGAGGGAATCATGAATTCTGTCCTGATAATGATAGAATTTTATAGAAAAAATAAAGTTAGAGCATAAATTATTTTTTTGGAGATCTTTTATTGAGAGGTAAGCACAGGGTCATTAGATTCACAATACTCTTAGGCCATTTGGCAACATCTGGGGCTACAGAAAAAGTAAGAGCAATTCAATGACACATCATATTCTGAAAAAAGTGATGGAAATTATAAAAGGTAACAGTATAAGCAAGTTAGCAAATGTAGATATATACTCAGGGGAAGGATTAGTTGAGTTAGTGGTTTAAGTTTGTGGAGAGAACACTGTAATGGGGAAAAGAAGAGAAATAATACATTCATATATAGCACAATTACTAAGGTCCCCCAAATTTATTTTAGCTGTTTACTTGTAGTTAGCTGTATTCCATTAGAAATTCATAAAAGCTATAAAAGAAACATTTGAGAAAGGCAAGGAGGGTAACAAATAGGTTAAAAAAAAGTATAATAAAGTCTGGGACACACTCATCCTGAAGGCTTTCAAATAATTCACACCTGGAAAGCTTCCACAAGTGGGATAAAATTTCAAGCTTTCAAAGAACCAAAGAAATAGGAAAGCATGGTAATTCATTCATAGTATCATAGGAGTTAAAAAATCAGATGTTCAAACTACAAAATGGCTAGATATGCTTGAGGCATTTCTGGTGGAAGGCTGAAGTTTTAAGAAAGTTCAAAATACTCTGTATTATTCAGAAAATTTCCTCCCACTTCTTAATAGCATTGTAAACTTAATCCATGAGAAACTGGTCTCTCAAAGGAAAAAGTTTAAAAATACAAAAAGCATAATTGCACATGGTTAGTAACATATCACAGTAATAAAACAGAGATGATATTTCACTACACCAGTATTTTACTAAATTTTAACACTTCAGGTAGAAAATCAACTGGTTATAGATAATGGAACTATATCTCAATGCTGACTGTAAAAACTGTGTGTGTGTGTGTGTGTGTGTGTGTGTGTGTTTGTGTAGGACATGGTACTGATTTTTGGAACTAAATTCAACTTCTCTAAGTCTCTTCTATAAAATGAAAATTATAATATCTACCATCAAGGATTCTGTGAAGGTTATATTTCATAACATTTGCAAAGATACTTTTAGTCATTTAACAAACATTTGCTAACATCTACTGTGCCATTAATTATTTGGATACAAAGACAGATAAAACAAATCTCTTCCCAAAGAGAATTCACAATCTTGTCAACTTTAAATATCCTCCATATAAATAAGGCAGGCTTATTTAGAATAAAATAGTATTTCCTAAAGTACATTTCTCAGAAAACTAGCACTCTGGGGCTTTAATATTTGACATATGCAAGAAAGAAATGTATGGTATAGTTTGTGACATGGTAAAAAGCCCCATAAACCTGCATACCTCAACCATACCTCGGCTTTCTGTTGAAACTGCTCTCTATAGCCCAAATATGAATAAGTAATTAAGGACTGTGATTGCCACCCTACCCCAGACAATGTGTAAACAAATGCTAATCTTAACTTTTCTGTGAATCACGTAGTTCCCTGGCCCTCGGAATGTCCAAACCCCTCACTCCCACCCCCGCCCCTCACCCTCATCTCCGCCCTGAAGGTGATTTACAGAATCCACTAGCCCTCAGAATGTCTGAAGCCCCTCACCCCTCACCCCCGCCCCTCACCTTCACTCCCAAAGTGATTTTTACGGGTATAAAAGGTCTTAACACCCTTCATTCGGCGCCACGGGTTGGAGAGACGTGAGTCCTCCATGGTCGCCGGCTAAATAAACCCTGCTATTTGGCATACTTTTGTCTTGGTGTTGGTCCCTTAATCTCGCCTCAAATATAGCAGTTTATATTAAATCAAGTCAATTTTTTCTTTAGCAAAAATACAAATGTAAAGTACACAGAGCAGCACCTAGCATACAGTAAGCAATTAAATGTTATTTAGGTTCTAGCACCGAACCTGGCACACTTAAAAAATACCTGTAGTATGCTGAACGGTGGCCCCCAAAGACATCAGGTCCTAATTCACAGAGCCAATAAATGTTACCTTCCATGGAAAAAGTGTTTGCAGGTATGATTTTGAGATGGGGAGATTTTATATTGGATTATCTGGGTGGGCTCTAAATGCAATCACTAGCATACTAATAAGAGAGAGGCAAATGAAGATTTGACACTGGCAGAGAAGAGAAGGCATTATTACTATGGAGACAGAGACTGCGGTAATGTGGCCACAAGCCGAGGAATTCCTGTAGCCACCAAAAGCTAGAAAGACAAGGAATGGTTTCCTCCCTAGAGCCTCCATACGGAAATGACACCCTGGTATCAGCCCAGAAAAACTAGTTTTGGACTTCTGTCCTTCACAATTGTGAGAATACATTTTCGTTGTTTTTAAACTAGAAAGTTGAGGTAATTTTTTACAGTAGTCACAAGAAACTAATACAGTGTCTAAGAATGATGTTAAATTAATCACTGGATTACATGTATAACACCAAGGAATTTGATTTATAAGGGTAACATGTTAATGGCAATTAAAATGATGTGATTGGATGGAACAAAAATTTTAAGTTGTTGTAACGACGATGAAAAAAGAAAACCTACACTTAAAGAATGCTACCAGCTGGGCATGGTGGCTCACACCTGTAATCCCAGCCTTTTGGGAGGCCAAGGTGGGTAGATCATGAGGTCAGGAGATCGAGACCATCCTGGCCAACATGGTGAAACCCCAGCTCTACTAAAAATACAAAAATTAGCTGGGTGTGGTGGCACGTGCCTATAATCCCAGCTACTCAGGAGGCTGAGTCAGGAGAATCACTTGAACCAGGGAGTTGGGTGTTGCAGTGAGCCAAGATCACACCACTGCACGCCAGCCTGGCAACAAAGTGAGACTCCGTCTCAAAGAAAAAAAAAAAAAAAATGCTACTATATCTTCAGCCTGAATTAGAATAACTTCCCCAAAGTTATGTATTTGAAACTGCAACCTGTTTTTAGATTAAAGACCAATTTGCCTCTGCTATTAGGGAAAATTTCAAGCAAAAAAGTTGACAGAATCGTGTAGTAAAAAACCCATTATCCATCGCTTAGATTCTATAATTAACATTTTGTTACATCTGCTTGATCTCAAATGTATCCATCTATCTCTTTATTTATCCCTGCATCCATCCATCAATTTATCTTATTTTTTACGCATTTCAAAGTGCAGACATTAATACATTTCACTCCTAAACACTTTAGCATACACATCATAAACTACAGTTCAATGTTTGCTAATGGTTCTTTTTTTAAGTACATTTTACTCACTGTGAAATTTGTGATTTGGGCACAAATCTTAAAAGCAATTAGTTTTGACAAATGCATTTGTATGTCTACCTTGAACCCCTATCAAGCCCTAGATTATTCCTAACACCTCCGAGTTCCTTCATGCCCAATGCCCATTCCCACTCACAAATGCAACTACTGTTTAAGATGTTTTTGCTACTTTGTTTTATTTTACAATAGCTTAGTTTTATCTGTTTTCATTTTGTTGTGAGTAAAAACCTAAAAGTGAAGTTGCAGAGTCACAGAGTATTAGTAAGTAGGTGTGCAATTAGTTTTATAAGAAGCTGCCAAATCTTCTTCCAAGGTTTTCATACCATTTTATATTCCTACCAACACTCACGAGAATTTTAATTGCTACACATCCTCAACAATGTAGATGTTATCAGGCTTTCAAATTTTAGCCATTCTGGTGAGTTCGTAAAGACCAATTCAACGTTTAAAAATTTAAAGATCCCGTAATAACAATTCTACTCTTTTAAAAATACACACTGACAAAAAGCAACTAGAAACTGGGTAATATTTTTAAAGTAATTCATATACTTCTAGAATTTTGAAAAAGTGTACAAGACATAAAAGCACATGTATGTGGTATAATTTATGCATTTTACGGGCAATACTTGTTGTAGACCCCATGCAATAGCTCTCTGGTCCCAGATAACATTCTACATGCTAGTTCTTTGGAATAACTTCATGGTTAATTCTATTCATTTCATCACCTTTCTTCCAAGCAATCTACATATCCAACAACCAACAGAAAACTTCAGGACAGAACCTTTTTGTCATTGCACATAGCCCTCAACATTGTATTACATACAGTTCTCCACTTTATCTCTCATGAGTTGAATTGGAAGTTGGGAACCGATTTTAAAATTAGCCCCAAACTGTCATCCTCTGTTAGCATCAGACTTTTCATTTAAGGTTTCTGCTCTAACTGAATATTTGAGGGAAGACCTCACATAATGTTGTAACTTAAAAGGTAAACTGCTTATCTTATCACCGAAAGAATTCTTAAAATTGTGTTGCCAGAAACTGGATTGGGACTCTGACATTAGCCAGCAAATAGTAAAGCTAGATACCATGTATCTCCCAGCAGTTTTCTTCAAATCACTGAAAATAAAAAAAGGAATTTATTTTCTTTTACTATTTCTAATTAATATTTAAGTAAATTGCTCAATTTTAAGAAACATACAGTTATTGATTTTCATAGCTACATATACTGTATATGAAATAAAATTCTTCACTGAAACATGCCAAAACTTAGAAGTTTTCAAAAGAACATAAAGATGCTTTGTACTACTAGAGAGACAAACTGTATTATTTTTCATAAGATTATTGTTTTAAAAATGGAAACCACTGAGAAATAATTGCAAAGTTAAAAACTGTATCAAAGCTTTTAAAAGTCATTTTACACTTTTACACTATTCAGTTATGCCATATAACTTTCAGAATATTCAATCTAATTCTTTTTAAAGCAAGCTTACTATCAACCTCAAGCTTTTCATTTATTGACATGAGGGTAATTTATCTTCTCTCATTGTTCTTTACAATGTTTGGCATTTCTAAGCAATGAAAGACTATTCATAGGAATCCTTCCCCCAATAAACATATAATTTTTTCTACAAATGATCTAATACAGAAAGGTATGGAAAGTGACTCCAAATTACTCAATTGTCTTCAAATTTAAAGAAACTGATCTCTCAATGTGTAGTTATGTTTATACCTTTCTTCTAAGAACAATGATTAGAATCAATGTCCACAAATAATTGCAAGGGAGAATAAATGCATACTTATTGCAAAAATTAATACAGAACCCAAATCTGTGAGTTTAAAAATCTCTCATAATAGCTAGCATAACAAATGCCAAAATTTTAAAAAGACATTCAGAATTAAGTGGGAGAGAAACAATTTTTACATGGTCGGCCAGCTGTGTAGTGACACAAATGCAGTACCACCATATTTGTTATTGAACCTGGCTTCCAATGCCCATGCCCAGCCACCTCGAGTCTAGAATTCAGCCAAACACCTAAAGCACTCTATGCCTGCAATATGAGATATTATTGCTTGATCCAGGCCAGATAAAGGTGTGAAGAGGCCATGAAGACCCGGGGAAAAAAATACGGTTCCTTTTCTCTCCTTAGTTTTTGTGAAAAATAACAACAAAAATATTGAATTGTGCAATTAATGAAAGAAAAACCAAAGTCTAATTTTTTTCAGATTGTTCATGCTGCTCTTGTCATGTTGATAAACTAAGGCTGTGTGCCTAGTATGCCTAACAGTAATCCAGGAAAATGAATGAGTTTGTAGCAACTGACTGCTAACTGTACTGGCACCAGTCTATTTTCCTGTTTTATGGATTGAGATGACTTGCCAGTTTTTTTTTTTTGTTGCTGTTCACATGTTGGCTCCAATCTATTATTTTCAATATAACTTAAAACTCTGGATATTGACTTCTGGTTCATATATTCTTCATAACTTTGTCTGTGGGTCCCCTGCACATATTTATTACATAGATGGTTTCTCAAAACAGTAAACCTTTCATATACTGAGATCCCACGAGAGTCAGCCATATTTTGCATGGCTGAGTCAGGGTGTTAAATAAATACTTGAATATGGATAACTTTAGATCTGATGTGTACTCTCCAGTTGTCACAGATCTGCCCCCTAATGTTACACTGGATGTACTTTCTTCATTTACATTCTATATCTGGCCCTTACAGAAATTTAAGCTTGCAATCTCTGTGAATACCATATACACTGCCTCCATAGGAATTTGAAACCCATAATTCAGACCCAAGCAGTTATCTCTTCTCAGAGTGACTATTGCTCCTAACCCCTAGTTTGCCTTCGTTCTGTTGTGACCACTGTATGAAGTATGTCATCATGCTGACCTGACTTCCTCCAGTTCTGGCCTGACTTGTCCAGCTACCATTCATCACATACCCACTGGCAGCAGGGGTCATGCTTATCTTGGATGAGATACTCAAAACAGGTTTGTTGAATGAATGAGAGAAGAATTGGGGCATAGTAATAAAACAAGTCATGCTGTTATATACTTAGCATTTGAATCATTTTTATTATTCAGAATACTACTTATATTAAGACTATTTCAACAAAATAGGGCATTATATTTAGGCATGATGACTGGTTTACTTATAGTTAAGAAGACAAATACCTAGGCAAAACTTGTCTAATAAAAGGGATAAAAAGTATGTAGTAACAAAACAGAGGGATTTAAAAGGAGAAAACGCTGCATATGTAGATCCCTAGGGTTTAAAATATAAATAAGGTAAGAATACGTGATGAAAACATAAAGTAGCTTCTGCTGAATTTCTCTAGCAAATATATCTCCTATTCTAGATAAGACAAAAGAACTGAGAAGAAACCATAATATTCATTTTATAGTAAGCAAAAGCAACAAAAGCTACAATAATTTTTGACAATATTATGGCTATTGAAAATTATAAACTGCCATTAATTTCAGGAAACTCACTTTACACTTGTTGATATTGGAAAAGAAACATTTGTCTAAGGGAGGTAAATTTACTTTCCATGAAAATTCCTACTCTAAGACAAGGAAAATATCACGATTTGTCAACGTGAGAGTAAATACCATAGTAAAACAATATGGGTTTTACTAGGTATTATTTTCAAAGAAGGTAGATGAGGTAAACAATATAGTTTAAAAGTACATTTTATTTAACATATATACTCTTTAATATTTATTTACTTACAGAATTAAGACAACATGTTTACTTGAGGCACCTGGAACATGCCTAACTCTTTTTACTTTAAATCGGTAAAAAGAGTTAGGCATGTTCCAGGTACCTCAAACAGTGGCTTCCACAGGCAGAATGATAGGGTGCTCTGGGCCACAGACTCAGCAGTCTGAGTTCCTGACCAAATCCAGGGTTGGAGACCTGTCTCATGTTCCTCATTTGTACAGTGGGGGGCAATAAGATCTTCTGCAAAGGGTCTTTGTAAGATTAAAATAAATGACACATGTAAAGAGTTTAGAATAGTGCCTTGGATACACTGGTACATGTCTTTAGTTATTACCACTTGAATTAAATCTTCCTTTATTTCTAGACATTATGTGCCTCCTGATTTCATATAACAAGACCTACCCCACACCATCTATCCAGTATCTTGCCCCAAAATAAAAAAACCTGAATTTAAACAAGCCTCTAATTTACCTATCAATTTACAAGAAATGTAAGGGGAGCAGGCAAGCAGCAAAACATATGAAATGGCACCATAAGAAGATGATAAGCTAAATACAGAATGAAAAAAATTTTGCAGGACAAATGATTCAGGTTATTCAACAAATAAATGACATGTAAAAGAAGGGAAGGAGATGTCAGTCATTTAAAAAGACCTAAGAGATATATTAACCAAATAAAACACGTGACCTAACTTGGATCCTAATTTGAATAAATAAGCTGAAAAGGGCATTTTTGAGACAGGAAAAAGTTAACATAGGTTCCATATTACATAATATTAAGAAATTATTGTTACATTTGTTAATTGTAATAATAGTACTGTATGTATACATTTTTTAAAAAACCCATCTGTTAGCAATAACTGAAGCATTTATACATGATAAATTTTTTGAGATTTATGTTAAAATACTCCCCAAAAACCCCAAAAGTTTAGGGGATCAGAAGATGAAATAAGAATGGCAAGATGTTGGCAACTGTATTTGGGTGATGGATACACAAGGTTTCATTATATGATTCTATATTTATGTGTTTGAAACTTTCCACAATAAATGTGAAATTTCACAAATTCATTATCTTGTAGACTTAACATTTGTGTTTGCCCTCAAATTTGTTTATATGCCTATCATATTTGGTACTTTACTTGAGCAATTTAATTAAATGTTATATAATAATGAATAAATAAATATGAAAGTAAAAGATAATTATTTCTACAAAACTACATTGAATGTATATATTTGATAAAGGCAATTCACAAAAAAATATGCTTTTGAATTAATTGTGAGATAATTGTAAAAAATTAGATAATAAAAGTTGGTGAAATTTTAAAAGGTCTCAACACTTAAATTGCTTCACAAGTATCTTAGTAATCACCCCACCATGATGTACTGAAAACTGGAAATCTTTTTTGATGTACTCAGTGTGTGGTTTCTATTAGAAAGAAAACATGAAACTCCCAACAGCACACTTAGTTGCAGATAAAAGATCACAGGCCTTAAGTAGAAGACTAGTGAATAAATGGACATTCAAATAATTTTTAAAGATACTAATGTTTAAGATATTTTATTTCACAATCTTCCTCTTGCTTTAACTCTTTAAATGAACAAATACTAATTCCCTCCAGGGCAGAAAAAAGGGCCTTTTACTGCATTACAAGTTTTTGTTATTTAATGAAAGTTTTTGGATCCCTTGTTGAGTCCAAAGATTCAACCATTTAAAAATACAGCTGAAAATATTGTTTCAACTATGTAAATTATTTAATTAATAATATAAAATTAAAGCAGTATAAATTGAGAAAATGATATAATGTTTTACAGTTTTAATAATAAAGGTTACATGATACAATTATAGCTTCAATAAATATAACGTAGAACCTAGAGGCTTTTCCAAAAGCTATGTTTGGCATTTGATCAAAGAAAAAATATATCAACTAGACTTAGTAAGTACTATAACTGTGACAAGTCATTTATTTATATTCTGCCTACTTAACAAAAGAATCAGTAATAGCTAAAAATAAAGTGTTTATATTAGCTAGTTGTAAGAAAGTAAGATGCCTTTGAACTTTGCTCTTAAAAAAATGGCTAAAATAAGATTCTTTCCCAAAGCAAAGTTATGTAAAATATTCACAGTCAATATTATACAGTACCAGAATTTAAATACCACTTCCTGTTAAAATTATGTCTTCATATTGTATAACTGGATATCAACAGTAGCATAATTTTGAGTTTTATTCATATACTTGGGAGACAACAATGAATTCACCAAAGGCTATATAAATCCTGACCATTAAAGTAGAAAAAAATTGACCTTAAAAAGATATATTTTGTTATAGGTTTAATATAGCCCCATCTCAAATATGTTAGAAATGTAACAAAGCAGCAAATCAGAATAAAATCAATACATAATTAGTACCTAAAGCTTCATGCCAGAATTACTCATCATCATAAATTTTAAAATGATATTGTTGGGCGGTTTATTTAAAAATAGTAAAAATGTTGAAGCACATTACTTTATATCTTGGGAAACAAAACAGAAAAGTTTATATTATAGTTTCTCTAAACCAAACTTTCCAAATTATAAAAACTAAATATTTGGGTATAATAATAAGATCTTGGCTTACGAATAAGAATTTAGAAATCAGATAGTGCCTTTTCGAAAATGCTGTGGGCATTTTTGCTGTTTGGGAGCCAGCCTAAACATAGTCACTAACAGGAGCCTCTAATCATTTGGAGTTTCTACCTTCACTCTACAAACAGCTTACTTATAAAAAAGAGACTGTGGACTTAGTTGCCAACTTTCATGCCTTGCTTTAGGAAGGATCTAGGGGAAAAGACATGTACATGGTGGCAGCATAAATTAGCAAAACCATTCTAGAGTGTGGTCTAGCATTATTTATTCCTTAATGTATATACTTGTAGACCACTATACATGACCTTAGGATAAACTAGATTCTAGTGATATATGATTTTCAAAAAACTAAGAAAACTTTTAATAACTATTTCCTGTGACCCAGAAATTCTATTTGCACACACAAATAGATTAAATAAATTATGGTATCCAGATGCAGGCATCGAATAGGATGATATATATTTTCCTTGACATGCAAAGATTTCAAGAAATATTGCTGGATTTTAAAAGAAAATCAAAAGCAGTATGAATAATATAATCCTTTCCACACAATTATTTTATATTTCTTACATATTCTTAAACTGGCTTGGATTTAATATCGTTGTCCCTTTCAAAACAATAAGTTAATTGCCAAATAATATGCAAGAATAAAGATATAATTTCTGAGGCTTTGTGAATATGAGGTTTTTACCATGCAAGTTGACTAAGAGACATTAAATATGTAGGAATATACAAGTGGAGTGCAGCCTTAGCATTGTTAGAGTGATTTGGTTTAGATATATCATGCAATGAAATAGCTATAAAAAATCACAATAATGTATCATAAGTGGGAAGCATTATGACACAGGATTTGGAATTAGAGACCTTGGTTCGAATCTGGTTTCTGTCTCGTAATGTATGAACACAGACCAGGTTACATAAGCTCTGTGGTCCTATCACCTTAGTAATAAAATGGAGATAATGATTTCATGGGGTGGTTGCGAATATTAAATGATGTAATATATGTACAGTGCTTCATATGTTTGAGTTCAATTATTTTAACTAATAGGTATTATTATTAAATACTTCTAAATCATAAAATACACATTTGTAAAAGAGTTAAGAGCATTTTTCTTTAGTATTTTATATTAAAACTCTCAACAAAAGAATGTTCCCCCTTCCAATAAAGGAATCTCATGCTTAATCAACCTTCACAACTGGGTGTTAAGTAGAAAGGATTTCTCATGTCACAGGGCATTTGTCAAGCCAAAATCATGCTAAGAACCTTGAATTGCTCACCTTTGACACTAAGCAAATTGCTTTTTTTTGTTTTTGAGACAGGGTCTTACTCTGTCACCCAGGCTGAAGTGCACAACCGTAGCTCACTGCAGCCTCAAATTCCAGGGCTCAAGTGTTCCTCCTACCTTAGCCTCCACGGCAGCTAAGACTACAGACATATGCCACCACATCTGGCTAATTTTTTAGATTTTTAGTGGAGATGCACTCTCACTATGTGGGTGATCTCAAACCCCTGAGCTCAAGTGATCTCACCTCAGCTTCACAAAGTGCTAGGATTACAGGTGTGAGTTACTGTACTCAACCCCTTTTCTTCATATAATCCCAAATTCTCAAATTCCATTTTCTTCCTAATATTTTACTGTAAAAATTTAGAAAAATACAGAAAAGTTGAAATGATTTTATAGTAAACACCTTTATGCCTACCACCTAAAGTCAACCACTAACGTTTTACTATTCTTCTTCTATCATACACATATAATCTATCCATTCTATAACTCAAATTTTTTATCAAACTTTTTATTTTGTGAGAACTGTAGATTCACATGCAGTTGAAAGACATAATACACAGAGAGCCTGTGTGCCCTTTCCAAGTTTCCACCATCTCACAAAATTAGAGTAGAATATCACAAGTAGGATATTGACATTGATACAGTGACACACAGAGTATTTCCATCACTACAGGGATCCTTCATGGTGTCCTTCTATATCCCACCCATTTTCCTCCCACTCCTACACCTTCTTTAAACCCTGGTAACCTCTAATCTGTTCTCCATTCCTATAATTTTGTCATTTCAAATATGCTACAGAAATAGAATAATATAGAATATAATTTGGGGAGACTGATTTTTTTACTCTGTAATTCTCTTGAGATTCATCAAGGTAGCTGCATGTATCGATAGTCTGTTCCTTTTTATTGAGTAGTATTCCACGATACACACATACCACATTCTGTTCAACCTTTCACTTATTAAAGGACATCTGAATTATTTCCAGGTTTTGGCTATTTTGAATAAAGCTTCTATAAATATTTGTGTATAGACTTTTGTCTTCATTTCCCCAAGATAAATGACCAGGAGTGCAACTGTTGGGTCATACGGTAGTTGCATACTTAGTTTTTAAAGAAATTGCCTATTTTCCAGTGACTATACCATTTAACACTTTAACAATATATGAGTGATCCAGTTTCTTCACATCCTCAACAGCATTTGGTTTTGTGACAATTTTTATTTTACCATTCTAATTGTAGTAAAATCTCAATTGTGGTTTCAATTTACATTTCCCTAATGGCTAAAAGTGGTGAACATCTTTTCAAGTACTTAATTTTCATTTATATATGATCTGTGAAGTGCCTATTTATGTCTTTTACTCATTTTTTAACTGGATTGTTTTTCTTAAGAAGTTTCAAAGTACTTTATATATGTGATAGGTTAGTCATTTGTCAGATACATGGTTTGCAAATATTTTCTCCCATTTTGTAGCTTGTCTTTTCCAACCTCTTAAAAGGGTCTTTCACATAGCAAAAGTTTCAAATTTTTATGAAACCCAGTTTATCAATTTTCCTTTTATGGATCATGTTTTTGGTGTCTAGGAATTACGTGCCTAACCCTAGATCTTGAAGTCCCCCGCCCTCGCCAGGTTTCTTTCTACAAGTTTTATAGTTTTATGTTTTACATTTAAATCTGTGATCCTTTTTGAGTTCATTTTTATATAAGGTATGTGAGAGGCTGACATTCACTTTTTGGCCAAAGAAGTCAAATTTTTCCTAGCACCATTTATTGAAAAGGCCATCTTTTCTCCATTGAATTGTCTTTGAATCTTTGTCAAAAATCACACAAGCATATTTATGTGAGTTCATTCTGGGTTTCCTATTCTGTTCTATTAATCTGTATGTCTAATGCTCCACCAATGCCACACAGTCTTCATTGCTATAGCTATATAAATGCTCTTGAAATTGAGTAAACTTATTCCTCCAACTTTATTATGTCTTAAAATTGTTTAGTTCCTTTGACTTTCCATGTAAGTTTTAGAATAGTCTTGTCTATAGCTACAAAAAAACTTTCTGAGATTTGATAGAAATTGCATTAAATCCATGCTTCAATTCTGGGAGAAATCACCTATGTGGTTTCCAATCCATCAACAAAGTACATCTTTCTATTTACTTAGATCTTTGATTTTCAAGGTCTGTATAAATTCTGGCATACAATCCCTATACACGTTTTCATCAGTTTACACTTAAGTATTTCTTTATTTTTTTAAGTGAATGTAAATGGTATTATGTTTTTAATTTTGGTGTCCACCATGTTCATTGCTAGTATATAGAAATACAATCATTTTTGTTGGTTTATCTTTTATCCTGAAGTCATGCTTACTAGTTCCAGCAATGTTTTAATAAATTCCTTAGGATATTTCACACGGACAATCAGGTCATCTGCAGATACAGGCAGTTTCATTTAGTCCTTTCCAATCTGTGTGTGTTTATTACCTTATCTTGCCAACTGCACTGGCTAGAACTTCAGTACTAAAAATTAAGAGTGGTGAGAGCAGACATTCTTACCTTGTTCCTGGTCTTAATAAAAAAAATTCAATCTTTCATCATTAAGTATAATGTCAGTGGTAGGGTTTTTGTGTAGATATTCTTTATCAAGTTGAGAGTTTACTGTCAATTTCTATCTTTCTGCAAGCAATTTTTATTATTAATGGATGTTAAATTTTGTCAAATGCTTTTTTGACAACTGATACAACTATGTGATCTTTTCATTTTTGAATAGTAAACCAGCCTTGAATCCCTGAAATAAATTCCAGTTGGCCATACTGCATGATTCTTTTTATATGGTCCTGAATTCTATTTGCTCATATTTGTAAAGGATCCATAGGGAATACTGGTCTATGGTTTTATTTCTTTGAAGTGTATTTTTTTTCTGATTTTTGCTCATCAGGGTAACGTTAACTTTATAAAATGAATTGGGAAATGATTTCTTCTGTTTTAATTTCTGTAAAATATTGCCTAGAATTGGCATTAATTAATCTTAAAATATTCGGTAGATTACTCCAGTGAAACCGTGTGGACCTGGAGATTTATTCTGGAGGATTTTAAAAATTATCAATGCAACTTCTTTAGTAAGTATAGGACTGCTCAACTTAGCTGTTTTGTATTGGACAAGTTGTGGTAGCTTGTGTTTTTCAAGAAAGTGCTCTCCTTCATGTAAATTGTCAAATTTATGTGTGTAGAATTATTTGTTGTATTTCTTTATTATCTTTTCATGTATGCAAGGTCTGTAGTAATATCTGGTTTCATTCCTGATGTTGGCAATTTGTATCATATCTCTTTGTCAGTCTTGCTAGAGGTCAATTTTATTGATCTTTTCAAGGAACCAGCTCTTTGCTTCATTGACTTTATTGTTTACTGTTTTCAATTTCATTGATTTCTGATCTTATCTTTATAATTTCCTTCCCTCTGCTGGTGTTGGCTTTCCATTGCTTTTCTTTTTCTAGGTTCTTGATACAGAAGCTTAGATTGTTGATTTAAAATTTTCCCTCTTTTCTAATATCTGCATTTAGCAATACAAATTTCCTTGTAGCACTATTTTAGCAATTTTCTAATACTAAATTTAGAAAATTGTACTTTGTATTCCCATGTCAATTCAGTTCAATGTATTTTTCAAATTATTTCTCTTGTGATTTCTTCTTTCACCTACAAATTATTTAGAAGTATCTTTTTTGCTTCCCAGTGTTTAGAGAATTTTCTGATATCTTTCTGTTTTTGATTTCCAGTTTGATTCCACTGTGGTCAGACAATACAGTCCATATGATTTTAATTCTTTTAAATTTGAAGTTTGTTTTATGGCTCGGGATGTAGTGTGTTTTGGCATATGCACATGGCTACTTGAAAAGAATGTGAAATACTGTTTTTAGATGGAGTGTTCTATAAAAATCAATCAAATCATTTTGGTTGATAGTGTTATTGAGATCATTTGTATCCTTGCGGATATTTTTTAATTGTTCTACCAATTGTTGAGGGAGGAGTGTTGATGTCTCCAACTACAATTGTGGATTTATCTTTCTCCTTTCAATTTCACCAGTTTTTTTCTTCACATATGTTTCTGCTCTGTTGTTTGCTGCACAAACATTTAGGATGGCTACGTCTAATGGGGGGGATTGATCCTTTTATCATTACATAATGTCTTTATCTGTTTCTTGAAATCTTCTAAAATATGTTTTATCTGATATTAATGTAGCCACTTCTACTTTTGTATGTTTACATGATATAGCTTTCCCTATCCTTTAACTTCCAACCTGCCTATATTGCTATAGTTCAAGTGAGTTTATTAGGCACAGCATACACTTGTGTCACATTTTAAATCAACTCTGTAAATTTATGTCTTTTAATTGGAATATTTAGAGCTTTATACTTAATGCAATTATTGATACCTTAGGCTTATGTTTGCAATTTTATTGTTTTTGTTTTCTGTTTGTTCTCTCTGTTTTGCATTTGTCTGTTTTCTCCTTCTTGTCTTCCTGGGGTTACATGAACATGTTTTAGAACTGTATCTTGTTTTTAAGAGTATCTCTTTATATAACTTTTTAAATGGTTGTTCTACCTATTAAATTATATATACATAATTTATCCCAGTTTACTGGTGGTGTCATTTTATCAGTTAGAGTGAAGTATTAAACCTTACTTCTCTTTGTATCCCTTTATTTCCCACATTTGTAATCGAATATTTCCTCTGCATATATTTGGAATTACATCAGGCAGCATTATAATTTTTGCTTCAACCATCAAATACAATTTAGAAAACTCAAGGGGAAAATAAAATGCTATTATATTTAACCACATGTTTGCTTACCATGTTCTTTTGGATATTCCAAAGTCCCAATCTTTATTATTTCCTTTCTGTTTAAAAAATGTCCTTTTGCCATTCTATGGGGTAGGTCTCCTGGTGACGAATTCTCTTAGTTGCCCTTCATCTGAAAAATGTCTTGCATTGGGCAGGGCCAAGAGGGCAGACTAGAAGCAGGGGCGATCAGAGGCTCCCATGGAAAAGAACCATAATTAGCATATGAATGTTGTACCGGCAACCAAAGTATCAAGGTTCTTTCAACAGAACTGACTAGGCAGCTGGCATGACCCACGGAGAGGAAGGAAGAGTAGTGCGATGCAGTGGTGCACCTAAGAGCCATCCGGGACAGGGGGAGCCCCCACCCCTCAACCAAAAGAGGTGGTAAGTTTGAGTGTGCTACCCAGCTGAGGAAACTGTTTTTCCACAGAACCGTGCAACCCACAGAACGGAAGATCCCACTTGTGAGCCCACACGATGGGGGCCTAGGGTCCCAACCCTGGAGCCATGCAGATTCTCAACCGCCTCTCAGCTAGAATCTGCTTAAGCCTGCCAAGTCCCCAGGGGGAGGGGTGACCAGCACCACAGCTGCGACTGCCTGCTGTCTGAGCCCTTTGAGCTCCTTGGCGGAGGGGCAGCGGCCAGCACTAGGACTCATAACTGCCTAACACACTAAGCTCCCTGAGTGGGGGAAAGGTGGCATCCATCTCTATAGCTCCTGGCCATGCTTTTCCCCTGCTAGAGTCAGGGAGGCTAGACAGCTTGGTTCCAAGAGGCGTCCCCAACAGCCTAACACACTGGATGTGGCAGACTGCAGCCAGGGCATCACTTCAGGCCTGATTCTGACCCATCCTTCCTCACTAGGTGTGGCCTCTCTTCAGGAACTCCAACAACTGCAGCCAGAGGCTCAGGGACAGAACCTGGATCTCCCTGGGCCTGAGCCCCTAGGGGGAGGGGTGGCTCCAGTCTCTGTGGACCAGCAGACTTAGCTTTTCCTCCTGGTAGTTTGGAAGAATCCAAGCAGCCCAGATGAATGGGTGTTCCCCCGCAACAAAGCACACCCCCTCCACCAAGGAATAGTCAAAGTGCATCGTTAAACAGGTCCTGTTCCTCATGCCACCCAGCTGGCTAACACCCTCCCAGAGGAGTTCTCAGACACTGTAGATAAGAGCAATCCTACTGGCATGAGGTTGGTGTCCCTCAAGGTGAGAGATCCCAGAAGAAGCAGCAGGCAGCCATCTTTGCTATTCTCTAGCCTTTAGAGTCACATCTCCAGGTGTGGGAGTGAATCAGATAAAGAAGGCTTGAAGTGAACCCCAACAAACTGTACCAGCCCTAAGAAGAGAGACCTGATCATTGAAAGAAAAACAAACAGAAAGCAACAACAACAGCATCAACAACAAAAAAATAAATAAAAAGTCCCCACAAAAACCCCATCCAAGGTCAGCAGCCTCAAAGATTGAAACTAGACAAACTCATGAAGATGAGAAACATCAAAAAAATGCTGAAAACCCAAGAGGCCAGAGTGCCTTTTCTCCTCCAAATGATTGCAACACCTCTCCAGCAAAGGCACAGAACTGGACAGAGGATGAGATGGACAAACTGACAGAAGTAGGCTTCAGAAGATGGGTAATGAAAAACTCCACTGAGCCAAAGGAGCATGTTCTAACCCAGTGCAAAGAAGCTAGGAACCTTGATAGAAGGCTAGAGGAGCTGCTAACTAGAATAACCAGTTTAGTGAGAAAAATAAATGACCTGATGGAGCTGAAAAACATAACAGGAGAAATGATCCCTTGGTAAAGGGATCAATTCAACAATAAGAGCTAACTATCCTAAATATAGATGTGCCCAATACAGGAGCACCCAGATGCATAAAGAGAACTTCATGAAGCATATACAAGTATCAATAGCCAAATCAACCAAGCAGAAAAAAGAATATCAGAGTTTGAAGACCACCTTGCTGAAATAAGGCATGCAGGCAAGATTAGAGAAAAAGAATAAAAAGGAATAAACAAAGCCTCTGAGAAATATGGGACTACGTAAAAAGACTGAACCTATGATTGACTGGAGTACCTGAAGGAGACGAGGAGAATGGAAACAAGCTGGAAAACACACTTCAGGATAGTATCTAGGAGAACTTCCCCAACCTAGCAAGACAGGCCAACATGCAAATTCAGGCAATACAGAGAACACCACTAAGATACTCCACAAGAAGATCAACCCCATGACATATAATCATCAAATTCTCCAAGGTCAAAATGAAGGAAAAAAATGTGAAGGGCAGCCAGTGAGAAAGCCCAGGCCACCTACAAAGGGAAGCCCATCAGACTAACAGTGGACCTCTCAGCAGAAACCCTACAAGCCAGAAGAGACTGGGGGCCAATATTCGACATTCTTAAAGAAAAGAATTTTCAACTCAGAATTTCATATCCAGCCAAACTAAGCTTCATTAGTGAAGGGGAAATATCCTTTCCAGACAAGCAAATGCTGAGGGATTTTGTCACCACCAGGCCTGCCTTGCAAGAGCTCCTGAAGGAAGCTCTAAGTATGGAAAGGAAAAACTGGTACCAGCCACTGCAAAGACACTCCAAACTATAAAGACCAATGACACTATGAATAAACTGTATCAACCAGTATGCAAAATAACCAGCTAGCATCATGATGACAAGATCAAATTCACATACAACAATATTAATGTTAAATGTAAATGGGCTAAATGTTTCAATTAAAAGACACAGACTGGCAACTGGATAAGAAGTCAAGACCCATCTCACTTAGAAAGACACACACAGGCTCAAAATAAAGGGATGGAGGAATATTTACCAAGCAAATAGAAAGCAAAAATAAAAAGCAGGGATTGCAATCCAAGTCTCTGACAAAACAGACTCTAAACCAACAAAGATCAAATAAGACAAAGAAGGGCATTACTTAATGGTAAAGGGATCAACTCAACAAGAAAAGCTATCCTAAATATATATGTACCCAATACAGGAGCACCCAGTTGCATAAAACAAATTCTTAGAGACCTACAAAGAGACTTAGACTCCTATACAATAATAATGGGAGACTTTAATAGCCCACTGTCAATACTAGGTAGATCAACAAGACAGAAAATTAACAACGATATTCATGATTTAAACTCAGCTCTAGATCAAGTAGACCTAACAGACATCTACAGAACTATTCACCCCAAATCAACAGAATATAAATTCTTGTCAGTGCCACATGGCACTTATTCTAAAATCGACCACAAACTGGAAGTAAAGCAGTCCTCAGCAAATGCAAAATAATAGAAATTGTAATAGTCTCTCAGACCACAGTGCAATCAAATTAGAACTCAGGATTAAGAAACTCACTCAAAACCACACAATTACATGGAAATTGAACAACCTGCTCCTGCATGACTCCTAGGTAGATAATGAAATTAATGCAGAAATCAAGAAGTTCTTTGAAACCAGTGTGAACAAAGGAACAACACACCAGAATGTTTGGGCCACAGCTAAAGCAATGTTAAGAGGGAAATATGCCCACAACAGAAAGCAAAAAGATCTCAAATCAGCACCCTAACATCACAATTAAAAGGGCTAGAGAGGCAAGAGCAAACCAATCCAAAACCTAGCAGAAGACAAGAAATAACTAACATCAGAGCAGAATTGAATAAGATAAGAGACACAAAAAACCCTCCAAAAAAAATGAATGAATCCAGGAGCTGGGTTTTTGAAAAAATTAACAAAATAGATAGACCACTAGCTAGTAATAAAGAAGAAAAGAGAGAAAAATCAAATAGATACAACAAAAAATCATACAGGGGATATCACCACTGACCCCACAGAATTCAAACTACTATCAGAGAATACTATAAATACCTCTATGCAAAGAAATTAGAAAATCTAGCATAAATGCATTAATTCCTGGACACATACACCTTCCGAAGACTAAACCAGGAAGAAGCTGAATCCCTGAACAGACCAATAACAAGTTCTGAAATTGAGGCAGTAATTAATAGCCTACCAACCACAGAAAGCCTAGGACCAGGTGGATGCACAGCCCAATTCTTCTAGACGTACAAATCTGAAACTATTCCAAACAAATGAAAAAGAGGGACTCCTCCCTAACTCATTTTATGAAGCCAGCATCATCCTGGTACCAAAACCAGGAAGAGACACAACAAAAAAAGAAAATTTCAGACCAATATCCCTGATGAACTTCGATGCAAAAATCCTCAATAAAATACTGGCAAAGTGAATCCATCAACACATCACAAATCTTATCCACCATGATCAGGTTGGCTTCATCCCTGGGATGTAAGGCTGGTTCAACATATGCAAATCAATAAATGTAATCCATCACAGAAACAGAACCAAAGACAAATACCACATGATTATCTCAATATACTCAAAAAAGGCCTTTGATAAAATTCAACATTCCTTCATGTTAAAAAGTCTCAATAAACTAGGTATTTATGGAACATATCTCAAAATAATAAGAGCTACTTATGACAAACACACAGGCAATATCATATCGAATGGGAGTATGTATGGCAGATAGTCACTAGCTGGCAGAAATAGAAGCTCTAGCTTCCTGCTTATCATTCTCTGCTAAAACCACAGTGGGGTTAATTGAGGTGTCCCATTGCAGCTTTGCAAGGGTAAAAGTCTAGGCTTCCTATTCAGCCTTTGCTGAATGGGTAAGAGTAGGGCAACGGTTTTTTTCTGTGGTGCTTGCCTGGAATACAGTAGTTATTATCCGAAAGATTTTTCTCTTGTGAGGCTGTCCATTTCCTGGTCCTTTGGCTACAGAAAGCAGGCTTTTGTTGGAACATTTCTGTCTGTGCCCATTGCTGTCTCTAGATTGCCAGCTTCTTTACCTCAAAGTCTGGGATATATGAAACAAAAAGAAAATCCAGGGAACTCACCACCATGTTGTAAGTCAGGTCCCAAGTTCCCTAGTCAGTCTGCCTCTTCTCTTCACTATTTAGAGTCTTCTTATGTTTGTTTGATATGTAATGTCTGAGACTTTAGTTGTACTTTGTGGCGGAAACAGGGAAAAGTATGCTTACTCTATCTTCCTCAAAGTGGAAGTCTGTCATATAGTTTTAAAGACACTAAAAACTCTCAAATGCCAAGCATGTAATAAAGTCATTTGAATTCCAAAGTTTTTTTTTTAAGATTTTTCATCTTCAATAAAATAACAGAATGATACGGATTTTTTCATTCGACATTGTTCCTCTTGTTTTTTTAATAATAAAATAATATTATTATCGATAATCAATATACTACTGTATTATTATCAGACAAGTATTCTCCAAGATGATTTTTAAAATTTAGACTGCTGGTGACAGATTTTTAAATGACATAGAATTTTTAGGAAAAAAAAATGTTCAAAATAAATGTGGTTCCTCATGTATGTAAAGTAAAAATTGTATGAACTATAATGAAAAAATGAATTTTTAAAATTTAGAGCTAGATATTCAGCCTTAAAAATTATCTTTCTGCACCTGGAGAAATAAATCTTTTTAAGGTTTCCTCCCTTGTTACAAGAATTTGAAATGTACTTTCTAATCTCTCTGTAAAAGAAAAGAAAAAAAATGTCTAGTTCTCATGTCATTTTTAGCTTACTTTGAAAGTAAAGACATAATAATAAAATAATATTAATTAAAGTTCATGATGATCAAGGTTATAGAGAGACTAAGATCTACATGGAATCACATACCTTCCCCTCCACTGGCTTTGACGTAAGACATGGAAAATAATCAGGGGGCTGCTTTCTAAAACTATTTATATATATATCATAGCATTTCTCAACATGACTGATTATCCAACATAAAGTTATCTCTCTAGTCAAAATATTCTTATTAATTCTTTTATACCCTACATACATTCCTTTGGGGTAAAGACTTTGTTAATACTAAGTTAAGACCTTTGAGGTATCTTAACTTGCAGGTGGGTGTCTATGATGGTCTTTAGTTGCCTTGTGGATGTAAAATACTCATAACTTCCTTGGCAACTGCCCATCAGAGAGAAGTCAGAGACTTTGGTCAGAGACTTGCCTCTCCAGTGTTACAAAGAGTTGCAGAACAGCACACACCTGCAGTGAAAGCAAGTCTATTGAACTACGAAAGCCTGTGTTTCTTACACGAGGTAGTGGGGGAATAATTTGTCTGTAACTAGTTTTCTAGTTTCGTTCACTCCCTTTCTGTGATTGGTTATGCACAAAATAGAAAACTCTAAATAATCTGAGACATGATTAGTGCATATGCTGGGTCTATCACCCCAGCCAACTGGTGATGAGTTTTACAAATACAGAAAGTAGTCAACCCTAATATATTGATACAGATAAGAAATGATGACCTCTCATGATATGTAGGCAGCCACAGTGTTGAGACAGTGCTGTCACTACAAATGAAACTTAACAGAGAAGTTCATATACTCTTTGATGACCTCCTAGAAAACTAGTTAAGGAGCACTCTCTGCCATCATTCATGGAATAAAAATAGACACCTAGTCTATGAACTTTTGAAATGTCACCAATTTAAGCACATCTTAGAAGGAACAATAATTTACGTTTGGACATCTTTTCTCAAAAATACAATGTTAAGACTTTTTCTGCATACACACTTAACTCCTATAGACATTATAATATGCCTACCTAACTATTCTCACTTGGAAAGTGAACTATGAATAGATAGTTGCAATAGACACAATAAGCACACAGGTCATCAGAGATATAGCTCAGTAATCAGGATCTTTCTCCTAAATGTTCAAGAGAACAGAGACTTAACAAAAAGACAGGCAAGCTGTCCGCCATTCAAAAGCATTTTGAAAATGCCATAAAAAACTTTAGTCTATTCAAAAAGGTTAAATATTCAAATGAAAAATTTAAGTAAAAAGCATTTGACATAATATAAATATAATACATGACTCAGAATAAATAATCTAGTTTACAAAAAATGCCTTAAATGTTTGGACCAAACTACTAACAGTTCACATCAGAAATTAATTTGAAAACACATTAAAACAGCCAGAGCAAAATTTTAACACCAATAACATATTTGTATAGTGAAATTAATAGATTTAATGACATATCTTAAACATGACAGAAGAAATAAACAGTATGATTGTTCATGTAAGAATTTAAAGACAGTTTCCCAGAGTTTTAAAATGTAGTTTTTAAGCCTCTCAAAAAATTCATTTTTCATATCTTTCCCATTTAAGGATCCCAAAGACTTATAAATTGTTAACTCCATCTCCCCAAGCTCTATAAATTCTCTTTTTGGAGCCTTTCTGATGCATGGATTTGATCTATATACAATTCAGCTAAAAATTAAATGCACGATCTTCAAAAACTCTAAATATTTTATAGTTGTACAGCTGAAGATGAAAGAACTTGTATACAAATGTTTAAAAGTATATAAATCTTCCCACGTAAGATGGAAAACAAGAACCTCAGTACTTTTTCTTAAATCCGTCCTAAGGGATTTTGTTAAAATAGTGTGCTCTTTCAGCAATCCCATTACAATAGACATTTTACAAGAAACAAAAAGTCCCTCTGTCAGACTAATAGTCAATAATAATTTTACCACTACTAAGAATAACTGCGATTAACTGGCACATTTTTGAATCTTTCAAAATTAATTACACATCTGTTATTTCAGTTTATCCGTAAAAAACACCATGTGAGGTAGTTTTATCTTCATTTAACAAATGAAGGAATTGAATTAGAGAGAACTTAAGCCTCGGCCAACAATATTCTATGTCGTGTAAATTAGCAATGAATTAGTAAAGGAATGAGACCAGGTAACTAGATTCTGAATTCTAGGACCACCTGCTAGACAATGAAAGAATAAAGTTACCTAACATTAGTGAGCACTCAGTAGTAATGGTAATCTGCTAAGTAATTACTTAGTTAATTCTGCAAAATATTAGTCTGTTTTACCATTTGACCATTTCTGTTTACAATCGCACAGAGGTTCAGTTTTACAGCAGTCTGATTTATTATATCTAAGTGGCAGATTTAAACTGAGGTAAGCATGATTACAAAGTTCCTCTTTCTCTAAGAGGAACATCTTACATTTAGAAAGAATTTCAAAGCCAAGATATGCACTCCTACTATTGTCTACATGGATTATTATTATTATTATTATTATTATTTAGACTCTGTCATCCAGGCTGAAGTGCAGTGGCCGACCTTAGCTCACTGAACCTCTACCTCCCCGGTTCAAGCAATACTCCTGTCTCAGCCTCCTGAGTAGCTGGGATTACGGACACACACCACCACATCCGGCTAATTTTTTTGTATTTTAGTAGAGATGGAGTTTCGGAAAGAAAGGGAGAATGGAACTGAAATGCAGGTGAATTTGGGCAAGGTCTGTATTGTAATTCTTTATTCTGATATTCCTACACTTCTTCCTAACACCGAATTCATAGTCCAATGCCTTGAGGCACTTCTATAGAAGCTGCCCCCTCAAAGCTACAGCAAGTTAGTAGAAGGGCAGATTTTAGCAAGAGGAAAGCTCAGTATATTTGATGATTGTTTAGCTGAATATGTCTGTGGGTTGAGAAGAGCCACAGTCATCATTTCCCAGAATGTAGAGACTTTCTGAACAAAAAAGGGAGACTTGATTCAAATCATTCTGGAACCCTCAGATCCTAGGGTCACAATGCATATATGAGCATAGAAAAAGCTCTGAGCAGTATTGCAGAACAAAGGCTCGTTTCACTTGGTTTGACTGAGTGTGTTTCCCAAGTGTAAGACCTATTAATATTCCAAGGAACAACTTCTGATGTTTCAGATTTGACTCTGAAAATAATCTGAGTATGGACTGCACTGTGCTATTCCTGTACAATTACCACAGAATGAAACCTTTAGTGCTTTTTCTCAAGGTTCAGACCTGTGCTACGTTATTCTAAAGGTATAGACAAGAAACAGTTCCAAGGCAGGTGAGACTAAATCTGAATATTAGAGCTGGCAGAGGGCCATAGGGGTTATCATCTCTTTCCATTAGCATAGGAAGAAGCTAGAGTCTACAGGGATTGAGAATTGGCTCCAAAAAAAAAGAGTAAGTAAACCGGGCGTGGTGGCTCACACCTGTAATCCCAGCACTTTGGGAGGCCGAAGTCGGTGGATCAGAAGTTTGAGACCAGTCTGACCAACATGGTGAAACCCCATCTCTACTAATAATACAAAAAATTAGCCGGGTGTGGTGGCAGGCGCCTGTAATCCCAGCTACTTGGGAGGCTGAGGCAGGAGAATTGCTTGAATCAGGGAGGCGGAGCTCGCAGTGAGCCGAGAAGGCGAGACAGCACTCTAGCATGGCCAACAGTGTGAGACTCCGTCTCAAAGAAAAAGAAAGAGAACTGTCTCCAAGATCATATGACCTTCGAAAGTGGCTGTCCTGCTACTGTCTGATTACCAGACTTGGCAACGGTGCCTCAGCAGGATGGCATGTCAGAAGCACCCCATCTTGCACAACCTGGAATTCTCCGGAGGTCCAGTCCAGGGCCACCAGGTGGAAGGCTAAGGAGGAACAGCTATGAGCACTGCAGGATATGGCCTCAGAATACTCTTGTTCTGCCCTCTTGCTTCACTGTTTTTGTTCTCCAAAGGGAACCATCAAAAACATCATGGTCAGATGGCAATTTTGAGTATGAAATGTTTGTAGTGAGATTATCAAGCAGGTGTCTGAAATTCCATGGTTTACGGTTTATTCCAGGCAGGTTTATGTTTCCATGCTAATATACCTACAATTTTTCCCAAGTACTGTACTGACTGGCATTTACAACACCCAGGAGTATTTGTAAATTTTATAAGGATAATTTGGAGAAAAAAATAAGTGTTTTACATCATACCTACATAGAGAGTGATTTTAAATTGGTTTTCTAGCGGAAATATATATAAACATATATAAACATATATATATATATATATATTCACTATTTGAATATATATGCATATACACTAAATATATATTTTTATATACTGAATATATATTTGACATATATTCTGAATATATATAACACATATATATACTGAATATACATCAAAATGTATGAATATATATATTCAGCAGGACATTTGAAGTTCCTATATATGTAGTAATATTATACTAAGTGTAAATCTACATGTTATCTAATATCTCTATTCCACATATGTATATATAATAGATATATCACAGCTAAAAATATATTGATTGGTATTAGTGATTCTGCTTCACACTATTTTTCGGCTAAATAAAAAACAAAGGTTTTCTTACAGTTGATTCAGTAATTATATTATTAAGAAATTACTCCGGTTGGATTACATATAGTAAAGTGGTAGAGTGAGATTGTGTGGGCATCCCTCTGCTGTTCGGCCAATCTGTTTATTATTTTATATCATTTCCTCTCAGCCAGCCATCTCTAATGACTATATGGGACATATAGCACTTTTTGATATATTTTTTTCACCAGGCAAAAAGTGTCACATGCCAGTGAGTTCAATAATCTCTTATCAGGTAGTACTTTATGTAGCCACTAGTCTCTTACTTCTAGTTACACTTCAGAAAGTGATCTTCCTAAAGTCCCACTCATCACAGACAATCAACAATTTCCAACCAGTACATTTAACTCTCTCAGTTCCCATATAACTGTCTCTCAGACACTGCTTTCCCTGGCTGCAACTTTTCTCATTTCATTCCCTGACCCACACAATCCTAGGCCTCCCTTCTCAACGTAAACCAAACTTCCCAGAGTCCTTTCACCCCACCTCTACATGCATGTATTAAATCAATCCACACACCACCGCCAAAAGGGGAGGGAGAAAAAAGACGTTCTTAGTCCCCATTCCTTTGATTTTCTATATTCCTGGGGCCCTTCCTCACAGATGCAGTGCAATGCAGGGGGAGAACCACAGGCCTATAACCAACCAGACGTCTTTCCAACAAGATGATCTGGGTTTTTTTCATTTTTGTTTTGTTTATTTGAGACGGAGTCTCACTCTGTTGCTCAGGATGGAGTGCAGAGGCATGATCTCAGCTTACTGCAACCTCTGCCTTCCTGGGTCAAGCGATTCTTCTGCCTCAGCCTTCCGAGTAGCTGGGACTACAGGCATGTGCCACCATGCCCGGCTAATTTTTGTATTTTTGGTAGAAACTGGGTTTCACCATATTGGCCAGGCTGGTCTCGAACTCCTGACCTTGTGATCTGCCCGCCTCGGCCTACCAAAGTGCTGGGATTATAGGCGTGAGCCACCGCGCCCAGCCTGGGTTTATTAAAAAAAATTTTTTACTGACCTGGTGCAGTGGCTCATGCCTGTAATCCCAGCACTTTGGGAGGCCGAGGTGGGCGGATCACCTGAGATCAGGAGTTCGAGACCAGCCTGACCAACATGGAGAAACGCCATCTCTACTAAAAATACAAAAATTAGCTGGGCATGGTGGCTCGCACTTGTAATCCCAGCTACTTAGGAGGCTGAGGCAGGAGAACTGCTTGAGCCCAGGAGACAGAGGTTGCCGTGAGCCCGAGATCGCAGGACTGCACTCCTGCCTGGGCAACAAGAGTGAAACTGCATCTCAAAAAAAAAAATTTCCTTATTTTCTATTAATCTCTTACTCAAGTTTTTACAACTAATTATCCACATTTCCCTTAATACCAATGAGATGATTTATGCCTCTGGCAAAAAAGAGGAGGAAGAGAAGACAGAAAATGAGCACAAGGCTCATTTCCAGAACCAGCCTTTCCTGCTGCCCTGGCTAGACCACTTCCACAGGCTGCCCTTTCTCTGGCCCTCTCAACCACAACAGTCACAAATTGTTGAAAGTTGACCCTGACAACACTTTTTCCCACTTGTTATTTTTATAATTTTGATATTTAAAAGCATTAAATGAATAGTCAGGTCTGTAAAATTACTCTTTGTTAGAGCTCATTTTTGTTATGCCACCATTACCCCTAACTGGATTATGACAAGAATGCACCAGTACCTATTTTTACTCTCCACAATTTTGTTACTCTTCAAGCAGAGTCTATAAACTGATATCCACATCCAAGATTTCTGAGTATTTTCACAGATATATATATTTAATTAAAATAATGACTTTCGTTGTTGCAGGTGTGGGAGTCTTCTAGTCATTTAATCTCTCTAGGATTCATTTTTTCTACTTAAAAAAAAGCCAGGGGAAATGCTACTTATGCATAAAACACTTTTGAGCCCCCCAGATGAAAGCCCGCATGTGTAAGTGTGATGTGTATTTATTGCCTCTCCTCTAATGAAAAGTGGCAGCCTTCTGCTTGAAATGGGATTAGAAATTCTGACTATAACAGAGAAGAGAGAAGCACAAATGAGTAACAAGCAGTCAGAATAAATAAAATTGAAAAGATGGAGAGGACTCCTTTTACAAAAGGAACATTAGTTGCGAAACTGTGGTTTAATTTTGTATGCTTTCCACTTTTAAAAAATTGGGCTCAACTGCATGTATAATGAGCTACAAGCAGAAGGTACATTCAGCAGTACATGAATAAAAAATGACCTTTTCATTTGCTCTTCCGTAGCTTGGCATTCCTATATTATTAAAATATAATGTATTAAAGATTAAGTAAGCATATTAGCATACAGATATCATGCTTCTGTGGTCGTGGATATGAGGACTATCTAACACGAAGCTAGAAATCCATCTATATAAAATTCATATTTTTAATAGTATAGATATCAATTAAAAAGAACACAAAACTTTTCCAACAACCACTATGGTTGGCTATTCTATTAAGTATGGAAAAGAAAGCAATGAGGAGAGAATCTCTGAAGGGAGCCATAAATAATAATCACCAACAATTGTAGCTGGGAGTGAGCTGAATTCTACGTTACGGGAAACATATTAAATAGATAAACTTCCTACTCTAATGAAACAACATTTTTTAAACCTAGGAATTTAAATGCTAAAGCAATTTTCATGCCTTTTTTGGAGCATAAACTATTCATTAAATATTTTTATTATATTTATTCATTTCTATGGCTTATTTTTCTTTCTGTCTTTTCGACATATAACCTATAAATTTACAGCATATCAAAAGAACGCACAAAGAAGGAACTGCAAAAACATAAACAAGATAAAATTATCAGATTTCCAAAGTAGAGAGCTTTCCTTTCACCTCATTATTATGTAAACAATATGGGTTCATAAAAGAAAATTTGAAGTTTGGCAAAGTGAAAAGAGAGAACAAATAATACTGTGAGTATTAGTACAGTCACTGGTCACTTCCTTTACCTTTGCTGTTTTCTTTTTGTGTTTTTTTCTCCTTTTTCTCTCATACACTATCATATTAGAGATACAATGTTATATCACGCTCTTTTCATTTATGTCAAGGAGTCTTTTACACCCAAGCATGTGTTTTTCTTTTTTAAGTTCATTTTTTTCCGCTTCTAAAAACTGCTTTAACCTCTCAGCATGGAAAGCCGACATTCCTAAATGTACAAAGAGGAGGCGCTGTTGAACACAGAGCTTCAGGATCTGTCCAACAGACTGTTCCCAATGGTGAGAAATGATAGTGGCAGTCTTATGCGGAATGCTCTAAGAAAAGGAAACACCGTAGTGCCTTGGTATCTAAACTTGGAGAGAAGCCAGTAACTAACCTTGTCACCTATCCAAGAATGTAATTTCATATCAGTTCCAGGAAAGTCTTAGGTATAAGATCATAACTATCCAGTAACCTTACCTTAATGTGGCTTTCAAAAACCAGAACTGTCACTCTCTCTCTGTTGCAGCTCTCACACTCTCAGCCTGCTGTAATACCTTTAACATGTAAGGAAACAAGAAACCCACTCTATGAACTACTATTCTGAATTTTTCAGATTCACAAGGGAAGTAACATATAAGTGTATATTGGAAAGCAAGAAAGTCCTTCATGTATACATTCATTAAAATGAGTAAAAATCTTCCTTATGTTTAAAAACTTAGGTAAGACAGAAATCATATAAAAAGGCAAGCTAAATTGAAATTTGGTGGGGGGGGGAATGCAAACTTTTATTTTTTAAATGATATAAATACAAAACAGATATTTATAATAGATATACCTTTCTTGTTTTCTCTGTTGTTTTCTTGGATGAAAAACAACTGATTTTTTTCAAAACCATTTGCTTTGAATAAAATTTATCATCTACTGATGTATTATTTCTCAATTTCTTTTTCATATTATCTTGGAGATAAATGGCAATAACAAAGACACATTAACATGACACTAAGAACAGCTTTTTATAGTTTTAATTATTTTTTCCTTTTTGGTAATAAAAATGATGTGATATGTTTGCATATGTTATATACTGAGAAGCAATAATGCTGTTTAAATATTCATAATTATGGAGATAACTATCACTTGATATTTAAAAAATGAAATAGATTCTGGCCCCTTAACATTATTGCCCTGTTTATTAATATATATTGCAGGTACACCTATATTTATGTCAGTCAATTGCTTACTGTGCTTTTTATTCTATTCTGACTTATTCTGCATAAAGATAATTTTCTTTTATGAGTCCATCAAGTTTCACTTTCTGAGAAATAATTTCACAATTTGTAATGTACATAATGAGCAGTCATTTTCCCACTTCTCTTGGGATTTGAGCTCATTTCATTCTGTGAAATAAAAACTGAAGAAAAGAGACTAAAATCTAAGGTAGGGGAGGCCATGGATGAGTGGTGGATGTGTACATTCAGCCCTGCTACAGGCATGGATGGGGGCGCCAATGGAGGGTGCCGGCTAGCCGCTTGGCAGGGTCTCTCAAGGGCAGCACTTTATCCAGGTCACTACAGTCAGGATCTAGTCTTATTTCTGTGCTCCAGAAATGATTTTGCTCATACAGAGAAACTGAAAAGCCTCTCTGGGACAAACTCATGAAAACCAAACTCCTTTATAATGTGACTTTATTATTTTAGAATGAGACATTATTGTAATGCAAGTTGAATTGCTAGTCTTGTCAGAGTAGTTATTTTCACTCACTCAGAAATTTACAGTACAGAATTTGCCTGATGGGCAGAGTGAGAACTAAAGGGCTTGGTGATTTTATCTCACAGTTCCTAGGCTAAACAGGACAGCCTTCCTGCAGCTTCCTTCCAGCAGAGGTTCTCATCTAGACCACTTCTGTTTAATTTTAGCTTTTTAAAATTAATTTTAATATTAGATATTTTATCTTTTTTATTCAAATAGGCATTACATATAAAAGCTACAACAATTAAGAGAGTGAAAATGAAATCTACCTCTCTCCCTCTTCTATCCCTAGAAGCTCAGTTTCTTTCCCTGGAGACTACCCCAATAGAAATTTCCTTTTTTTTTTTTTTTTTTTGAGTTGGAGTCTCACTCTGTTGCCCAGGCTGGAGTGCAGTGGCGCAATCTTGGCTCACTGCAACCTCTGCCACCCGAGTTCAAGCAATTCACCTGCCTCAGCCTCCCGAGTAGGTGGGATTACATGTGCCAGCCACCGCGCCTGGCTAAAGAAATTTCTTAAATGACCTTCCAGAGGTAACTGGTGAATTTACAAATATATTCCGTGTGTGTGTGTGTGTGTGTATGTGTGTATGTGTATATGTGTATGATATACATGTATGTATTTATACAATTTATTTCCCTTTTAATAAGAACATAGCATACATGCTGTTTTCATATTCTGCTTTTTAACTTTCCATATATAGAACTTTTAAGTTTTAACATGTACATGGGACATACAAACAGTACATAACACAAAATATCTTTAAACATTATTTTATAGATGTAGGAGTTTAAATACCTACCACAAAATTTCTGTGACGATAAGTATACACTTTCTATTTGGAAAGATATCACCAAATTGTTTTTTACATTTTATCAATGGTAAAAACTTGGAATTCCCAATCACAATGTGGCAATTAACGCCTTGTATGTTGTGACTATAGAATGATTTTCAATGATTTTTTACAGAGGGGAAGACAATTCAAAATTAATAAATTCTGCTTCTAGTTACCTCCTGATTCTCAGGGCTAATAATTTAAGGTGTATGATTGATTACAGATCCCTAGAAAATAAGACCATCAATCACATGGAGTATACTGCTTGATAGATGGGAAAACAAGAAATGAATTAGGTACAACATGAAAGAAAAAGTTTTAGACTTGAGTTTTAAAAGAGTCTCCTTTCCCAAGTAACCTTGGAGTTTCAGGGCAAAATTTCTGTTTGCCTACCTCTGAAGCAAGAGGTGATGAGACAAAAGACAAAGAAACTGTGGGAAGAGTAAAATACAACAACCAGGACTGTCTGAATTGGAAATCCTAAAATTTCCAGCAGAGGATCACATGGGAAAGGGATGTTTATCAACAAAACAAAACAAAATCCCCAAAACTAATGGTACTTGGGTACCTGGGGAAGGAAATGGCTTCATAAGGGAACAGGGGACTATTGAAGGTTAGGTTTACGGCAGGGATTTTCATGGACTCCCCCTCCTGATAAGAAATTATCTAAAAGCTAAGAGGAAGGTGGGACAAGTAAGTGGGTAGACCTAGGCTTTGAAACGTCAGACTCCTAACCCAAAATACCTTTACTGGGAACAAAAGAGACATCATGACACTGATTGTAAAGAAGGTCATGAAATCTAGTAGATAATTCATACTCAGCTAACTTGTCCTGTGATTAACCACGGCACTATACTGGGTTAAAGAAAACAGTCTCCTAGCATTTAAAATATCTAGGATACAATAACTATTAATATTCATTTATATAACATATAAACTAAACACACACATTATCATTGAATCCTTTTTGTCATAAAAAGGTTTGGATATGGCCGGGAGCACTGGCTCACATCTGTAATCCCAGCACTTTGGGAGGTTGAGGTGGGTGGATCATGAGGTCAGGAATTCAAGATCAGCCTGTCTAAGATGGTGAAACCCTGTCTCTACTAAAAATACAAAAATTAGTCAGGCATGATGGCGAGTGTCTGTAATCCCAGCTACCAGGGAGGCTGAGGCAGAGAATTGCTTGAACCCAGGAGGCGGAGGTTGCAGTGAGCCGAGATTGCACCACTGCACTCCAGTCTGGGCGAGAGTGCAAGACTCTGTCTCAAAAACAAACAAAAAAGTTTGGAATATGTACTTGTTATGAACTAATACATGTATATAACCTTACTGGCTTTATTGTAAGACTTAAAATAAAATAATTTATCATAATTATTATAATTTTAATACTAAATGACTTCAAATAACTTACATAATTATTGAGAACTATAATACCATCTCTTTTATTAACTATTTGTGAATTTTTCTAAATAATGCAGGACATGCAAAATAGGTTTCAGGTATATAACTAGCATCTAAAATTTGAGTACAGAGCCAAAATATTAAAGTGTTCTTTTCATAATGTATCATTTTATAAGGAAAATAATTATAATTTTCTTCATTTTATTATTTTAACTGTTCTACAAACTAACATATTTTCACTAGCTTTTTAAATCACTTGTTTTTATAATTATAATGTTTACCCGAAATGGAATATCTTAATTCCTCACTTTTATTCCCAATTCTTCAAAATACAACAGATGTGCCTTTACATTATGAATTTCTGGTTAGTACATAAAAATATATGAGAAAATTCTACCTGAAATTAAGCAAAGTCTTTGAATCTTGAAAATGAGCACTGAGCATTTAGATTTAAAAGCTAAGTAACAATTTAAAGCAAAAACATATTCTACAAATAACATTTTCTTAAAATGAAGTATTAATTTTCTTCTTATATTTATAATAAAGCAAGGTCACAGTATTATATAAAACTGAGTGTACAGTAGTTTTAAATAAATGTACTGAAAGACATACTCTAGAATGTATTTTGTTTGTTGAATGAGTAAAGGAAATATGATGAATGTCATTTTAATAATTTATAAAACATAGAAGAAAACTTGTTATCGTAACAATATGGGTTTTGTTAATGCCCTTAACAATACATGTTATTATTTGAGACATGTAAAACAAACTTAATATTTACTTCGTATTTTTTTTCGTTATATGTGTACTTCTTTTATCTTCCTTCTGGGCACTTATCATTTTGTTCTGATTAGTAAGCATAGAACCTCATCAATTGGAGGAGTTCAGTAAACACTGAATAAATAAACGAACAGGCAAAAACACTCCTAAAATTAAAAGGAAACAAATTCTTATTATAAATAACTGGAAAACAAAAACTTAACAGAATAAATATATTTACTAGGAAGTCAGTTTCTGTCATCTATGAGCTTGAGGGCCTCTAGACTATGTGGACTGTTTCTAAGGCTTGAGAGGGGTCCTAGCACTGGATTCATAAGGTCATTTGTGTTTATACATTTTTCATAAGATATTTTAACTATAATTAAGACTATTGCATGTTTAGAACCCAACTTTGTATTTGTAGTTTTGTATATGATTTCTTAAGGGGTAGAGGGCAAGTCTAAAAGTGACAGGACCAATAAACTTGGATCTGCTCCTCCATATTTCTCTATTGTACTATGTATAACTTCATAGGAGAATTGAAACTGATCCAAGATTTGGACAAGTAACAGAGGTTTAGTTTACATTCATAAATATTTGTCACTTCCTGTTGAAAAATAAAAATATAGCCAATTCCAGTTACAGGATAAGCACATTACTCTGAAGTACAGTTTATCATCTAACAAATCATGTGGTGAGATCTCCATTATGTATCAGCACACTTTCTCAAACTGCAGTTTTCTTTTCTGGTCAATCATGCTTGGACATTTATTGACAGTTAACAGCTGCTTCACTACTTCACTTTTTTAAACTTCATGTATTGGCCAGGCACGGTGGCTCACGCCTGTAATCCCAGCACTTTGGGAGGCTGAGGTGGGTGGATTACCTGGGGTCAGGAGTTCAAGACTAGCCTGACCAACATAGTGAAATATCTTCTCTAATAAAAATACAAAAAATTAACCAAGCTTGGTGGTACATCCCTGTAATCCCAGCTACCTAGGAGGCTGAGACAGGAGAATCGCTTGAACTCAGGAGGCAGAGGTTGCAGTGAGTCGAGTTTACATGCCACTGCACTCCAGCCTGGGTGACAGAGCAAGACTCTATCTCAAAAAAAAAAAAAAAAAAAAAAAGAATAAAACTTCATATTTTGACATTTCATATTCACTCATACTTTCAGATAGCCTGAAGTATTTGAAAAAATCCAGCTGCTTTAATAGAATATCACTTTTTAGACTCTTTAAAAAAAATCTTTACCTTTTACTATGCATATGAAATTATCATAACATTGTTAATTTTTGCTTATGAATCTGATGTTTCATAAAAGTGTACAGTAATTAAAATACACATATAACACTGATTTTCAGTTAAATATTTTGACATACTTAGTTTACTGAATAGCAAAAGTCAATTCTCAGAAAAGCATCATCAAAAACTTTGAGTCAAAGACGCCTTTGTTAAAAGTAGCTTCCCCCCCAAAGGTCTCTTTATATCCGTAAAATATAAATACTCCTAATTTCTAACAGACTTTTTCTGACAAGTGTTAGTCCAAAATGAGTGTTTACAAACTATACTGAGCAATGGATGCCTGGAATATAGCATTTACAATTGAAACACTGACACAGTTTAAAGCAAAAATGAAGAAAAAAACATTAAACTTGTACAGCGGTGCTAGCTAATGGGGTGATTAGAATAGTGTTGGCCTTAGAATTGATACAAGAAAACATTTAGAGAACATCTTATTTTGCTGAAAACAAGATCAGTAGATAATTCTGTTAAAATAAATGCTTGAAGTTGTGAGTGTGACACTTTCACACACATACATATACACCCCTCACAGTCTACAGGAAGAAATATTTTGATCCGTAAGACATGTTATTTTGGGGGCAGATCTAAGAGAAATAAGAAAAACTACTCAGAGAACATGCCTTAAAATTTAAAATTGAATCCTGTCTACTGAAACTATAATATCATTTGTTTCCCCCCTCTAAATAAGTGGCACTATATTTAAAAGGTGGCTATTAAAGATTTAGGAGACTAGCATTTGATTCAACAATTTGGCTTATGGCTAGACTACTCTAGAATACATATTTTGTTTTAAAGATAGGAACTATGTGAAATGAAACAATAAGGAAAAATCATTTTTAAATGATAATTTTGTGCTATCTCTGTTAATGTGTTTTTGTGTATCAGGCCAACAGTAGGCATAAATAAAAAGTAAGAACTCACAGGAAGAAGTTACAAAGGAAATTATACTCATTAAAAAGCAGATTCTATAACCTGTAAGTCAGGAAATCACAGAGGTAAACTTCCTGCTGATCCAGGGAAGAAAGGAAAATGTTCCTTCCTCATATCCTGGTTACAGTTGGTGAAGAAACTGTCTTAACTTTTCTTGGTTTCAAAGGGTGTCATGCCCTACACAGCTGGAGGAAGAAATGAGAGCTGATGACTCCTTACATATATCTTTCTAATTTCAAAACCTTCTCATGCAGATGCCTGAAACAAAGTTCTATAATGCTGATAACGGATTTTTTTTCACTTTATATTCCAGACTACTAGCTATAATTATTTTGAAGCTAGACAGCACTCCAGTGGTCAAATAACAAAACTAATCTGTTGAAACAGGCTTACAAAGAAAACTAACTAAGTTAATTGGTTGATTATTTCTCTATTGCTGTCCTAAGTTGTTTCTCTAGACAAATGGCATTTATTTTAAATTAAAATAATATGCATTAAAACATCAAATTAAGTGGAAGTATTTCTTCATGTAGCAGATCTGTAAATGAGCCTATCAATGTTAGAAATCGCATCAAAAATTAATATGTTCACTCTATCACTCCATTATACCTAATAAAGTCCTGCAAAGCCAAATTCTACAAAAGATTCACTAATATATGTAATCTTAAGGCTCTGATCAGGTTAATGATGGTTTCCTTCAGGATTGCATTAATCTACACAAAGTTTGGTAGTCTTTAAAAACCACTGTTAGGTTCAGAGACATTAACTCTTAAATATATTTTCAACAGTTCTTCACTATTACTAAAAATCTTATCTTTCATGCTGGCAAATGCAAAGAGCTTTTGATAATACCATGAAGAACTAAATTGCTATACAATGAAAACTGAAAAATTATACAGTTTTTAAGTTCCCAACAGAGTTTACTTAATAAGGGTATACTTTATCACTACAAATGCTTCAAACCCATCTCACATGATGCATCTGCTTTTCTTACTGTCATTTCCATTACATAAATCAAAACAGCACTCATTAGCGTAAACTCATTACGGTAAACCAAACCTCAATTGCAAGGATCTCAGCATTTCTGAAAACATAGATATACAGATATCCAAGTTAATGTCACTTAATTAAAAATATATAGTTTGCTTTGGACAGTTTTTACTAACCCTAGTCCTTATTATCTGGACTAGTGAGATTAAGATAATTTAAGGATGAGTAGTTCAAGAGTGCAGCACAGCATAAAGGCTCTGTAAAATAGAGGCCCAAACCCAGAATACTCACTACCATGTAACTACCACTGGGAAATGCAATTTTAATTTGCAGCAGGATTTTAAAGAAACTCTGTGGTGTAAAAGAGTTTATTTTAGTTCTACAAATCTTTTAAATTCAAGAATTTTGCAGATGAAGCAGGTAAGACATTGCCATAACACTTTCATTTTTAAAACCAAGCAACAGTTTCTTGATGGAGAAAAAGCTGTCTCAACTAATTGCAATCCAAAGCACCTTGAGATAAAATAAAGGAATAATTTGTGACAACAGTATATGTTTACTGAGATACAAATGGCACTATCAGCTAAGTCTCATTGCTGCGATGAACTCAGCTGTCACACTACCATTCTCAAAATGTAACTCTTGGCTTGGTTGCCAAACTATGCACTTTAGTATTGTGTTTCAGCAACAGAAATGTGAGTACTAAGATTTTCATGACCCTACCACGCTTGACCTTCTAGGTTTAAGGCAATGGAGCATAATCTGTTAACTGCAACTATCTGCTTCAGTCCTCAAAAACAGGTGAAAAATCAAGAACTCTTTTTGTGTCACATCTCATGTGTAGACTTCAAATTAGAAAGAAAAATTTACATTATGATTGTGATCTCCAGTTGTGTGGATGACTTCACTGAAGTGCATGAATTCCTCTTTGTGCCAATCTCAACCCAGATCTAAATTGACAACCAACTTAATTCCAAGTCAGTCCCCTCCCCTGCTGTCCCCCCTGTCCACTTCCTTTTCCTCCTATTACTCCTTTTTGTCTTCTTCGTTCTCCTTCTTTCTCTTCCCCTTTCCCCCTCTCTTAGTCTTTCTCTGTTTCCTCATATTCAAGTTTTTCAAATCCTAAAACAACCTTCTCTTATTCTACTTTATCCTGAACTTCCCTTGTTCTACTTTATCCTGAAGTGATTATTGCATTTTCCCCTTTCATTCATGAGTAAAGGCTAAATCATTTAAACTTGTTATCCCTTCTTCTGCATATTTCACTTACTCATTGATATGTTATAATCTAGTTTCTATTCCCTACATTTTAGAGTACAACACCACCAAAATTACCTAAATCACAGAATTTCTTAAATCAAAGGCCTAGCTCAGGATCTCATCTGCGCAACTTCTGTGGAATCTAATATGCCAAATACTTCCTTCGTGAAACTGTCTTCTCCTCTGCACCACCAGATTGGTTCTTCCTCTGTCTTCCTGATTGTTCCTTAGTTTCCTAACATAAAGTTAGAGATGTTTCCTTAGCACTCTTGAATTTGGGTAACCTCGTTTATTCCAAAGTGATGGGTACATCACCTTGCCTGAATGATTTCCAAATGCATTCTGAGTATTGATCTTTGCTCTTGTGTTTATGCCAGCAACACTTATCTACATGAACTTCAATTGAGATTCCACATGTCAGAGAGCAGTCATTATCTTTATCCTCCTCATACTTAACTATACCTAGCTAAAGTTTTAGATATTTCATGTAACAGAGTGTAAAGAAGTAAGAAAGAATACCAAAAAAAACTCATTATCATCCCAAGCCTTTAAAAATATTGTAAAAATGAAATAGTTATTAGCAGAAATTAAAGTATGAGCAACAGCAAGTCAATGAACAGTGACAGGGCACAATCCGCAGAAACGTTCCCTAGAAAGTACAGAAAGGAAATCCTCAACCATATTTTGACTTCAACCAATCACAACACTTATTAACTCATTCCTCATTAATTCTTTTTCATTAGCAACATTTCAGATGTCTAAAGGAAGGCCAATGTACATTTACCTTCTCTGATATGAAATATGTTGCTTTTAGCAGAAAGATGTCCTATAGTAACACAAATAAAAGAACTAAATCTGAGGTAAAAAGATAAAAGTATATGACATCATGACCCTAAAATTAGTGAAATATATATGCTTTTTTTTTTAACTTACACATATTTTTATCTCAGGATGAAAACTCTTTAGTCCTATGTCTAGTTTAAAAAGTTAGAAAGGCTGTATTTCAGTGATATTCCACAGCAATAGTTGGTTAAAAGACAAAATAGTTGGTAAAGAGGACAAAATAAAAAATGGAAAACTCTGTGGCTATACTCCTAAACTGAGTAACACCAAATCTACTGGGAAATAACTCTTAACGGATAAAAATCTGAACCAAATTGGTTTTGAAATTAGGCATTAAAGTGGGGACAAGGGGTGAAGAGAATACATATTTCAAATATTTATTAACACCCTGCTTAGTTTGTGAAAAGAAACATGACTTGATTCATGTTTCACTTTGTGACTTGAGACACAAGTAAAAGGAAAGAAAATATAACTCCTGAATTTAATTACTGCCAATTATAAGGTATTATCTACAAGGATCCAAATTGAAGTAAAAAAAACTTGCCATAAAAAATATCACATATGAAGAAATGAAAAATAGCCAAAACTAAAAAAACAACGAAGTAATTAACCTGGTCTATCTGGAAGGCTCATTAGACGAAGACAGTAAGACAAACATGACAAGGCTTTACAGGACACTAAACAAGTTTCCCTGAAAATCCAATATGTTAAGGCCACTGTCATGGAAAGGACTCAGTGCCATATTTATAAATAAATATAAAGTATATTTTCTATACTTGGAATAACATAGATATGAATTCATGCAGTAGATTAGGTCATGCTCATGAAACCAGGCACCAGGAGTTAACTATATTTAGCTAAGAGAAAAGTAAAAAAAAGAAGGAAAGGGCAAACATTATCAATACTGAAAACACTATAAAAGCTGGTTATTATGAAACATTTTACAGCTTCTGTATGTGTCTTTTTTTTCTCAGTTGGAGATGCGGTCTTGGTATGTTGTCTAGGCTGAATTGAAACTCCTGGGCTCAAGCAATCCTTCTGTGTCAGCCTCCTGAGTAGCTGGGAATATAGGCATGCACCACCATGCCTAGCTATACATGTCTTATAATAAGTTATCATATGACCAGGAAATGCAAAGTCAAATAAATTTAGATCCTCTTCATGCTACAAAAACAGAAGGACATGGCAATCTATATAGTTGCTCACTTATTCATTCTTTATTCAATATTTACATATTAACCATTAGTTGGCCGACTCTTTGCTAAATAATAATGAAGACAGCATCTCTCCTCACAGAGACAAACACTAAGCAATGTGGTAGGTGAGAGTCACAGAGGCTTGTAGGGGTGCTATGGAAACCTAGCTGAGGTGTATCCAAGCCAGGAGGTCTCTTTTGCTGAATGTGAAAGAAATTTGAACTAACTACATAAAACGCCAATGAATTGAGTTAAGGATGATGCATTCAGGAATAAATGGAAACAGGGATACTGAAGCCCTTCTTTCTCTATGTCTCTTTCCACTCACCTCTGCAAACTGGTTTTTCTCAGAATTATTTCCATCACAGCTCTGGACCATGGCTGAGATAGCCCTAGGTTCACATCTTCCTATCCTTAGCAGTGCATTGACCAGCGGCATCTGTTTACAACTGTGCTAGAACAATCACTAGGCAAGCCCTCTCAGGAACACTACCTTAGAAATCTGAAGTCAAAGACATTTGAGATCTGAGAAGATGATGAAATGTGAACAGCAGAGTTCAAATGGTCTGTCCTAATTCAGCAGGAATTGTACTTCCTGGGCATGTAAGAGGCATTTAAACCAGAGTGACTCCATGTTGGATAGAGGCTGGGTAAAATGAGGCTGAGATCTACTGGGCTGCATTCCCAGATGGTTAGACAGTCTAAGTCACAGGATGAGATACAAGGTCCGCACAAGATACAAGTCATACAGACCTTGCTGATAAAATACGTTGCAGTAACAAAGAGAGCTAAAACCCACCAAAACCAAGATGGCGATGAGAGTGACCTCTGGTGGTCGTCACTGCTATACTCCCACCAGCACCATGACAGTTTTCAAATGTTTTGGCAACGTCCGGAAGTTACCCATATGGTCTTAAAAGGGGAGGCATGAATAATCCACCCCCCTGTTTTAGCATATCATCAGGAAATAACCATAAAAATGGGCAACCAGCTGCCATTGGAGCTACTCTATGGAGTAGTCATTCTTTATTCCTTTACTTCAAACTTGCTTTTACTTTACGGACTTGCCCTGAATACTTTCTTGTGTAAGATCCAAGAAGCCTCTCTTGGGTCTGGATCAGGACTCCTTTCTGGTAACAGGCATGTGAAGGAAATAAAAATATATTTACCTCAAAATATTTATCTCCTGCTTTGCTTTTCCTGGGGGAAATTTGCATCTGTAGAGAATCTGCATTCATGCAAAAAGGCCTTCCCTTATCTGGATCTAGGGAAGGTTTTGTTTGTTTGTTTGTTTTGAGACAGAATCTCGAGTCTCCCTCTGTCACCCAGGCTGGAATGCAGTGGTGCGTGAGCTTAACTGCTGCCTCTGCCTCCTGGGTTCAAGTGATGGACCTGGGAAAGTTTATCTGAGAGTCTCATACCTTAAAGATCTGAAAGAAACATTTACCCTTGATTATCTCCCAAGGGCCACTACCTGTGAGGTTTCATCTACAGAACAAGATGCCTGTTGCTAGTTGATATGACTTGGATGTTTTTGTCCCCTCCAAATCTCATGCTGAAATGTAACCTCCCATGTTGAAGGTTGGCCAAGTGGGAAGTGTTTGGGTCATGGGGGCAGATCCCTCAGGAATGGCTTGGTGCTGTCCTCACAGTAATGAGTGAGCTATCCTATATGAGTTCACACAAGATCTGGTTGTTTAAAAGAGCTTGGCACCTCCTCCCTCTCTCTCTTGTTCCCCTCTCTCACCATATGATACACTGGCTCCCTTTCTACCTTCTGCCATGATTGCAAGCTTCCTGTGGTCTCACCAGAGGCCAAGCAGATGCCAGTGCCGTGCTCCTATTGCCTGCAGAAATGTTAGCCAAATAAACCTCTTTTCTTTATACACTACCCAGACTCAGGTATTCCTATATAGCAATGCAAACAGACTAACACACTGGCCAAACCTCCTCTCTCCCCCACAGCCTCTTGCCTCTATAACCTGATTTACCACCATTACCTGTTTTGGGCTATGTTCTGAGCCCCTATTCTTTCTGGAACCTCAAGAATGTATGAAAGCTGCAAGCCACTGGGGGACTGTGATGCCCCCAGTGTACACATTAATATGAGTGGTCCATTTTGGTTCGAAATTTGTGTGGCCTTTGATATTTTGGGGTACCATTTAACTTTGGAGGGTACCTTTTGATAAAACAGAGTTTAAAAGCCAGGAATATTGGCAGCTTGTCCTGGCTAAAATCTGATAAGAGATTTGAAAAGATTTTTTTTTTAAGAGCTCTATGGTCAGAAGTCAGCTTAATTAAAAACTAGTTTTCAATATATGTATTTAATGAACTTTCTGCTTCTCTTTTTGAATCTAAATATTTTTTAGTTGACTAAAAACATTTTTAAAATTATGTGTTTGGACCTTCTGTTTGCTTCCTTTTTTTTATGAATTGTTTTCCCATTAATACTATTTCTCTAATCTTTCTTCCTGTTTGCCTTTTAAGGTACAGATGAAAGGATCTACAGGGGACGTCTAATGACTCAAACTCCTTAAGGAACACACAAAGAAGCACCACTCACCTCTCTTCTGCCTTTTCTGTCTTCCTGTGGAGTCTAAAGTCATGGAGAAATTCATCTCAGGTCTAAAACTCTGCTCTCTTTTGTATTACATTACCTGATTGCTTTGGCTTTTGTGGGTACCAGAGATTACTTTGTACTGTGAGAGAACACTTGACCTTTCTATCTGTGATGGCTGACAAGTCACTGGTGAGAGCTGCAGTTTTGGAGGCAGCTGGCAGCAGCCGTTTACAGTAAATGGTTATTACTACAGGAGGCTACTGGTTTCCTTGTGCATTGAGATAAGAAAGGCATGGTTTAAACACTTAAGAGAAATGTCTTTGCAGCAAATTGCATTGTAAAAGCACTGCTCTGTCAGGTCCCACGGTGCTTCCCTTTGTGGGGAACCAGGATTCCATGTAAAAGTGAAATGCTTTATTTTTTAAAGATCTAGATGGTCTGCCTTCCAGCTGTGCATGTTTTTCACATATTTATATTATTAGGCCCTAAAAACTGAAAATACTTTGTTGGCCCTGTTCCTTAATGGGCTCCGCCCTGAGCTCAGTGGTCCAGTTGGGAAAGAGATCAAATTAAAAGCTACCTATCTAAATGAAACTGGCCTTCTTATACAATCCTATGGTAAATTCCTGTGAGTTTTGTGCTACCTTAGCATCATTTTTAATCTTCCTCTAACTAACACAAAATCATCGTTAAGCTTAAACTCTCCATCAGTCTCTGTGCTTTGAGATGAAAATTTGCCACTCTGTTTTCTCTAAAATTCCATAAGGGCTTCAATCATGTCAGACAGACAAACTTTACTTTTTCCTGTTGCAAAGGCACAGTTTGAATCCAACCATCCTTTTAAACTAGTGACTTTCACCTTTCGCACAGCTAAACTTTCAAAGTTATAATGTCATTATTTGTGTTTGTCTGTATTTCTACGAATGTATGTGTACACATCTATGTTTATATATTATCTTTATGATGCCAAATTGACTTATAAAATAAATGAGTATTCAAAAATTAAGGAAACGAGCCCAAATGCTCTTCAAGTCCAATAATTGTAGTAATCTTTGGTAAATAAAGATAGTTTTACAAGTGTTAGTAAAATAAAATAGAAAATCTTTAGAATTTAGACATCTTGGCCTGGATTGTTTAGTGAGACAGGTTTATACCATCTCTGCTAGATGTCTTAAGGTCACAATATTGTTGTGTCTTTGATATTTCTCATACCTGCTTAATTTGTCTTTAAGCTTATATCTTTGGATGTGAGCCTTTAGACTCTAAGGTTTAGAGAAGTGACCAATGTAAGGCCTGGGCACAACACCCAGGACCTGTCTTCCCTGACTCAGGAGTGGATCTTGGTCATGCTGGGAGAAATTAGATTGTCCAGGCATTGCCTTCATAGCTCTGTCCTTTATCCTAGGCTCTGCATCTGGTAAATAATTCAAATGGCTTACGTTATATGTTTTTCACTGAAAATAAGTGTTATTAAGAATTAACATTGTAGTAAGTATAAAAATTAAAATTCCTATATATAAGGAAAACAATTCTATAAGTAAGGTACAGGAAATTTGGTTTTGTTCAGAAAAGTTATTAAAAAGCATGAAATGTGATTTTTTTTTAAGAAAATTAAAATAGTTTACCTTGAAATATATTTCTTTGAGAGAGACAGATATATATATGTTTTATTTTTTTATTGCACTTTAGGTTCTGGGATACATGTGCAGATCATACAGGATTGTTGTATAGGTGCATACATAGCAAAGTGGTTTGCTGCCTCCATCCTTCCCCACCATCTATATCTGGCATCTCTCCCCCATGTTATCCCCTCCCCACCCCGAGCTGGCCCTTCTTTGATATATTTTAAAATGCCTGCTGCTTGGGCATAAGACAGAAGTGGCCTTGCAAAGCTACCTTAAGTAGGAAAAATTTGCAGCCACAGAGAATCCACCTTAATACAGCCATGTCCCCTCCCTTTTCTATGTCTTTCCCCAGATCCACAAGAGACTGAGAGTCTGACACCATTCAAAGTCTGAAAAGAAACATTTACTACCTATTCTCCCTAAGGGAGGCTTCATCTACATAACAAAGCCATTTTTGCTAGCCAGACTTCTTATTTTAGTCAGGCTTTCATTGGAATGGCACATTTTCAAATATATAAGAACTACTTCGAGGAACTGAGGTTGACTTTATGGAACCAATAAAAAAACTCCTTGGTAACACTGGTCTGGTGCCTTGTCTATATGGTTCTTTTACAAGGTTCCAGATCTGTGGCAAGTACAGAGTATCACTTTCTGACAGGTCCAGGAACCCCAAGTTATTTTGGGACCTTAAGAAAAATTTACCCAATTCATACATGCAAGCAATGTCTGATGGTAAATACTTGGCTTGACTTCCTAGCCTCACAGATATTAAAAGTTTAATCTGAGATGCCTTATGAGCATCTTCCTTATGAAAATGTTTCAGTTGGCTGGGTGTGGTGGCTCACTCCTATAATCTGAGCACTTTGGGAGGCCGAGGTGGGCGGATCACCTGAGGTCAGGAGTTCCAAGACCAGCCTGTCCAACATGGAGAAACCCTGTCTCCATTAAAAATACAAAATTAGCCAGGCATGGTGGCGCATGCTGTAATCCCAGCTATTTGGGAGGCTAAGGCAGAAGAATCGCTTGAACCTGGGAGGCGGAGGTTGCGGTGAGCCAAGATCGTGCCATTGCACTCCAGCCTGAGCAACAAGAGTGAAACTCTGTCTAACAAAAAAAAAAAGAAAAGAAAAGAAAAGAAAAACAAATTGTTTCAGTAAAGCCAACTGAAAAGAGCCCACATGATAAACCACTATTCTTAATGCAAATAATCAGGCCAAGTATAAAAAGACTAAAATTTATTTTTCAAATAAGTTAATCCCACTGTGATTTTCTCTGGTAGAAATAGGGGGCTGTGAAATGAAAAGTTTGTGAAAAATCTCCTGATTGCCCAACTAACCACCACTATCTGCTTCTGTACACTCGATTCCTGCTTGCTCACTAGGAAGTCCCTTGAGAAACTGCCACATTGCCTAAAACCTTGAGTTACTCCCCTCTGCCCCTAATCTATAAAAGCTGTGTGTTGTTCCAGACTGGGGGTCCAGATTTTTGGGTACAAACCCGTCTGGGCCCACCGGTGTAATAAACTGTGTTCCTCCGACCCTCTGAGTGCCATTTGGGTTTCTTGTCAGGTGAAATTCTTCCACAACAGCTGGAGAGAAAAAAATATGTTTCAAAAGAAAATTACAGGCTGGGTATGATGGCTCATGCCTATAATCCCAGCAAGCTGGGAGGCTGAGGCAGGAGGACCACTTGAGCTCAGTTGTTTGAGACCAGCCTAGGCAAGGAATGAGATCCCATCTCTACAAAAAATCAAAAAATCTACCAGATGTGGTAGCATGTGCCTGTGGTCCCACCTACATATGAGGCTAAGGCAGGAGGATCCCTTGAGCCCAGGACACTGAAGATGCAGTGAGCCATGTTCACACCACTGTACTCCAGCCTGGTAACAAAGCAAGACCCTATCTCAAAAAAAAAAAAAAAGGAAAAAAAAGAAAATACCCATTTTTGCATTGGTCCATTGTTTTTGAGTTTTTATTTTTTGTCTACAATTTAGACTGAATCCTGAATTCTTTCCTGGCTACAAGTCTCCAAACTAACATTTTCAAATTTTTCTTCCATTTCTTCTAACTTCAAATCACTAGAAATTAACACTGTGCTTTTCTTAAAGCCCAGAAAATGGAAGTGAAACAACTTAAATGAACTTCGGGAGAACACACACCAACTTACATATAAACAGCCTCACGTCTGCTGCTGTATAGACTACTCAGAAAGTTCACTTAAACACCTGATTCAAACTACAATCCAGAAACATCTGTCAGATTGCCACTGTAATCTGAAGATACTTCAGAGGCTCTAAAAAAACTAGTCTATAGACTACTCCAGACATTAACCTTTGTTATTTTTATGTTTCCACAGAAATGCCTCTGGTTAAAAATCTGTTTGCCTACATCATATAGAGAGGCCTCACCCATCTGCAATGCCACCACCTGGACTGGAACACAGCTGTTCAACTGAACACATCTATTTTCAGGAGTAAGAGACTGATTCAAGATATGAGATGACATACTTAAATTTGCTCTTTTTTGCTTATCTCAAGTTGTTTTGCCTTTCCTTTGTCTATCTCTAACAACCTCTAACCCAAATCTCTCCAAAGCTATCAGCTTGGTTGTTGTATGTGAAACTTTTTAAAGTTTTGAAGTGGGAACTGAAGGAAATCTAAATATTTTACTCCAAAATATATTTCTTTGACATACTTTGAGATGACTGTCAGAAAGCCAGCAAACAGAAGTGGCCCTGCAAAGCTGTCTTTTGTGAGGGAAATTTGCATCTGCAGAGAATCTACATTGATGCAGGCAGGCCTTCTCTTGTGGGTATCTAGGAAAGATTAACTCAGAGTTTGACACCTTAAAGATCTGAAAGAAACATTTACTCTCTATTTTCTCTGAGGGCTGCTACCTGTGAGGTTTCATCTACATAAAAAGACTACCTTTGCTAGCTAAGGCTTCCTCTTTCTCCCTCCCATAACCTGCCTTGCCACTGATTTATCACCATTACTTGTTTTTGGTGCTCTGAGCCTCCATTCTTTCTGTAACCTCAATATATTAATAGTATATAAGTTTCTGTACTCCAATTCGGGGAGTAGGGGGACTGGGTAATCACTGTGTGATGCTCCCTGTGTACAGATTAATACATTGTATGCCTTTTCTCTTATTTATTTGCTTATTACTAGAGATGGATCACACTCTGTTGCTCAGGCTGCAGTGCAGTGGCACAATCAGCTCACTGCAGCCTCAATCTTGCAGCCTTGAATGATCTAATTGTTTTCTGTAGAAACAGGGTCTCACTATGTGGCCCAGGCTGGTCTGAAACTCCTGGGCTCAAGTGATCCTCCTGCCTCAGCCTCCCAAAGTGGTAGGATTATGGGCATGAGTCATCATGCCTAATCCCCCCTTCTGTTATTAATCTGCGTTTTGAGTTGATTTTTCAGTCAACCTTCAGAGGAAGAGGGGGAAAGCCTCTACACATGCTTATTAGGAAGCTAGGTGATTCCTTTTTTTTTGAGACAGAGTCTCCCTCTGTTGCCAAGGCTGGAGTGCAGTGGCACAATCTCAGTTCACTGCAACCTCCACCTCCTGGGTTGAAGCAATTCTGCTGCCTCAGCCTCCCAAGTAGCTGGGATTACAGGCACATGCCACCATGCCCAGCTAATTTTTGGTATTTTTAGTAGGGGGTTTCACCATCTTGGCCAGGCTGGTCTTGAACTCCTGACCTCGTGATCCACCCACCTTGGCCTCCCAAAGTGCTGGGATTACAGGTGTGAGCCACTGTGCCCAGCCTAGAAAGCTGGGTGATTCTTAATGAGACCAGTGGGAAACTTTTACTGAGTATCTAGACTACGTTGCTGAAAAATAGTTTGTGTAATAATGGATCAAAGTGATCCTGAAACTCTCTCACAAGAGTTTTTTAGAATTTTTGACATATTTTTGAAATAGGAAGCCTAAAGATACAATTGCTGACTACTGATTAAAATAAAATTAGAAATAATAATGTATTTGATCTTATTCGATAAGATGAAAGCCACTGGGTAGAGTTTCAATACTGCTACAGACAAAACATTCCTTACATATGGTTTAATCCTCTGTATTACAAAAGGACCAGAGAAAGTATTAGAGAAAAATAAAATATCTTTAAACTAAAAAATCATTATTATTAACCTCTGCTTAAAAAGTTAAATGTGTAATTACAGGCTTGCTGGAAAAACATAACCAATGTAGTTATAAAAAAAACTTTATGGTTATTTTGTGGGTGCCAGCAATGAGGTTTTGAGGATTATCTCACAGAGGGTTTAGAAGTAGCAATTGTGAAGTATTTTAGGTTGCATAAAACAGGTTTGTCTCATGTTAACTACTCAGCAATTGCAATGGGCCTAATTTACACAACAATTTTTTAGAAGTTACTCTTTTGAAATGTACTGTGTGATTAACTGACTTGGCTTCAAAAATGGAATTTGTTTCTACATTTTTGTTCACTTCAACCTAATGCTCCCTACAGCACAGATCCAATTAAGAATCAAGGCAGGGAGGCAGGCCTTGTTTAAACACAGTGTTTTGGTATTACACAGCACTTCTGTATAGGATTGAACACCACTACCTACTTACCGTCTGCAGGCACTAGATTTATTCAGTGTATCCCTGTGACACTGTGAATATGGCTGATGGAACCCCATGAATATGAGTTAAAGCAAACATCTTAGTAAAGAACTAAAACCAGATAAATTTAACTTATGGTTAAATTTTTGGTGCTTTTAAAAATAAAAACCTACCTACACCTAAAATTTAATTTTCACATAGAAATACAAAGGATAATTATCTGTTCTATTAATTATTTATATCTATAGTAAGAATAGAATTTTCCTCTGAAATTAATGTTTCCAACCAAATTGCCATTGGGGGAAACGATTCTTATGTTTCAAAAGCATTTACATTTCCCATCTTGTTCAGAAGTCATGCACTTTGTCAGTAGGAGCAAGATCCGGAATCAGTAGAGTCATATACCAAAATTCATGTTATTGATGATAAACCGTCAAACTCTGTAAAATATTTAAGGAATCTGAGCCAAGTATGAATGACCAAGGTCCAAAGCAGTCTCAAGAGGTCCTGAAAACATGTGCCCAAGGTGGCTGGGTTACAGCTTGAGTGTATACACTTTAGGGGAACAGAAGTTACAGGCAGACATCAATCAATATATGTAAGGTCTACATACATACATTGGTTCGGTCTGAAAAGGCAGGACAACGCGAAGTAGGGGTTTCCAGGTGTTGGTGGATTCAAATATTTTCGAATTGGCAATTGGTTGAAGGAGTTAAATTATTATCCAAAGACATGGAATCAATAGAAAGAGTATCTGCGTTAAGATAAGGGGTCCTGGGACCAAGGTTCTTATTATGTAGATGAAGCCTCCAAGTAGCAGGTTTGGAGAGAATAGATGTTAAATGTCTCTTATCAGATCTAAAAAGGTGCCAGACTCTTTAATCTCTCCTGGATCAGAAGGAAACCTGGAAAGGGAAAGAGATTCTCTACAGAATGTAGATTTTCTTAATAAGAGACAGCTTTGTAAGGCCATTTCAAAATTTATCAAAGAAACACATTTTGGGGTAAAATTTTGACCAAAGCCTGCTATCTGTCACGTGATACTACATTGGAGTCAGGTTGGAATTTCATATCTTATCACAACAAAAAGTCAGTTTTGTCAGTCTTAGATCTCTTTTTAATGTTAATGCTGGTCAGCTGTGCCTGAATTCCTAAAGAAGGAGAGTATAATGAGGCATGTCTGACTCTTCCTTCCCCACCACAGCCTGAATTAGATTTTCAGGTTTACTTTAGAATCTCCTTGGCTGAAAGGAAGGATTGATTCAGTTGGTTGGGGAGCCTGGAATTTTATTTTTCATTTTACAGTGTGAACACAGTATTTGTATTTTGAGAAATTAGTGTTCCTTACCATTAAGACTGCTTTTTCTAAGGTAAGAACCAGTAGCAGGATCTCCTTACAACCACATATTCAAATATTATTCAAGCTTTGCCTCACAAATAAATGTCCAAGTCACTCTTCCAGGCCCCACTCCACCTCCGCTTGTCCAGCTTCCCTCCCCATTCTACCCACCTCCAAGTAAATTTCTAGTCTGCTGACTTAGCCGAACATCACACTCTGGGCTGCAAGTTCATCAAGTTCACCAAGTTTCAACTCTTCACAGAGCAGGAGAAAAGAGGCTTCCTATTACATAAGCCTCCAGTATTGTTACCAGGGCAGAAGCCTAGTAAGTGAGAAAACATGGAACCAAATGGTGCACAGGCTGAACTATAATCATGCCTCTATCCCGACAATCTGACCTTTGGAAAGTTACTCAGTGTTTCTGAGCCAGTTATATATTTACTTAGGAGGATACATGAAAAATACAGAGGATTATCAAAGAGGATTTCTTAAAGTCCCCCTCTGATAAAAAATGCTAATACTATAATGTGGAAAGAACAGCAGTTGAACCAAGGACAGTGGGCTCAGGTTTCCTGGGTTTAAATCTCAGCTATATCACTTCGTAGAAATATGACTGTGGGTTTCTGATTTCTGATTTCTTTTTTTTTTTTTTTTTTTTTTTTAGAGATGGAGTCTCACTTTGTCACCGAGGCTGGAGTGCAGTGGTGCGATCTCAGCTCACTGCAGCCTCTGCCTCCCAGGTTCAAGCGATTCTCCTGCTTCAGCCTCCCGAGTAGCTGGGATTACAGGCTAGTACCACCATGCCCAGCTAATTTTTGTGTTTTTAGTAGAGGCAGGATTGCACCACGTTGGCGAGGCTGGTCTCAAACTCCTGATCTAGTGATCCACCTGCCTCCACCTCCCAAGGTGCTGGGATTACAGGTGTGAGCCACTGCGCCTGGCTATGATTTCTTATCTCTAGCACAGTAATATACCTTATAGCATTGTTATAAAAATTAAATGAGTCAATATTATCTACAAGTACTTAGAATAACAGCTGACACATATCAAGTGCTCAACATGTTTGTTATTGTCATTGTTATTCTAAAAATTTCCAGTGACATACAGGTGTAAGCAGCCACCCGGCATGCTGCCTCTATTTACCAGTAGACAATATTTTACAAAGTAGCAATCTCTTTGCTTTTTCAAGTTTTCTTATTTCCAGTCCTGGAAATATTCCTTTATAATCTGCAAAGTGTGACAGAACATGAACCCCAATGATAGTCAAGAGTGATCATCTACAAATCCCTTTTTTAAAACATCAAAAAAATAATAATAGTAATAATCAAACAATTATAACGTTATTGTTTTGTTTCCAGTCCCTTTTGCAGAATTTATTTCCTCGTCTTTGAATGACTAAACTTTCTGTGACCATATCATGTTTGGCCAAAAGAAATATAAAAAGACTGTAGAACTAAAGTGAAATAGTTGAATTCTTCCAATAACTGGAGTTAAGTGGAGCCTTTCAGTAAGATCGGGATAATAACATTTGTTATTTAAAGAAATGTACTTTTCAATCAGCTATTTACTTTTGTTAAGAAGGCAACGTTGTGTAGCAGTATTGCTGAAATGTTATAGAATTAATGCATTATTTTGCCCGTGTCCATGACTAAAGAGGGGAAGATATAAGAAAACTGAAAAATTGTAACTCCAAATAATCAATATTTAAGAAGGTGTAAAATAGTAAAAATATTTAATGTGAAAAACATCCACCTAATAAAAGGAAAATAAAGCAAGAAACAATCCATCTCCATGGCTTCTTCCTCACCCTCACCTCAGAGCGCACACACACACACACACACACACACACACACACACACACAAGATATTAAGAAAGCAGCTTCTTTATCATGCACATAGGAATAAAATATTTTCCATTATTTTCTTAGCTCCATGTAAACTCACAAAACACTGCTCTCTAGGGCTTTACAACTTGTGAAACAAAGCATCATCCCAGAGTTTATTTGTGTGTTTGTTTTGAGACAGGGTTTTGCTTTGCCACCCAGGCTGGAGTGCAGCAGTGTGATCTCAGTTCACTGCAACCTATGCCACCCAGGCTCAAGCCATTCTCTCACCTCAACCTCCTGAATAGCTGGGACTGCAGGTACATCCCACCATATTTTTTGTGGCTAATTTTTTTTTTTTTTTTTTAGAGACAGGGTTTTGCCATGTTGCTCAGGTTAGTCTTGAACTTCTGGCCTTAAATAATCCACTTGCCTCAGCCTCCGAAAGTGCTGAGATTACAGGCCTGAGCCATCATGCCCGGCAGCCTCAGAGTTTATGAAAACGTTAACTATAGATGGCTTAAAGCATACTGGAAATGTAAATATTCTCATAAAATACAATTAAACATAACCAAAACAAATATGGCATAACAGCAACAAAACAGAACAGACAGCTGTATACAGGGACCTGGGCCTGGAATCCTTACTATGTCTCCACAGCTTGGAGACTGGTGCTCAGTATCATCAATATGAAGGATCTGACTGACACCTAAGCTAGGATGGAAAACAAAAGCAACTTTGAAAATGTAAAATAGTTTCAAACTGATTTTCATAAGAAAGCTGGAAAGCTCAGTGTGTTTAATAGTTTTTACTTAGCAAAGAATTTATCTTTCATAATCTTATAAAGTGGCTTTCTTCTGTGTTACCAATAAAAACTAACACTGACCTTCCTCTTGGAAGGTTAAACTTCTAGCTTGTGTTTGAAACGCTAGAGTGCCTTTTCTCAGAAGAAATGCCACATATACGTGCCGCAAGCAATGAAAAAGAATACACCATCTCTCCAATCCTTCATTAGTCAGAGGATCTTGGCAACAGCAGTGCTACTTGTATACGGTCTCTGCATGAAAAACTGTTTTCAAAGGTAACCTTGCCAAGGGCTATGTTCTGTCTTGGCAAAAGGAAGCAAACTTTACTTTTCTACCAATCGGTTTGCTCTGCATGAGAAACAGGTGTTAAGGTATGAAACGGGGCTTGGAGCAGTAGCAAAATAAAACTCACCCCAAAATAAGTTTCATCTGGAAAAGAAACACAACTCAGAGATAATAAGCCTGCAGGGCCAACATGTTTTTGCAAAATGCAAATCATGAAAACTGGTTAAGGGATTAAATGCTCTTTTGCAAAAATGACCATGGAGATTATAATCATTAATTAAATTCATGTAAATAATTTTCTGAAAGAACTCTCCCTTTTATCTCATAGGTTTCAAACAGCCTAATGGTAAAAAGGTTTAGTCTCAGAAGAGATTTTCTAATTAAAACTAGAAATCTGGTATAATTAATAAGTGTCAGCCTGCAATCTCAACCATTTAGTAAAGGCAGAGAAATCAAATGCTGACGTTTTGTAAAAAAAAAAAAAAAAACCTAACAAAATCTCCAAGAAAATGAAATTTTTATAGGGTCTACTTCCATCAATACAATAGGTGTCCCAGATGGGACTAGGAACTTCTTAACATAGATAAATATTTTAACACTTACAATTCCTATATGCCAGTTTTATTCGTTTCTCTTTTCTCTTTGGAGTTGCAACTTGACCCAAAAGAAAGCTTGCAGTGATTTAATTTGGGTTTACATTTTTAAATTATCTAAGCTCCTAGATTCTTTCACTTTTTTTCCTCATTATCTTCACCCAGAGGTGAACCAGAGCAAAAAAGAGAAGACGAAAGTCAAACATATCAATTTCAAATTTTGACTTCATAGTCTTGCATAGTTCCTCCTTCCCTTCACTGGATGTCCAACTCTATAACAGCTTTAGTCATAAGTTTTTATAAGTTTATAAAACTTATAACTTTAAAAAGTTATAAAAACTTTAGTGTTTTTAAGTTTAATTTGACCCACAAGTAACAGTTCAAAGAACAAAGATAACTGGTTTTTAGTAACTAAGTTTTTTGTTTGTAGCTTGGTCTAGAGTTATGCCCACACAGGTAAAGTAAACTGATTATCATCTGACAACAACACAGACAGAAGAATTTCCCAAAAATCCATTTCTCATTGTTTGTTGGTGGTCTTCCCCCTCCCTAGTTTCTCACTGGGAAACCAACGGGTTCCAGGACAAGCTGACTCTACTAGTGGCTCCAAGAATAGATGGCTGAACCTAGGCTAAGCTAATTATTGCCTTCTTTACCTCTGCCACTATTCCAACCCCATGTGGTCCAGGCTGAGCTTGTCTTAGGACTGTGCCTGAGCACTGTGTGCTGCTGGACTCAGAACATGACATCTCAGTGTATGGTACCTTAGCATGCTGAATACTTTGAACAACAGAACACTGGGGCTGGGTGTGGTAGCTCATGCCTGTAATCCCAGCACACTGGGAGGCAGAGACAGATAGACCGCTTGAAGCCAGGAGTTTGACACCAGCCTGAGCAACATGACAAAACCCAGTCTCTACAAAAAATACAAAAAAATTTAGCTGGGTGTAATGGCATGCACTGTAGTCCCAGCTACTGGGAGGCTGAGATGGGAGGATGGCTTGAGACTGAGAGGCAATGGCTGCAGTGATCCGAGATTGTGTCACTGCACTCCATCCTGGATGACACAGTGAGACCTTGTCTCGATAACAACAACAACAACAATAATACAGAACATTGGAAGAGGCTTGGAAGCAAGGTCTTTCTGACCTTCTCTCATATCTCCTGCCCCTTTTTCTGCCCTACCAAAGTTATTCATAGAAATCAGAATTTCTTTCCACCATGGAAGATCATAGAAACTGGAATTCCTCAACCCCAGAGCAAGCCATAAAACCTAGAAAGGTCACTCTCTCCCTTCTCCCTTGAAGATCTTCATTCCAGAGAAGTCCTGCCCCATAATTGGAAAGAAAAAATGATACACAAAGAGGCCAGGAAAAATTTAAACAGACAGGCCTTGGTGGGTCCACCCACCTTCCCATCTATTACCATTAGATTGTAGTGTTTTATCCAATCACCTTTCAACACAGCTGTCTATCCTTCATCAAACCTAAGCATAAAAAATAAACAGTTTTTCTGGGTCTGTGGGTCTTGATTTCTGAAGGCTCCATGTCACATAAAACTCTGATTAAATAAATTTGTTTTTTCTCTTGTTAACCTTTTTTTATTATTTAAAAAAAAATTTTTTTAAAGATGGGGTTTCACCATATTGGTCAGGCTGGTCTCGAACTCCTGACCTCAGGTGATCCGCCCACCTCAGCCTCCCAAAGTGCTGGGATTACAGGCGTGAGCCACTGCGCCCGGCTAACCTGTCTTGTTTTATAGGAATGTTAGCTATGACCCTAATAATGCGTGAGGAAAGGTATCACCTCCTTTCACCTCTACAGTGGCATACCACCAGATGGTCTTCCCTCTCCTGGACTGGATGGTATGCAGATGTGGGGCCTTAGTCACCTTGCTACCACCAGAAAGGTTGGCTGCAGCAAAAGCACACTGAATAGGACATACACTTTCCATACACTGTCCAAGCACTGAATAGGACAACGTCCAGAACACTCTGGCGAATGGAGCTGGAGCTGACGGATTAAGGAAATTCTGAAGTCTACCGAACCCCTGCACCTCTGTTTACATGAGCCTATTAAGTCCTTGACTGGTTAAGTGCAAATTGTTGCTTTTAAAAGATCCAAACCAATTTAAATGTATACAAGTATTCAATTCAATTATGTGAAGATTACAATATGCTGTGGTAGAGACAGATGCACTGCTCAGATCCCTCTTCAAATAAGGACTTGCAGCCAACTACTGGGTGGGGTGGCAGCCAGCCTCTTCCATACAGCAGCCTGCAACAGCCACTGAGTGAGGGGGGACATAAACACTCATCCATGTCAACCCAGACCAGGACACTCCAACAGGGAAAACTTGCTCGAGAGTTCCTGTTGGGTTGGCCAAAGCATCTCTGTGATTGCATCACAGTTTGAATTTTACCTCTGTTCAATCCTTCTTCCTTCATACTTTCTTTTATGGAAGTTGATCCCTAGTAAACATCTCATATCCCAGTCTCCATCTCAGTGCCTGCTTCTGAAGAATCCAATAGTAACATACAATCTCTGTCCTTTTTCACATTATAACACACTTTCACATTATAAAAAAAAAAGCAGAAGAAAAGCAATTAAATACATATGAGAAGCCACATGTAAACAAACAATATGCCCCATCCCTCCCTTTTTCAACCTTCCTTATAGCCACATACAGAACTAATCTTGGTGAGGCAGAAAGGCATTATTTAATAAATTGAAGTAATACAATTAAGTTTGCTGAAAACCTACTTAAAATTGAAAAGGCCTTTGTGGAATGTATTTCTCATGAGTCACCAGTTTTGCTTTTTTTTAAAATAAAAAAAACTGTGTATGTTGCAACAAGAACCTTTTTCTCATTATTGCCTGCTTTTATTAAAGGGGATTTGATGTATAATCTGGGTAAGATTTAAATATTTAGGTGATGGGAAATAGATGTTTTCAATCAAAATTTGCTGTGAAGCAAATTTCTTTTAAGTGAATCCATTTTTAATTAACTGCCATTGTAAAGTTGGAGATCAATTGAACATTAAAAAGATCACACCTGGGATTGCAGGTTTTCTTTACAACTGATATATTTAAAGGTATAAATAACTTTGATAAAACAATGATTTAGGGATTCTAGTCTCACTGCCTCATCGAAACATTTCTTGCTGCGGTCACCAAAGACATTCATTTCACAAAATCCATGGACATTCATCAATCTCTTTTGTTGACTTTTCTAAAGCATTATCATTCCCTTGACACTTCTCTTTCTTTGACATCTACCATACTATACTTTTCTAGTTTTATTCCCATTTTTCTGCTTCTCCTCTATATACCTTCCAGGCTCACGCCTGTAAAACCAGAACTATGGGAGGCTGAGGCAGGTGGATCGCGACGTCAGTACATCGAGACCATCCTCGCTAACACAGTGAAACCCCGTCTCTACTAAAAATACAAAAACTCAGCCGAGCATGGACGCAGGTGCCTGTAGTCCCACCTACTCAGGAAGCTGAGGCAGAAGAATCGCTTGAACCTGGGAGGTGGAGGTTGCAGTGCCGAGATCGTACCAATGCACTCAAGCCTGGGTGACAGAGTGAGGCTCCATCTCAAAAAAAAAAAAAAAAAAGAATGCTTTTCTCCCTTCTCACTCTATTAGCAATCTCTGGTGTTCTCAGCCATACTCATGGCTCTAAAGCAGCACTTATCCACAGATCACTGATACACAGAAAGGCATAATCCATTTATACACAGATTACTTACGTAACATTTCAAATGAATGCCTCAAAGGCACCTCAAATTCCACCTGCCAAAGAATGAACTTTTGACAGCCCTCCTCCCAAGTTGCCTATCTCAGACAATGGTGCTCCTATTCATCCTGTCATGAAAAACCAAAACCAAATAGTCTTAGGTAAAATCCCTCTTTCCTTCACTGTCTCCCCCATATTCAAATCCATCAAGTTCTGTTGGTACAGCCTCCAAAATGTACTCTGAACACTATTCACAGTACATTTTTTCCTATTCCTACAGGCTCTATCATAAAACAAAATGCTCTCATCTCTCACTTGGACTGCAATGATCTTCTAACTGGTCTAGTGGGCCAGTTAGAATTTGTGCCCCTTGTTTAAAACATTTCAGTGAAATCTGCTGCTCTTGGGGTAAAGATCAAAAATCTGAATGTGGCTACAATGCGCTGCATCTCCTGGCTTTTGCCTCAATTTCCATTTGCACTAAGCTCTTCCTTTTCCCTGTACCTGGCCACAGGAGCCGATTTTCACTATTACTACTACCATGGACCCTTAGCACCTGTATTCCTTCGGACTCAAATGCTCACCACTCTCCCATACCCATCCCCCACAATAACCCCTGCTTCTTCCTTAAATCTCAGCTTAATCTCTACCTCCTCAGGGAAGATTCTCACGGTCCTCCGATTCTGGACCTACTTAATATATGCTCAGATCCTTGACGTCAACTACAGGCTTTCCTGGGAAAATGTTTTATTTGTTTGTGATTATTTGAGAAACCTCCTTCTTCCCCCACAGACTGTAAGCTCCTAAAAGGGCTAAGACTCATAGCTCTTTTTCCCCTTGTTTAGTTTTTGTTTTGCTCACCATTGCAACTGAGGTTCCTGACAAACTGCCTCATACACAACAGGCACTCAAAAGATATTTGTTAAAAGAATGACCAGGCCGGACGCAGTGGCTCACGCCTGTAATCCCAGCACTTTGGGAGACCGAGGCAGGTGGATCACGAGGTCAAGAGATTGAGACCATCCTGGCCAACCTGGTGAAATCCCGTCTCTTAAAAAAAAAAAAAAAAAAAAAATGACCAGAGAGTTAATAAATATAAGTAGAATGCTTTTTTGTTGTTGTTGTTTTGTATTGAGACAGGGTCTCACTTTGTCACCCAGGCTGGAGCAATTCACTGCAGCCTCGACCTCCCGGGCTCAAGCGATCTTCCCACCTCAGCCTCCCAAGGAGCTGGGACTACAGGCGCGTGCCACTATACGAGATAATTTTTGCATTTTTTTTTGTAGAGACGGGGTTTAGCCATGTTGGCCCAGGCTGATCTCGAACTCCTGAGCTCAAGCGATCTACCCGCCTAGGCCTCCCAAAGTGCTGGGATTACAGGTGTGAGCCACCATGCCCAGCCAAAGTAGAATGTTTTAATAAGCTTGATCATAACATAAAGAAACTATTAGTAATATGTATCATCATTAAATAATCTGAGTAGATAAAATCTCCTGTTTTGACAAATTATTGACATCTTAAAAAAAATCACATGTATGAATTTGATTATGGTGTACCAAATGCGAGCCATTCACCCTTAGTCTTCTACGTTTTCTCTCTTGTATTTGCCTTCATTGTGTGGACCTCCTTAGTCCACCCAAATAGCCTGAGTCAAGACCAACTCTTTCAGGATGCCTTCCCTGGCTTCAGCATTTAACGATCGCCCTCTTTTTCCACCTTAATATTTCTTATGGAAGGGGTTGGCAAACTTTTTCTGTAAAGGGCTCGATAGTAAATAACAGGCTTTGCAGGCTACATGGACTCTATCAAAACTACTATGCTCAGCCACTCTAGCAGGAAAGCATTCACAGATAATATATATAAGTGAATGAACATGGCTGTGTTCCAATAAAATTTAATTTATAGATAATTAACTAGAATTCCATATAATTTTCGCATCATAACAAATTCTTTCTTTTCTAAAAATGTATTTCAATCTTTGAAAATATAAAAGTCAGTTTCAGCACGTGGACCATACAAAAACAGATGTTGGCCAGATTTGGCCTATGGGCTACGTGGTTTGTTGACCCCCTATCTCACAAGACTTACCAGGGTTTCTCAGAGCGCATACCTTGGAAAGTTAGTCTTTTGTTGTTGTTGTTGTTGTTTCTGTTTTGAGACCGAGTTTTTCTCTTGTTGCCAAGGCTGGAGTGCAATGGCGCAATTTCGGCTCACTGCAACCTCCGTCTCCCGGGTTTAAGAAATTCTCCTGCCTCAACCTCCTGAGTAGCTTGGATTACAGGCAGAAGCCACCATGCCTGGCTAATTTGTGTACAATTGGTAGAGACTGGGTTTCGCCAGGCTGGTCTCGAACTCCTGACCTCAGGTAATTTACCCGTCTCGGCCTCCCAAAGTGCTAGGATTATGGGCGTGAGCCACCGTGCCCCGCAGGAAAGTTAGTTTTTCATGAGGATATTTTAAGGGGTTTTCAAATGCCTGCTTGTATTTTATAGGTTAAACATGAATACAAAACACACAGTCACTATTACCTATTTTTGTTTACTAAAATAACAAATTATTTAACTTGTGCCACTAAGGTTTTTTTGTTGTTCTTGTTGTTTCCTCTGTTGGGTGTGCATGAGGGTGCTGGTTAAAAGAAACTCTTTTCTTGCCCTCTTGATTTAACTGAAGACTATCACAATGTGACGTTAGCAGAGCAAGCTGTTACCACCAAACAAAATCTCACCATGTACGACTACTTATCTGTGTGAATCAAAATTCATCTCTACAATGTGCAGCCTGAACAAAATACAGAAACAAACTGAAAGCTGCAGCTAATAGCATATTGCCACAGCTATTCAAAGCACATAATATATAATTAATACCAACAACAGTATTTAACATTTATTGAGTCCTCCCGACAGATCAGTCCCTTTGCTACTTTAAATGGCCTCATTTTTTTTAATGCTTTGAGTAAATGTTATATACATTTGAACTTGTATGACAAAATTACAGTAATAAAAGATCACATTTCTCTGTTTTCTGTGTTGGTGTTTTGCATACACTTTGATTTGGAAAGGGAGGTCTGCTTTTACTTTTTCCTTTAATATACTACCCACTTGGGCACTTTATTGCAGATTTCTTATTATTATTTGCTTCTCTGTTGTTTGTTTTATATGAACCTTACTTTTTCTCTAAGTAGGTTGTTAAATATGTTTCTTGAGAATGGGAATCAGGGCTTATCCTTTCCCCCTACTTCTTACACACAAAACACCCTATGCACTCCCCTAAAACAAGGCTTAGCACAGCAGGACCCTAGGAAATGAACTGCTGCTTACAGAGTGAATTTTTGACTTAATTTGTGAATTCCTTAAATCTGCATTTTGCTTAAATGCATTTCACTGAAAGTGAGGTACATATAGGCATTCCCGTAAATTTTTAGTATGCTCTAATCTTAACATTATGTTGTAGATTATAATAATACTTGGATAGCAATACAAAATATTTAGTTTTAGTAACAATAAAATAATCTATAACAACATGTTTTCTTTGTTAATTTAGGTGTCATACACCTCTGCCTGGTCAACACAGTATGTGTTATTTTCTGGCATTAGCTTTGGGACTGTCCTGTAATCTGCCAGGCTGAGAAAAGTACTACTTTACATACTAAAACTTATTGGACTGCACCACCAAAAATTAACTAGTGTCATGGTTGTAATTTAAGATCAGAGAAGCTCTATGAAGCCTTCTCCTAGTATGCTGGACCAGCTGAAGTCTGGAGTTTTTCGAATGACCCTTAGCATTCCAGAGAAAGGTGGATATAATGAGAGTAGATAACACTTGGCCTTCAGAAATGAGAGAGTGAGGCTGGAGCTGCTGAATGGTTTTTGTTTTTTTTTTTTTTTTGAGGCAGGGTCTCACTCCTGTTTCCCAGGCTGGAGTGCAGTGGTGTGATCATGGCTCACAGCCTCGACTTCCTGGGCTCAGATGATTCTCAGCCTCCAGAATAGTTGGAATCACAGGTATATGCCACCACACCTGGCTAATTTTTGTAGTTTTAAGAGACACGGGGTTTCACCATGTTGTCCAGGCTGATCTCAAACTCCTGAGCTCAAGCAATCTGCCTACCTCAGTCTCCCAAATTGCTAGGATTACAGACATGAGCCACTGTGCCTGGCGAGTGGGTGTTATCTTTTTTATAAATATGGAATTTACAAAATTTGGAGTTGTTTTCTTTCTATTGCCAAGAATAATTTATAGGTCTCATTAAATGCTTTCCCCGAAATGAGTACACAGGCAGCCCTTTTCAATTACACACCTGAGGGATGAGTATTTCCCAAAGGGAACAGAATGAAAATAAGCAGTAACTACTGAATTTGTGCATACTGTTAAGACGTATGACATATTTTGAGAATTTTGATATTCTTCTTTTGTTTTAAGGAAAGGACGATGAATGGAGAGACTGAATATGGTATACTCTCTTTGATTCCCATGTAATATAAACATATAATCAATGTGTGAAACAACTATACAGAAAATTGGCAATAGAGAGGGAGAATAAAACATTCTTCTAAACCATTCACGTAGAACAATAACAAAATTTAACATTAATATTTTAACCTTATACATACGCAGACCCCTTTTTTCACCACACTAGCCCTCTCCCCATACATGCATCATGCATACTTCCAAGCATCCTTCCAGAGAGTAAATTAAAATCAAATTTTATAATTCATTAATAAAACCAGTAATTAGTTTACTATTGAAAATGCCATTTTCTGTATTTTACGTGCCATAACCAACTGTTATAATGTTCCCACTAAAAATTTTAATCTACTTTAAAAAAACAAAAATGAGTAGTTTAGCACAGATAGTTTATCTTCCCCTGGAACTACTGCCCCCTTGAGTTCTATTAGAAAACTCAGTCCTGCACCACCCCTCACTGCATTTTGTCAGTAAATTACCAATGAAAAACAAAACTTTATGAGGAAGCAAAGTTGACTTCACTGATGTGGAGCTTTAAAATGATTACTAAAGATTTCCTTTGAATTTCTAATAAGAAACTCATCTTGCAAAGCTAAAAAGGTAATTTACACTACTACATATTCCCTAAGGGTCACCAATGAAAAAATATTTAATCATACAGTGTTTACTGTCTTAGAAGAATTTCCTTTTCTGCCTATTCAAGTTCACAATCCTACACTGACAGTTTTTAACATCTTTTGATTTAGTAATTTTGTTGCATTTATATCAGTGAAGATTATATGCAGACCTCAGAGTTAAGTGGGTGGATCTGTCTAAGGGTAAGTACAATAGAATAAGATTTAAAATCTTTAACTCAGTGGGGTGTCTATGTTTTATTCTAATGCTTAAATTTATTTCAAGATGTAATGTAAATGTATGATAATGTAGAAAGAAACAGTGTGATTTTTAAAAATCAAAGTCACTAAATACTTGGAAAACCACAGATTCAGGATGTTGGAGCTTGAACACATCTGCATGTACTATAAGCCTTAATTTTACATGTCTGTATTCCCCTTTGTAGTTTCTTTATCACCTGTTCTAAAATAATAGCATAAAGTCTAAGGATTAAAAATCAAAATCTGTACCTCCGCATAGTATGGTCTCTGAAGGCTGAACAGTTAAAAAGCCTTGGGCTCTTCAACTTTAAATGGTTACTTTACTAGAACACAGGCACAAAACACAATCTACAGTTCATAGTAGCGTGTGCTTTTTTCAGTCATTGTTTTGTGCAAATTAAGCTCTCTTGACCATTCAGTTAATAAAAAGCAAATGCAGAACATGAGGGAAAAGCTCTTCTGCACAAATTATAAAATCATGATTCTGATAAAAAGAATGAAATTAATTATGTATCTCTGTATACCTTATGTCCAGAAACTTGTTCAAACTCTGGCATACAAAGGAGGGGGTGACTACTAGGTCATACATATGCCAGCAGGACAAGTGTCTAACACTCTGTAACAATTTTGCATTATTTGGAGAAGAAATAATGCAAAAAATCCAGAAAACTTTTCCCTATTCACATTCATTCCATCTCTCTTCAATATATTTAAAGAATACTGAAACTATTTTTAAACTTCATCCTGCTCATTCACATGAACAACATTTACAAGTTCCCCATTCATGTATAAAAACAGGTCTGTGGACAAATAATATAAGGTTGTAAATGTGCTTCTACTATTTTATGAAAGAAAGGTCTTTTTGTAACTGAAAATAGATCCTTTCAAAATCTGCAAAGGGCCCTCATAGTCTGCTCTAAAAATGTTATTGTCTAAACCATTTCTGGGACTAATTATTACATTATTTACTATGATTCAGAATCTCGTGGAGGCTGAAGCAAAAATTAAAATGACTTTAAAAGCCTAAATTGTGAAAGGTTATATCAAAATCGACAGGAACAAGGATGTAAAAAAATAAATGAGTAACTGTCTATGAAAAATCAACTTAATGTTTATCTTGGCAAGCCTATTTCTTATGCATTTTATCAGAGCATTTCAAAATTGGTAGGAAAGCAATCATCACACTGAGGAAAAAATTTGCTTCTCTGGCCAAATATGATAAGTGATATATTTAGCTCTTCTACTTTGTATAGAAGTGAGTCCTCTTAAAAAGCAAATAAGCCATTTATAACATTCATTTAAAAATCATAACATGTAATATACTTACATTTGGGGGGGGTTCATGAATTTTTCTTCCCATTAATAGTTAGCATTTTCCATGTGTCCACCAGAATTCTACTTTTAAAGGTCCCAAATAAACTTTTATAAATACCATCAAATGGTAAAAAAAAAAAAAAAAAAAAAAAATGTTTACCTACAGTATGAAAACAAAGAACTGAGAACAGGTATCAGTGGGAACCTCAGATGCTTTCTCACTTAATATGTGGTATTTATTTAACCTTTACCACACTTAGGAAGAAAGAGAGGGCTTGGTATTTATGCCCACTGTGTGGAAAAACTCAATCTAAATAAAATTTAAATAAAGAATTTTAGTAAGCTATTAACAAAGAAATTGTTGAAGAAGTCTCTTCTAGTCCTTATCTTATATACTGTATAGGGTAGATCAGTGAGTAGTTAATCAAATAAATTAACAAAATGTTATCTAGCATCTCTTTTGATAATTTATTGACAATTTAGATAATTTTTTGATTCTTCAACAAATCTTAACAATATTTGGTGTATTAGGAACATATAATGTGTTAGGAATCCATTATATACAATTTAGCAATTTTATTATTAGACCAGAGGCAATAAATGGAAAATTTACTTACATTTTATTTATACTACGAACTAATATGGTAATTGGCATCATTCATAGAGTTTTCACCTTTTAAGTCAGATGCCAGAACAAAATAACACAAATTCGATTGTTTGAAAAGAACTAGGAAATTTTATGGAAAGAACCATCTTCTCAAAAAAACAAAAACAGATAAATCTATTTCCCAGACAGGTAAAATCATTGCAAGACATGGACATACTCTATATACCAAAACACAACTTCTAAAAATATAGATAAAATTGTTTTTTAAAAGTTTAAAATTCTAAGGAGCTAAAACTGCTCTGAATCTGTTTAAACAGCATGATTACCATATCAATCTAGTTATCTTCCTAGATATAGATTCAGTGTTTTAAAACTGTTACTCTTGTTTGCAATTCTATAAAGCTAAGGAGTCTAAAAAAACGTGAATGATTACTGCAACACAAAATATTCTGATTTTGTTCATAAATGTTAGTTATCCTTTGCCTATGTACTGAAGTGGCTATTTATTTAGGCATGAAGAGTCCACACATGGAGCATGAGCAAAACGATTTTTCATCTCAGTAAGAAGTCATTAATTCATTATCAGTAACACTGATCCTATGCAAATAGAAAATACAGTGTTTTTCAGACATGAGCAGGAACAGCTCTTAATTTAGGCAGTTACCCACATAGGATGATCTTAGTGCTACAAGGCCCATTTTCTCCAGAATGTCTTTGGTGGCAGTTCAATATTAATACCAAATGTATGGCAGATGCCTCAAAAGACCACTGGAATATGTGCTTATGTTACATCCTGGAGTGAGAAAATATGATTGACAAGCAAGGGAAAGTGTAATGGGACACAGACAAGGAGAACATAGTCAAACTTTCTTGCACTCACTGGCTCAGCTTAGGATGAATCAAATCATCCAGAAGTAAACTCGAGAAGAACAAGAATTTGACATTAAGCAGACAAAAACAACAAAATCGGCTTTTCTTATTTGTGGGGTGTGGGATGCATGCAACAAATGTGCCTGGATGGCCAGTGAGTATGGAAGGAAAAGGATCAAGAAATAAGGAGCTGTCTGAGCAATGGGAGGACAGTTTGAAGCTCTGGGTTAGGGCAGACAGGCCTTACAACAATAAATGAAAGGCAAGAGAAGTATGTCAAACTTAAGCATCCTGCTTCGGGCTTTGCACTGGAAGTTAAAAAGCTCCTATAGTGTGTTGATGAATGAAAGAGTGGTACAGATTTAAAGGCACCTGCGGGGGACATTTAGCTAGTTTACTGATGGGTCTAGTAGAACTAAGGTTATACATATATTGATATGGTTTGGCTTTGTGTCCCCACCCAAATCTCATCTCCCAATTGTAATCCCAAGGTGTCAAGGGAGGGGTCTGGTAGGAGGTGACTGGATCATAGGGGCAGTTTCTCCTATGCTGTTTTTGTGATAGTGAGTGAATTCTCATGAGATCTGCTGGTTTAATAAATGGCAGTTTCACCTTTGCATTCCCCCTCTCTCTCTCCCTCTCTTGCTGCCTTGTGAAAAACGTGCCTGCTTCAGCTTCTGCCATGATTGTAAGTTTCCTGAGGCCTCCCCAGCCATGTGGAACTGCGAGTCAATTAAAATTCCTTGGTTTATAAATTACCCAGTCTCAGGCAGTATCTTTATGGCAGTATGAAAATGAACTAATACATATATACAATTTGGACAAAGGCCTGCCACTATGAAAGTTGTACATAGCTCTAACATTCTAGTTTTTAACAAAAGAACTAAGCAATTCATTTTTGCATGACTGACTTTGTCAATATTCAGATCTCAGCTTAAAGATTATATCTTCAGAGATGTCTTCCCTGACCATCTAGCATCTCTCTTTCCATAACATCATGCTACCATAATTCTCTGAATAACATTTTCTACTGTCTAACAGGTTTCTTATTTATCTGTCCACAATCCCTGTAACATAAGCTCCATGACAGCAGAAAACTCGTCTATTATTCACCACTACATCTCCTAGAAGAAGCTCATAGTACACACTAAATGAATATTGAATGAACAAATGGACAAGTGTATGGTCAGATGGATGAAAACATAGAGACTTCAGCAAAACGTCAATAAATATCTGATGATAGAATTCTGAAAAAAATAAAAATCTAATCTGGGCTATCACATACTGCAAATATGATTTTCATGTCTATCTGCACAGTCTATGAATCATAGGGTATGTTTTTTCTTAATGAAGGCTTCGATTTCTTAAGGAAGGGTAGCTTGAACTCAGGTGGTCAAGGCTGCAGTGAGCCATGATTGTGCCACTATACTCCAGCCTGAGCCAGAGTGAGACTCCATCTGAAAATAAATAAATAAAAGCTTTGATTCACCTCCTATCAACTTGTTGGGTCAACTTGCCACAATAACCAGTATTTAAAAAAATACTTCTCAAATGGAATGGAAGCTGAACAAAACAATATAATTTTTTTCATGTGGCAGAAGTAAATGATTATAAACATGAACATAACATGTTTACATGTTTATATCATGTTTATCATCACTAATAACTTAATGGCTAAGATGTAGCATTCTTCAGAGAATATATGATCAGTTACTTAGGCTCTGAATTGCTATGTTCAAGAAAATACTAAGAGTAGCAATAGATAAGAGCAGAGTCATTAAAGACTCATCCTGCTTACTCAATAGTTACCAGCAACTACTTGATATTTCCATTTTCTGGAATACTAACATGAATAGCCTCATTAGAGTAAAGCTTTCCCAATGGGAATCCACCAAGATATGCCCACCCCCCAACTAAGCAATACTATAACTACATTTTTTTAAAAACCTGAACTTTAATATAGTTGATCAATAATGGCTGAACTAAGCCAATGAAAAATAAAGTATAAAACAGCTTATTATATAAGTAGATATTAACATATTTTTCTGTTACTTTTGGTACACAGAACATTGTAGGGGGTCAGTATTTTGCCTGTGTCCTCTTAGTTTGTTTAGGCTACACCTGAGAATTAAACTGACCAAAGACAGATCAACAAGAGAAAAGCAAACAAATTAATTTAATACAAGTTTTACATGGCACAGGAGATCTTATAGAGAAATGAAGACCCAAAGTTGCAGTTAAGAGTTGAACATTTAGATACTGATTTATAAACAAAAGATTAGACAAATTTAGACAAAAAGCAGTAAACTGTGGAAATGTGACAAGGCAAAGAGGCTTGGGCTAGAGTCTTTTGGGTGGAGAAGGGACTAGGAAGATGAAGTTTCATATTGTTTGTACAGATTTTCCTTGGCCTCAACTTACCATCCTTAATATGAACGATACTTGCCTTCTGGTATAGGGAGGGAGGACATCTTTCACATGGAAGTTTCACCCACTGCTTTTAAGAAACAGAAGGAAGGTCAGAGTGACCTCTTGCCCCTGCTGTTTATCAAGTGTCTTTACCTCAAAACAGTTAATATGCTAGAATGGCATGTCTGAGGATGGCATATTCTTAACTCCTTCATCATCTTTCATTCTCTTAACTGACACTTTATTAATCAAAATGTTTCCAACACCACAATGGTATGAAAATCGTAACCATAAGAATACAATCATTTTCTTGATCATCTCACAGAAATTAGATTGTCTGGTATGGGTTTACTGCTATGTATTCCAAAATAGCAATGTTTTTAGTATTTTTTACCTGCGAATAACCTATATTCAAAATTAATTAAACTATCCCAATTATCTCAATGACCTAAGCATTTCAGGAATCAAACTATTTATACTATGGTTTTTATAACCATATTCACAGCTAGCATTCTAAATGCCATCACTGAAGTAAAAATAGATTCTTTACAATTGCATTATTTGCATAGCATACAAATTTTTAAAGATTATGAAGCAGCTTAGATCTTTGCACTGTGGTATTTTAGCAAGAAAACATTTCATCCTATGAAACCATCATTCTGAACCATCTAAAAAAGTTTTTAATTTTTAATTATGAAAAATTTCCAACATCTAAAAAGTAGAGGGGGATAGTATAAGAATCTGCAAGTATGCATCACCCAGGTCAACAGTGAATTCATGGCTAATCTTATTTCCTTTGTATGCTGATCTACTCATCCTTACATCAAACTGTCTTTAAGCAAATCCCAGAAATTATGTTGTTATTATGTAAGTATTTCTACAAGTAGTTCTAAAACATCTTCAGATTTAAAATACTTGCATAATGTAGGTTCTTGATGGTTTTATTTAACTGTTTATACGCTACCAGGAGGCTGGTTTTATAACACAAAATTAAAATACGCTTTAGTAGGACTCCTAGGAGACTCTTCTTGATAATTTACAATATCAACAGCATACGTTTCTATTACCCAAATATTCCTGGCTTCTTTAGGTACTTTCTGGCAGACTCTGACTATAAAATTTTTGTTCTATTTTTAAGAATAAAAATTAGAAAGAAAACGCAAGTTATAATGTCATAGCTTTAATCATCTCTAGAGCCTAGCTTTCCTTCCTTTCTTTGTTTTCAAGAGGAAACTGCTCATAAGAAGATCAATTCATTCTTGGAATTGAGATGTACTGAGACAAATTTAGACATTTCACTGCAAATACAGATAGAGCTGTAAACATAAAAGATCAGAACATCAGAAATTCTGCAGCAAAAATCTGTGATTACCATAGCTTTCAGAGGGAAGACCTTTTGGGGGAGAAACAGTGAATGTCTACACTGCTCTCCAGCTTAAAGAGTTTGTTCTTCAAGTCTTTGGACTTAAATTTCGGAGAGCTCCCAAATAAGAGTAGGGCTATGCCATTTTTACATCAGCCACTTGTTTCTGGGCATACTCAGAGGAGAGGCTCATTGAAGAACCTCTTCAGAACTTTGCTTTCAAAGTTTAATTATGAATGGAATAGCCTAGCTGGAAGACAGAGAAATTCAATGTGTGTACATAGACCTCTGTCCACAAGCCAAGATTTTATTTCCAAAGGAACACAGGGCCTTCTCATTGAACAATGCCGTGGTTAGCTCATCATACTGACACAGGGCCTGTGCCAGGACATTTAAGCCTTTCGATGTTCCACTATTCATTACTCCTTGATGCTTGCCAAAGACCAGACTGAGCCCATTCAGTATAAACTTAGTGCTGGGCACAATCAAAGGAGGTCAGGGAAAACATGAACAAGTGTTTTGTATGCAGAATACAGCCACTGGCAGTGTCTATTAATGTAACAGTTCTCAGCTAATTCCTCTCATTTAGAAAATGGCTTTTGAACTAAATTGAGTTACCTCTCTGCCTTATTTCAACACCAAGTGATACAAAAAGAGGAGAAAATGTTTATAATTAGCCATTTTAAAATATACTTTGTGATAGTAATTTCCCAAGCAATCTTCTCCCACGCTTCTCAATAGTGCATGGGCAGGGAAAAGTATTGGACAAAAAGTACCAACTTTTAATTACCACCTACACGAATCTGTGGCTTTTATTTTAACGAACAAAAATGTTTCAAAGCTACTAAAAATACAGAATTGACTATACAGGGCATGCCACTTAAGTCTGGAAGAAATGCCAAGGATATACTTTGCAAAAAGTTCAAAGTAGACATCACAGAAGCAAAAAACTGCTTGAGAAAGTGGCACATTTGACAGAGACCTGTGTGAATGGGTTCACGAGTTCCCAGGGCAGCTGCACTCCAGGACTAGGGCAATTGGTGCAACAGGGAATTTAAGTGGCTGGGGCCCAAGTGAGATGAGTTGAATTCATTTCGGCAGCTTGTACTCTGCCCCAAGGAAGAAGGATTAAATACAGCCTTGAGAGAGAGATGTTCATTAAAGTGTTTCTGTCTCCAAAGAGGAACATTCACGGAGTCAGAATCTGAAGAGATACAGAGGGCATAAAAGATCCTGGTGCCAAAACAAAAACTCTGAAGTGACTTAGCACTATTTTTAAATGCTGAATTTTTTAGTTCTGTATCAGTTTTCAGTCTCAAATTAAGAATTAGTTATTATAAATTTTAATTTTCTTTCACTAAAAATGGCTTTATGTCTATCAAAAGTTTTAGCACGAAGGTAGCCAAACCAGTCTTCCAATCCGACAGACCTGAATTTTAATCCTGATTTCACCACTAACTGAGATCTCGGCAAATTGCTTAAACCTTTGTAAGATAGTGATTCCTTATCTATTAAATGAAAATAATGTCTACACTACCCCTTTGAATTTGAAGTGGGTGTATTTGTGGGGTGGGGTATCTCCATTTTAGCTTAGGCCACTCTGTTGGTCAGAAGGGCTCCAGACCACAGCAACTGTGTTACTTTTGGCTTCTCTTTTGTTTTGCTTTCATTTAAGTTCATCATTGCACAATGGTGTGTATAGATATACAGTACCAAAAAAAAAAAAAAAGGCAAGATAAAAACCTTCATGAAAAGATACTTTTGCAAACACACACTCAGGAATAACGTCTCCCTGTGTGTCACTAATGTTTAACCATCTAAAGAATTCCTGGCAGAATTAATACATAAATAATACCTTTAATAGAACAGAGAAATCTTAAGACAAAGCAATTTTCTCCTGGTATTTTTTTTGCCAGTGACATTTATTATTCTAAACACTGTAAAGCAAAGTTGAGAAACTAAATAAAAGATGTAATATCAACTAATAGCACCAGGTAAAATATGTTACAAACACCACAGTGAAGTTAATCAGAGGGAGAGATGGTACTTGACATAAGAATTACTGGGTATTTTGAAAATATGTACAACATCTTCTGAAGCTGTAGGACTATTTCATTTTTCTGTCTCTAAAGGTTTTATTTTATGTGAGCCAGTTAATCTGCCTTTGCTCTGCTTAAAACCATCAGCTGTGAATTCACTTGGGTAGAATTTGGAAAGCAATCAGAGCAAAAGAGACCCATTTCATCAGCTTTATACAATTATGCAAAAGGTAACCTGTATTCAGTAATTTAATTTCTAAAAGTTCAGGAAACTTCCTGCAGCTTATGGTTTTAAGCAGCAGCCATTCTGCTTTCCAGTGGCATGAAGAACTTTAAAATTCAAACAGCATTCATTAGAAAATGCACGAAGTCGGGCCATTGCCTGTTTCAAAAACAATACATTATTTACTACCGTTAAAAATGATCTTTTGGTCACCAGATTCTATCATTGCTACCTTTAGTATAAAATACTATTAATCAAATTTAGGAAAAAATAAAATATAACATTAGTCTTTGCGTCAATCAAAAGTAAACAAATGTATGTCAGAAGATTAATTTTGAGCTTTTATATCATGTATTTATCAGGCAATCTCACACTCTTGTAGTAAAACTTTTTATTTTTCAACTGTTTTAAGACAAAGAAGAGATACTCTCTTTCATTTACACACAAAGCTTATCTTTTTCCTTGATGGAACAGGTATTTTGGGAAGCCCGTAGGGCTTTTATTATAGTTAAAAGAACGACAGGTCTCTTCCGTAGTTTTTGCATTGACTACATGTATTTGAATTCTCAGAAAGTTTCCCCTTAGTTACCCTTTCTTTCAATCCCCAACCAAATCACTGTTTTACTTTTTATTGATTTACCCTTTTCACTCCCCTCTACCTGCTATCCTTTTCCCTCATTTTACAAAACAAATTGTTCCAGACAGTATGCCTTATGTTGGGCCTTCTCAAATTTCTGATATCAGTTTTATTCTTTCTGCAAACCAAATATTAATCTTACATGCAACTGTACTTCTAAATGTCATTTTAATTAGAAAGATTACCTATAGTGAAAATAAAGAAGTCAATCCTCTTAAGATTTCTCTTGAATTTACAGAACATCACACTAAGTATAGGCTCAAAATGTCCAATTTAACCAACAACACTTATTGAGTGTCTCTTGCAGGGGCAGACTTCTTTGTGTTCCTGATGGAGAAGAACAAAAGTCTAAGAGTTTAAGACATAGTCTCTGTCCTCCAAGATGTGTCTTATTTTAATTGGAAGAGTAAGACGAATACACATAAAAACATTAAATAAAAACATAAATACAAAGTAAGAGATTCACTCAGTGAGTGCAATTAGATGACCATGGTTTTGTGACAAAGCAAGTGCATAACAACATATATGGGATATTCTCATTTGTGTCAAAAATGTATTTGGATATATATTTAAAATGACTGGAAGGATACATATAAAGTACTTTGGGGAGTACACAATTCTGATTTTTTAAAATGTATGAATAGCTTTTTGTGTCAAAAAATAGCAGTAAATAAAAAGGATTCTAATGAATGAAGAAAGAGAAGAGAAGCCTTCTTGGAGAAGGTGTAACTGAAGTGGCCTTGGGGGCTGGACAGGAATGATGGGTCGGGCCAGTGGCAGAGAGGGCAAAATACAATGAAAAGAAAGTTGATAGCACTTGTGAAAGATTATAATTGTGTTGATTTAGCTTCAGAAGGTGATTCAGGCAAAACTGTAGTAGAAAAGTCTGGCTGTTGTAAACCAGTGAAGACTGAGGCCACATGCTGTTTTTAAGCCATTAGACCTTGCATATGTTCTCAAAGTTGCCTTTACCTGAAAAGAAGGTAAAGGAGAAAACACAGCTTTCTTTGGATACATAATTAAGTTATAAGAATAAATTAGGAAAATGTGGGAAAACAATTTAAGTACTAGAAAAAAGAGCCGCATTTATCTCTTAATTATCCATATATGTAGATTATCTACTTCATTTATTATCCTAGACAAATTATAAAATTCTTCCCAAATGGAATAGAGCAGTTGACAAACTTTGCTTTCAACTTTACTGCTGATACAATTACTTCTAACGTTAACTAACAATTACAAAGACAAAGGAAATTTAAAGCTTGTTTAGTGTTTATATTCTATTAGGGAAAGGCCACTAAAACAAAATTACTTAATATCGCTCCTTATTTATTAAGAAATATGCATCAAAGAGAGAGTAAAAGGGAGGGTGACTAAAAGGAACAAGAAGAAGAATCTGATCCTCTAATATATTTTACATATTGCTTTACTGGATCATCGCCGGAAAGCAAGAGTTAATCCTATTTTAAACAGGGAGAAACTGAAGCTCACAAAAGTGAACTGAATGATTTACTCAACGTCATTCAAGCAGTAAGTACTAAACTGGGACTCATGCCAATTCTTCTAAGTTTCGGGCTCTACTATACCATAGGTACCATCTTCACCACAGTCTAAAACAGGGAAAAACTGAGCATGTAGAACAAGCAAGCAGGACAGTTTTTCAGTTCTTCTAAATAAGAAAATAAACGAAAATAAAATTGAAAAGACAGACAATAACAAGTGATGGCAAGAATGTACAGAAATTAGAACTTTCTTTTTTTTTTTTTTTGAGACAGAGTTTTGCTCTTGTTGCCCAGGCTGGAATGCAATGGTACAATCTCGGCTCACTGCAACCTCCGCCTCCCTGGTTCAAGCAATTCTCCTGCCTCAGCCTCCCAAGTAGCTGGGATTACAGGCACCCACCACCATGCCCAGCTAAGTTTTTGAAGTTTTAGTAGAGACGGGTTTCACCACGTTGGTAAGGCTGGTCCTGAACTCCTGGCCTCAGGTGATCCGCCTGCCTCAGTCTCCCAAAGTGCTGGGATTATAGACATAAGCCACTGCGCCCGGCCAAAATTAGAACTCTTAAATGCTGCTAGTGGGATTATAAGATGGTACAACCAGGCCGGGCATGGTGGCTCACGCCTGTAATCCTAGCACTTTGGGACGCTAAGGTAGGTGGATCACCTGAGGTAAGGAGTTCAAGACCAGCCTGCTGGCCATCATGGTGAAACCCCATCTTTAAAAAAAAAAAAAAAAGATGGTAAACCACCTTGGAAAGGAGTCTGGGAGTTCCTCAAAATATGAAATGTAAAGTTACCATATGTCCCAGACATTCTACTCAAAGGTATACATCCAAGAGAAATGGAAATATATGTCCACACAAAAACCTGTATACAAATATTCATAATAGCAAAAAAGTAGAAACAACCTAAATGTCTGTCAACTAATGAACAGACATGTGGTATATCAGTACAATGGAATATTATTTGTGAATAAAAAGAAATGAAGTTTGGAAGTGAATACATGCCACAACATGAAAGAACACTGAAAACATTGTATTACCTGAAAAAAGCCAGACATAAAAGGGTGCATATTATATTACAATATTCCATTTATGTGAAATATCCAGAATAGGCAAATCCTAAGAGACAAAAAGTAGACTGATAGTTGCCAAGGGCTAAGGAAAAGGAATAACAAGGAGTGATGCTATGGGTTACAGGATTTCTTTTCAGACTGATGAAAATTTACTGAAATTAGACAGTAGCAATACTGAATATACTAAATTGTGAATATGACAAATATGAATATACTAAACCACTGTGAAAATACTAAAGCCACTGAATAGTATACCTTAAATGGGTGAATTTTGTGGTATGTAATTACATCTCAATAAAGTTGTCACTTTTTAAAGAGGTGAAAAAAATTAAAGGAAAAGCTCATAAAATTTGAAAAATGGAAAATATTGTAAGAATCAATTATGTAAAATTTCCTCCTTAAAAACCTCTGAATTTTATTTTATTTTTTCATTTTTTTGAGACAGAGTCTCACTCTGTCGCCCAGGCTGGAGTGCATGGTGAGATCTCAGCTCACTGTAACCTCCAGCTCCCAGGTTCAAGCGATTCTCCTGCTTCAGCCTCCTGAGTAGCTGGGATTACAGGCATGCACCACCATGCTTGGCTAATTTTTGTATTTTTAGTAGACAGGGTTTCACCATGTTGGCCAGGCTGGTCTCCAATGCCTGCCCTCAAGTGATCTGCCCCCCTCAGTCTCCCAAAGTGAATACCTCTGAATTTTAAATACAACTATGAAAAGTGTATTATTTTGGTATTATTTTAATTAGATGAAATAAAGACATAAATGCTTTTTAACTGTTAAGCAAAGTGTCTACATGATCAGTCATTAATTTATAATTCACTGTCCTTTGAGGCTGGACAATTTCATTTTGCTAGATTCCTTTAAGAGAAATCTCATTCTTTTCATTCCAAAAGCTGTTTAAATAAAAACACGAAAAATAAAAAGGTGAGTTACAGATTCTAAACTGCCTTAATAAAATACTTAAGTTGAATAGAATAGAATATGTGGTGAGAAACAAGGCAAAAGGTTTGTTTGTTTTTTTTTTTTTGAGACCCAGTTTTGCTCTTGTTGCCCAGGCTGGAGTACAATGGTGCCATCTCGGCTCACTGCAACCTCTGCCTCTCTGGTTCAAGTGATTCTCCTGTCTCAGACTCCCAAGTAGCTGGGATAACAGGCACCTGCCACCATGCCTGGTTAATTTTTTTTATTTTTTTATTTTTGTAGAGATGGGGTTTCACCACACTGGCCAGGCTGGTCTCGAACTCCTAACCTCAGGTGATCCACCCATCTCGGCCTCCCGAAGTGTTGGGATTACAGGCATGAGTCACTATACCCAGCGGCAAAAGGTATTTTTAAAGGAACAGATGACACATACATTAAACACAACTTTGGCAAGCCACAGGTACTTTTTTTGATGGCAGCTGTGGCCTGTCTGGAGCAGTGACTGCCATGATGCTGACTGCAGTGCGGGAAGCGTGGCCAGGGCCACTTGTTCCACAGAGGTGGTGGGAGCTTGGAAAAGCCAGGAGCCCCACCCTTTTCTGAGTTGGAGGGGCGGGAGCCCTGCCCTCTCAGGTGCAGCTATCAATGCCCAGCTGTAGCTGTGGACCCAGGCATTGCTGTGCTCCTGGGGCCAGGCAGGCCCCTGCCCTACAGGCTCAGAAGTGCTTGCTCCTGCTGCCTGGCATCTCCCCCACTACTGACACCCATACTGATTTTGAAGCAAAGTTGAGGCCGAGCCTGGGGCTGCTGCGACCCAGCCGGGTGTACACACACTGGGGCAGCACTGACACACCAGACCCCTGCCACAGAGGTCTCCGGAATTTGTGATGCACTGACAACCATCGGAGGGAGGTCAAGGGGGGTCTGAGTGCAGCTCAGCACAAGCCTGCTGCTACCCCTCAGCACCAACAGCCTAGGTGCTGTGGATAGCAGGTTGATGGCTGCAGGAGGCAGACAGGCTTTTAGGCAGAAAGGGGCAAATTCGGCGTGAAGCCCCACCTGCAGGCCAGGGATGGTGTGAAGCCTGGGGGGCCAGGCTGCCAATTCTGCAGACCAGAGTGAGAACTTACAGTGCTTTTCCCTGCCGACCATGGCTGCCCATGGCCACCCATGGACCAATCAGCACAAACTTCCTCCCCTCTGAAGCCCATAAAACCCCCCAGACTCAGCCAGACTCGGGCAGATGGCAGATGACCTGCCTGTGGATAGGAGCTACCAACTCTGGGTCACCTATCAACTGAGGGATGCAGAAACAACAGGACAACCTTCCTGCAGATGGTAGGTACCCAGTCCAGGTCTCCTCTCTGCTGAGAGCTGCACTCATCAGGGTAACCTGCCTGCAGAAAGGAGGTACCCACTTTTGGTCTCCTGAGAGCTGTACTATGGCTCAATAAAGCACCTCGTTGTCTTGCTCACCCTCCAGTTGTTTGTATACCTCATTCTTCCTGGACACAGGACAAGAAATTGGGACCCACCAAATGGTGGGACTGAAAGAGCTGTAACAAAAACAGGGATGAAACATGGCCCCCAACCCCACTTGCCAAGTTGCAGGAGACGAGAGGGAGAGAAGAGTTGTGGCCCTTTGGGGAGCCCAGACCTAGGAGCTCCCCAAGCCAGGGCTGTGACACACTCTTTGGGGTTCCGTGGTTCCTGGTATCTCCAAGCTTCAAGGCACTACCACATTTTCCAGTGCCCACAGTGGAAGCCACTTGCAGCACTCCTGGTCCAGTCACAGCCTCGCAGGGAGCTGGTACCCATGCTGGTGCCCAGAGCTGCCCACCGTGCTGCAGACGGCATGCCTGGCTGTGTGCAGTGGCTGGACCCTGCACTTGCTCGCTCACACACCCCCGTCACGCACCTGGCTTGCCTTTGGTGAGTGGGGGATCTGGGCCACAAGGGCAAGCCAAGCATAGCCTGCCAGGTCAAGTAGGTAGAACAAGCCCAGAGGGCTGGAGCAAAACTCAGGCAAAGGTGCCACTAGCTACAGAGGTTTCTGGCTGGCAAAGCAACACCCCAAGGATCCCATGACACTTTAACAGAGTCAGGATGTATACCATTTCCCGAGGGATTTCCTAAGGGTTGACTAATGTGAGCGCATCTCACTCCATCGTTGTGCTCATCTTCCTTGTATCCTTCCAATGGATGTCTGCTAAACACACACACACACACACACACACACACACACACTTTGATTCTGCTTTTCAAGAAATTGAATTAATCATATCCCAGAGAACATTTTTTTCTAATCCTATATTCCTCTTCATTTATCTAAAACTTCAGAATCTGCTGAATTATGAAAGGTAAATAATGTTCTCCCTTTTCACTGGATTCAAGACACGTCTTGTTTCTCATGAGAAGGGCGGTAATCCTAGCCCTGCTACTCCACTATAGCTCTACAAACCCAAGGCAAGTCACCTGACCTCTCTGGGGTCAGTTTCCTCATCTTAAAGTAGGGAAATCTGAAGTATTAACTTCCTTGTACACTTCATTGAGTATTAAATGAGTTATATAAGTGAGAATATATAAGCACTTTGATAAGTGTCACATATGTAATACAACATAAGCAATGTCTGTAAGTTATCTAATTCCTTAATAATGAAAACAGAAATTATCTGCAGTCCCCAACTTTATTTGCAGCTTCGTCTAAGATCAGCCTTAACTTATCTGGACATCCAGGCTGACAGGGTACAAGAAAATGAGCTGGATAGAGAATAATATGCACAAATAAATGAGAGGTAATTTAATTCCCAATTTATTCTCTCTTCCCTGTTCTGTTTCTGCTTCATAAGAGCCCTTCTCTAAGTATTCCTTTCTCCTTCTAAAAGCACACGTGGCTGTCGATCATTCATTACTGTCCTACTAAGGAAAGGAGACATGGAATGGAAGGGAGGAAACAATCTTAAAGATTTTTTTTAGGATCTTGAGTGTGTGCTTTCAGAAAAACAAAACAAAACAAACAAAAAAACCCACAATGAAATCGTGTGTGACCGTTATGGTGATAAGGGTGTTTGTTATATTTAGAGTGTACATATCCAGAATATCGCCTCCTTGCTTAAATCCAGAATGGTCTTAGTTTTCCGAACGGAAGAAAAAAACAAGAAAAACTTTGTTTTAGTGTTAATCCAGGTTCTAAAACAGAACTAGTTTTGGGAAAGTACTTCTCACATTGGAACCTCCATTCCTTAACTGCAGTGTGGAGCAACAGCATAGGGGGTCATCTTAACTCCTCTCTTGAGTTCCTACATCCAAGTCAGCAGCAAATGCTGTTGGCTCTATCCTCAAAACATATATAAAAGCTGACCACTTCCCATAATCTCTACTCCTATCACCCAAGTGGACACCACTATCATATCTCACTTAAGCTACTGTAACATGCCTCCTGATTTATCTGCTTCCCATCCTTTCCCCCAGTACTATCTCCTCACAATCCACTAGCCAGCATGATTCTTTTAAACCAGTACTGAGAGCCTGTCATTCTCCTGTTCAAAATCTTCCAATGGCTTTCCATTGCACCTAGAATAAAATCCAGACCCCTTTGCATGACCTATTAGGCCCAACATAATCTGCCCGTTGGCTAGCACCCCAACCTTATTTGCTACCTTTCCCTCCTTCTCTGATTTGGTCTGGCTATACTGCCCTTCTTTTTGTTTCTCAAACACACCAATGTGTTTCTGCTTCCATAACTTTTTACTTATTATTTATTCTTTTATCCAAGTGGCTTAATCCTTGACTTTACTCAAGTTTCTGCTCCAGCGCCAGCTCCTCCATGAGCTACAGTTCAAACTGCAAACACACATCCCACCCTCTACATCCATTTAATCTCTTACACTTTTCTTAGCACTGTGTGAGGTAAAGAATATTTCTACTTGTCCATTATCATTTTTCCTGCTGGAATATAACTCCACAAAGGCAGTGGAGTTTTATTTTATTCACTGCCGTAACTCCAGTGCTAACAATAGGGAGATTAACAAGTATTTGTTAAATAAGTAGATGAACAATCAGATGAACCTTAATGAAAGTGCTTAGAAAACTGCGAAGTATTATAAGTTCTTTAGATATAGGAGTCAATTTTGGGCACATCTAGTATGTTCAAAGGTTTGATAGATTTATGAATGAATGAAGTTTTTATGTCTAAGAATAATCATGTTAGGATAGATCTATATATTTAAATAAAGACATGGGTAACTATTATGGAAGATTTCTAAATGTTTCCTTTAGTTTTCTACTGTAAAAACCACTTTGATAATCCTCTGCATTTTTTCAGCACTAAGTAGAACACTCCTTAGAAATCCTAGATCTGTGTCCTTACTTAAAACAAGGCAAGTTAGGAAAAGCACCCCCCATTATATCTGGTTCCCCCATGGGCCAAAAGACTCACACTTGCAAAGATCTATTGGGAAAGTAAAAAGGGAGAACAGTAAGGGAAATATCTGAGGTTTATAAAAGGAAGGACAAAGAGTAATGGAGAGAATTGAGGAGGGTCACGATACACTATCCCAAAATACGGTACCTTGGCATTTGAGAAAACAGCAGAAGGAGGAAGGTCACTCTCACCTTCCCCATGTCCTTTTTCTAACCTTCCCCTGAAGCAGGTCATAAGACCTTCATGTGAGAGGTGTCCATTCTATATCCACAAGAAAGGAACATCCTCATCTCTGACGATACAGGGACACAGAGGAGACTCTCAACAAACAAGACTTGCTAAGTTCTTCACAGTTTATTACCATCAGGTCATAACCCTTTTGTCTAATCATACTTCTCTGTATTGATTGACTTTTTCATCAAACCTAGCATAAAAATGTACAGGTTTACTTGTTTCTTTAGGTTTTAATTTCCTTATGAAGGCCCCTATGTCACCTAACACTTATATTTAAATAAATTTGTATTTTTTTTCTTGATAATCTGTCTTGTTATAGGGGTTTCAGCCATAAACCTAGTAAAGGATAAGAAGAGAAATTTCCTTCCCCTACACAATAGAATATCGGTTAGTGCCCCACTCCCAGATTTCTATGTAGTCCTAGGGGAATCTTTAATTATGTTATTGCATTAGCTCAATATAAACAATGTATATAAATACAAGAGCAATACATGATTAAAATGTTCTGAGATAGCTTTAATCACAATACTACACTTTATCTGAATCAGTTTCCAAACATTAAATTCATTCAGTCCACAGAAGGTGGGGTCATGGGGATGAGGGATAGAACATTCCCATTCTGTTAAAATCAGAGAAAGAAGAATTCCCTTTCTTTATAATGAAGATTTCCATTTAAAAGTCTGCCATATGACTGAGTCAGATACCTTCATTCTCTTCTAGCTTACAGGTCAATAGTGATTAAGATCATAGCCTGTCAGTACCACACAGCTCCTAAATGGGAAGGGTGTGCCCATAGCTCACATCTGCTCCTTGGCCAGCCAAGCAAAGCTCTCACTGTTCTGTCAGTACTCATTCTCACTTACTTGCTTTGAAATGAATATGAGAAAAACCACTGGATTCAAGAATACCCAAGCAGAACCTGAGCATAATTTTGAATTAATCTCTTATAAGATTCTCTCTTCAAGTTTAATTTGAAAGAAATTCTTCAGTAATGCAGCCTATTTATTTATATTGACAACTGAAATAGACTAAAGTACATATTTCTAAATATAGAATTTCTGAAATTTCTTAACTAGATATTAATGGAAATAATTGCAGTACATTACAACTATGTCATACAAAAAAGAAGAAAAAACCTATGAATTAATGGATGTATTCATAAACAAAATCACCACTTGAATGTGGGAATTAGATTTTAATTAACGGCTCTTTTTGTCAAGTTTGTAAACAGTTTACCACTTGAAAGTAGTTTCCTATTTACAACCCTAATTTCCACACAGAGGAAAAGAAGGCACAAGATTAAATGATTTTCATTTTTAAATGCTGAGTAATGTACAATTTTTTCAAAGAATCCTTTATTTTCTTAATTTTTAAAAAAAATTTTATGAGAACTATAACCTGCCAATCCTACTGCAGTTTTCTTTCTCTTTCAGTATATTGGCATACAAAAAAAAAAGGGCGAATTTGTGGCTCAAAATTTTCACAGTGCCATTGTTTGCTGTACCTAGTTTTTTCAAAGAGAAAAAGCCCTACACATCTTTATTAGGATGGTATTTTAGGTGTTTTTTGTATTAACCATCTAAAGAGCAGTTAAAATAAAATACTGTAATAATTATTAAAATTGGTACTAAGCCTCCCTTTCCTCCTCCCTAATATATTGAATACTCCACATTCACCAGCATCAAGTCTTTCACTAGGAAAATGGCAACAAGAAATCTTCAACAAGTGCTGGCCTGACCCCTTTCCTTTCTCTACAGATCCAGCTGAGCAGCAAAAACTGCTTGAAATTCAGCAATCACATTTCTCACTGTTCCAGAATGACCTATTTCGCACTAGAATGAACCAGTGAATTCATACATATAAATAACTATCTGCAGACCCTGCTTTTCAAAACATGAACAGAAATAAGCAAAAAGAAGAAAAAAAAAAAGTAAAGAAAAAAAGAAGAAAGAGGGAGCAGCAGTTACAAATGAAGGTTTGATTGGATTGGTACTTTTCAATTGTTTGATATGACAATTAGAAGCAAAACAAGACTATATAACTTAGATATCAATGTGACATTTAAAGTTTTTTGGAATTGTCAATAAATAATATTCATGCTAGTCCAAATTAAAATAAGTTGGATTTTTTCTCTCTCAAAACATACATCATCATAGTCTTATTGATTTAAGCTATCTTTTCTTGGGAACTAAGAAAAAAAGCTGTAAGCATTTCTTAGCAGAATATGCCTATAAATTAGCTGCGCTATCCTTCATCGTTAAGTATTTATTGAATGCTGTATGCAAGATCTAGTTATATGCTACATACTGCAAACACAAAGTTTCTAAGACCTTCTGATCTCTCAGGATAATCTCCAATTATAATAATCTTTTAATCTCAGTCAGTGTAAAAAACTGTACATGCTAGCTTTTTCAACAAGGCTATAGGACCACACTTTATTCATCTCTGTATTTCCAATAATTAACAAAATCCTATTATGTAATGAACTCTCAATAAATGTTTGCAAATAAATTGATAAGGCTCTGCCCTTGAGCTTACAGAAGTTCAAGCAGTGTTCAGAGAACCCAGTATATAGATCATGTTAGCACTCCGTGTCATAAACCTGTTGATGCACATTGAATAAGGGGTAATGCTGCACAGTAATATCTGAGAGAAGGAAGACAAATGAGGACAGCAATATGCATAAATAAATGTTCACTGCCTGGAAAGAGTTTCCAGATGTGGCATGGGGGAAGGAGATTCCAAACAGAGCCCAACGGTCTTGCTTGGTTCAGGAGACAGAGTTTAGGGCTCTAGGACACCAATTTGGCCAGAATCTGCTGAGAAGAGTACCAGAAAGGAGGGAGCTGCACAGAAAGGGCAAGTGAGCAAGCTCTGGAGACAGGCACAGTCCAACTGAGTCTTTGGTTGAATACTGGTCTGGTCATATATAAAAGAAAACTACTGAGGCCAGAGAAAAAACCATCATTAAGGTATAAGTGGAAAATATCTGGAACTTATAAAGGCCTGGCAAGCTCTGGAGACAGGCACAATTCAACTGAGTCTTTGGTTGAATACTTGTCTGGTCATATATAAAAGAAAACTACTGACTCCAGAGAAAGAATCGTCATTAAGGAATAAGTGGAAAATATCTGGAGCTTATAAAGGCCTTGATACTCAATGAGCTTGGATAGAAATGACCTGCTAATTCACAGGGCATTGAGTCAAGGGCTCAGAAGGGCAATGCCTCACTAGTGTGGCCAAATTAGCCCTTGACTATAAACACTGTTCAGGATTTACCAAAAAGGCTTACAAGCAAGCCAAAGATGATCAAACTGTGCCCAAGCAACTTTATTCTTCCCAGAACAAGGCCCAGAAATATTTTTTAAAAAATTTTAAATCAATACCAAACAACATAATATTCATAATGTCTGTCATCCAGTCAAAATTACCAGGCATGAAAAGAAACAGAAAAAAAATACCCCATACTGAGGAGAAAAAACAATCAATATAAATAGACATATAAATAGGTGATAGAATTAGTGAACAAGGCATTTACTCCGGTATTAAAATATATTACTGCTTAAGAAGGAGAAGGAATGCATGAACATGATCAAGAGCAAAATGAAAGTTGTAAAAAGGATCCCAATCAAACGTCGATGGATGAAATGGTATGCTAACATGCTTCAAGTTCAAAATATTCTAAATTTAATAAATATTGTATTTTCATAAAACTTTACTTCCTCTGATATCTTCTGATATTTTAACTCAAAAATAGGGTAACGTGGAAGTAGATATTATGTCACATCTCATTGGTCCCAAACTTTTTCTTAATTCACCGTTCATATTCTTAATTAATCTTTCTAATGTTCTTCATCTATTCTACCTCCATTTACAGATAGAAAGTCATATTCCTAAAATTGCCTAGCATATAGTGATCAAGTTGACTGCAATCTAGAGTTTGCTAATACCTCACCATACCTTCTTGCTTTCACCCAGACCTCTTTCATCCAGACGTGGCAGTACTGAAGGGAAGGTATGGGCAGGGCATCAGAGTCATGCCTTCCCATCTGAACTCTGCCTCTGTCTGAAGACCATATGGGCATGTGGCTAACCTGGCTAGATCTCAATCTCTTTATCTTCTAAATTAAAAGATGGGATGTAATCTGCAATTTTTAAACACATTTTAGCTAGTGAGCCTTTAAATCTAATGTGCAAGAGAGAGAGAGATGCTATGCTAAGCTTGTATTGTGTGTATATATGCTATACACATACATATATATATATAGCATATATACAAATATAAATCATCATTTATATTAGTGACTGTTAATGAAAGACAAATAGGTACACACACTAAATGTCTGATTGAAACAAATTAGGCAAGAAAATAATGTTATAGCCAAAAATGAGAAATAAAGTTGTTGTGTGCTAGTAGCCCCACATTCTGTTTGTGATGGTATAGGATACTAAGTGATTTTTATATTCTTAGTTGTGGACATTTGTTTTTCAAACTATGTATACACATATACATACATATATATAGCATATATACACATATGTGTATGTGTTGGGAAAACTGTTTTCTTAAATTTTCTTCTAATGTATCAAGAATGGAAGGAAATATGAATGGGGTAATAAATGTCAGCAAATCTAGTAAAGCAAATGAAAAATATGGGGAAGTGGACAGAAAAAAAGTAACTCTGAGATGTTCTCTGATGGAGGACAGCTACTGAGGGGCTCTCATAAAAGTCACAGAGGCACCATCAAAAAGTAATAAATCTCTCTGAGAAATGTCCCCACTGAATTAAGCACTCCTCACATAAAAAATATCCAATTTTAGGTATACCTATTTTAAAATTCTCTTTTCTTGTTAATCTGGAAAGTCTGTCCCCAGAATCATTCTATATCCTGTATCAGTCTGCTTTGAAATAATCCCTGAACACTACACCTGAAATAGTCATGCCAGGAATGAAACTGTGTATAACTATTCTTCAGAAAATTGGCTTTTCAAAAGAAAATGTGCATCAGATTTAAGGCATAATTAGTTAAGAAATATCCATTTCAGTTTCTTCTATTGTTTTAGAACTTTTACATGTAGAAGAAATTTATAATTATTAATTTTATGAGTCCTTTAAACAACATAATCCTTTGTATGTCTCTTTCAGTTATAGAAATAGACTTGTGGCAGTTAACTATTTGTATTACACAGCAGTGCTGTATATGAAGGTCATGAAGCTAATTTTCATTATCATTCTAATGAAATAAACAAGAAAGTACCCCTCCCAAAGAGTTTATACTCCATTATATGAATATAACATGTACACATTTTACAAAATCCAATTCCCAGAACTTCACAATTGTTTATGTATCTATTGTACATCATAACAATTTGCTTACTCTTAAAGTACTTCTGATTTGTTTTGTATCTTACAGAGTTTATTCCATTCAATTCCCTATAAGTTGTCTCTTGTTTCCAAATTATTATAAATTCAGTATGACATCAAGCATAAATCATCATTTATATTAATTGAGTGTGATTGTTAATGAAAGACAATTAGGTATACATCACTAAATGTCTGATTGAAACAAATTAGGGAAGAAAATAATTTTACAGCCAATAATGAGAAATAAAGTTGTTGTGTGCTAATAGCCCCACATTCTTTGTTTGTGATGGTGTAGGATACTAAGTGACTTTTATATTCTTATTTGTGGACATTTGTTTTTCAAACTACGTATATCAGAAAGACATTCAAAGGGGCAAAATTTACCCTGATACTGAGTGGAGCACACAAATGCCTGGCACACTGAAAATGTTTCAAGCTTGGTTGGCTTTTCAATGCAGGTAAAGAAAATTAGAGATAGGCCACTGAATGCTAATCACACTACTGCATCTATTCACCACATTTAAATTCTTACGGTGAACATATTTATCGTCGGCTTGTGATGCTACATCATTTTTTAATATTGCTCTCAAGCTGCTTGATAGAATTCCATGTCCTAAGTCCAGAAAACCACGGTAAATGACAAACATGTAGCAGATTTCTTATCTGGAATATTAACAGAGTGTCTCCAATCCTATACAGAAATGTAGTTCAAAAAATGTAGTAATTTCATTATGGTGTCCACTCTTTTAAGTGTATACAAGATCATAATCCCCAAGCAATTTTTTAAATGACTGCATCAATTACCTGACAACTGGGCAAATTCAAGACATATCAGAAAAAAACCTGAGGAATAATTATTCGGAAATATAGGAAGGTATCCATATGTCCAAGTGCAATAACCTGATAGAACAGTAAGTTCTCAAGTTAAGCAAACAAAAGTATTCACCTCTTCCTAGTACCCAACGGAAAATCAGAATGTTCACACTGGAAGAAAAAAAAAAACAGAAACAGGAGAAGCATGAGCTTTACTGTTTCTTTTAAACCTAAGTTAGTTTTTATATGAGAATTGAGTATGTATACAGGTTGAAGCTGATACAAAAAATTTATAGTATTTAAAACTTTCTTTCTTTAAAAAGCTCACACTATCATATACATAAACTTAGGGCCTTAAATTCTAGAACTGACGTTATTTTTTACACCAACTGTTTCTATGTAAACCTCATTGGCTCAATTCATTACAAAACGGATGCGGTAGGCACTGAGGCAAATTGGAAAGCACAGGACACAGACAGAAGTCAGCTCAAGCTGCTGGGAAGAAGGAGAAATGCAGACACAGTATTTTCACATCTTTCCATCTTTAAGAAAAAAAGAGTAAAATCTCCCAGTTTTTAAATATTTACAACTAATTAAAGGTTGAAAAAGTTATTTCTCTGAGTAGTTCTACAAAATGATCCGCATATACAGACCATGTCAGTAAAGAGCAACTGAGCAAGATGAAAAGCAGTAAGAATTAGAGCTATCGGAGATGAAAGAGAAGGCCCCAAGATATCTTCTCATTTGGCCCCTGCCTGCAGACAGGTAAGATATTCATCTGGTTTAAAAGCTGAGGCAGTCAAGGCTCAGAGATTAAAATGAGCTTGTCGGAAATCACACCGAAAGTAAATAACATGACAAGCTGACCACCTTCCATGACTGTTTTTGTTTTTAAGCTAAATAACCATTGGCTTGGAAATTTTACTTAATAAGTCATGGTCTGAAAAAGATGAAAAGAAAATTTTGAAATAAACGTCACAGTGAACAAAATTGCCATAGAAGGAGTGTAGTAAACAAAAAAGAAAGCAGAAACAAGAAAAACACTGAAGTTAAGAAAGCATATAATAAGGAGCATAGTAAGGGCTTCTTTGCCTTTTATTAGTAAAATTATTAAAGAATAGCGTTCTAGGAGAAAGAACAACAAAACATAAAGCAGGTGGAGAATCAAGTTAGGTAGTTAAGAGATTAACTGCAAGGTAGTGAATATCATTAATTCAAATTGGGCAATTAAAAATAATAAAACTGGTTAATAAGATAAAGAATAATGGGATGACAGATGCATAATACAGGTTTCAAAAAAATTTATGTGCACAAAATTTCTTATCACTCAAAAAAAGAAAACAGCTCAGATAGATCCATCCTGGAATTAACACCCAGCTATTTAATTCCCAATCTGGCCAGCAGCCTTGTATCCTCAGCTTTAGCAGGGCTGAGGGTAACTCTCTGCCCTTCAGGTAGGTGACCCTCAACCAGAAACAGAGAAAGAATATATTTTAAAAAATGGAATTGGTGAAAACAGTAATTTTCATACTTTTGTTAGGGCTAGTAATATTTCATTTGTTATTTCAAGTGTGTGAAACATTTAAGAGAATCTGACACATTAGGAAATCGACATTTAAGGCTTGTGGTTTTTATTTAAAATATTTTAAAGCAATTAGTAGTAATCTTGACATTTGAATTTGAAATACTTAAGGACAGTTTGATTGACTACGTTTATATAGAGTGTTTGAAAACTGACTAAGGCATGCATTTGACTTTCAGTGTGAAAGTGGTGCTTAAGTGCTCAGGAAGACTTGTATTAGATTTGTAAGGCTGCCTTCCCAGAGATTTAGAGTGCTTGGGAAAATTAAGCATATTGGGGGTTACAGTTTGAAAAGTCTAAAGGAATGCAATTAATCAAGTTTGAAAATGATGTGAAATGTTTAGGAGAATTTAATCTGTCAAACGTATAAGCTAACTGATCACTAATTAAGGAACAAATGAAAATTAGTGTTTTAAATATAATCCCAAATTACTAGATTTATTAATAAAATAACAAGATTTATAAATTGAGCTTAAAGGCTTATGAAAACACTCAGCTTCATAAATTAAAACACAGTAACTATTAGTATATCTTTCATATACAAAAGACCCTCAAATATTGAAAGCCCAAATGACTATGAAGATGACATTAATTTCTCCAATCAAAAAATGAGCGTTTTTCAAAAAAAAATTGAGATATTAATAGGTAGTCCCTAAAGAAAAGGTGTCTGTGGTTTGGGGGTGGGGGGAACTCAGGAAGGAGCTACTAACTACAGTCCCTCTTAGAAATTCCTGGTGCTAAGAAGGATTGCAATTAAGAAATGTTTTATATTTCAGTTTTTGACACAGGAGTTTGTGAATGCTTATTAACATCTTGCAGAATTGCCAGAAATGCTCTAGAAAGCAGTTTGGGAAGCCCTACATTAGACAGCAGGGAAAAACTCCTTCAAGGATTCTTCTTCGTCGGAATACTAGGAACCGTAAGGAATGAAAACGAAAGAGATGGCAGGAGGCTGAAGTTTCCATTATTTAGTATTACCACATAACAGCTGGCAGGTAGGCTGCCTTAATGACATGGTATAGTTCTACCTCAGGATTTTTTCACGTATCATCACTGCTCAAAGGAAAGCACTGTTTGTGCTTTCCTGAGTATAACACTTGAGCCTGTTCTCTTCTTAAAACTCCACGCATATATAAGATTTTCACTATAACCTATATCCTGGATGATTCCAAAATCCTTATCACCAGTCCTGACTTCCATCTTCAGATTCAAACCCAACTGCCTAAGGGACATCCCTGCCTGGTGGACCTAAAATAACTTCAAATTCAACATAGTCAATACTGAGTCCATTCTTTTCCATCCAACAGTTGTTTGTACCACAGCTTTCCCACAATTCCGTTGCAGTATCCCATCTACCCAGGTGCTCAATCTAAAAACTTAAGAAAATTCTAGAGTCCCTCATTTCCCTCAGCCTCCACATGGGTAAGACCTTTTGCAACACATCCCTGATCCCACTTAAGTTCATCCTTTTTTTCCATTTTGGTTTTCACTACTGACATTTAGGATGTCATTCTTTTTTTTCCCTGGGACTTTGCAATCTTCTCTGGTGGGTTGTCTGTCTTTTTTTTTTTTTTTTTTTTTTTGCAAGTCTTTTCATTTTTAATACTCAAAAAAGTTTCATTTTTTATTTAGCTTTCTGACTCTGCTTGCGCCTTCAACACTTTCACAATGATTTTCTGCTCCTCAATAAGGAAAGCATGCTTGATCCTGTCATGAACACATTTAGCACACGTGGAACCACCATAGGCCCTGCTGAGATGTTTCTTTGTTTTGGACAATCTCATAAGAACTTTAGATCTTATAGCACGAACCCCTCGAAGTCTGCCTGGGCACACAGCACATGCAGATTTTGGTGTTTTCCCAACCTTCTTGGTATAAAGGTAAAAATGCTATTACCAGGGATTCGGGACAGCCCAATTTTGTTAGAGGCTTTATTGTAGGAAAGCCTATGTCGGTATGTCAAACCTGGATCCTTTTGAGTGCCTGAAGACAACCTCCCCAGAAGAGCGGTTGTCTTTCTTATGATCTCCCTCTGTAGTCCATAGTATGCAGGTGTTTCGAATTTTGTTTTTTAGCATAAGTCATTCAAGGCTTCCCCATCATGTATATATAATATTCTAAATTCTTGGTATAATATCCATAGTCCTTCATGCTCTGGCTTCTACTTATCTCTCTAGACCCCTCTCTCACTATGACCTCCAGGCTTATGCTGTGTTCTGGACACATCCAACTTGTCACACACGCAGTGATCCTTCTGATCTCTCTATCTTTATACATGTGGTTTTCTCTGGAACACCCTTACTATATTCCCTTCTCCCAAAAAACTCCTAACTCACCCATGAAGATTCAAATGAGATGCCACCTCCTCTGGGGAGCCTCCCCTACCCTTTACATATTTCCTTATTTTTCTGGCCTAGTTCACCACACTTTATTCATATATGCAAAAGGCACTCATTTCAAATTGCTGAAATTATTTGCTTTACATAGCTGCCAGGCCACTAAGACTGGAACAATATGGAGTATTTTCCAGATATTTTAAAATCTTTGAAAAATATCTAGCATAGTACCTAAATTAAGTCACTACTCTAATTTATTTTTATTTTTATTTTTTATTTTTGAGATGGAGGCTCACTCTGTCACCCAAGCTGTAATGCAGTGGCACGATCTCGGCTCACTCAACCTCCACCTCCCAGGTTCAAGCGATTCTCCTGCCTCAGCCTCCTGAGTAGCTGGGACTACAGGCGTGTGCCACCACACCCAGCTAATTTTTGTATCACTTAGTAGAAGCAGGGCTTCACCATATTAGACAGGCTGGTCTCGAACTCCTGACCTCATGATCCACCTACCTTGGCTTCCCAAACTGCTGGAATTACAAGCTTGAGCCACTGTGCCTGGCCAATACTCTAATTTTTTTTTAAGTCTAAGTTATAATTTGACTATTTTCTTCTTTGCCTAATTCTCCCTTAGAAATTCCATCAGAAATTTCCATCTCACTATCTTATCTATTTCCTCAACTTTTCTTTTTTTGTTTTTTTCTTAAATTGGCCAGTCGTAAATGATAAATGTCCCCTCCTATTTTTCCTACTCATTTCTATAATTAAAGCACAAAATATAGTCTAGTTTCAAATATCTTGATTTTAATATATGTCCCTTCTCTTCTGGTCACAAATCCACATGCCTGAAGGACATTAGAATCTGAAGTACTTGGGCTGATTCTTCTGTTAGAGGCCTTAGTCTTTCTTCCTCTATGGGGAAAATTGATTCAATTCAAAAATTACTGAGCGACCACAAAGTAGTCACGTCAGGTATGAAGATAACAGTTTTCCCTACGTAGCAAAAACTACTCATGACAGTGACCCTTTCATTCTTTTGAGCCCTATTTAAGCACTCCAAGATTTAGTACAATTTGCTATCTACAAGAAGTCTTTCCTAATCACCCTCTCTCTGTTGTTTGTCCTTTGTGTTTAAATAAAACACAAGTATTTGGTTATACCATGGTACTCATAATTTTATTCATTAATATGTTTCCTTCTACTTGCTGTCAAATTTCTCTGTCTCTAGTTTTTGTCTTGCCTCAGGAGCAGGACCATTATTTGCTGTTTATTTCTGTGTCACTGATAGAACCTAATGTAGTGCTCTGCATACTTTATGAACTCAAAAAACACATGTGCTGTAAAAGGAAACATTATAGGACTATGATTTTCCTGATTCATGTATTAATATAGTTAATCTAACAACTCATTAATAGACTTTTTATAATCAAGTTTCTAGAAAGTCAGGCTTAGATAAAGCAAAAGAGGATGCCAGTACCTTATTAAAAATATAAATAAATTCAAGGGAATGTGACATTCCAATAGCCTCTTATCACTCTTGTTAAGTGCTCAGGGTGAGGACTGCTCAGGGTCAGATGGGAAGCTCCTGCATGACCCTGGCGTGGATAATCATGTCCTGAGGTTGTGCAAGGGGAATGCCACTAGTCCCAAATCAACAAGCTCATTCTATTCATAGCCTGGAATAAATTACGCACTTCAGGGAATGGAAACTGCTATTCTCCCCAGGAGGAACCAGGGCTATATGAGCAGGTCAGAGTACCTGCCTTGGGCATGTCAGGTGCCCAGCCAGCTGTGAAGTTCTTTCTAGCCTTGCTCAGTTGGAAGCAGCATAATAGGGCCCATTGTTAACACTGAGAAAATCAGGACCCTCAACTTTAGAAAGAATGTGTTTCTCTTTTTCTAAAACTCAATGAAGAAAGTTCTGGAATAAGGCCTTAAGGATTAATGAAATTGCAGCATTCATATTTTTGTCAGAAAATTAAGAACATCTAATATTCCAATGAGGAGGAATTAGCTGTAGACTAACTTGTTACTTGAATTAGACATTTTGCACAAGCTTCTATGTAATGGGAATGCATAATCTACTCATTTTGAACCTATTTAATCCCCCTACATTATAACAATAGCAATTCCTGATCATTTCCCTGTATTTTTAAATAATTCTGCAGAACAAAATTTAGTAAAGATTAACCTGTGACTGGATTTCCATGTTACAGAACTTCAAAAAATAAAGAAGGTGGCCCATAACCAGTGGTATCTGATGGGTCACCCACTGGCTCCAGAGCACTGCTTGATCAGGTCCTGTCATCAGACTTGCTTCACAATGTCCATTCATTATTATTGCAAACACATGCTGCATTGTGCTCTTTGTATAGGTCTACAATTAACTTTCGCCTGCCTTCATTCCCACCTCAAAAAACCAGGCAGTAGGTGAAAGGAAAACAGCTTGAGAACAGGATCTTAATGTCACTTAGTGGAACACAAACTCTCTGTGGAGAAGGGGAAAGGCACAAAATTCCCCTATTCCAATGTTGTGGAACAAAGAGGTTGATACACAGCCTAAATAGAACTAGTTTTTGTTTTGTTTTGTGTTGTTTTTTTCTGAGACGGAGTCTCACCCTGTTGCCCAGGCTGGAGTGCAATGGCACGATCTCGGCTCACTGCAAACTTCACCTCCTGGGTTCAAACAATTATCCTGCCTCAGCCTCCCAAGTAGCTGGGATTACAGGCAGCCGCCACCACACCCAGCTAATTTTTATATTTTTAGTAGAGACAGGTTTCACCATATTGGCCAGGCTGGTCTTGAACTCTTGACCTCGTGATCCACCCGCCTCGGCCTCCCAAAGTCCTGGGATTACAGGCATGAGCCACTGCGCCTGGCCAATAAAAACTAATTTAAATCAGGTAGCAAAGCACCACTAGTTATCCAAAATAATGAAAAATGGGGCTTATAATAAGATATAAGTTCTATAAATAATTCTATTATGCGTAATCTTTGTAAGAGACGATGTTTCAGATTTGACCATTGCATATTAACTAAGATATTTTATAGAAGACAATAAAAAACCTTTTTAACCGCATGACACAGATAAAGAAAAGCTCTATGTACTGAATATGTACTTGGTTGCTATCCATAAGTAAAGACTTATAAAGTTCCTGTATCATTGAGAAAAATCTAATTGATACAATTATGAGTTTATTGTTTGATCTAACAGTTTCATTGTGGCTGGATACAATGGCTCACATGAATAATCTCAGGGCTTTTGGAGGTGGAGACAGGAGGATCACTTGAAGCCAGAAGTTTAAGACCAGACTAGGCAACATAGCACGACTCTGTCTCTACAAAAAAATCATAAAAATCAGCCAGGCCTGGTGGCACATGCCTGTATTCCTAGCTACTCAGAAGGCTGAGGCAGGAGGATCCTTTGAACCCAGGAGTTTGAGGCTGCAGAGAGCTGGGAGATAGAGCAAGATCCTGTCTCTAAATAAATAAATGTTTCACTGATGTATCCTTAATGCCTAGAACAGTGCCTTGAAGCACTCAAATACTGACTGAATAAATGAATGAATGCCTATCCTTAATCACCATATGTATGTTATTTTATTTAAAAAATAACCAAAAACAAAACAAACTTTAAAAGCTCAGAAAATTAAAGGAGTTTCGGATTCAGCCCTTCACTGTTAAATAATTTTTAAGTGAATAGGCTATACCATTAAGAAAATCTTTTTGTCCAGGCATGGTGGCTCACACCTGTAATCCCAGCACTTTGGGAGGCTAAGGCGGGTGGATCACAAAGTCAAGAGATCAAGACCATCATGGCCAACATGGTGAAACCCTGTCTCTATTAAAAATACAAAAATTAGCTGGGTGTGGTGGCACCCACCCATAGTCTCACCTACTCAGGAGGCTGAGGCAAGAGAATTGCTTGAACCCAGGAGGCAGAGGTTGCAGTGAGCCGAGATCCTGCCACTGCACTCCAGCCTAGTGACAGAGCAAGACTCCCTGCAAAAAAAAAAAAAAAAAAAAAAAAAAAAAAAAAAAGAAAATCTTTTTAATGTTTTTTGGCAACGGAATACATAAAATGATGACAAATAGAAGCACACATTTATATGCTCTACACACAATCTTGACAAAAACGTAAAGCAAGAAAGAAAATCTTTCTAAGTTATACAGAGTAACTGTTTATTACATAAAAGGAAAATGCTACATAAATCTAATTGATACAAAAATATGTTTACAATTTAAAAGTTTTCTTTATTTTTAAAGATGATGACAAGAGATACTTTGTTACTCTATATTTTTAATATCTATTCCAACCTTAAAATTTTGCTTTCATTCGAAAGACTAATACTCTAATTCTAGGCACTAGGAGACAGATGGAATCAAATTAATAAATATTAAAAACATCTTTAAAAGGCAATGAAATATTATACTCTAAATTATAAATCACATTTTGGAAAAGGGCTTACTATGTACCAGGTATTATAATAGGTGCTATATATATCATAATATTAAAATATGTAGTTTTTATTTCATATAAAGTGCTAAGTACAATACCCATATATTTGACTCTCACAAAAATCCTATGAAGTAGATGGGATAGTCCCCATTTTAAACATGAAGAAGCTGAGCATACAGATATTAAATAACTTGCTGATAGGTCACATAGCTAATATATGACAAAGCCAAGATTCAAATTCAGGGTCTGGCTCCTGACTTCATGTTCTTAATCACAGTGCTATACTTCATAAACAATTACATTTTAATTTTTTGTGAAAATATCACAAATTAAGTATATTGTTGGAAAACGTAAAGATTGCAAGGTTCTTCAAACGGACTGCACCATGGACTACACCACAGTCATGCCAATGGTGACCCCTGTGACCCACACGTACACCTCTAGATAGCCTCCTAGAGCCAGAAAGTCTAAGGTAACAGAAAAATCACAAAAGGAGAGGAATAGCTAGCTCCTGCAGTGCCTGATTACCCAACCTTGTGACAGTCCACCATTGTTCCTGCCTCAACTGATAAGTTGACCTTGTGACACTGGACCCTGTGGCCTGATTAACTGACCTTATGACACTCTACCACTCTTCCTGCCTCAAGTGATAGGTCAGCCTTGTAACACCGGATGCCGTGACACCCCCCTGCCCCCAGCTTACAAAAAACACTCTAAACTGTAACTTACCATTACTTACCCCCAACCTATAAAACCAGCTCCTATCCCACCACCCTCTGCTGACTCTCTTTCGGACTCAGCCCACTCACACCCAAGTGAATAAACAGCCTTGCTGCTCACACAAAGCCTGTTTAGGTGGTCTCCTCATTCAGAGTGCACTTAGCAAAGATAACTTACAGTCTTTTAATAAATCCACTTATAAATTTCCCTTAAAATATGGACTTATGTTTTATAGTAATTTATTTTACCATGAATGGGAGTGCATGCATACAGCAGGAAAGAAAAGGAAATAATCTCTAGAGAGAAATGAGTATAATTAGAAAATCAACATTATAGAAATGTAAAACAAATGCCAATTGTGTGTTCACACAAAAGCAAGACCTTGAGTAACATATACTCAAAGTCAGGAAGGGAAATGTAAATGACTATTAATATTGTCTACTGCATTATTTATCTGCAAAATGCTTTACAGAAAATGCCCACGAGGAACTATCCAAACAGCACTGCCTCCTGCCTCTGCCTCTTCCTATAGTATGCTCTCATTCCTAGAGCATTTCAGAAAAGCATGTGCAAGAAAACAACATGTTCCTCACAGTCACCCCTGATTACCAAAAGTGCTATCGAACTCATTAGTCTAACATTTAGTTCATTAGAGCATCTGCTTCTGATATCGCCAACACATGACCTTAATCTGTGGCCAAAGGTTAGGGCTGAGTGATACATGCATTATTTCTCCTGTTTTAGTGTGATTTTTACTCTTTATTCTTTGGCTGCATATAAAATTTCCTACTTCTCCACACTGGATCTTTTAGAAAAAGGTTTTCTTTTTTTGTTGTGTGATGGTTGATGTGTATGTGCTTGAATAAGTTTTTGTCTTTTGCTTTTTTTATATTGCCACCACACAGTTTTGGCAAAACTATTTACAGGAAAGTTAAGATTCCCCAAGAATTGCTCAGATATCCTCTATTTTCAATACAGTTTTCTCCTGAAAGAAGTGCCTTAGCCTGTCAATTTCCCTCTCCCCCAACTTTTTCTTTTGCCCCCAACACAGGCGAAGCTCTAAAAAGCAACATGGAGCAGTTCTTAAAATAATTGAGAGAAACTACTTAAAGATCAGCAATCATGTGTGCAGGCCAATTCCTAAACACAAATCTTAAAATAAATGTCACTGTGGGCACTGAAATATATTCAGTTACTATGTTTATATTTCCATTTGATAACTTTAATATAAACAAATTATTTTCTAGTGTTTTCATGTTACTGAATCTTTAGTAAAGATATCACCGAGTCTTTTCCTTAGAGCTTACTTTCTAGGATGAATGAAAAAAACCAGCAGTCTGAATGAAAGCAAACCCGAGTTTCATCCTATTTCAGCACACCTCAAACTGTCGTCTCATTGTCACCTTTCATTAGCTGATACTCCCTATTTCTGTTTTCTTGTCTATATACCAACGGAGCACACACAAAAAATCACTGCAAAATATTAGATCTCACAGATTTTGCTATTGAGAAATGGGAAAGTAAAACAAAAACCTACATTCCTAAATGATGAGTCAAAATCAGTATTTTCATATGCAAAACTATTATTTTTGCAAAATAATATTTTTTTTGCAAGACATAATACTATTATGATACACCACTCACAAAATGAATAATTCAAATTTCCAAAGAACCTAGGGATGGGAGTTCTTCTCCTGATCCAAACTAAAGACCACCTACCAACCAGCATTCTTTAGGAAAATATATTAAAGAATGCAGTAAGTTTGAGTCAGTGACTGGAAGTTTATTTAGGGTAAAGGATCACTTTATACTCCTGTTGTTGACATTAGTAAACTGTCTTCACAAAATAAGAGATGCATATTTGCTTATGCCTACTTTAGTCTATATTTTTAAAGTTTTGGCCAACTTCACCAAATGAGTCCAACAAATTCATCTTAAACACTGCAAATTTCAGGTCATCTAGAGGTTAAGTGTAAACTGGGAAGAAGTAAAGGCATTTATATTCCTGAAATGAATACATATTAAGCATGACAATTTCCTAAGATATGAGATATGTTAAAAAAAAAAAAAAGAAAAAAGAAAAAGAACTGGAGGGATGCAAGAAAACTTATTTTAATTCCATTCATGGAAATTTTTAGGTCTTTGACCTTGGCATATTTTTTTAACACCTCTGAGCCTCAGTTTCTTCATATGTAAAATAAGAAGGCTGGACTGTTATAAACGCTATGGTTCCTAAAAATTCTAAAACTCCAAACTTAAGCAAATTCAAGAATTTTAAAAAACAAACATAATTACAGGCATTTAAGCCCAGGAATGACTAAACCAGCCTACTACAATATGCAATGGTACTAAAAACATTTCATTTTGGCTCAAAATGTTATTCTACTTTAATAAGAGTGCTACCCAGATAGTAAGCAAATACCTGTACATTGAAAATATTTTTACAGCAAGCATAAACAGTTTGACAGTAATTTGTATCATTCTCATGGGAAAATAACTTCTCCAATCTTATCTTTCTAGTCTATGTAGCAGTGCCAATTTATAGGCATATAAAATTTGAAATCTCTTCTGTGCATCAATTATAACTTACGCAGCTCCCTGAGCAGCATTTAAAAAGCAAAGAAGTGCAAACAATATTCTGCTTGCTGACATAGTAAAAAATTTAGCTAACATAGCTTTACAACTTCACAATTTAACCGCAATCAAATATCCGCTTTTCAAGAAAGGAAAACGACTAGGGCAATATCCTAAGAATAAAAATCCATGTTCAACTAAACCATCCCTGAAATTATCTAACTAGTTGTTCAAGGAAAAGGGCTAGAGTTTGGAAACACGGCTAATACTATTTCTCTTTGTTATCTAGGTACCACAAGCTATACAATTGTGTATTTTATTTAAAACAAAAACAAAAACAAAAAAAGAATGCTTGAAACCAAAAACATACATACATATTTAAGCCACATATTAGAAAACTAAAATGTAATGCAACATAATCTTACCCCATTTATCCTGATGTGATTATTACATATTATATGCCTATATTGAAATATTTCATGTACCCCATAAATATATACACCTACTATAAACCTTAAATAAATAAATAAGGGATTTTAAACTTAGGGGCTTTCTCTGCTTGTACTATACAGAAAGACGAAATAAAGCTACACAAAAATAAACTTGGAAGGCTTGAAAGTTTTGTAAGAGTTCTGGAAGAATCAATAAAAGTGGGTCATGATCAAAACTGAACAAAATGGATAACACTTATATCAGCTAGAATTTAAGTTAGCCTGGAATAAGAACTTCCTAAATGAAATATTTAGAATTTATATCTATTAGTAACTTTAGGAGTATTCTATGGAGGGTGACAAGGAAGGGGCAGGTAATGAAATGTTTTAAACCTTTGAAAAATGGCAGATAGTTTTGATGGAAGGTGATAGCTTTAGTGGACTATGCTAATAGAAATTTGGGCTGATATTTACATATAATCTTCATTAGTGTTACCAGAACTATGTTATAGTTTTGTGTTGGAGGAGAGGATCCTTTTTAAGCTAGATGTGTTTATAGGTATTCAGTTATCATTAAAAAAATATCTAAACCTGAAAAAGAACCAGAAAATCTTTTGTACGCCCTTCTATTTTCCTGGGCAGGTAACCAAGTGAAACATAACACCTGTATATTCTTACAGTCCAAAGGGCCCAAAGAGTCAACAAAAATTCTGAAAGTCCACAAGTGTAAAAATCCTATTTCTCAACTCCCTAATTTTAGATTACTCTGATGGAATGGCGCTTTTGAGAATTTCCTCTAGAGCAATCATGTGCAGTTATAAGAGGTGCAGAGGCAAGTAGTTTTTGGTCAGCTGTAGACTAGAGATAGTCCTAGAGTGCCCTGCTAATAGCACATGGCTTGACTAAAATACAGAGCATAATTTAGTCTCTAATTTGATCAGTTTGAAAATCAGACCAAAAAAAATTGGGCGCTAGGCTAGAACCTGGCATATCAGATATCAGCCCAAAGGCACATTTTCTTCAAAACTATTTTGGAGGTCTTGTAGGTGAAACTACATCAGGTTCATTCACTTCCCTCTATTTTCATTTAAGATTCAGTTTCTTTTGTTAAACCACATAGCAGTTTTTAAAAATCGCCTGCTAAAGTAATAAACCTAAAAATTTCATCCAATTCAAATCAGACTATATTTACTTCAGATTAAACAAAATTTTATTAACATTCTAGACAGCTAAGACCCTAGAAGAAGAAATTGACAGTTTATATTTTTACCACCAGTCATAGCTTATTTTACATATGTGTGTATATATCATTAATTCTTGGAGCAACTCATGCTATATAAGAATATATAGAGAGCATGAGTCAGCTAAAGGCCTATTTCCTAAAAGAAGGATCAGATGACAAAGCTCACTGACTTTAAAAAGCTTTCATGGCACAATATTTTAGATGAAAACGTTTAGTCTATTCTTTAATTCACCTAAAGACACACGTAGCAAAAAAAAAAAAAACCATTTTGAGTCAAAAGAAAATATCTTGTCAGCTGGGCGTGGTGGCTCACGCCTGTAATCCCAGCAATTTGGGAGGCAGAGGCGGGCAGATCACAAGGTCAGGAGATCGAGACCATCCTGGCTAACACGGTGAAGCCCCATCTCTACTAAAAATACAAAAAATTAGCCAGGTGTGATGGCAGGCGCCTGTAGTCCCAGCTACATGGGAGGCTGACAGAAGAATCACATGAATCTGGGAGGTGAAGGTTGCAGTGAGTGAGCCGAGATTGTGCCTCTGCAACCGAGCCTGGGTGACAGAGCAAGAGTCCGTCTCAAAAAAAAAAAAAAAAAAAAAAGGAAATACCTTGTCAACGAAAAGCAAAAGGAAAAAAAAAGAAAAAATCTCAGCAGTCAGTGAATGCTTCTATAAACATCACAAAATTTCCATTTAAAGTCGCCAGAAACCCTTGGGTTCCCAATACAGTTTCAATCTTGTCTTTGCTTCTGTATATTATACTTGATATTGTTGTTGTTTATGTGTGTGTGTGTTTTGTTTTTTAGTTTGCTTATGTGAACAATAATAAGGAGAAAAATATACATATGAAATTTTTAAAGCCGGTTTTATCTAAGAAAGTAATTATAAATTTGAAAGACATCAACACATATCTTTGTAGAAGTAGCTTTCAAATTGCCTATCATTCTCACTATAGTACAAATTTAGGTTATGATGAGGCCCACAGTGATAAATCCTGATACTCAAAAGCTACAGTGATGACTAACATCAAATCACTGTCATTGTCCTGTTCAAAACATAATAGGAAAGAAAACTGTAAAAAAGCTGTGCTGGCACAAGGGGGTTATGCCTTTTTTCTTCCTTTTTGAAATTATCATTAATGTTACTCTCTTACTCATATAAATAATATGCACAGTCAAATTGGCATAACTAACAGGACTTTGGGTTTCAAAGATTATTGACACATTATGCTTGTTCCCTTGGGGAAAGGGAGGTGCTTAGAGTTAAGATGATGATGAGAAAGAGAGTGCTTAAGGACATGGAAGAGCTAAGAAGGGGGAAATTACGAAGCACGGTATTGTTTCCAATTAAAAAAATCTTTCTTTAATAGATTTTTTAAAACTCTGCCTCAAAAAATCTATAGAAAATATGATATATACTTGAAAGCATAATTTTTAACATTTTTTTAAAAACTTCCCAAATGCCAATGGCTTTCAATGAAATTAATCTAGTAAAGAACAAGCATGAATTAAAAATTACTTTTTAATATGCTATGTATAAATCCATCTAAATATTGACAAACTTTTGAATAATAACCTCCTGGTAGGATTTTCAAATCAGAGTTGTACATTTTCATAAAACAATGTTTTTTTGTTTTCTCTATATACCAATTAATTATTAAGAATTTCTCACTGGGTGCAGTGGCTCATATCTATAATCCCAGCACTTGGGGAGGCTGAGGCGGGTGGATTACTTGAGATCAAGAGTTAAAGACCAGGTTGATCAACATGGTGAAACCATGTCTCTAATAAAAATACAAAAATTAGCTCGGCATGGTAGCTCATGCCTGTAATCCTAGCTACTGGGGAGGCTGAGGCACAAGAATCACTTGAACCCAGGAGGTGGAGGTTGCAGTGAGCCAAGATCACACCATTGCACTCCAGCCTGGGCAACAGGGCGAGAGACTGTCTCAAAAAAAAAAAAAAAGAATTTGTCTTTAATCCTCAATTTATCAGAAAATGTAACCAACTTTCAGTAATCATTTCTTGTTTTCACTGGATTTCCATCTGTGATTGAGGCCAATGTTCCTCATTTGAGGTATCATTTTCTCTAACATGAGTAGTCAGTTGTGCTACTAGGGATTTTTTTAGTCAACTAGCCTGGCTCAGCTTCAGTACTAAAAATGCCATTACATTACGAAAGAAGGCTACAAAACAGATGAAAAGTGAAAGGGTTAATATACCAACAATTATTTGTCACTTTATTGTAAATTGCCCTATGGCACATAGAAGCTCCATGATAAAAACAGCAACCAAGAGTGCTCCCTCTGAACACAACACACTTCTGATGGTTTGTCATGATAGCTGATTAAAATACCAAATTCAACAAGAGTCTACAAAGCGCAGTTAAAAACTATGTGAAGATTTACAGCACATTTTTATTTCAAGCAGTTTAAAATTTTAATGAGATACAGATCACTCAACACTAGCTAAAGAAAGCAACTGGGAAACACCAGGGAGTACAGCTACACATGTATATTTCTATAGATCATACCAACCATAAGGAAAACAAACTTTTCAAAAGTATATGTAATTTCAACAGGAATATCTAGATATTTAAATATTTGCAACAGAATAATGAGCCCAACCAAGCTCAATTACTACATTTATGTTCATAGTATGTAGGAATTGATTTCCCTAAAACTACTTAAATGGGATTTTTTGGTTGATATAATTTTTAGGTAAATGTTATACCAATTATGACTGAGAGAATTACATACTCAGAGAATTGTATCAAATAGATTGACTTAAAAACTCATTCTACAGTCTTGACTATTGTTAGCAGAAAAATCTGAATTTCAGTATTTTCTTTCAGTGGTAAGCAATCAATCTACTGATACTGCATCCTGATGGAGCACGTGAGTTAAGAATGAGAGAACCAGAAGAAAGGCTCTTTCAGTACTGTCTTTTCAAGAACTGAGATTTTACCAATTTGTTCTGCAGTTGTATAGGCTGTCAAGTATTATGAAATTGATGCAATGTATTCACTAGTTGTCAGTCACAGGATGACAGTATTGTAAATTAAAGGAATGCATCTTCAAGCAGTGTTGCATACACAGATTTCTAAGGAATCTATCTGTAGTCTGATTTACATTCTTAAAATAGACAACCTACCACTATCTGTCGAAAAGTCTCACAGGTATGAAATTGTCTAATTGAATATCATTTTCTTTTAGAATCAAAGTAGGCTCCCATTTAGCTTCAATCACTTTGCAGTTTTAACCTTAATATTTTCTATACAGTGAAAACGAGTCAAAAGACTTCAGGAATCATTTTGAATAACATTACTTATTTAAATATGTCTCTACTGAGATGAAAATTACTGAGTAAAAATATATCATGGTAGTTACATAACTCCTGAGAATATATCAAATTGCATTTCTTAAAGCAGTAATTCATTACCATAATAGATTGCTAAAATCTATTCCAAAACCTGAATAGAACAAAGATTTTCAAAATAAATAAAAATAATTATTGGCAGGTAAACTAAGATCTTTTACATTTAAAATAATATTAAATTACCATTCTTTAAAATAAGGTTGTTCAAGAGGCTGCTGCATAGTTTTTTTTAATCTAAATAAGCTATTTCTTTTAAACACATTTACTTAATAATCTAATAAAAAGTGACCAGACAATTGAGAATCGATACAAGTTCTGGTAAGTCTCTATAAAAAATTCTACTTTTTATGATTGTTTTATTAAAATAATATTTTAAAAGGAGAAAAATTGTTTCAAAGGAAGAATAATCATACATAAACTGTTTTTATTTTTCATGTTCCCTTTAAGACTTTGTCATAAACTTTTATATAATCATGAACATAATTATAATTTACTTTTAAAATATAATTTTTATCATGGGAGAGAAAGAAAACACTAAAAAGGTTTTGTGAAGTCAAAACTGAGACTTGGATTAGGAAAGAAATGACAGGAAGAAAAAAAAAATCTCCTTTACATATGTACATGTGAACTCTACATTCTAACCCAAAAATTACAAACCTTAAAATGAGCAGAAAATCTCAAACCTTAGCAATCAAGAAGCTGTAAGTGTGAGTGGAAAATAACAACAATATTCAAAAGTATCTGGATATAGTAATATAATTTTAGGACATGCCCCTAAACCCACAATAGAATGATTACTAAGCCTGTGGATAAGACGTCAGGGGCTGTTATTACATGCGATTCAATTTAAATGAATAAAGAAAACAAAAAGTAACTTTTCAAGATTTTAACTTGATTAATAAAATGTAAAAACCCAGAACAAGCTCATTTGTAAAGAAAGCTTCTCTGTATGCTGAAAATATCTCAAACCAATTCTTTTCTATTGCTACCTTACAGGAACATTTATTAACTTCTAGGTTGATAAATGTTAAAGAATGTCTGCTTTAATATCCTACTTTATTTTTTTAACTTTATATAGACTGTCAATTGTGTTCTAACTGTGTGAGATTTATGGGCTTAAAGATGGCACAACCACATTAGCCAGGTGTGCTGAGATTAGGATAGCTCTTATAAGTTCAGTTAATAACACCATATTATTGGGTCCTAATCTAAAAGACTGACTTTGAAGTTCTGGTCCTCATTTTACAATAGTTCTCATTTAGATTTCGTTTCTGAAGAAGGAAGATAGAATAAGTAATTTTTTTCATTGCTCTGAATTTTTCAAGTCTTTCTAAATCTTCAAATTTCAGAAAAACAGCAAAACTCAAGAGACATAGTTTCTATAAAAATCTCTATGTAATTCTCAACTCTGCTACTGAAATAAATAACCTATTTCAAACAGGAATAGGAACAATTTTGCAGGTTTAGATCTATGCCTGTTTTATGTCTATTCTGACACAAACTTCTTGGTTCAAGTTATTTCTAACCCCAGTAAATTATTACTTCCTGGTTACATTAAAAGGCTCCTTGAGCATCTAATGAATCTTAAATAATAGACGTGTTTCCTTGACTATTCACCAGGAGGAAGTTCTGAATTCTATTATAAATAAATATGCGACTGTTTGGTAACAATATTTTTCTATAAGAGTGATTTGTGAAAGATTTCCAAGCAGCGCAAGAATTCAGTCACCCAAATCACAAATGAAGAGACCTCCAGAGTCCTCATTAATAGGATGACTATAAATGATTTAAAATTGCAGTGAGGTGGATGCGTCTATGAAAAGATAACTTATACGAGCATTATTGGTTTTAATAATGAGAACCCACACTTTTGAAGAAAATTCTAATAAAACATACCATTAGGGGGGGTTAAAAAACGGGGTGGGATTTACTTCTTACCAACTAATCACCACTGTGAATTCCCTTATATTCTCAGGGCAGCAAGAGAACACATTTTCATCAAAATATAAATCTTTACTACAGAGGGAATTTCAAACATTGATTAGTAAGAAAAAAATTACTATAGTATTTGTTATAATTATGAATGCTAATTATTAGATAGCTATAGTAATTATGGTTCCATTATAACTTGTAGCTTTCTCTTATAAAAGTTACCTCAATAAATGTAAAGGCTAAATTTTAGGGTTCTATTTTTACAAAATCATTTTAATTATTTAAGAGTAATTGACACATACATTTGCATGTACAATCATATTCAATCTAGTATTTTACTAGAAGGATAATCATGAGTCCTTCCAAAATGAATTATTTTATATTCACCTTGACTGAAGAAAGTCCTTTTTAAGAAATACAAAAGTGTAAACAATTCATACAGCTCTGTTAAATCAAAATTATCTCTTATAGATAGACAGCAAAGACCACAATAGACCAAGATCTGTGTTTGTTATGTTACATGCAGAACAGAAACCCCTAATTACTTAATACACCAATGCTCACATCTTGTTAATAGATATTAACCAAAATGAACACTACTAAGGAAAATGTGTTCTTTATAAGGGAATAAATAATATTTTGCTCTATATAATATGTTGTATATATAACAAACACTGAAAAATTATGTAAATAATATTTTCTCTTTAAAAATTCAATTAGGGAAATTTTATTTTCTAATTGATTTGATTAGCAAGTACAAAATGTCTGCATTTCAGTAGGCTTTCAGTAAACAATGATTTACAAAATACCTTTGCTTTTATTATTACCTCCTTTTGACAGATATTTTAGCTGACTAGGTAATAATGACGGTCTCACCATACAAAGCAGTATCTGATTTCCCAGGTCAGGCTGTGAAAAGATCACCAGGACCATTGAACTTTACATTGCCAGCCCTCACCCACACTCCGTATTTCCAAATAAGCATAAGAACATCTCTGTTCCACCATCAGTTTACCTCTAACCTGGTATGTAAACATGGAACCAAAATTTAAAAATGTCATAATAGCAGTGGGAAAAATAAGAATTTTAAGTGTCTTCAAAGAGAGAAATAGAAATGGTTAAGCAAACTGATAAATGCCCACTCCAATGCATATTGGGAAACAATAATCATCATTAATATGAACACTGAAGATTCTAGAAGAATGCAAAGGCTAACAGTAAAACTGTATAAGCACTATGATGATAATTTTAAAAGCATTACTCATAAAGAGGTAGAGGAAAAGCATAAAAAATTATGAAATTTTTGAAGTGAATTTTAACGTGTCCCATAAACTACCTCCTTTTAATCTTTTTCCATCTGTTTGCATATCTAAAATTTTTTATATAAAGTTTGGCTCTTTTTTTTCTTCCAGGGGTCTCCAACTACTACTATACCTGGGGAAAGTAGCCACAAATGAGATATTCATACACTGTATTTAAATATTAATAGTTTATACATTTGAATTCTATCTGCCACATTAGCCTTACTTATAAGTAGCAATAATAAACTATTTGAAATTATGAGAGAAATCTGAAGTATTTATTTTATTTACTCCATTCATTAATTCATTCATTCAGAGCACAAATGAACAGTGCATTTTAGAGACTGAATTTTAAGTTCCCTGAGAGCATCACTGAATTCCTACCATGATGACAGGAATCAAGACAGCATACAGAGATCTGCTGGAAGAGAGAAAGAAATGGAGGGCTGAGAAGAAAGGAAGGAAAATAGGTTGGTCTGTATGAAAGCAAAGATAAGGAAGAAGAAAACAATAAAAAAAGAAGAACAGACAAAAAAAATGTACAGTTTGGAGTCAAATATCTCAACTTGAATTCTGTGTCTATCCTTACCAACTGCAAAATTTCAAATGTATTTTAACTTTTATGCTCCCATTGCCTTGTCTGTAAAAACGAGTCAAATGAGTTGGCACACATAAAACGTTCAGCAGAAGTCCAATACACAGTAGGTATTCCGTGAACACCAGCTCTCTATTAATGTCTTGATACACTTGGAAGAATATATGTTTTTAAATAACTTCTAATGTTCTAATACTATAAATTTAAGTATTGGCAGTAAGACACGGTTAAAAATTGCCTGTCCTTATTAGCTGTTTTGTAGATATATTATCATTATTTACAAAAGTCCAACAATCTAGCTTCATTTCTTCCAAAAATGGCAAAAAACAATAAATAGTGATTCTCAAGATAATGCCAATGGCACACAACTCTAATATCTGCTAAAAGACCACAATATTCCACTAAAGGGAAATTACGTGAACAACAACAACAACAACAACAAAAAACTCTTGTATTTCATCTCAAAATCAGAGCTGGAAGCAAACCTATGAACATATATGGAGTTGTAAACAGAGAAAATCTATCAGGAGAGCCAGAGTGAATCCTTCATTTTGTTTTAAGAAATTATTTCATAATGTAAATAATTCCCTATTCCCTTTGTCTGGTTTTTACTTCTATAATTTAATACCTGAGGTTTTCTTAAACTGGGGGACATAGTTGTATTTCTAACCATATGTTTTTAAATAACAGATAGATGTAATTTCAGAAAAAGACACATAAAAATCCAATTTAGTTTTTCCCCCAAACCACATATCTGAACTGCAGCCACTCTTTCTGGGATAATAACAGAGTTCTCTTTCCAAAATGGGCCCAGCTTAGCGTAGTGAAGCAAAGAAAAACATAGTTGTATCAGGAGAGGTACCACAGAGGACTAACAATGTGACAACAGTAAATATTTGAAGAAATTCCCCATGAAGTAGAACATTTGAAAACCATGCATATGTGTACTATATTGATGTATCTGCTGATTTCTGATCCTAATTCCAACATCCTCCAGGCTCCTGAATTCCCCATAGGTTGGCAGCTTCTTCTGTAGAAATCCTCAGATGATGCTTTGTACTTCTACAAATTAAGCTTCTCCTGTATTTGCTTTTCTTTCTCCTCCTTATTAGCAAAAACAGTTGCTGTGGAATTTGCAGTGCTTTATATATTTGTATTTTAATAATGACATCATCTAAATATATTTTGGCCATTAATATTTAAATAAAAAGTATTACTGTTATCCCTTATGTTCCAAAGTAATTTGATCAGAAACTCACAGACTCAAAAAGGGTAGCAATATATGTAGTGGTAGCTTCAGAATTTCACTGAAGAAGGGGTCTGGGGACATCAATCAGGTGGAAGGAAGAATACCAATGGATATCATCTCCCTGCTGTACTGACATATCTGGCCCAGAGCTTTTACAAGTCATCTGTTTATTTAGCATAGATTTGGAGAAATAAGGCTTGTGATAGTTCTTAGAGGGGCTAAGACCCACAAAACACTCCTTTTTTTTTTTTTTTTTTTTTTTTTTTTTTTAAAGATGGGTTTTCACCATGATGGCCAGGCTGGTCTTGAACTCCTGACCTCAGGTGATCCACTCACCTCAGCCTCCCAAAGTGCTAGAATTACAGGCGTGAGCCACCACGCCCGGCTAAAACACTCCTTACAACAGCTCCTTCATATTTAAAGGGGATAGTTTCAATAAGAAGTAGGAGTGAAGGTGGGAACAAGGAATATTTACTCAAATGTGCTGTTTCTGTTCCTGGCAATTTCACCCTTACATGTAAAAGGGTAAGAATTATGCAATCATCTGGATCCTGATCAGAAAACACCTTAACCAATATCCTTGGAATCAAACCATGTTTATAAGAGATTCAGTACTCCACTAACATCTTAAAGTACACTTATCAGTAGTGAAGTGAACAAATCTAGATTTTTTTGTCTACCTTCCTTCATAATTCCTCACACTCCTAAAAAATTTCTTTCTGAGTAAACAACAAGGAACTTAGACTACACATGGAATTTGAAAAATCCAGAGAAAGGTGGGAAAAAAAAGGTCTGTTCTAAATGCCATTTGCATTTGGCATTCCTTTTCTTCTTAATTTTCGATTTTGGGCTTACGGAGTTCAGAAGCAGAAGAATAAGACAGTTATTTCCTCTCCAATCAATCTAAACTTTGATAAATTGGACATATCTGATCTCCAATAAAATGAAATTCTTTAGATGAATTATTTTGGGAAGCATCATAATGGAGGCAAAGAAGTAAGTTCTAAAATATTCATCTTTTCCTCATACTATCCAGGTGTCAATGCCTCCAATATAGTTCTTTGTACACCATGGCAAGTATAAGGGGTATTTCAGTCATCAATGAACAACAATGGTTGCTGTTTCAAAATAGGAGGAAAAAAAGTTGAATTATTTTGGGGGAGAAACAACATAAGATGACCTTTGAAGAAAATTTTTTTTGTCAATTGAAACTATGAATAAGTATGTTGTTTACATGTAAAAGAAAATATGCAGATAGGTCAAACCTTTTAGATTTGGAGATGGGAAAATTTAGACCTTTTTTGTATTTATGACCTTAACTCTTTAACTAATTCAAATTACTACTGGTTAATGTTTCTTGAATCATTCATTTATCCTAAACAACTTTCCTTTATTCTCACAAAAAAGGAAAATGACAAACACATTTTAAACTCGGTAAATATGAAAAATTAGGCATTCAAATAAAAGATCCAAAACCACCAAGTCACAATGATAGCAAGTTCTCCAACGCATTTCCGGGTACGCTATAACACCAAGTTAACACAGTGATTTTTCTTGCTCCAAAGTGGGTTGTGGACATAAGAACTAGTTTTTCTTACTCAGTCAAGCAATACAGAGCAAAGGACTCTAGTCAAAGAAATAGCTATGAATAGCTACTGCAGCCAATCCATACAAATACACAATGTGGTATTTAGTGGTACCTTGCTTACACCAAAAAAGATATATGCTAATACATAAAAGTGATTCCTCAGAAAAAAGTTGATAATTATATTAAATTTGCACCGTGGATAAAGCCCAACTGCAAAAACTTACGAGTGCTTGGTAATCCCCAGAAATTTTTGTGAGCGGTTATTATTAGGAATGCGGTCTAAACTCAACAGGAAACCTTATATTTCTGTGAGTATGAAAAATTGCTTTGATCATTCCACATTTTCTTAATATAGCAAAAAAGGAAGATCTGATGAATCCAGAATATTACTGATGTTATTTTGAAACCAAATTTTAACTTATTAATTACTTCAAAACTGTAACTTAAAATCGTATATTTAAAGAAAAGGTAACATTCATTTCAAATTCCAAGAAACTCATTTTGATGATCAGATAACATCATTCAATCTTTTAAACAAAGAGTAATAAAATTTAAGAGTTATCAGAAATGCTATATTAACTTATAGTATTATCAAAGTTGCCATAACTTAGTTCTCTATGAACTAAATATATCTCTTTTAAGATGACAATCATAATGATAATCACGAAACATGGAAAAATCTTGAAATGTCTTTGGCATTTTTAAGAAGGATAATTACATTCAGTGTAATCTCTTATAAGCATACTTTATTTCATTCTAACTCGATGGAAATTGGTTATCTGCACATGATACATAGCAGGTGTTGGCAAGCCAAGGCTGTTTTTTTTTTTGTAGGGGGAGGAAAGAGGATCAGACACTGCTTTCTCTCATGCATTATTTGGAAGAGCCTCTCCTCCCCTGATCTCTGCGTAAAGTCATGGCATGTTGCTCCTTATCTTCCCACCACCCACCTTCACAGAATCAGACACATCACATAACCTCTGTGTTTTTTTAAAATTGGCATGATCACCTATTAGTAATCATGCATGAGAATAAAGTGGCATGCCACTTTTGAAAAAGCTGCCATAGACGATAACTGCCCACTTAGAAGATTATTTCATTATTCCGGAGCTTATCATTGTCCAGCAATTACTTGCTTCAGAAAATGTACTGTACTTGTGAATTATATATTTCAAGAGAAAGTCATGAAATCAATTTGATAAGAAAAACTCCTGGGCAGGTATCTTAGTAGCACCCTTCTTCCTCAAAATAAATGATCTAACAGGACCACCTGCACATTTATTTCATAGGATGTCTCTTGAACAAAATGAAATCTCAAATGTTGGGATAAAGAGAAGCATCACATGTAATTTTAGATCCAGTAAGAACTGGATGAGTTGCTAAGAAACGCATTATCTATGCCTAGACTATCAATAATCTGGGCACAACACTTCCAAGATAAAAACCCAAGTGCTATTAAAACTATTTGTAACTATACACTACTTGAATTTTATGTTACCTTGTTTTATTTTTCTAGAATTTTGTGTCAATTTTTTGTAACTTCCTAAGAAAGTTCTCAGGACCAGAACTTTATAAATGCAAATATAGGGAGAGAGATCCAAGATGGCCGATTAGCAGCAGCTCAGGATTGTAGCTCCCACTGAAAGCGCAGAGAGTGAGTGGACGCCACATTTTCAGACGAATTTTCATAGCCTACGGACCAAGAGATTCTTGGCGGAGGAGCCCCACGGGTCGCCAAGAGGGCGCGGCCGTTTGCAGGCGCCCCGACGCGGCGGTTCTCAGTCCGGAGTATACGGGACTGAGTGCCCTTTTGGTTGGCGTTTGGAGCTCCGGGAAAGCAGAGTCTCCCATTCAGCTGATTAAAAAGCGGACTGAAGTGGGGAACCAGACCAGGAGATTCCCGGGCAGAAAAGCGCCACGAATCTTAACGCCGCTGTTTCAGCCGGCGTAGTGGGTCGCCGCAGGGGATAGCTGGTCCCCCCCTCCCCCAACAACAATAACAAAAAAAACAGCAGTTGGAACTGCTGAGGATTAAGCGTTTCACACCAAGTACAGCTGAACCCAGGAAGGTCCAGCTCTGTGGGGGGAGGGGCATCCGCCGAAGGAAAATTAGAAATAGAAAAAACTTTATAACCAACAAGCTGGACGTCCACTCAGAGACCTAATCTGAAAGTCAGCAATTACACAGACGACAGGTGGATAAATCCACAAAGATGGGAAGAAACCAGCGCAAAAAGGCTGAAAACACCCGAAATCAGAATGCCTCTCCTCCTACAGAGGATTGCAGTGCCTCATCACCAATTGAACAAGGCCTGATAGAAAATGAATGTGAGGAATCAACGGAATCAGGCTTCAGAAGGTGGATAATGAGAAACTTCTGTGAGCTAAAAGAACATGTTCTAGCCCAATGCAAGGAAACTAAGAACCTTGAAAAAAGGTTTCACGAAATGTTCATGAGAATGGACAATTTAAAGAGGAATATAAGTGAATTAATGGAGCTGAAAAACACAATACGAGAACTTCGAGAAGTATGCACAAGTTTTAACAGTCGAATTGATCAAGCAGAAGAAAGGATTTCAGAGGTCGAAGACCAACTTAACGAAATAAAACGAGAAGACAAGATTAGAGAAAAAGGGTAAAAAGGAATGAGCAAAGTCTCCAAGAAATATGGGACTATGTGAAAAGACCTAATCTACGTTTGATAGGTGTACCTGAATGTGACGAAGAGAATGAATCCAAGCTGGAAAATATTTTTCAGGATATTATCCAGGAAAACTTTCCTAACCTAGCAAGGCAGACTAATATTCAAGTCCAGGAAATCCAGAGAACACCACAAAGATATTCCTCAAAAAGAGCAACCCCAAGGCACATAATCATTAGATTCATCAGGGTTGAAACGAAGGAGAAAATACTAAGGGCAGCCAGAGAGAAAGGTCAGGTTACCCACAAGGGGAAGCCTATCAGACTCACAGCTGATCTCTCAGCAGAAACCCTACAAGCCAGAAGAGAGTGGGGGCCAATATTCAACATCCTTAAAGAAAAGAACTTTCAACCCAGAATTTCATATCCAGCCAAACTAAGTTTCATAAGTGAAGGAAAAATAAAATTTTTTGCAAACAAGCAAGTACTCAGAGATTTCATTACCACCAGGCCTGCTTTACAAGAGCTTCTGAAGGAGGCACTATGTATAGAGGGGGACAACCAGTATCAGCCACTTCAAAGGACCCATCAGTAAGCTGCATCCAGATCCATCTTACATGCAAGGATATACAGAGACTCAAAACAAAGGGATGGAGGAAGATTTGCCAACCAAATGGAGAGCAAAAAAAAAAAAAAAAAAGCAGTAGTTGCAATTCTCATCTCTGATAAAATAGACTTTAAAGTAATAGAAACCGAAAGAGATAAGAAGGACATTGTATAACGGTAGAGGGATCAATGTAACGAGAAGAGCTAACGACCCTAAGCCTATGCGCACCCAATATAGGAGCACCCAGATACACAGGGCAACTTCTTGGTGACTTACAAAGAGACTTGGACTCGCACACGATAATAGTGGGAGACTTTAACATTACATTGTCAATATTGGACAAATTAATGAGACAGAAGGTTAAGAAGGATACCCGGGACTTGAACTTAAACCTCAAACAAGTAAACTTAATAAACATTTACAGAACTCTCTACTCCAAAAAAAAAAAAAAAAAAAAAAAAAAGACTTAGGAGTTCTAACAGACGGGAAGCCTGGAGAGTGCACACTGTGATGGCAATGCTGAGGATGGCTGACGTGACCTTATGCTTATCGATGAAAACACAGCATCCAAGACAAGGGGCGTGATGGTCCCAGTGGTCCCACAACAGCTAGCACAAATCAGACTAAATGCTGACCCTGACTGGACCCAGATCTGGGGGCCACAGTTTAAAAAGAACATTGACCTCAACTGAAATATACACAGAGGAGAATGGTGTTCTGAATGGTGGAGCAACTTGAAACCACAGCATATGAGAAACAGCTGAAGTGGGGCTATTTAACCAGTAGAAGAAGAGATTTTGAAAGCGTATGAACTCATCTTCAAATATTTAAAAGATTATCAAGTGGATGAGGAAATCTTGTTTATAAGGTCTCAGCAGCTTTAACTTGGATTAGTACGTAAGATTACAGAGGAGCAGATCTCAGCACTACGTGAGGAAGAATTGTGTAAATGAACGGTTCCAAACAACTACCTCCTCAACAGCTGACAAACAAGAGCCTGCCAAGCGCAGGCCAGATTACTTCTCTCTCAGAAAACAGAAAGGGAACTCACATATCAGATGGGGCACGCCAAGAAATCTCCCAACTCTAGGAGTCAATGAAATAACGAATGCTTAATACCTAAAACATCTTGGTGACATTCTAAACACTGGTTCAGTAGAGGGCATCTTAGATGATTGTATGCCATATTAACCAGACTCAGAACAAAGCTTCAATTATTGGTTTTTGGCAGATAAACAAGCATGAGATTTTGTGTAACTGAAATACTTATCTCAAGAGGACCTTGTTCCGAAGAACTCTAGGTAGAGCTAGGTTTATTCCCCTCTTCCCTTATTGTACAAGAAAAGTATTATTTCATGGCATAGATATGCCATGCCATATCCACATCATTTCTGTATCATTGGTAAACACAGTATAAAATACAGGATGCCCACCAAATTTTAAAACACTCATGAACACATAATAAAGTCTTTATTGATATTACATTAATAAGTCATACTATCTAAGTTTCTAAACTTTATGGCCATCCTGTATGATCTTCAATAAATGTTCAAAACCAGAGAATGGTATTTCCTTAAAGAATAGTAACAGGCCAGGTGCAGTGGCTCACACCTTAATCAGCAATTTGGGAGGCCAAGGTGGGCAGACTGCAAAAAAAAAAAAAAAAGAAAGAAAAAAAATAAATAAATAAATGCAAATATAACTTAAAGATCCTAAATCAAAAGGACAAGATTGTTGGTAGGATAATGTGCTGTTCAATAATTTGTCTAAAGTTATATTTAAAACAGACCCTAGCTAATTGGAGATGTCTTACAAACAAAAGTAAAACAAGGTCAAGCAAAGAAAATATGTTTCAGACTACAAACATCAAGATTACTGACATTTATAGAAACACTTTACTTCTCTCCCTTTCTCCTCCTCTCTCACACATCTGGCTAACTTTTCATTAACTTCACTCTAAATTTGCATTATCCATAAAACCTAAGCATGAAGAATTTAAAACTCTCTCTCTTTTTGCTTATCAATAACGTTGGTAGAAGATTTTGTGTGGGCTTTTGGATTGTGTGTAGATATCATACATTTTTTTCTATTCCAATGCCTAGTATAATTGAGCCTGGTATTATTTAAGAGATAAACTTCTTCTCTTCAGTTGGTCAAAGGTTAAAAAGGTAAAGCAGAAGATACTGCAGGTGGGAAGAGGGGACAAAGAGAAATTATAGGTAAAGTTTAATTTTTCTTCTCACTTAACTTATTTTGAAGAAGTAATGAGTCACTCATGAAGTTAGTATTTACTTACTACTGATTTAATGTGCAATTTGCACTAGGCAACAGGAAGACATTGGAAATACAAAGATGGGTAAGACTCAGTCCCCCACTCTCATGGAATCCAAAATTATATAGAAAGAACCATGAAATTCTGTGATAAGTGCAATACGGACAAAATATAAAAAAGAGGCAGAAAGAGGAGATCAAGTTACCTATCTAAAAGGGAAAATAAAAGCTTGTGGCAGATTTTAGGGAGAGAGCCATATAAGAACTAGACTTACATAAGACTTGCCCCAGATTTACTAACTCACTGGGAATGAGCATTCATCTCCCTGTAGTAGAATCATTTATCAGGAGTAATCTTGTATTCATATGTGGACAAATTCAGAAATCTTTAATACTCAGATAAAATGATCTAACTGAAATAAGAGTATTTTATGTACAAAATAGGCACTGGAAGAATGAAGATCATGCCATATTTAGAGTGTGTGTGCGTGTGTGTGTGTGTGTGTGTGTGTGTGTGTGTGTATGTACACAGCTATGATAGGGGAAAGGGGGAGGCATGCGTGTAATGATTACAGTGTTTAAGTAATGGAGGATATTCCTGGATAGGAAACAATACATAGAAAACAAATTGTGTCCATTGAGCACCTGAGATACAGCACTCACTAATTTTAGAAATCACAAAATAATTCAGTCTATTGTCATCTACAAATCTGAATTTACGAAATTTGATAGGTGTCTTATACCATCTTGGATTCACAGCATCTACAGTTTCAGTTTCAATCAGCATTTTTTGAGTTCTCATAACTGGACTGCTGGCTTCTGCTGGAGTAAATACCACAATCACGTGGACTGATGCCACTACAAATTTAGTTTCTAAGCACTCAAAACCACTCAGCAATTCTACATTCTGCTTGTCAGCTCCCTCTGCCACTTCTCATAGCAGCTCTTCCAAAATTTAGCTTCTGTCCCAAGGGCCCTACCAATTCCTTCCCTGGCTCAGGGAATCTCGGAACCTGATTGGCTTCAAAGAACAATTACAAGACCTCAAGCTTGCATTCTCTCAACTTCTAACACTCCACAAACTCTTACAAATGTTTAATCAGCATCCATCCTCTTTCTCTATGCTGGAAGGCATCTCTCTGCCTCCTTCAGGTTAATTCCTTCCAATATTACCTTATTCTTAACTACTTACTAGTGATTTAGTGTACAATTTGCATGCCTTCTGAATTCCTCCTGAACCTGCTCCATGAATTTCCCCTTCCTCTCACTTATATCTCTCTCATTCTCTTATCTCCTTTGCCTCAGCCCCTAAACATGTTCAAGTTTCTCCCACTTTGAAAGACTCAACAAAGTGAAACTCTTCAGTATACTATAATCTGGATTTAGTTTCCCACCCCATCATTTTTTGTTTGTTTGAGACAGGGTCTTTCTCTGTCACCCATGCTACTAAAGTGCAGTAGCGTGATCTCAGCTCACTGCAACCTCTGCCTCCTGGGCTCAAGCAATCTTCCTGCCTCAGCCTCCCAAGTAGTTGGGACCACAGGAACATGCCACCACACCCAGCTAATAATTTTTCTGTTTTCTTACGGGGTCTCGCTATATTGCCCAGGCAGGTCTTGAACTCCTGGGCTTAAGTTATCCTCCCGCCTCTGCCTCCCTAAGAGCTGGGATTACAGGCGTGAGCCACAGTGCCCGGCAATTTTTCTGTTTTCTTTAGAGATGGGGTCTATGTTGCCCAAGCTGGCCTCCAACTCCTGGGGTCAACTGATCCACCTGCCTTGGCCTCTCAAAACACTGGGATTACAGGTGTGAGCCACTGTGCCTGGCAACCCATCATGTCCTTTGCTAAAAAAAAAAAAACAAGAAAACTTCTTTTGCAAGATCCTCCTAAAGCCAAATCCAAACTGTTTCCCATAGTCCTTAACCTTCGTAACTCTCTGAGGCACCCAACAACCTCTTGCTTGAAATTTTCTCTTCGTTTGGCTTCAGGTGACAACTTTGCCTATTTTTCAAATGATTCCTCTTCTTCGTTTTCTCCAGTGTTTCTGCTTCCTCTGCTCACTCCTTACAAATGATGTTCATTGAGGTCACATCTGGGCCTTCATGCTATAGCAATCCTGAGAACACATTCACGCCCAAGGCTGTAACAGTCACCTATAAATTGACATATCCTGAATACCTGGCTCAGATTTCTCTCCCAAGTTCTAATCCATACATTCAACAGCCAAGTAAACTCAAAAATATCCCCCCAAAATTCAAGATGACTCCTTATTCATTGAATGGTACCACCCAATTACATACACAAGAAACATCAGCCATTCTTTTTTTTTTCACTCCCCCACACCAAATCATTAATTTTATCTCCTTCTAATTTTCACCTCTTTTCCCTTAATACTTTCTCCCTATCCCTGCCTATAAACTAGGTATTGTCATCTCTTGCCTGGACCACCTGAATTGTCTCCCTCCATCAATTTTCTTACACCTTGATATTAAACTTCTTCTATTTGTTCTACCATGGAAATGTGATATTACTCCCCCTATCCAGAGTTTCTTTCATGGTGGCCCCTGTCTACTTTGGCTGCTTCTTACACACATTATACTCCAGTAACAATGAGAAATTTCTGTTTCACATGTGGTATTCCTCCTACAGCCGGGTTTTGTCTGCCCACGATGGCTTACCTACCTGGAAGAACAGATCATCAGCCTGGCAAACTTCTACTTTGAGTTCAAGTCTCATGTCCAACATTTTTCCCTTCTTAGTGAAACCATCTTTGGATCCCCCTCCCTTGACCCACCAACCCCAAAAGACACACAGACCTGGAAGTTTCACACATTCCTTTTCCTATTGTCAAAATGACTGCTATCACTACAGACTTTTCCATACTATATTTTTATGTGCTGAAAATGCTGTATCCCTGCTATTCTCTGAGCAGGGCAAATGCCAGGTTTTCTTTGCTTTGTAACCCCAGAGTCTTAAACCATATACCTAAGCCATTGTAGGAACTAATCAATATTTTTTTCAATGAACAGAAAAACATCAGTCCTTTCTCTTTCCAGTCACTCTTCTACACATCTACAGGAGCTCTGTTTCTAAAAACAGATCTGATCAGGTTGCTTGCCTAATTAATCTGAAGGCAATGTGGAGCCTCTGGAGAAATTTCCAAACATCTCAAGATGGCATCCTAATCTCTGTAAGACCCACCTGAACCTTGTTTGCTTCAGCCACTTTTTTTTTTTTTGAGACACAGTCTTGCTCTTGTCATCCAGGCTAGAGTGCACTGGCGTAATCTCGGCTCATTACAGCCTCCACCTCCCGGGTTCAAGCGATTCTCCTGCCTCAGCCTCCTGAGTAGCTGGGACTACAGGCACCGCCACGGCTGATTTTTGTATTTTTGTTGGTTGGTCAGGCTGGTCTCGAACTCCTGACCTTGTGATCTGGCCGCTTTGGCCTCCAAAGTGCCGGAATTACAGGCGTGAACCACCGCGCCCAGTTTGCTGCAGTCACTTTCTAACACTCATCCTCATGTCAGATTCCAGCAATCAGACGATACGTTGTTTTATGCCCCAGGCCTGCACATGTGGGCACTGCTCTCCTCCAATGTCCACATGGGAAAGTCCCCCTTATCCTTCAAGCTTCAGTGTAAACATCACATCTCTATGAATCATTTCCAACCTCACCGCTCCCATCCCAAGTTGAGTTGATTCACTTGCCCTCTGATACACTTCCAGCAGAGCTCAGTATGTTCAACTCTCTTTCTGTGTTTTAATTATTAGTTTAAAAATGTGTTACTCCTACTAGAATATCAGCTCCTTCAGAATGGAGGCTGTTACATTTATCTTTAAATCTCTGGCACTTAAAAGCGTATGTTTCACATAGTAGCAGAATAACAAGATAAGCATGTATAAACACAAAAATACAAACACATTCTAACTCACTTTGGTTGGCATTAATTTGTCTACACTTAAAATATTCTCTCTCTATTCCTATCATTTTTGCACTGGTACTTCAGAAACTGCAAGAGGCTCCACTCTAATTATAATTATTTTGAATTCAACATTTTACTTCCTCTGTAATCTTTTTTGCAAATAGTAATTTTTTCAAAGACTGTTTTGGTACTTTTTGCCCAGTCTACTTTTAGCAAAAAGAGATTCTTAAAAGGTGTTTAATGAGCTCAATCTGTACAGACCCAAATGATAGAGTAAATGGTAAATCAGTTGGACTTGAATTTCTAGATGCTCCTTATTATTTATTTTCTTAAATTAACTCAAAGCAGCAGTGCTCTGGCATTCACAGAGAGCAGCTTTGTCCAAAATGTTGTTTATAAATAAATATCAATTTGTTAACTGATTTTTTGCCTACAGCCTACATAAATAATATTAATTAGTAATACTTATCATTTTATTTGAAAACCAGTTGGGAACAAGGAAAACCATAGGAAAAAAAATGTTGATGAGAAGTTAGACAGGATTTCTTTTAAACTGTAAAAACCCTTATACCAGGAGTCCCCAGCCTATTAGGAACCAGGCTACTCAGCAGGAGGTAAGCAGTGGCTAAGTATTATGACCTGAGCTCCACCTCCTGTCAGATCAGCAGCAGCAGCAGGGGCATAAGATTCTCACAGGACCATGAACCCTATTATGAACTGCACATGTGAGGGATCTAAGTTGCATGGCCCTTATGAGAATCTAATGCCTGATGATCTGAGGTGAAATGGTTTCATTCTGAAACCAACTGTTCCCCCAACCCCAAGTCCACAGAAAAACTGTCTTCCACAAAACCAATCCCTGGCGCCAAAAATGTTGGGGATCACTCCCTTAAGTGATGAATTTAAGTGCTTAAAGGAGAAAATATGACATTACAGATCCCACCCCACAAAATTATTCAGATACTAAACACATTCTTCAATATATAAACAGACAGTTAACATGTTTTACCAGAAGAACAGCATTCGTGTGTTTGTGTGTGTGTATACAAAGAACATTCTATTAATGTATTTATTCATTTGCTGTAGTATTTCTTAAAGAACATGAAGTGTAACCACAGGCATCTCTTCATGACCAGATTTTCTACAACAGATGTTTGGTCACAGTGGAACACTGAGTCTTCTACCCCTGTTTTCTTCTGTCTCTGCTTTTACAAACATTTGTAGCTAAATTTCTGCCATCTTCTTTCATGTATATGAATATTTAAGTATATTTTGAAGCCCAGATGGCTCCAAGAAACAGCCAATAAAACTTCCTGGAGTCCCTCAGCTGAAGTAAAGGTGCTTCTATATTCTTCATACTTGTGAACTTGCTTTTTTTCATGAAAAAAAAAAAAAGACCCAAAACTGCTTTCTTAGACTGATAATCATCCTGTCTGTGGATATGTCTGCCATTTAGCTCCATGTGAATTTGAGAAAAGACTCCATTTTGGCAAGGAAAACATAACTCACATTGTTTAATTTCTTAAAAAATCTATGTCCCAGTAAACTGGTAGAGATTTTGATTTAAAAAAATGAACAAAACCCCCAAAACTTAACCTAATGGAAAAAACTTATAACTGAAAAATTACAGAGAAATATTATAGCATCTCCTTATTTGCAGCTTTTGAAAAACAGAATAGCAACTCACATTTGTATGATGACAGCAGAACCAAGGAAGGGTGATACCCTTGGAAACCTTATTTTGGTTCTATAATTCCTTGGTATTTATAACACACTTGACCAAATTAAAAAGAATCTTAAGTTAAAAAGAGGTTTTCTATTTGAACCATTTCAAGGAGAACACTGTTTGCTTCCAGATTATACTCTAATGCCCTCAAGGAGTTAATGCACATGCTATTAGGGAAAGTGATTCTTAAAAGGTGCTTAAAAAACTAATTCTATATGAACCCAAAATGATATGATAAATAGTAAATCATTTGGGCCGAATTTAGGTATTCACGTGGACCAATATAAATATACTGGAATTATTTCTAACATGAAAAAGCCATAATTTAATCATATGTCGACTGGAGAAAGCAATTTCCCACAGCTAAAAATATTTAAAAATCTGATATAAAAACAAAATTATATTAAAATGCCATAATACATGGATTTGGCTACTTGCCAAGGGTAGATACAGACTTCTGAAGATTTCTCTTTCAAAGATATACCAAGTGTTCCAACATTTCTAATCATTTGATAGTCAACTGCTGTAGGCAAAAAACTGTACCTAGTAATTCTGCACTGTCTATATTTTAAACTATTTCATAAACATTCCTCATACAGTATGTCTAATAGATTTTGCATACTTTTTCTTATCAGAAACTTCTTTAACACATATAATCTACTGAAATTCTCCAACTAAATTAAATCATAATAGGAATGAAACTGACAAAATCTTTTGGTTGGCCTATTTTACCTGGAGGAACCAGTAAAATAGAGCTCATGACTCTGAATCTCCATATAAATTGAAAACAAACATGTTTAATATTCAAGTAATTTAGTTAGACTTATAGACTGATAATTTTGCTAACTTTTCTGTATTTAAAAATGCAAATGTGATAGAGAAGCATAATAACATTTTAAACACATTGTTTTAGGATTATGCATTTTCAATCAAAACCCACTAGAACCAAGAAAAAAATGGCATTAAGTAGAGAAAACAGTTGCTTCACTATCAGAGTTTCACAAAAATTTTTAAGAAAATAGTAAATTAGGACCAAATTTTCCATATACTTTGATATATTCCAGTTTATAGCACTTGCCAATGACGGATTGAATAATATAATTTAGATTTAAAAACATGCATGAAGTTTACTTGTCAGATAATTTTCTACTTCTGTCATTACAAGTTAAGAAGTACTTGTAGGAAAAATGCATCAAAAGCAAAACAATGAACTTAATAGAAATAAATAAGTAGAGATCACATAGCAACAAGCAGAACTCTATTCCTCAAAGACAAGGGCATCACAAATTCCTTCCCTTTTAGAATTGCTAGAATTAGACAGAACTCTAAAGTTCATAAAATCCAACGTCAGATAGGTAAAGTCATCTTCCATTTTATCTCCCCCACCAAAGCAGCTTACTTAATAATTTCCCTCATTAAACAACACTAACTGGCCAATTTTCTTCCTTCTCCCACTTACTTTCATTTACTAACACAGAAATGTTAAGATGTGTCTTACAATGTTTACTATGGGGAAGTCAAGGATATGAAACAGATTATATTTTTAGTCCCATTTCTACAAATAAAGAAAATGACTTATCAGATAATGGAAATTATTTTAAACAATACTGAGGTCAGTTTTGAAGAGTTATTTGAAATCAGAACTTTAAGTGGTTCTGTCAGTTCCCAAAGGACATTTTTAAAGGACAGCAAAGGAACCACTTTACTTACAAAATACAGCACTAAATCTTCAGTTGCCTAAATAATAATAATAATAATAATAACTTATTACCATATAGAGACAATCAGTATCAACATTGAGACAGAAATGCACAAGAGAGCAGTGGTAATCATAAGATATTAAGACTCATCACCAAAGCTGAACCAGGATCTTAGAATCTGTATTAATTTCACCACTTTGGTACCAAAAAAAAAAGGGGAAGTACAAATCCTCATATTCAAATGAGGATTAATTTGATTCATGGCCTCCATGGTAATTCTAGTGGTACTTTCTCTTTCACTATCACTATAGTAGGATATATTAACAGGGGTTTCACACTCACTCCCAGCTCAGTTCTTGAAATGCCATACCCTCTTCCCCCAGTCAAAATGGCTACGAAAGTCTACCTCACAACCTCAGAGAAGCAATCCTAGAAAATAAAAATCAAACCCTTCTTTGAGTTTTATAAACCCTACCCAGGCTTTTGAGTTATAATAAATGGGCTTTCATGCATTAAGGACTAATGCTACACAACTTATGCCATCACCCAAAGATCTAGAAGACTCCTGGAGAGTCAGTCATTTTTCTCATGCCAAAGACTATCTAAAGTTTCCACATATAGGAGAAGAGAAACATTCAGAGAATATGTATCCTGGGGTGGGAACACTAGAAGTGCAGGCTAGGGATCCCCAAACAGATTCCAGCAGAAAGGAATCTGTGAAACCTTATCTCTCACAGGTCAGAAGACCAGGGTCTTAGTCCGTTGCTGCTTCTGTAACAAAATACCTTAGACTGAGTAATTAATAAGAAATACAAATGTATTTCGCCCAGTTTTGGAGGCTGAGAAGTCCAAGATCAAGGAACTAGTAGATTAAATATCTGGTGAAGGTTCTCTCTCTGCTTCATAGAAGGTGCCTTTCTGTTGCATCCTCACATGGTGGAAGGGGACAGGGGCATTCACTTCACCTTCTTTTACAAGGGCACTCTGCCCTCATCACTTTAATCACCTTCCAAAAGTCTCTACCTCTTAATACTATCACAATGGGTATTGAATTTCAACCTGTAACTTTTTGAGGGACAACAACATTCAGACCATAGCAAGCAGCAAGAACTCAGAGTTTTCCAACATCCAGGATAAAGTGGAAGCAGAAAAAAATAAAAGCTGAGGCAACATCTTTCTCTCTTCTGCTATCTCCCCCTCTCCCCCGACTTTTACACTCAATGGAAAGCACTGTGTTTAGACAAAACTGGCCTAACATAAATTTGATGAATTTTCATCAAAAATGTAAAATATGGGCCAGCACTTTGAGAGGCAGAGGCAGCGAGAGGATCACTGGAGGTCAGGAGTTCTAGACCAGCCAGGGCAACACAATGAGATCCTGTCTGAAATAAATAAATAAACAAACAAGTAGAAGGATAGGTTACAAGATATTAAGTAGAATATACATAGAGGGGAAACAACACATTTGTAATCAGAATCCCAGAAGAACACATCAGCACATGAAAAAGTAAAAATTTTCAGAGATACTAAGAATGTTGAGAAATAATGAAAATCAATCCTCAAATGTAAGGAGCTCAATTACAAGCATAATAAATAAAAAATAAACACCTCAATATCTCATTATAAATCTGAATGATACCAAAGACAGAGAGGAGATATTAAAACCTGCCAGAAACTAAAGGCGGATCACCTATGTAAGAATGTTAATTAGATTTGTAACGACCTTTTAATATCAAGACAGAGTACCAGGAAAACAGTAAAATAACATCTTCAATGAGCTAAGAAAACATAACAAATAATACAGAATTTCATATTCAGCCAAACTATCTTCCCAAAGAATAAAAAAAACTATAATATATGCAAAGGGAAAAAACTGAAAAGGGTCTATCATTAAAGGAAATTCTGAGGAACACAATAGAGAAGGAAGAAAAATTATCTCAAAGGGAAGGACAGAGATGCAAACAAAAACACTTGTATATATATGGGCAGCTGTAAACATCAATTGTATAAAACAATAATTATTTTTGATAGGGAAGGGAGTAGTAAATCTGACAAAAGAGTACATATTGATTACCTATATATTTTGTTAAGTATGCATATTAAAATAGTAAGTGTAATCATTAAAATAGCAGATAATTGAGTATATAATCACTAAACAAAGAAAAAACAAGTGCCAGGGGAATCCTGACATTCCACTGAGAGTCTCCACTGAGATGATCCAAATAAGGCCAGTGCTCCACTTTAATCAATCAAATATTTCATTTGCCTTGCTTCCACATTCACCCTGTAAAAGTCTTCCCCTTGTGTCCTTTTAGTGGAGCCCCAAACCATCTGGTTCATGAATCACTGTCCAAATAAATCCGCTAAAATTTTAATATGCCTCAGTTTATCTTTTATAAAACAAAAGAAGCAAGTCATAGAGGAATACACACAGTATGATTTCATCTACATAAAGAAATAAAAATACACAAAATGTATAGAATTACATAGGTGATATGTAATTCTATGATAAAATGTGCCAGGCTAAGAGTATGGTGAGGCAGACTCTGAAAAATTGAATATTCACATTCAAATATTACAGATTAATATCTCAAGGTGGTCTCACAGGACACATCAGGCCAAATGATTTCATCCTGTACAGCAGCATATGTAATTCTGATGGTTGCCACTAAGTGGCAGGTCATGCTATGGGTTCTAGAAAAAATACAGAATGCTGAACTATATAAAAGTATGTCACAATAATATTAATATTATCACGTTTATAATCTCTTCAACGTTAACTACATGTCAGTCCTGTCCTCATGACTCAAGTAAAACAGAGGTTCCTTGCTTTGCTAATAATAAATGCAAGAAAAGTTACTTTGTCAAGGTTATAAAGCACATGGCAAATGACAGGTTCTAATTACATGACTCCAAAGCCTGTTGTCTTTCCACTACTGTTTTGTGGAATGTACACAGTGTATCCTGTAGGATGACAATGATTTATAGATATATATATTATAATTCAATAATATAACTTCTTGAGGGTGGTGTCTATACATGATTTATCTTTCTTGTATCCTTCAAAGTAAACATTCAATTTTTAAAAAGGCTTAAACCTTTATTTATTTAAAACTCAAATTTATCATTACATACAATTTAGAGATATTATGTCATTTAAAGAATATCTTAGCTACAAATTCTTTCCTTCAAGGATAGTTTCTGACTGCTCAGTTTCTCATTACTCTCATTTCTCATCACCTCCTAAGTAGATCTCACATTTAAGCTTCTTCCGTCTCACTTTGAAGTGTGTTACACATGTGTTAAACATCAAAGGGCTAGACTCTAGTCCTGGCTTCTTTTAACTACTCTTGACACATGAGTCTCTTTGGACAGTCTGTACAGTGGCTTTAGTTGGGCATTATGAAGACTCTTCTGCTATCTTAACTACCTTACATATCAATCTCTGAATGTTCAGTAAGTCATATTCAATCCTTCTCATTATTAACTCCAAGTTAATTATCCATTAATTAACTATGAATGGAAAAAATAGCCCTAATTTTAAGATAGTCCATGTCTCTCTCTGTTTTCTTACATACCACATGGCTTATGTTTTAAAAATATTCCTTTTTACCTTGATTATTTTTCTCCTAAGTCCAATGCATAAGGCAGCAAAAACTGACAGCAAAGAATTATTTAGAGATGCCCTCTTTTCCTAGGCACCTTAACTTTCCATCTTATATGTGGTTAAAAACCTAATGTTTATTTGTTGGAAAATTTTCAAACATACTAAAAGAAGAAAAAGCAGAAATTACACCCATGAATGTTTATCTCAGATTTATCAATTGCTAACATTTCACCACATTTGCTTCATTGCTTTCTCTCTACATACATTTTTTTTTACAAAACCATTTGAAAGTAAATTTCAAACATCGTAACATGTTGTCTCTAAGTATTCAGCATGTATCTCCTAAGAACTAGGACATTCTCCTATTAAATCACATTATATCATTATCATACCTAAGAAATTTAACTTTGATGCAATCATTTTTTTTCTCAGGTACATTGTATCTCTACTTGTCCCAATCATACTGCAGCTTCAACCTCTCGGGCCCAAGTGATCCATCCACCTCAGGTTCCCCCAGTAGCTAGGACCACAGGCAACACACCACCACACCTGGCTAACTTTTTTACTTTTTGTCGAGATAGGGTCTCTCTATGTTGCCCAGGCTGATCTCAAACTCCTGGGCTCAAGTAATCCTCTAGCTTTGGCCTTCCAAATTGTTGGGAATATAGGCATGAGCCACCATGCTTGGCCCCCAGTCATGCTCTTAACAGATTTCTTTCAATCCAGGATCCAACAAGGGATCATGCAATGCATTTAATTATTATTTTCCTTTAACTTTTGCTCTTGTGTTTTATCACAATGACGATTTTGAAAAGTCTGTATCAGATGTCTTGTGAGACGTCCATAATCTTGATTTGTCTGTTTGCTTCCTTGTGATTAAATTCAGATGAAGCATTTTTTGGCAAGAATACAACAAGAGGTGCTGTACTTCCCACAGGATCAGAGGATCACATATGAAGGCACATAATAACCATTTTCCTCATTATTGGAGGTGATATTTGATCACCTGATTAAGGTGCTATTTGCTGGATTTCCCTATTGTAAAGGTACCTTTGCCTTACATAATTAATAATTAGTGAGCTAGTATTTTGAGACTACAATATTATCTTTTCCACAGCTTTCTACACAGTCATTTTATCGCGATAATATAACAACCTTAGGTTTTGTGTGGGTCTCTTATTCGTTTTGGATGCTACATTAACCAGTTTGTCTTTCTCAGAATGCTTACTTAAGTAATGGTACCACAGGTTCTTTTGTGAGGCCTACAGTTTTAGCATAACAGTCTGCTGAAGTACTCAATGTAAAGAGTCCCTTTTTTTTCCCCTAAATCTTTTGAAGTTTCTCTGAATTAGAGCTTCAAATACAGTATTTCCCATAATAAACTAAGTCTATCACATTTTAGCCTATCAGACTCCTTGTTTAATAAGAAAATTCTCTTTGCTTCACAAATATTACAGGACAATCTGTCAATCAAACTCCTAACTTGTCTCATAAAAGAGTTTTAACAGGTTGTCTGTCACATCTCCAATATTCTATATTTGCTGTGGATCTTACTTTATCAGCTCTAATGAAGCAAACTACATAGGAAGGTGAGATAAGGTTTCCATCAAAATCTGAATTCCCATATCAGAAGTCAAGAGGGCAATTCAAGGCAGACCATAGCTATCTGTAGACAACCAGAAAAAAACTCTGCTAAGACAGATGATTACAATAGTGGAACTTTTTGAGAAAGTAACTTTGACCTAGGCTCAAATGTTATCCATAAAAACCAAAACTGATCTTCCTATTATGCAAAATGGAAAGGCAATTTATATAAGGACACCTATGTTTCCATTTACATTTTTACCTCTGTGAAAAACCTGGCAGACATTCAAAGTAAGTGATCTAGAGATGATCAACATGCATTCATGGTTCCAATAATGAACACAATATGCTCCAATGACATTCTTTATTCTTAAGAACTTTGATATCAAAGGCAAACAGAATGCTTGAGTTAAATGATTCATTCTTCCACAGGGAAGCCTAAATGGCCAGCAGAAATCACAGCAAATTAGAAATTCTGCTCTCAACCTTGCCATTGTGGTCAGTTTCTTCACTTATGAAAGTAAAGAACTCAGTGAGTCCTCAAGATTTTCAATCACCTGTGAACCTGAATACATCAGTGACTTAGATATAAAAACGTAAGTAGATACTAAAATGAAATTACTCCATGAATTCTCCCAAAAGATTTAACTAGAAGTACAAAATTTAAGGGTTACCCAAAACACTCAAAAGTCAAGATAATAATTTAGTACAATACTTTTTAACATAAAAATTAATGCAAAAACCTATGATGGACAAAAGATCAACATTTTAAACAAACGCTGTTATTGTTTGATAACCCTCTACTATTATGCAATGGAAATAGCAATTTCTACTCAACTGGCAGAGTCCCTTACTTAGAATGACATAATGGTGTCCAACAGATTGGGCACTGTGGATCTTTCTATACAGTCACTGTTTTTTATTGTATAGTTTTTATTAACTTTTTCTCATCTGGTACAAATATGAGGGGATATTCTGATAAGTGTATATAGAGGCACACTTTCTTTTCTATTTTTGCCTCAGGTTCCAATATGATTCAGCAGGGTACTAGACTTAAGAATTCATTCTGTCAACTGATAAAGCATCAAAATGCTTAAAACTAAATGCCTCTACTACAGGAGCTTTCAGTCTCATAAAAATGAAGAGTCAATTTTACAAACAAGTAAAGCGAAATACAAAGTACAACAGAGAGAAAAAAAAAATCTTGGAATTCAGGGAGCATCAAGTATCCTTCTGTTGGGAGGCATGAAAATTAGAAAAGGAACCCTGGAAGTGACACAGGATCATCACATTTAGTAAATAAAAATGCAAATATTGCATGAGAGATACTAAAAAGTATTTCTTGTTTATGTAAAATTCAGATTTAAACTGGGCATCTGATATGGTTTGGCTTTGTCCCCACCCAAATCTAGAATTGTAGCTCCCATAATTCCCATGTGACGCGAGAGGAACCTGGTGGAAGGTACTTGAATCATGAAGGCAAGTCTTTTCCATGCTGTTCTCATTACAGTGAATAAGTCTCATGAGATCTGATGGTTTTATAAAGGGCAGTTCCCCTGTACATGCTCTCTCTCTTGCTTGCTGCCATGTAAGATGTGACTTTGCTCCTCCTTTGCCTTCCACCATGATTATGAGGCCTCCCCAGCCATGTAGAACTGTGAGTCCGTTAAACCTTTTTCTTTATAAATTACCCTGTCTTTGGTATATCTTTATTAGCAGTGTGAGAATGCACTAATATAGTAGCCTTTATTTTATCTGGCAATCCTGATGTGGTAGCACATAAACTGAATCTTGAAATATGGATCTAAATTAAAAATTCCTACTTTACTATTTGGAAACTACTATTCAGCTAGGAAGCATTATGACAAATGGCACTGAAGTAAATTCACCAACTAGCAGGATAACACTGGATAAGCTCTTCTCTGAATTTAGTTTTTCCACTTAATATAATAATATAATTTGTTCTACATATTTTGCAGGATTGGTAGGCTCAATAAACCTTATACTCAATATTTGTGAAAAAGACATAAGGTATAAGTAATGAGAAAATAAGAATTTAAGTTTTATTATAGAATCTAGCCTTCACATTGCTGATCTACTAGGTGGTAACCTAATAGTTCCATGATCAGCACTTGGTCCACAGACAATTACGTCTGTCACCGAGAGTTAAGAAATTTCATTTTAAAAATATCAAGGTTGAGCCAGCTTGCCTTCTTGAACATGGAGCTTCATTTAAAGTCAGAACCATCCTCTGACACAAGGTTCAATCCATGAGAACACTCTCTACATTGTTGTCAGGACTAGTTACAGATGATTAATAATTTTGTAGAACTGTGTTTAAAAACTGATTTTTAAAACATCCAAAATGCTCAACATCCTTTATACCTGTATTTATGGACCAACTAGGTGTCCAGGGCCCAATTAACCTGTACAATTTCCTTCTTGAAGGCAGTGTTTCTTTCCTGTGGCTATATAGGAACTCTCACATAGCCCAAATGAGAGTTCCTCAAATCTGCTAATAAATAGCTCAAATGAGCCCATTCCTCAAATTTGCTAACTGGGACATTAGGTTAGTGGATTACTTGACTCAACTGTGCTCCACCTTCCACGAAACAGCAAACATTGAATTTGGATTGGTAGAGAACAAGATTATCTTCAAAATGGGTGAATGAGAGAATGGGAGAGAGGAGAGAGAAAGGGATATTACAGAAAATAGAGACAGGTAAATTCAGAGGGAGAAAGAAAACAGTGTGGAAAAGATCACAGCTGACAAAAAGAAGATATGAAAAAAAAGGAGAAAAAATATTCTTCAAAAGATGAGTGAAGATGGTGAAAACAGGAAGCACAAAGGAGACCCAGCCAATCATTACCCCTGAACATACCAATGAACCCCAGAGAAATCAGGAAGGACCTAATCCTCATGGACTGCTCCGAAAGCAGGAAGCAAAACAAGAAATCAAGAAACTGGGGATTTCCATAAATTTAAGCAACAGATTAGAGATTAACAAGAAATCAGGCCACCCTTCAGACTTAATAAGAAAAAACAACCTAATTTGGCACTTTCCTATAACTAGCTACCAGTAAAATTAATCTAATAAAACTAATATTCATGATAAGCTGATTAAATTCTTTTGTAACCAAGTAGGGAAACCAATTACACACATATAAACTCAAAAACAGTATAAATATACATGTTAAACCTCAGGTGAAGTTTCTCAGAAAAAAAACTGAGATATTAACACATCAAGCAGGTTCCTACAGCTGTTTGTGATTTCCAGTTAGAGATTAATACAAATTTTAGGCCAGGTGTGGTGGCTCATACCTGTAATCCTTTGGGAGCCCAAAGCAGGCAAATCATGAGGTCAGGAGTTCAAGACAAGCCTGACCAACATGGTGCAACCCCATCTTTACTAAAAATACAAAATTAGCCAGGTGTAGTGATACAAGCCTGTAATCTCAGCCACTTAGGAGGCTGAGGCAGGAGAATTGATTGAACCCAAGAGGCAGAGGTTGCAATGAGCAGAGATCACACCACTGCACTCCAGCTTGGGTAATAGAGAGAGATTCTGCCTCAAAAAAAAAGTTTTTTTTAAAATTGGTTCTGGTCTCTACAATTAACCCCCACGTAGCTAAGACGGTTAAAACTCTCTGACTTTGAACAATGAGCCATATTTTGACTAGCAGATCCCTGAAACGCTTAGTAAGAATTTATTTTGATTTCTGATGAACTTACGAGGGTGCCTTCCTAATTTCCCTAGCTCCTAATCCATAAACTGATTTTTGTAAATACCTAAAATACCGTCAGAATTCAGATATAAATTAGTCCTAGATTAATTAAGATTTAGAACAAAAAATAAAAATAAAAATTTCTTAAGGAATTCATCTTGCAATAAACACTTTATGCCCTCAGGTTACTTTTAATTTTAATTATCTTTCTCTGCATCTTGCTTTTTAAAATTTTATTTATAGCATATCAAAATTACATAATTCTTATATGCTGCCTGGAAAGTTACAGTACTGCAAATAAAAAGACTATCTTTTGCTAGAAAAAAGACACTAAAATTTAATCTTAATTTTAATGTTACAGAAGCAATCTATAAACAGTTCTGATTAGCTGAGGACAGTTTTATCCACCATAAACTTTTAAAACATGGGAAGAATATTTGCTTATTTAACCTTAACAGGGAATTATTCTTAATTTTGCGTCTCATGATTTCTATTACAATAGGCATCATATCATGCTTTAGTTATTGGTTCATACTTATGACACGAGATCACATTATTTACTTATCGTTTTGTGCCCAGCACTTACTACAGTGTCAGAATTTATTAGGTGTTCAATACATATACTTGAGTTCATAAAATTAATTGAGAGGACAAAATCCTCTATGAAATGGAAATTGTATATATTCAAAGTAGAAAAAAAATCAATATGTTTGATATCAGTAAATAATTTCTGGAAACATGTACAGTAATATGGCTAATAATTAAATAATCCTATTTATATATCTTAGACATATTACACTGAAGTATTTTTTTAAGTTGTCTTTTTACAACGTTGAGAGTTAAAATTTCTTGTAGTAGAGAAAGTATCAAAGGTTGTTGAAATGTTAGCATCCTACTTGGAATCCTTAGTTATTTCTGTTTCTTCCTTACTTAATTATAAATGTGTTGTTATAAAAATATTTAGTGTAAATAAGTTCATCTTCTTCCATAAAAAAAGGTTTTGGAATCATTTTATGACTCAATCTGAAATTATGTTTTCTTGAAATATACTTTTAGCTTTATACATCAAATAAAAACAACCCAAAAAATTAAAAGAAGCAAATAAACTCCAGCTCTAATCTGAAGTTCCAAGAATAATAATTTGTTTCTAATGCAAATATGGTAGCACATTTGCATGGCAAACAGACACCAAAAAAATTAAAACAATTAAATTAGTGAGGGCCAGGACAATGAGTTATACAAAAGACTAAACTAACAATCTTTCAAAATTAAAGTATATAACTTTATTTCTAATCATTCTTCAAATAATCTATATTTTCCATATTTAAAAATAAGAATTTCAATAAATCTATTTTATACAATGAATCAAAACACAAGAGATAGATCTAGCTCTTAGATATGCAAATACCTAGCATCTGATAATATGCATCATCTAGTATTCGATTTTCCAGTTCATGCACTCCTATGTGTGGCACTGAACAAACTGGAAAAAAAACTAAGATAGGGATAATATACAAATGTGACATAATTAGAGACAAAAATTCAATAAATAAATGAAAGGAGAAAAATTTCTTCCCAAAAGACTTTTCCACTGCAAATAATTCATTTCCTTTGACAACACAGGGGCATTAATACACATTCTGTGAACAAATGTTCTAAAATTCTAAATCACTACTAAGTTACATTATTTTATATAGATCTAGCTATGAAAACATGTCAAGATATCTCTTACAAAAGATTTGTTCTTTTAAAGAGAAAATTGGAAAACTCGCAAACAAAACATTTTTTATTTCAAAAGATCGTGTTTGCTGTATTCTATGAACAGCTTTAGAAACAGTCTATGAAGACTCAATAACCAGTGAATTGAACTTTGATTTTTCCTACCATACTATATGAAAAATAAATTCATAGAATGGTACTATTTGAGAAGAGCCATATTTTAATGACTACTTCAGAAAAAGAAAATATATAAAGAAACTGAGAACCACTAATTTTTACTTGATAGAAATTAAAAACAAAAATGTAATTCAGTTTAGCTTTTTAAAAGTTCAATGTTAAGTAGAATGAATGTATCAATTCTATCTATATACCACCTTTCAACCCTACCCAGAAAATGGTAACTTTCCATTAATACTTGTTGCCATTTTATTTCATTTATCTGTTTAAAAAATAGAGAAGAAAAATAAAATAGGGAAAGTTCACAGAAAAAACAAGAAGTAGATTTAAAGAATTAAACTTTACTTACAAAATGTGTGTCTTAAATATCTAGAACATACAATCAGGTATATAAAAGAAATAAAAAGGTGTGGAGGTGGACCCAAGATGGCCGATTAGACACAACTCCAGCACACAACACTCAACGAGAGAGATGCAGAAATCCAGAGATCTCCTAGCTCCAACCGAGGTACCAGGTGCATTTCAGCAGGTCTGGTCCGATGGTGAGCAAAGCCCACTCACGGCAGACCAAGGTGGGGGAGGGGTGCTGCTTCACCCAGAAAGTGCATCTGACCAGCAAGCCAGATGTATCTGGCACTCCGGTCCAGATACAGTGCTTCCCCCAAAGCCTCAGCAATACACAGAACAGGGATCTTTGCCAGTCAAGCACTGGGAATTATAAGGGCAGAGTTGAATAAGAGCCTGCGGACTGAGCTATTGCCCCCTCCCCCCACCCAGAGAGAGAAGGAGCTGTAAGTGGGAGCAGCTGGGCCCCTACCCCATGACCGGAAGAGAGGAAGCTGAAAGGGGGAGATGGCCAGGTGCAGCTGGGTGGGTCTCTACCCTCCCCCCACAAACCCCAGAGGGCTGAAGCTCTGACTCTAGTGGGTTGTGCAGCCAGTGCTACAGTTTGAGATGAACCCTGAATGATCCAGCCCAGTGGAGGAAGGGCACAACCCCATCACTAGAGGGGTGGGACTGGGCTACATGTTTTAACAAAAAAACACAGGAAGCCTATGTAGCAACAGGACAGCGCGTTCTTGACAACCCAGCAGCACCTACAGGTCAGCCGAAGAGGCAGCCCTAATCTCCCAGTATAAACAAAAAAGACACAGGAAGCTTCGCTAGTAACCTGAAGGAGTACCTAGAAACCCACTAGTGCCTCTACAGGCAGACAAGTGACCTCGTCAAGCAGCTCCCTGACACCACAGCCAGGTAAATCCACAAAGATGGGAAAAAACCAGAGCAAAAAAGATGAAACCATTAAAGACCAGAACACCCCTTCTCCTTCAAGGGATCACAACTCCTCAACAACACAGGATCACAACTTGTTAGAGGAGTGTGACGAATTGACAGAAACAGACTTCAGAAGGTGGATAATAACAAACTTTTCTGAGCTAAAGGAACATGTTCTAACTCAGTGCAAAGAAACCAAAAACCTTGAAAAAAAGGTTAGACGAAATGCTAACTAGAATAACCAGCTTAGAGAAGAACATAAACGACTTGATGGAGTTGAAAAACACAGTACGAAAACTACCTGAAGCAAACACAAGTTTTAGTTGCCGAATTGATCAAGCAGAAGAAAGGATATTAAAGATTGAAGATCAACTCAATGAAATAAAAAGAGAAGGCAAGACAAGAGAAAAAAGAGTGAAAAGAAATGAACAAAGCCTCCAAGAAATATGGGATTATGTGAAAAGACCTAATCTATGCTTGATCGGTGTACCTGAAGATGATGGGGAGAATGAATCCAAGCTGGAAAACATGCTTCAGGATATTATCCAGGAGAACTTCCCAAGCCTAATAAGGCAGTCTAAATTTCAAATTCAAGAAATACAGAGAACTCCACAAAGATACTCCTCAAGAAGAGCAATCCCAAGGCACATAATCGTCAGATTCACCAAGGTTGAAATGAAGGAAAAAATGCTAAGGGCAGCCAGAGAGAAAGGTCAGGTCACCCAGAGAGGGAAGCCAAACAGACTCACAGCAGATCTCTCAGCAGAAACCCTACAAGCCAGAAGAGAGTGAGGGCCAATATTCGACATCCTTAAAGAAAAGAACTTTCAACCCAGAATCTCATATCCAGCCAAACTAAGCTTCATAAGTGAAAGAGAAATAAAATCCTTTATGGACAAGCAATTATTGAGAGATTTTGTCACCACCAGACCTGCTGTACAAGAGCTCCTGAAAGAAACACTAAGCACGGAAAGAAACAAGTACCAGTCACTGCAAAAGCAAACCAGTTGGCAAAGACCAAAAATGCAATGAAGAAAATGAGTCAACTAATGGAAAGAAAAACAGCCAGTAACAAAATGCGGATCAAATTCACACATAACAATATTAACCTTAAATGTAAATGGCCTAAACACCCCAATCAAAAGAAACAGACTGGCAAACTGGATAAAAAGTCAGAACCCATCGGTGTGCTGTATTCAGGAAACCAATCTCACATACAAAGACACACATAGACTCAAAACAAAGGGATGGAAGATTTACCAAGCAAATGGGGGAACAAACAAAAGCAGGGGTTGCAATCTAGTCTCTGATAAAATGGACTTCAAACCAACAAAGATCAAAAGAGACAAAGAAGGACACTACATAATGGAAAAAGGATCAATCCAACAAGAAGACCTAACTATCCTAAATATATACACCCCCAACACAGAGCACCCAGATACATAAAGCAAATTCTTAACGACCTAAAACGAGATTTAGACTCCCATACAATAATAGTGGGAGACTTCAACACTCCACTGTCAATATTAGACAGATCAATGAGACAGAAAATTAACAACGATATTGAGGACTTGAATGCAGAGCTGGACCAAGCGGACCTAATGGACATATACAGAACGCTCTACCCCACATCCACAGAATATACATTTTTCTCAGCACCACACTGCACTTACTCTAAAATTGACCACATCATTGGAAGCAAATCACCCCTCAGCAAATGCAAAAGAACAGAAATCATAACAAACAGTCTATCAGACCACAGCACAATCAGACTAGAACTCAGGATCAAGAAACACACTCAAACCCACACAACCACTTGGAAACTGAACAACTTGCTTCTGAGTGTCGACTGGACAAATAATGAAATGAAGGCAGAAATAAAGATGTTCTCGAAACCAACCAGAATGAAGACACAACTTAACAGAATTTCTGGGACACCTTTAAAGCAGTGTCAAGAGGGAAATTTATAGCACTAAATGCCCACCAGAGAAGAGAGTAAAGATTAAAATCGACACCCTATCTTCAAAATTCAAAGAGCTAGAGAAGCAAGATCAAAAAAACTCAAAAGCTAGCAGAAGACAAGAAATAACTAAGATCAGAGCAGAACTGAAGGAGACAGAGACACAAAAAACCCTTCAAAAAATCAATAAATCCAGGAGCTGGTTTTTCAAAAAAGATCAACAAAATAGACAGACTGCTAGCCAGATTAATAAAAAAGAAAAGGGAGAAGAATCAAATAAATGCAATAAAAAATGATAAAGAGGATATTACCACTGATCCCACAGAAATACAAACTACCATCAGAGATTACTACAAACAGCTCTATTCACATACACCAGTAAACCAGGAAGAAATGGATAAATTCCTAGACACTTGTACTCTACGAAGACTAAACCAGGAGGAAGTTGAAACCCTGAATAAACCAATAACAAGGGCTGAAGTAGAGGCAGCAATCAATAGCCTACCAATGAAAAAAAGTCCAGGTCCAGACGGGTTCACTGCCGAATTCTACCAGACGTACAAAGAGGAGCTGGTTCCATTCCTTCTGAAACTGTATCAAACAATACAAAAGGAGGGAATCCTTCCTTTGAGACCTTATGAGGGAATCCTTCCTTATGAGACCAGCATCATCCTGATACCAAAACTAGGCAGAGACTCAACTAAAAAAGAAAACTTCAGGCCAATATCCATGATGAACATCAACACAAAAATCTTCAATAAAATACTGGCAAACAGATTGCAACAGCACATCAAGAAGCTCCATCACGACCAAGTAGGCTTCATCCCAGGGAGGCAAGGCTGGTTCAACATACGCAAATCCATACATGCAATCCATCACATAAACGGAACCAAAGACAAAAACCACATGATTATCTCAATAGATGCAGAGAAGGCCTTCAATAAAATTCAACAGCCCATCATGCTAAAAACTCTCAATAAACTAGGTATTGATGGAATGTATCATAAAATGATAAAAGCTATATATGACAGACCTACAGCCAATATCATACTGAAGGGGCTAAAGCTGCAAGAATTCCCTTTGAAATCAGGCACTAGACAATGATGCCCTCTCTCACCACTCCTATTCAACATAGTATTGGAAGTTCTAACCAGAGCAATCAGACAAGATAAAGAAATAAAGGTATTCAATCAGGAAGGGAGGAAGTCGTCTGTCTCTATTTGCAGATGACATGATTGTATATCTAGAAGACCACATCATCTCAGCCCAAAGTCTTCTCAAACTGATAAGCAACTTCAGCAAAGTCTCAGGATACAAAATCAATGTGCAGAAATCACAAGCATTCCTATATACCAATAACAGACAGAGAGCCAAATCAAGAGCGAACTGCCATTCATAATTGCTACAAAGAGAATAAAATACCTAGGAATACAACTAACAAAGGATGTAAAGGACCTCTTCAAGGAGAACTACAAACCACTGCTCAACAAAATAAGAGAGGACACAAACAGATGTAGAAACATTCCATGCTCATGGTTAGGAAGAATCAATATCGTGAAAATGGCCATACTGCCCAAAGTAATCTATAGATTTGACGCTATCCCCATCAAGCTACCAATGACCTTCTTCACAGAACTGGAAAAAACCACTTTAAACTTCATATAGAATCACAAGAGACCCCCGCATAGCCAAGACAATCCTAAGAAAAAAGAACAAAGCCAGAGGCATCACACTGCCGGACCTCAAACTATACTACAAGGCTACAGTAATCGATACAGCAAGGTACTGGTACCAAAACAGAGACATAGACCAATGGAACAGAACAGAGACCCCAGAAGAAACACCACATATCTACAACCATCTGATCTTTGACAAACCCGGCAAAAACAAGCAATGGAAAAGGACTCCATGTATAATAAATGGTGTTGGGAAAACTGGCTAGCCATGTGCAGAAAGCAGAAACTGGACCCCTACCTGTCATCTTACACTAAAATTAACTCCAGATGGATCAAAGATCTAAACATAAAACCTAACACCATAAAAACACTAGAAGAAAACGTAGGCAAAACCATCCAGGTCATAGGCATAGGCAAGAACTTCATGACTAAAACACCAAAAGCAATGGCAATAAAAGCCAAGATAGACAAATGGGATCTAATTAAACTCCAGAGCTTCTGTACAGCAAAAGAAACCATCATTAGAGCGAATCGGCAACCAACAAAATGGGAAAAAATTTTTACAATCTACCCGTCTGACAAAGGGCTAATATCCAGAATCTACAAAGAACTAAAGCAGACATACAAGAAAAAAAACAAACAACTCCATTCAAAAGTGGGCAAAGGATATGAACAGACACTTTTCAAAAGAGGCTACATATGAGGCCAACAAACATATGAGAAAATGCTCATCATCACTGGTCATTAGAGAAATGCAAATCAAAACCACACTGAGATATCATCTCATGCCAGTTAGAATGGCCATCATTGAAAAATTGGGAGACAACAGATGCTGGAGAGGATGTGGAGAAATAGGAACACTCTTACACAGTTGGTGGGAGTGTAAATTAGTTCAACCATTGTGGAAGACAGTGTGGCAATTTCTCAAGGATCTAGAAATAGAAATTCCATCTGACCCAGCAATCCCACTATTGGGTATATACCCAAAGAACTATAAATCGTTCTACTATAGAGACACATGCACACGTATGTTCATTGCAGCCCTGTGTACCATAGCAAAGACCTGGAACCAACCCAAATGCCCATCAATGATAGACTGGACAAAGAAAAGGTGGTACATATACACCATGGAATACTATGCAGCCATAAAAAATGATGAGTTCGTGTCCTCTGTAGGGACTTGGATGAGTCTGGAAACCATCATTATCAGCAAACTGACACAAGAACAGAAAACCAAACAACACTTGTTCTCAGTCATAGGTGGGTGTTGAAAAATGAGAACACGTGGACTCAGGGAGAGGAGCATCACACACTGGGGGGCAATTAGGGGGATAGGGAAGAGACAGCAGGGGGTGGGGAGGGAGGGAGGGTGAGGAGGGGATAACATGGGGAGAAATGCCAGATATAGTATGCACCTAAAGTAAAATAAATAAATTTAAAAAATAAAAATAAATTTAAAAAAAGGTAAAAATCCTAGAGAAAGATTGGGCAAATTTATCCTTATTTTCAGGTGATGTAACTGTCTACTTTCAAATTCAAGAGAATCATCTATAAAACTATTAAAGCTACATAAGTTCAGAAAGATGATCAATTATAAAATTAGCATCCATAAGTATAGTAAAATGTGTAAAAATTATTCTCATTTACCAATAAGAACTAATTAGAAAACAGTCAACCAATATCATTCACAATAGCCAAAAAATTATTGGATACATAAAACTAAATTTAACATGAAGTATACAGAACTTTTAATAAGAAAATTAAAACCTCAAAATAGGGGCTTAAGCAAATAAAAAGTGCTGTGTCTTAAAATACTTTAAAGATATCACATTTCCACAAATAAAACTATAATGGTAAAGCAGTAACAGTGGTATGTGTGTATGTGTGTGTGTATACATGCAAGTGCATTTGCACACCCACACGTGCACATGTGCATCCATGTGCCCAGGGTGAGGGGAGGTAGAGGGTTGCATTATTCAAACATTAAGAAAAGTAGAGACTGGGGCAGAAAAAGCAGAGCCAGGTACTATTTGGGTGACATATGAACCAAGGATTAAAGATTCTAAAATGAATTCAATCCAAAATTTGATTTCTAGAGAGTCAAGATAATAGTCACTGATTATGCAGATAAGTGGAATGTCTTAGCTTCAGTTTCAGTTAGAGCAAAGTAGGCTCAGTAGGAAGTTTAAGGTAATCAACCAAGAAATATTCAGATTAAGAAATTCAAGACAATAGCTTCTGGAAGCTAAAACAATAAAAGAAAGCCTTGACAAGTCTTTTTGGTTTTACATTTTTTCTGGGGTGTAGAAGATACCAGAAGAGGCAAATGTAGCTATGGAGAGCTTCAAAAATTGGAAAGTATACCTCAAACCTCACTGGAACAAGGAAAAGGGAAACAGTATAATATGTTTCTGACAAGTGAGTGGTGGTATTTCAATTAGTAATGCAGTATTTTAGATTTATAAGAGTATCAGAGAATAAGGATCAGAATGTCCTTGACCTTATTACGACAGTTACTCTGAACAGAGAAATCTATAACTCAGTATCAAGATGTAGGTGTTTTCTCATATCCCTCAAAAATCTAAGCCAAAAAACTTTCCTTTTGCTTTTTCTTACTTCAAAACACAATGAAATTTGATCCATAAAAATCCTACAGCAAAGGAAAATTTAGGAAGACAACCTTTCAAATTTGTAAATCTGCTGATATGTGATACATCCTGCATAGCATATACTATGGTCTGAATGTCTGTGTTCCCTGAAAACTCTTTTGAAACCAGAACCACCAAGGTGATGGTATTGAGAGATGGGGCCTTTGGGAAGTGATTAGGTCAGAGGCAGAGTCCTTCTGAATGGAATTCACTCTCCTACAAAGAGGCCACAGAGAGGTAGCTCCCTCCTCTATGATGTGAGGAGTTGGTGAGAAGGCGCCATCTATGAGCCAGGAAGTGAGTCCTCTCCAGAGCCCAACAATGCTGGCACTCTGATCTTAACTTCCAAGCCTCCAGAAATTTAAGACATAAATTTTTGTTGTTTATAAGACACTCAGTTTATGGCATTTTGTTACAGCAGCCTGAATAGACTAAAACATTGTTTAAAGTACATTCAGAAGTGTTCAGATAGACTTTTCATAATGGGTGAAACTAATGAAAATATTTTATTTTTATCATATTTTCTTTACTTCTACTAAATCTATGATGTCTTTTATGAGCTAAAATCCCTTAAATACTACATGAAGATATAAAAGCAGAAATAGCAATGATAAATAAACCCAGGATTATTTTCTCATTAGGAGAGTAAATATGTATACACTTTGACTATATATAAAAGAAACATGGTTGCAATAGCATACAATGCATGATTATATAGTATATCCCTGTTTAAAAAAATTAGAGAAAACTCAATCTCAACAGGTTATTTCGCTTTGTCAAATACTAAAAATAAAAGGGCTAACCAGTGATTTGGAGGACCTGTTTGTACTCATGTTGGCCAGGTTTTACAAAACTCAGATCTTAAAAGGTACGATGAGCTACAATGAAAAGATAAACAGTTAATATAGGTTGCTTGCAATAATCTCTTCTCTGCAGCACCAAAGGCCTTTAATAAGGTAAGTGTACTATAATACCACGATTAGATTTATATGTCTTAGAAAACGGGTTACACGCTGATGAGCAGCATTAAATTGACATAACGGCACTTAGTGGTTATAAATGTGGCTTTTTCCTACTTTAATTGGCAATGACTAGACTGACCTTTTCTCTATAATTGTAACTACAGTATAGTAATTAGACAAACCACTACTTTCTTGTGAAACAAAGAGAAGAAGAAGAAAGTTCTCAGTCAGTGGCTTTGAGAATACAGAGTGAAATTGGGTTGGCATTCTACTGGGACAAAATGAGCAACCAATAAGAAAATTGGTTTTTCATAAATTATGTCCCATGTTTAGTTTAATATCTGAACTATAGACAAAAATTCCATTGGAAAGACCTTTCATATACTAGAGGCAGCCATTCTGAGGACAAAAACTAGACCTAAAAACAGAGTTGAAAGTCAAAAAGTGAATTCAGATGTTATTTAGAACAGTTGGAGAAAGGATTAGAGAAGAGAGAAGTTTACTCCAAAAGATCTAAAAATAATAGTGATTTAAAACAACAAACTGTGGTCCACGGGCATGCGCCTTTTTGGGCTCCACATAATTCTGTGGGGGAGGTAAGAGTCTTAACAAGGGCCTTGTTGGACAGTTAGCTGCCAGTCAACCCAGACGACTTATGGCTTAGTCTGTGAAAGGAGCCATTTCCTTGCTGAGAACAAGAACGCTTTTCTTCACCCTGTTTTTGGGCCTCTGAGAAGGTCATCCAGTCCCCAAGCCTTTAAGCCTCCACATTGGGAAATACTAGGTCCTTGGAGGAGAGGTAGGGGAAGGGAATTTATTTTTTAACATCCAAGATTATGCATCAATAGCAACAGGTTTAGAGAGTCCTTGGAGAGAAAACTGTGGCATCTTGGGAATAAATAAATACATAAATAACCCACAAATTCAACCAGTAAGTTGATTCTTTTCACAAATTGCTACCCATTTGCATCCCAAGACCTCCATAGAGGTTAGACCCTCCTCATCAGCTGCAATAACCAGCAGGCATTCACACCACTAGGCAATAATGAATCAACTCAGGGTCCAAAATTACTTTCTCATTAGGATAATAAAAGCATATTCATTTTCTCTAAATATATAAAGAAATTTGATTGCAATAGGATTTTTAGTTAAATATTATATCCCTGTTAGTAGTTCATAATTAAGTTAGAAAACCTAAGTGAGAGCCAGGGACCACCTTTCAACAGCAAGTGCAATGATATTAGACATATAAAAGGCAGGTTAAGGAATTTATTGTACAATGTGTGAAAATCCAGCTTACAGAAAAGTACAACATACAGTAATTAAAAACTGTCCACACATGCAAATTGGAAACCATTAATTATAGGAACAGCAAATAAGGTTTCAGAGCATGCTCAGCAGAGTTAAAAGTGGTAAATAAAAATTACAAAAATGTAAAGTGGCAAAAGCATTATACAGTTATTGTTGAATTATAAACTCTGTGAGGCAAATATTGCTAAATTATAAATTCTGTGGTAAATTAATGCTGAATTTTAAACTATGTGAAGGTAGGAAACCTGAATGTTCTACTCACTGCTTTATTCCAAATGTTGGATCATGGTAGGAGCTCAATAAACACCTGGGGTTGGGTGCAGTGGCTCATGCCTGTAATCCCAGCAGTTTGGGAGCAAAGGCAGAGGACCACTTGAGACTAGGTATTTGAGACCAGCCTGAGTAAGACACTGAGACTCTACCTCTATAAAAAAAATGTAAAAATTAGCTAGGCATGGTGATGTGCACCTGCAGTACCAGCTACTTGGGAGACTGAGGCTGGAGGATTGCTTGAGCCCACAAGTTCAAGGTTACAGTGAGGTATGGCACTGCACTACAGCCTGGGTGACAGAGCAAGACTCTGTCTCAAAAACAAACAACACACATACAAAAATCTGGTAAATGAATGAATGAATGATATTCAGTAATTTCCACATATTCATTCTTGAAATACACAAGCAACTACTTCTCATAATATTTATAAGACACAAAACAGTGACATGTGAATAATGCTTCTCAAAATAGTTCACTTGGAATAGAAAATTGTTTTCTACCTATACAACACTGGGCAAGTTATTTAATCTCCTGTGCCTTGGTTCTCTCATTTGAAAACTGGGCACAATAACAGTATCACCTCACAGGGTTATTAGAAATTTAATTTATATAAAACACTTGGAATAGTAACTGTCAGAGTCAGTGCTATAGAAGTGTTACTGGTTATTGGTATCATTCTGTACTGATGTGCAGAGAGGTTTCTGAAATCCTAAGTAGCCATCCACAGGCCTTATTAACCCCTCAGAGTAGAGCCCATTTCTGATTCAATTATGTATCACCAGTACAAAGCACAGTGCCTAACATATAAAAAGGATTTTTTAAGAAATACAAATTGTATTGGATCAAACTCTTATAAAACATTCTTAACTAGATCAGAAATAAAGTCATCTAGTTCCATTAGATTCAGAGCATAAATTTCCTATCTAATAAATCCAAATGTGACAAGCATTTTCCTCTCACATTTGATAATATCTAATTAGAAGACAGTCATAACGAAAGAGGCTAAAATTTTTGCCAGGGACCATCAGAGAGTCAACTTCTATTTCTTTATATTCTCCTTATCATTTATTCATAATTCAAAGACTAAACTCCCAATCCTTTAAATGTATTATTGTGACACGAAAGGCAAGAAAATAAGAAGGTTCAACTGACAATCAAATATAGGAAAATGGGCTAAGATGTCAACAATGCAGGGCATTAAAACATTTTTAAAAATCTGTATTGAAGATATAGAGAACTACGCATTGGTCAAAACATGTTTAGCATTACATTCAAACTTGTGTACAAAATTGTATGTCAGAAGTCCAAGAAACACTGGATTTGTTTTACTTACAGTTTTAAAACTTTCCACCTAATTGCCTAAAATATTGCTCTCTTTAATCTCAGAAAAATAAAGTCTTCGCTGGTTATCTTAATGCAACATGCTAGATCATCTAAAACTTGACAATAAACTATTTTTCTAGATTTTCCCTCCTGACATTTATAAGCAGTACATGATAGGCTAGTATGAGCTTTTCCCTGAGCACCTGAAAATAGGATTGTCCTCTAAATCAAACTATAAAATCACTCCAAAATAGAACAAATAAGCAAAGATGCCTTAGTAATCAAAATAGTTCTCAGGCATAAGCAAGAATTGACATCACAATGACAATGACAGAAAGAAGGTATCAACAGGAAATAGGATAAGCATATAATTAATTAATTATCCAACCATGACATTAAGCCATACGAACCAGGACTGTGCTGCACCAAGTGAGACACATGACCACTCTAAATCAGAAGGTTTGTTCCTGTTAGAATAAAAAAGTAGAACAAACTTCATTATTGCCCTTCCAAGTATTATAATATAAGAGGACCCTATTTCATGAATATATCACTCATTTGGTAATTAACGATGTCTTAGTCCAAGCATCTTCTTAGTCTGTAGTTCTGCTTTATTTAACCTAATTATGCAAATTTCATTTACTTAACATCTTACCTCCTCTAGTTTTCGGTAGGGCTTTCTTTTAACACTGTGGTAATGTCTCACATTTCTTTTCAAATTCCACATTCCAACATCATGTACTATAAATTGTAGGTAGAAATCAAATACTCACTGACTGATAATTATTATTATAACTGATATGTATTGAGTAGTCAACTATGTGCCAGCAACTATTCTAAATACTTCACATATATAATCACACAATAAATTTAAATCACACAGTAAGTTTATGAAATAAGTACTACTGCTGTCCCCATTATACAGATGAGAAAATGAGAAACAGGGAGGTTAAGTAACTTGCCCAATGACAAGCAGCTAAAAAGTGGCAGAGCCAGGATTCAGTTCCAGATGATCTGGCTCCAGAGCTGATGCTCATACCTACTACCGTATTCTGCCCCTTAGTGAAAAATATGCTTGTGCCTAAATAACTTATTCCAAGTTTTGTCAGTTCTTAAACCTTAAAGCTATTTTTAAATACTCCAAAATAGCTGATGGTAGCATCCACAATTGGGATAGGTATGGGGAAACAGACACAGACACAGAAATTCCATTTCAAGAAATTATTCCTAAGAAGACAACAAAAAAGTATACAAAGATATATGTATAAGAATGTTTATCATACAGTTATTTATAGGAGTAAAAATTGGAACTAGTTTGAGTGTCTATTAATAAGAGATTGGTTAAATACACTGTGCTAAATCTTACCACTAACCTATTAGAAATGGTGACATAGGTCTATATTTATTAAAACAAAAAGAAGTTGAGTAACAGATGCAAATTGCAAAATATTACGGACAGTGTAATTGCAGAAGGAAGTGGGTAATTTACACATGGATATGCATATAACTGAAAAGATGAACACCAAAATATAAACAGTGAAAATCTCTCAACAGTGGGATATTAGGTAGTTTTGATTTTTTTTAAAAAAAATATTTACTAAAAATCTACTGTGTGTATGTTATTTTCCACTTAAAGGAACATAAAAGAAATACAAGAGCCTACAATCTAGAGACCACAGTCAATTCTACACTATGAAAAAAAAAACAAGTGTTGGTGACAAATTTCTAATAAAGAGAGGCAAGGGAGTAGCTGAGCATAGTGGGATATAACAGCCTCACAATTAACGCAAAGCAGCATTCAGGCTTCACCTTCATCACTAACTAGCTGCATGAACCTGGACAGGTCACAGATTATCCTTGAGCTTCAGTTTCAAAATAGCAAAATATAGGTGTTAGATGGGTTGTACTGCTCAGAAGTTCTTTACAATTCTGAGTGTCTGTGGTTAAAAATTTCAGAAAGACATGTAGGAACATGAAAACTCCTCCATCTGCTACAAGTCACAAGTGGATTACTCTGCAGTTTATTAATCTATGCTTTAGTCAGTTTGCATAAGATGTGAAATATCAAAGCACAAAAAATGGAAACGACAAAAGAAATCCACAAATACACTTGAATGTTTGTTATTGAAAATATGATTATTCTTCAGGGAGTGAAATAATATACTAACCTAAGGAAGAAGCCCACATGAGACACCTCACTATCCCACTAAAAGCTTTTTCAAGCAGTTGACAGTTCCCTTATAACATTTCACTTTCATACAGATTAAAAAGTACATATGATCTATCTCACACTGAGGTATATATATTTCCACTGACAAAAATCTAAGGAAAGAGTTGAGTGAGACTTTGCTGTTGCATTCCACTGTAATTCAGATATATCAATAAGCAAATCTGGAGAGCTGCCAATAAAAATGGAATAAATAGCATTAGCATTTTAATAAACCTGCAAGCCACGGGCCTGGAAAAACAGAGCAAGACCCGAGCAAAGAAAAATCAGCACCTGCCAGTGTCTTACCTCTAGCAGCGTGCCCTTTGGCAGTCCACTGTGCCCTCCCTGCTCTGCTCCTGCAAAACACACGCTCCAGGGAGACACCTCTGTATTTTTTAATTTCTCGTAGACGTTTCTAAGCTACAAAGTTAAGGGGATGTGTTAGTCTTTTTAAAAAACTGATAATGAATAACCTGATTTAAAAGATGCTCTAAGAAAGTGCTGATCTTTTAGTTGTAAGAAACATTTTGAGTGTCAGATAGACTGTGATTTGATATGTTAACAAAGTGGACCCAGATGGTATATGAAGAAAACATGGTAACAAGATGAGAAATAAAAAACAATGAGCTATATGCAATAGATAAAGAGCCAAGAGCTTGTTGGCAGAAGGCTAAATTAGTTGACCTTTGACACTACTTCCAATCAGATCCTGATTCCTGAAATACATCAAGCTCAAAATTATACATAAACAATCAAACAGTTAATTTTCAGTCACTAGATCATTTTCTCAACTCAGCTAGAAATTAGAAATTTCTAGCTACGTTTCCTGGAATATTTTGAATTTCATTTAATCGCTTATTAATCCATTGTGTGTATATGTGCAGATAATGTTAAAATATATCTTTTTAAATGTAACTCATTAAAATATACTTGGATGAAAAATCCAAATGAAAAATATTTCACAAAAATACAAAATAGCTATATACTAAGGGATCTTATTTTATGATAGCATAAAACATAAGAGAAATCACTGTGTTTCTTTTCATCTCTACTATGAATTTGAATACTTTGCCCATTTAATCTGAAAACAGATAATATAATGAGTATACTATAATTGTCTTATATTCTTCAGATAACTGTGAACACTTCAGTGCTACCATACCATAAGTAATAAGTAACCTTCAAGAATCCGCTAGTGTCTTTACAAAGTTTGATTTAAGACCTTCACTGTCAATTTGCAGAAAACCATGAGGCTAAGATGGTGATAAAGCATTGATGATTGATGGTACCACCCAAGCCACCATTCTAATAATGAACTAATGATTCATGCTCAAGGTGCTTTTGAAACATGATTAAGCCTCCAAACATTTCACTAAGGTGGGTTCCCATTACCCCAAGCATAAAAGAGAACTTAAATAAGTTTAGCAAGGTTATATAGTGAATGACCCAATGATAAAAGTTTGGAACAAAAACAAAAACATAAAGGACCTCAGTTTCCTAGCTCCCACTGCAAGCTCTATTCATAGGTATTTGAAGAAGCCTTTCAGGATAATTTATGTCATTGCTTTGAATCTAACTGACCTTCTCTGGTGGCCACTGGCAAATGTTTGCCAAAATGTCAGTGACCAAAAAACTCCTTACAAAGCTATGTTTTATAAAATGAGTATGTCAAGAATCAGATGAAAATGTCATCAGTGACACTGACAACAATAAAAGAAAATATTCTACAGATTTAAGAAAAGGGAAGAAGATCCATGTTAAAGGGGAAATAAATTACCTGAGAAAATGTCATAAGAGACTACAGTGACGAAAAAGTAAAGAGAAAGAAAGACTCCTTTTACAAAAGCTGGTGGAAAAACTACATCTCTTTAGAGATTATATCATTGCTCTTGGGGAAAGGAGGAATGAGGAGATGGGAGGCAACATGTCTAAGCACCTGTGAGGAGCTCTTCACATCTGAATCCCAAAGTTATTCATTTTCCTATTTGCATGTCAAAGTGAATGACATAATTTGTGAATGTCAAAAGTAGTCACAGCAAATTAAATAAAAATTGAACAAAAATTTACTCCAGCTGCCCTTAAAATAGAAAGTCAAAAGTTGATTTTCCTACTTCGCAGTCTTTGGAAGTAAGTTTCACATATATATATTTAAAATGAAACAACCCAGTTGGATACACCTACTCTCTTGAAATTTAACAAAGAGAGGGGAAGAGTAAGAGTGATCTCACTGAGAAAATTACTTTTGCAGTAAGATTGGAGATCTTTCTTTCAAATGGGTCTAGCTTACAAATGTGACTGCAGCTCATTACGGATGTACAGAATATATTTTTTTGTATATTCTGAAATTTTCATACATATATAATTGGCACATTTCAAATGATTGCTTTAATAGAATGTCTGAAATAACACATATGTAGACTTTCCATCAACAGCCTAAGGATTTTTAACTGTTTCCAAGATTAATCTGCCTAGGTGGAATCCTAGGCAGTCTGCTCCACCTAAATGCTTGTAGGATATCATCCTCCCAACATCCAGCTGAAGTGAAATCAATGCTAATATAAGCATTAATAAAACACAGTTAGCTACGATTTAGGATCTCCTACCACTCTGTATTACTATTCCATGTTCTCTCCTATGCATACCCCCAAGACAACCAGTGTGGATCATCACAAATTCTAAATGCTTTACCAAGTGCAATGTGCAGATAGAGAACCTATTTAGAGGACTAAAATATAGTGTACAACTAAGAGTGGCAAGTCAGTAAAGATAAATAAAACCATCCTAATTAAACATAAGAAAAACACTGTCACTGGGGAAAGAATCAGTAGTAAAATATATGTGCATACCATAAACAACAGTAGCGTAGCATTGTGAAGTTATTGTGACCTTGTCCATTTTTAAACAGCTACATTTTTCACAATGGAAGACAGCAATCAAGTACCAACAATGTCTGTGTGGATGTCTAAATGTCTGTCAGGGTCTGCCTGGTAATACTTCACACTTCTCCCCCCTCTAACAAGCTTCACTGTTATGTCCTACTTAGAGATGGATGGCTGCCAAGAGCCATCACACAAAAAAGCTCCTCAATAACATAATGATGTCTCCATACTGGGAATAAACTTGTGAGAAAAAATCTTGGAAATAAAAAAAAGACAGACATCTATTTAAGGATATAAATTACTGTACATTTCTAATTCCAACAAGATCATAGTACCCAAAATATTAACTCTATGTAAGTAATATATATTTCCTCAAAGATAGTCATCCCATAGATGTCTATTAATCTGCAGAAAGAAATGTTATAGAAAACAACTGCTATTTTATTTTCTTCAACTGTATTAACTAAATTTAATGAAGAAAGCCAGGGCATTGTCTTGACATATTTTGTCATCTGTTTTCCAAATAAACTGTTGCCACAAGAATATTATGTTTCTCCAGCATTTTTATTCTCCTGTATTTAGTTTTTTTTTTTTAATCTAGTTAAGTTTCACATGTTGTCAGTTAGACTAAAACTGAATCCACGTACCTCACACATAAGCCACCATTCTATGTTAGCGAATTCAGTGAGTGCTGTTTAACTCTTCCATTACATTTACAGAGTATTTTTAAGGGCCATGTCTACCCCCACTAAATGAACTTGAAGATTTTTACTGACTTATTTTGACTTGCTCTATTTCTTGTTCAACTTGAGTAGGTCAATTTTCTTTTACCTTACCTTGAACATAGGCTTATACTCACTAGGTTTGATTGCCATCCAATCAATCAATCAGCATGCATTTACTGAGCTTCTGGTTAGGAGCCCAAGACTTTGGAAAAGTCACAATTCCTGGCTATAATTGTAACTCCCATGCTGTTATCAATGTAACATTCTAAAAAATTTATAATCCATCTGAGTGTAAATTAAAACTAAAAGAAAAAAAGTATAACCCTCTCCCTTCTTTCCCCAAACCTAAAATAAGATTCTCCAAATATATATTCACACATAGCAATATATTCATGTGCATGTGTGCACAATACAATAAAATATTAAAATCATTGGTAATTTATTAATGAAAAAAGATTATGTCAAAACCAAAAATGGGAGTTCAGTTTAAATTCAAGTTAAAAGGAAAACAAATGGAAATCATATTTCCTAAATGAAAATAGCTCTCAAAATACAAAAATAAATCACAGAGAAAATGCTCCCAGGCATTAATATTTAACAAGCAATAAAATCCTGAGGCAGGTCTGATTAGTGTGTGGCTATGGTAAACGGGTATGATAAAATACATATATGTCAGAATCACCCACTAACTAGTTTATGGATGTATCGTCATTTACGTATTAGTTAAAAGAACTTCAAAATGAAGATTCCCATTTCTATATGTGAAGTTTTTTGGTAGATATTAGTACCATTATTACCTGTATACCATAGAAATTATATTATTATAAGACTTCTTTTTCCTTTTCTTAGAGACAAGAGTCTTGCTCTATCTCCTGGGCTGGAATGCAATGGTGCCATCTCAGATCACTGCAACCTCCACCTCCCAGGTTCAAGCAATTCTCCTGCCTCAGTCTCCTGAGTAGCTGGGACTACAGGCATTGCTACCACGCCCAGCTAATTTTTGTTTGTTTCAGCAGAGACAGGGTTTCACGATGTTGGCCAGGCTCGTCTCAAACTCCTGACCTCAAGTGATCCACCCACCTTGGCCTCCCAAAGTGTTGGGATTACAGGCATGAGCCACTGCACCCAGCATTATATAAGACTTTTTATTAGATGACAAAGATGTTGAAGACAAACATATAGTGGTGATTAAGCCACAATCACAATTATTCTAAGGAAGGGTCTTCTTTCCCTTCTCCATTTCTCTCTAACTTGACAACAGAGGAGAAAAGAATACAGATAATACTGTGAAATACCAAAACTATCTTTAATGTATATAAAGTCCAGGGCTTATATTTATATATTTTAAATTTTGTTTTCACATTCTCCCTTTCAGACTCAGGCCCTTATGAGACCAGAAGAGGTGCCTTTTTCTCCATGCATTCACTAAATGAATACTCAAGATTAAATAGCCGTACTAGAAACTGCAAATGGATGTTATTTTATTGTAATATTTATTTTATTTAATACTTATTTTATTGTAATGTTATTAGCTAGCATTTGTATTTCAGAGACTCCCAGGTAAGTTTAACTGCTTGTTGCAACCAATCGTATTTTTAAATTCAGAATAAGGTGTTAGAGGCAGTTTGATAGCTAGGAAATAGCAGGGGCTTTGAGGTCAGACAGATCTGCATTCAATCTCGGCTCTACACTTGCTATCTGGGATCTTCAGAAAGACACTCTACCTCTCTGTGCTCCATTTTGTTTTATCTGTAAAACAGGGCATAATGAAACCTATGTCATATGATGTGATAATTAAATAAAGTTAATGAATGAAAAACTCTTAGTCTGACTTAAAATTTATCACATAGGGCAGCTACAAAGTCAGTGTCTTAGTCATTCATTGCTGTATAACAAACCACACCAAAACTTAGTAGCTTTAAAAAAACAACTCTTACTTGCTCACAACTCTGTGGACCGGCTATTTGAACTGGGCTTTGCTAAGCAGTTCTGCTAGTTTTACTACCAAGGACTGCAGCAATCTGAAGGCTTGACTAAGACTGGATGGTGATATGGTTTGGCTGTGTCCCCACCCAAATCTCATCTGGAGTTCCCACATGTTGTGGGAGGGGACCTGATGGGAGGTAATTGAATCACGGGGGCAGGTCTTTTCCATGCTGTTCTCATGACAGTGAATAAGTCTCACAGGATCTGATGGTTTTAAAAAGAGGAGTTCCCCCTGCACAAGCTCTCTCTCTCTTTTTGCCTGCTACCATCCATATAAGAAGTGACTTGCTCCTCCTTGCCTTCCACCATGATTGTGAAGGCCCCACTCACATTGGACTGTGACTCCAATTAAGCCTCTTTCTTTTGTAAATTGCCCAGTCTGGGTATGTCTTTAACAGCAGCATGAAAATGGACTAATACAGATGGTCTAAGATGGCCTTACTCACATGTCTCACAGTTTGTGTCCTGGCTGTTGGTTAGACTTCCATCTTCATGTGATTTCTCATCCTTAGAAAGACCAGTCTGAGCTTATTTAAATGTCGGTGGCAGTACTCCAAAAATGCAAGAACAGAAGTTGCAAGGCCTCTTGTAGCCAAAGCTCAGAAGTCCCACAACAAAATTTCCACCATATTCTACCAGTCACAGCCAAGTCACAAAGCCAGCACAAATGCAAGGGGACAGAAGGAGAGAAAAAAAGACTCCACCTTTTAATGGAAGGATAGGCAATGTCACATTGCACAAAAAATGTGGCTATATTTTGACATCTTCTACCGTCTACAAAATAGAGAAATTTTTATAGTACCTATATTTTCAGCTATAAATAATCACAGAAGTCAACTTTTAAAAGGCAAAAGTAAGTACTAGCTTGCATTTTCCCCCAACATGAAATAATATTACTCTGCTGCTTCAGTCAAAGATTTCAACAGAAGACCAAGATCCAGACTCAACATCTAATACCATCATTTAAGTTGCTTGGTTGGTTGGTTTTTCTGTGTTTTAAGAGCCTCCAACACTTTTCTATTTGATCTAATCAATAAATTGATTTCCATCTAATTTGGTATTTTTACCTACAACAGCAGCTTTCTGTATTTTATTATTTTTTTGAGATGATGTTTTGCTTGTTGCCCAGGCTGAAGTGCAATTGCGTGATCTTGGGTTCACTGCAACCTCCACCTCCCAGGTTCAAGTGATTCTCCTGCCTCAGCACCCAAGTAGCTGGGATTACAGGCAGACTCAAGTGAGTCTCCTGCCTCAGCCTCCCAAGATGTACCACCACATCTGGCTAATTTTGTATTTTCTTTTAGTAGAGACGGGGTTTCACCATGTTGATCAGGTTGCTCTTGAACTCCTGTCCTCAAGTGATCTACCTGCCTCAGCCCCCAAAGTGCTGGGACAGGTGTGAGCCACCATGCCTGGACAACAGCAGCTTTCTAATTGAACATTCCACAATAAATAGCAACACCAAGAAATCTAGATTGAGTATGTAGCATTTCTAGAAACTATGAAGTTTATAAAAGAAGAAAAATATATCATTATAGAAAGCACATATACTTTTTTCCTATGAAAATAATCCCTAGAGAAAAATTTAATTTTGTGATGTAGTTAATTAGCTATGTCCAAAGATCTATTCATACTGAATTATGAAGAGATCAAATTTATTACAGTGAAGAAATGATAATTGCCACCAGGACTTCCTTTAACACGAGTGTCTCTAAAAGATTCATTTGAAGAGCCACACTCCTTAATATAATACAACCTATTTTCTTTGAACAATTTCATGGGGCAGGATATGTCACTAAACATACTGCATAAGAATTGCTTCTATGGAAGGAGAGAGGTAAAGGAAAGAGCTACTTGCTTTTTTGACAATATGGTGAACAGACAGTTTGGGGAATGAAAGGTTATTCCCCCCAATAATGGCATTACTACATTTCCTAACAAGGAACTGATTCCTAAAATTGTCATTCTTTTCAGCTGGGGACATGCTATAACACTGCTTCATAGAGAAACAGCTGGAAACTTAAGTAGTTTACAATTTTAGACAAATGGGTGCTGTCAAAATTTTAATAGTTAATAACAAGGAAAACCTCAATAATGTGAATTGTGTCAAATCTGGTTTTTAATACTTTTTAAAATGCTGATTATGTTATGAGAAGCCATATGAGAAGCCAAACATACGTTCATCTGGAGAAAATGCCACTAGCCAATGTCACCTTTGGTGGCTATTTCTCACCATATTGAGCAAGCTGTCATAGCATGAATTATTGAAATTAGCCAATTCTAACTAATAATTAGAATTAAAGATAACCCTATGCTATAGTTCAGGAATAGGTAATCTACTCCTCAATTTATTTTTTATGGAGATCTTACAAATATATAAAATAATCTTATTTTTTAAATTATTTCGAAGTACTACATGGATGAGAGATATACTATACAGGTTTATATGAAATAGTACCACTTTTAAAAAATAGTGACTATTCCAACATTTTTTAATTATATTGCTCACTAATCTTAATTGCCACAATTTCAAAAGACAGTTCGAAAGTGCATCTTGAACAAACAGAAAAGCAATTAGTCTAAATTAATTGCTTTGCTGATGTGATTTGCAGTAGGTATGCTTGGTGGTTTTGAAACTCCTGCCAGTGCTTTCACAACTTGATGTTCTGATGATTTTTTAGCCTCTTTTGCACCAGAGCAATTAACCAGATAATTGTTCTAATGTGAACCTGGCCTTAATCAGTGTGTTTAGGTTCATAGTAGCAATTAACCAAACAGTAAATATACATTTTAAAAGTAGCACTTAAAAGTACTACAAGAAGAGCTAAAGAAAAACTCATAAGACTTTTTTCCCCATATAGCCATATTTTTTTCACCAAGAAGAAAGAAAGAAAGAAAGAAAGAAAGAAAGAAAAGAAAGAAAGAAAGAGAAAGAAAGAAAGAAAAACTACAACTGTCTCCTCCGTCTCTTTTCAATTAATACAAGGTATAAATGGAAGGCAAGTAAAGTTTCTGGTTCTTCACTTCTTCACTCAAAGTATTCCAAAGTCCCTACTAAAGGGCAAAACCCACTGATTGAACATTGAAATTCTATTTCTTGTTCAAAAATGAGACTATGGCTTTCAGACAAATAGCATGTACTACATAAAGCAAGCTCTATCTGAATCTGAACAATGACATGAAATCCTCACTTTATGAAGCACCAACTTTATTCAGAAATAAATAAATCTGTTAGAAAAGAAGAATCTGAACCAATTGCCTGGATTTTAGCCAGAGTTTGAGCCAAATTTAAAAGAAAATTTATTCATCATACAAAAGCATGATCTATCATTCTCTCAACACAAACGTATTAAATTTATTCTCTGAGCAGGGCGCTGTGTGAGGTGCTGACTGGAAGCAGGAGTGGAAGGGGGCTGTGAGGTGACGGAGGGGGATGCAAGACCCACGTACTCCTTAGGAGGAGAAAGACTCATAAACAAAATGTCACACAGCCACACAATAATATATGCCACCAACAGAGCCATGTGCTATAGGTTCAGCTAGACAGTAACACGATACAGCACTTCATTACAATCACCATTATTATTTCATCTTTTCTTTAAATAAAAGGAATTCATATTCATTTTAAGGGAAACTATTAGTAGCAGTGCAACTATAATTGTTAAGCAACAACTTGAGTTTTTTTCATACTTCAGTAAGTAAGGAGTAATTTTATACTGTCTTAAATTAAATGTTTTATCAGTTGAAGAATGACACACATAAAACCTTTCCATTTTCATGAGGCATAAAGGTTCAAGCTGAAAGTATTCTGTCATTCTTCATGTCTCCAGGAAACACCTCCCTTTATTAATTTCTGAAAGTACTTGTCATACAGAAAATAGCCCAGACACTTGTGTGTCATGTCTGCCATTTTTAATTTTTACCAATCAAGTTCCAACAATTTCTCCTATGGTTAAACATGTGTGCACTTATCTTCTAAAATATTTCTTTATGCCACTGTTCATAAAATATTTTAGGCTGAAGCAAAATCCCCTGCACCAAATTAATAACTAATCACAGGAGATATTTATCATCTCAAGTCTTTTACAAGAAAATTGTCAGATTTAATCACCTTTCTCATATTTTCACTATTTACTGGGCTTCATTTATCATACATTTTAAAAATCTGACAACAGTGAGTTATTTTAATTGCCACTTTTGGTTTGGTGCATTAAGAATAAGACAACACCTAGGAGAAGTGGAAGATGGAATAAATTTGTCCAAGCAGTCAATAAGCTATCATCATTTTCATCAATAAATGAAGATTTTCTTCATTGCTGGCAATTTTAAAACAGATCTGAGACTAGGAAGTCTCTAAATCCATGTGCTTCTAGCACTGTATTTATCATTATATAAAATGTATCTCATTCTTTCCTATAATTTAATCACAAATTATGATTTCATAACATGGAAAATATGTTTAAATCCTGCAAGCTAAATGCCTACCTCTCTTCACTCATCTTTTTATGGCCTGAAAAACACAAAAGCAGTTGCAGCATTTAGAGTAGCACATCCAGAAATATTCATAATGTGATTCTATGGAAGTTGTTAATTACCACTACTTGTATTTATAGAAATCTTCACTTATGCACTATTGCTCACTAGGAATTAAAGACAACACAGAAATTAAAAACTACCATTACATGTTAGGACTATAATAAATATTCACATTATTCTATTTGACAAAATAGTGTCAACATGGAGAATCAATATGCCAAAATCACCCACATCAAATTCAGTCCCATCTCTCTCTTGGAGTTAAAAATCAAAGCAGGCTGAAATATACACATATCTTACAGATTTTTCCTTTAAAGTTATTTTACCAGGTTAAATACTCTGGTGTTCCATAGCAATTAATATTTCCTTAAAAATGATATTTAGTTACTAGAAGTACTAAAAGAACCAATATCAGAACTGATATCTAATACCACTACCTACCAAACAACTGAAAAAATTTCTTTAAATTTGAATGCACTAAGAATCTCATCTGAAGATAAATGCACAAATAATTTTACCAGAAAAACTTTGCATTTTGGAGTAAAATATCACCAATTACTTGAAAAATCCCACATACTTAAAAAAGTATAGAGATTAATTGTGCCAATTCTTTCTTTCTTTCTTTCTTTTTTTTTTGGAGACAGAGTCTTGCTCTGTCTCCAGAGTGAAGTGTAGAGGCATGATCTCGGCTCTCTGCAACCTCTGCCTCCCGGGGTCGAGCAATTCCCCTGCCTTAGCTTCCCAAGTAGCTGGAACTACAGCCACGTGCGACCACGTTTGGCTAATTTTTTGTATTTTAGTAGAGATGGGGTTTTACCATGTTGGTCAGGATGATCTCAATCTCCTGACCTCGTGATCTGCCCGCCTCTGTCTCCCAAAGTGCTGGGATTACAGGCATAAGCCACTGAGTGGGGCCAACTTCCTTCTTTTTAACTGAAAGACAACTTACTCAAAGTATATAACCAGTAGTTATATAGTGGTTTAATCTGCAATGGTTAAGTATTTGCTACAAGTGACAAGGTAGCATTTACAGATAATGAAATATTTGTAAAAATAACTGTGCATCATTATAAGTTAAATAAATACCTATTCAAAAATCATTAAGGAAATTCTTTTTCAGACCAACTATGAGTCATGTGTAGTACAAAACAAAAAAATGGGCAAGATTTTCTACTTTTCCTCAAGAAACATCATAAGAAATGAAGAGTTATAAATGGGGTTGATTGGAAAAATTACTTTTTACCAAAAATAAGCTGTTTCAAAAAATATCCACAACTTGCTATATGCTCTAAAATAATTAAAACATGTCAACTTTCAGATATCCCATAGGAAAACGAAAAGGTACCATTCTAACTATGTTTAGAATGATCAACGATATCTGACGTCTGAGGTCGTATGATCATTTAATTTATCATCTGAACCAAGATATTCTGGAACTTAGGAAGAGCAGCAACACAAATACTAAACCTGACAGAATGCCAAAATAACAGGCATGGGCTGTAACTATCCTGGGCAAACCAGGCTATATGGTCACTCTAGGTCTGAAGCAGAATAAGGATGTGGAAGACAGTGAGCCCTTCATAGTAGGAGCTTGGACATTGAAGACACATGAAAATGGGTTCCAGTCTTGGTTCCACCAGTTGTGAACTAGTCAACATGTCTGGGCCTTAATTCCTTTGTTTAAAAATGGGGGATAATTCCTTCCTCAGGGCTGTTGTAGAGATTAAATAAAACAACATGTATAAACAGAACAGTGTCTGGAACGGATTGTAATTAAGTGGTAACTATTATAGCTATTGCTATTATCCTTGCTGCAGAAAAAGAAAAAAGAGAAAAAATATACATTCTTACCTCACTAGCACTACACAGCCAATCATGGTTTTAGAAAGAAGCTCTGATGGACAGAAGAACAGAGAAGGCATGGTTTTTATTTTATTTTATTTTTTTGAGACAGGGTCTTCCTCTGTCTCCCAGACTGGAGAGCAGTGGCACGATCACAGGTCACTGCAACCTTGGCCCCCCAGTCTCAAGCGATCCTCCCAGCTCAGCCTCTTTCATAGCTGGGTCTACAGTCATGTGCCACCACACCTGGCTAATTTTTAAAAATTGTTTTTTAGAGATGGGGTTTTACCATGTTTCCCAGGCTGGTCTCAAACTCCTGAGCTCAAGTAATCTATCCTCCTTTGCCTCCCAAAGTACTGATACGACAAGAGGTGAGACTACTGCCTGGCCTCATGATTTTTTAAAGATAGTTTGGAAGCCTGGAATAATAGTTACTCCAATATCAATCTATTCTTCTAGGGATGATCTTACACATAAATGTAAATTTGTGAATAAAAAAGATAGTGCCAAAAATATGCTTACCTCAAACTGATGTCACTAGTTTAGAAAGACTTCACTCTGTTTCTACAATCCTCTCAGAACTCAGTAAAATATATTTCATTATTCTTTTTGCAAAAACACAAACAATGTCATAGAACATATGCAAAACTATTCAGCGTATTAAAGAAATAAGCTAAAATTCAATTTTACTAAAGCTTTACCTAACCAACCCAGACACATTATTAGGCACCAAAAGTTTGCAGACAGATTGCTCTGCTTTCTATAGAGGCAGGGCAGTGCTGCTATAAATACCACCACCAAGGAGTTTCGACAGTCAGCATTATTTTTGCCACCTCTTTATTTCCAAGTTTTCAGGCTTTTATGATAGAAAATTGCTCAAACTTCACATTCAATACTCCAAGGTGAAAAGTATTTCTCTCCTCTACACCACTTAACTTTAATAGAAAACAAAATATTCTCAAACTCGTATTCAACTCTGCCTGCTGGATTTAATGGATAGGTTTGTTCCCCTTGGGCAATCTTTAAAACCTCAGTCTCTAGGAGAATTAAGTAATATTAGGGGATTGAAATGAAATAAAATTCTAAGTCCACTGTGACATGACATTCACAGGAAGATGGTAGATTATCTACCCAGTCCTTGAACACTTATAAATACAATATATAGCATATGTTCACAAAACAATTCTTGGAAATAAAACACAATGGGCACTCAGCAAATATTTTATATCACCAACACCTGCTCAAATCCTCTCTGAACTTTATTTCTAAATATCACCGTTTTTTATTGAATCAACAGAAATTTGAAAGAAGAAACAGAATAAACATCCAGAGAAGATCAGGGGAGTTAGAAAAATCTTTATATAAAGCCTCATTGAGTTTTACATGAGCCAAGGTGCTGTCAGTCTCACTGAAAGGGGTAGTGAAGTAATCTATCACTCTACAACTTTCACCTCAGTATACCTAAAAAAACAAAAGAGGGATTTTTCTATACAAAAAAAAAAAAAAAGAGAGAATAGTATTAAGAGTTTTCTTAACATTGAAAACAAAGCAATCATGAATCAAACACTAAACATTGCCAATGAATTCATTTTAAAATTAGCAACTTTAAATCATAGGTTTGGAGTTGGAGGAACGTTAATAAACTAGTCCAACCCTCCTTATTTAATTCTCTTTTTACAGCACTCTGTTTGAACACTAACAAAGAGTGCATTCTCTGTTTTGGAAAGCAGCTGATGAAAATCAAGGCTTTAACTTATTTTAAACTTCATTCTGTCTCTGTCTATAACTTCCACCTGTTGACTAACACTCCAGTGCCTGAAATAATAAGTAACTAATTTAGGTAAACTAATGAACTCTCTATCATTTTTTAATATATTTTACCAGATGCAACTTAAAAAGAACCATACAATTTCAATATGAAATATCTAAAATTCTCTACATTTCAATTTTAAGGAAGGACAATTCAGTTTGTAGACTAGGTGGGGGACAGGCAGATAATATAAAGAAAATGGATCATGCCTGGTGGGAAGAGTGGATAAATGGAAAATGGCCAAGAGAACAGTCCATTCCTCATCCTGGAAAGAATGTTGACATGAGAAAATGTGGTCCTATTATTATTGGGTCCACAACTTTTCCAAAAGAAAGCCTGAATTCAGAATATTTATGTGAAATATCCCAATTTTTAAAGTGCTGGCAACTAATTCAAAATTTTTAAATACTGTGTATGCCAAACAAAACAGCTTTGTGGACTAGACTCAGCTGTGGCTCACCAGTTTGCAACTTCAAATGGTCTTATTTAAAAGTTATATTTAAAGAGAAATATCTGGATGGGGGCAGTGGCTCACACCTGTAACCCCACCACTTTGGGAGGCCAAGATGGATGGATAACTTGTGGTCAGGAGTTCTAGACCAGCCTGGCCAACCTGGTAAAACCCCATCTCTACTAAAAACACAAAAATAAGCCCCACATGGTGGTGAATGCCTGTATACTCAGCTACTTGGGAGGATGAGGCAGGAGAACCACTTGAACCCTGGGAGGCAGAGGTTGCAGTGAGCTGAGATCATGCCACTGCACTCTGGCCTGGGCAACAGAGTGTGACTTCATCTTATAAAAAAAAAAGAGAGAGAAAAATATCTATAGGTACTATTTTAATCTCTAGCACATATAGAATAAAATAGTAATATTTTGTAAACCTTACTTTCTACTTGAAAGAAAATGGACACCAGTCTAAGATTTAAAATTTTCCAAATTTTAGAATATGCAGTGATGAAGTAGCTTCCTTTACATAAATACAAGATTCACACGGCAAATTATGGCAACATAATTGATATTAACAACAATGCTGGCTTTTCTTATGCTTTGTGATTTTAGCTACTTATTAGATAATGTTATTTATCTTGTAGTATTTTTTTTATTGTTCTCCTAATTCATGAGCAAGCATGGTCAACTGTCAAAAAAAGGCTCACATATTTGATAATGGGGATATAAAACATAGGATTAAACTAATTTAATTTTTAGGACCAATGTTAAAGATTGAAAATGAGATTAGCTCTTTGATAGTTTAAAAACTAAAAACAGCTTTTGTAAAGATCCATTAAAATCAATTAGATTTTATTTAATTCTTATTAACAAAAAAGAATAAAAGAACCATTATAAGTATATTGCTGTAACAATGCTCAGACCATTCAGTTTTTTACACATCAGCTTTTACACCCAAAACACGCTGCTTTTGGACTTTGTGTCAAACATATAAAAATGTTGTCGACCAAGCTGGATGTGAAATAATAAAGACTAATATAAATATTAAAAAATTTCAATAAACTTAGAATCAGAGAGTGGAGGAGACATAATAACCAGATGTTTAATTTAAATCAGTGATAGAAATAGTCAGTGTCCTCTTTTCATAAAACACTTGGATTTTATTTGTATTCAAAAGCAATGGTAAATGTCAAATGACTACCAGACCATCCTTCTGAATACAAGAAAATATCATGCTGTTTAACTCTCTAAACACAAAAAGTGCTTCTAGAAAAACAAAGATAAAGAGTAGCATGTCTTAGTCACAGAGATCATCAATTCAAGGACCAGAAAATGCTAAAAGGCACCATAACAGTAAAGTCTTTCAATTATTACATGTTTTAAAATTTTGAACTTAAAAATGTGTTCACAGATAAGAACTTTTAAAGCCTAGGGTAAATCTTATATATAAAGGACTGTGACAAGTATTGAAGTTTATCTTAATATGAGAAATCCTTTATTAAAACTAGCAATATTCAGCATAAATCCTTGTAACAGGTATTGTATAGAAATTAATACCTAAAAGTTCCGCTATACTTTCAGTATGAAAGAAAATAATGAGCTTAGTTAAAAAATTAAGAATTTTATATATAAATGTCAATTGTATGTGAATCCCAACTATGACATGGAAAATTGACTGATTAGCCATTCACTTTTTCTTGTTTGTCCTCACTTAGTTTTTACTGCAACGATGATGGAAAAATACATCCACTGAAAAGCCAAAGTCAAAGGAATGGTCTAAACTTAATAGAAATAGTATGACTTTCCCCTGAACAAAAGACGTTGAAGAGATTAAATGAGAACACGTGTAAAGTGCCTATCAATTACCTGGGTAATAAAGGTTACTTTCATCCCCTCAATCCTTACAAGGCTCACTATTATCATTAAGTCTTATGTCACCTAAAGAGAGTGACCTTTGAGAACAGCAGGAACTCAGTGCCCCATAGTCTGAGACATAGTACCAAGTATTTAGTAGGGGGCTAATAAATGCTTTCTGATTTACTGGAGGATAATAATAATGAACGAATGTAAAACAGAATTAATTGATAGGCTAAATGCATTAGTGCATTCCAGTGCCCTCTATGTGGAAGGTTACTAACCCATCTCAGCTAAGTGCTGAAATTATAATTAAGTCTGATGAGAAGTTCTAGATTTATACCAATATAATTACAAACGTTACTTATCTTAGTAATATAGTATGGCAAGAACAATGAGATGAGTAATTTAGATGATACTGCAAAGCGGGTTTTAATGTTTGAAACTTCTATTACAGTATACAGGATAAGTGCAAGTAGTGTAATTAAAACCTAAAAGAGCCTGATCTTTAAAATGCTACCGCTCAACCTCATTAAAATGCATGTTTTCTCAATCCAAACTTTTCCATTAAAAACATAAAAATACGCTTTCATTCCTTGCAAATAAATCTCTACAATACATATATTTAGGATCAAACACCAAATAACCATTACAGTTAAGTAGGAAAAAATGATTGAAAAAGCACAAGGTTTGAGTACATGAAGCCTAACAAAGGGAAGGATAAGCAAAGTGAGAGCTCCCGACATTTTCATTTGTAAATTACCCAGTTACACCAAAATTAGCATTTAAAGAACTAGAAGATTAGAAATCTATTCTCCCATCTTTAAATAAATGATACAAACCTAAGCAAAATATTTACTTAGATAATTCATATAACCATGTATAGACTGTATCTTATTTATCAATTATAGTAGTCTCCAATTAATGACTCTTCTACGCATGTCCTGTATACTGAAAACTGTTTTGGAACATAATCATCTTGTTGTGGAAACAGTTTTCTCCTTTTAATTCAATGTATTACCAAGAAATTTATGGTAATATATTAAACTAATGTTAGATACCTAAGCCCACAAGATATTGTTTATTTATGTACTTTATTATTTGTTGTGAATAGCTTTTTAAAGATTACTTTAAATTTTTATATACAATGTTGATTATAGAGAATTTTACTTTGTACACTTTCTTTTCAGGAAAGTTAATTTATTTGAATTTCCTTTTTCTTAATTTTTAAAATTTCAATAACTTTAGGAGCATAAGTGGTTTTGGTTACACGGATGAATTGTATAGTGTTGAGGTCTAGGATTTTAGTGCATCCCTTACCTGAGTAGTGTGCATTGTACCCAATAGGCAGTTTTTATCCCTCACCAACTTCCAAGACTCCTCACTTTGAGCTCCCATGTCCATTATACTGCTCTATATGCCTTTGCACACCTATAGCTCAACTCCCACTTATAAGTGAGAACACATGGTATTTGGTTTTTGATTCCTGAGTTACTTCACTTAGAATAATGACCGACAGTTCCATTTTCTTTAGATATTGATATATTTCATATGGTGAATATTACTCAAAAACGAGAGAATTTTTATAAATGGTGATCACATACCCATTCTAGATGAGTACATTTTTCAAGAAAAATTTTACTAATTAAGAGTGAAGTAAAGGCTATCACATAATTTAAAAAGTAATTAAGGGTAATTTAAGAAAATATCACTAGAATTTACCAAAATTGGGAAAAATGGAGTCTACATGGTTTTATTTTTAAAGTATAAAAGGAAATTAAAAGAGGGGAGGCCAGGTGCAGTGGCTCATGCCTATAATACCAGCACTTTGAAAGGTCAAGGCGGGGGCGGGGGATCACTTAAGGCCAGTAGTCTGAGACCAGCCTGGCCAACATGTCAGAACCCCATCTCTACTAAAAATACAAAAATTAGCCAGGCATGGTGGTGCACACTTGTAATCCCAGTTACTGGGGTGCTGAGGCACTAGAATCCCTTGAACCCAGGAGGCGGAGGTTGCAGTGAGCAGAGATCGTGCCACTGACTACACTCCAGCCTGGGTGACAGAGCAAGACTCAGTCTCAAAAAAAAAAAAAAAAACTGAGGGGAAATATCTTAAAGCATTATCTGACACCAACAAATTATTTCTCCTATTTTTAAAAAAATATTTAAATCTAAATAGGTTCTAATTTTAGCTGAAGCAGTGCTTTCTATTTTGAAAGGAATATATTTTTAGAAACTTATCTTAAAATAGAAATTCTTGGAAACTTACTGGGCAAGAATCCGCTCATGCCCATATTTACAAATCCACCTAATCAGTAGTACTAGTGCTACTCTGCAGTTGTTTTCATTATAATAGGCTACTTTTAAGGGTTTTCCTGTATTTTTTTCTTCCTCCTGAAATATTTCAAAGAAAAATGGGTTAATCATTATTCATTAGAAAAAAACTTCCAATTCTATACTGTATATTAAACTATTCATCACGAGACTTCCATTTCTGAAACAAATTACATATATATACTGAAAAGAAAATGTCATCCTTAGGCGCTGATATGGTTTGGTTTGTGTTCCCACCCAAATTTCATGTCAAATTGTAACCCCCAATGTTGGAGGAGGGGCCTGTTGGGAGGTGACTGGATCATGGGGGGCACTCCCCCTTGCTATTCTCCTGATAGTGAGTTCTCACGAGAACTGGATGTCTAAAAGTGTGGAGTACCATCCACTTCACTCTCTTCCTTCCTTCTCTGGCGATGTAAGATGTGCCTACTTTTTGCCATGCTTGTAAGTTTCCTAAGGCCTCTCCAGCCATATTTCCTATGCAACCTGCAGAACTATGTATCAAACCTCTTATATTTATAAATTACCGAGTCTAAGGTAGTTCTTTATGGCAGCACTAGAATGGACTAATATAGACACAGTGACATATATGCCTGTAGTCCAAGCTATTCAGGAGGCTGAGGTGGAAGGATCACTTGAGCCCAGGAATTGCACCTGGGAAACACAGTGAGACTCCATCTCTGAAAAAAAAAAAGTCACCTTTAGGAAAGGGTTTAAATGTATAGTGTTTCAGATGGTTTCTCCAAATCATTAAAATCAACCACAAATGTTGCAAAAATGTTAAAGTGACAAATAATATATCATTACAAACTTACAAGCATGGCAAAAAGCAGGCACATCTTAGATGGATATCAAAGAAAAAATTCAACACCCTACTATTGTTACAATTGTTGAGGCAAACATTTGTATTAAAGCACCTAAAAACTTTGCTGTGCTTGTAAGCAAAAAATGCACTAAATGTATAGATCTAGATGGTTTTCAAAACTTAAATATATCTATTTGAAAAGGCACAACTGCATTCAATTTTAAAGACATGCCTTGTTATAACGATAATTAGTATTTGCTACATGTCTTCCTCTAGAAAAGTATTTTTAACATGTTACAATGGTTACCTGTCATTTATGATCCAGTTCAGACAGAGATTGAGAGAGCTAAGATTTTTGCACCTCTTGACAATTTCCATCACGGTTTCATTATCCAGTTCAGTGATATGACGTAGGTCCAAGCTGGAAAGGTTTCTTAGCTAATGAGATAAATAAAATGAAAGATGAAAAAGGTAAATGCTGCATTCATTCTCAAAACTTATAAATGGAGTTTATTACAAAGTAGCATATCATTGTAAAATATTTAAAATAGATAAACTAGAATCTTTTAATATATTGTATATGTAATATTTTACACATTAAATTAAACATGAGTGTAGTACAGAAATCTATGGTGAATATTTGAATGGCAACCAACATTAAAGAAAGGAGATTTTACTCAAGTATCTTAAAAATCAATTTAGCAATCTATTGTTTGATAGGCAGGCAAGCTATTGAGTATATTACATTAAGTACCTACAATTTGGTAAGATTATTATAACATTGTTCAATTTCAGATATTATCTTCATAATTATAATGCCATTTCTGTATAGATTTTTTTCATTTTTTAAAAGATGAAATATGAGTAAATGTTTAATTCAGAGACAGCTTGGAGATAAATTATCAATGTACTCTAAACTGTACTATTATGGACATGTGTTTCATCATGAAACGATATAAAATGTGTTTTAAGAAGCAAAAATTCCAGGTTCCACCTTCTCCATGTCTTCGTCTATTTCTTTAAGTTTCTTGTCTTCCCCTGATGTTTAGCCTCTAAAGCAAATTAGTGATAATATTTACATGAAGGTGGTAGAATCTTAATTATCCTCTTCAAATAAGCTACCTTTTCAAATATTAAGCTATTTTTGCTTAATAATTGCAAAACTTAATCTGGAGGCATATGATAAACCAAATAACACAAATATCCCTCCCACCAAAGATATTTATGCTCTAATACATTACCTTATAAGGCAAAAGAGATTTTGCAAATGTGATTAAAGGTATGGATCTTGAGATGGGGAGATTATCCCAGATTATCTGAGTAGGCCCAGTGTAATCACCGGAGCCCCTTATAAGCACAGACTTACTGTGAGAAAGTCAGAGAGATGTGATGGAAGATACAGGAGATGTTTCAATCATGAAACGGATTCAAGCTACTTTTATTAGCTTCGAATACTGCAAAAGGGGCCAGGAGCCAAGGAATATGGGCAGCTTTACAGTTGGAAACAGTCCTCAGCTGACAGCCAGTAAGAAATAAGGACCTCAGACTTACAACCTTAAGGAACTTAATTCTGCCAAACAACCTGCAGAGGCGAGCAAGAAAATAGATGCTCCCTTCAGGCTCGTAGAAAGAAAAAAATACAGCTGACACCTGGAATTTAGCCTGGTGAGACCTGTGTCAGACGGGCGTCTGTCTTATAGAATAGTGAAATAATAAACTGGTGCTGTTTTAAGTTGCTAAGTGTGTGGGAATTTAAGTCAGTTTAGCTTAAACCCCAAGGGAAGAGTAGACACTTGAATCTCCACTGAAAATGTTCTATATTTCTGCTGTCTGATACAGTAACCATTAATCACTTGTACCTATGGAGCACCTAAAATGTGACCAGTGTGACAGGGGATCTGAACTTTTAATTTTAATTAATTTACATTTAATTTTTATATCTGTATGTGGCTAATGGCTATAGTGTTGGACAGCATGGCTCAAAAGAATGGTCATTGGAAGGGTGGGAGGCAAATGTGCCAGGCAGTACTCACACTCTCTTTCCACCTCAGCTCCCAATGGGAGAAGCTATACAGAGTGAGTTCATAGAGTCACTACTCAATGCCCTCTGAAGCACGCTGCCCAACTATGGAGATAAAAAGAGATAGCTGCTGCACATAAAATACAAAAAGGTCCACAACAGTAGGTAAATTCTTTCTAATGCAGACAGCAAGCATCCGTACCAGCTTCTTCTAAGGGCTGGATCGTAGGCATTAGAAAAGGCAGAGCTTCAGGAAAAGCTCTTTGCAACTGCCTTAACAGGTGAGATGTTCAAGGAAGTCATGTCCAGTCCAGTATGGGACTCAGCAAAATGATGCTCCAGAACAGAGACAGGACAAGCAAAGAAGAAATGGGTTCGGACAAAGCTCCTATTCAATAACTGTAGGGTAAGGGTTTTCGTAACATCAGAACATAATTGGTACTTGGCAACCCAAGCACACAGGAATGGACTCATTCTTGTTAAAACATAGACCTTTCTGGCTATCTTGACAGCTTCAGGCAACTGACCAGTCAGAACTGGGTCAACTCCCTCAGTTTCCCCTTCTTCAAAGTTCGCCTTACTGAAATAATTACAGTCAATACTAAGCCCAGGGCTCTAAGATGAGCTGTCTGGGCTCTAAAGTTCTGCTGCAAACATAGTCCCTGATCCCTAGATCTTACCTCTCATTGTAGCTAACTTTTTTTTAAGCATCTACAGGTACCAAAAATAAAAAGAGAGAGAGAGAGAGAAATAAAATACAAAATAAATAGCAAAATACATTTCTACAACTTTTCTGTCCTCACTAGTATTCACCTAAGGGAACAAAGGGTTGATATGCATGCTCCTTGCTATGCTTTCTTCCTTCCCATACCTGATCTGCATCTGGTGGGCACAGAAACTGAATCAACCACAGTCATGGCTAGGCTTGGAGCAAAATGAAAGACCAACATCTTTTATTAACAGGAGACACCAGAAGGATAGATGGCAACGTACATTGATCAACTCACTAGTTCTGTGGGTCAGGAGACCAGACATGGCTTAACTGTGTCCTCTGCCTTGGGTTTCACAAGGCAATCAAGATCTCAACTGGGGCTATATTTCTTTCAGGAGCTCACATCCTCTTACCAGCTCACGTGGTTGCTGGAAGAATTCATAGGATAGGATAGGATAGGATAGGATAGAATAGAATAGGATAGGATGGCAAAAAAATGTTCCAGTAACACGTAAAAAGAAAGAGACAATAGTAATGCCAAAAAGCACAAGTCTCAGACTCAGTGCTTTTTTGTTGTTATTTCTCATGAGAAGGAAACTAATAGTGTGAAAGCAGCTATGGAAAGCAAAGAGGATCCTGCCCCCAACTCCTGACCCTGAGAGAAACACAGTGAGAAAATAAACAGGTATGGTAGGCAAAATTCTAAGATGATCCCAATGGCCTATGCTCTACCATAATCCCTGCCCTTGATGGTGGACAGGACCCATGATTAGGACGGAAATTCTCCTTACAAAGCAAAAAGATTTTGCAGCTATAATTATGCTCCTGATTAGTTGACACTGAATGAATCAAAAGGGAAAGTATCCTAGGTGAGCCTGACCTAATCAGTTGGGCCTTTACAAAAGGTCTAGAGGTCAGAGAAATTATCCTGCTTGACCTTGAAGAACTAAGCAGCTACGTTATGAAAAGGACTGTGAGAGGCTTCCAGGGATTGCCCACTGGCTGATGGCAAGCAGTCCTATAATCACGTGGCACTGAAGCAACTACATGAGCTTGTAAGAAGAGTTGAGCTCTAGAAAGAAATACAGCCCCAGCTGAGATCTCGATTGTATTGTGAAACCCTAGGCAGAGGACACAGCTAAGCCATGTCTGCTCTCCTGACCCATAGAACTAGTGAGATGATAAATGTACATTGTTTTAAGCTGCTAAATTTGTAGTAATTTATGTGCATCAGTAGAAAACAAATACAGGTAAGCTGAAGGGGACGTTGTATTGCTGATAAAAAGCCAGGCTTCACTCAAGGGGAACATCCTTGCCCACTTTAAATGCTGAGGCTTTCTGCCCTCTTTAGATACTTATGCTCACAAAAGCACAGAGGGAGAGGCTTGGTCCATTCAGCCTTCTCCTCTAGGTTTGTCTCCAGCTTCCAAGAAAGTACTTCCTAGAAAACAGTCAGTTAAGACGTGGCCACTCTTTTCAAAAGAAAGAGAGAGAGAGAGACAGAGAGGCAGAGACAGAGACAGAGATAGTGAGAAAGTGGGGGAGATCTTCCTAAATTTCTTAAAGCAACCCTTATTCATGGGAAGATGGGTTTAATGAAAACACTTTATGAAAATATTTGCAGAGCTTCTGGCTTTTACTCAATTCATACTTGTCAATCATCATGTGCTTCCATATACATGTATCTTAAAACAGGTTAACTGCCTTTTCATGTTTCCTAAAGTTTTATTTTTCACAAGATTTTTGCATTAGGGCTAGAGAGGTGGATAAAATGGTTTCACTGGTCAAGTTGTCTTGTTTCTGATTGAGCAAAGATGAACTTGTATGTGTCAAGGATCTGAGTCACTGTTAAATTCGATAATCCTCATATTGCTGTTCCCCGCATTTCTATTTTCTTCCTTAACAATCACCATTTTTTTTTACACCACATTGTCTTTACAGTTAGCTTTCTTTATAGGGCATTTTTGATCCCCACACCCAAAAAGTTTTTATGTGTTACTGTTCCAGTAACACGTAAAAAGAAGCAGACAGTCCTTGTGAATTGCAGATGCTGGGTAGCTTTCTGGGCTTATGTGCTGACAGCAGCCCCATGTTGGTATCACAGGAAAATCAGAAATAAACTACATTAAATGGACCCTCAGGGCTGCTTGAAAATACTTTGACATACGACTCTTAAACTTATAAACATTAAGCATTAATTTTGCTATTTGTAACCATATGCATATGTGAACTACTGAATACAACCATGCAAAATACACATACAGAATGACTTTATTTTCTCAATTTATCTTTAATATAATTTCTAGGAAGATTCAAAGTCACAAAAATTTTATCCAGCTACATAGCTATCTCCTATACATGCATATTTGGGGTTCCAGCACAGCTTCTGACACAGAGTTTCTATTTGAATCCTTACCTATCTCTTGGCTTCCTCCATTGTAACGTATCTGCTCATCACAACAGTTTGAATGTACTTAATGCCACTAAACTGTACATTTTAAATGGTTAAAATAGCAAATTCTATGTTATATATATTTTACTATAGTAAAAAAAATCACATATCAACAAGAAGATTGGTGAGAGCATACAATAAAAATTATGTAAAGAAGAAAATATAAAGCTGCTTGTGCCGGTTCAGTCTTTCATCATAGGAAGGATAACTACGTGCCAACGAAGCTGGAATAACTTATCAAATTGCAGATACGTGATAGACAGATGTTGGCAAATCTAAAATATTTTATACACTTGTGGAAATCCAAAAATATCTAAAACTTGAGTTCTATTTGACTCTTGAACTTTTAGAATCCAGGCCTCCACCTCATAGTAACGTACACTAGATGATGGATGACACTGGTCTACTTGTGCCTCTTACTGCCCTGTATGTACTGTCCATAAAGAAAATATTTCCCACTCTTGCATCCATGAGGAAAAAGGTTTACTTGAGCTCTTACACTCCAGGATTCTACAGGAATCTTATGGAGTATTTTACTTTCGTGTTTTCATGAGCTGACAGTCACTATGTTCACATGGCCTTGCCTATAACCACTGTGGCTAACTCAACATGAAATATGACAGCATCCAAAGGCAGTTCCAAGAGACTAATACCCAGTAATCAGCATCATTACAAGACACAAAACTAGCACTTCTATGAGATGTGGCATTTTTATTCAAAACTCCACAAACAGTTCTGTCAAATTCATCAACTTCCTTCCTTTGCCATGAGAATTTCATAATGGTGCCCTCCAGTGTTTCATAAAAAGCTACCTAAAATAATCCTTCATAGTCTCAAACAGATAATTACATTTAGAAAACTGACATTTTAATTAAACTTACTTTCCTTATAATTCACTGGTAGTTGTAAGTTATACAAATCACAGAGGATTTGAATAAGCAAAGCCTTACAACCAAGATCTAAATGTTTCATTCCAATTTTTAAACACTTAGTAAGGTATTTTAACAGAAACCCAACTCAGAATGTAGAATGTAGGTAATCATCTTTCAGTTTAATACTGCTTTTATTAGAAAAAAATGTGACATCTAATTAATTCATGCTAAAGACTAAAATTAGTCAATGATTGGTATGGCCATGTATGTACTTAAATATAAAATGAGACACTAAAATGTTACCTAGGAAACACAGGCTTGGTGGATTATAGAAAGACCTCAAATGGCTTCCAAATTTTCTTAAGACTCTACGAAAGTTGAAAATGAAACAAAACCCCCAACTGTGCAGGGTGATTGAAGTGGATGAATTAACGAAGAGGACTCAATACCTTGGCAAAGGCAGGATGGATGTTCTATCACTTCAGGACACTGAGGATAATTTAAGTGACACAACTTAGAAAAGTGGTAATTTTTGAAAATAATGAAAACTTCTATATAAGTATGTTGAAATGTCAATTAGTACCTAAATTACTTCTTGCCAGTACTGCACATATTGACATTATTGGACTAGGTTTCTAAGCAGTTGTAATGTTTAGCAAGCAAAGTTAAGAGTTAAGACAGGCTGCCTTGCTGTTGAAGGGGTTGCTTGCTGGGCACAGATTAGCAACACGCACTAATTCGCCAAACAGCTGTCAGGCTGTCAAGATGGAGACCAAGGGTGAGAATAAAGGCAGAGGAAGACAGAAGAGTCAGAGAAAGGCAGTTATATGAAAAACGGGGGAAAGATTCCTATTAAGGACAGGGAGAGTGACTTAAGGAGAAATGGAAGGGGGTGGTAGCAATAGATCTTGAAGTATAAAAGCAGAAAAAAGTAAAGAAACTAAGACTGCTGGGAATGAAAGAAAAGGGGCAGGAAGAATTTCTGTTTCCAAGCCTAGAAAGACTTCCACACCTTGAGAAGGTCTGGTATCTAACTTAGAGAAGGACTTGGTTGGACAAGGGAGGGAATAAGGGGTATCCCTTCTACTCATTAACTAGGCTGGAATCTCAGCTAGTATATTGAAATGTAATAAAAATCTAAGTAAGCCACACTTAGGAAATCAGGCAAATCCTTCCCAGCCCTGAGGGTGGAACTGAAAGGCTTCTAAAATCCTTAAAGCTTGGTAGAGACAATAAAAATTGCTGGTACTAACTACGAAAACAGGACTTCCAGGGTCTTGGAATCAATAGTAGGCATGATCTTAATTCTCAGGCACTTTCTCTACGTATTCTCTTTCACGCACTGCCTTCTTAATCACACTGGGCTTTTCTCTTTGCATGATTTTCAAATCCAAGGCCTGTCTGGTTTTGCCATTCTCCTATCAGATCTGACATTATTCTGCATTTTATTCATTCTGTTTTGCTTTCTAGGACATTTTACAGCCCAGCTTCTCCTCAAAGTTGTTCCTTCTAACTCCTTCTTGCCACATCACCAGCCAGATTAATCTTCCTGAAACAACTTTGATCAAATCTCCCACCTTCTCCAAAGCCTTTAAGAAACAAAAATATTTCCGCTGCAAAAAGGAATCCCAGAACCTCCCTATCAAGGCCCTTCACTGTCCATCCCTACCATTCCCTGAAATCTGTTAAGCCAACTAGAGTATCTTACCCCATATTTTCAGAAGTTGTTCTCACTATGTTCAGTGAACTGTGCTCATTATTTTAAAACTGCTCTCACTTCACTTATTTTACTCTGATAACTTAGAAGTATCTGCTCTCCTCTCCCTCTTATTCTACTACCTGGTTCAAATCTCATCTTCTCCACAAAGTCTTTTTGATTCATATATAAAGAGCAAAAAATAAAGTCTTAGAAATATAATACACTTGTCTTAAAGCAAATTATTAACTAGGTAATTCCCAACATATCTATGCTCTTTAAATGGGGAACCATTAGTTGGCAACAGCTGCCAAGGGACAAGGCAACAATCTTACCTTCCTGCTATAACTATTTAGGAATGCCCTCTCTGACTTCTCCTTCTCTTCACCCTCCTTTCCCTGACCCCTTCCTTCTCCCCCCTCCAGCCTTTCTTAGCCCGTGCTTCTCAGAATCAGTCTCTCATTACAAACATCTGAAATCTAATCTTGATGTTTAAGCTGGGCCTAATCTGAGTCTCTGAGGTAGTAGCTTTGGTAATTCTTTATTCATTTATTCACATTCATTTAAATGTTTCCTGAGCACCTGGCTCTAACCTTGGCTACAAGTTAGGATAACCAGGGAACGTAAAAAGAAGACTGACAATCAGGCCCCATACTTAGAGATTTTTATTTAATTAGCTTGGAACAGGGAAAACCATTAGTATTTCTGAAAAAGATATCCAGTTGATCTCAGCCTGGACTGGTAACCGCTTCTCTGTTGCAGAGCAGTTGATATTTAAATCCAGTTACTGAAAGTATAAAAAATAATTTGTAAAGCTTAGTCTTTTTAATCTCAAGAAATGCAAAAGGTATTATTCATGTAGTCAGTAACTATCGATTAAGCAGCTATTGTGTACCAGGAACTTCTCTAGCTGATAAAAATACAGCAGTGAACAAAAAAGCAAAAATCTCAGTCCATAGAATGATTATATTCCTAGTTGGGGGTTGGGGGGCAATAAATAAATAAATAAACAAATTATAAAATGTGTTAAAAGGTGTTAAGTACTATAGAGAAAAATTAAGCAAGACAAGCTGGATGGAGAAGAGAGAGAGGAAGATGGGGTGTAATTTTAAACAGGCAGTCAAGGACGATCTTACTGAAAAGCTATTAGAGCAAAGATTTAAAGGAAGTGAAGGAGCAAACAAAACAGGCTGATATCTGGAGCAAGAGTTAGAACAGTGCAAAGGCCCTGAGATGGAAACTGGCCCAGGGCTTTGGAGGATGATTAAGGAGCCAGTGGTGCTGCAACAGAGTGAATGGAATGAACACCAACAGGACACATGGTCAAAGACGGAAGCTAAGAAGGACAGATCACACTGTCCTGTGGGTCTGTAAGGATTTTAGCTTTTGCTCTGAGGAATCTGGGGAGCTTCTGGAGGGTATTGAACAGGAGTGCACCATGTTCCAACTTAAGTTTTGAAACAATCACCCTAGCTTCTGTGTTGAATCCAGAACATAGACACAAGGGTGGGAGCAGAGAGAAGCTATATTGAATTAATCCAGTCAAGAAGTATCAGTAACTCGGACCACTGTGAAAGCAGTTGGAGGTGGTATGAAGTGATTTTGGCTATACAGAATTTGAAAGTAGAATCAACAGAATTTTTTGACAAATACCTTAAGGGGCATCAGAGAAAAAGAAGAATCAAGGATAAATGCAAGAGCTTTGGTTTGAGCAATCAGAAAATACTGTTGCAACTAACAAAGACATTTTAGGGGCAGGCAGGAAAGATTGTTTTGAATATACTACATTTTGCGATACCTAGATAACCAAGTAGAGATGTCAAATAAATTTAGAGTCAGTAGCACACAAATGACATTTACGCCTCTACATTTAATTTATAATTGTATTAATTATATATAAATGTGTTAAATTCATTAAGTTAGCTAGGTACAAACAGTAGTCTTACAATTCATGGTGAATCAATTTTGAATTAATGTGCAGGCATACATTCTCACAGTAATAAAACAGAGTGCAAAAGCCTAGCTCAATTCTTTTTTTAAAAAAATATAGGTTTATAGCAATAGTGTCCTCCAGGCCATCTGAGGCGGTTACAAGGCGAAATTCATTTCCTTAGTCTATAACAGCATAATTCAGTCTTCGCAGCCCCAGTGCATGTCCTCTGCAAAGCCACCTGGGATGCCAGCATTCACAGCAGGAGACTCTGCCCTCTGTGCACACACTGATGTTGCTTATCCTTTCACCATGTTTTTAACCACGCTGCTTTATAATCTGGTCTAATTTAAGTGTGTGTTCCTCCCACTAGAGTCAAAAGGAAGCTACTGTAGGTCAAGACCATGTCTTATTCACTTTTGTGTCACCAGTGCTTAACACGGTACTAGGTGCATTAAACATGTTTTTATTTTATTTTATTTGAGATAGAGTCTCACATTGTCGCCTAGGTTGGAGTGCAATGGCGCAATCTCAGCTCACTGCAACCTTTGCCTCCCGGGTTCAAGCGATTCTCCTGCCTCAGCTTCCGAAGTAGCTGGAATTATAGGCATGTGCCTCCATGCCCAGCTAATTTTTGTATTTTTAGTAGAGACAGGGTTTCACCATGTTGGTCAGGCTGGTCTCGAACTCCTGACCTCAGGTGATCCACCGGGCCTGGCCTCCCACAGGCATGAGCCATAGTGCCTGGCCTAAACACATTTATTAAATGCTTAGAACTGAATGAGTAAATTTGAAATCAGGATCAAAACTTTAGATATAACTTTATTTATTTAAGTTTCTACAAATCAGTTCTCTGTTCTTTTAACTCCATCAAATGCAGGATCTGCAGCTCTGAGGCTACACGCTTTTAAAGTTCTTCTATTTGAACATAAAGTTAAGTAATATGTAAACATTAAATAATAAAAAAACAACATTCTCATTGGATACAATTAAAGGTCATTTCAGAACAAGAAGCATAATGAGTTTTCTATTTACACATTTGTTCTTAAAATGCAGAACTTTTTTTTATTGCATGTTAGGTTTGGGGGTACATGTGAAGAACATGGAAGATTGTTGCATAGGTACACACATGGCAGTGTGATTTGCTGCCTTCCTCCCCCATCACCTATATCTGGCATTTCTCCCCATGCTATCCCCTCCCCCAGCTCCCCCACCCCCCCCAAATGCAGAACTTTTTTTAAGAGCCTCTATAAGTTATCAGTTTGAAGTATGTGGCAGGAATTTTGAGTAGTTCACCAAAATTTTAATCACTGTCTGCTGCTGCAGAAATGTGAATTTGTTAATTGGATTTCTGCTTCTCAGTATACCAATTCAGAATGGTTGCTCTGCTCCTCCTCTTTCACTCTGGCAGTCACACAGTCTCTTAATTGACTTTTTTTCCTAGGACTTTTCTTTCCACCAAATCTTTCTTTTCTCCATATAAGATTTCTAGAGCTCATAACAAACTACAAACAGCACTTAAAGTTAGCAGCACTAAGCAGCCCTGTCACTTTTTTACCCAGCAGGAGCTAAGACTGAAAATTTCCCTTCAATTAAAAAATAAAATATTCACACTGTTTCACTTAAAGCAGAAAAAAAAAATCAAAGCTTAAGTAAATTAAGGGTAAATTAAGTCAAATGTGAATGCAAGCAAGAAGAGACTGCTTCAACTAATTGGACTGGTTGTGTACTTCACTTCCTCATATCAAGTTCAGAGATTTACAAAAAAGAGAGACAGTTCACAAAATTTTGAACCAGCTTCAGTCACTTGCACACATGGATCACTCTTCAAAGGGTCAAAAGTTTTGGAAATACATTCCAAATGAAACTTTTACAATTGTATTTTTTAAAGTAATGCAATAACTAAAATGTTATTAGCCCAAGACACAAGCTTACCATATGCAAACCAATGACCTGTACATTGGCCTCTTGATCTTATACTGTTTATTAAAGCAATATAGTCAAATCATTTCACTCATCATTTCTAAATGTGTTAAGCTGAAAAACAAAGGAATAACAGTAATGATTTTTAAGTTAATGAATGTTCTGGCATATATTTTTATTTTCTGGCATTCCAAAAATGTTACAGAAATGTTATATCTACACTCTCAAATAAAATATCTTATTTTCCTGGTTTACAGTATACAACTAGGACTCACCTTCGCATGGAAAATCTCATGGCCTTACATTCTCATTTATGGGCCTCAACCTAAAATGAATAAAAAACTCCTAAACCTTAATTTCAGAAATCAATTTTTCTATTCTGTGACCAAGTACTGTTTCAAAGAGTGGATGAGAAACTTTCATCTTTTGAGTCAAAAAGCTGTGGTGCACAGGATGATAATCACCAGCTGGGCCACCTGCAATCTTTGAAGTCTTCTACACCATCATAAAAAGATTCTCTAATATGTTGAGAAACACCATGAGGCCCCGTCATCAGGTCCCTAGGGCTTCTCTCTGTAGAATGGGTTTATTGCATAGGCCCAGAATGCTCCAAGTCGCCCAGGAAGAAACCAAATAACCTAGGCATTCAGCAGCAGCTCTTTCCTTCCAATTTTAAGCCATTTTTTTATGAGCAAAAAAATTCCAAAATATATACTTCTCTCCCAACCCCTGCTCCAAAGTCTGCAAAGAAAGCCACAAGTCTAATATTAATAATCTAAAAATGAATCAATCGAGTCTTACATACTACTGCAACAGGAGTCACAGAATAAATAAATAGTCCTAAAATAAATAACGATGCAGGTCTGAGAAAAATAGTATTTCTTCCACAATCTTCAGCATTGTACTTGATTTCATTTTTCATAGTTATTACCAAAGTGCTCCCCAGTCACCTGTGATAGACAGTGAAGGAATGAACACTTCCCAGGAGAGAACAATCTTAGAAGAGTCAAACTTTTTAAAGGGCATGTAAGGATTCATATTCGAAATTCAGGTCAAGAACTCCCAAAACACTGAATCAGATCCCATTTGTTTTACTTCATTTTACATTGTTCTACAAATAGTTCCAAGAAGCAACAGCATTTGGTCCACAAAGTATTTCAATTTGGAATTAGTAACTTTTACTTCCTGACTTCTGTATTTATATTCAATGTTATGAGATGGAAGTGAAAGAGCTAAAAGTCTAGGTTAATGACTATGCTACAGGGAGTAAATCAGTTATCAGTAAAAAATGGTAATCAGAAAGATCTCTATAAAGTTTTCCCTGATATTAAACAACATGGAATATGAAATTATCATTAAAGGAGATGATAAAAGTATTTTTAAATGAGGTGCAAAAATTTATAACTTTGATTTATATATTAAAGCACTACTTTCTGATACAAAGAAATGTCCATCTGTAAAACTGCTCTCTCAACCAATTTTAACCTCCTGTGAGTTCAAAAGCTTCAGCCAATTGAAATAAAATTTAAAATGACAACATCTAGTGTACATCTAAGGTAGGACTTTAAATATCAATTTATAATTTACCTTAATATTGCATACTTTGGTCACTTATACCTTCTCACACCAATACAAAAACATGACCAAGGTTTTTTAAAACAAATAAGCAAGTATAAACAGGATAACACGAATTGTTTTTTAATTGTCAATCAAAATTATTTAAGATATAGCTTCAAATAACTAGTAACCAATAACTCAAATAACTAGTTCACAAGTTAACTTCTTTAGTCAAATACTTTTCTTTACATTTGCTTCTATTATAGCACTGAGAAAACATTACAACTCTGTTGTTGCTCGGAGCATGTATGAAAACTATCTTTCTGTAATTAAGCAGCTAGCGCTCTACCCTATTCTTGGAACTCATGATGAACTTGTAGCTTTATTATTCTTAATTGTCATGTAACTGGCTGCCCTTATGTTTCTAGCTACAGCTTGTCTGGATTCAGGACATCAGTATGGAGTCAGTGGTGGTCTAAGAAAGAGTCAGGTCTAATTTAAATCTTATATTATGTTCAATTCTCTGCTGTGCTTTGATCCCAATTGTTCCAATACTCTCATAAAGAAAATAAATATCAGTTCCATTGTCTTAAATGTGATTTCATGTAAGAAACCCAGAATTACATGGAAAGAAAGATGTGTTAGTCAAGGTATAATTAAGAAAACAGAAACTACTATAAATATGAAATTACATGAAGGTAATTTCATTAAGGGAATTGGTTATTTTGGCGAAGGAGCAGCTAAGAAGACAAACTGAATATGGTAGTGTAAGCCACAAATTTTGCAACAGCAGGAAACCACCAGATCCCAAAGCTAAAGACATTGAAGCTGATCCCTTCAGAATCCCAAAGCTGAAGACACAAAAGGAAGAGTCAGTGTTATTGGGACCCACAAGCCACAGTCAGCCAGCACAAGTTGGAACTACTACCCTGGATCAGTCCAGGGCTGGAAACATGGAGGAGACAGAGGTGTTGCCAAAATTGCTACCTAAGACAGAGAGGGAGGGGAGAGAAACATTTATTGTAGTTTCTGCCTCTCTTTGGCATTTCTGTCTCCCACTAAATGCAGCCTGCAAAGTGAAGCCCCCTATAGAATATAGCTATAGAAGAGCATGATTAGAGAGAATAAAGGTTCTGAGGGCAAGGAGGCCTGGTTTTGAGGGCAAGCAGCATGAAGCAAAAGAAAAGAAGGAGGAAGTGGGGCACAGGTTTCTAGCAATGAAAAAGAAGCAGAGTCACTCCAATGGGAGTTCTTTTTTAACCATCCAGAAACAGGAATAATTGTCAGCGTATTCCTGTACTTTGCCTGAGAAACCCACAGTGCTGACCAAGTTTGTTTTCTTCTTTGAGCCAGATGAAAGCTGCTTTCTCAGGCACAGGAGTATTGTTTCATTGTTAAAGATTCAAGATTGATAGTCAATTGCATGTTGAAAAGGGCCTCTGATAAAACACAATAACCAAGCATTTCCTCTAGTGAATATAACAGAGAAAGCTCCAGTGGAAAGCTTTTTCTCGAAAAAAAAAAAAAAATTGATGGCCAATCATCCCACTGGGATAAAATCAATTGAACAGAAGTCTACAGTGGGGGAAGCAGCTATGCTCCTGAAGGTTTTGTAAATACACTGTGATCAACAGCTTTTGTGTAAATGCCTGTAATACCTCTGGGCTAGAGAGCAAACATGTGGGGGAGCTCAATTGCCTTTAGTCAATGTACTCTATTGGACTCTATTATTGGGCAAGTGTGTCTAGAGAAGCGGGAGCTCAGGCAAGTGTGTCTAGAGAAGCGGGAGCTCAAAACCAAACTCTAATCCAAAAATTATTAGAGAAAACAATGAGTAGTAACATGTAGGCCCAAATTCTGCTAAAATGTTGAGGTTCCAAGCTAAAATTTCACAACACTCTGTCTCATAACAACCAACTTGTAACTCTTAATAATAGGGAGTTACTAGGAAAATGAATTCCCTATTTTTAAAGAATGCTACTACAATAAAGACACAACATAATTTATTTGCTTTTAATATTCAGGAGCCCCTTTAGCCTCATGGAGAATATTTTCGATCACCACTATAGACTTCACACAACATTAAACAAAATTGCAAAGGAAAAGATAATACATAGATTCTTTGGATTATCTGTGATTAACAACTAGCACGGTGTGGATGTGTGTACTGTGTTGAAGTATGCATGTAAATGAATAAACAATATGTACATAGACAGGTACTTCCCTGTGGCTGATTGTGGCAGGCAAGATCTGCCCAGGTGGAGTAAAAATGGTGCTGAAATAAGATAGTTGAATTAATTAAAAATAAAATACAGTTAAGTATTTTATACATGTACAAAACAATTGCCTGTAACTACCAATATTTTTAATCAATTATGTTTTTTAAATTAACTGGATTCTATTTAACTCTCTGTAATTCTCAATACATGTTTACTTCAAGTTAATAAACGAGATCTGATTATGTTTTTCTCATTAAATTAAATTATTAATTTATTCTCATTAAGGTCCAAACCTGGTTTCTCGAATTTGGGCAGTCTGTTCTGCTGATTTAGAAATGGGACCCCATCCATATTCACTATCACTCTTTATGTATAAACCACAAGACTAGGGGAAGCAGAGTGACACTGATCCTTAAATAAAATTTCTGCCACAAAACACTGTGAATGAATTTGAAAGAAAAAACAAAAAGGAATGAAAGCAACAGCTCATAACATCTTCTTGGATAAAGACTGACCTCATGTGTTAGAGACCAGATAAAATACAGTGCAAATCCTTTTTATAAGCGTATTTTCAACAAAAACCACATTTTGCAAACAAGTATATGATAAACATTCAAAGAGTGAACTGAGGATAATATAAGCAAAAGAAAATAATATTTAAAATATAAAGCCATGATCCAAGAAAGGCCCTTTCAAAAACAATTGCCAATTCTCTTCATTTTATATTTATATATTTATGTTAAAGCCTGAAGCAACCATTTTATCAAAAGATAGATGCCACAGAGAAACTCATTGGCTAACTTTATTTGTTAGGACTTTTACAAACTGAGCTATTTGAAAGATGAATGTATTTATTTTAGTAGTGTGATATTGATACATATTGCCATTCCAGCTGCTGAAATGAAAATGTAGCACAAACAAATACACATTACAACTAGAGTGTGAATAACAGAGTTATAAAATATAAAAAGAGTAGCCTCACTGATCAGGTATTACTGACTAAACAGCATCAAAAAATAAATGTAAGCTGCTATTGCTTATGTAGACATGGTCTATACTAATTTATAAAAACACTGAAGTCACTAATTTGGGCAATAATGATAAGGTAGAAGAGTATATCCCAGTTTCCCCTTAGCCACGGGAGATGCAATCCAAGACTCCCAGGGGATGCCTGAAACAGAATAATACTGAACTCTAGCTATACTATATGTTTTCCCCTATAGTGACGGGCTGGTAGCATATACAGTGTGGATATGCTGGACAAAGACGATTCACAGCCCTGCCGGGAAGGAGTGCAACAGTATGAGATTTCAACACACTACTTAGAAGAGCTGCAATTTAACACTTAGGAAGTGTTTATTTCTGAAATTTAACATCTTACAGTTTCAGCCTGTGGTTGACTGCAGGTAACTGAAACCTGGGAAAGTGAAACAGTAGATGGTGGGATCTATCGTATCCCCCCGAATTCAGTGTACTGCTACAGTATGAGTTTTTTTAAATGATTTTTAAAAAATACTATATTAGTTACACAGTGTGTTTAACTTAAGTAATTAAGCAATCCTTAATGGGTCAGTAGAAAAAGAAAAAAAATTATACAACAAAGAGCAAACAAACACAGTTATTAATCTTAACATTCAGCACTGGCACTTAGGTAGAAAAAAGTTTATAAAGTTTTTAAGTAAGATTTCTTTTCATAAAATTATTTTATCTTATGTTAATGAAAGAATATAAGTGAATCAGGACTAACAAGTTACGAGGAAGTTTTTTGTACGTCATGATTTATATTTTTTAATTTGCTTTTTTTTTTCATTTTTCAACCATTTCTTTAGTTATGTGCCAAGCGCTCTTCCCTGATACAACCCTAGAGGTAGATAGATATTACTATCATCCTCTTTTACAGATGAGGAAACCGAGGCAGACAGATTAGGTGATTTGTCCTAGGTCATACAATCGGCAGTCACAATTAGCTTTGTTGACAGCAATAAATGCTTTGCTGGCCTTGGCAAACTTCTAAGAAAAAAAGATCAATTAATGAATCACCTCAGGCCTAGATAATCAACGCTTATATTCTCAACACTCAATTTTTAGCTCAACTCTTAACTGCTAAAAAGGACCAAAAACACGGTCATCCAACGAAACCCTTTCATAACACTGTACTCACTAAGTCATATTCATTAGGGAATATTTCAGAGCTGAATGGATTTAACAACATATTTTCCACATCCAAGAATATCACTCAAGCACCTATAATTAATCAGAAACAAATGAAATAATCTATGACAAAGCAGCAGTATTCCCATTTAAGTGGTAAAATAGTATGTTATTTCTGTAGAGTAAGGCAATCTAAACTAATCAGTGGTTTGAAAATTTGGAAGGCAAGAAAGTTCATTTTTCATTTCTAGTCTCTGAATAAACAAAAAAGAAGATGAAAATTGAGTTAGCTGCATGAATGAACATTCAGTTACTTATGTTAAATCAACTGAAAAAAATCAATTTTGTTTTCCTTTAAAAAACATTTCATATTTCCAACCATAAGCACTTTTAAAATATGTGCTTTTTCAAAGTTCTTTAAATGTGATTATAATACTAGAAAATATCACAAGTTTTATTTAGCTGTCTGTTACCTTCCTAAGGAACTCTGTTTTTAAATAACAGTATCAAAAAACACTCACCAAACCTACACCCAACATACCCCAAGAATTCAGTTAATGTTTATAAACTGAATGTTGATAAATAAATATTATAAATATAAATAAAAATTCTCTGCCATCTTAATAGTTATTTAATATAAGGTCTTTTCTTTTTTCCTTTCAGAGACACAGTCTTGCTGGATTGCAGGGGCATGATCATGGCTCGCAGTAAGTAGCCTCAATTTCTTGGGCTCAAGCAATCCAATCACCTGAAGCCCCCAGAGTAGCTGGGACTACAGGCAGTTACCACCACACCCAGCTAGTTTTTTTATTTTTATTTTTATTTATTTATTTTTTTTTATTGCATTTTAGGTTTGGGGCCCAGCTAGTTTTTTGTAGAGATGGGTCTTACTATATTGCCCAGGCTGGTCTTGAACTCTTGGGCTCAAGGGATCCTCTCACCTCAGCATCCCAAAGTACTGGGATTACAGTCATGAGCCATCACATCCAGACTAAAAAAAGGTCTTCTTGACTACTGACTGAAATCATTTGAACTGATTTGATATAAATAAATTCACAAGAGATTTGTGACATTATACTGATGAATTTATAGCTTCTCTAAGGTTTGCCTTTGAACTACATGTAAAAATAACTTGCCATTTTTGGAATTTCAGATTCTACAGGTAGCCTATTCAACTGAATTTTAAAATAATATTTGTTAATACATATTATTATCCTAAGCATTTTCCATGTCATTATGTATTCTGGAAAAGTATAATCCTGAATGGTACAATTTTATTATGTTAGACTAACATCAACATTTTTAATTTTTTGAACTCTCAAAAGTTTTTTTTTAATCATTATGGAAATTTTTAAATATAAACAAAAGTATTCAGGAGGTATAATAAACCTTCATGTCTTAAAATCTAGCTTGATTATCAATATTTTACATTGTTTTTCTTTCAGAAACAGGTCTCACTCTTGCCCCAGGCTGGAGTGCAGTGGTGTGATAGAAACTCACTGCAGCCTCTAACTCTTGGGCTCAAAGGATCCTCCTGTTTCAGCCTTCCAAGTAGCTGGGACCATAAGCATGTGTCACCACAACCAGCTAATTAAAAAAAAATTTTTTTTTTTTTTGGAACAGGATCTGTTACCATGACTCTAAAAGGCAAGTCCCTTATTATCATACAAGCCATCCTCCTGCTTCAGCATCCCAAGCATCTTAAATTACAGGCACAAACCAGCATATTGGCCCAATATATTTGCCATTTTTGTTTCCTTTATTGGCCTATGCACTTTTGTCTTTTTCTTTAGTCCCACTGTAATATTTTAAACCAAATCCCTAATATTGTGTCATTTTACCAGTAAATAAAGTATGTGTCTCTTACTGATAAAAATTTAACAAGCATGCCACTATCATCCTCGGCAAAACTAACAATAATACCTTATTATCATCCAATAACCATTTCACATTCAAGTTTTCTCAATAGTCTAAAGGATACATATTCTAATGTTGTTTTGTTACTATCAGGATTCAAGCAAAATCTCCACATCACGTTTAGTTGTTTTGTCTTAAGTGTTTTCTATAAAAATGTCTCTGGTTTTTTTCTACAATATTTTTTCTTGGAGAAACTGGGTCATTTGCCTTAGACAAATCTGGATTTAGCTGATTGTCTTTTTGTGGTGTTATTTAACATAATGCTTTAATCCCTGTAAATGGGTAAACACAGAGGCAGGTTAGAATCAGGCTCCTGGTTTGTTTTTTGTTTTTTTTGGGGTTGTTTTTTTTTTTGAGACAGAGTCTCACTCTGTTACCCAGGTTAGTGTGCAGTGGTGCGATCTCGGCTCACTGCAACCTCCACTTCCTGGGTTTCAGAGTGATTTTTGTGCCTCAGCCTCCTTAGTAGGTGGGATTACAGTTGCCGTGCACCCTGCCTAACTAATTTTTGTTTTTTAGTAGCAAGAATACTATATAAGTGATGCTTGTGGTCTCTACTGCATCACCTCACGAGTACTTAAGGTCTGGCTGTCTCACTTTTCTTCATGCTAAGATTGATCAGTGAGTTAAATTGTATCAACTGCTTCCCTCCATTATGATATTCCTGAATTGGAATATCAATCCATATCCAATCGCTTCTGCTTTCATTGATGATGAGCATTGCCTTGGTCCATTATTTCACAGTAACTGCAAAACTATAATTTTCTAATTCTATCATTCCTCTTCCATTTGTTACTAGAATCCTATACAGAAGTTGTTTCCCTTATAAATTATGTGGTTATTTTTATGTAATTCTTATAAGAAAAAAGGGATAAATGTGTGATACTCACTTTTTTACTCATTTTACAGTAATAAACTGCTGTCTTATTAAGTTCCAAAAATGAACAATGACCTTTTATTAAAAAACAGCTTTACTGAAGAAAAATTGACACATATTTAAAGTGTATAATTTGATAAGCTCTGAGACATGCAGCATGAAATATTCACCACAACCAACATAATGTATGTCATCCCCCAAAGTTGTCACATGCTCCTTTGTACTCCTTCCTTTTTGTTCCTCTCTCCTCCCTCCCCTCCCTTACTGGTGGGCTTTTTGTAACTAGACAAATATTTGCATTTCTTAGAATTTTACAGATGAAACAAAACTTTTTCATCTGACTCATTATACTCAGCAGAATTATTCTGAGATTAATCCATGCTATAGTAAGTATCAGTAATTCATTCATTTTACACTGTGTGGTATCCCATTGTATAAATATGCCAGATTGTTTATACGTACACCAACTGACAGAGGTTTGGGTGGTTTTCAGTTTGGGACTGTTTCTAATAAAGCTACTGTATGGATCCATGTCTTTATATGTACATGCGCTTTCACTGATCTTGGGTAAATACCTAGTTGTGGAATGACTATCATATAGCAGGTACACATTTAACAATTTTAGAAATTACTAAAGTGTTTACCAAAGTGGTTGGACTATTTTACATTCTCACAACGTGTAAAATTGGACCACAAGTATATGTAATTGGACCATATACCTATGATAAAATTTATTTCATCAGTTAGGCACAATATGAGATTAATAACAATAACTAATAATAAAATAGAACAATTGTAACAATATGCTACAATAAAAGTTATGTGAATGTGGTCTCCCCGATCCCCTCAAAATATCTTCTTGTTTTGTACTTTGGGTAACTGATGCCACCCACAGAAAGTGAAACTGCACATAAGGGAAAAGGGACTCTCCCCTTAATTTGCATGAAATTTCCATTCATCTAAATTGTTGAATTAATAGAGGGTTCTGGTTTCTCTAAATTCTCACCAACACTGGATATAGCAAGTGTTTTTAGTATTAATCTAATAGGTGTGTGGTGGTATTTTGCTATAGTTTTAATTTGCATGTCCCTAATCCCTAATGCTAATGAACATCTTTTTATATGCTTATTTTCTTATTGAGTTTTGGTAGTTCTTAATATATTCTAGACATAATTAGTTTATAAGATATATGTTTTTCAATTTTTTCCCCCAATCTGGGGCTTGTCTCCTTAACAGTACAGGGTCCCTCTCCCCTACCTGCAGTTTCACTTCTCATGGGTGGTATCAGTTATCCAAGGTACAGTTCCAGAAGATATTTTGAGAGGGTGAGGGAGACCACACTCACATCACTTTTATTACAGCATATTGTTATAATTGTTCTATTTCATTATTAATTAATCTCATATTGTGCCTAATTAATGAATTAAACTTTATCATAGGTATATATGGGTAAGAAAACTCATAGCATACAAAGACTTGGTACTATACATGGTTTAAAGCATGCACTGGAGGGTGTGGAATATATCCCACAAGGATAAGGGGGAACCACTGTATACGTCAAAGAGCAGAAGACTTTAATTTTGATAAAGTGTAATTTATTAATTTATAAATTTATTAATTGATTTATTAATTTTGATCATGCTTTTGGTATCCTAAGTTAGAAATCTTTGTCTAACCCAAGGTCACACAAGTTATCTCCTATATGTTCTTCTAGAACTTTTTTATTGATACAAACTTTACTTCCTATAAAAGTCATCCTGATAAAGTGTACAGTTCAATGGTTTTTAGTACATTGAGTGACTTGTGCCGATATCTAATATCGGCACAATATCTAATTTCAGCACATTTTCATTAGACCTGAAAGAAACCCAGTATACATGGGCATATTCTAGACATTTCACATAAACAGAATAATATAGAAAAATAGCCTTTGTAGCTATCTTCCTCAGCCTAATGCTTCCAAGGCCATGTTATAGCATGTTTCAGAACATCATTATTTTTCATGGCTGAATAATATTCTACTGTATCAATATACCACATTCTGCTTATACATACATGAGACAATAGGCATTTACATTGTTTCTATATTTTGTGTATATTGCTGCTGTGGGCATTCATGTACAAGTTTCTCTTTGAAACATGTTTTTAATTATTTTGATTCTATACTTAGGATTGAAACTGCTGCATCATATGGTAATTCTATATTTAAATTTTTGAGGAACTGCCTGTTTTCCATAGCAGCTGAATAATTTTGTATCCCCACCATTAATGTACAAGGGTTCTACTTTCTCCACATCTTTGTCAACATTTGCTATTGTCCATGTTTTGATTATAACCATCCTAGCAGATGTGAAACTGTACCTCACTGGGGTTTTCTGATTTACATTTCCCAGTCATTTGCATAACTAATAATGTTGAGCAGCTTTTCATGTACTTGCCAGCCAAGTATAACTTCTTTGGAGAAATATCTATTCAAGTCATTTGCACATTTTAAAAAATTAGGCTGTCTTTTTGTTGCTAAGATATGAGTTCTTTATATATTCAAGACACTTACCAGATACGTAATTTGCAAATATTTTCTCCTATTCTGTAGATTGCCTCTTCAATTTCTTGAGAGTATCCTTTGAGTTTTTAATAGTGATAAAGTCCAATTTATCTTTTTTTTCCCTTCTGCTGCTCATGCTTTTGGTATCATATCTAAGAATTCATTACTGAATTCAAGGTCACGAAGATTTTTCTTCTAAGTGTTTCATAGTTTAACTCCTATGTTTTCTTCTAAGTGTTTCATAGTTTTAACTCCTATATTTAGGTTTTTGTACCATGTTTCAGTTAATTTTTATATACGATCTGAGGTAGAGGTCTAATTTCACTCTTTTCCATATGGATAGCCAGATATCCTAGCACCATGTGCTTAAGAGACTCTTCTTTTCCCACTGAATGGTTTTAAAACCTTTTCAAATATTAATAGGACATAGATGTGTGAGCTTCTTTAGGGAGTCTCGAGTTCTTTTCCATTGACCTGTATGTCTATTCTTACTTCAGTACCATACTGCTTTGATTCTTATAACTCTGTAGTAAGTTTTAAAATTGGGACAAATGAGTCCTCCAACATTGTTTTTCTTTTTTGAGATAGTTATGGTTCTTGAAATGTCCTGCAATTCAATAATAATTTGAATATTACATTTTCCACTTTAAAAAGCTGCTTAGATTTTTATAGAGATTTCATTGTCTCCATAAAGGGCTTTGAGTAGTAATACTGCCATCTTAACAATATTAAGTATTTTCAGATGAATAGTGGATGCCTTTTCATTATGTAGGTCTTCTTTAATTCCTTTCAGTAATATTTTGTGAGTTTCAGTGTACAAGTCTTGATATCCTTGGTTAAATTTATTTATAAATGTTTTATTATTTTTGCTAATAATGTAAATGCAAGGTTTTTCCTTATACCATTTGCAGATTATTCATTGCTAGCATATAAAAACATAACTTTTTAATGCTTCTTTTAAAAATCTTTTTAATTTTTTTAACTGACAAAATTTGTATGTATTTATGGTGTACAACATGATGTTTTGATATAAGCAGACATTGTGGAATGGCCAGACCAAGATAATTAATATATGCCTTACCTCACATAGTGAAAGGAGTTAATTAGCTTGCCTTAGGGAGATAACAAGGGAAGGGTCCCAGAGAGCCCCCTGCCCATGGGTCAGTGCCTCATCCCCCACATAACGTAAAAAGCAGCCTGAGAAAAGATTCAAGCGGCAGGCACCAATAAGGGAACTAGCATGGGGTGTTGTGCCTGGAGACATGCCCGTGGCTGCACAGATAGAATAACCTCCGGCCCATTTGGATAAGAACTTGCGCAAACTTCCAGCTCACTCAGACAAGGGAACAAGGCCTGGCACAGAAATGCCTTTGTCTTCTGTATAGTCATTGGTCTCCCAGGTAAAGTTTCTTCTTTTGTGGGCATGGGCATAGTGGGCTCCAGTGAGTTCTGGTGGGCGCTCTACTTTCCTTTATTTAGACTATAAGTCTGGCCCCTATGTATTGTCACCTCAGCCCCTGATTGATCCCAGGCCAAGCTGAGTCACACATTTGCCAAGACAGCCCGCAGACTAAGCACATTCCTTCCTCTTCCCAGTCCATAAAAACCCTGGACCCCTGCCCCATAGTGGATACTCCCATTCCAGAATCCCTTTCTGCTGGCAGAGAGCTTTCTTCTTTTCCTTACTAAACTTTCACTCTAACCTCACCTTTGTGTCCGTGCTTCTTAATCATCTTGGAGGTAGGACAAGAACTCCAGGCATTATCTCAGACAACGAAAGTCTGTTTCAATATCGTGTTTTTTGTGACAGATCACTTAAAATTTACTCTCTCTGCAATTTTCAAGTATTCAATATATTTATTAACTATAGTTACTATGATGTACTATAGATCTCTTGAGCTTATTCTTCCTAACTGAAACTTTGTATTCTTTGACCAGCATCTCCTCAATCCCTTCCCTCCCTTTAGCATCTGGTAACCACCACTCTAATCTGATTCTATGAGTCTGACTTTTTTAGATTCCACATGTAAGGAGACCACACAATATTTGTCTTTCCGTGCCTGGGTTATTTTACTTAACATAATGTTCCCCCAGGTTCATCCATGATGCTGCAAATGACAGAAATTTCCTTCTTTTTAGGGCTGAATAGTATTCCATTGTGTGTATATACGATATTTTCTTTATCCATTTATCCTTTGATGGACATTCCATGCCAACTTTGGCTACGGAAAACAGTGCTGCAATGAACATAAGCGTGCAGACATTTCTTCAACATACTGATTTTATATCCTTTGGACATATACCCAGCAACTTGGATATATACCTATTGCTGGATCTTACGGTATTTCTAATTTTTCGGAGTCACTTCCGTAGTGTGTTCTGTGATGGCTATACTAATTCACATTTCTACCAAAAATGTACAAGAGCTCTCTTTTCCCTACATCCCCCACCAAAACTTGCTATCTTTCCTCTTTTTAATAATAACATTCTGACAAGCGTAAGGTGATATCTCATTGTGGTTGTAATTTGCATGTCCCTGATGATTAGTGATACTGAGTATTATTTTCATATACTTGCTGGTCACTTGTATGTCTCTTTTTGAAAAATGTCTGTTTGGGTACTTAGCCCATTTTTCTATCAGGTTGTTTGTTTTCTTACTATTGAGTTGAGTTCCTTATATATTTCGGTTATTAACTCCTTATCAGATATATGGTTTTGAAATATTTTCTTCCATTCTATAGGCTGTCTTTTCACTCTGTTGTTTCCTTTGCTATAGAGATACAACAAATTTTTGTGTATTGATCTCCTAGCTTTGATTTATTCTGAGTGCCTAACCAACTTTGCTTTTCTGGAATAAAGTCTATTATGTCATGGCATATTATCCTTTTAAAATATTGTTAGATATGATTTTCCAAATTTTTGTTTATTATTTTTGAATCTATTATTCATGAAAGATAGTGGTATTCAATTTTCTTCACTTTAGAGTGTCGTTATCAAGTTTTTTTAATGTGGGTAGTAATAGTCTAATTTCTAGAAGACTTGTGTTGAATTGGTATTATTTATTACTTAAATACTTGGCAGAATTCAACAAAGAAGTCATCTGGGCTTAGAGTGTTGGTGGAAAATGTTTAACTACAGATGCAATTTCTTTAAGAAATACAGGGGTATTCGGTTATCTATTTCTTCTTAAGTGAGTTTTGATAGTTTGTGTTTTTCAAATAAATTTTCCATTTCATCTAAATTGTTGAATTGATAGGCCTAAAGATGTTCATTGGCTGGGTATGGCAGCTCACGCCTGTAATCCCAGCACTTTGGGAGGCTGATGCAGGTGGATCACTTAAGGTCAGGAGTTCGAAACCAACCTGGCTAACATGGTAAAACCCCATCTCTACTAAAATTACAAAACGTTAGCTGGGCATGGTGGTGGGCCCCTGTAATCCCAGATTCTTGGGAGGCTAAGACAAGAGAATCACTTGAACCCGAGAGGCAGAGGTTGCAGTGAGCCAAGATCGCATTGCACTCCAGCCTGGGCAATAAGAGCAAAACTCTATCTCAAAAAAAAAAAAAAAAAAAAGATGTTTATAATATTCCCTTGTTATCCTTTTAATACCTGTAGTATCTGTAGTTTTGTCAACCCTCTGAGCTATAACATTGGCAACTATGTCTTTTTTTTTTTTATCAGTGTAACTAGAGATTTATCAATTTTATCTGTCTTATCAAATCACTAGCTTTTGGTTTCATAATTTCCTTTCTTCTTTTTGCTTTCCATTTCATGGATTTCCTCTTGATCTTTACTATCTCCTTTCTTCTGCTTACTTTGGGTTTAATTTGCTCTTCTTTCTCAAATTTCGTAAAATGAAAGTCGAAGTCATGATTTGAAATCTTTTTTCTCATATTGGTATTTGTTTCATTATTTTTATCTAAGTAGTACTTTAGTAGCATCACACTGAATCTGATATAATGTGTTTTCATTTTTCATTCATTTCAAAATACTTTCTAATTTCTCTTTTGATTTTGTCTTTACTAACGGGTTATTTAGATGAATGCATAAGAGGAGTCACCCACAGATCTCCGGGATTCTCTATGCAGTTCTCTCCACTCCAGTGTTCTGTCCTCTGAAATATGGCTGTTCTGGTCTCCCTGGCCTTTCTGTTCTGTTTCGTCAACTCAGACAGTCTGCTATGCATTACCTGAGTTAGCCCCTTCCTGTGCTGCAGTATGGAAACTCTTTCAATGCAGTAAACTGAGACAATCATAGCGCTCCTCTTGCCTTTTTCCCATATCGCGGGGGGACCAGTGTCCTTGGTTGCCTGATATCCAGTGTCTTAAAAACCACTGTTTCATGTATTTGGTCTGTTTTTTTTTTTTTTAACATTTTTTTTCAGGGAAGAGAGTAAATTTGGCCCCTGGCCGGGCAGTGGCTTACACCTGTAATCCCAGCCCTTTGGGAGGCCAAGGCACATGGATCACGAGGTCAGGAGTTCAAGACCAGCCTGGACAAGATAGTGAAACCCTGTCTCTACTAAAAATACAAAAATTAGCCAGATGTGGTGGCAGGTGCCTATAATCCCAGCTACTCAGGAGGCTGAGGCAAAAAATTGCTTGAACACAGGAAGTGGAGGTTGCACTGAGCCAAGACTGTGCCACAGCACTCCAGCCTGGGTGACACAGTGAGATTCCATCTCAGAAAAAAAAAAAAAAAAAAAAAATTGGCCCGTTACTCCACGTAAGCTGGAAGAAGTTCAGTTTCATTTTGCTTATATCATTATAAACCCATTTGATTTATTTTAATTCTTTGCAGAATCTTTCTTTTCAATGCTCAAAATATCCCAGCTTAAGTCAGTAGGAGCTATTTCACATTGGCTTTTGGGTCCTTTGACATGTTCCTTCTAGTCTCTTTAGTGGCAAATGACATGCAGGCCCCACAGTCTAAACACTGAAGGTAACTACGTATTTGCATTTTCTGAACTTGCTTCTAAAAGTGGAAAAGAGAGCAAGATAGAGAGATTTTATATTTATATAACAGGTACACTACAATGAAAAGAACACCCTATTGTTAGAGGAGACCCAATTCTACCACATACAAGTCACTAATACTCTTAACTGTTGCATATAGACCTCAAAAATTCTTACCTTTGCTTCTTAAATATGGACCTCTAAGTTTCCATTGTCCCATAAATCTGACTTTATCTTATCAACCAGTGTGCATTCAGTCTGGTAATTCTGGACTCTCATTTACACAGTCATAGCAGCTTAAAAAGAAGGCTTCTTATCCTAATATTGCTTGATATTAGCAGAATCTAAGTAATAATGGTGTGCCATCAGTAAATAATACAAAGTAAACGAGAATTCAGTCAAGCCTGAGGAAATCAAAATAAAATTAAATCCAAGGGACCACAGGAGGATACCAATGTCTTTCCATCTATTCCCAATCATCTGTTCTCTTGCCCTTGATTTAACAATCTAAGATATCACAAATCCCCAATTTTCCCTTCTAACCTACTAAATTAGACTTGATATTTCTTAGTTTCCATGAGAGCCCCTCACAGTCCCTTCTAGGCCAATGGTTCATAAATTCATAAATTCTTCAGCGTGCAAGAACTCCAAATCTGATGACAGATCATCTAATACAGGCACATAATTTCAAAGACAGAGAACTAAGATACAGAGATTTTATGCTCCTTGCCTCTCTTAGTAAACTTAAAAAGCCAGAGATGTAGTGACATCATGTTAGATTTTTCTAAATCATGTAAAAACATATTTAGGTTGATAGCTCTCAACACTCTATATCTCACATCTTCCTGATTATTTATTTTATTATGTACTATGATGATAAGGAAAACACAACTTTTTAAGGGGTGTTTATATAATTACAAACATTTTTGTGAATGTCTTAGTAACTGGTATGAAAACATTACCAGAATACAAATCTCATAAAATACAAAGCATTAATTTTATTAAAAACTGAGTTCTACCCTTTTCAAGAGATAAACCAATTAAAACAGCTTTGCAGAACCTATGCATGTATAAAATGACTTCTTGCCTTTACACGAATCCAGAAAACTAAGCAACACTAGTCGCTTAGTTGTACACAACAGTTTTCTCATCAAAGCAAAGGCTCTGTTGAAGAACAAAGATGTTCCTCAAAACTTTGTGGACTAACTCTGAGTCCAGCAGATTCTGACTGTTGACAGACCAAACCAGCAATCCTTGCCCATAATCTTCAGAACCATCTCAGCAAATTGAGCTTTCCAATACAGACATTTGCTGTAGCTGTGGGTTTTATCAAAGAGAATAATTGTGATCTTTTAAGTACCAGTGTACCATAATTTTTGGCCATCTCAAAATGCTCAGGGAAGCACTCACTGATCTAATAAGTCTTGTTTTGTCGTTAATGAGTACAATTTCAAGTGATCATAAAAAGCCCACATATGGCCAATACAACACTTGTTGTGCACAATCTGTTCAACCAAAGGCATTTTTACTCTACACCATAAACAGCATTAAATGTGACTAGAAAAACTCATCTACCAAGATGTTCAGGCCAAGGTTATAGAAAATGAATTAAAAATTATGGTTACATATGGTCTTGGTTGCACTAAGATGTTCTGATAGAGCAATAATTGAGAATAACAGGCCTATCCTCTCCTCTAGCTTTAGGCTCTGATCTTCAAAATAAAATTAAAGCCAATCAGTCCTTTAAGACACAGTACAACCGCAGGCTCTCTTTTAGATACACTAGACTAGAATAGTGATTTGATTTCTTAAAATCAAATTTTGTACTAATTTTCTAGCAATTTAGATACTATGGTATCTGGTTTTTGTTGCTGTTGTTGTTGTTGTTGTTTTGAAATGGAGTCTCACTCTGTCACTCAGGCTGGAGTGCAGTGGCATGATCTTTGCTCAATGCAAACTCCACCTCCCAGGTTCAAACAATTTTCCCATCTCAGCCTCCCAGGTAGCTGGGATTACAGGCGCACGCCACTACACCCAGCTAATTTTTGTATTTTAGTAGAGATGGGGTTTCACTGCATTGGCCAGGCTGGTCTCAAACTCCTGGCCTCATGTGATCGGCCTGCTTTAGCCTCCCAAAGTGCTGGGATTACAGGCGTGAGCCACCACACCCTGCTGACATCTGTTGTAATATTAATAGTTAATATTTACTTAGCATTTACTGTAGTCTCTACTCTCATTCAATCATCTTATATATATATATTACCTTATTTAATACCTTAAAAAATAATTTTCCCACTTAGCTAAGTGATAGACTCAATAATTCAAATTGAGGTTATAAGGGCATCCAGGGTCCTATTCACTGTGTGGCCCTACCATAGTCCTAGGTAACTCATAAATATTTGCTCATTTCCTAGGGAGTGAAGAAAAACATTATTTCCCATTAAAGTGTAAGCTCAAAGAGATCTGAAGACATCAAACTGAAAGAGACCTGGGATCTTACCTGTTTTTTCATCACTGTGTTGCCAATATAGCAGCTTTCTAACAGTTGTGAAATGAAGGAAGGTTGAAGAAAAAGGTTGCTTAGCTATAAGCTGGAAAAGGCAAGACTCGCACTCACTTTCCTAGGTACTATAGGATAGAACTGAAGGCTATACAGTAACAAATTTCAGATAATACATGGGTAAATTTTATAGTAGCTATTTTTTCCATTACACAGATGTGAGAGTTGGCTTCTAATTATTTTAAAGCTCTGAAACGCAGTAGAGATGACAGATCAGTGAGAGATTACAAAAGAACTGGCAGTTTGATCATTTCTAAAAATATGAAATTTCATATAATTGTTATATTAGTGAACTCTCTGAACCACGACGTAAGTTTATGTCATATATTCACCTCTCTTTGCACTTTACATATTCAACTTGATCATATGCACTGACCACATTCACTTTTCAAAGCCAAATACTCATAGGATCTAGTGATACATGAGCACTTAAAATTCAATCAAAATATCTTCTAAGCACAATGTATTACATTTAAACGACTCTTGTCATATATATTTCTTTGATATATATTTCATAGCCATTAGCAATGAAAAACCAAAAAGCTTCTTGTTTAAATGAGTATTCCATTTCAGAAAGTATAAGTTTGGTATTGCTTTCTTCAACTCATTTTAACTTTATCAAACACTAGTATACCTCTATAATGGTCTGACTATCCCTTATTCAAGTAAATTCAACAATTTAGGGCTCACCAAGGAAACGCAGCCATAGTACCTACCTTGGTTAGGTGAATGACTCCTTTAGAAGTGACTGAACAACCCATGAAGCCTACATATTGAAGCTCAGGACAGTGTTCAGCAAATGCTTTCACCGACTGATCTGTCACCTAGGAAGAGACATGGATAAAGTTAACCAAGGTGATAGTTCAATGAACGAAAGGATTTGGCTCCTGAAAATTCCCTCGGCCCCACCTCGCATCACTACTATTTCCCTCTCTGTTAGATGGTTTGAATCAGCATACAAACATGCTATAATATTCCTGTATTTTTAAAAGTCCTCTCTTGACCCTACATCCACTTCTCATCACCCCATGTTTGTACACTGCTTCATAGAAAATGACTCAGTGATGTTGACACTGGCTACCTCTACTTCTTTACCTTCTCCCCCTCCCCTCTGTCAAAATATATATATTTTTATGTATGTATATATACACATATACACACCCACACATACATACACATATACATATATATTTGTTTAGTTGGTTTTTGATTTTTTGGCTTTATTTTTATTTTTATTTTATTTTTATTATTTTGAGACACAGAATCTCACTGTGTTGCCCAGGATGGAGTGTAGTGGCACAATATTGGCTCACTACAATCTCTGCCTCTCAAATTCAAGTGATTCTCCTGCCTCAGGCTCCCAAGTAGCTGGGACTACAGGCACGCACCACCATGCCCAGCTAACTTTTTTTTTTTTTTTTTTTTTTTTTTTGAGACAGAGTCTTGCTCTGTCACCAGGTACCAGGCTGGAGTGCAGTGGCACGATCTCGGCCCACTGCAACCTCTGCAACCCAGGTTCAAGCAATGCTCCCGTCGCAGCCTCCCAAGTAGCTGGGACTACAGGCGCACACCACCACGCCCAGCTAATTTTTGTATTTTTTAGTAGAGATGCGGTTTCACCATGTTGGCCAGGATGGTCTCGATCTCTTGACCTCGTGATCCGTCCTCTTCGGCCTCCCAAAGTGCTGGGATTACAGGCGTGAGCCACCGTGCCCAGCCTTGTGTGTGTGTGTGTGTGTGTGTGTGTGTGTGTGTATTTTTAGTGAAGACGGGGTTTCACCATGTTGGCCAGTCTGGTCTCAAACTCCTGACCTTAAGTGATCCAGCCTCCTCGGCCTCCCAAAGTGCTGAAATTAGAGGCGTACGCAAACACACCCAGCCAATATATATATTTTTATTGACATTTAAGTCACTTACCATAAAATTTACCCTTTCAAAGCATACAGTTCAGTATATTCACAAGGTTATGAACCATTATCAATATCTAATTCCAGAACATGTTCACCACCCTCCAAAAACCCCATGCCCATTAACGGTCATTTCCCTATTTCCCACTGCCTCCAAGTCTGACAATCTGGATTTTCCTATTCTAAACACTTTATATAAAAATAACTACACAATTTGTGACCATTTGTGACTGGCTTCTTTCACTTAGCATAGTTTTCAAGGTTCATCTATGTTGCAACAGGTGTTGGAATTTCCTTACTTTTCAAGGCTGAAAATATTCCATTGTATGGATATACTACATTTTTATGGGTTGAATTATGTCTTAATATTCCTATTTTGAAATCTTAACCCTCAGCACCTCACAATGTGATCTTATTTGGAAACAGGGCTGCTATAGTTGTAAATAACAAAGTCAGAATGAAGTTGTACTGGAGTGGAGTGGGCTCCCAGTCCAACATAACTGGTGGAGCATAGATGCACACACAGGGAGAATGCCATGTGAAGACTGAGTTATGCAGCCACAAGCCAAGGAACACCAGATTGCCAAAAAAGTACCAGAAGTTAGGCGAGAGGCCTGGAACACATCCTTTCCCAGCACTGTCAGAAGGAACATGGCCCTGACAACACTTTGATCTTGGATTCCCAGGCCCTAGAACTGTGATACAATAAATTTCTATTGTTTAAGCCACTCAGTTTGTGGTACTTGGTTATAACACCCCTAGCAAGCTAATATACACATTTTCCACTGTCTCTTGATCTCACAGTAATCAAGTTTTTGTCCCTCTCAATCACTGTCACCATTCTATTAATTAAACGGTCAATCTGAGTTTTCATCCCAGCATTTCAGCAACATCTGACACAGTTGATGAGTCTTCTCGAAACAATTCATTCAGTTGCTTCTTGTGTATCACATTATTCTAGCTTTCCTCCTTCCTTACTGTTGGCTCTTGGTCACTTGGTTGAGTCTACCTCATCTCAGTCCTCAGCTCATTTCTCTTTTCCATCTTACTTCATTCCCTAGCTGATCAAATGTAATCTCATGGCTCGTAAATAACTCTCCTAGACCCTCTCTGTCTCTGAGCACACTTGGATTTTCTTCATAACACTTATCACTACTGATCACATTACACACTTACTCACATATTAGTTTGTCGGTCTTCCCCTTTGAAAATAACTCTTCCCTCCTTCTCCCCTGGAATAACCAACCATCTGGTTTGCCTCAGACAGTTTCAGCCTTAGCAATGAAAGTCCTATGACCCAGAAAACTACTTAGTTCCCCATCGGCACCTAGAATAATCCCTGGTACTTAGTAGAAAATACTGAAAGAAGTAAATAAATTGTTTTTCCTTCTATATACTCCATCATACTTTTTACTTCTACTTTATTTTATTTTTTTAGACAAAGGGTATATTTGTATTATTTTAATATACTGATTTTTTAAATGTCATTGTCCTGGTGGCTTTATTTTCTGATATAGTTCATGTGTTTTATGAAGTCTTTTTTAAAAAAGTGGGAGGAGGCACATTTTTTACACCAGTGGCTCAACTTTGATCTGTACCATGATTAATTTTCTGTATCAACTTGACTATACCATGAGGTGCCCAAATATTTGGTTAAGCATTATTCTGGGTATTTCTGTGAGAGTTTCTGAGTAATATTAACAACTGAATCAGTAGACTGAGTGAAGCAGATTGCCTTCTTCAATGGAGAGAAACTTCATCCAGTCTGCCAAAGGCCTGAATAGAAGAAAAAGTCAGGGTAAGGGAGAATTGGTGCGCTCTCTGCCTATCTTCCAGGTAGGACATTAGTCTTGTCCTGCCTTTGACTAAGACCTGCACTGGAATTTTCACCATTGGCTCTCCCAGTTCTCAGGTCTTCAAATTTGGACTAGAATTTATACCATTAGTTTTTGTACTTCTCAGGCCTTCAGGCTTGGACTGAGACTATACCACTGGCTCTCCTGGAACACTAGATTGCCAACGGAGATCCTGGAACTTCTCAGTCTCCATAATCATGGAAGGCAACTACTAACATCAATCTCTAGAAAAATATATCAACAGACATATAGGCAGTCTCCTAATGGTTCTGTTTCTGTGGAGAACCCTGAATAAAACCTTGAGTATTACAATCCTGAGTTTTATTATATTAAAAACTCAGAGCTCAAAGGAGTAGGGCCCAAGGAACTGTATTTTCAGCAAGCCCCCATGTGATTCATAAACATGTGAAAGCTTGAGTCCCCAGTGCTGCAAAGAAGTTACACTGACAGTGTTTGGTTTTTCTAAGCAGCCCTGCTTCACATGAATGGCAGAATAAAATTCCCTTTTTATCTCCCCCCCACCTCCAAAAAATTTCCATTTATAGAATTATCTTCTTGTAATTGTGCTGAAATATTCAAGGTTTCCCTAAGATGTAGCTTATAAAAGAAAGTCCAGATATTCTCCATCATATTCTTAATTTCAGATTCACTTTCTTCACAATCAAGATGAAATCAACAAGTTTAACATCTTTGTTAGTTTTTCAAACAGCTGCAACTTACATCTCTTTGGCATTAGCTTTAGTACGGGTCACTCTTTTTGTTATCTTCCTTATCTATGCTGAACAGACATTGGAAAAGAGGTATGTGCATAGCATTAAATGCTGAAACAATCATAAGAACATTTTCCTAAAATAATGAAACCAACAGCGTCTATGGTACATGTGATAAAAGATTAATTCTCCCTCAAAAGTAAAGTATGCTTAAGCATATTAAGACTAAGGGTGCTACTGATAAATTAAAAATAGGCTTCCTGATACTTAGCATTCTAAAGGCACTATGTTAACAAAGAATATTTAAGGCACTAAAATCGCTGGAAGCTTCAATGAAATTCAATCACTATTAAAAACAAAAAAGGGTAACAGAGGTTAAGTACATGGTCAGTTGGTTAAACACCCTGCTCAATTTCAGTCTAACATTAAGTTTTCCCTACATCTATCTTCGAGGAGAGGAGAAGAACTCAGATAAGGATTAAGGACACAGGAAAACTCAGGTCCAAGAGGCCAGAGCATTCAGAGAGGAAAAATGGGGTTTAAAATGTGCTTCTTGGGTCTTTCTCTTTCAGCTCAAGCAGCTAGAATAAGATAGCTCAGAGGAACCTCTAATATCAACAGGGTCCTGGAAAGCAAGGCAAGAGTGTGTCGTGAGGATACAGAAAGACTCTTAGTAGGCTTGGGTATGTTTTAGGAGACTTGGGTGGCATCCAGCTCCACTTCCCAAAGATAGATCAGTTAGGGATTTGGGGCAGAAGGTCTGGCAGAAACAGACTACAGATTACAGGAAGCAGGTACTGGTGGGTATCAGCTTCTCTGGGACCCTGGAGTCTGACTGCCTAGCTTCAAATCCCAGCTGGACCACTTACTAGCTGTGTGATTTTGAACAAGTCACTTCTCCTCTCTATACATTCTGTTCATTCTATAATATAGAGAAAATTACAGTACCTACCTCACAGGGTAAAATGTGAAGATTAAATAAGATAATGCATGTAAAATGTTTTGAACAATGTATGACACATTGTCATTGTTCAATAGATTTTAACTATTATCATAATCACTCCAGGTTTCCCCCTTTATTCTGTATTCTGATTGTTAGTCAGGACTAAAGGGTTGAAATGTGTAAGAGATTATTCAAAAGGAGTGTAGTTAAAGTATTCTAGTTTCTTCTCCTGGTTATCACAAGAGATCCTGATCATAATTTGGGGGTCTTTAGTTATAACCTAAACTATGGGATGGCTGTGTGTAAGGAGACATAGGTGAAAGTTTGTTATTGACTCCCTATGGTGGAAAAGATCCCATTTTGTCAAGGGTCTTAACCTAGATGCACATTAGAATCACCAAACAAGATTTCTGATTTAATTTGTTGGATAGAGCTCTGAGCAAATAAAATTTTATTTTAAGAGCTCCCCAGAAGATTCTAATGAAGAAATTCTAATGCCTTCCATTGAAAGTGTGGTTCTCATACCAGGAGCAATGACATCACTTTGGAGCTTGTTAAAAATGTGAAATCTGTAGATTGCTTTTAGCAGTATGGTCATTTTCACAATATTAATTCTACCCATCTATGAGCATGGGATGTGCCTCCATTTAATTCCCATTAAAATACCACCATCATTCTTCACAGACTAGAAAAAACAATCCTAAAATTCATATGGAACCAAAAAAGAGCCCACATAGCAAAAGCAAGACTAAGCAAAAAGAACAAATCTGGGGTCATCACATTACGAGTTCAAACTATCCTACAGGGCCACAGTCATCAAAACAGCGTGGTGCTGGTATAAAAACAGGCATATAGACCAATGGAACAGAACAGAGAACTCTGAAATAAACTCAAATACATACAGCCAAGCGATCTTAGACAAAGGCAACAAAAACATAAAGTGAAAAAAGGACACCCTATTCAACAAATGGTGCTGGGATAACTGGCTAGCCACTTGTAGGAGAATGAAACTGGATCCTCATCTCTCACCTTATAAAAAAATCAACTCAAGATGGATCATGGACTTAAATCTAAGACCTGAAACTATAAAAATTCTAGAAGATAACATCAGAAAAACCATTCTAGACACTGGCTTAGTCAAAGACTTCATTATCAAGGACCCAAAAGCAAATGCAACAAAAACAAAGATAAATAGATGGGACTTAATTAAACTAAAGAGCTTCTGCACAACAAAAGGAACAGTCAGCAAAATAGACAGACAACCCAAAGAGTGGGAGAAAATCTTCACAGTCTATGCATCTGACAAAGGACTAATATCTAGAATCTACAAACAACTCAAAAAATCAACAAGAAAAAACAATCCCATCAAAAAGTGGGCTAAGGTTATGAATAGTCAGTTCTTAAAAGAGGGTATTCAAATGGCCAACAAATACATGAAAAAAATGCTCAACATCACTCATATCAGGAAAATGCAAATCAAAACCACAATGCTTACTCCTGCGAGAATGGCCATAATCAAAAAATTAAAAAGTAATAGATGGTGGCATGGATGTGGTGAAAGAGAACACTTCTACACTGCTAATGGGAATGTAAACTAGTAAAACCACTATGAAAAACAGTGTGGAGATTCCTTAAAGAACTAAAAGTAGAACTACCATTTGATCCAGCAATCCCACTGTTGGGTATCTACCCAGAGGAAAAGAAGTCATTATATGAAAAAGATACTTGCACACGCATGTTTATGCCAACACAATTCGCAATTGCAAAAATATGAAACCAGCCCAAATACCCATCAATCAACAAAGGGATAAAGACACTGTTGTATATATATATATGATGAAATACTACTCAGCCATAAAAATGAATGAATTTAATGGCATTCACAGCAACCTGGATGGGACTGAAGACTATTATTCTAAGTGAAGTAATTCAGGAATGGAAAACCAAACATTGCATGTTCTCACTCATGAGTGGGAGCTAAGCTATGAGGATCCAAAGGCATAAGAACAATACAATGAACTCTGGGGACTCCGAGGAAAGGTAGGAGGGAGGTGAGAGATAAAATACTACAAATTGGGTTCAGTGTATACTGCGCAGGTGATGGGTGCACCAAGATCTCACAAATCACCACTGAAGAACTCTGTCATGTAACGAAATACCACCTGTTCCCCAGAAACCAATGGAAATATTTCTTCCTTAAACAAAGCAAAATCTAAAGGCATAAGAACAATACAATGGACTTTGGGGACTTGGGGGAAAGGGTAGGAGGGGCAAGGGATAACAGACTACAAATAGGATGCAGTGTATACTGCTTGGGTTATGGGTGCACCAAAAACTCACAAATCACTACTAAAGAACTTACTCATGTAACCAAATACCACCTGTACTCTAATAACTTACGGAAAAAAAATTTTTTTTAAAGCAAAATAGTAGGTCCTGACACAGATCTATTGAATCTTAACCAGCTTTTAGCAAAATCCTCAGGTGATTTTTATACACCTTAAAGCTTGAGAAATACTGCTCATGAGATAAAGGACTATGTCATCTTCTTGCAGTGAGATGAAGCAAAAACCAAATGGCTATGTCATAACCCAAGTACTATGCATAATTTTTTAAACTGCTTTATTGAGGTACAATTTACATACCATAAAATCCATTCATTTTGAGTATAGTTCATCAAGTTTTAACAAGTTTACACAGTTATATAATCATCACCATAATCCAGTTTTGAACACTTTCATGACACCACACCAAAAATTCCCTCTATCCTCTATGCTCATGTGCAGTTAATCAGCTCTCACCCACAGGCAGCTACTGATCTGCTTCCTATCTCTATACTTTTGCCTTTTCTAGAAACTTCATATAAATAGAATTGTATCATAAGTAGTCTTTTGCCTCTAGCGTCTTTCACTAGTGTAATGTTTTGAGGTTTATCCATATTATTCCATGTATCAGTAGTAGTGGAAGTGGCACAATTCACCATTACCCCTTGTGATCTACTAGCAACATTTTTGCCTCCTGTTTTCATGACATTACATTCTGCTGGCCTAGAGGTCTTAGTTCTAGAGGAAGGAACGCTGCCACCAGGAGACACAACAACGAATCCATTAAACTGGAAGTTAAGATTGCCACCTGAACACTTTGGGCTCCTCCTACCTTTAAGTCAACAGGTTAAGAAGGGAGTTATACTATTGGCTGGGGTGACTGACCGGGACTATCAAGATGAAATCAGTCTACTACTCTACAACAGAGGTAGGAAGAGTATGTATGGAATACAGGAGATCTATTCAGGTATCTCTTAGTATTACTATGCCCTGTGATTAAGGTAAATGGGAATCTACAACAGCCCAATCCAGGCAGGACTACAAATGGTCCAGACCCCACAGGGATGAAGGTTTGAGTCACTTCACCAGGAAAAAAAACCACGACTTGCTGAGGTGCTTGTTGAAGGCAAAGGGAATACCCAATGGGTGGTAGAAGAAGGTAGTCATCAATACCAGCTGCCATCACATGACCAGCTGCAGAAATGAGGACTGTAACTGTCATGAGTATTTATTTATTCCTTCTTTTGTTAAAAACATGTTTGTACATGTATACAATTATAATAAGAAAATATCTTCATTTTATTTCCTTTTCCTTTATCATGAGACATAAGATTTATTGACTTTACATCAGCATTTAAGTATTGTTAACTTTATGAAATAGTATTTGGGTTGGGGATTGGTGAGTTTCTGGTTGTATGAAGGATAATTGTATTACGTTAAGTGTAATTATGACCTTATTATTGTCTTTATTTGAAGATTATGTATCATCTCAGGAGATGTGTATGGGTTCAAGTTGACAAGGTGTAGACTTGTGATGATTAATACTGAATGTCAACTTGATTGACTGATGCAAAGTATTGATCCTGGGTATGTCTGTGAGGGTGTTGCCAAAGGAGATTAACATTTGAGTCAGTGGGCTTGGAAAGGCAGACCCACCCTTACTCTGGTGGTCCCAATCTAATCAGCTGCCAGCGAATATAAAGCAGGCAGAAAAATGCGAAGAGACGAGACAGGCCTAGCCTCCCAACCTACATCTTTCTCTCATGCTGGATGCTTCCTACCCCCAAACATCAGACTCCAAGTTCTTCAGTTTTGGGACTTGAATTGGCTCTCCTTGCTCCTTGGCTTGTAGACAGCCTATTGTGGGACCCTGTGATTGTGGAAGTTAATACTTAATAAGCTCATATATATATATATATATGTGTGTGTGTGTATATATATGTATATATATATATAGTCTGTCTCTCTAGGGATCCCTGACTAATACAGTAGTTTATTTATTTTATTACTGAGTAGAATTCCACTGTATGGATATACTATATCTTGTGTATCTATTCGTCAGTTGATAAATATTTGAACTGTTTCCAATTTGGGGCTTTGACAAATAATGATGCTGTGATCATTCACACATAAGTATTGTATGGATATAAATTTTCATTTCTCTTGAGTAAATATCTAGGAGTAGAACTTGTGAGTCACACAAATGTATGTGTAATTTTTCACCCATTTTTAAAATTGTGTCATTTGTCTTAATAAGTTGTAGGCATTCTTTATATATTCTGAAAACACACCCTTATCAGATATTTGTTTCACAATTGTTTTCTTGCACTCTGTGCCTTGTCTTTAATTTTCTTAATGGTGTTCTTAGCTCTGACATTTAGGTCTACGATATTCTCAGAGTTCATCTTTGTTTATGGTGTGAAATAAAGGCAAAGGTTCATCTGTGCATAGGTATATCCAATTTTGCCAGCACCATTTGTTGAAAAGACTATACACTATAGAGGAATTTTAAAGCTCCTGCCTGGAACACCTTGAAGAATCATACATACTCACGGGCTACGGGAAAACCAGGCAACAGGTGAGAATTAGTATGCAGACAGAAATGTGATTCAGGATTTGCAAAGAGGCATCAGAAAATCAGGGAACAATGAGATCAGCTTGCAAAGCAGATTTTGATCTCTCAGTCAGTCAATGCTATTATAGCGAAAAAGAGAAAGATAACCCTCAGATTCAACATGATTCACATGGCAGAGGTAAAGAAAAATCATCTCCTTAAGTTGGCATTCTAAAAGCCAAGCTACACTTTTATAACTGCATGAAAAGAAAGTGGGTGCATTTAGTGTTACATCACGAAAAGCAATGGTGATAAGCAATGTCTATTGTACCAGACTCAAAAGGACCATTAAAAGCCTGAATAATATCAACATACATCAAGATCCTAGTAAAGCTTCAGTTTAGAAGTCTTAAGCTGTTAAACCTAAGGCAAATGAAAACCAGAGACCCAGGGTGCAAAAAGGGAAAAGGAGGAAATGCTGGTTCTCATAAGTTCTTGAGGGCTGCACTCAATCAGAAATCTTTTGAGGGTAGATTCCTGTGAGATCAAATGTAGGGACAAAGAGAAGCCCCTGCAGGAGGCAGAAATAATAGGCTTAGAAAATGCAGAGTTAGGGGACAACAGTAATAGTGACTGTGGCAGAAATGGCCATATATGACTAAGAAACTCTTGGCTAGAAGAAGAATAAAGAAAAGACAGGCAGTACAGGGTCACCAATTTTGCTTGGAGAATTACCGTTTATAAATGTGATTTGGGACTGTGGATTACTCTACTTCTAAACTTGGAGATTCAGTTTCTAGGCAGCTCACACTCAGCTGACATTTGGGTACTAGCAGCCACAGGGTTGAAGAGATAACAGACAATAAAAATAGCTACACTGCCGGGCGCAGTGGCTCATGCCTGTAATCCTAGCACTTTGGGAGGCCAAGGCAGGCGGATCACAAGGTCAAAAGATTGAGACTGTCCTGGCCAACATGGTGAAACCCCATCTCTACTAAAAATACAAAAATTAGCTGGGCGTGGTGGTATGCGCCTGTAGTCCCAGCTACTCAGAAGGCTGTGGCAGGAGAATTGCTTGAATACGGGAGGTGGATGTTGCAGTGAGCCGAGATCGTGCCACTGCACTCCAGCCTGGCACCTGGCAACGGAGCAAGACACTGTCTCAAAAAAAAAAAAAAAAAGCTAAATTTACTAAGGCCTTACCATGTGCCCAGCTAAGTCCTCTCTATCCATCATCTGGGAGTCTCATAATAGTATTGAGATGCATAATTATTCTCATTTAATAGGTGACTAAAATAAGCATATTAGAGATTGACTTCCTCCTCCAAATCAAACAAGTAGCAGGTGGCAAAACTGGGTTTTAAACATTGGTCTTTTAGGTTTTAAAACCTGTGCTTTTTATGTTATACCAATTAGGATATGATTCCTTTCATGGAACTAATCTCACTCAAATGCAAGAGTAAATTCAAGGCCTTCCTTTCACCTCCAGATAAGTAGAGTGGCAGAAATCAAGGCACAATGGGTCTACTTTCTAGGGAATTTTCTAAGAGAAGTACTACCACTTGATCACTGCTTTCATCTCCTGCAGATAGAATCGCTTTGGTACTGATGCTATGATAGTCTTGTATATCCTGAGAACCTCTCCAAAAGATGGAAGCATAGTAGAGGGTCAGGGAAATCTAATTCAGAGGTGTTGAAGTAGCTCCATTAATGGTAGTAAATTATAAAACCATACAAGTAGTAACTGAAATCCAAGGAAGCAGTTTTATCTAGAAAGGATTAAAATTAACAAAGAAAAAAAAGTAAGGACAGGGAAAGCTTTTATGTAAATTTCAAGATTCTAAATAAAAAGATGCAATGTGGTCTTATTTTAAGACTTGATGTTTTCATGGACTATGGGAAAAGAGATCTATCTTTATCACAATAAAACTGATTCAAATAAGAGGAATTTTGTAATCTGTGCTGAAAAGATATTTTGGGAATAACTGCTAGCATATCTGGGAAGGAAAGGAATTTGCAGTACTAATTCTAAAAAGGTGGAACAATCTTTGGACATTTTAATACTGCTGGCATTATAGAGTTATTCTGTGTAATCCTACATGCATAGACCAAACAATATAACAGTATTTTTTGACTTTAATTAGAAACTAAAAAAAAAAAAAACATTTTCCCTAGACTTTACCCCAGACAACTAATTCAGAACCTAAAAATATGTACTTTTAATCCTTCTCTTAATGATTCTTTTGCAACCAATCCAGAAAGTCTCATGACTAAATCTAATAAAAATGATTGTACAACAATGGCTAGTATAACAATGGGTTATACTAGTACCTACAGCACTAGTACGAGATTACCACAATGTATATTCAAGGCCATCTACAGCACTAGTATAACCCATTGTTACTGCCCATTTCTACTGTCCCCCACCATGGTCAAAGATATGTGATTCTTTTCCTGGATATTTGGAATAACCTACACAATGGACCTCCTTCTGCCATTCTTGATGCCACCAATCTATTTCCCACTCATCAAGCCAGAGTAATCTTTTAAGAGGCACAAATCAGATCATGTCAATCTGCTATTCAAAATCCTCCAGTGGTACTCTTAAAATAAAACCCAAACTCCTTTCACAACCTATAAGGCCCTGCATGATCTGATCCTATCTCATCCAACTCATTTCATCCCACTCTGCCCTCTCCTTGCTCACTTTGTGATCTCTCCATTTATCCTGTTCACTACTTTACCCCGAGAGTTCAGTACAGCATCCCACAGAAGCTCCAGAAATTAAAATGAATAAATGAAGTACTGTTTTGATGCATGTCAATGGCTTGCTGGTTCAATACTGAAGAAATATATTTTTAATGCCAAGAAAAACTAAACTATTGATTTTATTGGCTTCATGTGGCATACAGAAGTAGTAGCTAAGCATTAGATAAATGGCATCACAAAGCTAAGGACATAATTTTCAAAGAAATCAATAGCAGTACTCTGACTCTTCAATATGTCTGAAGTAAACTGAAAAACCAGTATGGGATTTGCTGGGCACAGTGGCTCATGCCTGTAGTCCCAGCTACTTGGGAGGCTGAGGTGGTAGAATCACTTGAGCCCAGAGGTCAAGTCTGCAGTTAGCTAGGATCATACCACTGCACTCCAGCCTAGGTGACAGAGTGAGACCCTGTCCCTTAAAAAAACAAACGGGCTGGGTGTGGTGGCTCACGCCTGTAATCCTACCACTTTGGGAGGCTGAGGTGGGAGGATCATTGAGGCCAGGAGTTCAAAACCAGCCTGGCTAACACGGTGAAATTCTGTCTCCACTAAAAATACAAAACATTAGCTGGGTGTGGTGGAGGGGCACTTGTAATCCCAGCTACTAGGGAGGCTGAGACAGGAGAATTGCTTGAACCTGGGAAGCAGAGGTTGCAGTGAGCAGAGATCATGCCACTGCACTTCAGCCTGGGTGACAGGGCGAGGCTCCGTCTCTGAACTCTAGCCTGGGTGACGGAGTGAGACTCCGTCTCAAAACGAACAAACAAAAACAAAAAGCAAACGAACAGGCAAAAAACAATAACAATGTGGAAGAATTACCAGGGGTCAACAACTCTAGACCTCACTCAAGACCTCAGGACCAATTCAAGACCTTTTCCACCCTCAATGAAAAGGGCAAAACAAAGACCCACAGCATAGCAAGGCTACTTTCTGGGTCATTTTCCAGGGGAAATACCAACCTTTGATTAATTTTTTCATCTCTTGCAGGCTGAGTGGTCAGTGGGCTCATAGTGTACCCCTCATCTTCTGAATGCAAAATAAAGCCAGCGTAAAGCAATTTCCCTAGGCTAGGCTCCGCCCTGACAAAACTTATACAGGAAGGGGAAATCATTTCCATTGTTCCAGTTCAGTGAGATTTACCAGTCTAGAACAGTCATACAGATTCTGGGCAGGAGCCTGTGGGACAATTTGGTTGTCTGACTATCCCCCTCTGCCACATAGTGGGTGGTAACAAAAGAGAGCAATGGTGGCCATCAGGACAGGTTATTGGTTTAGGGAAGCACAAGACAATTTACTCCAATCCCGAACAGCTACCTCAGTCCACTGAGTTGGCATTATCTTTGAAAATAATAAAGGCACATTTATAGTGTGTTTAGTAAAGGGTTTATTTCACTCAGGTATACTCAGTCCCCTAAATCACTCTAATTCAACAAATATACAAGCACCTACTAAATGCACAACACTTCATGTTAAGTGCTGATGCTGTATGAAGATGAGGTAGTCTCTGCCTCCAAGAGCAGAGGTAATAGGCTGTGATGTGAACAGGCCTAGCTCCCATAACTACCAGTGAGATCTCTGGGAATATTTTAATCTGTAGACTGCATCCCAGTTCAGTTCCCCCCAAGGACTTCTGACTAGATCTGAAAGCAAGTTTAAAGAGAGAACAAGGTTATGGGAGACCGAATGCCAGCAGAATGGTTGTGGCTTTATACTGAAGGAGTCTATTTTATAAGTAATACAGAAACACATGAGCTTAATAGACTTTAATATCCCCTTGAGTTCCAACAGACTGCAGGTCCATGACTGATGGAGTCATTCATTAAGCACTTTAAGGGCAGGGTAATAAAGAGAAAGTTGCACTTTGAAGTCCAGCAAGTATATACAAGACCAACTAAAGGGATATTTTGGCCTCAAGGAGGCTGGCCAGGAGGCTATGGATGAAACAAGCCCCATGTACCCAAAGGACAATAGTATACCACACCCCAGGGAGCCTTAGTTAGGCTTAACCACATGCCAGTGTCATTAAACATCCATATCTGATGCTGTACAAAGAGTATAGAAGTACTGTGATGACAGAAATACCAAATGAAATAAATTTATTTAAATTTCCTATTAGGGGCTTTAAAAATGGAATGCAAGAAAATTTTTCCATTTGTTTACTCAAGTCTTCAAAATCCATGTGAAAATTATATCTTTTACAGGATACGGTATGTATACCTACTGTTAATGCACCAGGAAGCCTTCTTATTTGAAACAGCAAAACAAAAACAGAGAACATACTGGCACTTGTCACATAAAAGGAAACAGATAAATATAGTGACAAAATACTTGGTATGGATTCACTTTATAAATCATTTCAATAAGACTTTCATCATTGTGCTCTTCATTTAATAAAAACTTCATATCTAGTAAATTTTTAAAATAAATCTAAAAGCAGATTATTTAAAGTACTTTTCTTTCAAACCACAGTCAGACGACAATATTTACCGAGTATATGTTATGTGCTAAGTACTTTGCTATATACAATGATTGAGAAAGACAGGCTGCCCTCTTGGAGCTTACAATCTAGTAAGAAGGGCACAAGTTAAACATCTATTTCAAGTGTGGTCACTATATTAATATAGTCATTTGCATTGGTCAATGAATTGTGACTTTTTAATTTTTATTTGCTTATTTTTGGGGAACAGGGTCTCACTCTGTCACCCAGGCTGAAGTGCAGTGGTGCAATCACGGCTTACTGCAGCCTTCACTTCCCAGGCTCCAGTAATCCTTCCACCTCAGCCTTCCCATAGCTTGGACAACAGGCATGTGCCACCATACCAGGCTAATTTTCTTTTTTTTTTTTTTTTGTATTTTTTGTAGAGACAGGGTTTCACCACGTTGCCCAGGCTGGTCTCAAACTCCTAAGCTCAAGCAATCCACCTGCCTCAGCCTCCCAAAGTTCTGGGAGCCACTGCACCCAGCCAAACGGTTATTTTCTATATAAGCCATAATTCCACATGTGGTTAATGTGGAAATGAGCCAAACACATTACTAAAAATTATAGTAGATTAGTACAAATATTTTTCTCAAATATTTAAGTTTTAATTATATGACATATAATTTCAGTAGAGAGCTATAACAAATATTACTTTTTAAATAAATATTGCTTTTACATATCATGAGAAAAACAAGAATTAAGAACTTATATGTGCTAATATAATTTTGACATTTTTTTTTAGAGACAGTATCACACTGTCACTCAGGCTGCAGTACAGTAGTGCAATCATACCTCACGGTAGGAGGCAGAGTAAGATGGCTGAGCAGAACCTGCCTCCAGTTATCCTCCCTGCAGGAACACCAAACTGAACAACTATCCACATAAAAAAGCACCTTTGTAAGAACCAAAACTCAGGTGAGTGATCAGAGTACCTGATTTTAACTTCGTATCATTGAAAGAGGCAGTAAAGACAGTTGAAAAGATACTCTTGAATTGCCACTACCACCCCTCCACCATTCCCGGGCAGCAGCCACGTGGCACAGAGAGAATCTGTGTGCTTGGGGAAGGGACAGTGCAGTGACTCTGTGACCCTGTATCTGAACTCAGTGCTGCCCTGTCACAATGGAAAGCAATACCAGGCAGAACTATGCTGGCGCCCATGGAGGGAGCATTTATACCAGCCCTAGCCAGAGGGGAATTACCAGCCCACCAGTCAAAACCTTAGTTTTGGCAAGACTGCCACTTTGGGCTAAAGTGCTCTGAAGTTCTAAATAAACTTGAAAGGCAGTCTACGTCACAAAGAATGCAATTCCTAAGTAAGTCCTCTGCTGGGCTCAGAGCCAGTGAACTTGAGGTGCACATGACTCAGTGAGACACAAGTTATGGGTCGGGGGGCCAAGGGAGTGGCTTGCACCACCCCTTCCTGAACCGTAGGCAGCACAGCTCACAGCTCCAGGAGAGACTCCTTCCTTCTGCTAGAAGACAGGGAAGAGTAAAAAAGACTTTGTCTTGCAATTTGAGTACTGGCTCAGTCACAGTGAGGTAGGGCAGCAGGCAGAGTCCTGAGGCCCACATTCTAGGACCTAGCTCCAGGAAAACATTTCTAGACACAGCCTTAGGCACAAAAGAACCTGCCATCTTGAAGGGAAGGATGTGGGCCTGGAAGGATTCATCATCTGCTGACTAAAAAGAGCCCTCGGGGCCTCAATAATCAGAAGCAGAACTCAGGAACTGCTTGCCATGGGCCTTGAGTGAGACTCAGAGATGTGCTGGCTTCATGGGTGACTCAGAGCATTCCTAGCTGTTGTGCCTACAGGGAAAGAACTCCTTCTGCTTGAGAAAAGAAGACAGAAGACTAAAGAGGACTTTTATCTTGCAGCTTAGGTACCAGCTGGGCCACAGTTGGGTAGAACAACAACTGGGCTATTGGCAACCCTGATTCCAGGTGTTGGCTCTTGGATGGCATTTCTATACCTACCCTGGGTCACAGAAAAGACAACTGCCCTGAAAGGTGAGTCCCAGGCCTGGCAGCACTCATCCTAAGCTGATTAAAAAGCCCTAGTCCTTAAACGAACATTGATGGTAGCCAGGCAGTACTCCCTGTGGGCCTGTGGTAGTGGTAGCCATTAGAAGAGACTCCTCTCTTGTGGGAAAGGGGTGGGAAGAGTGGGAAACTTTTTCTTGTGGCTTGGGTTCCTGCTCAACCACAGCAGAAGAGAATACCAAGTAGATTCCTAAGGTTTCTGATTCCAGGTCCTGGTCCCCAGATGTCATCTTTGGACATGCCCAGGACCATGGGGAACTTGCCACCCTGAAGGGAAGGACACAAGCCTGGATGGCTTGACCATCTACTGATTGTAGAGTACTAGGACCTTGAATGAACATAGGCAGTAGCCAGATAGTGATTATACTGCAGCCCCTGGGCAAGACCCAGTGCTATTCTGGTTCAGGTCTGACCCAGCACAGTGCCACTGGTGGTGGTCACAGGTTGCTTGTGTCACTCCACACCCAGTTCCAGGTATAGCTCAGCACAGGGTGGGGGAGGGAGGGAAAAGAGAGGAAGGGAGGGAGGGAGAAAGAGAGGGAGGGGAGAGAGAGAGAGAGAGAGAGAGAGAGAAAGAGAGAGAGAGAGAGATTGAGAGAGAGAGAGAGACTGACTCCATTTGTTTGGGAGAGTTTAAGAGAAGAGTTTCTGCCTGGTAATTCACAGAATTCATCCAGATATTATCCAAGACCGCCAAGGAGTACCTCCATGCAAGAGCCACAGCATTACTGGAAAGCCTTCCCAAGAAGGATGGGTACGAACAAGCCCAAACTGAAAACACTATAATAAATACCTCTGTAATGCCTAGACACCAGTGAACTTTCACAAGCATCCAAAAGACCATCCAGGAAAACAAGACCTTACCAAACTAAATAAGGCACTAGTGATCAATCCTTAAGAGACAGAGATATGTGACCTTTCAAAGAGAATTCAAAATAGCTATTTTGAGGAAACTCACTGAAATTCAAAATAACACAGAGAAGGAATTTAGAATTCAATCAGGTAAGTTTAACTATGAGACTAAAACATATATTTTTAAAAATCAAGCAGAAATTCTGGAGCTGAAAAATGCAACTGGCATACTGAAGAATGCATCTGAGTCTCTAAACCGAATTGACCAAGAGAAGAAAGAACCAGTAAGCTTGAAGACAGGCTATTTGAAAATACATAGTCAGAGGAAACAAAGGAAAAAAGAATAAAAAAGAATAAAGCATGCCTACAAGATTTAGAAAACAGCCTCAAAAGGGCAAATCTAAGAGTTATTGCTTTTAAAAGAAGTAGAGAGAGAAAGCAGTAGAAAGTTTATTCAAAGGGATAACAGAATTTCTCAAACCTAGAGAAAGATAACAATATTCAAGCACAAAAAGGTTATAGAACACCAAGCAGATTTAACCCAAAGAAGAACTACCTCAATGAACAAGACATTTAATAATCAAAATCACAAGGTCAAAGATAAAGAAAGGCTCCTAAAAGCTACAAAAGAAAAACAAAAACAAGTAACATACAATGGAGCTCCAACACGTCCAGAGCAGACTTTTCAGTTGAAACCTTATAGGCCAGGAGAGAGTGGCATGATATATTTAAAGTACTGAAGAAAAAAAAAATATCCTAAAATAGTCTATCCAACAAAAAATATCCTTTGAACATGAAGGAGAAATAAAGACTTTCCCAGACAAAAGCTGAGGGATTTCATCAACACTAGATCTGTCCTACAAGAAATGCTAAAGGGAGTGTATCAATCTGAAAGAGAAGGATGTTAATGAGCAATAAGACACCATCTCAAGTGACAAAACCCACTGGTCATAGTAAGTACACAGAAAAACACAGAATATCATAATATGGTAATTGTGGTGTGTAAACTACTCATATCTTGAGCAGAAAGACTAAAAGATAAACTGATCAAAAATAATAACTACAACAACTTTTCAAGATATAGATAGTACAATAAGATATGAATACCTCACTATAACCTGGAACTCCTGGACTCCAGCAATCCTCCTTCAGCCTCCCAAGTAGCTAGGACTAAAGGCAGGTGCCATCATGCCTAGCTAGTTGTTCTTGTTGTTGTTGTAGAGATGAGCTTTTGCTATGTTGCCCAGATTGGCGTCAAAGTCCTGGTCTCAAGTAATCCTCCCACCTCAGCCTCCTAAAGTGCTGGGGTTGTAGGTGTGAGCCACTGTGCCTGGCCTATAACTCTGACTTTAAGTTAGCCCTGTGTGATTATTTCATCAAGCAACTAGAAGCACAAAGCAGTGAAATATTTTAGCTTTTAATTATGAAAGATTTCAAAAACAAAAAATGAAAGTTGACAAAAACACTAAAATAAACCTCCATTTAACAATCTTCTAGCTTCAACAATTTCTAATTCAAGGCTCATTTTTTTTTTACGGTCAGCTTCATCTACCTCCAAAACATATTTAATTATTTCAATTTATCTATAAAAGATAAGTCCCTTTAAAAATCATAACCATAATACCCATATTATATTTAAAAAAATAATTCGGCAAAAATGTTCATGTGAAACTTAGTATGAAAAATGAACTAAGAATAGTTTTATGTAGCTAATAATACACTGAATGATTTTTAAATCTTATTAAAATTTTACCACAACTTTATAATAACTGATCCTTTGTCAACAAGGGCATTGCAATTCATAACTAATCATTTACTAAATATTTAAACTCTATTAGCCTCCAATGAGAATCTGATAATTTGATTGTTTGAACTTCCCTGATTTTTGTTCATTATATCTTGCCTAGTACTGTATTTGGAAAAGTCAAATTGGCTGATAAAAAAGAGATTGATAAGTTATGTGTTAAAGCATTGTGAAAGAGAAAGACATTGGTTTACAACTAATGACACAGAGATCTGTCCCTATTAAAAAGACCTACAATAAGTTAAGCATGACTTAACCACTTTCCTTCAATTTACTGACCAAATTTCTTTGACTAATACTGCTTTCATTTATGGAAATTTAATATTGAGATGATCCAAATGAAACAGAAGAATTATCCTCTGACTGTTCCATCTTTAATTCATGAAAAAGGTAATTCAAAAAGTAATCTACTAATGTAACAACCATAGGTGTGTACAGCAGTAATGTTTACAAAGTACTTTCTGTCACACACATACATTTGCACATTAGCTTACTGAGATCAACAAGCAGGTGCAATTTGTTTTACAAATGAAGAAAGAGAGAAGTTAAGCAATCTTCCCAAGATTGTACGTGAGCCCAGCAGGTATTTCATTTAAAAACAGCTAATCGAAGATGGCCAATTAGCAGCAGCTCAGGATTATAGCTCCCACTGAAAGCATAGACAGTGAGTGGACACCACATTTTCAGACGAATTTTTATTGCCCACAGACCAGGAGATTCCCGGCGGAGGAGCCCCACGAGTCACCAGCGTGACTCTTTTGGCCAGCGCGGCCGTTTTGCAGGCGCCCCGGTGCGGCAGTTCTGTCAGGAGTATACGGGACTGAGTGCCCTTTTGGTTGGAGTTTGGAGCTCTGGGAAGGCGGAGTCTCCCATTCAGCTGATTGAAAAACGGACTGAAGTGGGGAACCAGACCGGGAGATTCTCGGGGCAGAAAAGCGCCACAAATCTTAATGCCACTGTTTCAGCCGGTGTAGTGGGTCGCCGCAGGGGAAGGCTGGTCCCCCCCTCACACACAAAAAAACAGCAATTGGAACTGCTGAGGATTGAGAGTTTCACAGCAAGTACAACTGAACCCGGGAAGGTCCAGTTTTGTGGGGGAGGGACGTCCACCGAAGGAAAACTAAGAAACAGAAAAAACTTTACCACCAACAAGCTGGACGTCCACTCAGAGACCTAATCTGAAAGTTAGCAATTACACAGACGACAGGTGGATAAATCCACAAAGATGGGAAAAACCAGTGCAAAAAGGCTGAAAACACCCAAAATCAGAATGCCTTTCCTCCTGCAGAGGATTGCAGTTCCTCATCACCAATTGAACAAGGCCTGATGGAGAATGAATGTGAGGAATTGATAGAATCAGGCTTCAGAAGGTGGATAATAAGAAACTTCTGTGAGCTAAAAGAACATGTTCTAACCCAACGCAAAGAAACTAAGAACCTTGAAAAAAGGTTTGACGAAATGCTAACAAGAATAGACAATTTAAAGAGGAATATAAGTGAACTAATGGAGCTGAAAAACACAATACGAGAACTTCACGAAGTATGCACAAGTTTTAACAGTGGAATTGATCAAGCAGAAGAAAGGATTTCAGAGGTCGAAGACCAACTTAATGAAATAAAACGAGAAGACAAGATTAGAGAAAAAGGGTAAAAAGGAATGAGCAAAGTCTCCAAGAAATATGGGACTATGTGAAAGACCTAATCTGCGTTTGATAGGTGTACCTGAATGTGATGAAGAGAATGAATCTAAGCCTGGAAAATATTCTTCAGGATATTATCCAGGAAAACTTTCCCAACCTAGCAAGGCAGGACAATACTCAACTCCAGGTAATACAGAGAACACCACAAAGATATTCCTCAAAAAGAGCAACCCCAAGGCACATAATCGTCAGATTCACCAGGGTTGAAATGAAGGAGAAAATACTAAGGGCAGCCAGAGAGAAAGGTCAGGTTACCCACAAGGGGAAGCCTATCAGACTCACAGCAGATCTCTCAGCAGAAACCCTACAAGCCAGAAGAGAGTGGGGGCCAATATTCAACATTCTTAAAGAAAAGAACTTTCAACCCAGAATTTCACATCCAGCCAAACTAAGTTTCTTAAGTGAAGGAAAAATAAAATTTTTTACAAACAAGCAAGTACTCAGAGATTTCATTACCACCAGGCCTGCTTTACAAGAGCTTCTGAAAGAAGCACTATATACAGACAGGAACAACCAGTATCAGCCATTCCAAAAAACCCATCGGTAAGCTGCATCGAGACCCATCTCACATGCAAGGATATACAGAGACTCAAAACAAAGGGATGGAAGAAGATTTGCCAAGCAAATGGAGAGAGAGAAAAAAAAAAAAAGCAGGAGTTGCAATTCTCATCTCTGATAAAATAGACTTTAAAGTAACAGAAACCAAAAGAGATAAGAAGGACATTGTATAATGGTAGAGGGATCAATGTAACGGGAAGAGCTAACGATCCTAAGTCTATGTGTACCCAATACAGGAGCACCCAGATACATAGGGCAACTTCTTGGTGCCTTACAAAAAGACTTGGACTCCCACACAATAATAGTGGGAGACTTTAACACTACATTGTCAATATTGGACAGATCAATGAGACAGAATGATAACAAGGATACCCGGGACTTGAACTTAGACCTCGAACAAGTAAACTTAATAAACATTTACAGAACTCTCTACTCCAAATCCACAAAACATAAATTTTCTTCAGTAACACATCACATCTATTCTAAAGGTGACCACATGGTTGGAAGTATATCACTCCCCAGCAATTGCATAGCATTTCATAGGTTTAAATGAAATATTGGTTGGCTGTTTGTTCTTTTCCTCCCTTATTCCTTCCTGTCTCCATTGTATAACACAATTATTAGTATCAAAGAGCTTTTCAATACCCATTTTTAGACTGCATTCTAGCCTGAGCAATAGAGCAAGATTCTCTGTTCTCTCTCCCTCTTTTCTTTCTTCTTTTCCCTTTCTTTCATTCTCTTTTTTTCTTCTCTCTTACTCTTTTTTCTTTTCTTTTTCTTTCTTTAAAAAAATTAAAAAAAAAAGAAAAAAGAAAAAAGAATAAAATAAGAGCTAAGCAACAGACTAGGGTTTAGAAGAAAATATTAACATTCTTGATATATGAGGAGAAAAAAAAGAAAAAAAAAAGTATGCTACCTGACCCTGTTTCTCCAAGGGCTCCACCCTGAGGCCAGTAATCCAATTAAGAAAAAAAAAACCAGCTAATCATTTTGTTAAGTATTTTAATTCTCTGAAAGTAATGAAACCCTCTTCCATTTTGTCAAACTTTATTTCATTTCTAAATAAGACATTTAAATTAACAGATATGGTTAAAAAGAAATGTACGACAGTATTGCTAAAGACTAAATTAAATCCACCATACAGATCACTTACCAAAAGTTGATGGTGTGAATATATCATGTGTTTTATATGAAAACAGAGGCCAGGCGCGGTGGCTCACGCCTGTAATCCCAGCACTTTGGGAGTCCGAGGCAGGCAGATCACGAGGTCAAGAGATCGAGACCATCCTGGCCAACATGGTGAAACCCTGTCTCTACTAAAAAAAAATACAAAAATTAGCTGGGCATGGTGGCGCACGCCTGTAGTCCCAGCTGCTAGGGAGGCTGAGGCAGGAGAATTGCTTGAACCTGGGAGGCGGAGGTTGGAGTGAGCCAAGATCGCGCCACTGCACTCCAGCCTGGCGCCTGGCAACAGAGCGAGACTCTGTCTCAAAAATAAATAAATAAATAAGAAAAAAAAGAAACAGAAAAAACAGAAATAGTATATACAATTTGAAGTCTGAATCCTCTATCATAAAGGATGAGATGAACTTACGTCTTAGAAGGGTAACATACAAAAAGAGTGGAAGAGCTCTGAGCAGTGGCAGAGCTAGATAGTATTTCAAGAGGCATGCTAAAATTCACAAAACAAGGGAAAAGCCAGCTATGATAAAGGCAATGTATTTAGATTTTCAAACTGTCTGTGGTTTTTTCTTACTTACGTAACTTTGCTTTTTGTGTTTTTATTCTTCAACCTCTCCCCTGAATACCTTTTCCTCTCCATGCCATTTGTTGTCCTCACCCCTTTCCTGCATTTCCATTTGTCACCTTACCTCCTTTTACTAGTTCTCTTTCATCATATTTCTTCTGAATCCTTTTGCCCATTGTCATACCCTTTCGTAACTGACTGGTCATACTATGGAATGAAAGCATAAATCTTATATTAATTTAAAATCGATAATATTAAACTTTCATTTATCTCAAAAGAAAATTAAAGTTTATGCAACCCTATGAAATCACTGGAATATGTGTCTAGGTTGCAATCCAGCTCGACTTCTTACTAGCTATGTGACTTTAAGGAAGTTATTTTCTGAAAAGTATAAAAATGAGATACCAACCTAAGGGGGTTCTTGTGACAATTCCTTCAGAAAACCTGTGGGCTGTGCATATACTATACGATATGCTTAACAAGGGCTAGCCACTATGCAACATATAAATACTTCCTTTCTCCACTTATATGGAGCTGACATTTTAGATATTATTGTACACTAACTTTTATTTCTATCATTGTACTAGATAGAATATAAATCATTTAATGAAAAACTTCATTATGATATGTTGCACCTAACCTCTCCAAACCATTAGAAATAGAAATGAAAACAATACACAAACTGTTCTATTCTATACTTAATCACCAGGCTGAAGTTATATATTGGGGGAAAAAATGCAAGTTAAACAAAACTTCCAATTAGGAAAATATCAGTAACAAGTTTAACTGTATATAACAGGTTTACCTGTACTTTGTAATATATTTAAAATTACAGGTAATTTTTAAAAGTATCCAAATAACTGTTTGATACTTGAATATGGCAGCATATTCTACTGTTGTTAAAGTCTCTGGAAAGCACAACAACGTGTATATACTCAAAATTAGGCTTTGTAATGGTCTTAAAGATATGAAATCTTGAGTAATAAGTAAAATAGTGAAATTTCTTATTTGTAAGGAAAACACATCAAGAAAGTTTCCACTAAGGTATTTCACTTATATACATATGAATAGACTTGATTTAAATATACAATATTCCATAACAATAAAGAACATATCCATCCCTGGAAGTCTGATAGACAATATGCAAAAAGAAAATGCATAAGAGCAAGAGCACGACCTTCAAAAAGTCACCTGTGTTTGTGAAAATATTTCGGACTAGACTTTAATATTTTAACAGGAGAAAATGCTTCCCAAGATGAATAAAATCTAACCAAGGTTTAAAGCCCTAATAATCTGTGTTTTAATCATAAATGAAAGACAATAATTACTTGTGAAAAAAAAGAAAAACAAACACCCTGATTTATGAATATAGAACATTTCTTACATATTCATGTTAACATTCTTTAAACAAGAAAACCTAACATCAAAAAACAAAATCTAAAATTAGGTTATACATTTTTCATCACGTCAGACAAATAAATTCACAGCTCACTAAATGTTCTTTCTTACATTTCAAGCAGCTTATAAAATCCCACCTTCTTTAAATAAGGTTCTCCAATAATGGGAAATAAGATGGAGAATCCACCATCCATCCTAACCCAGCCCTCTTGGTACAAACACTTAACCTCTACAAAGGAAGCTATGCTAGTAACAGGAAAGCAAAGAAGACATTTTCTTTGTCACTTTTGGCAGAGAGAAAAAACCAAGTATATTATACAAATCTGTTTAACTTTTTAAAATTAGAAGGTCAGAAAGGGCAGACCTCACATTGTACAACACTAAGACACAGATTCCCCTCTCCAAGTAGAGGGGTCAAAGGAGATTTTGGGGTATTTTCATAATAACTGTTCTACTCAAGTCCAAGTTAACAGGTATTAGTAGCACAGGGCCTGACAGAAAGTAAGTACTCAATAAACATTTATTGAGCACATGAATGAGTTAAATCAATCCAGTGCTTTAATTTGGACCCCAGTGCCTCGCAATGTCTGTCTCTCCCACACACGGTTTCTTCAGTTTCCGGCCCTTTCCCTTGACCAACCTCTTGTACTTGATTTTAATTCCTATAGTTATCTCTAACTACATACCCTACATATTTCTAACTACAGGAATTAAAATCAAGTACAAGAGGTTGGATGAGGAAGAGGTGCCATATACCTTGAGTCTTTCTTTACTCTCCCAGTACACATCTCTCCCTCCTCCTCGTATTTTCCAAATATACACATTAGAAATTGTCAAACACAAGAGGCCGGGTATGGTGACTCACAACTGTAATCCTAACACTTTGGGAGGCCGAGGTGGGAGGATCACTTGAGCCCAGAAGTTCAAGACCAGCCTGGGCAACATAGTGAGAACTGTCTCAAAAATAAATAAGTAAATAAGCAAGCAAGCTGGGCATGGTTGTGCACACCTATAGCCCCAGGTGCTCAGGAGTCTGAGGTGGAGGATCACTTGAGCTCAGGAAGTTGAGGCTCCAGTAAGCCATGATCATGTCATTGCACTCCAGACTAGCTGACCCTGTCTCAAAAAAAAAAAAAAAAGAGAAAAGAAAAGAAAAAGAAACTGGCAAACATGATGTGTATAGACACATATACAAAAAGAAATAGGCGGACAACAGTTTCTATAACTTCAAATGGTTAAGACTTGCATCCAGAGTCAAAAGGAATGGATCTGAATCACTCATTTCTCAACCCAGCAGCCACACACTTAACCTCTCCTAACCATAATAATTTCATTGAAAACAGAATTGCCATAGTGCATTTCCAATTGAGTTGTAAGAATTAATGGAGACATGCAAGTAAAGAATTCACATAATACAAGCTCGGTAAAATTGTTGTAAAATAAATCAGTTAATTTGGCAAAAGGTAGAAAAGATTATATGTTAATCTGGAGGAAATAGCTAAATTTTCAGAATTTCATTTAAGAAACAAAAGTATCAAGAAACGCATATCTCTGCTCAATGATGTATTTGGATTAGTTTTGTTGAGGAGACTCAGTCTCTTTGAAATAATTGAGTAATTTGTACTTACCTGACATTGTGGAATCCACTACATTCAGAGCACGCATGAGTGAAGTGATGGCCTGACTGGGAGTAGATATTAAATTTAATTCAATTCATAAATGTTCACCACCAACTATGTGATAATGCACACTTTCAAAAAAATAAACGCACTGTCTAGTATGTCTGTGTTTGCAATAGTGGTGATGGTGGGATAATGTGCACAAGTATCCAATAATAACATGAGATAAATGTTAAAACAATTATGCAAAAATTTCCCTGGCTTCGAAGAAGAGAAAGCAATTTGGCTAAGAACAGTTAAAAACTCTGGACATTATTTGTAAAACAAACACACAAAGACTCTGATTCTTTGGCTAGAAAGAGCAGTATTTCCTTGGGGCTTTCTTATTTGTACTCATTGGTGTTTCTGGGTTATCTGCTAATCTAGCACCTAGTCTGCAATATATGAAGCAAAAAGAAAATCCAGATAATTCATTGCTCTGTTGCTCCTCTGGCTCCTAGGAAAATCTCAACTTAAAAAAAGACAATCAAGAGAGAACACAGATTTTAGAATTATTTGACAAAAATTGTAAATCAACCATCATAAAAATGCTTTAACAATTAGATATACTTGAAGCAAACAAACAGAAAGTCTCAGTAAATAAGTAGATGATATAAAGAAGAACCAAATGGAAGTTTTCGAACTAAAAAACATAATACAAAACCAAAATGAAAAAGCCACTGGATGTCTCAACAGGAGAATGAAGATGACAGAGAAAAGAGTCAGTGAATCTGAAGATAGTATAAAAAGTACCCAATCTGAAAAACAGAGAGAAAATGACTGAAATAAAAGAACATAACCTTAGACACCTATGTGACTATGACAGAAAATTTAACATTCACGTTATCAGAATTCCAGAAAGAAGGGAGAAAGAATATAGGACTAAAACAGTATTTAAAGAAATAATGGCAGAAATTACCCCAAATTTGTTAAAAGACATAAACCGCAAATTCAAGATGAGTGAATGTCAAAAATGAAACACCCAAAGAAATACAAGTCAGGACATATCATAACCAAATTCCTAAAAACTAAAGACAAAAATAATATTGAAAGCAGTAAGGATCTAATTAAACTCCAGAGCTTCTGCACAGCAAAAGAAACAATCATTAGAGTAAACCAGCAACCAACAGAATGGGAAAAAATTTTTGCAATCTACCCATCTGACAAAGGACTTATATCCAAAATATACAGAGAACTAAAACAGATTAACAAGAAAAAAACAAACAAACCCATTCAAAAGTGGGCAAAGGATATGAACAGACAGTTCACAAAAGACATACACGATGCCAACGAACATATGAAAAAATGCTCATCATCACTGATCATTAGAGAAATGAAAATCAAAACTACATTGAGATACCATCTCACGCCAGTTAGAATGGCGATCATTAAAAAATCTGGAGACAACAGATACTGGAGAGGATGTGGAGAAATAGGAACACTTTTACACTGTTGGTGGGAGTGTAAATTAGTTCAACCATTGTGGAAGACGGTGTGGTGATTCCTCAAGGACCTAGAAATAGAAATTCCATTTGACCCAGCAATCCCATTACTGGGTACATATCCCAAGGACTATAAATTGTTCTATTATAAGGACACATGCACATGTATGTTCACTGCAGCATTGTTTACAATAGCAAAGACTTGGAACCAACCCAAATGCCCATCGATGATAGACTGGACAAGGAAAATGTGGCACATATACACCATGGAATACTATGCAGCCATAAAAAATGATGAGTTCGTGTCCTTTGTAAGGACATGGATGAACCTGGAAACCATCATTCTCAGCAAACTGACACAGGAACAGAGAATCAAGCACTGCATGTTCTCACTCACAGGTGGGTGTTGAACAACGAGAACACATGGACTCAGGGAGGGGAGCATCACATACTAAGGTCTGTGGGGGGAGGAATAGGGGAGGGATAGTGGGGGGGTGGGGGAGTTGGAAGGGATAACATGGGGGGGGAAATGCCAGATATAGGTGGTGGGGATGGAGGCAACAAACCGCCTTGCCATGTATGTACCTATGCAACAATCCTGCATGTTCTTTACATGTACCTCAGAACCTAAAATGCAGTAATATATATATATATATATATATATATATATACACATATATATATATAAATTAAAAAAAAAAAGAAAGCAGTAAGATCTCTCTACAACTTAAACTCAAAACACAATTTGAATGACATCAGATTTCTCATCAGAAACCATGGAAACCAAATGGTAGTGGGGCAATATTTTTCAAGTGCTAAAACAAAAGAACTGTCAAGCCAGAGTTCTATATCCAGAAAAAAAATATCCTTCAGGAATAAATAGGAAATTAAAACATTCATAGATAAGAAAAACTTACAGAATTTTTTTCCCAGCAGACCTACCTTAAAAGCATAAGAGACAGTTCGTGAAATGAAATCCCAATGATTAAAGAAGGAATCTTGAAACATCAGGAAGAAGGAGCAACAGGAGAAGTAAAAATATGGATTAATACAATAGACATTCTCTCTTCTCTCCGAGTTTTCTAAATTATGTTTGACATCAAGACACTTAAGCCAGTCCAGGATGAGAAAAGTTCAAAGCCAGATTCAACCCAGAGTTAATGCTCCTTTTACCATTTTTTCCCTTTTTCACCAGAAAATGCGTACATTAATCATTCCTTGGCCTAGAGACCGGTCTAACCGTCTGACTCTGCACCACCATGACTAGACATGCCTTACCCTGTTACAGCTTTAAGAAAGGGAGATTTCAGTCTTTTCTCCTGCTAGGAAGGGTTTGAGACAGCCAGGAACATATCTGACTCATATAAGAGCTCTACACATGATTTTTAAACATGAGAGGAGCAATATATTAAAAGTGATGGTTCATTCTATTTATTATCTGGTCAAAAAAATATACTGCCTTATTCTATACCAAGATATTAATATACAGAAACATATCTAGTCAGTATTACAAATAGCATCATGCACTTTGTGACAAATCAAGACAATTCTACATTTAACTTATTCAAACAGTAAAGCTTGTTTCTCTGCAACCTTTGAAAGGCCATACCCTTGTATACAAGTACAACCTACGCTGTAACAAAAAGAAAAGGGAGTTTTGCACCCCAGCCTTCAGGAATGTTATCTACTGTGTTTGGCCTTGGTTCATATTCCACTGCCCCAAGCAAGATGCCATAAGAAGCAGTACAGAGTCGAGAACTACAAAACATAACCGACATATATTTTCTGGAACATGCTAGTAGAGGTCACCTGACCACAATTAGATATATTCTTGTACTAACAAAATATGAATACAAGGAAAGTCCGGCTGGGGGCCACCACGTTAGGGCAGAGAAACTAACTCTTCTTTCCTTTATCCAAAAGTAAACAGCAACGAATGAAGAGATTGTAAAAACAGTCAGAAGGAGCTGACAGCTCTCCTACATTAGGAAACACATTTCTGGCATGCAACAAAAAAGTGACCTTATTATTTTTTTAAGAACTGTTTCATATCCAAGAGCCCATATAAATCTCTTCAAAGGTTTTTAAAAGGTTTAAAAGCCAGGAAATTTAGATGTTTCAGTACCATTAATGCTAACCTTGGCATGCAGCTGCTACCAATCATTTTTTTCCTGTTAGAAAGAATGCATAATTTTGATGAATGCTACAGCAAATTACACACTAAAAACATAATTTTTCATATGAATGGGGGACAATGTCTTTTGGCACGCTTGTCATCACAATATAGCTGCTAATCTTCAAATACAGTTATTAACAACTTCAGAAAATCATTTAGAAGACCAATTCTCCTTTTTAAGGTCAATGATTACCACAGTTAATGACCAATTGGCTTTAGCAATTAATGTTCTGACCTTTACATTATTTTTTAAACTAACAAGGCAATAAATAATTATTAATAATGACCTATTTTGAAGGATGTTTTTCAGTGACCATCTATGTTCACTGAAAACATAACTGTATTGTGTTTTATATAATCACTTGCTGATTTTTGCTTTTCTTGTTGCAGCTAGTAGTGTTTTATAATTAATAAAGGAATAAGAGTAGAGGATGAAGAGATAGCAATGCTGACATAAACTCTAGCAGCATTTAAAAAACAAGTACAGTAAAACATGTATTGGGTTAGAAAATATGAAGAGTGCTGAAAGATACAAAATGAAAAGTAAAAGCCATCTTTCTCTTACTTACATTCTCCAAAAGCAAACACTGTTATGCTTCTTGTAATTGGTTATAAATTGTTTAATGCAAATGCTCATGTATAGTATCTGTACTTGTTTACTTTTCCTTTTGATTTTATATACAGTTTCATACTTGATATATTGTTTGCATTTTTTTTTTACCTAAAATATCTTGGAGATATTAAAATATTTTGGAGATCCTTGCACATCAGCATGCATAGATCTATCTCATTTATTTAACAGCTATGCAGTATTCTGTCACATGAAAATACAAATTTATATAATCAATTTTATATTGATGAATATCTAAGCTATTTCCTGTTTTTGTTATTTGTTTTGTTATTGCAAAAAAATACTTCAACAAACAACATCCTTGTAGATATACTTTGAAAAACTTCTGCCAATTATCTGCAATAATTCCTTGCAGTCCAACATTCAGGTTAAAAAAAATGGGCCTTTTTAATTATGAGATATTTATTTATACTGTCTTCCAGAAAAACTGCACTTATTGATACCAGCCATTGAAAAGAGTGTCTCTTGCTTCATGCACTTGCCACCACCGGAAATTATCAAACTTATTTTTGCCAGCCTGCAGAGTAAAAAATATCTCAATGATGTCTTCGCTTGGAGTTCCTTCATTATTAAGGGTGTAAACGTCCCATATATTTATTCCAAGATGGCATTTTTAGTTATTATTATTTTCCTATGTAGATAGAGTAGGAAAATTAAGTTTGTTCCCTTTCATTTGGGGCCTTAAAGATAATAGCCACCCAAATGCTATTGTCCTCTTATAAGACAAATCAAATAACAGTTTAATAGAAATCTTCCTACAGCCAGACTTCATTATTAGGACACAATCTAATATCTGGTTTTCAAAATTCATAAAATTTCCTGAAACAGAGCCAAGAGAAGTTGGCAACACTACAGGACAAGCAGGTTTCAAACAGAAGAATGTATACTGTAAACATGGCATGTAATAGCTTTCCTTTAGCTAGAATCACAATTTGCTACCCTGTTATACATAACACATATTTCTCCACATTATGTAAACTCTTTGTGAAGCTCAATAATATTCCATCAATCCTATATAAATTGTGTTTTATAGGTTTTTGTTCTTTATATAAATAATATATTGTATAGTCCTTCTACAATTTCCTTTTATCTTTTCATTCAATATTATATGACTAAGATATACACATATTCCCTGATACATGTAGACATATTACATTAATTTTAACCACTTCACATTATTTAATATAGAGTGATTTATCAATTCTCTTAATTTTAGTACAATGATACAATGAACATTCTTGCACGTCTCTTTGAACACATGGACAATAACCATGACAAGATATGTATATGTAGATACGTGTGTACGTAGAAATGGAATTGCTGAATCTTAATGAAGCTCTTGCACAGGTGCTGGAGAGAATATATAGAAAAGAGAACTTTTCCAATATTGGTGAGAATACAAATTTTCATAAGCATTTTTTAGAACGATTTGCCAGTATCTTATAAAGTTTCTTCATCTGTGACTATAAACTAGTTTATCACTAAGATTCCTTCCATTCTTGTTATTTTATAACTGGGAGTGTTTCTTGTTATCAGGCATATAAACTGGCTTAAGTGTATCCAGAGCAATTAAGCTGCAATGTAAAACATTAATGCATGATTGAAGAACAGTGCTTTACAAGGTTAAAAAACATCATTCGTACAAAATTAAATCAGCAGCCTCTTTGTTAAGACAAAATCCTATGTTATTTAAAAAAAAAAACAAAACTAATTCTGAAAAACCAGAATTCTGAAAGATTATTATTTTCAAATTGCTTCTAAAATTTCTGGAATAAACAAGATGACTAAAACCATGTAAAACATAATAAGATATTTAGTGTGAATTCCTGTAGTCATTTGCTATCTGAAAGTTGGCAATGCACATATGCCTAGAAACCTAATGCCATTTAAATATATTCTACTACACATAGAAGGATACATGAACACATATAAGACTATCCTTGACTTTGGTTTGAGGGCAAAACGTCACAGAAACAACTATAGGCCACAAGACAGCTGTATAGATATCAAATTTCTCTGACAGCAGAGAGGCAAACACTATTTCATCCACAAAGCTGGGTAAAAGGTTCTTTTGCTGTTCCTTATGCTCTAATTGAGAAATTCTCAAGTTTTCATTATGCACAGCATATCTGGACCATCATCCACATGAGTCAGTTACACTTATACTCTTAGGAAAGGCAGATGTGAAGATGTTGAGGCCCCCAAGTAGAATCTGTGGATCCTCTAAAGGATCTAGGAGTCTAAAACAAAGATCTGAAAGATTCCAAAGAACTACAATAATAAATCACCTCAGAAAGTTAAAGCAGATTACCATATCAATAAAGCATTCTCAAAATGAACCTTCAAAACTGTAACTGCATGATCAAAGTAACTGTTAAAGCTAATGAAGAGAAGAAAAGCTTTCCCAACCTGTACTATATGAAAATTTCCCTTTAAGACAGGTCTCATGAATCACAGAAAGGGCACTTTATTCTAGGAAAGAAAAGTAAGGGTTTTGGTTTTTGGTTTTTTTAATTTTTATTTCTGTCCTCAATAGGTTTTCTGTAATGGCAATTCTGGTATTTATGCATGTAGAATGGTTCTTTGAATACTGTCTTCAAATGATTCATACCTGCTATTATTTTAAAATCTTTACTCATGTTTATTAAAGCATGAAATACTACCTCTTCACTCAAAGTTCTTCAGATTACAGGAATACTATTCATCATTTAATGGTTGTTTCAATGTCATATGTCTTACCAACGTATCTCATAAAATTCTATTCCTCCCTCTTTGTTCTCTTTACAAGAAGAAAATAAATAAATTAGCTTGCATCTTGCCACCAGCTGACGACTCCTCTACTCAGTCCATTCTCCTTGGTTCTAACATTCTGCATTAACCATCAGGGATAATTAGAACCAGCAATAATTTAAGAAGTAATTAGGCAAATACAGCAAATAATCAAAAATTTGTAAAGAGGGCTGGGTGCAGTGGCCTACTCCCATAATCACATTTTGGGAAGCCAAGGTGGACAGATCGCTTGAGCCTAGGAATTCGAGACCAGCCTGGGCAACAAGGCGAAACCCCAGCTCTACTAAAAATACAAAAATTAGCCAGGGGTAGTGGTGGGCACCTGCCAACCGAGCTACTCGGGAGGCTGGGGTGAGAGGATCGCTTGAGCCCAGGAGGTGGAGATTGCAGTGAGCGGAGATTGCACAACTGTGCTCCAGCCTGGGCCACAGAGCTAGACCCTGTTTCAAAAAGAGAAGAGAAATTATAAAGAGGTATCTAAATGAAAATAATACTGTAATAGATGTGAAATCACCTTTTCACACAGTATAGGTATTCTTACGTAAGCTCATATTTTGAATTCATAGAAACAACTGATTAGGGTATGAATAAATTTTACAAAATTTTAATCTTCAAATTTAAAGAATTTTCAAGTTGCATTATATATTAAAGGAACTTACTGTAAATGAGATAATTATGCCTTTTGACAACTGTAAATTGTGCTTCTAGGAAAGAAAGAACAAAGTTTTCCCCCAAAATCACAACATATTCAAGATAATTTCCCTATTTAAGCTTAAACTGGATAAATTATATATTCTCTGGTATTTTAGAGGAGACAAGAGAGCAACTGAAAATTTCCAAAATTCTCTGCCTATAGTCTCTTCCCTGTCAGACAAAAAACTGTCCCAAATGTTTTCCTTCTCTCCACTGTTTAAGTCATTGCTGTGACTAAGTTTGCTGATCTGGTAAGGATCAGAAATCATCATCAGGACATTCTATAGGCTTCACTTATTCTCAAGAGATGAAATGAACACTGGGAGAAAATGAAAATCGTAACGCCTCTAATTTCCCAAGATGCTCACTTAACTCTGTAATATTAAAGAGTAACAGATTCCTATTTAATTGTATTGCAAGGGAGCTACAATATGTTAATTTGTAGAATATTTAATAATTTAAGTCATAATTTCACACAAATATATATTTTCCCCCACAAAGGTGAGCTAAATAATCATGGTAACACAATGATTTTAAAGAGAGCAAAGCCCTATCCTTTGTTGTCTTTAATAGGGCTGTTAGAAGTACTGCATTATAACCTTCAGAAAAATTATCAAGTGTCAATGTTTAAGTTAATCCCAATGTCTTCAACTGGCTATATTCATACACGCCACTCAGTCACAATTTACTATAATAAGACACTATGCAATCTGCACACTAAAGTTATTGCTTTACATACCTATATATGATGATGAAAAAAAATTAGTGTGGTTTTAGAGCATGTACAAAAAACTCATACAACTTGATGGGAAATGGTGTTAAGTATTATCTACATCAATCAGGAGGAAAAATACACATATACATGCATACATACAACTACATACGTATACACATAATTTGTGGTTTATTTTCTGACACACTAAAATATATATTTTGCAAATCCTGGAAAACATTAAGATAGAACATGAAAATGGCAGAATACAATTATTCTAAAAATAGAAGTATGTTACTATGTACTGAAAGCTTAGCATACAACATATTTTAATACATACACATGCTATAACATGGATTTTCACTTTATCATTCAGTTATTCCTATCTTTGTAGTATTTTATAAAATCATAAATCTAAAAACTAATACAATTTTTGATGTTTGTTCAATGATCCCTACATTTTGACCAATTCAAAGCTAATTTCAAAAAAAAGGAAGAACAGATAGCAGGGTTTCTTTTCACTTTTTGTTTAAAGTAATCTAATTAATTGATTTTTAATTTATCATCAATAGGTTTTCCTGGTTTATGGGAATTTAACAGAATTCTGTTGGGTTCATATTTAGTTTTAATCTCAGGAGTCATCTGGGCTTGCATCCAAGGAAAGACTGACCAGATCCATGACATGATCTAGTTTCACCGCCTGCATGCAACAAAGGCAGATGTCATTTCTAACACGTGAGACATGTTAGTTTATTTCCACGCATTGCATTGGTGTAGTAAACTGGTTGAAAATCAGATAATGGGAGTCTTAACATCCAAAACAGACAACACAGACCTTTTTTTTCCTAAGGCCTCTTTCTAGGAAGTCAACCTTTAGTCAAATCACTTAGGACAAATGAGATTTAAATATGTTTCTGCACATAAATTCCAAACTTTTTCTTTGGTTGTTGGGGGAGAGGTAGGAAGTTATACCTAAAACACAGAGTTATTATAGTGATAAAGTAAGAATCTATGTGTAAAAGTAATTAGCAAAAAGCCAGGCTCATGAAAAGCATGCACAACAAATTTTGGCAAAAACTTTGAATACTGGCTTCTATGTTCACCTTGAAAATAGCCTAGCATTTTGCCCTGAGAGAAACGACTTAGCCTTTGTAGGCTTGTTTTCTCATCTGTAAAATCATACGCCTAGGTTCTAACCTTTCCAACTAAGAGACTCGGACTCAAAGGACTGGACAGGAAGGAAACTGAGGGTGATTTGGTTCCTATTTCATATAAATATTATATCTAGCCTTTCAGTAGTTTCACCTCTGCCCCATCACAGATACTCAAAAAAACATTTGTTGACAAATAAAGAAACATTTGCTCTGACATAAGTAAGAGGAAAATTAGAACTGAAAATATAATGTTGATGAAAAGGTTTTGTTCCTATCGAATTTCTTTAACTGGGATTCGACTTAGGTGATATCCACCAAAGAAAATTCTAAACAAAGCAAGGCATAAGGCAAGGGCCAAGATCACCAAGACTGGAAACAGATAAAGGTCTAGAATAAAATCAATTCTGCAAATCATAAGCAAGACCAAGATCATTGGAAATATGAGCTGTACTATTAACCCAAAGCTTGAGGAAAACCTCGGAGTCAGGAAGACTAAGAAAAGCCTGTTCCCTTGGCAGGTATTACAATCTTCCATTTCGGTTATTTGCATACATCTCATCTTCTGACAAGATCACAACTTCCTTGGAAGGATTATTGTCTAATTTACATTTACATCCCCTGCTATGTCTAGCACATTGCAGACATTCAATTAATATTAGGCAAATTAATTAAGAACTATGCCTTCTAAAGAAAATCAATGCTTATCTTGACATTCAAACACAACATCAGCTAAAGTCAAGTCAAAATATTTATCACTGGGCAAAAATCTTCTTTTTCTTTATTTCATTTTATTAAAATTACATAGGCACCTGGCTTGAATTATCAAATAACCTAAAAGGTTTGTTTGAAAAATAGCAGACATGTCTTTCCCCACCACCTCTACCCTTTCCAGAGGTAAACATTTTCAGCTCTTTCATGATTATTTTGGAATTTACTTCCATATCTCCAAATGTTTATATTGCTACTTCTTGATTTCAAGTTTTAGGCATTTGACTTTTCAAATATGAAAATGAGGATGAAGCCACATATCCTTCACCCAGACCCAACATACACACAATCTTTCCTACGTAGTTGTATTATAATTGTAGCAAGATTCACATTTAGTATTTACATAGTTATGACTATATAAAAATATTCAGAGTTGATAATCCAGTAATAGTAGTGAGCTATTATTCCTTCTCCTTCCCTGCATAAGTTTTTGTTTACCTGAGGTTAATAAGTGTATTATGTTTTTTTTTTCTGTTCTGTGTTTTTCTTAGTCTTTTAAGCATGTAACAAGAATTCAACACAAAATTCTTCACTAAAGGATATTTTTAAAGTTGTGTTGTGCATTATGGCAGTGGTGCCCCTTTAGCATTTTCAGGAGAAATATAAATATTTAAATTGTTTTTAACTGTGTTTCAGTTACCAGCCTCTAGCTGAATGAGTCCATTAGGCTTGGATCACAAATTACCCGGGCTTTATATTGGTTACAGATATCTCACATTACAGAACTTAACACTGATTTACTATCACTTAAATGTATTAAATTTTTTTAATGTGATGCAACAGAAACAGCACAACTTACGAAGACAGATTCAATAGAGAATTCTGGTTTCGCCCTAGCTGAACAGTTATTAACTTCTTTGAGCCTCGGTTTCCTTATCTGTAAAATAGAGACTATTGGGAATATTATAAGTTGATTTCTGAATTACTCACTTGAATAATTTAGTAACAAATGACTTGGATAAAATCTTCTATAAGCATACACCCACCAAGATGAGACAAATAATTAATTAAAGCTTACCAAGGCCATAAATGACAAAGTGAGGAATCTTTATGGTAAATACTGAGAACAAATGAGCTAGAGTCGTTTGAGCTCCAAAGTTCAAGAAAAGCAACAAAAAAAAAGATAATTATGATTATCATTAACTGAATAATTTCTATTTATCAGGCTCTATCTCATATAATCCTCACTGTCAGTAGCTGTGATATAATCCTATCCACTTCACAGATGAGAAACAGAGGCAGTGACTAAATCCTAACCAGGTTCACAGATACTAAGTGGCAGAGCCAAGAAACCAGGAATTCTGATGCCAAAATATGTGCGCATGTGGACTCAATCATGACCTGATAATGTCTTCCATGAAGATTTAAATGGGAAAAATAACCTTAAATTGTTCACATACATATTGTATTATGATTTTTTGAACAAAAGACCTGTTGGTACCAATCCTATGAGGTTGTGTGTGCTTTGTCAAAGGTAGCAGAAAAAAATTGTGCTTGCATCAACTTGCATCTCCCCCAGATCAGTCATACCTTGATCTCAAAGACTGATCACATTAAGGATGCTGAGGCAGGCATGCCACCAACTGTGAGGAATGCAAATTACATCACAAGGTTATGATATATAGAGCATACTATAAACTGAATTGTGCTGCCCTCAAATTCATATGTTAAAGCTGTAACTCCCTAACTCCAGACTATATCTGGAGATAGGGTCTTCGGAATGTAATTAAGGTTAAATAAGGTCATAATGGTGGGGTCAAAATCCAACAGTGCTGTGGCTTTTATGCTCTCTCTGCTATGTGATGACTCAGCAAGAAGGCAGTCATCTGAAGGCCAGAAGAGAGCCCTCACCAGAAATCAAACCCTGCCAGACCTTGATCTTGGACTTTTTATCCTCTAGAGTTGTGAGAAAATAAATTTCTGTTGTTTAGGCCACCCAGTCTATGAGATTTTGTTATGGCAGCCTGAGCAGATGAATATAAAACATGAACTTAAAAAGAACAAGGTTATTTTTCTTCTTCTACCCTTTCACATGCTGGGGTAAAAAAAATAGGTAGCAAAGAAGCACTCAGCTGTTGAAAAGAAAAATAATGTGAGATTTCTAGAAGCAGAACAGGCTCAAATAAAAAAATTACAAAATTTCTGTTTGTCACTCATTAAGGAGATCAAGTGGCATATAAAGAGCAGAGTTGGAGTCAAAAAACCTGGGCTCTAAGGAGGCTCAGTCTCTTATTAGCTAGACGCTCATTAGTCAAATCATTTAACCTTTCTATTTCCTCAGATTAATCAAGGAAGCCAGGATAAATGGCCTTTAACATCTTTTTTTTTTGTGCTAAAACACTCTAGGATCCTACAATCTAGCTTGTGGAAAGCTAGTCAACAGAAGAGTATACCCAGGATATATTTCTGAAGTGATAACACACAGAGGATTTAAAAGAAATTCCAAATTAGATCTCTGAAACCAACAGAAAAACTAAACATAATAAACATAATACATAAAGCTAGACATAATAAAAGCTGTGATATGCTTTATCCAGGGCCCTCATCTTTCCAAGGCAGTCTATAGATCATAATGAAAGCAATTACACAATTTCCATTTAAATAACACGTTTCTCTGCTTTAAAAGTGGCAGGCTTTTTTCTCCCTCAAACAATAAATCTTTGGTGACTATCAGCTATTTTTACAGAATAATTTGAAATGAAGGAAAGACAGCACAAACAACACTGTTTTTCAAGCTATGAGAATCAGGAATTGAAGAGATCTGATCTAAGAGGAAGTCAGGTACAAAGAAACTATGTTGGTTAAAAATATATATACCACAATTCATCAAAAATGTCTATCAATATGGGATATGACAGTTCTGTGGAAATCTTTATAAGTTTATGAAAAGCTAAAACTATGAAATTCATTTTATTATGAAAACTGAAATTAAGAATTTCTTTTGAAGCATTCAGAAGATTCTGATGTTAAAAAAAAAAAAATGTATTCTCAATGTAGCTGTAGTGTGGCGGACAAAGCCCTGGAATTCAAGTCGGTCTCATGCTTACATTCCTGGTTTGCCAATTGCTGGCTGTATCATCAGGTCTAACACAAAATCTCTCTTAGCCTTATAGTTTCACCCATACAGCCTCAGAAATGAATATGATTAAATATGTGAAAGGGCTTTGTAAAAATGTTGCTTGAAAAAATGTGAGAACTTCTAAAGAAGTTCAAGACAATTTCTCAGTGTCAAAGATGTGATAATGTAAGACGTAAAACACGTAAAGCAAAACAAAAAGCAAAAGGAAGTCCGAAGGCAAAAGAATCACATAAGGATACAGAGGGTATCTAAAAGGAATGTTTTTCAATAGCCAGCAAAATAAAAATTTAAATATCTGAAAGCAAACAATAAATTTATTATTATTATTATTATTTTGAGATGGAGTCTAGCTCTGTCGCCCAGGCTGGAGTGCAGTGGTGCGATCTCGCCTCACCGCAACCTCTGCCTCCTGGGTTCAAGCAATTTTCCTGCCTCAGTCAAAGTATTATTTTTAAATTTACCTACTTGGGACTAACAGTTTTTATAACTTAGGCTAAGTTGAAATGTGGATTTATCTATAAGGTAGTATATTTCATTGTTCCTATCAAGATGGTAAACTCTGTCCACTACTGGCTTCCTCCACAAAAATCAATACTGGAGAACCTAGCTTACTGAGAGAAACAGTTATAAGAAACTTAAAAAAAAAAAAAAGAAAAGAAAAACTATGTATGTTGAAGTCAGGTCAGAATGCTGCAGCCTAATCTGGGAGGAAACCAGTTGTTGGAAAACTTCTCCATGCTACTCTTGTCTCTCTTCTGAAGACAGGTAAAGCATACACCTTTACCATGGCATAGACAATGAACAGGAGAGGACTAGTTGTTAATTCAGCATTAACAATTAGTAATATGGGGCAGCTTAAGGACTTGTGAAGTAAAGGTGAAAACCATAGGTAGTGAAGAGGCAAGGAGTGATCAGCAGAGATTGAGTGGTTCCTGGGGTTCTCTGCCAGATTAACAATGACCAGAGGCTGGCCTTCTGCCCTTCCCAATTCACATTGCCACACACAGTAGCTATATCCAGGAAATAAGAATTGATCTAAAAATCAACTAATAAAAACAACTACCTATTAAAGAAATACAACCATCTAAACATATAACATGGGCTTCCCCTTTCGGTAGGCAAAAGGAAAGGGGGATACAGGAAGTGGAGGAAACAGCACAACCATGCCAGGCAACATCGTATTTATAAGCAGGGAAGAAGAGAACAGGTTCCTACACCCCTACATTTCTCCCAGACCAATCATTCCAATTAGGCCTACAAAATGAGGGACAACTAACCAAGACATTCTTGGAATTGCTGCCACTGTCCTGGAGCTCACAAAAGGAACCTGTGGAACTTTAAGGCAGAGGAGCAGAGGAGGCAAAGGCCACTAGGTGGCACCAAACTACAGCCAGAACCAAGAAAGATTCCGCTCAGAGCCCAACTCCCGGGATTTCTGGCTGTCAATCTGCACAAGTTTGCTATAGTCATTTCACCGATATCGATATCACACAGTCTTGCATTTTACATACTGAAAAATCTGGGCTCCCCTTATTGTCTTGTGGAGAGGTTTTATGTATACATCAAGCAAAATTATTGAAATATATTCCAGTAATTCAAAATAAACATGATACAGCTAAGGCAGTAAGAAAAGATATCAGCAATGTTAAGTATGAATAAGAAATCATTAAAAATAATGTTAAGTATTCATTAAAAAGACATAATTTTAAAATACAATAGAGATAAAGAGCAGGATAAAAAGAATTATAGGATAAATTGTTGAGTTAGAAAAATCACATGATGGGTCCTTCCTAAAAGACAATAGAAAAGAATAATATAGGACAGGCGTGGTGGCTCAAGCTTGTGATTCCAGCACTTTGGGAGGCCAAGGCGGCCGGATCACGAGGTCAGGAGATCAAGACCATCCGGGCTAACACAGTAAAACCCCGTCTCTACTAAAAATACAAAAAATTAGCTGGGCGAGGTGGTGCGCACTTGTAGTCCCAGCTACTCGGGAGGCTGAGCAGCAGAATCGCTAGAATGTGAGAGGCAGAGGTTGCAGTGACCCGAGATCGCACCACTGCACTCCAGCCTGGGTGACAGAGCAAGATTCTGTCTCAAAAACAAAAACAAAAACAAAAAAAAAAGAAAGAAAGAAAAAAGAAAACAAAAGAATAACATAAAACAACATGAAAGAAAAGCCAAGGAACAGAAGCAGTTATGTGAAAATCCAGACAACAGGAGGCTCAGAAAAAAATGGTGAGAAGAGGGAGGTTGACAGAGAGACAAAGAAAAGTCTGAAAGGTTAAAGTAAATGCTACAGAACTAAAAAAGAAAAAAAGAAAGATGAAAGATCTCATAATGAAAAAATTAATAGGACAAATAAATCCAGACCATATTATTGTTAAATTTTAGAACAAAAAGATAAAATTTCTGAATCTTCCAGAGAGAAAGAAGATAAATCGTGGAACATGAGTACAAGAGTATATTTTTACAATATTGAAGAAAACAATTTTGACTCTACAATTTTACATCAAGCCAAACTGTCACACAAATGAGGCCTGAATAAAAATTATTTAGGCATACAAGGCCACAGAAGGTTTTTCCATGAAGACTCAAACTAAAAACATTCTAGAGAAAGTACTCAAATAAAAAACAAAATCAGAAAGATGATGCAAATATACAGATAAAGGGTTGCCCAGTATTTTACCTGTTATTGTCTTACAAAGTTAAAATAAACACAAGCCAAAGAAAAGGAAAAAACAAAGAACACTCACAACAACTTGAGAACTAAAACTCTAAACAATACTAACAAGAACAAGCAGCACAGAAATAATAAAGTGAGTAAATCAGCAAAATTCCAAACAAAAATGCAATAGGGAAGATTTTTAAAAGGTTACTTTCCTGAGACTAAACATATTAATAAATATTTATAAACTTTTCTCAAGATTCATCAAACATAGGGATGAGATGGGGAGATGGGAGAGATGGGAGAAAGCAGCAAAATACAGAATGAAAAGAGAGAATACAAAATGTTAAATATATTTTTTAAGTGTCATAAATATTTTTAAGTGTCATAAATATAGGCTAATAATTTGGAAATCTACATAAAATGGAAAAAATCCCAGAAAAAAATACACATCAAAATTGTCAAAAGAAATAGAGGCCTTGAATATACCAAAAATTATGAAATAATTTGGAAGGTACTGAAAGCATCCCTCTCAAAAAGTCAAAGTCTACATGATTTTTCACAAGTGGGGTTAATAAACTTTTAAGAAACAATAATGACTTTCTAATGCAAGCTGTTACAGCACATAGGAAGAGTATAAAACCGCCCAGTTCATTATAGGAAGCTAATGGAATCTTGATTCCAAAATTAGACAATTTACAGGAAGAAAATATGGGCCCACTTCACTTAGGATTTAGGTGGGAAAAAAGCAAGCAACAACCATAAAAACCTCCATTAAAAAAAAATGAGTGAAATAAATCCAATACTTTATTAAAATACAATTGTTATAAAGTGTTCTGGAATGTAAACTTAGTTCAACATGACCTATGATTTGATCACTTAATAGAGGAAAAGCATGTGATAACCTTTCTCACCTATTTATAATTTTTTAAAGTGTTAAATTACCAGGAACTTCCTTACCTGGTCAAAGTTGTACAAGGCTACTGTCCAATCTGAACTTAGCTGAAAACCTGCTAGTGGAACTCAGTGACACAATTAACTCAAATAAATGTTCAATTTTTAATTTTCCTCACTAACTCAGCTCTCACTACTCACTATCCAAAATTCATGAACTATATATAACCAATTAATTGAGAATCTTGCTACACCAACTCCCTATCTGATTTCTGGCCCCAAGTAATCTTAGCAAAGAGTACCTGTATAACAAAAACCTGCATGAACACCACACTTAATGGAGGGTCCGCATCTCCTTTAAGGTCAGGAACAAAGGAGACTACTATCAACACAACTCAAACACAGCTGTAGAGGTCTTGGACAAAATTAAATTGAAAATAAAATAAAATTTGTAAAGATAGGATAGAAAGGAAAAAAACTATCATGATTTTTAGATGATATAAATATCCACCTAGGAAAAAAACAATAAAACTTTTAAAATTGCACTATAAGGGAATTCAGTGAAGTTGTCAGATAAAGAGTTCTTATCCTGGAGTCCACAAACTCTAATGGGTCCATAAATTTGGAGGGAAAAATAATTACATGTTTACATTCAATTTCTATTTGAAATACTTCTATTTACTTTCCCTAAACTTTATTACATTTCTACTTTCACTAATCTCTATTCAGCATTTCTATTATAGTCAAGAAACCAAGTAGTTGTCAGCAATAAAAATCAAAGATGTTTCCACATCACATTACAGTTGCTGCAGACATCTTAAAAAAGCATTAATGTTCATTATTTCAAAATTGTAATTATTGGCCAATATTATTTATTACATAAAAAACACACCTATGTATTTTCACATTATCCTGAAAAAGTTTCCATAGACTTCCCTGCATTGCAAAGTGTCCAGGAAACTTAACTCCAAAAAACCATGATATGAGAGAAACAGAAAATTATCCTTATAGAACAAACTACCCATATGATAAGCAAATTTCATTCTTAATGTGAAGTATTTGTTATTTGTTTCTTTTCAAGAATCTCTACTTTATGCCAGGTGTGGTGGTTCACACCTGTAATACCAACACTTTAGGAGGCTGAGGTGGGCGGATTACAAGGTCAGGAGTTCAAGACCACTGTCTTGAACTGTCCAGCATGGTGAAACCCCATGTCTACTAAAAATACAAAAATTAGCTGAGCATGGTGGCACGTGCCTGTAGTCCCAGCTACTTGGGAGGCTGAGGCAGGAGAATCGCTTGAACCTGGGAGGCGGAGGTTGCAGTGAGCTAAGATCACGCCACTGCACTCCAGCCTGGGCGATAGCTCGAGACTCTGTCTCAAAAAAAAAAAAAAAAAAGAATCTCTACTTTAAACGCCTCTTTTCAATGAAATCATTTGGTCCTAACTGATTCAGAAAGACAACAGGTACTGTGTACCAGTGTAGCATCTGTAAGTTAAGAGCACCCAAAACACTGAAAGAGTCAGGTGCGTGGTCCCAAGTAGTCAAAAGATGAAGAAAGAACCAATGAAGGAACTAAATTACTTAAACTGGCTAACAAAGAGAGACTAGATGAAAGTAGTCAACTTTATAAATCATTATATAAAGTAGGATAACAAGATGGTCCTTGTCTCTATACTAGCTCTTTATATGATTTCAATTTTTAAATGTACAGGTATTAGTAAGTTTAAAATGAAAATAAAGAGATTTCAATTAAAAATAAATTAAAAATTTCTGACATTCAAATAAATGAGTTAGGAAGTATTCAGGATTTTCATCTAGAAGACTTTCTAAATAGATCTCCAGTTGTTGAAAAAGGTTCAGAGTGCAAAGATGAGATCAGCTCTCTTAAGCCTTGCCAGCTTTATTGACTCATGACAGTAACTTTAGCTGAATAAATCTTAGTATGAAAGTACCTATTATAACTTTTCTGATTTCCATGAAAGAATAAACCAGTTAATTGTTTTCTAATTCCTTAGTTTACATTTCCTAATGCTATCTAATATCAGTAAACATAAAAACAATCATAGAGAATTATAGTAATAGTTGATAAATAGTTTTTAATTTTTTATTGGCATTGTCACAGGGTCAAAAGTCCTATTTCTTTTATTCATGATCCAACCTCCATATTAAAAGATTATTATATGAATCAATAGTCAAGAACATAAAAATCTTTAAAAGAAGCGACAATAATTTACAAGTTTTGTTTTAATCAATGATTTATCTACATTGAAAGCTTCCTCTTGTTTTCATAGTTAGACACTGATTATTTCACTCCCCTTTTAGTTGCTTTGATTATATGACTAACTTGAGGCAGCTGTTACTTTATTTTTTGAAATACTTTACCAGTAATTTTACCTAATCAGAAGGAAAAAAGAAAACTATGTGCACTAATCTTCGGGAAAAAAATTTTTAATTTGACATTTAAAGATATTAATACAATTCTTAAATCTGACCCAAGTAACCATATACATTTTCAAATGATAGAGACCAAAAGCCACAGTAAATAGTATTGCGAATACTATTCACTGTTCTCAACAATTCCCATAATATTATATCTAGACTATATTAAGCCCAATACCACTTGATAATGATTTAATAAATAAAATCAACATACACTAAAAAGATTCTATCAGTGATCTCCAATGTTCAATTGTATTTTGTTAACATATGTATCATTCATTAAGAGATAACAAAACCAACCATTATTCTTAGGGCTCCCATACACAGTAACATCCTTACTTTAACCAAGACTTAACGGAATTTGCACTATTATTAAATATCTTTAAAATCTCTGGAAAATAATATTTAATCATCATAAGATCAGCATCTGTTTTCTTTTTTGTTTGAGAAGTTTACTCTAAACCAAAGCATCTCAAAAATTAATGTGCATACAAACCACAGTTAAAATGCATATCCTGTTTCTTGGTGGGTCTGGTATAAAACCTGAGTTCCTGCATTTCTAACAAACAAGTTTAAGTGATGCTGGTATACTGCTGGTCCTCAGATCACACTTTGAATAGTAAGGTTCAAGATTACAATTAAGTTTAACTTTTACAGAAATGCAATATAGTTCTTCATATATAGAGATACTTAGTTGCCCTTCAGCTTTTTCTTACTTAGGTGAACTAATTCCAAATCTTCCATGTTTCTGAACTTTAAAATATCTATAACAGATGAGTAAGTGTGGTGGAGTTGGGGCACAAAAAATATATACAATTTATTTTCAAGTTTTAAATATAGCCAGAATTTGCTTGAAATCTCACCCTGTAACTTTAAGTAAGGGTCAACTATTAGCAGGAACTATAATTCTAATTTTAAAATTTGAATACAGTAGTCCCCCTTATCCATAGTTTCAAATTCCATAGTTTCAGTTACTTGGTATCAACCACAGTTCAAAAATATTAAGCAGAAAATTTTGGAAATAATAAATTTATTAAATTTTCACTTTCAGATCACTCTGAACACCAAGCATCATGATGAAATCTTATGCCATCCTGCTCTATTCTACCCAGGTCATAAATCATTCCTTTGTCCAGCATATCCACACTGTCGACACTACACACCCTTAGTCACTTAGTGGCTGGCTCAGTTATCAAATCAACTGTCACGGTATTGCAGTGTTTATGTTCAAGAAACTCTTATTTTACTTAATAATGTCCCCAAAGTGCAAGACTACTGATGCTGGCGATTCACATATGCCACCAAGAAGCCATAAAGTGCTTCCTTTAAAAAGTAAAAAGGTAGCAGTTTTCGACCTAAGGAAAAAATGGTATACTGAGGTTGCTAAAATCTGTGGTAAGAATGAAACTTCCGTGAAATTGTGAAGAAGGAAAAAGAAAATCATACTAATTTTGCCATCACACCTCAAAACAGCAAAACTTGTGGCTACAGTGCATGATAAAGTGCTTATATAAGATGGCAAAGGCATTAAATTTGTAGACAACAGAAATGTGTTCTGATTGAGGGCAGTTGGGTCTAGCGCTATCTGAGGTTTCCGACATCCACTGAGATCCCTCATAGATAAGGGAACTATTAGAATGAAAAATAATTTTTAATTATTTAGATTTCAATTTTAGATTTATTCTACAGCATAATTTTTTATTTATTCTATAGCAAAAGTTACATTTAAGGTTCCTATAAAAATTACTTTAAAAAGCTTTTACCATTAAAGGTATTTAACATTTAGATAGTAAAATTTTGAAGGGATTAGCATTACATATTAAGGATTTTCCAATAATGTATATCAGTAAAAATTATTTATGACATCATTAAAAAATCTAGTTGGCAATAAAGAACCAGTTTCCCTAAATAATAATGAAAAGTTGAATTAAGAAAAACTAATGCTATTATCAAATCTTTGTATATTTGAAATTGTTATGTAATCTAAATATCAAACATCTAGTAGCATTTACATCTAGTTATTCAATGTATTTCTAAAAAAATGCTGCATAATACATACACCTAATCTTACTTTTCAGGGCAGGCAGGTCTGTAAGTTTGTTAAACAGCACTTGCAAATGTTAGCTTGAAAATAATTTTAAGTTTGGAAAATGTTTACCCTTACTGTTATTTCAAAGTTTCTAAATCTATACAAGCCAATCTAAATGTTTTTCCCATATACTTCTGAGTTAAATATTTATATAAATAGAAAATGTAACATTTTTAAAACATCTATGCACAGAAGTCTCCAAACATAGCAAAGGCGATATTTCAAAGACATGTTATGGAACACATTTAGAAAACAGACCAAATCTTTACTACTGAACTAGAAATCTAAGAACTACAATAAGAAATTTCACATAACCACAAAATATTCAACTTCTAGTTTATATAAGAGATTAGCAAATTTAGGTGGTTGGAAATTCTTAATTATATAATTCATCAGTGTTCAAGATATTCAGTATAAGATGCAGGGTGCTACTTAATCCTACTCCTACTCCTGGTCATGAGTAGTGTAACATTGGTAAAGTTATCATTGTTAAGTATTAATTCCCCATTTCTATAAAAAAAAGCAAATTACTTCCCTCATCTATGGTTTATCAAAACAAATATTTTGTGCCTACTCTGGGACAGGCACTACGCTGAAGTAAAGATGATCAACTGCTCACCACAGCACTTACAATCTAAACCAAAAGAAAGACAATATACAGGTGGCTGGACAAGCAGATGAATAAATAAAATAAGTGCTATGAAGTCAGATAAAGTCAGATATAAGGGTTAAAAGTGATTAGAACTGCTGTATTTGATAGGGGTAAAGAAGACCTCCTTGGGGAAGTGACATTTGAGCTAAGACCTGTCTCTAAGACATTATAAAAAAACAATGTTCATGCCTGTTTTGTTTTAAATATACTGTCTAAATTTTATTATTAAATAATGAACTGTCATTTATTTATAATAACTATAAACAGGGATGGCATTAACAACTAAGTGCAAAAGATAATTTCCAATTAATGTTAGTTTTTTGCTGACTGCTAACAAAGTACAAAGTTGGATAATTTAAATTTTGTGTCCTGGACATGTCCCATCCTCTAGTATAGTAATAAGAAAGAAAAAACAGAAAACATTAGGCAGTTGATGGGGAGAAACTGGGGAGAGGGGGAAGAATAAAGGGAAATTAAAAGTCTACATGATCCATAAAGTGGATATCTGACTCATTAATAAATCATAAGTGACATTTCTATTTTCATTTCATTCCTAAGAGGCAACAATTTTAAAGGCTGTGTGTGTGTGTGTGTGTGTGTGTGTGTGTGTGTGTGTGTGTCTGCAGACACAAATGCATACATGTGTGCCGTGGCTTTTACACTTAACTTCACCTAACACTCCTCTTTTACATTCGAAGCATTTTATCTCAAAGTATAAGATTTAAAGGCAAATCTGTAACTATGAAATGGCTCTGGTTCAACGTTATCAGAAAAGGACCAGAACTTTAGGTTATATAAATTCTCATGTTTTTCTTCTGAGATGCATCAGTCACTTGGCACAATACTTCAGTCACTGCAGAATGCCTGATTCCTCACTCCTTCCCTGATAAACTGTTAATCAGAACCATGCTGAATGTATTTTTAAGTATCAAACTAAAAAGCTAGAATTCAAACTGAAAAAAAAAATGGCAAGGAAAGAAATGCATTTTCTTTAAAGATATACAAATACTACTCAAAAGAGGCTGCTATTAGTTATTACATATCCTCTTTTTATAGGTTTTTAATTAAAGAACTTTAAAATTGACTATATGAATTATCTTGGAATGTCTTCTTTAGGGGAGGTAGAATTTTACCACTACTATCTTAGGGTTTTTAAGCTGGCCCTGAAAATTCAGTTGACATAAGACAGATCCACAGGAGAAAAGCTTACACATTTATTTAATACAAATTTTATTTGGCACAGGAGCCTGCATAAAGCTATGAAGACCCAAAGACTCAATTAAAGTTGAACACTCATATAAGAGGTAGACAAAGAGAAGTAACTTATGAAAATATAAAAAAGCAAAGGGGCTTCAGTTAGGGTAGTTATTTACGCAGAGAAGTGACTAGGAAGATAAAAGGTTGGTTTCGTAAGGTTTGTTTGTACAGATTCCCCTCAGCTTCAACTTCCCGTCCTTGATAAGAATGATACTTTCCTTCATATCAGGAGGACCTCCTTCATGTAGGAATTCCATCTTGTGCTTTTAAGGAGTAGGAGGAAGGTGACACCTTCTGCACCTACTGTTTTTCAAATGCCTTCACCTCAAAATAGTCAATATGCCAAAATGGCATATTTCGAGGTAGCATGCCCTTAAGTTCTTTAATTATTTCCTTACACTGTTATGCAAGCTTTCAATCTTTAGTTTCAGATGACATCCATGATCAGAGCAATGGTACTGATACCACTAACTCTAGGGATAACCCAAGACAGGAATAACCTAAAGAACTTAGTGGGAAGAATACATACAATAACTACTCCCAACAAATTTGGTTATATTGGATACAGATGAAAAAAGCTGTAAATTCCTCAATTTTTATTTCTTTTTCCACATGTTCATAAAATTGGTGCACAAAAGAATCTTCATTCTCCAGACCTGGAAAAATCTGAAGGCAAGAAGCTTAAAATATGGGTACTAGATCTTTTCCCACACCCTCCATGCCCCTCTTCCACCACCTAGACAGATTTTAAGGTCTTCCAAAGAAGAGAATCATGTGCTATTTGTCTTGGAATCCATAGTACCTAAGACAGGGCCACCACCAAAAACAGATATTCAAATATAATAATAAAGAATATTAGCTGAGGCCGGGCACAGTGGCTCAGGCCTGTAATCCCAACACTTTGGGAGGCAGAGGAGGGCAGATCACGAGGTGAGGAGATCGAGACCATCCTAGCCAACATGGTGAAACACCTTTTCTACCAAAAATACAAAAATCAGCTGAGCATGGTGGCATGCACCTGTAATCCCAGCTACTCAGGAGGCTGAGGCAGGAGAATCACTTGAACCCACGAGGTAGAGGCTGCAGTGAGCTGAGATCACACCACTGTACTCCAGCCTGGTGACAGAGCAAGACTCTGTCTCAAAAAAAAAAAAAAAAGAATATTAGCTGAAATCTTTTAGATGAGGGTTTTTCTCTTTTTTATTCAAGTTACTTTACTACTTGAAACACTGAATAAAACCTAGGTACTGCCCTGAAATGCATTTCCCCCTTCTACTGTTGCTACAAATATTAAGGTAAAGGAGTGTGCCTATATCTCCCTCAATGCAGATTAGGTAGGTCCTCGCAGAACCAAAGGATAAAAAAAAAAAAGGCAGCAAAGCCAAGTATCAAAGCTAAAAGATCTTCTCAACAACTTTGAAGCCAAGATTTCAAACATGCAGATTAAAAGATACTAAAGAAGTAAATCTCCAAGCATCTAAAAGCACCCAGGAGAGGTAAAAAGTATGGATGCCAGGCATATTGCCATATAAAGAATTAGATTCTAAGAAAACTGTGGAAGCTCTTAATGGAAAAGGAATCTTAAATACTGAGAAATTCTCAGTGTCTGTGGATACCCTACAAAAAAGTGATGGCAATCTCCCCTACGATTCACTCCAGTCGCAGGTTCAGAGAGGCTGTTTCCCTCATATATGTATCTAAATGAAATGCAGCTAAATCCTATATTTATGATGCAGCTAAATCAAATATTTATTTAGAAATATATAAATCATATTTTAATTATATTTAAAATTAAATATAATTTATACATCATATATTTATTTATAAATGTATAAATCATATATTTAGCAACCATTGTAATGACAAGGAGGCAACTCTTAGGTTAACTTACAAAAAAAACGTTTTCAAGGAAATTTATCTTGAGATATTTTTCTTTAGTAAAACCAAAGAAACAAGTATCTATTAGCCAAAAACTTTGAGGATAATTGCCATTTAAGATTTTCTTTCTCAGAATGATGTTTATTTAAAGTTACAGTAACAGTTATGTTAATAGTTTTAAATTATTAAGTTGAAATAACTGAACAGTTGACAGTTTTAAATTATTTCTCCCGTACCCTTTTTACTATTATAAGAGAGGAAAACCGCATAAAGACTAACAGAATGCTGAAATTCTCTCCCATAAGTCTATTTTTTCATATAAACATGCATGTCTCCCTCTTTCCCTCTCTCCTTCTCCATATTCCCTACCTCCCTGTGTAAGCACACAACTCACTTCCTTTCTCAATAATTTCATCCAAGAGAGCAGGGGAAATGAAGGAGACAAATGATTTGGGAAATAAAGACAATGCAAAAAAAATAGCAACAAAAGAGAATATGATTAATGAAAAGTAGGTACCTATACCTAATCAAATCATAGTAGAACTCACAACACATGATGGTCTCACTTCCTCCAGTGAAATAAACCACTGAAACTGGAGCTCCCTTCCTCTTCCAGTCTATTAAAGAAGGCCTATCTTCTCTATTAATCCAACAAATGGCCAAATCATATTTACGTGTGGCAGCTTCTCATCCTTCCCCCACTCTCAGCCCAACATCTGTTTGATTGTGATAAGGAAAGAATGCTACAAGCTAAAGAGAACATTCATTTTATATATTCATTTACATTTACCCATCACACATTTATTAAGCCCATTCTAAGTTCCAGGCCCTATGCTTGGCTAGAAGGATCACTGCTAAGATAAGGAGAACTGAAACAAAGAAGAGAGGTTGCTCCGCACTGAAGACTTACTCCATGAGATATATCACTGGGCTCTATTATGCTTTTCCTGTTCTCGTCTACGTATTCAGTAATCTGGCAAGAGGCACCAGAATATACACACAGAAAAAAGCAGGTTAAGATAGCTGGTGAATCCCTGACAGCTGGCAAAACTGTAAGTGTTCTCTTTATTCATTACAATAGAGACTCAAACTCTGGAGAAAAAAGCAGTAAAGTCCTACAACCACACGTTATGAAGGATGGGCAGCTACCATGAAGAAAACTACAAATACAGCCAACTTCTTGAGAACATATTGGCAGATTAACACGTTTATGAGCTGGGAAATACCTGCCAATATATTATAAACTATAAAACAACACCTGAAACAACATCCTCGGAGAGACAAAAATAAATGCAAGATTTTTCCATGTATCTATTTGTAACAACATAATAGTTAATTCATTGTTTTCGTCCATTGGAAAAACACCTTCCAAGTATTTAGTAAGAGAATAAGGGAGGAAGCATTAAGAATTCTTTAAAGATCTCCAAAACAGGAATTTTTGGCTCCCTTACTTACTACCTATGTGACCTTCAGCAAATTAACCTCTCTGTGCTCAGTTTCTTCACATATAAAATGAGGCTATTACCAGGGCAAAAGGCCCTAAAATGGGCCTTACAGGGTGCTACTGAAGATTAAATGAGCTAATACACTGGCACAATGAGTAGCACATAAAAAGCAACCAACAAATGTTAGCCGTAATTTTTTTTGTTGAGACAGGGTCTCACTCTGTTGCCCAGACTGGAGGGCAGTGGCACAATCTCAGCTCACTGCAGCCTCTACCTCCCAGGTTCAAGTGATTCTTGTGCCTCAGATTCCCAAGTAGCTGGGACTACAGGCATGTGCCACTAGGCCTGGCTAAATTTTATATTTTTAGTAAAGACAGGGTTTCACCATGTTGGCCAAGCTGATCTCAAACTCCTGGCCTCAAGTGATCTACCCGCCTCAGTATCCCTAAGTGCTGGGATTACAGCCGTGAGCTGCCACGCCTGGCCATTAGCTACAATTTCGATAACAAATTATCCTGCATTTTTCCAATAAAAGGGTTTCTAACTTAGGATAAAATCAATATTATTGTCATCAGAAACCTGTTATATATGTGACTAGTGTCCTAATTGTAAAAAGTCACATCATGAATACAGCTACAGCAAAATGATTTATATGTGTATGTACATAAAAATACTCTATGCAGAGTATGGTATGAAAAAATAATCATAGTTAATGACATTAGGCATTTTGTATGTTACAATTTTACATTTGTTACAATATTTAATTCTGTTTTTAATGACATTAGGCATTTTGTATGTTACAAATTTTACATTTGTTACAATATTTAATTCTGTTTTAAAACAGAACCCCGGCCAGGCGCGGTGGCTCACGCCTGTAATCCCAACACTTTGGGAGGCCGAGGCGGGCGGATCACGAGGCCAAGAGATCGAGACCATCCTGGTCGACATATGAAACAGCATCTCTACTAAAAATGCAAAAAAGTTAGCTGGGCGTGGTGGCACACGCCTATAGTCCCAGCTACTCGGGAGGCTGAGGCAGGAGAATTGCTTGAACCTGGGCAGCGGAGGTTGCAGTGAGCCGAGGTCGCGCCACTGCACTCCAGCCTGGCACCTGGTGACGGAGTGAGACTCTGTCTCAAAAAAAAAAAAAAAAAAAACAGAACCCCAAGTGTAAGCATACAATTCACTTCCTTTCCTAATAATAGTACTACTTGTACTATTATCCTAGTTACACATATAAGGAAACTGAAGAGCAGAGAGAGATTAATTTACTCAAGTCCACAAAAAGGAAGTGACCAAGACAGAATTAAACCCTAAGTCTTTGTAACCCTCCAAAACAGAGTTCCCTACCAGTATGAACACTACATTCGCAAATAACTCTCAACTCACTCAGAATTCAATTTATACGCACATATATATACATTATACCTTTAATGACCGGTAAGGTTATTTATAATGAATGCTGAAATGGAATACAAATGCACAACTTACAGACTAAAGGATAAGGACACTTCTTTCACCCTAAGCCTACAATGAGTCTGGCTGACTAAGGCACTGCCTATGACACAAGACTCCAACAAACAAGTTGGTCAAAGAGCTAGTTCAGGTTTTTTGCCTTGCTTATTGTTTTTGGAGGGTTTTTGTTTGTTTGTTTGTTTGTTTTTTTAAATATTTTACATCAAACCAGTGTGTGAAATTACTAAACCTATTGAAAAAAAAAAATACCACGACTGTCATCTTAAGTGGCCTGGCCTATGCTAAGCATGCTATGACTTACCCTGAATGTATTTCCATAGAATGTAAAATAGTAACTATGACTCCCTTCTGCCTACTTCTATTGCCACTAAATAGGTCAAATGTTTTACTATCTTTGCTATGAGACAGGAGTGTTGGTGAACAGGAATTAACTAACATCTCTGAAGTGTCACCTGTGTCAAGAGCCATAGGCCCCTACAAAAGTTGTGAAATATATCTTCCCAACCATCACACGAGCAAGATATTATTCAAATTTTCCAGATAGGGAAATGAAAGAGAGACTTAAGTCTCTTGACTAAATCATCCACTAAGAAATGGACAGAGCCTGAATCTGAACTCTGAATCTACAGCTTGCTCAGCCATAGATTCCAGAAGCAGCCTCAGCAATGCTTAATGAACAAGCCTATGTACCTAACTTTCTTTGCTGGCTCTAGTCTCCTAATTCCAACCCATTTACTATCCCAGAATCAATGTGGATGGGGAATCTTGGTAGGAGAGAATCTGTATACTGCATATAGATTTATTCTTCAACATAATCAAGAGAAAACAATTTGAAGAGACATTAAGCATAAAATTGTTAACACTATATTAAAAGTTGAAAACAATAAGAAAAAAAGTAAATGTAATCCAATATTAAATTAGGTTCCATGTGTATTTTTTAGCCAGACACTTGAGGAATTATCGCTGGGGAAAAAATAACATATCTAACTCCAAGTATAAAACAAAATGCTTAATTAATTAGCTGAATTTATTTTAATGTTTCTTAACTTTTTAATCCTTCATATTTCACTCCTTCATTGTACTACAGAACTTCAAGAAATGGACATAGCAGTTTATTTTAAATACTTGAATTGCTTTGTTAGAATATGAAAACATTACTTTCAGATAAGATATCAAATGACCTTGATGATCTACACAACATTCATTATAGACTGGTAAACATTTGTGAAAATCCTTGCTGTGATGATTGATTGCGTTTTTCCTTGCTTCAGTTACTGCAAACTAAATTGCCTGTCATTAAAGTGATGACTTCTGTCAACATAGTTTCTTAATCCTTATTCAGTCCTTTCTAGCAATGACAACCTTAGAATAATATATTGTAAGTCTTTATGGATCAATAATGCTCAGCATAAAACACTGCAATCTACCACCAGAATTTTTATCCTTCTATTTATAATGATCTCTGACAAGCTAACTAGCAGTAAAATTTCTTACTAAGGAGAAAAAAAGACACCTAACTAACAAGCCAAATACAACACGATAAACAGCATATGCCAGTCCAAACAAGTTAAGAATTTTGAGTGAAGCTCAATGTTAGCAAAATGCTTTTATCCTAAAGTAGTTAATGACTGAGATGTCATTTGCTGACTATTCAAGAAAAAAATTATTATTCAAGCCCTTAGACATTTTGAAATGATATATGGGAGGTTATTTATGTAAAAAGCCTTCTCTACAATGTCAGAAACAGAAAACTTCCACTTAAAAACCATAAAACATAAGCCAATGCATACCCTGGTCAATTTTTTCTCCATAAGCAATTAGAGGACTTTTTTTTCATTTAATCTATATTTAGATTTGTGAGATATCTTTATGTGAGAAGTAGGTTATAATTGCCTTTAAACACTACAATTTAGATGTTTCCATTTAAACTAAAAATTACTTAAAATAAATGGCATTCTACAGAATGATGACACTGCTTTACAGTTCGCATTGCCTCTTTTACACAAAGAGTTATGTTAACTATGTCTTCTCTAAATCTGCATTTTTATCATGTATTAAATTCAACTAACCTGATATCTTTGACAGCATTAAACTGGAAGGGAAATTTTTCAACAAGCGAGCAGTTCACCATATTTCTTCTCCCAAACTAGTTAACTAATGAGAGGAAATAATCTGGTTTTATTGTTGGGTATTATTTTTAAAAATAATCAGTTTATTGGATTTACGGAAGAATTAACTTCTTATCAACTTATTAAACTTTCTGGGGGGAAAAATGTAACCTCCATACATTCTTTCTCAAGAAACTACTGGGAAAATTAAAATTAAAGGTGTAAAACAAGCAAAAGAAAAATATAGAATGAAGAAAAACGGAAATCTAATACAAAAAAAGAGACAGAAGAAACCTAAATTGAAGCAGGAGGGCTGAAAGTTTCAGGAGGAATGTCTCTAAAAACAACAACGAAAAGCCAAACGCTAATTTATTTGGTCATTCTAAAAACTGCTTAGAGTTCTCCCAGTCTGGAACAAAAAGCAGTAACTGGTACAAAGAAAATTAAGCAAATGGAGGTTTTAGAAGTTATTAACTTCCACTAAAAAAAACAAATGAATACTTCAGAAATATTCCAGGTTCAGTTCCAGACCACCGCAATAAAGTGAGTATCATAAAAAAGCAAATCATATGAATTTTTGGTTTCCAGTGCATATAAAAGGTATGTTTACACTATGTTGTATTCTATTAAGTGTAAAATAACATCATGTCTTTAAAAAATGTACACATCTTAACTAAAAATACTTTTTTTTCAAGACAGTTGACTAGAAGCATTTCAAGAATGCCTCATGCGCTTAGAAGAACCCAAATCATGTGTAGACAATCACACTTTGAATACATGCCCAAGAGGAAACACAGGAGTTCAATAGAAAAGTAAAAGGAAACACTGCAAACGAGGAAGGTCCCAACCTGCTTGGCTGGGATCGGCCAGGAATTGGGAGTTATTTTCCAATATGGGAGAGGCTAAGTGAGGGTCCTATTTCCCACTTTCCTACAAGGGAATCATACAATCCAGGCCACCAGAGAATGCCCTGATCCTCCAGCCCCAAAATCTAACTTACAGGGTGGCTAGAAGCCTATGAAAAGGAACTACTTCAGGGAAGGAACACACCCTGGGTCCCACATCCTTTCTGAAACCTAAGAGACAGTAAGATGCCATTCTCAATCTTAGCTCTTAAAAGACTGTGTGCAGTCCTAGCAACCCGCTTCACCAGTTCTAGGTGTTAGGAAAACTTGGGCTGCTGCATGCAGACAGAGGCATGAGTGCGGAGGTGAACTCCTGCAACCAGGACAGAGAAAAAAGTGTGACATGGGCTGCAGCTCCCAGTGTTAGAAAAAGACACTGTCTCTGGGACTTAAGCAGGAGGAGAGTTGCTACAGAGGCTTGGTCTTGAGCTTGGCAGAGGCTCCAATGGCCCATGACTGAGTTGCAAGCCAGATGCAACTGCCAGGTCTGACTAAACAGCAAGGTCAGCTGCAACAGCCAGGACAGGGGAGTGAGCCCCACCAGAATTGGGGTATGAGTGGGATGCAAGGCCTTAGCCACTAGATTTGGCCCCACCCTCCCTGTGGCTGGACCTCAATGCTGCAGCAACCACCACTCACCCAGGCATTCTACCACGGGCCTGAGAACTGCATCGCCTTCCCATCACAGCTGGTGCATGCACTTGCCATTCGGGGCCTGAGTGCAAGCTTGACCAGTCCAGATGTGCCTGGCTTTGCCCAATCTCCCTTGACAAGACAGAGTGAGAGATTCAGGATCCTAAAGGTTACAAACCCAATCTACCACCTGGTACACTGAAGCACTCCTCCTGAGAGACTGAGGTTGGTCATAAATACCCTGCTGTTTCTGACTTTTACCTGTAAGCACCACCTACTGGCCTGGAAGCCAGCCTGCACATTTCAACCACTGCCAACACAAGCACACAGCATTCAGAACCCGGAAAAGCATCTCAACACTGTTACTGCCATCAACAATGCCATGCCAACCAACCCAGAGACTTGTGAGCCCACTTCACCTGTCCAGTAAACTGCTATTAAAACTAACATCCAAGAAAGACACCTAGAGGCCCAAGAATCAGCATGCCTGGAATCACTAACACAGTTGCCAGTGCTCAAAGCCCTGGTAACAAAGATAGGCATGCTTAGTCCACCACCATCACCACTAAAACTTGAAGACCAGGCCATCCAGCATCCCAGAACCCAGCACAACTTCATCACAGCCTTCACCAACAACAGCACTCTAACAAACTGAGGAAACCACAGATGCCAGAAACGCTGTTTAGCTAAAAAAATAATATTCATAATCATACAGAAACTTAAGTGCTACATGCACCCAGAAACACCACCAAAGCATCCTACTCAACGAACATCATAGTCACATCTTCAGAAAAACAAAACAAAAAACAAAAACAAAAGAGACTCCCCTCTAAAGTCCCCCGCCTCCAAGGAATATAAATTCAAAACTAGGAATAAGTGACCATTTCACCAGATGAGCAGAAATCAGTGTAAAGACACAGGAAACATGAAAAAGTAGAATAATATGACTCCCCTAAAAAGGCACAATAATTCTCTACCAATAGATCTTAACAAAAAAAAATTTTTTTTCAAAACCCCAGATAAAGAATTTTAAGTATTTATTTTAAAGAACCTCAACAAGATGCAAGAGGAGTCTGAAAACAAATACAAAGAACACAAACAAACAATTAAGAACATTAATGAAAAATTTACCAAAGAGATATCTTTGGGGGAAAAAAAACAAATTCTGGACTAAAGAATTCAATGAAGGAAATAGAAGATACATTTAAAACATTTAAAAAAAAGACTAGACCAAACAGAAGAAAGAATTTTCAAACTTGAAGACAACTCTTTTGAAATAATCCAGTCAAATAAAAACAAAGAAAAAAAATTTAAAAAAGAATAAGCAAAGCCTTCAAGACATTTGGGACAATGTAAAGCAACTGAATTTATAAATTATTGGTATCCCTAAAGAAAAAGAGATATAAAAAAGTTTAGAAAACCTATTTGATGAAATAATAACTGAAAACTTCCCAAGTTTAGCAAGAGATATAGAAAACCAGATATAGGAGTCTCCGAGATCCCCAGGCAAATACAATGTAAAAACGAATTTGCCATAGCACATTATAATCAGACTATTTAAAGTCAAAGTAAAAGAGCAAATTCTGAAAACAGAAAGAAAAAAAAGCACCTAGTCACCTATAAAGGAAATTACATCAGATTAACAGCAGACTTCTCAGCAGAAACCTCACAGACCAGAAGAAAATGAGATGATATACTGAATGTGCTGAAGGAAAAACATTGCCAGCAAGATTAATCTTCATAAAAGAAGGCAAAATAAAGTCTTTCCCAGACAAGCAAATATTGAGAACTGGCTTTAAAAGAAATGCTCAAGGGAGTCCTAAATTTGGAAGCAAAAGGACAACATTAACCTTCATAAAAACACATGAGAATATAAAACTCATTGGCAAAGTAATCACACAAAGGAGAAAGAGAAAGAAATGTCACCACAACAGAATATCACCAAATTACAGTAACAAATACAGAAAAAAAAAAAAAAGAATTTAGAAAACAATTACAATATGACAGGAATAAAACCTCACATATCAGTGTTTGTCTTTTTCAAAAACCAACCCTTTATTTGTTGATCCTTTGTATTTTTTTAATGTAAATGGATTAAATGCTCCAATTAAAAGCTATACATTGGATGGATTAAAAAGAAAACGTGATCCAACTATACGCTGATCACAAGAAACTGACCTTACCTATAAAGACAAAGACATATGTAACTGAAAATAAAGGGATAGAAAAAGATATTCCACACAAATGTAAATCAAGATCAAGTCATAGTAACTATACTCGTATCAGATAAAACAGACATTAAATTAAAAACAGTAAAAAGAGAGAAAGACAGAGAGAAGGAGGATATAATAATGAATCAATTCAGTGCAAGGATATAACAATTCTAAAAATACATATGGACCCAACAGTGGAACACCCCAGATTCGTAAAAAAAAATATTACTAGACCTAAAGAGAGAGACAGATAGCAATACGATAATAGTGGAGGATTTCAACACCCTACTCACAGTATTAAAAAGATAATCAATACAAAAATTTGTAAACACTGGACGTAAACTGGACTTTAGATCAAATGGACCTAACAGAAGTTACAGAACATTCTGCCCAACTGAAGAATATACATTCTTTTTACCAACATATTGAACAGACAGACCACATGTTAAGCCACAAAACAAGTCTTGACACATCTTTAAAAATCAAAATAATATTAAGTATCTTCTTAGCCCACAGTGGAGTAAAACTAGAAAATCAATACTGAAGTGGAAATCAATACCAAGAGGGACTTTGGAAATTTTACAACTACATGGAAATTAAACAACATGCTCCTGAATGACAATTGGGTCAATGAAGAAATTAAGATGACAGTTGGGTCAATGAAGAAATTAAGATGGAAATTAAAATTTTTTGAAATAAATGAAAACAGAAATACAGCATACCAAAACCTGTGAGATACAGGAAAAGCAGTACTAAGAGGGAAGTTTATTGCATTAAATACCTACATCAAAAAAGAAGAAAGATTACAAATTGCCAATATAAAAATGCATCTCCAGGAATCATAAAAGCAAAAATAAACTAAACTCCAAATTAGCAGAGGAAACTAAATAACAAAGATCAGAGCAGAACTAAACGTAATAGAGACTTTAAAAAATACCAAGGATCAACAAAACAAAAAATTGGTTTTTGAAAAAGACAAAATTGATAAATAGCTACATAGACTATTCAAAGAAGAGAGAAGACACAAAATCAGAAATGAAAAGGAGAAATTAAAACTCATAACCACAGAAATACAAAAGATCATCATACACTTATATGCTCACAAACTAGAAAATCTAGAGGAAATGGATAAATGCCTGGAAACATATAGCCTCCCAAGTTAGCACCAGGAAAAAATAGAAAACCTAAACAAACCAATAATGAGTCAGTAATAAAAAGATTAATCAGTAATTTTAAAAAAATTCCCTAAAAAAGAAAACCTCAGGACCAGATGGATCCACAGCCAAATTATCCCAAAGGTACAAAAAACAACTAACAAGCTTCCTAAAACTGTTTCAAAAAATCAAGAAGGATAGAATTCTCCCAAACTCACTATATTAGTCCAGTATCATCACTATACCAAAATGAAAGACATAAAATAAAAAGTAAACTGCAGACTAGTATCTCTGTTGAACGCAGACACAAAAATCCTCAACATACTAGCAAACTAAATCCAACAGAACATCCAAAAAATATACCATGATCAAGTGGGTTGTATACCAGGTATGCAAGGATGGTTCAACATTTGCAAATCAATAAATGTGATGTGTCACATAAACAGGAACAAGGACAAAAACCATACGATCATCTCATTAGACACAGAAAAAGCATTTGATAAAATTAGGCATCCCTTCATGATAAAAACCCTTTATAACAAAACAGGCATGGAAGAAACATACCTCAAAGTAATAAAGGCTGTATAAGAGAAAACCACGGCTACCATAATACTGAATGATGAATATTTAAAGCATTTCTTCTAATAACTGGAACAAAGCAAGAATGCCCACTTTACTACTCCTATTTAAGAAAGTACTAGAAGTCTTAGCTAGAGCAATCAGGCAAAATAAATAAAGGACCCAAATTGGAAAAGAACAAGTCAAATCATCCCTGTTTGCTAAGATACAACCTTATATCTAAAAAAATTTAAAGACCCTATTAAAAAATTCTTAGATCAGATAAATAATTTAAGTTGCAGGATACAAAAATCAATATAAAAAAATCAGTAGTGCTTCTATATATCAATGATGATCTAGCTAAAGAAGAAATCAGGTTGGCAATCCCATTTATAATAGCTACAAAAAAAAAAAATACCTAGAAACATTTAACCAAGGAGGTGAAAAATCTCTGTAAGGAAAACCACAAAAACCCCAATGAAAGAAGTTGTATTATAGATGACACAAATGAAAAAACAGCCCATGCTCACAGATCAAATGAATTAATATCTTTAAAAGGACCACACTCCTAAAGCAATCTACAGTTTCAAAGCAATCCCTATCAAAATATCAATGTCATTTTTCACACAATTAGAAAAAACAATCCTAAAAATAGTATGGAACCAAAAAAGAGCCCAAATAGCTAAAGCAATCTTGAACAAAAAGAACAAAGCTAGAGTCATCGCATTAGCTGGTATCAAATTATATTATAATTTCATCATAAAAGAACAAAGCTAGAGGCATCACATAAGCTGGTAACAAATTACAGTAACCACAACGGCATGGTACTGGTATAAAAACAGACACATAGATCAGTGGAACAGAATACAGAACTCAAAAATAAAGCCACATATTTATAGTCAACTGATCTTTGACACAGTTGACAGGAACAAACACTGGTGTAAGGACAAACAGTGCTGGAAAAACTGGACTGCCATATGAAGGATAAAGCTGGACCTCTATCTGTCACCATATACAAAAATACACTCAAGATGGATTAAAGACTTAAATGTAAGAACCAAAGTTATAAAAATACTAGAAGAAAACCTAGGGAAAATTCTTCTGGACATTGATCTAGGCAAAGAATTTAGACTAAGACTTCAAAAGAGAAATAAAAACAAAAATTGATGAATGTGACTTAATTAAACTAAAAGCGTTCTGCATGGCAAAGAGATAACAGAGTGAAGAAACAACGTGCAGAATGGGAGAAAACATTTGCAAACTATACATCTAACAGAGGACTAATGCACAAAATATACAAAGAACTCAAACAGCTCACCAACCATCAAAGACTACAAATAACTCCATTTAAAAGTTAACAAAAGACGTAAATAGATATTTTTCAAAAGAAGACACAGAAATGGTCAACAGGTATACGAAACAATGCTCCACATTACTAATCATCAGAGAAATGCAAATCAAAACTATGATGAAATGTCATCTTACTCCAGGTAAAACAGCTATTATTAAAAAAACAAAAAATAATAGATGTTGGCAAGGATGTAGAGGAAAGGGAACATTTATACACTGTGGTGGGCATGTAAATTAGTACAACCTCTAGGGAAACAGTATGGAGACTTCTCAAAGAATTAAAAATAGATTTACCATTTGATCCAGCAATTCTGCTACTGAGCATCTACCCAAAGGAAAAGAAATCAAAAAAGATACCTGCATTCATATGTTTACTGCAGCATTATTCACAACAGCAAAAAATATTCAATCAACCTAAGTGTCCACCAACAGATAAAGGAAATGTGGTATATACACACAACAAAATACTACTAAGCCATAAAAAAGAATAAAATGTCTTTTGCAGCAGCATGGATGGAACTGAAGGTCATTATCTTAAGTAAAACAAGCCAGGTACAGAAAGACAAATATCATTTGTATTTCTACATGTGTGCTAAAAAATATGTTCTCATGGATGTAGAGAGTGGAATGATAGATAAGGAAGAATTGGAAAAGTGAGGGAGTGTGTGGGGGTGGGGGAAGAAGATGAGAAATTAGTTAACAGATACAGTGTAGGTTATCTGGGTGATGGACACCCTTAAAGCCTTGATGTAACTACTATGCAACCTATGTATGTAAGAAAATTGCACATGTACCCCATAAATTTACACAAATATTTTAGTCCTAAAAAATGCCAATGATCATCTGAGTCTTCAGTAAGCTGTAATCTTTTTGCTGGTAGAAAGCCTTGACCCAATGTTGATGGCTGCTCATTGATCAGGGTAGTGGTTGCTGAAGACTGGGGTGGCTGTGATAATTTCTTAAAATCAGACAATAATGGTGTATGACGCATCAGTGAACTGTTCACGAAAGATTTCTCTGTAGCATGTGATGCTGCTTGATAACATTTTATCCACAGCACTTCTTCTACTATGGAGTAAAAATTGGAGTAAATTCTCTCAAACCCTGACACTGATTTATGAACTCAATTTACATAATATTCTAAATCCTTTGTCATTTCAACAATATTCACAGCATCTTCACCAGGAGTAGAATCCATCACTTTCTTTGCATATCCATAAGAAGTTTGATCATGCAACTGCAGCATTTCAGTCACATCTTCATGCTTCACTTCTAATTCTACTTCTCTTGCTATTTCTCCCACATCTGAAGTTACTTCCTCCACTGAAGTATTTGAACCCCTCAAAGTCATTCAAGAGAGTTGGAATAAACTTCCTCCAAACTTCTGTTAATATTTTGGCCTCATCCCATGAAAAATGAATGTTCTTAATGCCATCTAGAATGGTGAATCCATTCCAGAAAGTTTTCAATTTACTTTGTCAAGCTCCATTAGCAAAATCATATTTATGGCAGCTACAGCCTTACAAAATATATTTCTTAAATAATAATAGTTGAAACTCCTTAATCCACAGGTTACAGAATAGATGTGTTAGTGGGCATAAAAATGACATTAATGTCCTTGTAAATCCCATCAGAGTTCTTGGGTAACCAGGTACATTGTCAATGAGTAGTAGTATTTTGAAAGAAATCTTTTCTTTCTGAGCAGTAGGTCTCAACAGTGGGCTTTCACTATTCAGTAAACCATGCTATAAACAGATGTGGTATGATGCAGATTCTCAAGGTCCCTAGGATTTTTTGAAGTGGTAAATGAGCATTGGCTTCAACTTAAAGTCATCAGTTTCTGAGAGTCAGCCTGTCCTCTAAAGCCAGGTACTGATTTCTCCTCTCTATCAACGAAATTCCTAGATGTCATCTTCTTTCAATGTAAGGCTGTCTCATCTCCACTGAAAATGTATTGTTTACTGTAGTCATTTTCATCAATGATCTTAGCTAGATCTTCTGGATAACTTGCTTCAGCTTCTAAACCAGCATTTGCTGGTTCACCTTGCACTTTTATGTAATGAAGACAGCTTCTGTCTTTAAGCCTCATAAATTCACCTCTGCTAGCTTCAAACCTTTTTCTGTGGTTTTCTCACCTATCTTAGTCTTCATCAAATTGAGGACAGTTAGGTCCTTGATCTGAATCAGGCATTGGCTTTATAGCTGCTTTCATGTTCTATCAAGACCACTAAACCTTTCTCCACATCAGCAATAAGGCTGTTTAGCTTTCTTATTTATGTATTCATTAGAGTAGCACTTTGAATTTCCTTCAAGAACTTTTCCTTTGCATTCACAACGTGGCGTTGGCACAGGAGGCCTAGCTTTAAGCCTATCTCGGCTTTTGATATTCTTTCCTCACTAATGTTAGTCATTTCTAGCTCTTGATTTAAAGTGAGAGATGTGTGATTCTACTTCTTACCTGAACACTTGGAGGCTACTGTAGGGTTATAAATTGGCCTAATTTCATGATCGTTGTGTCTCAAGGAATAGAGAGGTGCAGGAGAGGGAGAGAGTGGAAGACTGGTCAGTGGAGCAGTCAGAATACATGCAACATTTACCAATTAAGCTTAGCATTTTATATGAACACAGATCATGGTACCCTAAAACAACTAAAACTTGAATATCACCAATAACCATAACATATATAATAATAATGGAAAGGTTTAAAATGTTGTGAGACAACAAAATAAAAAAACTGCAGGCCAACATCATTGATGAACATAGATGCAGAAGTCCCCAACAAAATACTAGTAAACTATATCCAGCAGTATATCAAAAAGCTAATTTACCACCATCAAGCAGGATTTATCTTTGGTATGCAAGATTGGCTCAACATACATGTCAATAAATGTCATTCACCTTATAAATAAAACTGAAAACAAAAACCACATTGTTATCTCAATAGATGCAGAAAAGGCTTTCAATATAATTCAACATCCCTTCATGTTAAAAACCCTCAACAAACTAGACACTGAAGAAACATACTTCAAAATAATAAGAGCCATCTATGACAAACCCACAGCCAACATTATACTGCACGGGCAAAAGTTGGAAACATTCTCCTGGAAAACCAGAACAAGAACAGGATGCCCTCTCTCACTACTATATTCAACACAGTACTGGACATCCTGGACACAGCAATTAGGCAAGAAAAAAGGAATGAAAGGCAACCAAATAGGAAAAAATGAAGTCAAACTATCCCTGTTGCACACTATATGGTTCTCTACCTAGAAATGAATGTTCTTAATGCCATCTAGAATGGTGAATCCTTTCCAGAAAGTTTTCAATTTAGAACTATATAGTTCTCTACCTAGAAACCTTATAGCATCTGCCCCAAAGCTTCTTGAACTGACAAACTAACTTTAGCAAAGTTTCAGGAAACAAAATCAATGTACAAAAATCAGTATCATTCCTATATACAAACAACATCCAAGCTGAGAGCCAAATCAAGAACGCAATCCAATTCACTGTAGCCACAAAAAAAGAGTAAAATACCTAGCAATACAGCTAAACAGAGAGGTAAAGGATCTCTACAGTAAGAATTATAAAACACTGCTCAAAGAAATCAGAGATGACACAAAAACATTCCATGCTCATAGTTAGGAAGAATCAATATTGTTAAAATGGCCATATTGCCAAAAGCAATTTGTGGACTCAATGCTATTTCTATCAAACACCAATGACATTATTTATAGAATTTAAAAAAAAAACTACTTTAAAATTGATATGGAACCAAAATAGAGCCTGAATAGCCACAGCAATCCTATGCAAAAAGAACAAGGCTGGAGGCACCACGTTACCTGACTTTATTCTACGAGGCTACAGTAACCAAAACAGCATTATACTGGTAGAAAAAAAGATACACAGACAAATGGAACAGACTAGAAAGCCCAGAAATAATGACAAACACCTATAACAATCTGATCTTCAATAAAGTCAACAAAAACAACCAATGGGAAAAAAGACTCCCTATTCAATAAATGGTGCTGGGATAACTGGTTAGCCACATGCAGAAGATTGAAACTGGATCCTTTCCTTAGACCATCTACAAAAATCAACTCAAGATAAATTAAAAACTTAAACATAAAACCTAAAACTATAAAAATACTGGAAGATAACCTAGGAAATACTATTTTGGACATAGGACCTGGCAAAGATTTCACAACAAAGATAAAAGCAATTGCAACAAAAACAAACACTGACAAATGGGACCTAATTAAAGAGCTTCTAAACAGCAAAATAACTACTGACAGAATAAACTGACAATCTACAAAATGAGAGAAAATATTTGCAAACTACGCATCTGACAAAGGTCTAATATCCAGAATTTATAAGGAACTTAAATCAATAAGCAAAAAGCAACAATCCCATTAAAAAGTGGGCAAAGGAGATGGACACTTCTCAAAAGAAGACATACACATGGCCAGTAAGTATATAAAAAAATGCTCAATATTACTAATCATTAGAGAAATGCAAAGAAAAACCACAACGAGATATCATCTCACCCCAGTCAGAAATATTATTATTAAAAAAATAATAACAGATGTTGGCGAGGCTGTGGACAAAAGGGAATGCCTCTATACCACTGGTGGGAACGTAAATCAGTTCAGCCATTGGGGGAAAGGAGTGTGGTGATTTCTCAAAGGGCTCAAAGCAGAATTACCATTCGACCCAGCAATCGCATTATTGAGTATATATCCTAAGAAATATAAATCATTCTACCTTACAGACAAATGGATGTGCAAGTTCATCACAGCACTATTCACAATAGCAAAGACATGGAATCAACCTAAATACCCATTGATGGTAAACTGGATAAAGAAAATATGGTACCTATACACTATGGAGTACTGTGCAGTCATAAAAAGAATGAAATCCTATCCTTTGCAGCAACATGGATGGAGCTAAAGGCCATGATCCTAAGTGAAGTAACAAAGAAACAGAAAACCAAATACTACATGTTCTCACTTATAAGTAGGAGATAACCACTGAGTACATAAAAACACTAAGAAGAGAACAACAGACACCAGGGCCTACTTGACGGTGGAGGGGGAGGAGTAGGATGAGGATCAAAAAACTACTTTATATCAGGCACTATGCTTGTTACTTGGGTGGAAAAATATTCTGTATAGCAAACCCCCCACAAAATGCAATTTACCTATATAACAAACCTACACATGTACCCTTGAACCTAAAATAAAACTTTAACAAAAAAAAGTTTAAAATCACATTTAGAAAAAAATAAAACATTGTGAGAGTTACCAAAATATGACACAGAGACATGAAATTAGCACATGCTATTGATAAAAAATGGTACCAATAGACTTGCCTGATGTAAGGTTGCCACAAACCTTCAATTTGTAAAACACACAGTATCTCAGAAGCACAATAAGGCAAAGCACAATAAAATGAGGTATGCTTATAAACAACAACAGTTACAAAAAGGGGGGAAAAGCTGAACATAGTACATTATGTAGCTCTGCTGCAAATGTTCACATAGTAATAACAGTGTGATATCAATATAGTGGAAGGATAGGAAGAGAAAAAATAAAAACAGAAAATGATGGAAGGGAAGAAAAGTATTATTTTCTTTCATAGTGGAAAGGCATTATGTAATTAAAATTTAAAAGTCAGGAAATGGTAGTGAGAAATTTGTGTAGGGTAATACAGAGGAAACTAAAAGAGGAAATACAATAACAAAAAGTTGAAAGCAGCTGTGTCTGTGGAGAAGACTACGGAATGGAAAGAGGTATCTACTCTTCACTTTAAACATAACTTTGACTTTTTAAACTGTGCACACTTACTACTTTTAGAAACATTTTAAATTACTTGAAGTAAAACTACATGAATCAATGTTGTTAACAAATCAAAATACATTAGGCATAAAATGAAAACTGCAGAAAGTTCACTATTGATGCCATTTATACCAAGTTTAAATACAGAAAACCAAACAAAAAGAGGGAAGTGTGTACTCTGAAGTTAAGCAAACTGGAACACCTCTACTTACTAGTAATGACATCATGGGTAAATGAATGACTGGCTCTTAGCTACAGCTTTCTCATGTACAAAATAGAGATAACAATAATACCTACATGATTACGTTGTTTTGTAAATTAAATGATATAATACACACAAAGTACCTGGTTTACAGTACACGCCTGATAATGTGTTATTATTTTTCTCCACTTTTCAACTTTGCTATAATGAACATGTAAATTTAATTCAAAAATGTTTTTCTAAAATGTTAACACACTCCTTGAATTAGGAAGTTGTATCTATTCTTTGTTCTAACATTTGAATGCTTTTAAAGGAATAGCTTAGCCTCAATTACACCTCCTTTGTGCTGATCTCACACACAAATAAACACTGGACCAATATGTGAAGAAGTATCAGTTTGAAGAAGTGCCCTGATCTCCTCCTCTGCTTCTATTCATTCTACAGATATTGGCCATTCATGAGGTTTCAAGGAATGGTGTAAGAAGGTATGGCGACTATAAAGTTGCAAAATGCATGGTGACTGTGCTCAAAGAGCTTACTGTAATCAGGAGAGGGAAGCAGAGAGGAAACAAGCAAATGCTGCCACAACATGACATGACATGTCATGGTGTTGAAGTTAGGCAGTCTGGGGTTCCAATCCCACAACTGTGTTTTGGGGAAATTTTCTCAAACTCTTAAGTTCCAGTTTCCTATGTAAAAATCTGAAGAAAAGAAATTGCCTTGGAAGGTTGCCTAACAGTCAGGATAATATCCTTAAAGCAACTATCATGTGACTTACACTATGTGCTCAATATTTGGTAACTCTTGGTCCTATTAAAATTATTGTAGGAGATACCTTCTAAAGTGAAAAATTCAGGGGAAAACCTTTGTACAAGTCTGTTATGCTATGTAAAACATTCACAAAAACGCACTAATAAATGCTACGCAGATTCATAGGGAGAGAATCTACTTTCAGATAAGACAAACTAAGGAATCTTTTTAGTGGAGACACTGGCATTTTAAATATCATCTTCCAAAAATCTTAAGACACATTTTCATATTTTAACATCTCTGAAGCTGGGTGTATCTGGCAATGATGGTGTGTCAGTTTAATTGGCAACATTTTTTCTTAGTGGTACATCAATAACACACCTAAGATTCAGTGAAGTAGAGTCCATAGGGATGAAGAGAATTCCACGGAATGGCAATAGCAAATGCAGAGTACTAGGCATGAATGTTAGCACACATAGCTCAGGTTGGCTGGCATGTCATATACAAAGAGGATTTAGGAAGCAAGACTGAAAAGGCAGACTGTTTCATTAGTTGTTTTTTTAACCCATGTCTCATGATCACATTATTCTACTATTTCTATATGGTAAATCTTGGTATTTGGTAAGATAAATTTACCCTTAGTGTTCTTCAAAATTATTTGGCCCTTCTTGCTCTTACTTTCTCATGTCAATTTTAAATCAGATTGTCAAATGTTGTAAAAAGAAAATGCTAGTTCGGATTTTAATTGGAATTGTATTGAACTTAATGGACTAATTTTGGGGAAATTTCCATTCAATCATAGAAATTTCTATTCAATCATAGAAATTACAGAATAAACTATAGAACAGAAATTCCTGTTTTTCCATCCAAAAGCATAACACTGTTCTCACCGCTCTCCATTTATTTAGATCTGACATCTTTCAACAAAGTTGTATAACTTTTTCCATAAAGGTCTTACATAACTTTTGTTGGATTTATTCACTGGTATTTTGGTGACTGTTATTGCAAATAATGTTTGAATTACATTCTGTAAATTGATGGCATATTAAGCAATCTCAAATACATATGGTGATTCAATTAATATTAATGTTTAATCTTGCTTTTCTGTATGTTGATATAGATCACAATTTAAAAATTAACAAAACATTCCCATGATATATAGAATATTAAAACTGCAAAGTCAAAACAAAAGTTCATACCACATATGCAACGTCATTTAAAATAATTTTAAAAATAGATTTAAATTGTCCTGGAAAGAACACAGCATCCAAAATCTACTCTCATGTAGATTATACAATACATATAAAATGTTGGATTATTAAATATTGGACTAGTCCCATTTCTGCAACTGTGAAATAAATGATATGAGTGGTAATGATATCAAAACAATTATTCTCACCCATCTTAATGATTACATTCTGTCAACTCTCAACTGCTCACACCAACAGAGAGAAACAATGATACACCCAACAAAAAAACACAAATAGTTCACTTAAGTGAGTTGGAGGCATGCTAAAAAGTTAGATGTCCTCTAAATTTCTAAGTATTCAGAACAGCCAGGTCATCATCTGCTCTACTTTTCCTTAAAACAACTTCACTGATCACAAGACAGCTGGTGGCAAAGAACTAAAATTACTGGCAGGAGAAATGAATACCAGACAGTTTCCTTAAACTGTGAAATAGGCTCTATACAGACATTTATTTTTTTCAAACTTTCTTCAACCTAAGTTCTAAGTTCTCCTTACTGTCATTACTTTACCCTTTTTTAGAGGAATATTAACAAACTAAAAAAAAAAAAAATGAAAATAATGAAGTGAGTTTGGGACCAGTACACTAATGTCCAAATTGCCATGTCCTGAGCTCCAGATCTCAAGACATCCAACTGCATACTTGGACATTCCTAACCAAGTGTTCTCTGACATCTCAAATGAGACATGTTTACTACCACTCCCCAAAAGTATGTCCTCTTTCCATTAATCCCTATGTCAGTGACTAGTAGTTCAAGCCAAAAACCCAGCAGTCAGTCTTGAGTATTGCAAAAAAACATTTTCAACCCAACATACAATTAATCATCAAGACTTGCTGGCTGACTCTACTTCCTTAATACCTTCTCTCCTCTCACTATCAGTGCCCTCAGTTCAGGTGGTCATCATTTCTTCACTGTACTGTTGCAGTAATTCCTTTAATTGGTCTTTCTATCTCCATTCTTTACAGAATGATCAGAATAATAATTCAAAAATGTAAATAGATGTATGTATGTTACTCTTCTATTCAAAATGATTTAATGCCTCCCCAATGCTTAAAGGATAAAATCCAAAATTGTTAGAATATCACCCAAAAAGCTTTTATAATCTATATTTCTAGTTAGCCTCATGCTCCACACTCCGTTCTTCCTGATCTTGCTCTCTAAATGGCCCCCAGACCTTTGCAAATACAGCTCCCTCAACCTAAAATCCCTTCTTTATTTTCTACTATCCACCTGGAAATATTCTTCAAATCTTTATAAACTAGCTGAGGTATCATGACCTCACAAAAAACCTCTGAACTCCCAAGAAGATGTAAACAATACTCTAAGTTTCTTTTCAATCATGCCTTGTTACATAGCACTTAGAACATCACATTTTAATTCTCTATTAATGTCTTTCTCCTCCTAAATAATATTTCATTGGGAAATACTGAGACTTAGTATAGTGTTAGTATTTATTAGACACTGCAAAAATACTTGTTGAATAGAAACAGTAAACTTATATTAGTTTCTTATTAGTCTGAAAATATGGTTATTGTTGATACTTTAAAATATTTCTTGGTAGGAATCATTACATCTTACAGTAAGGATTTCTCATTATAAAGTGAAATATTGTAATACTGAGTTATTTTAGAAAATTGAAATATTTTACACTAATTTTAGTGGCCTATTCATAAGAAACTAGCGAAAGCTTTCACATCTAAAAGTGTGAAAACTGTGAATTCCATAAGTGAAAGACATTCTCAAATATGGGGAAAGGCATAATTTTATTCCTAGAAAATAATATTGGAAAATTTCTGTTTCCTCTATAATTTCCCTAAGTTTTAAGTCTCTACCTGATCCTACACAACTTTTAGGAAATCATGCACAATTTCCAAAACAAAAATATAGCTTCAAAATTGTAAGTCTAAAATAAGATTATATGTTTAAGTAACTTCCCCAAATAAATCAGACTTGGTTGCTAAATCACGGTATATTTTACAATCAAAAGATGAAACACCATAAAAAGCAAACTGTTTTTTGCTATTAAGTTGTTAATTTTACCACTGCACAAATTATTTAAGAACAGTATCAACAACAAGGATCTCACTGGGAAGTAATGTATTTTGGCCAGACGTGGTGGCTCATGCCTGTAATCCCAGCACTTTGGGAGGCCAAGGCAGGCGGATCACTTGAGGACAGGAGTTCAAGACCAGCCTGGTGAAATCCCATCTCTACTAAAAACACAAAAATCAGCCGGGCATGGTGGCACATTCCAGCTACTTCAGAGGCTGAAGCACAAGAATCGTCTGAACCCAGGAGGCAGAGGTTGCAGTGAACCAAGATCACACCACTGCACTCCAGCCTGGGCGACAGACAGATCAAGACTCTGTCTCAGAAAAAAAAAAAAAAGGAGAAGTAATGTATTTCAATCATTAAGATAAAAAATTCAAAGCAGACATGATATTAAACAAACACAGATTGTCAAATCTATATTTATTTCTAACATAAGCATTCAATCAAAGAGAGAAAACAATACATATGAACAGTATTTTGAAAAGATATACTATATATATATATATATTCTTACTGACACTAGCTTTCAAAATATAAGTTCTAACCCAAAAAAAGGATGAATTCTTTTTACTCTATTATCTGAAGTGTATACTTTTTGTAATTCCTAATAGCTGTAGGCTCCTAAAAAAAAACTCTGTTTTATCATCTAAGCTAATATTAACATTACTCAGTGTTCTCATTCATTATAAATATTTTTATGAATTTCTGAGGAGAACTGCCTAGGTTCAGAAGTTTATAACCCAACAGAAACTTTTAACCTTCATCTTACAATGCCAAAGGATGAATAAAAATCTCAAACTGAAGAAAACAAATTTAACTCTCTCTTCTCAACATTTGTATCCAACCATATCCTTCCTCCAAAAACACTGACAGCAAATTGCATAAAGGTAAATTTTTACTTTGAACATGGCTAGACGTAACTCGAGACAACAAATATAGAAACAAGTTAAAAAACAAAATAATCAAAATCTAAGACATTATTAGTCATTAGCAAATCTATTTCTGCAATAAACTTTGCTACAGAATGACTGATTTCATATCCACAGTTGTTCTTTAAAGCTGCCTACTAATGCTACTATATTCAGCCTATCTTTAAAACAAAAACAACTATGTTAGGTCTTCATTTTTAAATTTAAAAGTCTACTTATACAGATAAGGTGCCAATTTATCCTTTGTTCTTAATGTAAGTACTTATATTTCTAAAAAAACACATTTTGGTTAATAGTTATTTAGAGTGGCATTACTTTAACACAATACAGCAACAACTTTAACAAAAAAAGTATTTATATACAACTGCACTTTTTTAAACTCTGAAGAATGTATTATTTACTGAAACTGTACACAATTTGATTCTTAGTTACTTAAATTTTAAACAAAATATTTTTCAGTCAAAAAGATTTTCAATTAACATTAATTTGTGATATTTTGCTACAAGAGAAAAACTTTTAAGAACTTCTCCCAAATTCACGTACTTTTCCAAATTTTGAAATATTGTAAATTATTCATTTTAATATTTTTAAATATTAAAAATAACATTGAGTATTTAATTCTCATATGTACCTATATACAGAGTACATAATACCACGTAATGTTCTAAGCACATTGTGTATATACTAACACATTTAATCCTCACAGTAATAACATAAATACTGTTACAATCCCCATTTTACTGAAGGGCTAAGGAATTAAGTTGTTCAAGGAGACAAAGTAGAAGAGCTAAGAATTGAACACAGGCAGTTTTGCTCCAGAGTCCATACTCTCTGCTATATTATACAGACTGCTGCATGCCAAGCACTGTCCTTAAGACTTGAAATTGACAGATCAAACAAACAAATCAGTCACTGTTTTCAAAGAGTTCACAACTATGAATACACACATAACCAACAAACCTTCTAGTAATAAGAGATCTTCGAGTAATACAATCCAATTGCTAGTAAAGCTCAAACCAGTATGATTAATTCTTAAAGTAACACATCACAAATTTGCCCTGTAATCAGGTCTCAAAAGGTAGGAACAGGAAGGGGAAAGGAAAAAAGTAAGGCTAAAAAAGTCAATTGGAACAAGACTATAAAAGTCCTAGTGAATGACATTCTAAGGAATTTAGATTCAATTGTGTAGCACATAGTCGACAGCCATTAAAGAATCTTTAAAATGACCAGTGAAGTGTTTTAGTAGGAAAATTAAACAAAAACAAAACAAAACAAAAAAACAAACAAACAAATAAAATCTTTCAGTGCTAGTAAGAATATGATGGAACATGAAAGAGATTGGAAACAATAACATTAGTTAATTCAATTACTCAATATTACACAATAAGCTCTCTGGAATTGTCAGAGAGATGAGGAAGACTGAAATAGGAGAGTTGTGAAGAGAAGAGAAAGAATAAAGTTATTTCCAAAGCTTAGACACTAAATTTTTAGTAGAAAGATAAGAGATAGAGAAGAATCAAGACTGAGCCTCAAGTTTCTAAATTAGAACACTAGGAAGAAGTGATGACATTAAGTGGATAAGGAAAAAGCAACAGGGGTCAAGGGATATCAAGATATGATTCATAATTGGAAACAATATAATACAGCTGACACTACAAGTCTTCATTTTTATATAAAAAATCAGTGACTTTCTGTTATGAAACATAAAATACTAATGTAAGTTTCTTAAACTTGTTTCTTTTTGCCTTATTTATAACTATTTTCTTTCTAAGAATACATCTAAGTATTGAATGATTTGTGTTTAAAAAGTACAACCTAAAATAAAAAAATCAACCTCCCTAAAACCCAAAAGCACTGATTTATTTACTGTACATTATTAATATATGAGGGTTAAGACTTTGATACAGCTGTAGCCTCACTTTGATGTCAGGAATGAAGAGAAGTATCAGAGTTGCCTTCTATATCTAGTCTTGAATACACATTTTTAGTATCTTTGAGATCATGAAATGTCATTTTACATTTTTTTTGCTTTGCTCTAAGAAAACTGGTAGCTTTATTCATATCTATTTTAAATCTATCATTAAAATAGCTTTTAAAATTAATACCTTGTTTACTAATACATACTTCAACTGTAAGTATCCATTTCAAACAAAATAACACACTCAATATGATCAAAATCAAAATTCTAAAATTATATATTAAAATGGCAATTTTTCTTTTTAATATACCTAATTCTATTGTTGCTCAATTTGATAAGACTTTTTTCCTTCAAATTGATATTAACAGAAAACAAAAAGTATTTTATTATGTTAAATGTTAAATTTAGCATCATTTTCTGAAATAAATCTAGCATGAATAGGTAATAATATATAAATCGCCTATTCTTCTTCAATTGGATAATCTCCACATAAAGCAAAAAATCATCTTTAATAACTCCGTAAATAAACAGGGTTTATCCTTAACACAGCGTTAAGAGCATTCGCCTCTTTTAAAGGATAACTTATAATTCAGTAATATATAGCAGATTTAGAAACTGAAATAGTAAAAGTGAGTCATTTTATAATCTACAACAGTCAAAGCAATCTGGTAAATTTTATGAGAGGTAAAGTTTTTAGACATAAGTCCATATTGTGACAAAATTATGTAATATATGTAACCTCAGTAATTAAGGAACTTAAGTAACAATTTTTGCTGAATTCACAAATTAATATGCTTCAGGTTGGCCAACAGATGGTGCTCAATCTCCATATATAAAGAAAATAAATATCCCAAAGCACTACCAGTAAAATAAAATTATTTTCAGACTATGTGGCAATTTAAAGACTCAAACATCAAAAACCCAATGTATAAACACATTAACTGTTCATTCTAAATAATTTTGGATACCTTCAAAGAGAATTTTAAGAATGACACTGACTGATCTAACTACAGAAGACTGCTATAATTGTTTTCTATATGTTTCTGAAACATTGCTTTCAAAATCGACATTCAGTACTACAAAAAACATTAAGCAACTCAGAAATAAAATTCAAAAAAATGTTTATTCATAACAAATTAAGAAATAATTTAAGTCATTTATCCCAATTTAACTTATACTTTAGAATTCTTATTAAGTAAGCATTTAACATTCTCTCCCTTTGGTAGAAATGTAGTTTTTATTACAAACCTAAAAAAACAAAACTTAAAAATTCAGCAAAATCAGAATCCATGTATCTTCAGAAGTTCACATTTTATGGCACTATATTCTTCATTTATAAAAATGGCATATGACCCAATTGACTGAATTCTAAATGTAAGCTACAACCACCAAAAGCAATGCAATTACTTCTTAACAGAATAATGATTAGCAATTACTCCTGAATTGCCACAAATACCCATGTAGGGTTTATATTATACAATATTAATTTACTATTAAATGACTATTTTTCTTTTTTGGGGAGAAAGAAATAAAGTACCACAGAAATTCTACAAAGCACAGCTCCATATGATAGACAATGCCCCCAACAATAATTTTTTGTATTGAAGCTATAGTCTTCTTGCTACTTCTTACTACTATGTGAACAAGACATACAGAATTTGGTTTCCAAACATCTAAATAAAGAACAGAAGGCACTGAGAAAAACTGTTTTTGTTTAAAATCTGTGCATAGAAGAAGCTGTTTCTTTCTACTCCACTAGGCAAAGAAGATCAATAAAGCAAGACAGTCAAAGATTTAAATAAAAATCTCAACAAAACAACTTCAATAGGCTTTAAATTTTACTGAAAACATCTAAAGCCCTAAGTTTTTCTTTATAAAAATTAAATTTCACTAACTTGCCTAACGGTGCTAAGAAAAAAATCAACACAAATTCAGTCTGAAAGATGGGAAACAATGTTGTAATTGTAGAAAATATGAATCTTTTTTTAATAGCAAAGTTCTTGACCAACATAAAACACAGTTCATCCTTTGATACAGTAATATACTATCTTCCCTGTATAGAATATTAAAGTATCAGTCTTACAATTCATAATTCATTTAAATTTTAAATTCATGTTTATTAACTATTCTTAACCATTAATCAAAAACCTAATTTTTAATTCATACATATTTTCAGAATGAAACAAAAAATAAAAACCTAACACTTCAGCATTTAAAATATATTTATTCTTGCAGTTTTTAAAATGAATTTTTCCATATCCACATTAAAAGTATAGCACACTGATTTAAATAATAATATTAACTTTCAGTTTCACATATAGTGCCAGTATTTATTAGAAGAGTACACTTTTTCCTGTATTACCTAAGTCCCAATATGGACAACTCATTTCAATATGAGTACATATCTGAAAAAAAAGCCCCAAATTTTTACTGCTATTGTAAAACACAGTCTGATTTATAACAGTTTTTAAAATTATTTAAAATTGCTAAAAATCTGTCAGGGTTCTATCAAGTTTATTTTCTTTTAAACAAATGGCAGAGTTGGACCTTTTGTATCTTTTTGACATACATATATGATAAATTCCCAATCTGCAACTAGTTTAAAGCTCCTTAGGACAAATCCCTCTCTTCTATTTCCTAACTAAACCTAAGGTTTTCACTCACCCATCTCCAACCCCAAGATACCATTAAAGTATATTTTGTATATACATAGTACTGTATTCAAACTACTTTTTCATATCTATACAAGCAAATTTACATTACACAAATATGTACTAAAAAACAAAGACACACTAGTTTACAGAGATTGAAAAGTGCTTAAATCACAATGTAAAAGTTATTGAATAAGGAAAAAAAAAGAAAATGGGTGGGCTAATATCCATATAATCCTTCAATTTTAGATAAAGATATATTTTTCCAGGAAAGTTCCCTGGCTTTTTACTTTCCAATAAATTGCTATAATGAATACCTATACTTCAAAATGCAAAAATTATAAAATTTAAAATTAAAAAAAAAATGCCAGTCTGCCCCTGTTCATGATTGGCTGCTTGTCCAGTAAGGCCTGGATCCCTAGGTAAGTTATCCACTCTGCAGGAGCTGATTGAAGCAGTGCATGTGAAATTCGGAAGGCTCCAGGAGGAACTAAATAGCGTGGACACAATAACACGATAAAATGTCAGTCGAGAATCTGAAAAAAAAGGGTAGATGCCATGGAAAAATCATTAGATATTTCTTCCCAGAACATCTAAAATGATGGGTAAAAAAGGTAAATGTCCAAATCTAGATCCTACATTTAAAAGTTTTGGAAAATTAATTGCTTAAAGTTTAAAAGGAGTATGTCCATTCTTAGGGACAATTCTTGTTAAAATTTTCAGTTTATAAAATTTTCATAACCAGAAATAGATGATTATGTATCAGCAGCTCACTTGAGATTTTCATTAACATTTTAGAATAATCACTGCTTAAACAAATGATTTAGTATTTATATCTCTGACTCAAAATCTTTTATGAACTTAAAAAGTAAAATAATTTTCAAAAGTTTTACTCACTGATACTAAAGAACTCCACTTACTTGATTAAAAAAATAGAGCAGCAAGGAAAAACTGTGTGTGTGTGTGTGTGTGTGTGTATGTGTATCCTTCAATATTCACCTATGTCAAAGATCTCAAATGGAAAATTGTTTTTACGGAGATACAGTCAAACTTTTTCTACTTCTATACTTAAAGTGGCTCAATTTAGAAACAAATACATTTATTATTTTTTCTTATATTCAATTTTTGGAATTGTTGAACAAATGCTTCCAGAAAGAAATATAATAGTTGTAATTAAATGTGTGAATCCAATTATCTATGGTATTATTTGGATAACTGTTTAAAACTAATGACTATAAAAGGTCTTCTTTTTATATTACTTATCTCCACATGAAGATTTTCCACTGTAAAGTTTAACCATGTTTTATATACAGAAGAAATGGTTTTATTTCACTATGGCAACAATTTGAGAAAACCTGGAGGGCAGCTCCTAGACCTAAAAATTATTCATTAGTATGAAATAACTCACTTAGCTTTTTTCATTCACCCACAAATAAAAAGGTAACAAAGAGAAGGAAAAAATAAAGATCTATATTTTTATTACCTTGCATTCATAATAATGAAGACCTATATGGAATTGTGTTATATATGTAAGAGTAAAGTTCTCTGCTAGTTCCAAAAAACTGATGACTCAAAATGATTTAGAATTAAAGATCATAGTAAAATGAGTATTAAAATATATGTGTGTGTGTATATATTTAAAATCTGAAATAGTTTAAAATACAGTCTATAATTAGATCACAGAGTAAAATATAGTATACATATACATGTACACAATAAAAAGTAACAGACCTACTAAAGTTTCATTTTGTAAAATCAAATTGATTCATGATATGATTACTACAGCATTTTAATTACAGCTTCTTACTGCATTTTTTTTTTGTCTCTGAGAGTATGAAAATGTACAAAAATACTCAGAGATCTCCGAATTCTATTATTCTTTCCAGTTATTAATTCAGTGGCCTTTGGCACTCAGTTTTCTATCACTCAGTCTTAAGATAGAGGGGATATATATGTATACAGATGAATTAAGTGATAAAAACCTAAGATGAACTCAAGAGCTTTAAAAATGCATATTAATGAAAAGAAGTTTTAAAAACAATGCAAGTCATTTTTTCATAGAGAACTGTTGGCATCCTTTGAATCCAAAATGATTTTAGGTCAGTAATTTTACTAAATTTAACACATTTACAACAGCTTATCTATGCTGCAAGATTCTTACATCTTTCTCATACAGCACTTGCAGCTACATTTCTAACGGGAAAAAATTAAATATTATGCTAACTGCTACACAGTTGAATGCAACAAAAATGAACTGTGGTTAAGATCCAGGGGGAGTTGTTTGTTTTAAATTGCAGTACCATAGGTCTAATCTCCAGAAAAAAAGACAAACACTGGAGAAGTAACACTTATTCTTGGATGAAATGTGAATGATAAAATTTTATCATTCCTGGAAAATGTATATTAGTTATTGGTATAAATGGTGTGTATTAATAACTATCCACTAAGAGACAGGGTTTTTCCATTTAGGACAACCATCAAAAATTTAGAATCCAAAAAAGTAGTTCAGTGCACTAATCCCTAGAATTATAATTTCTATAAATTTTATAGATGCCTATCATACCTATAAATGCCTATTATGATTTTTAACTCTGATAATAACAAAATTCATTATGTCTCATTCTTAATGGGAGATATACATATTGACATAATGTAACAGGATAACTAATTTTAATAATACCTCCTAGTAGGACAGGCAATCCAACCATTTCTCATGTCGTGATTAGAATATGACATTTCTGTACGCCAACCCATCAAATGTCTTTCTGAAAAACATGCCACAAATGTGGACCAATCAATAAAGTAATTGGTCAAGTCTCCTTTATCTGAAAATATATATGTCATCCAATGCAACTAAATTGATGCATCCAAGGAAACACAAAGTGTACACTAAAATCAAGACAAAGATATGTAATGATTATCTCAAGTAAATATAAAGTCATCAATAGTCAAAAATACTTTCATGAATACACCAATATATTGTAACTGAAGAACAATTTCTTTCCAAAACAAGGGTAACAGGGTTCACCTCCAGTTTATGGAATGAGTGCTTCAAACAAAATCCCAAAGTAAAAGAAATATATATTGCTTCCTAATTCTACAGAGTTAAGTCTTTCTAGAAGCCTCTCTAAATGAGTCTATAGCTTAAGGAAATAATCACTTTTAAATTAACCCTTTTAAAACAGAGCATTAGCTTATCATTGCCTAGGGTTGAGAGAAATCCTGGAAAATTAACAGAAACTTAACACACAAAGCCTGAAAAATTTCTTTTAATCAAACAGCTGTAATTAAGATAATTTTCCTCACCAAACCCTTAACCTAATTGAACTGTTAATTTTACTATATTTAAATAATACTTTAAGGAATGAAATGTTTTGTATTTTCTTGGATATTTTAATATAAAATGTTCATTCAGCCACCGACATTTATCCTTTATGTATATACTAACAGTATTTTCAATAATGTAATCTATGGAATTTACATACAGATATGCTCCATTTTCTAAAGAAAACCCTAAGTTGAAAGACAAATCAGTGATAATTCATAAGTCCAAAATAATTTTTATTTATAAAAAAGAAAAGCCATATCATTTAAGCCAAAAATGTCACAAATAATGAACATGTAACTCCACACATAAAGGTGATTTACATTCACTTCCTAAGTAGAGTACCTGACACATAAAACTGCAAACACTAACACTTTAAGAAAACTGAACATGAAATTATATAGCTTCACCATTACATTTAAGCCCTTGGTCCAAATCTAGTTTGTGTTCATAGCAAACATTACAAAATGCTTAAGTTTTAATATACTCTTCCTAAAGCTCTAAAAGATCGTAAGACTTGTATATATATATATAAGTATTTCAAAATATAGTCCCTCTACTAACTCTGAATTAGTAAGTATAGGGAATAAATAACAGTCGTATAGTAAACCATAATGTATGACTAAAAACGGGCTGCAAAATGCATATATTGCCACCACAAATGTTAACTTAATGAGACACCAGAACAAATTTCTAGTCCCAGTTCAACTTTTCTTGACCAGATCACTTTCTCCAAAACACACACACACACACAAACACACACACACACACACACACACACATACACAGTCAACACTACTCATTCTCCTTTTTCATATGTTGATTTTCCAATTTAAGACTAAATGCAAATAAAGACAAGTCAAACTGCTTTCTTTCACTGTGGAAAATAATTCTGAATTGAAAAGAGAAGAGTTTCCCGAACTACCACTTACAATGTATGTATTCTGAAGATTTTACTTTTTACTTCACTAAAGGCTTCTCCCATTTAAAACAGGGTTTTAAAGTGGAAGTATTTTAACTACAAGTGAAATTTTCAGAGTTTGGTCCAGGGATTATTACCTGGGATCTGTCCAGGTTATCTGCAAAGTCAAAACTATTTTAATAATAATATAACAGTAACAGATTATTTGTCTTTTCACTCTCATTCTCTCAGTAACAGTGAAATTTTTCATAGACCACATGACCTGTGTAACATCATCACCCCAATGACAAAGAGAATGTATGCTTATACATTCAAATTTTCTCATTTTGAATTTCAAACGAAAAAAAAAAATCAACAGATATAACAACAAAATCTCTTTGGCATCTCAAATAACTTTTAAGAGTATAATGGGACCTTAGACCAGAGCTTGAGAATCAGTGAACTAGTGGAAATCAAATATGGCTTTTTATTGGGCGGGGTAATCTTATACCATGTTCCTTCCAACTAATTTATCTTTCATAGCCCAAAGACATGTATCTCCACCCATTTTAATTTTATTACACTTTTAAAATCAAAATCAATAACCTACGATGGGCATTAAACACTTTGATAATTGTTTTAAATTTGCAGCAGCCAAAATCTCCATGAAAATTTGTATCTAGTACTTTATACTTCTTTCAATCTGCTTTTCTTCAAGTAACAGCATTCTAGAAAAACTATTTGAATCTTAATTTGAATTACTGATGTACTTCAGAAACAATATGCCAATATTATTTCATTTTAATATTTAGTAATTCAACCCAATAGGTTTATTCAATATTTATGAGTTAACTAAATAACATAATTCTCATTTATAATTATCATGAAAAGTTTCCTGAATTCCAAAATTCCTGAACAAGTCTGAGGGTTATAATCACTTTCAGTGAAGATTTCCCCCTACTTAAATGAAACGAAGATTAGTCAGATAAGTAAATAAATAAATAAATACACCTATCTGCTTTAATTTTGCCCTTTGGGTTGCCAAGACAAAAATAAACTGAAATTAACTTCAGAAAAAGAGAATCTCTTACAATTATCAATGCAAGAATGAAAAAGCCTACGCACCAAGAAATCTTTCTCTCTCTCCCTCATTTGGAATTTCTACCTCTCATAATAAATCAATATTCCTTTTCTGTTACCTCATATCTCAGCCTTGCCCATACTAGATTAAAAACTAAAAACCATTTACCTCCCTGCAAAAAGGGAGACCTCTTCCTTATCCTTCTCTATAGTAAGAATAAAACTTTTCCATGAGGGACCAATACTCTACTGAATGTCTATAATAAAACTTTTGTATTAGAAACTGATTTTCTCAATTCCCAATTCTTAAAAGAAGAATCTAGGAAAAGGTCAACTTCTTGAGCTTTTATTTCTCCACAGGAACAATGAGGATATAAGGTCTATCTCATAAAGCTGTCATAAATCAATAGAAAAGAGGACAAAGAGAAATTGTTAGCAGGAAAAAATGAGTGTATATGGCATGCTCAGAAAACCAGATGTGGATCTGGCTAACACAGAGTGGGTTAGTAAGGACTAGTAAAACTAAGGTTTGCTACCTCATGTTCTCACTTATAAATGGGAGCTGAATTATGAGAACACATGGACACACGGGGGGAATCAACACACACTGGAGCCTGTTGGAAGTGGGTGATAGGGAAGGCACTAGGGAATAATAGCTAATAGATGCTGGGCTTAATAGCTAGGTGATGAGATGATCTGTGCAGCAAACCACCATGGCACAGGTTTACCTACGTAACAAACATCCTGCACATGTACCCTGGAACTTAAAAGTTGAAGTGGGGGGAAAAAAAGAAGTGAGGTTTGCTAAGCATAAGTGAAGCCACAACAGACATTGTCAAGTATGCTAGAAGTGTGGCATCTCCATCCTGTACGAGACGAAAATCACAGAAAGGCTTTACCCAAGAATGGGAACACAGAAGAAGAATATAGTGACAGAAGAGGATGGCTAAGAATACAAGTTCAGTCCAATTGAGTTTTGGGCATGCTCAGTTTGAACTGAAAATAAAGAGAAGACTAAGAATATTACCCAACAATCTCACAAAAAGGGAGTAAAGTCAGAACACTGTTAGGTAGTCCTTCGAAACAGTTTTTGAACAGTCTGGACAGAAAGAAACATCCATCTGTTTTAACTCTCCAGCCCTGAAAATAAAAGTTCTATAAAACAATGTTTACCCTTATTGTGTGATACATTCTGATAGCTTCTTTTCCTTTTTAAAAATGCCAGTTTGGCGCTTATAAATTTATATCAAAACCCATTAGTAGAGTTAGATTAACAATTATCTAGGATACTGTTGTAGTAACCTGAATAGATCCCCCAATATCCAAAGGCTGTTACATTTGGATTTTTAATATTATCCATACCTGTTTACACAAATGGAAGCATACATGAATTTGCATATTTTAGGAGACCTTTTTTACCTTGGTAGTAAATATTATACATTTTCTTGAAAAAAAAGCATGTGTATTTATTGATATTATAATTCTGCATTTTAGATATATGGGGGAAATACACTTCCTACTGCCTCAAGTAGGCCTAAAGACTTAATCAATGATGCTGTGAATTACAAACACTGCTGATTATGCATTTAATACAAATTACTAAAGGATATAGGTCTCCGAGAACAAATTTTAGCACACTGTAGTCTAAAACAATATATTTAATAATTTGCTACACAGATGGTAGTGGTTAAGAATATGAATTTTGATGCCATATTGCCAGGTTTCTAACCTTGTACCTGAAATATACTAGCAGTCATCTCCCTGAGCTTCAAGTTTCATCATCTGGAAAATGGATTAACTACCTTACAGAGATAGTGTGAGAATTAAACTAGACAAAATATTTATAGTGTTTTTTCAAGGGTCAGGTTCAACTGTTAACTTTGAACATATAATTTATCTTTGAACATGTTATCTAGTTTCTTTGAAGTAAAGGTGTTATTTCACTGCATGGTTTGTCAAGTATTCTATCATGCTCACTGTAAGAAATGTGGGATAGCATTTTTCCATCATCGTGTCTATAGAACACAGAGGCATATTTTAACTTGGGTACAATCTGCAAGTCTCATATAAAAAGAAACTGAACCTTCATATTCTCTCTCTTCACTGATTAAATATCACTTGTTAGTACATTAAAAAAAAGTCCAAGGGTTATCTCTAAATATTGACACTAACAATTACTCCATACTATTAAATGTACTAATTTAACTTTATTGATTATGCCTCCTTTAATCCCTCCCATTTATTGGTTCTTACACTTCCTCTCTTTTTTATGATATACATTATCTTTAGGTATCCATCATGAAACCCAAAAAGTAATAGTCTGAGATCATCAGGTCAAGTACCCCTATTACTCTCACTTGTCCCTCAGTGTATCAACGTGTATAACACAGGACCTGCTATTGGTATTTACAGTGATGAATTTGAGTCACTAAGAAAACGCTGTATTATACTGATACTCTCCTTAGGAAGACATTTTTGAAAAACTGTTTTAAAAAAGAAAAAAGCTTTACATTTAAGTAAGTGACCTTTAGTTATTTAGTCAAAGGTGTTAACTCTTTTGTAGTATATGTAAAATCTTGTTTTATTTATTTACTTTTTGAGACAGGGTCTCACTCTCACCCAGGCTGGAGTGCAGTGGTTGCAATCACAGCTTACTGCAGCCTCAAACTCCCAGACTCAAGCAATTCTCCTGCCTTAGCTTCCTGAGTAGCTGGCACTACTGGCATGTGTCACCATAGACACCTAATTTTTTATTTTTTTGTAGACACAGGGTTTCACTATATTGTCCTGGCTAGTCTTGAACTCCTGGCCTTAAGCAATCCTCCCACCTTGGCCTTTCACAGTGCTGGGATTATAGGTGTGAGCCACTGCACCCAGCCATATCTTGTTTTGTTGTATACCATATCAACCTCTGATTCGGTTTAACATATATATTGCCATTACTGATAGTTCATCTTTGCATAAAGGTACTTCGTTGCTATGAATGACAGGATGTTCTGTTGTATGAAAGAGCCTGTTTAACAAATTACCCTTCATCCTGACCCATTAACATAAAACAAGATAGCTAAGGAAAAAATTGCTTTTTTTTGAGATATGTTGCTATAAAACATCAAGGAATAAACAAAAGGCAAACCATCAGAAACTTTATAAGCAACTCCAGTTTGCTTTAGGTTTTATCTATGTTTATATGTTATACACAATTTAACAACTTCATTTAGTGTATAATGGGAGACATAATAAAATATACGTAACATTTTCTTACATATTGTATGATCAATGAATACTGCCTCACAGATTCAGGTTCTTGGTTCTGTTTATTCCTACAAACAGAAACACAATCTTGTCCCCATTTTTACTCTAGCTAGCCAAAGAAATGCCTACTACTGCTGTTTTTACTATCATGACTTTAAAAAAAAATCTTTATCAACTAAAATTAAGGAATGACAGAGAACATTATTGTATTAATAGTAAAAATGACAATGGTAGTAGTAAAAATAATAGTAGTAGAAATAATAATAACATAATGGTGATTTTCATCTTTTAGTGTCTTGAGTGTATAGGCATTATAAAGCATATTCATATATTATCTCATTACAATAATCCTATAAGAAAATATTCCCATGTTACTGATTAGTAAAACTGAGGTGCAGAGAGGTAAATAACTTGCCCACAATCACAAAGCTAGTAAGGGTGGAATGGAAATTCAAACCAGTACTATCGTCTTAACAGTAGTAAGAACTCCGATTCCTACACGTATATTCTGCAGTCAAAACAGGTTTTGCTGAATGGAAATTGTGATAGAAATATTAACTGTAATTTGGGAGGAAAACCTCCCTTATAGATTTTGAATTGGCAATTATTACACAAAACTGCTTAATTACTAAGAGAATCTGAATGAGCACTGTGACACATCAGGTTGCTACTCAGAACAGAATTAACTTTGGCGTTCACTTCCTCCACCCTTTAACTGTAATTGATAAGACAATTATTTTCACTTCAAAAGAAAATAAATCAGGTAGCATTAATTTTTTAAAACCATAATTGTAAATTCACTAATTTTAAATAATTTCGAAATGGCTAACTTATGGTTTGGAATAGACACAAGGAAAAGAGCATTTATATACACTGTGGATAAGAGTATAAATTGACACAACTATTCTACCTGAGAGGTATCTGCTAATGGATAGCAAATTTTAAAAGCAAATATCGTCTGGATCCAAAAATTTCACTTTCAGAATATATTTCCAGGAAATAATTCCAACAGTAAAAGAAAAAACAAAAACCTGGCATGGCAATAGAGAATTATTACAGGGATGCTTATAATACTGAAACATCAGAAACAACCTAAATATGAAACAAAATTAATTGGTTATACCAACTATGACACATCAATACAATGGAAGATCAAAATAGTTTTTTAAAATGATGGTAAAATCTGTATTCCTTCACACAGAATAATGTGTAAGAGATAGTGTAAATAAGCATAACCCCAAATAACAGAGCATAGCCATTTTAATATTAAAATAAAAACATTTATATCTATACATATATGTATTAACAAGTGTGAAATAAAATTGACCAAATTATTAACAACAGATTATGTGTTTGAAAGACCTCTGTAAATGTAAACTTTTTAAGACATTACTGTACTGTTTAAATTCCAACCAGCATGCATTATCTTTACTAATCAGAAAAAAGGCTATTTTCATCTTTTAAAAAACAAAGGAAACAAGATGCCTACCAAGGTGTAACTACAATACTCATTACAGCATAACATAGAGAGCAAGAAAGAGAAAATTTAAAATGCCAAATAAATTAATATATACATTTTTCCCAGCCATAAATAATTAATGTTCTATTTTATTATTTATCTTAGAATAAAGTTCAAAATAAACTAATAAGTGAAGCTACATACACAAAGAATAATATATTTTTATAAAATACAACTTATATTTACACAGAAAACATTCACTCAGGTATAAACAGGGATTGATTTTTGTATTTGGGCGGTGGATTATGGGTAATTTGTGATTTCTGCCATTTGTACTTTACTGTGCTTTCCAAGGTTTCCCCTTTAGTGAGAATGTATTGACTTTGAAATTCGAAAAAGTAAAACAAAGAAATAAAAGGATTCTCTACCCCCTCATCTACTTATATTTGCAACAACAAATATTCTATATTCAATACTTCAAATGAAAACAATTTTGTTTCTGAAATTGAGTATTTATTAAAATACAAAATATATTCTATAAGTTAAATATTTAAGGTTTTTTAAAGGCAGATGAATTTCCATGCATTAAGAAATATCTTTAAATAATTGTTTGAAGGTAATTCAGGTCTTCCTAAGCATCACCTTCCTAAGCATCCTAAGCAGATGAAGGTCTTCCTATGCATCTGGCATATTTTCTACACAAGATCACAGTTCTACAATTCTGAGGTCTCACAAAACACATAAGACCTCTGAGTGGACTATATTCTTCAATACATGCAAAAGAACTGCAATGTTAAGAAAAAGCGCTATCATACTATCCACATATCCTGACCTTTAAAATATTACCTAGCCAATGGACTTTCTTATCTACCCAAATAACTTGCCCTCAATTACTAAATGTTTTTACTCTAAGAGCTGCTTTACTCTAAAAAAAATTTACATCTTCTGTCCCAAATTTGGCTACACTGTTTCTACTTAATGATCCTGTCAAGCTATCTGTATCCCAAAAAGTTTAATTATAACAGAAATTGCCCATTTAAACTGTGTAGCTAAATAAATAACCCAGCTGTGACTACAATACATACAATTTGAAATGTTCTAGTAAATTACTTATATAACAGTTATTTTGAATCAGAACTTTGAGATTTTTTTAAACTGTTTCAAGAAATAATTTAGAGCTAGCTACTTAAAATAAATAGATTATATGTTAGGAAATTTATTCAACTATTGAAGGGCTCTTCTCTTTTGCCATTTAAGACAACCATTACACCACTACTTAAGCATCATTAATATGGAGTGTAAGTTTCTATTACTTTAAATAAAAGTTAATGTGTGACTTGTCAGGGTTCCTTCTTTACAGATGTCCTACATATGAATGTCTCCAGCCCAACACTGAAGGTCCACAGACAATTTTCCTTCACTACCTGCAGTTGCCAGTTGAGATTTAATCTCTTTCAGCATTACCTCTTTGCCATAATGCCAGTAAACTTCTTCAGATAATGACAGCCACTGCCATTCTAGCTTCTAACAGAGAACAGTTAATGACCAGTTCAACACAAATAAAATCTGGGACTAAAGGAGAAAAGGGAATGGGGGGAAAGGTAACCATCACTGAAAATCACTGCATTCTACCGTCAGTTCCCCAATGCAGAAAAGTCAACCTACCTACATAGTTTGTTTTTTTGTTTGTTTGTTTTTTGAGATGGAGTCCCACTGTTGTCACCTGGGCTGGACTGCAAGGGCAAGATGTAGGCTCACTGCAACCTCCACCTCCCAGGTACCAGAAGTTTCCCTGCCTCAGCATCCCAAGTATCTGAGATTACAGGCACCCACCACCACACCCAGCTAATTTTTGTACTTTTAGTAGACACAGGGTTTCACCATGTTGGCCATGCAGGTCTTGAACTCCTGACCTCAGGTGATCCACCCGCCTCGGCCTCCCAAAGTGCTGGAATTACAGACGTGAGCCACCGCACCCGGCCTTCTTACATACTTTTTATCACGAATTCTCTTCATGCTTTTTACTCTTAATATGCTTCAAGGAAGTCTGAGTATCTTCCAAATGTACAATAAATTATTTTGGGTCTCTGAATTCCCAAAGATCCACCACTGGTATCTTTCCTTGGACACAGTATTCCTAAGAGTCTTTTTATTTCATCTCCAAATCTCCATTTGCCATTCTGCATAAGCTCATAGAGAATCTAAAGAAAGATAGATTTGCTCTGATGACAGGAAAAGAGAAAGAAACGTTAACACTGTTTTGTGTCTTGTTAGCTGAACAAGAAAGAGCTCTTAGTCAGAAAGAGAATGCATAATAACAAAGGGCTAACAGTGAACCTATGCAAGAGAAGAAGAGAGATAAAGGCCCAGAGCCAGGAAATGCTGCATGCATTCTAGGTACTTATATAGGAAGAGTTCCAGTTAGTCCCTTTGGCTTTCAAACTATTGCAGAAAACCTATTCTCCAGAACCTGACCCCATCTCCTGCAGCTTCAGCTAGCATATTGCTTGACACTCTATCCAGGTCATTGAAGCTACCATCAGAAGACAGAAATGTGCCTTTGGGACACATTTCTAGGACTCAAAAAGATATATTTTTTCTATAAAAACATTCTTATAAAAGGTGGCTAGGTCTAATAATACATACCATCAACATCATAGCTCATGTAAAAGGCTATTGCAGAACAGATTAGAAATTCATTACATAAAACATTCCTAGAAAGAATAAGCATCCCTAGTCTCTCTCAACTCCTATAAAAAACATAACTTTAAAAAAATCAACTCCTAGAAGGTTGCTCATTTGTATTTCATGAAATACCTATACTTCTAATTTCCATGTAGAAAGCAATTTCCTTTCTCTGTTAAAAAAAAAAAAAAAAGAATCTCTTTTTTCTAAACTTACATATCCTCAGTAGCATATTGCTTGACTGTAGCAGTCCAAGCCATTGCTGGAAGGCAGCCCCAATAGTAGGATGAGAGTAATTTCACACATATCTTCTATTTAAACAGCCACACATGTTATGACACTGCCCAAATGCCAAAGTATGGTGAAAAAAAAAAAAAAAACTTTATAAACTTAAGTTATACTTGAAAAGCACCTTAAAACTAAAGGAAAAAAAACCTTGTTATTCTAATTTTAAATTTGTTACTTCCAAGCCAAGGTAATACTATAGTAAAAACAAAATTCTACCCTTAAAAACACAACTATGTAAATTTTTCACTATTTTAAGGACATACAAAGAAATGAGTCTCACTCTATTATTGTCCATAGGGCCAAGTTAGTTATTCTATGTAATATATTCACAAATGTATATATTTCTTCCAGGCCCTCTAATTAAATTACTCCAATACTGATAATTTCTAAGTTATCAGCATAGTTATTTCAGCAGTTAAACCATAAGCTAATAGCAGTGACTCTGACTTCCTATTTTTAGATTAGACTGAAGTTACTCATATGAAATAAAATGAATTTAATCAATTACAAATTCCAATTGATAATTACCATCATGTTTTTAAATGACAGGACATATTTCACACATAATCAAATCTTAGTTACTAAAAATCTGACTGTTCAATGTTCAAGCAGCTTTTATTTCTCCTTCCAACTTCTGCTCTTGGGTAACCTTCACTGCTTACCCATCGAAGAAATAAAGTAATTATAAGAAGAGATGATAAAGTAGACATTTATCTAATCCAGCTTTCTACCTGCTGAATGTACTTCCAATCATATAGAAGTATAGATAATCCATTCTATTAAGAGAAGTACCAGCAATCACAACTTCTCTGGAAGAAGCCTATCTACCACTTATATTTACATCCAGCCCTGGGCACCTGGACTGGATACACATCCCATGGGAGCAGACTTTTCAATTTGGAGAAAAACAGCCCAGCTGCTTTCAAAAAGTAGACACTTAAGGCCATTTAATTTCAACTCTACCTTATGCCATATAAGAAGTCCACCACCGTGTTGGTGAGGAAAGAATTAAAGCAGACAGACCTAGTTCTGTCATTCATTTACAGTAAGCCAACAACTACAAAATATGCACTTAGTAGCTACACTAAACTATTCTGCTCATTAACATTTCAGTAAGAGTTGGACAGTAGCAAAAGAAGAATTATCACAAGCTGGTAATCAGGTTTAAAGATTTTTCTTTCAACTATTTACATTTATATATTATCATATTCTATTGTCTATTATTCCTCAACCCACTATTAAGATACAGATTATCATTTCATTCATCAGCCTGAGTGACAAGGAATACCACATATATGAAAGGAGGTAAATATCTGTACATTGTAGTCATTTAATGCTCATCAGTTCTAGTCCCAAAGCATATACTTTTGAACAACTAATACAGTATTCTATTCATCTAACTATATAAGGTTTACATGGCAAAAAGAACCTGATAAAACAAATCTAAAAATAAAATTCTTACTAATATGAATATTGAGTTACCATAAAGATGTAGGTTTTCATGATAAAAATATAAGATAATGGGAGATATTATATTTGATGACAAAAATGTTAAAATTATTAAATCTGAGTAAAAAGTAAATAGGAGTTCTTTGTGCTGTTTTTGCAACATTTCTACTTTCCATTACTTCAAAATAGAACAAAATTTAAACTAAAATCTGAGCAAGAAAGATTGCATTTAAAACATCTTAATACTACCAATATTTAATAAGTAAGCATGGAGCCTTAAATGCTAACATGTTTTCACATTCTTCTGAATATATTTTCTCCTGAACTGTGATAAAGAAAAAAAGACATCTACCAACTGAAATACACTCTCAAAAATAATCATGGTCTTCACACTGTCTGCCAATATTAAAATAATCAAAAAACCTCTAAATTATATTTACAAAGACCAGATGTATAAGAAAAAAGTAATTCTGTGAAAACATAAAATTCCTAAGACTATCCCATAGGTAAGTTTAGAAAATAAGCATAATAAGAGAAATGATTTATAATTTAACATTTCATTCATATGTTTGGCATATGCTGTATTCCAAAAGCCATTATTCACTTTAACTCTAAATTTTGTAGTTAGTCTGAATACTTCTTCTTCCATATTACAAATTTAATTCAGATTAATACTGCGTTCAAAAGTTAGTCGATCTGTACTACCTAGAAATTAGTCCAAAAAAGAACCACCACCAGGGAAAAAAAAAAAATCAAAGTATCTGAAATTACTTTTTCTAAGAGTGATGATGCATTTATTTCATTTCATTGTTTTAAAATCAGGCAAGAAAGTCATTAAAGTCCTATACTACTACTATCCTATGTTTATAAAACATTTCATAATTTATAAAGTACTTCAAAATCTATAGTCTTATTTTAGTCTCACAAAATATTGCAGACTCGGTCAATACAGGTATCAAAATACTAATTTAGTAGGTAAGTTTCATATCTATTGTAATAGTAAAGATCATTTATTGTCTTATTTTCAAATTTAAATTTTTTCCCATTTTTATTTACACTTTTATGTAAATTCTAAATAACAAACACCAGGTAATACATCAGTATTTTCACTATAAGAACTGTGCTCTAAAAATCGATCAAGAATGATAGATTAATCTTTTTTACAATAAATTACCATGGTTTAAAAAAATAGAGCTCATTAGAAAATAAAGAAAAGACAAAACTCAGGAAAACAACATATAAATTTGGTTACTTTATTACTAAAATAAAAAGATAAAATAATCAAAAAAGGAATTCTCATTTATCTTTTTAGAATCTATTAGATCTATGAAATCCAGAGAAGACGGAAAGAAAATCGGTTTTAGTAATATATTCTCAGTTTTACTTTTTCTGAGTTTGTCATTTAAAATACAAATAGTAACATCATCAAGATTCTTTCATTTATAAATATTTTGTGATTTTAAATGTCAAGGTGAAAATATGTAATTTATGTATAAATTTAGTAACAGTGCAATCAATACACTATTAATTAAAGTGTAAATAAATACATATTTCAAAATATTTGTATGTAAATAAACTAACACACTAAAAATTACCCCAAGCTTGCATAATTTTAACCAACTCTGGTAACATTCTGCTTTCACTGTGTTATTTCTAATTACAATACAACCAAGAGAATGTATTCCAAAAAAATGAACCTTGTTAAAAAAGAGAAAAAAAATATCCTTTAACCAACAAAGCATCAATCACATGCTTATTTAACTTCAGCACCATAGTCTCTCATAAAAACATAAAGAATTCCTAAACAAAACAATTGAATTAGGCTTGCTAATCAACATCATTTAATAATTCAATTAGTATATAAATCTAATGTTTTTCTAGCATTTAAAACACAATATTTAAAGATCAATTAACATGTCATAAGTCTATAAAATACTTCAGAATTGATAATGTTAAGAAATATCATATTTGATGTATAAAATAAACCCTATATGTAAACAGCCTTCATTTTTAAACATTCCAAAATGGGCACAAAACATAATTGAAGTCTGACTGCAATGCTGCCCTGCAAACACACATACCTTAATGATGAGGCTATCTCATGACATCCATTAAAGAAGGGTTTTCTGTAATAAAATCTCTTTGAATAAGGCTCACACAGATCTATCCTGAAAATTATGTATTACGATACATGAAATACTGTATATTCTGAAATCTAATAAAACTCTTCCCTTAAAAAAGATTAAGACTTTTAGTAGAATCCATGCTTGCTTGCATGACCCTCTGAAAACTTCAAAAGAGAAAAAAAACAGTGACAAACTGTTATCAAAATACTTTGCTAAACAATATACCTTTAAAAAATCAACAGTGAAAGAATTCAATGTGAACTATAAACCATTTTTATATGGCAATACCAATTTTAAATTCTAAGTTCTTATGAAATAACTCCCACAACAATAAATTACTTCTGTTCTAGATTAAATATTAAACCTAAAAGACACTTAATTTATAATTAATAAAATCCTCTTTTAAAACACAAGTGCTAGCCAACACTGTACAGAACCTTAACACAGCAGGCACTCAAAAGTATATCATATAAATAATAGCTATCTTCAAATCTGAACTGTAACATTTTTAACATTAAAATATCAAAACAAAACACTGAGGAGCACTTTTAAATTCAGAAGACAAAACTTATTTCCTGTGTTTAATGTTGTCTATTCATTATTACACTAACTAGATTCAATACGGTTTTAGCCTTGTCAATCAAACAGTCATTTTTAAACACTATAATGTTCCAAACACAATAATCAAGTTATGAACCAGAAAACAGCATACCAAAGGAAACCTTAAAATAAATAGAACATATATGAAATTATACGGTTGATTTTTTTAGAGATCAGTAATCACTGAATCACACCGAAGTATTAAACCACTGTAAACCTCTTAAGTTATTATACATCCAATTAATTACATGAACTATAAGTTTTAACACTGAGTCAATAAAATGTTCTCTACCTTTTTACACAATTAACTGTGTATTTATCAAACTGTAAATTTATCACATTTAAAGTTATTTATAATGTTTTCCACTATAAGGTTAAAGCATGCAAAGCTAATAAACTGGTTACCCCCCAAATCAAACTCATATATATTCATTTATTTGTTAATGTCATATACATAAAACCTGGGTCATAACTTTTTAAATTCTAACATAAAGAACACACATTTAAAAGTTACAATAAATTACTGATTTGTTTTTTCTTTTCTTTTTCTTTTCTTTTTTTTTTTTTTTTTAACTAGAAGAGATTTGCAATGGTCCCAATACAAAGAAAAGACAAAAGTTTGAGGGGATGCATATCCTAACTACCTTGATTTGATCAATTCGCATTGTATGCAGGTATCAAAAAATCACATGTACCTGCAAAATATATATAACCACTACACATCAACTGAAAACTTTTTGGAGTTTTTTTAAACAGTGTTTTTAATTATTGCTAAATTTCTACAAATTAATGATCTGCTAAAAAATACTGTTATGGTATAAAAATGGGGATACAATATGGTAAAGGTTAACTACCTAAGTACAATTAAAAAAATTTTCAAACATCTTAATATGCCAAATTCATGAACAAGTTATACCAATAAGCACATCATATTATCTTAAAACAATATGATTAAATATCTATCCCAAGACCTACATAGAATTTCAGCAATCAAGTGGAACAGTATTCTTTAGTGTAAAAGTATTACAACTCAAGTGATGCAAATGCAAAAGGTTTTAAAATCATACATTCTATCCATTTACATGTCTGCAAATAATCAAATGAGGCTACTGTTTTTATTAGAATTCGTTTGCTAAGGCAAAATCTTTATGGATAATTAAATAATTATAAAATTACATATGGTTCTGGCCCAAAATGACTTTTATGAAACATCATAAAATATTCCAATGCCTGTATATAATGTAAAATAATACACTGATAGCTAAAAAAACTATAAACATTTTCCTCCCTAATAAGTGAACGTTATGTTTCCTTAATATAGGAGAAAAAACCCACGTGCACAACAAAAATGCCCTGTATTCTTAATAATCAACAACTAGTTCATCAACAAACTTATAATGAGCTATACCCAGCATACTGTACTCAATAACAGAACACTAATGCACCCAGTAACTTACTGCCTTATGCACTTGTTTTTCATCCTTGCTATGTGTTTAGCAAAACAATCAGTAAGATACACAGATACCAATCAAAAAGTATTTACTAACCTCCTGTTACATACTTTACACTGTTCTGTTAATATATTTATTTCTATTTTGATTTCCAAATAAATCCCAAATAATTCAATACTATTAAAAAATATGTATCCCTGAAATTTTGAGGCAGGAAGTGAAAACTAGTTTTAAAGACTAACAGTATTTAATATCTTTTACTATTTGTATACACTTTTAAATATGGGATATATTTTGATTCTCTCTCATCAAAACTGTATTTCATTAAGCATTTCTGGCACTCGGTGCAACAGAATTAAGAGCCAGAATTTGAGTACCTAGAATTAACAGTATATAAGATAACGATAAATATGATGCTCTCATATAGTGAAACGCTCAATACTGCCATCCAAGACATTAAAAATTATGAGTACAACAAGTGATGGTTATGAAAACAACTGCCTAGCCTCCATTATATTTATGATAGGATAGTAGCAATTAATATTTTAAAAGCTCTGTTAACTTTACAGCTTTAAAAATTGTAGTGAAATATTGATTTTAAAAAATAAGTCACAACACATCCCAAATCAAGGCCAAACCCACCTATGACTGATTATGATTGAGATCACACATGGAACATTCTGCTTTGTCTACTCCCCCTGAAAGACACAAGGTGGGGACGTGCAGCACTGCCTTCCAATGGTTTTATTCTACAAAAACAGGCAATGACAACAAAAATATTTTAAATAAGCCATTCCATTTAAACTTGTCAAAAAAAACAACTTCTGTGTAACAGTGTTAAAACGATAGAAGAAAACTAGTTCTTGAAACTGATCATTCTAGTGCAGAATGGGCAAATTAACATAAAAAAAGCAAAATATCAAGTCATTCCCCTTAAAACAGCATTAATTATGCACCTGCACTGAAATTTTTCTGGATGTGAAAATTATCAGTGTGGCATTACACCTACAGCAAAACAAAAGTTAAATATTTTATTTATCGAATTAAAGCATTTGTAATTTGGTTGGGACAAGTAACTATCATTAGGGAGAGGTTATACCTAATGAATTTCAACTATGCACTGTAATGCAAACATATTAACAAATGAAATGACTTATTTAACGTATTTCAACAGAATTTATAAAACATTTGAAATAATATGAAGATTTTAATGTTTTTCTATCAGAGTTAAAATATTTTCAAAATAATTTTAAAATGTTATTTTTGAATAAACACAATCTAATTATGAAAATAATTATATACAACCCTAAGAATCACATATTTTAAATGGACAAAAATCTAAGTTATTATTTTAACTGGAGAAAATTATCTCTCAGAAAAAAAATATAACGACATTTTTTACAACTTTCACTTTTTCAATTTAAGAATTTATTTTTAAATATATAACTTCTATTTCTATAAAAACTAGAATCGAGGTTAGATACCACCAAAAAGTCAGCAGTAGTATTTTTTTCTCAAATATGTGTACTGACCCTGTTTATTAGGGTCCCAAAGTGACTTACTGGCCTTGAATATTACTTATATATCATGAAAAATTACTCAATTTTGATATTTTAAAAAAATATATTCTCTTACCTCAAAAAACATCATTTTCTAATATGATGAGGTCCTCCTTTAGAACACTTAGCATTCAAACTTCTATCTCCTTACTACCTAGAAATTATTTCATCACTCTAAAATTATCATGTTTTCCTTCCTTTTACCTTTGGCTTTGTTCCTTTCCTTACCTCTTCTTTTACGCCCTTCTTTGTTTTTGTCTTTTCATATTTCATTCTTTCTTTAAGCCAGCAGCATACAGACCCAAAGTGGCCTATGTGACTTGGTCTGGTATAGCTAAAAAAAAAAATTCTTACTATTTTTAAGGGAAGAAAAACAAGCCAGTAATCATCTGGGAGAGCATGAGGGGATTTTAACCCACCAGACAAGCCTGTCCAATAAAACTCAGACTTGAATCAAGTGATTGTAACTTCTCATGCAAACACATAGAGCTCTTGGAACGCATCCAAAATAAATTTTTTTTTTTTGGTCTTTTCTCTCCTGTCTAGAAAAGATAACTAAAAAAATAATTGGACTATAATAATTCAATCTCTTTTACAAGTCTATTTAACATGAAAATGTTTTAAATGAAATCTTTGTAAGTTAGGACTTTAAATGTTTTGACAATTTTAAATTTCATTTAAACATTTAAATCTGAGGGAAGGCTCAATTCTATTTTCTACTTCCCATGATGTTTGCTCCAATTAGATATCAGTTACTAAACATGTAATTGCTAGATTAGTCAAGAACAAAAACCCTCATTCTTACAATTAAGAAAATAATTAACCAAAGTAATCCTATGGCCTCTAACAACTTGATTTTCAGCATATTATCATATTTAAGTAGGTTATCTTCAAACAGGGTTTTCTTAAAACAGATTAGCTTTGTTACAATTTACAGATAATGCTGATTTTAAATTAGAAAAATCATGTAAATTTATTTAAAGGAAAAGCACACATTTAATGCCAGATGCAAACCAAACTTTATGCCAAATATCTAAAGTTAAATAAACAATTACCAAGTAATACACCTAAGAGGTGTCCTAAGAGTATGTATTCCACAATATATCCTAGTAACACTAATCTTCATGTTGTCTATTCATTGATGCTTACAATAAATTATTATTATTACTATTATTACTATTACCTATCACATGTCACAAATACATTTATTGTTGTAGTATGTTCAAATCCAAGTAATGTTTACATTTAACATCCTTAAACTACTGAATACATAATAACATTAAAATATTGAACTGGAAGAAACTGAATATCAAAGTGTCTATTGCTAGAGGTAAATTCACAACTCTAAAATACTTACTCTGCTCTTTGAGGATAGAAAACAACTTCTTTCCAAGTACTGACCAAATCAAGTACATGTCTTTTATTGGTACTGATATGAAAAAACGGCCAGAAGCTCTTTCCATACTGTTTCACATAAAAAATAGCCACTGATTTACAGAACAGTAGACTGGCATAGAATGCTATTCTTTAAGAGTACATCTGCATACTATTGTCCTGAACATGTTCCAATGTCCCTGGACACATACCATATTGTCAATTTATACTGCTACTGCTCCCATTACCTATGGATATTCCAGCCCATTCAAAAAGTGCTGTTTTAACTTTCTAACTATAACTCAAAACTCAGAAGCCGAAAAACAAAAAAGTAGTAAACGTAAATAAATTTAAAAAAAAAACCTTTTGCATGGCAAAATTGCTATAGGCAAGAGCTAAAACTAAATGACAAAAAAGAAAAAAATCTACAACTCCTATCACATATGAGGAACTAATATCTTTAATTTATAAAAAGTGCCTAGGAATGTAGAAGAAAAAGGTTAGCAATTCAGCAGGAAAATGAGCCAAGTATACAGTCACAGAAAAAGAAATCTAAATGGTTTTTAAACATACCATTCCCAGTCAGATTCATAATGGAACACAAATTAAAACCAACTCTGATACCATTTCTTGCCTGTCAAAATGGCAAAAAAACTGAATAGCTGAACAACACACCACTGATAAGAATGTGGGAAACAAGCATTCTCAATCCACTGCATATAGGCATGGAAAATGGTATAATCACTAAGGAAGGAAATCTAGCAGTATCTACAAAAATCACAGGGGCCTGTACCCCCTGACTTAGCAATCCCATCCTGAGAATGTCCCCTACAAATATACCCAAATTTGTACAATTTAATATATTTATAAATGACATAATTTATGTAATTGCAAAACAATGGCATATCTTAAGTTTCTAGTGATCAACTGGCTACTGATTGAAAGAATTAAGCAACCTCTTAACACTAGGCTACTATACGACAGTTCCAGAAAAAAGAGAAAAAAAGGGAGCAATCTTATGAACCCATTATGAGAGACCTGTTATGTTGGGGGGGGGGGAAAAGTATGACGTATATATGTATATACTAGTTTAACTTTTATGTAAATATTATCCTGTTCTTTGTGTAAATACTAGCTACTTTTTTGTATAAGAATATATTTTTTCTCATATTTTCATAAACACTAATTACACATAGAGAGCATTATAGCAGATGGTGATTGGTGGAAGAAAGACTCCCTGGTTTGTATTTTTTAAAATAATTTCATTTTTGAACCATAATTCTTTCTAAAAATAATAATAAATATTGATTTTGCCAAATATTAGAGGGAAACTACTGCTCTAGATCTCTCAAATCATCTAGTACATTTCCATCAATAATTTAATAGGTGTTTCCAAACAGGGTGCTAAGGTAGTATCAAGGCCTGTACAGGGCCGGGTGCGGTGGCTCACGCCTGTAATCCCAGCACTTTGGGAGGTCAAGGCAGGCAGATCACAAGGGCAGGAGATCAAGGCCATCCTGGCTAACACGGTGAAACCCCATCTGTACTAAAAATAATAAAATTAGCCGGGCATGGTGGTGGGCGCCTGTAATCCCAGCTACTCGGGAGCTGAGGCAGGAGAATCGCTTGAACCCAGGAGGCAGAGGTTGTAAGTGAACCAAGACTGTGCCACTGCACTCCAGCCTGGGCGACACAGCAAGACTCAGTCTCAAAAGAAAAAAAGTCCTGTCTATACTGTACATCAAGGCCTGTACAGTCACTGAAAATGTTATTTGAGAACTTACTATATGCCAGACTCCTGGAAAAAAGATCAAGCTCCAAAATCTTATTAAATACCAGTATAACATGGTCAGTTTATAGCTAAAAAATGTATAATGTGTACACTGGATGTAACCAACAGTGTTCAATAAAAACTGATAGAATGGACCCACAACTAACAACATGTTCAATGGTGAAAGACTAAAAGCTTTTCCTCTAAGAATAGGAACAAGACATGATGCTCATTTATGCCACTTCTATTTAACTAGTACTAAAAGTTCTAATCAGAGAAATCAGAGGGAAAAAAAAAGAAAAGGCATCTAATTAGAAAGGAAGAAATAAAATTATCTATTCACAGATGACATGATATTATAAATAAAAACTCTAAAGATTCCACAAGCACAAGAATTATTATAACTAATAAATGACTTCAGCAAAGTGGCAGAATAAAAAAAAAATCAACATAAAAAATCAGGTGCATTTCTAAACATTTATAAGGAACAATTTGAAAAAGAAATTAAGAAAACAATTCCACTTACAGTAGCATCAAAAGGAATAAAATTCTTAGGAATAAACTTAAAAGAGCTAAAAAACTTATACACTGAAAATTACAAGATATTACTGAAAGAAATTAAAGACACAAATAAATGGAAGGACATCCTGTGTTAATGGACTGGAATAGTTAATATTGTTAAAATGTCTATACTACTCAATGAAATATACAAGTTCAATACAATCCTTATCAAAATCCCAAGGTAATTTTTTGCAGAAAAAGAAAAACCCATCCTAAAAATCATATGGAATCTAGGGACCAGAAATAGCCAAAACAATCTTGAAAAGAAGTATCCAATTACAGTCCCACACTTCTGGAATCTAAAACTTATTACAAAGTTACAGTAATAAAAACAGTGTGGTACTGGCAAAAAAAAAAAACAGACACAGACCAAATACATGAAACAGTGAAGAAACAAATTCTTGCATAAAAAGTCAAATGATTTCCAACAAGGGTACCAGCACTATTCAGTGAGGAAAGGGCAGCCTTTCCACAAATGGTGCTAGGAAATTTGGATGTCTATGCGCAAAAGAATGAAGCAGGACCTTCAGCTTGATCTATATGTAAAAATTATCAAAAAATGAATTAAAGGCCTAAAAATATATGAATTAAAACTATAAAACTCTTACAAAAAAATATAGGGCAAAAGCTTTACAACATTGGATTTGGCAATGATTTTTTTTTTTCTTTTTTGAGACAGAGTCTTACTCTGTCACCAGGCTGGAGTGCAGTGGTGCAATCTTGGCTCACTGCAACCTCCGCCTCCCAGGTTCAAGCAATTCTCCTGCCTCTGCCTCCCCAGTAGCTGGGACTATAGGTGTGCACCACCATGCCCAGCTAATTTTTTGTATTTTTTAGTAGAGACGGGGTTTCACCATGATGGCCTGGATGGTCTCTATCTCTTGACCTCGTGATCCGCCCACCTCAGCTTCCTAAAGTGCTGGGATTACAGGCATGAGCCACCGTGCCCGGCCTGGATTTGGCAATGATTTCTAAGTTTTGACACCAAAAGCACAGGCAACAAAAGTAAAAATAAAAATACATAAAAATTAATAATTTCTGTGCAACAAAGAACACAATTAACAGAATAACAAAGAAACCTATGGAATGAAATATTTGCAAATCATTACTTGATAAGGAGTTACTATCCAAAACACACACAAAGAACTTCTACAACTCAACAACAAAATAACCCAATTTTAAAAATGGGTAAAGTATTTGAAAAAACATTTATCCAAAGGTATGTAAATGGCCAAGAAAAGCATGTGAAAATATGCTTACCATCATGAATCATTAGTGATATGCAAATCAAAACAAAAGATACAACATTACATCCATTAAGATATCTACCATTAAAAAAAAAAAAACAGAAAATAACAAGTCTGAGCAAGGATGTGGAGAAATTAGAATCTTTGGACACCACTGGCTGAAATGTAAAATGGTGGTATGATCACTATAAAAATAGTATGGCAGTTCCTAAAAATATTAACAGAATTATATTAGGATACAGTAATTTCACTTCTGAACACATACCCCAAAGTATTGAAAGCAGGGTCTCAAAGAGATATTTGTATACTCACGTTCATAGCAGCATTATTCGTAATAACCAAAAAGTAAAAGCAGCCTAGTGTCCATCAATAGATGAATGGATAAACAAAAGGTGATGTGTATATGTATATATGTGTGTGTGCATGTGTGTGTGTGTGTGTGCGTGCACATGCACATGTACACATATACACAATGTAATATTATGCAGCCTTTAGAAGGAGGAAAATTCTAACACTTGCTACAACATAGATGAATCTTGATGGCACTATGCTAAATGAAATAAGCCAGTCACAAAAGACAATTGCGTGTGATTATAATGAACAATATGAAAAAGAAATTAAGGTACCTAGAAGAGGTACCTAGAGGAATCAAAGTCAAAGAGGCAGCAAGTAGGTACCTAGAGGGGTCAGAGTCACAGAGACACAAAGTAGAATGGTGGTTTTCAGGAGCTGGAGGAAAAGCAGTGTATTGTTGTTTAATGGGTATAAAGTTCAGTTTTGCAAGATAACAAGAGTTTCGGAGATTGGTTACACAACAATGTGAATGTACTTACCATCAATAAATTGCATAATTAAAAATGAATTAGATGGTAAATTTTATGTTATATATATTTTACCACAATTATTTTTTAATTTAAGAGGTAAAACTGATAGAAAGGCATAAACTTGCCATGTACTGCCATCAAATTCAGTCAAGGAAGAAAAGAGTGATAAACCAAGAAGTATTATCTTTGTATTCAAAACTTTACCAAAGAAATAGAATGCATGAATTCTTATCTCAAGGAACAAACAATTCTAAGGACGCAAAAATATAGTATCTGTGAAATATTCAGCTAGGTAATTTAGGCAAAAATTTAATCTTAAGAATAAATGGCACACCTGAAAAATAAGTGGGATTGATTTTAGCAAGAGAAAAAGGGATAGTATTCCAGCAAAAAGTATAAACAAAGGTAGAAACTGTGAAAAATAAGAATAAAGGGAAAAGGAAATATTAACATGGCAGGTCCAGCCTCACCAGCTATAATAAGAGCTTAAATCAGTTCTTAAGCAGGAAAGCAATATTATTTAAAAAACAGTAAATACCTGATTTGTCTGGAATTTGGTTATAGGTAAACCTAGGAGAAGTGGTGGCACCTGACAAGCCTAAGGAGATGCTATTGCAATTCAGACACACATAAAAGGGTTAGGATTAAGGAGTCAGAAGTAGAAATAGAAAAGCAAGGAATCAATCTAAAGAAACAAGACAGTAATAGTGACAGGTGAAATGCAAAGAATAGAAGTGAACATGACATAAGCAATAGATAACATTTTCTAGCCTATGAAACCAAAAGGATCCATTCATTCAAAAATTACTTTTGAGCAGCTATCATGTGCCCAACACTCTTCTAGACAGAGGATATGGCAAGGAATAAGGAAGATAACCTCCTTATTTCCACTGAGTTTACACTTTGGTGGTGAACATGATAAAAAAACAGTAACAGAGAAAAACAACTGATATTATCAGAAGATTTTAACAAGACCCAAAAGTACTTACCATTAATAAATTGGGCTTCATCAAAATTAAAACCTTGCACTCTTCAAAAGACACTATTAAGAAAATGAAAAGACACACACATAGAAAAAGTAATCACAATGCATACATCTGACACAAGAACTTATATCAAAAATATAGAACTCTTATAACCTGATAAGAAGACAACCAATTAAAAAAAAAAAAGACAGAAGATTTAAGTGGGCGCAGTGGCTCATGTTTGTAATCCCAGCACTTTGGAAGGCCGAAGGCGGCAGATCACTTGAGGCGAGGAGTTCAAGACTAGCATAGCTAATATGGTGAAACCCTGTCTGTACTAAAACTAAAAAAATTTTTAAATGAGCCAGTCAGGATTGCGCACGCCTGTAATCCCAGCTACTCGGGAGGCTGAGGCAGGAGAATCACTTGAACCCAGGAGGCAGAGGTTGCAGTGAGCCGAGATCACACCATTGCACTCTAACCTGGGCGACAGGAGCAAAACTCCATCTCAAAAAAAACCAAACTGGAAACAACTGAAATGTCCATTAACAGCTAAATGGATAAGCAAATTGTTGTATGTCCTTACAATGGACTGCTACTCAACAATAAAAAATAATAAACTATGATATACACACAACACTCACTTAGGAATTGTCAACAATCTTTAAACCGGAAGTAAATCCAGACTTAGACTAAGGTTGACATAAGAGAAAGCTAAGCCAAGAGTCAAAAAGAACTAGCTCCCTAAATGCACTGTGGAGACACTGAATTAACTCAACCCTAAAGCCTGAACTACCTCAGCACAGTTCAGTTATGTCAATAAACTTCTTATTGTTTAACCAAACTGGCTTGAGTTCTCCGCAATCAGGTAAATTACAGATTATATGATGTAGCTCATATTTCATGATTTCAGTATTTGCCATTTAACAGTAACATCATTTAACTGGAAAGAATGAAGATTCATGGCAAAGAAAATGATAGATACCAAAGGAAAAAAAAAAAAATGAATGGACTGGAACACCCACTGTGGATATGTGACTAGGAGTAAAAAATATAAAAGATGTAACAAGTGTAGACAGAGTTTTGAAAACAAGTAAATACAAAAGTTAAATATGACTTTTGCAGAAATTCCCAAGACGAAAGGCTCACTGGACCCTCAAATACATAATGCAACCATTGGTTACCCTTTCCCCCTCGCTACGCTCTCAGTAAAAACAGCATTAACTACCAACAAAGCTCTGACAATAATTCCAGGTTTCCTTTGGTGATGAAGAACACAGAAGAAAAACAGCAGGTGCGAAGTTAACAAGAGGGAAGCTGACATTTGTGAACAACTATTTCCCAAGATGCTTTGTTACACAATTTACATACACTGAGTTCATGTGATCTTCTCAACAACAAGAGATTGTATCATCTCCAATGCATACATTTAAAAAATCAAGATCCAAGGAGCTTAAATGCTTAACAAGGAATCTCTACAACTTGTAAAATGGTTATACTGGTATTGGAATCTTTATCTGTCTGACACAAAAACTACCTTCCCACAAACCACCTGATGAGAGTAAGCACCAAGAAGTTTGTCACTGTGTGTCCCTTTGTCCAGCCTACCCTTAAGGAAAGCATTAGTTACTTCCCAAAAGAAAAATATGTTCACTAATGATATGACCGAGTATTGAACATTTTTTAAAGCATCTTAAGCCTGTTTAGTCTTATCTCTAACTCCAGGTATTAAACGATTTGGTGGTCTCAGAAAATGACAGCAGCAGACATGGACATTATTTAAAAGAAAAAACAAAAACGCTAGGAATGGAGATAAAAAGAAGTATGTAGAAAAGACATGCCTCTTGGTTTCATCAAAATTATCAACAAGATAACATAAAAAGGGTGGGAAAATATGAAAATATATTCTTCTGATAGAAAACCATCAAAATTTATAGCTTTGTTTGTGATGGGAAAAAAATGAAAAGAGCCATAGTACCCACCAATAATGAAGTATTGTAGAAGAGAAGATGCAATATAATTTTTGAAAATAGGGACAGCTACATGGATATTGGTATGTGTATTAAAAGTTTTCTGAAAATAATCACCAGAGGAATTAGCAGGAGGCTTTCGGTTTTTATTTTTCTACTTTTCTATATTATTAGAATTTTCTACTATGCACATTTTTTATAAGAACAGGGATTATATGGGCCTCTTTCTTATATATATATCTCAATATATTATAAAATTGTACCAAGTATATATTTATAAATTATGAATAGCTTTCAGTATTTATCAAGAGTTTTAACAGGTAACTGACTGAAGGGAAAATCTACTCATTTAACATGTGACTAATACTTTTACATATATCTGATTTACTCCTAAAGTAGTAATGTTATTCTTATACTATAAATGAGAAAACCACCTCGGAGTCACTTGCTAAGGGTCACTCAACTGAGAGACAGAGGTAATCATCTATCCTTTGATTTTCCCAATTCAAGTTCCAAGGTGCTTTTCATTACACTACAAGTGCCTATGCAAACAAGAAGGTATTTTAAAGTTAGAATATACTTATGTAAGAACTTCTATTTATATTTAGGTATGTCTTGTCTCTTTCCAAAAAGGAATTGAGGCAGTTCTTTCTGGAAATAAACCCTACAGGAGAAACACAAGTAGAAATAAACATTAAGGCAAAAGGAAAAAGAAGCATTTTCCAAAAAGTTAATCTATAATAAAGATGGAAGTCCTGAATACTTTGCCTTAGATGGATTACTTAGATAGATTTGTTTCTTGGTTTCTTAGATGTCAAAGCAAAGAGAAAATGGACAACTATACATCTTCAATAAAATTCACAGCATTATCATAATAAAGGAAAACAATTACTTAGAAGTTTAGCCTTCCCTAGTACTAAGACCAGGAGGAATACTTAACTGCAGGTTCTCATAAGGGAGGACTCATAAAATACAGTGTCCAATGTCCTTAAAAATAAACAAATATCAACTCAATAGAATAATGTCAAAACTAAATTCACTTAATTTAATTCTTCAAGTATTGCTACCTATGCATTACCTAAGTACTACCATAGCTCAATGAAACAAGTCTTTAATAGCAAAATGTCTTTACAAAAAATTATCAGAACAAGTCATTGTAATGAGTACACCATGTTTTATACTATAAAATAGCTCCTTTAACTTAAATCTTCAAAATATTTCACTTTAAGATGAACTAACTTAGAAGTTATCATTAGTAAATTAAATAATATGTAAGTGCCATCATTTTCAAATGTTTACTCTTAAAATACAATATTCAAAATATGAGAGGCTACAGTCCAGGCTCTGGAACAGTGGTTTTGATACCAGGTGTTACTGTCCTCCCCAGCAAGCACTTAGATAGGTAAATACAACATAATAGGAAATTACTCCTATGAGTTAAAAGTTACTATAAAGTCAGTGGACTGGCATGGCTTATGGAAAAAGGGTCTGGAAACATACTGTTTCATAGGTGGTTAGTATTCAATAAATACTTAATGCATGAGAGAACAGTAGGAAATGGTGTTACAGAAAATTAACTGATCCACATAGCTAACAACGATGAAGTAGCCAAAGACTAACCACTTAATGGAGCTAGGATCATACCACCTATAAGAACAGAACCATGTATGCCCTCCCTAGCTTTCAATATAGTTTTGTAGGGTATAAAATAATGTCACATCACTCTCAAAATCCAGTCCCTTCTCCAAAATATCATAAGGAAATGACTGCTATGAACCATATAACTTTTTTCCAATAAATTATTCAAATGACTAATCTACATTGAGAAAACCCAAGAAGCTATACAATTTTATCTTTATAAAATTATTTGACATTATTTTAAAAAGCATGCAAGGGATTACTGTTTAGCTTCATCATGTGTTTAAAACAATAATGAATAAACTTCAATGCAATAAATTATGTGAAACTTCTCAAACTACAACCCAAAGCTTTCAATGTCAACTATTTTATACTAATAATTCATAAGCAATCTCACCAAGATATATTTTAAAGAACACATACAAATCAACAAATACAGATTTCCTAGAATACTTAATAAAGCAAAGAAGTATAGTCTCAAGATAAAAAAAGGGAACAAAAAAAAACCCCTTCTAAACTCACACTGTATTAATCTGAAATCACTTCACCACCTTTTATTATTTTATACATATATGCACACACATCATACATATGCCCACATGAGCTTTCCACTTAGATGAAAATCTCCTAAAAATTGAGACAGGTACAAAAATGTATTCTATATCCTACACCCTTGTAAATACAATTGATCATAACTTATTCAAAAGGAAAAAACATCTATTGTTGTCAAAGTTAAAATGTGCTAATTTGATCTCTAGTAAAATGTTATCAATTAGTTCACTCAATATCAATAAATCATTAACCATTAGAACACTGACTATCCTTAGTTATAATCAATCCCATTTCCAAAGGACTAGCAAAAGTATGAAGGCAGATTATGGACATGTATTTTTACTTTACATAAAACTATATGTTAAAAATGAAAACTAGAAAAAACTCCATCTGTAGTGAAAGCAAATATTTTGTTTTGTTTGATTTTACCAAAACTGTGTATGAGTCAAATACTAAGCTACTAACCAATTAACTAAGCTGTTATAGAAAAAAAAAAGACTAATTTTTTTTTTTGGGGGGAAATAGGTAGTTTTGAAATCCAAGTTTTAAAATCAACATATATGTTTAATGTGTTTTTCCGTTTTTCTCCTTTTAAGCTGTTATTAAATTATTAGCACTTCTAGCAATCAAAGAAATTTAATGCAATCATTTTATCCTTATGAAAAATTACAATGGTTGAACTTGTTAATGATGACACTACACACTGATAAGTAAAATATAAAAGTCATTTGGTAGGCTTAATATTCACTTATCTCCATTCCAAACTGGGAAATGGTTGGCTATTCCTGACCAACTACACCTGCCACCTAACAGAGTAAATCTTCTAACCCATACATCAAGTCACAGGACTGGCTAAAATTACAACAAATCCAAACTGGAAAAAAAGACCTCATTATCCATATTTATGAATATAACTTATAAATGGAAAATGCAAAATATAAGGGACCAACATATAGATACCACACATTCAATCTAAAAATCTGAAATAACTTGATGTGAAAATATAGCGGAGAATATCTTAAAAGTTAGAATTGAATAGTATCAACCAGTTCATCAATGACCTCCTTAAAAACTAGTAAAAACTAAATAACGTATTGATCAGACACATATACAAATGTAACAAAATGGAAAGAATGATAAACATAAAATTCAGGATAGTGGTTAATTCTGATTATCTCTGAAGGGGAGTCAAGATGAGAGAAGGGAGGAATGCATAGGTAGATGAAAGTTACTGATAATATTCTAGTTAATAGTATAGATGGAGGGTTCCTGAGTAAATGTTTAAAAGCTTTTAGCTAAATTAACTTCTATAATAAGATTATGCCTGGACCAATTACCACAGTACATCATGAACCAAACATTATAACTAGTAAAATTCTATGTTGCTGAGGTCCATTTTGAAAAAACTAATTTATATTCACTTACAGAAATTCACCTTTTATAAATGTTACTTCTAACATTATTATTAAAATATCAACAAACTCCAATCTTTTTAAACAAATATTCAAATTAAAGGAAGGATTGTAGAAATGACTTCAGAAAACCAAAACCAAAATCATTCTTCTCCCCTAAATCAGAGTAATACTACCATATTGGTTTCAAGTTACTGTCCCTCAAAGGTAGTTCAGGGCAAACTGTTTGTTTATTGTTATTGTTGTTGGGTTTTTCTGTGACAGAGTCTCATTCTGTGTCGTCCACGCTGCAGTGCAGTGGCATGATCTCAGCTCACTGCAACCTCCGCTTCCCAGGTTCAAGCAATTCTCCTCTCTCAGGCTCCTGAGTAGCTGGGATTATGGGTGTGCACCATCATGCTAAGCTAATTTTTGTATTTTTAGTAGAGATGGAGTTTTGCCATGTTCACCAGGCAAGTTTCAAACTCCTAACCTTAAATGATCCATCACCTTAGCCTCCCAAAGTGCTGGGATTACAGGTGTAAGCCATGTGGCCAGGGCAAACATGTTAAATAACAATCAAAAAAGCAAAAAGCAAGGGGAAAAAAAGTCTATAGTTAGATTATGAAATGAATCCGTATTAAGATCTTGTAAATTTCAAAAAAAAAAAAAAAAAAGCTTCAAAAATAGATATCAAATCTTATATAAGAACTTCTAAGTCAAACCACCTTAAAATGAGGGCCAAAGCAAAACATATAACAATTTGTAAGCAAATTTTGCTTAAGTCAAACTAGCAATATCTGTATATTTATATTCAACATGTTATTCTAAAATTTCCCAAGCATAAAATATATTTATAGCTAATAGTAGTCTATAAGTCAAACATTAATGTGAAGACAATGCAACATAATATATTTTATGTTTTATATTTACATTTCTGAATGTATAAAGGAAGAAGATTTAAGGTTACCTAAAAGTATCAAAGTCAAACATGGGACTTCATATAAAGACAAATAGACAAATTACTAGATTAAAAAATCATGTTTAAAATGCTTAAGTACTAAGATTCGTTATTCCTTTGACTAGAAAATAAGTAATTTCAAATAAACTCTTATATCCAGAATTCTGAGGACAAAATGACTGTTAACTATTTATGAACCTGAATAAAAATGTGGCAGTATTTAAAATACCAAAGGTTGAGACATTGAAAGCTAGTAGTGGTCAAACCTTTGCTCTTAATGTAAAGGAAAGCAATATAACTGAAATTTTTAGAAGTAGTCTCAACTGTCAATTTATCCACACAGGAAGCTAACAAAAGACAAAAATATCATCCTTCTGGACTTTAGTCACATACTCTAAAGATGAAAGGGCAGGGGAAAAAAACCATACATACAAAAACCCCAATGATATTATCTCTTTATATTTTCTTTTAATGGACTTGATTAGAAAGGGTTACCTTAAAAGAAAACATAATAAGTACTTATGTGCAAAGAGTTAATTCGAATTCATTCAAAATTACTTAGTGAGGTAAATTCCCAAATTTTACCATGAGGGGACCTACTATATGCCAACCTCAGTACTATGCACTTTATATCCACCATTATATTTTACAAATGATGTGACTGAAGTCACAATAGAAGCTTGTGAGAAATGGAGAGTCTAATGACTTGTAAAGCCTGACCTACAGTACTATCGGAAATTGCTTATTAGTACCATTTCCAAATACATAGTGATAACAAAGTCAGAATGAGTAAAGTTTAATATTTTATTCAACAGAATGACTTCTGGTAATTAGGGTAAAAAAAAATTAAACACCAAAATTGCCCAAGAACTAGGAAATAAAAATCTTCTGTGCTCCAGTTAAGCTTCCATTCTGACTTCTAATTCACTGTACATCAAAGAAAATCAACTTGCCCTGACACATAAGGTCTATTCCCTTCAGTGATGAGGCAGGTGTTGAGGCCAGAAAGAGAGCCTATTTTCCACAGCCTTTTACCTTGTTTGATCACTGGTTACTTTTGATCTGACACTGCCCTCTCTCTAGTAATGACTTCCCCCTCACAGACCCTACCTCACATCTGTCAGAAAGAATAAAGGGCATCAAACTGAGACCTGACATGGCCTATGGGCCATGCGATGTGCTGCCAACAGAATGTTCCCCAGCTCCCACAATTTTCAATTCAGTTTCTTTTGTTCTGGTAGGTACAGGGTTAGGGTACCAATGACAGCAGAAAGGATTATGCACCAACTGTGAAACCAAGCCTTCTTGAATGTGTATCTTTTATCTTTGCTTCTTCATCTTCTTAAATGCTGCAAACTTCATGATGGTTACTATGAAATACATATTCAACAAGTGCAATAGAAAGTTTGTTTAAAATCCTTTTCCAGGAGAAAACAAAGGACACAATGTATTATAATTCAACTATAAAGCTTTAAGGAAAAAAATTTCAAACCCATGGTGTGAGATTAGTAAAGGCCAGCTGTCAAAGAGCACGTTAATGGTTAAATGAAACCACTGAAGTTTTACGAGGACCACTACTTAGTGGGTACTGCCATTCACTGTCTAAAAATGGAAAAGTCCCCTACAACAATGCACGTATTCACAAGAAGTAAACATTTCAATTGTTAAATTACAAATTCTACAATACTGGTGTGAGAATAAGGTAAAATTGAAAATAAATTCCACTAGTCTTGTTTAAATAATGTGGTGAATATATACAACCTTTTTCTTAAGGCATTGATGATAATAATTTTTAAATGTTAGAAATTAGAAAAATCAGATCAAATATCATTTTGATACCATTTTACCCATAATTTTTCACTATCATTAAAACATTTTATGAATTCTTGAATATAAATATTTGTACTCCCCAAGCCCCCCAACACACATACAATGATATATGGCTCATTATCAGGCATGCAATAAAGAGATTTGTCAAAAAGCAGGCTTAGGGGCTAGTATTATTTTTAAGGTTAAAACACCATCTTTAAAAAAAAAAAATAGAGCCTTTTTAAATTTTGAAAACTAGGACCAGAAGAGGAAACTGCATGATTATAAGTTACATGCAAATTTAATGAAAATATAGAATTATAATGCATAAAAACAAATAACCTTAGATATATACAAATACAGAAGCTCAAACATAGACAGTAAGCACTAAGGTGATTACAAGTTGATGATAATAACTGGAAGTTCGTTTCTACAACAGCTGACAAAGGTAAGCCTTAACAGAAAGGGGGAAGGTACCCATGTCTGAAGAATTAACCTGTGACACTAGGCAAAAGCACACACTAGACTGAAAATGATTTACCCCTTTTGAAGACCAGATGTGAAATACCTCCTATTCTTGTACTGATCAGCAATCAGCATAATTATTCTAAAAAAAAAAAAAAAAAACCAGTTCTTGACTGTAATCTAAAAACATCGTAATAGAAAGTATATTAGAAAAACATAATTGTTTTAAATAGATTTTAATATATGAAAAAAGATTATTCTTATATACTTGGACTAACTTTACAGCAGAAAGTCATAAGGGTATACCAGAAAAATATATTACTTCTAGAAGGGGGAAAAAAAAAACACAATTTAATCCAAGGATAAACAATACAGTTTGAAAAAAAAATAAAAAAAATAAAAAAACAAAACAAACAAACAAAAACAAACAAACAAAAAAAAAAAACAATACAGTTTGGCAGAACCAATACCTGTCCAGTTTTTTGCCCTCTCAAGTCGTCCAAATGTCACTTAATCCTCCAAGAAAATGAAAAAACAAACTGCATTATTCTAACAAAATATCTATGCTTATTCTTCGGCATTCTTTTCTCATTTTCGATTCTACAAAATTGTTAGAACATATTAAAGAAAAAATACTAAAATATATGGGAAGAATTTATCAAATTAAAACCTAAAAATTTTATATAAAGTATTTAAAAAAAAATTCATCTTCACTGGCAGTCCATTTCAGAAAGTATTTTTTTTTAAATACTTGCCAGTGTAATTTCTGCATGGTATATTACTCTCAAGGCATGCAATGCCAGTGCTCTGAACTAAATTTAATACCAGATCTGCCTGATGCATTTTATTGGTACCAAGCAGCTAATATTTATCGAATATTATATATTATATCTACCTCTTTCTAATTGCAACAATAAAGTAAAGCTCTTCTGAACAAACTCAACCACAGAAGCAACTAGCTAACTTTTATCTTTTCAAGAATCAGGTAATTAAAGTATAACAAAAGAAAAGAGACCACTCTTCATAGCAGTCTTGAGAGATTTTTGGTAGGGTTGCCTGAAAACAGAAGGATGAAAATGCATTGGGGGAAATACTGAAACAAACCAAATATCCTCAATGAGATGTAAACCATGTAAATGAAAATATATAATAGGTAATTTGTAATAAAAATGTTTAAAGCCCTAAGTTTCAACTTTCACTTTTAAGAAATCATATCCTAAAATCTACCTAATTCTTAAACAAAACACACTTATTTGGGATTTTACTTCTTCAAACTATCATTACCATTCTTCTCATATGAATGCTAATGAAGAATCACTTGATACTGCTATAGAATAAAATACATTTCATCTAGTCAGTTAAAAAAAATTGAAGTTTATGTCCTAAAATATATACTTTTATGTATATATTAAAGTATAAACAGTCATGTTTAAAGTTACTGACACATGTCTCATTTAAAATGTGACTTTAAAGAAACTCCTTCTTCCTTATCTCAAAAAGAATCTTTCCAGAACTAAACCAAAAGAACTTAAATGTATAAATGGTTCCTCTTCATTGGCAGTCCATTTCAGAAAATTTATAATTCATACACTGAAAAAAATTTATTTTTAAGAAGTTCTAACAACTATCCATTTAATCAAAACATTGAAGAATATACAGATTTCTTTAACCAGCATGCAAACAATCTCATTCCCATTCTAAGGAGTTACATGGGGAAACATTACTAAACTAAAACTCTCAAACCTACAACAAATTATCAGTGGGTTAATAAGAACCAACTAAATACTGGAAGCTGACAGAATACAGGAAAGTAAAAATGTGGGGTAATTCTCAAAGAATATTTGAGAAAAAATAATATTCAGCTAAGCTTGACAGTAGTAATGAACACATTCTGGAAGAAACATAAGAAGAAGAAGTGAATGATAAATGGACAGGTACGGAAAGTGATGAGACAGAGACTAGTAACTGAAGCAATCTTTGAAACGAGCGACTACAGATTTCTGAAATGACAAAAACAGTATTTTGGAAAGAACACTCCTGGATTGTAGATATAATCAATAAAAGTCAACCTTTAGAAACATCTTAGTTCATGAGTGAATTCAGAGGAATATATACAACATATCTTTATCCTTTCATACTTTCATCCATTAAATTCTTCACCAAAAAAAGCTTAAAACAAATATAAACTACAGAATTCATACTACATAATGAAACTGCCTACAATTATATATGATAAACAGATTTATCAGTATATTAATGGAGTAAGGGCATATGTGTGTGCATGAATAAAATTACGTCCCACAACAACTTAAAACGAAGTAGCAAACTACAAAATTATCTTCAAATACTCAAATATTAACCTAGTAAAAAGATATGGAAATTTTATCATGTTCTCAGAGGAGTTAAAATGAAAAGCTAGCAGAACATGATGCAAACAATTTTATGACCTCTAAGCATTCGCTTGGACATTTAAACACTAATGAATATAAATATATGCCTTCTTATAGTCTCAAAGATATTCAGTAAAAAAGAAAATAAGAACTCTGATTTACAATTACTTTTCTTTGTATTACAGAGTCTCAATATATTTATTTATATGTCTTCCTAAAGTAAATGATAACCATCTAGATTTTATGCTCCCAATTAAAAAATAACCAATGAAGATCTGGTAACAGACACTACAAAGTTTTTACCCCCAAACTCTCCTGAAGTAACTTGAGTATTTCTACCATCATACTTTAGAAAGAAAAATAATAAAATACGGCAGCACTAAAGAAAATTACTATACTGATGTATTCTGCAACCTAGATGTGGCTACACAAATTAAGATGCAACACAAGAAGGATTGGAAAAAAAAGTAAGTATCAGAACTGTATGGACTTATCTGGCTTTTACACTTCTTGGCTATTAAAATCTAGACGATCTAGTCAAAAAGAAAAATCTACCCAAAACTCATATGACTACTCATCTTTCTATTGTCTATCAGGTAACTTTATGTTCAAATCTTTGAAAATAATTTCAAGAAAGACAGCAAAAGAAGACAACCTGCCTAATATGAGTAAACAAAATCTGCAGCACTAATAGAAACAGTATTTAGCACACAGGTTTAGACAGGAACATCGCCTATGTATCTTTTGCCTGAAGACAGGGTTGCCTGACAAAGGCCCAAGTGGCACAGAACATTCTCGATAATGTATCTTTGTGATAATGACTACAGTAAAATGATGGAAAAACTGCATCCTATTACCTGGAAGCCAAATTTAACTACAGTTTGTAAACTATATTTATGGAGGCAGCAAACCACATTGCCATGTATGTACCTATGCAACAATCCTGCATGTTCTTTACATGTACCCCAGAACCTAAAATGCAATAAAAAATATATATTAAAAAAAAAAAAGCTGATTCTCCAATTCTCATTCCTTTAAGCCTAATCACTGAAATAATTGGGATTAACTCTTGGATATTCTAAAACTGTAGAACCTCATTACTGTGGATAAAAACATAAGCCAAAACTTCTTACTAGATTCAAATAATATAACTCACTTGTTGACTGACAGGCTAGAAAGGTAGTTCAGGAACATACGCTCATAAACGATAGGCTTAATGTACTCCTAGCATGCCACTGCCATCTAACCTTATAAAATTTTTGTTTGCTAAGCCTAACAACTCAACTCTTTATCTCAACCCACTATCTCCTATTGCCAACACTTGAGCACAAAGCCCAAGACTGCACTTTCATGCTTGTATCTTAGTGATAATTTGTTTTGCTTCAAATCTCTGATTTTAACAGGTAGTCAAAAAGAAAGCAAATAAAAATTAGACTTTTATTTAAAAAAAAAAACAAAAAAACAGGACTTAAACTACAGACTATATAGGTGGGGGGGAAAGTACCAGTAAAAGAATTGTAACACTAGGAATAATCTACCAATTATAAATTTTAAACCCAAAAGAAGCACTTTTGAATTTGATCCAAAAAAATACATATTTTTAAAGAATACTTAAATACTATGTGGAGTTTCCTATTTTTAAGCATATTCTGCATTATTCACACTGGGATATCTTTATCAGAGTTTTTAATACTAAGCTAGCTTCCTCCTGAGATCCTGTTTGCATTTGGTCATCTAATATTACTAAACTAATATAATTAAGCAGGCAAATCTGCTGGGTAAAAAATAATGCATTCCAAAAAAAACTTATTTGGATATCATCCAAAGTCACTGTCTATCCTCTATAAGACACTGGCACACAGGGAAAGAAAAAATACACATTCATTCTTTATTGCTTTCTATGCCTTCAAATGGCAGCATATAATTCACTTATGTTCCTAGCAAGATATCTGATTTAAAAAAAACAACAACAACAGCCTTAAGAGAAAGACACCAATAGACTAAAAAGAGAGTAAGAGGATAAGATCTAGCAAATAATTTAAAATGAGTAAAAATGTGTTTATTCTTCAGATTGAAATTATACCGTCAAAAACTTGTTTTAGGCCAAGCACGGTGGCTGATGCCTACAATCCCACCACTTTGGGAGGCCAAGGCAGGAGAATCGCCTGAGCCCAGGAGTTCAAGACCAGCCTGGGCAATACAGTGAGACTCTGTCTCTACTTAAAAACAAAAACAAAAACAAAAAAACTTATTTTAAATTAAACCGGATCTTTCAAATACTACTTTAACAAAATAAAACTGATTTTATTAACGTAAAAATATGCAAGTCAACATAATTCTGACAAGAATTATATTCTACTTGACCAGAATTAAATGTTAATTAAAGGCTGGGCGTGGTGGCTCACACCTGTAATCCCAGCACTTTGGGAGGCCGAGGCGGGTGGATCACGAGGTCAAGAGATGGAGACCATCCTAGCCAACATGGTGAAACCCCGTCTCTACTAAAAATACAAAAAAATTAGCTGGGCATGGTGGCGCGCGTCTGTAGTCCCAGCTACTCGGGAGGCTGAGGCAGGAGAATTGGTTGAACCCGGGAGGCGGAGGTTGCAGTGAGCCGAGGTCGCGCCACTGCACTCCAGCCTGGTGCCTGGTGACGGACTGAGACTCTGTCTCAAAAAAAAAAAAAAAAAAAATGTTAATTAAAGACAATTATCCCAAAAAATACCCTTTGAGTACATTACTGACTTTGGCTGGATAAATTTGATACACAAAGAATAGCATCATTAATGTGCTAACTAGATCAAAACAATTTACTTACTTGAAAGTGAAAAAACATTTGATTCTTTATCTTTAAACTTTAACTTTTATTTCATAAAATATGTCACCAAAATATTTTAAGTGATACATTTTTTTAAAGCATGCTCAATTCAGTAGTAACCCATCTGTCACTAAACTAACATTTATTGAATGTCTATTATATTCCAACACTAGGAGGGAAGGATAAAAAGATGAGTGCATACTCCTGGCCCTCAAAAGAGCTGACACTCCATCAGCAAGATACATCTTTAAATCACGATTGCAATTACCAGTAGAGAGTGATTTGACATGATCTAGAAAAATTTGAAAATGTATATATCTTAGCACCATATTATACATACTTCTAGGTATATGCCCGAGAGAAACTCTTGAAGATGAGTACAAGAGATTTGTACAATAATTTTATTGCAACACTGTCTCTGATAGTAAGCCAGTAGAAGCAATGTAAGTGTCCTTCAATAGGGAATGAATAACCAGGAGGCTGATACATATAATAGAATACTAACAACGAAAAAGAATGAATCATATTCATTTCAGCTAGCTCTCAAAAATAAAAGTAAAAATGCAAATTACAGACTCATATATACTTTGTGAGACCACATATTTAATCATATGACACCAGATATAAATTACATGTGACCACAAACTAAATAAATACCACATATCATGGTTATCCACATACACATTAAAATATTTTTTGAAGCATTTTAGATCATCACAGCAGTTGTTCTGCAAGGGAACAATGGGACAACAGCATAAATGTACGACTACAGAGACTTGAAGTTTAGTTGCTTTATTAATTCAAGAAGCAGCAGCAAATTTAATAAAATGTTAACTGTCAATTTCTGGGTGATGGGCATACAGCTGTTATTACTCCTTTTTGTATTTTACATTTTTCTTAATTTCTTAAAATAGCAAAATAAAACAAGACATTAAAATCTGATCACACTTCACATTTGCTAAAATCCCATGCTATAATTCTTATTACCTAGAGACTTTCAAATTCCACAGCATGACACTGAAAAAAATTAATAATCTGGTCCCTTTCTTCTTTCCAGACCCAAATATGAACACTTCCCTACCACCCAGCCTACCAACCTAGTGGCACTATAACACTCACCACTTACTAAACATTCCCCATATTTTTCTGATGCCTTATCTTTGTTAATGTTCTTTTCCATTACTGCAATTACCTTACCCCAAAATATGTCTCTTGCATAATCATCACATCACTATATATAATTCAAAACCCAGTTCAAATGTCACCTACTATTTATAGGATTTTCAGATTCCTCCCTTATCCCTTACATAAGAATAACTATTTTTGCAACTGGTGTTTCTATAGCACTATCATGAGACCAGAATCTCCTCTCTTTGGCAATATAACTCTTGTTTAATGCTTCAACACCTCTCACAGTGCCTGGCACACAGTAACTGTTCAAACGTTAACTGAACTGAATGAACATCTGAAACAAGTGTTAAGGAACAGAGTACAGAGTTATCAGTTCATGAATTCATTAAAATTTCCACTAAATCTTCTGGACAAAAATTAAATGGTAGAGCTTCTGAATCCAAATGTCACAAAAACATAAAATACTATGTTTGCAATACAGAGAAGCTTTGTATAAAATACTGCAATTCTATTATTAATTATATTCATATTCATATAGGATTAAGATCAACACTAAATACTAGCTTTCCTCTTTGATAATTTCAGTAATTTTCCCAGAAAAAAGTTTTGAATACACTTCCACTGGTACTTGCAGCTTCTCCTGAAATCAATTATCATTCTAAAAAATGATTTTCTACTCCTGCTAGTAATTAACTTCTTCCTTTAATGTCTCACAGCACTGGTCCACACGTGTTTTAAAGGCAGATAATATCTTTTGGAAGCTGCTACTTTGTTCAAAGATGTGTGGATTAGCATTACAGGTAATGTATCCATGCAATCCAAAGAGCTGGAAATGAAAGGTTTGGGAATCTTAACAGATCTAGATTAGAATCTTGACTTTGACATCTATCTGTTGTTAACTTCTCTATGCCTCAATTACCTCACTGGTAAAATGGGATAAAAATAGCTACTTCATGTGGTAGTTATGAGGATTAATTATATAAAACAGCATAGTACCTGGTATATTAAAAATACTCAATAAAAGATAACTTGTACTAAATATTTTCCATTACCAACAAATGACAGCAAAATTCTGAAATGTAGTTGCTATGGTCTAAAGGACTGTGTACCCCCAAAATCCATATGTTGAAATCCTAACCTCCAAGATGATGGTATTAGGAGGTGGGATCTTTGGGGAGTGATTAAATCATGAGGGCAGAGCCCTAATAAATGGAATTAGTGCCTTTATAAAATAGGCCCCAGGGAGCTTGTTTGCCTTTCCACCATGTGAGGACACAGGGAGAAGGTGTCTATAAACCACACACCAAACCTGCCAGTGCCTTAATCTTGGACTTGTCAGCCTCCAGATCTGTGACAAATACATTTCTGTTGTTTATAAGTTATCCAGTTTATGGTATTTTGGTACAGCAACCCAAATGGACAAAGGCAATAGTATACAACAATAAGATGAGGTTCAGTATCTTTAGGTCAACTCCGTTAGAACGCTATATTCAAATATCACTGCTCACTGGAAACTACCATTCTGGGTTTAAGTAAATGTCCCATCCATTAAGGGGAAAGAACACTGAAGGCAAGTGTATACGCTGGATGATTTTGGAGACTACAGTGAGTACTTAGCCCTTTTCTACAAAATCCTTCAAAATGTAAATTATTTATGTCTGGTATTACAATTAAACTCGCTTCACAGGGGGTATTTGAGAAATAAGACATCAAGAGTATAGTAGCGACGGGAACAAACAATCTCCTTACTAACTCATATATAAACCCATTAACATATTAACTCTATGGTCAACAGTGAGAGAGTCAGGAAGTGGAAGCTTTCACATATGCTGAATTAACTACTGCTATTTAAACTCTGACACAAATGTTTATCTTATATACTACTCTAGTTATCAACATGGCTACCAATCTTTTCAGCTAACTGCTACAACAGCCTCAAATCACAGCAAAGAGCGAAAAATAAAAATAAATAATAAATAAAAATAAAACATTAAACCGTCAGTGGCTAACTGGTGAAATCAGACTGGGTGATACTAGGCATTGACAAAGCCCTATTCAAATTAGTAAACTGCAGAAAGCAAATAATAAGCTTCAATATCCTCTCCAATAGGAGAGGATGAAAACCTTTATTGAAGCCTTCTTGTGTTTTGGGACCACAAAACCTATTTGGTGCTTTACCTCTTAATCTCATTTAGTCTGATCCTCATAAGAACATGTATGAAGTAGCACTGTACCCTTTCTGCAAGGAAGGAAAACAAAGATTTTTCCTAAAAATAACTAAATAAAATAACTAAAGCAAGTCACCTGAGTAAGAAACAGCAGGATCAAGGTTTTAAATGAATTCAGTGCAACTCAAAAATGGTGTCTGCCTCCATCTCTACTTAAAATGCTTTCGGCCTGGGGAGGGAAAAAAAAGCCTGGAGAGGTGAATTTGATCCTATATCATTCATGTAAGCCTCCAAAGGATAATTAAATTTAAAAGAATATTGTTACTGCAGCAGCCAAAGGACTCTAATAGAAGTTACAAAATTATAAAACTAGTAAAATATCAATTAAGAAACTGAAAAAGTAAACAGTCACAATTAACTTTCAGGTAATCAACTTTCAATGAGGAAATTTCATCATTTCCCTATAACCTTCTGAAATCTATTTATAGTACATTACTATTTTACTGACAATTGAGTAATCTATAATAGTTTACAGCCCAATTCTTCAGAGTAGAAAATGTAAAAAATAGACCAAATACACACATAACATATACAGATCTACATAAAAAATGCTGACACTAGGACATAGCACAGAAGTTATTTTTGAAATAAAATTCCAGTACTTTAAAACATCAGCCTACATAACAAATGACAGATTATTTATCTGATCTCATTGTTTTACAATTGAATAAAAAGCCACCCAAAAAGTTTCTCTGTCCAAAAAGTAGAGAAGCAGAATTTGGTGCAGGGAAAGTAAGAAGCAGAGGAAATACACTTAACTGAGGTTTCTAGATCATTAATAACTATACGCTCAAACTAAATATGACTTAAAAATTGCTTTGTGGCATGCACTACACAGAAGTGATATAAAACCTACCTCTAGAAGAGACAGATACATACAATATGCTAGACCCTCACTACAGTTGTACTCCTCAAATCTATTTGTACAGTCAACACAAGAGTTTTATACCAAATACAAACTTTACCTATGAAGGTACATCACATTTGTCTCACTCAAAAATAACTAAAACAGAAACTCATTCTCTTTGGGAAAATTCTATATCTAAGTCCTATGCTTCACTATAACTCATTTAAGGCAAATCATTTTCCTCACTTTCCACATGAATAAAACTTCTCCCTCATAAACACAAGAATCCTTCCCCTATTCTAAAGTTTATCTTACTTAAACCAGTGCCACAAATAAGAATGTTCTACTATCTTACCACTTTGTATAATATGGTAACTTCATCCTGTAGCATTCTAGATACAACTAATATTGTGAATTACTTAGAAGAAATGTTCCCATTAAGGTCACATAAAGGACAAAAGTGTAAAATAAACCATAACATAAGCAGAAACTTGTAGAGGCATGACATCCTTATAGTTACATCAAGGACATAAAAGCTATGTCACAGAAATATACAAAGACAATGCTGCCATCTAAAGGCCAAGATATAATATGAAAAGATGTATGTATACTCAAATACTACCAAAACAACTTCAGATTTTAGTCAGCAAAGTTTATACTAACACTATGCTTTGATTATTTTTAGACTATGTAATTAAACTCTAACACTTTTTGAGAAGATTCAGTTTATTAAGAGCATTAGCAAAATAATTTGGCTAATGATCAGTATTTGTCAAAGCATAGGTGAGATTCTTATGGCATTCTTTCTGACACGGTGTTCTCTGTACATATCTGTATTAGCTGCTAATTTAAAATATTTGTTGTTACATTAATAAGAATACATGTCAAAACAAAAACATCCTAACTACTTAAAACTGTAGCTTTGCAAGTATTTAAATATTTCTCCTTGTTTCATAAATTTTAAAAATATAAACTTCCTATGAGAGGTTAGTTATCAATGTCTCAATTACCCAATAAATAGTTCAAATGATTCTACAGTCCTTTTTCTAAGAAACTTAAATGGGAAAAACTGTAGTGAATTAGCCTTTAAGACTTAGCAAAATTACTTCAAATTTCCAATGAAACAAAAACGTTTAATCAAGAAAACTAAATACAAAACTGATTCCCTTAGCATTTAAGTATATAACATCTTTTCAATGTACCAAAATTAGAAAAAAACTAATGTGAACATAACAAGAACCTTCAAAACAAAACAAGTTGCTTTCTTTGGGAAACCACTGGCTAAAAATTGTTTTATGTGCCAATAAAACTATTTCTCTATGCTTACTCGACAAGAAAAATACAAGTCAGCAAATATCCTATTTCTTGAGGAATAGAAAACTTCTAAATTGAGATCGCCATCCCTTAATTTATCTTGGATGTAAAGTGAAACCCAAAAGTTAGATAACAAATACAGTTGTGATGCCATAAAAACTACTATATTTTACATGTCTCCTATAAGTCATAGTTTGCACTAGACAATTTAAAGATACTATGTCATTTATTTCTCAAAACTATAACCAGCAAATAGACAGATACCAATAACCTCATTTACAAATGAGGTAAAAAGAACTCGAGTAACTTTCCCAAGGTCACAATGCAAGTGAGTAGATATCAATAGTAAAAAATTCAGTCTCTCTAACACAGAAGACCTAACTCTCTTTACCAAATCTTACTGTCTCAAGAATGACTATTACATAATATTTATTAAATGTTATAAATTCCAAGGGTCAATAAAAAGATCTCTTTATTTTTGAAGTACAACTAAAAAAGCAAGTCTTCTTTGTGGTATACTATACGTTCAGGACTACCCTGACATTTTCAAATACAGACATGCATTGCTTAATGACAGGAAAATATTATGAGAAATGTGCCATTAGGTAATTTTGTAGTTGTATGAACATCACAGAATGTACTTACACAAACCTAGACCAAACAGTCTACTAAAGCCCTGAGCTATATGATACAGTTTTTACTGTGCCTAAGCTGCAAAGCTGAACAGCATGTCACTGTATTGAATACTGCAGGCAACTGTAACACAACGGTAAGTATTTCTGTATCTAAACATAGAAAAGGCAAAAATACACTATAATAATCTTACATGACCACTATTGTATATGCTATCCACTGTTAACCAAAACATTGTTATATAGCCTATGACTGTATGTATGCTATTTTTCAATTTTGAGAACTCCTACTGGTGCCTCCTAGTGACAACTTTTTCTTTTAACTGATATGATGTACCTATCAAATAAAAACGTAAATGCTTTGGAATATTATTCAGCCATAAAAATTAATAAAGCTCTGATACATGGTAAACACAAACGAACCTTGAAATCATCATGCTAAGTGAGACATCAGAAATAAAAGACCATATATAGTGTGATTCCATTTATACAAATATCTAGAATAGGAAAACCTCATAGAGATATAAAGTAGATTAGCAGTTGCCAGGGACTACAAGAAGGGTAAAATGGGGAGTGGTAGCTAATGGGCACAGGGTTTTTTTAGGGGAAATGAAAATATTCAAAAATTGGACACTTGTAATAACTGCACAACATGGTAAATATACTAAAAACTGATGCGTTATATACATTAAAGAGAGGAAATTTATTTTATGTGAATTACCTCTCAAAAAAATTAAAAGATGTTTAAGTATTATACATTAAGTACGTCTGAGTTACCCATGTATGTGCTTAAAATATAAAATCTATGTAACTGCCCATATAATCTGCTCTAATTTACTGAATCCCATTTTTTATCATACCAAGTAAAAGGCTCTATTTTACAAGAGTACATTTTTCTGGACATTAAAAAATTCTAATTGTCTAGAATTATTATAATCCCTAGAGATACGGAAAGAACTACAACCATAGACTTATGTTTGGCAAATAAATTTGATTTTTCCAATTTACCAGCATTAGTTCACTGTCCACATTCGAAAAGACACATTAGCACATGCTGATGAGGGATTTTTAACATGCAAGTAGCACATACAAACACCATCTATTCAGTTAAAAGATCAAATCATCACTTTAAAAGAACTTTTGCTTTAAAGCAAAAGTTCTTTAAAAGATTTCACTTTCAGTAAAATCATCACTTTAAAAGAATTTTTGCTTTTGACAAAGTAGTATTTGAACCACAAGAAAACAAGCAGAAAAAAAAATTACAAATAATAGAAAGAATTCGAAGGTAAGGAACAAAATGAACATGAGGATGAAAACGAGTACTTACTAATTTGTTTTCCTGCATGTATATTCTCTGTAATTTCAGACAGCCCTTAGCTATGACGATCATGCCTTCATCTGAGATCTTGTAACATTGGCCAAAATGGATATCTTTGAGTTCTCTGCATTTTGAGCCCAGCTGTAAACAAAGAGATTTAGCTGAATGCTCAAAACATAACAAAGGCAATATTATTTCCAGTGAGATTTTCATATATTTTTTTGAAAACAATCATGTCAGAGTTAAATATTTGTTACTTTTAAAATAAGATAGAATGTAAGCAATCCATAATTTAAAACAGTACTGTATAAACATTTTTACCTTCCTCCCTGCTTCAACTAACTCATACTACATGCCCACCAAGGTACACAGATTACTTAACAGTTAAAAATTATGTATTTATTACTCGAGTATTTTTTTTTTTTTTTTTGAGACAGGGTGTCACTGTGTCACCCAGGCTACAGTGCAGTGGCTCAACCATGGCTCACTGTAGCCTCAACCTCCTGGCTAAAGAGATCCTCTCACCTCAGCCTCCTGAGCAGCTGGAGTACAGGGTGCATGCCACCACACCTGGCTACTTTTTAAATTTTTGTTGTAGAGCTAGGGTCTCGCTATGTTGCCCAGACTAGTCTCGAACTCCTGGGCTCATGCAATCCCCCCCACCTCAGCCTCCCAAAGTGCTGGTATTACTGGTGTGAGCCTCCGAACCCAGTCTCTTTTAGTCTTAATAATCAGGAAAAAAAAATTACCCTTAAAGGAATAAATTATGGTGTATTCATAAAATTGAATATTATATAAACATTAAAATTGGAACAAACATTTGACAAAAATGTATATAACTTTTATAGTATAATCAAATTTTATAAAGAAATTATGCATATTTAAATGCATACATATGTATTTGTGTACAGAAAAAAGACTAAAATATATACCAAGGTGTTCACAGTGGTTAATCCTGACAAGTACATGAGTTTTTATTTCCTTCTGCCTATGAATCTTCTCTAATTTTTGCAATAAACATTATTTTTGTAATAATCTTTAAAAACTTCCAAGTTCTGTTTCAAGTGAAGTAATGAAATCGGAAACATGTGGGAGTTCAGTTAATTTACCAGGGGTGGTGATGGATATAAACTATGTTAGTCTAATCCAGGCTGCGCTACAACCAATTAAATATTCCTATAGAAATGTAAACTTCACGAAGACAGTGGTTTGTCTATTTTGTTAAATAAGGTATCTCTGGTGCCGTGTATCTTACACTTAGTTGACACTTAATAAATATTTGTTAAATGAAAAATTAGCTGGGTGTGGTGGCACACACCTGTGGTACTAGCTACTCGGGAGGCTGAGGCAGGAGAATTGCTTGAACCCAGGAGGTGGAGGTTGCAGTGAGCCGAGATCGCGCCACTGCACTCCAGTCTGGCCCCTGGTAACAGAGCAAGACTCTGTCTCAAATAAATAAATAAATAAATATTTGTTAAATGAATGAAAAAGCCGATCAGGATTATGCACTTTAATTGGGCATATACATTTTAAATGGGCAAATACAAGAAACCATGTTGTGGCCTCATATACTACTAAGTTCCAGTTAATCCAAGGGTTCTAACTGGCCCAAGGAGATAATTCAGGGGGTCCAGGAAAGCAGATTTTTAAAAAGGACACGTTCATTTTTTTTTATGTTATCCTCTAAGTGAACTTCAGCCTTTCCTTATTACATGAAAAACACCACAGTAGTTTAGCAATACCTGAGACTTTGTAAGCAATAGAAATCAAAGATTATTTCATATATCACTGTTGCAAATACCTTGAAATATTTTCCTTCATTAGTGTTCATCATGCTCATTAGATATCAGATTTTATTGAATTCATTAAAAGAGGCATATATATTTCTATAACAAATGTACGATGGCATGTCACTGGACCTGAGAAAACTAAATCCAAAGACAATAGTGCGAAAAGCAAACAAGTCTACTGAAGAACTCTAAACACGCTCACATATGTCTGGCAGTGAGGCTGAGATTGGGGCTAGAAATACTAGAATTCTTGAAAGTCTGCTTAAAAATTAGTTAAACCGTTAGATCACCTCCCCATTACTGCATACGCAGACCTTCCCCTTTTTCCCACAATGGCTAAAAACTGTATTTCTCTGGGGAGAGCAAAACATAAGAGTTTTTGGACTGGGGTATACCACACATAGCTGAGAATCAAAAAACACTGCTGAAAATATGGGGATGTGTGAAAGTGTATACAGTGAAAATGAGAAATTCAAAGAAATAGTTCTATCCAATTTTCCAGGATGAAAGGGTATCAACTTCCAGACTGAAAGGGCTCATCCACATGTCCAGCACAAATGACAAAATAGACACATGGCAATGCAAATCATTATAAAGTTTCAGAAATATGAGTTTAAAGAGATTCTACAGACTTACAGAGATAAACTTCACGGAAAGCATTAGAATGAAAATGCATCAAACTTCTTAACAAAACTGAAAGAAAGCAACAGTCCAATCCTATCAAATTCTGAAGAGAAATTATTTCTAACCTAGAATTCTGTACTCAGGAGTCAAACTATGAATTAAGTGTGAAAGTAGAATTAGAGACATTTTCAGACATATAAGTTATCAAAAGATTTACCTCCCATATACTCTTTATCAGGAAAGTATTGGAATCTGTGCTCTACAAAACATGAGAATACACCAAGGGAAAGGAAACATGACATCTGGGTAATAGAAGATCTAACCCAACAGCAAGAGGAAGAAAACCTTAATAACAGTGGTAATATACTAAGATGACCACTAATACAATCACACTTGTATAGGAGAAGTCCAGACTAGACTATTACAGGCAAATCTGCTTTAAGGCAGTAAATTTAATTAAGTATTCACATATAGACATACTAATGCAACTGGAGGAAAGCTTTGGTCTTCATTAGTGTTAAGAGTATAAAAACTAGGTAAAGGAAAAAAAAGAGATCTATTAATTCCAAGTAGGTACATAATTGTAAAATGTAAATACTGAATACTTATTTAACAAAAATTATAAAAGAATTATGTTGGAAGGATGAGAGGATAAGACACAAGGGAAGGAAGTGTGAGCTAAAAAGAATCAACAATAAACAGTCAAAAGTGAATAAATTTTTTAAAAAATACAAACAGATATAGTAGGGGGAAAATGTTTTCTCATTCGGTAGGAAGCCTAACTAGTCTAATTCCTAGTCTCTCCACTGCTTATTCTTTATTTAATAAACTGGACATTTTCAGCTCGTAAGTATATATACTTCTTCCCATTGCGAATAAACTACACACAGGGAGCAAGCTATCTTTACTTCTCTATTTGGGGCTACTCTGCTGGTCAGCATAGCCAATGACTAGTCAGTTAACCAAACTCCAGAGTCGGTTAACAAACCCATTTATCACTGTTTGTAAGCAACATTCTCTACCTTAGATTTTCTGAGTCCTAAAGTTGATATCTTGCTCCTCCATCACTACTTCTTTGTCATACTTATCAATCTGATAACATCCTGAGCAGTGAAGAGGAGGCTCTGTGAAACCTCAACAGTTAATATGACAGCTAGAAATACTGAGAAACAAAAGAACAGAATCTACATATTAACAGAAGGAATGAGGGAGGTTTTTGGTGAAGTCTTAAACATCAATGTGAGTAGACAAGTTGTAGAACGTCAGGTTAAGACACGTAACTCACAGCGCTGCAGACTGGGGAAAAAAAAATTTAAACTGACTGCATGGTGTTTTGACATTGAAAAGTAGCTTTGGTGGCTTTATCTATAAGGAAATAGCTTTTCATAGAGGCCACATGGATAACCACACAAAGATGAGAACCATGTGGATGGCATATGCAAAAATTACCAGCATGTGAGGCAGTTAGATACGGGGAAGAGTGCCTCACAGGAGAAGCTATTATGATTTACTACTACTGAGTAAAACCATAATTTACTCTCACTGCAGAAACTGATATTCTGTTTCAGACATCACTGGATATAACTGGGAAGACTGCACCTAATCAGTGCCTATCTGCACCAATCACCATTGAGTCATCCATAAATGTCTTAAGTTCCAGACTACCCAAGCACTGTAAAGCCAATTGTTACAACTGATATATTTACCAATTTGGCTGATAGTCTTTAAATTTCTCAATGTTGCTAGAGACACTTGGAGCTCTACTCTATCAAAAGGGAAAAATCCTGGTTAGTGCCCTGGCGTCCCAGCTGAGACACGAAAAAGATGATACCTTGGGAGCAAAAACAATTCCCTAGAATAAGGCCTATTCTAGACCATTCAAGTTAGAAGGATTTGGGAAACATCTTGGGCTTTCCACAAAATAAAGCATAAAACTGAACATAAATAAGATAAGGATGATCATTCAGTAACTGTAATGCTTGCTTTAGAAAAATATATTTCTGGTTTTCAGTCTGGCATATAAGGACTTTAGAAGTTGCTGCTCTGTTCTAAAAAATAAAAAGCTGAACAAGCTGAAAAATTAACAGTTCTTTTTAGATCCATCAGAGAAATGAGGACACAGACCAAACCACTGCTGCAAAACTGCAGAAACAGATAGGCATATAGAGAGAAGCACAACTCAGCACAAGAGAAATTACTACCAGAAACCTCAGTGGGAACCAGGGCTGGAGTAGGAAAACCTGAACTGTATTTGCCAATACTGGAGGCACAGCGTGGATAAGTCTGACAATTAAAAATTCCAGGGGGACCTAGTTATAAGACAACACTCACGCTTTTGTGAGTTTATCTAAAGGAACTCTTCTAGGTCCTCAGGGAGAATACTGGAGAGAAATCACCTCATGCATACAGCAGTGAGAGGAGAGAAGTAACCATTTTGAAATATGCCAGAGCATTTTATTATTCTTAACAAGGCCTGTTCTCAGGAGGAACTATTTTACCAGAGCCTAACCTGTGGGAGTTTTGTCAGAAGCCTAACCTTCCTAGGGGAAGAGAAAGATTGAACTCTAGCCAGCTCTAGTCTTCCATACAAGGAAAGGGAAATATCAAACTCCAGCCCCCTCTAGCCAGCCTAGTCCACCGAAGCGTAGGGGAAAAAATAGAAGCACTGATGAAGGTAGTCCAGTGGCATAAACTTGCCAAAAGATTAAAACCTAATCCTAAAACTATAGAACATTTCCCCCTCTCCCCCACACCTAACCATTACTAAAGGCCCATTCACAAAAGTTGCATTTCCCAGTATAAGCTGAGTATCCCTTAACCAAAATGTTTGGGACCAGAAGCATTTTAATTTTTGGATTTTTTTCAGATTTTTGAATATTTGCATTACATTTATCAGTAGGGCATGCATAATCTGAAAATCCAAAATCTGAAACGTTCCAATGTGTATTTCCTTTAAGTATCATGTCAGCACTTAAAAAGCTTCCAGTTTTAGACTATACTAGATTTTGGAGTTTTGAGTTAGGGAGACTCAAACTGTGCATTATGTCCACCTTTCAATGAGAAATTACAAGGCATACTAACAGGCAAAAGACATAATTTCAAGAGACTGAAGAAAACATCAGAACAAGAGTCAGATATGGTAGGAATGTTGGAATTATCAGATCAGAAATTTTTTAAAACTATGATTAATATGCTAAGAGCTTTAATGAAAAAAGTAGGCAACATGCAAGAACCAACAGGCACTATAAAAAGAGACATTAGTAGATTGGATATGGCTGAGGAAAAAAGTCTGAGTTTAAGAATATGATAGAAAGTTTCAAAACTGAAAATCAGGAGAAAAAAGACTGCATAAAAATGAACAGAATATCTAAGAAGCACAGAAAAACTACAAAAGGTATAACATAAGTGAAAAGTGAATATCAAAAAAAAAAGAGAGAGAAACAGGAACACAGAAACATCTGAAGTACTCATGACAAATAATTTACCCAAATTAATATCAGACACCAAATTACAGATTCAAAAAGTTCAGAGAATACCATGCAGGAAAACTGCAAACGAACAAACAAAGAAAAAACTACACCTAAGCATATCATTTTCAAAGTACAAGAGATCAAAGGTTAAAAAAAAAAATCTAGAAAGAAGCCACAGGATAAAAACACCTTACCTACAGAGGGGCAAAAATAAAAATTATATCCAACTTTTCCTTAGAAACCACGCAATCAAGAAGAGAGTAAAATATTTAAAGTTTCAAGTGAAAAAAAACCCCACCAACCTAGAATTCTATAGCCTGTGAAATTACTTTCAAAAGTGAAGGAGAAATAAAGACTTTCTCAGACAAACAAAAAATGAGGCAATTTGTTGCCACTAGACCTGCCTTCCAAGAAATGATTAAAATAAAAAAAAGTTCTTCAGAAACAAGGAAAATGACATAGGTCAGAAACTTGGATCTATATAGAGAAAGAATGCATAAGATAAAGAATAATAAAGGTAAAATAAAAACTTTTCCTTATTCTCAATTAAGGTAGCAGATAACAATAACAACATAATAATGCATTTGATCATGTACACACATATACATGCTCATATAGAAGTGAAATAAATAATATCAATAATATAAGGGATGAAAAACTTTATTTTTGAGACAGTCTCACTCTGTCACTAGTCTGGAGTGCAGTGGCACAATCTCAGCTCACTGCAATCTACACCCCCGCGTGTTCAAGCAGTTCTTGTGCCTCAGCCTCCTGAATAGCTGGAATTACAGCCGGACACCACGGCACCTGGCTAATTTTTGTATTTTTAGTAGAGACAGGGATCTCCACGTTGGCCAGGCTGGTTTCAAACTCCTGACCTCAACTAATCCACCCGCCTCTGCCTCCCCAAATGCTGGAATTGCAGACATGAGCCACCACACCCAGCCAAAAAACTTCAAAATATTTTGTTATTATAAGATATTTTCATTACCTGTGATATTTTCACTACCTGTGATGCAGTACAAAGTTATCTGAAAGTGGATTTGAATTAGTTATAAACATATATTGTGAATTCTAGAATAACTACTTTAAAAAGTAAAAGAAAAAACTATGACTGCTAAGAAGAAAACTGAATCATTAAAATGCTCAATTACATTCACAAAAGGCAGAAGTATGAAAGACAAAAATATTAGCAAAGAACTAAGGCAGCAAAGAGTAAACTTTAACAGATATGGTAGCTATTAATCCAACCACAGAAATAATGTCTTTAAACATCAATGGTCTAAAAATAGCAATTAAAAGACATATTGTCAAAATAGATCAAAAACCAATACCCAACTCTATGATGTCGACAAAAAACTACTTCAAATAGACAGAAATATATAAATTAAAAGTAAATGGATCAAGAAAGATACGCTGTATTCATATATATTAATTTCAGACAGAACAGCCTTCAAAGCAAAGAATATTATCAAGGATAAAGGGGATATTACATAATGATAAAGGAGTCAATACTCCAAAAGACTTGGTAATCTTTAAAGTATATGTACCTAACAACAGAGCATCAGAATATGTGAAGTAGAAAATGACAGAACTAGAAGGAGAAATAGATGAATTTACTATTATAGCTGGAGACTCTTACCACACGATCCAGTGTACACCTTGGTTTTTACCCAAAAAAGTTTTTAAGTTATGTCCAAATGGTTCTATTACAAAGATACAGGCACACATATGTTCACTGCAGCACTGTTGACAACAGCAAAGACCTGGAACCAACCCAAATGCCCATCAATGATAGACTGGACAAAGAAAACGTGGCACATATACACCATGGAATACTATGCAGCCATAAAAAACAATGAGTTCGTGTCCTTTGTAGGGACATGAATGAATATGGAAACCATCATTCTCAGCAAATTTACATAAGGACAGAAAACCAAACACTGCATGTTCTCACTCACAGGCAGGTGCTGAATAATCAGAACACATGAGCACTGGAGGGGAACATCACACACTGGGATCTGTTGGGGGGTGGGAAACTAGGGGAGGGACAGCAGTGGGCAGGGAAGTTGGGGGAGGGATAACACGGGGAGAAATGCCTGATGTAGGTGATGGGGGATGGAGACAGCAAACCACCATGGCATGTGTGTACCTATGCAACAATCCTGCAAGATCTGTACATGTACCCTAGAACTTAAAGTACCAAAAAAAAAAAAAAAAATTATGTCCATACAAAAACTTATACACAGAAGTTTATAGCAATTTTATTTATAATTATTAGAACTTGTACATGCCCAAAATGTCCTTCAGTATTTGAATGGATAAACTGTGCTACACAACAGACAATAGGGTTATATTAATTACTAAAAATAAATGAGCTATGAAAAGACATGGAGGAACCTTAACTACCTACTACTAAGTGAAGGAATCCAATCTAAAGGGGTTATATACTATATGATTCAGATCACAGACATTCTAGAAGAGGTAAAACTACAAAGACAATAAAAAGATCAGAGGTTGCCAGGTGTTAGAGTGGAGTGAATAAATAGGCAGAGCACAGAGGATTTTCAGAGCAGTGAAGACACTCTATACTGTACCTGTAATGGTAGATACATGTCAAGCTCATAGAATGTACACCACCAAGAGTGAACCCTAACATAAATTGTGAGCTTTGGAAACAATTATCAATGAAGGTTTATCGATTATAATAAATGTATCACTCTGGTGGGGGATACTGATAATGGGAGGGACTATGCATGCGTGGAATAGGAGTATGTGAGAAATTTCTGTACATTCCTCTTAATTTTGCAATGAATTCCTCTTTTAAAAGTCAAAAGAGCATTCACAAAAATTAGCAAACAAAATTTCAAAATTTCAATTAATTCAAAAATGGTCTGAACAGTGAATAAAACTGTAAATTAAGAGACAACTGTAAAATGAGAGAAAAAGTACTTAAAAACAATCCTTCGGAAATGCTTAAGAAGCATTACAATTATTAACTAAAATAAAACTAGGAATAGCCATAACTTCAGACAGAACAGATTTCAGAAGAAGAAAAGTTATCAGGGACCAAGAGGGACATACATAATGATAAAAGAAACAATACTCCAGGAAGACATAATAATCCTTAACATGCATTCATCTAACAAGAGAGTGTCAGAATATGTGGAGCAAAAACTGTTAGAACTACAAGGAAAAATAGATAAATCCACTATTAGAGTTAGTGATCTTAATATCCTTCTATTTGAAATGGACAAATTCAGCAGGCAGAAAATTAGTAAAGACATAGTTCAACTCAATAAAACCATTAATTGACTGGATATAATAGACCACTTCATCCAGTAGTAGAATACACATTCTTCTCTAACTTACATGAAATATTCACCAAGACAGACTGCATTCCAGGCCACAAAACACATATTAACAAATTTAAAATAAAAAGTATACAATGCTGCTCTAAGACAATAAGCTAAAAATGAATTCCAAAAAGATGACTGGAAAATACTCCCATAACTTTAAAATACTCCCAGAGATTTAAATAGCACATTTCTTAATAACATATGGGTCAAAGAAGAAACTTCAGAAGAAATTTTAAAATATTTTGAACTAAATGAAAATGAAAATAAAACTATCAAAATTTGTGAGATACAGCAAAAGCACTGTTTAAAGGGAAATTTATAGTTATGGATGCTGTTGTAAATGAAATCGTTTAGGTTATATTTCTTTTGGGGTGTGTAGAAATACAACTGACTTTTTTTTAATCTTGATTTTGTATCCTGGCACTCTGCTGAAATCATTTATTAGTTCAAATGGGTTTTTTGTGGTTTCTTTAGGGTTTTCCATTCATAAAATAATGTCATCTTCAAATAAAAATAGTTTTACTTCTTCCTTTCCAACTGGAAGCATTTCATTTCTTTTTCTTGCCAAATTGCTCCTTAGAACTTCCAGCACAATGTAAAACAGGATTGCCAAAAGCAGGCATTCTTGTCTTGTTCTTAACAGAAAAGTTTTCCATCTTTTATCACTGAATATGTCATTTGTGGGTTTGTCACATATGGTCTTTATTATGTTGATAGGTGTTTTTTTTTTTTTCTTTTCAAGAAAGGTTATTTATTTCACCAAATGTTTTTGTATACCAATTAAGATGACTGGGTTTTTTTCCCCTTCATTCTCTTAATATGGTATATTACATTGATCAATATTTGTATGTTTGAGCCACCCTTGTACTTCTTGGATAAATCATAGTAGGTCACAGTGTAGAATCCTTTTAATCTGCTGCTAAATTCAGTTTGCTAGCATTTTGAAGATTTTTACATATTCATTAAAGATACTGGTTTGCAGCTGTTTTTTGTTTGTTTTGTAGTTTCATTTTTGTAGGATCTTTGGCTGGCTTCAGAATCAGGGTAATGCTGGCTTCACAGAATAAGTTAAGAAGTGTCTCCTCTTCAATTTTTTGAAAGAGTTTGAGAAGGACTGGTGTTAATTCTTCTTTAAATATTTGAAAACATTCATTGGTAAAGCTATTTGGTCCTTAGCCTTTCTTCATTGGCAATTTTTTAACTGATTCAGTCTCCTTATTTATTGTAAGTAAATATTTTCAGATTTTCTACCTTTTTATTTTTTTGTTAAGAGATGAGGTCTTGCTATATTGCCCTGACTGAAGTGCAGTGACTATAACCTAAAACTCTTGGGCTCAAGCAATCCTCCTGCCCCAGGCTCCCAAGCAGCTGGAACTCAGAGTTTCTACTTCTTGGCTAAGTTTTTCTGGTTTCTGTATTTCTAGAAAATTTCCATTTCATCTAGGCTATCCAATTTGTTGGTACGTGGTTGTGGTTATTCATGGTTTTCTCATACAATACTTTTTATTTCTATAAAGTCAGTAGTAATGTCTACTCTTTCACTTATGATTTAAATGACAGAATCCCTAAAATATAGGGATATATATATATTTTAGGGACTCTGTTGTTAGGTACACACATGGTTATAATTGCTATATCTTCCTGACAGATTAATATTATATATTTATCAATATATAATAATTCTCTTTGTCTCTTTGATCCCTTTTGGACTTAAAATGTTTTTGTTGTTGTTGTTGTTGTTATTTGATAATAAAACAGCTACTCTAGCTCTCTTTTGGTATGGAGTATCTTTTTCCATCCTTTCAACCTCTATGTAGTTACTTTTATCAGTTTTCTTTCTTCTTCATATGGCTTTCAGTTACTGGCTAGTATCTTATTTCAGCCAGAAGGACTCCCTTTAGCATTTCTTGTAGGGTAGATCTATTAGTTAACAAACTCCTTTAGCTTTTGCTTATCTGGAAATATCTTAATGTCCCCTTGAATGTCCCCCTATTCTTTAATAGTATTGACAAATACAGAATTCTTGCTTGACTTTTTTTCTTTCAGCACTTTAAATATTGTCAGCCCACAGCTTTCTGGCTTTCATAGTTTCTGACGATAAATCAGTTGTAAATCTTATTGAGGAGTGCTTGTATGTAATGAGTTACTTATCTTTTACTGCTTTCAAGATTCTGTCTTCAACTTCTCACAATTAGACCATAACGTGCCTCAGTGTAGACCTCTCTGACATTATACTACTTGAATTTATTGATTTTCTTGGATGTATAGATTCGTATCTTCCACCAAATTTTGAAAGTTTGGGCCATTATTTCTTCAAATATTCTTCTTGCCCTTTTTATTTCTCCTTTCTTTCTGGAATTACTAACATGTGAATGTTCTTCTGCTTGATGGATGTCCCACAGGTCTTTTAGGCTCTACTTACTTTTCTTCACTCTTTTTTCTTTCTGCTTCTTAGACTCAATAAATTCAATTGTCCTATCTTCAGGTTTACTTATTCTTTCTTTCACCTGCTCACATCTGCTCTTGAATCCCTCTGGTAAATTTTTTATTTCAGCTCCAGAATTTCTATTTGGTTCTTTTCATAATTTCTAACTCTTCAATGATATTCTCAATTTGTTCATACATTATTTTCCTTATTTCCTTTAGTTCTTTGGCCATGGTTTCCTTTACATCTTTGAGCATATTTCAGATACTTGATTTAAAATCTTTATCTAGTAAATCCAAGGTTCAGGCTTCCTCAAGAAGGGGTTCTATTTATTCTTTTTGTTTTAATGGGTAATACTGTTTTCTTTGCATGCCTATAATTTCTTGTTGAAAACTAGATATTAAAATATTAGATTATGATGTGATAACTTGGGAAATTAGATTCTCCCCACTTCCCTACGTTTCACTGTTTTTGATTAATCAAGGCTTAGCTAGTGTTCAGCCAGTGTTTTCAAAGAGATTTCCTTGGAAGCCAAAGCTTAAAAACAAAACTAAAACAAAAAACAAAAGCACTTATCCTAGTCTTTGCAGACTGGCTCTGTGCTGGGAAATTCCTTTAAGACTTAACCATACCATTCACAACTCTGCCTTGGCCTTTACTTCCTGCTTGTACTGGGCCTAGCAAGCACACAGTGATAAAGTTTATGGTCTTCTTAGGTCTTTCCTGAACATATGTCCTGCCCTGGACATGCATGTGGCTTTCTAAATTCCCTTCTATACACTGAGGCTGATTGCACTAATTTCAAAACAAAAATAAAAACAAACTCTCTGCCAGGCTCTTTCTCCCAGGTCAACTGTATTTCTTCCCATACTCTATTGCCCAAAAAGCTTGCCCAAAAGCAAGTTTTCATTTGCTTGATAATGTGTTCAACCAATGCCCACTTATTTCCCTGCCTGACTGGGTTCAGATTAGGTAAAACAGATATACAAGCACCTGCATCAGCCCTTCAAATAGCTCTCCGGTAGGTTGATCAGACAAATGCAATAATTTGCAAATAAGCTCTGCTCTGCTCCCTCTGGAACAGGGCATCTGGGTCCCACACTGTCATCTTCAAGACTGTCATCTTCAAGACTGTTGCCAAGCTGCAGAAGGAATGAGGCTCAGGCAAATAAAAAAAGCCACAAAGCATTCCTTCCACCTTTCAGTTGTCTTTTTCTTGTCTCAGCATTCCTTCAGTTGGTATAAACCTTTGACATTTAGGTTCTGATAAAGTTGAATCTGATAGTTTAGGCTTGTTTTTCAACATTTTTGTGGAGAGGTAGGGTTTTAGAGCTGCCTGCTCCAACATTTTGCTGATGGCACTCTAAGTAGTTATTTTTAAAGATCTAAAAATTGATAGCATAACCAGATCAAAATCTACTAATGTAACATTTATTATTTTTGTACCATTTTATCTTTAAAAAGCCTACAATGACTTATTTCCAGAAATTTCTACTGAGCTCCATGAGTTGAGTGTGTTAAACTGCTAAAACTGCATATAATTAGTCACATACAATTGCAACTTAATGAATATAATTTCTTATATTTTAATACTTTGACTATTATTATTGTTTGTTTGCTGGCAAGTACTAAATGATAACAAAATATTAGGAAAATTGAAACAGCTTTTTATTCTTCATTAAATATTTTTCCCCTAGATACATAATTGTAGTTTTAAAAGATGTATATAATAGAAATACATTCCAATGGTAAAATTGAGTGACCATTATGAAAATAAAAATATAAATATTTCAGGGTGGTATTTCAGAAAAAGGACAGTATTCAGCCAAAAGCAGCCTGACTTTTTTAGGTGCTTCACCATGTTTAAGAAATACTGTTAAGCAGAACCCGATACTTAAAACATCAGAGTCTACATCTATTAGAGCTCCAAACTGAAATGCTTTAAGCAACTGTTTTTGTAAACAAACTGACAGAATTCAAAAAGCACACATATTTGTTGTCTGCTAAAGTCAATCAAAATTATGGCAGTTATAAAGAAAACATATTCTAAAGAAATTATCAATAAAATTTACATACTTCATTCTAAAACACTTGTCAATTTTTACTTACAAAAGAGGTAAAAAACAAAACCATGCAATAATCTGTAGAATCAACAATTCAGTCAATTGCTAAATTAATGAGTTCAAGAAAAAATAACAGTCCCAGTAAAATTATCAATTATAGCTGGTTCCCTCTTAGGCTTTTGTAACTTTATTATACATTTTAACATAACATTGTTAGTTTACTAAAACCATAATATAAATCTATAGTCAGATTTATGAAATATCACTGGGTCATAAATTAATTTAGTGAGTGGGCCAAGGCCAACATTTATTTAACATAGTAGTATAGAACAGAATAGATAATATCAATGAGCACTGCACATAAGGATATGTATTGTTTCATAAAACTTTATTTCTATTTTATGTATATATGAAAGCCATTCTCTTTCTACTATACCCTTCTATTTTATGCATATATGAAAGCCATTCTCTTTTTACAATACCCATAACACTATTCCATCAGAGGAAAAGAGTCTATTATGAAATCAGACACACCCTGCTACAGCAGTCTTAAGTACAGGATAATATTCTTTACACTGCAATGAGATCCTATGTAATTACTTAAGAAGAAAACTACCTATGGGGGAAAAAATTTGATTGTTTTTGCTACTTTTATCAGAATATTACCTGACATGTAATTAATTCATAATTCAGAAACCATAAAAATCTGAAGGAAACATCTAATCTAAGTAAGTTAACAGGCTCCAAAATACCTCACATTCTAGGGAAGATTTGCATAATTAGTCTCAAAGTTGTAAATACAAGATAAATTCATAATACTTGATTGGCATATTAAATTTTGCTCCTTCTCTACTTCACCCATGACTATGATTGTATTCTTTTTCACAAAGATTACTAGCTATACCCTAAGACGCCTGCTACACTACTGTTTGTGTTATATCAGAATTAAATATGAAACAGATTTAATCTAGTTCTTAACAAACATACACGTTTTAAAAATGTTTCTTTGTAAAAGATAAATTGCTGAGAAATTTTGATCAAATAAAATCATGCTATATACACAAAATATATATTTCTTCAGAAAAGATTAATATGTTTAAGAACTTCATAAAATGCTTTGCTAGTAAATAATCCTGTACATAGCAGAAATGAATCAAGAAAAATACTAAAACAATTAAGACTTTTTGCATAATATGCCTTTGCAAACAAAATAGGCTCCCTTATAAATTGGTAACATTCTTAATACATAAATTGTACTGACACACCCAGTACGCACTATTTAGGATAGTCTTCCCAAATTTCTTCTCATACAAAGCTTTCAGTTAATTCATATATAAGGTTTAAATTTAAGGATATTCATCTGTTGAATAAATGATCCACTCTGAGCCAAGAAACCTTAAATGTAACTTCCAAAGGAAATAAACAGAAGGAATGCATAATACTATTTTTAACCCAATTATCATGCCAAATATAGATAATTAGCCCTTTGTTCTAACTTTCATGCTCTTCAATTTGAACTTCCATTTATGCCTTAAATTTAAGCATGTATGTCATCTAGTATAATAAAAGGGGAATTAAAAGTTAATTTTTAAAACCTCATGCTGACCCAAAGTACACAGTTGCCTAAAGCAAAATGTGGTACAAAATTTAAGTAACAAAAGCACAAATTAATAAAATAGCTGGTCAAAGTAGTTCAGGCTCTCACTACAAAACACAGCAGTTAATTTACTGATTATAACCACGGCACTCTAGTTCACTAATCTAAACAAATATTCATTAATATCTAAAAAAGATGACTCACTGTGCTTGCTTCGGCAGCACATATACTAAAAAAGATGACTCACTTGAGTCTCTGAGCATTATTTTTAACATAACCATTTAAAATACTGTTGCTAGAAAACATTTTGAATTAATTCAAGTAAAATCACTTTATAAATGCTAAAATTTACCTGCTTGAGTCCTTCATCAGTAAGTTTGTCCTGGTTGCCTACATGCACTTTCTGAAGTAAAGGACAGTGAGAGGCAACCGCAATAATAGAGGTGTCAGAAAGTTGTTTACATCTGTAGGCTGTATACCTAAGAAGTCCAGGACATTTAAATGCTAGAACACATACGCCAGTATCAGACATACTACGACAATCAGAAATGTTGATTTCAATTATATTCTGACTTCTTGATGCAATTTTTTCCAATAATTCATCAGTGACCTGTAAGAGAAAAAGCAATAAATTTAAACTTTTGCTAAAAATAAAAACTTATTTTCCATTCTTTAACTAAATTTTCCTCAATAAACAATATACTAATTATATTATAGCATGAACAATACAATAAAAAAAAAACCTTCTTAATATTGAAGCATAACAAGAATTTGGTATAATAAAAATATTATATTTGGTCTTTGTCCTGAATACCTGCCACAGATCTCCCAAAACTCTTGGAATTTCCTAAGCAATAGAATTTCTTTAGTTATTCCTAACAAGCCCTTTAGATCATACTTGAGTTCATACTAATGAAGTGACTTAGAGTGGGGTGCCCAGATGGCTTCAGGATGAGGGCTGGTTACCAGAAAGACTAAATCCTTGATTAGACGGTGATAACTTTCAGTGCTACTTCCAGGAGGGGAGGAAAGCTGGAGACTGGGTTATAAAAACTCAAATAACAGAGATTCAGATTGTAAACATATCAAAGTGCCGAGAGGGTGGTATCCCATACCTTGCTTTCTGCATCTTTTCCTTTTGGCTGGTCCTGAGCTGTATCTTTTATAAGAAACCCTTATAAGTTCTGTGAATAGTTATGACTAATTATGAAAACTGAGAAGGAAATTAAGGGAACTCACAAATTTATAACTGGTCAGTGAGAAGTTCAGGTGGTTTCTGGGACTTGCAACTGACATGTGAAGTGTAGGTAGTCTAGTGGGACTAAGCCCTTAAACTGAGTGATACTCTGGGAGTTAGCTGAATTGAATTGTTGTACATCCAGTTAGTGTCAGAAAACTGTTTGTTAGTGTGGGGAAGAAAACCCACATATTTGATGTCAGAAGTGGTATCAGAAAACACCAACAAAGGATATCTGTTAGTTTCACTAAAAGCCTAAAAATCTATCCTTATTGTGAAAATTCACTTTAATTCACCTTCAAATTCAGCAAAACTCACCACAAACAAAACTATGTTGAGATTTTCAATGTTTCACTTTCCATTTGTAACCCATGAAATAGTTTACATTAGTCATATTGTTATATGCATTTTCACTTTTTACAGTTGATATCAGATGATACAACAGCACATAAGTTTTAAATCTTTTACTGTTTCTATGAGAATGCTACCTCTCATATAATTCATGGGTTAGAAAATACACCATTTTGCAAATCAGAACACCAAAGACTATACAGAAATGTCCACATCAAAAAGCTTTTCTCAGAAGACTCAATGCTAAATATAAGCAAGCTTAGAATTCATCTGGTTTTACTCAGATGGCCATCTGAATTTTTTTTAAACCAGCCTCTACATATGCTGTGCCCAATCACCACATTTTCAAAATACAAAACATAGTTAACGTTATTCAAGTCATTTCAGTAAAAATAATGGAGATAGAAAATGCACATACAATTTAGAATAGAAGGAAAGAACTACACTGTTAAGCAGCACTCAGAGTAAGAGCTAAAGATAAAACTATCTATGTTTATGCTTGTTGGAAACAGCATAAACACGGTTCCTGAAAAAGTTAAAACTCTGACATACCTTTCCTTTTATTTTTTTACTTTTTCATTCTCCATACCTTACTACCAACATCGGGCTGGGAAGAGAGGGAATATGGTGTCGGGGGAGGAAGCTATTCTTAGTCTGAATTCATAATAAATAACTGAAACATTGAAGAGTAATGAAATAACAAGCTGATAGATTGCTTTACACATATCTTCTCTCCATTCCACTGTCCACAACTAACTCCCTCACCATTCTCCTTGGACATAAATGTCATGAACACAAGTAGATAAATAACAAATTATCTTAATTGTTTTAACCTCTTATTAATGAAGCAGAAAAACAGAAAGGGAACAACTTATGCACAAATCCTCATGAGCTTGCTTAACTTGGTTAAAGTATGTGTTATACACACACAAACACAAACACTACCAGTGTGCTATAGCTGGCTCATAGCAACTCACAAGAGTTTATAGTGTGCCCCTCTTTCCAAATCTGCATTCAATGGCATAACATGTAGGCTGACATTGGTCATGGTGGGAGTATTTATGTAATAGAAATTGGCAAATATTACAAATCAGGGCTTTTGTTTTAAAGCCAGTTGTTAAACATTTGTTAGGACACCAGTAGCAATATACCATGGCAGAATTTAGAACAGGTTTAGTACTTCAATAAAATCCTATTCTTATTGATATTTTTACAAATTTCTAATGCTAAATACTACCAAGTTTTATAAATGGGATCTAACAAGTACAAAAAACTGTTAGCAATAAACATTTTTTTCCTAATTTATGCCCCTATATAAACACATTAGGCTGCTAAGCAACAGGAAGAGTAGAAAGTCCACCAAAAGAAAAGTTAAGAAAATAAAAAGTTATCTTAGCCCATTTTACTTCCATTTCTTCATCTGTAAAACAGAAAAAATAACAGCATTTACTCACAGAGTTGTTGGGTGGATCAAATGAATTACTATGTATAAAGCCCTTAGAACAGTACACAGCACAGAGGCAGTACTACGGAAATGTTTGCCATCATTTTCTACTATTAAGCTAGTAATAGTAATATGATCTCCAGCAATAAAAAAGTTTAACAACTTTTTGAAAAGGTAATGAAAAAAGACAAAGAAAAAAAGAATTAAAAAGCAACCCTAAATTACCAAGCTACACACAAAAAAACTATCTTATTTACTATGAGAATCTAGCTTTAACTTGAATTCACATACACAAAAAAATACAAAAGCACAAAATGGCATATTATAGTCATTTGAACTATGTTAAAAAAAAAAAAAAAACAAGACAGTAAAGATTTCTGAAGAGAAATAAAGATATTTTTTGAGTAGGTCATATGAGTGTTACTTGGAATTCGATTCCATACCTGCTGACGACTACTAAGATCCAGCTGCTTCCAAAACTGGAAGTCTAAACAAAGGTCACGCCAGTACTTGCAAACCAATGATGCAGAAAGGCAACGCTCATCCAGTGACAAATTGGAAAATATCTGTGAATAAAAAAACGGTACCATATAATACGTGCTAAACATTTTCAAGGCATAGGAAAAGGTTTCTATTAATTACAAAAAGTTAACTTTTTAAAAAGAAAACCTTTTTGAATAAAAGTGGCCATTACTGTAAGTCACTGTAAGAGACCGCCTTAAAGAGAAACTATGACATAGGAGCTACAAATGGACTGATGTTATGGAGGAGAAGAGAACAGACACATACTAACATTTGTGTTCATATATATCTTTGTGTTTGCTTGTGTTTAAAAAAAATGAATTGAAAGCATAAACCAAAAACTAATAAAAAAAACTGTTTACATTTCTGGGAAAGGAAAGACGACGAGAGAAGAAAGAGTGATAAACTTGAGAATATTCTGAAGTTTTACAGTTTGACCTTGGAGCCATGTGAATTTTTTATATGTGATTTAAGAAAAAAAGAAAAATGAAAGCAAATCATAAGAAAGGTACTTTATGATATCTTTTCCAAAATATCCATAACCCAATCTAATACTAAGGAAAAAATATATACAAAATGTGGAACATTCTACACTGGATCAAAATTCCTCAAAAAATTCAACGTCATGAAAAGCAACAAAAAAAGGCAGAAATTATCACAATCCAGAGGAGACTAAGAAAGAATGACAACTAGTATAATCCAGTTAGATCCTGGCACAGAAAAGGACATTAACTGAAAAACTGGTGAAAACCACATAAAGACTAGAGTTTAACTAACAGTAATTTATTAATGCTGGTTTCATAGTTTTAGCAAATGTACCACAGTGTCAGAAGAAAATAAAATTAGGGGAAGCAAACTTGTGTGAAGGGAAAATAAGTCTCAGGACCCCAAAATCACTAAGCCAAATACAAAAGTCAAGGTGGGAACTGCATCAGGTAAGCCTGTCTCCCATTGTATTCCTAAATAAGATAGCTACAAGGATTAAAGATAAATAAATAAATAAAGCTACATACTTCCCTTACCGATTTGCCCGCAAGGAAATTCTCTGTAAACCTCGATATCTTGACCCTAAAGCAGTTCTGTTGAATTTCACCCTGACCATGTAAATTGATAGCTTCTCTTCACAGACGTGGGACAAATGACAGACAGAACTCAATCATCCCCTCTGCTCACCTGAGACAAATGCATGGATGATTGTTTCCTCTGCGGTACTGTTTATGTAAAAAGGCAGGTTCACTGAGTCAGACTAAGGCATAAGTGATTATTCCTCTACCCCCCTCACATGTAAATTATGTATTCAGTGAAAGGCTCATAAAAGACCCAATAGAATGCAACCTTTTATCTTTTAACTACCTATAACCTGGAAGCCCTGACTTTGAGCCTGTCATGCCTTTCTGGACCGAACCCATGTATATTTTATGTCTCACGTCTCCCTAAAATATAAAAACTAGGCCGTGCCCCAACCACCTTGGGCACACGTTCTCAGGATTTCCTGAGGGCTGCGTCACAGGCCACTGATCACTCATGTGACTCAGAGTAAATCTCTTCAAATATTTTACAGAGTTTGACTGCTTTCATCAACACTGGATAAGGAACATAGGGGAAATCTCTATACTATCATTGCAATTTTTCTATAGATCTAGAAGTATTCCATATAAAAACATCATATACTTTAAATACATACAATAAAATTATTCCAAAATAAAATCTATTAAAAAAATAATTTTTTAAAGTTACACCATAAAAAGATGGTTAGGGTCAGGTGAGGGCCAACATACATCTTGGAAAATTAAAAGCTACATCAACAAATACCATGTCTGGGCCACACTGAGATCCAGAAATGAACCAACTCTAAGAAGATATTCTGAGACTAATAAAACTGAGCACAACTGATGTTAATTTAAAGGATTATTAAATAATATTAAACACTGAAATAAATGTAAGCTATATACTTAAGAAAGATTAGTAAAAACAAGATAATTATTTACCCAGTTATTCTAGTTCAGGGTTGCAAGTGGCCAGAAGTCAGGGCTCAAGGTAAGAACTAACAATGGACAGGACACCACTGCACCACAGGACACACGTACACTCACTCATACTGGGACTATCTAGACACATGCACATCTTATACACAACCTAACGTACACAGCTTTGGGATGTGGGAGGAAACCAGAGTACCCAGAGAAAATACATGCAGGCATGGGCAAAATATGCAAACTCTACATAGACTGTGGCCCCAGCTAGAAATTTTTTTTCTCATCAACATTATAACAAAATGATGTTGAACTAAATAAAGGCTATCATTCAAGGACTTATTATAATACATAAATGATTTCAATCATAACTATGACCTAAAATGACTTACCTCTATATGGACAAAAGTTGTAGACATATAAGCTAGAATCTCTATTATGTTAAAATCTTGAGCTTTGGGAAAATAACTGCCTGTTCCCTTCACAACCACTGTTTTTCCTCTAACAAGTCTAGTGAGAAGTATAGAATATCATAAAAGCGGCCAGGCACAGTGGCTCATGCCTGTAATCCCAGCACTTTGGGAGGCAGAGGCAGGTAAATCATAAGGTCAGGAGTTCAAGACCAGCCTGGCCAATACTGGTGAAACCTTGTCTCTACTAAAAATACAAAAATTAGCCGGACATGGTGGTGCACCCATGTTGTCTCAGCTATTCAAGAGGCTGAGGCAGGACAATCACTTGAACATGGGAGGCAGAGGTTGCAGTGAGCCAGACTATGCCACTGCACTCCAGCCGGAGCAACAGATCGAGACTCTATGTCAAAAAAAAAAAAAAAAAAAATCATAAAAGTCACTAGTGAGTTTGTCTCCAATGCCAGCAAACATGTATTAAGCCCACTACAGCCTTTCATTTGCAGTCATTATAACTAAAATATCTGGACAATATACTGAAAGCAATTACCTCAAAACTCTAAAAAGTTAATAACAAATGAATTGTGAAGGGGTGCCAAAATTTGAAGAATGGCCAATAACAAGGATGAGTTTCCTGGGTTTTTTTTTTTTCCTTAATCCCCTAGCATAGAATTCAGGGTGGTCTCTGTACAGAAATGCACAGGAGGTACAATCAACAAAAATTCAGAGAAAAAGCTAACTTTCTAGACAAAGGACCAGGAAAATGGGCCTCCACAAGACAGAGAATGTGAGAAGAATCCTCATTTTTGGTTTTCCTTTCTTCTCCTTTTCTCTCTTCTCCCTACTGGCTATGTCCCAAATGCTCTGTCAGTAGCAGACTCCAAAAGTAAACCCACCATTCTGGCCAAAAGAATTGGGGGAAGAGAACTCTGTGATTCCACAAGTATGCAAGGAATTCCCACTACCTTTGCTTAATTTTATCATAAAAGTAGCCCTAGTCATTCAAAATTACATAGCAGCACAGGTTGCTGTATCTCTGAGAGAAACTGCATCTTTCTAGCCAGATAACGAAATAGTTTTGTTGGCACACAAAACATAAATGAATATGTATAACTATGTGCCAATAAACATGATTTACAAAAACTGGCAGGGGATTTGGCCTGCAAAGGGCTAGTTTGCTGGCCTATTACAAGAAAAATAGAAATGAAAAGAAACTGCCCATGAGGTAACCTAGACATTGGACTTACTAGACGAAGACAATCAACAATTTTAACATGCTCAAAGAGCTAAAGAAAACCGTAGACAAAGAATTAAAGGAAATCATGAGAACCAAACGAAATGTTTAACCAAATGGAGAATATTAATAAAAAGTAGAAATGATGAAATAAATCTAATAAGAATTCTCAAACTAAATTATACAATTACTGACCTTTAAAAATTCACTACAGAGATTCAACAGATTAGAGCAAGCAGAAGTGTTACATAAATGAGCCAAAGATGATTTCTGTGTATTGGTGCCTAGGTTATTTTTTCACCGCAGGATGAGAATCATTAGCTCAAGAGCCCACTAGCACCAAACTCAAATTTTTATACATCCCACCATGCTGCTGAGTGACATCACCTAGACCAGTAAGCCTGCTCTCCAATTCTCCTGTCCCCCCTGGGGTTGCCTTGCCCTCCTCCACTTCTGGATGGTGGTCTGCCTTGCTATAAGCCTCTGCACAGCCTCACGCTGTAAAGGAATTTTCCTCTCATATAACACTGTCCAACTGCTACCCAATGAAGCTTATTGTGCGTTACCACCTCTTATAATCATATCTCTTTCTTGATAAGCATCAAAATCCGTTGAACCTCTCCAAGAAGAAACAATCAGTATACCTGAAGATGGGCCAATTGAAATTACTGAGTCTGTGGACTGAAGGAAAATGAACAGAACCTAACGTACCTGTGGAACACGACCAAACACACTAAAATACATATAATTGGAGTCACAGAAGGAAGAAAGAATTCAAGAGGCCTAAATATTTGAAGAAATAATCCTAAAACTTTCCAAATCTGATGAAAGACATGAATCTGGCTCATAAACTCAATGAATTCCAAGCAGGATAAATGCAAAAAGATTCACATTAAGATGTATCATAATCAAATTGTTGAAGACAAAAATACAAGAGAGAACCCTGAAAGCAGCAAGAAAAATGCAACTCATAAAAAGGACATTTAATATGATTAACGACTGATTTTTCACTGGAAACTATGGAAGCCAGAAGGCAGTGAGATAACATATTCAAAATGCTGAAAGGAAACTGTTAACCAAGAATCCTCTATCTTGCAAAACAACCCTTTAAAAATAAAGGCAAAATTAAGATCTTTCCAGATAAACAACTGAGGAAGTTTGTCACTGGTAGACCTCCCCTAAAAGAAATACTAAAAAGAGTCCAACAGGCTGAAATGTAAGGGCATCAGACAGTGGCTTAAAATCACTTAAGAAATAAAGGACACCAGTAATGGTTGGTATCTACACAGGTAAATATAAAAGTGCATATTAATGTGTTTTTGGTTTGTAATGACTCCTCTTTTCTATAAGATTTAAAAGACTACATAAAACAGTAATTATGAATATATGTTGATTGGCACAAATACATAAAGGTGTAACTTGTGACAATAACAATAAATATAGGAGCTAAGTTTTTATATACCACTGAAACTAAACTGGTATTAATTCAAACTAGATTGTTATAAAATATAGTGTTAATTATAATTCCCAGGGTAAATACTAAGAAATACACATATAATTATTTATTATATTTTATTTATACATATATATAATTCTCATATATATAATCCTCACATTATATAAACACAAATATATAGATATATATAGATATATTCAAATATACATAATTAAAAAATTTTTTAAATCTATGTAAATATACAAATATATAAATATATTTGAATATATAGATATATCTATATATTCAAATATATACAGTTAAATGTATATCTATACCTATATATTTGTTTACATAATATATAACATTATATAAATTATATGTTTATAATATATTACTATAAATTATATAATTATATAAACAAATTATATATATTTATGTTTATATAAATTCAAATATAAATAAATACATAATGTGAGAATTATATGTATAAATGAGAAGGGGATCAAAATGGTACATTAGAAATATCTAACAGAAAAAATAGCATCAGAGGAATTGACAAAAAAAAAAATAAGACACAGAGAAAACAAATAATAAAACAGTAAATGTCTTTCCTTATCAATAATTACACTAAATGTAAATGGACTAAACTTTCCAGTTAAGACACATACGGCTAGGGCCAGGCACAGTGGCTCACACCTGCAATCCCAGCACTTTTGGGAGGCTGTGTTGGATCACTTGAGCCCAGGAATTCAAGACCAGCCTGGGCAACATGGCAAGACCCTGTCTCAACAAAAAGATAACAAAATTATCCAGGCATGGCGGTGTGCACCTATGGTCTCAGCTATGTGGGAGGCTGAGGTTGGAGAACAGCTTGAGCCCAGGAGGTTGAGGCTGCAGTGAGTTGTGACCATGCCACTGCATTCCAGCCTGGGCAACAGACTGAGACCCTGTCTCAAAAAAAAAAGACACAAGGAATGATAGGATTAAATTTAAAAGCACAATTCAATTATATACTGGCTTCAGGAGACTCACTTTACATCCAAAAATATACACAGATTGAAAGTAAAAGCATGGAACAATATATAAAGCGAAAACTGACAGAATTGAAAGGAAAAAAATAGAGAATTCTGCATTAATGCTTGAAGACTGTAACACCTCACTTTCAATAATGGATACCACAACCAGACAAGATATGAACAAGGAAACTGAAGAACAAAACTTAACTGGGCCTATCAGATATGTCTAGAACACTACACAAAATAGACTACATACTCTTCTGAAGTGCAAAGAACATTCTCAAAAACCATGTATTAGACTACAAGTCAACTCTCAACAGATTTTAAAATATTAAACTAATACAAAGTATCTTTTCCAATAACAATGATGAAATTAGACATCAGTAACAGAGGCTAGGAAAAGCAGCTCAGGCCTATTAATTGCAACATTTTGGGAGGCCAGGGCAGGCGGATCACTTGAGCCCAGGAGTTTAAGACAAGCCTGGGCAACATGGCAAAGCTCCATCTCTACAAAAAAATACAAAAATTAGCCGGACGTGGTGGCACATCCCCTGTACTCCAAGGTACTAGAGCAACTGAGGTGGGAGGATGGCTTAAGCCCAGAAGGCAGAGTTTGCAGTAAGCCATGATCACACCACTGTGCTCCAGCCTGGGTGATACAGTGAGACTCTATCTCAAAAAATAAAACAGAAGAGAAGAGGGGAAGGGAGGAAGAGGAGGGGAAATCACTAACAGGAGGAAATCTGGAAATTTTGCAAATACATGAAAGTTTAATAATCAACAAGAAGAACTCATAAAGAAAATCAGAAAACAATTTGAAATGAATGAAAACAAACACATATAGCAAAATGTATGGGATATAGATACAAATAACGACATTTAAAAAGAAGAAAGATCTTGAATTGGCAACCTAAACTTCTACCTTAAGAAACTTCAAAAAGAAAACTCAACACAAACCAAGAAGAAACAAGGGGAAAAATAGAGCTACAAATAAAATATAGACTAGAAAAATAATAGACAATCAACAAAACCAAAAGTTTATTCTTTAAAATGATCAGGCTGAGCACAATGGCTCACACCTATAATCCCAGCACTCTGGGAAGCCAAAGTGGGAAGACTGCTTGAAGCCAGGAGTTTGAGATCAGGATGGGAAACATAGCCAGACTCTGTCTCTACAAACATTATTTAAGAAATTAACCAGGTATGCACCAGCATGCCTGTGGACCCAGCTACTCAGGAGGCTGAGAGGAGGGAAGGTCACTTGAGCCCAGGAGTTTAAGGCTGTACTTCCATTTACATAGCTATGAGCTATGATCACACCACTGCACTCAAGCCTGGGTGACAGAGACCCTATGTCAGAAAAAAAAAAATCAAGGCTGGGCATGGTGGCTAAGACCTATAATTACAGAACTTTGGGAGGCTGAGGCTGGCGGATCATGAGGTCAGGAGTTCAAAACCAGCCTAGGTAACATGGTGAAACCCGTCTCTGCTAAAAATACAAAAATTAGCTGGGCATGGTTGTGCACACCTGTAATCCCAGCTACTTGGGAGGCTGAGGCAGGAGAATTGATTGAATCGGGACCCAAATAACTGTATACTACTAAATTGGTGAAATAGATGACAAATTCCTAGAACACAAACTATAAAAACTGACTCAAAAGAAACAGAAAATCTGAAAAGATGTACACCATGTAAAAAGATGGACTGTGTAATAAAAAACAAAAAACTTACAACAAAGACAAGGACCAGATGACCTCACCAGTAATACGCTTAAATAAGAATGAACACCAAACTATCTTAAATTCTTCCAAAAATGAAAGGATGGGATAATAGTTCCTAACTCATGCTATAAAAAGCCAGCATACCTGATACCAAAGCCAGGCAAAGAAATCTCAAAAAATTACAGACCAACATCTCTTATGAATACAGATGTGAAAATCTTCAATAAAATATAAGGAAACTAAATCCACGGCATACTAAAAGGATTATATATCATGACCAAGTGGGATTTATCCCAGGAATACAGGGATGGTTCAATATATGAAAAAAATCCATGTGACAAACCGTATTAATAGAATAAAGGTAAAAAACAAACACACATGATCATCTCAACTGCTGCAGGAAAAAGCAATGGACAAAATCCAACACACTTTCTTAAAACATTCAGAAATAAACTTCCTCAACCTGGGAAACAGCATCTACCAAAACCCCTAGTTATCATTATACTTAATGGTAAAAGAATAAAAGTTTTTCTCCAAAATCAGAAACAAAACAAGGATGCCTTCATCGTGACTTCTATGCAACACTGTACTGGAGACTCTGGCCAGGGCAATTAGGCAAGAAAAATAAATAAAAGGTATCCAAATTGGGGGAGTTGGAATTAAAATAGCCTTTATTCACAGATGTCATGATCTTATATAGAGAAAATCCCAAAGAATATGAAAATTAATTTTAGCACTAATAAATATTTTTATATACTAGCAATGACTCATCTGACGATGAAATTAAAAAGCATTTCCATTTACAATAGCATCAAAAAGAATAAAACACTTTTATAGCTTCCATTTCTTTATTGAGATTTCCAATTTGGTGGGTAAATGTCATTATATTCTCCTGTAATTATTTAAATAATGCTTCCTTTCTTTTACCATAATAGTTTGAAGTCTATGCTAAGTCTAATATCTAGGCTTACTCAGTCAATTTCTATTAACTGCTTTCTTTTTCCCTTAGTATGGGTCACATTTTTCTGTCTCTTTACATGTCTCAAAATTTTTTGTTAAAAACTGGACATTTTAAATAACAGTCAGTGTAGAATTATATATTTCTGAGCCTTTTAACATGTCTGACCTTAAACTGTGAAATCTGTGTTCTGGGCAGTGTGAAATACTTCTGTTTAAATTTTAATTCACATATATATGTTTTATCCTGGCTTTCTAAGGAAGTTATCCTGTGTCTGAATAGCTTAGTTTTCAGCTATGTATATGCCAAAGATATGTTCAAACAGCTTGAGCCTGCTCTTCAATCTGTGTGTGGATTAAGAAGGGCACATTCAAAGCTTAGAGAATTCTCATCTGCCTTGGCCCTTGCTCTCAGTTAGACAACCTCAGGTCTCTCCTACACATATGTACAGTTTCACAATATGCCAGGATATGTGGAGAGATTATCCCTTACGGTTCTCCCATTTCCAGGGTCTGCCTTTTAATTTATGGCTAGTCTTCCACTCATCCCAACTGGCACTACAACCTTAAACTAGCAAATATATGGTTTTTCCTTGTTTTTCCCTGCCAAGTTCGCTACATTTTATCGACAAAGGTTTTTACTCATTGCCCCAAATTGAATCAGCTCTCTGGCAGCAAAGCTGCTGGTTTTCCAAATTACACTTCTTGCCAAAGGTGCTGGGGCAAGAGGTCACAGTAGGGCCCATGCAAGAATGCTGTAGACTTGGGCTATTCTTACCTGAAGCTCTAACAGTTTTCCTAAGAATAAATGCTCTCAGTTTTTTCTTTGCTTTTAGTTGATTTCCAGAGTTCAAATAGTTTTGGGCAATTTTGCCAGTTTTATACTTTTTCATGTGTGGAAAGGATTCACCAAACTCTTCATGTAGGCACAGGTCAAAGTAAATTTCTTGTGGATATTTTTATGCTCATCCTCCTTATTTTACACATGAGAAAATAAAAACTTAGGGGGCCCACATCATTTTTTAAGGTTAAAGGACTATATGGTCTGGAAGGGCTAATTTGTCAGTTAACAATCAACACGTAGGCATGGTCACTGGAACCAAGTAGCATCTTGTTTTAAACATGCTATTACCTTCTTTGAAGGTTAGTTTCCTTTTTTATAAAAGTGAGACGGCTGTTATAAACCAAAGATCATTGACTAAATCCAGATTTGTTTTGTTTATCCAAGGGAAGAAATCTAAGATGTGGGTAATAAGCATAAAATAGGATATTCTGCCAAAGCTAAACAAATTTTTAAAGAAACTATTATATTAACATGCATTTTTGACTGCTTTAAAGCATGTCATATTTATTAACCTACATAGAGGAGAAACATCCTTGTTGATATTGAGCCACAAATCGGCCTCTGATGTAACATATAGTTTAGTTTTTCTCTTCTGCCATACCAAAAAAAAATAAAAATAAATAAAAACACCACAGGGCAACCACAGTAGCTTTCCTCAAAAACATCCTTTTAATTCTTAAACATCCTCACATTTCTCTCCCAAATTCTACCTGCCTCATTTTGTTTTTTTGTTTTTGTTTTTTTACAGCTATAGTAACTTCCTAGCACAAAAGAAGACGCAAAAGCAATACAATTATAATAGCTATGGACCCACTACCAGAACAGGGCATAATTTTGAAGAATGTTTTCCAATAGTGATGATGGACTTGTGCCTCTCTATGCAACAACTCTTCTAATATTAGAAAAAAATAATTGTCATAGCTCCTTAAGTCTTCCTTTCTCCAAGTCAAACAACTCCAGTCTTTACCAGAAGCAGAACCAAAACCCTTTCACCACCACAAGGCTCTACTGTGACTCAAACTCCAGTCAGAATACGGACATTCCTTAGAAATGTCTCTTCGTGGTGTGGCATATTACCCTGAGTTTCAGCCCAGACTCTAAACACCTAAGCATACATTCGTTCATAAGTATTTACTGAGTGCTACTATATGCTAGGCACTGCACTTGAAGGAGGAGACAGAGCAATGCACAAGATATGAATCCTGAGTCTCTGCCCCCAAAAACTGGGGTTGGCAGACACTGAACAACCTCTAATTCAATTCATCCTAGATAGTACAACTCACTTTGTGCTGAATACCACTAGGACCATGAGACTCAGACAGAGAATCTTTATTAGAGTTTTCTAATACAAATAACAGAAATCTACATAATATGTCCAAATACACACAAAAGGGCAAGCCCATGTAATTCCCAAATGTCCTTTAGACAAAGTTTTCAACCATCCACAGAGAAAATATGAAAAAGAACAATGCAGTATTAATAGAATAAATTTATTTTATTCTATTAGAGTTTCTCTTTATTATGAGATGTCCCCTCCTTTTTTTTTCTTGGTATTAAAATGTTTTTTTACTTCATGAAATAATGGTATAAGTAGAAGGTACCTGGCTTTGTTTTGTTTCATTCCGAAACAGTCTTACTTGTCAAATAAGAAGACAGCAATCAAACTTCTATACCAAAAATTTGTTGATATTTTATTTACCCATATCATCCAGTGATTTATAGGACTCAAGAAAGTTCCCTTTGTCCTAAAATGCTCCTCTGCACACAGAATAACAATTACTCTTCCAACAAGTATACCTCCATAAGAATTAGATTATTACATCTTGACACAAGGAAATGTAAGTTTTCCCACTCTCTTGCTGTATCATTCACAAGAACATTAATATCACAGTAAAACAGACCCAAACACACAGTACTGTAAATATGCAAAAAGTCTAGTCAAAGAAACCATGTTGGTGACAATAACAATTGTAATTAATTAAAGTAACTTCAGTAATGTTAAAAGTAGCCAAATTCTTATCAAGGTTATTTACGGCTAGTCTCTAGTATCATCCACAATGAAGATGGTTTATATTTATTAAGATCCAGAAAGGGTGGGGTGAGAGACGGCAGAAAAGAGGAAAAAGTTAATAACTTAATAAAAACTCTATTACATAACTAAGGTTGTCACTAGCATTGACAAAACTGCAAAATATGGTAGTTGAAAATGACACAAATTTCATCCAGGACACCTACCTCTACTCACTGGTCTCCCAACAAAAACACATCTGTGCTTACCTCTGGTAATCTGTATGCTTTTACGTAAGGGTTAAAATGTAGGAGGGCATTACAACATAGTAAACAAAGGAATTTTTAAATCAGGTTGTCTTAAATTCCCTCGTTCAAGACCTAGATCTGCCCTTTACTTTCTGTATGTGACCTTACCGCTTTAAGCCCCACTAGACTGTCAGCTCCACAGGAGCAAAGACCACTTCTTCCTGACTCAACTACTGTAAACCCTGCTCCCACAGCATGGAGAAATCAGTTTCTTCTTGTATAAAATAAAGATATTAACAATATTTATCACGCAGCGTTAACTGGATAAATAAATGGGATATTGTATATATAAAGCTCTGGCGCAGTGCCTGATTATGGTAAATGCTCAATAAAAATTAACTGTTTGACATTAACTACCAACCATTAAACCTGAAAGTAATGTTTGAACACTTTCAAATACTGATACGCAAAGCCTTTACCCACTAAGTATAAATTCCCCAATTGATTTTTAAAAAAAAATTTTTTTTTCCCCCACAGAATACCTTCGCAGTTTCTAAACCACTGGGTTGGGAGTCTAATAATAGCTGAACCCTGAAGACTGGGTTACAGAGTCAAGCTATTAAGACATTTAGTAGACTCCAAGTGTTCATACTTCAAAAAAACAGGCCATAGGCAGAGGACCCACTGGCTTCCCAGTCTCCGGTTCGGACGTCCCTCGGCTGTCAGGGAACCCCCTCCTCCGCGCTTAGGGGGAGGAGAGAGAAAGCCTCGGAGGCGGGGGCCGGGGGTGGGGGAAAACGAGCATCCCCTGCGCCTCTCGCCCAGACCCACCTTGAGCAGGATGGACGGCGGCAGCTGGTTGATGTCTGGGGTTTGGGGGGGGCGGCTCCCTGTGACAGTCGCAGGGGTTTTCGGGGGGCTCCCGACAGTCCGCGTCGCCACATTCACGCTGCTGCTGGGCGGACGAGGGGGCGGTGCCCTCGACTCGGACAACGTCCCCGCCAGCCTCGGTGGGGGCACCTTCGGAAGTGGGAGAAGAGGGCGGGGGGCAGAGCGGCTGCTGGGGCTGCTCCGGACCCTGGCAGCAGCCGGCGTCGGGGGGTCTGGGCGGCGAGGCGCCTCCCCCGGCAGGCCCTCCCCCACCGCCGCCGCCGCCGCCGCAACCCCCGCCGCCACAGCGGGGCTGCTTGCAGGGGGTGCAGGCGGGGACCCCGACGCCCTTCCGCTTGCACACCATTTCGGGGGGGGCGTAAGGGGCTCGGCCGGCGGCGGCGGAGGCGGCCCCCGGAAGAGCTGCAAAGCGGCGGGCGGCCCCAGGAAGCGCACCGGCCCCAAACTGGCCAGGAAAAGGCTTCGGCCCTGCTGCTCCCAGGCGGCGGCCGCAGCCAGCCCCAGCTCTTTGCAGCAGGAGGCGGGGGACGAAGCCGAGGCGGCGGCGGCAGCGGCGGCGGCGGCCGAGGATAGCAGGAAGCGGCGGGCGGCAGCGGCGCAGTCCTCGGCGGCCAGGGCCGCGTAGCGCCGCGCCAGGTGCTGAGAGGAGGAGGAGGCGGCAGCGTAGGCCCCGTCCCGCGGCGGCGGCGGCGAGAACGGCGGCTCCTCCTCTGGGCCGGCGGGGGCGGGCGCGCCGGGACTGTGCACGATGAAGCAGAGCATGCAGGGCCCGCGGAAGAAGCAGTCCCGGCTCCGCGGCGCCGCCGGCTGAGGGGGGCACCTTGGCTGGGGTCCGGCGGGGTAGCCTGAGGAGAGGGCGCCGGCGGCGGCACCAACTGCAACAGCGAGGCCTCTTCTGGCTCGGGCGGTTACGCGGCTCCTTCGAGAGAAGGTGGCCCATATAGAAGGCCCCGAGGAGGGGCACCGGGACGGGAGGGAGGGAGGCCCAGAGAGGCGAGCTCCCGGCAGCGGGGCAGGCCGCTCGCTGGCTCGGCCTCCGGCCCGCGGCGGAATCGCCCGCGCTGCGCACAACACGCACACACGGGCACATACGCGACGGTAGGGGGGTGGGCGTCAGCCGCGGGCCGCCGGAGTGCCCGAAGGGGGCTACATGCTTTGCCCAGGGAAGCCGGGAGAACGATGGGCGCGAGCTTTAGGGACGCGAGGGAGGGAGCGAGCGAGCCTGCCGGCTAGGCGACCACTCGGGCCCGGTCAGCCGGCTCAGTCAGTCAGCACGGCGGCGGGGGCAAGGCCGGGTCCCGCTCGGACCATTTTAACTGCGGCTCCGCCGGCGGCGCGCGCGCCCGCCCGCGACTCTGCTGAGAGCCGCAGGAGCGCGCGGCCCGTTCCGGCAGGGGGCGGAGCCAGTTGCGGCGGCGCGCTTGTGGCGAGGACGCCGGCGCCCGGCTGCTCAACCGGTACGGCTGCCACACAGACACTGCGGGGAGGAGGCCGGCCTGTGAGGGCGCGGGACTCTGGGCTCGCGGGGTACGTCGCACGCCCCTCCCCCTCCCGCCGCCTAAGGTTTTTCCGAGGCTGCTGGGCGTGCGCCGCGTTTCTGAGGCGGGAGGAGACACTTCCGAGCCTGTTGTGTGACATCCGTTTACACAGCCGCGCTGACGTCTGGAGGTGTAAGTTCAAGAGCTGCCATTGGCCGGGAGCCCCTCGGCTCTTCCCCCTCACCTTCCATCCCCCATCACTACTCCCGACTCGGAAACTGAGGCCCCTTCGAAGCCTCTAGGCGGGTTCCGCCGGAAGGGCCGGTGCGGGCGCTGACTGCGCCGCGGGCGGAGTGGCAGATGCGGGGCTCCTGGGTGATGCGCCCCCCACGTCATGTGAGGGGTTGATTGGTTGTGCGGCACCACTGTTTCCCCCACTTGTTTTCGTACTTGTTGCGTACTACTGCCTTTCCACAACTTTATTTCAGAATGAAAGCATATATCAAATTAGCCATACACAGCTGAAGGATAAGCAGTTTCCTCATCTAGTGCGCCATCCAACACCCCAGGCTACAAGCTGTAGATAGCTTCATTATCTGCACCCTCGGAATCCTGTCTAGTCATAGATTATGTATTTTACACGTGATGGTACAGTGCCTGCTGTATGACAAACCTTGGTGATCCCGGTGAGAAAGAGGAAATAGCTGTGCAGGCAACTCTTTAGAAGGTTTAACAACATCGAGGTTAACTTTCACGAGGGAAAAATTGGAGGAGGCAAATACCCATGGGAATGAGCCACTCTAATGAGAGAAATAAGGGGAGAAGGTGTAATGAGTAGGAAGGATGCTTTTCTTCATTGTGATTACAGAGAATGAGGAGAGGTGGATAAAGGATGGATACAGATAGATGGATGTTTCTAGCAGGAAGGTGAAAGAGTTCTTTCTTTTGGTTTCTATTTTCCTTTAGATAGAGTTTGGTTACCCGCTGAAGGGTGGAAGTGTCAGGTGTTTAAAAAAAAATCAGCTAAGGATAACTTGAGAGTTACAGTGGCCAGCCCCACCCAGCCTCCACTCAAACATGCTATCAAATATTTGTTAATTCTGTTCTCTGTCAGAAATGACTTTAGTCTTAAGTCTGTCACATTCAGGTATCCATTTTTCAGAGCCTAATGACAGTGATGTGGAATTCCAAGAACCCTGGAGGCGATTTATTTGTCAAAAAGATTTCACAGACATACTATCAAATGCAATGCCTGAACTACATTTACCTACAGATAAAATCCACATAACTTTCATCCATTTGCCTGTAGGGTATCTTCCAGGGCCCCAGGGCAGTGCTTGAGGCCTTATAACAGATCCTTTGACATCTCTACTAGGCTGCACTTTGACCAAAGGCAAGAGTATTATAAAATGTTTTGTTACTTTATGTCAAAAACGTGAACCTGTCAGAACCAGTTGTAGTGGTACCCATCATTCAAGCTACAGCAGGGGAGGCTGAGGGACGAGGATCGCTTAAACCCAGTTTGCTATGATTATGCATGTGAATAGCCACTATACTCCATCTTGAGCAGCATAGTGAGTCCCAGTTTGATTTTTTTTTAAAAAGTGACCTATTTATTTCATGTAAGTTAAATGCACATCTGCCCTATGAGCCAGCAGTCCCACATCTAGGTATTTATCCAGAGAAATAAAAGCATATATCGATAAAAAGACTTGTACAAAAATATCCCTAACAACTTTATTCGTGGTCACCGAAAACGACAAACTGCCCAGATGTCCACCATTAATAAAGCGATATATTCATCTAATTAGATACAACTCAGCAACAAAAGAAAAAAAACATGGATGAGTCTCAAAAACTTAGGATGATTTATACTTTCTGGAGATGAGGCCCTTGAATCTCTACCTGATGGTAACAAGCTCCCTATATGATTCCTGTACAGACAGCCTGGCACCATGCAAACATATCAGAGCTACACATACCATCCAACTTCAGCTTCTTGTAAAAACGAGATGAAGCAACTGACTCTGGAACTTCTGAAATCATTGCCAAAATTTACAATATTCGTTTTCTTACTCCCAATTTCTAAACCATTTAGCCACAAGCAGATTGTCTTTGGTCTACCTATTGGACTCTGCAGACAAATAATACCTGTTTTTTATAGTTAAGATATGTTGCATGTCTGTTCTCATCACCTACCATCAGCATACCACTAGTTCTCTACTATTATCAGGAGGGCCGCAATGAGTTTTGGAACTCAGTACCCTAAATAATACTACTACTATTGTAAATGTTAAAGATACAAAATTATTAATAAGAGTCATAAATTGCAATTATAGGGACAAATGTAGCAGCTGATGACTTTGCTAGCTGGGGGACAGAGGGAGCTGGGTTGCAGTGGGAACCAACCCTGGACAGCCAGGAGCTGGACTGGCACTATTAGCTAGGCATTTGTGGTACTGGCAGCTGTCTTGGCATTCTCAGTTCTGAGTGTTTTATCAAATATAAACAATCTCACAAAACATCAATATCAGTTATTGTGACTCTGTGACTATAACAGACAAGACAAAAATAAGACCCCTTCATAATCATGTCCAAACACAGCAAATACAAGAACAACAAAAATGACCAAACATTCTGGTTAATATAAGTCACTACTGCTTCTTGACCAGTTACAACCTTAGTGTTTCTCCATTCTTCCTGCCTTCTAGATAGCAAATATTAAAATATTCAATTACAGGATTACCTGTTTCCTGCCAGCATCCAATCCAGAGCAAAACCTTGACACTTCCCCAAAATCACCTAACCCAAGCTGTAATGTTTTTCACAATACCAATACCTACTTATGGAGAGTGCCCCCCCACCCCCACCCCTTGCAACAAGTCATTAAACCCAGCTTGGCTTGACTCTAGGTGTTTTCCTGCTGCTCTTTAGCTGAAGGACATTAGCATTTGTTATAATCAAATGTCACCAGCCTATCTAAAGTTACTCCCTCCTTTGCCCTTTCCTCTTACCCTGTTTTTATTTTTTTGTAGCTCATTATCACGTTTTGAAAAATTTTTGGTTTGTTCCATTATAACATAGGCTCCATGGGGACAGGAATTTTGTTCAGTATTCAGGAAGATAATCAGGCTACTGTGTAGAAGATGGACTAGAGGAGAAGCAAGCTCTTGGAAGGAAGGCCAGTTAAAGTTGATCAAAAGTTTAGTGACAAGGCCTTAAAAGTATGAATTTAGGGCCAGGCATGGTGGCTCACGTCTGTAATCCCAGCACTTTGGGAGGACGAAGTGGGCAGATCACCTGAGGTCAGGAATTTGATACCAGCCTGACCAACATGGTGAAACCCCACACAACTAAAAATACAAAAATTAGCCAGGTGCAGTGACGCATGCCTGTAATCCCAGCTACTCAGGAGGCTGAGGCAGGAGAATCGCTTGAACCCCAGAGGCGATGGCTGCAGTGAGCCGACATCACACCATTGCACTGCAGCCTGGGCAACAAGAGTGAAACTTAAAAGAAAATAGGAACTTAGACATTCTGAAAATAATGAAATAAGGTTGTTATTGAGAAACATTTCTGATGGGGCGTTGTCAGGATTTAATGAATTCTTTCTGAACTGGATGGAGGGGAAGGGAATGATGGATATAGGGAGAAAATGAACACCCCAAATTGTATGTTCTTATGACTGACTTCAATGAATAACTTACTGTGATGAAATAATGGATTCTATAATATAAAATAGTTACATATTTGAATAGTATCCCAACCTGAGATAGATTTGAGTTATGACATACTGAGAGTCACACTGAAAACCAGTATATAAATTTAAAATGTTGCAAAATAGGTAAAAAGAAACGTTTTTCTTTCTTCTTCGCTAACATAGATTATACTCACTTTGAAATTCACATTTTCCTATAAAAAGACAGCCTGTGTAAAAAGTTTTCATGCTTAAAGTTGGGTAATGGTGGTTGTGGTAAATAGCTAAAACATCCTATAGGACCATTTGCCAAGGAGAACAAAGTTCTTGTGCCGTTGATGCCAATAATTGTGGTAAATGTGATGGATGGCCTAGGAAGGCACTCTGAGGGCAGAAGACATTGTCTTATGCATCTGGAAATCATGTTCAGTAAATTTAATTCCATATTGTGTTTTTGCTAAAACACTCAAGGCCAAAGATGATAGTGAAAACAGGTTTCCAGAGAGTTCCCTTCAGGAGGACAATGTATACTCCTGAATAATTTGTTTCAGACATGATATGAAAGTTCAGCTGTTTCCTGGCCTGTTCTTCCCTCAGTTTAGCTCTTAACTGATTCATTCTGAGTTTCCAGATGGTATCAGCCCCTGATACCACCTCCTGTCATGAGAGTTCTTCTCTGGTTACTCTGTCACGCTGCCCTGTTCATTTTCTTCACAGCAGTTGCCACGGTCTGCAGTTGTGGTATTTCTGTGTTAGTTGACTATCATACCCATCAGAATTAATTCCTACTTTGTTTACTCTCAAATTGCCAGTACCTAAATTTGTCAATCAACTGAATTTTAAAGGCAGATTTTTGGAGGCTGAGACAGGTGGATCACTTAAGTCCAGGAGTTCGAGACCAACTTAGGCAACATAAAGAGACCCTATCTTTACAAAAAATTTAAAAATTAGCCAGACATGGTAGCTTACATCTGTAGTGCCAGCTAATCTGGTGGCTGAGGTGGAAGAATTGCTTGAGCCTGGGAGGTCCAGGTCACAGTGAGCCATGATCTTGCACCACTGCACTCCAGAGCCTGGGTGACAGAGTTAGAGACTCTGTCTCAAAAAGAACCAAATAAATAAATAAAGGCAGATTATCCACATAATCAAGTGAACTCTTAAAAAGAGGGTCAAGGACAAGTCAGGGAGATTCAAAGCACCAGCAGATGGTTTTGTTTTGGCCTTGAAGAAGTAAAGTTTCATGTGGTAGACAGGCTTTTGTGGCAGAAGATGGCAGTGGCCCCTAAGAATGGAGAGTAGCCCCTAGGCTGATGGCCAGCAAGAAAGCAGGCTTTCCTTCCTAAAGAATTCTTAATTCGGCCGACAACCACATGAGCTTGGAAGAATACCCAGAACTACAGAAGGGAGCACCGTCTGGCTGACACCTTGATTTCAGCCTGGCGAGAACCTGAGCAGAGAACCCAGCTGAGCCAATGCCAGGACTTCGGACTTACAGAACTACGAGATAATAAATGTGTTATTTTAAGTCACTATGTTTCTCGTAATCGTTTGTGCATCAAATGCGAATGTTTTTGCATGGAATAAAGCATATATTCAAATACAGTCCTATGGATACCAAAACTTGCAGTTTTAATGGCAGAAATCAAATTATCAATTATCTATAACTTCAAAGATTAATTGAGCTCATGAAAGGAAACAACTAATCAGAAGTTAATACATGCACAGACTATTTGTTGTTCTCCCACTTTTACATAAATTAGATAATTGAGACAAAGGTATGGGCTTATTTTTTGCTTAAGACTCACATATTTATCTTTTCCTTAATGGAATTAATGTAACACAAAGATGTTCAACTGTTTATAGTCCTTCAATTTTGTGTATCTATATTCTATAATTAGTATTTTCTCATTTTCAATTGACAGAAGCAGTGCCTATAGAAAATAGAAATTACCTGTGTCTCCCTAATAGTGAATTTTTCCTCCTAAATTTATTTTTTTCTCCTCTTTTTTTCTTTCTTTTTTTTTTTTTTTTTGAGATGGAATCTCACTCCATCATCCAGCATGGAATGCAGTGGTATGATCTTGGATCACTGCAACCTCTGCTTCCCAGGTTCAAGCAGTTCTGCCTCAGCCTCTCAAATAGCTGGGATTACAGCCACCTGCCACCACACGCAGCTAATTTTTAGTAGAAACAGGGTTTCACTATGTTGGTTGGCCAGGCTGGTCTCGAACTCCTGACCTTGTGGTCCACCCACCTTGGCCTCCCAAAGTCCTGGGATTACAAGGCATGAGCCACTGTGCCCAGCCAATTTTTGTATTTTTAGTAGAAACAGGGTTTCACCATGTTGGCTAGGCTGGTCTCAAACTCCTGACCTCAAATGATCCACCTGCCTCCCTAAAGTGCTGGGATTACAGGTGTGAGCCAATGCGCCTGGCCTCCTCCTAAATTTAATAATATCTGTATTTCTTATTATATAATTTTTAAGTGGTTACATACTTGCACATTATAGCCGGATAATTAAATCTACTTTTAATGACTCAGAAATGACAAGTTAGCTTCACAACTCTGTGTGTTAAGAATTTGTGATATTATTATAATAACAAAATGTCTATGTCCCAAACTTGTGTGCTCTACCCCAAGTCTGATGAGTAGCAGGTTGTCCCTTGCTAATTCATTCCCTATGTCTGGAGATACAATCATGATAACCAGAATCCAGAAACTGGAGGGATGGAAATAACCGTTTAAGTTATATGTAATCTCTCCTGAGGCAGGTGGGCAACAGAGGAAGGGTGGCAGGAGTAGTGAGGCAGAGATCACTCTGATCAGAGCCATTGCAGGTGGCTGTCACCTATCTATCTGATATTGCTGGGTTTAGTAATTCCCTTTTTTTTTTTTTAACCTTATTTTGCTCCTGTGGAAAGTAATGAAGCATTGGTCTTTGTCCACCACTCAGGGAGTGGATAATTTTTTTAGATGTAGAAAGGAATGATAAACAACCCTTTTTTTTTTTTAGTTGCTTTTCCTTTCTAAAAATAGAAAGCTGGAGTCATACCTAAGTCTGAAAGCAGTGGACAAAATGACTTAGGAATCTGTTCTCTGTAACCTCGTAAATCACATAAACTCCCTATTCTGGCAGGACACTTTATCAACATACCACTAGTGTTATATTGAGTGGGCTTAGGTTTTGATTCTGTTCTATATGCTTTTTAATTATACATTATCGTTTGTTTATCACATTTAGGTTATTGTATGTTCAGTCACACCTACAGTACGTTGTCATACAAATGTATCAACCATATTTAGGGTCCATTATTTAGGGTTCATTAGTTCTTACTAACTACATGTTAAGTAAGATAAGGGGACAGGGATTTAAAAATATTATCTGTATCCAATTGTTAAAGCAGATAGAAACATCTTTTTTTTTCTGTGTTTAGACAGGGTTTCACTGTCACCCAGGCTAGAGTGGGCAGTGGCACAGTCATGGCTCACTGCAACCTCAACCTCATAGGTTCAGGCGATCCTCCCACCTCAACCTTCTGAGTAGCTGGGAATACAGGCAAGCACCACCATGCCCCACTAATTGTTTTTATTATTCGTAGACCAAGGCCTAACTATGTTGCCCAGGCTGGTCTTGAACTCCCAGAGTCAAGTGATCCTCCCGCCTCAGCCTGACAAAGTGCTGGGATTACAGGTATGAGCCACCATGCCAGGCCTGAAACATAATATTCTTAAATTTGTTTGTTCAGCAACACTTGGTATTGAGTCAGCTCTTCCATCCTCAATTGAAAAATGAGAATGAGTAAAATATGGATATAATGATCTTTTGCTCCCTCCAGGGGGAATTCATTTTGTAAGCTTGAGAACCATTATCATGGGTAGTATGCTGTCCTTGCTAACTTCTTTTCCTTTCAACACTGCTTTATATCTTCATTTAAATCTTATTTTGGAAAAGAGAGACAGTGTGTTTCTGTCTTGGGAAGAGTACTAAGAGGCAGAAACTCTTGCAAATTCCATTGTTTTGCCAATGATTTTCCCTGGCAAATCAATATATTTCCTCCCTGTTGTCTTCAACATTTGTAAAAACTTGACATCTCTAAACATTAACGAATTAGGTCTAATTTGAATAATTAAAATCTTTGTTGCACTACAAATCAAAGATGTTCACTGCTGAGTTGTCAATAGGTAACAACTGCAGGTAGGTGCTGTTTTCATGTGCTGTGGATCCAGAGGAACTCTATTTTAAAAATTAATATAACTGTTTTCCATGTCAACCATGAAATGATAAGTAATATCCTCCCATCTTTTTTATAAATTAAAAAAAAAAAGAGGAAAATTACTTTGGAAGTCTTAAGAGGCCTAAAATGTGTCATAATCTTCACTGGAAAATTTTGTAGAGCACATAGTCATTGGTAAGAGCGAGAATCCATAAAGAACTGCAAGAAAATGTGTTATTTCTAAAAGAAGTTAATTCTAAGGGAAGTTAACCCTAAAACCTACTTTAAATTGCATTGCCTGTTTCATACAGTTTCATCTACTTTCATTACTAACCAGCTTTCTCTCATCCCTGAAATGTCCCATTTCTGACTGTTCCTTTACATTCCAATCTATACCTCAACAATATTGAGATATGCTTCTTAGTTTTTCTCATGGATATAGTTTTGGGGAGTAGTCTGTAAAGAAAATTAATCCTTATCAGGCACATTAAAGGGAATATTTGCTAATATCAAGTTGGAAAATAATTACTCTGAAAAGAAATTTTGAAAGGAGGGTTTATGGGGTAAAGAATAATTTCTGGAATAAAACGTGAGCATGGGATACATTTTTGAAAAACCACCATTTTTTAGACTATGTAAGGTATTCGTATGCATATATGTGTGAAAGAGAAAGTGAGGATGACAGAAATAGAGCTCCTCATTTCTGCTGTCATCAATAATAATTCTCAAGGAATTCCAAACGATTTCCTAACTCATTATCATCCTTTGATAGTGAAACCATAATCCACAGAAGTGAAACCATAATCCACAAAAGTAAAACAAAACAAAACAAAAAAATCAGTGTTAGGAAAATTCTGACAGCCTTCGGAGTAGACTGAAATGAGTACTGGGGCTTGGTTTTATTTTCTCAGCCAACAGAGAGAAAGCTTGAAAGGGGAAAACACAGACAATGGAGAAATGACTTTAATATTTCACTGGGGTAGAGTCCTTCTAATAGCAGTCAGCTTAAAAACTATTTCTTCCTATCCTAGAAACATAGAGTAATTTTTCATGAGAGTAATGCAAATTAAAGCCATAATGAGACACCATCACACAACAATTTAGAATGGCTGAATTAAAGAGTGGCATAGCAAGTGTTGGCAAGAATGTGAACCCACTAAAAATCTCATAGACTGGCCTTGAACTCCTGGCCTTAAGTGATCCTCCAGCCTCAGCCCCCCAAGGTACTGAGTGATAGGCATAAGCCACCACACCCAGCCAGACTCTCATATACTGATGATGAAAATGCAAAATGGTACATCTACTTTGGAAAACATGTTGCCAGTTTCTTATAAAATTTAACCTACAGTTATAATATGATTCCCCAATCTCAATTCTAGCTGTTTACCAATGAGAAATGAAAATGTGTTAACACAAAAGCTTGTATACAGATGTTTATAGAGGTTTTATCCATATCTGTCAAAACATGAATACCACTCAAAAATATTTCCACTTGTAAATGGATAAACAAACTTTGGTACATCCACACAATGGATAAATCTCAAACAAATATGAAAAGTAAAAGAAGCCCAATTCAAAAGGCTACATACTGTATGATTTCCTTTATATAACTTTCCTAAAAAGACAAAACTGTAGGGCTAAAAAAAAGCCACCACCACACTCACCTAATTTTTTTGTATTTTTTGAAGAGACATGGTCTCACTGTGTTGCCCAGCCTGCTGAAACTCCTAGACTCAAGCAACTCTCCCGTTTTGGCCTCCCAAAGTACTGGGGTTACAGGCATGAGTCACCATGCATGGCTGACATATTTTTAAATAGCAATATTTCTTTTTTTGTTTGTTTGTTTGTTTTGAGATGAAGTCTCACTCTGTCGCCCAAGCTGGAGAACAGTGGTGCAGTCTCCTCTCTCTGCAACCTGCACTTCCCAGGTTCAAGCAATTCTCCTGCCTCAGCCTCCTGAGTAGCTGGGACTACAAGTGCATGCCACCATGCCCAGTTAATGTTTGTATTTTTAGTAGAGACTGGGGTTTCACCGTGTTAGCCAAGCTGTTCTCAAACTCTTGATCTCGTGATCTGCCCGCCTCGGCCTCCCACAGTGCTGGGATTACAGGCATGAGCCACTGCACCCGGCCTAAATAGCAATATTTCTTTGAGAAACATGATATAGTTCTACATTTACTCAAAGCTTTATGTTCCTTCATAGAGTATTACATTTTCCTGGACATTTAAAAATATTTATTTCTCATTACTTAATAGCATTTGTACTACTGGAAATTGATGCTTTTTCTAGTGCATTGTTTAGTTAGTGTAATTCCTGCTAGGTAGGAATGTAGTACTTGTATCATTATTTTGTTAAAAACCACTTTAGCTGGGCACAGTTGCTCATACTTGTAATCCCAGCACTTTAGAAGGTTGAGACAGGAGGACTGAGGCCAGGAGTTTGAAAACAGCCTGGGCAACATAGCAAGATGCTCATCTCTACCAAAAAAAAAAAAAAAAAAAAAAGCCACTTGAATGAATTTGCTTATTAGCTCTTATATCTTTTGAATTAAAATTTTCTTAGGTGGAAAGTTATCCAATCTTCTAGTTTGGCTCATTTTTCTATATAAATAGCTTTCATTTCTTTTTCTTAATCTTACTCATTTGCATAGACTTTCCAAGCAAAATCAAATAAGTGATGAAACAAGCAAAGATGTCATGTACCTGAAATATAAAAACTAATGATTCTAGTGCTTCCCAAATTAAGTGTGATTTTGGCTATTTGAGATAACTATTCTTTTTCTTGAATTTCTATTTTTGTATTTTTTTTTTTTAAAAGCAGCAGTGGAAATTGGATACAATTTCATCATTTGGGGGACATTTGTATTAATAATTATACTTTTTAAATCTTTTCCCTACTGATGTGATAAATTACATTAACAAATTTCTAACTAGTAAGTCATACTCACATTATTGTAATAAATTTTGTGTGATTATATTGTATTATTTTAATATATTACTAGCCACTTTGTTTACATTTTTTTAGATTTTTGAGTATATGAGTTGAATTGGTTATTAATTTTTTTGTCTTAAAACTAAGATTTCTCATTTTGACTTAGGAGCTGGAGAAGGTTTTTGTTGTATTTCACACACTAATTATTATTTTATTATTTTTCTTTGGAAATAAAAAAAATGCTTCCTAAACAATGCAGGGAAGCTATAATTTTAAAGAGGGGGAGTGACGGATTTGATTATACATTTTTATTTTTTTTGAGACAGTCTCTCACCCTGTTGCCCAGGCTGGAATGCAGTGGCACCATCATGGCTAACTGTAGCCTCCACCTCCTGAACTCAAGCAAGCCTCTTGACTCAGCCTCCTGAGTAGCTAGGAACCCAGGTGCACACAACCATGCCCATTTAATTTCTGGTCTTGAACTCCTGAGCTCAAAGGGTCTTCCTGCCTTGGCCTCCCAAAGTGTTGGTATTATAGGCATGAGCCACCTCACCTAGCCACATTTGTATGTAGCTAGTGACACATATGAAAAAACTCAAAAACTGGGAGAAAATGGATGTTTTACATGGAATGAAGAGTTAATAGAGGCATTTTGATATTTAGAGGGCTTCTAGAAATTAATAATAATTTAGAAAGCAACCTAAAATGGAAATTAGACAAAAATATGAAAAGGCATATTTGAAGAAAAACATGAAAATCAGTTAATTACATTAAAATGTGCTTGACTTTATTATTGGTCAGGAAGATGCAAATTGCTGTAACAAGGAAATTCTGTTTTCACTCATCACATTGTCAAAACTTAAAAGATTAATACAATCCAGTGTTGGTGAGCATGTAGAAACTGCTATTCTCTGATATTCTTCAAGAATATTTGGGAGGCATAATAACTTCTACAGTCTTTTGGAAAAAACAAATTGGAAAAATCTATTAAAATATGCTAACATAGTTTTTTATTTTATTATACAACTTTAATATATATTTTATTATATAACATTTTAATATTACATAATATATAATAAAATATCCTACAGAAATGATATTATAAAAATAGATATAAATGTAAAGATATTCATTGAAGCATCTTTTTTTTTGCAATGGCAATATTGTAAAACAAATGACCATTAATAGAAAAGTGGTTGAATAAACTATGATCTGCTACCACAAAAAAATTGAATAACTCTTAAAACTAATGAATAACAATTTTCTTATTCTGACTAAAAAGAAACCCATAGTAAATGACTATGAATAAAAGGAAAATTATAGACAAATATGTATTGCATGATTCTAGGTTTTAAAAAATCTATGTGTGATTAGTACATATAGTTCTATCTTTATAAACTGAAAAAGTTGGCATTAATATACTTCATATCATTAGTAGTGGCACCCACTGGTAAATGAAGCAGGGGAGCAGGACTGGAAGGACCCAAGTGAACATTTCATTTAGTACTCAATGCTTTATTTTACTTTAAAATGCTAAAAGTCTTTTGGATGATTTCTACATTTCTTGTCGTAAAATACTCAAGGAAAGTAAAAGAGGTCATCTAAAACCTTATTTCTTTTTTGTCTTTAGTTTCGTATCTGCAAAATGAGACTAAAATTCTTTCCAAAAGACTTTTGGCCCATTCTAAAATCAGATCCTCCTTAAATGGATGAATATTACAGTGAAGTATTCGTAATAGTGTACTTGTATATTTGAAGGCAATTCCAAAGAATTTTGAGAAACATTTTCAGTAACAGCATCATTGGGTAAGTATATATATTCCATAGATAATATAGTTCGCAGTATAATAATAGAATAAAAATTTATTTGTAAGTTGTTACTAGTCTTGTAGTCGTAGGAATTATGAGAGTAGAACCTGTTCCTCTTCTATTTAAAAAAGCTGGAGAAATGTTACTAAGATTTTTATTTAATCAACAAATGTTGGGTGGAATGCATTACATGGTTTCATACAGCAACATGGTTAAATACATCTTTAAGGCCTAAAGGCTAGATTGAAAACGTTTATTCAACCCAAATGTGACTGAGCTGTAGTACTAACAGTATGCTTCAATAAACAGTATAGAAGAGTGAGTGAATGGATGAATCAATAGAAAGGACCAGGAAATTAACTGGGTTGTAAATTCTGGAAGGAAGGAACCTGTCTTCCTTATTCATAATTGTATCCCCAACACCCCGCCACATAGTTGGATCACATGAATCATGCCAGATATATCCTCAATTTCCTGAGTGTATAACTGGACTTTGATAATAACTTATGTATGTCTTAACCCATTATTAAAGGATAAATTTTTTTAAAGGTAAATGATGAATCTTGAACAAAAAATAAAGATACGTTAAAGAATTGTTTTAACTCAGTTATTGAGGAAACTAGAAAAAGGTATAGAGACAAATCAAGGAGATTCCAAGGAAGACACAAATAGAGGTAATCCAGAGTGATGAAATAAATTCAGTAGATTCAAAAATGGTCAAACTCCACAGAGAAATAATCAATTGCATGACCAGCAAAAGTTATTTGCATTACTAACAGCTTACTACAACTAATAGAGTGGTGAAATAGCTAAGAGGCAATAAAAGTCACCAATAATGAGAAAGGGTGGGCCAGACAACACAGCATTTTATAGGACACCTAGTAATACTTTTCTTTTTTGTAGTTTCAAAGTCCTCAAAATTGTCACAGAAATGAATGTACCATACTAAAATAATACAGTATGATCACGTAAAGTTTATAGTAGTAATATGAGGAATGACTTCCAAGCTTCCCCTGAAGCAGGTCATATATGAAGCAGGACCCTTATGTGAGAGTATCCTCCCTCAAGAAGAGAAAGGAGCAGCCTTATCTCCAAAGGCACAGAGATGCCAATAAGAATCAAAACAAGCATGTCTTGCTAAGTTTCCCCCAGCTTATTACCATTAGATCATACTGTTTGCCTTATTTGCCTCCATGACTGTCTACTCTGGATCAAACCTACTATACAAAAACCCTTAGATTCAACTGTTTCTTCATTCTTTATTTCTTTGTGAAGCCTCTTGTGTCAAGTAAAACTTCTGTTAAATAATTTTGCATGATTTTCTCTTTTTAATCTGTCTTGTTGTAGGGACCTCAGCCATGGGTAGAAGGAAAGGTGTTTTTTCCTCCCTTATAACCTAAGACTCCAATATGGCTTGGCATGACACTAATGCATCTCACTCAGCTCATCCTTGTCCTGGTCCTGTCACAAAGCTTAAAATATTTACTAATTGGCCTTTTATAGAATGTTTATGAAGAAGAGTGCTAACAAACTATATAAGCTTCATTGGGTTTGCTATTCAAACGTAAGCACTAAGTTCTAAGGCCACAAAATAAACTTCTGTTTGGGAGGTGTCATAAGGAATTTTGGATTGGAATCTTAAAAGCTTCTATTATTTGCTATCTTCAGGCTTAGAAATCAAGACCCAAAACTTATCTTCACCAGATTTCTTCTATAATATCTATAGATTAATTTCCCCTCTTTTTGAGGTTCTCAAAATTGTCTAAATTTCCTGGCTTGCCAGTATGTGACCTTCCTTTAATCATCTGTAAACCTGGGACATGTAAACCAATTTTACTAGGTGGGCTTCACAAATATTTGTTCTATATGTAAAGTCAACCTTTGTTTTTCATAAAAGTTACTTGTCATGTCTGATTAAAAGAGCATCATTCTGAAATCATACACTTCAGGCAAGGCTTTAGTTGTACAATCTATCCAATTATATCCTGGTATAAAAGCAGATAAATTCCTATTAAATGTATGTAAATAACTATATTGTGATGGAAAGCACTGGGACTTGTAAGTCTCTAAATTCTGGGGGAGTGAGTCAGTGACAATTGGATACCATGTGAAAATGTTTATTTAGGCATACAAAGGTATTCAACTGAATTGTGGGTTACAGATTATTTTAAGAAGAAAATGACTTTTTGATATATGCAGAAAATAGAACAGTAACACATCAACAATATTCTCGACAAATAACCACCATAAAATGTCCCTCATCATTCCACTCAGTCCTCTGTAGTTAATTTTGTTTTACTGGATCTTGGTTAGCAGTCTGCCTTCATGAAGTCACCAGTTTATAGATTAAAAAGAGTTCTGCAAATTCTGACTCGTTCAAGGTAGGGTCTGAAAGTTATCTAAGTCGTCTGGGTGCAATGGCTCATGCCTGTAATCCCAGTGCTTTGGGAGGCCGAGGCGAGTGGGCCATGAGGTCAGGAGTTCAAGACCAGCCAGACCAACATGGTGAAAGCCAGTCTCTACTAAAAATACAAAAAAATTAGCCAGGTGTGGTGGCGCATGCCTGTTTCCCAGCTACTCAGGAGGCTGAGGCAAGAGAATCACTTGAACCCAGGAGGCTGAGGTTGCAGTGAGCCGAGTCATGTCACTGGACTCCAGCCTGGGTGACAGAGGAGACTCCATCTCAAAAAAATAAAAGGAAGTAAGTTATCTAAGTGATACCAGTTCAGAAGCTTAAGCAATAGTCTGTGTGTTGAAGTGCCAACAGTTAAAAGTACCTGGTGTGATCCATTTCCACTAGTCTCTAAAACTGTACTTATTTGTTAAAGATACAAACTCTGGGCTGTAATTCAGAGTCTTCAGGCAAGCCTGAGAGTAAAGTAAAAACTACACGTAGATTATAAGAAGGCAATGGCTGTGGTTCATTTAATACTACAAAATAATATAAGGAAGTAAAATTCTCAATTGTGATGCAGTACATAACTATTTCATGACTTTCCAGCCAGGTGCAGTGGCTCATCATACCTGCAGTCCACTTTGGGAGGCTGAGGAGAGAGGATCACTTGAGGCCAGAGGTTAAAGACCAGCCTGGGCAACACAATAAGACCTTGTCTCTACAAAAAATGTTGAAAGTAGCCAGGTGTGGTAGCATGGGCCGGTAGTCCTAACTTCTCAAGAGCCCAGGAGTTGGAGGATGCAGTGAGCCGTGATCAAGCCACTGCACTGCAGCTTGGGTGACAGAGTAAGACCCTGTCTCTAAAAACAAACAAACAAAAAAAAACTATTTCATGAGTTTTGATCATATTTCCCCTGAGAGTAAAAACTTATTATAGTTAGCAAGAACACTGACAAATCTCTAAGAACTTCCCATAATGCATATACATTGTGAAAAGTTATATTAATAACACTTGCCTACACAAACATTCTAGGGAAGATTGAACATCTAATCGGACAACTCTTCCCATCTAATTCTTACAATGGTAACATTTCCCAAAAAACCTAATTATTTCTAGCTTTTCTTTTTTTATATGGTGAGAAACCAAATCTTTGTGATTTTTCCAGTAGGCTTTTAGAAATCTGAAATATATTTTGGGGTACATAAATAAATTTTGGCAGAGGATATAAAAAATAATTTTTTTCTAAATTTAGGGTTTTAATTTTGGAAAATGTATTTCTAAAGAGTTGTCAGAGGTTATACAGACACTTAAGGTAGGATCATGGGTTACTGAGGAACAGTGCTTAGTTACCTGTTTAATCAAAGATGATAAACAATTTTTGGTAAGATGATTGTAAAGAACCTTAGCTCTTTCAATAGTGAGACTTTTTTTCCTTTAAATAGTAAAGAACATAGTAAATCAAAATAAACTAAACACAAAATATAATCTGATTAGCCAGAGAATCTCTGCTATGTAGGCAGATAACGGGAAATGTAAAAGGTAAGCTTTTATATTATAGGTGACAGTTATTACTCTGTGAACCAAGGAAGTAAGTTATTAAAACTGAGTATGCTAAAATTTAACATATTTTAGAATCTGTTTTCATACTTTTATTTTAAATCAAAAGAAAAAAATCACTCAAGTTTTCTCCTTCATTATACTTTTATATTGTAGCATAAACTTGCACTTTTCTTAAAGATAGAATACAGTCTTGGAAACTAAGGTTCCTGAAACACTTTTGGGGATGTATGAAGTAAAAACTACTTTCATAATATTAGAATAGTATTTGCCTTTTTCATTCTCACACATTTACAGTGCAGAGACTACATGATGTGTCATAGTACAACAGATTAAATGCAGATGGAGACATGTGAATCCAGATATTTTCTAGTATGCCAGATATTTAAGAGATTTACAAAAATGTAAAACAATGCCATTCTCATATATTTTGGCTTTAGAAAATTTTGTTACTTTAGCCAGGTGTGGTGGCTCATGCCTGTAATCCCAGCACTTTGGGAGGCTGAGGCAGGAGGACCACTTGAGGCCAGGAATTCAAGACCAGCCTGGGCAACATACTGAGATTCTATCTCTACAAAACATTTAAAAATTAGTTGGGTGTGATGGTGCACACCTGTAGTCCCAACTACTTGGGAGGCTGAGGTGGGAGGATCACTTGACCGCAGGAGTTTGAGGCTGCAGTGAGCCATGATTGAGCCACTGTACTTCAGCCTGGGCAAGAGAGTGAGATCCTGTCTCAAAAAAAAAAGATAGATCGATAGATCAATAGATCTTTTTTATATCTAACATACTTTTTATATTTAACATATACAGTTATCTTTCACAAAAACAATGTTATTTGTTTTAATATACAATGGATTCATATGATTGATATTGCTACTGTTCAATGACTCATACAAATAGATTTTTTTTTTACCATTTCTCATACAAACCAAAGCTCTTTGGAGTCCCTAAAGTTCTTACACTCTTTGGAATAAAGGAGTTGAAGATTTAAGAACACAACGTTTTTGCCTTCAGGGAGGAAGAAAACCTACTCCTTTTCTTTGAAAAACAAAAGCACAATTCCAATTTTATTTCTGTGTTACTATTGCTCCTGTTATGGTCTCAACCATCCCTAATAATTATAACTTTAACAAAGTTACTGATTTTTAATTCACAGAGAAAAAAAATGATGGTAAGGGAGAGAAGGGATTAAAATTACTTTAAACTGAAAACATGTGAACAATCTGCAGCCACAGAGAGAAACATTATCTAAATTTAAGCAGGTACTCCCCAAATACAGCAGCCATTAACCCCTTCTCAGTGTAAGTTTCTTGTTTGAAAGAAAGACTAACTCTTACCACCAGAAGTGTGAATTCAGCTGCTCATTAGCATCAAAAACCCAGTACAACCTTCTGTACTTTCCCTTTAGAGTCCTAAATCTACCCTTTTTTGGTTAAGTTTGTATATAAACCTTTACCTCTGGCTGTTCAGCAAGTTGTTCATTATTGAATGACTTTCATATGTAGGCATAAATAAATCTTGTCTTTCTTCCTGCTAGTCTGTCTATTGTTGGTTAATTTGCAGGCCCCAACCATTCTAACCTAAGTGGGTAGAGGAAAACTTTTTCTCCCAAGAGGTTGGATTGTCAGACTTTCTGGCGTGCACAAGCATTTTGTTTTGTTTTTACTTAGTAGCATGTGAACACACAAAACACAACATTCTACAGCAATTGCACATCTGTTTTACGTCTTCTTAAGGTGGTAAAAATAAACATACTCATTAACATGACTGAAACATATAGCCTTTCTGTAGCATATAAAATAAGAAGCAAAAGTAGATAAACTTTAAACTGTTTAATTAATGATTCAGTGTTCTTATTTACTTAGAAATTGTCCTGGGATTCAGTGATTATCTATTAATTAACTTAGTAACAGTTCAAGGTTTTAAGTTACCTAAAGATCTTGGAAATTATCTTAAAGCTGACATATTATAAAACATAATTACTGTTGAAATAATAAATTTTTCAGAGTAGTGACTCAGTTAAACAAAATTTACATTTTTCAGAATCCTAAACATTATATAGGAGTAATGTCAGCTTATTTTATAGGTAAGTCTGTAGCTTGTGTGGGGGAAAAAATCTCAATAAAATGCACATGAATGGGTCCACAATATGCTACTGTAGCATAAAAATCATTTTAAGCAGTCATTTGAGTCCCTGAAATCTATCTACCCTAAAAACAGAGCCTCCCAGAAGAACTCAAAAAAAAGCTCAACTGACATAAATCCCCCTCACCAGGAGCAACCAGGGAAGATTGACTCTCATCACTGGTGATGAGAAGTTTCTATGCCACTCATATAAAGACATTCTCACGAAACTATCATATCTCTTACATACTATCCTAAGGGCTTCTTTGTCTTTCCAAAAAGTCACTTGTTTTCCCAAGTGTCCTTTGTTCCCCACCTCTTTCTCTATTAAGATGATATACAAGGCCCAAAATCGGATGGCCCCTTTGTGTTACATTTTGCTATGAACTTCCATATATGTATGTATGTGAATAAAAATATATCTTTTTGCTTGTTAACCTGTCTTTTGTCATTCTAATTCACAAGCCCTACATCACTGAATCTAAGAAGGTAAAGGAAAAGGTTTTCTCCTTTACATACACATATATTTTACTTAACACTGATAAATTAGAGAGAAGACATAGCTCTTTTGCGAAACCAAAATTATATTTATTTGTTTATTATTATACTTTAAGTTTTGGGATACATGTGCAGAACGTGCAGGTTAGTTACATAGGAATGCATGTGCCATGGTGGTTTTCTGCACCCATCAACCCCGTCATCTACATTAGGTATTTCTCCTAATACTATCCCTCCCCCAGACCCCCACCACCCAACAGGCCCCGGTGTGTGATGTTCCCCTCCCTGTGTGCATATGTTCTCATTGTTCAACTCCCACTTATGAGTGAGGAAAACTAAAATTACTAGTCTCATTTACCAAAGATTCACTTAATTATATACATTTGAATTCTAAAATGTTCCTTATTTAGCTGTTTCTACAGAATGGATTTTTTTTAAGTACAATATTTTTAAGTATTAAACATTTGATTTCCTTACTATCTGGGAATTTAGGGATATTCAATTTATATCAGCACTTACTTCTTTATGAATCAGTCAGAAATAACTGTTACAGAACCAAACTGGGATCTGCTTGCTAGGCACAACGTCAAACACTGACATCAGGATAGCAGCGAGGTAAGTGAGGCATTTATTTGTACAGTGCCAAGTGAGTATGATAGGACAGCTAATGCTTAAATTCTCATCTCTCCAATGGCTTGCAGGTGAGGGTTTTTAAAGGCAGGGGTAAATTTCAAGAAAGCAGAAATGATAGGCAAAATCACGAATCAATACACTGAGGTTAAACATTGATTTTGGCCTAAAAGGACAAGATATCTTGAAGCAGGGCTTACAAGTTATAGGTAGATTTAGAGATTCTGTGATTTGCAATTGGTTAAGGAAGAGAAGCTTTGTTTAAAAATTTGGGGTCAGCAGAAAAGAATGTTAGCTCTAGCTTGCGGGTGTGACTTTTTCCAAGTATCTCAAAGAAATTTAGAACAAAGAACAATGGTCAGAGTTTAGTCTCTATTTTCCCCTTATCTGAGGTCTGCGAGCTGGCAGATCTATTTGGTGGGGGTCATATGTTAAGATGTAATCTTTCTTTTCTTAGAAAAATATTTAAAGGGACTTTATTGACATATATTTTACATTGTGTAGAATTCATCTTTTTTTTTTTTTTTTGAGACAGAGTCTCACTCTGTTGTCCAGGCTGGAATGCAGTGGTGTGACCATGGCTCACTGCTGCCTCAACCTCCTGGACTCAGGTGATCCTCCTACCTCACCCCTCCAGTAGCTGGGACTACAGACACACACCACCATATCCAGCTAATATTTTGTATTTTTGTAAACATGGGGTTTTGCCATGTTGCCCAGGCTGATCTCGAACTCCTGGGCTCAAGGGATCTGCCCACTTTCGCCTCACACAGTGCTGGGATTACAGGTGTGAGCCACTGCGTCTAGCTGAATGACCCATTTAAGTGTACAACTTAATGATTTTTAGTAACATTACTGAGTGGTACAATCATCACCATAAATCAGTTTTATAACACTTTCACCCTCCTAATAAAGATCCCTCATGCTCCTTAACAGTTAATCCCTGTTCTCACCCCAAGATGTTATCTTTAGTTTCTATAGGGTAACCAAATATCCCATTATTTTAGCCTCCTTGGCTATTGTTTTAAGCTACTATTACCTTCTTGCTTATCAAGTTGCTTATTTGCTACTCAAGGCTAGGTAGGTGCCTGGAATTTCCCTTAAAGAATCTCAAGACTTTCCTTTGTTTCTATGCTTGAGGGGCCTGACAGTCCTCTAAGAAGGGGTCCCTGCTCCTTTTAGAACAAAGGTATTTTAAGAAACATTATTAACTAGCATATTAATATTCTCCAGAGATAAAAGATATATTTACAGGTACAAAACAAGAACTAAAGGCTTTCTGAATTATGAACACATATAGACAGACATGTAGAATATAACTTCAGTTGTAGAAAAGTCGAGAAACAGATTCAACAGAGTTAAAAGTTCTGTTGTTACTGCTTGATATTCATCTGTGGGGGGCCACAAAACGTGCTGGGGTTACTTTGAAGTGTACATCTCCAGCAATATGCCCCAGCCCCTGGCTCTATCAGACATTATGGACATCTTGGAGGACGATCTCTTAAACTGTTAAACGTTTAATTTTTTTTCTTTTTTTTTTTTTGGTAGAGATGGAGTCTCACTCTGTCACCCAGGCTGGAGTGCAGTGGTGCAATCTCAACTCACTGCAACCTCTGTCTCCCAGGTTCAAGCAATTCTCCTGCCTCAGCCTCCCGAGTAGCTGGGACTACAGGTGCACACACCACCAAGCCTGGCTAATTTCTTTTGTATTTTAGTAGAGACAGGGTTTCACCATGTTGCCCAGGCTGGTCTCGAACTCCTGAGCTCTGGAAATCCACCCGCCTCAGCCTCCCAAAGTGTTAGGATTACCGGCGTGAGCCACTGTGCCCAGGCTAAAGTTTAAATTTTTAAAAAGAAAATCAGTGTTTTTAACAAATGTAAAATGAATACATGTCAAAGATTTTTTTAAACTCATTAATTAATAAGGGAACCAGAAAGGTATTGAAAAGGCCAAAGAAGAATCCAAGGAGCAAACAAAAATATAGGCTGTCAGATAGGCTGAAATGAATTTGTCAACAGATGCAAAGCTGGTGGGTATCCACAGGGCAATAATCAATTGCATGCCCACTAGCAAAAATGTATTTGCATTTTGATGGACGAGAATTATTTGTATTGCTATCTGTTTACAACAACTAAGAGTGGTAACCTAACTCTGAGGCAATGAAAGATGTAGCTAAACAAGAAGCTTGGGCTAGACAAAACCAAGCATGCCATAGAACACCCAGTCATCTCCAAAGTGTAACAGTAAAAAGGAGGCCTAGCATGACTGACTCCATTTTGCTTGTAATTGTCGCCACTTGGTGATATCCTTTAGGTTAACTGCTTCTGCTTATCTCCCACATAGGCCAAGCTAACTAGGCCTTAACATAGGCCAAGTTAAGTTTATAGTTTAACTTAAAGTAAGGATAATAGTCCCTTTCCTAAACTAACTCCTGTGGAGGTAAGGACAGTGTACACACGAATTACAATATTCTGTAACTTTTAGGATATTAGCAATAATAGGATAATGTTAATTATCCTATTAAGATTTATAGGAGTACTTTGATTTGACCAAAGACAAAGAAGTTTCACAACCTCCTTGGACCCTCACTGACGCCGACGTTTGTGGTCATTGGTTACCTCCTGATCTGATCCCCCTCCCTCTTCCCATTTACCTTAACATAAAAGGAGCCAAATTCTTATTAATTTAAGACGGTTCTTTAGGACATTAATCCACCACCATCTTGGTTTGCTGGCTGGCTGAATAAATTTGCTCTCCTTGCCCCAGCACCTCTTCTCTTAACTTACTGATTGTTGTGTGGTGAATCACACAAGTGTGACTCAGCCACAAAAGTGTTCCACAGTTTTTCCTGACACTATTTTCTTCCACTTTTCAGTGTGCCTCTTTCTCACTACCCTCAAGCTGTCCTAACAACTTCACAAAAGCCTGCCATTTTGTTCTCTATCCTCCTCCCTCAGCACAAATCCCATTTGCCAATTGGCTCCAATGCAGTTGTTCTCCATTAACTTTCAGAAAAAGCACTAGGAGTGAAGTAATGCATAAGAAGAAGCTATCAGCCCCATGTACTTTATCTGCTGAAGTGTATGGATATGCTGACAGTAACAATAGTAATGATATTTATTATCCTAAATAAAATTTCTAATTGAAAGGACTTTTTAATTGGTAGCAAAGTAAACAAAAATCATTTAGACGGTTTACAGGGAGCAAGTATGTGGGGTAAATACTACGCAGCCCAACTGTGGCTGTTCTTGATCTTCCAAATTCTGGACTTGATAGAAAAGCTTGTAGCAAAGGTCACATGAGTTTCAGTGGTCAGGGAAGTAAAGGTAGGGTCAGTAGCAGTTTGGGTGTGTGAAAGTTATCAGAATCAAAACAGAGTCACTAATATTAAGAAACCCCTAACAAAACCAAGCATGCCATAGAACACCCAGTCATCTCCAAAGTGTAACAGTAAAAAGGAGGCCTAGCATGACTGACTCCATTTTGCTTGTAATTGTCGCCACTTGGTGATATCCTTTAGGTTAACTGCTTCTGCTTATCTCCCACATAGGCCAAGCTAACTAGGCCTTAACATAGGCCTAGTTAGGGAAGGCCATGAACAGAGGGTTCTCATGCTTGTATGCCTGATAACAAAAACTATAGCAGAAGACTGCAAAAATCATAACCTTGCACAAAAGCCATCATAGCCTTACACAATGTGCAAGTATATCTGCCCAGCAACTGCCTGTCCCATAAGTGACCTTGGGCTGGCATCACACTTGTTATTCATGGTAAGAATCTTGAAGCCAAGGATAATTTTTTCCAAACAATTATGTAATCCTTCTCGTTTTTTTTTCTTTAAAAACTTTTATCTTCCTTCGCCTCCCTGAATGTGCACATAGTTTCCTGTGGCATGAATATTCCCATTACAATGCTCCATTCCCAAATAAATATTTTTTTCTTTCAGAGAGGCTTTCTGTTATACAAGTTGACAAGCATCTAGGTATTTATTTTGTAAAAGTTGCACATTCAGAAATCTGTAATTGTTCTTTGAGGGGGACAGTAGTCATTGGGTAAATGACTGAGTCCTGGTCATTTAAAATCATTTTGTTTATATAAGTCATCTTGTGGTAACAAAATGTTATGAGTAATGTTTTCCTCTTTGTAGAAAGTGGGAGAATTGTTTTGAAGCTTTCTATTTACTTTAAACAAAAGTAGGTCACTTTAATGTGGTAATTTAAATGATTTTAATTCATTTCAGACATGTTTCTATTTTTATTTAAAAGAGTTAAAATACTTAAAGTTTCAATGTTATGGTCTTTATATTACTTTTATTTTCACATGTTCCTCGATTTAGCATTTTTGAGTTTATTGAAACTTACTACACATATCTGTCTTTAAGTTATTCTCTCACCAATCATGGTTTTGAGAAAAACTCTGTGAGGAAAATAATATACAATTGGCCCGCTATATCTGTGTGTCCTACACTTGGGTTCAACCAACTGAAGATTAAAAATATTGAGAAAAGAAATGGTGGTTGCATCTGTACTGTACATAGACAGGGCTTTTTTCATTATTCCCTAAACAATACAGTATAATAGCTATTTCCATTGCATTTACATTGTATTGAGTATTATAAGTAATCTACAGATCATTTAAAGTATATGGGAGGATAAGTATAGGTTATATGCAAATACTATGCCATTTTATATCAGGGACTTTAGCACCCCTAGATTTCATTATGTGTGGGAGGTTCTGAAACCAATACCCCACACACACATACTTGGAGATGACTGCAATTGATTTTCATTGATTAATGAAGTGCAAGAAAATAAGTGATGTAATGACAGATGGTATCTTGGAAAAGGTTTTCATTATTATATTGAGAGAAAGCATTCAATAAATGTTTGCATTTGTAAACCAAAAATAAAACTCTAAGCTCCTCAACTGACTGATGGACCCACCCCTCAGCTAAGGGGATTCCAAAGTTAACCTGAAAAACTAATTCAGGCCATGATGTAAAGTAGAGGTTGGACATACCTCATTATGCCCTCCTCCTGTTGGAATTCAGGCACAGCTAACCAGTATTAACATTAAAACAGAGACCTTAAGACTAGATAGAACAGAGTCTTTAAGTCTATAAGAAGCATTCCCTTCTGTTGATTCTGTGTGTATGATGAGAACTTTGGTCTCCACAACCTTTTAACTCAGACGTTCCCTTTTATTGATTCTAGGTCTTCAGACAGTAACTTTATCCTTCCAACCAATTTTAAATTAGAAAATTCTTGAATCCACCTATGACCTAGAAGACCCTGCTTTGAGTTGTTCACCTTTCTGGACCAAACCAATGTACATCTTATATGTATTGATTGATGTCTTATGTCTCCCTAAAATGTGTAACACCAAGTTGTAGCCTGAACACCTTGGGCATATGTTCTGAGGATTTCCTGGGGTTGTGTCACAGGCCATTGGTCACTCATATTCGGCTCAGAATAAATCTCTTCAAATATTTTATGGAGTTTGACTCTTTTCATTGATACATATATCTTGACAAAGACTGTCTCCTTGAGGAAACCTTACACAAATTCCTCTGAATCCTTTTTTCAGCTAGGCCCTGGTCTTGGCCTCTGCTATGTCTTTGGCCTGTGTAGCCCATAGTCTTAGCAAGAATCCTGTTAAGTCAGTTTAGAAAGAATCCTCACCCAGCCACTCTTGATATTTGATCATACTTGAGATCTGACCAAGATACTCATCTTTCACGTTTGAGGTATAAGTCTTTGGCCTGCCTTTAGCAAGAATCCTATTTGATCAGTTTAGCAAGAATCTCCTTAACTTGATATATTCTCTTAGTAATTTATATATATATATATTTTTTTTTTTATTGCATTTTAGGTTTCGGGGTACAAGTGAAAAACATGCAGGATTGTTGCATAGGTACATATATGGCAATGTGGTTTGCTGCCTTCCTCCCCATCACCTATATCTGGCATTTCTCCCCATGTTATCTCTCCCCAACTCCCCCACCTCCTGCTGTCCCTCCACTAGTTCTCCACCACAAACCTCAGTGTGTGATGCTCCCCTCCCTGTATCCATGTGTTCTCATTGTTCAACACCCACCTATGAGTGAGAACATGGGGTGTTCGATTTTCTATTCTTGTGTCAGTTTGCTGAGAATGATGGTTTCTAGGTTCATCCATGTCACTACAAAGGACACGAACTCATTGTTTTTTATGGCTGCATAGTATTCCATGGTGTATATGTGCCACAGTTTCCCTGTCCAGTCTATCATCGATGGGCATTCAAGTCTTTGCTATTGTAAACCATGCTGCAATGAATGTTCATGTGCATGTGTCCTTATAGTAGAATGATTTATAATCCTTTGGATATATAGCCAGTAATGGGATTGCTGGGTCAAATGGAATTTCTATTTCTAGGTCCTTGAGGAATTGCCACACTGTCTTCCACAATGGTTGAACTAATTTACACTCCCACCAACAGTGTAAAAGTGTTCCTATTTCTCCACATCCTCTCCAGCATCTGTTGTCTCCAGATTTTTTGATAATCGCCATTCTAACTGGGGTGAGATGGTATCTCAATGTGGTTTTGATTTTCATTTCTCTGATGACCAGTGATGATGAGCATTTTTTGATATGTTTGTTGGCCTCATATATGTCTTCTTTTGTAAACTGTCTGTTCATATCCTTTGCCCACTTTTGGATGGGTTTTTTTTTCTTGTGAATCTGTTTTAGTTCTTTCTACATTCTGGATATTAGCCCTTTGTCAGATGGGTAGATTACAAAAATTTTTTCCCATTCTGTTGGTTGCCGATTCACTCTAATAATTGTTTCTTTTGCTGTGCAGAAGCTCTGGAGTTTAATTAGGTCCCATTTGTCTATTTTGGCTTTCGTTGCCAATGCTTTTGGTGTTTTAGTCATGATGTCCTTGCCTATGCCTATGTCCTGAATGGTTTTGCCTAGATTTTCTTCCAGGGTGTTTATGGTGTTAGGTCTTATCTTTAAGTCTTTAATCCATCTGGAGTTAATTTTAGTGTAAGGTGTCAGGAAGGGATCCAGTTTCTGCTTTCTGCACATGGCTAACCAGTTTTCCCAACACCATTTATTAAACAGGGAATCCTTTCCCCCATTGCTTGTTTTTGTCAGGTTTGTCAAAGATCAGATGGTTGTAGATGTGTGGCATTGCCTCCAAGGCCTCTGTTCTGTTCCATTGGTCTATATCTCTGTTTTGGTACCAGTACCATGCTGTTTTGATTACTGTAGCCTTGTAGAATAGTTTGAAGTCAGGTAGTGTGATGCCTCCAGCTTTGTTCTTTTTGCTTAGAATTGACTTGGCTATGCAGGCTCTCTTTTGGTTCCATAGGAAGTTTAATGTGGTTTTTTTCCAGTTCTGTGAAGAAGGTCATCGGTAGCTTGATGGGGGATAGCATTGAAGCTATAAATTACTTTGGGCAGTATGGCCATTTTCACAATATTGTTTCTTCTTAACCATGAGCATGGAATGTTTCTCCATCTGTCTGTGTCCTCTCTTACTTCCTTGAGCAGTGGCGTGTAGTTCTCCTTGAAGAGGTCCTTTACATTCTTTGTTAGTTGTATTCCTAGGTATTTTATTCTCTTTGTAGCAATTGTGAATGGCAGTTCACTCTTGATTTGGCTCTCTGTAAGTCTGTTATTGGTGTATAGGAATGCTTGTGATTTTTGCACATTGATTTTATATCCTGAAACTTTGCAAAAGTTGCTTATCAGTTTCAGGAGATTTTGGGCTGAGACAATGGGGTCTTGTAAATATACAATCATGTGGTGTGCAAATAGAGACAATTTGAATTCCTGCTTTCCTAATTGAATACACTTTATTTCTTTTTCTTGCCTAATTGTTCTGGCTAGAACTTCCAATACTATATTGAATAGGAGTGGTGAGAGAGGGCATCCTTGTCTAGTGCCACATTTCAAAGGGAATGCTTCCAGTTTTTGCCCATTCCATATGATACTGGCTGTGAGTTTGTTGTAAATAGCTTTTATTATTTTGAGATGCGTTCCATCAATACCTAGTTTATTGAGCGTTTTTAGCATAAAGGGCTGTTGAATTTAGTCAAAGGCCTTCTCTTCATCTATTGAGATAATCATGTAGTTTTTGTCTTTGGTTCTGTTTATGTGGTGAATTACGTTTATAGACTTGCATATGTTGAACCAGCCTTGCATCCCCGGGATGAACCCTACTTGATCATGGTGGATAAGCTTTTTGATGTGCTGTTGTAATTGATTTGCAAGTATTTTATTGAAGATTTTTGCATCTATGTTCATTGTGGGTATTGGCCTGAAGTTTTCTTTTCTCATTGAGTCTCTGCCGGGTTTTGGTATCAGGATGATCTTGGTCTCATAAAATGATTTGGGAAGGATCTCCTCTTTTGGATTGTTTGGAATAGTTTCAGAAGGAGTGGTACTAACTCCTCTTTGTATGTCTGGTAGAATTCGGCTGTGAACCCATCTGGACCTGGGCTTTTTTTGGTTGGTAGGCTATTAATTGCTGCCTCAACTTCAGCCCTTGTTATTGGTCTATTCAGGGTTTCGACTTCTTTCTGGTTTAGGCGTGGAAGGATGCAAGTGTCCAGGAATTTATCCATTTCTTACAGGTTTACTAGTTTATGTGCATAGAGTTGTTTTTAGTAATCTCTGATGGTGGTTTGTATTTCTGTGGAATCTGTGGTGATATACCCTTTATCATTTTTTATTGCATCTATTTGATTATTCTCTTTTCTTTTTTATTAATCTGGCTAGTGGTCTATTTTGTTGATCTTTTCAAAAAACCAGCTCCTGGATTTACTGATCTTTTGAAGGGTTTTTTGTGTCTCTGTCTCCTTCAGTTCTGCTCTGATTTTAGTTATTTCTTGTTTTCTGCTAAGTTTTGAGTTTTTTTTATCTTGCTCCTCTAGCTCTTTCAATTTTGATGATAGGGTGTCAATTTTTGATCTCTCCTTGCTTCTCATGTGAGCATTTATTGCTATATGTTTTCCTCTAGACACTGCTTTAAATGTGTCCTAGAGATTCTGGTATGTTGTATCTTCGTTCTCACTGGTTTGAAAGAACATCTTTATTTCTGCCTTCATTTCATTGTTTATCCAGTTGACATTCAGGAGCCAGTTGTTCATTTTCCATGACGTTGTGCAGTTCTGAGTTAGTTTCTGAATTCTGGGTTTTAACTTGATTGCACTGTGGTCTGAGAGACTGTTTGTTATGATTTCTGTTCTTTTACATTTGCTGAGGAGGGATTTACTTCCAATTTTGTGGTCAGTTTTAGAGTAGGTGTGATGTGGTGCTGAGAAGAATGTATATTCTGTGGATTTGGGGTGGAGAGATCTGTAAATGTCTATTAGGTTTGCTTGGTCCAGGTCTGAGTTCAAGTCCTGGATATCCTTGTTAATATTCTGTCTCGTTGATCTAATATTGACAGTGAAGTGTTAAAGTCTCCCGCTATTATTGTGTAGGAGTCTAAGTCTCTTTGTTAGTCATTAAGAACTTGCTTTATGTATCTGAGTGCTCCTGTATTGGGTGCGTATATATTTAGGATCGTTAGCTCTTCTTGTTCCATTGATCCTTTTACCATTATGTAATGTCCTTCTTTGTCTCTTTTGATCTTTGTTGGTTTAAAGTTTATTTTATCAGAGACTAGGATTCCAACTCATGCTTTTTTTTTGCTCTCCATTTGCTTGGTAAATCTTCCTCCATCCCTTTATTATGAGCCTGTGTGTATCCTTGCATGTGAGACGAGTTTCCTGGATACAGCACACCGATGGGTTTAGACTTCCTATCCAATTTGCCAGTCTGTGTCTTTTGATTGGAGCAGTTAGCCCATTTACATTTAGGGTTAATATTGTTATGTGTGAATTTGATCCTGCCATTTTGATGCTAGCTGGTTGTTTTGCCTGTTAGTTGATGCAGTTTCTTCATTGTGTTGATGCTCTTTACCATTTGGTATGTTTTTGGAGTGGCTGGTACTGGTTGTCCTTTCTATGTTTAGTGCTTCTTTCAGGAGCTCTTGTAAAGCAGGCCTGTTCATGCTGAAATCTCTGAGTAATTGCTTGTTCATAAATTATTTTATTTCTCTTTTGCTTATGAAACTTAGTTTGGCTGGATGTTAAATTCTAGGTTGAAAGTTCTTTTCTTTAAGGATGTTGAATATTGGTCCCCCACTCTTTTCTGGCTTGTAGGGTTTCTGCTGAGGGATCCACTGTGAGTATGATGGGCTTCTGTTCGTGGGTAACCCGACCTTTCTCTCTGGCTGCCCTTAACATTTTCTCCTTCATTTCAACCCTGGTGAATCTGATGATTATGTGCCTTGGGATTGCTCTTCTTGGGGAATATCTTTGTGGTGTTCTCTGTATTTCCTGGACTTTAATATTGGCTGGTCTTGCTAGGTTGGGGAAGTTCTCCTGGGTAATATCCTGAAGAGTATTTTCCAGTTTGGATTCATTCTCTCCATCACATTCAGGTACACCTATGAAACATAGATTAGGCCTTTTCACATGGTCCCATATTTCTTGGAGGCTTTGTTCATTTCTTTTTACTCTTTTTTCTCTAATCTTGCCTTCTCATTTTATTTCATTGAGTTGGTCTTCAATCTCTGATATCCTTTCTTCTGCTTGGTCAATTTGGCTATTGAAACTTGTGTATGCTTCGCAAAGTTCTCATGTTGTGTTTTTCAGCTCCATCAATTCATTTATATTCCTCTCTAAGCTGTTTATTCTTGTTAGCATTTCGTAAAACCTTTTTTCAAGCTTCTTAGTTTCTTTGCATTGGGTAGAACATGTTCTTTTAGCTTAGAGAATTTTCTTATTACCCACTTTCTGAAGCCTGTTTCTGTCAATTCATCAGACTCATTCTCCATCCAGCATTGTTCCCTTGCTGGTGAGGAGTTGTGATCCCTTATAGTAGGAGAGGCATTCTGGTTTTTGGTTGTTTTCATCCTTTTTGCTCTGGTTTCCTCCCATCTTTGTGGATTTATTTACCTGTGGTCTTTGTAGTTGGTGACTTTTCAGTTGGGGTCTCTGAGTGGACGTCCTGTTTGTTGATGATGAAGTTATTTCTTTCTGTTTCTTAGTTTTCCTTCTAACAGTCAGGCCCCTCTGCTGTAGGACTGCTGGAGGTTCACTCCAGACCCTGCTTGCCTGGGGATCACCTGCAGTGGCCTCTGCGTTTCGCTGGGAGCTGCAATCCAGAGCTGTTCCTATTCGGCCACCTTCGGCAGTACCCTCTTAGTAACTTTTATTCAATGACTCCCTCATTCTGCTCTTTGCTTATAAATTTCCAGATTGTTGCAGGTGGCTGGTTCCAGATGGAGTCCATGACTAGAGTGAGAACTTCTATTCCTGTTTGCCTGCTCTTTCCCAATTGGTTCTTTCTGAATAATGCTTTTTGACCAACCAAATGTTGCCTTTTCCAAGGCTACTTACAGCCCACACCTCCCCAATTCTGAGCCTATAAAAACCTTGGACTGAGACACATGGGGGTACTACCTGCCTTTGGTTAGGGCCAACCCACCTCCAGGTGGGGGACTACCCTACCCACTTTGGGTCCCTCTCTGCTGAGAACTATTCTATCACTCAGTAAAATTCTTCTCCACCTTGCTTACTCTCTGGTTGTCTGTATAACCTCTTTCTCCTTGGATGTGGACAAGAAATCAGGACCCATGGAACAGTGGGTAAAAAAGGAACTGTAGCATGGATGAGCTGCAACCCTTCTGGGGCCCAGACCTCGAGACTCCCTGAGCCAGATGTGTAACACACCATAACACCCTCTTTGGGGTTCTATGGTTGCTGGTGTCTCCAAGTTTTTTGATCACCCACATTCCCCTTGTCCAAACACCAGCACCCAGGACAGAAGCTGCTTGTGGTACTCCTTGTCCAGCCATAGCCTCACACAGAAGCCCCTGCTTTGAGTTGTCCACCTGGAGTTGTCCTCCAGAGCCTGGAGCCTCCCCCCTGTCAGAGCAGCCAGCACGCCTGGCTCACCCTTAGGAGGTATGAAATCCAGGCTGGTAGTGCGAGCTGAGTACAGCCTTCGAGGGTCAAGTGGGCAGGGCAAGTCTAGTGGCAAGCCCAGAGACAAGTGAAGCCCAGACAGGAGTGCTGCCAGTCAGAAATTTCTGGCTGGGAAGTAGCACCAAAAAAAAAAAAAAAAATGCTGTGTCATTTATACCCTATACAAAAATCAGTTCATGATGGATTAAAGACTTAAATGTAAAACCCAAAATTATAAAAATCCTGGAATACAGTGTAGGCAATACCATCCTGGACATAGGAATAGGCAAAGATTTCATTACAAAAACACTGAAAGCAAATGCAAAAAAAGCAAAAATTGACAAGTGTGATGTAATTAAGCTTATTGGGTATACTGGGCATAAATTCCCGGGCAATGAAATAATCTATACAACAAACCCCTGTAACATGAATTTACCTATTTAACAAACCTTCAGTGTACCCCCCGAATGTAAAAAAAATTTTTTTAAAAAGATGTGTGCTTTGAAAAAACAGAAAAAAATGGATCAGTTAATCCTGTCGAGGGAGGGGGAGATCTTTTGGGAAGGCTTCAGAGAATGGAGCAGCTGACTGTGTTTTTTAAGTATGATAATGATAATGACAACAATTAACCTTTGTTAATTGGATGCACTGCTGATGCTGTGTGGCAGTGGTCTGAGACTGAAATGAGAGATGATTTGGGGAAGGCAATTTATAATAAATCCAGGTTATATAAAGTCTTGAATTACACCCAGGGAACCAGCAACAGATATCCAAGCCTTAGCAGATCTTGACTGGCAAAAATTACTAGACAAAAGCCACTATGCTGTCCTCACCCTATGTCCTACATTATTCTTCTCAACCTCGTGTTTTCATGCACTCTTAAGCCATATAAGCAGCCCACCTCTTACCCATGTCCTTTCAGTGAGTTTAGTTGCCCTTCAACATTCCCAGTATTCACAAATAACAATAAAAAATACACAATATTCCAAGTATATTAACACTTGGTTTTACAAAAGTGTAGGAGAAGGGTTTTCTTGTTGTGTTGATACTGGTGTCAGAATTTCCTAGGGGGGGATTCAGTAATGCCTTAGAAAAACATCAGTAGTGTTTCCAACCTAAAATGCATTCTGGCCCTGTTTTTCAAAAGTTCCCATTTTGATTCCACCTTCAATTACTTCTCCCACTACCCCCATCCCGTTCTGTCTGCCTCTCTCTCTCTCTCTAAGCTCTCTTTGTCTCTCTCATACACACACACACACACACACACACACACCGCACACAGAGTTCCTTTTCCACTTTTGGATTGTAACAGTGCATTTGATTGGTCCAGAGTCAGCTATTCAAAATCCTTCAAGTAGAGCTAGTTTATTAACAACTCCATGACTGCAGTTTCTTATCTTAAATCCTACCTGCTATAAAAGGAAAAAAAGTTCATTTAAATCCAGTGATTCTCTGATAAGACCTCCTCCACATCATTTATAAAGATGCTAAAAAGACTGATCCTACTACTCATTATTAAGAAATCAACCCTTCAAACTTCTCATCTATCTACTCTGTTTATTTCCTCTCTTCAGACCAGCTTTCAGTTTTGGACAAAATCCCACCCCCTTCCTTGTCTTATTTCCATAACGAATTGTTAAAAAATAAATAAATAAACTATAATTTCAGTAGTTAGTCCCAGTCCCCCTCATCCGCATTTTCTCCTTTGAAGAATTGCAATAAATCAAGCATAATTTTATTTTACAAAACACCATCAATGTTTTGTTTTCCCGCTTGGCAATTTTATCATTTACAAAATCTCCTAGTTGTAGTTGCATAAATAAGTGAGAGAAAGTTAAAGCAAATTTTCTGTCTGAGAGCTAATTTCCACATCTGTGAAAAGGCTGGCCCTGCAGCTCTTCCATGGTTAATGAGCTCCTGTAAGTGAGGACCACTAACACATAGCCAGCAGGTGCACAGTCACTTTTGGTTCTGCTCCAGACAGCTCACAGGCCACTTTGTTTCAGCACACCATGTGATCTTCCTAAACTGGCTTCATCTTGTCCACAGCTATCACCTGTTATGCCACCAGTCTAGCCAATAGTAGTTCAATTTCAGCCACAATTGCCTTGACGTGGGTTACTCTCCTTTTTTTCTGCCTTAAATCTTTTCATCAACAAAGGGTAGTACATACATGCATGCATTTATTTTGTCAATGTAACTTGAAGCATTTTAGACATGAATCACTACTTGATGCAGTAACTCTCATATATCCATTTCAGAGGATCATATATTTATTAATTAATTCATTCAACACATATTTTTGAGCATCTACTCTGAACCAAACACTTTGAAGATGTATAGAATAAAACTGTCAAAGTGTCTGTTTCTTGGGGCAGCCAGTGGGCAGTGAGGATTGGGAGGGTTGGGCAAGGGAGCTTACATTTTAGAAAACAGGAGTATGTGTTATGGGAACTGGGGCTATCTTAGATAAGGTGAGTAACAGAGGCCTCTTAATGTGGTAACATTTGGACAGATCAAGGAATGCAATTAGCAAGCAGGTTACGCTCAAAGGTGATGGGGTTAGGGGAGAGGACAGTAAGTGTCAAGGCCCTGAGGTACAACTCCCAGAACAGTAAGGAGGAAGTGTTGCTAGAGCAGAGTGACTAAGGGCGAAGTATAGTAGAAATCTGAGAGGTAGCTACAGGCAATATCGAGAGTGACCTTCTTTTGCTCTAGTTAATGTCTTCAGAATTCATTCTGAATGATGTGGGAAACCACTAGGAAAAATACCATTTCAAACTGAGCTCTGCTTTTAAATAGACCTATGCTAAAAATCAACTTAGTCCTTGTGTTACCAGAAAGGGGGCCCATCCAGACCCCAAGAGAGGGTTCTCAGAATTCACACAAGAAAGAATTCAGGGTGAGGCCACAGAGCAAAGTGAAAGCAAGTTTATTAGAGAAGTAAATAAATAAAAGAATGGCTACTGCATGGGCAGAGCAGCCTCAAAGGCTGCTGGTTGGCTGTTATTATCATTATTTCTTCATCATATGCTAAACAAGCGGTGGATTATTCAGGAGTTTTCTGGGAAAGGGGGAGTGAGTTCCCAGGGAACTAGGGGTTCCTCTTCCTTTTAGACCATATAGGGTAACTTCTGGACATAGCCATGACATTCATAAACTATTGTGGTGCCAGTGGGAGTGTCTTTCAGCATGCTAATGCATTATAATTAACATATAATGAGCAGTAGTCACTTTCATCACCATCTTGGTTTTGGCAGGTTTTGTCTGGCTTTTTTACTACATCCTGTTTTATCAGCAGGGTCTCTGTGTAACTGCGTCTTCCACAAGAATTTGTATTATTATATTTAAAGCAAAACCTATTCTTAAATTAAGAGTGCTTTTGTTCTTAAGATAAAGGAACATAAAGACATTTCCTGGGTCTGTTAAGTCCTAGGTCCATTTGTTAAACATCATTAATCTGTTCCCTTAACCATAAATATCCTGTGACTATGAGTTCTTTACCTCCTGGGAATGCAGCTGAGTAACTCTCAGCCTCATTTTACCCAGCCCCTATTCAAGATGGAATCACTCTGGTTCAAATGCCTCTGACACATGCATGCATCATTTTATTTTTACCTTGAGGCATGCTCTTCTTCTTTCTTTTTTTTTTTTTCTTTTTTCTTTTTTGAGGCAGAGTCTTTCGCTGTCACCCAGGCTGGAGTGCAGTGGCACAATCTTGGTTCACTGCAACCTCCACCTTCACCATGTTGCCCAGGCTGGTCTCAAACTCCTAGGCTTAAGAAATCCTCCCACCTCGGCCTCCCATAATGCTAGAATTACATGCATGAGCCACTGCTCCCAGCCTGAGGCATGCTCTTAAGTATGCAATAATTAGCTGACACAACGTTCAGCAAACATTTTCTGTAAAGAGCCATATGTAAATATGTTAGACATTTTGGTTCATACAATTTCTGTCACAACTACTCAACTCTGCCACCATAGTATAAAAACAGGCATAGACATATGTGAACAAAGGAGCATAGCTATGTTCCAATAAAACTTTAGACTCTGAAATTGAAATTTTATATAATTTTCATGTCATGAAATATTACTATTTTTTTCTCAAGCATTTTTTTTCTTTATTTTTTACAATGTATCTGAGATACATGTACAGAATGTGCAGGTTTGTCATGTAGGTATACGTGTGCCATAGTGGTTTGCTGTACCTATTGACTCATCCTCTAAGTTCCCTCCCCCTCACCCCCCCAACCCCTCAAAAGACCCTGGTGTGTGTTGTTCCCCTCTCTGTGTCCATGTGTTCTCAATATTCAGCTCCCAGTAATGAATGAGAACATGCAGTGTTTGGTTTTCTGTTCCTGTGTTAGTTTGATGAGGATGATGGGTTCCAGCTTTATCCATGTCCCTGCAAAGGACATGATATAATTCTTTTTTATGGCTGCATGGTATTCCATGATGTATATGTACCACACTTTCTTTATCCAGTCTATCATTGATGGGCATTTGGGTTGGTTCCAAGTCTTTTTTTTTTTTTCCAAGATGGAGGCTGGCTCTGTTGCCCAGGCTGGTATGTGGTGGCACGATCTCAGCTCATCACAGGTTCAAGCAATTCTCCTGCCTCAGCATCCTGAGTAGCTGGGACTACAGACATGTGCCACTGTGCCAGGCTAATTTTTGTAGTTTTAGTAGAGATGGGGTTTCACTATGTTGGCCATGCTCGTCTTAAGCTCCTGACATCAGGTGATCTGCCTGCCTCAGCCTCCCAAAGTGCTGGGATTACAGGCATGAGCTACCACGCCTGGTCCCAAGTCTTTACTATTGTAACTAATGCTGCAATAAACATATGTGTGCATGTGTATTTATAGTACAATGATTTATATTCCTTTGGGCATATACCCAGTAATGGGATTGCTGGGTCAAATGGTATTTCTGGTTCTAGATCTTTGAGGAATTGCCATACTGTCTTCCACAATGGTTAACTAATTTACACTCCCACCAACAGTATAAAAGTATTACTATTTCTCCACAGCCTCACCAGCATCTATTGTTTCCTGACTTTTTAATAATCGCCATTCTGACTGGTGTTAGATGGTATCTTATTGTGGTTTTGATTTGCATTTCTCTGATGATCAGTGATGTGGAACTTTTTTTCATATGTTTGTTGGCCACGTAAATGTCTTCTTTTGAGATGTGTCTTGTTCATATCCTTTACCGACTTTTTGATGGGGTTGTTTTTTCTGTGTAAATATGTTTAAGTTATTTGTAAATTCTGGACATTAAACCTTTGTCAGATGGGTAGATTGCAAAAATTTTCTCCCATTCTGTAGGTTGCCTGTTCACGCTGATGATAGTTTATTTTGCTGTGCAGAAGCTCTTTAGTTTGATTAGATCCCATTTGTCAATGTTGGCTTTTGTTGCAATTGTTTTTGGCTTCTTTCTCATGAAGTCTTTGCCCATGCCTATGTCCTGAATGGTATTACCTAGGTTTTTTTCTGGTGTTTTTATGGTTTGGGGTTTTACATTTAAATCTTTAATCCATCTTGACTTAATTTTTGTATAAGGTGTATGTAAGGAAGGGGTCCAGTTTCACTTTTCTGCATATGGCTAGCCAGTTTTCCCAGCACCACTTACTGAATAGGATATCATTTTTCCCATTTACAACCATCTGATCTTCAACCACACATTTACAACCATCTGATCTGAGGATCTGATGGTTGTAAATGTGTGGTGTTATTTCTGAGGTGTCTGTTCTGCTCCATAGTTGTATATGTCTGTTTTGATACCAATACCATTGCTGTTTTGGTTACTGTAGCCATGTAATAGTCTGAAGTCAGGTAGCATGATGCCTCCAGCTTTGTTCTTTTTGCTTAGGATTGTCTTGGCTATACAGAGTCTTTTTTTGATTCCATATGAAATATAAAATAGTGAAGAATGTCAATGGTAGTTTGATGGGAATAGCATTGAATCTATAAATAACTTTGGGCAGTATATTGATTATTCCTATACATGAGGTTGGGATGTTTTTCCATTTGTTTGTGTCCTTTTATTTCCTTGAGCAGTGGTTTGTAGTTCTCATTGAAGAGGCCCTTCACATCCCTTGTTACCCGTATTACTAGGTATTTGATTGGCTCTCTGCTTGCCTATTGTTGATATAAAGGAATGCTTGTGATTTTTGTACATTGATTTTGTATCCTGAGACTTTGCTGAAGTTGCTTATCAGTTCAAGAAGTTTTTGGGCAGAGATGATGGGGTTTTCTAAATATAAAATCATATCATCTGCAGAGATGACTTGACTTCCTCTTTTCCTATTTCAATACCTTTCTTTCTCTTGCCTAATTGTCCTGGCCAGGACTTCCAATACATTCTGAATACGAGTGGTGAGCGAGGGCACCCTTGTCTTGTACGAGTTTTCAAAGGGAATACTTCCAGCTTTTGCCCATTCAATATGAAATTGGCTGTGTATTTGTCATTAATAGCTCTTATTATTTTGAGATATGTTCCATCAATACCTAGTTTATTGAGAGTTTTTAACATGAAGGGATGTTGAATTTTATCAAAGGTCTTTTCTGCATTTATTGAGATAATCATGTGGGTTTTGTCATTGGTTCTGTTTATATGATAGATTACGTTTATTGATTTGTGTATGTTGAACCAGCCTTATCCCAGGGATAAAGCCAACTTGATCGTGGTGGATAAGGTTTTTGGTGTGCTGCTGGATTCAGTTTGCCAGTATTTTATTGAGGATTTTCACATCGATGGTCATCAGGAGTATTGGCCTGAAGTTTTCTTTTTTTGTTGTGTCTCTTCCCAGTTTTGGTATCAGGATGACGCTAGCTTCATAAAATTAGTTAGGGAGGAGGCCCTCCTTTTGAATTGTTTGGAATAGTTTCAGAAGGAATGGTACCAGCTCCTCTTTGTATTTCTGGTAGAATTCAGCTATGAATCTGTCTGGTCCTGGGATTTTTTTTAGTTGGTAGGCTATTAATTACTGCCTAAACTTCAGAACCTATTATTGGTCTGTTCAGGGATTAAACTTCTTTTTGGTTTAGGCTTCGGAGGTTGTATGTGTCCAGGAATTTATCAATTTCTTCTAGATTTTCTAGTTTGTGTAGAGGTGTTTATAGTATTTTCTGATGGTAGTTTGTATTTCTGTGGAGCCAGTGGTGATATCCCCTTTATCATTTTTTATTGTGTCTATTTGATTATTCTCTCTCTTCTTCTTTATTAGCCCAGCTAGCAATCTATCTATTTGGTTAATTTTTTCAAAAAACCAGCTCCTTGGATTTGTTGATTTTTTGGAGGGTTTTTCGTGTCTCTGTCTCCTTCAGTTCTACCCTAATCTTACTTATTTATTGTCTTCTGCTGGCTTTGGATGAGTTTGCTCTTGACTCTCTAGTGCTTTTAATTGTGATGTTAGGGTGTTGATTTGAGATCTTTCTCATTTTCTGATGTGAGCATTTAGTTCTGTAAATTTCCCCTTATCACCGCTTTGTGTCCCAGAGATTCTGGAATGTTGTCTCTTTGTTCTCATCGGTTTCAAAGAACTTCTTGAATTCTGCCTTAATTTCATTATCTACCCAGGAGTTATTCAGGAGCAGGTTGTTCAATTTCCATGAAATTGTGTGGTTTTCAGTAGTTTCTTAATCCTGAATTCTAATTTGATTGCACTGTGGTCTGAGAGACTGTTTGTTATTATTTCCGTTCCTTTGCATTTGCTGAGGCATGTTTTACTTCCAATTATGTGGTCAATCTTAGAATAAGTGCCCTGTGGCACTGAGAAGAGTGCGTATTCTGCTGGTATGGGGTAGAGAATTCTGTAGACATCTACTAGGTCCACTTGATCCAGAGCTGAATTCAGGTCTTGAATATCCTTTTTAATTTTCTGTTTCATTGATCTAATATTGACAATGGGGTGTTAAAGTCTCCCACTAATGCTGTCTGGGAGTCTAAGTCTCTTTGTAGGTCTCTAAGAACTTGTTTCATGAATCTGGGTGCTCCTGTATTGGTATATATATGTTTAGAATAGTTAGCTCTTCTTGTTGAATTGTTCCCTTTACCATTATGTAATGCCATTCTTTGTCTTTGTTGATTTAAAGTCTGTTTTTGTCAGAGACTAGGTTTGCAACCCCTGCTTTTTTTTTGCTTTCCATTGGTTGGTGAATTTTCCTCCATCCCTTTATTTTGAGCCTGTGTGTGTCTCTGCACGCAAGATGGGTCTCCTTAATACAGCACACTGATGAGTCTTTACTCCTTATCCAATTTGCCAGTCTGTGTCTTTTCAGTGGGGCATTTAGCCCATTCACATTTAAGGTTAGTATTGTTATGTGTGAATTTGATCCTGTCATCATGGTGCTATTTGGTTATTCTACACAATAGTTCACTCAGTTTCTTCGTAATGTCATTGGTCTTTATATTTTGGTGTGTTTTTTCAGTGGCTAGTACCAGTTTTCGTTTCCACATTTAGTGTTTCTTTCAGGATCTCTTGCAAGGCAGGCCTAGTGATAATGAAATCCCTCAGCATTTACTTGTCTGGAAATGATTTTATTTCTCCTTCACTTATGAAGCTAAGTTTGGCTGGATATAAAATTCTTGGTTGAAAATTCTTTTAAGATTGTTGAATATTGGCCCCCAATCTCTTCTGGGTTGTAGAGTTTCTGCTGAAAGGTCTGCTGTCAGTTTGATGGGCTTTCCTTTGTGGTGACCTAGCCTGTCTCTCTGGCTGCCTTTAACAGTTTTTCCTTCATTTCAACCTTGGAGAGTCTGATGATTATGTGTCTTGGGGTTGATCTTCTTATGGCGTATCTTAGCAGTGTTCTCTGTATTTCCTGAATTTTCACTTTCGCCTTTCTTGCTAGGTTAGGGAAGAGCTCCTGGATAATATCCTGAATTGTGTTTTCTAGCTTGTTTCCATTCTCTCCATCTCCTTCTGATACTCCAATCAATTATAGGTTTGGTCTTTTTATGAAGTCCCATATTTCTTGGAGGCTTTGTTCATTTCTTTTCCTTCTTTTTCTCTATTCTTGTCTACATGTCTCATTTCAGTAAGGTAGTCTTCAAACTCTGATATCCTTTCTTTTGCTTGATTAATTCAGCTAATGATACTTGTGTATGCTTCACATAGTTTTCACGCTGTGTTTTTCAGCTCCATTAGATCGTTTATATTCCTCTCTAAACTGGTTATTCTAGTTAGCAATTCCTCTAACCTTTTATCAAGTTTCTTAGCTTCTTTGCCTTGGGTTAGAACATGATCCTTTGGCTCCTTGTAGTTTTTTATTACCCATCTTCTGAAACCTATTTCTGTCAAATTCATCCTATCTGATCCTCTGTCTAGTTCTGTGCCCTTGGTGGAGAGGTGTTTTGATCATTTAGAGAAGAGGCATGCTGGCCTTTTGGGTTTTTCGGCAATTTTTCATTGATTCTTTTTCATCTTCATGAGTTTGTCTAGTTTCAGCCTTTGAGGCTGCTGACCCTTGGATGGGGTTTTTGTGGGTGCCTTTTTGTTGTTGTTGTTGCTGATGCTGTTGTCACTTTCTGCCTGTTTGTTTTTCTTTCAGTAGTCTGGTCCCTCTTCTGTAGGGCTGCTGTAATTTTCTGGGGGTTCATTTCAGGCCCTATTTGTCTGATGCACTCCCGTGCCTGGAGATGTCATTCAGGGAGGCTGAGAGCAGCAAAGATGGGTGACTTCTCCTTCTTCTGGGACTTCTGACCTAGAGGGGTACCAACCAGATGCCGGTAGTGTCATTCCTGTATACATTATCTGACAACCCCCTGTTGGAGTGTCTGACCCAGTTGGGTGGCACAGGGAGCAGAACCCATTTAACAAAATATTTTTTTCCCTTGGTTGAGAGGGTTTCTCTGTGGGGGAAGCACACTCATCTGGGCTGCCCGGATTTCTCAGAACTACCAGGAGAAGAGGCTAAGTCTGCTGGTCTGCAGAGACTGTTGCCACCCCTCTCCCTAGGGGCTCAGGCTCTCTGAGGCTCGGCTGGAGTTATTGGAGATCTTGCAGGGAAGACCCACTGAGGAAGGATGGGTCAGTGTTAGGCCTGAAGAGACACTCTGGTTGCAGACTGCCACGGCTGCTCTGTTTGACTGTGGGGACAACTCTTGAAACCAAGACATCCAGCCTCCCTGGCTACAGCAGGGGAAGAGCGCAGTCTGGAGCTATAGAGATGGGGGCTGCCCTTCCCCCACCTAGGGAGATTAGCATGTTAGGCAGTTGCAAGTCCCAGTGCTGGCTGCTGCCCCTTCCCCAAAGAGCTCAAAGGGCTTAGACAGCAGGCAGCAGGTGCTGATCATCCCCTCCTCCCCATAGGCTTAAGCAGATTCCAGCTGAGAGGCTCTAAGAATCTGCACATTTCAGGGTTCAGACACTAGGCCCTGGTGACGTTGGTTTGCAAGTGGGATTTCTGATCTGGGGGTTGCACAGTTTCGTGGAAAAAGCAGTAGGCTGTGGGAGGGTGTTCCCCTTCCCCATGTGACTCTCAGGTGGGCCACTGCACCACACTGCTCTTCCTTCTCTCCATGGGTCACATTAGCCTTCTAGTCAATTTTGATGAGAGAACCTGGATACTTTGGTTGCCAGTGAAGGATTCACACACTTATTATGTGTTTTTTCTATGGGAGGCTATGAACACTGCGGTTTCTAGTCAGCCACTTTGGCCTCACCCCTTTTCCTTACCATTTTAAAATGTAAAACCCACTCTGACTTCATGGGTCATATAAAAAGAGACCCTGGATCAGGTATGATGGCTCTTGGCTACAGCTACTCAGAAGGTTGAGGTGGGAGGATTGCTTGAAGCTAGGAGTTTGAGACAAGCCTTGGCAACATAGTGAGACCCTTTATAAAAAAAAAGAAGAAGAAGAAAAGGAAGAATCTTTGAGTTGGATTGGATTGGGTCCACAGATTGTATTTTGCCATTTTCTGTCTAAATCATAATTTGTTACAATATTATATTGGGTTTTTATTTCTAGGCTACTGGAAGAAGAAATAATAACTTGGGGCAGAAGAGGAAAGAGTACTGCCATTTGAAATCTCTTAAGTAACATATTCACTTACATATGTAAGACAAAAATGTACAAGAAAAGGTACTGACATCTTCTTAAGTGAATATAATTTGGGGCTGGGTATGGTGGCTCAAGCCTGTAATACTAGCAATTTGGGAGGCCAAGGCAGGAAGATCACTTGAGCCCAGGAGTTCGTGAACAGCCTGGGCAACATATCAAGGCTCTGTTTCTACAAAAAATAAAATAAAATAATTAGCTGGGCACAGTGGTACACACCTGTAGTCCCAGCTACTTGGGAGACTAAGGCAGGAGGATACTTGAGGCCAGAAGGTTGAGACTGCATTGAGCCATGATCACACCACTGCACTCCAGTCTTGGTGACAGAGCAAGAGTCTGTCTTAAAAAAAAAGTAGATAATTTTTAAGGTCATAAATTTGAGTGTATGTAAAGCAGAAAAGAAAAAAATCACTTTTGTAAGAATTCTGAAAGACATCTAAATTTTTATAGCTCAGAAATACAATAGAAATTCTGTTTAGAAATAAAGTTATTAAATGTAGAATTGTCTAAAGAATCTAAAACTGTGGTATAGCTTACTCGTATGCAGTAGATGACAACCATCACTGAGTAATTTCCACAGCAATGGACAACGTCTAATAACTTCCAAAGTTCTTTGCATCACCAGTTTGATGGTACTTGAAGTTTCTTTAAACAGAATGAATCCTTTTGTTTCGTAAATATAAATAAAGCTTAAAATACATGTAAGGTTTAAAACAATGGCACTATGTGCACTTAAATGAATAGTTTTAAGGGGTATTAACATCCTATGCACCTTTTCCTAAATTTCATCTGCCTATAATGTCTGACTTCCGGTGGTCCATTAGAAGGGCACACTGATGTCCCATCCCTCATCCCAAATCTCACCACAGCAGTTGGCTCTGGAGTCCAAATACCTCTGAGGAACCAAAAATAAAAATATCAAGTTTATTTTGCTCAAGAAAACCTTTTTCAATGATTAATTAAATCACATATATCTAATGCATATTTCTGTTGAAGAAGTTTGGTCTGAGAAATAAGGTGTTGACCCATGTTCAGAAGTTCTGAGTTCAGAATAGGATAGGCAGTATAGATCATGATACTTATTACTTTAAATGCAAATGGAATGTGTCATGAGGCTACCAAGTATTTGAAATACATTAGATAAAACCCACAGATAAAAAGTTAACATCACTTCCTCAGATGGGATATACTTATTCAAAAAGGTAGTTTAGAACCATTTAATCAAATTGTATCTTGAAAGATTGATTTCAGTTTTACTCAATCATTCCATTTTATTTAAAAAATATTTAAGATTTTGTATTTTCTATTAAAAATAAATACGTGTATTTAAATACATGATAAAATTTTGGTTGTCAAAAATGAGCAAGAGTGTTCATAGAGTTTCATGTTTATTGTAATGAATAAGTAAACAAAAGTGTTTGAAAATATTGTGAATCATTGTCCTAGAAAGCTATGTGGGAGTCAGAATGGCTAATATTAAAAAGCCTAAAAGCAACAGATATTATCAAGGCTGTGGAGAAAAGGGAATGCTTACACACTATTGGTGGGAATTTAAATTCAACCGCTGTGGAAAAGTAGTTTGGAGATTTCTCAAAGAACTTACAACTATCATTCGACCCAACAATCCAACTATTGAGTATATATCCAACAGAAAACAATTTTTTCTACCAAAAAGACACACACTCTCATGTTCATTGCAGTACTATTCACAATAGCAAAGACATGGAATAAACCTAGGTGCCCATCAACGGTGAACTGGATAAAGAAAATGTGGTACTTTTTCACCATGGAATACTATGCAGTTACTAAAAGAATGAAATCACATCCTTTGCAGCAACGTGGATGCAGCTGGAGCCCATTATCCTAAGCGAGTTAATGCAGAAACAGAAAACCAAATACCACACATTCTAACTTAAAAGTGGGAGCTAAACATCAGGTACTCATGGACATAAAGATGGCAACAATAGACACAGAAGACTACAAGAGGGAAAGAGGAGGAGGGACAAGGGTTGAAAAACGAACTATGCTTAGTACCTGGGTGAAAGAATCATTCGTACCCCAAACCTCAGCATCATGCAATATACCCAGGTGACAAACCTGCACATGTACCTCCTGAATCAAAAAGTTGAAAAAGAAAGCTAGGTGTGGCACTTGGTTCCTGCAGAGGAAGGAAGAAAGCAGGGAGAGGCTGGAAGCATGGGGAAATTTGGGGGACAGCACAGAAAGTCACTGAGAAATCCAAACACAAGTACCTGCTTTACAATTTTTCCAAAGAACAGCCCTAATGCTACTTACTAAATCTACTTCTTTCCTTATTCCTTTAATTTGAGATTGGGCAGGAAGGGAGAGAAGAGGAAGTAGCTTAACACAAATTGTCCAAACGAACCAACATTTTTGAATGCAAAAGTAAAGCTTGAGGGAGCTGCGCATGTTCCTGGCTGGGTCTGAGAGGAAAACTAACAAAGTAACAAGAAAAAAACTTACAACTTTATTTAATACAAATTAAATGTGACATGGGAGCCTTCATAAGGAAATGAAGACTGAAAGGAACAGTTAAACCCAAGTTTTTAAAATAGTAGTTTCAATGAAGAATGTAGAGTTGTGGAGAAGTATGAATGAGTAAACAGTGAAGCTCCTGTCATACACTAGGGAAAACTTACGGAGGCCTTTTTTTTTTTTTTTTTTTTTTTGAGATTGCTTTTTCTATCTCTGGGTCTTCAGAGATAAGGATGATCCTTTCCTCCAGATACAGGGAAGACACCTCTCACATGAGGGTCTTTGGGAGGTCAGAAAATCCTTTCTATGGTTTTATGACCTGCTTCAGAGAGGGCAAGGGGAAGGTGAGAATGACCTTCCTATTTCTGATGTTTTCTCAAATTTCTTCAGCCAAAAATATTTAGCCTGAACCCCATCATCATAAAATTTAATTCTCCCAATAACTCTGTGGGAATAGGTATGATTTCCTCAGCAACAAGATAAAGGAAATGAGGCTGAGAGAGTCTAAGTGAATCTGTTATAAATATGTAGTTAACAGGTGATTTTTTTTTTAAATAATTTATTTATTATACTTTAGGTGCATACTATATCTGGCATTTCTCCCCATGTTATCCCTCCCCACCCTCCCCTCCCTCCCCACCCCCATTGTCTCTCCCCTATGCCCCCAACTGTCCCCTGTGTGTGATGCTCCTCTCCCTGAGTCCACATGTTCTCGTTGTTCAACATCCATCTATGAGTGAGAACATATGGTGCTTGGCTTTCTGTTCTTGAGTCAGTTTGCTGAGAATGATGGTTTCCAGATTCATCTAAGTCCCTACAAAGGACACAAACTCATCGTTTTTTATGGCTGCGTAGTATTCCATGGTGTATATATACCACATTTTCTTTGTCCAGTCTATCATTGATGGGCATTTGGGTTGGTTCCAGGTCTTTGCTATTGTACACAGGGCTGCAATGAACATACGTGTGCATGTGTCTCTATAGTAGAACGATTTTACTTCTTTGGGTATATACCCAATAGTGGGATTGCTGGGTCAGATGGAATTTCTATTTCTAGATCCTTGAGGAATCGCCACACTGTCTTCCACAATGGTTGAACTAATTTACACTCCCACCAACTGTGTAAGAGTGTTCCTATTTCTCCACATCCTCTTCAGCATCTGTTGTCTCCCAATTTTTCAATGATCGCCATTCTAACTGGCATGAGATGATATCTCAGTGTGGTTTTGATTTGCATTTCTCTAATGACCAGTGATGATGAGCATTTTTTCATATGTTTGTTGGCCTCATAAATAGCCTCTTTTGAAAAGTGTCTGTTCATATCCTTTGCCCACTTTTGAATGGGGTTGTTTGTTTTTTTCTTGTATATCTGTTTTAGTTCTTTGTAGATTCTGGATATTAGCCCTTTGTCAGACGGGTAGATTGCAAAAATTTTTTTGCCAGTCTGTGTCTTTTGATTGGGGCGTTTAGGCCATTTACATTCAGTGTTAGTATTGTTATGTATGAATTTGATCCTGCCATTTTGTTACTGGCTGGTTTTCTTTTCATTAGTTAACTCATTTTCTTCATTGCATTTTTAGTCTTTGCCAACTGGTTTGCTTTTGCAGTGACTGGTACTTGTTCCTTTCCATGCTTAGTGTTTCTTTCAGGAGCTCTTGTAGGGCAGGTCTGGTGGTGACAAAATCTCTCAATAATTGCTTGTCCGTAAAGGATTTTATTTCTCCTTCAGTTATGAAGCTTAGTTTGGCTGGATATGAGATTCTGGGTTCAAAGTTCTTTTCTTTAAAGATGTTGAATATTGGCCCCCACTCTCTTCTGGCTTGTAGAGTTTCTGCCGAGAGATCTGCTGTGAGTCTGATGGGCTTCCCTCTGTGGGTGACCTGACCTTTCTCTCTGGCTGCCCTTAGCATTTTTTCCTTCATTTTGACCCTGGTGAATCTGATGATTATGTGCCTTGGGGTTGCTCTTTTGAGGAATATCTTTGTGGAGTTCTCTGTATTTCTTGAATTTGAAATTTGGACTGCCTTGCTAGGCTTGGGAAGTTCTCCTGGATAATATCCTGGAGTGTGTTTTCCAGCTTGGATTCATTCTCCCCATCATATTCAGGTACACTGATCAAGCATAGATTAGGTTTTTTCACAAAATCCCATATTTCTTCGAGGCTTTGTTTGTTTCTTTTCACTCTTTTTTCTCTTGTATTGCCTTCTCTTTTTACTTCATTGGGTTGATCTTCAGTCTCTGATATCCTTTCTTCTGCTTGATCGATTTGGCTATTAAAACTTGTGTTTGCTTCACATAGTTCTCATGCTGTGTTCTTCAACTCCATCAAGTTGTTTATGTTCTTCTCTAAGCTGGTTATTCTAGTTAGCATTTCGTCTAACCTTTTTTCAAGGCTTTTGGTTTCTTTGCACTGAGTTAGAACATGTTCCTTTAGCTCTGAGAAGTTTGTTATTATCCACCTTCTGAATCCTGTTTCCGTCAATTCTTCCCACTCCTTCTCGGTCAAGTTGTGATCCTGTGTTGTTGAGGAGTTGTGATCTCTTGAATGAGAAGAGGTGTTCTGGTCTTTGGTGGTTTCACCTTCTTTGGGCTGGTTTTTTCCCATCTTTGTGGATTTATCTGGCTGTGGTGTCAGAGAGCTGCTTGATGAGGTCGCTTGTCTGCCTGTGGGGGTGCTACTGGTTTTCTAGGGACTCCTTCAGGTTACTAGGGAAGCTTCCTGTGTCTTTTTTGTTTATGCTGGGAGATTAGGCCCGCCTCTTCCACTGACCTGTAGGCACGGTTGTCGAGAACGTAGGTTGTCTAGAACGCAGTCCCGTTGCTACACAGACTTCCTGTGTTTTTTATTAAAACATGTAGCCCTGTCCCACCCCTCTAGTGGTGGGTTGTGCCCCTTCCTCCACTGGGCTGGATCATTCAGGGTTCCTCTCAGACTGTCGCACTGGCTACGCAACCCACTAGAGTCAGAGCTTCAGCCCTCTGGGGTTTGTGGGGGAGGTTAGGGACCCGCCCAGCCACACCTGGCAGTCTCCCCCTTTCAGCTTTCTCTCTTTCCGGTCATGGAGTAGGGGCCGCACAGCTGCTCCCGCTTACAGGTTCCTCTCTCTCCGGGCGGGGGGAGGGGGTGATAGCTCAGTCTGCAGACTTATTCAACTCCGCACTTGTAATTCCTGGCGCTTGACTGGCAAAGATCCCCTGTGTATTGTTCTGTGTATTGCTGAGGCTTTGGGGGAGCGCTGTATCTGGACTGGAGCGCCAGAGGTGGAGCCTCCGACTCACCAGTCAGATGCACTTTCTGGGTGAAGCAGCACCCCTCTCCGCCTCGGTCTGCCCTGAGTGGGCTTTGCTCACCCTTGGACCAGACCCATTAAAATGCACCTGGTACCTCGGTTGGAGCTAGGAGATCTCTGGGTTTCGGCGTCTCTTCGCTGGGTGTTGTGCACTGGAGTTGTGTCTAATCTGCCATCTTGGATCCTCCCTGTTGTCTTGTTCAACAGGTGATTTTTATAGAAAACTCAAACTCTGTATTCTGACTCTAAAACCCATGTTCTTTCATCTACACCTGAATTTCACAACCACAAGGCAGAGCTAGGTTCAGTCAACACTTCTCATTATATGATGTTGTTCTTCATCAGAGAACACCATCTCAGGCTTGCAGAAAGAACAAGGTGCTTGAAGTGGAAAAGAAGACTATATCTCCATGTAGAACTTCCTCAATAATTAATTCCCCAGTGCCTTTAAGATGCTAAGGCAGATTTTTTACAAGAAGGCAGCAGCTGTTAAAGGTGAAGAATAAGTGTGCTCTGGAAAATGTTAATGTTTAAGAAATCCACCCTTTATTTTAAAACTAGGCTACTAGGAGAGGGAGAAAACTTCATTAAAAACTCTTTCTACCCCAGAGTGGGAAGAAAACCTCTGTTAGATAGAAGAGAAAGAAATAGATTCAAGGGCAGCTTCTTAGACAATTCCTCAGAGCCTCATCTGAAATTTCCAGTTTCTGTTTTAACAGTCAGACTGCCAAGAAAGAAAATAGGAAGTAAAAGAAAAAATCAAATTACTTTGAAGCCTCTTATTTAGAAAAATCCTCTAAGGTCATTAAGACTATAAAATTAACAAATGAAAGAATAATTTCTTTTTTTAAGTTCTCTTATAATTTCCAGAGCCCCTAAAATCTTCACAAAGACTCTTTAAGATCATCAAAGCTAGAATGAATAAAATGGTAGAACTTATTTAAAAGTGTACTATCTTGGGCCTTTAAGAGTAAGAAGAAATAAAAGTATTCCTGGGGGAGATTAGAGAAGATCCATGAAAAATCTTAAAAGCAAAGCCAGAAAAATAAATAAAATAAGGAAAGACAGCACGAAGAGGTAAATAAAATAAGGAAAATAAATAAAAATTAAAAAATCAAAATTTAATACAGGTAAAAAAATAAGAAAAGACAGCACAAAGAATAATTTTAGTGGAAATAAAAATTAAATGTATGTGAAAATTTTCTGAGGTGATTGAGGATATGGATTACACCAATCTGATGTAGAGGAGGAAAGGTATTTTTCAAGAATCTTAGGATCCCTGGCTAGGCCTAAAAATCAGACTGATGAAGACAGATTAGTAGAAGGAAAGCTTATAAATTCACTTAATAAATTTTACATGACGTGAGTGCCTTTATGAAGAAACAAAGACCCAAAAAGACAGTTAAGTCATCTCTCTCTCTCTCTCTTCTTTTTTTTTTTTTTTTTTTTGGCAGGATCTCTCTCTGTCTCCCAGGCTGGAGTGCAATCGTGTGATCACAGTTCACTGCAGCCTCAAACCCCTGGGCTCCAGAGATCCTCCTGCCTCAGCCTCCCGAGTAGCTGGGGCTATAGCCATGTACCACCACTCCCAGCTAATTAAAAATTTTTTTTTGAAGAGATGAAGTCTTGGTATGTTGCCTGGGCTGGCCTCCAACTCCTTGCCTCAAGTGATTCTCCTACATTAGCCCCCCCAAAGCATTTGGATTATAGGCATGAACTACCGTGCCAGACCTGAATTTTTCTTTAAAGTGGGTTTCATGAAGATAAGTATGATGAGACAAAATGGGTATGATCAATGGTAATAAACTGGGGGAAACTTAGCAAGGCCTCTTTGTTTAAATTCTTCTTGGCAATTTGTGTCTTTGGAGAAAAAGGGTCTCCAGGTTTGGGTCATAATCTTGAAAGACACAATCCCAAACACCATAATTCCAAATGTTAAAATCCCAAGAGTCTAAAATCTCTAACATCCAAAATCCCCAATATCACAGTCACAGGATAATTACATCATGTTAGGCAGAACTATTACCTTGTTATTGTCTTTATTTGGAAATTAAGTATGGTTTTAGGAGATGAATATGGGTGCTAAGTTGAGAAGAGGTGGACTTGTGGACTTAATTATAGGTGTCAACTTGACTGGATTAAGGAATACTTAGAAATCTAGTAAAGCAATTTGCTATGCTATGTATTTCATCTTAACATCATTTCCAATACTGGAGGTATCAATTATATAGAGACTTTTAGAGAGTTCTAATTAGTTTTTGCATTTTTTTCCACAAATTTGACTGCATGAACACTTTTTGTGTAAGCACTGTGCATATACATTAAACTGTTGAAACTTCCTCAATAAATGAAGAGATGCCCCTCTCTCTTCATTTTGAATTTGTGAAAGATAAAATTTCTGGAGATCTTAGCTTTGGGGGCAACTGCATATGTGATGATCACCCATTGTAGTTTTTGTTTGTTTGTTTGTTGTTGCTGTTTTTGATTAGCAACATAGTCTCACTCTGTTGCTCAGGCTGAAGTGCAGGAGTGCAGTGGCTAGATCATAGCTCACTGAAGCCTTAAACTGGTGGGCTCAAGGGATCCTCCCACCTGAGCCTCCCCAGTAGCTAGGACTATAGGAATGTGCTACCATGCTCAGCTAATTGTTAAATTTTTCATAGAGACAGGGTCTCACTGTGTGGCCCATGTTGATCTTGAACTCCTGGCCTCAAGGGATCTTGCTGCCTCAGACTCCCAAAGTGTTAGGTGTGAGCAACTGTGCCTGGCCCCGTCACAGTTTTTGATCAATCTTGTCAAAAGACTTAGGTTGTTAGTCATGGTATTTCAAATAACTGTAGTTACAAAGCGGTTGCACACAACTAGCAATCATGGTAATATGTGTTTGTATAGTTCCCTTTTTGACCTATTTCTTCATGAATATGGTTCATCTGCCCATAATTGTTATACCTGTGCAACTGTGGTTAGTGTACCTCAATGTTTATACTTTCCAAAATATGTACATTATTATTGCCAATTTTATTCTGTAAAGTAGCCTATGAAGTGTTCTGTTGCATTTTTATATGTTTTTCAAATAAATTCCCTTTAAAAATATAGAGAAATATGTTTTAAATAAGTTTTTAAATGATTTTTTCCACATTCATATTTTGAGGATTGTAGTCATTTGGGATTATGGCATTCAGGATTGTGTCTTTCCAGATTATGATTGGCTCCTGGATGCTCCTTCCTCCAGGTATAGGAGGACACCTCTCACATGAGGGTCTTATGACCTGCTTCAGGAAAAGGTCAGAAAATCCTTCCTAGGTTTTATGACTTGCTTCAGGGGGAGAGCGGTGCGAAAGATCAGAGAGACTTTCCTGCTCCTTTGATTTTCTCAAATTCTTTCAGTTTAAAATATACATTATACCAAGGCATCATATTTTGGGGTAGGATGTTCTGAGCCCCATCCCTGACCTTTTAAACTAGGTTACTGGAACGGTAAACAGGCCTCAGAGCTGGTACAACAAGATAAAAAAGTTCAGAGAAGTTACATTAAATAAGTAGAGAGAAAGAGATGCCTTCATGCAAGATTTTCTAAACCATTTCCCAGTACCTTCAATAATTAAGATAACATACTTCAGAGGGTAAAAAGAAATGTTGGAGAAAGGAAAAGAAGTATTAAATAAATTCCTGTATCAAAATTACGAGTTTTCTAAATGTACTGTGGTATTGAAATCTAAATGCCTCAAGGAAAAGAGTTTCTTCCATGTAAAGATCTTGTAAATACATTAATTTAGTATTAAAAAAATCAATTTTAGGGCTTTATGGCTATGTAACTAGAGGAAAAGAAGAATCAATTTCTCTTATTTAGCAAACTCATCAGTGTGGGTAATTGATTTTCAACTATGATCTCCTATGAAGGAATTTAAAATACACACACACACACACACACACACACACACTCCAGGTCTCATCTTCCAGAGATTTTGATTTAATTGATCTGGGGTAGAAATCTAGTACTATATTTTAAAACGTCCCCTGGTGATATTTATCCTCATGTGTGTAGCCAAGGTACAAATTCACTGGTAGCACAGAATTGAGGATATGCATTAAGAAACTTTTAAAATGGGCACAGTGGCTCACGTCTATTTCCCAGAACTTTGGAAGGCTGAGGTGGGAGGATTGCTTGAGGCCACGAGTTCGAGACCAGCCTGAGCAACATAGTGACACCCTCTATCTACAGAAAAACAACAAAAAGGTCCAGCATGGAGGCGCATGCCTACAGACCCAGCTACTCAGGAGGCTGAGTCAGGATAGTTGCATGAGCCTTGGCGTTTGAGGCTGCAGTGAGCTGAAATTGTGCCACTGCACTCTAGCCTGGATGACAAAGCAAGGCCACGAGTCAATAAAAAGGAAAAAAGAAAAACAAACTTATTTTAACAAAAAAAGTTTTTACCGTTGAATAGTAAAATTCTTCAGCTTGTATTTTATTTACTTTTATTTTTATACATTTTTCTATTCACTTGTATTTTATAAACATTGCTGTATGATGAAATAGAATTTTAAAATTAAGAATTACTATTGTAAATAATTTCACAGGGCCCTAAGTGTCTTCAACATACATTTTAAAACTTATGCTGCAAAGTCTTTTTGTGGCAGAAACAATTATTTTTAATATTATTTATAAATTACTACTTTTTTTGAGACAGGATCTCATTCTGTCACCCAGGCTGGAGTGCTGTGTTACAATCATAGCTCAGTGCTGCCTTGAACTCCCTGGACTCAGGTGATCCTCCTACCTCAGCCTCCCAAGTAATTGGGACGACAGACACACACCACCATGCCTGGCCAGTTTTTTTTTTTTTTTTTTCAGAGATGGGGTTTTGCCATGTTGCCCAGGCTGGTCTCAAACTCCTGGGCTCAAGCAGTCCACCCACCTCAGCCTCCCAAAGTGCTAGAATTATAGATGTGAGCAACCGCATCCAGCCACTATAAAAAGTATTACTGATTGAAGTAATAGTTGATGTGATATCAAAAGTGTAGTCAGGAATTAATTACACTAGGGGTGAGGACCATAGCATGGGCAAAGACCTGAGGTAGGAGAGTGCATAGCCATAGAAGACACCAGAGGAGGTCCAGAGGGCAGGAAAAGAAAATGGTCAAGATATTTACCTCTGACAGGTCACAGTGGATTAGCTGTGTCCCTCTCTGGAAGGCCCCATCTCCTGTCTGTTCAACCCTCTGTCTGTTTATGTTATCTGTCTCCTGGATTTACCCCTCAGGCCTAGAGATTATAACCAGTCTCCATGTTTACTATCCCTGGGGTAGGGAATGATCCCTTGTTACTTTCCCAAACCCTACGCACACCTTGAACTAGCCTCAAAGTACGCAGTTTAAGGGTATCAGCTATTTCAAATAGGACTGATACAGATACTATCTCCACATTTTAATACTTAAAAGCAAAACCAAGCCCACACATTTCTGATATTCTCATTTGCTTGAATGCCAACATGAATTAAATTCCACTAATCAGATATAGCCTCCTGCAATTTTTATTTGGAGCTGAGTTATGCAGGGAAACAGGTAGGTACAGAGCACCCATTTTGCTATCATGGATTATTGCAGAGCAGGTATTTCCATGAAGCTCATTCAAAGAACCAGAACGACTATGAGTATATAGAATAAGGATTTATTTTAGGAATTGGACAGTATACAGTTGAGAGAAGTGCTGAAGCAGTAAAGTTCTGGAGAAAATAAAGGAGTTGAAGGATTATAAAAAGATGAATTGCTCTAAAGCACGGGCACAGATGAACAAGTCAGAGCTTGGGGAAAACCGGGCACATCCAGCTGCTAGAGTGGGACTCTACAGGGCTAGTGTCAGTGTCTATGAAAAGCTGTTTCCTCTTCTTAACTGTTGCCTCTAAGTTCACAACTTTTCAAATCCTTCTCATATTTCTCTTTTGGCTAGCTGTAACCAGGAACCAAACCATGGTCTTGAGGTCTTTCGGGGAGTTTTTTGGGGGCCTACATTTTCACTTGTGGTTGCTAGATAGCAGAGGACACCAGCCAGACTCCAATGTAGGGTTAAACTGACATAATCACGTGCAGCAGTAGACTTTGTTGGCTCTCCTGGCAGATGCAATGTTGGCAGCAGCTGAGGTCATCCACACAGAGGGGGTTTGGGAAATCTCTGTGAAGTTTCCTTTGTGGCCCTAGTATTGTACCAAGTTGTCCCAGCCATTTTGAACATGACCTGGCCTGCATATAGCTCCAACTGGCCTTGTTGGACACATCATAGCATCTGGAGAGTTTGTTAGCATGAGTCAGGGGGTTGGCAAGGAGAGGGAAAAATCCTAGAATATGGTGACCATGTGTGATCAGCAAGCCTTCCTGAAGGGATATCATGTTCACTTTTCTATTTCTACCTGCAACTAAATTCCTGCGCCAGATGGAAAGTCCCTGAGAACAGGCCCTAGAGACACAGAATCTCTAATCAATTATCAGTTAAAGATGATTATTCTTCTCAGGATAAAAAGGAAGTCTTTTATCTGAGAAACAAAGCAGGGTTTTATCAATTATTAAACAAAAGGTTTGGCCAGGGGCAGTGGCTCACACCTGTAATCCCAGCACTTTGGGAGGCAAGATGGGTGGATCACAAGGTCAAGAGATAGAGACCATCCTGACCAACATGCTGAAACCCCTTCTGTACTAAAAATACAAAAATTAGCTGGGCGTGGTGTCATGCACCTGTAGTCCCAGCTACTCAGGAGGCTGAGGCAGGAGAATCGCTTGAACCCAGGAGGCAGAAGTTGCAGTGAATGGAGATTGCGCCACTGCACTGTAGCCTGGTGACAGAGTGAGACACCATCTCAAAAAAAAAAAAAAAAAAAACGGTTTGACTACATACTCTATTTTGTGAAGAAATTTACTAGAGAAACAAATTATGTGATTTCACCCCTGTATTCTCTTTTTATAAATTACTTGTAAGAAAAAATAAGCACATAAACAAGAGTATATAAAATGTGTAATATGAAGAATTAAAATAAAAGGCCTAGCAGATGATATGATTGTCAATGTAGAAAATCTGAAAGACTTGACAAAAAGCTCCAGGAATTAATAAGCAATTATAGCAGGGTTGCAGGATAAAAGATTAATACGAAAAAAAAGTGAATTGCTTTCCTATATACCAGCAATGAACAAGTGGAAGGCGAAATGAACAACACAATACGATTTACATTAGCACACACAAAAATAAAATACTTAGCTATAAATCTAACAAAATGTGTATAAGATTTGTATGAGAAAAATTACAAAACTGTGATGAAAGAAATCAAAGAACTAAGTAAATTGGGAGATACTCCATGTTCATGGATAGGAAGACTCAATATTGTCAAAATGTCAGTTCTTCCCAATGTGATCTATAGATTTAATGCAATACCAATCAAAATCCCAGCAAATTATTTTATGAGTATTGACAAACTGATTCTAAAGTTTATATGAGTCATCCCAGGGTCTCCCCTGGTATGAGAGAGGATGGGACCTGCTGGGCAGGCTGAGTGTCTATAGGGGTTTGACAAGCCAATGAGCTGTATGTGGTCATGTGTGGCAGTGAAAATACAAAAGTTAGTTCTTCCCTAAATAGCAATTTAATTGTCTGGAGAAGGATTGTTATCTCTTCAGCCCAGCAACTGGATTCAGCTCTGTTATAGTGGTTGCCCCTAAACAGCATTGAGATAGGGTCTTGCTTTGTTGCCCAGGCTTGGAATGCAGTGGTGTGATCAAAGCTCACTGTAATCTCAAACTCCTGGGCTCAAGTGTTCCTCCCTCTTGGCCTCCCAAAGTGCTGAGATTATAGGCATGAGCCACTGCACCCAGCCCTAGAAAAAGAAACATTTAAAAATCACCAGTAGTCTCACAACCAAGAAGTAACCTCATATTTTTTAAATGCCATCTAAATATTTATGCAATCATATCAAATGATGTCAAATACTACATAGTTTTTTAATCTGCTTTTTACATGTTTTAAAACACAAAATATTGCAATAAAATGCATATACCATTCAAATGTTAAAAACAAAAAGTGAAGTTTATATCGACAGGCAAAAGACACACAATAGCCAACACAATATTAAATCTGAGGGAGAAGAACAAAGTTTAAGGACTGATACTACTCAGCTTCAAGACATACTGCTGTTAGGCTACAGTAATCAAGACAATGTGGTATTGGAAAAAAAAAAAAAAGACACATTGATCAATGAAATATATTAGAAGCCCAGAAATAGACCCATATAAATAGAGTTAATTGGTCTTTGACAAAGGGCTTCCAATACATGGAAGTTTCCTCCATGTATTGCCTTTGCCCTTTGTCAAAGACCAAGGGACAAATAGGTTTTTCAACAAATGGTGCTGAAATGACTGAACATTCACATTCAAAAAAATTAATCTAGACCCAAACCTTATACTATTTATGAAAATTAAAATGAATCATATACCTAACTATAAAATGAAAAACCATAAAACTCTTAAAATATAGCAGGAAAATCTATTAAAAGATAATTTTGAGTTCATTGAGGACTTTTTAGATGCAACACCAAAGGCATAATTCATAAAAGAAATAAAGAGAAAGCTGGAATTCAAAAAAATTAAAAATTTCTGCTCTGCAAAAGACACTGTCAAGAGAATGAAAAGACAAACTGCAGACTGAGAGAATTTGGCAAAGATAAATGACTGTTATCAAAAATATACAGAGAACACTTAAAACTCAACAATAAGAACACAAAAAGTTCAATTAAAAAATGGGTTAAAGACCTTAACAGACACCTCATCAAAGAAGGTGTACAAGTGGCAAATAGCATATGAAAAGATGCTCCACGTCATATGTCATCAGAGAAATGTAAACTAAAACAACAGTAAGATACCACTACATTACCTATTAGAATGGTATTAGAATGGCCAAAATTCAGAACACGGACAACACCAAATATTATACTAACAAGGATGCAGAGCAACAGGAAATCTCATTCATTGCTTTTGGGAATGGAAAATGGTACAGCCACTTTAGAAGGCAGTTTGATAATTTATTGCAATGCTAAATATGTCTTTACTATACGATCTAGCAGTCACACTCCTTGATATTTACCCATGGATATTTATAGCAGCCAAGATGTCCTTTAGTAGGTGAAAGGATAAATAAATTGTGGTATATCCAGACAATGAAATACTAATCACTACATCAAGCCATAAAAAGACATGGAGGAAATTTATATGCATATTACTAAGTGAAAGAAATCAGTCTGAAAAGTCAATATACTGTGTAATTCTAACTATATAACTTATGTCTTCTTTTTTCTTCTAACATTTAAAAAAAGTATGAAAGTAATCTCTTTTATTGTGTTATTGTGTTTATACTCTTCAGTGATCTCCTTTACCCCTTCATATTCCCTTGGGCCTGATTCTCTTGACAGAAAATGTTTAGCTAGGGGAGAGGAGAAAACGTAGGCCCTTGCTTGTGTCACCCTAGATTATTTAGGAGTGTTGCAATGTCTAGGAATAAAACAATCTGGGCTCAACCACTCATTTGTCTCACTCCCCCACCCCAGCTTATGCCTACCACTCAGGAACAGGGGCTGCCTTTTAAAATTTTAACTGTTTATCCTGTGGCCATTTCAGTGTGGGGGGTGGGAAATGGAGGTCTGAGGACATAGGAAGATGGTGAAAGGTGGGAATAAAGGCCTACACTGATCCTTATCAGCTCCAGTCTATAGCCAAGTTTCTGCACTACTCGTTACCCAATACCTCCAGGGAGCACTTGGATAGGGCTGCTACACAAGGCATTGCAACAGCCAATGGGCTTGTCTAGGAAATGGTGAGGGACAGGGAAGGGAGGAACTAAAGAAGGCCTCCCCCAGCCCATGCCTGTCCCTCATGTCTGGCCTTCATTTACTCTACCTACTCATTCCTCTTCCTCTTCACATTACCCTTCTACCCCATACTCCATGTCCATGTGCTTTCCACAGTTTGGGGGTTTCCACAGTTTGGGGGTTGGCATTGGGACACACCAACCACCTTCTAGCTTCAGCAGAATGTCTATGGTTAGTTGTAGGGGAAGGAAGTCACATCACATGCTAGTTAGACACGGATTGGCTATGCTACTTTCTAATATGTTTTATTTTTTGCTTCAGAATATCTTGTGAACATTTATCTTCATCATTAAATTAACTCCATGTTACAGTTTGGGTGTGATAGTTTTTTAGATTATTCTAGGAAGCACAAGTGAGGAAATGGTAAAAGTGAGACAAGCAAGGTAGAAAGTCAAAAAAGAATACATTATAGAATCTGTAACTACCATGGGCAACTGGGACTCAGGCCATCTCTGAGAAAATAAAGGAAAAATTCCTCTGAATGATAGCAGGAGAGGAAGAAAGGATGGAGCATTTATTTCTCCACTCCCTTCCCCCATTGTTGGAAGCTCAGGGGCTTAACTTTCCCACACTGTAGGGCATACCTACTGGCCAAGACTACTTGCATTTGATGCTATAAAGAGCTCACAGGCAATGAGAAGAAGCACTTGAGGCGAGAACCTCAGCATGCTAGAAGCTATCTACAGTATGTGCAAGTGAACTCACTGGGTTAAGGGGATATGGGCTGGGAAAGCAGCCATGTCTGCTACATGTAGGATGACTGAAGTAATGGGAGAATAACTCAGAGAAAGGGAAATCGTCAGACACTTTATGTTTTAAGAATTACAAACAGCTGGGCATGTGGTGGTGAACACCTGTAGTTCCAGCTATTCTGGAGGCTGAGGCAGGAAGATTGCTTGAGCCCAGGAGTTCAAGGGCAGCCTGGACAATACAGTAGTGAGACTCTGTCTCAAAGAAAGGAAGAAAGGGAGAAAGAAAAAGAAAGAAAGAAAGAGAGAGAAAGAAAGAAAAAGAAAAGAAAAAGAAGAAAGAAAGAGAAAAAGAAAGAAAAGAAAGCAAGAAAGAAAATGCTGCTTGTCTTTTGGATTATTCTCTGCAGAGAAAAGGCAGACATGATTTTGATATAGTGAGAAGGCCTAACCCAGAAATCAATCCTATCCCAGCACTCCTAGCTTAATAGAAACCCTGTGATGTGCCTGTGTATGAGAAACGAAAGGAGCTAGCACAAAAGACTTCTCTCCAAGGAGCCCAAGGGTAGAAGGAACTTAGCTGATTAGCTTTGAGGGAATGGATCATTCCCATTCAAAGGACAATGTGCCTTGGACAGGGATCTGTTTCAAGATTAATGAATTATATTAATTTTAAAAATCCTTTCATTTCAAATTAATTTTTAATTTTTTAATTTTTTTTTTTTTTTTTTTTTTTTTTTAGAAACAGGGTCTTGCTCTGTTGTCCAGGCACTGGAGTGCAGTGGTACAATCATAGCTCACTGCAGTCTCCCAAACCTGGGCTTAAGTGATCCTCCCACCTTAGCCTCCCAAGTAACTGGGAATACAAATGCATGCTACCATGCCTTGCTAATTAAAATAATTCAAGACCACGTGAGGCTGGTCTTGAATCCTGGCCTCAAGTGATCCTGCTGTTTCAGTCTCCCAAAGCACTGAGATGACAAGCATGAGCTACAGCCCTTTTATTTTGAGATAATTTTAGACTTATAGAAAAGTTACAAAAACAGTTCAGAAAGTTTCCATATACCCTTTACACAGCTTCTGCTAATGTTAACATCCTACATAATATATAGGCACAAGTGAGAAAATGTTAAAGCGAGACAGCCAAAGTAGAAAGTCAAAAAAGAATACATTATGGAGTCTGTAACTAACATGGGCAACTGGGATTCAGTTATATTATATACATAATAATAATATAATTATCAGAGCCAGGGAATTAACATTGGAACAATATCGACTAAACTGCAATCCTATTATAATTTTGTCATTTTCTCACTAGTGTTCTTTTTCTAGTCTAGGATACATATTGCAATTATTTGTCATGTTTCCTTCATCTCCTTTAATCTGTGACATTTCCTAAGTCTTCCTTTGTCTTTCATGACTTTGACACTTTTGAAGAGTTCGATAGGTCAGCATTTTTGTTTTTTCACAATGTCCCTCAGATAGGATTAGTCCAGTATTTTATTATGTATTACTTTGGAATTATGCATTTTTTGGCCAAAAAACACAGAAATGAATTTGTGCTCTTTTCAGTGAATCGTATCAGGAGGTACATAATATTAATGTATCATATTACCACGACATTACCTTTATCACCTGATTAACATGGTGTCTGCAGGGTTTTTCCATGTACACTTTCTATTTTTCTATTTTCAATTAATAATAAATATCTTGGAAGGAGAGTCTTTGAGCCTGTCTTATTTCTCATTACATTTTACCCGCTAGTTTTAACACCCATTGATGATTCTTGCCTGCCACCTTATTACTGTACGTTTGCCTAATGGGCTGTTTTTCAATAACCTGTTGGGTTACACCAATTCCAAAGATGGTCTGATCATAATGCAGTCCTATTCCTGCATAGATGTAGAAGCTAGAGTATCCTTCTTCTGAACTTTGTGGGATTGTAATGGCCATGAGAATTCATGGATAGGTCTGTGAGAGAATGGAGTTTCAAGAGGGAGATACTGAACTTTCTTTTAATAAAGCAGTTAGGGAACTGAATAATTAAATGAAACAAATAAGATACCATATTTACAGATGATTTTTGTGGAGTAGCTTATTCTAGTTACATTAATTTTTATCTGTAATACAGTGATCCCCTTAGATGTGTAGACTCAGGTAGATATGCTTCCATATTATGAAAGTTCCATTGTTTTTGTTCTACAGGGCTTGTCCTTCTATTTATACCAAATATTTATATGTTGCCTTTCTGTTGTCTATTATCTTTTTTCTCCTACACTATGTTTATCCTTTTGTCTTTTCCCTCTGCATTGTGTAAAAATCCTAAATATGTCCAAATGTCATACGTTCACTTTTGTGTAGGGTAAATTTTGCTCCAGATTAACTTGAAGTATCTTCGTCCTAAAATACTTACTTCCATATATACTATTTTATTTTATCCTCTTATTTTTTTTCTCTGACATTATTAAACCATGTTTTATGATATTTTTTCTTTTTTCTGGAGTAAACTTCTTCCAGTGTATGCTCTTGGGATGCTGGTGTTCACTTTCTTTTTTCCTTTTGCTAAACTTTTGCATTAGTTCTATTATTCGCTTCTTTTATTCTCAACTTTGAATCAGAATAGTTTATTCAGGATTATTATTTGCCCAAAAATACTATATATGAATTCTTACTGACTTTTCCTATCTCCCTGTACACTGAGTCTTCACTTAGAGCTCAAGCTAGAAGACTACATATTGTTGGTTTGTATTTTCTATCCAATTATGAAGCTATATGAGATGAGTGAAAAGACATCTATGTCTATGGGCAACTGTATGCAGGAAAATTTATTTCTGTTGTCTTTTTTATTCATAATTCTGCTGAAATCCCTGAATCAGAGGCTAGCTGAGTTGAGCCAGTGATTTAGTATTTCCTAACCAACTGGGAGGACATACTACCTTCAGTGTGTTTTGCTCTTCTCTTCAAGATGATTGAACCACACTGGTGAATAGTCACCATATTTTTTGTCATGTGTGTGTGTATGTGTGTGTGTTTACCTACATCCCTGAACTCATCTGCTTTTTCTTGCCACTCTTACTGAAGAACAAGTTAGTGGTCCCCAGGAATTATCCTCATCTCTCTCCCACTTTGTGGTGGGTCAAGAAGAAAACCTCTGTGGCTTAGTATCTCTTCTAACTCCTGCCTTAGAATGTTGGCTAAGGATCCAAAGAATATATTCTATGTCTTTTTCGTAGTATGCTCCTGTCATCAGATGTGGCACTTCCAAACTGGAGAGCACCAAAGAAGTTGTTGGGGTTTATGTGTGTGTGTGTTTTGTTTGTTTGTTTGTTTCTGACACAGGGTCTCACTCTTTCACTCAGTCTGGAGTGCAATGGCACAATCATGGTTCACTGCAGCCTTGAGTTTCTGGGCTCAAGCAAACAATCTTTCGACCTTAGCCTCCTGAGTAGGTGGGACCACAGGTGTACACCACCATGCCTGGACAATTAAAAAATTTTTTTTGTTGCGACAAGTTTTCTTATGATGCTCAGACTGAAAAAAAATATTTTTTTAATGTCTTGCTATATACCTTGACCTTTCCAGAAAGAAGCTCTTTTGACCTTGGTGTTTACATTTACTTTGGTATAAACTGAATTCTTGTTTATTGATGACTTATGGAGCTTTTAGACAAGATTAGACACATTCTTTTAGTTGACAATTGATAGGAGTGTCATTATACTTTGCTTCGTTTATTGTTGGATTAAAAAAATATTTGTGGAGGATCTTCTGCAAAATCCTTATATTTTCAGAAGAATCGATATACTTTTTAACATAAGAAGCAGGTTTCAGCTTTCCTACAAATCAAACAAGATAAATCTAGTTGCCATTTTTTTGTGCTCCTGAAACTGAAAATATCCCATGATTGATTTTCATTATATAGCCCATCTCTTATGACTTTTGTAATCATCTACATGTTTTACCTAAAAGCAGCTTTTGAAGTTCATGAAATATAAAAGTACACACTTAAAAGTTTTTGTTTTTAATAGAAACCTTAAAACACAAATGAAATATTTCTAAGAGCATAGTTGTATGTGATAAACTTATTGATCACCAGATGTCACTCTTGCTTCATGCTATATAAAGACAGCTTTCAACCAGAAAATGAAAAAGAGATACTGCAATGCTAGTTTTTAAGTGGCGAAGCACTTTTATCAGCAGGGGAGGCTTATATCCCTTAATTAAGCAATAAGACGTAAACATTCATTCATTTTCATAGTAGAAATGCAAAAAATCTTGATTACCTTTAGTTACCAAAGAAAGAGGTAATTCTTTGAAACACCCACCTCTCACCAAAAGAGTGAAAGAATTATCCCATGGGGCTTAGCTGGCTGTTAATAACATATAAGCTTTATTAAATTTACATATGCAGTGGTTGTTTCATGGTTTTAATTGATGTTATTAAAATTATAATAAAAATTTAAAGTATCATTTTCTCTACTTTTTGGTAGAACTGACAAAGTTTAAGCTCAGTAAGAACAAACTAGAAATTATTATAAATGACTTTGAATTTTCCTACTAAAGAAAAAAGAGAAGTTGTTAAGTTTTTTGAAGGTCTTTCTTTTCAATGATATGTATGATGATCAAATTTCATGAATACTATGCAAAAGTTATCTTAAATATTTGTACTTGAGGCTGGGCACAGTGGCTCTTACCTGTCATCCCAGCACTTCAGGAAAGCAAGGTGGATGGATCGATTGAGCCAAGGAGATCTTGAAAACCCAAAGTCTGGTTTCAAATCCATGAAATGTGTTTCTAGGACCCAGCACTATGCCACCAATGAACTTAAAAAAATTTGTAGAAGTTAAACTGCCATACATATATAGTACTTTAGCAATTTTAGGGTGGTTTTATAAACTTGATTATAGATCAGAAAGCATAGGGACTGGTGGGGCAGGGAAGTCAATTCACAGTTGAGAATACATGGATTCTATGCCAAAAACAGGGGGGAATGAGAGACCATATACTTAACTGAATGCTGAATGCAGACTCCTCGCCTTCATCCCTTATTTGGCTTCCAAAACAAGGGCAGCCAGATGTTCACTCTCCAGTCAGAGTATTGGAGGACTCTTGGAAATATGATCAGGCCAGAAGGGAATACCTAATGATATCAACACCAGATCCTTCTCTTAAAATGGCTTATCCAGATAAATTTATAAAGAAGCCTAGAGTTGACAGACCTCATTCACATGCCAAAAGCTTCTAGTTAACTTTTTAATTTCCCATTCTTAATCAGTCAAGGACATGCAGCCAAGTATTGCCAGGTATGGGAGGAAAGCTACCATAGAAAATGAGGACAAAAGCTTGCAGAAAACAGCAGCTTGGAAGGAACAGAAACTATCCAGGTGATAAGCTTTGGCTGTGTCCTCACCCAAATCTCATCTTGAACTGTAACTCCCACAATTCCCACATGTTGTGGGAGGGACCTACTGGGAGGTAATTGAATCATGGGGGCAGATTTTTCTCATGCCATTCTCATGATAGTGAATAAGTCTCACAAGATCTGATGGTTTTATAAAGGGGAGTTTCCCTGTATAAGCTCTTTTGCTTTGATAGCTGCCATCCATGTAAAATGTGTCATGCTCCTCCTTGCCTTCCGCCATGATTGTGAGGCCTCCCCAGTGATTTGGAACTGGAAGTTCATTAAGCCTCTTTCTTTTGTAAATTGCCCACATTCTGGTATGTCCTTATGAACAGTGTGAAACAGACTAATACAGTAAATGGGTACCAGTAGAGTGGGGCACTGCTGAAAAGGCATCTGAAAATGTAGGAACTACTTTGGAACTGAGTAACAGACAGAGTTTGGAAATAGTTTGGAGGGCTCAGAAGATGACAGGAAAATGTGGGAAAGTTTGGAATTTCCTAGAGACTTGTTGAGTGACTTTGACCAAAATGCTGTTAATGATATAGACAATGAAATCCAAGATAAGGTGGTCTCGGATGGAGATAAGGAACTTGTTGGGAACTGGAGCAAAGGTGACTCTTGTTTTGTTTTAGCAAACAGACTGGTGGCATTTTGCCCCTGCCCTAGAGATTTGTGGAACTTTCGACATGAGAGACATGATTTAGGGTATCTGGCAGAAGAAATGTCTAAGCAGCATAGCATTCAAGAGGTGACTTGGGTGCTGTTAAAGGCAGTCAGTCTTGAAAGGGAAACAAAGCATAAAAGTTCAGAAAATGTGTAGCCTGACAATGCAGTAGGAAAGAAAAACCCATTTTCTGAGGAGAAATTCAAGCTGGCTGCAGAAACTTGCATAAGTAACAAGAAGTTGAATGTTAATCACCAAGACAATGGCTTATAGACTTTTGAAGCAAACGTCTCCAGAGCATGTCAGAGACTTTTGAAGCAGCACCTCCCATCACAGACCCAGAGGTTTAGGAGGAAAAAATGGTTTCATGGGCTGGGCCCAGAGTCCCTGTCCTGAGTGCAGTCTGGAGACTTGGTGCTCTGTGTCCCAGCTGCTCCAGCCATGACTAAAAGGGGCCAAGATAAGCTCAGGCTGTTGCTTCAGAGGGTGGAAGCCCCAAGCCTTGGCAGCTTCCACATGGTATTGAGCCTGCAAGTACACAGAAGTCAAGAATTAAGGTTTGGGAACCTCTGCCTAGATTTCAGAGGATATATGGAGACTCCTGGATGCCCAGGCAGAAGTTTGCTGCAGGGACAGGGCCTTCATGGAGAACCTCTGCTAGGGCAGTGTGGAAGGTAAATATGGGGTCAGAGCCACCACACAAAGTCCGTACTGGGGCACTGCCTAGTGGAGCTGTGAGAAGAGGGCCACTATCCTCCAGACTCCAGAATGGTAGATCCACTGACAGCTTGCACCATGTGCCTGGAAAAGCCACAGACACTCAATGCCAGCCTGTGAAAGCAGCCAGGAGGGGGGCTATACCCTGCAAAGCCACAGGGGTGGAGCTGTCCAAGTCAGTGGAAGCCCACTTCTTGCATCAGCATGACCTGGATGGGAGACCTGGAGTCAAAGAAGATCATTTTGGAGCTTTAAGATTTGGAACTTTAAGCTTTAAGTTTGAAATCCCCACTGGATTTCGGATTTGCATGGGCTCTGTAGCTCCTTTGTTTTGGCCAATTGCTCCCTTTTGGAATGGCCGTACTCTCCCAATGCCTGTACCCCCATTATATCTAGGAAGTAACCAATGTGCTTTTGATTTCACAGGCTATAGGCAGAAGGGACTTGCCTTGTCTTAGATAAACCTTTGGACTGTGGACTTTTGAGTTAATGCAGAAATGAGTTAAGACTTTCTGGGACTGTTGGGGAGGCATGATTGGTTTGGAAATGTGAGGACATGACATTTGGGAGGGACCAACAGTGGAGTAACATGGTTTGGTCTGTGTCCCCCACCAAAATCTCATCTTGAATTGTAACTCACACAATTCCCGCATGTGGTGGGAGGGACCATAATGAGGTCATTGAATCATGGGAGTGGGTCTTTCCCCTGATAGTCTCATGGTAGGTACTGAATAACTCTCATGAGATCTGATGGTTTTATAAAGGGAGTTTTCCTGCACAAGCTCTCTTCTCTTGGTCTGCCACCATGTGAGATGTGCCTTTCACCTTCCGCCATGATTTTGAGGCCTCCCCCACCCACATGGAACTGTAAATTCATTAAATCTCTTTCTTTTGTAAATTAGAAAATTTACAAAATTTTCTTGGTTATGTCTTGGTTATGTCTTTATTAGCAGCCTGAAAATGGACTAATACACCAGGTAAAAGAAAATGTAAAACAAAAAATATTCTTTAAAATATCCTTTGAGTAATAAAATGTTGCAAGTATTAAAGAAGAAGAGGATGCTAAACCATTTTTTAAAATTATACTTTAAGTTCTGGGATACCTGTGCAGATACATGCAGGATTGTTACATAGGTATACATGTGCCATGGTGGTTTGCTGCACTCATTAACCCATCATTTACATTAGGTATTTCTTCTAATGCTATCCCACCCCTAGCTCCCCACTCCCGACAGGCTCCACTGTGTGATATTCCCCTTCCTGTGTCCATGTGTTCTCATTGTTTGACTCCCAATTATGAATAAGAACATGTGGTGTTTGGTTTTCTGTTCCTGTGTTAGTTTGCTGAGAATGATGGTTTCCAGCTTCATCCATGTCCCTGCAAAGGACATGAATTCATTCTTATTTATGCCTGCATAGTATTCCATGGTATATATGTGCCTCATTTTCTTTATTTAGTCTATCATTGATGGGCATTTGGGTTGGTTCCAAGTCTTTGCTGTTGTGAATAGTGCTGCAATAACCATGCGTGTGCATGTGTCTTTATAGTGGAATGATTTATAATCCTTTGAGTATGTACCCAGTAATAGGATTGCTGGGTCAAATGGTATTTCTGGTTCTCAGATCCTTGAGGAATCACTACACTATCTTCCACAAGGTTTGAACTAATTTACACTCCCACCAACAGTATAAAAGTGTCCCTTTTTCTTCACATCCTCTCCAGCATCTGTTGTTTCCTGACTTTTTAATGATCACCATTCTAACTGGTGTGAGATGGTATCTCATTGTGGTTTTGATTTGCATTTCTCTAATGACCAGTGATGATGAGCATTTTTTCATATGTTTGTTGGCTGCCTAAATGTCTTCTTTTGAGAAGTGTCTGTTCATATCCTTTGCCCACTTTTTGATGGTTTTTTTTTTTTTTTCTTGTAAATTTGTTGAAGTTCCTTGTAGAATCTGGACAGTAGCCCTTTGTCAGATGGATAGATTGTAAAAAAATTTTACTATTCTGTAGGTTGCCTGTTCCCTCTGGTGATAGTTTCCTTTGCTTTCAGAAGCTCTTTCATTTAATTAGACCCTATTTGTCAGTTTTGGCTTTTGTGTTCATTGCTTTTGGTGTTTTTGTCATGAAGTCTTTGCCCATGCCTATGTCCTGAATGGTATTGCCTAGGTTTTCTGCTAGGATTTTTATGGTTTTAGGTCTTACATTTAAGTCTTTAATCCATCTTGAGTTAATTTTTGTATAATGTGTAAGGAAGGGGTTCAATTTCAGTTTTGTGTATATGGCTAGCCAGTTTTCCCAACACTATTTATTAAATAGGGAATTATTTCCCCATTGCTTGTTTTTGTCAGGTTTGTCAAAGATCACATGGTTGTAGATGTGTGGCATTATTTCTGAGGCCTCTGTGCTGTTCCATTGGTGTATATAGCTGTTTTGGTACCAGTACCATGCTGTGTTTGTTACTGTAGCCTTGTAGTATAGTTTGAAGTCAGGTCACATGATACCTCCAGCTTTGTTCTCTTTGCTTAGAATTGTCTTGGCTATCTGGGCTGTCTTATGGTTCCCTGTGAAATTTACAGTAGTTTTTTTTCTAATTCTTGTGAAGAAGGTAATGATAGTTTGATGAGGATAGCACTGAATTTATAAATTACTTTGGGCAATATGGTCATTTTCACAATATTTATTCTTCCTATCCATGAGCATGGAATGTTTTTCCATTTGTTTGTGTCCACTCTTATTTCCTTTACCAGTAGTTTGTAGTCTCCTTAAAGAGGTCCTTCACATCTCTTGTAAGTTGTATGCATAGGTATTTTATTCTCTTAGTAGCAATTGTGAATGGGAGTTCACTCATGATTTGGTTCTCTGTGTATTATTGGTGTATAAAAATGCTTGTTATTTTTGCACATTGATTTTGTATCCTAAGACTTTTCTGTAGTTGCTTATCAGCTTAAGAAGATTTTGAGCTGAGATGAAGGGGTTTTCTAAATATACAATCATGTCATCTGCAAACAGAGGGAATTTGACTTTCTCTTCTTTCTATTTGAATACCTTTACTTTTTCCTCTTGCCTAATTGGCCAGAATTTTAAGACTATGTTGAATAGGAGTGGTGAGAGAGGGCATCCTCATCTTTTGCCAGTTTTCAAAGGGAATGCTTCTAGCTTTTGCCCATTCAGTATGATATTGGCTGTGAGTTTGTCATAAATAGCTCTTATTATTTTGAGATACATTCCATTAATAGCTAGTTTATTGAGAGTTTTTAGCATGAAGTGGTGTTGAATTTTTTTGAAGGTCTTCTGCATCTATTGAGATAATCATGTAGTTTTTGTCATTGGTTCTGTTTATGTGATGGATTACATTTATTGATTTGTGTGTGTTGAACCAGGCTTGCATCTCAGGGATAAAGCCAACTTGATCATAATGCTGGATTCGGTTTGCCAGTATTTTATTGAGGATTTTTGCATCAATGTTCATCAGGGATATTGGCCTGAAATTTTCTTTTTTTGTTGTGTCTCTACCAGGCTTTGGTATCGGGATGATGCTGGCTTCATAAAATGAGTTAAGGAGAAGTCCCTCTTTTTCTATTGTTTGGAATAGTTTCAGGAGTGGTACTAGCTCCTCTTTGTACTTCTGGATGCTAAACTATTTTTAAGTCATACAATGAAGTTTTAGAAGTTAAAAACATAGTAACAGGGGGAAGAGATTCAATAGAATATTGATAGATCAAATTGAGGAAATCCCCCCACTAAGCAGAACAAAGATAAAAGATGGAAAATACAAATTTAAAAAAAAAAAACACACAAGAAAATTAGAAGACTAGTCTAGGAAATTCAATGTCCAAATAATAGGAATTCCAGGAAGAGAGAACAGCAACACCTGATGGTGGGAAATATTGAAGGGGCCCAGGAAGTGTCCATCACAATGGATGAAAATAGACAAATAAACCTGGAATGCAATGAAAGGATTGGCTAAAGTACTCATTGTGGTGCTCACTGTGGGTTGTCTGGTCAACAAGCTCAGACTCAACTTACCTCCTCCATTGAGTGGAGAGGCTACATCCAGGTTTAGTTTCCCATGGGATCAATGACTTCTGCCCCCTACAGAGGAGGTGCTATACCATCCCACAGACCCCTCAGATCTCCAGTTGTAACCTGCTAGTGTTCTCATATAACTCCTATAAAGGCTGGCATCCATAAATCAGACTAGGTAGTCCCCTCCCCCTTAAATCTAGATTGGCTTTAGAGACTTGCTTCACTCTAGAGAATGCAGTGGACTTGATGTTCTGGGACTTCCAAGACTAGATCATAAGAAGCCTTGCAGCTTCCACCCAAGTCCCCCTGGACCACTTGCTCTTAGAAATCAGTGGTCATGCTGGAAAGAAGTCCAAGTAGCCCTTTGGAGTGGAACTGAGGCTCCCTAAAAATTTCATCTGGGCTTCTAGATGATAGCTAATACCAACTTACTGCCAAGTAAGTGAGGAAGTAAGTTGATCTGCCCAGCTGCAGTTGACCCACCCCAACTAAAGCTGTGTGTAGCAGAGATAAACTATCTCTACCAAGTCCTGCTTAACTACATGACTACAAGCAAAATAAATGATCGTACTGAATATTTTTTTGAGTCTGTTAATACGGTAAATTGCATTTGTAGATTCTCTGATGTTGAATTCCTTGTGTTCTTGGAATGAGTCCTTTTCAATCTAGATGTGGATACTGTACTTAGCATAACCATGGAAAAATAGATTTACCAAATTAATAATGTAAATAAAATACATGAGAATTGTTTCACCTATTTCAGAAAATTTCAGACACATGGATAGAATATCATTATTAGTCCAGAAGTACTCCTAACAGGCAACATTGTAAACCAGTTTTCCTTATTTTGCATAATTGGATTTTTATTTAATTTAGAACACTTAATCCAAAATGAGCTAATGTCTTATATTTTTCAGCTGTTTTGAAGGCGGCATTTGGTGTTCTGTTTTTCCATTTGTCTTTTTTATGATTCAACTTTGGGGGACTTGATTAATGACATTCCATTTAGAAAATAACCCAGGCTTCACTAATATGAAATAATCAGAAGAGGGATTCTCTCTCCCCTGTCTCTCCTTCTCTCTGTCTTCCTTTCTACCTCCTTCTCTCTCTCCCTTTTCCTTTCCCCCCTCCCCTTCCTTTCCCCTCTCTCCTCTCTGTCTTTGACTTATACTGATGAATGTTTTATTTTGTTAGTGTAATCAACTGTTTATTTAAAAATGGAGAAACACAATGAGCCTTGAAGGGTTTTTGAAAATTAAAAATAAGAAAAAAATTAAAATAAGGCAATCTAGAGGCTTGATATTGTCAGTTTTAAACATTTATTAAGTGAAAAGGCCTTTCTCTGCTTTTCAGATACAATATTTAGGTGAGAACTTTCCACCCATCCCCCCACTTCCCAACCCCTTACACACACACACACACACACACACACACACACTCACCTATAACTCTCCATCTCCGTTAAGGTGGTACACTTTTAAACAATTCTTCCAAGCATTTAAATGGAAATGGTGAACCCTCCCCTACAACCACTACCTTAAGAAACTTCCTAGGGAAAAAAGAGATGTAGAAGGCTTAGCAAATTCCCCTAGGGTATATTTCCATTTCTAAGGTTTTTCATTTAAAGTTTCCTCTAAAAGACTGACTGCTTGGAAAAATTTACTGAACTCCCAAACAGTGAGGGACCAGCATTTATCACCAGAAGTGACACAAGCAGAGTAGAGTTCCCAGCTGGGAAGCTGTCATTATGTAAATGTACCCGTGTGACAGCTCTCTGAGGAGGACAAATGACTGTCAGTGACTTCTTAATCAGCCTGTCTCTAGCAATAATAATCTAATCACTGGTCACCTAATTAAAAATGAAAGAAATTAGTGCCTTTTTCAAACACTGAGCATCTAGAATCTCAGGTCATGGACTGTCATTAAGCAGAGAGCTGTCAGCTGTTTGCATGCCACATTGCAGAGAAGCAGACTTTGGTGAGTTGTCTCATGCTCATGTCCCTGATTTGATTACTCTTACTATCATTCAGTTAATACATTAATTTGCATTTCTTTGCTGCTATGGGCCCTTGTGCGTTTATTCTTTCATTCACCATTCCCACCACAAACATTTATTGCAGGCTTGTTATATGCTAGGAGATATATCCTGGGAATATAAAGGTGAATAGGACAATGTTCCAACATTTGAAGGCTGTCACTGTGGGAGAAACAGATATAAAAATATTTGATTATGATACAATTTGATCAAGCTATTATAGAGATAGCAACTATACAAATGTATTCCATATTATGGAAGATGAAAAATGGTGGCCCATCAAGTAGAATCGGTCCACAGAATTTGGGATGCTTTCATTTTGGGCTTGTGTTCCTCAGTTTGTCAAAGACTCTACCATATCCTATTCTGTTAAATTTAGTTTGCTTCATTGAATGTCTGTTATCTGCCTGGTCTTTGTTAAGCAGTTGAGTTTAAGGTCCTGGTATAGAGATAAGTCTAACAAGCAAATATCTACCATGAGATGCTATATTATGAACTGACTTTAAAAACTGTTCTTGTATGCTGGGCATGGTGCTTCACGCCTGTAATCCCAGCACATTGGTAGGCTGAGGTGGGAGGATTGCAGGGCTCAAGAGTATGAGACCAGCCTGGGAAACAGCAAGACCCCCATCTCTACTTTAAAAAAAAAAAAAAAATTAGCTCTGTGTAGTGGTATGTACCTGTAATCCCAGCTACTCAGGAGGCTGACATGGGAGGATCACTTGAGCCTGGGAGGTCAAGGTTGCAAAGAGATGTGATCAAGCCACTGCATTCCAGCCTGTGTGACAGAGCAACACTCTATCTCTCACACACACACACACACACACACACACACACACGCACGCACACACACACACAAACTTCTTTAAATCTCATTTAAAAGAAAATTGTGTAATTGTATGTGGTGTGTTAAAATATTGTCACTCATACTCCTCTCAGCTGAGGGAAAAAAAAAATCTCACAAGCCACCTATGTTGTATAATAGGGAAAATAAGCAAAATTTAAACTTTGCTTGTTGATAGTATCTCAGTGTATGTCCATTTAGTCTTTTGGGGACACTCATTCCCTTTTGGGTCACTACCAGTATTTGTCTCTCTCTCTCCTACCTGCTTTCTCCAGAAACTGTTAGGTGTGGCAGGGAAGGGGCTTTCTTATTTCTGAAGATGGTGGGGAGAAAACTGTCCTTGTAGTAATTGCTCATCCTGCTATGGACCCTGGACCAGTGACTTGGAAGTACAGCTGGTGCCTGGCCTGTTGTGAATTCTCCAGGCACAGGCCCCATTGCAGAGTTCGTCAGTCATTTGTCTCCAGTGTTTTCACTCATGGTGGCCTCTTTCTCTTGAGGTCAGGATTTTGCTCATGTATAGCACTCTTAGCACTTTTAGACTACTCTGGAGCACTGAAAACTTCTGGATGCCCTGAAACTGATGTATAGATTGTAGTGTTAATTGTACTGGATCAGAGAACATAATCTGTATGACATCAATAACTTGAAATTTGCTGAAACTTGCCCTAAGACCTTGTTTGTGATTATTTTTTAAATATTCCATGCATCATTGAGGATATGCTTCTCTAATTATTGAATGTATACAGTAGTCTGTGGTTTCATTTTCCATTGTTTTAGGTACCCATGGTCAACCACAGTCAGAAAATATTAAATGGAAACTTCCAGAAATAATTCATAAGTTTTAAATTGCATGCCATTCTGAGCAGTGATGAAATCTCATGCTGTCCCACTAGGGATATGAATCATTCCTTCGTCCAGTGTAGCCATGCTATATGTGCTACCCACCCATTAGTTAATAACCCTCTTAGATATCAGATCAACTGTCACGGAATTACAGTGCTTGTGTTCAAATAACCCCTATTTTACTTGTTAATGGCCCCAGATTGCAAGACTAGCAATGATGGTGATTCAGATGTGCCACAGAGAAGGCATAAAGTGCTTCCTTTAAATAAAAAGGTGACAGTTCTCAACTTAAATAAAGAAAAAAATTGTATGCTGAGATTGCTAAAAGATACAGTAAGAATGAATCTTCTATCTATCTTCTCATCACAAAGAAGGAAAAAGAAATTCCTGTTAGTTTTGCTGTTGCAACTTAAACTGTAAAAGTTACAGCCCCAGTGCATAATAAGTGCTTAGTTTAGGTGGAAAAGGCATTAAATTTGTGAATAGAAGACATGAACAGAAAATGTGTTCCAGTCAACAGCAATGTAGTTTGCACCAGAAAGCATTGAACCTATACGGAGACTTCAGCAAGTGATCCTCTGAAATGAGTGACACCAAGCCATTTAGTGCAAGTAAGGGGTGGTTACACAGATTTAGGAATACAGAAAGTCAATAGTAGCCTAATGCTCCATCACAATGCCTATGTCATTCCTCTGACTTCATGTCATCTCGTAGTCATTGTAACAGAGTACAGTACAATAAGATATTCTAGGAGAGAGAGAAAGACCATATTCACATAATTTATTGCAATATATTATAATAATTGTTTTATTATTAGTTATTCTTGCTAATCTCTTACTGTGCCTAATCTATAAACTTTATCATGCTATGTTTTTTATAGGAAAAACATAGTATATATAGGGTTCAGTCCTATCTACAATTTCGGGCATTAACTTGGGGTTGTGAAATGTATTCCCCCTCAGATAAGGAGGTACTACTGTATTGGTTTTCTATTCCTGTATAACAAATTAATACAAACTTGGAGGCTTAAAACAACACCCGTTGATTAACTCACAGCTTCTGTAAGTCAGAAGTCTGGGCATGGGCTCATGGGAAACAAGACTGAAATCAAAGTATCCACCAGCAGTGTTCTCATCTGCAGCTCAAAGTCGTCTTCCAAGCTCATTCACGTTGTTAGTTGTATTCACTTCCTGTGGTTGTAGAACTGATGTCTTCATTCCCTTGCTGGCTGCTGGCCAAGGGTTACTCTCAGCTCCTAGAGCCCACTCTTGTCCTAGCCAAAGGAACCTCTCCCGAATGACATGTTACTTTACCAAAAGCCAGCACAAGAATCTCTCTAGTCTGGCAAGATGGAGTTGGATATAACATAATGTAATTAAGGAATTGACTATCACATCATATTCACAGTTCCTGTACATATTCAAGTGGAGGAGGTTATATGGGTTGTGTATATCAGAGGGCTATATTGGGAACCATCTTAGAATTCCACCCACCATAGGGTATAGGGTCTTACATATCCTTTATGCTTATTTTTTTTTGTCTGCTTGACTTAATCACTAAAACCGTCCTGTTGATTTCGAATTAATCTACTTTTCTTTTTGAGACAGAGTCTCACTCTGTTGCCCAGGCTGGAGTGCAGTGGCAGATCTCGGCTCACTGTAACTTCTGCCTCCTGGGTTCAAGCAATTCTCCTGCTTCAGCCTCTTGAGTAGCTGGAACTACAGGCACCCGCCACCACATCCAGCTAATTTTTTTTTTTTTTTGTATTATTAGTGGAGACGGGGTTTCACAATTTTGGCCAGGCTGGTCTCGAACTCCTGTCCTCAAGTGATCCACCCGCCTCAGCCTCCCAAAGTTCTGGGATTACAGGCCTGAGCCACTGCACCCAGCCTCTACTTCTTATAGTTGCATCATTTCCTTTCTTCTGTTTTATATATTTTGAGAACTTTTTATAATGCATACACAATTTAGAATTATATCTACCTTTTTAACTCTGAGAGTAACTTTTATATTAAAATCTATTTTATTTGATATTAATACAGAGCTGAACTTTTACCTTGTTAGTATTTGTCATGTATATTTTTTAAGTCTTTAATCACCCTATACCTTCTATTTATGGTACATATTAGTTATCTATTGCTGCGTAATATGATGCTCAAAAATTTCCTAGCTTATTACAGCAACAGTTTTATTTGCTCATGATTCTGTGGGTCAGCAATATGGATAGAATTGAGCTGCATAGTTCTCCTACAGGTCTTGCCTGGGATTGCTCAGGTGGTTACAAGTCATTTGGTAATTTCAGTGTAGTTAGATGGTTCAAGATGTTCTTCTAGGTCTGGTGGTTTGTGTCAACTGTTTACTGAGTTATTCTCTCTGTTTAGTATCTTATTCTTGAGGAACATGCCTGGACTTCTTCCTGTGGTGTTGGCATGTGAAGACTGAGAATAGAAGCTATGAGACCTTTTGAGGACTGGGCTTGGAAATCTCACAGGTTACTTTTCTAGTATCTCCACTGTTTGCTTAGTCATGGGCTGGGAGCAAGGGGAGAATGTGTGGCCTCCATGTGAAGCTTGTGGAGATATGTCAGTCAATAATGTTCCTCACAGCAAGTACTTTGAAAGGAGGTCTGAGTGCTGCTTCTCCAGGGCCAACACATAGATATGGTTGAATACAATAATTAAAAACATTTTTTACTTTTGCTATGGGTGAAAAACTAATAGCAAAACCTTATTATTCACTTCTATTTGTGTTTTCAGTGCTGTGTTTTCCCTTCACATGAATCACATGAAGGATTCAAAACATTAAAAAATAAAGAGATAACTATTGAGCATAAATTCACCTTTTAAAAACCAATTGCCATAACATGGGTCAATTAACTCACGTGGACAAAAATAAATTTGTTACCTGTTTTTTTTAAAGTCAAGTATACTTTTCTTCTAAACAACTAGCTATAAATGGCTACCATTAAAACAATGTAATTATGTAGTAAAGACATTAAAAGATATAAAACAACAATTAGCTTCTGCTTATCAACTCTGTTTCTCAGCTTTAGTCTTCAGAGTAATATTCATCCTGATTCTCTCCTTTTTGCAATGCAGTCCATTGACTCTTAATATTTGTCTTTTCTTCTTCAATTTTTAGCTGAATATATGTTAGGTAGGAATGAAAACTAGTTTTAGTTATAGAACTAAGTTATTTAAAATGGGATATTGATAAAGTGACGTATGGAACTTCTAAGAAGTGTCTTTAAAGAGAAGGTAAATGTTCATCTTCTTTTCCTTTTCCCCCCTCTGTTGGCTAGAATACTGTAGACAAGAGAAATAGAACTGAAGCCTCCATCTTGGGTCACCAAGCAATGGCTGCCTAATGAGGTTAATGGAACAGTAAGATAAAAATAAAGTCCACTGCTATCTGTTCACTCTAGATCATGAGAGAACAATAACATTCTCTCTAATAAGCCACATTATTTTAGGTTTTCTGTCATTAGCTGACAAAACTAATTCTAAACATCTCCTTTCTGTTTGTTTTTGCTCACCATTTTATCCCCCAGGGATATGTTCTTTTCTGAAGGGAATAGAACTATGGGATGCAGGCATCTAGCAGGATAAATATGATTCATCTTTCCCAGCCTGAGGAAGGAGATATAAAAACATGGGTCAAAATTAGGGACAAAACCTGTCTCTGTCACAAAACATACATTCGTTAAATATTTGTTAAATAAATGTATGAATATTGGAGATGGCTGCCATATTTTAAACCCAAATCTTCTGTCTAGAAAATCCCTTCTTCCTTTATCCGTTAGCCAACTCCTACTAATCTCTCAAGATCCAGCTCAAATGTGACTTTCTCCAAGCTTTCCTAGCCTCCTTTCCTCCCTTGCATATACCTTTGCTGTTGTCTCATCATGTTGAAACATCAGAGCAATGACCATGATTTTTCTTTTTTTTTATATATATATATTTTTTATTGCATTTTAGGTTTGGGGGTACATGTGAAGAACATGCAAGATTGTTGAATAGGTACACACATGGCAGTATGATTTGCTGCCTTCCTTTTCTTTGTGTCCTTAATACCCAATTTGGTGTCTGAAATGATGGAGGATAATCAAGGAAGAAATTCTCCTAAACATAAAAATTCACATAAGACTTTCCTCTAAAGATTTACTTCCTTTGAAATTTAGGAACAAGTGTTCTCCAAAGAAATAAAACTAGTAGGGTATATATGGAATGAGGATCCCTTATCCAAAAGGCTTGGGACCAGAGGTGTTCTAGATTTCAGACTTTTTCAGATTTTGAAATATTTGCATATACATAATAAGATATTTTGGAAAGGGGGACCCAAGTCCAAACACAAAATTATTTTATGTTTCATATACACCTTATACACATAGCTAAAGGTAATTTTATGCAATATTTGTAATAGGTTTGTGCATGAAACAGTTTGTGTGCATTAAACCATCAGAAAGCAAAGTTGTCATTTTCTCAGTCACCCATGTAGATAACCTGTGGTTGTTTGGCATCACCATCATTCTTGACTCTGAATTAATATGCAACAGATAAATAATCATTTCTTATACTTTTTCACACTTAAGCACTTAACAGTTAGTTAATACAGAGAAAATATAATAGGGTAACTAAGCAGCACAGTAGCACCACCAGAATACCTGTATCAGCTGTTGAACAACACAAACAACAAACAACAGCAGGCTTTCAGTCTCCATCTGCAATGCTGTGGGTTTGTTTGTTTTTTTTTAATTTTTAGAAATGGGGTCTCACTATGTTGCTCAGGCTGAGTTCGAACTCCTGGGTTCAAGCTATCTTCCTGCCTCAGCCTCCTGAATAGCAGAGACCATAGGCTAGAACTATCGTACCCAGTTTGAATGCTGTGTTTTTATTTAAAATTATTTCTTAAGGTAAAAAGAAACAATCAGAAGCAGTTGAAGGATGAGGTAGTGGGTCCTCTAGGAATGAGGAACCATTCTTCTGGATGGCTTTTTAAAATGTTTCCTCCAGTCATCTGCCTCATTAACCCAAATCTGGTGGCTTAGAAGTCTATCTTCTATTTGATTTTATTTTTGATTTTAATTTTTTTTTTTTTTTTGAGACAGGGTTTTGCTCTGTCATCCAGGCTGGAGAGCAGCAGTGTGATCATAACTTATTTCAGCCTCGACCTCCCAGGATCAATTGACCTTCCCACCTCAGCCTCCTGAGTAGCTCAGACAAGTGCATGCCTGGATAATTTTTAAATTCTTTTGTAGAAATGAGGTCTCACTATGTTGCCTAGACTGGTCTCAAACTCCTGAATGCAAGTGATTTTCCCACCTCAGCCTTCTGAAGTGCTGGGATTACAGGAGTGAGCCAATGCTTCTGGCTGTCTCTTTGATTTTATAAACTGACATGATTTCTTGTTCTGTTATGAATGCAGACTTCTCTAGTCCTTCGATAAGCCCATCACATATTTTCACCATGCTGTCTACTGGCACTTTTTCTGCAGCATTAACAAATGTCATCTTCATTATCAGTGTTATCACGATAACCTTGATTCAGAACAATTTCTGCTGTTTCACCACCAGTCAAAGAATGAACAACTGGAGCCTCATCTTTTTTTTTTTTGAGACAGAGTTTTGCTCTTGTCTCCCAGGCTGGAGTGCAGTGGCACAATCTCAGCCTACTGCAACCTCCGCCTCCTGGGTTCAAGCAATTCTCCTGCCTCAGCCTCCCGAGTAGCTGGGATTACAGGCATGCATCATCGTTCCTGGCTAATTTTTTGTATTTAGTAGAGACGTGGGTTCACCATGTTGGTTGGGCTGGTCTTGAACTCCTGACCTCAGGTGATCCACCCACCTCAGCCTCTCAAAGTGCTGGGATTACAGGTGTGAGCCACCGTGCATGGTCTGGAGCCTCATTATCAATGTCAAATCTTCTCAGTATCTACTTCTTTCAGTTTACTGATGGACTATGAAACATATACTTTTTGCATATGTAAGGAGTCAGACATCTGGTTCCATTTAATGGACAATGGGGCTGAGAGGATCCTTTTTTCCTTTGGGATGCTGGATAAACTGTGGTGTGGGCCTGTGTTTTGACTCTGACCCATCCTGAGGTTACATTTGGAATTTTCCACATGTGGCATCCTGTTGGCACTCAAAGAGTTTTAAACTTTGGAGATTTTCAGATTTTGGATTTTAAGATTAGTGATGTGATGCTCAATTTTGTGTGTGTGTGTATACACTCACAGGCATACTTCAGAAATGTTGCGGGTTCTATTCCAAATCACTGCAATAAAGTGAGTCACACAAATTTTTTTTGGTTCCCCAGCACATATAAACGTTATATTTATACTATACTGGTCTATTAAATGTGCAATAGCATTATGTTTAAAAAACACAATGTACATACCTTAATTAAAAATACTTTGTTGCTAAAAGTGCTAACAATCATCTGAGGCTTCAGCAAATTGTAATCTTTTTGCTGGTAGAGGGTCTTGCCTCAGCGTTGATGGCTGCTGATTGATCAAGGCAGTAGTTGCTGAAGGTTGGTATAGCTGTGGTAATTTCTTAAAATAAGACCACAATGAAGTTTGCTGCGTCAATTCACTTTTTCTTTTATGAGAGAGTTTTCTGTAGTCTGCAATGCTGTTTGATAGCATTTTAGCCACAGCAGAACGTTTTTCAAAATCTGAGTCAGTCCAGTTGGAAAAATAGCACTGATAGACTTGCTCAGTGCAGGAGTGCCACAAATTTTCAGTTTGTGACAAAACACAGTATCTGCAAAATGCAGTAAAGCAAAATATGTGTATACAATTGCCCCAAAAGAATTAATACACACATGCATGCACACAGATTTATTTTAAGATTATGGCTCACACCAGTTTGGAGGTTGACGGGTCTGAAATCTTAGGGGCAGTCAAGTGGGCTGGAGACCCAGGGAAGAGATGATGTTGCAGTCTCAAATCTGAAGGCTATGTGGCAGCAGAATGCTTTCTTTTTTGGGAAACTTTAGCTTTCTCTTAAGGCCTTTGACTGACTCAACAAGACCAAACCATATTTTGAACACTAATTTGCTTTACTCAAAATCTATAGTTTTAAATGTTAATCATATCTAAAAATTATCTTATCTTCCCAGAAACATCTAGACTGCTGTTTGACCAAAAACTGCGGTACCATGGCCTAGCCATTTGACACACAAAATTAACCATCATACCCCCCCCTAAAGAGAAACACATTTATTTAATAGTTATATTAGTTCAGTCTCCCATTGCTATAAAGAACTTCCTGGGACTGGGTAATTTATGAAGAAAGAGGTTTAGTTGACTCAAAGTTCTGCATGGCTGGGGAGGCCTCAGGAAACTTACTATGAGGGTAGAAGGCAAAGAAGATAAAAAGCATGTCTTCACATGGCCAGAGCAGGAGGAAGAAAGGGCAAAGTGGGAGGTTCTACACATTTCCAAACAACCAGATCTCGTGAGGGGACGGTGCTAAACCGTTAGAATACACTCCCATGATCTCATCACACCCCACCAGGTCTCATCTTCAATACTTGGGTTAAAGTTCATTTGTTTCATGGTTAAAGTTCATTCTCACTGAGTATTTGCTATGTAATAAAATTAAGCCAAGCTTATGTGAACCAAGAGCTCTGGGTGAAAAGCAAAAAGAATGTGCACATCAGCAATATTCGTTTAAGGTTAAAAGATTTTTAGTATTATTAATCAAGAATTTAAATGTCCCAAGGATATAATACTTCTTTGCTTAGGACAAGATGTCCTATTCATAACCCAGATGAAAACAATATAAAAAGGAGGAAAGAAGCAAGTGGTCCCTAGAATGCATTGATCTAGATTAATGGTTCCAGTCTTCCATGTTGTAAATTTAGCTTCTATTGCTGTTTGTGCACTAAAGGGTACTCAATTGCCCTGAAAGAATTAATGCAACTTCTAAAAAGTAGGCCAGCTAATTTATAGGCAATAGCTTACATACCAGAAAAAAAAACTGGATCAATAAGTAATGAGATATTTATTTCCAAAAAATCTGGCAATGTTTTTCTCACTGAAAAATGAGTAGGAATGAAGTCAATCTGAAGGTGCTTTTTTTCTGAGGTGGGTGAGCACAAGGAAACACCTTTTGCTGATGAAGGATGAATATGAAGCAGCAACCACAGAGGTGAAGAGGAAGAGGAGTGTTTGCCAGGAAAAATAGGATGGACCTGTCCCAGTATATAAACAGAGAGGATGTAAAAATTAAAAACCTGGGTCAAAATTAAGGCCAACCCCAAGAAAGAAAAACCAGTCCTCTCAGGTAATAGAATTACTAGAATCCCATTCAGCCCTTCTTTTATTCATCCATCTCTCAATCTTCCTTTTTGTTTGGCTCTTGTTTATGGAGCATGTAACATGTTCCAGAGCTTGATCTGGGTGCTGAGGCTATGACAGGAATAGCTTGTTCTTGCCTGGCCCATATCCATTCAGCCTTCTCTGGAGATTTCCTGCACTTGGTCCCTGTACATGCCAATGGATTCCCAAGTGTCTCTGCTGAGGGTGTTCTTTAGGCCTGGGTGTGCTCTCAGAACTGCATTAACACCTCTGAAATAATCCTCAACCAATGAGGATGAGAGATGTTGTATATACCCCAACTTCCTTATCCCTCAATAAGACAATTCTGAGGCATCTCCCATAGTTTCTGAGAGGATCTCCAGAAGGATTGAGGCCTAGTTCGCCCCCAGTGGTAATCTGCTCATCAACACTGTCTTTGCTTTCCTTCCTTCCCCTGTCTCACTTCTGGGCTTACCTCTCAAAGAACCAAATCTGCATCTGTTTTGGGGTAAACCAAGTTAAGATAAATCTATCTGGGTAGATAACCAGAAGGTCCTAAGTCTGCCCACGTGACCAGTTCATTACTATTATAGCTGGAATTTGAAAGCCAAGGAATTTCACAGAGTCTATATCACTCCCCTGCCATCCCTATCAGAGTTTGTAGACATTTCCCAGCACCAGTGTGGAGTATTGTGGTCCCATTGGGTAGCTAGACCCAAAGGAGCAGCAGAATTGGGCCTTAGGGACTCCTACTCCTAGGAGAAGGGGGAGTATACCACATCAAGGGAGCACTCCATGGGACAAAAGAATCCAGATGACAGAAATTGAGTCCCAGAACTTTCTGCTTGTGAAAAGTTTCTTTTAGCAGAGGCACAGGTACAGTACTGGGCTCAGTGGGGAAAGTCTGCAGCTCTACCCCAACAGTTATGCAGCCCTGGTGCTAATGAAGGATTTTGGAGAAGCAAATTTCTTTCTTTTTTCTATTATACTTTAAGTTCTGGGGTACATGTGCAGGTCATGCAGGATTGTTACATAGGTATAAATATGCCATGGTGGTTTGCTGCATCCATCCCCCCCCGTCATCTACATTAGGTATTTCTCCTGATGTTATCCCTTCCCAATCCCCCCCCACCCCCTGCTATTCCTTCCCTAGCCCTTCCACCCTCCCCACCCCCAACAGGCCCCAGTGTGTGATATTCCCCTCCCTGTATCCATGTGTTCTCATTGTTCAACACCCACTCATGAGTGAGAACATGTGGTGTTTGGTTTTCTGTTCTTGTGTCAGGTTGCTAAAAAAGATGGTTTCCAGCTTTATCCATGTCCCTGCAAAGGACGAACTCATCCTTTTTTTAATGGCTGCATAGTATTCCATGGTATATATGTGCCACATTTTCTTTATCCAGTCTATCATTGATGGGCATTTGGGTTGGTTTCAAGTCTTTGCTATTGTAAACAGTGCCACAATGAACATATGTGTGCATGTGTCTTTATAATAGAAATATTTATAATCCTTTCAGTAATGGAATTGCTGGGTCAAATGGTATTTCTATTTCTAGATCCTTGAGGAATCACCACACTGTCTTCCACAAGGTTTGAACTAATTTACACTCCCATCAACAGTGTAAAAGTATTCCTATTTCTCCACATCTTCTCCAGCATCTGTTGTCTCCAGATTTTTTAATGATCACCATTCTAACTGGCATGAGATGGTATCTCAGTGTGGTTTTGATTTGCATTTCTCTAATGACCAGTGATGATGAGCATTTTTTCATGTTTGTTGGCTGCATAAATGTCTTCTTTTGTGCAGACACAGCTGGGGCTTCTCTCATGAGAGCTTGGTGTGGGTGTGCTTGTAGTCAGACTTTCTGGAGCACTTAAGGGTGACTGCATCCCCACTGGAGGACTGCTCTTCAGTTCAGGCTTCCACAAGGGATAGAGTCACAATCCCTCTCTGCATGGACCATCAGCATTCCTACAGATGTAAAGAGGTGCCTGTCTGATCTAAATAGTTGGAACACTGGGTCAGGAGTTTGGTTGGGAGGCAGACTGCTTTTATGCTGGCTTGCAGGAGATCTGAGGTGGCTCCCTCCCTCCCTGTGAAAAGACCTCAATGTGTTTCACAGAGAGCTCCCTTAACCATCTCTGTCAAGACTGGGACCTCGCCCCATCATTGGGTATTGCACTTATCCACCTGCTCTAGCCACAGCTACTGGCATGAATCCTGAACTGTTTAACCAAGTAAATAAACTACTGGTGGAAAAATAATAAATAAAAAACTGCACACCACTGAGGAATGAGATAAGCTTCAAGAGATCTCTGCCTTTCTACCCCATAGAAGACAGTGAATTTGCCCACACACTGAGCACATTGTTACTACAACCAACATCTGAGAAGGCCATCATAAAGACTCTCTATAAACAAGAAACTCATGCAGTCACTCTTGAAAGCACCCAGAGCTGAATTAGGTTATAATAAACTATAATCATTAAAGTCATATCCTTAAGGAGAAAAAAAGAAAAAAGAAATTAAAAAATAAACACAAGTTGAAAAAAATTCTAAAATAATTAGAAGAAATACAATTAGAAGAAATACTCTACCCAAATGAGGAGGAATCAGAAAAAATAATCCTGGTAATATGACAAAACAGTGTTCTATAACAGTCCCCCACCTACAAAGATCACAGTAGCTTTCTAGCAACTGATCCAAACCATGATGAAATCTTTGAAATGCCAGATAAATAATTCAACAGATTACTTATTAAATGACTGAAGGAGATACAAAAGAAAGGTGAAAACTAATATGAAAAAATTTTTAAATCAGGATATGAATGAAAAAATTTCTAAAGAGATAGATATTTTAAAGAAAAACCAATCAGAACATATGGAAATGAAAGACACATTTTAGGGAATTATAAGATGCAGTGGAAAGTTTTAACAATAGATTTGAACAAGTAGAAGAAAGAATTTCCGAGAAGCCTTTTAAGCTCACCCAATCAGACAAAAATAAAGAAAAAAAATCAAAAGAAGTGAACAAAGTCTCCAATAAATATGATAATGTACAATGGCCAAACCTAAGAATCATTGGTGTTCCTGAGGTTGAAGAAAAAGCAAAATGTTTTGGAAACTTATTTGAGGGAATAATTGAGGAAAACTTACCTGGCCTTCCTAGAGATTTAGTCATCCAAATATCAGAAGCTTAAAGAACTCCTGAAAGATTCACTGGAAAAAGTATTTCACCAAGGCACATATAGTCATCAGGCTATGTAAACTTAACATGAAGAAAAGAATTCTAAGAGCAGTTAGATAAAAGTGTCTGGTAACCTATAAAGGAAAACCTATCATATTAATAGCAGACTTCTCAGCAGAAACCTTACAGGCCAGAAGGCATTGGGATCCTTCTGTCAGCCAGTAATTTTGTATCCAGCAAAACTAAGTTTCATGAATGAAGAAGAAATAGTCTTTTTCAGACAAGAAAAATTCTGAGGGAATTTTTCCCTACCAGATTATCCCTACAAAAAAAAAAAAAAAAAAAAAAAAATGCTGACAGGAGTTCTAAATCTTGAAACAAAAGGTCTATATGCACTAGAATAGAACGTTTTGAAAGCATAAAGACTCATAAGGGCTATAAAACAATAACAATGAAAAACAAAGTAGGTAACAACAGGATGACTGGAACAGTACCTCACATCTCAATATTAAACACTGAATGTAGGTAGTCTAAATGCTCCACTTAAAAGATACAAATTGGCAGAACAGATTTAAAAGTCACAAACCAAATATCTTCCATCTTCAAGAGACTCATCTAACATATAAGGATTCTTACTGACTCAAGGTAAAGGGTTAAAAAAAGATATTCTATGCAAATGAAACCAAAAGTGAGAAGGAATATACTATTCTTACACCAGATAAAACAGACTTTAAAGCAACAATAATAAAAAAAGACAAAGAAGGTCACTATGTAATAATAAAATTATAAATCCAACAAGAAGATATTATAGTCCTAAATATGTATGCATTTAACTCTGGCAGTCCCAGATTAATAAAACAGTTACTACTGGACCTCAGAAAAGAGATAGATAACAACACGATAATAGTGGGGGACTTCAACACTCCATTGATAGCACTAGACAGAGATCATCAAGGCAGAAAGTTAATAAAGAAACATTGCACTTAAACTGCACTCTAGAAAAAATGAACCTAATAAATATTTACAGAACATTCTACCCAAGAACTGCAAAATATGTGTTCTCATTAGTACATGGGACAGTCTGCAAGATAAACCATATCATAAGCTTCAAAATATGACTCAATAAATTTTTTAAAATCCAAATTATATCAAGTATATTATCAGACCACAGTGGAATAAAACTAGAAACCAACTCCAAAAGAAACCCTCAGAACTGTATAAATACATGGAAATTAATTTGCTTCAGAATGATTTTAGGGTTAACAATGAAATCAAGAAGAAAATTTAAAAATTCTTTGAAATGAATGATAATAGTGACATAAGTTATCAAAACATCTGGGAAACAGCAAAAGCAGTGTAAGAGGAAAGTTTATAGTACTAAATGCGTACATCAAAAAATCTGCAAGGTCACAAATTGGCAACCTAACACATACCTCAAAGACCTAGAGAAACAAGAACAAACCCAAAGCTAGTAGAAAATAAGAAATAACAAAGATCAAAGCAAAACTAAATGAAATTAAACATAAAAACAATATAATAGATTAATGAAACAAAAAGTTACTTCTTGAAAAGGTAAACAAAATCAATAGACCATTAGCTAGATTAACTGTGAGAAGATTCAAACATTGTTAGAAATGAAAATGGAGACATTACAATGACACCACAGAAATACAAAAGATCAAAAGAAATACAAAAGATTTGTGACTACTATGAATACCTCTATGCACACAAACTAAAAAATCTAGAGGAAGTGGATAAATTCTTGGAAACATATAACCCTCCTAGCTTGATTCAGGAAGAAATAGAAATCCTGAACAGACCAATAGCAAGCAGTGAGATTGAATCAGTAGTAAAACAATTGCCAACACCAAAAAAAGCCCAGTGCTAGATGGAGTCACTGCCCAAAGAATTGGTACCAATCCTACTGATACTATTCCAAAAGATCGAGAAGAGGGAATCTTTCCTAACACATTCTATCAAGACAGTATCACCCTGATACCAAAGCCAGGAAAGGATATAACCAAAAAAAAGGGAAAACAGACAAATATCCCCGATGAACATAGATGCAAAAATTCTCAACAAATACTAGAAAGCCAAGTCAAACAGCACATCAAAAAGATAATTCAAGCCAGGTACAGTGGCTCACACCAGTAAACCCAGCACTTTGGGAGGTCAAGGCAGGAGGATTGCTTGAGCTCAGGAGTTCAGAACTAGCCTGAGCAACATGGTGAAACACTATTTCTACAAAAAAAAAAAAAAATATATATATATATATATGTATATAAATTAGATGGGTGTGGTGGTGTGTACGTACCTATAGTCCCAGTTACTCAGGAGGCTGAGGTGGGAAGATTGCTTGAGCCCAAGAAGTCAAGGCTGTAGTAAGCCATGATTGTACCACTGTACTCCAGCCTAAGTGACAGAGAGAGACCTTTTCTAAAAAATAGCAGTAGTAATAATAATAATTCACCATGATCAAATGGATTTCATCCCAAGGATGCAGGGATGGTTCAACATATGTAAGTCAATAAATGTAATTCATCTCATAAACAGAATTAAAAACAAAACCCACATGATCATCTCAACAGATGGAGAAAAAGCATTTGATGAAATTCAGTATCCCTTTATGATAAAAATCCTCAACAAACTAGGCATAGAAGGAATACACCTCAAAATAATAAAAGCCATCTATGACAAACTCATAGCCAACATCATACTGAATAGGGAAAAGGAAAAAGCATCCACCCTAAAAACTGGAACAACACAATGATGCCCAGTTTCACCACTTGTGTTCAACATAGTGCTGGAAGTCCTAGCCAGAGCAGTTAGGCAAGAGAAAGAAATAAAGGGCATCCCAATTGGAAAAGAAGAAGTCAGACTATCTCTGTTTGCCAATGATATGATCGTATACCTAGAAAATCCTAAAGACTTCTCTAAAAGGCTGTTGATAAATGAATTTATTAAAGTCTCAAGTTACAAAATCAATGTACACAAATTAGTAGGACTGCTATGTACCAACAACAACCAAGTTGAGAATCAAATCAAGAACTCAAATCTCTTTTACAACAGCAATAAAGAAATAAAATACCTAGGAGTATGCTTAACCAAGGAGATGAAAGATCTCTACAAGGAGAAGTACAAAACGCTGCTGAAAGAAATCATAGATAATACAAACAAATGGAAATACATCCTGTGCTCATGGATTGGAAGAATCAATATCATGGAAATGATTATACTGCCCAAGGCAATCTACAGGTTCAATGCAATTCTTATCAAAATACCAACATCATTTTTCAAAAAAATAGAAAAAAATACTAAAATTCATATAGAAACACAAAAAAGCCTGAATATCCAAAGTAATCTTAAGCAAAAAGAACAAATCTGGAGGTATCACATTACCTGACTTCATACTATAAGGCTATAGTAACCAAAACAGCATGATACTGGTATAAAAGTAGTTACATAGATCAATAGAACAGAATAGAGAACCTAGAAAGAAAGCCAAATACTTAGAACCAGTTGATCTTTGGCACAGCATACAGAAACATAAATTGGGGAAAGGACACCCTATTTGGTAAATGGTGCTGGGAAAACTGGATAGCCACATGTAGAAGAATGAAACTGGATCTCTGTCTCTCACTATACCAAAAATTAATTCAAAATAGATTAATATTTAAATCTTAAGACCTGGAACCATAAAAATTCTGGAAGAAAATCTAGGAAAAACTCTTCTGGATATTGGCCTAGGCAAAGAAATTCAGACTAATATCCCAAAAGCAAATGCAATAAAAATAAAAATAAATAAGTGGGACCTAATTAAATAAAAAAGCTTTTGCACAACAAAAGAAATAATCATCAGAGTAAACACACACTCCACAGAATGGGGCAAAATATTTGGAAACTATGCTTTCAGCAAAGGACTAATATCCAGAATCTATAAGGAATTCAAACAAATCAGCAAGAAAAACACAGTCCCATCAAAAAGTGAGCAAATGACATAAATAGACATTTCTCAAAAGAAAACATGCAAATGGCCAACAAACATATGAAAAAAATGCTCAACATCACATATCACCAGGGAAATGCAAATTAAAATCACAATGAGATACCACCTTGCCCCAGCCAGAATGACCATTATTAAAAAATTAAAAAACAACAGATATTGGCATGGATGTGTTGAAAAGGGAATACTTATACACTGCTGGTGGTAACGTAAATTAGTGCAATAGCTATGGTAAACAGTATGGAGATTTCTTAGAGAACTAAAAGTAGATCTACCATTTGATCCATCAATCCCATTTTTGGGTGTCTACCCACAGAAAAATAAGTAGCTATATTAAAAAGACACATGCCCCTGTATGTTTGTCAAAGCACAATTCATAATTGCAATAATCAGCCTAAGTGCCCATCAACTGATGAGTGGATAAAGAAAATGTGGTATATATAACCATGGAATACTACTTAACCATAAAAAAGAATGAAATAGTGTCCTTTGCAGCAATTTGGATGTAGCTAGAGGCCATTATTCTAAGTGAAGTAATTCAGGAATAGAAAACCAAATACTGTATTTCTTAGAAGTGGGAACTAAGGTATGGGTATGCAAAGGCATAGAGTGGTATAATGGACATTGGAGACTTGTGCTACTTTATGTAAGCATCCACCCCATCCTGTCCCCTAGCATCCACTGATCATTTATCTATCTCTATAGTTTTATCACTTGGAGAATGGTATATAAATGTAACCATACAGATTTTAACCATTTGAGGTCAGTATTTTCACTAAGCATAATAGCCTTGAGATCCATCCAGGTTGTTTATTATACAAATTTATTCTTTTTATTGCTGAGTTGTATTCCGTTGTATGAATGTACCAGAGTTTATTCACTCATTGAAGGATGTTGGGTTGTTTTCAGTCTTGGCAGCTGCAAATAAAACTGCTGTGAACATTCATGAACAGGTTTTTGTGTGAACATAAATTTTCATGTCAGATGACGCCCAAGAATGTGACAGCTGCATCATATGGCAAATGCATGTTTACTTTTAAGAGAATCTGTTCTGTTATTTTCCAGAGTGTTTGTACCATTTTATATTCTACCAGTAATGTATGAGTGATAACATTTCTCCTTATCTTAGCCAGTATTTGGTATTATCCACATTTTTTATTTTAGTCATTCTCATAGATGTGTAATGATACATCATTTTTATTTGCATTTTCCTAACAGCTAATGTTGTTGAACTTGTTTTCATGTGCTTATTTGCCATTCCTATTTCATTCTTGGTAAAATGTCCCTTCATATTTTTTGCCCATTTTCTAATTGGATCATTTGTTTATTTTGCTTTTGGGATTTAAGGGTTATTTATATTCTAGATAAAATTTCTTGTTGGGTATGTGGTTTGTAACTGTTTTCTCTAGTCTGAACATTGTTCTTTCATCTTCTTAACAGGCGTTTCATAAAGCAGAAGTTTTATTTTTTGATAAAACCAAGTTTATCAAATTTTCCTTTATGGTTTTATTGACTTTAAAATGCTCATATATTGAAGAAATTAGTTCTATGACTGTCAGATGTATTGGAAATGTTTTTCCAATTTATGTTACTTTGTTTCATACAAAAAATATTCTTCTATTGTATAGTCAAGTTCATCATCATTTTGATGCATTACTTGTTTTGTGCTATGATTTTCCTAAACCTTCTCCTTAAAATTCTCTTCTCCTTTGGCTTCTGTAATATGCTCCCTGATTTTGTTCAGCTGCCCCAAAATGTAAAGCTTTACAAAAAGTTTTCAGTTATTGACATCTTAATATACTCATTTTTTTCTCTCTCTACATTTTTTTTTTTTCAGCCTATCTCACAACTTCATCTGCAACTTCTAGCTTTGACTTATATTTCTAGCTCCAGCTGATGGGACATTTTCATATGGCTATCCTTGCAACACCTCAAAATCAAATGTCCGCTCAAAAAATTATTTTTTCTCTGCCCTTTGGTTACGAATGTCCCCATCATCCTAGGCAGGAAAGTGTAGCATCATGCTAACCTTTTTTTGTCTTATAAACACATCAGTGGTCAGAAATTCCTGCTAGTTTTAGTTTACAAAATCTTCTCCATGGTTCAGATGTCAGTTATCACTAATCTGAGATGTTATAGTTGCCTTCTAAACAGTGTTCCTAGTGTTCTCTTTTGGTCCATTATATTCATTATCATCAGTGTTATCTCTCTGGGACATAGTCCAAATATGTCATACTCCTGCTCATAATCCTACAATAAAAGAGAAAAGTAAAAGGATTTAATATTAAAGATAAAAAGTTATAAGGAACTGTGGGTAGATAAGAGACTAAATATTTTATAGAGGAATATTATTTGCAACTCTATGACAATATATTAAAAATATGGAAGAAATGAATGTTTTCCCAGAAAAATATAAATTATCAAAATGGAATACGTAGAAAACCTGAATAGATCAGTAATCATGGAAGAGACAGAGAAGATATACCATTTGAAGAGGCACCAGGCCTAGTCTTAGTTGCTATAGAGGGAAAAGAAATGAATACAAACTTTCATACTACGCAAATTTTGTATAATAAATTTACAGCCTAATAAATAGAAAGGTTTCAAAACCAACATAAACAAGTTCCACTTCATAAATTGGGCCAGGCAAAGCAAGGGAGTGAGACTGGGCAATTTCATTCTTGTTTCTTTTGAATTAATGACCTTTTAAAATTTTTTTCTCAATAAAATCCCTTGCATATAGAAACATCAAACAAAAACAGGGTGTTTGTGGGGTTTGTTGGCTTTTTTTTTTTGGCATAATTTTTGTACTCTGGAAGCCTCCAGATGGCAGCATTTTACTTTGGAAGATGTTCGGTGCTTGCAGTGCACCTCCTGCTTTTTTATTTATAGCAGCACCCAAGTCAGGCTGTCAACAGCAGGAGGGGATGGGAGACAAAGTGGTAAATGTGTTTCAAGATATTCTTACCTTTCGCACTCTTCTCTGATTTAACATCCACAGAGATCCTCTGTAAATTGGCAGTTGAGGTAAGCAGTTTCCCTACAGTCAATATAAAACAGACATTTTATTCCAGCTGCCTTTGTACCACCCCACAAAGATTTAACAGCTGATTTTTGTGTTCCCGACATACCATTTGCACAAAAACAATTTTTATTTTTCATCTTGAATATTAGGTAGTAAAGAGTCAATATTACAAAATTTCAGTAACATTAGTCCTTGCCCAAATTGCTGAAATGCCCTACTTCTTGCCTCTGTAGAGCCTCTTCTCCCAAAGTGCATATCATGTCACTCTCCCATTCCCAGCCTATGCCTTCTAATCACAACTAAAGTAAACCCAACCTCCTTAAAACGATCTGCAAGGCCCTACAGGATCTGGCCCTCTCCCTGACCTCATCTTCTACCATACTCCCTCTCTTGTCTGCTCACTTGGTTGTAGCCACCATGGTCTTGATGTTTTTTGAACACAATGAGCTTGTCCCACCTAGGGTCTTTGCACTTCTCTGTTGTCTCTCTGATTTTTGCATAGTTTGTGTTCCCATTAAAGTCTCTTCTCAGGTGTCCCTTCTTTGGAGAGGACTTCCCTAATGACTGCCCCCTTTCCCAGTCTTATCCTCACCCTGCTTTTTTCTCCCTCAGAAGAATAGAAGTACTAAAAACTTTATTGTGTCTTTGTCATGAAGTATGTAAATTCCACAGAGGACTGGGACACAGATTGTTTACTCTTGCCTCCCCAGAACTAAAAAAAAAATGCCTGATACGTATTAGGTACTCAATAACTACTTGTTGACTGAGTAGAAGAATGAAGCAAAGTTCAGTCCTGATGTGTCTACACCATCTGTTTTGACACGTTTTATGGCAGATACTTGGAAAGTAGCAGCCCAATCTTCATCAGGTGGTCTTGTTAATGCTAGCTCATTAAATTTCTTAGATACCCATGATCTTATACTTTCATTTCTAAATTAATTTTAATTTTTTAAAATTAAGTCTCCCCAGAGTTGTCACTAAAACAAAGTGGTCAGATAAGTGATAAGATGAGATATTTTTAGCATTTATATAATTGAAAACACATTGAAATTAGCATTAGATTATTCTATAATAGATCTGTAGAACTAATTCTTAAATAAAGTTTATTTTACTGAGAAGTTATGTAAGTTACCAGAAAGAACTTGTCACCTGCGTCGAAGAGTGTTTGCAGTACTAATCCTGGATGATATTTTGTCTGCAAAACAAAAGCAAAACTCTGAAGCATAGAATATTCAGGCTGCAAAGAGAAGACTGTAAATAATTAAGATATAAATTCGATTATGGCTGTGTCCCCCATTACAGTTCTTTTTATGGTAATAGCAGTATACTGTGTCCTCAGTTTATAAGTGAAACTGCATCCAGATATAAGTATGTGGAAAAAGAAGTTCTGAAAATTTTTTGTAAATAAAAAGCAATTTATTAAATGCTATTCCCATCTGTATGGATCTAGTTATACTCCCAAATTTCAGTTCTGTAACTACATAGAATCCCAAAATTAAAACATAATAATTTAAGTAGTATTATATTCTAAAAGATAGTATAATAATTTTGTAAATTCTTCTTTAGTAACAATAAATAATCTTTAAGCTGAAATATATTAAATACCTTCTTTAAGTGGAATTGAGGACTTAATTTTTCATATTACCTTACTGAGTGTCCCTATCTGTCATTTTTCTAAGTGCTATTACCTTAATTTGTATTTTTATTTTAAAAAATTATTTTGATGATTTTATTCATGCTTATAACTAATTAAAACTTTAATCTATTAAGAGTTTACAGTGTGCTAGGCATTGTACTAAGCACATTCAGATTACTTGATTAATACTCATGAGTTAGTCTTAGAATCCAGTTACAATTTATAATAAATTTGCAATGTAAAAATGAGCTTCAACTTTAAAAGCACTGACTTAACAAATGAAGTATCTTAACACAATGTGTTTATAAGTAGGGAACTGTCTGAACTGGGTGACTGCAACTTTCAATGAATGAAAACCTATGCAGCATGAGAAATTGAATCAAATTAGAATAATGTATATGGAGAATACTGGAGCTCTTTCATATCTTATCTTCATGTAGCATTCTTTGCATTTAAAGATACTACTGCTGACAGACAGTATTGTTTTCTGTGTATTTGCAAGACTACAAAGGCTGATGCATGTGTGACTTGCAGTTGCTTTCACAATAAGCATTATCCATGTGAATTCGGTCTGTGGATTGTTGTGTGGCAAAGTTCTTTGGCAGCAATGTCCCTACTCTCTGTGTTAAAGGTTGTCTTTGCCCAAGCAGCCACATCATCTCTGATTGCCATAGCCTCTATGTTTTCTGCTGCTATTGTTGTGTCTATACAATCTACACTGATATGATTCAGTGAGACCTTGTTAGTATTCTTTGGCTTACTCTTACCTTGACTCACCACACATTAGTTCACCACAGAGAAGTCATGGTGATGGAGAATCCCCAAATCTCCTCAAAGTCACATGACAAGATGGCAGCTTATTCTTCTGGCATGCCAAGATGGATATAATGGTAATCTGTGGTTTATCCCCTGCTCAGCATCTGTTTCCTTGCATTGAGGTAAAATCAACTCCTTTGGGAATTGACCTTCCTCTGTTGATTCAGTTAAGGCTCATGATACTACTGGGGCTAAACCACACTCTGAAGCCAGTGATTGGTACAGTTGAGTATAATATATGTCTTGACTATTAAGACAAGTTAAAGAGTAGGCCTGTGACCTAAGCAGGCCAGTCACAGCCATGAACATAACTCTAGGACTTTCTGCTGGAACCATTGGGAAAGAAACACTGTCTTTTGTTTTATGTGGTGGCTAAGCCTAGACTTGCTGGTAGCCATTTTGACACCACTTGAGGTCAGCCTAAGAATGAAGGCAGCATACAGGAAAGCAACCTGGGAGGTGAAGAATATACGAACTATATTTTTGAGCACCTAGATCTAGCTTCACCTGAGGCCAACAACAAACCCTTAACATTTTAGGTTAGCTTAGTTAGTTGAATTGGGTTATATCCTTTGCAACAAAAAGAATCTTGAGTAATTCAGTAGGGATGACCACAAACTGAATCTCAAGAGCAGTTATGTGCCTATGCATGCCTTCCCACAAAAGTAAATAGTCATATTGAGGACCTCTGTTAATGCTGAAGGGTAGGCCATGAAATTAATTGCCGGCATATCCCTGAAGATCAGAAAGTGAAATGCAGATTGCTAGTGCTTTATATGGAATTCTACATTACTGTCATTTATCCTTTTCATAAAACTGGAGTAGTGGAGAGTGCTGGTTAGGGAAATGCTCGTGCTACAGCATGATGTCAGCTCTACAGTCTTAAAGCAAATCTTAGTATTTCATTGACAGGTTATTGACATTAATTATGATTAATAAATAAATGGGGAAATCCCAGTTGAGGTACCAAATTGCTCTCATGTGATGGACATACTTTTGAATTTAGGCTCTGCTTTCTAGCTTTGTAATGTGGCCAAGTTATGTAACCTTTCAGCCACTGTTGCCTCATATTTAGAATAGGACTGATAATAGTCCTGCCTAATAGGGCTTTTAAAAAACTAAACAGGTTAATTTGGGGAATGAGCTTAGAACAGTGTCTGGGTATAATAAGTACTCAAATGCATTGGTTATGTTATTTCTCATTAACTTTAGACATCACATCATTGCCCCGGAGAGGAACCCAGGATTCTCACACCATGACACCATCCTCATGTTTCTCCAGCCACATTTGGACATGGATCTGGCAGCCTAAGGTACCAATGCAAGATTCTATACTAGACCTGAGAAGGTTGTCAGTTTTTTGTGGGTTAATGGTTAATACAGAAATGCAACAAAGTATGACTGCTATATCAGGATTATATTCAGCCTTGAAATAATTTCCATTTTTATATGTTCACTTAGACCAGTTTGTATGCTATTTGAAATCAATGAGAAGAGAATTGTGATGGCAAGAAATCTGCCTGGTTAAAAAAAGAAAGAAAGAAAGAAAAAGATGTTTTCTTAGACTACATATGCCTTTAAACATTTTTATTTAGAACTTTTTTTATTTTTCTGCAAATATGTGGCTATAGCATTACAAGGAAGACATTATAGTTGTACAACAGCCTTCATTGAGCTCTCTTGAAGCAAATATTAGACATACCTAGTGTAAGTAAAACCACATGTTATAATCGGAAACTATTATACAAAAAAAGGATGTAATATTTGAAATTGGTCAGAAAATCAGAGAAAGGTTGACCTTTTGGCATGTTTTTAAGCTATACTCCTTTGGATGGTATTGCACAATATGAATTTCTGTTACGGGAACAAAATTATTAGAGAGTGAAATGAGGTATTATAATAATGTAATAAAGATTTTTTTACTGAGATAATTGAGCTCAATTTCAGGTAAATAATTACACACATCTCTCAATTTAAGGCTGCTTTGAATACTTTTCTGCCTCCTTTTTTCACTGTCATTCTGTCAGCTGTCACATATTACAACTGTCAGATGCCCGAGTCTAGAAGCTACCCCTTTTAATTTCTTGCTTCTAATCTGCAGTGAAGAAAAAATCGGATTTCTCTAAAATAAGAGTGAATAGACTTTAAGTCTGAAAGTTTTCTAATGGTTAATTGGATGACCTTAGTGTGTGGTTTTGTGATTTTTTTCCCCCTGAATACTCAAGGCTGCTTTTTGCTTGCTTCTGGTTTTCTCAACCATGTCTAGATGAGGATATGACCTTTGGTTAAGTGAAGTGCTTTTATAACAAATTTACAATTTCAGGGAATTTCTACGTAGCTAAGCTTTGTACTTATGCATAATTTATTTTCCTTTGCTCATAATCTTCCAATGGGGTGTTTAATGTCAGTAAGAAATAAATCTAGACTCTATGTTTTGTACTGGTTGCTCTTCCAAATTAATACTTAGCCCCACTAACCAATCCAAGACAAGCACTGGCCTCATTGTTCTCTGAATATACCTTGCTTACCCTTGCCGATATACAATCTTTTAAGCTATTGCTTTGAGGTAAGGCACCTTTTCCTACCTCTCTTAACGTTCTCATGCTTTCTAAGCCATCTCCACATTCTAGTGTTTCCATGACTCTAAGTCTGGACCACATATATTCACTTATTCTACTTACCTGTAACTACTTCCCCATGCATTGCGGGGTAGGGGGCTGATCAAATGCTATGAATTATTGTTCTCTATGTGGGGGTATATATGCTTAGCATCTCTAAGTATGCTATTACCTACTCTGAATAAATGTACATTCTTTCTGCAGTACAGAGAAGAGAAGAACATTATTAACATCCTTTTTATATTATTTTAATCATCTTGTATTATGTCTGGTAGAAAATAGATGACACCTATTCAGTCAAGGATGACAGAACAACAGATAGGATGGCTAGTGATTTGAGAAAAAAATGTTGGCCCTTCTTTGTACATATCTTTTTTCCTCCTCAAACAAGCCTTCTTTGTATAATGTCTGGAAATTGTCACATTACATAGGAGTGGGTAGGAAAAAGCAATTCCTTTACCACTAATGAACATCTGTGCAGGGCTTTGAAGGCAGCTTGAGCGCAAAGGATTCAGTTTCATACATGATAGTTGAGGTAACAGGTCCACCTATAGATATTAGATTAGTTCAAGCACTTTTTTCATAGGATTTTATGTCTCAGACATGTGGTCTAGATATATGACTAATATTGCTCTCTAATTGTGGATCTTTTATACTTTCAACTTTAGAAGAACATCTTTTTTGTAATACTGTTATTCCCATCTCAATCTTTATGTTATGTCAAAGGGAATCTTTACCAATGTGTTTCTTTACTGTTTTGAAACCACTCTGATGGGAAAAAATGGTGTATTTTTTTGTTATAATCCAGAGGAAGCTTATTTTATTTTTATTCTAACCATTTGTTAATGAGTCACATAAATCCCTTAGGTTTTCTTGACCTAAATTTCAAGTATTATAAAAAAAAAATCTCACAACATGGTTAGCAATTATTAGAGATGAACAAAATTTTTTGTGAAATCCCTTCATCCTCCCAATTCCTGAATCTAGTATAGAGAGCTGCCTTGAGTCCATGTGACTACACATTGCTCCAGAGAGAGTATGTTTGAGGAGTACCACCTCTGGCCCCTAAGCTGCTGCAAGATGGTGCCATTTTGAAAGAACAGCCAACACTGGACTTTCATCCTGCCCTGGGGCCCCGTAGTCCCTATACCGCCACATCCTTAGGATCCACCAAGATCCCTCCACATCCACCCAGAGGGTTGCAGTATCATGGCACTGCCTGGACCCAGTAGTACAGCTATGTCCTTGGCATCTGAGCCCATGCAACATCCTACACCCTGAGAAACAGGTGGTTGAACACGTCAGTGAGGTTGCCCCCCAAAGCATACGGACCACAGAATTAACAGAATAAAGGACAAGAATCATATGATCATCTCAATAGAACCAAAAATAAGCGTTTGAAAAATTCAATATCCCTTCATGATAAAAACTCTCAACAGACTATATAAGAAACATACCTCAAGATAATAGAGGCCGTATATGACGAATCCACAGTTAACATCATACTGATGGGGAAAATTTTAAAGCCTTTCCCCTAAGATATGGAACAAGACAAAGACTTTTACCACTTTTATTGAACATAGTTTTGGAAGTCTTAGCCAGAGAAAGAAAGGACATTGAAATTGGAAAGGAAAAAGTCAGATTATCCTTTTTTGCAGATGACATGATCTTATATTTAGAAGAACCAAAAGTTTCTGTCAATAAACGCTTAGAAACTGATGCTTGAATTCAATAAAGATGCAGAATAGAAAATCAACATACAAAAAGTAGTAGCATTTCTATTTGCCAACAGTGAACAATCTGAAAAGGAAATCAAGAAAGCAATCCCATTTATAATAGCTCCAAAAAAAAAAAAAAAAAACCTAAGAATAAACTTAACCAAAGAAGTGAAAGATTTCTACATTGAAAACTATAAAATATGGATGAAAGAAATCAAGAAGACACAACAAAAATGAAAAGATATCTCAGGTTCATGGATTGGAATAATTTAATATTGTTAAAATGTCCATACTTCTCAAAGTGGTCTATCTACAGATTCAATGCAATCCCTATCCAAATACCAATGACATTTTTCACAAAAATAGAAAAAACAATTTCAAAATGTGTTTGAAACCACAAAAGATGTGAATAGTTAAAACAATCATGAGTAAAATGAACAAGGCTGGAAGCATCAGACTACCTGACTTCAAAATATATGGCAAAGATATAGTAACCAAAACAACATGGCACTGGCATTAAAACAGACACACAGACCAATAGAATAAATAGAGAGCCCAGAGATAAATCCATGTGTTTACAGCCAATTCATTTTTAGCAAAGACACCAAGAACGTACACTGGGGAAAGGACAGTTTCTTCAATAAATGGCGCTGGGAAAAGTGGATATCCATATGCAGAAGAATAAAACTAGACCCCATACTAGACCTCACCATATACCAAAATCAAATTAAAATGGTTGAAGGCCTAAATGTCAGATCCAGAACTATGAAACTATTGTTAGAAAAAAACATAGGGGGAAACACTTAGGACATTGGTCTGGGCAATGATTTTTGGAGTAAGACCTCAAAAACACAGGTTACAAAAGCAAAAGTAGAAAAACAGCATCATATTGGGGAATTCTGCACAGCAAAGGAAACAAGACAGTGAAGAGACAATCTACAAATGGAAGAAAATGTTTGAAAACTACTCTTTCAACAAGGGATTAATAAGCAGAATATATAAGGAAGGCAAACAACTCGACAGCAGAAAAAATTAAATAGATTAAAAAATGGGCAATTGATCTAAATAGTTCACAAAAGGGGACAGAGAAATGGGGCAACTGGTAAATGAAAAAATGCTCAAGACATTATTAATCATCAGGGAAATGAAGACCACAGTGAGATTTCTCACTCTAGTTAAAGTGCTATTATTTTAAAAACAAAAAATAGATGCTGGCAAGGATGTGGAGAAGAGGAATGCTTGTACAATGTTGGTAGGAATGTAAATTAGTACAGCCATTATGGAAAATCATATGGTGGTTCCTCAAAAAACTAAAACTAGAGCTACCACATGATCCAGCAATCCTACTACTGGGTATATACCCAAAAGAAAGGAAATTAATATATTGAAGAGATATCTGCATTCCCATGATTATCATAGCAGTATTCACAATAGCCAAAATGTAGAATCGACCTAAGTGTCTATCAGTGGATGAATGGATAAAGAACATGTGGTATATGTATATAATAGATTACTATTGAGCCATACAAAAGAATGAAATTCTGTCATTTGCAACAACATGGATGAGCCTGGGTACATTATATTACTTGTAATTAGCCAGGCACAGAAAGGCAAATATCACGTGTTCATATTTTTTTTTAGCAAAAAGAACAAAACTTTTCTGGGAGCCAAAATTAAAGTTGATCTCATGGAGGTAGAATGGTGGTTACTAGAGGCTGAGAGGGGTTTGGTTAATGGGTACAAAAATACTGTTAAAAGGAAAGGTTCTAGTGTTCAAAAGCATAGTAGGGTAACTTTATCAATAATTTATATTTCAAAATAGAAGAGAAGATTTAGAATATTTTCAACAAAAATAACTGATAAATGTTTAAGGTGATGGATATCCCAATTACCCTGATTTGATCATTACACATTACATTCATGTATCGAAATATCACATGTTCCCCGTAAATATATACAATAGTCATGGATCAGAAAAAAAGTAGGAGACTGACAAAAAATCCTTCCTGAAAGTAAAATGTGTATCATTAATGAGTAAACTATGAGAGTCCCCATTTACTAATTCATAGAATGCAGTAAAGATTCAAAGGTATGTGGGTTGTTTGGTTACAACAAGATGCTAATAATAGTAAGGATGACAGAGCCTCACTTCAGGCCAAGTAGATTAGTTATATGTTGAGAACATTTCTGCTGTACATGGGTATAGTATTCAGTGCAGTCAGACATATCAATGATCCACCTGCTTCATCAGGAAGTGAGAAAACTGAATGTAGCCTCATCATTATGAGTGAATTTTCAAAGTGAAGAGCTCATATTTCCATGGATGCTGAACTGGTGAATATAAAACTAGTTATTTACTTGTAAATGTCTCAGAAATTAAAGATCATGCTATATTCGATTTTGTGTTAACCTGGTACCTTTCTCTTCCTGGAGCCAAAGTAGCCTACAAAACGACACAGAACATTAACCTGTTCTGATTTTGTTACCAGTACTCACACATGTTTCCGTAAAGCTTATTGTAAAGGAGAGTTAATTGCAGATATGACTAACTACACAAAGCTGACACATATAATATATAAAAAGCTTTCATTACCAGATAAATGCTTTATCAGCAGCAAGTCTATTGAACAGCAAATGGTGATACCCAAGGATGGCTAATAACAGGTCTGATTTCCAGGGGATTACACAGAGGTTGTATTCTGCTTTCTACCTTCTATTAATGAGGAGTATGAATTTGAATCAGGTAAAACTTTTTTAGATGACATACCTACTACATCTAAAAACTTACATTTTATGATTCAAAAGGGCAAATGATTAGTATAAACTATGTTTCTTATTTAAAATACATTAAATAAAAGGGTCATACTGGCTTTTGGCATGCTTATAATTTTATATAAAGAGATTTCTGGTGTGTTCTCATTTATTTCTGACCACTTTTTTGTGACTAATATGTTACCTTATAGATTCTCAGTGGAGACTTGAAACTTCGAAGATAAAACTCTATATAGTAGCAAAGTTTGGATTATTTTGGAAAAAAAATCAAATTTTTATTTCATTATATTAATACTGAGAAGCAACTTTTGGGATCCTATCATTCTTTCGATGTCTGCTGGATAATTACTGCATATACATTCACCGTAGTTCTCAGATTGTGTACTCACTTCCAAATCCTCAGGTATCGTCCACTTGTCCATTAATCTTTTGTTTATAAAAGGATTATTGTTCCACAATTATTGAAGAAAGCCAAGCTTATTGTAATGTCAATTTTCAGTGTATCCACACATTAATGAAACCTCTTATGACTTGTTAAGAAAAGGATCTATTTGCACAAGATTGTTCTATCAACAATTTGGGTGTCTCACTGACATTAATTATTCCAATTTTACATTTTTAATTTTAGATTTATTTTTAATAAACAACACATACACAGAGGAAGAGTTTCAAGAATTATCAAAAGTATGCACTGTGTAAAGTAAGCCTCCCTCCTATTCATCTCTAGAACAACCACTCTTACCAGCATTTTTTGTAGTCTTCTGGAGATATTCATATGCAAGAATATAAAAAAATCCATCCACTTTTAAGCACAAATAACAGCATAACATATAACAATTTTATACTTTGCTTTTTCGTATAATAGTATATTGTGGAGATAGATCTCTTCATATTCAGTTGTTTTATTGGTTTTTATGGCTATATTATATTCCATCACAATTCTTGAATACACAAACGGTCTCTGTTCTCTTAAGACTTTTTCTTTTAGTTTTAATTCTAGATACAGGGGATACATGAGCAGATTTATTACAAGGATATGTTGCATGATGCTGAGGTTTCGGCTTCTATTGATCCTGTCACCCATATAGTAAACATAGTAGTATTCAACAGAAAGTTTTTCAGTCCTTGCCCCATTCCCTCCATCCCTCCTTTTGGAGACCTCAGTGTCTATTGTTTCCATCTTTATGCCCATGTGTACCCAGGGTTTAGCTCCCAATTATAAGAGAAAACATGTGATATTTGGATTACTGTTTCTGTTCATTTGCTTAGGATAATGGCCTCCAGCTGCATCCATGTTGTTGCAAAGGACATAATTTTGTTCTGTTTTGTGAATGTGTAGTATTCCATGGTGTATATGTACTACATTTTTCTTTATCCAGTCTACAAGTGATAGGCAACTAGGTTCCATGTTTTTGCTATTGTGAATAGTTCTGTGATAAACATAAGTGCAGATATCTTTTTGGTAGGACAATTTATTTTCCATTGGGTAAATAGTAATGGGATTGCTGGGTCAAATGGCAGTTCTGTTTTTAATTCATTGAGAAATCTCTAAACTGCTTTCTATATGGCCTGAACTGTGTATAAATGTTCCCTTTTCTCTGCAGCCTTGCCAACATCTATTATTTTTGACTTTATTAGTAGCCATTCTGCTGCTGGTATCCTATTGTGGTTTTGATTTGCCTTTCTCTGATGATTAGTAATGTTGAACATTTTTTCTTATGTTTCTTGGATACTTGTATGTTTTCTTCTGAGAACTGTCTGTTTATGTCCGTTGCCCACCTTTTGATAGGGTTGTTTGTTTCTTTGGTTGTTGATTTGTTTAAGTTCCTAATACACTCTGGATATTAATCCTTTGTTAGATGCATAGTTTTTTAATATTGTCTCTCATTTTTTAGGTGTCTGTTTACTCTGTTGATACTTTTTTTCCTGTGTGGAAGCTCTTTAGTTAATTATATCCCACTTGTCAGTTTTTGTTTTTGTTACAATTGATTTTGAGAACTGATAGAGTTTATATGTTTGTCCCAAATCTCATGTTGAATTGTGATATTCAACATCGGAGATGGGGCTTGGTGGGAGGGATTGATTCATGGGGGATTTCTTATGAATGATTTAACACCTTCCCCTTGGTGCTATCCAAGTGATAATGAGTAAATTCTTGAGAGATCTGGTTGTTTAAAGTGTGTGAACACCCCCCAACTGTTTCTATTGCTCCTTTCTTGTCATGTGATGTGCCTGAACCCCCTTTGCCTTCTACCATGATTGGATGCTTTCTGAGGCCTCCCCAGCAGCAGATGCCACTATGCTTTCCTGAACAGCCTGCAGAACCATGAGCCAATTAAATCTCTTTTCTTATAAATAATTCAGTCTCAGGTAGTTCTTTAGAGAAGTGAAAGAATGGCCTAATATAGCAAATTTAGTACCAGGCGTGAGGCACTGCTATAAAGACAGCTGAAAATGCGAAATAGACTTTATAGCTGGGTAAGTAACATGCAAAGACTGGAGGAGTTTGGAGAGCTCAGAAGAAGACACGAAGATGAGCGAAAGTTTAGAACTTCTTAGAGACTGGTTAAATGATTATGACCAAAATGCTGATGGTGATACACAGTGAAGTCCCAGCTGCCAGGGTCTCAGATGGAAATGAGGAACTTATTGGGAACTGGAACAAAGGTCACCCTTCTTATACCTTAGCAAAGAATGTGACTGTATTCTGTTCATGCCCTAGAGATCTGTGGAAGTTTGAACTTGAGCATGATTACCTAGGGTATCTAACAGAAGAAATTTCTAAGGAGCAAAGCATTCAAGATATGGCCTGGCTGTTTCTAACAACCTATACTCAGATATAGGAGCAAACAAATAAGTTGGAACTCATATATAAAAGGGAAGAGGAGTGTAAAAGTTTGGAAAATTTGCAGCATAGTCATGTGACAAGGCAAGAATGGCTTTTTTGGGAGAGTATTTTAAGCAGGCTGTGGAGCAACCATTTTCAAGAGAGATTTGCATAACAAAAGAAGAGCCAAGTGCTAATAGCCAAAACATGGGAAAAAGACCTCAAAGACACTTCAGAAATCTTTCAGTTTGCTCCTAACCTCACAGGCCCTAAGGCCTAGGAGGACTGAATGGTTTTATGGGCCAGACCCAGGACCCCACTGCCCTACACATCCTTGAGACACTCCTCCCTGAATCCTGACCTCTACAGCTCTAGCCTTAGCTCAAAGGGGCCCAGGTAGAGCTCAGACTGCTGCTCTGGACAACATAACCCATAAGCCTTGGTGGCTTCCATGTGCTGTTAAGTCTGCAGGCGCACAGAATGCAAGAATGAATGAGGCTTGCCAGCCTCTGCCTAGATTTCAGAGGATTTATGAGAAAACCTGGGTGCCCTGGCAGAAATATGCTGCAAGGGCAGAGCCCTCACAGAGAACCTCTACTAGGGCAGTGACAGGGGGAAATATGGAGTGGGAGCCCCCATACAGAGCTCTCACTGGGGTACTGCCTAATGGAGTTGTGAGAAGGGTGCCACCATTCTCCAGATTCCAGAATGGTAGATCCATAAGCACCCTGTGCCTAAAACAGCTGCAGGCACTCAACTCCAGCCTGTGAGAGCAGCTTTGGTGGCTGCACTCTACAAAGCCACAGGGGCAGAGCTGCCTAAGGCCTTAGGGGCCTACCCCTTGCATCAGTGTCCCCTGGATGTGGGACAAGGAGTCAAAGGGAATTATTTTGGAACTTTAAGATTTAATGACTGCCTGCTAAGTTTTGAACTTGCATGGGCCCTGTAGCTCTTTTGGCTGATTTCTCCCTTTTTGAAGAAGGGGTGTTTACCCAATGCTCATACCCTCATTGTATCTTTGGAAATAATTAACTAGTTTTTTATTTTCAGCTCACAGGTGGAAGGGATTTGCCTGTCTCAAATGAGACTTTGGACTTTTCAGTTAATGCTGGGATGAGCTAAGACTTCAGGGAACTGTTGGGAAGGCATGATTATATCTTGCAATGTGAGAAGGACATGAGATTTGGGAGGGGCCAGAGGCTCAATGATATACTTTAGATATTTGTCCCTGCTCAAATCTCATGTTGAATTGTAATCCCCAGTTTTGGAGGTGAGATCTGGTGGGAGGTTTTGGATTACTGGGGTGGATCCCCTCGTGACTTGCTGCTCTCTTTGTGATCATGAGTTCTTGCAAGATCTGGTCATTTAAAAGTGTTTGGCACCTTCTCCCTGCTCTCTCTCTCTCTCCCTCTCTCCCTCTCTCCCTTTATATATATCCTGCTTTCACCATGTGATGTGCCTGCTCCCACTTTGCCTTTCACCATGATTGTAAGTCTCCTATGGCCTTCCTAGAAGCCAAGCAGATGCCAGCACTGTCAGCCTGCAAAACTGTCAGCCAATTAAATATCTTTTCTTATAAATTACCCAATCTCAGTTATTTCTTTATAGCAATGGAAGAATGGCCTAATGCAAGGACTTAGTCATAAATTATTTCCCAAGACTGATGTCCATAATAGTGTTGCCTAGACTTTGTTTTAGGATTTTTTATAGTTTGAGGTCTTACATTTAAGTCTTTAATCCATCTTGAGTTAATTTTTGCATATGGTCAGAAATAGGGGTCTAAGTTTCACTCTTCTGCATATGGTTTGCAGTACCATGTATTGAATAGGAAGTCTTTTCCCTATTGTTTATTTTTGTTGACTTTTTTCAAGATCAGTTCTTGTATGTGATATGTTTATATTTATGGATTCTTTGTTCTGTTCCATTGGTATGTCTATTTTTGTACTAAAATCATGCTGTTTTGGTTATTGTAGCCCTATAGTATAGTTTGAAGTTGGATTATGTGATGTCTCCAGATTTGTTCTTTTTGCTTAGGATTGCTTTGGATATTTGGGCTCTTTTTTTCTTCCATATGAATTTTAGAATTTTTTTTCTAATTATGTGAAAAATGGCATTGATAATTTGATAGGAATAGAGTTTAATCTGTAGATTGCTTTGGGCAGTACAGACATTTTAACAATATTGATTCTTCCAATCCATGAGCATGTGATGTTTTTCCATTTCTTTGTGATATCTACAATTTCTTTTAGTAGTGTTTTGTAGTTCTCCATGTAGAACTCCATCTTTCACTTCCCTGGATAGATGCATTTCTAAATATTTTATTTTTTGTATGGCTATTGTAAATGTGATTGCATTTTTGATTTGGTTCTCAGTTTGTGTGCTATTGGTGTATAGAAATGCTATTGGTTTTTATACTTTGATTTTGTATCCTGAGACTTTGCCAAAGTTATGTATCTGGTTTAGGAACCTTTTGGTGGAATCTTTAGAGTTTGCTAGGTACAGAATCATATCATCAATGAAGAGAGACAATTTTACTTCCTCGTTTCCTTCCTTTTATTGCTTTCTGTTGCCTGATTGCTCTGGCTAGAACTTTCAGTATTATGTTGAATAGGATTGGTGAGTGAATATCTTTGTCTTGTTCCAGTTGTTAGAGAGAATGCTTTCAACTTTTGCCCACTCAGTATGATGTTGTATATGGGTTTAAGACATATTTAAAATGAAAATAGATTTCCTTTCTCATAATCAGAATATATAATGGTTTACCTTCGTATTCTAATTTTGAATATTTTTATGCAAGAAAATCAACATAATATGTTTTCTTATGCAGATAACAGGAAAATGCAGTGTGGTTTCAACTACTGACACTTTATAGCTAAGTAACTTGGGGCAAGTTATTTAAAGCCTCTGAACCTCAGGTTTTTCATTGGCAACATGGAGTAATACCCATCTCAAAATACTGTTGAAAGAATAGACAAACTAGTGACTATGATGCAACTTAGCTCAGTACATGGAATATAATTAATGTTATATCTAGACTATTTAGATCTATATTTACCTGCATATTTATACCTATTTATATGTTTATATCTGCACTTGACTATGAACAGGTCTACAAGAATATCCATGTCTTTATTGTATGAAATTGAAATAAGGATGACTGTCTTAGTTGAAACCACCTTGATGACTCTCTATCCCTTTTCATGCTTTATTTTTCTTCATACCACTTACTGACACCTGACATTATATTATACATTTATTTCTTATCTGTCTGCTTTCACTAGAATATAAACTTCAAGAGAGCAAATAGCTCGTTTGTTGTGTTTATTATGGTGTCCTACAGAGTCTAAACTATGCCTGACACATAATAGATGCTCATTAAATATTTTCTTAATAAATGAACTAATAAATATTTATTGCATATCTACATAAGACCCTTCACTGAGCTTAACTCTCACAATTAAAGTGACATTGAATATCTAGTTTTTCACCTATTAAATACAGTGCATGCCATATGATAGAATCTTAGAATCAAATCAATATGATGTACATAATTTTTACTATCTTGGCTGCTGGGCAAATAACTAAAATAATTAGAATCTGGTAGAATCATATTTCAGGAGGTAAAAGTGATCTAAGTGATATGCATCCAGGCTCTTCAATTCCCAAATAAAGAGAATTCAGCCTGAAAGGGAAAGCTTTAATTTAAAAAATGATCTCCTGATTCAGATACTTTCTATCATATTAATTTGTCTCTCAAATATCTACTGTGTGCTCAACTTAATACAAATTACTGTCAGAATCTAGGGATATAAAACAACGTCTCTGTCCTCAGAGACCTCATTTGAGAAACAAGTCTAACACACTTGAACCATTAGAGAATACCAGCAGATAGCACAGTTCTAAGGATAGTGATATGCAATAAAGTGATTCAGAGATACTCAAGATTCCATGGGAGCCATGGAACTTCAGCTAGACCATGAAGGATTACTTCATTTGGAAGAGAACTTTGGGAGAAATATACAAGTGAGGAGACTACATGGTAAAAAGATGTGGGAATGAGCATAAGTGTTTATGAGTCAAGGAGAAAGGAAGCAGATGACATATTGTAGGAGTACATGATAGATAAGTGGTGGGAAGTATTATTGGACAGGGAATGTGGCACAAGTAAAACAACCTACGCAACGTTTATCTTTCTCTGATGTAGGAGTTTAGGCACAATGGTGTAGGAACTGAAAAAAAATGGAAGGACTTGATAAGGAAACTGATGTGTTGAAAGTGACATTTAAGGCCAGTAGGACTGGTGATGTTGTGCTGCATGGTTTAGGTTGAGAAAGCCTGGATTTAGGGCAGCTAGAGATGTTGGAGGGAGGATGTCATTTTCTTCATGTACACTTCTGGTGCTTGCATCCTCACTTGTATATCACAGGGACTGGCTGTCCTAAATCCATCTATCTACTTCCAAATTAATTTCCCCCAGTAACTTTGGCAGCCATTACCTCCTCGGTGAAATCTCTGAAATTGTCAAGTTGTTGAGTATACTTTCTCCTTTGTATCCCAACTATAACTGGGTATTTCATGTCAGTTACTTTCTACCATATACTAAATGGGATATGTTTATTTACCAGTTTTCTCTGATCAACCTTGTGTGCTCTTTAATTCACATTGAGTTTGTCTCATTCCTTAATGCAGTACCTGATGCAAGAGGGGCTGCACAAAAGTTCATTGAATTGTTGCCTTCTTCTCCACCCAAAGTCCTTCTGGGTTACCTCAATATCTACATATACTCTTCTAGCATCATATTTGTCTTAAGATTTCTACTCTCCTCAGCTCTACAGACTTCTGCCCACTCCCATTTAGTCACCTATGTCAAGGCTGTTCCTTAAACCAGACTGGTTCCAACTCTGAAATATAAGACCTCTACATATTGTTATATGACTAGAGCAATGAAGATGCAAAGAGAATAAGACAATTCCTGTCCCAAAGAAACTCATAGTCTAACAGAGGAAAATAACGTGTCAACAAATGTTTTTTTACAAAATAAGGTAACAGGAATAACACCAGGAGTCTAGTTTAGGCTCACCTCTCTAGTCTAATTCTAGCCATTCTCCACGTAGGCACACCATCCCAGACACAACTTTAACTGTGGCCTTAAAGCAAAGGTTACAAACTAAAAGCTCAAGAGCTGAATTGGGTCAGAAAATATATTACTAATTCTGGCCATTCTCCATGTACGCACACCATCCCAAACACAACTTTAACTGTGGCCTTAAAGCAAAGGTTACAAACTAAAAGCTCAAGAGCTGAATCAGGTCAGAAAATATATTACGTGTTTTACTTTGCTACAGAGTGGCAATTTTTAAAAAAATTGCTAACTGAAAAATTTCAACATACTACTTGAAAATCCACATTCCTGGCTTATTTTGAGAAGTCAGGAAGATCTGACCTCTCTGGACCTGCAGTCCATCTACATGGCTATGATAGGCCCATGCCTTCAAAGTGGCCTGCATTCAGTTTAGTACCCATCAGTTCCTACTGCCCTGCATTCAGCTGCATTTTCTCATCCACACTGACTGCCTGGTGCCTGGAGACATTGGAGTGTATAACGCCTGTACTAAAATTTTTGTGCCATTTCACAACTCTTCACCTTCATAGATGTTCATCTCCTCCTAGATTTCTTTTTCTTATTCTCCTTCCTCTGCAATCACCTGGATACTCCTACTCACCCCTGAAGAACAACTGAAAGTTCTCCCCTCTCTGGGAAACTTTCTCCACATTTCCTGTCTGTGTGGGATAGTAGCTCTCACCACCAGTATGTTAATGTTTGGCTTACTTCATCTGTCACCTCCTTGAAGGCAGAGTTAGAGTCTTCTATCATTAGCACATCACCCACAATGGGAATTCAATAGATGTTTGCTGAGTAAATATATGTGATGGATGAAACCAGTGACACTACAGATAGGGGCATTTATTATGAAGTTTTAAAATGGTATTAAAAAAAAGAGTTTCAGTTATAAAAAATAAAAAAGAGGATAATTTTTATTTCCCATACAGCAGCTTTCTGGAAAGAATAGACGGGACCAGATACTTTTGAATGAGAAAATATTTGAGGCTGCATGCAGTGGCTCACGCCTATAAGAGGGAGGCAGTGGAAGATTTGACTATAAAAGAGAAGTAGATATGATAGGGAGGCCAAGGAGGGCAGATCGCTTGAACTCAGGAGTTTGAGAATAGCCTGGGCAACAGGACAAAACTCTGTCCCTACAAAACAAACAACAAACAAACACCACACACACACACACACACACTAGCCAGGCATGGTGGTGCACTCCTGTAGTCCCAGCTACTCAGGAGGCTGAGGTGGGAGATTGCTTGAGCCTAGGAGACTGAGGCTGCAGTGAGCAGTGATCATGCCACTGCACTGCACTGCAGCCTCGGCAACAGAGTGAGACCCTCTCTCAAAAAAGCAGAAAGAAAGAAAGAAAAGATTTGAATTTAGGGAGAGGGCTAAGGAGTATGGAAAAGAACCAGGCCAGATTCAGGAACAGTGGGAACCATAAGACCTGGTCATACTCTGCTTCGCATGAGTGACACATCTACAAATAATATCAGAGGGTTTGATATCTAGCATCATTTCAGTTCTAGCATGGTTAAAGTACTCTAAAGAGATAGAATTTGAATAGTAAAATTGGTAAAATCTTGTGGAAGACCCAAGGGAGATGGAAAGCTTACCTGAATCATGAATTATTCATGCTTCACTGGAGAATAATAAGGCAGAACTTTGACTTTTATTAACATTTCTGATACAAAGTGATTAGTTTTAATTTTAGATGATTGCGCATGCTTATGTAACACACTAAATTCTATTTTAGTATTAAGATTTTTGTTTTGACCATTCCAATTTAAGACAATTTACTTGAGGTTATGGAATTGTTTCTTTCTAACGAATGCATTAGAATTGAATATTAAGATATATGGAGGACTTCTTCCCAGTCCTCACTGTTAATCAAATAAAAGTAATTTTTGTCTCTGATGCAAAGCCGGAGATAAATAAATCTTTGAACTAAAATTAGATTAAACTGACTCAGTCATTTGAAGAACAGAAATATGCATGCACTTTGCTAATATTTATTACCAGAGAACATGTGTGTTTTCTGCTATTGATCATAGAGGTGCTGGCTGTGCCACGAATTGAACTTGAGTTACAAGTTGTGTTTCTAAAGTTGGCAAAGGTGGATTAGCTGTTTTTTCACAACCAAGAATATTGACTATGTAATGGTGAACAGAAACAATATAATATCAGAGTTGTTTACTATAATCATATGAATTAAGCTACAGATACCCTGTACAGTTTTTGCTAATCAATAGTTATAACAAGGGTTTTGAATCTAGAATTTCTTTGGTTGTCTTGTATATTCTGCTTGTTTTCAAATTATAAGGGGCTAGTTATGGATCCCTTATGAAGCTTATTTTAAAATTGTGTTACTTTTATTCATATTAAAGTAGATTCATTCATATTATTGTTTTGCAGTCTTAAAAAAGTGATCTCAGCAGAGAAAATGTTAATTTTTTTCTGTGATCCACCACCCACTGCTATCATAAGTTCAAAGTCAAAAGAATGACAGCAACAATTTAAAAGACAACTAGGTGAACTATTTTTTAGCTAAGCAAAAGATATCAACAGAAACAACATTAAAAATACTGATTTTAGTATTAAGACTATGATAATCTTTAATCTCAGGATCAAGGCTTAATTTAAATTTGTAGACAATTAAAAAACAATAACTCTACATGTATTTAAACCTCTAGTGATCACAGACTGTGCAGATCTGTTTTGGAATTAAATGAATGTATGTTTTTCAAGAAAGATTATAATGGCCTAGATCTGTAGAAAACTTTTAGTTTTTATGTTTTGAAACACAGTTTTTAAAATATCTTAGACTGAAAATAATCTTTTTTCATCTTCACACTATGCATTCTGAACTACAAATGTATATTTGGTTCAAATGTTATTATGGAAATAATTGTATACCTAAATACATGTTGTTCATGTTAAGATCACCTGTTAACTTGCTGACCTTTTGTTTGGAAATAATAGGAAACCTAGTCCCTAATATTTGGAGATAATTTGTCATGACTTACTTATTCTTATCATATGAATAGGATAAAATTGATTCAGGAGAGCTGTAATGTAATATTCTCTTCCAAACTATGAAGATGAAGGTTTATCCCCACAAAAATGACATTTCTTAAAAATATTTTTCAAAATAGGATGAAAGTCAAGAATCTATACTTTTTAGAGCCAAGAGTGACACAGGGGTAACATTGTAGTTGCCTTCAGCCTGGCTGTAGCCACCAGTGCAAGTCTCCTGCTGTTTTTGTGTAGGAGTTGCCCACCTCATCACTTCAGGTGCATTTTCTCAAAGCACAAAAGTAGAATACTGTCTCCTCTTTTCCATCTCAAGAGTTACCATGGTAATATTCTTTCCTTGTGCTTTGTGAGAAGCAATGGCTTTCTCCACCAACTAAGAGAGCTAAAAGTCCAACACCTGTTTCACTCTTCAAGAATGAGTTGGTCTTAGTCATCACACAATCTCCTCTCTTTCACATTTCCCACCCCCCACACTCTGAAAATGTAAGCCCATCAGAAGATGAATGACCTTTAGGATATTGCTTCTGAAAGGTTGATGGTACTTACTTGAGAGATTAGATTTCATTTGATCATTCCATGTAACTTCCCTTTACCTATGACATTTTTTGCTTCACCTTCTGATGTCTCATTTTCTCTGAGAGAGAAGAGATGCAACAGTAGCATTTACTTCCTCACAATCATTTCTAAGAATATTGCTGCTGTTTGCCTACTACCTGAGGATTCTTGGAAGAAAAGTGCTTTGTGCTTGTAAAAGGTATGAAACATTTTTTGGTATTTGTGAAGAGATTTACCAAATTGAATGGCTCTGAGAATAAAAGTGAACAACTCTGCCTGGAAAAGAAAACAAGAAAAATGTTTGAAAGCACTCTATTCTTCTGAAGCCTTAAAAACTCACTGTGAGTTCAATTTAAGACTTTAGAAGGGGCAACACTAGAGTGAGAGAATGCTGTTATACTCAGTACAGTGAGTTTCAGCTAAAGGCTACTCTTTAAAAAAAATAAAAAACAACTTTGGTTTTTATATCTAGAGAGAAATCCTTCTTTCCTAGCTAGAAGAATTTTGATAGTGACAAGTCCACATCCTGTGATATCTGAAAGCATGCAGAGGGCTCATAAGGAATCCAGTGGTTTTGGTGTCTTGAAATGTCCACTAAAGAGAGGTTCTGGGAGGCTCTAACAGTCCATGAAGAGTGGTCACACTCAATGAACTACTTTAGGGGAAAATCTCACTTTAATGGTATCTTTTAATATAGTAAGTCTAAAATACTATATTCTCTTCTTACTCTGAGGAAAAAAATTATCCATTTTAAATTTTCAGGAGATAGAAAATGCCACCAGAAGAGGCAATCCATGTTTTTTTCAGAGTACAGACTATTAGTGATTAATATAATTCATTCATTCATTCACTCATTCATTCAATAAACATTTATTGAGTACCTAGTATGATGTGCCACAAACTGTTAATCCAAAAGTAATTAAGACTTCATTCCTTTCAAAGAGGGACTCAGATGGGAGAAGATGAACACATAATCAAATAATCATACTATGTGATGATAACTGCTATGTTAAGTAATATACAAGCTCCTCCCAGAACAAAGTGTCTAAAGTTTGTCAGACATTGCCAGATGTAATTCTATAACAAATTGCTCTCTGCAGACCTTTCTGTGTCCTTTCTGTATGGATATCAAAGATGATGCTTTGGGCTTCCTGGCCAGGATGCTAAAGGGCCATAGACCACACTGTGCATGGTGTGCTTTGAAATCCGGCAGTGTACCACCTACATACACTATACATGGTGGCCTCGTGCCTAGCACATACTGGCCTCTCTACTTGTTAAAAGAATAGATGAATGGTTGTTCATGTAAAGGAATGGTTTATGGGATAGATAACATATTACATAGAAGAAGAACAGGGGGGAAGCTGTGGAGGTGAGGCAAGTTTGTCCCATTTCAAAATAAAGTCCTCTACATAATGGCAGAGAGAAAGAAACCACATTTATAATAGTAACAAATATTTAGGAATAAAGTTAACAAGAAATATCTAAAATCCATATGAGGTAAACATTAAAACACTCCTCAAGTACACAAATATAGACTTGAAGAAATGAAAAGTATACCCACTATTCTTGAATAGGAAAACTCATGACATGCACCCTAAATGAATTTATTAATTTAATGCAATCCCAATAAAAATACCAACAAGCTTTGGTATGGAGTTAGATAAGTTGATACTAAAGTTTGTGTATAAAAATAAACATACAAGAATTGCCAGGAAAAAAGAGACAGCACCAAAAAAAGAAAAGCATGAAGGAGGACTACTTTTACGAGGCATTAAAACATATTAGAAAGCCTCTATAATTAAGGCAGTGTGGTACTGATGCATGAATAGACAGAAAGGCAAGTGAAACAGAACAGAAAACCCAGATAGAGATCCAAGTTCATACAGAAATTCAGCATATGATAAGAATGGCACCTCAAATTACTGAGTCAAAGATGTCCCTAGGTAGCCATTTGGGAAAAGGAAATTGGATTCCACAATACACCAAAGAATAAACTTCAGATTCCTCAGAGAACTAAATGTAAAATTATAGTAACTTAAATGTCAAAGAAAACAAGAGTGAATACCTCTTTAATATTAGTGTGGGAAACACTTTCTAATTATAACTCAAAATCTAGAGACAATTAAAAGTGATACATTTAACTACATAAAATCAAAACGTTTTTTATAACTTCTGTGATATTCCTGCCAAAGACACTTAATCAGGATCTAATCATAAGGAAACATTAGACAAACCTAAACTGAGGAGCGTTTTATAAAATAACTGCCCTATAATGTTTTAAAGTGCCAAGATTATGAATGTCACTGACAGAATATCTCCTTCCACACTGAAGGAGACTAAAGGGATGTGATAACTAAATGGAACACATGATTCTGAATTAGATCTTTTTGCTATAAAGGACATTCTCAGTATAACTGGTAAAACCTAAATGGGTTTAAGAATGAGTAGTAAAATATCAATGTTAGGTTTCTGAATTTGATCCTCATATTGTGATTATAAAGGAGACTTTCCTTGTTTGTAGGAAACTTGCATTAATATTTGGGGATGATGGTGCAACAGGTCAACAAGTTACTCTCAAAGAATTGAGGAAAACCAAAGTTCTTTGTGTTAATTTGCAACTTTTGTAAGTTTGCGACTGGTTTAAGCCGTGTGCGTGTGTGTGTGTGTGTGTGTGTGTGCGCGTGTGTGTGTGTTAACTCTCTTGATAAATGATTGACTTCATGGGAAAAAATTTAATTACCAACAGTGACTGAGAAGAGATTTGAAAATGTAAACAGGAATTATCAGAGAAGAAATATGGAATGTTGTCAAAAAACAAGCCACACACCATTATCAAGTCCATATGGTCTCACAATAGAATCCTACTTAGCTCCTAAAGGATAGTTCCAATGTTACCTAAATTGCTCTAGAACATAGGGAAAAAAGCAAAGCTTCCAAATAATTTTCATAAAATGAGAAAACATTGATACCGGAACCTAAATATGACAGCAAAAATAAGAAAGAAAATGGTAGATTAATCTTTCTTATTACTATATAGTCTAAATAAAACATCCATAAACAAAACTCAGCAGCACTTTTAAAGGATAAGAAATTATGACCAAGTGGCATTTTATCTAGAAGTATAGGAATAATTCAACATCAGGAAGAAAACTATTAAAATAATGTATCACATTAATAAAACAAAATGTAAAAGTATATGATCATGTTGACAGATGCTGAAAATGTATTTAATAATACTCAATATCCATTCTTCATAAACAATTCATAAATAAAATAGGAATTAATAGATACATTTTATCATGTTGAAGAACAAGACACTTTCACCTTAAAGGGACATCATGTTAATTTAAAATTGTACCCTGGAAATGATCTCATAAACTAATGAGCAAGACAAGGATGCCTACTGTTATTTCACATTCTTCTGGAAGTCCTGGTTAATACAATTAGAAAAGACAAAGAAAACAAATGAATAAACATTGGGAAAAAGGAAGTAACAGTACTGTCATTTCTAAGTGATGTAATTCTCTACGTGGAAAACACAAGAATCCAGAAGAAAACTATGTAAACACTGAGATAATTCAGTGAGATAGCAGGGTACAAAATTACATAGAAAGAAATTTCCCTCATATATACAGACAATGTTGTGAAACTCAACTACTGGTAGAGGACAGCATTTTCAGTTACATCTTTGTTTTTTTCTTTATGATCTGGATACACATCAGAGGTGAGTTATCTAAGCCTATAATCTGACTTTTCTCTCTGGTAGCTGTTGGGATTTTGTCTGTGATCTTAATATTCTGTTTCAATACAATGTTGTCAGATGTACATTGATTTCACCTACTCTCCTCAGAAATTGGTGTGCTCCCTTCATTTAATACCTCATGTCTCTTTATAGACAAGGCAATTCTCTTGGAGAAGCAAAGCCATTTTTAATTTAAATTTTGCATCTCCTCCTTCTCTGGAACTTTAATTAGATATATATAGGCTCTGATTTTTCTATCCCCAATGTCCCTTAATATCTCTTTCATATTTTCTATCTCTTTATCTTGCTTTGGAAATCTCATTATTTCCTAGCTCTGCAGTACTTCCCTTTTGGTCATATATAGTCTATGTAAGGGTTAGAGGAAAACTTCCCCTTTGCCCTCTGAAGCTTCCTGAAAATCAGCTGACCAAAGGCAAATGTAAGAGAAAAGGCACACGAATTTTCCACTATTCTCCTTGAAGCAAAGTGACCCTTTGCTCATTTTAGTTAGCTTAAAACTAAGGAACACATTTTCTTAAGGGAGGTATAGAAATGGCAGTTCTGATTTCAGTGTGGTTTGATTCAAAATGGCTTGTAATGCTGTACCTCTGAGAAGTAGAGATTTTAGTGGTGATGGCCCCAAGATAAAGCTGCATTACTGCAGTGTGACATAAGTAGGGGCTGTCCAATGGAAAGAATTATGGGTAATATATTGTGGAGTTATTGCAAGGCCAGCACACAAATCCAAGCTGGCTTGAATAACCTACCTCTGAAATGTATTTACATAATCAAGGAAATTTCCAAAGGAATTACTGAACATGCAGAATAATTTGCCAATAGTTAGGTTTCAAAACATAAGCCATGGAAGCAAATCACAAGCCATGGAAATATATTGGGGTGAGTCATTTTCCCCTCTGCAAATAATATGGGCTGAATTATGAAATATGCAGTCAGTCCAGCTCCATTTTAAGAGTCATTCTGAAGACTGCTGTGGGAGATATAGTCAAGCAGACATTATAAAATGTGTAAATATAAATAGTGTATGAAATTAAACAAGGGACATAATCAGGAAAAACTTATCATATGGAATAATCAGCATTATTCAGTTTTTAACTAAAAAATTGGCTCCCAAAGACCCAAAACTAAATCAATGCCAAATAACTGAAATTTAACTGGCTGTGTGCAATGTTGCTAATATTACTACTAAAGCCAGAAGTAGAAGAGTGCCTTCCTTGATTAATGAGGAAAATCACATCTTTAATGTAAGTTCTACTTCCTCCATCCCAGTAGAATTGCTTGGGTTTACTCTCAAGGATAGAGTTTTTTTGAAAAGTGTAAATGTAAATCTTTGGGGTTCTAGCCTTTCTGCCCAGTGCAGGGCAGCTCAGAACTAGTCTTTTGCTACTATACAAGGGCTTCCAGCTGGTCTAGAGTGCCTGCAGCCATCTGGAGGTCCTTCCCTTTTGCTCAGTGATCCCCAGTGAACCCCTCCCCAGCAGCACCCTTCAGACCCCACCCTGTCTCCCTATCCACTTGCATGGACAATGGAAATCCAAAGGAATCAGAGCCCCATCCCCATCTCTTTTCTTTCTTAAAGCTAACTGAAGCAATGAATTTTATTTTAGGCTTCCCACACACAGCCACAATATTTATTTTCCACTACCTGGCTTCTACTTCTCAATAAAAGCAGTTGTGCTAACTATGGTAATCTGTTCTTTCCACTAGCAATAAAGCACAAATATCACAAGTCTGAGCTTATTTTTTAAAAGAAGCACAACTTAAAAATATTACGAAGTTGATGCCTGGAGCTGCAGTATAATGAGCTCTCTTTTAGAATCAATGTTAGACCCAGATTGTATTTCCAAGTGAAAAGGCTGCTGGGCCAGAGCAAGGGACCTTTGGATGAGTGACTGCTTGTTATCTTGTCAGCCTTGGTGCTGCCTGCCACTAGAAAGAACTACCAAGTAATAAACTGTTTACAGCCTGCACTTATCTATCCCCTAAAGAGCACTTTCTGGGGTGGGGAAAAAGAGGCAATTGATTTTTTTCTATCCGATAGTCATTATCTTATACTTAGGCCATCTAACAGCGTAGCACTGCTTATGTTCAATTCTCAGGGTACCTTATATAACACGGGCAGTTGATTTTTCTTTTTCTTTTTGACAGATTTTAAAAGCCTAGTGCTTTTGCAGAACATAAAATAATACCTAGAGTTGGAGACAAATTAGATATAGAGACAAGGAAGACAGAAGGAGGTTATCCTGTCCTAATGAATCTCATTCGAACCAACGATAAAAGGAATATCCAAATTCTCTTTCTATGTCCTCCAACCTTTTTTATTCTGATCAATTAAGAATTATCTTGAACTCTGAACATTTATTTTAGAATTTTTAAAACATGTAAATTCACACAATATCCCAAAATCCTGGTTTCTACATCTGAAAAATAAGAAAGTTCTCTTTACCTCTTAGATTGTTTTGATTTTAAGAAGTAGATGTAGCAAGAAACGTCTACTTTTATGGTTAGTTTGGTGTTGGAACAAGTTTTTAGACAAGGATGTCATCAGGATACTTTTTAAAAACAAATAAATTATATGTGAATGTTTTCAACAGATGTTTTCTGCAGATCTCGTATTCCTCAGCACCCAGACTGTCTGGGTGCCAGAGATTACCAGAAACCTGACATGGTCTCTGTCTTCAGGTCGATAATGTAACTGAGTACCCAGTTTTTAAAGTTTTATTCTTTTCTTCTTAATGTTCATTTAACAACTGGGTGCCCCCTCACACTGTAAGTGTATCTAATTATTTTGAAACACTACAGGTGTTACTGGAAAGGGATCCTGATCCAGACTCCAAGAGAGGGTTGTTGGATCATGCACAAGAAAGAATTCCAGGTGAGTCCATAAAGTGAAGCAAATTTATTAAGAAAGTAAAACAATAATGGCTACTCCATAGACAGAGCAGCCTTGAGGGCTTCTGGTTGCCCATTTTTAGGGTTATTTCTTGATTATATTCGAAATAAGGGTGGATTACTCATGCCTCCCCTTTTCGGACCATATAGGGTAACTTTCTGACATTGCCATGGCATTTGTAAACTGTCATGGCACTGCTGGGAGTGTAGCAGTGAAGACGACCAGAAGTCACTCTCTTTACCATCTTGGTTTCAGTAGGGTTTAGCCAGCTTCTTTACTGCAACCTGTTTTATCAGCAAGGTCTTTATGACCTGTATCTTGTGTTGACCTCCTATCTCATCCTGTGACTTAGAATGCCTAACGTTCTGGGAATACAGCCACATATGTCTCAATCTTATTTTACCCAGCCCCTATTCAAGATGGAGGTGCTGTGGTTCAAACACCTCTGACACAGGCACCTAAGGAAATCTCCCCCCACCAAGAAATTGCTTCAAGGCTACAGTTAATTTACAACCCAACCAAGCCTGAGATGATGCCAACCCATTCACAATATGGGGCAATAACTCAAGATAAGTCATTGGAACAAGTCGTGTAGACCTGCACTGCCTCATCCCCTACATACCCTCTATGCCAAAACTTACCCTTCATAAACCCTTGAATTTTACTTGGAAATTTGAAGCGGTTCCGTTAAGGAAAGAGCCTGGATCATTTTCCCCACTGCTAGCTTTGGTTTATAATAAAGTCACTCTCCTTCTACCATACCTCAACCTTGCTAATTGGTTTTGTAAGTTGCGAGTGGTTGAACCTGCATTTGATAACAATAGCCTTGCTGGAGAGACAAGATAAACAGACATATATGCCAAAGAGTCTGTATTAGTCAGGGTTCTCTAAAGGGACAGAACTAATAGTGATATAGGAGTTAAAAAGAAATTATTTAGGCAGATAATGAGGGTAAGGAAGTTCTCGGTAAGGTTTCCCTTTTAATAAAAACAGCCCCCCAGATCATTTCTTTTCTAACAAAAAGCCACCTGTAAAATTGCACTGCAAACATAGATAGGCAAGCTGGAAGCTTGCACTGGTGAATGCCAGCAGCTGTGGCAATAGCAAAGTCTACCTGTGGGATAGGCATGGTCAACATGGCGGCTCCATCTTCCCTTTTCTTTATCAACCATGTGCACAGTAAGGAGCAGACAACAGGGCACCAGCCAGGTAAAAAACCCGTTTGCATGATAAAAGATGAGGGTGGGCCAGGTGCGGTGCCTCATGCCTATAATTCCAGCACTTTGGAAGGCCTAGATGAGGTCAGGAGTTTGAGGCCACTGCCCAACATGGTCAAACCCATCTCTACTAAAAATACAAAAATTAGCCAGGCGTGGTGGTGGGAGCCTGTAATCCCAGCTACTTGGGAGGCCGAGGCAGGAGAATCGCTTGATCCAGGAGGTGGAGGTTGCAGTGAGCCAAGATCATGCCACTGCACTCCAGCTTGGGCGACAAGAGTGAAACTCCATCTCAAAAATAAAAAAACAAAAAACAAAACATTAAGATGGAGTGGCCAGCTCCTTCACGTGTTGTGTAAATGTCACACCTGGTCCAACCAATCTTTGGGCCCTATGTAAATCAGATACAGCCTCATCAAGCCAGTCTATAAATCCCCATGCATTTCACCACGGAACCAAAAGACCCACTCAGGAGCCCTTCTCTCTCTGCAGTAAAAAGAGCTATTCTCTTTTCTCTTTCTTTTGCCTATTAAACCTCCACTCTTAACCTCACTCCGCGTGTCTGTGTCTTTGATTTCCTTGGCATGAGGCAACAAACCTCGGGTATTACCACAGATGAACGACACCACTTCAATAGCATATATGTGTATATGAAGGGGACTTCATTAAGGAGTACTGACTCACACAATCACAAGGTGAAATTCCACAGTAGGCCTTCTGCAAGTTGAGGAGCAAGGAAGCCAGTTTGAGTCCCAAAACCTCAAAAGCAGGGAAGCTGACAGTGCAGCCTTCAGTCTATGGCCAAGACCCAAGAGCCCCCAACAAACCACTGGCATAAGTCTAAGAGTCCAAAAACTGACGAACTCGGAATCCAGTGTTCGAGGGCAGGAAATATCCAGCACGGGAGAAAGATGAAGGCCAGAGACTCAGCAAGTCTGCTCTTTCCAACTTCTTCTGCCTGCTTTATTCTAGCCACGCTGACAGCTGATTAGATGGTGCCCATGTAGACTGAGAGTGGGTCTGTGTCTCCCAGCCCACTGACTCAAATGCTAATCTCCTTTGGCAACACACCCAGGAACAATACTTTGCATCCTTTGATCCAATCAAGTCAACCCTCAATATTAACCATCATAGATCCAAGATAGCCTGTACTCACATGGGGCTGGCAATAGACAGGACAGGACTAACATGGGACCCCATGTGTTGGGGAAGTCACTTAGGGGCTTCCTGGAAGGCTCTTGAGCGAAGGAGCTGAGCCTTCAATTGCAGTGAGTGTGGCTTACCAGGACTGCAGAAAGAAAGCTCCTTATACTATGGGATTTACCTTTTGTAGCAGTGAAAGATAAGTTTAGAGAGGAATAGTAGGAGATTATAGAGGAGAATTATGAGCTTGGATTCAAAACTAGATCATTTGGGAAATGCCTTTCATTTTGAGCCTTTATTGTAGTAGTCTCCATAGTAAGATACATGTATGCAAGGATTTGCATAAGATAACTTATTGGGATGTGGGGGAGAAAGTAATGAAATTTTTCTTTATATTTATTTTGTATTGTATCCTTTAAACAGTTCTGTTTTAATTTTTTGGATTGTGTAACACATTGGGCTACATGGATATAATTTTAAAGAAATATAAATATGTTGGGGGATACAGTATCTAATTTTATTTTCTGATAGAAGTGAATGATCAGGTCAGGTGCAGTGGCTCACATCTGTAATCCAAGCATTTTGGAAGACCAAGGCAGAAGGATTGCTTGAGCTTAGGAGTTTGAGACCAGTCTGGGTAACGTAGGGTGACCCCATCTCTACAAAATAAAAAAATTAGCCAGGCATGGTTGCTCATGCTGGTGGTCCCAGCTAATTGAGAGACTGAGATGGAAGGATCATTTGAGCTCCAGAGTTTAAGGCTGCAGTGAGCTGTGATCACACCACTGTACTCTAGCCTGAGTGACAGAGCAAGACCCCACCTCCAGAAAAAAAGTGCCAGGGACTACATTAAGTGTTTCATCTAACAATATTATTTCATTTAACCCAATCTATGCAGTAAATAGTGTAGAGGCAAAAGGAATTTTTCTCCCTCTGCTTCTGAAGGTTTGATAATTTCTGTCTATAAAACAACTGACAATAGACAGATTAACAGGAGAAGAGGCGTACAAATTTATTGATGTGCACATGTGCACTGGAGCCACACAAAATATGAGACTCAATGAAGGGTCACATGACTGAAGTTTTTACACTGCATAGAAAGAAATACAGCCTTGGAGCTCCTGGATGAACTTGCCACAGGTTTTGGCAGTTATGGGGAGATGAGAGGAGGAAATACCAAGGTTGTCTGTTATACAGATGAATTTCCTTGGGGAGCAGCCCTCAGAAAGACCGGCTGTGGTAAAAGTTTCTCTGTCTGAACTTTAAAAATGCCAGACCTTTAGAGTCTCTTTTCCTGTGAGTTAATCTTTTCTAAAACCAGATAAGGCAGATAAGGGAGCCTCAAAGAAAGGATGTTTGCATCTGCTGTTTACTTTATGACTGCAGATTTCCTCTACAGATGCAAATCTCCCTCACAAAAGGACAGCTTTTCAGAGCTATTCCTGTGTCTGCAGCCCTCTGAACAGCCATCTCGAAATATGTCAAAGAAGTGTATTTTAGGGTGGCTTATTTTTGTTTTCCACACTAGTGTATGTGATCCCATTTTAGGGAATTTGAAACTCAGACAGGTATAGTAACATGTAAATGGTAGAACCAGTTTCAAACCCTCAACTTCCAGCTCCAGAGATGAATGGTTTTCATAATAATAGTTTATGCCATAATAGTTTATTTCATAATAATATTTCATTCCAAGAAGTCATGCAGCAGGAATCTTTCAGAATTCTAAAAAATATTTTTAATAGCATTGCATAACATTCCAATACTAGAGTAAAACCAATAAATACTTCTGTTGATTTGTCTACTTGTCTTCTAGATCCTTAGGACATTTTTTATGGGGTTAAGATATTCCTTTTCCAGAAGAGAGGCTTTAGCTATATGTACCACACCATTAGCAGCCAGGAGAGGTCACCATTGATAATGACTTAAAGGCATGTGGCCATACCTCTCTCGTAATTATACTTGAAGGTAGGGCTATATGGCACAGAAAATTGGGAATAGATAAGCCAAAGGTCAAATTTAATTGTGCAGCATCCTTTATGGGGCACAGCAATTCATTTCCCTACTTTTCTGCACTGCTCAAGACAACATTCACCGAAACTAGTAAAGTCTGGGAGAGGTGAAGACCACTTGAAGAGTGATGTCACACACTCATCACTGGGTGGGTGGGTAGTATAAGGCACACATCAATCTCCACCACTTTGCATATACATGCAGTTGGGAGTTCCTGCACACTGTAGTACCTAGGCAAAGTGCCTGGTTCCAAGTCACTCAGAACAGTCTAGTAATGATCAAACTATACAACCTATTGGCCTAAAGACTATAAGACAAAAACTCTTAAATAATGGAACAATTAGTGGAACAATTAGAACCCATGTCCTGCGCCACTCAAAGACTAATATTCCTATAATGAATATGTCTAACATGAATTATCTTTATATTTTCCATCCAAATCTGGCCATAATTCAATTTGCTTTATTATAAAGGGGTTTTTTTTCTCCCTGAAGTTCTCATTTGCTCTTCTTGATAGAAGAAACATTGACTTTGTTTTTTGTTGTTGTTGTTTTTGTTTTTGAGACAATGTCACCCCGCTGCCCAGGCTGGAGTGCAATGGCACAATCTAGGCTCACTGCAACCTCTGCCTCCCAAGTTCAGATAATTCTCCTGCCTCAGCCTCCCGAGTAGCTGGGATTACAGATGCCCACCACCACCCCCAGCTAATTTGTTTGTATTTTTAGTAGAAATGGGGTTTCACCATTTTGGCCAGGCTGGTCTCAAATTCCTGACCTCGTGATCCATCTGCCTCGGCCTCCCAAAGTGCTGGGAGTACAGGCGTGAGCCCCCATACTCGGCCCGTTTTGTTTTTTTTTTTAATTATGTCAGAACATCTATTCCCCTTACTTTTGCTATTTGTTGTGTTGGATCCATTCTATTTTTCTCAAGGACCACTTCTAATTGCTCCATTTTCTTTTTTTTATTTCTTTTTTTTTTTTTTAAGAAAAAGAAAAGAAGAAAGAGAAAGAGAGAGAGAAAGAAAAAAGAGAATGAAAGAAAGAAAAAAAGAAAGAGAAAGAGGGAGAGAGAATGGAGATCTTGCTCTATTGCCCAGGCTAGAATACAGTCTAAAGATGGATATTAAACCTCTTTTATGCCAATAATTCTGTTTAACAATGGAGACAGGAAGGAGTAAGGGAGGAAAATAACAAACAAGCAGCCAACCAATATTTCATTTAAGCCTGTGAGATGCTGTGCAATTGCTGAGGAATGATTTACTTCCAATTATGTGGTCACTTTCAGAATAGGTGTAATACGATACTGAGAAAAATGTATGTTTTGTGGATTTGGGGTGGAGAGTCCTGTAAATGTTTATTAAATTTACTTGTTCCAGGTCTAAGTTCAAGTCCTGGGTATCCTTGTAAATTTGCTGTCTTGTTGATCTGTCTAATATTGACAATGTAGTATTAAAGTCTCCCACTATTATTGTGTGGGGGGTGTAAGTCTCTTTGTAAGTCATTAAGAACTTGTCTTATGTATCTGGGTACTCCTGTATTGGGTGCATATATATTTAGGATCGTCAGCTCTTCTTGTTACATTGATCCTTTTACCATTGTGTAATGTCCTTCTTTGTCTCTTTTGGTCTTTGTTGCTTTAAAGTCTATTTTATCAGAGACGAGAATTGCAACTCCTACTTTTTTCTTTTTTTTTTTTTTTTTTTGCTCTCCATTTGGTTGATGAATCTTCATCGCTTTGTTTTGAGTGTTTATGTATCGTTGCATGTAAGATGGGTTTTGGCTTTTTATCCAATTTGCCTGTCTGTGTCTTTTGATTGGGCATTTGGTCCATTTAAATTAGAATTAATATTAATATATGTGAGTTTAATACTGCCTTTTAATACTAGCTGGCTGTTTTGCCCATAAGTTGATGTAAATTCTTCATTATGGTGATGCTCTTTACCTTTTGGTATATTTTTGGAATGGCTGATACTGGTTGTTCCTTTCTACATGTAGTGCTTCTTTCAGAAGCTCTTGTAAAGCAGGCCTGGTGGTAATGAAATCTCTGAGTACTTGCTTGTTTGCAAAAAATTTTATTTTTCCTTCATTTATAAAACTTAGTTTGGTTGGATATGAAATTCCGGGGTTGAAAGTTCTTTTCTTTAAGGATGTTGAATATTGGCCCCCACTCTTTTCTGGCTTGTAGGGTTTCTGCTGAGAGATCTGCTGTGAGTCTGATAGGCTTCCCCTTGTGGGTAACCTGACCTTCTCTCTGGCTGCCCTTAGTATTTTCTCCTTCATTTCAACCCTGGTAAATCCAACAATTATGTGCCTTGGGGTTGCTCTTTTGAGGAATATCTTTGTGGTGTTCTCTGTATTACCTGGAGTTGAGTATTGTCTGCCTTGCTAGGTTGGGAAAGTTTTCCTGGATAATGTCCTGAAGAATATTTTCCAGCTTGGATTCATTCTCTTCGTCGCATTCAGGTATACCTATCAAACGTAGATTAGGTCTTTTCATGTAGTCCCATATTTCTTGGAGACTTTGCTCATTCCTTTTTACCCTTTTTTCTCTAATCTTGTCTTCTCATTTTATTTCATTAATTTGGTCTTTGACCTCTGAAATCCTTTCTTCTGCTTGATCAATTCGACTGTTAAAACTTGTGCATACTTCATGAAGTTCTCGTATTGTGTTTTTCAGCTCCATTAATTCACTTATATTCCTCTCTAAATTGTCTATTCGCTTTAGCATTTCGTCAAACCTTTTTTCAAGGTTCTTAGTTTCTTTGCATTGGGTTAGAACATGTTCTTTTAGCTGGCAGAATTTTCTTATTATCCACCTTCTGAAGCCTGATTCTGTCAATTCATCACACTCATTCTCCATCAGGCCTTGTTCCCTTGCTGGTGAGAAACTGCAATCCTCTGCAGGAGGAGAGGCATTCTGATTTTGGGTGTTTCCAGCCTTTTTGCACTGGTTTCTTCCCATCTTTGTGGATTTATCCACCTGTCGTCTATGTAATTGCTGACTTTCAGATTAGGTCTCTGAGTGGACGTCCAGCTTGTTGGTAATGAAGTTTTTTCTACTTCTCACTTTTCCTCGGTGAACGCCCCTCCCCCGCAGAGCTGGACCTTCCCAGGTTCAGCTGTGCTTGCTGTGAAAGTCTCAATCCTCAGTGCTTCCAATTGCTGATTGTGTTGTGGGGATGGGACCAGCCGAACCCAGTCATCTGGCTCCCTGTCCCAGAGCCTCTTTTTCTTTTTTTTCTTTTTTTTTTGAATGGTCAACTCTCTCCAGGTGTTCCAGTCGCCTGCTAAAAAAGGCGCGGGAATCTATGTAATTTCCCCTGCGGCGACCCACTGCGCCGGCTAAAACAGCAGCGTTGAGATTCCTGGCGCGTTTCTGCCCGGGAATCTCCCGATCTGGTTCCCCGCTTCAGTCCCCGCTTCTATCAGTTGAATGGGCGACTCAGCCTTCCCTGAGCTCCAAACACCAATCAAAAGGGCACCCAGCCCCGCACACTCCTCACTGAGAACCGTCGTGCCAGAGTTCCAGCAAAACGGCCTCGCTGGCCAAAAGAGTCGTGCTGGTGACCCGTGGGGCTCCTCTGCAGGGAATCTCCTGGTGCGTGGGCAATAAAAATTCGTCTGGAAGTGTGGCATCCACTCACTCTCTGCACTTTCTCTGGGAGCTACATTCCTGAGCTGCTGCTAATCAGCCATCTTGGATCTCTCTCCCCTGTTCCATTTTCATAGGATTTTTGTTTCATCTGTACAATACCTTTTTCTCTCCCCTCAATGGTGATGGTTTCCTAAGCTGTCTGTGATTTTGTCTGACAGTGTTGATTTCCAGATAGCTCGCCTGGAGCACGTTTGCTGTTTTTCTCATTGGTTCTTTAGCATCATCAGGATGGCTGACCAGGAGCTCTACATCCACGGGGAGTGGAGGCAGACAGGGAGCTGGCCATAAGGCAGGAGTGGCCTCCAAATGTCAGAATGGTAATGACTGCACACATGTGCCCTAATAACTCTAATTCTCTTCTGACGGTTGACTAAATTCCTAAGAGAAGAGCCCCCTGATTTTTTTGCCTGGGAATGAAATTCTTGGTATCTTAGAGAGAAGAGCCTCGGGGGAGGAGCTATTCAGAGACAGACGGTCCATCACCCCTTCATTCTTTTTGGTTCCCCTTTGCATCTAACTTTCCCATAGTACCTGCTCCACTGAGCTTCTACAGAATATCAACATTTTTGTTTCACATACACAGCTCAGAGTTGTCTTGTCTTTGCTTTGTTGAATCTGTCAACAGACTTTCTTTTTTATTTTCTAGAAATGTCTCAAAATCTCTCCTCCACTGATGTGATATGGGTTTAATTGTTTGCTATCATTTCATTGAGGTCTAGGGGGAGAGAATAGATAAGCATTTGTTCTAAATTTCCTATTTGAACCAGAAATCACAATTTGTATCTTTAAGTATATAAATGCACCAATTTTCTGTAGAAAATAGAATGTAGAACTATCTGAATAAGAGATTTTGAATATATTACTAGTCTTCAATGTCCTTTAGACTGGAAAACTTTGGCCTGAGATACTTTCTTGCAATGAATTGAAGCTAAGAAATCATATTGCAAACCTTCACTGACCTAGTTTTTTTGGTGAAGTTTTCCATATGGTATTTAATGTCTCCTATAAAATGTCAAATGCTGACTAAGTACACAATTGTAAAACACTCGCTACACCCAGTCTCAGATACAATGGAAAACTTCATAAGAGGCAAAAAAAAAAAAAAAAAAAAAAAAAAAAATAGAAGGAGAAGACGGAAGAGGGTAATGAACTCATGAGTCAGCCAGAAGAACGTCCTCTCTCAGAGATATGAACTCCACGTTTTCCATAAACATTTAATTTCCATTTGAACATCGCTATTGAGTTTACTATAATTACCTCTTTAGGAAAATGGTTCACTTTCTGACTGTAATTAGCTCCAGGAATATTTTTCCAATTTCAGTTTGAGTTTGCCCTCTGCTGTTGCCTTACTGTTCTTCAGATCTCTTCAATCTAAAGTCTGTTTTCCTCTCAAGTTAGACATTTTTTTTAGAGTTTTTCTATTTGAAATGTTTCTTTAACTAAATAAATTAGATCTCTTGACTTCTTCGAGTAGTTTCCCTCTCATATCAGTAGTTTATGTTTGTTTGTTTCTAGAATTTAAAGTTTCTCTTAATATTTTATCTCCCAAATTCATTTTTCATATAATGAATAAGCAAATCTTTTATCCAACTACAATATAGCACCATTAGAAATCTCTTGCCTTACTTTTCAGATCAGAATTGGGTGACTCTTTCTTTAACAATGTTTCAAACTGTATTCAATATGCTTCTAAGTATGTCTTTTGGGGTGAGTTCTTAAGGCAATTTTGAGAATCAGGTGCTATTTACTTTCTTATTTGAACTCTCTTTGTCCTGTGTAACCCATAAATTCTGCAAGGGTTAAATTATCAGCAGACGACTCATAGCTATTCATACAGACTTTAAGCCCAATCAGTCATCCATCCATCCAGTCATCCATCCATCCATCCATCCATCCATCAATCCATCCAATCATCCATCCATCCATCCATTCATCCATCTGACAGTTTTATTCCAGACACTATGCTAGGCACTTGGAAGCAGTAGCGAATTAAAAGTAATGAATTAAAAGCACTTGTTCTTATGGAACTAGCAATCTAGTTTCAACTGTGGTAATTCCAGCTGTGGTAATGCTATAGAGGAACAGCATGGGTAGGACTAATTCTAATGGGACTAGAGGGGTTTAAGAAAGCTTGCTTGAGATCAGAGATGAAATATACAAATACGTTTATTTGTGTATATGTATGTAAGTAACATTTAAGAGGTATTTTTGCCTTCAGAAACCATAGTTATGTGTGTGTGTGTTTTTAGTAACAGCTTTATTGAGATATATTTCACATATAATATCCACCAATTTTAAGAGTACAATTTCATGGCTTCGATGTATTATTAATTTTTTTAAATTGTGGTAAAATGTATATAACATAAAATTTGACATTAAAAAATTTGACCATTATGTGGTTATGTGGAAAAAATGGAATTTTAACTATTCTTAAGTGTACAATTCAGTACCATTAATTACATTCACAATGTATGCCACCATCACTAGTATCTATTTCCAAAACTTTTTCATCACCCCAAACTGAATCTCCATACTCATTAAATAATAACACCTCATTCCTCCTTCCCTCAACCCCTGGTAACCTCTATTCTACTTTCTGTCTCTATGAATATGTCTATGCTGGGTACCTCATATTAGTAGAATCATAATATTTGTCCTTTTATGTCTGGCTCATTTCTCTTAGGTAATATGCTTGAGGTTCATTAATGTTGTAGCATGTAGCAAAATTTCATTCCTTTTTATAGCTGAATAATATTCCATTGTGTGTCTATATAATACATTTTGTTTATCAGTTCATCTATTGATAGACACTTGGGTTGTTTCTACATTTTGGCTACTGTGAATAATGCTGCAATAAATGTTGGTGTACAAGTATCTGCTTAAGTCCCTGCTTTCAATGTTTTGGGTGGATACCTAGGAGTGAAATTTCTGGGTCATATGGTAATTCTGTAACTTTTTGAGGAGTGATTAAACTGTTTTCCACAGTGGCTGTACCTTTCTACATGCCCATCAACAATATATAAGGGTTCTAATTTCTCTCCAAACTCACAATAGTTGTTAATTTTATTTAAAAATTTTATAACTATCCTAGTAGGTGTGGAGTAGTATTTTATCTCTAACTTTTGGAGAAAATGCTAGGCTATTTTCCAGAATGGCTATATCATTTTGCATTTCCATTAACAGCGTATGTAGATTTTGATTTCTCCATATCCTTTCCAACACTTATTGTTACCTGACTTTTTGGGTCTAGCCATCTTAGTGAGTATAAAGTGGTATCTCATTGTGGTTTGAATTTGCATTTCCTTAATGACCAATGAATGTCTCTCCATGTGTTTAATGGCCATTTGCATATAACAGATCCTTGAATAATATTGTTTCATTCAATGTCATTTCATTATAATGTTGATGAGAAAAAAAAAATCAGTTCCCAGCCAGGACCACTGTCTGCCTGGAGTTTGTACATTCTTCCCACGTCTGCATGGTTTTTTCTGGCCACTCTGGTTTTCTCCCACAACCTACAGCTGTGCCCATTGAGTGAATTGGTGTGTCTGCATCGTTTCAGTCTGAGTGAGTGTGGGTGTGTGTATGAGTATGCTCTGTAATGGAATGGCATCCTGGCCACGGCAGGTTCCTGCCTTATTCCCTGAGCTACCGGGAGAGGCTTTGGCCCCCTGTGATCCTGAACTGGAATAAGTGGGTAAATAATGATCTTGGTTTCGTTGATCTTTTCTAAATGTGTGTAGAGCTCACATTTATTTCCATGTATAATATTAGAAGTGTCTTGGACTTTATTTAGAATTTTGGTGATGTTTTTGTGACCAGAAATATACCATAGAAACTTAACTCTTATTCATATCAATTAGCCCATAGTAAAATTGGTTTTGTTATATGTCATTTCTCTTAAAGTCACGGTTTCCAAGAACCTAACAACATATTAAATGAGGTCTTAACTGTGTCTTATTTAGAAGAATGTGTATTTAGTTCTTTTGCTTATTTTATAATTGGCTTATTTGTCTTTTTATTGTTGAATTGTAAGAATTTTAGAAGCAATAGTTTTAACTTCAAGGTACTGGGCAACATTTTGAAGAGGAGATCATCTTAATCCCAATGAAATAAAAGATGCCCATCTATGACCCTTTGGAAATTTTTATGAGTCTTTAAATACTACAAGGATTTATGGGGGTAATTAATTCCTTGCTTTGATTCCTTTCGGATATTCACATGAAGTCAAATTATCAATTCTGCAAAAGAAGAATATCATTTAATCCAAAGCAATAGTCAAATGGTTGTTTTATTGTGTCCCCAAACCACAACTTTATTATTTTTCTTGAGCCCTGAGCTGATTTTTTATTATTTTTGATTAATGTTTAATTTTTTTCTCAAATGTTTATATCTTTTTCCATTATGCATTCCTTCCTACTTGACTAGAACCATCAAGTTTTATAATTACATCTTTTATACCACTCCTAGGTCATGATCAATTTTGATTCATATCAAATTAACTCACATTTGATTAATGTCAAACGCATTCAAGGTTAATCAGAAATAGTACTTGGAATTTATAAAGCAGTTTCTACATACAAAGCAGTCTTCAGATAGTAACTAATTATACTTTATAATATACCTGAAAGATAGATTTATTATTAATAATGTTTGTCCTGATGTCAAATTCCATGAAGTACCCACTTGACATAAATATCTAATGTGATATAAGTTAATTGAGAAGAACCTTTGCTTTTCAACTTGCAGGCAACTGTTTATCCAGGTATCATATTACTAATCTCTTAGCAAATGGTTTTTTTCAAAAGCAATACATCAAAATGTTACTAAAACTTGATCAATTATACCTTGTTTTAATAGAGGAAACATGAATAAAAATCTGCCCTGTAGCATTTGATTTCGAGATAAAAAGAAGAGGAAATGATTCAATTTATTTTTTAAGTTTTAAACATAAATGCCTTGAGAAATGATTAACCTATTTAAAGCACTCTGAATTTTAAGTTAGTTATTGAATTCATACCAGTGGAACAAGTTCAATGAATCCTTAGAATAAGGGGACTGCTAGGAACCAAAAGAATTCGGTTCTAATTTGAACCTGGATGTTAAGTACTTTGGTAATGCCTGGGCAGATCTCCAAACCTTGACATTTTACTTATACAGTTGTGGGGGTGGTCACAGTAGGTCAGTTCCATAAGATGTATTAGATATCAATCCCTTCCCATAGGATTCTTTCTTGTGGTATGTACTCATGATTTCTGTGTGTGTGTGTGTGTGTGTGTGTGTGTGTGTGTTTGTGTGTATGTGTGTGTGTTGTAGTAGTAGTAGTAGTTTCCTACTGATGCATAACAATTAGCCTAAAATTTAGCAACTTAAAATATTTATTACCTCACAATTGCTGTGGGTCAGGGATCCAGGAATAGCATAGTTGGATAGTTCTGACTCACTGTCTCTGATGAGGTTACAACCAGTCTTAGTGACTAAGACTGAAATCATCTTAAAAAGTTGATAGATGCTTCCAAGCTCACGGATATGGTCGTTGGTAGAAAGATTTATTTCTTCCTTACATGAGCCTCTGCATAGGCTGCTCATAACATGGCAGCTGGCTTCTCCCAGAGAAAATAATGAGAGAGAGAGAGAGAGAGAAACCAAGATGGAAGCCAGTCTTTTACAACTGAATCTCAGAAGTGACACACCATCACTTCTGCCATGTTCTGTTGGTCACACTGACCAGACTTCATCCAATGTTATATGTACCTAAGAGTATGAATATCCATAGCCAGGTATCATTGAAGATCATCTTGGAGGCTGGCTATCATAATGCCAGTACATAGATACATGTATATATTTATGTGTATGCATTTATTTGTACATATGTGTATGTATGTAGGGGTATACATGCATATATTTCCTAACTGCAGAAATGGCTAAGAAGCAAAGACATGCCAGTAGTAATCAGCATACTTAGCATCCAGATTTTAGTCTTTAATATCAGTCCCCACTGAAAAAAATTAAGACTTTTCAGAGAAATAGCTGATTCCAGGGTTTGGGCAGGGTCAGGGTAGGTACAAGGTAATAGAGGAATATCCTGTTATTCCAGAAAGTAAAGAAGTACTCAAAAGCATGATAGAGGGATGTCACAAAGTCACAGAGGCCAACTGAATAGATTTACAACTGAATAAGTAAAATAATGAGTTATAAATTATTGAAAAATATGAACTCATGAGTCTTTACTAATGACAGACAGATGACTGGTAAATAGGTAGATAGATAGATAATAGCATATAAGTTACTTCTCTTGCTTAACACAGAATGACAAGAACTTCCTGGTAAATGTCAAGGGAATATTGGATTTGGGAAATCATCATTTGCAACCATGGTGGTAAAGACTGGTTTATATAAGAATCACCAATGCATGCTAAACCTAGGAAGAAATTTAGTGAGGAGCAGGATATTTGCATAGCATTAAAATACCTACCTACTGACATCTTATTGATTGCAACTGAGGGAAAGCCCCAGTAATTATAAAGTGGAGAAACTGGACAATACTTTGACCAGGTGATTAAAATTAGCATCATCCATGAGGGACAGATGCACACTGTGTGCTTCCAGGTAATATTTACTGTATTAGGCCATTTTCAACTGCTATGAAGAAATACCCAAGACTGGGTAATTTATAAAGAAAATGAGGCTTAAAGGACACAGAGTTCCACATGGCTGGGGTGGTCTCACAATCATGGCAGAAGGCAAAGGAGGAGCAAAGACACGTCTTACATGGTGGCAGGCAAGAGGGTTTGTGTAGGGGAACTGCTCTTTATAAAACCATCAGATCGCATGAGGCTTGTTTACTATCATGAGAACAGCACAGGAAACCCACCCCCATGAATCAATTACCTCCCACTGGGTCCCTCCCATGACATGTGGGGATTATGGAAGCTAAATTTCAAGATGAGATTTTGGTGGGGGCACAGCCAAACCACATTAGTCTGCCCCTGGCCCCTCCCAAATCTCATGTCTTCACATTTCAAAACCAATCATGCCTTCCCAACAGTCCTGCAAAGTCTTAACTCATTTCAGCCTTAACTCAAAAGTCCACAGTCCAAAGTCTCATCTGAGACAAAGCAATTCCCTTTTGCCTATAAGTACATAAAATCAAAAGCAAGTTAGTTACTTCCTAGATATAATAGAGGCACAGGCATTGAAAAAATACACCCATTCCAAATGAGAGAAATTGGCCAAAACAAAGAGGCTACCAGCCCCATGCAACTTCAAAATCCAGTGGAGCAGTCAAATTGAGAAGGAAGAAAGGAAGGAACCAGTTAGGCAGATAGCTAGGGCAGAGTTCTCAGTTGGAGTTCCTTTTCTGATGGAAGAGGCAGCCTGAAAGATCAAACTTCACACACAGATAAGTAAGCAAGGTCCAGCATAAAAGGATGCCTTCTGTGATCAGCAAGCTTCACATATATACAGTGGGCCTCAGTGAGCACATTCCTTTCCTTTTTTGGATATACCCAGATAAGGAAGCTTACACAGGGGGAGATTTATTTGGAACATGTCTGCAGCTGCAAAGATAAGAGGAGCTATATTGGGCTAGGCACCTCTGCAATGAAGAATTCTGCCCCCTAACACATGCACAGTAAGGGAGGTTGAACAACATGGAGTAACTCTGGTCAAGAGCCCACATGCACACTATGTGGGCAGGTTGAGGGCTATCAGAAATTCACACCTTATGCAAATGGTATACCTAGTCCTAACCAGTTTTTTTTGCTCCTTATGTAAATGAAACACTCCTCCCCCACTAGCTTGTTGATAAAAGCCTTTGTATTCAACTGTAAAACGGCAACCCTTTTTCAGGATCCCTCTCTGTGACAGAGAGCTTTCTCTCTTTTTTTCACTTATTATACTACTGCTCTAACCTCTCCCTTGGAATTTGTGTTCCTTGATTTCCTTGGTCATGAGACAAATTACTATGATTCCTCAGGCAATGAGGCTATTTCAAAATCTTAAAGCTCCAAAAGGATCTCCTTTGACTCCATGTCTCACATTCAGGGCATGCTGATGCAAGAGGTGGGCTCCCACAGCCTTGGGAAGCTCCACCCCTGTGGCTTTGCAGGGTACAGCCCCCTCCTGGCTGCTTTCACAGGCTGGTGTTGAGTGTCTGTGGCTTTTCCAGGTGCACAGTGCAAGCTGTCAGTGGATCTACCATTCTGGGATCTGGAGGACAGTAGTCCTCTTCACAAAGCTCCACTAGGCAGCACCCCAGTGGGGACTCTGTGTGGGGGCTCAAACCCCACATTTCTCTTCCACACTGCCCTAGCAGAGGTTCTTCAGCAAACTTGTGCTTAGACATCCAGGCATTTACATACATACTCTGAAATCTAGGCAGAGGTTCCCAAACCTCAGTTCTTGACTTCTGTGTACCACCAGACCCAACATCACATTTAAGCTGCCAAGACTTGGGGTTTGCATTCTCTGAAGCAACGGCCTGAGCTCTATGTTAGCCCCTTTTAGCCACAGCTGGAACACAGGGCACCATGTCCCAAGGTTGCATAAAGCAGGGGGGCCCTGCACCTGACCCACAAAGCCATTTTTCCCTCCTAGGCCTCAAGACCTGTTATGGGAGGGGCTGTCCTGAAGGTCTCCGACATGCTCTAGAGACATTTTCCCCATTGCCTTGGCAATTAGCATTTGGCTCCTCATCACTTATGCAAATTTCTGCAGCCAGTTTAAATTTCTTTCCAGAAAATGGGTTTTCCTTTTCTATTGCATTGTCAGGCTGCAAATTTCCCAACTCTTATGCTCTGCTTCCTCTTGAATGCTTTGTCACTTAGAAGTTTCTTCCACCAGATACCCCAAATCATCTCTCCCAAGTTCAAAGTTCCACATATCTCTAGGGCAGGGGCAAGAAGCCACCAATTTTTTTGATAAAGCCCAACAAGAGTCACCTTTTCCAGTTCCCAACAAGTTCCTCATCTCCATTTGGGACTACCTCAGACTGGACTTTATTGTCCATATCATTATCAGCTTTTTGGTCAAAGCCATTCCAACAATTCTCTAGGAAGAATTTCCCACATTTTTCTGTCTTCTGAACCCTCCAAACTGTTCCAACCTCTGCCGGTTACCCAGTTCCAAAGTTGCTTCCACATTTTTGGGTATCCTTACAGCAGTTCCTCACTACCTGCAACGTCTGTATTAGTCAGGGTTCTCTAGAGGGACAGGACTAATAGGATAGATGTATATATGATAGGAAATTTATTAAGGAGTATTGACTCACACAATCACAAAATGAAGTCCCACAGTAGGCCATCTGCAAGCTGAAGAGCAAGGAGGCTAGTCTGAGTCCCAAAACCTCAAAAGTAGGGAAGCTGACAGTGCAAGTTTTCCATGTCAGAAACCTAATGTGATCGCTGAAAATGATCTTTCTATCCTAATAGTGAAACAAAATTTCCCCTGATTCCTTGGTGGGACTTATTAAAAAGGTGGCTTGTTTACTCAGCCTGCAGCTCTCAATCCCTCACGGGATGAGGAGCATGCAGGTGAGCAGGTGCAGGGGCCTGGATGAGTGCTTCTGGGTACTCCTGGGTAGGTTGGGAACTGAGCAGAACTTCATGGGGCCCCATGGCAGCATCTAGGGGAGTACCCGTGATTCTCAGAGCCCCGGAACACATGTGTTACAGTGCACTCTTTTAGATTTGCTGTCCACGGATGGTTTAAGGGTTTAACAGCTCAGTGTGACAGCCTTCTGTATCCTGAGCTCTTGTTCAGCATCCAGAAAGAATCAGGTTGCACAAATGAATTGATGATGGTAAATGCAGGGGATTTTATTGCTAATGAAAGTGGCTCTCAGTGAGATGGAGAGCTGGAAAGGGATGAGCAGGAAGCTGGTCTTCCCCTGGAAAAGCAGCTTCACTTCAGAGGGACAACTTGACTCCAGAGGGACCTCTTCTCCGAGGTCCTGCCGTCAAGCCATCCCTCTGAGGTCAAGCTGCTTCTCTCCAACATCCAGCTGTTTCTTCTCTTCTCTCCTTCTCTGCCACGCTTACTGCCAGTGGAGCCTGGGGTTTTTATGGGTACAGGATGAGGGGCAGGGCAGGCCAGGGTGGTTTTGGAAAAGGCAACATTTGAGCGGGAAAAGTGGGATGTAAAATTCTCACTTTGGGCTGCGGGTCCAGGCTTGAGGGTGGGGCCCTTGCTGGGGAACTGCCCTCTTCTACCCCCGTATTTCCCTGTCTCCTATTCATATCAATACTATGAAAGAGTTAAACAATTTCACTAAACATATATCTTACCGTCATGAGGAATTAAGGCCATTACTACATGTGGTCTAATTTTTCTAGCTATAGCCCCCACCATTTGCTAATTAACTGCCAAAAACAGTTTTATTTACAGAGTGTTACACCTGCTGAACACCAAATAAGACATAATACCAACCCAAAAAGTTGGTTGTCTTAATGCCAAGACTGTCTTTTCTTGTGTCATATGAATTCTATTTGGGCCATTCTATAAAGGGCATTCTTCAGAAAGAAAACAATATTTCAGTAAACACAGGATTGAATTAGAATTTGAATAACCACAATCTTTAACTGATTCCTAGAATTTCTTAGAGTAATGGAACTGGTATTGAAAGAGACTCTGTAATTTCCTACCAAAATTTTTGCTTTTTTAGTAATTTGCTTTTTATTTTATTTATTTATTTTTTTGAGATAGAGTCTCACTCTGTCGCCCAGGCTGGAGTGCAGTGGTGCGATTTCAGCTCACTGAAGCCTTCGCCTTCCAGGTTCCCAAGTAGCTGGGACCACAGGCATGCGCCACTACACCCAGCTAATTTTTTGTATTTTAGTGGTGACGGGGTTTTGCCATGTTGGTTAGGCTGGTCTCAAACTCCTGACCTCAGGTGATCCGCTCGCCTCAGCCTCCCAAAGTCCTAGGATTACAGGCATGAGCCACTGCGCCCGGACATAATTTGCCTTTTTAGTAACAATGATAACTCAGTAGGAACATAAATAGTCACTAAAAGTCAGCACACAACACAAAACATAACAGAACAGAATACCTGGATTGATTTTTTTTAACTGAATTGTACTACGTGCATTGACTTCTCTGACCTGCCAGCCCCTTAAGGCTGGATAAGATCCCTCATGCACCCACCATGCTTCTGACCTATTTTTATTTGCAAGCCATGTCAGGTTTATTTGAAAGGACAGAAATTCATGGGCATATTTTTTAAATTTTATCCTTTTATTTTGGAAATAATATATTCACTTGGTTCAATATCTAAAAGGTACAGAAAGATATGTAATGAAAAGTATTCTTTGAACCTCAGTTCCCAAGCCACCCAGTTGCTTTCTGTAGAGCAATCAATAATGTGAGTTTCTCTATTTATTTATTGAGCCTCATGTATCGATGGACTTATGTTGAGGTTTGTGTAAAACCTGTTTGAGTATTTGGATGTATCTGTGTGCTAATATTCAATAAGTATTAACCTTCTCTGTGTAACATGTTCTCTAATTGGTGTAGTGAACAAAGCTGTGCTAATATCTCTCTGTCCTCCAACTTGACATTCTAGAAGACAGGAAGCAAGAAAACAAGCAATAATAATAATAATGAATTTCTGATCTATTTCTCTAGGTATATTTTGTGCATATACAAGCAGATATAATATATAATCTCCCCCCTCTTCTGTGGATAATAGTGTGCTATATACACTGTCCTGTACCCTGTTTTTATTTTCACCCAGCAATATATCTTGGAGATGATTCGATATCAGTGATATGAACAGGAGGCAGGGAAATGTTGGGGTAGAGGGAGGGCGGTTGCCAGTTAGGGCCTCACCCTGAAGCCTGAACCCGCAGCCCAAAATGAGAACTTTACATTCTTGTTTTCCTGCTCAAATGTTGCCTTTTCCAAAACCACCCTTGCCTGCCCCACCCCGCATCCTATACCTATAAAAACCCCAGCCTATACTTGGAGTGGTGCAGCAGAGAAGGAGAGATATTGGAGAGAAACAGCTTTACTTCAGAGGGATAGTTTGACGGTGGGGCCTCAGAAGAGTTCGACCAGGGATGGCCAAACTCCAGGGGAAGACCACCTTCCCCGCTCCATCGTCTTTCCATCTCTCCATCTCACTGACAGCCACTTTCATTAGCAATAAAATCTACATTTCCCATCTTCAACTTGTTTGTGCGACCTGATTCTTCCTGACACTGAACAGGAGCTCAGGATACAGACGGCTGTTAAACTGAGCTGTTAAACACTTAGGGTGTCCACAGACAGCAAAGCTAAAGCGCACACAGTAACACATGTCCTCTGGAGCTCTGTGGGTCGTGAGTATCCCCCTAGATGCTGCCACAGGGCCCTACAAAATTCTGTTTCTGCCATCGCCCAGAAGTACTTGTCCTGGCCCCTGCACCCACTCACCTGCATGCTTCCCCCCTGTGAGGGGTTGAGAGCTACAAGCTGAGTAAATGAGTCACCTCCTTCATGAGTCTTGTGAAGTGGTCAGGGAAAATTTCCTGTTCCATCAGCTCAGAAAGAATATTCCCATTCTTTTCTGGGGCTAAGGGTATCTTGTTGTTTGACTTTAGTATTATTTTACCAGTCCACTACTGGCAGACAGTTAAGTTGCTTTTCATCATTTGCTCATGCTTTTCATCTTTTGCTCATGCGACACTGCCGCACATATCCTTGTATATGTGTCAATTTACAAATGCTTGAACATGTCTATAGATTAAATTTTTAGAAGTAGAATTGCTGGGTCAAAGAAAATCCATTTGTAAATGTGATAGATATCATCAAATTGTCCTCCATAACAGTGGTACCAATTCACATCTCTCTGTAATATAGAAAATCTTGAAGAGATTTGATTTTGCCACATAGTGGTAACAATCTTCTGACCTTGAACAATCTGATAGACAAAAAGTTCTGTTTCAGTAAAGTATTATTTATATTTCTCTTCAAATGAGATTGCACATTGTCATATATATTTAAGACCCTCTTGTACTTCTTTTTTCTGTGAGCTATAATATAAGTTCATGTCCTTTGCACATTTTTTTCTTGGGTTATAGATCTTTTTCATTTTGATTTTAGGAGGTTTATATATAACCTATATAACTATATATAATTATATATAGATTAGGAAAATTAATCCTTGGTCTATGATATGAGCTGCAAATATTTTTTCCAAGTTTGTTATTATAGAGCATGTCTTATATTACCTATATTTACATTTTATTGAGGTGTAATATACATGCAAAGTGAAGACACCCATGTATCCACCACACAGATAAGAAATAAAATATTTTCAGCAGTCACAGACCTATTTTTAATTGCAACAAGTTCAACAAATCTTTCAAATAGATGAATCATTTTGGACAGATTAGAGACCATAGACAGTTATCATTTTAATTTTGATTAATTCTCATTATTTATTTAGTAGGATTGTTTGGATAGTAATATAAAAAAGTCATATTTTATACCTAAGCAGAAAATTGTAGGGAATAATGATTTTTTTTGGCTTGACTGCTTATGTTAACACCCTCCTACTCATATTCTCCTTTGATAAGGTAAAACACACCCTACAGTAAGTGCTATGAAAGGAGCCTTGAAGAACATTAATTTTTGATGGGCCCTAGAAGGATGATTCACCATTTTGCTCTTGGAGCAAAGATCTAGGGATGTTCCACTGAACTCTTTGCTAATGATTACTTGAGGGTTTCTGATACATTTTAAATAATGTGGAAGATTTTCTTGTTTGGGTCAATGATTCATTCAAATGCTCATTTCCTCTAAATGTTCTAAATGATTGTCCATTGAAACATCTTTTCAAGTTCAGCACTGAGAGTCTTTGGCAGCAACACTCAAACAATTTCAAGACTCAGCACACAGCATCAAAAAGGCCTCTTTCAAGTATCTTAATTTTAAAAGGCATGCAGAAATTTTGACTTAGACCATAACTAATAGCTATTAAAAGAAGAAATCTTCTTTGAATAAATGTACTCCAGCCATAATCTCAGATTGGTACAATTATATTTTGTCTTCCTGTTATAACTTCATTTTTAATAAGAAATCTCACACCCAACCCAGATGAGAAATACCTAACTTTATAGCATATTGGTAGCCCATGAAAATCACAAATGAGGAACAAAAAAGCTCCAAGTCAGGCAATCCAAGTAAGCTATCCAAGTACAATGTCTTCTGGCCTAAGTGTTTTCAGTTCTGATTTTTGCCTTAGGTGGTAACCCTGGAGAACCATGAAGAAAATGTATTAATTCTGTAAATTTAGGTGGGATTTTTTTTTGGCTGCTTTACACAGGAAACACACCAAAGACTCCTTTCTTGCCCACCATTATTGTTAAACTGCCATGCCCTTTGTGTACTAAGACTTTCCAAAATTATGATGAAATTGGAAAATCAAGGGTACAGTGATTAAGAGAATAACTAGAAACTATGATTTATGTGAGAATTTTTGACAAGGATAGAGCTTCTCCTGCTGTGAGAGATTTTCACCTCTCTCTTTTTAGCAAGCAGAATGTGAAATAGCGGGGAGCTTGAAACCCTCTGATCATCCCCAGGACAAGAATAGCATTATCCCGTGGTGATATTCAAATATGTACTCTGTGTGAGTGCTCTGAATAGCTGAGAGCGTCTTGCAAACAAGTAAGAATGGGACAAACATCACCTTTTTTGAAACTAGTTCAATATTTCATAATACCCAATTCATCTCAGTCAGATTTGATCAAGGACCATGTCTTTGCAAAATACAAAGGCAGGCAATGCTTTTCATTGATATCATTCTGTTTGGCATCCTTTGCCACATTGTTTGCACTCACAACCCAGCCCAAAGCACTGAGAACCCTTAGCCAAACTTCTACTAAAACACCTGCTCTTGGCTCCACCATTAGGAAGCAACAAGGTAAAAGAAATGCTGAACAGATATCTGGGTTTTTATAGTCCTGACTCTGCAGCAAAGTAGATGTCAAAGTAGTTTCTCTCTGCTATTTCTGTCTCAGTGATCTCTAAGTACCCCAGATCATCAGCATTCTGTATTGTACACTAAAGTTTAAGTGACTGACAAACTGGTTACTTTATCCCTCCCAATGTAAGCTCAAAACCTGCAAAAAAATCTTCCCTCCATGTCAGCCTGCTTGTTGGAATTGTTAGAAAAGCAGATAAAGCAAGGAGGCATCACAGAGGCATGCAGAAAGAGAAATGTTGAAAAGAAGACATCAGAGGTTGTATTGGGCTATTTTTGTTGCTTCTGCTCCAAAAGATGCCAGTACAAACTGGAGGTGGCTAGAAGCTGGGTTATATAAACATATGGCTTACATGTTGCCAGGCTAAAAATATTTTATTGGCCCAGATTTCTATAGCTCTGATATTTCTTTTGATCCTCTACTGATACTAATAGTAATCTTCCACTTATCAAAATTTCACCCAAATAACTGGCATAAAGACAGACATATAGATTGCTGGAATAGATAGAGATCTCAGAAATAAACCCTCATACACATAGTCAAATGATTTTCAGCAAGGGTGCCAAGCCCATTCAATGAGGGAAAGGAAAGTCTTTTCAACAAATGGTGTTGGAATAACTGGATCCACATGCAAAAGAATGAAGCTAGATCCTTATCTAACTCCATATACAAAGATTAACTCAAAATGGATCACAAAGTTAAATATAAGACCTAAAACTAGGTGATGGGGAGGAAGGCAGCAAATCACACTGCCATGTGTGTACCTATGCAACAATCTTCCATGTTCTTCACATGTACCCCCAAACCTAAAATGCAATAAAAAAAAAAAAAGACCTAAAACTATAAAACTCAAAAGAAAATATAGGGCAAAATCCTCACAACATTGGATTTGTCAATGATTTCTTGGATATGACACCAAGGACACAAGCAACAAAAGACAAATAGACATTGGCCTTCCCTAAAATTAAAAACTTCTGTGCATTGATGGATGTCATTAACAGAGTGTAAAGGCAACCTACTGAATAGGAGGAAATACTTACAAATAGTATATCTAATAAGGGATTAATATCCAGAATATAAAGGAAAACTCCTGAAGCTCAACAACACAAAAACAACCAGATTCAAAATGGGCAAGGAACTTGAATAGACATTTCACAGAAGAAGATATATAACTGATCAACAAGCACATGAAAAGATGCTCAGTGTCACTAATTACTAGGGAAATACAAATCAAAACCACAATGTGATACCGTCTCACACTCATTTGGATGACTACTATCAATAAAACAAAATAACAAGGTTTGGCGAGGATGTGGAGAAATTAGAACACTGTGCACAGCTGATAGGAATGTAAAATGGCATAGTCAATATGGAAACCAGTATGGTGTTTTCTCAAAGATTAAAAATAGAATGACAGTATGATCCAGTAATTCTACTTCTGAGTGTATATCCAAAGAATTGAAAGTAGGGTTTCAGCCAGATTCAGTGGCTCATGCCTGTAATCCCAGCAAACTTGGGAGGCCAAGGTGGAAGGATTACCTGGGGCCAGGAGTTCAAGACCAGACTGGGCAACATAGCAAGACCAGCCACTGCAACATAACAACAAGCTCTAAAAATTAAATAAACTTACCTGGGTGTGATGGCCATGCATCTGTAGCCCCAGCTACTCAGAGGCTGGGGCGGGAGGAACCCTTGGGCCCAAGAGTTGGAGATGCAGTGAGCCATGGTCACTCCAGCCTGGGAAACAGATCGAGACCCAACTCTAAAAAAATTGTCAAAAACATAAGGAAAGGTCTGAAAGGGATATTTGTACATTCGTTTTCATAGAAATATTCAAAACAGCTAAAACATGAAAGCAACTCAAGTGACCATCAACAGAAGTGGATAAGCAAAATGTGATATATACATACAATGAAACATTATTCAGCCTTGAAAAGGAAAGGAATTGTGATATATGCTACAACATGGTTGAACCTTGAGGACATTATGCTAAGGAGAATAGCCAGTCATAAAAAGACAAATACTATGTGATTTTACTTATCTGAGGTACCTAGAGCAATCAAATTGATAGATACAGAAAGTAGAACGGTGACTGCCTAGGGCCAGCAGTGGAGGTGAGAGGGTGCATTGTTATTTAATGGGTATAGAGTTTCAGTTTTGAAGGATGAAAGAGCTCTGTAAACTGGGCTGGTGGCTCACGCCTGTAATCCCAACACTGTGTGAGGCCAAAGTGGGTGGATCACCTGAGGTCAGGTGTTGGAGATCAGCCTAGCCAACATGGAAAAACCCTGTCTCTACTAAAAAATACAAAAATTAGCGGGGCATGATGGCACGTCTCTGTAATCCCAGCTACTTGGGAGAGTGAGGCATGAGAATCGCAAGAACCCAGGAGGTGGACGTTGCAGTGAGCCAAAATCATGCAATTGTGCTCCAGCCTGGGCAATAGAGCAAGATTCAGTCTCAAAATAAAAATAAAAAGCTCTGGAGATAGTGATAATGGTTGCACAACAATATGAATGTACTTAATACCACTGCACTATACACTTAAAATAATTAAGATGATCAATCTTATGATAAGTGCATTTTACCACAATAAAAAATATTGAAGAAAAAAATTTCACCTAAAGAATCTGCAAATTAATTTTAACCGGGTAGGAGATATTCTTTGAACTTCAGACCACACATTCCTTTAACAGGCTATGAAATCCACATTGTTCATTAGAAGTCAACACTATATGTTCATCCTATAGCAGATGTTCCACAAATATTGGTTGAATAAAGACAAAAATGTTGGTTGAAAGGTTTTTTTCTTCTTTCTTACTCATTTTTTCCCCCTTTGCTTAATGAAAGAAGAAGAAATTAAAATCTGATTTCAGTAGTGTTAGAAAAAGGGATAGTCACAGGAATTATTCATCATGCTGCAATACTCAAAGCTAGCAGCTGTGAGGAAAAGATTTTTAATGGCCACTGATTTGAATTCTGAAACCATCTTCTTCTAAGATAGAAGTCCTCAGCCCAGCTGCACACTTAAATAATCTGTGCCATTTGAAAACAATGCAGATGTCCAGGTCCTACCATAGAATAACTAAGCCAGTTCCTAAGAATTAGTATGTTTCATAATGACTCCATATGTTTGTAATGCACAGTGCCATTTCTAAGAGCAACATATTTCCACAGATGATTTAAGAGACGTTGGAAAACAATTATTACTACAATGTGAAGAATAAGCTAGAGAAATTTTAAGCTATGGTAGCACAACAATTTAGTATAAACTATTGAAAAAGCTATCAAATTATCTTTTTCAGTCCGTGACTTATTTGCTTATTTCTATTTTTCTTTTTCCTTATGAGTTAATTTGAACAATTGTCCTTATATGTTGTTCTGCCCCATTTCCTGAATCCATACCAAGGAGACAGTAACAATATTTGCAGTCTATATCACTTGGTGACACTTGTGCTTTGGCCAAGTCACAACTTTAGCACACTTCCTGTTCAACAATCTATGCCCTAAAAAATAATAACTATTGTTTATCGAATGTTTACTGTATGCCAATGTGCTATTCTAAGTGCTTTATATACATATACTAACCTTCATTACAATGCTATGAGTTAGGTACTATTATGATGCCTGTTTTGCATGTGAGAATTCAGACATAGAAGGGTAAAGTCACTAAGTGGTGGAGTTGGGAGTCCATCCCTAGTTGTTCAGCAAGCAAGTCTCTGGCTGTCTCCAGATCCATTCCTCTTCACTGACCCTAGAGTGCCAAAGTCCCAGCATATCTTGCAGCTGAGCCGACCCTCAATCAACAACTTGATGAGTGTATTTCATTAGCAGTAGCCACTGACATTAATAATATTAATACAATTAAATTCTCACTGTGCCATGCATGGTTACAAAGCCCTTTATATATACTATCTCATTTGATCCTCACAATAACTGCATTAGCTAATATGATAATTAGCTCTATTTCTTCACAGGTAATGAAACAATAGTACAAAGAGATAAAAATAAAATAACTAGCCCCAAATCACAGAGGTAGAGGGGGCAGAGTTGAACTCAACATTAGGACTCTGACTCTGTTACCCACCATGCTATACCACGTCTTAAAAAAAAAATGTTAAATATCTGTACATAATTTAGCAACTGTAATAAAGAGCTATAGTTTGGCATTTAGGTTTTCTTTAATGTAGACTTTGAAAATTCAAGATTCATGATATGAATTTCTTTGTATTTCTGGAAACACAGGATCCGTGTTCTCATCAGCTGGTGGCAATTCCCTTAATTGTAAGAAAAGTATTTGAGTAAACCTGTACACAGAACAAGAAAATCTAATCTGTGGTGTGCAGTAGGCCACTCTCATGGTGTGCAATAGGCCACTCTTATTGGCTTACATTGACTAAAGAAAGCTAATTATATGCAGCTTTCAGCTCAAAAATATCACGGGTAGCTTGAAACCAACCACTGTGAATGAGTGTATTTACACCATGGAAACTGGCAAATGCTACAAATCAGAACCCCTCTTCCCTACTCAAAGAGCCAGTTGTTAAACATTTATGAGGACACTACTGCCTAAAGTTATAAAATAATGAAAAATATTTTAGTAATTTAAAATGAAGGAGCCTATTGTCATTTTTGGAAGTTATTAGCATTGTACTTATTTTTAATTGAAATTTTCCTTATAGGAAATTAAAGAGAAAAATTCATTTAGTTTTAAAAATGTCATTAAATGTCAAGTGCTTTATCTGTTAACTTGGTTCAGCTTGAGAGTAGCTATTGAAGATGGTTTTACTCTCATTTTTGCAACTGACATATTATCTTGGCCACTGGCCAGGGAACTTACGTATGATTTCATCTTACAAATAGCAGTACATATTAGAACATTAATTTTTGTGCTGGGCACGGTGGCTTACACCTGTAATGATAGCACTTCGGGAGGCCAAGGTGGGCGGATCACAAGCTCAGGAGATCGAGACCATTGTGGCCAACATAGTAAGACCCCATCTCTACTAAAAATACAAAATTAGTGAGGCATGGTGGCACATGCCTGTAGTCCCAGCTACTTGGGAGGCTGAGGCAGGAGAATTGCTTGAATCTGGGAGGTGGAGTTTGCAATGAGCAGAGATTGTGCCACTGCACTCCAGCCTGGTGACAGAGGAGACTTTGTCTCAAAAAAAAAAAAAAGAAAAGAACATTAATTTTCTAACTCCTTCTGCCTTTGTTTAGATTTATATAACTAAATAATTGAAATACTTCAGATGTGCTACCTTGAAAGGAGTAAATATGAAATATCTGAAATGAAGTAGCATAGACATGGCTTGAACCCTTGCTTTTCAAGACAAGCATATGTTTGAGTTTTAGAGTAATTCTTCCTCCTTCTGTTTAATTAAATGGAATGTTTCATCAATTTATGTGAATTTATATGACATTTCAAAAATTCAATATATATAATTGCTGCTGAATACCTCCCTCAGCACTACCACTTTAACCCCATCCTGTCCCCTGAAGATCTAGGACTCATCCATCCATCTGGGATGTCAGGATTAGCATTTGTTAGTCATGGGCTGGAACTGGTTACTCTACTGAAGATACCTCAGCATACCAACATCTAGAGTGATAATTCCATGGAGGAAAGCTGAGGTTCAAGGACATTGAGAGGAGTTGAAGCAGGTCTGACAGAATTGGGATTCAGATCTAGGTCCACAAGGTCAGGAGTTAGCAAGGTAATTATCCAAACTCCAGTAGGGACTTTTAACTCACCTTGTGTTCTGAAGGTTTATTTTACAAACATGTTCAAAGAGGATTAAAAGCCTAGGTTCAATTTTATGGTCTCCCTGTAGGATGAAACTTCTGTGAAGGTGGTCTTTGTCTAGCTCTTTCTTGTATCTCCAGCATGTGAAACTCTGCCTGCCCCATAGTCAGTGGTCACATTTAGTCATCGTAAAGATTTGTGGAATGAATGAATACAGACCTGGCCCTATTGTCAAGCAGATGAGTTTTTTATTTTTAACCCTCCTATCTGGTTATTTTATTTCTTTAGTAACTGTTTACCTCAAGTGTGCAGAGGGAACTTTTTTTCTCTTCAAAAATTATAGCATTTTTCCTAAAAACTGTTCTGCAGCATACTAGTTCTGAGAGATACTACTGCAAAAGTCTTAACAATTAAAAAAAATGGAAAAATGATGAGTTAAAGAAAATTCAAAAGGATCATTTAATGCTGGACTTCTCAGAGCTCTTACTGTGCTACTCTGCATATTGAATCTCTAAAGAGAGGAGAGATAGCATGTCAGGTTTTCCAAAGATAATTTGCCAAGGATCCCAAAATAGAGAGCAACTTGGGACAGGTGTTCCGAGGGGAAAAAATAATTGGAAATTTTTGTCTAGAAGACTAGACGTTTCTACAATGGTAACCTATCTAAATCAATGCGTATGGAATTTCATCCATGATCTGACTCTTGACCTGCTACGTACTCCACTAAAATTTACATCATTTTAATCCATTTCCACCAGCGTCTGCCAGGGAACTGACAAATTTGATAAATTATATTGAGGTAAAATGTTAGTGCCTGCTAAGAGCTTTCTTGCTTCTCTGAGGCTGCATTGATATTGCAAGGAAGCATCAGGTGGCCCCAGACAAGGAGTCAGCCAGTTCAGAATTTCAGGCAGGATCAATCAATGGAATAGAAGTAGAAAGTGGGCTGAAAATGAGGAATAATGTGGCTTAGAGACAAAAGGTTTTTGGTACCCCCTTAAATCATACCCTTTAGAGATCCTCTCTTCTCTGTTCATAAACAGCAAGTTAGTTATAACCCCTGGTGTCAAACTGGTTGGGGGAAGTGCTGTTTTTTTTACTTCGATATCAGAGTGAGATATCAGTAGAGTAACCAACTATCTCAAATTTCCCCAGATTGAGGGGTTTGTCAGGACTTAACAGTACTAAAACCAGGAAAGGGTATGGAAGCTGGCAGGGGTAGATTAGAGCTACTTGCCTTGTCGTCTGCTTTTCCTCATTTCCCAGTCTCTCTAACCTACTGCAATGTGTGTCTGGGCTTTCTATCATTATATTTTATCTCACTTTCTTTTACCTTTTGTTTTGTTTTGCTTTCCTGGTATTATTCCCTAATCTTTTCATGAAAAGTAAGAATAACATCCAAAATTTACTGTGTGTCATACCTGTGCTATAGACTTTATATACATTATTTTTGTCTAATTTTCACAATGCCTTAGGATGGAAGTAATAAATTTATCTCCATTTTATGGATGATGCAGGTTAAGCAACTTGCCCAAAGTCATTTAGATAACAGAAGATGAAATTAGTATGCAAACCCAGGTTATCTGGCTCTGAGCCAGTATTACTAAACCCTGACCTACCCACCTGTCTCTGTGGCTTCCCAAGGTTTGAGAGAAACCTAGTGAGACTTTGCAACCATTGGCTGTCATCATCAGGTGAGATGTATCTGAATGTTGGAAAAACTATGACTAGTCTGTCAGATATTTGTATTAGACTCAGAGCTATTTCGATAGCTGAATTCCTCTTTGCTCTCTGGCTAGTCCTTCTCAGTTTCATTTGTACACTTTGCCTCTCACTAGTCATTATATGATGGGATTCCTCAAGTTTCATTCCTAGCCCTCTCCTCTTTTCACTCTTTACTCTGTTCTCAGGCCATCTGATCTCTGTACATGTCTCACAAATTTACATCTTCCAAGCTTCCCAGACCCATACGTCCAGCTGGCCCCTTGCCCTCATTTTGGATGTCCCGAAGATTCCTTTTCACCAAACACATTCAGAATCAAAATAAATGAGCTCCTCCCTGTGCTTGCTTACCTGTACTTAGAAAACCTGGTTTGTTCCAGTGTTCTCCATGTTATGGCTGCTATGTTTTCCAGTTATGCAAGCTGGAAACCTGAGAGTAATCATCATCATCCCCTCATCTAAATCCACGACAAATAGTATTAGTCTCTCCAGGGTAACTTATAAAATTTCCTTATAGATCTACCCACATCTATCCTGGCTTTCTTACAATTGTTTTTTATTACAGCCAGAGCAATCTTTTAAAAAATATATCTGACCATATCAGTGGGGTTGTTCACTTTCAATATCCTTGCTTCATTTCACACCAAAATTATCCAACTGTATTAGTCAGCATGAATTGGATGGAACAATCAAGTTAAATAATTTGAAGAGAGTTATATAAAGAAGTAGGCAGTGTCAATGTTGTGTGGAGCTAGTAGCAAGGAGATACGGGGACCATTCAAAGCCTGAAGGGGCAAGAGTTACCATAACCAGGAGATGTAAACTGTATGGAAATGTTGCCTGGCAGGAGCCACAACCTTGAGTAGAGAAACACAGATAACCCAAGATGACCTGTCAGGGAGCATGCTGTGGAAACAAGTACTCATACTCATTCATCTCATATGCAACTCATTTCCTTCTACCCATCCTAGTGCCTGTCATTGACTGAAGTCAACTGCAAGTCAGAGGTAAGAGACCACTGTGGAAATGCATGAGTCTCCAGGAGCTGAAGCAGCAAGAGGCCAGAAAATGGGGAGGCGCAGTCAGAAGCTAGCCAGGATACCTACTAAATCAGAGAGAAATTTTTAATATAAAAAGAGAACCAGCACAAAATAAAAACACCTAAGCAATCATAACCACGAAATATGAACCTCAGATGAAATAATATCTACTTGATATTTGGTGTGTAGTTCTAGAACAGAGCTTCCCAAGTTTACAGAGTTCCATTTTTCCACTGGTCATAACTAATGGTTATACTTGCTTGTATGGTCACACCAAAACCTTTTTACCAAACAATGGATACACCCTCACATCTGAGTTAGTCAATCCAACTCAGAATGTTCTTTCTAACTAAACTTGTTGTAACCAGTTTGGAGATTGTCCCTGAACAACCCTCCTCTCCTTTTCTTTACTACTCTACTATGAAAGAATTCCCTTCATTTTTATTCTAATCCCTATGAAAGAATTCCCTTCATTTTTATTATAATAAAGGAAAAGTCTGTCGGGTTTTTTTCTTAACCTGTTAGATATGTATTATTATTCTCTATTTAATAATTATAAAATATAGCTATGAAAACAAAAATTATTATATAAACACATTAACACTGAAACAAAGTGAGTTGTTTAGATTAAATTGACATACCCCTAATAAAATCTAGCAGATGTTTTATAAATATCTGCCTGCTATTTAAATGTGAGATTCTTATGGGAAATTACTATTTGTGCTGACTCCAATACATATTTAGAATGTTTAGGAAACTTTCAAGACTTTTACTTGCAGAAATTTGGCAGGTTTCTTATCCTGAAAAACTCCCCTGCTCCACCTAGAAAAGCTGCATATGGTAGAATAAACATCTTTTAAAATGCGTAGATGAGGCCAGGTGTGGTAGCTCATGCCTGTAATCCCAGCTATTGTGAAGGATGCAAATCAGAGATAAGCAGGTCCACACACATCTGTGTCTTTCCTCAATGTCAGACTTTTATTAATGCTATTTCAATTACAAAAGACAAGAGCTCCATGGATTTTCCAAGAAGGCAGTTCTTCCTAGTACTTCCTGTTCACTCAGTAGTCAGATCCACAGGCTTAAGTCACTCCACAAGTCAGTCAATGTTGCAAACCATACATAATAGTATACTTACTCAATATATAAATGTTATAGACTAAATGTTGCACAACAAACATTTAACATTAAGCAGATAGGAGAAAGGATTAGTGAACCAGTCGAGCAAGAGTGATGTAGACAAAAAGAATATCCTGGTCTGGCCCAGGTGACCTGTCATTCTTGCGAGGAGGAGTCTTTGTTGTGGGCAGAGCCTTTGGCGGCAGATGCCAGGTGCTTATCACAAGTGACAGCAAGTGACAGAGTGAAGTCCTGCTCTTTTTATGACCACAGAGTCCTCTGGTGAAGATTGATAGTGAAAGAGTATGCTTGGTTATGTCCTTACCTGGCTGGATGCAGTCTTTATTGATCAGGCAAAACATCTCGTCCCTGTTGGCAAAGTGGCTTTTCAAATAGAAGATGGGAGTCTTTTTCTAAGATGGAGTTACTTATGTCAAGGGTGCTCTATACACTAGCACTTTGGGAGTCTGAGGTAGGAGACCAGCCGGGAAAATATATGGAGACCCTGTCACTAAAAAAAAAAAAAAATTAGCTGGCATGTGGTGGCATGTGGCTACTCCAGAGCTGAGGTGGGAGGATAGCTTGAGCTTGGGAATTCAAGGCTGCAGTGAGCCATGATTGTGCCACTGCACTTCAGCCTGGAAGAAAGAGTAAGACTCTGTCTCAAAAAAAAAAAAAAAAAAAAAAAAAAAAGGCATAGATGATTTCATAATAAAACAGGAAAATCCACAAGTGTCAAAATAAAGGAGAAAAATATGAGTGGTGGTGATACCCACAGTGTGCCCTGAAGGAATCTGAAGGATGAAGAGACTACAGTAGAGTTGTAATGAAGTTGTGGGATGCTGGGGAGTGAGTGGGAGGTGGCAGGAGGGGACCTGAAACCAAGTAATGGTGCAATGGCACTCACCAGGTTGGGATCTGGAACTGACACCCCTACAGGAAGCCCAGAACCTCAAAAGTCATAATTTCACCTCTTCTTTTCAGAACAGAATGCAATATGAAGTTTTTAAAAATATAAACAAATATTAGGTATTTCAGGGGGATAGAAAACATGTCTATGTGTGGAGGAGCTGAATGCAATGGAGGAAGGGAAGACACAGGGTGCAATGTTTAATTTCTTAAGTTTTGCCCAACCTGGGTTTTTTATATACTTTTTGTATTTGCAAGATGTCTTAAGATGAAAAACTGTAAAGAAAAAATGAGGTCACAAAGCAGCATATATAGTAGGTCTGCATATTCGTGTGCACATGTATGTGTATAGAATTTCTGAAAGATGTGCACTTAAATATAAACTATAGTAAATTCATCATCACTGGTAGTTAGAGAAATGCAAATGAAAACCACATTGAGATACCATCTCAGGCCAGTTAGAATGGCGATCATTAAAAAGTCAGGAGACAACAGGTGCTGAAGAGGATGTGGAGAAATAGGAAGGCTTTTACACTGTTGGTGGGAGAATAAATTAGTTCAACCATTGTGGAAGACAGTGTGGCGATTCCTCAAGGATCTAGAAATAGAAATACCATTTGACCCAGCAATCCCATTACTGTGTATATACCCAAAGAAGTATAAATCATTCTAGTATAAAGACACATACACACATATGTTTATTGCAGCACTGTTCACAATAGCAAAGACTTGGAACCAACCCAAATGCCCATCAATGATAGACTGGATAAAGAAAATGTGGCACATATACACCATGGAATACTATGCAACCATAAAAAAGGATGTCCTTTGCAGGGACATGGATGAAGCTGGAAATCATCATTCTCAGCAAACTGACGCAATAACAGAAAGCCAAACACTGCATGTTCTCACACATAAGTGCACATTGAACAATGAGAACACATGGACACAGAGAGAGGAACATCACATACTGGGGCCTGTCAAGGGGTAGGAGGCTAGGGGAGGGATAGCATTAGGAGAAATACCTAATGCAGATGACAGGGTGGTAGATGCAGTAAACCACCATGGCACATGTATACCTATGTAACAAACCTGCACATTCTGCACATGTACCTCAGAACTTAAAGTATAGTTTAAAAAATAATAAACTACAGCAAATTACAGAAGAACTTATGCAGTAAAATAACAAATACAATTTAGAGCATGCAGCACAACACTATTGGTGCTTAAAGATACATATACATATAATAAAATTATAAAGAAATATATGAGATTGATAAACACTAAATTAAGTCTAGTCATTATATTTCAGAGGCAGGATGGAGAAGGCACCCAGGGATGGCCACCCTAGGTAAATTGAACATTGTTGGCAATACACTGGCTCTTAAGCCAGGTGGTAGTACATAGGTGTTATTTATGTTATTCCTCATTCTTTTTTCTTAAATGTTATAAAATATACTTAAACACTTTTTAAATAAAGTGTTTTGTGATAATCTTCTGAACCATACTTGGGCATGCCTGAGGCCTTGAAGAGATGCTGGTAGTCTGATACCTCTAGAGAGTGACCACCTCTGCCCAGAATTGTGTCTTATTTTTTTCTAATGCAACAATTTATTTTATCTGCAATGTTTATTACCTACTATGTCCTAGGACCTGTTCTAGGCACTGAGAACATAGCAATGATTAAAACAAACAGAAATATATTCTAGTGCATTTTAGGTTTAGACAATATCAAGAAAGACGACTCTGCAGGAAAAAAAAATTGCTGAGATTTTCTCTTATTTGCTGTTAGTGGATTTGGTGGATGGGTTGGTAGAGGATGCCAAAAAGCCTTTTAGGACTAATCTCTGAGAATGTTGTGCATCCTCAAATAAACTTAGAAATCATGATCAGATGCTGTTATTAGCATCTGATAAAGTACACCTATGATTACCACATCACACACTGTCTGGATAGGCTTATCAGCTAGGTCTGGAGGAAAACTGGATTGGAATTTAACTGGTTATTATAATGGTATTTCTTATTTATGCACTGTCCTGGTGAGATATTCTTGATATTATTGTGGCTTAGATCAACCATCCTAAAAAACAGGAATCAGCTTCTGCACCTGTGAAGCCACCTTCATCACCCATCCTTCATTCCCGAGTGTTGATTATCGTTTTGTTGCATATCATATTGCTGGACAGTTACAACCATTTCTTTCAAAGTAGGAAGCGAGTAGGTGGTCATACCTTCTTTGAAGTACAAAAGTCAGTCTACATGCTACATGCTTGTCCTGTCATGTACCATCATTTAACAAATCACCCACAATTTAACATCTTAAAACAATAGTCAGTTTATTAAGTTCAAAACCTATAGGTAAGAAATGTGGCCAGGGCTTAGCTTGGCAGTTCTTCTGCCTCATAGCATTGATTGGGGCCACTCAATCAATGAATACAATATTCAAGTTACCTTCAGCTGGTGGCTGTTCAGATTTGTGGGGGGTCCAAAAAGCATTCTTTCATGTGGCTAGCAGCTTAGCTGAGTCAGCCGATGCCTGGGCTCGGCCAGGGCCCTCTTACTGTCCTGTGGTTTCAGGGCTTCTCCACATGGCCTCTTTGCAAGATAGCTGAACTTCTTCCATGTGGCTCAGGGCTCTAAGAGAGTGTGTTTCTGGAGGCCAAATATGGAAGCAACTAGTGTCTTAAGTCCTAGGCTCAGGTCTGACACAGTGTTATTCTCAATGTATTCCATCAGCCAAAGCATTTGCAGACCCAGATTCAAGTGGATATATATTCTCAGACACATACTGGAGAAGAGAGCTAGTGAGTTTGTGGTGTTCTTTTATCTATCATATTATCCCTTCACACTGTTTGCTAGTGAACCTGGATAACAGTCACTGGTATTCCTGGTCAGACATGGGCTAAGCCCACTCTCATAAGCAGACTCAGTCAAAGCAGCATAGATCAGGTGAGTATAATATCAAATTGTCTCTTGTAGTGCCTTGAACCAGAGGAAATCCAGATAATGTAACACTGGGAGCAGGGTAGCCTAATAGCTAGAAAAACTCAGCAACTCAGGGCTGGAAATTATAGCCAGAATGTCATTCCTTCACTACTGAGTGCCTTCTAGGTATCAGTTATTACTAGACACAGGGTGAAATACTTGTTCTCGGAGATCCCTCAGTCTGTTGAAGATGAACAATTAATGGATAAATGGTTAATCTATAAAATGTGACTGATTTGGAAGAGAATGAAAATCTAATGGTGGCTAGGAAGGATGCTCTGTGGAGTGGACATTAATCTGATTACCTGAATGGTACAAAGAAGCCAAGGTTGGAAGGAAGCACCTTCTAGGAAGAGAGGACAGCAAGTACAGAGTAGAAGGAACAAGATGGACGCCAGTGTGTTTGGAGGATCATGAATGATAAGTTGCAGGAAGTAAAAACAGAGGGAGAGAGAAGTCAGATAATGTAGGACCTTGAAGGCCCCAGTCAAGAGTTAGGATTTCATTGAAGTGCAAAGTGTGCCAATGAAGGAATTTTATTAAGACAGTGGTATAACCTAATTGGCACTACGAAAACAGCTCTCTGGCTGTCAAGTGGGGAAAGGACTATGAAAGCACAGGAATGGGAGCAAGGACAGCTTGGTGGTGGCAGGGGGTCCTGGTGAGAGGTGAAGGTCAAGTATTAGTGATTGAGTTAGAAATAAGTATATGGACTTGACACACTTAGGCGGTAATATCAATAGGGCATGGTGATGGATTGGAGGGGGTACAGAGGGAGAGGAGGGCCTCAAAGGAGAGCAAGGTTTCTGGTAACTAAGATGCACTGTCATCCCACCCTGCCTCATCACCCAGCTTAGAACAGAATATTTAGATCATGAGTTTTACTCAACTCAGCTTGCTTTTGAGAGTGACTCTTCTATATCCCTACTGGCTTCTAGAAACACTACCCAGCAGTGAGCCCAGAAATGTTAAAAGACGCTAAATATATTTTCAAAGTGCTTTTCAGTTCACTCAGGGAAAAAGAGGGGAAGGTCTGTTCCTAACCCTTTCACTGTCAGCATATTTAGCTGAGCCAGGTAACATGGGCTCTCCCCTTGTGAGTGTCACAGTATGTCTTTGAAAAGGAGCTAACCTGATCATAAAAATAAAAATGAGAGACTCAGCCTCTGTAGGAGACTCTTGCTGTCCCAGTCTGCCACAGAAATAGCTCTGGGATACCTCACTTCCCTGCCACATGGCGCTATTCCCTTTGATTTATTTTCTCTGATGAAAGGATTTTGAGTGATCACAGCTCCAGCTTTGTGTCATCATGACTGAACTCAATCAATCATAGCTGGGCTAGAAGAAAATGAGTGAGAATTATTTTCTGTGCAAACCTTTGCAACTTTTCAAATTATAGTTTATCATTCCCATCTGAGGGAAGGGGAGTGCAGACACCAGAATAAAACAGTAGTTTATCGTTGTGAGGAGTGACTGACAGGCATACCTTGGAGATGCAGCAATGGAGGGAAATAAATGTGTTCTGTTAGCCAGACATTGCAATCTCTGGCAATTTTCAGGTCCTGCTTGGCCTCACAGTTTAGCTGGTTGTTGATCTCCCTGTGTAACATTTTCCAGGCTCACGTGAGAAACATGTACAAATAAATCTGAAGATAAGAATCAAAGCACTTAGGTTTCAAAAAACACAGTTCTTGCCTCTGACAAGTAAAATTTGCTTTCAAGTAAAATTTGCTTCCCTGACCCTTCACATACGCTATGCTCAACTTGCAGCAAGACATTTAGAATTATTTCTAAATCTAAGTTTCAAATGTGCACAAATACACAGAAATTTGCTGTCAGTGGTCTCTGCTCCATCTGCACCACGCTAAAGGTGTTCCAAAGACTTTAAATGTGCAAACTAAATTTCTCCCACTCAGGGCAAATGCATGGGACAACTCCATACCATATTCCCTGTGAGTCCCTCCCCAATCCCTACCAGGTAGTGACAAGGGCTGCCCTTCAAATGCTCTTGGAGTTGTAGAATCAGGTAGCCCTGTAGCTCATACCTCCATGAACCAGCCTCATATACTTATTAAATACCCCTTTCCCATCTGTGGCAGGGGTCTGTGGTACCTTGGGCAGGCCTCCAGGCATTCTCAGGCTTATCTGGCTGCAGACTTTCCCCTTCAACCAGTGGTATACATTGCTTATGACTTGGCTCTTGCTTTGGTTTCTTAATGTGGTTTGTCTTTCTGGGACTAGAACTCTACCCCAATCTCTGTGTAGTTCTTACATTTCCGTCTCAAGGGAACTAGAATCTGTTCCCTGAACCCATCCTACTCTACCCCCACACTTGGCTAGAGTCTTGTCCAGCCAAGTATCATTTGCCTCACTCTGCTACAGAAACTCTTGCTAGCAAACCTTTTTTTTCTTTTTTTTCCTGAGACAGGGTCTTGCTCTGTCACCACGCCTAAGTGGGTGTTGCAATCATGGCTCACAGCAGCCTAAATCTCATGGGATCAAGCAATCTACCCACCTCAGCCTCCTAAGTAGCTGGAAATACAGGCACATGCCTCTGCACCTGGCTAATGTTGTAAATTTTTTGTAGAGACAGAGCTCGCTTTGTTGCCCAGGCTGGTCTTGAACTGCTGGTCTCAAGTGATCCTTTACCCTGGCCTCCCAAAATGCCAGGATTCCAGGCATGAGCCACTGCATCCAGCCATTGCTGACAAGCTTCACCTATCAGATTCAGCTCAGATCAAGCCCATGCTCAGCCTTCTCAAATACTGTGATTTGTCCTGCTGTGATTTGATGCCCAGCATTGATCCTGCCATTTGGGGCTTATTTCCTTCTTCATGCAGGGTCACTTTGGAGGGTCTAGTGGGCAACACAAAAGACAACACTTGACCTTTATAAATCCACGCAAGTGTGGGCCAAGTTTGAAATTACTTCAATTAAGAGCCCTGACAATAAAGTTTTAAATTTAACTCATGAAACATGCCAATAAATACCATTCTTTATTTTTGGTTATATATTAAAAACTCAAAAATATTTAGAGGATCAATTCCCAAAGCATCTTTCATTCAGCCAGCTGGTGACATAAACTTTCCTGTCATGCACTTTTATCCTCCTCTTTTCATCCAAGATCATACCATCAAACCTTTACGAATTTGGGCAAAGGAAGGAAGTTAGGTATGGGAGATGCAGGCCGCAGAATACCTTCAGTGATTATTGCCCTCATGGTGATAGGGTGAGAGCTGTTTTTATCTTCCTAAAGAGACTCATAAAACCCTGGATGTAATCAGTTCTATTTTGAGAAATAAACCAAAAATTGAAATTTAGAGTTTTTAGTGCTACACTCCAGTGATCCAAAGAAAATAATGAGTTGCATATTTGCAATGACTGTAATGTGACTTAGCTACACTATTATAATCTGGACACAGATTTAAGACATAAAATCCCTGGGCTCCCTGATGGCCTCAGGGGTGACACCACTTGTTATGAACTTGAGAGGGAATAGTTCAAATAATGTAATGGAAAAATCCCAAATGCATGTGTAGTTGGTTATAAATCCAGAAAGATCACTATGTTTACACTGAGAGGACTGACTACATCTTGTAGGAATCAGGAGTGCCTTTTGCTGTTACCACGAAACTGTCTGTTGACAATCCCGTTCCTTCTACTCATGGAGCTAGATTTTAGAGGTTAGGAACCAAACCTAAGCATAGGGGCCCGTAGCCACGGCCTTTTTGGCAGGAATGAGAAGTGGGGAGTCTAGGGACAAGGGGTAAAACCCCACTCCTCGTCTCTAATGATCTCTCCTTACTCTCAGAGTGAGAGAAGTTGTACAAATGTCCAAGGGGGGGGTTTACAGTAGGCCTGTGAAGTGGGCACATGTACTGGGGTCACACAGCACAATAAAACAAGCTCTGCTCTGGCATCAAACTCCCTAGACTGGGTTTGAACCCCTGACCATTACTAGCGTCATGACCCTGGGAAAGTTCCTTAATATATGAGTCTCCATTTCCTCATGTGCTACAGTAGGAATCAAAATATCTACCATGCAAAAATTATTGTGAAAGTTGAAGATAAATAACTTATTTTAATGTTTTCCACAGGGTAGAAATTTATAACCAATAATAGTTAACTTTTAATTATTACTATTATTATTGTCTCCTCTCCCTCTCCTATCACTTTCTCCTGAGAATTCCTTACAAACTCTCCAGTGACAACCAAGTACAGAAGGACATTCTATTTCTTCTTTTCTCTTTGGGTGAACTAGGTCCAAGGAGGCAGAAATAACTTTCACAATCTCCTCCCAAACTTACCCCAAAATTCCTCAGCCTGCTGAACACCCCCACAAGAGTCTCCTTGGACTCAGAACCTGAACATGCAGAAGTTGTCTTGCTTCCCTTTCTTTTATGGGGTTCTCCTCTTGGTGCTTAGAGAGCCCCAGAGACTTTCTGCAACTCCACTTTACAGTTAGTATCGGCCATCAGCATGAAGCATGGCATCTGTTCATGGGAGGCTCAATCAATGTTTGTGCCCTGAATAAAGGTGTAAACCAAAAATAAAATTCTAAGCCCCCAAACTGACTGAATGGACCCCCTTTAGGCCACAGAGCTTCCAAAGAAACCTGAAAACTAGTTCAGGCCATTACAGGAGGGGGCAGGCGGGGATCAGACATGCCTCATTATACTCTCCTTTGGAGTTCAGGAACACAATTAACCAGCATTAACATTAAAATAGAGATCCTAAGACTGATAGAACAGATTCTTCCTAGCAATAAAATATCAAATTCCAACCTGACTCTAGTAGAGCATCACATGACAGATAGCAGGACCCTGAAGCAAATCAAAGTATTTTACTCCAAAATATATTTCTTTGACATATTTTAAAATGGCCCTGCAAAGCCGTCTTTTGAGGGAGAGAATTTGCATATGTAAAGAGTCTCTATTAACATAACTAGATCTTTCCCCCTTGCAGCCCCCACTCCACCACCACCACCAATCCTGAAGAGATTAACTGAGACTCTAACACCTTTTAAAGGTCTGAATAGGAAACATTTGCCATCTATTCTCTTTAAGGGCAGCCACCTGTAAGACTTCATAAGACCCTTGGTCTGTACAATCCATTATCTGAACCCAGATACTTCTTTTTATTAATTCCTGATGTTTGTAGTCCCTGCTACAGCCTCTAGTGACAAGGTCCACATCTTCTACATCCTCTTCACCCCTGGCTGGCATCTTTTAGTCCACTGCCCTTACCTCCCTTCTGAGTACCCTACTGGGGAAGTGAACTTCTGGACAAAACCTCATATCGTGCTCGGTCCTCTCTCCGTCTAAACACACCCCTCCACCTTTCTACCCAACTTCATCACATTGTGACAATGCCAGTACACCGAAAGGAAGCCTCCTCCCACAGTTCCACGTAGGAATTGGGGCGGTCAGCCTACTCCCCAAACTATATGGGACATATATACCCTTGTGCTTCTTTCTCAATCGAGGCCCAGGTGATGGATGACATCACTGGTTGCCTTTCTAATAGCTCTATCTCTTCTCTTTGCTGAAAGACGCCCATTCTTGTTCAGGGTATCGATGTGATTAGTACCAATATTTACCTTTTTGAACTTCCTTTTGCTGGAGATGGGTAATAAGATATAAATGGATATTACTTTATAGGCTTTTCAGAAGGACTTCTTTTTAAAAAAAAAAAAGCTGGCACCTTTTACCTTTGCTCTTTTCCCTTCTTAGTGATTGTAATACCTACATGATGGCAGGAGGTAGAGCAGCCACTTTGCAACCAGCAAGCTACAGACCAAGAGGGCAGGAGGAATCTAGGAGGAATCTGGACTAATGATTACTTCTCTGAGTACAGACCTTCAGAATTCTTCTTAGGGGAGAAAAAAAATAAATGCCTATTTACTTATACCACTGTGATCTGGCCACTTGTACATGCAACTAAAAGCATCACAAAATGATCAGTTTGGGCACCTTATTTAGCCTAGTCTTATGGCCTCTGAGTATATGTGGCCTCCTAAACCCCATCTCTACCTCCCAGACTAGCAAGTTTTTTTTAATTGCCATCATACATTTTGGGAAACTACTGTTGCACCATTGTGGGGGTATGAAACTTTCCTCAATTCATCAGTGCTCTTGTAAAATGCACTAGCCTCCTGAAACTTGGAAATGTAACTGATAGAAAGAGGAAAAAAAAAGTTAGCTCTCACTTCCCCTAGAAACATTTCACATGCCATGAAGATTAGATCTGTAGCCAATGTTTCCCTAAATGATGGAGCTAATTGCTCTGATCTGAAATGATAATAAAACTTCTCTTATCTCCCCTAAAGTCAGTTGTCCTGTGATAGTTATCTAGGTTAGTTCCTAGGAATTTGAGTATAAAAAGTGTGGATCAGGACCTCTCTAGATGGGAACACACTCTTGGAGACATTTCATTTGTAATCCAAATGGTTAAGGTGAGAAACCCGGATCCTTTTCAGTCCCACCTGAAAGCAGCAAAAGTTTTTTTTTCCTTCCTCTCTTATTTTGGGAGGGAAGTGGGAGGCAGTTGGTTCTTTCCTGTAAGTAAATGAAGAAAATCCATTATTTCCTGTCCCCTGTCACCTACATAAAAAGATTTCATGGCTCTTATCTCCTGCAGGGCTAGGTGTGCAGAACTGGTGCTGCAATGTTATTCTGGCTGTTGATCTGCTTATATCAGTAAAGAACTCTTCCCTGACCCAGATGCCTCATGTCTCTGCAGTATTCACATGCTAAAAAGTACATAGCTTTTCAAGCAGAGTCACATCTCCCAGTTCTCGACAAAGCGATTATAGCTGTATCCTTCCTATTTTGAGGTCCATTTTATAACCTCTGTTCTTTGATTCCTTGATGTTTAGGCTCATTTGAAACTGCAAGTCCGACTTATCTAAATAACTTAACTTTCACACTCTTGGGCAAAATGGACTTTGTGAACTTAACTTGGAAGTCCAGATGGAACCACTTAATCTTTTGTCTGCTGTGTTCTTTCCTCACTTTCCAGAGGGCCTTTGGAGAAGTAATCTTCCAGAAACAAAATAGACACAATATAATATTTGAAAATATTTGCCTGCTATACCTTTTTGTATTAGCAAACATGATACTGTCATACTACAGGACATTGTAAATTTAACCTGTTTTCAGATGTCTTCAGGATCATAGTAGCAGTACTTCTGTCCACCACACTATTGTTTCATCTTGCACTGGGCCATTTTCCTCTATCTCTTTTCACAATCTCTACTGCATGAACATGGTACTTTGCATCTTGGGGTAGTCTCATTTGTGTCCATCAACGTGCTTATCTTTTTTTCCCTTCAAATCTGATGGTTTTGATTGAAGATGGTCACAAATTCTTTGATCCTCTTCCTCTTGAAAGGTGAGGACTGCTTTTCTTTCCTCTGAATTTGTGACTCTTTTGGCCAATAGAATATAGCACAAATGATGCTGCACTAGCTTCTAGGCCAAAAGACCAGCTGCTTCCACTTCACATCTCAAGAAATGGTCACTCTTGAAATCCTAGACACAACGTAGACAGACCAATTACTCTGCAGAAAAGATCACATGGAGATGACAAGGAGCCCGGACAAACCTTGCCTCTAATTCTCCTTGTTAAGATATTGGATATGCACATGAAGCTGTCTTGGACCTTCCAAACTAGACTATCCTCCAGCTGAATATCTCTGCAGAGTGACTAGTGGCCACTACCTGGAACAGAAATGCTTATGTGAACCCTGCCTGAATTCCTGATCCTTAATATTATGAGATATAATTAAATTGGCTGTTGTTTTAAGCCACGAATTTTGGTGAGAGTTTATTACATAGCACTTGGTAACCAGAACATCCAAGCTCATTACTGTCCTTCTTCCTAGTCACCTCTCTTGTCACTAGCATCCTTTTTTCCCCTTCTTCTCCCCAAGACAGCCTGATAGCATCTCCAACATCGATTTTACCCAAATGCAATTTATTATAATAATGGTGGTTCAAGGAACCATATAGAAATTTAATTGCCAGACAAACTGCTTAATAGCCTAGAATGTGAATTGTAATCTTTATGTTTGGATATCTTCAAGATCTGGGCTGTCCTCTACTTAGCAAGACAATGTATTCCCTTAGAAACATGTATTTTTTAAGCCCTAATCAACATTATCATTACTTATTCTGATGGAAGTATCAGTATCAGTAAACCCTAAGCAGCCTCAGGGCTTAAATTTCCTTTCCATTTAGAAATGTCAGGACTCATAAAACACAACTTTGATTAATGCCAAGAAATAAGTTTGATATTCAATGATGTGATTAGTGTCCAAACGCTTAGGGGGAAAAACAGCATTTTTAAAACAAAGCAGAATGAAGATTTGATTTCTATGCTTCTCTGAGAGATTTAGAGAGGTGAGAAAGCAGGAGATGAAGAGGTTGCAATATGTTTGCATAGTAGTAACATTTTGATTTTTCCTCCTAAATTTTAGAACCATTTTCAGTCAGAATGTCTCCCCCACTACTGGAGTCTCCCCCATGTAAAATAGTAGACAATCTGAGGTACCAGGCCCCTCTACCAGTGAATATCAACTGTATCAAACCCAAGACCCCCTTACTTTCCTGAAATGAAATTCACAGGACAGGTGACATTATCTACACAAATATTTTGAACTAAATATATAGTGCCTTAATTTTAATGTAAAAAAGAAACAAACTAAAAGTAATAACAAGTTGGGCTTAATAATACTACAAGAGTAATGAACAATTGGATGCTTGCACACCCACATAGAATCACTATGGTGGCAACTGAAATACCTCAAGCATTGTTGTCATAGGTGAAATGATTTTCTGGAACAATGAACAGCTGAAATTACTAAAACAAAAAGTCAAATCATCCCTTAATTTACATAGTCGTTGCATTGTGATTCTTAAGATTCCACTGTATGTTAAATTCATTGTACATTGAAACCAACCCAAAATACTTTGTTTTCAAAAATGTCCATGGGGATATGCAAAGTCATGTGGCTATGGGACAATTCTCTATTGTGTAAGATTGTTCAACACTCAACACACGCACAATATCTAACTTCCCTGCTCCCTCCATCACTGTGATGACAAAAATTTCCTCCACAAATTATGAAAAAGCTCCTCAGAATAGGGTTGCCAAATTAAGTCCAGGATGCCTGGTTAAAATTGAATTTCAGAGACACAAATTTTTTTTTGGTATGAATACGTCCCACACAATATTTGAGATATATCTTTACTTTAAAAAAAAGGTGCCTCTGAAATTCCTTTTTAACAAGGTGTTCTGTATTTTTACTTGCTAAATCTGGCAACCATATCCTGGAGGAAAGTACCAGTCCCTTGAGAACTGCTGCTCAGCAGACTACTCTCAAGTCCTCAAGCCAAATTTCCAACATCTGGGATCATGACCACACTAGCTTTCCCTTTCTGTCATCCACTGCTAGCAATATGCAGAAATTATTCAATATTAGAAATTGTTTCTTTGGATCAGTCAAAAATTTGCCTGTGGCATTGCACTTACTTGTCATTGAATTAGTTCTCTATCCTAATTTTAATTAAATGAAACTCACAAAGAGACCCTAGGCCAAATTTTTCTGATAAGGAATCATTTTAAAGATTTCCTTTGTAAGGAGAAAATAACGTAAACTCTTCATTGATTTTCATGTTGGCATATCTCTCTCTGGTAATAATGAAGATAAGTAGAAAATAGCATAGCACTTTATTGCGTCTTTTGCTGCATGTGTTTCTTCAGAATACCAAAGACAGACATGGACGATATACGGGGAAAGGGGGGTGCAGTCAGAGTAAAGCGAGAGAGAGAGAGATAAGGAAAGGTGTAAATGTCTGTTTCTCTTTCCTATCCTGAGGAAACGTGATCTTTCTCTTATGGTTCCCCCAAATGTGCCTGCCATTAGTACCTTATAGTGGTAGAAATTCAGTTGCTCTCTGAAAGTGATAGAGTCAAATGCACCACATTACTGAACAAAGCAAAAACCCAGCTATTATAGTCACCTTGAGTTATGCAGAAAACAGAATTTTGCATGGATCCAGAACTTAGTTAAAAAATCTTACCTCCTCCCAAATTAATATTCAGCTATAATAATCTCTATGCCTTTCTCAGCACTAGTTTTAAAATACGACCTCATCAAAGTTAAGACCTATTCAAATCTCATCTTTGAAATGCAAATCATGCTAATATTATGCCAAATTTCAGAGTAGTTGCCTCAAAAATCTAAAACAGGATAGCCCGTTCTATCCTTGTTGAAAATAACAACAACCCAGCATCCCTCTCTAGTTTGGTGATTTGCCTTTCTGACATTTTGTGTTTAGCAGGAGGTTAATTAGACACAATTGCAACTCTGCTGTGCTGCCCTAGGGCACAACACAAAGGGCCAATTTGGAGACAACTGTATCTTAGAAACCCTAGGAGATACCAGCTTGAAATTTCCAGCAGATTTAAAACAGAATCTTCTTTACAAATTTAGTAGCTTTAGTGGAACTTTAGGTTTGCAGCATAAACCGTAATTGGACTAAAGTTTCCATTGCAATGAGCTGCTCAAGGACATAATGAAAAGTCAGCTTTCTGATGTGTTTATGTATTTCTTGTCTCCTAGGCATGATTGGAAATGCTAATATCCAGATGCCCTTCTATAGAAAGAAACTGAGGACTTTTTTTTTTAATTATAGAATGCAGGTTTTTCTGACCCCAAAGCTAACTCACACTATTAGACCACCAGTGAAACAAAGAGAAAATGTAAAGGCAGAAAGTGAGTATACTAGAAACAACTAACTGTAGCTCTCCGAATGCAATACCAAAAGGAAGAAAGTATCACACCCCAGGATTGAGAGCTTCAGGACAGACAGGCCAGCCTCAGGCTTCTACATTCCAGTCCTTTCTTACCTTCTTGGTCTATTTGGGCTGCTATAACAGAATACCACTACCCAAGGGGCTTATAAACAACAGACATTTCTTTCTCAAAAATTCTGAAGGCTGGGAAGTTCAAGATAAAGGTGCCAACAGATTTAATACCTGGTGAGGGTCCATTTCCTGGTTCATAAACAGTGCTTCTAGCAGTGTCCTTATGTGGTAGAAGGGGAAAGGGGTCTCTCTAGGACCTCTTTTATAAGGGCACTAATCCCATTCATGAAGGCTCCATTGTCATGCCCTAATCACCTAAAGACCCCATTTCCTGGTACCTTGTAGATTAGGTTTCAACACGTGACTTACAGGAGGACTCAAACATCCAGACTATAGCGCCTCATACCTGACTTGGAAGGCTCTTGTCCTTTTAGCCACATGCTCTGTCTTCTAAAATTCAGCTCATATCAGGTTACTTCTCTCCCAAGAAATCTAATCAGTCCACTACACTCAGATCGTTAGAGGAACAGGTCTGGATTCCAATCCCAAACCCGTCATCTATCAGTTGTGTGAATTTAATCAAACTGCTTCTCTAAACCTCAGTTTTCTAGAACAGGGATAATACCTCAGAAGCTGTAGAAAGGATTGCGTGAGATTATACATGGCAAGTCCTTAGCCAAGGGCTGGGCAACTTATTAAGAATTTATTTTTGTGTACCTCTTATTCTACTTAGCAGCTAAGGAAAAGTGTTAAGCTTGCCATATTTGTTTCTTGCTTCTCAACCGGCTTCTATGTTTCATAAGAGGACCAAATTGTCCTTATTCTATCTATTCAACTCAAAACTAGCACATAGTAACAGTTGATTTTATGGTGTAAATGATGATGGCATTCACCTCACAGGGACCTATCCCAATGACTTGCCCTTAAGAGTGACTTAGCACACTGAATGATTTGCTGGGACACAGAGCAAAGAGGTAACAGTAGTGCTAATTTAACTGACCTTGCTGGAGTATGATAATTTTCACTAATGTGAATTGTAAATGTGAGCACTGAAAATGAATTACTTGTATTGCTCATGATCTGTGGGGGAAAGAGGCATTCTACAGTTTGCTAGGCTTTATAAAGTTAGAGTCATTTGATTTGTCCCTGTATGACTGCTTTTGGGCATTTTCCTGTGCTAATTAAGTGTATTTTTCACGGATTTTCAGCAGTACATGCCCCATGTACTCAGGCATGAAAGGCAAGATCCTCTTTACATATTCATAAATTTGGAGAGGAGATTTGAGCTTCTCAGGAGAGAGTAAATTTGTGGCAGGAAGGTCCCAGATGCTTGAGGCTGTGTTTTTTTCTGAGGAGAGATTCTCACATCCACCCCCTTTTCAGATTATACAAAGAAACACTCTTTTCTATGAAGCTTTAAGACTCAGAGACCCTGAATCTAGAATAAACTTTTTGTGTGTAGCTAAGTAGGACTAGTGAGTAATACAAATATTTTAATATATTCCATTGCTGCATTAAAATCCTTGGAAATAGAATTTTAATGATACAGAAAAACCTAAAGACAACTTCACTGCCAGCAATTCCTGTCAGCCTGCAGCTGTCCTGGAGTCTCTGCTCCGCCAGCCTTTGCACTAGAGAATAAAAGGGAGGAGGGGCAGAAGATAGGTCATGGCAGCCTGAAGAGGTGATGAATTTTACCTAAAGTCACAAATTAGATGATGAATGTTATACTCTGCCTTTTTGCCCTTGAAGAGTGGTATGTTTGCCCTAAAGTTTCACTGAAACTGGCAATTTCAGTTTCAAAATATCATAGATTTTAGTACCAGTTACTTAGCAGCCAATATATTTCCAAGAGAGATACAACTTGAGATTCCAAACTTTAGTCACACCTTTCCATTGCCCCGTTTCCTGATTGCACTCCTGCCTGTTCCAAAGGATCTGTAGCATGTCACCTTCTTTCTGATACTCCAGAGTCTGGTGAAGAGATGTGAAGTCTATACACACACATTACTCAAACTTGCCTTTAGCATAAAAGTACTGCTCCAGACATACAAGTATTTGCTGTTGTCATTGTAATCTGCACCGCATGTTGTACTGCACCTATAATGTTGTATGTTGTCATTGTTGATATGCTAATCTTGACATGGGCAGTTTATTTAATTAGTGAATAAATCAGGTGACAATGGATAAAGGTTTTTTCATTAGGACAATAAAAATGGCAGTGATTATGCTGGTTCTAGGAGTGGTTAAGATTTTCAGAGATTTTCCTGGCCGTGTGCAGTGGCTCACGCCTGTAATCCCAGCACTTTGGGAGGCCAAGGCAGGTGAATCACCTGATGTTAGGAGTTCAAGACCAGCCTGACCAAAATGGCAAAACCCTGTCTCTACTAAAAATACAAAAAATTAGCCGGGCGTGGTGACCCATGCCTGTAAACCCAGCTACTTGGGAGTCTGAGGCAGGAGAATCACTTGAACCCAGCAGACAGAGGTTGCAGTGAGCCAAGATAGCACCATTGCACTCCAGCCTGGGCAACAAGAGTGAAACTCTGTCTCAAAAAAATAAAAAAGCTTTTCAGAGATTTCCCATTATTTAGGATGCAGGCAAAGCTGATATAACAAAGAGATCTTCAATACAGTGAATGATGGGGTTACTACTTCACACACTCATCCAAAATCCCGGCTGCTGGACCAGACCAACCATCCTTAATACAGAGCTTATATCTCTAGGTCTAAGGCAGCTTTTCCAGTTGCATTTCCCTAATGTTAAGAATGGGAAAGAGGGAGCCCAGAGGAAGTGATTTCTCTTTGTGGAGATGACCAGAAGTTGCCACATGTATGGTCCTATCCCAGTCTATTATGCTGAATCCCATTTGGCTTTGCTTACCTCTGAGAAGGGCTGAGAAATGCCGTCTCTAGCTAGGCAGTGATGTTCCAAGCTAAAACATAGGGCATCCTTTTATTAAAAAGAAGAAAGAATAAAAATATGGAATACTTAACAGTGTCTGTTGAATTCCTTTCACTGCTAACCAAAATGAAACAAGAATAGAAGCAGACTTATTAGCAGAACAAGGAGAGGCCATTCATCTGTGTTATACAATTCCTTTCTGACACTTATATCCAGAAATATTTGATAGTCAAAGTAGGACACATTTCTGGTCTCTGGCTAACTAATTTAATATAGATTTATGGGAGCATTGATCCACCAAATAAAATATCAGTTTTAGAGAGTATAGAAACAAGTGACCTACTGAGACCTGAACATCACTCCCCACTATATTTCAAGAGTTGCTAGATTTCCTGCACAATATAGCAACTATTGGCCCAGCTATAGATCTTGTGAGTCCCATAATATGGGTGACCAACACTATGTGTCCTATGTTGTGAAAGGTCAACATACAGAGAACAAAAAGTGGACAACCAGTAGACATCAGCCTGAAAGGAATAACCCTGAGTGCATCATCAACAACAATAATAAAAGATCTTGAATGTGTGTTTGGCAACTATGTACAATTATATTCAACTTAGAATCCTTTTGTTTTGCAAACTGGTAAATGAAAAGGGCCACCCTCTCTGCAGCTGAACCCTGTTTCTACTTTCATGAAGCATAGGTAACATCAGATAATTGATCAGGGTATAAGGATAACTTCCTTTTTGTTAACCTTGCTAAAATAGAATTGTATAATTTTAAGAGTAAAGTTCCAAAACCTCAGTTTATATAACTCAAAGTTATTTTAGTTCGCGCACATAGCAGATGAAGGAATGGTCTTCTGATTAGCAAAAACAAACAAACAAACAAACAAACAAAACTTTGATAATTAAAATGTTGGTAATTTTATACAGAAAAGCTATTGGAAGAATATGTATTTTTAAAATGTAACTGCAAAGAAAAGTAAATCATTCTAAAAATATTCCTGTCATTGCATTTTATGCAATTCCTAAAGAATAATGCATGCAAATTTAAGCCTTTTTCCTTTATGGAATCCATAATCATATTTGCACCACTGTACTCAACAAGGCATATTTGCAGTTCAGAGGTTGGTAGGTATTTTTAAAATAGCATATGATTTATGATTATACATAACAGTTGGAGTACTGCTTGGTGTGTTAGGGAAAATTCTCTACACATCTGGTCACAGAATGTTCTGTGCATACAGTTGGGAAAGAACAGTCTTCATTAAATGGTGTTGGAGAAGCTGAATATCCATAAGCAGAAGAATGAAATTGGATCCTCATCTCATACCATATTAATAAATAAATAAATAAATAAATAAACTCAGCTCAAACTGGATTAAATGTAAAACCTGAAACTGTAAAACTACAAGAAGAAAACATAGGGGAAAGCTCCATGACACTGATCTGGCCAATGATTTTTTGGATATGACACCAAAACCACAGACCACAGAAACAAAAACAGACAAATGGGATTATGTGGCCTTAAAAGCTTCTGCACAGCGAAAGAAACAACAGAGTAAAGAGACAACTTAGAGAATGGGAGAAAATACTTGCAAATGGTACATCTGATAAGGAGTTAACATTCAAAATACAAGGAACTCAACTTAATAGCAAGAAAACAACCTGATTTAAAAATGGGCAACAGACCTGAATAGACTTTCTCTAAAGAACACATACAAATGTCCAATAGGTACATGAATAATGCTTAATATCACTAATCATTAGGGAAATGCAAATTAAAACTACAATGAGATATTACCTCACACCTGTTTGAATGACTTTTGTCAAAAAAATGAAAGGTAACAAATGTTGGAGAGGATGCAGAGAAAAGGAAACTCTTGTTCACTGTCAATGGGAATGTAAATTGGTACAGTATAAAGGTTCTTCAAAAAACTAAATATAGAACTACTATATGATCCAGTAAATCCACTTCTGGATATATATTAAAGGAACTGAAATCAACATGTCAAAGGGATAACCGCACTCCCATGTTTATTGTAGCATTATTCACAATAACCATGATAGGGATTAACCTAAAATGTCCATCAAGAGGTAATGAATAAAGAAAATGTGGTGTGTATACATAATAGAATACTATTAGGCCTTAAAAGAGGGGAAATTTGGACATTTGTAACAGCACGGATGAACCTGGAGGAAATTATGCTAAGTGAAATAAGCCAGGCATGGAAAGACAAATATCACATAATCTCACTTACATGTAAAATCTAATAAAGTAGAACTCATAGAAGCAGAGAGTAGAGCAATGGTTACCAGAGACTTGGGAGGGTGGGAAGAGAGGGAAGAGGAGTTGTTGATCAAAGGGTACAAATTTTCAGATCGACAAGAGGAATAGATTTTGAGACCTACTGCACATCAGGGTAACTATAGTCAATAATAACGTATTATACATTTCAAAATAAAAGAGTGAATTTCAATGTCTCACACCATAAAAAAATAATACGTAAGTGAGGTAAGTGATGAACATGTTGGACTTGCTTGATTAGATCATACCACATTGGATACATATATCAAAACATCATGTTGTGCCCCTTAAATGTACATAATTATTATTTGCCAGTCAAAAATAATATTAATAATACATTTTAAAATAAATAAAATATTGATAAAAATTATACAGAAAATCTATTAGAAAAATATATTGTTTTAAAATGCAACTACAAAGAAAAGTAAATCATTCTAAGCACATTTCTGCAGTTACCTTTTATGCAATTCCTAAAGAATAAGCCATGTAAACTTAAGCCTTTTTCTTTTATTGGGTTCATAATCTTAATTTGCACGACTGTACTGAGCAAAGCATATTTTCAGTTCAGAGGTAGGTAAATATTTTTAAAATATTATACCACTTACTGTATTTATGATTGTATGTAATAGACTCCTCCGCTAGTTATTCTCTGTATGTATGATAAAATGTCTTATGTTCTATTTAGTAAACAACTTCACAAAGGAATAATATAATTTTTTTTTGGTTAAGTGTGGTTGCAGAATTAACATTAAAAAAGACTTCAAAGGAAAGAAAAATACTTGTTTTGACTCACAGAGTCATAATATGGAAATTCCTTCATCATAAATGATTGAAAATAAGTAATATATTAAAACACTTCTTTCAAATAAGCGCTGTGTTGAATTGAGTTCTATAATGTTGCAAATAAAAATTTAGCCATGTACAGCAGATTCTAGGAGAAATGGTAAAGATAAATTCCCAATTCTCAGATTGCTTTTCAGTGATCTTGTTGTTCAAATAAAGGTGTCATTGCACTGCACTCTGAGCTTCCTCCATCCTCCTATATGGCTAAGAATTTCAGAGACTTAAACATCTGGTTGGATGAATTCTATAAGAACCTTCAAGTTAAATTCAATCAGTGTGGCTTTCAAAGGCTAACTCAATTCTGTTTATATTACAGTCTCAACTTGTAAAAGAGCAAACCAAACAACTATATTGGCTAAGACATAGGGAAATTTACAGTCTGTAGAGATTTTACTGTAATGTTATATCCAAAGTTAGGATTTAGCTTAGGGCCAAAGAAGAGAGCCTCATGGAAGAACCACTAAGTTAATAGTAGAGCACAAAATAAAGGCCAAGGATTGGGAAAGGGAGCTGGACACAAAACCAGGTTATGCTCCCAGCGGGTCCCTGGTGATTGATGGCATCAGCCCCAAGCAGGTTATGTGATAAGAGTAGAATATTAAGGAATGGTATGGCAGAGGAGAGTTACACTATTCAGGTTCTTTGCAAGTGTTATTTTTGTCCACCTATACATCCTTATTTTTTTAACTAAAACCTGATGCCTTCCCAGAATCACCTTCTTCTGCATTTTCAATTCATGTGCTTCAAGGAGGTTCCTGTGACTTAGATCTAGCTAATTAGAGCATTCCATTCCCCTGATATGTAGTATTTGTCCACAGATAGACACACATCCAATCAGGGCCAGTGAAATGTAGTCAGATGTTTTGCTGGATCTGCTGAGAGGATAATTGTTTATTGTTGTTAGACTTAAACTTGGAAGGTTGTGAAAGCAGGATTCACATTGGACCTTTCATATACTTGAAACAATAAACTCCATTTCTTTGTATAAGCTACATTTGGTAAATTTTCCCAAAAGTGCAACCCAGGGAGTTATGATCAGGTGAAAGATGGTGACTTAAGAAATAAGCTAATTAATGCATCTTTTGTTCTCATCTTCATTTCTAAAAGGAGGTCAACACAGTGTTTCTGAAAGTCTGAGTATACCTCCCAGAGGGGGATCAAGTGTTTTCTGTTTGACTCACTAAAGAGGCTTGCCTTTAACAATAATCATTTATTAACTCCCATGGTTTCTGTGAGTGGGATGGCTTATCTCTGCTCCACAATATCCAGACCTTCAGAAGGAAGGCTTGAACACTGAGGGCTAGAATCTTCATTCATGTGTCTGGGAGTGGAGTTGATCCTGGCTACTGGCTAAGGACCTAACTCGCTGGGACCATAGGCCAAAACATTCTCAAGTGGCCTTTCTAGATTGCTTGGGCTTCCTCACAAGATGGTGGCTGAGTTCTGAGACTAACCAAACTGAGAGAGACCAGGCAGAAGTCATATAACATCACTTCTACCACAATTTGTTAGCAGTGAATCCTTCCCACATTCAAAGAGAGGGAACTATAATTTTATCTTTTGAAATGAAGAGTTTAAAGAATTTGCAACATATTTTAAAATTACCCCCAGATAAAGAAAGAGTTTTATTTACACTGCAGAACTGGTTAAAATGCGGTAAATTACCATCTATAAGAGCAGGAAGCTAAAAAAATGCTACCTAAAAAATCAAGAAAAAGTTATAATAAATGTTTTATTTATACAAATGGCAGTAATCTCTAAGAGAATTTCTCTAAGAGAATTACAAACAGAGATAATATAAAGTGATTGTCTCTGGGTACTGAGAATTCCACTAAGGGAGAACAGTTACTTTACATTATAAGGTCTTTAGTAGTGTTTAAGCTGTTTTGAAACTATGAACCTATATTACTCTTGCTAAAATTGTGAAAATTAAACATTTAAATATTCATATATATTCTCCCCAAATCTCAACTCAAGTGTTTTTTTTCTTTAAAAATTCTTCTCTAGCTCCTCTCCACCTGTTTTGTGTTGAGCAGCCCTCCTAAGGGACATAAACCTAAGATCCACCACATTGCACTGAAGTGACCTGTGTCTCATGATAGTTGGGATGCCTGTTGAAGGCAAGACTGTCTTGTATCTCTGTATGAGAGTTAATACTGAGTGTCAACTTTATTGGATTGAAAGATGCCAAACTATTGGTCCTGGGTGTGTCTGTGAATGTGTTGCCAAAGAAATTAACATTTGAGTCAGTGGGCTAGGAAAAGCAGACCTACTCTTAACCTGGGTGGGCACCATATGATCAGCTGCCAGTGTGGCTAGAATATAAAGCAGTTGGACTTCTGGACAAGATGGCTAAATAGGAACAGCTCTGGTCTGCACCTCCCACTGAGATCAACACAGAAGGTGGGTGATTTCTGCATTTCCAGCTGAGGTACCTGGCTCATCTAACTGGGACTTGTTAGACAGTGGGTGCAGCCCACAGAGGGTGAGCCAGGGCAGAGTGGGGGCCTGCCTCAGCGGGAAGTGCAAGGGGTCAGGGAACTCCCTCCTCTAACCAAGGGAAGCCTTGAGGCACTGTGCTGTGAAGAATTATATACTCCAGCCCAGATACTATGCTTTTCCCATGGTCTTGGCAACCCACAGACCAGGAGATTCCCTTTGGTGCCTATGCCAATGTAAAGACCATTGACCCTATGAAGGAACCAGGCCCTGAGTTTCAGGCACAAAAAGGCGGTTGTTTGGGCAGACACCAAGCTAGCTTCAGGAGTTTTTTTTTTTTTCATACCCCAGTGGAGCCTGGAGCGCTAGCGAGCACAGAACCATTCACTCCCTGGAAAGGAGACTGAAACCAGGAAGCCAAGTGGTCTAGCTCAGCTGACCCCACCCCCATGGAGCCCAGCAAACTAAGATGCAGTGGCTTGAAATTCTCGCTGCCAGCACAGCAGTCTGAAGTTAACCTGGGATGCTCAAGCTTCGTGCAGGGAGTGGCGTCTGCCATTACTAAGGCTTGAGTAGGCCAATTTCCCCCTCACAGTGTAAACAAAGCTGCCGGGAAGTTCAATCAGGGCAGATCCCACCACAGCTCCACAAAGCCACTGTAGCTAGACTGCCTCTCTAATTTCCTCCCCTCTGGATGGTGTACTATAAAAAAAGGCAGCAGCCTCAGTCAGGAGTGTATAGATCAAACTCCCATCTCCCTGGGACAGAGCACCTGGGGGAAGGGGCGGCTGTGGGTGCAGCTTCAGCAGACTTAAATGTTCCTGCCTGCTGTGCTGATTCTGAAGTGAGCAGAGGATCTTCCAGCATAGCACTGGAGCTATGCTAATGGACAGACTGCCTCCTCAAGTGGGTCCCTGACCCCCAAGCCTCCTGACTGGGAGACACCTCCCAGCAGGGGTTGATATGCACCTCATACGGGAGAGCTCCAGCATCTGGCGGGTGCCCCTCTGGGACAAAACTTCCAGAGGAAGGAATAAGCAGCAGTCTTTGATATTCTGCAGCCTCTGCTGGTGATGCAGGAAAACAGAATCTGGAGTGGTTCTCCAGCAAACTCCAGTAGACCTGCAGCAGAGGGGCCTGCCTGTTAGAAGAAAAACTAACTAACAGAAAGGAATAGCATCAACATCAACCAAAAGGACATTCACTCAGAAACTCCATTCGAAGCTCACCAACACCAAAGCCCAAAGGTAGATAAATCTACAGAGATTAGGAAAAAAGACTGAAAATTCCAAAAACCAGAATGCCTCTTCTCCTCCAAAAGAACACAACTCCTCACCAGCAAGAGAACAAACTGGATGGAGAATAAGTTTGACAAACTGACAGAAGTAGGCTTCAGAAGGTAGGTAATAACAAACACCTCTGAGCTAAAGGAGCATGTTCTAACTCAATGCAAGGAAACTAAGAACCTTGATAAAAGGTTAGAAGAGTTGCTAACTAGAACAACCAGTTTAGAGAAGAATATAAATGATCTGATGGAATTGAAAAACACAGCATGAGAAGTTTGTGAAGCATACAAAAGTATCAATACCTGAATCGATCAAGCGGAAGAAAAGATATCAGAGATTGAAGATCAACTTAATGAAATAAAGTGTGAAAACAATATTAGATAAAAAAGAATGAAAAGGAATGAACAATGGCTCCAAGAAATATGGGACTATGTGAAAAGACCAAGGTTACATTTGATTGGTGTACCTGAAAGCAATGAGGAGAATGGAACCAAGTTGGAAAACACACTTCAGGATATTATCCAGGAGAACGTCCCCAACCTAGCAAGACAGGCCAACATTCAAATTCAGAAAATACAGAGAACACCACAAAGATACTCCTTGAGAACAGCAACCCCAAGACACATAATCTTCAGATTCACCAAGGTTGAAATGAAGGAAAAATATTAAGGGCAGCCAGAGAGAAAAGTCAGGTTACCCACAGAGGGAAGCCCATTAGACTAACAGCAGATCTCTCTGCAGAAACCCTACAAGCCAGAAGAGAGTGGGGGCCAATATTGGTCATTCTTAAAGAAAAGAATTTTCAACCCAGAATTTCATAACCAGCCAAACTAAGCTTCATAAGCAAAAGAGAAATAAAATCCTTTACAGACAAGCAACTGCTGAGAGATTTTGTCACCACCAGGCCTGCCATACAACAGCTCCTGAAGGAAGCACTAAATATGTAAAGGAAAAATGAATACCTGCTACTGCAAAAACATATCAAATTGTAAAGACCATTGACACTATGAAGGAACTGCATTCAACTAATGGGCAAAATAACCAGCTAGCAACATAATGACAAGATCAAATTTATACATAACAATATTAACCTTAAATGTAAACAGGCTAAATGCCCCAATTAAAAGACATAGACTGGCAAATTGGATAAAGAGTCAAGATCCATCGGTGTGCTGTATTCAGGAGACCCATCTCACATGCAAAGACACACATAGGCTCAAAACAAAGGGATGGAGGAACATTTACCAAGCAAATGGAAAGAAAAAAAAAGCAGGGGATGCAGTCCTAGTCTCTGATAAAACAGACTGTAAACCAATAAAGATCAAAAAAGACAAAGAAAGGCATTACATAATGGTAATGGGATCAATGCAACAAGAAGAGCTAATTATCTTAAATATATATGCACCCAATATAGGAGCACCCAGATTCATAAAGCAAATAGAGACCTACAAAGAGAGTTAGACTCCCATACAATAATAGTGGGAGACTTTTACACACTACTGTCAATATTAGACAGATCAATGAGACAGAAAATTAACAAGAACATTCAGGACATGAACTCATCCCTGGACCAAGCAGACCTAATAGACATCTGCAGAACTCTCCAACCCAAATTGGCAGAATATACATTCTTCTCAGCACTACATCACACTTATTCTAAAGTTGACCACATAACTGGAAGTAAAACACTCCTCAGCAAATGCAAAGGAATGGAAATCATAGCAAACAGTCTCTCAGACCACAGTGCAGTCAAATTAGAACTCAGGATTAAGAAACTCACTCAAAACCACATAACTACATGGAAACTGTACAACCTGCTCCTGAATGACTACTGGGTAAATAATGAAATGAAGGCAGAAATAAATAAGTTCTTTGAAACCAATGAGAACAAAGACACAATGTATTAGAATCTCTGTGACACAGCCTAAGCAGTGTTTGGAGGGAAATTTATAGCACTAAATGCCCACAAAGAGAAAGCAAGAAAGATCTAAAATCGACACCCTAACATCACAATTAAAAGAATTAGAGAAGCAAAGAAAACAAATTCAAAAGCTAGCAGAAGACAAGAAATAACTAAGATCAGAGCAGAAGTGAAGGAGATAGAAACATGAAAGACCCTTCAAAAAATCAATGAATCCAGGAACTGGTTTTTTGAAAAGACCAACAAAATAGACCACTAGCCAGACTAATAAAGAAGAAAAGAGAAAAGAATCAAATAGACAAAATAAGAAATGATAAAGGAGGAGGGTATCACCACTGATCCCACAGAAATACAAACTACCATCAGAGAATACTATAAACACATCTATGCAAATAAACTAGAAAATCTAGAAGAAATGGATAGATTCCTGGACACATCCACCCTCCCAAGACTAAATCAGGAAGAAGTCGAATCCCTGAAGAGACCAATAACAAATTCTGAAATTGAGGCAGTAATTAATAGCCTACCAACCAAAAAAAGCCCAGGACCAGATGGATTCACAGCCAAATTCTACCAGAGGTACAAGGAGGAGCTGGTACCATTCCTTCTGAAACTATTCCAAACAATAGAAAAGAGGAGCTCCTCCCTAACTCATTTTATGAGGCCAGCATCATCCTGATACCAAAACCTGGTAGAGACACACACAAAAAAGGAAATTTTAGGCCAATATCCCCGATGAACATTGATGCAAAAATCCTCAATAAAGTACTGGCAAACCAAATCCAGCAACACATCAAAAAGCTTATCCACCATGATCAAGTTGGCTTTATCCCTGCAATTCAAGGCTGGTTCAACATACATGAATCAATAAACGTAATCCATCACATAGAACCAATGACAAAAACCACATGATTATCTCAATAGATGTAAAAAAACCTTCAGTAAAATTCAACACCCCATTCATGCTGAAAACTCTCAATAAACTAGGTATTGATGGGATGTATCTCCAATTAATCAGAGTTATTTATGACAAACCCACAGCCAATGTCATACTGAATGGGGAAAAGCTGAAAACATTCCCTTTGAAAACTGGCACAAGGATGCCCTCTCTCACCACTCCTATTCAACATACTATTGGAAGTTCTGGCCAGGACAATCAGGCAAGAGAAAGAAATAAAAGGTATTTGAATAGAAAAAGAGGAAGTCAGATTGTCTCTGTTTGCAGATGACATGACTGTTTATTTAGAAAACCCTAGCATGTCAGCCCCAAATCTCCTTAAGCTGATACGCAACTTCAGCAAAATCTCAGTACACAAAATCAATGTGCAAAACTCACAAGCATTCCTGTACACCAATAATAGACAGAGAGCCAAATCATGAGTGAACTCCCATTCACAATTGCTATAAAGAGAATAAAATACCTAGGAATACGACTTAACAAGGGATGTGAAGGACCTCTTCAAGGAGAACCACAAACCACTGCTCAAGAAAATAAGAGAGGACACAAACAAATTGAAAAATATTCCATGCTCATGGATAGGAAGAATCAATATCATGAAAATGGCCATACGGCCCAAAGTAATTTGTAGATTCAATGCTATCTCCATCAAGCTACCATTGACTTTCTTCACAGAGTTAGGAAAAACTACTTTAAATTTCATGTGGAACCAAGGAAGAGCCTGGATAGCCAACACGATCCTAAGCAAAAAAGAACAAAGCTGGAGGCATCACGCTACCTGACTTCAAATGTACTGCAAGGCTACAGTAATCAAAACAGCATGGTACTGGTACCAAAACAGAGATATAGACCAGTGGAACAGAGTAGAGGCCTCAGAAATAGCACCACACATCTACAACCATCTAATCTTTGACAAACCTGACAAACACAAGCAATGAGGAAAGGATTCCCTATTTAATAAATGGTGTTGGGAAAACTGGCTAGCTATGTGCAAAAAACAGAAACTGAACCCCTTCCTTACACCTTATACAAAAATTAACTCAAGATGGATTAAAGACTTAAATGTAAGGCCTAAAACCATAAAAACCCTAGAAGAAAACCTAGGCAATATCATTTAGGACATACGCATGGGCAAGACTTAGCACCAAAAGCAATGGCAATGAAAGACCAAAACTGATGAATGGGACCTAATTAAACTAAAGAGCTTCTGCACAGCAAATGAAATTATCATCAGAGTGAGCAGCAACCTATAGAATGGGAGACAATTTTTGCAATCTATCCATCTGATAAAGGACTAATATCCAGAATCTACAAAGAACTTAAACAAATTTACAAGAAAAAAACAACTCCATCAAAAAGTGGGCAAAGGATATGAACAGACACTTCTCAAAAGAAGACATTTATGCAGCCAACAAACATATTTTAAAAAGCTCATCATCACTAGTCACTAGAGGAATGCAAATCAAAACCACAATGAGATACCATCTCACACCAGCTAGAATGGCGATCATTAAAAAGTCAGGAAACAACAGATGCTGGAGAGGATGTGGTGAAATAGGAACGCTTTTACACTGTTGGTGGGAGTGTAAATTAGTTCAACCATTGTGGAAGACAGGGTTGCGATTCCTCAAGGATCTAGAAGCACAAATACCATTTGACCCAGTAATCCCATTACTGTCTATATACCCAAAGGATTATAAATCATTCCACTTTAAAGACACATGTACACATATGTTTACTGCAGCACTGTTCACAATAGCAAAGACTTGGAACCAACCCAAATGCCCATCAGTGATAGACTGGATAAAGAAAATGTGGCACATATACACCATGGAATACTATGCAGCCATAAAAAATAATGAGTTCATGTTCTTTGCAGGGACATGGATGAAGCTGGAAGCCATCATTCTCAGCAAACTAATGCAAGAACGGAAAACCAAACACTGCATGTTTTCACTTGTAAGTGTGAATTGAACAATGAGAACATATGGACACAGGAACAGGAACATCACACACTGGGACCTGTGAGGGTGGGGAGCTAGGGGAGGGATAGCATTAGGAGAAATGACTAATGTAGATTATGGGGTGATGGGTACAGCAAACCTCCATGGCACATGTATACCTATATAACAAACCTGCATGTTTTGCACATGTATCTAAAAACTTAAAGTACATATATATATATATATATATATATTGCATATATATATAAAGAATATATATATTTATATATATACATATATATAGTGTGTGTATATATATATATAAAGAATATAAAGCAGTCGGAAAAATGTGAAAAGATGAGGCTGGCCTAGCCTCCCAGCCTACATCTTTCTCCTGTGCTGGGCCCTTCCTTCCCTTGAACATCAGATTCTAAGTTCTTCAGTTTTGGGACTTGTACTGGCTTTCCTTGCTTCTCAGCTTGTAGATAGCCTATTGTGGGACTTTGTGATTTGGTGAGTTAATAAACTCCCATATGTATGTGTGTGTATATATATATATATATCTCCATCCTATTAGTTATCTCCCTCTAGAGAACCCTAACACACTCTGTATTTCCAAAATTAGAGCATAATAAATGGCATGTGATAACTACACAGTAAACCTATTTTAATAAATGAAGAAGAGTGATATGTTTGGATGCTCCTTAAGAAAAATAACTCATAGCCATATTACTAGTAGAGTGTGCAAGTGGGCAGGGGGGGAACATTGTATATGTGTATATTCTGCAAGTGGGTATTTGGGAGCTGTGGGAAGTAGACCTGTGGGAAGGAATGAAATCCTGTAAGGAGCATTTGTAACATATCAATGATAAGATTCTGAAGGCCTGAGGCAGGGTGGTGGCAGGAAGAATGGTGAGATGATCGTGGGAAACATGATTTGATCTAGAATAAACATACCTAGCGCTGAATGTGGGGTGTGAGGGGAAAGGGGACAAATATAGAAGACACACGTGGGGAGAGGTGACTAGGAGAAACCACAAAAGGATTTGTGGTTTTGTAGGTAAGGGAAAATCTATGCCACAGGATCAGTGTAGCCAGGCCTGGGGGCCCATGGATTCCCCCACTACTATGCCTTCAGTCTTTGGAGGCAGCTCTCCAACCCAACCTGGGGTCAAGGAGGGTTGCTCCAGTTTGCATACCTGCTCCTTAGACAAAGCTCAATACCAGAACTTCTACAGTTACACTTCATGAAGGCAAAAAGATGGGAAAGAAGTTAAACATGTTCACAGTCAGGATGGGGCTAGAGCTGAGACAGGTCAAAATGAGGAGCTTAATATGGGCCAGTTATCATCTGACTGGAAGAAACTGTGATAGTACATATTTCCCATAAGTAATTCCATCCAGATTTTTCACTGTATTACTTAGATTTGCTTGGGAGAAATGGTATGGGTTTCTCTCTTATCAGCTTCCTGTGATTTTTTTTCAATGATCTTTGGGGGACACTGTGCTATCATTAAGATTTAAAATTCTGAAGACTATTCAACAACAAAGAAAATTATTTTGAGACATTAAATGAAAAACTAAACACAAAATTGTATATACACTATGATAACTATAAAAATGTATCCATGCATATGCATAGACGCTGGTAAGAAACTCAGAAGTTGTATTTGTTTGGGTGTCAAGAGAGTGTAAGGACCTTTCTCACATTGTTGTTTCCATTAACTTTGTTTGCATTAAGAATATTCACTTAAGGTATTCACGGATTTTAAAATTGTACTGAGAAAGTTGCATTGCTCACAGTCATGATTGTGAGAGTAAACATAGGGCATCTCCTGATCAAATAAAGTATATTAAAAAGAAGGGACCCAAGGCCCTTAAGTCAGAGAACAGGAACTTCTATGCTGTTTAGAAATCAAATGAGATTTGATTGTATGTTGTAGAAAATATGTGCCAAATTTGAAAAAATATGTGCTCTAACAAGAGATATCATAATCAGAATACAGTCATTTATCATTCTTTTGAAAAATAATATATAAACAAAGAGTCTCCAATGTAATGATCAGAAGTACAACTAGGAGCCCTGAGGATCTTGGTATTGGAAATTAGGTAAAAAGAAGGTGGGGGTGCAGCAGCATAGAAATATGGTTTTTCATCAAAAGCTTTGGAGAACGATGGGGAGTGGGGAGTTGGGATTTTATAAGAGCAGAATCAAATTAAATTATATGAAGTAATACCAACGAATGCAAGCAAAAGTGATTTTTAAAAATATCTCGAAAAAAAAATCCCAGACAATAAAGATGGCATGTCACAGAAACATATCTATTTTGACTCTTGCAACCCCATGAAAAAATAGTGCTGGGGATTGAAAAAGACATCAACCTACAAGAACATAGAGAAAAGTTTAGGAACAAAACAGCAACAATGTCTTGGAAGCCAGAAAACAGATGAATAAATCTTAAATATCAGAATAGACATGAGAAAACGACATAAGCCAGCAGCAACGAGAGTTGAAAGATTTACAACAAAGAATCTCAAAAAAGCCTCGGAAATAAGTAGCAGTAGGTATTTGTAGAAGAGAGGGTTAACAGAATTTTTTTTTTTTTCTTTTTTAGAAGGAGTCTTGCTCTGTTGACAGACTGGAGTGCTGTGGCACAATCTTGGCTCACTGCAACCTTTGTCTCCCAGGTTCAAGCGATTCTCCTGCCTCAGCCTCCTGAGTAGCGGTGATTATAGGCGCGCGCCACCATGCCCGCTAATTTTTGTATTTTTAGTAGAGTCGGGGTTTCACCATGTTGGTAAGGCTGGTCTCGGACTCCTGACCTCATGATCCACGCGCCACGGCCTCCCAAAGTGCTGGGATTAGGGGCGTGAGCCAGCGCGGCCGGCCACAGGAATTCTCAAAAGGAGGACTAGGGTGAGAGCCTGTTTAAGAAGCAGTTAGATTGCCGTATCCTGTCTCTCATCTCCACACAGCCAAGTTATTGATCCTGCCCAGCCACAGTGAAAAGACTTAACTTGGAGAGAATAAAAGGTATGTAGAATAGGAAACACTGAAAACAGGGCAAATGAGTGACCTTTTCATACACAATGCTAAAATCTCCAGCTTCTACGGATAACCAGTTGTCAGGGGAAAAGCCTCCAACAGACAAAGGCATCAAAACAGGGAAACAGAAGAAAGTAATCTATAGGAACAGAAACTCCACGGGGGAGAAGAAACTTAAAAAAAGAGTGTTCATGTGTGTGCCCCTGTGTGTACGCACAAGTATATGATTAAGTAAAAATGGTAGTTAGCTGTTTTGGAAAACCACTGCACATCCTTTATAATACAAATATTCAGATGAACATGTAGCAGTAAAATTACCCATAGCCCACACCTACATCATAACTAAGAGACTGAGAAAACTACAAACTTTAATTTACATACAAGTTAAAAAACAAATATCCAAGACAAGCAGAATTAGCTCCAGGACCCACAAGAGATTTAATGGTCAGGCACAGATCATGTGGAAGAGAAGAGAGTATAGTGGGTTCATCTTAAAAATATTAGAATCCCATTTGTGTGGCAAAATACTAGTGACAAATCTGAGACCTGACTACTAATAAATCAAAAAGTAAGGGGCTCGGAAATGTGTTAAAACAGAATAGCTGGGTGCTGTGGTATGCACCTGTAGTTCCAGCTACATAGGAGGTGGAGGCAGAAGGATTGCTTGTACTCAGGAGTTCAAGTTCATCCTGGCTGAACCTTAAGAGACCCCCATCTCTTAAGAATACAAACAAACTAGAGGTGTCCGTTTTGAGAAAGCCCCATTTCTGGTTGAGAAGGAAGTAATGTCCTTTGTAAATTGGCAATAAAGGCAAAGGGAGTGGCTGAATATAAGGACCTATTAAAACATTATAACATAAAAATTAGAGCTGAAAACATTTTTCTAAAGCATAATTTATTAAGGGAACTGCACTGTATCAACAAATGAAGATAGTCTTGCACTAAGAAATACACTACTCAAATTCCCTCCTCCTTAGAACAGAATTGCTTATTTCTAGACTTTAAAAACACAGTACAAATAGTCATGAAGAAAAAAAAACAGGATCCATGCAGTTATGATGTGAAAAAAACAAAATGACAATAAAAACTTTTAGCAGATTAAAACACTAAAAAAACTAAGCAAAGGAAAATAACAAAAGTATGAAAGAGAGGATCACTGAAAGAAAATATTCTCCATGAACTAAATATAATCCCCAAAGTACTTGCAAATGTGAAGGACTATCATGGGTCAGAAATTAAAAATTAATAATAGTAATGGGCAAGCAATAAGAAGATATAAAATACGATCTGAATAAACTCATGGAAAAAACTTTTTGTTTAAAAAGACAATTTTTTTTTTTTTTTTTTTTGGCAGAAGGGACAGAGTCTCTCTCTGTTGCCAGGCACCAGGCTGAAGTGCAGTGGTGCGATCAGCTCACTGCAACCTCCGCCTCCCGGGTTCAAGCAATTCTCCTACCTCAGCATCCTGAGTAGCTGAGACTACAGGCGCTTGCCACCATGCCCAGCTAACTTTTTTTATTTTTAGTAGAGCCGGAGTTTCACCATGTTGGCCAGGATGGTCTCTATCTCTTGACCTCATGATCCACCCGCCTTGGCCTCCCAAAGTGCTGGGATTACAGGCATGAGCCATGGCGCCCAGCCGACAAAATCATTTTTTTAAAAAACTAAATTACAAGATACGCATGGAAAATATATAGGACCCAATATAGTAGGAATTATATGGTCTAGAAAGTAAAAGAACCAAAAGAAATTTAGAAATGAAGACAAAGGTAAAAACTATTAAAAGAACAGGAAAATAAAATCCAAAGTACATATGATTAAATTCTTAGAAGATAAAGCACTACAACATACTAGAACTGTATTCAAACTATAAAGACAAGTTTTCTGAAATAAAAATAGTCTTAATTTACATATGAAAGAACCCACTGTTTACCAGGAAAATTTTCTCAGATTAGTCAACTTGAAGGTGTAAGTTAATAAAACTCTTGGACCTTAAAAAGTAAATACCCTTTGTGTTCTCCAGTCACTTAAAAAATAAAATAAAATTGACATTAATGATGCAATAGCAATAAACAAAAACAAGACAATAGTGGAGGAACATATTCAAAAAACTTAACAAAAATGTTAGTCGAAGATTTTATATCCAGCTAAGTTATCGGTCAAGTTTTAAGAATATAGAAAAACAATTTTAAAAATGCAATCATTCAGGGAATATTTGTGGTGGAGCTCAAAATGGCTACAAATTCCCTTACCCTTCTCTCATCAACAGGTGAGTTCTAAGTTGTCTCTTCTTGATCTGGGCTCCATGACTACTTTGACCAATAGGAATATTGTAGAAGGCATGCTGTGTCCATTATTAAGCCTGGGACATAAACTGCTTCTCATCTCTGTTAAAACTAGCTCTTTGAGCCCTAAAGCCACAGTGTAAGAAGCTTGCTACCTGTTAGGAAGACCCACAAAGAAGTCCTGAGATTATATGGAGAGGAAGAGGTTAAAGCCAGCCTGCAGCCATCCATGAGCTATGTAAGTGATGCCATCTTGGGTGCTCAAGACCAGCTCAGTTGCCAACTAGAATACTGTGTAATAACACTAGTTAGTGCCAATAAAGCATAAGAATCACCCAACCAAGTTCTGTCTGAATTTTTGAACCACAAAATCTTGAGATACAATAAAATGGTAGCCTTTTTTAAACTACTAGGTTTGACATCAACTATTATGCAAAAATAGTTCACTAGAAAATACAGAACTCTAAACTCTACTAAAGAATTGGAAAATATGTAACTATTTCTCCCAACAAGGTAATAATATAAGAACTAAAATAAATATATATTAATTGTCATATACTTAAGGAAAGATATTTAAAAGATGACACAAAATGTGTTCTGAGTTTGATGCAACACTTAGGAGTTGACCTCCTAAGTGTTTGTAAACTCACTAAAATAACTGCTTGTTAAATTGATTGATGATGAATATTTAATAAAGTACATAACAACTTAAAATACATGTTACAGTATTTTTCTTGAGACATGCGAATTATCATATACAGCTGGTTAAGTAGAAACTGGTGTCTTGTGGACAATTTGGCTATATGTATGAAAAGTCTTATAAAATACATTTTGACCCGACAGTTTTATTTATAATAATTTATTATAAATAGACAATAAGGAAAGCAGAGAATCTGTAGAGAACAAGTTTCATCCAACAAAGAAATAATTAGAGAAACCTCAGGTAAAGGACTTGTGGTGAGCCTTGAACATTTAATTGAATTTTTTTTTTTTTCTATTTTATCAGAGATGAGAATTGCAACTCCTGCTTTTTTTCTCTCTCCATTTGGTTGGCAAATCTCTTCCATCCCTTTGTTTTGAATCTCTGTATATCCTTGCATGTGAGATGGGTCTGGATGCAGCTTACCGATGGGTTTTTTGGAATGGCTGATACTGGTTGTTCCTGTCTGTATATAGTGCTTCTTTCAGAAGCTCTTGTAAAGCAGGCCTGGTGGTAATGAAATCTCTGAGTACTTGCTTGTTTGTAAAAAATTTTATTTTTCCTTCACTTAAGAAACTTAGTTTGACTGGATGTGAAATTCTGGGTTGAAAGTTCTTTTCTTTAAGAATGTTGAATATTAGCCCCCACTCTCTTCTGGCTTGTAGGGTTTCTGCTCAAGAGATCTGCTGTGAGTCTCATAGGCTTCCCCTTGTGGGTAACCTGACCTTTCTCTTGGCTGCCCTTAGTATTTTCTCCTTCATTTCAACCCTGAGCGAATCTAATGATTATGTGCCTTGGGGTTGCTTTTTTTGAGGAATATCTCTGTATTACCTGGAGTTGAGTATTGTCCTGCCTTGCTAGGTTGGAAAAGTTTTCCTGGATAATACCCTGAAGAATATTTTCCAGTTTGGATTCATTCTCTTCATCACATTCAGGTACACCTATCCAACGTAGATTAGGTCTTTTCACATAGTCCCATATTTCTTGGAGACTTTGCTCATTCCTTTTTGCCCTTTTTTCTCTAATCTTGTCTTCTCGTTTTATTTTGTTAAGTTGGTCTTCGACCCTCTGAAATCCTTTCTTCTGCTTGATGAATTCCACTGTTAAAACTTGTGCATACTTCATGAAGTTCTCGTATTGTGTTTTTCAGCTCCATTAGTTCACTTATATTCCTCTTTAAATTGTCTATTCTTGTAGCATTTCGTCAAACCTTTTTCAAGGTTCTTAGTTTCTTTGCATTGGGTTAGAACATGTTCTTTTAGCTCACAGAAGTTTCTTATTATCCACCTTCTGAAGCCTGATTCTATCAATTCCTCACATTCATTCTCCATCAGGCCTTGTTCAATTGGTGATGAGGAAACTGCAATCCTCTGTAGGAGGAGAGGCATTCTGATTTCGGGTGTTTTCAGCCTTTTTGCACTGGTTTCTTCCCATCTTTGTGGATTTATCCACCTGTCGTCTGTGTAATTACTGTCTTTCAGATTAGGTCTCTGAGTGGACGTCCAGCTTGTTGGTGGTAAAGTTTTTTCTGTTTCTTAGTTTTCCTTCTTTGTGGACACCCCCCCCCCACAAATGTAGACCTTCCTGGGTTCAGCTGTACTTGCTGTGAAACTCTCAATCCTCAGCAGTTCCAATTGCTGTTTTTTGTGTGTGTGAGGGGGGGACCAGCCTTTTCCCTGCAGTGACCCACTAAGCCGGCTGAAACAGCGGCGTTGAGATTCGTGGTGCTTTTCTGCCCAGGATCTCTTGGTCTGGTTCCCCCACTTCAGTCCATTTTTCAATCAGCTGAATGGGGAGACTCTGCCTTCCCGGAGCTCCAACGCCAACTAAAAGGGTACTCAGTCCCGTATACTCCGGACTCGAGCACCGCTGCGTGCCAGGGCGCCTGCAAAATGGCCGTGTCGGCCAAAAGAGTCGCTGTGGCGACCCATGGGGCTCCCTCTGCTGGGAATCTCCCTGGTCCATGGGCAATAAAAATTCGTCTGAAAATGTGGCATCCCCCTCACTCTCTGCACTTTCAGTGGGAGCTACAATCCTAAGCTGCTGCTAATCGGCCATCTTGGATCTCTCCTCTCTTAATTGAAAATTTAAGATTAAAACAAGATGAAGGTAAGAGAGGAAAAGTATTATATATTATTTCTATTTGTCAGAACATATAATGAATATAATGAATACATAAATATATGATATATAATGAATATAATGAAAATATAACAAATTTTATTCATTGGTTATAAAGTACATTGTCTTTTCAAACACTAATGGAACATGAATGACATTTTACGAATATTTTGGGTAACAAGAAAATCTCAATAAGTTCCATGAGGTAGAACTAATACATTAGGTAACTGCATTGCAGAACATACAATGTTATATGTTCTTACAAATAGAAATAATAAAACTAAAAATAATGGGAAGAAAAGCATGAGAGAAACAGAAAATATAAAAAACTTGTTGACTGCTGCAGAGCTAACTGATGGCCATCAAAACATTGTGTAAAGTTGTCATGATAACAAGAAGCTAAGTGAGAAAAAATGGGACAAAAAACAGTAACCAAATTATTAATATAAAGGCTACCATGAAACAAAAACACAAACCTTTGTAAGTATATAAAAATTTTCCAAAAGTTTTAAAAGAGCTAAAGTAACATTGCATACTGAAAGACATAGTCAACACAAGACACATTATACATACGCCTGAGATCAAAGATATCAATTTTATTTATAAATATAAGTGAGTCTAACTCACCGAAGAGATATACCTAAAACAAAGTGATTCAGCAAGTCTAAAAATAAAGGAATGGGTAAAAGTATATAAGGCAAAAGTTAAGATACAATTTAAGCAATGTTTGTGATTTCGATATCTGATAAAATAGAATAATGTAAGTAAAAAAGCAATAAATGACAAATAAGACAAAGAAGGATATTGTATAATGCCATAATTCATAATGAAACTGTAACAGTTATAATTACCAATACATAAATAACACAGCAGCTGCAATAAAGCAGACAATATAGGAATATAATGAGAAGCAGATATATCTAATAAAAGGAGACCCTTAATTCACTCAGTTCAAGACAGGTCAAGGAAACAAATATACACACAACATAAAATGAATATAATAAAAATATAACAAATTTTATTCATTGGTTATAAAAACACATTGACTTTTCAAACATTTATGGAACATAAATGACATTTTACCATATTTTGGGTAACAAAGAAAATCTCGATAAGTTCCATGAGGTAGAACTAATATAACATTAGCTAATGCAATAAAACTAGAAATAATATTTTGTAAAAGAACATTTTATCTGACTTACCTACCTAATTCAGCACACTGAATTATACTTGCATTTTTAAACCAAATTCAAGATTAGGAAGAACATGTTATAAACATATATACTGCATGAGTTAAAGGGAAAATACACTGATGTTGCAAAAATCTCTAAAACCAAAGATAAAAAATCACTACATATCATAATCTATAGCATACAATTAAAGCTGTTCTCAATATAAAATTCATAGCTTTAACAACTCATACCAGGAGTCATCAAGCCACAGCCAGCGGGCCAAACTCAACCTGCTGTTTGTTTTGATAAGTTATATTGGAACTCAGCCATGCCATTCATTTAAATATTCTCTATGGCTGCTTTCCTGCTATAAAGGAGAACTGAGTTAGTTGCAGTAGGAAAAATATGGCCCACCAAGTCAAAAATATATACTATTTGATCCTTTACAAAAAAGTTACCATTTCCTCATTTACATTAATAAAATAGAATAAAAATAAATAAAATTAGAAAAAAGTAAACTAAAAGCAAAAGATAACAGCCAAAATTCAGAAATTATAAAAGAAAACAATACAATAAAAAGTTCAATAAATAACTTCATAAATTGAAAAATATCAACAAAGTACCCAAATTACTGACCTTAGGAAGAGAAAACGAAAACACGGAGGCACAGGATTAGGACGAACAAAGGGGAATCAACTATCTAGCCATTAAAATCGAAAAAATTTACAAAAGTCTCTAAGAATGTGTCAACAAAAACAGTCAAACTCTAAAATATTTGAAGAGATTTATTCTGAACCAAATATGAGTGACCAATGGCCCATGACACAGTCCTTAGGAGATCCTGAGAACATGTGCCCAGGGTAGTCAGGTTACAATTTGGGTCTAGGCATTTTGGTCCATAAAGGCAGGACAACTGGAAGCAGGGTATCTTCCAGGTCACGGGCAGATTCAGAATTTTTGATTGGCAATTGGTTGAAAGGGTTATTATCTGAAGACATGGAATCATTGGAATGGAATGTCTGGGTTATGATAAGGGCTTGTGGAGACCAAGGTTTTATCATGCAGATGAAGCCTCCAGGTAGCAGGTTTCAGAGAATAGATTGTAAATGTTTCTTATCAAATTTAAAGAGCCTATTCTATAGTAATTCCAAAAGAGAGGAAGGTATAATGAGGCATGCGAAACGCCCCTACCCATCATAGCCTGAACTAGTTTTTCAGGTTATCTTTGAAATGTACTTGGCCAAGGGGAGGGAGTCATTCAGATTCTTGGGAGGCTTAGAGTTTTATTTTTGGTTTAAAATGCAAATATAATTTAGCATTAGGAAAACTATTTACCTAATTCACCGTGTTAGTATATCTAAGGAGAAAATTCATATGCTCATCTTCATAAGCCCTGTAAACATCTTTTTAAAAAATTCAATACTCGTTCCAGATAAAAATACTTGGTTACCTAGGTATCAATGAATCCTTCTTTAGCATCACTGTATGGTATATACCTCTCAAAGCTAAAACTAGCATCTGAATTAGTAAGGATACTCTAGAAGCATTATTGCTAAAGTCAAGAACAAGCCAAGGTTTCCCACTGTCTCCATTACTACTTAAAAGTAGAAAAGGGAATATAAATAGAGGTATAAAACTTGGAAAGGGGAGAGGTGAAAAGGACTATTTTCAACTGATTTGTTAATATATCTGGATATCAAGGTGATTTTTTTTTTTTTTTTGACAGAGTCTCACTCTGCCACCCAGGTTGGAGTGCAGTGGTGCGATCTTGGCTCACTGCAACCTCCACCCTCTGGGTTCAAGCAGTTCTCCTGCCTCAGCCTCCCTAAGTAGCTGGGACTATAGGTGCATGCCACCATGCCCAGCTAATTTTTGTGTTTTTAGTAGAGACAGGGTTTTACCATGTTGGCCAGGCTGGTCTCAAACTCCTGCCCTCAAGTGATCTGCCTGCCTCAGCCTGGGATTACAGGCATGAGCCACCACACCCGGCCTTCAAGGTGAATTTCTTTGTAACTTGAGAGTAGGTAAGGCCTTCTAACTATGATTCAAAATCTGGAAGCAATAAAAAAATTAGTAAATTCAACTACATAAGTATTTAAAAAATCTTTTTATGATTTTTGCATGGCTGAACAAGAAAGTAAAACATAAACAATAAACTGAGTAAAGTGGCAAGATGTAAAATTAGTTTAAGAAAATGAATACCTCTATATATGTACAAACAATAAGCAGGTAGATGATACAAAGAAAGAGAAGACATTTACAAAAGCAAAGTGAAAAAGAAGTATCTAGGAATAAACTTAGTAAAAAATATGGAAAACCAATATGAATAGAATAAAAAACACTCCTGAAATCATGAAATTTGACTTAAATGAATACAAAGCATCTTATATTCTTGAATAAGGTGAATAAACATTATAAAAATATCAGATATCTGTAAGTTAACACACAAATGTAAAACAATTCTGATAAAATACTAACACACTTCTTTTCTGGGGTTGAACAAGTTGATTCTGAAATTTTTATGGAAAAATAAACAAAGAAAAACAGCCAAGAAAAACCTCAAAAGAAAGCAATGGAGTAAGAGTGGAAGGCTACAGAAGCTATAAAGTCTTTTTAAATAAAACAGTGTGTACTGGCACCTTGACAGACAAATGGAATAGACACTCCAGAAATAGACACAATTATTGAAGATTGATGCATAGTAAAAGCGTCAACTTACAACGCTGGGGAAAAGATGATGTGGTAGACCAAATAATAATCCTCAAAGATGTCCACATCCTCATCCCCAGAACCTGCAAATGTGCTACCTTCAATAGTAAAAGGAACTTCGCAGATGTGATTATGTGAAAGATCTTGAGGGGGGAGATCCTCCTATATTATCCAGGTGAACTCGATACAATAACAAGGGTGCTTATAAAAGGGAGACAAAAGGATCAAAATACGAAAATGAAAAGCAGAGTTCGGGATGACCAGCCTGTGAGCCAAGGAATGTGACAGACCCTAGAAGCTAGAAAATACAAGGAACAAGTTCTCCCTTAGAAGTTTCAGAAGAAATGCTGCCCTGCCAACACCTTGATTTTAGCTCGGTAAAACTGCTTTTGAACTTCTGACCTGCAGAACTATAAGGTAATAAATTTGTGTTGTTTTAAGCTACTAAATTTGTAGTAATTTGTTACAGCAACAATAGGAAACTAATACCAAGAACTTTTTTCAGTGGAAGTGTTGGAACTATATAGTCATTTGGGAAAAAATAATAAGCTTGATACCTCATGTGATTCACCTGATAAACTCCAAATAAATCAGAGATCTTAATGTAAAAAAAAAACAAAAACGCAAAAACAAAAACAAAAAACCTGTACAAGTACAAGAAGAGGTAGATTCTATCATAATTTGGGAATAAGGAAATCTTCCAAACTATGACTGAAAATTTAGAAGAATAAAGAAAGGAGTACAAAAAAGGGAGTAAGTATAAAAAAAGATAAATTTGACTAAATTTGATAAAAACTAGAAGAATAATTTTTTTTGCATGTAAAAAAACTCAACCAATAGTTATAGAGATAGAAGTAGATTAGTGGGATTGCGAATTTGGCAAGATGGGAGATAGGAGGCAGGACTAAATTGCAGCTCCCACTAAGATGAACAGAGAACCATGTGGAGACTCAAACATCGAGAACTTTTGCTCCAAGAACTACCACAGGAACATACGAGGAAAGCCAAGAGAATCCACAGACCCTTTGCAGGAAGCAGATTGCTCCTGCAGGCCTTAGGAGGTAGCCGAAAAATTGTGAGTGTCCAAAGTGTGAAAAAGGGATCATCTGCCCCTGAACACACACTCTCACTAGGGAACCTGAAGATCCAGATCACGGGAGGAAGATTTGATGTTACCTAGAGCTGAGATGAATTTAGAGAGCCAAGCAAAATACAGGGTTAGAAGAAGCAGTGGGAAGAGACCTGTGGGCTCTCTCAGTCCCCAGGAAAGCCACTTCTGACATTGTCTTGCAGAGGTCGTTGGGAGGGCTACCAGAGGAACTGGGAAAAGACCACAGGGTGAAGGAAACTTCCAGATGAACTTTGTAACAATTTTGAACAGACATGAAGTTTTCTGGACAGAACTTGGAAAGGGGGGTGAATTGGGAGTGCAGACACAGCACAGAAGTCATGGCAGGCAGGGAGGTGCAAAACCTGAAAGCCCTGCTTGCTCTTTCAGCCAGGAGGCTAGTAGCCTAGGGAAAGTTCTCAGCCCTGCTTACCTACTGCCTAAAAATAAACTGAGTGTTATTGGGGGAGGGGCATAGTGGGAGTGAGCCTGGCCTTCTGGGCTGTGTGCAAGCTTGAGGAGGCCTGTAACTGCCAGCTTTCCTTCACTTCCCTGGCGACTTGCATGACATACCAGAGACAACCATAATCCACCTGGGATCATAACTCTGTTGGCCTGAGAACTATACCCCCTTCCCAGGCAGCAGCCACAGGCAAGCCCCACCCAAGGAGAGTCTGAGCTTAGACACGCCTAACCTTGCCCTGACCCGACGATCTTTCTCTATCGGCCCTGGTAGCCAAAGACAAAGGACATAATCTCTTGGGAGCTCTAGGGCCTCACCCACTGCCTGATCCTCCCTATACTACCACAGCTGATGCTCTCTTGAAAGCACCACCTCCTGGCAAGAGGCCAGTCAACACAGAAGTAGTACAATAAATAAAACTACAACTAAGGACCCTCACAGAGTCTATTTCACTCCCCTTCCACATCCACTGGAGCACGTGCTGGTATCCATAGCTAAGAAACCTAAAGATGGTTCACATCACAGGACTCTGTGCAGACACCCCCCACTATTAACCTGGAGCCCCCTAACTGGGTGGCTAGATCCAGAAGAGAAATAACAGACATTGCTGGGTGCAGTGGCTCACACCTGTAATCCCAACATTTTGAGAGGCTGAGGTGGGTGGATCACTTGACTCCAGGAGTTCAAGACCAGCCTGGCCAGCATGCTGAAACCCTATCTCTACTAAAAGTACAAAAATCAGCTGGATATTGTGGCATGTGCCTGTAATCCCAGCTATTCAGGAGGCTGAGGTGGGAGAATTGCTTGAACCTGGGAGGCAGAGGTTGCAGTGAGCCAAGATTGCACCACTGTACTCCAGCCTGGGCGGCAGAGTGAGACTCCATCTCAAAAAAAAAAAAAAGAAAATCACTGCAGCTCTGCTTTCAGGAAGCCACATCCCTTGGGGAAGGAGGAGAACACCACATCAAGGGAGCACTCCATGGGACAAAGAATCTGAACAGCAGCCCTTGAGCTCCAGCTCTTCCCTATGACATAGTCTACCCAAATGAGAAAAGAACCAGAAAAACATTTCTGGTAATATGGCATAGTAAGATTCTTTAACACCCCCAAAAGATCATGCTAGCCCACCAGCAATGGATCCAAACCAAGAAGAAACCCTCAATTGCCAGAAAAAAGAATTCAGAAGGTTGATTATTAAGCTAACCAAGGAGGCAACAGAGAAAGGTAAAATCCAACTTAACGAAATTAAAAAAAAAATGATAGAAGATACGAAAGGAAGCATCTTTAGTGCAATAGATAGCATAAATAGAAAATAATCACAACTTCTGGAAATCAAGGACACAGAGAAATGCAAAATGCACTGCAAAGTCTCAGCAATGGAATCAAACAAGAGACGAAAGAACTTCAGAACTTGAAGAGGTTTTTGAATTAACCCAATCCAATAAAGAAAAAGAAAAAATAATTAAAAAAAATAAACAAAGCTCCAAGAAGTTTGGGATTATATTAAGTGACCAAACCTCAGAATAATTGGTGTCTCTTGAGGGACAAGAGAAATCTAAAAGTTTGGAAAACATGTTTGAGGGAATGAACAATCAAGGAAAACTTCCTCAGCATTGCTAGAGATCTAGATATCCAATACAGGAACTCAAAGAACACCTGGTAAATTCATTGCAAAAAGATCATTACCTAAGCACTTAGTCATCAAGTTATCTCAAGTCAAGATAAAGCAAAGAATCTTAAGAGCTGTGAGGCAAAAGCGCCAGATAACCTATAAAGGAAACCCTATCAGATTAACAGCAGGATTTGTCAGCAGAAACCCTATAAGCTAGAAGAGACTGGGACCTGATCTTCAACTTCCTTAAACAAAATAATTATGAGCCAAGAATTTTGTATCTAGTGAAACTAAACTTCATAAATGAAGAAAAGATAGTCTTTTTCAGACAGCTAAATGCTGAGAGAATTTGCCACTACCAAGGCAGCACTAAAAGAACTGCTAAAAGGAGCACTAAATCTTGAAACAAATCCTTGAAATACACCAAAAATAGAACCTCCTTAAAACATAAATCTCACAGGACCTATAAAACAAAAACACAATTTTTTTTAAAAAGCAAGGTATTCAGGCAGCCTCACATGTCAATACTAATGTTGAATGTAAATGGCCTAAGGGCTCCACTTAAAAGATACAGAATAGCAGGCTGGGCATGGTGGCTCATCCTGTAATCACAGCACTTTGGGAAGCCGAGGTGGGCATATCACCTAAGGTCAGGAGTTCAAGACTAGCGTAGTCAATATGGTGAAATCCTGTCTCCACTAAAAATGCAAAAATTAGCCAGATGTGGTGGCATGTGCCTGTAATCCCAGCTACTCGGGAGGCTGAGCCAGGAGAATTGCTTGAATCCAGGAGATGGAGGTTGCAGTGAGCTGAGATCGCACCATTGCACCCCAGCCTGGACAACAGAGTGAGACCCTGTCTCTAAAAATAAAAATAAAAAATAAATAAAAGATGCAGAATAGCAGGATGGATAAGAATTTACAAACCAACTTTCTGCTGTCTTCAGGAGACTGACCTAACACATAAGAACTCACATAAACTTAAGATAAAAGAGTGGGAAAAGATATTCCATAAAAATGGACACCAAAAGGGAGAAGGAGTAGCTATTCTCCTATCAGACAAAACAAACTTTAAAGCAACAACACTTAAAAAGACAAAGGACATTTATATAATGACAAAAGGACTTAGCAAACAGAAAAATATCACAATCCTAAATATTTATGCACCTAACACTGGAGCTTAAACAGAAAAATATTGCAATCCTAAATATTTATGCACCTATCACTGGGGCTCCCAAATCTTTAAATAATTACTACTACACCTAAGAAATGAGATAAACAGCAACACAATAATAGTGGAAGCCTTCAGTACTCCACTGAGAGCACTAGACAGGTCATTAAGACAGAAAGTCAACAAAGAAACAATTGATTTAATATATACCCTAGAACAAATGTACTTAACAGATATTCATAGAACATTCTACCCAACAACTGCAGAATATACATTCTGTTCATCAGCACGTGGAACATTCTCCAAGATAGACCACATTATGGGCTACAAAACAAGTCTCTACAAATTTAAGAAAATTGAAATCATATTAAGTACTCTCTAGGACCACAGCGGAATAAAATTGAAAACTCCAAAAGGAACTCTCAAAACCATGCAAATATGTGGAAATTAAATAACCTGCCCCTGAATGATAAATGGATCAACAATGAAATCAAGATGGAAATTAAAAACATAAAGTGGGGAAAAAGAAACCTTATTCAACAAATAGTGCTGTGATAATGGGCAAGCCACATGTAGGAGAATGAAACTGGATCCTTATCTCTGACCTTATACAAAAGTCAACTTAAGATGGATCAAGAACTGAAATCTAGAACCTGAAACCCTAAAAATTCTAGAGGATGATATTGAAAAAACCCTTCTAGACATTGGCTTAGGCAAAGACTTTATGACCAAGATCCCAAAAACAAATACAACAAAAACAAAGATGAAGAGATGGGACTTAAACTAAAAAGCTTCTGCACAGCAAAAGAAATAATCAGCAGAGTAAACAGACAATCCACAAAGTGGGAGAAAATCTTCACAATCTATACATCTGACAAAGGAATTATGAGACTATGTTCCGCGTCGTGGGGGAGGCTCAGCTCCCCTGCTAGGATGTGTTCTTCCAAGCCCTTGGTCCCTCACCCACCCAAGAATGGGAAGGAGGACCCGTTGGGGCACAGTGGCTTGTAAGTAAATATCGGACTCCAAAGAGTTTTGCAGAAAGTGATTTATTTAGATAGAGAGAGAGAAAAAGGAGAAAGAAAAGCAGCTTCCACAATGTCGTGGAAGGGGATCCAGATATGGAGTCCGCTCGGATGAGGGAGAAGGGGACTTTTAACCTGGGAGATATCCCCGCCCCATTTAAGTTTTTTAGCCTATGAAAGGAGTTTCTTTAAACTTCCACTGCAGTGATTGATCTTTGATTATTTTCTTGAGCGTGCAAAAGTTAAACAAGGACCTCTAAGACCCTGGATGGAGACGTGGGTGGAGGTATGGCACTGGGAAGTTCTTGCCTTTGAAACTATGTCCCCTTGTGGACCTGGGAAGAGAATACATTCCCTCACTAATACCTGGAATCTACAAAGAACTTGTATCAGCAAGAAAAAAACAAACAGTCCATCAAAAAGTGGACTAAGGACATAAATAGACAATTCTCAAAGAAGATATACAAATGGCTAACAAATGTATGAAAAAATGCTCAACATCACTAATTTTCAGGGAAATGCAAATCAAAACCACAATGCAGTATCACCTTGCTCCAGCAATAATGGCCATAATCAAAAAATAAAAAAATAATGGATGTTGGCATGGATGTGGTGAAAAGAGAACACTTCTACACTGCTGGTGGGAATGTAAACTAGTTCAACCACTATGGAAAACAGTGTGTATATTCCTTAGAGAACTAAAAGTAGAACTACTATATTTGATCCAGAAATCTCGCTACTGGGTATCCACCCAGAGGAAAAGGAGTCATTATATGAAAAAGGTACTTGCACATGCATGTTTCTAGCAGCACAATTTGCGATTGCAAAATATGGAACCAGCCCAAATGCCCATCAGGAAACAAGTGGATAAAGAAATTGTAGTATACATATACCATGGGACACTATTCAGCCATGAAAAGGAATGAAATAATGGCATTCACAGCAACCTAGATACAACTGGAGACTATTATTCTAAGTGAAGTAACTGAGGAATGAAAAACCAAACATCATATGTTCTCACTTGTAAGTGGGAGCTAAGCTGTGAGGACACAAACGCGTAAGAATTATACAATGGACTTTGGGGACTTAGGGAAAACAATAGGAGGGGGATTAGGGATAAAAGACTACACCTTGGTTGTACATCACTGCTCAGGTGATGAGTGCACCAAAACCTCAGATATCACCAATAAAGAACTTGTTTATGTAAATAGACACCACCTGCTCTACAAAAACCTGTTGAAATAAAAAAAAAAAAACCACTTGTACCCTAAAAACTATTAAAATATTTTAAAATTTTTTCAATTAAAAAAAGAAGTGGCCAGGCGCAGTGGCTCATGCCTGTAATCCCAGCACTTTGGGAGGCCAAGGTGGGTGGGATTACAAGGTCAAGAGATTGAGACCATCTTGGCCAACATGGTGAAACTGTCTCTACTAAAAAATACAAACATTAGCTGGGCATGGTGGCACATGCCTGTGGTCCCAGCTACTCGGGAGGCTGAGGCAGGAGGATTGCTTGAACCTGGGAGGCAGAGGTTGCAGTGAGCTGAGATCTCGCCACTACACTCCAGCCTGGTGCCTGATGACAGAGCAAAACTCTGTCTCAAAAAAAAAAACAACTAAAAAAAGAAGTACATTAATGGTTTCCTAGGGCTAGAAGAATGAGTTACAGAGTAGCTCTTTGGAGTAATAAAAATGTTCTAAAATAGATTGTGGCAATGAATGCACAACTTTTTGAATATACTAAAAGCCAACGAATTATATACTTTAAATGGGTAAATTGTGTAGAATGTGTATAAAATCTCAATAAAGCTACTAAAAAACCAGTACTAAAAAAAGTATTATATGCAAAGTCAAAACATAAATGCCAAACTGGAAGAAAAATTTTGCAACTATTAGACAAAGAATGGGCCAGGTACAGTGGCTTATGCCTTATAATCCCAGCACTTTGGAAGCCCGAGGTGGATGGATCATGAGATCAAGAGATCGAGACCATCCTGGCTAACATGGTGAAACCCCATCTCTACTAAAAATACAAAAATTAGCTCTGTCCCTTTTGGCCCGACAAGAAACTCAAATGAGAAATGGGATTTATTAGAACTGGCTGGCCCTAGATTATTTGCTGGCAGCTGAAGGAGGAGTCTGTGGAAAATTCAAACTAACCAACTGCTGCCTGCACATAATCGACCAGGGTCATGCAATTAAGAATATAACCAAACTAGCACACGTACCGATGTAGGTATGACATAAATTCAACCCTAAGTCCTTGTTTAAAGGTTGGTCCTCAGCCTTGGGAGGATTAAAAACCCTCATCATAAGTGTAATAACAATAGTGGCTATTTGTTTATTACCCCCTTGTGCTTCTAAATGTCTAAGAAATCCTTTATTGCTGTAATAGACCAGAAAAATGACATCACAAGTATATTATATAAATCATTATCAATCAGTCTCTTCAAAGAATCTGGAAAGTGAAAATAAGAGTGAGACCACTCGCTGATATCATAAAGTAGTGAAGGTCTCAAAGTGGGAGGTGAGGAAGGAGACCCAGGCATCTGGGGTCAACTTCCCCCCTCGACTTCCACAATGCATTTCAATAGAAGGAAAGACTGGCTGACTGGCACCTCCCGAATTTACCTTCCTGTAAATAATACACTTGGTATGGGGGAAACTCTCCGGAAGATACTGTTTTTACTTAAAACAAGATCAAACCTCCATCCGGAAACTAGAACCTTTTCACATGTGATTCTTAAAGCTGTAAATCCAAAACCCTTTCAATTGTGATTTCTAAGGCTGTAAACCTAAAATTCTTCCAAGTGTAATATCTGGAGTGTAAGCCTATATAAAGACAGAACCTTCCTTTGTTAGACGAGCTGGGTAATTTGGAACCATCGCCCGACTCCCGGCCATAATAATAATAATAATAATAATAATAAAATAAATTCCTTCCTTCCCCATTCGGTGTTCGAGAGCTCTGTTTCCCGTGGCCGCTCCCAGAAATTCCAAAATACATTTCCTATGAGACTCAGAATTAATTCTATGCTGTAAGCCAGGTTCAAAACAGTCCTTTTGGAATGACTAAGGGCATGGGAATGAATTTTTGTTCAAACTGTTAATCTTACAAACTGAGAATACCCAAGTCCATTTTTATGAGAAGAATTTTAGGGGGAAAAAATGTTTGAATTATCTCTAGGATGATTGGGTCAAGAAAACCTCAAAGATTTTTAAGAAGACACTGCAGAGCCTCCGGCCAACTCTTTCATCGGGCTCATCATTCTGTCCTTTTTATAAATCACAGCGTTCTTCTGTCATTTCCCTTCTAAATAAATTTAATCCCGAAAATCCAGTTTATCTGGAATGAGCAATTTGGTCAATCACACACACTGAACCATTACAATCTATTACACTTAAAATAATAGAGGTTTAAGTGACCTAAGAAAGAAAAAGAAATAATTCTATTTATTTTATTAGTAAACTGAAGTGGAACTAAAAAAAAACAACAACCAAGAAAACAAAAAAACATTTCTATTACCTTCCATACTTAGCTGAGTCCAATTTTCCATAGGTGGGTTAGAGTCAACTGAAAAGAATGTTAAAAACAAAATTAATTTTAGGAAATAAGAACTTGAGTAAAGTACTTCTTTATTCAAACATATGACTTACAGAAGAATGATCCTCGTTATGGATAATGAGCATCCAAATTTTAAAATCTGGCTTTTACAGGCACACTCTTCAGCTAAGGCTAAGAAACTGGAAAGCCACTGTTCGGCCCATTTTTCCATGGGTCAGCACACAGGCTGTGTGACATTAGTTCTCTATGACATCAGTTCTCTTGCACAGAATTCTGAATTCTGGTTTATGTTCATATATTAACCCCAATGGAAAAAATAAAATATCAAAATATTAATCAGTCTATTGTAAGTCTTTCATCTTTTTAGGTTTTGTTTTCTCCAGAGAAGATTTTAAGGTTTGTTTTAGAAAACTGTGTTTGAAAATTCAATAAAAACTATTAAGCTTGACTTTTCCCTTTAGCTTAGTGATTTGGGGGCCCCAAGATTTATTTTCTTTTCACAAAAGTATGCAAATGAATGAAGAAGATAAATGTGCTTAAATTTAAAAGTCTAATTATGGAAAACTGGTCGGATTTTACATTTTAGTTACTTCTATGTGTGGAGATCTGTGCTAAATGAAACACTATGTAGTCAGTTTATATGATTCATATACATTGTATGTTTGTTGACATTGGATAGATTTTTCATACTACATGATTACGTAAAAAAAATAAAATAAAACGGGAGTAAATGCTTGTTCTCATGGAGTTTGTATGACTGTAAGACACAATAACTCACCTAACCAGTCAATTAAATGTGGGTTATTTTAGTTACAAAGGGATTCTCTTGGAAATTCAGAGACAGTAACCACAGTACAGCAGGGCATCATGAGAGCAACTATAGAAATTAGGAAGCCATCAGACCCTGGGGCAGTTCTCTTCATATGCGTAAATATTGACCACATAGAAAATACAAAATGTCCAAGAGCTACTTTAAATGATTTTATTCTAATTCTTTCACCTTCTTTGCTTTTGTTTTACAGAAAATTGTCAATGATTATCTCTCATTCAAAAATGAGCTTAAAAATTTAATAAAGAATTGAAAAGAAAATTATTGCTCAAAATGAGGAAACTAATAATACCTTTATACAGGGATATTTCTAATGGGCTTATAAATTGTACTTAGTTTTTTCTTTCTTTTATTGAAATATAATTTATATACCAATATTCACACTTTTTAGTGATAAAATTCAGTAATTTTTAAAGTATATTCACAGAGTTCTGCAACCATTACCACTATCTAATTCCAGAACATTTTCATCATTCCAGAAGAAACCCTGTATCCATTAGCAGTCACTCCATTTCCCATCTGCTTCAGCCCCTGGCAATCAACCGATCTATTTTCTGTCTCTATGGATTTTCCTGTTTTGGACATTTCATATAAAAGGGATCATGCAACATGTGATATTTTATGTCTAGCATCTTTCATTTAGCCTAATTTTTTCAAGGTTTATTCATTTTGTTGCACAAATCAATACATCATTCCTTCTTATGGTTGAATGATATCCCATTGTATGTATACAACATTTGTTGTTCATTCGTCAGTTGATGGACATCAGTATTGTTGCCACTTTTTGGCTATCACAAATTATGCTGCTATAAATACTCATGTTCAAACTGTTTTGTAGATGTACACCTTTAAATACCTTGGATATATACATGGGAGTGGAACTACTGGGTCCAATAGTAAATCTATGTTTAACCTTTTGAGGATCCTCAAAATGACTGTACCATTTTATATTCCCATCAACAACCTATGTAGGTTCCATTTCCTTGCCAACACTTGTTATTTTCCTTTTTAAAAAAAAATATTTCAGCCATCCTAGTAGGTATTTAGTGGTATCCCATTGTGGTTTTGATTTACATTTCCCTAATTACTAATGATGTTGAGCATCTTCTCATGTGTTTTGGTTATTTATCTTCATTGGAGAAATGTCAATTAAAATACTTTGCCCATATTGTTGAGTTGTAACAGTTCTTCATGTATTCTGAGTAGCAACCCTTTCAGATATATTATTTACAAATATTTTCTCCCATTCTGTGGATTATCTTTTCGTTTTTGTGGATGGTATTCTTTGAATCTAAGAAGTTTTAAATGTTTCTGAAGTGTTATCTATCTACTTTATCTACTTTTCTCTTCTTTTCTTTTTTTGAGAAGGAGTCTCACTCTATCACCCAGACTAGAGTACACTGGCGCAATCTTGGCTCACTGCAACCTCCGCCTCCTGTGTTCAAACAATTTTCCTGCCTTGGCCTGCTAAGCAGCTGAGATCACAGGCATGCACCACCATGTCCAGCTAAATTTTGTAGTTTTAGTAGAGACAGGGTTTCACCATGCCGGCCAAGCTGGTCTCTGGTCTCAAACTCCTGATTTCAGGTGATCCACCTGCCTCGGCCTCCCAAAGTGCTGGGATTACAGGCATGAGCTACCACACCTGGCCCAATTTATCTACTTTTTTCTTTCGTGGCTTGTGCTTTCAGTGTCATGTATAAGACATCATTGCCTAATCCAAGGTTACAAAGATTTATAATCATATTTTCTTCTAAGAATTGTATGATTTCAGCTCTACATTTAGGTCCTTGATTCATTTTCAGTTAATTTTGTATATGGTATATGGTAGGGATCTAACTTCATTCTTTTGCCTGTGCATATTCAGTTGTCCTGGCATAATTTATTGAAAAGATTATTCTTTCTTCCATTAAATATACGTTTTAAAATGCCATTTATATTTGTCTTAATTTGAGAATTCAGTCTCAATTTTTTATGGTATCAAAGGTTAAATATCTTTAGAAATGCAGTAACATTATTTGTTGAGCAACTGCTATGTGCTGGGACACCGTCTTGGTGCTAGTTTTCTTTCTAATTTATTCATTCCATAATATTTATCAAGCAAACTCTAGGTGCCTTTGTTCTGGACCCTGATCTTTCCTAATAAAATAGCAATATTGTATTTGGTGGTTATTATATTCCACTAGGGAAGATAAGAAAATAATGTGTGATTTAATCTGAGAAAGTAAAATTTTCTATGAAGAAAGAACAAAAAGATGACATAGATTGACAGGGATGGCAGGTGGACTATTTTAGTTAGAGTGGTCAGAAAAGGCCTATCGGGGGAAGGAGACTTTTGAGCAGACACCTGAAAGATTGGAGGAGGCAAGGTAGGGTAATGTATTCCAGGCAAAGAAAATATAAATGTTTGAATTCTTAGGGCCAGAATGGTTTTCATGTGTTGAGGGATTAACAAAAAGGCCAGCATGACTGGGTAGTGTGAAGAGGGAAATGGAGAAGGTGAACTAGAGGGAGTAGCCAAGGATCATGCAGAGGCTCATGAGTGTGAAAATGCTTAGACTTTACTTCCTTTGTTATGGGAGGTATTGGAAGGTGTCATGTGGGACTGGTGATTTAAGAAACCACTCTGACTGCTCTATAGGGACCTAGAGAAGAAGGGAGACCAGGAAGAAGGTTAATATAATAATACAGATGAGAGTTAATGGTGGCTTGGACTAGGTTAGCAGAAGTGGTGGTAATGAGAAGTATTCAGATTCAGGTGTGAATCCACATTTTTGCATGTAGATTCTGCACAGCCAACTAATGAATCAAATGTGGAGTGGAGAGAATGAAAGAGAAGCAAGTTCATGTTCTCCTTCTTCCCTGGCTTCTTTGCTTCTCATTTATTCATCTAATAGATATTTGCTGAGTCACTTCCATGTGTCGATATCTGTGCTAGATACTGAGATAAAATAGTGAGCAATAACCAGATATACTGGCCACAGGGGTTCTAGAATAGTGGGGAAGAGAGATGTTAAACAGGCACAAATATAAAATAAACAATTTCAACTGTATACTATGAAGAGGGGGATTCACAGACCTGTTAGAGGCTATAAGAGAGGAATGAGTGTCCTGAAGAGGTGATGCCAATGCTGAAGTGGGAGTAAGAGTTGTCTAAGAAAGAGGCAGTAGTGCTCCAGAAACAAGGGGCAGTATGTGGGAAGTCCCAATGGCTTAAAGAGAGAACAAGGTGCCAAGAAGACTGAAGTGGATGTGCTGGGGAGACTGCATGGGACTTCAGTAAAAGCCATGTGGAAGTTCTATCTCCCTTTTATGAAAAATGGGAAGTCTTTTATGAAATTTATAGGGGTAAGGGTTGAGGTGGGAGCAGTGATAACAGGATGAGATTTATATTTTTGGTGGAGAATTGCGAAGAATGGTTGAAGGGGGATGCAGTTAAGCCTGTTACCATTTGTATGCAAGAACAATGTCTTGCATTAGGCTTGGGCTACTGGATACCTGATGGTGCCATTCCCAGAGATGAACAACAGGAGGAGAAACACTGTCCTCGTTCATCAACCCACCTGACTTGCTTTTCTCTGTTTTGCTTACTGCTTCTCCTCCCCATGACTTTGCCTTTCATGTGGTTGTTGCTTAACATGGCTTATCAAAGCTTCTCTGGTCCTACCTCTACTTCAGTGTTACTGCTAGCTGCTTTAGTTTCTCAGTTTTCCAATGCCAAATTCCTGGGAAAGAAAGGTAATCGGCCCAGTTATTCTTTTTGAGGCAGGAGACACAGGCTATGGCAGGCTCACCAGCATTTGAAACACATGCCCATTAGCCAGATCCAATCAGCTTTACTCTTTAAGTCAGGGGAGAGAGACAGACCACACAGTGAAAACAGATGTAAAGGTATTTGCGAATGGTGGACATTGATAGATGCCGCCACTCTAGTTCCATTTTGGGAAAAGGAACTACATGTAGAGAGATAGATATTTACATGTCCAGAATTATATCTGGTGTTTTGTTTGAGTTTTTAGAAAATAAGCTGCCAGGAATCACTTTATTAAACACTACTGCAATAGGAAAACGATCAAACAAGTTGTTCATTTTACCATCATCAAGAGAAATCAATCTTTTTCCATGAGGCAGGACTTTAAGAAAATCTTAGTAAACTAATTTTTAAATCTTTTATATTAACAAAAATATCTGTAATTCCAGATATGGAGGTGGTGGGGGAGAGAGAATGAGATTGAGACAGAGAGAGAGAGAGACCCTATTTGCCACCAATGGAAGCAATAGCACCATTCCTGACTCTGAAAATTGGCAATGAGAGAGAAAAAAGTAAACAATTACTGACCCTCTTTATGAGAACCTCTATTTTATTTCTAGTTTAAGGTAAGTTCTTTGTTATAGAAGACTATCACCTTAAAAATGTAGAAGAAATGAGTGAATTAGAGAAATCAGTACTTTGTAACCCCATTTGTAATAATGTTCCAAATAAAAATCATTAATAGATGCTAAAATCATGTTGTGGGGAACAGACTATTTTCAGAGCCCCCAAATGCCATCCTGTGGGTTACCTGCTAACTGCAAAGGAAATAACATTCATTTACAGTAGCGAGATCTGCAGATCATCACCTTACTTGAGAGTTCAAAACTTAACATCACTAATAGTGGGAAAATTTGACACTTTGTGCCTCCTACTGTGATGTACTCTGAGGTGGATGGTATAATCTACAGAATGCTTTTGCCAAACATACTTAACCTCAATCTATTCAACTTCCTAACCTTAGTACCAGCATGCAGTATAAAACATTATTAGAGCAGAAAGCTAAATAACATCCAGAAGAAAAAATTAGAAAAATTCAAAATACAATATGAAACATTATTCTGTAAGTAGCTGGTCTGATTTCTCAATGTCAGAGAGAGAGGGAGAGAGAGACAGTACACACACACACATACACACACATATGCATATATATGCTGTAATAGACAATTAGATAAATTTGAATGTAGAATTAAATCAGATGAATTAGCATTAATTTTCTTAGGTGTGATAATGGTCCTGTGGGTCTGTAGGAGAATGCCATCACTATGAGCCACCCACTTAGTATGATCAACTGTCCTGGTTTGCTGGGACATGGGGAGGGAGTGGAGGGGTTCTCAAGACAGAGGACTTTCCATTTAAAAACCAGACCAGGATGAGTTGATCATCCTAGACCCACTGAAGAATTTAGGGGTTAAGTGACGCAATGTCTACAATTGATTTTTCAAGTGGTTTGGCAAAAAAATTATATATATACATACATAATATAGATAAACAAATAAAGTAAAATGTTAAAAATTATTGAATTTAGGTAGAATTTATATGGTTATTCATCATACTACTACTCTTTTGCCATTTATATATGTTTAAAATTTTTCATAATAATGAGTTGGAGAAAATATGCTTAGGTAGCAAAAGATGATGCAAAAATGAAACCAAATAGGATGCCATTTAAAAAAAGAACATTCTATTAGATCTATTAGAATCTGAAACTGAACTTACTAGATAAAATATTTGAAACTTAAAATATGATAAAAATGAATAATAGAAGGGCTGAAAGATAAAATTAAGGAAATAGAAAGCAGAGCAAAAGAACAAAAATATGGAAAATGAAAGAGAATAAAATGAGGAGTCTAATTCAGTTTACTATTCAAATGACTGGAGTTCCAAAACAGGAAAGAAAGAAAATAGAAGGGAAGCAATCGACAAGTAATCAGGGGTAAAAATTTATTAGAACTGCGTTAACTGGTTTCCAGATTTAAAAGGCCCACCAGATCTACAGCACATATAGATAAAAAGAGATCTACACCAAGGTTCATTATTGTAAAATTGCAGAACACAGAGAAAATTGAAAAGGAATAGAAGTTTCCAGAAAGAAAGAAAAAACTAAGTACTAAAAGAGCAGGAATCATAATGCTTCAGACTTCTCAACAATGATGTTGGAAGCTATCATACAAGGCACCAGAGTATTGCCTTCAACAATCTGAAAGAAAATGGTTCCAATCCAGATCTCTATTCCTAGTCAATTATTGTATAAGGACAGTGTAAACTTGCAAGAGTGTCCAATCTTTTTGCTTCCCTGGACCATATTGGAAGAAGAAGAATTGTCTTGGCCCACATATAAAATACCCTAACACTAATGATAATTGATGACCAAAAAAAAAAAAATCTCATAATATTTTTAAAAAATTTATGAATTTGTGTTGGGCCACATTGAAAGCCATCCTGGGCCACAGGTAACCTGTGGGCTGCAGGTTGAACAAGCGTGGCCATAAAGCATCTTCAGACATGCAAGTTACTCCCAAAAAATCACCTCCCGTGCCTGTATTTTTAGAAAGCTTGGAGAATAAGCCAAGAAAGTGGAAAACCTAACACTGAGGGACCAGGAGAGCCAACGGAAGAGGAGATAAATGAATCCCAGGACAGTGGTGAAGGGGGATCCCAGGATGAAAGCTGAGTATCAGACCTAGAGTGCCGCCATTTCAGACTGGAAGATGTCAGAGGCTCTGGAAGAGTCTTCTATAGGAAGATGAAATGAAGATAATATCTAGTGAGTCTAGCAGTCTTGAGGGAGCGTTCATCAGTACATAAGTTAGGAGATGAATGATTGATAAGTAAAACAAAAATCAAACAAAAAGAGGAAGATAATCATTAATTCCAGGAAAAAACAAAAAGTTGTGCAGTGAAAGTAACGATCAAGTAAAAAAGTAACTTATCGGAGTTTATAATTTATTTCAATTTCAGATAGCATTTACGTAGTCATAATAAAATAAACCCTCGTATTAATCTAATAAAAAGTATGATGCGGAGAATGAAGTAAAGGAAAGGAAATACATATGTGGTAGGAACAGGTGAGGCTTGGTATGGTACAGATGACAAAATCCCAGCTTCCATGGTGGGGAAGGCAATAGATAATGCCTAAAATAAAAATCATGTGGTAGAAATTCAAGCACTTTAATTCAAGTCATAGAGATAAATAACGAAATATTCAGCAACGTGTTGAAATTTGTTGTTTCTCAAAGAGGGAAATGCTGGAGTGGGGATGGGAAAACTATTATTTTTCCTTACAAACCTTATAAAATTATTTGATTCTAAACTGTGGTTAGCTATGTGCACTATGTTTTATTAGTTAAAGACTTAGAGAGCTGGAAAAGAATAAGGCCTAGTAATAAATGCAGAGATGCATAACTTAAAAGGAAGATAAAAGATTGTTTTTGAAAGTCTGTAGAAGAAATAAGAAAGTATATAGGAAGAAATGAGAAAAATAACTCTACAATTTAGTCTGAAAAAGTAATAAAATATTTAGTACATCCAAATGGATAATATATATGACATACATCCAAGCATAAAAGGACTAGATGATGTTAAAGAAATACATCAATAAGTTAAACAAGTTACTTCAAATGGAGAACTAGCATAAATTACTAAAAATAAAGACATGAGCAGAGAAGTGAATAAGAAATAAAGCAGATGAATAATTAATTTTTTAAACAATAAGTATGATTTGGGTCAATATTATCTGGTTGATTTTATGTCAACATGTTAAAAAATTATGGTGCAGTTATTGAAAGAGAAAAGTTGTAAACAACTAGAGCACAGTTGAGGGCATATTTCATGTCTAACATGAAACACAGATCTGCAGAGAGGGGCATATTCTATCAGAAAAACACCCAAGGAGGAGAGAGAGAAAGTGCTGCATAATTGATTAATGTAAGTGCCAATGGATCATTGTATCTGGACCTCCAAATCTTATTTGCAAAATTAATTTAAAACAGTCTTGAATAAGAATCTAGTTATATTAAAAATGCTTGGGTGATTATAAACAATGGACGAATGATTAATGATAGCATAATTAACTCTGGGGCAATGTGTAGTAGGGCGTTGCAAGAGTCCATGTTGGGTCTAGTCTAGTTTAATGTCTTTAATGATCTGGAAAAGGGAGTGAATAGAATTTATAGGTGGTACTCAGTTTTTCACTGGGTTCATGGCCCTAAAAGAATGTTTTCCTGGCATGGTATGGATGGCACTCAATCTGGCATAGAAAAGGATGGATTACAATCTCTAGTCCTTCACCCTTGAATGCTTGCCTTGTATATTAGAATTAATATTCTTTCCACCTGTCCCATTTTGCAAACCATGGCTTTCTCTCAAACATTTTTTTTAAATTCCCTTTACTATATTTCTACCGAAGAATATGTGAAATGGCTCTCCCCTGCCCTATATGTCAGTTAGTACTACTCTCTCAGGATCTGAATTCATGCTGTGATCTCTTATATACATTTAGCATACAAGTCTACTATAGATTTAGTTCAATGTAGTTCAAATTTGACCACCTTGTTCTGTGAGTTGGACAATAAATTGTATATGTATTTGTATAACTGCATATACTAGTTGCATGTGTTGTTTTATTTATAAGATTTTCAAAATCTAGTCTTTAAAAATCTCTCCCTTAAATCATAGGCTAAATTATGCCATATTATCTCATGACAGACATTTTGTACTTTATTATCCAATTAGGAAACTTCATCATTTTTTGTAAGGTTAGGCTCTCTCAGTACTTTTACTTTAGTTCCCTAAGAGAGGCTACTAAGTTGATTCCACTTTCTTTTTGCTTTTGAGGGCTTATTGAATAAGCCTGTTTCATTAAAATGTTCTAGTCATTTGTAAGTAATGAAAGTGCCTCAGTTATCCACGTTTTAGGGCTCAGGACAAAATATGACTGTAGATGACCAGAATATGCTACTCCAAAATATACCTTTGTAGCATATTTCAAACAGGTTATTGTGAGAAACTGCAAACACAGAAGTAGCTCTCAAAAGCTGGACTTTTGTAAAAGAAATTTACATCTATAAAATAAATCAACATTAGTAAAAGTATCTTTACCAGAAAAAGGGCTACTTGAGACTTTTAATTACCTGAGAGACTTCTTATCCCATAATGAGGCAACCTTTATTCATCACACACTTCCTGCCCTCACCCTCCCATAACTTGTCTCCAACACCTCTGAGAAGCCCCAAGACCTTTTTCCTCTCTGTGGCTCACAATACTATATCATCTTCAATGATCTGGCCCTTCTTTATATCTTATATTTCTGTGGACTCCCATGCATACATATGTAATTAAATATGGTTTTTCTCCCTGTTAATCTGTTTTATGCCAATTTATTCTTATCTCTCCCCTACACATGCAAAAGGGATTCAGGCAGAGAGGACACCCACTAATAATGCAGGGGCTTTATTTCAGCCAGAAATTTCACCCAAAGTCTGCTTTTTTTTCACAGTAATGAACACAAAAGGAAAAATGATATTTGATTTTTATATTTGCCTTCTCTTTGTCCTCTTTATTTGGACAACTAAGGAAGGAAGAATAAATATTAAGAGAATAAAAGGGCAAGAAAACAATTTGAGAGTTGACTAAATTATCTACCAGCAGACAGTTAAACTAAATTGTAAAAAAAATCTTGTGGGATTATAGCAAAATGTTGGACTGAGCCACACATCTACCTCCTTTTCCACTCAAATCCCTTTAAAAAATTGAAAACATATTTTGCAATGAATAAATCTTTAGAATGACAAGAAAATAAATTAGTTTTTAAATGTGCTGTCAACAGATCAGAAATTGTGAAAAATTCCTAGGAAATAGAAAGCACATGGGACAAAATGGAGAAAAAGATAGCCTCCCCCCCCACCACGCCCCCCCCCCCACACACCCTACTAACCCCACCACCACCACCACCAGCAACAACAATTTCAGAGGTAATGAAGGAGGTAGCAAAACTTCAAGCTCAGACTGAGCAATTGGCAAGTTCAGGATAGGACCCTGGGGCTGCTGTCAGGAAAATTAATCAAAGAGATTGATATAGAACAGCAGGGCCAATGAGATCTCCTAACTCAATCCACCTCAGCAACAGGCTACAGCAATGCTTGATCATAGGTTAAAACCCAAGACCTGTATGATAAAGAAAGTGAAGTACATATCTAAGGTTCCTGGTTGGGTGTAGGAAGTTAAGAGAGGCAGAACAAACTTTATGTTTATTGAATATCCTATTTAAAAAGTTCCTTTTCCTGGAATAAAATATCCTAAGGACTTGCATTCCTAGTGTCACAGTTCCTTATTTTGGATAACTTGCAAAACCAGCATGTTAACATGCTTCCACCTCCAGATGGAACCAGACTAGAGGATCCAACCGACTCATACCAACTGCTGACCCACTGAAATTGTGAGATCTTTTTGTGTTGTTTTCAGCTGATAAATTTGTGATAACTTGTTACACAGCAATAAAAAAACTAATGCGATACCTATTATTTGACCTAGTTTTTTCAGTCATAAACATGCACTGATAACCTAGGATACAGCTATGGATTGAATTGTGTCTCCCCCCCACCCCCAGCCAAATTAATACAAGTCCTAACCCAAAATGTGACAGCATTTGAAGGTGGGGTCTTTGGGAAATAATTACATTTACATGAGATCATTAGGGCCCCCATGATGAGATTAGTGTCCTTATAAGAAAGAGAGAGAAAGCAGAGCTTAAAACTTCTGTAAGCCAGAGGAACCCTCACTGGGGAACAAAATTGGCCAGCACCTTGATCTTGGACTTCTTAGTCTCCCAATCTGTGAGCAATAAATTCTCGTTGTTTAAGCCACCCAGTTTATGGTATTCTGTTATAGCAGCCCAAACAAATTAATACAAATACTGAACGCATGAACCAAAAAAAAAAAAAAAAAAGAACAAAGAAAACAAATGACTTCTGAGAAAGGAAAGATAATTTGAAGGGCAGAAAAGAACTATTAAAAAAAATTATTGCCTGTAATACCAGCACTTTGAGAGGGTGAGGCAGGCGGATCACGAGGTCAAGAGATCAAGACCATCCTGGCCAACATGGTGAAACCCCATCTTTACTAAAAATACAAAAATTAGCTGGGCGTGGTGGTGTGCGCCTGTAGTCCCAGCTACTCGGGAGGCTGATGCAGGAGAACTGCTTGAACCTGGGAGGCGGAGGTTGCACCACTGCACTCCAGCCTGGCGCCTGGCGACAAAATAAAAATAAAAAAGTGAGGTGGACCGTGGTTAGGGAAAGTTTACCAAGATACATTGTTAAGTGAAAAAAAAAGGCAAATTGAACTACAACATATTGTTATATAACTACAGTATTGCTATATAAAGGCAAAGAAAACAATACTAAATATTTTAAATTGCATATACATATGCAAATAAAAATTAAAGGTCTGGGAGAAATACACAAAGCTGTTAACATAGTTGGTTGTCTCTGGAGAGTGGATTGGAATTTAGGGGCATGTGATACAGTTTGGCTCTGTGTCCCCACCCAAATCTCATCTTGAATTATATTCCCATAGTTCCCATGTGTTGTGGGAGGGACCGGTGGGAGATAATTGAATCATGGGGGTGGTCTTCCCCATATTGTTCTCATGGTAGTGAATAAGTCTCACAAGAGTTGATGGTTTTATCAGGGGTTTCCACTTTTGCATCTTCTTCATTCTCTCTTTGCCTGCTGCCATCCATGTAAGAAAGGACCTGCTTCTCCTTGCCTCCCATTATGATTGTGAGGCTCCCCCAGCCACATGGAACTGTATGTCCAATTAAACTTCTTTCTTATGTAAATTGCCCAGTTTCGAGTATGTCTTCATCAACATGAAAATGGACTAATACAGCATAATAAGGGTTATGATCTTTCATGTTATATTCTTCTCTATTGTCTGTGTGTGTGTGTTGTTTTGTTTTGTTTTGTTTTTTGAGATAGAATCTCACTCTGTCACCCGGTTTATAGTGCAGTGATACGATCTCTGCTCACTGCAAACTCTGCCTCCCGGGTTCAAGTGATTCTCCTGCCTCAGCCTCCTGAGTAGCTTGGATTACAAGCGCTGGCCACCACACCCAGCTAATTTTTGTATTTTTGGTAGAGACAGAATTTCACCATATTGGTGAGGCTGGTCTTGAACACTTGACCTCAAGTGATCTGTCCCACCTCGGCCTCCCAAAGTGCTGGGCTTACAGGCGTGAGCCACTGTGCCCAGTTGTGTGTGTGTTTTAATACTGGGAATATGTTTGCAATTTAGTTATAAAAATTGATAATGAAAATATTTAAAGAAGAGCACTTCTGTAAACAGGCTATATTTCCTCTTAGGGGTTAATTTAATTAAGCTCCAGACATAGATACAGAAAAAATCCACACTACTTTCCAAATTAATTAATACTCAAGTGAGTAAAATTAAGAAAGGTTGCTGTAATTGTTTCTATGTCATTACTGGGAAGTTAAATAATTGCCAAGGAGGTTCTCCTAGAGTCTGCATATTCCTATTGAGAAAAAAAAAATGCTAAAAAACTCAGCAAGGGGCATCCTGCAAGGTTTCACGGGCTCTGATAGAGATGAGAAAGGAAGAAAAAGGGAACACAGAGATTTGGGAATGATGGAGAAATGAATTGTGCACTGAACTACAGATAAGAAGACATCTATACTTTAGTCATGCTGTCCAAATGCATTTATTTTTCATACTGATTTGAGAACCTATCCCTTGGCTGAGTGTGACTCCACTTAAGGGAGCTTAACATCAGTTCCCAAAGGATGAGTGTGACAGCAGTTCAGCAGAGTCACAAGAAATGCATATTTGAAATGACAAGCAGCAGGTGGCTGAGTCCTTCTCTATTACTTTTTAAAATCAGTATGCATGTGGCCCTGATCAAACAAATCTTAGACTCAAAATCAGCCCCTATTATTTATTGAGGACCAGCTATGTGCTGGGCCCTGGACTAGATGCTTTCACATACATACCTTATTAATTTCACAGTGTTAAAAATAAATGTGCTTCTGCTATTAAAATATGAAGTCATCCTGAAGATAAGCAAAGACAGCTTAGAATTCTCATCTATCCCCATGCCAGCCAGAGATTTGATGATTATCTTAAAGGATGAATGACTTGAATGCGGAGATTTGAATGCATTGAGAGCTTATTTTTATTCATTTTTAAAAGACTAACTCAATAGTCTTCAAACTTTAGAAATATTATGCAGTTACATACACAAATCCATGTAGAAATTTTCAAAGATCATTTTGACTACAGGGGATTCCTGACTAAATGACTTTAGGACCCTGTGTTGCTGAAAGATATATATCGTAAAGACACAGAATCAATTCTTATATAATTAAGTTCAGAAGCTCCTATAGTTATACGCAGGTTAGATTTTAAAGTCTGATCCTAAGTCCATTTATTTATAAGGACAATGTAACAGGTATATGAACCATCTGTAAACATCTGTATAGAGCTAACTAATACCACTTTGGTTTCTATCATAACATGTTCTTTTTTTTTAAGCTCATTCAATGCTTTTGAATTTATGGGATTTTATATGATCTGGTAACAAATCTATAAATGAAGGACAAATGTTACAAATTGCCATGGGGCAAAAAACAGCACTATGCCTATGACTAATTTAACTACGTAACTGCTGACGTTATCCTTTGGCAGTGATACTCTGCTGAGATGGGGCTGAGGTGATACTCTTGCACAAACATACTGTTTTGTTTGTATCTCTCCAAACTCCTAAATTTAAAGTTAGTTCGCAAAGGAGTTTCTGTTTTACAGTCTTTATTCCCAGTACTCCCATCTCCAACATATGTCAAGGCAAATTTGGCTGGTTAAACAAAGGGAAGGAAGAGAATTTCATACCGTTAATGACCTTTTCCTAGCTTCTGTTTGTTCAGCCTGGAAAAGAAGAAGGCAAGTAGGTGGATACTGAGATGTTAACACAACTCAGACTATTCATAGGTATCCCTCACCTTACCTGCTGTCACCAGCCTACAGTAATATGGGGAAATGGTAGCTCATCTTTCTATACTGCTTTATTCATTCGCTATCTCCCCCAAACAGAATATTACTGTCTTAAAGGAAGGAGTTTCACCTGTATTGTTAGTCTCTGTACCTCATACTTAGAAGGATACTGAGTATCCATGTAATAAGGGAAGGAAAGGAAATATAGGAAAAAAAGTGAAAGAAATGTATTAATGTTTATCACAGTCTTTAACAATTATATTTTCTGTTATGCTCTAATAAAACAAAAAAATTATAGTTGACAGATGATGCAAAAGAACACGATTCTGCATAAAGATTTTCAAAAAGCTTTTCATTTCTCAAGTCAGTTGTCAACTTTATGAGAAAAAAAGGAACTTTTCCTCTCTTGTAAATAAATTTGCACTCATAAACCCAAAATAACTGCTAGCAAATCCACTTGCATATTTTGCTGGTCTTTAAGTAAATGTGTACATGCATAATGCGTGTATAAATCAGAAATTAATGGAACCGATTACCTGCAAGTGATGGATGAGAACAGAATGGAAGGAATAGGGAAGGGAGTGAGACCTCCCGAGTATATCTTATAATGTATGTTTTACTTTTGAAGTAATGTTTTATATATTTTAAGAAATACAATTATATCTACAAGGATGAAAAAGCCTTAAATTGAATATAAAGAAAAACAAATGAAGCTAAAATTTTGAATATCAAATTTTAACATAAGCACCAAAAATGAATCAATTCAAGCAACTTCTAAACACAGTACACTATATGTATATAGTATACACCCTCAGAACTGCAAGAAATTTTGGATTTTACTTAGTTGGTTTGTTCTTGATACTAGTATAAATATACTTATCCTGAAATACATTTTTCTTATAAAATAGAGAAAATGATTAATTTATCAATGTTTGAACCAGAGTTCTTACCATGGAAGGGAAAACACAATAAAGAAATGAAGAAGGAAAGGAGGAGTGTGGTGTGGAAATGGAATAGACAATATCTGTACAAACTAATATTTTTTTAAAAAGTATATATTTGTTAGCTTTATCACTAAAAATTTCTATAAATAATGACAACCAAGTCGCAATGAACACCTTTAGCATTCAGGTCTCCCTTTGCTACTTCCTACTAAAAGGAACCAAAGATCTGTAAAGACAAGAGCAATTCCAGATCTGAAGCAGAAAAAGTACAGTGTGAGCATGGAAGATCTTATACTAGAAAGGAAGTGCTCAAGAACGAATGACAACGTGTCAAAAAGTCACAAGAGGCAGCTTGAAGGCATCATTTTGATGCTCGAATTGTCTCACATTCAAAATTCTAATGTGAGAGAATACATTAAATGTTTAAAATAAAGTTGAGTTCCAGCTTCTTAAGATGTAGAAAGTTGGAAAGCGTCATTCCAACCCCCAAGATCAAGAGAACGTTACATATTGTATAAAGGCATAATTTTCTTGAACCCATCTAAGACCTAAGTTTTCCAGTGTATCCAACTGATATAAAATCTAAGTTAAAAATGGATGCTTCCGGGAAGAGACAGTGCATGAGCCGTGGGTTGCCTCTGGCAGGGCACTGGGGAAGATGAGGTCATTAGACGAGTGAGATTCAAGGTAAAATTTTTAATGAATTGCTAAAAGTTGAGTATGGGCAAGTATGAAAATACAGAGCCACTGGAAGCCTCAGGTACAAGGGACATCTACAAGCACTTCCAGGCTACTCTGCACACACCCCAGTGGGCACTGGGAGGAAGATTGGGGCAAGGTGGAGAATGTAGAATGTCTCCCCTCACCAGGCAGCCTGGAGAAGCAGAGCAACTGCTGCTAAAGAGACTTGACAACAAATTGTTTGAGGCCTGGATCTTTAGGAAAACAAAAATCTATAAAGAATATTGTTGGGACAATTGGAGAAATTTGAACATGGAATTTACATAAGAACTATTACATATTTTCAGGATAATCATGGTCTTGTGGTTATGTAGTGCTGTGGTATAATATAAAATATATTTATGTCAGTGATTCCTGTCACAAAGCTCTTAAAACTCTTGGAATTTCCTGAGTAATAGGAGTGTCTTTGTTATTCATAACACCCTTTGCCTAACACCTAAGTTTTTGCTAATGAGGTGATTTAGGGTGGGGCTCCAGGATAGCCTATGAAGGGGCTGTTCGCCATGAAGACCTAAGGATTAGAGGATTAGAGTTGGAACTTTCAGTCCCACCACCCAACCTCCAGAAAAGGGTGGGAGTGGGTGAGGAGGCTGGAGATTAAGCTGTATAAAAACTCTTGAACACTTGGAGGTGCTAGGTGGCACGCCTGAAGAGAGCATGGAAGCTCCACATGCCCTCCTCCATACCTTGCCCTATGCATTTCTTTGTGTGGCTATTCATCTGTATCCTTTATAATATCCTTTATAACAAACCAGTAAATGTACATAAAATGTTTCCCTGGGTTCTATGAATGATTCTAGCAATTATCAAACCCAAGAATGGGGGCATAGGAACCTCAATTTATAGCTGGTCAATCAGAAGCACAGGCCACAACCTGGAACTTGTGATTGGCATCTACAGTAGGAGCAGTCTTGTGGAACTAAGCCCTTCACCTGTGGTATCTGATGCTCTCCAGATAGTGTCAGAATTGGAGTGATTTATACGACATTCAGCTGGCACTCAGAGAGTTGGAGAATTGCTTGGCATGTGGGGAATAATCCCTACACATCTGGTCACAGAAGTACTCTGTACAATGGAAAAAGGAAAGTCTGTTCAATAAATGGTGTTGCAAAACTGAATATTCACATGCAGAATAATGAAATTAGACCCTCATTTCACATCATACATAAAAATCAACTCAAAATGCATTGAAGAGTTAAATGTAAGACCTGAAACTGTAAAACTACTGGAAGAAATCATAGGGGAAAGCTTTATGACGTTGGTCTGGGTGAAGATTTTTGTGTATGACCACAAAAGCACAGGCAACAAGGCAAAAATAAACAAATTGGATGGCATCAAACTAAAAAGCTTCTGCACCACAAAGGAAATAATCAAGAGAGTGAAGAGACTACCTGTGGAATGGAAGAAAATATTTTGCAAACCATACGTCTGATAATAGGTTAGCTTACCAAAATATACAAGGAACTCAAACAACTAAATAGTGAGATAACAAATAACCCAATTTAAAAATGGGCTAAGGACCTGAATAGACATTTCTGAAAGAAGACATGAAAATGTCCAACAAGTAAATGAAAAAAATCCTCAAAATCACTAAGCATCAGAGAAATGCAAATCAAAAACACAATGAGATATTACCTCACAGCTGTTAGAATGGCCATTATAAAAAAGATGAAAGCTAACAAGTATTGCTGAGGATGTGGAGAACAGGGAACACTTGTACACTTTTGGTGGGAATATAAATTAGTACACCCATTATGGAAAACTTCAAAAATTTCAAAAAAAACTTTAATAAATTCAAAATAGAAATACCACATGTTCCAGCAATCCCACTGTTGGGTATATCTCCAAAGAAAATGAAATTGATATTGTGAGAAACACACCTGTTCAAACCCAAAGAATGGACTCAGAGACACGAAGAATAGCAGAAGCGAGATTTTTAATGGCGGTCTTGCAAGATCGGGTGTCTGGTAGGCAGGCACACCCGGGCCAGTTACAGCGGGCAATTTATTTCCTAGCATCTAACTCCCTCCACCAGTTCTCATTGGTTGAGTACTGTGGGGTTATAATCTTCCCGGACATCACCCAAGTTTCATTATCCCCTTATAAGGTCATACCCTGGATCCCTTCCCTTCTTGTTTTGATTTTCCAATAATGAAACTTTATGGACTGACCCCTCCTCTACATTCCGTTCGCTTATCGTGACTTTCTAGGTGCATGAGCCATTTGGTTTGTTATGTCCACAGGCTGGCTGCCAGTGCTTAGATTTATCATGCCTTGCAAATGGACCATTAAAATACCTTCTCACAGTATGTCAAGAGACATCTCCACTCTCATCTTCATTGCAGTATCATTCACAATAGCTACAGAATGGAATTAACTTAAGTGTCCATCACTGTGTTAGCAGTGGCGAATCTGTAGAGGTCTGCAGCCACCTCCAGTCTTTCCTCCTCAGAAGAAATAATTTGATTGAGGGACATAAGGCAGAGTGAGAGACTGAGGCAAGTTTTTTTTGTTTTGTTTTTTTTGATACAGAGTCTCACGCCGTCACCAGGCGCCAGGCTGGAGTGCAGTGGCGCGACCTCGGCTCACTGCAACCTCCGCCTCCCGGGTTCAAACAATTCTCCTGCCTCAACCTCCCGAGTAGCTAAGACTACAGGCGTGCGCCACCACGCCCAGCTAATTTTTTTGTATTTTTAGTAGAGACAGGGTTTCACAATGTTGGCCAGGATGGTCTCCATCTCTTGACCTCGTGATCTGCCGGCCTCGGCCTCTGAAAGTGCTGGGATTACAGGTGTGAGCCACCGCGCCCAGCCAGGCAAGTTTTAGAGCAGGAGTGAAATTTTATTCAAATGCTTTAGAGCAGGAATGAAAGGAAGTATAACATACACTTGAAAGAGGGCCAAGAAGGCAACTTGAGAGATCAAATGTGCGAGTTGACCTTTGACTTGGAGTTTTATACATTGGCATGCTTCCAAGGTTGTGTTACTTCTCCCCCTGATTCTTCCCTTGGAGTGGGCCGTCCACATGTACAGTGGCCTGCCAGCGCCTGGGAGAGGCTGCATGCACAATGTGTTTACTGAAGTTGTATGCATGCTCAGTTGAGACGTTCTTCCCTTACCAACTGAGTGTTCCAATAAGGTCATATACCAGTAAAGCGTCTCCATTTTGTCTCTTACTGCACATGTGTAAGCCCACTTCCCTAACTCCTGAGATCTTCTGGGGAAGCTGCTGATCACCAGCTTCAGGTTTTTCGTATTTTTTGGGGGAGACTACCTTTCCATGGTCCTGGCTGTGAACAATTATTATTTTTGAGAGACAGTTAACAACAGTTAACAACTGCTTAACCATCACCTGATAGTCACCTGACATTCCTGGTTGGGGGCGTTGCTCTCTGCCCTGCTCTTGTCTGACTAGCTACCCTACTGTAACAACTGGATGAATGGATAAAGAAAATGTGGCATATATACACAATCAAATACTATTCAGACTTTAAAAGGAGAGGAAATTCCTGCCGTTTGCAACAAAATGGATGAACCTGGAAGACATTACATGAAATAAGCCAGGCACAGAAAGATAAAGATCACATTATCTCACTTACATGTGGAATCTAAAAAAATTGAACACAATAGAAGTGGAGAGTAGAGTGGTGGTTACTAGGAGCTGGGGGAGCAGGGTGGTTTGGGAGATACTGGTCAAAGGATAAAAACTTACAGTTAGAAGGAATAAGATTAAGAGATCTATTGTACAACACAGTGACTATAGTTAATAACAAATTCTTGAAGATCATGAAGAGAGTGGATTTTTAGCATTCTTGCCACCAAAAAAATGATAAGTATGTGAGGTAATACATATGTTAACCAGCTTGATTTAACCATTCCATAATGTATACATATTTCAAAACATCATGCTATACACAATAAATATATACAGTTTTTAAATTGTCTACTACTAAAATAAAAAGAAGTATTCTGTGCTGTGTTGCATGTGAAAGTAGAGAGGAAAAAAGTAGTTTGTTTTTTCCTTGACAAGTATTTGTATGGTCCTGTTCTTGTTTTTAGGCGATACACTGAAGAATTTAGAAGTAAAGTATAGTGGCAAAATTTTACTAATTGTTGAAAATTTTACTAATTGGTGAATATAGGTATAGAATGTGTGTGTATTCATTGTTTTAATAAATCTTTCAATATTCCTGTAGGTTATAGCAGACAATAAGGATGCATTAAGATTTTAAGTTCAGGTGGTTATTTGATTTTTAAACCTTTTTATTGAAGAATAACAGCTATAATATGTGTATAACATTTATACAGAGAAGTTATGTATAAGTTATGGGTACACAGTTAGATGATTTTTACAAACTAAGCACACTGTATGAGCAATATACAGATAAAGAGAAAGTACATTACCAGGACCCCAGAAGCCCACTTATAAAACAAAGATATATGTACTCAGTAGATTCTGTTGCTTTGCGTCAGTAGATTGGGTAGGAGTGATACCAGTTGTCTGGGGGAGGTCCCAAAATACCAGTGGGACCTCAACCCCAACCAGTGTCCAGGCTCTTGATACCTTCTTGAGAATAAATTCGAGGACGAGTCAGAAAACAGGGAAAGTGTGGAGATTTATTGCAAAGCAAAAAGGACACACTCAAGAAAGGGGAGTGTGGGCATACTCTAGAGAGAGTCACACACAAGGGCGTTTGGAGCTGCTATCTTTATGAGTTTCTTTAACCAAAGAGTAGAATGTTCATGAAGTTTCCTGGAAAAAGATGGAGATTTCTGGGAACTGAGGTGCCACTCATTTTTACAACAAATATGAGTACTCACAGAACTGTCATGGTACTGATGGGTGTGGGCTTGGTATGCTAATGAGCATATAATGAGGTCCTAGGTGAATCCTCGGTCAAATCCAATGCCATGGTAGGTCCAGTCAGTCTTAGCCAGGTCGGCCTATACCTTGGTTTTTCAGAATCTTATCAGCCTCTAGATTCTGCAATTATTCCTATAGTTTCCTTTTGCTAGTCATGTGAAACTGCTGCCTGGAATTTTCTATTTTCCTGTGATCGTCCTGTATTATTCCTGTCTTAGGAGAAAAGGTTATACACACGAGCCAAGAAGGAGGTAAGTGAAGCTTTCCTTACTTGTATACCTACTGCTCATTAGAGTAGGCCACCTGGCCATGTGTACTAACAGAAAGACCTGCAAGAAAGAATATTCAATTACTAAGTGTACCAGAAGGTGATAATACTCAACTTTTACTTTTGACAAGTATATTTTATTTTCTTCAGTGTGCCATTTGCTTATGATCAATGAAGTTGAGCTCATTCTCATATGTTCATTAGCCACTTGGATATTCTCTGTCCAAGTAAAACCTTATTTTTGTATTAACTTATTTGTGTTTTTCATATATACATATATATATGTATATTCATTCCTATCACACAAATTAATAAGAAAAATCTATATATATTTTTAACTTATATATATATATCACCTTCCCCTCCTCTCCTTATATATCTCTTCATCTGTATCCTTTGTAATATCCTTTACTATATATATATATATGTTAAAAAAATATAAATTTTTTTCTTACTCATTTGTGTTTTGAATAACAAATATCAAATATATATGTTAGCTTTGTCCACAGTTCCTGGATCATAACTCCTTTAGCCTTTGTTACAGTCTCCTAAATCCCATGGCCTTTGTTACAGTCTTTTGTTATAATTTTGGGGTGTTTTAGGCTTCAGGAGGAGGCCCCAGGAAACAGAATCTCTCTAATTTTATCCTGGCCTCCTTTTACCTGCCCAAAACAGGACTTTAATCTGTGGGTCAAAAGACCCTTATTCCAGAGAGGGTCCCACCCCATACTCTGGAGGAAGGAATGCTGCACAGAGAGGTCAAGAAGAATCTGAACAGACGAGTCTCGCTGGTTTTCCCCATTCAATCTACTAGTACGAGATCATATTCGTTTTGTTCAGTCACATGTCTACAAAGTTGTCAATCATGCCTACGTAAAGAAGCCTCCATAAAAACTCAAAAGGACAGGGTTTGGTAAGCTTCCGGATAGTTGAATACATGGAGGTTCCTAGAAGGTGGTAATCCCAGGGAGGGCACGGAAGCTCCACACATCTTCTCCTCCTCTCCTTATGCATCTCTTCATCTGTATCCTTTGTAATATCCTTTAGAATAAACTAGTAAATGTAAGTGTTTCCTTGAGTTCTGTGAGCCACTCCAGCAAAGTAATCAAACCTAAAGAAGGGGTCGTGGGAACCTCAACTTGAAGCTTGTTGGTCAGAAGTTCCAGAGGCCAGGACTTGTGACTGGTATCTGAGTAGTCTTGGGGATTGAGCCCTCAACCTGTGAGATCCAGATGTAATCTCCAGGTAGATAGTGTTGGAACTGAGTGGGAGGACACCCAGTTAGTGTCCACTGGAGAATTAACTGAATGCCCACTTAGTGGTGGGGAGAGCCCCCCTCACACACACATTTGGTCCCAGAAGTCTTCTGTGTTGATGATTATTGTGGTGTGAGAGCAGAGAAAAACACAGTAAAGTGTTTGAGTTTTTCTCAATTTGCATTATTATTTACATAATCAGGTTTTGTGTCCTTGGTTGGTTATCTGTATTACAAATATCTTCCCTACCCCATGGGTGATAGATTTACTCATTTAATGGGGTCCTTTAATACGCAGTGCTTAAAGTTGAATTTATCAATCTTTTTCTTTGTATGGTTAAGAAATTTTGCCCACGTCAGTCATGAAGAAATTCTCCTACATTTTCTCCTAGACATTTTATTGTTTTACCTTTCACATTTGGATCTGCAACCCATTTAGAATTTATTTCTTGTATGGTGAGAGGTGGGGTACAAATTTATTTTTCCCCCATCTGGGTATCTAATTGATCCAACATCAATTATTAAGAAGATTATTCATTCCCCCACTGCACTGTAGTGTCACCTTTGTCATAAATCAGGTAACCATATTTCTGGACTTTTCTTTTCTCTTTCATTGTTCTATTTGCCAATGCTTGTACCACTACCATAGTGTCTTAATTATTACAGATCTTGGTATCTCATAATACAAGTCCACCAGCTTTGTTTTTCTTGAAGATTGCCTTAGCTACACTTAGCTCTTTGCCTTTCGATCCTAAGTTTTAGAATTTGATTGCCAATTTCCAAAACAAAAATTTTGCATGGACTGTCATTTAAATTTGATTGCATTTTTAAAGGTAGTGTTCTCTTTCTTTTCACCTGTTTTTTAGGTGAAACAACTGTTGAGCCTCTTTGTATACTTTTTCCTATGATGGAGACGGTGGAAGTTCAAGTGGTTTTGAAATATTTGTGTTTAACTGTGTTCAGTTCCTAGCAAAGAGATATTATTCAAGTAAAACCCACTGATTCATAGTAATCCTGACCTTTACTCTCCACTCCGAGTGGGAGACATTTCATATACAGAATAGTGAAGGCAAATAATGGTGAGTGAGAAAATAGAATCAGAATTCACATGAAACTTGCTAAAATCAGACATCTCTGCAATTCCAATCAATGTATTTTTCTTCTTCATTTTGCTCCTTTACATTGTGTTGAAAGGTAACAAAAGTAAGCTGTGTCTCTGCATTATCACTTGTTTTGGAGGTCATGGATACTGTCAACTTCTCTGAGGAACGACGGTCCTCATTCGTACCGCTGTTCTGTATTATCATGGCCTGTGCATCTTCACTTTCTCTTTCCTCTTCATTTTCACATTTCACTTGCTGCTCCTTGGTTTACTCTGTGTCATTTCAGTGTTGTGTCTGAGTGACAAATGAGTGTTCAACCCTCTTTCTTTTCATGAGATTGTTATAGTCTCTAAAAATCAAGAAGTGCCATAGTACATCTGTGAAACTGATGGTAATACTGTCAAACCTACAAAAATTTCTGTCGACAAGAGAATAAAGAGAATAAATCTTTGTCAACAGGCTTCCCTGTCCATTAGATTGAGAATCTCATGCCAGTCGCATTTAAAATCTTGTATGATATTAATACTAATCAGTGTTTATTAACATTCAGACATGTTCACAACTGTTATAGCAGCTGAGTGCCTGTAAGTTAAATTGATTTTAGTCCTTAGATACCCATTAACTGCCCTGCTTCACATTTTCATAATGAAATACAGTTGTTTGGGGGTGTTTATGAAATGACATCTATTTGATTTATAAGTAACCTTGACTAGGAAGTCTCTGTGTGTTAGAATGTAAATGATCACCTCCCCCCACTTTGATTGCCACATTGCAGCTGTATATTCCCATTTCCAAACCATAAGAGACAAAGATCTGGAAACACAACAAAGTTAGAATCTGTCAGCTCAGACAGCAGATACATTAGGGAAGATAGTGTTCAGACTTGCTTTTAACCAGACCAACCATGAGTCCACTAAGGGGACTGTGTGAGGATGTAGTGAAGAAACCTCAGAAGGTGTTCTGAATTTAAAAGAAGAAGAAAAATCAGGCTCAGTATGCTGGCAACCTGTTTGCAGGCACATTTTAACTCTGAAGAACCTTGGAGTCTGATCTGCCTTTAATGAATCAAGATATTCAATCAAAGCAAGCCTCAGAGCTATAGGGAGAAGAAAATACCATTCCCTGGTTTTCTACCCCAAATGGAATTTAGAGTTGATTGAGAGATTTGCTGAAACCAACCTGGTTGAAGACCTCTGGGTCTCGACACCTCTGATTCTCTGAAGAAGTTTGCATGAAGGGAGTAGAAGTTTTGACATAGTATTTCTCTGCCTCCGTGATATTTCCTTTAGGGCACACTTACTTGAAGAGAATGTGTTTTGCTCTAGGCAGAGTGGCAAGTACATTGGCCAAGAACACATAGCCCCAAGTGTGGCTCTTCCCTACAAGGGGTGAAGAAGGAGGAAAAGTGAAGAGTCTGAGGGGGTTCCCCACCTCAACCCAGGCCCACTTTTGACTTACAGCTTTCTGATTTTTAGCTTGAGAATTGCATTATCTTATTTTAAGTGCAACTGCAGGCCCAACAATGTTTTGTGCTTCAATGTTTTATAATTCAAGGTGGAGTCACAATGTCCCTTGCCTAGGTATTGCAAAGCAAGTTTATAGTAGTGCTTACTTTGTTTTCCAGGGGGACTCTTAATACACCAGATTCTTTGTGTAATATTAAAGGGGAATATTTGTATAAGAGGGCAGGTTTCCACTGGGCTCCCTGGCTACAGGGCTATCTGAATGCTGATGTTCTAAGCTTTTCCATCTTTACAGGCAATAATACTTTGTTTCCACAGGCTTTAAACTTTTTTTCAGGGAATTTTATGAAAAGGAGACAGATGAATGACTATAGTACTAACTCAGTAAGAAATGTAAATCATACTTGGAATAATATAAATAATAGAAAACATGGCAGAAATATTTTCTTACACATGGTAAGAAAATGTGTGACAGAGAAATGCAACAGCATGTGTGCATCAGGAAGAGGTCCAGTAGGAGTAACCTCACAGAAAGGAAAAGGATAAAGTGCCTTCTCTGCAAAGAAGAATGGAGATGTTGGTTATTGGAACTGGGGAGAGCCACCCTAAAATAAATATAAAACAACAAGAAGAATTCCATATAGAATGCATGGATAATTATGTGGCTCTCCATCCTAGGTACTTGTCCACCCAGGTTACATACACTATACTTGAAAGATTGAGCAGTCCCAACATGGGAAGGTTTACCGATGCTTCAAGGCTGTTTGTGGCCATTGCCTTCAGTGTTGTTTTTGCCCTGCCCTTGCCTTGATCTCCACTTCTACCAGACTCTCACCTCTTGGCTCTGCACTCTGCACCTTCAACTTCTGTCCTACCTCTAGACCTTTGGCCTTGATTTCTCCACATTTTTCCTGCAGAGTGTAAGCTGGCTTAGTTTGTCCCTTGGCTGTGTAAATCCTGGGCTCCCTCAGTCAAACGCTCAGACCCGCACCAGCAATTGGAGCAGTGGCCAAGCCAGGCAAACCATCATTTACTTCCTATATGAGATCTTCTGTTCACATTTTTTCCTATAAGGAGCTCACCAGCAAGCCTAGGAGACACACAGAGAATTTTTCCTGAGGGTGTGTGTGTGTGTGTGTGCGTGCGTGCGTGCGTGCGTGTGTGTGTCTGTTGGGTTTTTTGGGGTTTTTTAAATTTGTCTCCATGGCTTTCATTTGCTGTCATGACCCGTGGTATCTTCGTGATTTTCAATGAAGGGAAGAATTATATGTGTTCCCCTGGACTAGCACTTTAGTATTTTTTAGAGGATTATGATCACGTATTTCCTAGCATTACTGTTTTACTCTATTATTATAAATTCCTTGCTCATGCAAATAGGAAAAGGGAAGAGAAGATTGTGGAAGTGAAAACACTGAGGAGAAACTTATGTTACTTGAGTTATGAGAAATTTGCTTCCAAAGACATAATATTTTCGTATAGCACATACTCTAAAAATCAAGCATACCCAAGGTAGGAAAGATTTACTGGTATCTACTTTCTTAAAGTCATATAACCAAAATTGAAATATGTAATGAAAAGAACACAGAGTCAGCTGGGTCAGATTCTAGTTCACTCACTCTCTGTGTAGAAATTTGGGCAATTTAAATAGTGTCAACCTCAATATCCTCACCTGTAAAAATGGAAATAACAATTCCTAACAAGGTTTTCTAGGACTCTATGAGATAATGTATATGAAAATCTTTTACACTGAGGCCTGGCCCCAGATAAGACACACAGTAAATATTTATTCCCTTTCCCTTTACCATCCTTGTGGATGCCAAATGAAAAAGCTAATGCACTTTAATTTATTGTCCTCCATCTTGTGGGGATAATAGTTATCTGAGCACATTAGAATGACTTTGTTGTACATTTCCACTGAATTATTCTCTGCCAGGTGTCTCAAATCATTAGTCCTTTTTTCTTCAATCATGAGACTGTATGATATGCATATTTCATAAATTAAAGTTGTCCTTAAACTGCATCTACTAACCTTAAAAACATGTTCTAAATTTACCTAAAGAACAATATCCAACAGAGAAGGGCAGCAGGCCCAGGAAAATATTTTGTTGGAATGAGAGGGTAGAGGTCTGGCTGAGGCCAGCTGACATGCAACCAAGCTTTGTGGCCCTTCCCCCTCTGGTGGTTCTCAGATCCCCTATACCTTCACCTCACAGAGGAGTTGACAGTGTGAAGAGTCACTCATTGGTCCCCTGACCACACAGCAAGCCACTGCTCCCATTTTCTGTCTCTGGCTTGTACTCCAAGCATGGTACATTGGACTTCCCAAATGTAGTCTGCTCTCTTGGTTGCTGTTGGCAATTAAGATTTTACAGCCTGAAGTAATTTGTTTGTGGAGGGAGTAGCAGCAGCTTTGGGTGTCCTCTGCTGTGATTGGTGGGTTGGGCTTTTAGCCTCCATAATAATGTACAACAGCTGCTGAGGAACATCTCATTCTAAGTGACCCCACGTTGGAAATGGAAAACCAGCCTCCACAGTCATTTGTACGGTCATTTGTATGACTGAATTTCCCATTTGAGGGAGGCAGATGACATTTTTATCTAAAAACAATTTAGCTTTCTTTCTTTGGGGAGGAGGGGCTAGATCTATGAGGAGAATACATAAAAGGTTATGGAGAGAGGGCGAAGGTCTGAGTGGAAGGAAATGAAGCAAACCAAACAAAACAATTAAGTAAGGAATTTGCACCCCCACCTGGTTTTTGCACAATGGTAACCCAGTAACTATTTCTTTCCTTGAACACTCTTAAGTTGGCTCCACCCAGTGTTCATAGTGAAAAAGGATGGGGGAATCCAAATGTTTTATTTGTATTTATCACATGTTCAATTGCTAGGCTTTTGAGCTGTTAGGAAACAGGATAGCTGCCTAGGTGAGAAGTGAGAGCTGTTCTGAGACCAGCAGCCAGGAGCAATTTAGACTGGTTGGCCACTAACTGAACTCACAGCTGTACCCAATCCAGCAGACGATGCTGTGGTCCTTGATCGCTTGTCAAGACAGATGGTGTCAGGTGGTACTCTGCTTATTTGTGACATTTAAATCACGAAGGGGCATAGTGATGGAAAAAGCGGTGTTTTAAGCATAGTTCCATGTAAGCTCTCAAAGAATGGCACTTTGGGGAGAGAATTATAAGCTTGAACCATCAAATCTTATATTGTTTGCTGTGACTTCTGAGTTATTTATGTTGTCTTTTCCAAATTTTCCTCTTTCTGCTATTTTTCTTTGGGAATTTCCCAGACTTTATTTAAGGAAGGTGGGAGTATGTTCCCCGGACTCCCCCAGGCCTTCTCCTGGACATTTCTGCACATTTCACAGAGGAGAGAGCTAGGAGAGGGCTAGGAGAGAGCTAGGAGAGGGCTAGGCCCCTGCCTTAGGATATTTATAGGTACTCCACTGACTACATCTTCCTCATAGCCTGTTATTTCCTTTCTAATCGAACATGTAGTTGGACATTCTAAATAAACATAGGTTTATACATAAACTATTCCAATACTTAAATTCATTCTTAAGGAATTCAACTTGAAAACTATGATGTGTTTATGCCTTAGCAAAAAAGAATAGAGTATATTATGAGTCTATAATATGACTGTCCTGGATGCAAAGTGGTGTCCAGGGACCCTCTGCAGAGCTGGCATGAAGGAGCAGACATCCTCATACAACCAGGTCTCTGTATCCCAGGGTGTGTGCGTATGGTGGATGGTAACATTGTCCCACTACCTGTTTCTCCTCTGAAAAATGACTTGTTCCTTTTTCTACTGATAATTCTAAGAGACAGATGAGAAGAGAGAAGGAAGAAGGTCGCGTGTTAGTTTGCTAGAGCTGTGTTAGTTTGCTACAGCTGCCATCACAAATACCACCGACTAGGAAGCTTAAACAACAGAAATGTATTTCCTAAAGTTCTGGAGGCTAAAAGTCCAAGATCAAGGTGTTGGCAGGGTTGGTTTCACTCTGAGGCCTCTCTCCGTGTCTTTTAGACGGCCGTCTTCTTTTCTCTGTTGATGTTATCTCTGTCCTGATCTCTTCTTTTAAAGATGCCAGCCATATTGGACTAAGCCCCACCCTAACAAATCCATTTTAACTTAATTACCTCTTTTAAAATCCTGTATCCAAATACAGTTACATTCTGAGGTACTGAGGAATAGGCCCTCAAGATATGAATGTGAGAGTGAGTGGCCTAATTTAGCCCATAATAGGCCATAAAGGAAGAAGTAGGATGATGGCATGTTCTTTATGACACATCCCCTTTCCCGAGGTCTTCCTATTATTACCAACAACCGTATATCCTCCTTGCTGTCAGATATTAATCTGGAAACAAGAAAATTGTTCTATTTGAGGGAAAAGAAAAAAATGGATCTCAGGGTTTAATAAGAGAAAAACCTGCTTAGTGTCAGGTGCCCTAAAAAAAAAATGCTTGTAAAAATAATTAATGGGATGAGATTTCCTGTCTCCTAATTTTGTGAAGGGTTTACATTTCGTTAGGTTAATAGGTAGGGATGGGGAACTATTACCTACAACTTAGTTGTGGGCCAGAACTCCTGTCTCTCCACTAATGTGACAGAAAAGCTGTGAAATTTAGAAAGAAATTATTTGTAAACAAGAAACTCTTAGCCTTGTTAGCCATTGGCAGCCATGCCACTACCATGAGGGAAACCAGCCTGAAACCCAAACCAGCACAAGGAGAGGCACAGCCAAGCGTGCTGGAGAAATGGAGCCAGAGCCCTGATCAAACCAGGCTTAAAGCTATATGACCACCAAACTTTATTTTTGGAGAGATGGAGTCTCACTATATTGCCCAGGCTGTTCTCACATTCCTGGCCTCAAGGGATCCTCATAGCTCAGCCTCCCAAAGTGCCAATATTACCAGTGTGAGCCAAACTGTGCATTACTTCCAACCAAATACATCTTAATGGAACCAGAATTTGTTCCCAGGAATAAGGAGTTGAAAGTAACAGACTGTAAATTGCCAGAGTTGCTGAGTAAAAATTAGGTAGAAGGTAGTGAACCTTTATTCTAGTCTGAGAAATTGGCCATCATTGTCATGTGATAGCAAATCAGCTGGTTAAACATGGGGATTGTGACCGCATGCCAACTGAGGCTATTGCACTAGAAAACCTAGAAAGAAAACTCAGTGGGTTAGAATGCCTTGTGGTCTTCAGAAGGATCATAAAGTAAAAAGGCAAGCTTAGTCTTAACAGAGCTTGTACAAAAACAAAGAAAGGTGGAGCATGTATTTCCTAACAGAAGCTCTTACTGAAAACCTGGAGTCACAGTATTGGAAATGCCTAGAGAATTACAGGAAAAGGGATATGACCCCCAATCAACCTCACCTGAAGGCCCCCCACATAAATGATGTAAACTATAATTTCTCTGGAATGCTTAAACCAGTTTGCGTTGGGTTTTCAGTTATTTACAGTTACTAATCTTCCAATGAATATTTACTTACTTTTAGTTACTTTCTTTAAATCAATACAACAAGGCCTAAAATGTGTCATTGTTGCTTAACATTTATTCCATTCTATTGTTCCTGCCTTTTCCAGGATATTCAGAGTTTACTATTTCTCTTTTTGGTGTCTGATTTCTGCTTAATCTGAAAAGAAGACGGATGAGCAAAATGATGACACTATTTGAGTAGAGTGACTTCTTAAACTTACATGATCTCAAATCAGGATTCGGAAAATAAACCTGAGCATTTGTGCTTTGATAATGCACTAATAGCCTAACCATGAAAAGATATTATCTACACTAGTTCAAAACAGATCTGGCAACTGAATGGTGAACCAGCAATCTCTTCTTTATGTCAGATTATAATCGCTGGCTTGTGGCTTGTCCCTTGCCTTCTCTGCTCTTGACTGAGGGCTTGGTGATTTCTCCTGGGGCCGAGACTTGGGAATGCAGTTCTCCACACTACCTCTGCCTCCATCTTCCTAGTATATGCCTTTCCTCTTCAACCGTTTTTAAAAACTTCTAGTATTATCATGACAATCATCTTAACAAAATAACAAATTTCAACAGATACTCAAGATTCTCAGTTTCAAGGTGCAGAGACACAGTTCTAACTCTCTGAAGTGAATAAGCCCACATAATGCTGTGGAATACCTGGGGATCTGACCTCATAGGTGATTGGTTACAGAATTCAAAAGCCAACAGGTCAATGTTTCTCTGTGTTTCTGTTCCACTTTCTTCTCTTCTTTCTGAATGTCAGCCTTGGTCCTCCAGACCAGCTGTCTTTATAGGACTGTAATGATAGCTAGATTTAGGCTTACATCCTGACAATTTCACGACAAGGGATGAAGAGGGATCTGCCCTACCAGCTGCAGTTAGAAAAATTCTGAGAAAGGACTCTGATTGGCTTGACCTAGGTCATGCAACCTAGTACAGTCACTGTGGCAAGCAAAAATGGGTATAAAGCTTGACCCATCTGGGCGAGGTACCCACTCCTTACAGAGGGAGGAAGATTGGCATCCATTCAGCACAGCCACATGGTTGGAATGAGTGAAGAATGATTCCCCAGAGAAGAAGGGATACTGTTCTAGACAGACACAGCAATGCCTGTCCACTCAAGGCAGCAATGCCAGCAAAGTAGCAGTCTGTTTAGTAGTGAGCTGGAAATGCATAGTAATATAATCAGTGACTCACATACAATAGGTACTCAATAAATGCTACTGAATGGACAACTTAGTCCTGTGCTCTCCAGCTTTGGAAATGGTTTTTGCTCATATCTCTCAGTCTGGACATGTCTATTTAACCTCTGCCTTGCCCCCATTCTCTGTCTCTGGTCCTTCTGCCCACCTTCCCAAGAAATCTTTATGATTGTTTCAAAAGTAAAACTACCAATAAGTCAGGCGATTTATTTGTCTCATTTCTTTCACAAATTGAAATATTTTTGTCTTTTTTTAATCTTTGCCATCCTTCAGCCTCAGCTCCTGGCTACCCTTTGAACTTAGAGGTTTACATTCTCATAGTCATGAGGGCTTTCCTAGAAGATATATCCCACTGGTCAGATGCAAGATTTACTTAAGGTCTGTAAACACCAGCAGAAACAGTGCAATTACACACATGGTCTGCATTTACGAACCTAGACTACCATTCATATGTGGATGCCTCCATTTATCATAGATCTTCAGTTTGTTTTTGGTGACAAGTGCAGATGAATACTTCCCAAGTCCTATTTCTAACCAGCAATAGGTACAGAAAATCCTGAAGCCAGTTTTTTTAAATATATATTTTATTGCACTTTAGGTGCTGGGGTACATGTGCAAAACATATAGGATTGTTGCATAAGTACATACATGGCAATGTGGTTTGCTGCCTCCATCCCCCCCCATCACCTGTATCTGGCATCTCCTCCCCCGTTATCCCCTCCTCAACCTCCCTATCCCCCCACTGTCCCTCCCCTATTCCCCTCCCAACAGACCTCAGTGTGTGATGCTCCCCTCTCTGTGTCCATATGTTCTCATTGTTCAACACCCACCTATGAGTGAGAACATGCAGTGTTTGTTTTTCTGTTCTTGTGTCAGCTGGCTGAGAATGATGGTTTCCAGATTCATCTATGTCCCTACAAAGGACACGAACTCATCATTTTTTATGGCTGTATAGTATTCCATGGTGTATATGTGCCACATTTTCCCTGTCCAGTCTATCATTGATGAGCATTTGGGTTGGTTCTAGGTCTTTGCTATTGTAAACTGTGCCGCGATGAACGTACGTGTGCATGTGTCTTTATAATAGAATGATTTATAATCCTTTGGATATATACCCAGTAATGGGATTGCTGGGTCAAATGGAATTTCTATTTCTAGATCCTTGAGGAATCGCCACACTGTCTTCCACAATGATTGAACTAATTTACACTCCCACCAACAGTAAAAGTGTTCCTATTTCTCCACATCCTCTCCAGCATCTGCTGTCTCCAGATTTTTTAATGATCGCCATTCTAACTGCTGAAGCCAGTTTTTGAGGGGCCTTCTCATTGAAACTTCTTGGCCATTAACTGCCTTGTTACAATCAAACATGTGGAACATGGACAAAATTCCTGAAAAGTGGCTATTAGTTGGCTATAAATAGCTGGGAGAAAAACATCCGATGGAAGCTTATAGAGCATTAGTTTGCCAACTAATGTGACAGATAAGACAGAAAGGGATAAATGCCTCCTTCTTGGTACAAATACAGAGAAATGGAATAATTACTCAATGTTTTACAAATGATAAAATGTGTTTTTTTAAAAAAAAACATGACAATAAAATCATGTATCACTTTAGGAGTAAAGAAGACTCAGACTCACACTATCCTAAAAGATAACTACAAATAAGAAACTCAGGTAATATCAAATGGAAACACATGGTATATACAGCAATCCTTCTGTCTGAGACAGATACAAGAATCTAAACTATTGATTCTGGCAACACTTGTATGACTTTCCATTACAGCAAAGTTACTGAAATAGAAATGTGGACTGCCATTTTGCAAAAAAGGATAATCTCAAAAATATGGCCATCTTGAGAATGAAAACATGCAAACATTGGACTCTTTATTTCTCATCCATTATTGCTAGATTTCTTAATGCACAAAAACAAAATACTTGGTTAGCATTTACTGAGATAGAAAAAACAGGAATCTCCTATCTGGCATGTCAGATTAGTCATTGAGAGAAATGCAAATTAAAACATCTTGTGGGGAAATTTTGCTGTTCTGTAAGTATATATAGCAATTTTAAAAGGGAAAGTGGTAAAGGATAAAAGGAAGCTTTATAAGAACGGCTGACATAATTTGTCCAAAAATATCTACGGGAAACTTGTGTGCTGTGATTATCATAGTTATCACTAAAAATGTCATAGCACGTTATAATAATTAAATCATGAACATTCATGGCTAATTTCAAACACCAAATTATTATTATTTAAAGCAAAATATATTTCATGAGAAGAATCATGAAAATTAAAAATGAAGATGACTTCAAGTGTCAAACCAAATCATTTATTTATAAAATTAAGAATACTCATTCTAAGGGAAAACTCAGTTTATTTATTTTTTCCTTTTTATTTATTTATTTAGAGATAAGGTCTTGCTGTGTTGCCCAGGCTGGTCTTGAACTCCTGGGCTCAAAGGATCCTCCTGCCTCAGCCTCACAGATAGCTGGTACTGCAGATGTGCACCACCATGGCTGGCTAAAGTCCCATGTTAAATACATACATATTGTATTTTTCTTATTGTAAGAGATAGGTACAGACCCCTTGACTTACAGCTAGAATATGACGTACATGAGCATTTGCCTTTCCTCAGATAATTTACAACATCCCCCACCCACCGAAAAATACAGATAGTGGTCAAAGTAAAAACAACAACAACAACAACAACAAAAAGAAGCAATTGAATTTGACCTTATAATGGTCATACAGAGATGATGGACATGACCAAAGCCATAGTATCAGTAGAAAGGCAGTGGAAGAAGTGTCAACATAGGGGACAGGGGCTTCCAAATGGGGGCTTACCCCCCACTGGTGGTGTGACAGAGACCCTGAGTTGATTTCAGGAGCACATGAAAGCATGGAATGTTTGCTCTAGAAGAGATCTTTCATGACCTCCCCACCCTTCCATTTGACAGACAGGTAAACCAAGATGGGATAGGGGATTAGCTCAGGGTCATAAGCATCTTTCCTGCTTTTTCTGGCTAAAACCCTCTTATATATGAGAGCCCCTCTAATTATTATTATTATTATTATTTTTTGAGACAGGGTCTCACTCTGTCACCCAGGCTGAGAACAGTGGTAAAATCATGGCTCACTGCAGCCTCAACCTCAACCTCCCTGGCTCAAACAAATGATCCTCTCACCTCTGCTGGAACTACAGGCACATGCCACTATGCCCAGGTAATTTTTTATTTATTTGTAGAGACAGGATCTTGCTGTGTTGCCCAGGCAACTGCTGTACTCAAGTGACTTGCTTTGCCCTCCCAAAGTGTTGGGATTACAGGCGTGAGCCACTGTGCCCAGCCTGCTCTAATTCTTTTCACCACCACAAAAACAAAATCTTTGGGGGCCTTGCCCCTACGAAAGAAGCACAGGTTTATTTTCAATTTTTAAAATCTTTATTTTCTGTCTTTCAAAATGCAGCTTCAGCTCTGCCATATAGAAAATATATGCTTTGGGGAAGCCCAAAATAACAGACTTTTTTCAAATGACTTTCATTTTGGATCAGCCTACAGACCACCTGGTGAATTTTAGAATTTCAGAATGTTTGCATCTACAATGCCTTAGAGAGCATATCCCTGCTTAGAAGAAATGGAAGGAGCTGTTTTTCCAGGCTGTCTCACATGTCAGAGTCTCACTGGAAGCGAAGTGGTTTGCATCCCCCCTCTCCTGATTCCATTCTAATGCTACTTCCAAGTACTCTGCTTCCTCTGTGCTCTTCCTTAACAAGGAGGGGTCTGTGGAGGGAGAAAGGGATTGAGGGAGAAAGAGAAATATGAAGTTTCCATATTGGCCTGTAGCAATATTTGATTCTGCTAATGTATAAAGACTTCTATTATCTGATACTTTTGCCACAATTTGTATCTATTTTGGGAAGTCATCATTCATGCAGATAAATCATTAGTTCTACCTTCTCACTTATAATGATCATTATGCATGAACTGTTTTTGGAGCTGCACTTTAAAAACCACCGATGCAGTGATTGTTTCATTCATGCATTCATTCATTTAGCAAATACATTCTGAAAACACACTCTCTGACAGAAACTGCTAGGTATGGGGAGAAAAAGACAGATAAAATACTATTCCTTCCTCTGAGGAGCTTATAGTCTAATGGGAAAGAAAGACACACATTAAAACATAAGTACACTCAGAAGTTATGGATGCTTTGCTACAACTGTTATGCAATACACAGCAACGTAACAGAGTGGTTAAGTGTGTGATGCTTGACTCACACTGTGGGACGGAGGATCCCCACTTCTGACACTTACACAAATTACTCAGTATCCCTAACTTTTCATGTCTTTATTTTTTAACTGGAGGCAAATAATAGTTCCTATGGCATAGTATGTTATGAGGATTAAGTGAGATGTAACATGTAATGTTACTGACATTCAGTAAGTGCTCAGTAAAATGTTAGACATTATTCTTACTATTTCTACAGTAGAAGCACAAAAGAGGTGGGGTGTCTTATTTGAGGGTCTAAAGATGCTTCATGGAAGGGTTCTACTCTAGCTGAATCTGGAAGATGAACTAAATTGTTTCCAAGTAATTGCGGGGGAGAAATAGATTCTGGGGAAGAGGAGTTACATGAATAGTATGCTAGTAGCAGGACACAGCCTGATACCGGAGAATCTTCCAGCCATTTGGAGCGGCCAGTGATCCAGATGCAGACCCAGTAGCTCTGTGCACCAGACCCAGGCAGAGACTGGGACCAGAATGCTACCAGAAGGACCTGGTTCTGTCCTACTCTTTGTGCTGCAGGGCAGCCACTTCTAAGCCTTGAGGTCTTATGTTTCTTATTTGGGTATTAAGAAGGTAAAACTAGATGACCTCTATTATCCTTTCCAACTCCAAATTTCTATGGTTTTAAGGTAAAATCCAATTAGGTCAAGCTAGAAGCTTTAGCTTGCATTCTGGGCAAAACCAGTAAGTATTATGAATCAAGAAGCTGCTAAAGAAAGATGTCAGTTCTTCATGGAAGTCTGCAGCAGGGAAGGAGGGAACATGGCATGGGGAAAGGGTGGGTGCAAACTTCTGAGTGGTGACTGAGTTAAAGAATTAGCTCATTGGTATCCATACCAAGCACTACCTATAAAGGATTAATGTGACTCACTTCTATTATGTTTTTCAAACTTGTGGACTTGTTCAGTTGCCAATGTGACGTGTTCAAAAGCTTCCACTTTATTCATTATAAAATTTCTCAATCAATGGCTACTAAATGTTATAATAATATGGAAAGCAGGACATATTTTTAACTTTTAAAGGGTTTTAAGTATTAACATTCTGAAAATCATTGAACTAGACCCTGCTTAATTGTTATTAATTGACTTTGTCTCAGGGCTATAAAGTAACCCACATAACCTAAAATTAAAAAAAAATTTTCACCAGGAGCAATGACTCACACCGATAATCTCAGCACTTTAGGAGGCTAAGGTGGGAGGATTGTTTGAGGACAGAAGTTTGAGACCAGTCTGGGCAACATAGTGAGACCCTTGTCTCCACAAAAAAATAAAAGAAATTAACTGGGCATGGTGGCACACACCTGTGGTCCTAGCTATTCAGGAGGCTGAGAGGGGAGGATTGTTTGAACTCAGGAGTTTAAGGCTACAGTGAGCTATGATTATGCTACTGGACTTCAGCCTGGGCGACAGTGACACCTCATTTTCAAAAAAAAAAATGTTTTTAAGAAAGTAAAATGAATCCAAGACAGATAAAAATAACACTAAGAGAAAGTAAAGCATGATTAAAATGAAAAAACATCCCCTGAAAATGGAACCTCTGAAGATTTTCTGTATCAGAAGTCTTATACTAAGGATGCTGGTACATGGAAGGACTATGGAGTTTTTGCACCCTGTTTTGAGCCTGAAGAAATCTGGAAGCTCTCTCTGTTTACATAAAGGAGGGCATGGCAGAAATGATCGACAGATCCTAATTCTTATTGGCACTGACTCCGTGTGATAGTAAGAGACGTTCATTATTTTTGAAAGCCCAAGTGCACTCCATGTTTGAAGACAGAATTCATTCATCATGGAAGCTACCCAGGAAGGGTGCTGGACATAGGTTAAAATCTCAATGACAGTCCTCGACTCTAATCTGGGGGCATTCTCTCCCTGCCGTTCTCCTGTCCTCCCAGAATATTCACATAGATGACTTCTGGAATGTTCATTTTCCAACCTAAGACATGCAGAGTGGTAGTGGGGAAAATGGGACTGCAAGGGAAAAATATGTGAAACTCACTTGGTGTCAGCTGTAATTGGGACCAAAATCAGAAACATCCTTCAGCCTGTCCATAAGGTTCAAACTGTATCTTGAAACATGGTCAGTGTCAACAGAGAGCATTATCCACTCTCATTCACCAGTACTCCCTTCTCTCACAAGAAGCAAGAGCCCTGAAGTGCCTGGTGACCCACCTACAGCAACCTAATCATCCCCTCATTCCCATGGCCATCACTCTCTACTAGGAGTTGAGTTGTGTTACAGGCAATGCCTGTTTCTGTGTGGTTTTAAAGGATGGAATTTATAGGCATCTGAGTAGATTGGAATTGGCATGGGCTGCCTGTTTGGACAGTCACTTCTAAATCTCTAGAGAGTTGAATTGGAGACCTGGATGACCAATGGTTATGAACATTGCTGAGGAGGAGATGGGCATTTGGCTTTTTTAAGCTTCCTTCCAACTCTAGCCTATGACTTAGTAATGTCTTTTGTTCATTTAAATCAGTTGAAGACTTGACAGAATTTAGGAATTGCACAGAAATAAATATTACCTAGCAATGTCTAAAAATAAAAAACAAAACAAGAAACCTTTTGCTCACTCTAATGATACATTTGTGAGTGTGTCATTCATCTGGACTGATGAGTACGGGAAGCCTGTGTTTTGGTGTACTGGAGATGATTGCTTAGCTTAAATTATACAAAGATTTCATTACTGCAATTTCCTTGTCTCCTGTATGGATTCCTTTTAGCAATCCTCATTACTGAAAAGATAATACAAATCAACAAATAAGTTCTTTTCTCTTCAACAATCTCAATATTAGGCAATTTTTTTAAAATTTGAAAGTACTTTTTTTTCACTTCTACTGGTATAAATAATTCAAGAGTTATTATTATTGGTCTTTTTTATCTGACTTGCTTTGAAAAACCTTCTATTTGTGGTTGGAAGATTGGGAAAAAGTAACTATTTTATGGTCCTGGCTGTGTCTAAACCCTAATCTAAAAATTTGGTGGCATGCTCTCATTGAAGTTGTCACAGCTTACAAGCATTTAGTTTTCTATAATATCTCATACACCAAAATCCAGAAACCACAAAAACAAATCTTTCCTTAGTTTTACATCATTTATAAATTCAAGGTAATAGGCAGCCAGTGTTTGCAAAGTCCATTGTATTCTGGATCTAGATGTTTGCTTGATGAGGTGCAAAGACATCACAGGTGAGCTGAGGAGAAAACCAGAGCCAGAGCCTGCCATGATGACCAGCAATGCTGTATGCAATGTTCCACACAAAGTCATTGAAAGGCTAATTTTCCTCAGAGAGTTCTAAAGTGGAGGTGTCAGAAAGAAGGGAGATGGTGGGCCCCATGCCGGACACACACATTTGCATATATTATTTCATTTATTCTTCACACTCACCTTGACTGGTTTACAAATGGCGAATCTTACATGTCAAGAGGTTAAGTAATTTGCTCAAGGCCAAAGAGCTAAAAAGTGACAGCAACAGGATTAAAATCTTGCTATAATTTCAGGGTCGAAGAAAGGCCTTATTGTGAGTAAAAGTTTATTGCCCTACTGACTGATTGAGGCATGAAATTTTGCTGTTAAAACTAATTTTGTATAGTGGTTTTCCAAATGCATTCTTCCAAAAATTACCATTCTAAAGTTTTAGTGGTTTTGCAGTGGTTCTAGAAAATTTTATTTGAATTTCATTTATAAAATGTTATTCTAATTTGAATGAAATGCATGTGTTGTGTACCAACACCTGCAACACCACGAAAGTATTCGTTTAAATTCTACTGGTTAATTCCATAAGTAAATGTCACAAATTGGGACTTACAAAACAAGACTCTGTTTTTTAAAATAACATTTTTTGTGTTGTTCTGTAATTGGAATTCTGTTACTGCCCTACTTCTCTGCTTCTCTTTTCATCAATATTTACTGAAAGAAGTAATATTCTGATTACATTTCCTACACCCCCTTGCTCTCTGAAGCCCACGTCAATCAGAACTCAATCGTGTCCACTCCAACAAAGCTGCGACAGTCTGTGTCACAACTGCCTTGGCCAAAGCCAGCCAGGCCACCCAAATTCTGGCGTTATTTTTTGCTCTTATCTCACTGGCTCCTCAGAAACATTCAACACAAATAACAGCATCAGTTTCAAATCCGTTCCCCAATGGTTTCCAGGGCACTGTAGTTTCCTGCTTTCCTAACCTCTCCTTCCCCGGCCCCCATGACTAGATCTTCTTCCTTACTTTGTCCCCTAATCTACATGCTGATAACTGGCCCCACCCTTAGTTTCAGACTCATATATTCAGCTCTCATTTGCTGTCTCCACAGGGAAGTTTAACAGAGCTCATATTTAATGTGTCCAAAACAATATTCTTGATCTTACCTCTCTAAACCTATCCCTCATGTATTGTGCCCCATCTTGGTAAATGACCTCACTGTCTACCCAGTTGCTCCCACTGAAAATAAGAGAGTAACCCTTGGCTCCTTTTCCTTTGCTTTCCATAGCTAATTGACTGACAGGTCCTGTTGGCTTTATCTCCAAAATATATCCTGAGTCACTCTCTACAGGCCTGCTGCTACCGTTCCAAGTCCAAATAACCAACATTTCTCCTGAGCTTTTGCTCTAGCATCCTGCTTCCACTCTTTCTCCTTCTCCAGTTATCCATTCTCCCTGCCATAACTCAGGTTTTCTCAACCACGTCAGGATTGACATTTTAGGCTTCCTATTTCTTTGTTGTAGCGGGTAGTCCAGACATGGTAGGATGTTTAGCAGCAGCTCTGGCCTTTGCCCACTAGATGTCAGTAGCACTCCCCAGTGTGACAACGAAGATGTCTCCCCAACAGGGACAAATGTTCCCAGGAGGCAAAATCACCCCCTGTTGAGAATCCCTGCCATAGCATGAACAAGTTTACTTTAAAAAATGAGTCATAATTAATGATAATGATAAGTAGTAAAATCAAATAAAATAACAATAATAGTAATGTCACTTCTCTCATTTAAATCCTGCAGTGACTCCCGTCTCTTACCACGGCCAGGAGAGCTCTGCATGATCTAGTTCCTGCCGACCTCTCTGACTTTAAGGCCGCCATGACCTGATTTCTATTCCTCATATAAACAAAGCTCATTCTCACCTCAAGGCAGTCACACTTGCTATTCTTTCGGTCTAGGGCACCTTTCTGCAGGGCCACTTTCTTTACATAGTGGATCCAACTCCTCAGAAAGTTCTCTCACCACCCTACCTCGTGTGTCCCCACGTCACATTATCATGTCTGTTTTCTTCCCCAGCATCTATAGTTACGTGAGATGACTTTATGTACATGTTTCCTTATCTGTCTCCTCAACTACAAGATAAACTCCTAGTCTGTTGTGCACACTGCTACGTCTCTCGTGTCCTGAACAGTGCCAGGCACACAGTAGGTGCCCAAGAAATATTCGCCAAGTTTTAAAATTCCTCAAGAAGCCAGGTGTGGTGGCTGTAATCCCAGTGCTTTGGGAGGCTGAGGCAGGAGGATGGCTTGACTCCAGGAGTTCAAAATCAGGGCAACATAGTGAGACTCCATCTCTAAAAAAATTCTTAAAAATTAGCCAGGTGTGGTGTATTGTGTCTATAGTGTCAGCTACTTGGGAGGCTGAACCGGGAGGATGGCTTGAGCCCACGTGTTTCAGGCTGCAGTGAGCTGTGATTGTGCCACTGGACTCCAGTCTGAGCAACAGAACAAGACACTGTCTCTAAAAAAAATAAAATAATTATGATTCTTCATGTCTTGGATTAACATACTGATGTGGTTATATGCAAAGCTTCTCAGTCTAAATGTCTGCAGGTATTTTTAGTAGAACAGGATACTGGTCACACACAGCTCAAATAAATTCTTATGTTGACATTATGCATTTGATGGGACACATGTGGAGAATGTTCCTTTCATAAGGAAAAGCTGTTGGCCTGACTGGATTGGATTACAATTGGAGCCCAAATACTAATAAACAAAGTTTGGCAAAGTTAAGACCATGAAACTCATCTTTGTAAGTGACCTAAGATTGTTGAAACCCATTCCCAGAGGTGAAAGCCTAATGAATCTGTCTACTGTGCCATGGAGCCTTCTGTTTGATATAAGCTTTGTCAGGGGAATGAGATATCGACGTTTTAATGTCTGTGGATTATGGTAATGCGCTTAACTATATTGATCTGTTCAGTATTCTGTACTTGCTTTGGCCGCCATCCCAAAAACTCCAAGAGAAGGAGGTGTCCAGATGGTCATAACACAGACTATGAAAAGGAATCAAAGAAGTAGCACATATCAAAGAATTACACATTTCAGTGTAATTCATAAAATAGTAGACATCAAATTTTGACACCTCAGCTAAGCCTCAAGCCTAATGGGAAACTACTTAATGGGCTAAGTTAATCTTACCGCTGACAAAAATTGATGTGTGTGATAAGAATGAGAATTTCCCCAACTGACCTGCATTCTGTGGGAGGGACAGAGAAATAACTTTATGGGTGAGCCCTTGGGTTCTGCCATTCAGGCAAGGACTTGGAAGTAATGTAGTAATGGAGGCACAGGTAGGGAGACACAGAATGCTGGGGGCCCATGGGCACATGGGCCAAGGCATGGGTACCATTCTCCAAAGCAAGAATTAGTGGAGGGAAAAGCCCTGGGCTCTGAAGTTAGGCAGGCCTGGCCTAGCCCCTCAAGTTCTGCACTTACTAATCACTGCTTATCAGAATGCCTGCCTGCAGCTTTTGTAATTTCCCTATGCTTTCATTTTTTTCACCTATAAGGAGAGGAAAAATAATGTTTCTTATCTCTTAAGATGGGAGACGGCTAAAATGTGGTAACATAGGGAAAGTATCAGGACCAGATGAGGCATGTGAATTCTCTTCTTCCCTGTTTTCTATTTCATTCCAGACTCTGTGGCATCTGCTCTAATTAAGATACTATGTGCATTACCTACCTGACCTTGAAATCAGCAAAGACCTTCAGAGAGGGGACCCAGAATCACTCCCCTGTTCTCAGCAGCTTGTGTCAGCTGCCTCAGAGGAAAGATTAGCTTGTGTGAGACGCTGACATTGAGTTACCCTCTGTTCTGTAAAGGTGATCTAGGCTTGGCAGGAGCAGTTGGGGGGGTAGGAGGAAGAGCTTGGGGAGCGTCTGTGCCCACTACCTCATGTTGCCAGCCTGCAGCAGAAGAGCACAGAGCAGCAGACCCCTGCCCTTGTCACAGATGCCACAGACACTTTATAGCCATTGTAATAAAAGCTGAGTCTGCCAGCCCTGGCTTCATAAGAGAGGGAATAAACAATAGCTAGCAGATTAAATAATGCAGGACATTTTATATTCAAGTTTGTGACTTTAGCAGAAACTGAGAGCATATAAATAAAAAGGACCACGATAGCCTTTAATAAAGCAAACAGACCAAGGAGTCATTCATTTGCCATGTGAAGGATTTGTTTTCCAGGGCAATCATGCAAAAAGGCTTAGCCTATTCTGAAGATGAAAAACTGGCCTGACCCTATCCTGCCCAGCTGAATGAACTCTGCAAACAGGATTTTCAAAGTACTGTTTTTCAATTAATGTTTTAATATTTTGAGCCTTTGCATGGAAATTATAGCTTTAGCCACTGAAGATGACTTAAGCGAGTGCCTGATTTACAAGTGCACCCAAGCAATGCCAGTGGCCTTTGCAAATTAGATTTTTAAAATAATTCACATAGTTGCTTTTTAATGTACTCAAGGGCCTCCCATGTGCAGCCTTCCAGCCTTGTTCTGAAGAACAGTTTTTTCAGAACCTAATGCACATTTCAAGTCTTAATTCATACTTTTGCCTTTCCTTTTAGATGACTTCACTACTACTTTCATTTATCAGAATAATTAAAAGAAAACAATAGGGCTTGCGTTGAGGAGTTGTCAGTCATCAAGTCTTTCTTCATAATTGCCAAATCTCAGGTCATCACCAAACCTTCATTTTCTCTCATCACCTTGCATCTGTGTTGTTGCCATAGCCTTCTGATGTTGTGATCCACTCTGTACATCGCGGAAGGTGTCATTCTTCAAACATTCCTCTTAACCATGTTATTCCCTGTCCAAGAATGATAAGAGTAATCTACTAGCTCCAGTCTAAACTTTCAACTCCTTATCCTGACTTGCTTTAAAAAAATTTTTTTTTAAATAGACTTTACTTTTTAGGATGATTTTAGAATCACAGCAAAATTGAACAGAAAGTATAGACAGATCCTATATACCCCCTCCCCTCCCACACATACAGCCTCCCTCACTGTTATCATCCTGTACTAGAGTGGTACATTTATTGCAATCAATGAACATACATTTACACATCATTATCATCCCAAATCCATAGTTTGCATAGAGTTTGTTCTTGATGTACATTCTGTGAGTTTTGACAAATGTTTAATGACATGTGTTCGTGATTATCATACAGAATAGTTTCATTGCCTAAAAATCTTCTGTGCTCTATTCTTCTTCCTCCCACAACCACTGATCTTTTTACTGTCTCCATAGTTTTGCCTTTTCCACAATGTGGTATAGTTGGAATCATACAGTATGTAGCCTTTTCAATTGGCTTTTTTGACTAGAAACATGCATTTGGTTCCTCCATGTTTTTTTTCTAACTTGATAGTTTTTCTCTTTTATTACTGAATCTTAATCCGTATATAGATATACCACAGTGTATTTATTCACCTAATGAAGGGAATCTCAGTTGCTTCCAAATTTTGGCAGAAATGAGCAAAGCTGCAATGAACATCCTGATATGTGCCCCGCCCAAATCTCATGTCAAATTGTAATCCCCAGTGTTTGAGGTGGGGTCTGGTGGAAGGTGATTGAATCATGATTCCTTTAATACCATCCCCTTTGGTGCTGTTCTTGTGATAGTGAATGAGTTCTCGCAAGATCTGGTGGTTTAACAGTGTGAAGCACCTCCCACCTCTCTCTCAGTCCTGCTCTTGCCATGTAAGATGCCTGCTCCCACTTTGCCTCCCACCATGATTAAAAGTTCCCTGAGGCCTCCCCAGAAGCAGATGTTGCTGTGCTTCCTTGTACAGCCTGTGTAACCATGAGCCAATTAAACTTCTTTTCTTTGTAAATTACCCAGTCTCAGGTATTTCTGCCCCCTTCTTTTGTACCAAAAACCTCCTATTCCCTTCTTTGCATAACAGACATTATTTCCCTTCCCTTGCTGTGAATTTCTCTAGGGATGTGGTTCTCAACACCAGAGAGCTTCCAGAGATACTGATGGCTTTCTCCCATCCCCAGCGAGTCTGATGTTACTGAGCTGGGTGCTAGGACTTTAAAGTCCACCAGATGATTCTTAATGTGCTACCAGTCTTGAGAACCAAGCACTGGGCTTACGATCCTCACCAGAAAATCAAATATTTTGCTGCATACTAAGTACATTGTATAACAGTCTCTCTGTTTCTTGTTCCATGGCTGTTTTATGATGCCATAAATACTACCTGCTGAGTCAAGAAAACACGACAATAAGATAGTCAGTGAATGCTACTTGCAGGCCTGTCTGAGCTGAGCTTCTAGATTTTTCTTACTAACTTTAACTAATCCTAAAAAGATTACTCAGCCTCTAAGAATTAATCTTCTTTATTTCTTTCCCAAGCACAAAGCATATCAGAAACTATCCACTGATGGCCAGTCATTTAGCTAAATTTCTAGGGGATGAGTCCTTCTCCAGATAGTGAGGCCACAGATTAGCTCACTGGCCCAGTTTCCTGCTGAAGTGCCTAAACTTTGCCTTTCCCAAAATTCGCATCTTCTAAAATTTGTAGCTCACTGTGATACTGCTATAATACCAGAACATGAGGTTTATCTTGTGAAAATACATAGTTTTCAAGGATACAAGCAAAAGTGAACTTAAGCCCATCAAAATGTAGTAGCTAGGTTCTAGTTCAGGAAATTGATGGAAAACCTGTATTTATCTTCCCTCATGTCCCACAGAAGTGACAGTAAAGATATCTGAAGAAGGATAAATTCATAATAATACTGAAAGCAGGAAAGAGCAGCTATCAGCAGACCAGAGATTTTTGGCAGACTTTTAGAAGATGGACTTGTAGATTATACCGATGGATAAGTTAAAGCTGAAAGAACTATAGCCAAGAATGTGCGCAAGAGGGATGAAGTACAGGTTGGAGCCTCTATTCCTGGAGTAGAGAGGCTCACAACTAAAAGTCAGAAGAAGAGACAAGGAAGAACAGGAGTAGCAATCAGGATGGAACCTGGAGAAGTATCTTCAGAACAGCTCTGTCCCTCCATTCTGCCCCTTACTTAAACTGGAAGTGGTTGCCATTATTTTTGTCCTTGGGACAAACCCTAGGGCTGGTCTCTAAAGAAAAGATGGCTCCAGAGTAAAACCCTGAAAATTTTGGCACCAAAAAGAGTGTGACTGGAGGTAATCCTACCTGTGCCCTGTCCCCATATCTGGAGGGCGATGCAAGACACGCACATAGAAATCACAGTGCAATCCTGGAGTGAAGGAAAGGCCCATACAGCAGCAGAGAAACCTGTATCAGCAATCATTATTAACCAACCTCATCCTTAATTCGCAAATCTGAGTAGCAAACCAAAACTCATCCATGGCATGAGAGAAACAAATAGAATAAAAAGTTACCCAGACGAATAAATAGCTGAGGACATAAACAATTGAAGGGAAAAGCAGGGGTGAGTGGGTAGAGGAAGAAGGAATTTTTTGAGAATTCTAATTAGTATCAATCCAATGAGATATAGCATCTATAAAACAGCAATGGCTGCTATAAAAAGGGATAATAAAAGAAAAAATCCAAAAACATCTTTACCAAAATAAAATACATAATAAAGTAGCAAAGATAAAGTAAAGGAAATCTTTCAGAAGTAGGCCAGAGATGTAAAAGGATGGAAAATATGAAAAATTTAAAAAAGTTCAGAGATACGAAGAATACAGCTGAGCACTCTAAAATCTGTCTAATAAGTCATGCATAATGAGGAAAACATGGCATGGGGGAAATTATTGATGTAATAGCTGAATAACAGTTTCGTTAATGAAAGACACTCTTCAAATTGAAAGGCTTATTCACCACTGAACAGGATGACTGCAGCTAGCATGAATAACATTCTTGACACCATCCACTAAGTGCCTTCCATGGATTGTCTCATTCACTCTCATAACAACCTGTAAGTATGACTAATGAAGAAAAATATATTTAGTCACATCCCTCATGATTTTTCAAAAACATTCTGAAAGTTTAGAGAGAAAAAAAAATGGTCCTTTACAAAGGAATTCAAATTTGATTGGCCTTAGACTCTCCTCAACAGCAATACTGGTTACCAAAAAACAATGGAACAATACCCTTAAGTTCTGAAGGAGAATTATTTTTAACTTAGACTAGTTTAGAATATTTATTAAAAGAAGAACGTATGAGCAAAATAAAAATTTTTCTAGGCACTGGGAGACTCAAAAAATTTACTTCCATTTACTTTCCCAAAAATATTTGAGGATATACTACGGGAAAAAAAATGTAAGAATTCACTGAAGAGGGCAACATGGAATCCAATAGCACAGACTAAGCTAAGAATGCAAGAGGAAAGTAATATCAGAAAGATAGCTGACCAGCAATCATAGAAAGCAATCATACAAAATCAGACCTGGATATGAGCAGACTTCTATTCTAAGAGGAATAACAAAGAAGCCAGAAAGCTTAATGGTGTAATAGAAAAAGTCATATTTCTTCATTAAATCAGAATGATGAAAGGCAACTAAAAATGTCAGGAAAACAGAAAACTATACCAGAAAAATCACTATGATACCATGATTCTGAATAATTGGTAGAGAGTAAAGAAAAGAAAATCCACTTATGCCTTGTATGTGAAAATTTATTTTTTGAATGGCACAAGTTGATAACATAAATACATTTCTTTTTCTGTGGTTCCAGTCACATTAGTCAATTATACAGAGAATAAAATTAACATTATCACGATATTTATCATTTTGTGTTTTGGTTTCTAATTTATGAAAAATATGTCCTTTATGTAAAGCATGAAAGACAACTATAGTTATAAAGTAGAATGTAAATGTCAACAACAGTGTAAAAGCCATGATAAGACTAACAATTTGGGATGATAGCAGAAATGCAGAAATACTGTGGGAGCACTAGTTTGCTCATTTTGTATTATTAGACATCAACAGATACTGTTAAATTGATGCATACAGAAATTATTTAGAATTATAATCATCAGTTGTATTTTTAAAAAACTAATTATTATTGGGGAGAAAGAGAAAAGATAAATTTACTTTTTTATTTCATATAAGTTTCCTCTTTTAAGTATTGGTTGCCATGTACATGAAGTTCATATTACGGTATTTTTTGTGATATTATTAAAGCTTGTGCTTACCTCATTCTACTTCTTTTAGATAGAATATCTGAAGTCAAGTCATTTCCCAAATGTTGATGATACCTGCAGATTGGCAACTAATATTGACTCAATTCATTGTGACCGCTTTATTCCCACGTTAGTCCTTGATGTGTACACTCTTCACCCTCACCTCGATGTCTGCAACTTCCTACTGGAATTTACCATGTTCATTCTTTCTCTTTTTCTACTTCTCCCTATTTGGACCACTGTACCTTCTTCACAAAGCTCCTTAACAACTTCTTATGGTTCTATAGATCAAGTTCAAGGTCTAAATTGTAGGGCGTATGAATGTAGCCAGAATATCTACTGTATGGAGTCAGACCTGACTTTTAATACCTACCTCTGTGTCTTGAATAATATTACAGTAGAGCAGAAAAGCATCATCACAAAATAACAAGAATCACAGAATCTGAAACTAGATCCGCTAGTTAATTCCCAGCTCTATCACCTATGGCTTGTGTGACTTAACCTATCCACATGCTTCAGTTTTCCCACCTGTAAAATGGGGGTGATAACATTACCTTGACTCATAAGATTGTTGTAAGGAGTATCTGAATTAAAGTGTGTAAAATTGTGCTCGCTTCGGCAGCACATATACTAAAATTGGAACGATACAGAGAAGATTAGCATGGCCCCTGCATAAGGATGACACGCAAATTTGTGAAGCGTTCCATATTTAAAAATAAAAAAAAATAAAATAAATAAAAAAAAATAAAGTGTGTAAAATTTTTGGAGTGGAGCCTGGCACAGTGTAGATCACTCAAGCTTATATAGATGATTCTACTTCAGAGTACTCTCATGAAGATAAAGTGAGTCAAGTTATTTAAGCACCTAACTTAAATAATAATAGAATATAAGTTCCACATGGCAGAGACTTTTGTGATTTTATTTACTGGTATATACCAAGACCTGGAACAAAACCTGGCACTATTCTAAGTGCTTAACATATTTTAATTCATGTACATGTATCTATTCAAACATAAATGTTTGTTGAATGAATGGATTGATTAATATTATCACCAGTTTCTCTCTACCACTTACACCAGACTCTCTCTTCTCTTACCATCTCAGACATCCTAATATTTCAGCCTACTTCTGTTCATAGCAGGCTCATTCCTTTCTCCTCAATTCTTTGCTTAAGGCTTTCCCAAGTCAAAGTGAAATCCTTCTTTTCCTTTAAAAAACAAAACACAAAAAACCTCCTCCAAGAATTCTTTACACATTAGTCTAAAATGAGTTGCTAATGTTCTCTGAAACCATAGGAGATAGAAATCCTCCCTCCTAAATACCTTATGCTCTTCCTGCCTATGTTGCTGTGCATTACGAGCTGGCCTTTCCTGGATGAGCCACACTTTGGAATGTCCGCCATGCCCACAGCCCTTCTTAAAGAGATTTTCCCAAAAGTTACCTGTGGTCCCAAGTGAATGAATCAGGGCAGGCAATTAATAAACCTACTAGTTAGACGGATTTTAGGTGACTGATATGTGAGCTTTGCCCAAATAGATCTCTCCCAAGGAGTTCTGAATTTAAGGCATTGGAATGAATCATTTGTTTTGGGAACAAATTGCCAAATAACAAAGAGAGAAGGTAAGACACTGAGGTCATGAATAATCAGAAGCAATAAGAGATAATAAACAGAGGCAATGTGAAAGAGAGAAGGGAAGTAGAGAGAAGTTGGTGCAAACCAGCAGAATTAATAAAGTCGGAAATTTCACAGGGCGCAGTGGCTCACATCTGTAATCCCAGGACTTTGGGAGGCTGAGGCAGGCAGATCATGAGGTCAGGAGATCAAGACCATCCTGGCTAACATGTTGAAACCCCATCTCTACTAAAAATACAAAAAATTACCTGGGTGTGGTGGCATGTGCCTGTAGTCCCAGCTACTCGGGAGGCTGAGGCGGGAGAATTGCTTGAACCTGGGAGGCGGAGGTTGCAGTGAGCCAAGATTGTGCCACTGCACTCCAGCCTGGGGACAGAGCGAGACTCCGACTAAAAAAAAAAAGTAATTTAAAAAAACAATAAAAAATAAAGGCAGAAATTTTTGAAAGGCTTGTAGAAGCTAAATGGGACTTCAGGGATCCTCTTAAGAGAGGTTAGCCTTTCTTCTTCTTTTTCCCTTTCCTCCATTCTCTTTTTTTTCTTTCTTTCTCTTTTTCTCTCTTTTCTTTTCTTTCTTTTTCTTTCTTAAAAAAAAAAGAGAGGTTAGCCTTGGTCAGCATGCTTCTTTGGCTTTAGCCTTCCCGAGAATGAAGGTCCTACTAAGAATGCCAGTCCAAGAAGAGATAAGGAAGCTGGTTCTTGTTTACCTGAAATTGAAAAAAATACTTTCAGATAACATGGATTTTTCTTATTATTCTTGTATGCATTTGTTGTCCTTTATTTTTAAACTCTGGACTTCAGGTACAAAGAATTGGATTCATCTTAATTCTTGGTTAATGGTACTCTACCATCATTGGCCCATTCATAGCATTGTCTCATTTTATTTCTTGGTAACCCAACAAACACCCACAAATTACCACACAATCCAAGAATTAGAACAATAACAATAATTTAACTCTCCCATCTACTCTTCCCTATTGCATGCTTTTGGTTTCTTACCATAAATAATCATTTTCCTAAGTTGGGGTTTATCATTCTCTTACATTTCTCTTTTATTATATGTATGTATGCTTAAACAAAATCTTGTTTAGTATTCATTGCTTTTGAACTTTACTAAGGGACATCATGTTGTATGTAGTCTTCTGAGACTCACTTTCTCTCATTCAGCAATATGTTTCTTAGATTTTAACAGCCTGCTGCATGTAGTTATAATTCATTCATTTTCACTGTTGCTTAATTATTCAATGGTTAATTTATACATTTCCTAGTCTCTGGGCATTTCAGTTGTTTCCAGGTTTTGTTGGTTGGTTTATTTATTACTGTTACAGGGTTGCTGTATATATTCTTGTACATTAACTCCTGGTACATGTTCCTTTGGGCATATTCTAATGAGTACAATTGTGCCATAGGGTATATGAATTCTCAGCTCTTCAACATAATGCCAAATTATTTTTCAGTGTAGTTGGACCAATTAAACCCTTGACATATAAAAGATGCTGTTAATCAATATCCTTTCCAATATTTGGAATGCCAAATCTCTTAATTTTATCAGTAAAGTGGCTATAAAATAATATTGTAGTCTTTTTTAAAGGAATAAAGTACTGATACATGCTACAACATGAATATTTTTAATTAATTATTATTATTATTTTTTTTTTTGTAGAGATGTGGGATGGAGTCTTCCTTTGTTACCCAGGCTGGTCTCAAACTCCTGGCTTCAAGCAATCCTCCTGCCTCAGCCTCCGAAAGTGCTGGGATTACAGGTGTGAGCCAACGTGTCCTGCCTGTAGTCTTGTTTTCTGTAAGTATATACGTATTACTTGAAAAATCGGGTAGAAACAGTGCAAATATTACTTATAAAGCCAGCTAAAAAAGCATGTGGAAACAGAAATACCTTGATTCAGAAACTCACATACATATAAAATCTAAACATACAAGTTCCCCCATCCTTCAGTTCTGATAAAAAAAAAAATTCTCAATGGTATATGAGTTGAATATGGGAAAAAGCATAAACTATCCCAGAGTTCCTTTCCTAAGCCACTTTCTAAGACAAATATAACCTCGTAGATTTTTTTTCTGCTGTGCTATAAAGCAGCTCTTCAAGTTTATGCAGCCTATGGCAATGAGGGGGAAAAGGCCTGGTTTTCAGTATTACGACTCCTTTTAAATTCAATGTTGATTCCATGAATTGTGTTTCTGTGACATCAAAGTAGCTATTTTAACTTAGGGTCAAAAAGTGTGTCTTTGCATCACATAGACAAGAGCGCAAGGTGTTTGACTGAAATTTTCATGTTTAACCACTCAGGTTGGCATAACCCCTCTTCTGCCAGATTACCTTGTTGGTTACTTTCTTGTTCCATAAAGGAGTTGTAAATTACTCAGAGAATAAACTGGCAGGTGTTACATAAACACTGAATACAACTGAACATTCCTTTCAAGTAATGTCGTATTAAAACTTGAACAAGACTCAAAGAATTTTGCAGTATTCCAAAGAAGAAAGCAATATATAGAAGCCTCAAAAATACTGAAATTGCTAGTAAAACAAATCAACAAAATTGACTTTGAAAAAAACAAACATCAAAATAACAATAAGATCAACAAAGACAACAAAGTTTATGTACAAAGAGAAGCAACCAATATTAAAATAAATAAAATATCTTCCTATAACCAGACTTACTGCTGTGTCCCACAGGTTCAAATAAAAGTGCTTTTATTCTGCAAAATTATAGTTTACAGCGTCATGTGTGATTAAAGAAGTAGCTACCTGTCTGCTTGAAGAAACAAAAGCTAAGCATGATATAGAAAGGATAATAAGCTGGGCCCGGCGCTGTGGCTCAAGCCTGTAATCCCAGCACTTTGGGAGGCCGAGACGGGCGGATCACGAGGTCAAGAGATCGAGACCATCCTGGCCAACATGGTGAAACCCTGTCTCTACTAAAAAATACAAAAAACAATTAGCTGTGCATGGAGGCGTGTGCCTGTAGTCCCAGCTTCCCGGGACGCTGAGGCAGGAGAATTGCTTGAACCCGGGAGGCGGAGATTGCAGTGAGCCGAGATCGCGCCACTGCACTCCAGCCTGGCGCCTGGCAACAGAGCAAGACTCTGTCTCAAAAAAAAAAGCTATTTCCTGTTATTTTCCTCAGGACCAACAAGCATTAGCTTCATTTTCCTTTTCTCTGATTCAATTCACACTAGTTTATTCAGCATCTAATGTGGACCACTGGTGAAATATGTTGAAATTTAATAGCAAAGAAGACTCAGCCGGGAATAGGGGAATTCAAATGGAGATAAGGCCAGAAAAGACATCATATGTGAGGGTAACATCTTAAATAGATCTTAGAAGATTGGGCCATGGAGATGCCTGCAAGCTGTGTCCCAGATAGAAAGAACAGCACAAGCAAAAGCACAGATATATAAAATCATTATGCTTTGAGACAAGAGTGAATGGTTTAGCAAATAAGAGAGGGGTTGAAAGAGATGTTTAAAAGAGAAGAAAGCTATATTGGTCAGGATTCTTTAGTAGACTGAAGGTGACTGCAACATAACTAAAATTGAACTAAGCTCAGAAAGACATGTATTGGCCTATTTAACTGGAGAGTCAAGAATACTAGGTGTGGTGGCACGCAACTGTAATCGCAGCTACTTAAGAGGCTGAGACCTGAGGATCCTTTGAGCTCAGGAGTTCAAGACTAGCCTAGGCAACATAGTGAGGACCCTGTCTCTAAAAAAAATAAACAAAAACAAAAAAACACAAAGTCAAGGATGTGCTCTGGCTTCACTCAGAGCTGGATTCAGGGATTGTCACTTTGCTCAGTAGACTATACCTCTTTGTTTTCTGTTGGTTTCGTGTTGTAGTTGGTAATTCCTGACAACTTTTGTCTTTTATCATATTGACTTCTAGCAGCCTCAACAGAAAATGAGCTGCTCTTTCTCAACTGCTCAGACAAAAGTCTCAGAATAGAGATTCATCTATCTGACTTAACTAATATATGCCTATCCCTGATCCAATTATTGGGTCTAGGAGGATTCATCATGTGTTCACTCCCAGAGCCAAGAAGAAGGATCACTGCCAGCCAAACTGGAATGAAGGAGTGGGTTCTTGTAAGAAACTTAAAGCCCTACCAAATAAATAACTGCTTGTTGGGTAGAAAAACAGCAGGTGTCCCCCGCCAGGCTCTGAAACCAATCTGAAGAAATGCACTTGAGCCACTGAAAATTTTTAGGCAAAGAAGCAACATGATTAGAGCAGTTCCAGAATGATCTGGTCCTAAAGTAGAGAACAGATAAGTGTTGAGAGAGACTGAAAGTGCCTGCAAGAGAAAAAATGATTCAGTAATAATGTTTTATAAAGAAAATGAGGGTATCTGCCTGGTTTGGTGGCTCATGCCTGTAATTCTAGCACTTTCGGAGGCTGAGGCAGGTGGATTGCTTGAGCTCAAGAGTTCAAGACCAGCCTGGGCAACATGGTAAACCCCATCGCTACCAAAAGTATAAAAATTAGCTAGTCATGGTAGCCTAAGCTTGTAGTCCCAGCTACTCAGGAGACTGAGGTGGGAGGATTGCTGGAGCCCAGGATGTTGAGGCTGCAGTGAGCCATGATCACACCACTGCACTCCAGCCTGGGTGACAGAGTGAGACTCTGTCTCAGACAAAAAAAAAAAGAAAGAAAAAGAAAATGAGGGTCTAAACTAGAATTGAGGCCTTGGTATTTGAAAAACAATGGATTGAAGAGACAGTGTAGAAATTTGTATCAACTTGGTTATTGACTAAATTCTGTGGAAGAGAAAATGAGTCACCAAATATGATTGTTGTTTTCAAGTCTGGTTAACAGGAGAAACGGGAATCAGGAGGAGAAGTGGTTTGGGGGTGAAGCTGTTTAGTTTGGAAGAGCTGAGTTTGAGGATAGGTGGTGCTCCCAGTAGAGATGTTCATCAGTCAGGGGGAAGTGAAGTTGGAATAAAATACAGAAGCAGAGCCAGGTGCAAAAGGATAATAGCGGCAAATACCAAGGTAGTCCCAGGAGGCAGAAAGCTTGGATGAGGGCAACGGCCATTGGAGCACAGAGTAACTAGTCTGGAGGGTTTCTACATTCACACCTAGCGATTTTCTGTGGGGTCCCTACAGGTACTAAAGAGCAATCGAGGACCTGGGGCTTTGCCCAGGTGACCACTGTGGATGGTAACAGAGATAAGGAAAGAGTACTGGACCAGTTCTTTGTATAATTGACTGATTCTTTCTTGACTCTCCCCTAGCAATTGAAAGTTTTCATTTCCTCCTTCCATTTTCTTACTTTTTATTACTAATGAATATTCTAATCCTCTGAGTCTGTTAGCCAGTCTGCACAAGTCTTTCCATTCTCCAGTTTCTGGTTATTTGTCAAAATAGCTCCTCTGTGAATTATCATCCCCATGACCCCCTACCCACAACACCATTATAGTCACATTCATTGTGGTGGCTTTTGTGAAGGAAGTCATCCCAGACCTGGGACTAAAGTCTTTCCTCTGGAGCATAGTCACTGTATGAGTGTGCTCATGTTATTAGCTTTTCAAAATCTCAATTTCCTCATCTGAAAAAGGCTAAGTAACCATACTACTTCATATGGTTGTAAAGATTAAGTAAAATATGTATGGTGCAAAAGCGGTATTTTTATGTTTCATTTGCCTGATTGTGCCTCGTAGTGAGAAAAATAATTTGCAAGAGACGAGTTTGAAGCTGGAGAAGGATTTAATCTTTCTGTCCTTCTTGAATTTTTTACTTCACTCCTTATAGGACTCTCCTCCATACCATAGGGCTCTCCTTTTCAAGCTTAGTTGAAATCTGTTGCTAAAATGGGATTCTGGTTTACTTGTAAACCTGATTTTGAGATATTTCTTATAAAAGGTATCTCAGAGAAAGTGACTTCAAATGGAAGAGAGAAGAGGAGAGAAAATAGGAAAAGAAAGGAAGAATGGGAAGAGGGAGGGAGCCAGGGACAAATCAGTTGGCTCCATGTGTTTCACTCCCTTTTATCAGGAGCAGAAGAAATGTCCAGGCTGATGATAAGGTCAGAGAAAGACAGTGTCACACCCAAGGCCAGTATCTGACTTTTTCACCTGTTCCAGGCTACCTTTTCCTGGGACCTTGCTGATGGTTAATCACTAACTTCTGCTACACAGACACATCTCAGTGTAGGTAAAATTGTGGTTCTCAAAGTGCAGTCCCAGCAAAAGCAGCATCAGCACCACTGGGGAACTTATGAGAAATGCATACTCTTGTGCTCTACCTTAGACCTACTGAATTAGTACCTCCAGAGGTTGGTAATCTGTAATCTGTGTTTGAACAAGGCCTCCAAGTGAATCTGGTGCATGCTTATATTTGAGAATCATTGACCTGAAAAAAAAAAGGCTTTCTCAGGGATGTGCGGGTAATTGCTTTGAGCCAGAGTGAAGTCCTTGCCTTGCAGCATTCAGATCCTACGACATAAACAAGAAACAGATGCCTGCTGGTGCCAAAGGCCAGATGCTTCATGGAAATGTGAAACATGGTTGAGAAGCAGGTAGAAGAAGACTCACTCCCCACATAAGTAGAGGCACCATGGGAGTGAGGTTCCTTCATTCTGACTCACTTGTGGGAACCCCAGGGAGATCCAATGCACATAGTGTTAGAGAATCTTTGGCCAAATGAGGTCCCGCCTTGTGCTTTAACTTCTTTCTTTGCGGAAATGTTGGCACACATTTTCTCGTCCTGCAAGAATTACATGGAAAAGCTCAGTTTGAGATTCCTATAGACAGAATTTATCACAACAGGTTGACAACCTTCACTGTTCTCTGGGTGTGCAGAAAGCAGAGGTTAGCAGGAGCTCTCAAACCCATGAGCTGCACTCTCCTCCCCCAGCCTTCCTGAATAAAGCAAAACACTATTTTTGCATTTGTTCCAACCAAGGTGGGAGACAGCCTGGCCCATGACGAAGAGGATGGGTGCAGAAGTCAAGTCTTGGAGCACTAGGGGAGGGGAATATGAGCACATGTGAGTGAGCTGAGAAAACAGGTGATAAGAAGGAAGTGATGCTCTCTGGGAGAGAGGCAAAAAGTGGGACAAGATGGCCAAAGCCAAATGTATATCCTTCCCTACATGTCTGAGGCCAGCATCCAGCCTGCCTATAAATCTCATTCCTGATTCTGTGGAGAGCAGAAAAGAACAAAAAGGGTTAAGGAAGTCCAGGAATATCTGGTTAAGAAAAATCCAATTTTTCTGGGCTTCCTACTTTGTTCATTTGCTACATGTTAGAGTCAAGAGTCTGCATCCTCTCTGTCTTTTAAATGCGGTATTCCACTGAAAGGAGTGAAGCAAGAGGACACGAACAGCCACCTCAGGTGACCTTAGAGGGAAGCAGGGGGTCTGGGTGAGCTACAGGCAGAGACCAGCCACAGCAATGCGGATTACACATTGCCACAGCGGGACCAGGCCAGCGCCAAGTGCGTGCATAGGAACAACTCTTTCATGAATCTTGCTGTTTTGAAAGGGCCATTCAGCTGTCAGTCCAAGCCCAAATAAATCCAACTGCCTCAGTCAGAAGCCCTGAAGAAAGCCCTTCTCTTTGGCAGTCTGATTACAGCTGGCACTGACATTCCACAGAATGCAATGATTTATGCAGCAGGAAGATGACTGGCTGCAGGGCAACAGGGGGATTTTCTGCAAGAATTTCTGTCATGGCCTTTCCTGACCCTTCACCCTGGTGATTGAAATTTGAAAGTAAAATGAATGCCTTTTCTATGAGTTATTGAGTTTTCCTACCCTGCATTTAGCATAACTTGCTACTTGGGGGGGGGAAAAAAGGGATAAAGGGCTCTGTTCAGTCAAATGTCTGAATTAATGATGTCCCCAAGCATCCTGGATTTAGATAGTAGATTTGAGGATGAAGGGGACATGAGTGTTTCCAATGAGAGATGCAATTTTATTGGAGCTTCTTATAGAAAGAGAAACTAATCAAATTGCCGATGAGACTCCAGTAAGGTAGGTGACCCAGTTGTAGGGTGATTTTTAAGCTGTTTTCGTGAACCAGACAACCTTGGTTTCCAAGCCTTCTGTGCTCATATTGAGCTAGTTTCAGGAAATGGATTCACACAAGCACACAGCCTTGACCTTACCAAAGGGTTGATAGGGAGAGGACAAGTTGCATTTACCTTAGATTTACCAAAACAAATTGAGTGATTAATGGAAAAGGAATGATATCAGTTACATCATGGAGCAGACAAGGCCAAAAGGAACCATATGGCAGTTCCTTATTTCCTTGAAGTTTGTTTAGAGGTGATATTTATATTTACACTAAAGTTTCCAAGATCTTTTTTTACAATAGTTATCTAACACTACAAGAAGGGCCACACTGGAAAATCAGAGAGAATGGATGCATCGCATACTATAATAGATCGAAAGTCTATGCACTCTTTACCATCCTATAGTTGGTATTGTTTTTCTAGCTAGAAGTTTTCCCTAAAGCCATTAGCATCTGGGACAAGACAACTTAAAGATCCTGAGGGCCTGGCAAGGTGGCTCAACCTCTAATCCTAGCCCTTTGGGAGGCTGACGTGGGAGGATTGCTTGAGGCTAGCAGTTTGAGACCAGCCTGGCCAACATAGGGAGGCCTCCGTCTTTACAAAAATGAATGAGCCAGGCATGGTGGTGCATGCATGTGGTCCCAGCTACTTGGGAGGCTGAGAGGGAGGACCACTTAAGCCCAAGAGTTTGCTGCTGCAGTGAGCCGTGGTAGCACCACTGTACTCCAGCCTGGGCAACAGAGTGAGACTCTGTCTCTAAAAGAAAGAAAGAAAGAAAAAAAGATAGTGAGACTATACTGATGTCCACATTAAACAGCTGGGGCAAGCAGAGTAATTCAGAAAGAACAGCATCTAACTGGAACCGAGAACACCTTCATCCGAAATGGCTGTTCAGACAGCCTTTGCCACAGCTATCTCATGGTGAAAGGACAAAGGCTCCCTCAGTGCTTTCATTCACTAAGCATACATACTGTTTGTCAAGTGCAATGGGACTGTACATAGAAACACTGCACTTAGAGTTTGATGAGTGAGAAAATACTCTCCTAAATAGCCCTAATACAAAACATAATATGATAAATATTATAAGCAAGGCATACAAAATCTCACAACTAGCTTTCCAACAATCTCTAAGACCCACTGTGCCTACAAGTGACTGCGTGGCAAATTAAGGCATGACTACAGTTCCTAACAAGCATTTATTTAGCAGTACGCACTAGAAAGTAATCTTCACAGGGCAGTATATTTTGTCTGTTTGGTACACTGCTGTATTATTACTGTTATTATAGGAACAAGGACAATAACAATAGCAGCTAACCCTTATTGAGGGCCTATTACACCAAGCACTGTGGTACAAAGTTTACATTTACTAGCTCATTTAATCTTTTCAAAAATGTTATGAAATAGATATTATGATTCCCATTTTATGGTTGAAGAAATTGACTTAGACTGAAAAATCAAGTTTTCTAAAGTCGCTCATGGCTGAAAGATAGAGAAGCAAAGATGAAACCTGAGCCAACTGTTGAAGAATAGATAGGAGGAAATCACGGAGGTAGGCAAGCAATAGAAAGCTCAGAGGAACAATACAAGATTAGTTGGATACAAGTCGTAGTGCAAGTCATAGCTAGGTAGCTATGTTGTTTGTACAAGACAATCACAAATAATAGAGAATGTGTGTACCAAATGGCATCTAGCTCAAGGCTTCTCAGACTTTAATATGGATACAAGTCACTTGGGGGATCATGTTAAAATGCATAGTCTGATTCAGCTGGTCCAGAACAGGACCTGAGATGAAGCATTTCTGACAAGCTTACAGGTGATGTGATGTCCCTGATCTAAGGCTACAATCTGAGTAGTAAAGGTCTAGCCCTTTGGTCTCAAATGCAGTTCTAAGAACCTGTGCTTAACAGCTTATAAAGAAGTCTATAGGTAAATGAAAACAATAAGACAATAGATTGAGGATTTTTTTTTTACAGGTAATTTATTCAGTTTTTTATTATTTATTTTGAGATATAATTCACTTTATTTGCAACACAAGATTATTAAAATGGATGACAGTGATCCCTCAGTATCTGTGGGGGGATTGGTTCCAGAACTCCTGCAGATATCAAAATCCATGAATGCTCAAGTCCCTTATGTAAAAAGTGTAGTAGTTGGATATCACTTATGCACATCTTCTGGTATACGTTAAATCATCTCTAGATTACTTCTAATATCTAATACAAAGTAAATGCTATGGAAATAGTTGCTGTACGTTATTGTTTAGGAAATAATGACAAGAAAAGGTCTGTGCATGTTCAGTGCACACTCAACCATCCATTTTTTCAAAAACTTTTGATCTGTGATTGGTTCACTCAAAAGATGTGAAGCCTATGAATATGGAGGGCCAACTATACCTATGTAAGTATTAGATTTAATCATAAGCTAAAACCTGGTAACACTAAGTCAGTCTCTATTTTTTTTTTTCAAAGAAGCTAGGAACCAGTGATTGAGTCCAACTTCTCCTTTTATAAGTAGGGAAACTGAGGCCTAGAGTGGAGAAGTGATTTACTCATTAATAGAAGATGTAGGCTGAGAGTCTCCTGTCTCTGAAAGGTAGAGACAGAGTAAGGCTACAAGGTAGATATCTTAGATTGCAGAGGGCATTACTTGTCACATTGAGAAATCTGAATTTTTTCTTATAGGCCATAGCAAATTATTGAATAATTTGATAAGAGGAAGTGACATAGTGAAAATACGAGTTAGGACAGCTGATCTGGTAACAAAATATAGCATAAGTGCCTAGAGGCAGAGAGATCAATTAAGAATCCAATGCCTTATTAGCTTGATCTGTAAAATAGAATCTAAGGTGCCATGAGTTATTAGAAGTTAGACATACACAAAGAAAGAAAAATTTTAGTAAAACTATGGCAAAATGATTCCTTATCACACTGGAATTTTTATTTCATGCTTATTGAATTGATCTTTTATACTTAGACATTGCTTTTTATCATATGTTTCCCTTATACATTCATAAAAGTAAACTATAAGCAAAATGGATTGCTCAAGGCCATGGTTCCCAAACTGTGCACCACAGCACCTCACAGAGCTACTGGGCAGTTACTGGGATGCTGTGGGATATAATATTTTTAACACAGTGATTCTTGACATTTGTTCAGATATGATATAAACTTCTAGCTTAACGTTAGTGACAATTTCAACATTAGATCAGGCTACATTCCTTTGGATGACGTATTTTGTGAAGCTTGGTTTGTTGGCAATTGCTGTGATTTTTTTAAAATGTGAGTACTGCAAAAACAAAGGAATAGGAAATGAAGATGGTAATGTCCAATTTGATCCCAAGATTTGGAATGTTGTGCAGTGCTCAAGAAGCACACCCATCCCATAAGTAGGTAATTCTAGTTATTTAAGGATAAAATGAAAATATTTTTTCAAATGGCTACTAAGTTGTTGGACCTAACTATTTAATAAATGGAAATGTTAGATATTTCTTTTAGTCTAGGGGTACTGTGAAAAGAAAGAAACTAGAAGTACCATCAATCAAGAAAGTTTGAGAATATCTGGGTTAAAGTATTCCTAAAACTTCTTGACATCCATACTACAATTCTTCTGGATCACTCTTTGATTCAAAGTATCTACATCCATGTTTGATGTGTACAATGTTATGCCTTCTGCCATAGATGCATTGGCAATGCACCGTTTTTTAAAAGTGGCCCCCCATTGTCCTTGCAATATGTTTTTTCGAGCTTCATTCTTTTTGGAAATTTTGTTGTTGGAAAATATCCAAAGGTGTTCATGAAAAGTTTTTAGGCAATAACCAGAACTCACATTTAGAACTCGTTTTTAGGCAATAACCAGAACAGTCTATTGAAATATATAAGTTGAGAACACTGAGTTCCATTCATACTACCAGGAAAAACACATAAGACTGAGCTCATAGAGGCAATAGCAAATACACCACAACCGCCTTCAAGCCAATGGCAATTTAATAAGACTGAACTCATAGAGGCAATGACAAATACACCACAACTGTCTGCAAGCCAATGGTAATTTAATAAGTTGCCATTGAGTATAACCCCATTCCAATTTCAAATATGTTAAAGTATGAAAAAAGATATATGTATCAATAAACCAACAAAATGCAGTGATATCTATTTCACAACATAGTCAGAGTTAATGTAATATATGTGAAAGGGCATGATTTTTGGGTTTTCTTTGTTTTTGCAGGATAATCTTTTTTTTTTTCTCATAGGTTATTGGGGTACAGGTGGATGTGACATGAGTAAGTTCTTCAGTGGAGATTTGTGAGATTTTGGTACACCCATCAACAAATCTGCACCCTATTTGGAGTCTTTCATCCCTCGGCACCTCTCCCACTCTTCTCCCGCAGTCCCCAAAGTCCATTGTATCATTCTTATGCCTCTGTGTCCTCATAGCTTAGCTCCCACTTATCAGTGAGAACATAAGATATTTAGTTTTCTATTCCTGAGTTACTTCACTTAGAATAATAGTCTCCAGTCTCATCCAGGTTGCTGTGAATGCTGTTAATTCATTCCTTTTTATGACTGAGTAGTATGCCATTGTATATATGTATATATATATACCACCATTTCTTTATCCACTCGTTTGTTGGTGGGCATTTGGTTGGTTCCACGATTTTGCAATTGCAAATTGTGCTGCTATAAACATGCATGTGCAAGTATCTTTTTTTGTGTAATAACTTCTTTTCCTCTGGGTGGATACCCAGTAGTGGGATTGCTGGATCAAATGGTAGTTCTACTTTTAGTTCTTTAGGGAATCTCCGTACGGTTTTCCATACCGGCTGTACTCTACATTCCCACCAGCAGTGCAGAAGTGTTCCCTGATCACCGCATCCATGCCAGCATCTACTGTTTTTTTATATTTTTATTATGGCCATTCTTGCAGGAGTGAGGTGGTATCACATTGTGGTTTTGATTTGCATTTTCCTGATTATTAGTGATGTTGAGCGTTTTTCATGTTTGTTGGCCATTTGTATATCTTCTTTCCAGAATTGTCTATTCATGTCCTTAGTCCACTTTTTGATGGGAGTGTTTGTTATTGAGAGAGAGTCTTGCTCTGTTGCCCAGGCTGTAGTGCAGTGGAGCCATCTCGGCTCACTGCAACTTCTTCCTCCCGAGTTCAAGCAATTCTCCTGCCTCAGCCTCTTGAGTAGCTGGGATTACAGGCACCCACCACCATACCTGGCTGATTTTTGTATTTTAATAGAGATGGAGTTTCACCATGTTGGCCAGGCTGGTCTCAAACTCCTGACCTCAGGTGATCCGCCCACCTCAGCCTCCCAAAGTACTGGATTACAGGCATGAGCCACCGCACCCAGCCTGTTTGGTTTTTTCTTACTGATTTGAGTTCTTTGTAGATTCTTGATATTAGTCCCTGATCAGATATATAGATTGTGAAGATTTTCTCCCATTCTGTGCGTTGTCTGTTTACTCTGCTGACTATTCCTTTTGCTGTGCAAGAGCTCTTTAGTTTAATTAAGTACCAACTATTTATTATTGTTTTTATTGCATTTGCTTTTGGGTTCCTGGTCATGAAATCCTTGCCTAAGCCAGTGTCTAGAAGGGTTTTTCCAATGGTTATCTTCTAGAATTTTTATAGTTTCTGGTCTTAGATTTTAAGTCCTTAATCCATCTTGAGTTGATTTTTATATAAGATGAAGATGAGAATCCAGTTTCATTCTCCTACATATGACTAGCCAGTTATCCCAGCACCATTTGTTGAAAAGGGTGTCCTTTCCCTACTTTATGTTTTTGTTTGCTTTGTCGAAGATCAGTTAACTGTAAGTATTTGGGTTTATTTCTCCGTTCTCTATTCTGTTCCATTGGTCTATGTGCCTATGTTTATACCAGTACTATGCTGTTTTGGTGAGTATTGCCTTATAGTATAGTTTGAAATCAGGTACTGTGATGCCCCTAGATTTGTTATTTTTACTTAGTCTTGCTTTGGCTATGTGGGCTTGTTTTTGGTTCCATATGAATTGTAGAATTTTTTTTCTAATTCTGTGAAGAATGATGGTGGTATTTTGATGGGGCTTGTGTTGAATTCATAGATTGCTTTTGGCAGTATGGTCATTTTCACAATATTGATTCTACCCATTCATGAGCATGAAAGGGAATTTTGTAAACTATAAGGCACTACTGATGTTACTTTCCTTAGGCACCAGATGATAAGGGCCTAGACTAAGGTATGAAAAGAGGCTGTGGATAAAGAACTGTAAGGGTATGAGGCACTGAAAGAGAGTCAACAAGATTTTCAAATTAGAACACAAACGTGGGTCGTTAAGCCCCTTTTTACTGATGAAAACTGTTCTATAAATGCTTGGCCAGATGCTTGCACACAGGCTGGAGCTTGAGAAATGTACCCATCTGGTAACTCTCTGGTCCTCTTTGTTATACTCCATTCCAGAGTCACACCCATAGACTCCAGATAGGTGCTCCTCCCTCAATACTAGTCAACAGTAGAACCTAGAGTCCTTAGTAAAACTATGACGGAGGAGAGGGTGTTTACAGCGAATCACTTGCATATTTCATTCTTGGAGAGTGGCTTAGGTTGGTAGTTAAATTCACTGGTTTTGGTAGAAATTGGCCTGGATTACAAGTCCTCACTATACCCTTTATTAGCTGTGTGACCTCAGTCCTCTAAGTCTCAGTTTCCTCGTCAATTATCTTTAGCATAATAGGAATAATTATAACATCTCTTTCATAAGGTTATGAAATTATCTTGTTTAATGATGATTAAACAAGATAAAGTGTAAATCGTGGTGCTTGGCTTAGTTTTAGCATTTGAATGTCTAAAAAGAGAACATATTTTATTTTTTGCCACCTCTTTGGCAGGTTTGGAATTGTTTCACGGGGGAATTTGTTCCCATGCTTAAAATTTTGTTTAGAAAAGTATCATGAGCAATTAGTTAACAGAAGCCATACGTGACTCATATGTAGGATCTTCCCACTGGTTTCATCTTCACTAGCATCTACCTAGTCTATGCCACCATCATTCCTTTCCTGACCCAGAACTACACCTTCTAACTGCAAATCTTGTTTCCACTATTGACTCACTGGAATCTGTTCTCTACCCACATTTCTAAATGTTCCTCAGATTTTTTCACTACTGAGGTTAAAAATCCCTCCAACAACTTCCCATTTGCACTGTCAATAAAATCCCAACTCAGTATGTAGACTTGCCACATCTAATGCTCCACCTTATCTCCTACTGCTACATATGTCACTGCACTCCAACTTTGTTGACCTGACGGCTGATCCTTCAACACACCAAGCCCATTCTCACTGTACAGGCTTTTATGTTCCCAGTGCATAATAATTTTACTCTCTAATATTTTTCTTGTTCGTCAGTTTAACAACCATGTTTTCTCCATCTCCCCCAGCCCCAGCCTTCAGAATGTAAACTCCATGAGAGTAAACACTGTCTTGTTCTTGGCGACATCCCCAGTATCTAAAACACACTTGGCCCATACTAGGCAGGCTATATATAATTGCTTAATCATAAGTAAATGTATGCAAATTAGACATCAGGAAAATGCCATTATATAAGTACACTTTTGCAGAAACATTTCTTAAGAGACAACATTCCGTAAGCAATAAGTAACAGCATATATTGTAATTCAGATCTGGCAGTGAAGGACTGAAATAGTCTTGCCCGGGTACTGACAGACTGAATTTGTACAATGCCAAAGAAATGATATTTTATTGTCACCTCCCTTTGTTTTAAAAGTGTTTCATAACCAAGAGCTCTTTGTTAGATTTTTTTCCTTTTACATCCAGAAGGTCTTCACTTGCCTTCTGAAAAATTTGCTTGTCAGTTTATTTGAGCAGACAATATATTTCAAAGATTGATATTCAGTAGCAATTTGAAACTTGTAGAGTTACTTGATTCTTCTAGCATTTAACAAATGGGCTGTTCCAGGGCACCAGGCTAGTAGTGTGCTTTGAATAGCTATCAAATGGGAGGGATATTTATCTCCATATGTGTCTGTACCCATATGGGAATCTTTCTTTCTGTCTCTTTCACTCCCTCTACTTGTTAATAGAGAAAATGTCAACCACAGTAGAGATTTATTTCTTTGAACTGTTTACTCACAAAGCTGACAAAAACTGGGAGCCAGACTCATTTATCCCAGTCTGAGGGACTAGTCTCTTTCAAGCAATCAACAGTAACAGCATATACATCTATCAGCATTGTAGTATTTGTTCAAGGAAAATCTGTAACTTAATTACTGAGAAGATATCGCAGAAGAAAAGGTGCTCTGTAAACTACTAATCAATATAGGAAAGATTCTACTCCATTCATATAAATTAAAATATTTATTGAGCAACCACTATTACTCTCCAATTCTAAGCAGTGAGGAAAGATAGCAAATAGGACACCCAGAAAGGGCCTTGGGAACAGTGTGTAAAATGCCAAGGCATAAGGGTAGGCACACAGAAGACACTGGCGAATTCTGGTTTTCCCCGAGCTTCTTGATTTCTCCTTTGACTCTTGAGGTGTATCTTCAAAGGTACTGCATCTCAACCCAGATCTACACTGAGGTGGGTTAAGGTGGCAGCAGCAGCCCAATGTGACAGCCAATTCTGTGCCCAGCCTGAGACAGGACACTTCATATACATAAAATCTCACTTCCATCCTCAGAGGTAGGCATTTGATTTTCTTTTGCCAAAATAGGAAATGGAGGAATGAGAGATTAAATAATGTGTGATGGATAGACAATGAAAATTAAATTCTGGTTATTCATGGCTATGTTCATTTTGCTCAGAACACATTTATTGATTGTCTTGAATCTCTGAAGCTGACAATTCGAACAAACAGGGCAGGCTCCAAATGCTCAAAGAACTTTTACCTAATGTGGGTAAAACATGTTTTTTGTTTTTTGGTTTTTTTTTTTGAGACAGAATCTTGCTCTGTCACCAGGCTAGAGTACAGTGGTGCAATCTCAGCTCACTACAACTTCTGCCTCCTGGGTTCAAGTGATTCTCCTGCCTTAGCCTCCCAAGTAGTTGGGACTACAGGCATGGGCCACCATGCCCAGCTGATTTTTCTATTTTTTAGTAGAGACAAGGTTTCACCATGTTGGCCAGGATGTTCTCGATCTCTTGACCTCGTGATCCACCTGCCTTGGCTTCCCAAAGTGCTGGGATTACAGGTGTGAGCCACCACACCTGGCCAAACATGTTTTTTAAAGTGAAAATATTATAACAGAGGCATGCTTGGTAGGCAAAAGAGAAAACAGCTCATTTTACCAGACTGCAGTGAGAGTGGAAGGAGAGTGGCACTGTCACCAGCATGTGATAAGAGATGAATCTTGGAAAATGGACAGGAGTCCATGGAACAATCAAAGGGAGGGAGAATGGGGAGATGACAGGCAGGGTGCCAGGGAGTGTCAGGGCACAGGTAAGGAGGAAGATAGTCTAGGTGCTGGGAACTGCAAATGCTAGGTCTTCAGGACTTTCGGGAACAGTAAGTCATTTGATCAGTCTGGAGTGTGTGTGTGTGTGTGTGTGTGTGTGTGTGTGTGTGTGCCGTGGGTGGCAGGAGATGAGCCTGCAGAAGGGAGCTGGACAGGAGGGGCTTGTGTGTCAGGCTGAGGCGTCCATGCTGTATCATGAAGGTAATGGACACCCAACAAAAGATTTTAAGCAAGAGGATGACATCTCTAGAATGGATCTCTAAAGGTCCCCCAGCAATGGTATGAAAGAGAGACTAGAGAGAGAGACCTGTCAAGGAGGCAGAAAGACCAGAGAAGAGCCTTCTGTGCTAGGCCAGGTGAGACAGGCTGAGTCCTGGATCGAAGCAGTGGCTCAAAAATGCACCTGTCTGGACCCTCTCCCCTGCACAGTTCAGCTTGGTGTGCTCCTCGAAGGAGCCCTGTTGCCTCTGCAACATGAACCAGATTTAAGGGACTGTAGAGCCCTGTTCTTAGCCACACTTCTGCTGCTAACCCTCCTATTTGATCATCCAGTTGGACTGTATGTAGATTGTTGTCCCAGTGTTGACCTTGAAAGGGTCCTGAAATTAACCCATTAGTCACTCCTTTGCACCAAGTTAAGGAGATTTTTACTAAAGTACAGTAGATTCCCTGGAAGGAAGGCAGCATTATCAGCCATTAATGCCCTGCCCCTGAATTGTTTCACCAGATTAATTGGGTGGATCCCCCAGCAAGGCCCTAATCAAGGGGAGGCAGAGCAGGTAACTGTTGATGAAGTGAGGGAATAAATGAGATAGTACACTGGGGACAAGCTGAGGAAAACCGTGCTCAGCAACCCAGGCAGAAACAGAGCGCCCAGAGGGAGATCAAGAGTCAGGAAAAAGAAAAAGCAGGGAGCTTTAGGGACAAAGGAGGCCAGCTGGGGGCCTCATCAGGCCTATAATCCACTCAGGAGATCTACCTATAGCAGAGCCCCTCACCTGGCACAAGAACATGGACTGGTCAGTGTTATTTCTTCATTTTATCCAGAATGTTGTGAGCAGAGTGCCAGATACTTTCTATGCACTCTGTCAGTCAGCCCTCACTACTGTGTGTCACTAGGCTTAGCTTCCAGGTTTCCCATGAAGAAACTGAAGTTCAGAGAGCTTAAGTAAACTGCCCACAGTCATTCAGCTGAGTAGCAGAGTCAGGATTTGAATCTAGATCCATTCTGGCTCTTAACCACTGTTAAGACTTTACCTCTGCAAAGGTAAGACTTACAGAAGCATTTCCCAGATGTCCACATTTCATTTTAGAAGCCAGATTTTGGGCTGGGCATGGTGGCTCATGGCTGTAATTCCAGCACTTTAGGAGGCCAAGGTGGGCAGATCACCTGAGGTTGGCAATTCGAGACCAGCCTGAACAACATGGAGAAATGCCCTCTCAACTAAAAATACAAAATTAGCCAGGTGTGGTGGCACATGCCAGTAATCCCAGCTACTCGGGAGGCTGAGGCAGGAGAATCACTTGAACCCGGGTGGTGGAGGTTGCAGTGAGCTGAGATCATGCCATTGTACTCAAGCCCGGACACAAAGAGCGAAACTCCGTCTCAAACAAAAAAAAAAAAAAAAGATTTTCCCAACCTCAGCCCTTACCTTAACAGACCTGCTTTGTGCCACTGGTTCATCTGCTTCACATCTCACCAGTCCAGCAGTCACTAACTCACCTCTTCTGACTGGTTGAGGCTTCCCAAGGCCTACGCAGGTAGTTTGGCCTTTAAAAGTCCTTGGATGCATGTTTAAAAGCCCCAACCCCAATCGAGCTTCCATTTGCACCCACTGGGCACCTGAATACACCCTTATGGCCTGGATCTGCACTCTGGGGCTTACCTGGAAACTCAGTGCTTACAGGTTGAGCATCCACAAAGGGGTTTCCATCCTGAGAAAGCTGTTGGATTCTTGCAGCAGTAAGTGGTAGAGCTGGGACTATAGCCCAGGACTGTTTGACCCTAAAGCAAATGCATGTTCTCTCTGTGACTCTTCCAGTAGACAATGCCTGGGCTGACCATTGAACAATGATGGATTATAGGATGAGAAGAGCAATGAAAACTGTAGGCCAAGACAACCCCACAGCCATGTAGGCTGGATGCAGCCCCAAAAATGCTTACAGAACAGTCAGCCTGTAGTGCTTATGAGAGAAGGCAGGTGGCAGGAGAGGAGGTTGGAAAGGTGGTTTGGGATGACTTTGGGAAGGTGATGACATAGGAAACATCCAGTGAAGGAAAATGCTCTTGTCAGTGAGATGATTTAAGCAGTTGAAAAATGGAGCAATAGAGCCTACTTTGGTTAATGACTGGTTATTAGTAAGTTGTACTGAAGCTCCACAGGGGGGATAACGAGAAATGAGAGTTAACAAACAGTTAAGGGCTAAGTATGAGTTTAAGTGGTTTACAGAGGGGGACTTTATCTCCTGCAGTGGTCAAACAATCACAGCTGAGGAACAAAGTTAAGGTCTGATAGTTGAGGTTGCCTAACTCCAGAGATATTTAAATGTTCAGCCAAAGCAGGTCTGTTTATTAAGGTAAGGGCTGAGGTTTGGAAAACCTGGTTTCTGAAACAAAATGAGGACATCTAGGAAATCTTTCTGTGAATTTTACCTCTGCAGAGCTTCCTGAAATCTCAGAAATTAGAGAGGGAGCCTACCTCTCCAGAGGAAGAGCTAGCAGCCTCAGAGGAAAGATACCTCGAAGGTCTTTCCTCCATAAAGTAATAGGTACCCTCTTAAGGGGTTAATTCTGCCTACACTCCTGGCTGTCAGGATAACATAATCCAGCTGGGGACATGCTGAACCTGAAAACCAAAGACGGAGATTTCTGTTGAAGGAGTTGCAAAAACTAACCAGCATGTGTATAAGGAGCTGGGAAAATACCCTCAGGAGGGAATTTCGAGAGTGCTTGTTAAAGGGAGTTATTATAGAACATGAAACTGGGTAAGTAGAAATTCAGTAACTTGCAACACTTCCTCCGGACATGAGATTCACCTCCCTGGCAAGGACTCAAATGAACAGGACAAACTTCTAGCTAGAGTGACTATTAGAAGCCTGGAAAAAATAATGTCCTATGCTAGGCAAAATGGAAATGCCTGAGTTGCCCTGCACATGGTGGAGAAGGGAATAAAAAAGCCATAGAAAGTGAGATGCTGGATGGGTATAGTATATGAAACCAGACCTGCCACAGGATAATATTCTATAGAAGGACCCAGAGAATATACCATATGCTATGGCAATCAGGAATGTACTGGAGAGAGAGGCAGCAGCAATGCTCGAATATTCAGTGGTGGCCTCCTTTGCAGGCCAGGGACAATGGTAAAAGAGGATTCATAGAGCTGGACTCATCATGAAGAAGTGAACTAATACAGCCAAGAAGTGGTGCTTAGCCACTAAAAGCCAGAAGCCCACAATTATTTTATTGATCAACAAGGACAAAGGGGCAGTCAAGGATGCTTGACTCTAGGGAGTTGCAGAGAAAATTAATAGAGCATGGTATCCAATGGGGCAAAATTGGCCAGTGCTGCTAAAAGTCTGCAGCCAGAAGCAAGACCGGAGGGCACAAGTAAACTGCACAGGCAGGTGGTTTAAATCTTCATCACGGGTGCTCCGAGTTCCCTCTCCCAGATCTCATCTACTGAGACCAGCTCGGCCGTAGAGACCCCCACCCAAGTGCTGCTGAAGGAATTAAGAAGCAGAGACCCAGATAGAACAGCAAAGTGGGACTATCCAGGGGCCAACAGCCTTCTGAGCTGAGAGCCTCAAGAGGCAGACAGCATTCTAGGCTGAGGACCTCAAGGAGACTGACCCACATATTTAGTCTCTCTGAACAGGTGATTATTATTAACAGCAGGTGTCCTGTGTTTTCTCCTAGAGCTAAGATAAACTAGGTAGGCAGCTGGTGCCTTCTTACCACTGATGAAGGACAAACCAGAACGTATTCTCCACAAGGGAGCCACAGGGGCAGGGTCACATATCTCATCCTTAGAGAATTGTTTTTAACTGGTGTATGATATACGTATACTGTTTTTGCTACTTTAGACTATCCTGAGCAGTTTTCTTCTTGGAGGTGGGGGGGTGGGGGCAGCTGGCTCAGTTTTCCTTGCTGCTGTTCTTAGCCAACAGCATAATTTATCATACACTCAGCATTTCTCAGCACCCAACTGTGCCTATATGTGCAGCCCCTTAGGACCAGTTGTACCTTCTACAAAACACAAAACACTAGGACATGAACACGACTCTATGTTATTTGCTGCTTTATAACAAGGATTGCCTTTCCTCCATTGTTCAATAACATGTTCCTTTTCTCCACCTGAGACTTCATCGAATGGGCTTTACTGTCCATATTTCTAACAGCATTCTGTTCATGACCACTTAGGTTAGTCTTCTTTGAAAAGATTGAGGCCTTCTCTGAGGCTCCCCTCTCTTTCTGAGCCACCAGCAGAATTGCCTTTAAATATCTGTTCATTGCAATTGTAGGCTTTGTCTAGCACACATTACAAAACTCTCCCAGCCTCTACCCAGTATCCAATTCCAAAGCCACTTCCACATTTTCAGGTATTTGTTACAACAGCACCCTTACTTCTCAGTACCAGTTTTCTCCCTTAGTCTGTTTGGGCCTCTATAATAACATACCATAGGCTGGGTGGCTTCTCAACAACAGAAAGCTATTTCTCACAGTTCTGACAGCTGGGAGTTCAAGATCAAGGCTCCAGCAAATTTGGTGTCTGGCAAGGCCCACTTTTTGGCACATAGATGGCTCTCTTTTCAGTGTCTCCCCATGTGGCAGAGGGGCAAGAGAATTCTTCAGAGTCTCTTTTATAAGGGCATTAAGCCTATTGATTAGGGTTCTATCCTCATGGCCTAAGCACCTACCAAAGTCCCCATCTTCTAATACCATCACCTTGGGGGTTAGGATTTCAACATAGGCACTTGCGGCAGACAAACATTCATTCTATAGCAACAGGATTCCTCTAACAGGCAACTTTTGCTCCAGGATGCCCTATCAGCACAGCTGAGATTTTCTTAGAGCTGAACTGTGGTCTGTGGCCCTTCCCATCCAACCCTTCCTTCTTTCTCTCTTTGCGCAGATATCCCACCTGCACTGTGATCTAAGGGCTCTCCTTGCCTACTCTAGTTCCTTTATTCTTCACAGGCATTTCCCTCAATAAATCTCTTACACATCTAATTTCAACTGTTTCTCAAAGGATCAGAACTGACACCCCACTATATTTTATGTTCCATAAAGATACAGCATGGCATCCCACGGAATCATGTCTGCCTTACCACTGTATCCACAGTGCCTAGTTCCCCTTTCCTAGAAATTGAATTCATCAGTGCACTCATTGTTAACCACAGCAGGACCAACAACATAGTAGGAATGGAACCCATACTGGATAGAAATGGAGATTGTGCAGGACACTCAGGAATACTAGCCGTGGAAGAGGAAAATGATTGAGGGTTGAAGGTAGCTGGAGAAGAAAGCAGGGTTGATAGGAACTCTTTTGGATTGGCTGGGCTTGGCTACATTTGTAAGCTGAGGAGAAATCAATGAAGAAGGGAAGATCAAACACTGATTAGAGACAAAATAAAATCAAAGAAATGAGGAACAGAGCTAGAATGGGAGCCAGGGAAGAGGTGGGAAGCTGAGCACCTGCCTTTAGGTCTCCATTTTTCTAGTGTCACAGGAGGCAAGATCATCTGCTGAGAAAAAGATGGGGAGCAAGGATAGTAGAAACCTAGAGCAGGGTGAGAGAAATCTCTGTGGTGAGTGAACTCAGTAGCACCCTGAGCCATCTGTAGGCTGAGGTGGGGCTCCTCTGAGGCTGGACCCACACATCCGCAATTCCAGACATGGAGTTTTCTTTAACATCCGTTAGGGGTCCCTTGGCAGAACTGGACAGGTTAGACAACACTGAGGTAGAGGGTAGGGGAATGGCAGGCTCTGAAGGGGATCTGGGGTGGAACAATAGCGAGTGAGAAGAGGGTGCTTGGTAATCACTATGCAGAGATTTACCAAGGTCAGGACTGAAGAAAGAGACCCACCACCTATCCCAGTTAAAGAAATAATAAACTGACCACTTACTCCTGCTTCTTGTCTAATTCTTCCACATGAAAGTATTTTTCTGCCCACTTCACAGATGAGGTCATGGAGGCTCAGAGAGGTTTAAGGAACATACTCAAGTTCCCTTAGCTTAGCTTTTTTTCAGCTACAAAAGAAACTTATTTTCACTTTTTAAGATAAACGATCTTTGCATGTGAAGAAATTATTTATAATTATATATGTATTTATATATTTAATTTCACAGATACATGATGAAAGTTTACTATAAGGAGCCACAACTAACTTCAGAATAAAAAGATCTCTTTATTTTAATGGGATGTTACACTTGGCTATGTCTGATATAGACAATTACATGCCTTGCTGGGATTTAGCTTTCATTTTAGTATTGGGTATATTTGTGGAGAAATATAAAAAAACATGTTGCCCCCAACACACACCTATTGAATTTAGTGCAATCATTTTGGAGAGAGGTTTGAAAATTTTAGTCACCTCATTTTTTGTGTATTGGGAAACTCTTCCAAGGTTTGGAATGGGGGTAGGGGTGTTGCAGGAAGGCTTAAATCCCATCTAAATATTATTTTATACTTATTTTTGAGAATGAATACTTATTTAAGATTTTTATACTTATTCTTAGGAATATGCAAGAATAAAAGCTATGACTTATATTGTTCTAATCTTAAATCACTAAATAAATTAATTAGTAACTGCATTGACATTTTAGGAATTAATGAGAAAATATTTGACTTAAATTCCATTTCTTCCCTTTTAACAAACTTCAGGGCTATGTTATATATAAGTAAAAAGTGTTTTTTATCAAGCAGATAGAGACAGCTTTGTGGGGTGTGCCAATCTTTACCATGCGTGGGATGAGGACTCTATATTTTTATGGTTGCCAATATGTGGATTTCAAATTTCTTAATCTGCACTTATTAAATGAATTTATGGTTTTGACCATTGTTCCCATTACATGTTAACTGTAACATATCATAGATATTAACTAGGTAAAAGAGACTTTTCTTAAAAGGAACAGAGAAAATTGCCCTATGTCCAAAATGGACTCTGATAAGAATTTTAAGAAGTTCTGCAAATGAAATTGCTCCTGGAAACTTGTGAACTCATGATGAAGGCCCTCATTCATTATCTGATAAAGATAATTTGAGTCAAGTAAAGGGTGAAGTTCAAAATGAAAGCAATAAAGGAGTTATTTTCAAATCTGATGATAATATGTCCCCATAAGCATTCTAGTGAATTTAGATTTATGGACGTATGTGACTCTGCAACATGTTTTAAAATTATTGTGGATTCCCTGCGGTGCCATCTTTGACAGCTGGTCCCATGCAAATGTGAGACTGGACTATTAACCACACAACATCACAGATGAATATGAGAAGCATGTTTCAGGCTGTCATTCATTTTTATTTTTTAAGACATTAACTACAAGAAATGTGAAAAGATTCATTATATGCAGAAGAAGAAATGGAATTGCTTTCCCGATTTTTTCCTATAGAGACCGAAAGAAATAGTTCACTGAATTATGTATAACGAATAAGCACTTCTTAGAGGAGGAATTTTATAGAAATAATATTTTTAAAATCCAAAATGAATCAAATCTGCCCAAATTTTGTGAATTAAAAAAAAAAACAGTTTAATAGAAGAGACAGAAAGAATCTGTTCTGCAAGGTGATTCTGAATCACTGTTAATGTGGTGAGACCCTCACTTATTATAAGTAAAAACCAATATACAGTGGGTTTATGGTTCCATTTCTTTGGTAAGTGGGTAGGTTAGAGCTTAGGATAGATCTTGTTAAAGAAAAGGTACTGCTACAGAATCGATATGGGCCAGACCCATATCACAGTAGGAGTTTTAGATGCCTAATACTGCAAGGCTGCCCATTTTATACGTGAGAGTGGAGGCTCACAGGCAATCCATATGGAGCTACCGTCAGCACCAGCAGAGTCAGTCTGTGCTCTGTGTCCTCTGAGGGAAACCATGGGATTCCAAGAGGAAAGACATGAAGCCCAGAGACATTTTTCCAACTCTTAGCCACAGAGCAGAAAGCCCAGTGAACTGCTGATTTAAAGAATGAATGCCACTTGCATATACCCAGCTTTCTTTTTCAAACCTCAGTGCCTCTAACATCTCCTAGTTTTCCTCCCAGAAAACTGGAGCTGTTTCTTGCCCTGGCTGGGACCTGATTCCACCTATTGTCAGGCCAGGACTGAAATACTATTACTTGCCCATAGGTTTCAGTGCACAGAACTGTAGAGCAATCAGAAACAGAACCCAACCTGGCTTTAGGCTAAAGGGGCATGGTGGAGAGGGATGATCAGGTTTTGGGACAGTGAGACCAAAAGTGAAAGCAGGAGAGCTTTACACAGGATTTCCAAACAAGGGAGATAGTTCGCAGCTGCCTGGTGGTCATGGGTGCACATAGGGGAGAAACAGAATCTGAGAAACAAGTGATTTCTTCTCCTCCTCTTCATCCTTGTCCTCCTCTTCCTCTTCCTCATCTTCTTCCTCCTCCTCCTGCTTCTTTCTTATATGCTCTTGTGGTGGTTTCAAAACATGTTCACAAATTCTTTCATACCTCTCCCACCAAGAGTGAAGTGCACGGCCCCTCCTTTTGAAGCTGAGTGGATTTTCATGACTGCTTCAATGAATAGAGTACACTGGAAGTATGACACTGAGTCACTTCGTGGCTAGGTTAGAAAAGACCAGGCAGCCTCTGCTGGTGCCCCTGGGATACTCACTCTACTCACTCTGGGAGCTTTTAGCCACTCAGAAGTCCAGCTGCCCTGAGGCTTCCTTGAGATCATGTGGAGGGGCAATATAGAGGTAGAGATGCCCAAGGAACTCAGCTGTTCCAGCCTCAGCTGTTGGAGTATCCCCAGTACAGGTACCCGCTATAAATGAGTGGAAGGGTCTTCAAGATCACCCCAGGCCCAGCCACCTTTCACTGCATAGCAATAGATAACTTGAACAGAAGAGCTCTCCATAATAGGGTCTTTTAACTTTCCTTTCTCAAAAGGGCAAGTATCCTGGAGGTCTGACACTGTCTTTGCTCAGGAGAAGGTTAAGTCTTTGTTTTCAAAAGGGTCCCTCCAGCGTGGCGGGGCACGGTGGCTCATGCCTGTATTCCTAGCACTTTGGGAGACCGAGACGGGTGGATCACAAGGTCAGGAGTTCAAGACCAGCCTGGTCAACATGGTGAAACCCTGTTTCTACTAAAAATACAAAAATTAGCTGGGCATGGTGGTGCACGCCTGTAATCCCAGCTACTCGGGAGGCTGAGGCAGGAGAATTGCTTGAACCAGGACCCGGGAAGTGGAGGTTACAGTGAGCCAAGATGGCACCACTGCACTCCTTCCTGGGCTACAGAGCAAGACACCGTCTCAAAAAAAAAAAAGGTCTCTCCCTCTCTCTGTCTCTGTCTTTGTCTCTCTGTTTCTCTCTGTCTGTCTGTCGGTCTGTCTGTCTGTCTGTCTCTCTCTCTCTCTGTAACAGCAGGATTGTGTGGATAGGAAGGGTTCTGTTGACTGAAAGAGAGGGGGAGAACCCACCTCTAAGTATGGATGCCCTCTAGAGCCTAGAAGTAAAGGGGTGGTAAGTTCTTGTAGTTGACACTCATGCCCTCCCCTACACAGAAACTCAGAAGGATGTCTGATGGTACTGGTGCCTGTTTGCTGAGCACAGAGTGCCTCAGCCTTTAGAGCTTCTTCAGAGAGCCCAGTGGCTGACTTCGGTGCAGAGGGGCAGGTGCCACAATCAGCAGAGTGCCATGTAATAAGCACAAATAATGAGGATCTCAGTGCAACTATGATGAGCTCATACCAGGCTCTCCTCCCCAAGGTTTTTGGATAGCACAAGCTGCTTGGGACTCTTACATAACACTAGAGAAGAGGAAGAACTACTAAACATGACTGATACTGAATTTTCCATCGTTATTTTTAATTAAGAAAAATACCCTTTATTGTCCCAAAGATTTATTAAACCAATCTCCCCCTGATTTTATACGTACATTTGTGAATGACAGATTACCTTAACCATCCCAAAGGTGTTTACTATCTTCATATCAGGTTTTGATATTAATAAATCAAATGAATTTCTTGTTGATGAGAATTTTAGGCAATGTAAAAAAATAGAAAATATTAGAGTAATTAAGTCATGAGAAGTTGCTTCTGGGGCTTTGGGGGAATCCATTAAGCTGCTCTTGCTCTTGAAAGCATCCCCATTTCTTCACTTCTGAAATGACAAGCTCTTTCAAAGCCCCCAGATGGCTTGAGTGTTTGCAAGCTCTAAGATGGTTTTTATTTGTTCTCTCTGATGGAAACGTCAAATGTAGGAGTTTGTGTGACACAAAATGTTCAGGCACACGTAGCTGTTGCCATGAACCAAATTCTCTATATACAAAGGAATTATTCCCAGCTGTTTCCATTTTATTTCCAAGTACCCTTTAAAATAACCAAATGAGATCAATCATTTGGGCTTAACAACCTGGAAACTAATTGCTGGAAACATTTACTCTTTAATGATGTCTCCTCTTCCTTCCTGGTCTCCTTAACTAAAATAAACTGGCCATTTGTCTTTGTCTATGAAATAAGATCAGATTAACTAAGATCTCTTCTCGATATTTTTTTTTACCTTAACCATGTACTATAGTTGATCAGAGTAATTATCAGGGATACAATCCAGATAGAAAGTTATTTTAAATAACCTGACAACCAGTCTGAATTCTAACTCTATGAAGGAAACTTGGCTAAAATGTGGTTAGTGTGTTCAAACATATGCACTATTCAAAATCAAAGCAGAAAAAAAAAGAAACTGTGTTAAATGTGGCTCTAGATGAAGGCATTGCAACTCCCATTGTGAGAGCTGCTGATGAGTTCTTTTCAAGGTGAGGTGTGCTCTGGCAAGCAGAGAGGACAGAAAGCGATAAAAGGAACAAGTAGACAAACAGAATGTGCTCTCAGAACTCCAAGCTTGATTTCCTCAAAGTAAAAGTAGAAATAGATCAAATCTAAGCATTCTTTAAAGACGCTGAGGTGGTTTTAACTGACTGAAATGTAGCTTTTAAAAAATCAGTATCCTAAATGCCAGGTGATTCATAAAGGTCAAGCAGGCATATTCCGGACTTTATCATTATGAGTTTAGTCATGTGCCTTTATTAGGGAATGATCAATAACTTCTTACTTAGCAATATTTTAGGGAATATTTTTCCTATAATATGTAAGGTTTTTCAAATATGAGGACAAAAGTGTAGCTAATTTGTTTTTCTGGTAGAGCTAAGGAAGTAAATGAACCTCACAGTAGCCAGTTTATGCACCCAAATGAGATTAAATTGCTTTATTTATGCCATTACATTATTACCCAATTCTTGTTATGTGGGATTTTAAAAGCCTTCACTGTTTAAGCTGTTTTCATTTTAGTTATTCTGTTATTTATAATTTAAAGAGGAAATTGGAGAGGTCTTTGTGAATCTCTACCATGTTTTTTATGACTTTTGGCTTCAAGAACCAAAGTTAAGGATAAACCTGAAGCAAACACTGTTGAAATGGCCTTTGCAGTACAGACTTCATAGGCTAGAGGGCGCAATTGTTTTAGCTGATCCAACGCGGTGGAAAGCAAAATCTAGTCATCTTATACAGTGACTTAGCAGTTTTAAAATTTGGACCAAGAATGTGAGATTGTTCCTCGCTAAAAATCCAAATCTGTATCTGCTGGAAGAAACAGTAGATTAAAATGTACATTTTCGATGATTGTGGTAGATGTTTTTTGCAGAGGTCTTGGGTGTGAGAGAAAAAATAGAACATTCCAAAATGTCCTTTGGTTCAACAAAATTTTCCTATCTTAGATTTATCAAGCTGTCCACTCAGTTTTCACTGTGGCCTTTTCCTCCTAAAAATAACAGCCCTGATCAGGCATGGTGGCTCACGCCTGTAATCCCAGGACTTTGGGAGGCTGAGGTGGGCAGATCACCTGAGGTCAGGAGTTTGAGACCAGCCTGCCCAACATGGTGAAACCCTGTCTCTACTAAAAATACCAAAAAAAAAAAAAAAAAAAATTAACTGGGCGTGGTGGTGGGCACCTGTAATCCCTGCTACTCAGGAGGCTGAGGCAGGAGAATCTCTTGAACCTGGGAGACGGAGGTTGCAGTGAGCCAAGATCGTGCCACTGCACTCCAGCCTGGGAGAAAAGAGTGAAACTCCATTTCAAAAAATAAAAAATTAAAAAATATAATAATAACAGCCTCCCATGTTTGTATGTATGTATATAATGTACTTGACAAGGAATTTGATAAATATTTGACTATCATTAGAAAATTACAGGGTTGATTCTAAGTAGTGAGATTATGTGTTTTATGAAAATGATTTCTTTTTAAAATGTACACATATAAATAGTTTTTTTTCCTAAAGAAGTTAGTTAGTCAATGATATCGTGTGGCCTTAACATTGTCTCTGCCTTTATTTGCTCGCTTCCTGCTTAGGGCTTGCTGGATCTTCTTTGCTATTTTACCTTCTTTAATATGAAACACTTCTGGTTCCCCTGCTCACATATCATATCTGACTCCAAGTCCCAGATTATTTTGCTCTTTACTAATTTCTACTGCTTCCTTCATGCCAGCACACCCAGGCAGAAGAGCCATAGGAAAAGTGCCTTCCACACTCATTTCATCATGTTTTTTGCCTCACAAACCACAATTCTTCATTCATCATTCCTGCTTCATTTTATCAAGTTTTTTGCCTCACAAACCACAATTCTTATTTCCAAATTTAAATTTTTTCTTGAGTGATAGTTGTTTTTCTCTTCTTTCTGCACACCCAAAGATCTCAAGTAGGATATTTACAGACTGATGAAGGGGAGAACTAAAAAAAATGATTGGGGCCTCAAGGAAGCTTCTAGGCCAGATGTGGTAGCTCATGCCTGTAACCCCAATACTCTTGAGAGGCTGAAGTGGGAGGATTGCTTAAGCCCAGGATTTCAACACCAGCCTGAGAAAAAGAAGGAGGCCCTATTTCTACAAAAAAAAAAATTTTTTAATAGCGAGACGTGGTGATGGGTACCTGTGGTCCCAGCAACTTGGGAGGCTGAAGTGGGAGAATTGCTTGAGCCCAGAGGTTGAGGCTGCAGTGAGCTGTGATCATACCACTGTACTCCAGCCTGCTGGGCAACAGTGACACCCTGTCTCAAAAAAAAAAAAAGAAGGAAAGAAAGAAAAAAGAAGTTTCTAGATAAGGGATAAATGTCTCTTTAGATAAGATGTTAAATACTTTTTGAAGCTCATTTTTTCACTTCTACCTGTGAAATGTATTCCAAATCCATCTGTGGTAGGCAGAATTTTGGGCCTCATGATCTTCTCTCTGGGAGTCACTCCTGTGAATGTTACTTTACGTGGCAGAATGGACTTCACAGGTGTAACTAAGGTTACTAAGCAGCTGACATAAAATGGAAGGTTATATTGGCTTATCCAAGTGTGTCCAATGGAATCACATGAGCTCTTAATAGCAGAGGTATTTTTCCAGCTAGTAGTAGAGTGTAAAGTCAGATATTCCAAGAATGACAAGGATTAAAAGTGCTGTTGTTAGCTTGAAGATGAAGGTAATCATGTCAAGGAAATGGAAACCTCAGGAAACTGAATTTTGCCAACAAACTGAATGAACTGAAAAGCAGAATCTCCTAAAGAGCCTCCAGATGAGAGCCCTGTCCAGCTGATGACTTGATTTCAGCTCTGCCAAGCCCTGAGTAGAAGACCCAGTTGAGCAATTGCTGTGCCCAGACTCTTGACCCACAGACCTGTGTTCATTATAATTACTTACAACATCATTCTTGTTATGTGGGATTTTAAAAGTCTTTACTGTTTAAGCTATAGTTCTTCTGGTATTTATAATTAAAAGAGAAAATGTATATTGTCTTGAATTCTCAAGCTGTGGAAAAAAAAGGCTTAAAAGTTCACACTTTCCCTTCTTTGTTTGTGGACTATGGAACGTTTTGGTCTTTTGATGAAAGAATGCAGCTGTCTTTGCACTGACTGAGTGGATGTCAAGGGCTAGGCTCTGTGCTAGTCAGCTTATAGATCCCACTTCCAGTCCCCATAACAACTTTTATGCCCCAGAGGGAAAACAAATGATCAAATTGAGGGAAAAAACAGCAACCATATCTGGTGATAAGAAAAATAAGGAACATTATTTCAAAAAGGAGGCAGGTTTATAGAGAAATAGTGTATTTTTGAATCTGATTCCAATATGCAAAATGTTCAGGATTTTAGGAGCCACCTGCAGAGGAGAAATGTTTCTATCTTTAAGGGTTATGAATTTCAGGCCATGAGCTAAACTGTGCAATAAATAATTTCTTCTTAAATTTTATATGGAAGCTTAATTGTTTAATTTTGAGTTCTGTAAAAGGAAAGTTGCTGGGTATGGTGTTGCATGCCTCTAGTACCAGCTACTCAGGAGACTGAGACAGGAGGATTGCTTGAGGCCAGGTGTTTGAGATATAAGGGCGCTGTGATGGCACCTGTGAATAGACACTGCTCTCCATCCTGGACAACAGTGAGACCTCATCTCTAAAAAAACAAATGAAAACAAAAATTGCACTGGACTAGTTAAGCAGACAAGCAAAACTTTATTCAAGACTATTGCAAAAAGGGAGAGAAACGAAAGTGTAAGGGTTATTGCTGAGTTTAAGATGAAGAAACTGAGGCCAGGATAAGAAAATTAAATGCCAGTTTATTCAGCTCCTGGGTGAGGTTCTATGGTTCGGGGAAAGGGGGCCAAGAAGTCGCGCTGACTTCCTGGGGCGTGGGGTTTTTATGGCTATGAGGAACAAGCAACAGTAGGGGACTCTGATTGGCTCCGGGGAGCGGGATTGAGATGGGGCGGGCCGCTGTTGGTTGGCGGGTTATCCGGCGGGTTTTTTAGTGCAAGAGCCGGCCACGGTTGCATCAGCCAGAGCTTTTTGGTTTCGGCTTCTTGGTCCTGGGCGCTGGTTTCCGACATCAGAAGGTACTCCAAATGAGGCCGCCAGCCTTACAGAAAGCAACAGGAGAGAGACGCTGAACTCAACTCCACGGTAAGATTAGTGTAAGCTTATGGGAAAGTACTGGAGGATGTTTCAGGGAGTCATGTTTATTTACTCATTGTTTACTATCAACTTAGGCTTCTCCTTCCCACAGCAACTGGGAGACAGGAGCCCTTTTTTTTTGATGATTACATTTCAAAGGGATGCCTCCCAGCTCCTTGAGAAAGACATCCCTGGGTTGTGAAAGATTTACATTTCAAAGAGGCAGAAAAATAATTTACAATTGCAATATTTTTTAAAGAAAATGTTCTAAGAAAGGGAGGTCAGAAACTTATGGTCAGGAACAAGACTGTGTAAAGTTTAGCCCAGCTGTGGGGAGCATTAAGGCCATCTTGGTCAGTCCCCAGTTTACATGGCCTTCAGAACATTTAAATATAGCTTTTTGGGGGAGTTTTGCTTCCTAACTCCAGGACCCATTTCACCTCCTACCTGCCATCAGTTAGGCCAAAGTTTCAGCACCCAGGACCAAGGTGGGCCCCTCTGGATATCAATTGTCCACCCATCTGATTTACAGCAGAGTGGTCCATTGTGCTGCTTAGCACAGCTCTGCAACCTCAGTGCCATATTTGGAACATAGGAATCTTATTTCTAGGTGGCTATGAGAAAGTCTGTCTAGATACCTAGGATAGTTCTCTTTCTGCCACATTTTTTATCTGATCAAACTGACACATAGCCTGAAGGAAGGGAGAAGTAGAAGAAATAAAAAGAAAAAAATAATACTGGTTAATTTCTCAAGCTTATTTTCTTCCGGACATTCTAAAGAATAAACTGATTCATTCAACAAACACAAAAGCATTCAGATGCTAAAGCAAGTGCATTCACATGCTAATTCCAGAAAGAAAAAAAATGCGTCTCATTAGCCTGAAGGCATGCGTGTCTGAGTTTAGCCATCCATTCAGTACAGTTAGTATAGTAGTCAAGAAACCTGTCTGAATTGTAATTCAAGTATTAAATATATTTTTTTTCTCAGTAACATTCAATGTTGGAAACTACACTAATCATTAATTTCTTAAGTATACTTTTAACTCTCATGTTCTGTGTGTGTGTGTGTGGTGTGTGTGTGTGTGGCAGGGTCTGTCGCCCAGGTTTGAGTGCAGTGGCACAATCATGGCTCACTGCAGCATTATTGCTTCCCTGGTCCACGCAGTCCCTCCACCTCAGTCCCACAAGTAGCTGGGACCACAGGCTTGTGCCAGGACACCCAGCTATTTTTGTTTATTTTTGTAGAGAGAAGGTCTCCCTATGTTTCCCAGACTAGTCTTGAACTCCTGGGCTCAAGTGATCATCCCACCTCAGCCTCCCAAATTGCTGGAATTACAGGCTTGAGCCACTGCACACAGCCTAAACGCTCATATTCTTGAGTTTCTGATTGGATGCTGTTGTTAGCTATATAAGCATTATAACAGTTTAAGGTTTTTTCTTGACCTTTCTGATAATCACACCAGTGAAAAAAAGTAGGGCAGTGTATAACGTACTGCACAGAATGCATTGATCTGTACAACCTTGTGAAAACACAGTATAGTTTTACACATAACCTCTATATATGAGGATAAGGCCTATAATAAAATTCTTAGAGATTATTTATGTGTTGAATATGGCCCTGCTGTTCATGTCCAAAAGAAGCATCATAAGTCCATAGAATTTCTGAGGCAATTGAGAAATAAAATATCAAGTTTTTTTAAAGAAGACCTCGCAGTTTTAAATAACATAGCAGACACCAACAAACATTGAGGTTGAACTACTCAGTTCATCATGTTGTTATGACAACAAAGCTTGAAAACTGAAAGTGAAGATAAAGATGAACAAAAATTTAGGTTGCAGACCTTGCAAAAGGATCAAATCTTTAATTTTTTAAAAAGAAATTTTTTTAGTGGGCAAAGTTTCTGTAGGAGATCCCTCTGGACAAGAAAGGCCTCTCCCATTGGGTTTTACTTCCCTCTGCCTTCTAAGCATTTCCTGCTACTGACACCCAGCCAGGCCCATGGAGTCTTTCTGCTTCCCTAGACTGCTGGCTGAAAAGAGGGAAAAAATACCATTCCTTAGTAGTACAACAGCAACAGCCTGGAATGTTCCAAGAGAGATGTTAATAAGAAAATGGAAGAAAACAAAAGATAATATGAATACTTATTTTTCAGTGACACCAAGGTGTAGCTCTTTTGGCTCTAGCAGTTTCTGGAACTGTGACTAGGGAGACAAACCCATCCCATCTTTCCCAGGACTTTCTGGTTTTAGCATTGAAAGTCTCTCATCCTGGGAAAACTGTCAGTCCCTAACGAACAAACTGGGACAGTTGGTCACCCTACCTGTCTGTTAGAAGGAACACCCTAAAAGCCTTCTTTTTCAGTCCTGGAATTTTTTCCTATCCAACTCTTTCAGTATCCCTTTAGTCCAAAGGTGATAAGATTGTTGGGCCTGTCTCAACCTGAGAATAGAAGGGTCCCACTTATTCAAATATGTTCATGTGGCTATAGCTAGTCAAAGGGCCACTGAGTCATGTACTTATAAAAGGAGTATTTCACACTAGTCCTCAATCAGTTGTCTTAGAGACAGATGCCATCAAGCCCCAAACAGGAGACAGCTGCTGCCACTACCGTGCACTCCTCAAAAAGTTTATCACAAGTACTCCAGGTGCTGGTATCAAAGGTAGGCTGAATCTTTGGGTAGTAAAACAACAGCTATTTGATTGAGTACTGTATAAATAGTCAAAGGGAAGTACCTCTAAAGACTTCTGACCTAATAAACCTGCAAAGTTGGTCTTCTGTAGATCCAAAAACTATGAACCACACAGTAAAGGTGGAGAATTGACATTACTAAAATTAGATCTGTCATAAGCCTCAAATATGAGTTGAATTTTTATAAATAAATTTTTTCTTTTTTATATATACCCATGTAAAAAAAATTTTAAATGTAGAAAAATAGACAATAAAAATCAACAATAATCTTATTATACAGAGATATACACAGCTAACTTTTTATCATTTTTTTTCTGATTTATCTCCATACATGTTAACATGTATAGATATGTATCACATAGGTATAATGTATATACATTTTTCTTTTTTTTTTCTTTTTCTCATGCCTGAGAGATCAAAAATATTCTCTCTTTTTTTGATATAACATTTGTTATGGACTGACTGTTTGTGCCATTTCCTCCTACCCCAAATTCATATTTTGAAGTCCTAACTCTCAATATAATGGTATTTGGAGACTGGGTTTTTGGCAGGTCATTAGGATTAAATGAAGTCAAAAAAGTGGGGCCTTCATGATGAGATTAGTACCCTCATAAAAAGAGATACCAGAGAATTTGCATTTTTTCTCTCTCTCTCTCTCTCCCTGCCTTATGAGGACACAGTGAGACCACAACCATGTATGAACCACAAATAGAGCCTTCGCCAAGAACTGAATTAGGCAGCACCTTGATCTTAGATTTTCTAGCCTTCCAAACTGTGATAAATAAGTTTTTGTTGTTTAAGCCACCCAGTCTATGGGATTCTGTTATGGTAACTGGAGCTAAGACAGCATTTATAATTTTTGCATTCTATGATATTCTGTTACGGTAACAGGAGCTGACTAAGACAGCATTTATAATTTTTTCATTTTAAACATTCCTAAAACCCAAGATTTATAATGATCAGATAATCATCCACCATAAAACATCAATGTACTATAATTTAACATACCACTGTTTTAATTCATTTAGATGCATAATGCACACTTTGGGTTGTTCTTTCTGTTTTCCAAAAAGAATAATTTTTTTTCCAGTAATATAGTCTTCCTCCAAGTAGCCGTACATCGTAAAGAGATGACTTCACTACAAGTTCTAGGAGTGGACCTGACTGGTCTAAGAATAATACAATTCCCTTTCCCATGATTGGTTCAGAAATGGCATATGACTACTTCTAGCCAATAATATATGAAAGGAAGTTTGATTAGAAAGATTTGGGGAAGTTTCCTCACATCTGAGAGAGTCATTAGAAAATATAGTCTCTTTTCTTCCTCGAGACATTGTGAATTCTGAGTGGTCAGCCATCTTACTTCTGAAACTCACAGAAAAGATGAAGAAGACTTAGTTTTTTCGTGACATTGATGAATAACTGAATCGCAGCCTTGAAGTTAACCTCCCCCTCTGTACTTGTTATGTGAGATAAATTTGCTTTTGATTTAAGTCAGCTTGTATCATGGTTTCAGATACTTGCAGGTAGAATTATTTTGACACAAATTTTTTTCTAAATTTTACTCTTAGAACACTCTTCATTCATAAATATTTTTTATGTCTCTGATTATTTCCTAAGATAGAATCTCTGAAGAAAAACATGTTTAATTGTTCTTTTTTTATATCTTTTTCTTGAGATACAGGGTCTCACTATGTTGCCCAGGTTGGTCTTGAATTCCTAGGCTCAAGCGATCCACCATGCCCTCCCAAAGTGCTGGGATTACAGGCATGAGCCACTGTGCCTGGCCACTGTTCTTTATATGTATTTCCAAATTTATTCTGAGAAAGCTTGCATCAATTTACATTCCAATCAGCAGTATATGAGGGACCATTTCAATGTATCTTTACCAGTGTCAAGTATTATCTTCTTAAAACTAACTTTGTATTGATATGATAAAGAAATAATAGTACCACAATAGTACCATCCTGTGATATAAATCTGAATTCTTGTTAAGAGGGTTGAACATATTTTTATATATAGTATTTATTAGTCATTTGTATTTAGTCATCTCTGCATTTTCTATTCATATCCTTGGCTGATTTTTCTAAGTTTTGTTAAGTTGAAATTTGAGGCTAGATAGTCATTTTTTAAAGTTGGACATAATATACTCTTTATTTTAATATCTCTGGTTTGGATAGAAAGGCATATTATTACAGGACAGAAATTGACATTGGCTTTTTAGGTCAGGTCATAAAATGGAAAAAAAAAAAACCCTGAAAATCACTAGAGGCACAAAAACCTTCTCTTCTTTAAAACATCTTCTTATCTGTTGCGTTTGGATAAATTCATGAAAGAGTTTAATAATTTAATAATTATAGTCTAAATTCACATGGAATCTCATAACTTTGATTTCATTCACCAGTATTCTTAAGTTATGTAACTGCTCATTTTAAAGATTTGTTTATGACCTATTAATATTTTGGTTTCTCTGTACTGCCTTAATAATCCACTATGACTTTCCTCATGCACCCTCTTGCTAAAAATTGTTTTATGTCAGGGCTTACCAAATTTATGATCAGCTGGAGAGAAATGTGGGCATGTAAAATAAAAAATGAACTCTAATAACAACACATGCTCAAGATACAGGAGGCAGTACTTGTCCATTTTTATTCTGAAAATGTCAATTTTCCTTGTGGTTGCAATCCAGGTAAATAGCAAATTCAGTCTTCATTATTAATGTGTTCAATTACACATTTTTATATAGATTGGCATTAGTGAGGTGCTCTCTTAAGAGAAAAGGGGAGACGTGATGAACAGTGCTCCACTCTCTTAATGCCTAACCTCCTCCCATGACTTTGACTGGATTGGAAAGAATATTAGAAAGTGTAGCAGCCTGATTTGTCCCAGAAATTATCACGTCAGAAGAAAACCCTGTGTCACCTTTGGGTCTGGCCTTGTATGTAGAGAGTGGTACCTTCCTCTGTGTGATCAACAGGTCACACAGATCACAACAGGTCACAACAGGTCCCTCTCAGTGCAAGCAGCAGTGCAGGAGCCAGGAACAGTGGATGGATGGCCCTTGAGTCAGATGGGCTTTATCCCAAAAATCAGTTTGCAGGTAAGGCAGAGAGGTTGCAGTCACTGAGGACTGTGGCAAGACTTTAGTGGCCCAGGAAGATCTGGCAAGGGGAAGAGACAAGTTACCAAGACCAGAGAAAAAAAGCAAATCCTGTAAACTGTAGCACACAGTGGTGGAAAGAGCTGCAAGTCAGAGAAAAATAGGCCTTCCCCAAATTTGACTGGCAGCAAAGGAGACTCAATGTGGAATGTGGAATCCCAGCAGTTTGCTCTGGGCAACTCAAAATCCAGGCTGGTAGCAATAGTTTCAGCCAAAGAGAAGGATAGGGTTATCGTAAGAGGAAGGTCAGGAATTCAGGAAGGAACTGGAATTTGGAATAGGAAAATCATCAGGAACACAGGCCGTATTTTACCATCTCTGCTTCTCATTGGACATATGCTGCATTCTTCTCTCTCTGCATCTGTTGGACAGCTTGCCTCAGACCACACTGACTGTGGCAGCTTCTAGCTCCTGAGTTCACAGGGTATAGTCCAACCACACAGACTCTTAATCTCTCGTTACTTATTACCCGTGGTCTCTTGCAACCTCCATCTAGTCACAAATTTTATTTAATGGTTGGCCCAGCTCTAGTATAGTCAGCTGTATTCATGGCAGGTAGGGTCACAGTGAAGAGATAGGACCATGGAAACCCAACCCTGATATATTAGTTAGAATTCTCAGGAAAAACAAAACCAGTAGGCGGGGTGGGGGCGGGGGGAGAAGTCATAAGATTTATATAAGGAATTGTCTCATATGATTGTGGAGGCTGAGAAGTCTTGTGATCTGCCATTTGCAAGCTAGAGTCCCAGGAAAGCTGATGGTGGTGTTCAAAGGTCTGAGAGCTGGAGAATGAATGCCTTATATTTCAAGCTGAGTCTAAAGGCCTGAGAATCAGAAGCACTGAGGGCAAGAGAAGATCAGTGTCTTAGCTCAGACACGCAGAGAGAGATTTCAGCCTTCTTCCACCTTTTTCTTCCATTTAACCTTCAATGGATTGATTGGATGGCACCTATCCACAGGGGAGGGCCATCTGCTTTACCTAGTCTCCCAATTCAAATGCTAATCTCTTCTAAAAGTATCCTCACAGACATACCCAGAAAATGTTTAACCAGGTGTGTAGGCATCCTGCGGCCCAGTCAAATTGACACGTAAAGTTAACCATCATATTTGAGAATTAGAGTGATTAAAATGTGGGCAGGAGGGACAATTAAGGGAGTTATTGTAAGCCATCTACCCAAATAAATTCTAAATCTCATTTGATGGAAGATGGAGTGTATATTAGTCTGTTCTCATGGTGCTAATAAAGACATACGTGAGACTGAGTAATTTATAAAGGAAAGACATTAATTGACTTACAGTTCTATATGGTTGGGGAGGCCTCACAGTCATGGCAGGAGAATGAGGAGCCAAGTCACATCTTATATGGCAGCAGGCAAGAGACCTTGTGCAGGGGATCTCCCATTTATAAAACCATCAGATCTTGTGAGACTTATTCACCATCACGAGAACGGTATGGGGGATACCAGCCCCATGATTCGATTATCTCCACTTGGCCCCACCCTTGATATGTGGGGGATTATTACAATTCAAGATGAGATTTGGGTGGGGACACAGCCAAACCATATCAGAGAGGGAGGTAGTTTAATATATGCTGCCTGCTTCATACTGTGATTGGTCTTTGATTTAAGGACCCAGATTTTGTGGAATTAAGGACAGTAGAAGCTGGTACTGACTATTCCTGTTTTAAGAAAGGCTTCTGAAGAAATGGCTGTAAAAGTGCTTATAAATCATTGTTATATAAATACACATATTTAATGTATATTTGTTTTTGTACTTTAAAATATACTAAAAGCTTTTGACCATGATGGAGTAATAAGGACTGGATTTACCCTCCCACCTTAAACAGTTAGAAAACCAGACAAATTTATAAAACAATGGTTTTCAAATATATAAAACAATGGTTAGTATATTTAATGATGCTACATTAGATAACAGGTAGTACAGAATTGCAATCCACAAGAGAAGAATCCTATAATTATCCCAGTTTATTGATGAGAAGACCACAACATGGGTAGGGCCTGGCATTCTCACTGATTTTAAAATGCATGAAGGCCAATATGGTTAGAATTTATGGGGCAAAGTAAAGAAGAAAAAGAGCTGCAAATAAAGAGGTCTTTACAGGACTTTCCTGAGATCTTTAGCTGAGTATTGATCTGAGTAAGCACATTTGTAAGGAAACTACCCAAGGCAAATGAGTGAACCAACAGGAAGGAATACGCATAGGAATTACCAGAATTCATGCATATCTAGGAGTAATTTATGTTCACAATAGTCCAAATGGGAAGACCTCTTCATACATGGGACATTGATCAGAATTTCCAAAGGATATGATTTTAGTGGCAACCACAAATTAGCTCTAAACTAAAGGCTATTCTGATCGAAACCAGACAAATCTTAAAAGCAAGCTTCAAAATTATCCAAGGCAATTCAAAGTGATTTAACTATGTCCCAAAACAAAGCTCAACAAGAATTAATGAAAAACAGCAAAACACAACACTCAACAACATGAAATTCAAAATGTCTGTTATCCAGTCAAAACTAGCAGGCATGCAAAAAGCGTGACAACATGATTGTCAGCTAAGAGAAAATCAATCACAAATATGTTAGAATCAACAGTCAAAAATATTAAAAAACATCTATTATAAATATATTTCATATGTTCAAGAAGGTAGAAGAAAACATCAACTATAACGAGAAGAGAAATTAAAGATAGAAGAAAGACCTAGATGTTTATCTAGAGGTGATAATATAATACCTGAAATGAAAAACACATTGGATGAAATTAACAGCAAATTAGATCTTTGGACTTAAAGACATTGAATAGACACTATCCTCAGAGAGAAAAAAGACTGAAGAAAAAAATGAATACAGAAGCAATGACTTATGGGACCATTATCAGGCAGTCTAATGAACATATATTGAAGTCACAGAAGGAAGGACAGGGCAAAATGAAAAAAAAAAATTGGAGAAATATTTCCCCAAGTTTAATAAAAATGAAAAATCCACAGATATAACAAGCTCAACAAACTTCAAGTGAAGAAACATGAAACAAAACAAAAGCACTGTAGTAGGCAGATTAATGGTCCCCCTAGATCTCCATGTCCTAATTCTTGGAGTCTGTGAATGTTACCTTATAATATTTTGCAAAAAGGATTAAAGATTTTGTCATGAGGCAATTAACCTGAATTATATGAGCAGGCCCAATGTAATCACAAGGGTTCTTATAAGGAGACAAGAGGGAATCGAAGAAGATGTGGTAATGGAAGTGGAGGTCAGAGTGAGCAAAGAGTAAGCAATGAATCAGGGAATACAGGCAGCCTCTAGAAGCTGAAAAAGACAAGTTATGGTGTCTCCCCCTAGAACCTCCAGAAGGAAGGTAGCCCTGCCAATGCCTTGAGTTTAACTCTTAAGGGCACATTTTTGGGCATCTCATATCTAGAACCATAAGATAAACTAAGTACATACTAATTTGTTACTACAGCAATAGCAAATTAATACAAGCACCAAAGTACATTATAGACAAATTGATTAATATAAGTGATAAAGAGAAAATCTTAAAAGCAGCCAAACACTGGGAAACATGGTGAAAACTTGTCTCAAAAATTACGAAAGTTTTGCCAGGCATGGTGGCACGTGCCTATAGTCACAGGTACTTGGAAGCAGAAGTGGAAAGATGGCTTGAGCCTGGGAGGTCGAGGCTGCAGTGAGCTTCCATTTTTACACAGCTTGGAATGTTATCATTTTATGATTAATAATAGCTCAATTTTTTAAAATGAGCCCCTGATAGAATCCAGGCTTTTTGAGTATAGTGGTATTTCTAGCATCCCCCCAACCCCACCAACTAATCAGTGAGGTTTAGAACCCAGACCAGGGTAAATAAATGGAAAAGGCAGGATTCAAATCCAGATCCTCCTAAGAGGATGTACTCATTTCACTGTCAGCATTTTTTTTGCCTTATGGGGAATGCACACATCCTTTAAAGCCCTACTGTCTCATCTTATCATCCTGTCCGTGAATGTTTTTCTCAAGGATCCTATACATAACAATTTCTTCCTCCTGAAAATCCTTATTGTCATTTGGGAGTCTGTGTTTAAGAATGTCCTCCCTCCCCAGCAAACCATATTCATGATATTCAAGCGCTTGAGTAGCCCTCCTCTGGGCTAACCCTATAACTCACTTTTTTTTTTAACTAATAGAATGTAATGGAAATCAATAACTTCCAAAACTAGGTAACAAAAAGAAAAAAAAAACCTTCTAGTTTCTTTCTGGGTCTCTGAAAGCACTTACTCTTAGAACACTTGCTCTGGCAAAAGCTAGCCATCAGGTTAAAAAAAAAAAAAACTACCCTAAGACTGCCATGTCATGAGGAAGCCCAAGCTAGCCACATGACAGGAGCATGGGGAAAAAGATGGATACCTGATCTGCCCCTAGATATTGCAGTCATTCCCAATCCCAACTGAGGCAGAAGAAAATTACATCACATGGAAACTTGGATCTAGACCGAGAAATGAGCAGCACCAGAAATGGTGAATCAGTGCATAAATAAAAAATAATGGAATCTTTTTCTCATTAAAAAAATATTTTAAAGGAGATCATTGCTTAAGTAAAAATAAAAGCAGGTATTTATGTAGACTTTATAACACGTGTAGAAGTATAACAGAAGAAGAAGAATTATGACAATATGACAACAACAGCACAAAGTAGGAGAGGAAGAAAATGGAAGTATACTGTAGCGTAGTTCTTAAAATATAAAGTGGTAAAATATTATTTAAAGGTATACCGTGATAACTTCAAGGTGTATATTGTAAACTCTGGAGCATGAGTTGGCAAACTACAGCCTACCAGCCAAATTTGGCCTGCCTAATGTTTTGTAAATAAAGTTTTATTGGAACACAGCCAAGTTCATTTGTTTTCATATTTGGAGGACCCACAGAGCTAAAATATTTACTATCTGGCCCTTTACAGAAAACTTAACACCCCTGCCTTAGAACAACCGCTAAAAATATCAATGAAACAAAGAAGTATAGGTAGTAAGTCAATAGTGGAGAAAAATGGAAACATTAAAAAAGCTCAGTTAATCCAAAGGAAAACAGAAGCAGCAGAAACAAGTAACATTTAAGCTCCCTGCTGCATCCCACACAATTGAGTGGCCACATGAGCCCTCTCTTCCCTTGTCTTCTGTTACTCAACCTTAATTTTCTTCTCGCCACCAGGCTACTCTTTCTCAGTCTTCTTCCCAAATCCTCCCTCCCCTGCCGCTCTCTTAAATGCTGGCACTCTCTCCACCTAACTAGCTTGCCTGTCACTTGCCGCACGTATCCTCCTCTCCAGACTAACAGAACATCTACAGTTCTAAATACTTCATCCTCTTTCATGCATCTGAGTCTTGGCCCATGATACTCCCCTCTACTTGGACCTCCTCACTCCTTCCATCCCTCAATCCCTACCCCTGCTACTGCCCTGTGCCTTGCTGACTCTGGTTAACTCCAGATCGAATTTAAGATTCAACTTAGACATGATCCCATTCACCATAAGCCTTCCCTCATTCCATCCCACCCATGCCCAGGATTCTTTCTACTATTAAAGCACTTACTCCACTGAATTATAATCATTTGTTTACTTGTTTTTCTTCTCCATGAGACTCTAACAAGCTTGAGATCAGAAATAATGTCTTATTTGGCCTTTTTTATTATATCCCCAATATAGATCTATACCAATGAATGTTTAATAAATATTTGTTAAGTAAATAAATGAAAGGTTAAATAAATATCTACTTACAAAAATGAAGATATTATAAAATAGTAATAATAGGAATTAACATTGATTAAAGCATACTTACATGCCTAACACTATCCAATGTGCTTTACATGCATTAATTTATTTAATATTTATAGCAACCCTATTAGGTAGGTAGGTATTATTATCCTTATTAACTGGAAGGTTAAGCAAGTTTTTCAAAGTGGTAAAGAAATAATGAAGATTCTGATGCAGAGCCTAAGATCTAGAATCTCAGTTGAAAGAAACGTTAGAGATTATGTATTCTAACCCCTTCTCTCCATAGATGAGGAAGCTGAGCTTTACAGAGCTAATGTGTCTTGACCCTTAAAAAGGACAACTGAACATTCAGAAGCACAATTTTTTTGTCTTATTTAATTTGTAAACTAAGTATGTCCAACTATAAACACCTCCAAAAAATGGCACTGTGTGATTATAATCGGATTACAGAGCAGCAGATACAGAAGGCTTTTTTCCAGCAGCTACTGGGATGTGCAGAACATAATAATGTGTTGAAATCCCTGGAAGAGAGAAGGATGCTGCCAAAGATAGAAGAAGAAGGTTAATTCAGAGAGAATGTCTGCGTTAAAACAAAATAACAGAAATATACTAAAAATGGAAGCTGAAGAAAGATAATAGAGGGCAGAAATGCAATAACTTTGTTATCTATAAATAAGCAGTCATAATTGATATATGAAACTCATTTGTGCTTGTGTTTCTGAAATGTAACGCAATACAAATGCAATATCCTGGCCTTATTTTTCCATTAATATAGTTACAACCTGATAAGAAATTAAGTTCTGCATTCCTACTCATTCCAGAACAGTTAGTCTTTGTTTTTTTAGCTTTGGAAACAAATAAGATAGACTCTGAAGTTGACTGTTTTTATCACCTCCTAAGTAGAATTTAAAACTTTTACATCAAATTTGAAGAATGGTTATATTTTATTCCTTCTAGTGGAGTGCTCTTTTTTAAATCTCAAATATTCTCTCTCTAAGCATATACGAAAGACAAAATAATTCTACGTAACAATTCTGATTTTAAGACTGGTGATATCAGTTGCAAAGGGCAGGTAGAATATATTCTACATTCCCAGTGTCCTAACATAAACAGACAAACATAAATTGCTTCTTCTCAAGCTCACATGGAAAAAAAATAGTTGCAGCTGAGACCCAGGATATCAATGCAGACAAAGAAGACAGGTAGAGAATACTCAAGAATAACCTGTTAATCATGGGGTACAAGTCTGGCAGTTTTAGATTAAGTTTTTGCTTAATGCACTTTGAGTAAAAAAAAAAAAAAAAAAAAAAAAATTCTGCAAATTCCTAAAGGATCATCCACCTAGATGGGTTCAAATACTGAATGTTGAATTAGAGCTGTGGCTTTGATTATGATGGAAATGGATATAGTCTTCTATTATTCATTCTCAATGTATTATTCGGTCTAATTACCCTTTGAGACACTTTTCTAGATTAAAGAAAATATCCATGGTGACTACTGTCCGTTAAATAAAAATTACATCCTAAAGCACATTAAGATCTTTTGCTCATATTTATAAGAAGGTTAAAAATTCCTGTAGTATGAATATATATTTCCCATCTATGAGTGTAGTTTTCAACTTTCCAAATTCTGGCCTTTTTAGTCCTTTAAAACTCACCTCTAGATTAAATATCCTTAAGGAGATAAATTGTGGGTGTTTTCTTTTTATGAGACAATAACTATAATCTCTACTAAATAAACGTAGTGGCTGTGGTATTTATAGGAAATAAACTCAAGGCTAAAAAGCTAAGGGTTTTTTAGCCTAGGATATAATTTTAGTAGAGTATTTCCGGGAGAACACCCTCAGGTTAACTCAGTTATACTGAACTGGTATCTCTCGATACCTTTCCATTTTCTTCAAGATCCTCTTTACAAACTCTTCATGTATCTGGAAGATGGTTCTAAAATTCTGTGACAAGTTTCTCATTTTCTTCATGAAGAATGTTTTTTAAAAAAAAAAAAGTCAATCCAAATTCTCTGTTGAACTTAGTAACTATGAAGTCATAACACAGCATTCAGAAATTAAACTGAAGTACGCCAGGTACCATGACTCACACCTGTAATCCCAGCACTTTGGGAGGCCAAGGCGAGCGGATCACCTGAGGTCGGGAGTTCGAGACCAGCCTGGCCAACATGGTGAAACGCCGTCTCTACTGAAAATACAAAAATTAGCCAGGCGTGGTGGCAGGTGCCTGTAATCCCAGCTGCTGAGGAGGCTGAGACAAGAGAATCGCTTGAACCTGGAAGGCAGAGGTTGCAGTGAGCTGAGATCACCCTACTGCACTCCAGCCTGGGCAAGAGAGCAAGACACTGTCTCAAAAAAAAAAAAAAAAAAAATTTAAAAGGAAGGCTCTTGGGCCTTCTCCTCCTTCACTACAAGCAGTGCGTGGAAAACATGTATTAGAATCCATGACTTAGCATCAATTAGAAGCTATAGTCACATGATAAGAACACAAATAAACAATTTTAAAACAGCCCTAAACTTTGTCCTTTGGGGAAATTGTGGTTTGGCTGTTTACTACTTTAGTTTATTTCAGTTTCAAAATCCAGTTTGTTACCTATATAAATAAAATATATAGGTAACTTGTTTATTGCTATATCACGAAAATAGGGCTGAACGGATTGTGGAATATGTTTGGGAAGGTCTGATGCATAAAAAAAAAAAAAAAAAAGATTAGGTCAAAAGGATGCACACACAATTCATTTTGAAAAGTCATTGGGGTGGCACTTCAAAGAGACAGGGAAGTATCCTATCTTCTAGAACAGCTGCAAGCTTTCGTTTTGCAGGGGCAGCCCAATTACAGGCACACATATAGCTGTGTGTCTCCAGCATGAGGAACAGCAGTAATTATTTTTGTGACCACAGTTGGTGATTCTCCAGAGAAATGCTGGGGTGGCCCAGCTAACATTGGGATTTTTTTTTCAGGCTTAATTCACCTTATTTTTCTTGTATAAAAACCCTATGTTATAGCCACCAAAGGAGCCTGTGTCCTCTGCACAGAGACTCTGGTGTGAGTCTTGAGGAGGTGGTCAGTGAATTCCTGATAGGGAGACTTGGTGAATACAGTCCCCTTCCAGAGGTCGGGGGATCAGGTTGCTGTAGGTCTTAGAGATGGCATCAAAGGTGGCCTTGGCAAAGTTGCCCAGGGTGGCAGTGCAGCCTCTGGCTGAGGTATAGCTGTCATGATACCAGCCATCATGAGCAGCTTCTTGGGCACAGGCGCTGAGAGATGCCAGTGCCCTTGGACACAGGGATAAGGTGCACCAGCACAGGGCCGCAGCAGCCTGTCACCTTGCAAGGGACAGTGTGGGGCTTGCTGATCTTGTTCCCCCAGTAGCCTCTGTGCACGGGAACCATGGAGAGCTTGGCCAGGATGATGGTCCCGCGGATGGCAGTGGCCACCTCCTTGGAGCACTTAACAGCCAGACCGATGTGGCCATTATAGTCCCCGATGACAACAAACGCCTTGAACCGTGTGCGCTGGCCCGGTGCGGGTCTGCTTCTGGACCAGTATACTCTTGAAAACCTCTTCCTTGAGAGAGGCCCCCCAGGAAAAAGTCAATGATCTCAGTCTCCTTGATGGACAGGGAGAAGAGATATATCTCCTCCAGGGACTTATCTTCATGTCCTTGACCAGGCAGTCCAGCTTGGTGACGGGCATCCACTCCTTATCCTCAGCCTTGCCTCCATGAGCTCTGCGGCCTCTGCCCAGGCCTGGCCCCTTCCACAGCTGCAAGCCGGGCCCCAGATAACACTGCTGAAACCTCCGCGGAAGCCAGGCGGTTCCCCATCCCGGGGGGCCCCCCGGAGCCCCCTCCCCCGCCCCCACTGCATCTGCGTCATCCGCCATTTGGTATTTTCTCGGAGAAGCAGCATTTTTTTAAATATATGAATCTTTTATCAATTCTGGCATGTTCTGAGAAATGGATATCATTTTAGGTTTTTTCTTTTCGTAATATTACTAGCATTCCTTAAATTGAGAAATTAAAGTATGAAAACTAATTTATTTTATGAAACAATTTCACTGAAGCAGAAATCTATTTACGAAATTAACTGTTCAAACACAACAAGGGAAGTTTCTGATTATTAATTGTTTTAATTAATTTGTATCTTGTTATCTGTCAATGTCCACCCCATATCCATGGGCCCAACCCATGGGTCATTTGTAATTTCAAGGACCTGTTCTTGTACACACCAAGGGCTTCCTGAAGTACCTGTGCCTCCTGCTCAGCCCATGTGTGCTACAGGTCAGAAGTGCCAGGGAACTTTTTTTTTAATTTTTTTTTTTTTTTTTTACTGTAAGTTCTGGGATACATGTGCAGAACGTGCAGGTTTGTTATACAGGTATACGTGTACCGTTGGTAGTTTGCTGCACCTATTGACGCATCATCTAGGTTTCCTCCTGTAACCGGGCAGGGCGCAGGGGCTCAGCTCTTTGCCCATGCTCACCAAAGATGTAACGGGCACTGGGAAGGGAGCAGAGCTGCAGGGGCGTCCCAAAGAGCTTCTAGTTCTTCCATCTGATGTTTTCCCCCGTTGTGCCCAGGTCCTTGGCCTCTCTTGCCCCAGGAATGTGGAAAGGGCCCCAGAGGCAATGTGAGCTTACCGTTTGAATATTGTGGACCCAAAGAGTTTTGCAAAGAGCGATTTATTAGGCAGAGAGAGAGAGAAAAAAAAGGAGAGAGCTCCCATGCTACCTTGGAAGGGGATCCAAGGGATGAATCCCTATAGGTAAGGAGTAGGGAGTTTTTAACCTTGGAGTTATTCCCGCCCCCATTCATGTTCTCCTCCAATGAGAGGAGTTCTTTCAAATTTCCCCTGGACTGACTGATCTTTGACTCTGATGCCGGATTGGCTGCTAGGTTGGCAACAGAGGCCCTTTCTCCCAGAGCTTTTCAAGGGCTATTTGAACAAAGAAGCACACCTGGAATTTCTTAGCTAGCTGTGCAGATGAAGAACTTTACATTCGCGGATGGGGGTGTGGATGGAGGCAGGGTGCTGGGAAGCTCTTGCCTTTGAAACTAGGCCCCTTGTGGACTCGGTTTTCCTTAATATAGCCCCTCACTTCCCTCGCCCTCCCATCCCCCCAACAGGCCCAGGTGTGTGTTTTTCCCCTACTCCGTGTCCATGTGTTCTTATTGTTCACCTCCCACTTATAAGTGAGAACATGTGATGTTTGGTTTTCTGTTCCTGTGTTAGTTTGCTGAGGATGGTAGCTTCCACCTTCATCCATGTCTTTGCAAAGAAAGTGATCTCACTCCTTTTTGTGGCTGCATAGTATTCCATAGTATATGCGCATTTGAGTTGGTTTCATGTGTTTGCCCTTGTAAACAGTACTGTAGTAAGCATATATATGCATGTGTCTTTATAGTAGAATGACAGATATTCCTTTGGATATATAACTAATAATGGAATTGCTGGGTCAGATAATATTTCTGGTTCTAGATCCTTGACGGATTGCCACACTGTCTTCCACAGTGGTTGAACTGATTAACACTCCCACCAACAGAGTAAAAGCGTGGAATGAACATCTTTAGGAACAATGGTCACCCAATAAGGATGAAAATTGGTGGATTAAAATGCCAGCTTCCTTGCTCTTGGTAGGTCAGTTCTGAGCCGTGTTCTGCAGTCTCTTGGAGAGTTTCCAGGGCACTGAGCTTACATAGTGATGTATTGGTTAATACTCCTTTTGTCAGCTGACCTCCCTTCTCTGCCTATCTCCTCACACCCTCACTGTGTTTCTCAGAATAACCTCTCAGATGAGTTTACATACATTCAAAATGTTGTCTCAAGTATGCTTTGGGGAAAATCCAAACAAAGATAAATTTAAGCCATTGGCAATTTCTTACCTTAGTAGCGCTTTTTAAATCTTTTTTTTACATCCATTTTGGTGGTGAAAATCATGAGCTCTTACATCAAGCAGGCCTAGATTTAAATCCTGGCTTCTCCTGGAATTAGCTGTGTCATTTAGGGCAAGTGACAAACTCTCTGAGCTTTAGTCTTCTGCATTGGTAAAGTGGGGCTAACAGTAGCACCTATTTTACATTGTTGTGTCTTGTATCCATTAAATTAGATAATACACTTAGTTCAGTGGCTAATACATATAAGAAGTACTCAATAAATGTTAGCTGTGATTACCTTGGTTTAATAACATTTTGCTTTGTTCTAAAAGATTTGTAGTAGGTCTAAGTTCATCTAAATTAATTAGTTAGGTTTCAGATGGGCTCATAGGGAGGGTAAGTGACCACTCACTGAGAATGATGTGGGAATAAAGAGCTGGAAGAATCTTCCTTGCTAGCAGCATACTTACCTACATCCTGTCATTCACTATCTGGATGGTGAGAAAGACGATAGACATTCTTGTCATCATTACCTCTCCCCCAGGCACAGTGTTAAGTCACACCATTTCCATGACACCCTCTCTCTTCCTTTCTCTCAATGATAGATGGCATTTTCTCTCCACACTACGCATTTTCACACTTAACCATATGTCACATCTTTATGATGATTAATTTTATGTGTCAACTTGGCTAGGCTACAGTGCCCATATATTTGGTCAAATATTATTCTAGATGCTTCTGTGAAAGTATTTTTAGAGGAAATTAACATGTAAATTGGCAGACTTTCAGTAAAGCAGATTATCCTGCATAATGTGGGTCAGTCTTGTCCAATCAGTTGAAAACCTTAAGAGAAAAAAGACTCATCTCCCTTGAAGGAGAGGGAATTTGACCAGCAGAATGTCTTCTGACTCCAACTGCCGCTCCTCTGGGTGTCCAGTCTGCCAGCCTACCCTCCAGATTTTGGGCTTGCTAGGCTTCAAAACTCCACAATCATGTAAGCCAATTATTTAAAATCAATCTCTCTCTATCTCTCCCTCTCTGTCTATACGTATACATACCCACACATACACATACATGTACATATACACATACACGTACATATACACATACACAAACACATATATTCGAGGGTTCCATTTCTCTGGTCAGCCCTGACTAATATATTCTTCATACATTTTTATGCATATTCAAAACTACTGTTTTAGGAATTTTTAGATACTGTTCGGTCTTGTACTCCAATTGTTATTTCAGTTTTTGATACGTATTTAACTATTTTTTCTAAAGTGATTGTAAGGTGTAAGGGAGACTGTAACATATTATTTTCTTAGCATAGTAGAAATAATATTTAGATGGCATTGAAGAACGTATTTGCTAGTGTTTAATATTCATTAAAATTAATTTTAATTTAATAAAACAAATATTCTAGATAATATTACACAGTAGTACAGAAATTATTTTTTCTTCAGATCTTTTGATGTAAGTAAACATCTCAGGGTTAGGAAGGCAAATTATGTCAGCAGTTTAAAACTTCATTGTTTATTACTAGGAATATGCGCCTATAGATATTTACTTAACAAAAAAACAAATTAAATAAATTAAAAATCACAACCTGAGCCAGGCATAGTGGCTCACACGTGTAATCCCAGCATTTGGGAGGCTAAGATGGGAGGATCACTTGAGCCTAGGATTGTGATACCCCATCTGTACCGAAAAAAAATTAAAAACTTAGCTATATGTGGTGGCATGCATCTGTGGTCCCAGCTAGATGGGAGGCTAAGGCAGGAGGATCACTTGAGTCTAGGAGGTTGAGACTGCAGTGAACTATGTTCCTGCCACTGCACTCCAGTCTAGATAACAGAGTGAGACCCTGTTTCAAAAAAAAAAAAAAAAAAAAAAAGAAATAGCAATCACAACCTTAGTTGTCTGGAATGATAGAGGAGACTTACAGAACCCTAACACAGGGAGGGCTCTTTTCAGTGCTCTGTTCTCATCACTGCAGGGTATGAATGGGACACTCAGGCCTAAAAGGCAATGCAGCAATGCTGGAATTAAAATTGAGGCTTCAGTGTCCTTTTTTTGTTTGATTTTTTTGAGACAGATTATTGCTCTGTTGCCCAGGCTATAGTACAGTGGTGCAATCTTGGCTCGTTGCATCCTCTGCCACCCAGGTTCAAGCGATTTTCCTGCCTCAGCCTCCGAGTAACTGGGATTACAGGTGTGAACCACCATGCCCAGCTAATTTTTTGTATTTTTAATAAAGAAACGGGTTTCACATTGGCCAGGCTGGTCTTGAGCTCCTGACCTTAGGTGATCTGCCTGCCTCAGCCTCCCAAAATGCTGGGAAGCAAGTATGAGCCACTGCCCTTGGCCTTCAGTGTTTTTTTTTTTCAATTCCCTATCATTAAGCAATTCAGTGTTTTTTATACCTCAGCATAGCACTTTCCCATAAAGCAGGTGACACTCAAGCACCTGCCAGAGGCAGCATAGGGTCCCTGATCTTGTCCATAGCGGAGACCCTAGACAGTTCTTTCAGCTGCAGCCACCACTGCCACTAGAGATACACTGCACTCAACACCCTGAAATGGCTGCCCCAAGGTTGCTGAAAATCCTATCCCTCTGGATTCTTGGTGTCAAACAGCTACTGATTCTGGCTAATTTAGGCTAAAAACAAAACAAATTTATTGTAAGGTTATTGGACCTGAGCTGGTAGGACTGCTGAAATGAGACTGAGAAAATGGATAGGAACCAGTAGGGTCAAGCTAAGGTCACAATCACATCACAGTAACAGTATTTTTAGGATGCAACCACTAGACACTCACTGCCACCCTGCGGGACTCCACAATCCTGGGCACTGGCCACGACCAGCCTTAGCCATCCTCTGAACCTCACCTCACATAGGGACATCCAATTCACCAGAATTGGATCACATTCACTGTACCTTCAACCCACTCGAATGCACTGGCTGCTGGGAAAGGGAATATTTGTCTTCAGTTTCAATCGAGGGATGCAGGGCTAGGCTTTTATTTTACTTATTTATTTTTGTAGACGAAGTCTCTCTGTTGCCCAGGCTGGAGTGCAGTGGTGCAATCTCGACTCACTGTAACCTCTGCCTCCCAAGTTCAAGCAATTCTCTGCCTCAGCCTCCTGAGTAGCTGGGATTACAGGTGCCCACCACCAAAAATTAGCCTGGCTAATTTTTGTATTTTTAGTAGAGAGGGGCTTTCACCATCTTGGCCAGGCTGGTCTAGAAGGCCTAACCTTGTGGTCCACCTGCCTCGGCCTCCCAGAGTGCTGAGATTACAGGTGTAAACCATAGCACCTGGTCCATTTTTTTAAAAATCATTTTAGTGGGAACTTTTTGAAAAAAAATTATTGTCTTTAGTAGAAATTAGAACTAGGATTAAAGGCACAGTTGTAGTTACAACTGTGGATTACAGGTATGATAGGAACAAATTACATAAAAATTATATTTAAAAATTACAGTGTAAGAGTTTTTAAATTTCACAAGGCCATTACAAAGATACTATTCTGTCTTGTAATTATTTAAATTTTTGATATGTATTTATCTATTCTTAGTAATGTGATTGTAAATTCCTTCAGGGTATAAGGGAGACTGTAACTTGTATTATTTTCTTAGTCCCCACAGACCTACGATATTCTGTGAATAGCAGCCAGTTAATGAATGAATGGCTGGCTGGCTGGCTGACTAAATGAAAATATAGATGCACTATGCATTGCTTTTCCAGTAGTAGATTTATTCTAATCTGCAGTCACTCTCCTGCTTGTTATCATAATGAGAACACATTGGCATATGAGGTAGAGTCTGTGGCTATAGAACATGTGGATTTTCCTAAGGTTGGGATTCCATCTTTTTGACTGCACCAAATATCAGCGTTCCCTCACCTCAGACAGATTCATGTTTCATGAATTATTGCTTAGTCCTGAAAGAAAGAACAAATCCGCACTAGGAGAATGGCGAGGACAGCCTCTGGAGATAGATGATTGAGATTCAAAGGTTCCTGCAAAAACAAGCCCTGTGACCTTGAGCACGTTCATCACCTCTCTAAGGATTGCTTTTCTTATTTGTGTGTGGGGGACCATAAAGGTGCCTGTTCCTTAGATAGTCATCCTGAGATTAAATGAAGGAACGAAGCTTGGCCTCTGGCAAGCACTCCAAGAACGCTAATTATTGTTACTCCTCTTTTGGGTGGTGCAGGGGTTGGGAATGCTGCACTACTGAGCTCATAGTTGCCGTCCCTGGTGGCCCAGTTACTTTTGCTCTGAACTGTCGGCCACACCCCTTCTTGTTCTGTCCCCAGTGCAGGCCTGGTAAACACAATGAAGCCACAGTGGGGCAGAGATTTTGGTGAGAGGCAAAAAGCTACAAACCTGGCATTCGTTAGGTTTTAAGATAGAGGAATAAAGGTATTTCTAAAACATTTCTGTATATTACAGAGATAGAGCAAACAGGAATGTGGGGCACTCTTCTGTATGATTTTAAACATTACACAAACATTTTTAAAATAAATTTTTTTTCTTTTTTTCTTTGAGACGGAGTCTTGCTCTGTCACCAGGCTGGAGTGCAGTGGCGCAAGATCCGCTCACTTCAACCTCCACCTCCTGGGTTCAAGCGATTCTTCCCCCTCAACCTCCCGAGTAGCTGGGACCACAGGCGCTTGCCACCACGCCCAGCTAATTTTTTCGTATTTTTAGTAGAGACGGGGTTTCACTGTGTTGGCCAGGAAGGTCTTGATCTCTTGATTTCGTGATCCTCCCACCTCTGCCTCCCAAAGTACTGGGATTACAGGCGTGAGCCACCGCGCCCGGCCAACATTTAAAAAATTTTAAATATATCCTTGATGGCATAATTGAGCTACTAATGCTATTTTGTGTTTCAGCTAGTGTGATGTGAGTTTTTGTTTATTATCTATTATGTAAAGTTGTCTACAACTAACTTAAAATGCCACCAGTTTTACTTCATAATAAGTTTATTACGTAATATGTAAAGATGTCTACAAAGAATAACATCATCAATTTTATTTCTTAGAATGTATTGTATTATGACAGATGCTCAAAGCCGTATTTAGACTGATATTTATTGGCACATTGTTTATTATAGCAAAGTTCGATAATAGGTCTACATATCACACACCCCCACTCCCACAGTTGGGGGCCAGTTAAGTCATTTATAGCGCATTGGTACTGTGGAGCAGTATGCTGTTTATGGTAAATTAGCCCTGAGGATATATTTCTACCCCTTTCTATGTTCTGCCCACAGGAAGAAACAGTTTTCTCAAATTCTCTTGCAGCTAGAGTTCTGGCTAGAATTTGATGACACCAATGGGAAACATGTGTGATATTTGGAAGTTGGAAGTAAATGGAGGCCTCCTTTATATGAGCTGCCAGCTCATTAGTGTTTGCAGCTAGATTCAGCATTCCAGTGTCTAGTTATCAGCTTTGTCATAACCTGGAGGCATCCACCCAGATGTAGCAGTCAGTGTCTAGTCACCAGCTTCAGGGGAAGTGAGGCAGTTGTGGGGCTCAAGCAGTGGAAGCAGCAGCAATTTGCTGACCTGTGAATCGCAGTGGTGATCCCTTGAGATCAGTATCCAGTAGCAGACCCCTGTCTTCTGCCTCATGAACCCATCCAGCAATTTTGTGAGTACTCAATTTCCTGTTTTAAATCCCTTCTATCTGAAATACCTGGAGTAATTTCTGTTTCCTGTACTAAATCCCGATGGATACTAATACTATGTGGATATCAAGAATTAAGATTTATATGGGCTATGGAACAATATACTATTTATACCATTACAGTCCAAATAAAAATAGAGAATAGTATGTAAAGTATACTTTCATTTGTATAAGAATAAAGTGTTTATAATCATACGTACGTACACACATATGCTATTTATACATAGAAAAAAATCAAGAAGGTTATATAAGAAAATGAAATAAGTAATTGCTTCTGGGAAAACAAATGGGATCTGGAATGGGAGAGAGATTTACATTTTTTTTTAATGTACAGTTTAAACTGTTGTGATTTTTTTTTACCATGTTTACAAAATACATTTTTTCAATTAAATTTTTTTAATTATGAGAAAATGACAAGTCTCTAACAATTTGAAAACAGAAAGAAAAAATATTCACCAACTGATCAATCTAACAAATACCATTTGTGTTTTTATATATTTCATTTAAATCTTCGTTGATTTTTTTTTTTACAGTGAGATATCTACACATACAACTTTATAATCTGCTTTTCTCCCTGCTTACTATATGTAACTAAAATTTAGGAAGCACTTACCATGTTTTGGGCATGGTGATAAAGTATTTCTTTGAATCATATTTCATTGAAACTGAGATGTTACTGATTGTAAGGTGCACCATTTCCCTACGTATCATTAAGAAATAACTTTTTTTGAAAAAGTGCTCACTGAACTATAGCATAAACAACACATACTTTTTTCTCCAATTGAACCACATGTTGTTGAAAGCTAAGCAACTTCTCTCTAAACAGGAAACTTCTGACATATTGGTGCGTGACATCTTAATGATGGTTCTGCACAAGGCATGAATTGATCATACCAGCCTCTCATTACTTTGAAATTTCTTTCATCTGTTCTGAGGATTACACAGTTTCTTTGGTATTGGCTGGTATATGATAGGCTCACATTTCAGTCACAAAATGTAACACAGCTTCCTCTTGGGGTGTTTTGCATGAATAAGTGGAATTACAGTCTTTTCTCCAGGGACAAATACTTGCTTTACTAAATATCAAATTTAAGCCCTCCTGCTCTACTTTGGTGCCATTGTCCATACATAACAATGTTTGTTTCCATGATGAATCAATGTAATGTTTAAGACATTTTAAATGGTAATTAAATTCAAATTGTATAGCACTACGATGTACATAATTCAATTAATGTAACAACTACAAGAAAAGCAACAGCCCAGTTTACATGGATAAGCAACGACCATCAACTGTAAGTCATGGCCCAATATCAGAGATGTTAAAGGGTAAAAAAAGATTCTTTTCAGAGTAGATAAAATATAGCATTATTCACTAAATCCTCAAATAATCTTTAAGTCAACTTTATTATTTCTCACATGAGAAAACTGAGAAACAAAGAGATCATCAAGATGTGTAGTTATTAAGAAGCAGGTCTTTTTAAAAGTAGTTCATCTGGTTCCAGCACCCACAGTCTTCACCTTTAAACTATGTTGTCTCCTTGTTGTTCTAAGACTTTTCCTTACATAATAGAGTCATTCTAGCAAATTTGGAAAGTACAGAAATTATAAACAAGCAAATAACAAGGTTATTACAATTTTATCACCTACAGGCAGTCATTGCCAACATGTTGATGAGTTTCTTTTAAAATTTCCCATGCATCTTTTTTATATAGTTGAAATTATAACGGAAATACATTTTCATGTCCTACTTTATCCACTTAACCATATTGTATTGGTTCCCTGTGGTTGCTGAAAAAAATCAGCACAAACTCTGTGGCTTGAAACAAAAGGAATTTATTCTTTCTAAGTTTTGGAGGCCACGAGTCTGAGATGAAGGTGTGGGCAGGGCCACAGCACACCTGTTAGAAGATCTGGGGAGAATCCACTGTTCACCTCTTCCAGCTTCTGATGATCTCCAGCATCCTCGGTTTGAAGCCATGTCATTCTAATCTCTGCCTGGTCTTCACATTGACGTTTCCTCTGTGTCTGTGTCTTCTCTTCTGTCTTAAATGTCATAAGGACATTTGCCATTGGATTTGGGGCCCACCCAGGTAATACAGGATCTCAAGATCCTTAAGATCTTAATTACATCTGAAAAGATCCTTTGTCCAAATAAGGTTCCATTCACAGGTTCTGGGATTTAGGAGCCGGAAACATACCTTTTTGGGATCCACCATCGACCCACTACCAGTCTCATAAGCATTTTCTTATGTTATTAAAAACTATGATTCATAGCACATTAGAGAATTAAGTCAATACTGATACTATAGTCTTTTAAATAAAGTAAATAAGAAGATGAAAGATAAATTGATGTTCCTAGAGCAGCACAGCTTAATGAAGCATAATATATTCGCATCACCAACCTGTGATGCTGATAATTTTGACAACAGAGTGATCTTCTATTGAGTTAGGGAACATCAGCAAAGACGTTATTCTCTTTCAAACTGTAAAAAGAAATTATAATCCTGTTATATTAAACATAGTTGATATATTTAAGTTATTACATGTTGCTTTAAATTTACAAAATCCTATGGTATTTAGAAAAGTCTAACAGTTATTTTGGGAAGTAAAACAAAAACTCTTTTGCAAGAAGGAACTCCTGAGGTCTGTAGCTCAACCAGCCATTCCAGTAAGGGACTGCTTTGACAGCAGCTAAGGGGTCATGTATCATACAGGCTTCTTAGGGAACTGCAGGAACACCAGCTCCAAATAGAGGCATTCATTCACTCCAGGGTTGTGAGTTCCTTGAGAGCAAAAAGATTGTTTTAGATGTATTTGTTCCTTATACAACCCAGATCCTAGCATAGTGTGCCTGAAACGTAGTTGACGCTTAATAAATGGTTGTTGAATAAATAGCCTGCCTAGCGAGGCAGCCTTTTCCATTAAGGGGCAGTATCACTGTTTAGGAAGTTCTTCACAAATGGAACCTAAAGGAGTTATTTTAAAGTATTTGCCTTACTCTTCTAGTCCCTTAGCATTCTCCTTTGTGTGATATTGATTCATTAGATAGAAAAGGGAAGCATATTAAACTTATAATTAACCTTTCCTTTTGACATGTAATTAGCTAGGATTTATGAGATGCTAAAGGCTGCAATGTCTGAAAAAGGGGAGCATAAATATATAAATAGGAGTATTTTTATTTTACTGAGCTTGGAATAATAGTCATTTATTTTCATTGAGACATTGTATATCTGATATATTTTTATTTTAGATTGGCTAATGATCTTCTAAACAACTTAGACATATTATTCCGTCCAGTCCTGGACTAGAGATCTAATTTTAACTTTTTTCTATCAAAATTGAAAATTATGTCAGGTCAAGTCAATGTAAAATATTATTAAATATGCATTGACTTTTCATCTCCATTTTGTTATAATAATTTTATTGTGATACTATTATAATTCAAAACTGTATTATCAATAGAGTAACATTTAGAGAACTAGATGAATAGTAAAGAAAAATATATTCGAATTTATATTAAACTAGACCTTAAAACTATTTCCACTAAGTTTTACAATACTTTGCAAGCAAATTTTTACCAACTAACACTTTCTTTTCCATAAGATGGAATTAATTTTAAACTTCTCTTTTATGTAGACATAAATATCTTTTCACCCACATTTAACAGGCTACCTTCAAGAGAAAAAAGGGCTTGCAGTAAGGAAACAGATTACAAACTATCTAATGTATTACTTATTTGGAAATCCATCTAGCTGACATGCCAGATGAAATATGAGAGATTCTAAGCCTTGGAAAACTTTCTCCTAAACTTAAAAATAGCTCATATTCTCTGTGTTACTAAGCACATAAGACATCTAACTTCACCCTGAACTGTCTTTTACCTTATAGTTTTGGGCTTCTAAATCTTGTAAAAACCTCTCTAACATCACTTAGATCAGATATTTTCTTTATGTACTATACTTTATCATGCCGTTCAATTACGGAGACTAAAATGAGCAGCCAGAGTTCTTGTTCAAAGCATCATTCTCTTTCAGCCATGCTATGGTAAATCACTCTTTCTTTTTTTAACTTTTTAATTCACTTTCCAAAGTTTAAACCAGAAATAGGAGATTTTTGTACTATACCTAGCAGTCTTTCACAGCTTCCCACTTATTTCAATTCTCAAAGTAGAAGGATTGACCTGTAATTGTCATTATTATTACCATTATTAGTCTTTCATAAGTACAATTTATATCCTGCTGATTCCTTTCACCTCTTGTTAGTTGGATAGATGTGATCTTTTGCGAGTAGACTTTTATTATAGTCTTCACGGTTCTTATTTTCCATATTTACTTTTCCCAATTATTTGAATAACACTTCTTGTGTACCATAATTTAATAATTGTTGTTAAACTGTTATTATTGTGACTTTCTACAGTAAAGACATTTTTAAGAAGCATGTTAAAAGCATAAAGTATGTGAGCTGAAGAAAGGAAAAATGCTATACCTCGTAAATATTTGCTCCTACTACATACTCACAAAAATAAAAAATTTTAAAAAATTTAAATACCATAAAAACAAGAAAGATATATGAAAAGAAATAAGCAAAGTTTAGTTAGCTGAACTGTGTTCTCTTCTTTAGGACATATCATATCTTTCTTATGAGCCCTGCCATGACCTAAATTCTTTTTGGTCTTTGTTCATCTGAGATGGGGGAGGAAAAAATGTTACGTATTCCATTACCTTCTCACCATGAATCTGGGCACTGGTTTTTATTCTACATTTTGACTACTATCCTCAGAGAATTTCTTTGTTTCCTGTGATAGCAATGATTACTCTCTTTTGAGAGTTGTGATCCAAGGTTAAAGCTGATTATTCCCCAACCTTCTTCAGTGGTTTTTGTTAAATGGCACCTGTCTGTGCTTAAATATTAGGTAGAAGAGCTATTAGGAAGGAGAGCCAGAAGGATGGCAGACATAAATATCTTTTTCTGTGTTGCTGGGACAAGGTGACCTGGAAGACAGTCACTGTATTAATGTTAATGAGTATAAACAAGCCCTGCAGCAAGACTCAAATAGTAGAGTCCAAATCATAATGTTTAGTTCGAAGCATACCAGGCTCTGTGGTTGGAATACAGAGATGAATGAGATGCTCTGTCCCCAAGAAGCTCATTGTCTAGCTTCTTTTTCCCTATGAGGATAAGAAACCCCTATAAAACTGGGGCATCGCTATTAGAATAATGTAGAGTACTCCTCAGGGAGGGTCAGTTAGCATTTCTCGGGTGAGAAAAGTTAGACTTTGTGTGGCATAGAATTTGTGGAAAAAATGAGATGAATAGCAAATCATACTGTTTAGTCTCAACCTTTTATTATTAGACTTATCAAATAACTGGTAAGCCACTGCCGTCTTTATTTCTTTGCCACTTCATTATTTAATGTCTTAGGATCATCCAGCCAGATCACTCCTCTGAAATTACATCCTGATCACTTAACTGAAACTACATCCTAAAAGAACATAATTCTTTGAGTATTAATTTAACCGTATAATGTACGCAGAACAGCAAGAAAATTAATAGAATGGATTTGGAATTAGGCAGACCTAAGTTAAACTCCTGCTTCTATTATTTACTAACTAGCCCTGGAAACTTTGAGAAATCATTTTTAAAACTTCACTTGTGAAAGGGACAATAAAACCTATCTAATAAGATTATCATAAAGATCAACTGACATAAAATATGTAAAGCACCTAGCACAAAGCAAGGCACATAGTTCATGCTCAATGATTATTCTTATTATTTTAAAAAGGCTTTTCATATGTGTTTATTTCTCCTATATTTCTATGTCATGTGAAATATGTCAACATCTCGTACTTATGAAAAATGTTCTCATTCTTCTTCCGGGACAAAACCTTAAATAACCCTTAATGTCCAATTCTTGGACTTCTATTCTTTATCATATAAGAAGCTGTTATCACTGTGCCCATAGGGATGAAGAGAAGAACCCAGCAAAAAAGAGATTTATACCGCTTTGAGAGAAGAAGTAACCCTCAGTGTAGGGACATAGCCAACCCAAAGTAGCCTTGTAAGAGAGACAGTAATCAGTGATACCCCGACCTCTCTCTCCTCCTATTCATTCTCTGATTTACTGCTGAAGCTCCCTTTTGGCTGAACACAATCACAGACAGAGAGGATAGGAGCCCATGGATATAGTCCTTACAAGTCAACCTCCTCCCAGAATAAAGAACAAAGCAGAGATGACAAAGCAGAGAAGAGTGGCGAGTAGATAAGGAGAGGCAAATCGAAGGTGTCTGGCAGGGGCATATAGAAACGAATCTACAGAACATGTGTGTCTTCATCCACTAGGGCTGCTCTAACAAAATACCCTGGACTGGCGGCTTAAACAACAGATTTTATGTCTCACAGTTTGAAGGGCTGGGAAGTCTGCGATCAGGGTGCTGACAGATTTGATGTTTGGGGGAGGGGCCTCTTTTTGGTTTGTAGACAGCTGTCTCCTTTTATCCTCACATGGCCAAGAGACAGCATGTCTTTCCTTATAAGGGCCCTAATCCCAGTCATGAAAGTTCCACCCCTGTAAGCTAATTACCTCCCCCAAGGCCCCACTTCCAAACACCATCACATTGGAAATTTGGTTTTGATATATGAATTTGGAGAGTGAGAGGGATGCAATGGTCATTTATGACAATCTTTAAGATCTTTATGAAAAAATGAATACATTCTAAACACAGAGCAATACCATGTTTATGGGTAAGTAGACTCAATATTCTTATAATGTCAATTGCCCACAAATTAATCTATAAATTCAATGCAGTTTTTTTAAATACCAAGAGTATTTCACAGGACTTTATAAGTTGATTCTAAGCTGTGTAATGAAAAACCAAACAAAACAAATGACCAATGCGAAGACCATTTTGAAGAACAAAGTACAAGACACTTAGCCTAAATTCTCAAGTCTTATTATAAATATATGAGAATTAAGACATTACTAAAAAATCAGAACAAAAAGCCCCCATAAATTCACACATATATGGAAACCTAATATATAATACAGGTCACATCATAGGTCAGTGGATAGAAGATAGATTTTAATAAATGATGCAGAAAAAATATATTATTCATTTAGGGGAAATTTTTTGACTCCCTACCTCACAGTATACATAAAATCAATTTTAGGTGAATTAAAAACCTAAATGTAAGGGGGAAAATATAAATGCTTTGAAGTAAATGTAAGACAACATCCTATGATTTTGACATAAGGAAAAATTTTGTAAACAACGTGCAAAAAATATTATAGTCTTTGATAGGAAAGATTCCTCAAATAAGGCACAAAAGCATTAATCATAAAGGAAAAGAAGCATTATCTGGTTACATTTAATTTAGAACATCTGGCCAGGTACAGTGGCTCATGCCTATAATCCCAGCACTCTGAGAGGCCTAGGTAGGAGGATTGTTTAAGGCCAGGAGTTTGAGACCAACCCGGGCAAGACAGTGAGACCCTGTCCCTACAAAAAATTTTAAAAATTAGCTAGACATTGTGGTGCATGCCTGTGGTCCCAGATACTCAGGAGGCTGAGGTGGGAGAATCACCTGAGCCCAGGAGTTCCAGGCTGCAGTAAGCTATGATCATGCCACTGGACTCTAGCCTGGGCAAGTGAGATACTGTCTCAGACAAAAACACTTAAGCATGATAAAGAGAATGAAAAGACAAGCTACAAATTAGGCAAAGAAATTTGTCAAATATTGACAAGGAACCAATATAAAGAATATATAAAGAACTATAAAACAATAGAACAAGATATATGGCCTACTAGAAAAATGGGCAGATGACTAGAAAAGGGACTTTACAAACGAGGAAATTAAAAGCTAACGCAAACAAGATGTTCAACTTGACAAGTAACCAGAGAGATGCAAATTAAAACCTCAAATCAAATATAGTTAACATTGGAGTCTCCTATCCATATTAGTAGATGTATTAATTGATACAATTTCATTTGAAAAGAGGTTAGCAGTACTTAGTAGAGCTGAATACACTCATACTTTTATCCTCATTTATATTCCTGGGTGTGTGCTCTAGAAGGATTCTTGTGCATGTACCCTAAGAATCATACATTGGAACATTCATGGCAGCTTGGTTTGTCATATGGAAAAGCTGAAGATAACTAAGATATGCATTACAGCAGAAAGGGTAGTGACATACTCATACAATGGAACCCCATACAGAAGCCAAAATGGACATCTGGCAACATGTGGGAATCTCACAAAATATTGTGATGAAAGTAAATAGAAACAGAATATATACATTAAGATTCTATTATACACAGTTCAAAAACAGATACAATTGGTCATTTAGGGATGCATACACAGGTTGAGTAAATATTAAAATGAAGCAAGAAAATGATTATCATTGAAGTAAGTGTAGTTATTTCCATGGAAAGGGAAGGAGCCATGTTCAGGAAAAGGCAAAAAGGAGCTTCCAATTATTGACAGTGTTTTATTTTGTAATGGAAACAGTACATACTTAATGTATACTTTGTTGTTTCTATTTATATCGTGTGTATACATTTCATACATTCTTATATATATATTTCACAATTTAAAAAAAGAACGAAAACCATAGGTTCTCTCTTTATTAAAATAAGTTTTCATGTGATATACTATCAGCCCGCTTAAATAAATACATTCAAACCCATTTCTTAAATTCAAAAACGATAGAGAAGAGGAACACAGGAAAACAAATGTATTTATTTACACACAAGAAAATATGTGTATATTCCTTATAAAGGAGAATACTGATCAATTCAATTACATTAAAATTAAAATATACTGTATCTCAAATATATATAAACTTTTATCTATATATAAAATATAGACTATAAATATAGCTTTTATCTATATTATATATGACATGTATGTTGTTTTTATACTCAGGAATACTATTTAGAGTTAGCATTTACTACACAACTTAGCAGTGATTCATGTTTGGATATACAATATACACTATTCATATATTATTTCTAATTCTCCAACAACTGAAAGTTAGATATCACTATCCTCATTTTTCAAATGTAGAAACTGAGAACCTGATATGTTAACCAATTGAGACCTGATAAGTTAACCAACTTGCCTCCAAATAATCCAGCCATTTAGGGGTAGAGCCAGCTAACAGGTACAGAGCCATTTGAATTGCGATCCTTCTGCCTCCCAAATTGGCATGCTTTCTTTCATGTTACTAGACAGTCCTTTTCTCCACTCTTCTGTAGTCTTTGGGCACACTTGTTTCACGTGTTATCTGAGGAAACTTTCTGACCCCCTATTAAGAAGTGACACCGAAGCTATGAACACTGGAATAAGTCACTTATTCCAGAACTCAGTTTCTTATGTTCATAATGAAGGGTGTAGCAATAGTTCCTTTAAGCACTAAAAGTCTGTGTTATTTATCCATGAAAATATAAAACTGCCATTCACCTCTTGATTAGTGGTGTTCCTTTTCTGGATAATGGCAGAAAACTGAAAGTGAGGTTAAACTAGAAGAAAAGAAAATCATAAATACAAGCAGATCCTAACAGCAGGAGGCCATTTTTTTCTAACACCTGTTTGTTTGTTATGATAACTTCTCTCTAAATCAAGGTAATTGTGAGAAGTACTGAATAAATTATAAATAAATAAGTTCTGAATTATGTGATATGTTTGATAAAATGTCTTATTTTCAAACCTGATTCAGAATTATTGAATCAAGCTACAAGTGAGTTGCTTTTGTGGTCCAACTCTAAATGAATAGTACAGAATGATTTCTGCTTAATATATCAGTTACTAAATCCTAAATGGTAATTCAAAAGTGCTTATGGATGCTTTAAACATTTATTTTCTTAAGAAATAAAAATAATCTTCTTGTCACTTGTTTAAACTCTTGACTTGCTGAAAAAGGAAAGGCTTACCAAGTGAGCACTATCACACTTCAACTTAGGCTTCCTCTGAATACTGACAAATTTTCAAATCAGTTTGGGGTGAATTAATTGTTCTCTCTGATACTACCTTTAATATACTACAAAGGACATTCAGCTTGAAACTTATGAATGCCTGAGCATTGTATATAGAACAGATGAAATTAGAAATTATTACAGTAATGTTGAGTGGATGCTCCCATTATAAAATTCATTGCTTTAAAATATTTTAATCTCAGCCAGGTGCGATGGCTCACACCTATAATCCCAGCACTTTGGGAAGCTGAGGTGGGCAGATCATGAGGTCAGAAGTTCAAGACCAGTCTGGCCAACATGGTGAAACCTTGTCTGTACTAAAAATACAAAAATTAGCTGAGCATGGTAGCGCAGTGTAGTCCCAGCTACTCAGGAGGCTGAGGCAGTAGAATCACTTGAACCCAGAAGGCAGAAGTTGCAGTGAGCCAAGGTTGTGCCACTGCACTCCAGCCTGGGCAAAAGAGCAAAACTGTCTCAAAAAAGTAAAAGAAAAAAATTAAATCTCAGATTTAGCATGATTTAATTTATGGCTACATATAGTCTACTAGTGGTTCTCAAGCAGGGTTGATGTTGCCCTCTAGGGGACATTTGGCAAAGTCTGGAGACATTTTAATTTGTCACACTTCAGGGAGGAGGTGGAGTAGAGGTACCAGCATTTAATGGGTAGAGAAGCCAGGCATGCTTCTAAACAGCCTACAATGCATAGGACTATCCCACGTCAAAGAATTATCCAGCCCCACACCAAAATAATACTACCAACGTTGAGAGATCGTCTTCTAGCACTAAAGAAATTTAGCAACAGCTTTAATGGACTTAATAAAGGTTTTTGTCTTTACAAGGTTAGGATTAAAATAGATAAGATAGAAACAGCATGTACTGCACACACAGGTATATCTATACGTATATATTCATACTAAATAAAAATGTATGAAATGTGCTTATAAAATAATATGACTACTTTGTTAGGATGTGAAGTTAATTGCTAACATTTAGAAATGTTTTACTGTTTATAAAGTACTTTCTCAATACTCTCTTCCTGGCAATATTATCTAAACCTGTAGCCCTGATTTTCATCTCTATGGTTGCGATTTTCAAATGTTTACCACTAGGCCAGATTTCAATGTTACTACACCCTGCTGATTTTCTGTCTTCAGTATTCCTCCATCACTCCCTCTGCATTATTTGGCCCTCATTCTTGTTTTCATGGATGACTGTGTGACCTCATTGTGCAAGATCACACTATCCTGTGGGTGTAAAATAAGGAAATCCCTTTTTCTTATGGCACAAACTATAATGGCGTCAACCCTGATTAACTTCCAGAAAGCCCTCATCAGATGACTCACCAGCTGCTTCTGAGAACTCTCAGTTTCCACCATATGGTCTCTTTAGCAGGTCTCCAGGGGCCATATGCCCTCTAAGGCTCTAAGGCTGCATGTCGTTCTGTAAGACCACAGTGACAGCTCAGTTGAGTGTGGCTTTCCACAGATGACTTTTGTTACCAACAAGTATACTGTTCTCTCCTTTGCATTTCTTTCCGAAAATGGGCTAGGCCTTTCCTAAATTCCCCACGGTATAACCGAGTCCAGACTATAACTTTTGACACAACTTCACTGCAGGTTTAGGAATTAAAAAAAGGAAGCAGAGTGAGGTAGTTACTTACAACCTGCACAGGCCCAGACCCATGCAAAGGTCCCAGAGATCCTGTTCTTAGCCAATATCCACCTGTCCAGGGGTGGCTTCCCCTCAGGAAATGCCCCAGGACTCTCCATGCCTTTGAATTTATTCCAAACTGACTCTAGCACCAGAAACAGGAGGAAGTTTTCCCCTTACCCAGTTAAAACCTGCCAGTCTTCATTCTCAGTATGACTGACATTCCTTGCAGACAAAAACCTCAATCCCCCATTCCCTCCCCCTCACCCCCCCATCCAAATAGGGATATGATCCAGTTCCCAAAGATAATTACATCAAAATACATTGGCCAATATCAGTTCATTCCCTAAAGTGTGAGTAACTTCATTTTAAATCCCCTCTTATATGGGACATCAATAGCTCAGTGGAAGTTGGCCTGAACCAGTCTCATTCTAGTCCATTTTCAGTCACTCCTCATGAAGAGTTTAAAGTCTTGGTGTCAGTCTCACAAAGCATCACCTTGTTTGAGAGTGGTGACTATGCAACTCATCTCCTTCCTCCAGTCTGGCTTCATTGAGTCCACACTTGCGCTGCTGCCAATGTTCGTCAGAAATACAAATCCAGTCAGTCACTTTTGTACTTAAGACCCCATAGTAGTTCCATACAGCCTTCATGAATGCCCTCTTGCCCATTTCTTTAGTTCCCTCGCTTCTCTTTCCCCCACTCACACTAGCTTAAGTCCAGACTTAAGTTCAGGATTACTACAAATTTCTGAACATGGTTCTCTCTCATGCCGCTGCCATTGCTGTTGTCTAGACCAAGAATTCCTTTCATCCCTTTATCAGTCAGCCATATCTTATTCATGCTTCAAGACACATGAATAAGATATCAGTAGCACCTCCTCCAGGAATTGGATCATTTCCTTATCCCCAGGCTTGAGTTAGGAACACCTTCTCTCTGGTGTGGAGCACAGGGTACTTATCTCTGGCACAAGTCTTATCACACTGGACTGAAATTCTTTGTCACTTCCATGAGCATGGGAGCTCCCTAAAAGCAGAGACAATGTTGTTGCCCTCTATATTCCCAGATACCTGGCATAGGACTTGCAATACACTAAATTCTCAGGAAAATTTAATGAATGTTGATTCTTTCTCATTTGGTCCTCCTAACAACACTGGAACACTAACATTATTTCCAACAGTACCTGTGGAAAGCAGTTATTCCATTTAACTTAACTTAAAACTAAGAATAAAACAACCATGAGGGCTATAGTAAATATAGAAATATATATAATTCACAAAGAGGAGAGGAGAAAGAGTAAAAAGGTGGGAGGTATGTAACATGTTGATTTTCTCTAAGTTATAGCTGAGGTTACAAAGTTAGGTTTTAAAGCTGACAGATCAAGTGATAAATATAGAACCACATTTCAAGATATAGAAGTAAACATTAGAAGAATATAAAAAATACAGTTTAATCTAACTCAGGTTTTAGAGGGCAGAGAATAGAAATAAAAAGGACCTATTGTTCATAGTGGGGAAGTATATGTATATGCATAGTATGTATATTGAAAAGAAATAGAGAATAATTTTTTTTTTTTTTTTTGAGACAGAGTTTTGCTCTTGTTGCCCAGGCTGGAGTGCAATGGCACAATCTCGGCTCACTGTAACCTCCGCCTCCTGGGTTTAAGTGATTCTCCTGCCTCAGCCTCCCCAGTAGCTGGGATTACAGGCATATGCCACCACGCCCGGCTAATTTTTATTTTAAGTAGAGATGGGGTTTCTCCATGTTGGTCAGGCTGATCTCGAACTCCTGATCTCAGGTGATCCGCCCACCTTGGCCTCCAAAAGTGCTGGGATTACAGGCATGAGCCACCAAGCCCGGCCAGAATAAAATAGTTTATAGAAAGTTATGGGCCAGGCATGGTGGCTCACATCTGTAATCCCAGCCCTTTGTGAGGCTCAGGTGAATGGATCACTTGAGGTCAGGAGTTTGAGACCAGCCTGGCCAACATGGTAAAACCTTGTCTCTACTAAAAATGAAAGAAAAAAAAATTAGCTGGTTGGGGTGGCACTCACCTACAGTCACAGCTACTCGGGAGGCTTAGGTGAGGATTGCTTGAGCCCAGAAGGTCAAGGCTGCACTGAGCCATGATCACTCCTCTGCACTCCAGCCTGGGTGACAGAGGGAGACTGTGTCTCAACAACAACAAAAAAAAAAAAGAAAAGAAAGAAAAAGAAAAAAAGAAAAGGAAAAGGAAAAGAGAAGAAAGAAAAAGAAAGTTATGGTAACATCTAGCCTAAAAACAACATAGAATGCAATTTTTTACATTTTTAGAAGGAATACATATAAATATAAAATACAAACATAAAAAAGATATCAATCACATAATAAATGATAAAAACCAAGAAATGTAAAATGGATGTCTGTTATATCAATACATTTGCCTATGAAAACAAAATGGCTTTCAGAAGAATTATGCCACAAAATCTAATTAAATGTTATGCATAAGACATATTCCTAATACAGAGTACTTAGAAAAGTTGAAAACTGAAAAGTAAAGAAACAAGTCATGAAATGAAATGAAACACAAATAATTCATATTGAGAAAATATTTACTACAAAATACTAAGAAAACGATTGAATGTAAGCTCAATAGAAAAATGGTCAAGAAACTTCACCAGAGACACTTAGGATACATTTTGACCAGATGTCAAAGAAGACGATATCTTTTCATAAACACATGCAAAGGTGCTCTACCTCATTATGAATCAGGAAAATACAAATTAAAGCCACTAGAAACCCACTACAATGGCCACATATAAAAAAGACTAAAAATACCAAGTGTTGGCAAGAATATGAAAATTCAAGAACTCTCATAAACTGCTGGTGGAGATGTAAGTGGAGAGCCACTTTGGGAAACAGTTTGGTATTTTGCTATAAATTTGTAGAATGTGTTCTCTTTAAGGCACCAATTTAATTCTAGATATATAGGCAACAAAAATGTAGGCACATGTGTATCAACAGGCATTATCACTGACCAAAACCAGAAAAAAGCAAATGTTCATCAAGTGTAGTGATATATTCGTAGAATGTAAAATACAACAGTGCAAATAAATAAAATGTAATGTACACAATGATACAGATGAAGCTCGTAAACATAATTTTGAGCTAGATAGAAAGACCACACGGTGTATAATTCCATTTATACAAACTTCAAAAACAAGCAAAATTAAACTCCAGTGTAAACAGATGCACATTTTTGTGGTGAAAGATTAAAAAAGGACTAGGCATGGTGGCTCACACCTAAAATCCCAGCTACTTGGGAGGCTGAGATGGAGAGTCGCTTGAGCCCAGGAGTTTGAGGCAGCAGTGAGCTATGATGGTGCCAGTGCACTCCAAGCTGGGTGACAGACTAAGACCCTGTCTCTAAAATAAAAATTAAAATTAAAAATAGAGAATAAACAGAACAACGAAGTGACTACATATTACCCATAAGTACCAGGAAGGAACTACACTTAAGAAGAAAGAGGAAGCTGTGGCTGGGGATGTGGCTGGGGATAGGGATGTTTCTGAGCCCTACCAATATTCTACTTCTTGACCTGCATTGGTGATTATATGGTGTTCCTATTATAGTAATTCTTTAAACTGGATTTTAATGCAATTTTTATAATGCGTTTTCATTTAACAGTAAAAAAAAATTTTTTTTACGAGAGGGGAGTCTCTCTCTGTAGCCCAGGCTGGAGTGCAGTGGCCCTATCTCAGCTCACTGCAACCTCCATTTCCCAGGTCCCGGTTCAAGCAATTCTCCTGCTTCAGCCTCCTGAGTAACTGGGATTACAGGAGTGCGCCACTGTGCCCAGCTAATTTTTGTATTTTTAGTAGAGACGGAGTTTCACCATGTTGGCCAGGCTGGTCTTGAACTCCTGACCTCGTGATCCCAAAGTTCTGGGATTACAGGTGTGAGCCACCATGCCCGGCCAAAAACATTTTTGAAAAAGTAAAATATAACAGCCTCTAAAAACTTCTGACTTTTTAAACTTGGAAAGATGTTCAAGAATTTTTAGTGTGAGAACGTACTTATTGTAGAAATCTTTTGAAAATCAAAGATACAAAAGACGTTGCAATGATAAAAATCAACCAAGTACATATATCTGTGCATAAAAATTTTATCAAAGTCATTCATTTAGCAAATTCACTTCTCCCATTCTCCCAAAGGCTATTAGTCTTAATGCTCTTTTTCATAGTGTTACTATACCTTTGCTTTAAGATAATTTATGCTTCATTCACTCAAAGCTAACTTTTAAATTTTAAACAACAAATCCACAGGTCATAAAAAGGGCACATTCTAAGATGAAAAAGCATTCCAGAGTTTGGTGGCATTATTTCAGAGTTTAATAAAGAGTTTAAAACATATAATTTTGTAAAACTTCTATTAACTTGATATTAACTATTTCTAGAACAAAATGCAAAATGCGAAACATTTACTCTTGAGTTTCTAATAGTCATTGGGTAGGCAAGTGTCAAGAAAAGAGAAATGATTAATATTAGACTAAACCAGGGACAATTTTGTCCTCCAGGAGACATTTGGCAATGTCTGGAGACATTTATGTTTGCCACAATGAAGAAGGGGTAGTATTAATGGCATACAGTGGATAAAGGGCAGGGATGCTGTTAAATATTCTACATTGCATAGGACAGGCCCTGTAAAAGAAATCAATGACACTTCTTAAAGCACGGCAAGGAGGACTTTATTCAAGATCATTGCCATAGGGATAGGGACCACTGCAATAAGATTTCACAGTTGGGGAGAGAGATTGTGCTCAACTCTGTATACAGCATGGGGCATGTGGGAATTTATAGACAAGGAACAGGGGTAGGATAAGTGAATAGAAAACTGCTAAGAGGAAGCATCAAGGATAAGGAGGACTTTGGCTGACACAACCGAGCAGGATTCTTGCTGATGACAGACTAGGGTTATGAGATTTCATCTAAGGGATGTTGGAGGATGAGGAACATATCGATAGTGATCATATATCAAGGATTCAGGTGGTGGGGGCAGTCACTAAACCGACGAAAATGTTTGTTGCTAAGTCTGATTTTACAAGAAAGTATACAGACAGGCCTAGAAGAAGATTCAGGAGGCTGGATAAAGTTTCGTCAAGCAAAGAATTTTTATCACCCTCCATAAGAAGGAAGTATCTGTCCCAATATGTAAATAGTGCCCAGGATGAAAAACCCAAATAAATGAATCAAGAGACAGGAGTTATCACATAGAGACAGGAATTATCACACTTTCTTGTTAAGCAAAAAAGCAGATTATAAAAGATTAAAATTAGTGTGATTCCCGTTTTGTAAAAAACTCCAAACAACTGTGTAATGTGTGTGTATATATATGTATTCACAAAAATGTTAACAACTGTTGGCTTGGAATGATGAAATCATGGATGAATTTTATTTACTTTTGCTTTATTTTGTTCATCTGTAATTTCTTATTTTTCTATAGTTAATTACATTACTTGAACAATAAGAAAAATACAGTTTGATTTCTACCAAAGATGGAACATTGGCTGCGGCATCAGTAAGAGCAGGGTTTGAACACTAGTTGTTTCTCTCACATTTTAACCTTCTTAGATAATTGTCTTGTTGGTAAATGGGGAAATGATACTTCACAGACTTGCTCCTTTTCTCCTATATAGTTTAAATACAACTATATACATATATATACATACACACATCACTGTAATAGAAAATAAATTGAATAAATTTATTTTACAAATGTCTTTAATGTTTGAGAAAAGTGTATTTATTTACAGGGTAAGAAGATTGATGAAAATGTGTGAGGATTCTGAAGGGGATCTCTAGGCATTTTCAAAGACTGGAGCCTCCCATTTACCCCTATTTCACTTAAAAACTGATTCAACAATGATTTTTTGTTTGTTTGTTTTGCCAGGCATTGAGCTAAGTACAAGAACAAATGAAGAAAAAAATTTTAAAAACTCAATCTCTATCCTCAAAGAAGTCTAATTAATAAGTGGAGAATGACACAACCAACCAGGCATAATGCAATGTATTAAATACTATCATAGACATATTCACAAAATATTATGGGAACAAACAGCAGGAACTGAGTGTCTTACTAGTATCCTTTAGTACAATACTATACTCATGTTATCATTATAATTCAATCTCTTTTTTGGTTCTGAAATAAAATAGGTTAAGCACCTTTCTAATCATAAACAGGAAAGAGGAGAAAAAAAGTAATGAATATGAATATATAGAAGGTGCCTAAAGTAGAATCACAGTGCTGTGAACAGTAACAAGCAGAAGTTAAAGGATAAGCTATGTACAAAATCTCCCTGAAGGCAGGAAGGCAGGTGGTGGAGTGAAGTTGAGTCAGCCTCCGTCCTGTTACCATCAGATGGTTCTCAAATGCCTGGCTGGCATCTGGACTCGGGAATAGCAGATGAAAGGACACGGAGTGGGAAGAAAAGGAATCAGTATGGGATCAGCAAATTATACCTTGGATTGGGATAGGATTCTTCTAATTCAAAAACGTGCCTATATTCAATAATTTGTAACTATTTAGAGTAATGGTAGTCTTCTCTACTATCAGGAAGTGATTAAGGAGTAAACATGTTCTGGAGGTAGGGAGATTCTTGGGATAACAGAAATGCGTGTGCTGAGTAAGAACACAATTGCTTCAGAATATGCAATGCTTTCAACGCTGAATACAGGGTTCCAAATGGAGTCAACATCAACTAAAGAATATAGCGAAAGGGTGCAGCAGAGTGTAAGCTGGAATTAAATGTGGTCCTTGGTTTGACAGAGAACACCTCAAGCAAGTTTGTTGTTTATATCTGATTTAGAAGGCAAAGAGAAACCATAAAAGGAGTTAGGAAGAACCTGCATGGTGGAGTATAACAGATATAACAACAGGACTATTCGGGCCAAAATTAGGTACCAGGAGGGGGACAGAGCTGAGAGAAGGGGAAGAGAATAAGGCATTGAGTGGCGTTCCATTACTGGTGTGTGCCAAATACCAGTTTGAGTATAGGGACTCAAGCTGGAAGGAAACAGCTTGAGTCCTTATGCTATTCCCTAGGCCTGAAACACAATTCGAGTCCAGCTGGTTCGGCCCCATCTGTCAGGTCACAGCTGCAACGTTACTTCCTCAGGGGAAGCCTTTCCTTTTTCCTCTTCCCCACCTCTACCCCTCCCCAAAGGGGTCTCCCGCCATAGGCTCTTAAAGTTGTAATTAAAAAACGTGTTTTGTAGTTAACTAGAGTCTGTCTCCACTTCCAGACTCCAACCAACCTCTCATCCTCAATGTCTTCAGAAGGTCAGTGACCCTGGCAGTTTTACTGACCAAAGGGTGGGGGCCCCTCCAGCACCTTGCAGTATTGATAGGAAAGTCAACGAGTAGCGAATGAATGCAGGAATGAGCTCGTGTTAAGCTGTTAATATTGCCAGGCCCACAGGAAGCACCCAGTAAGCAGCAATGATTGGTGTTGTCTTATCATTTAATTCTTACAAAACCACAGCAAGGATTCAACCCCAAAATTGCGGTCTAGAAAACCGAGGAAAGTGACGCAACCCGCAGAAGGTCTGGCGGCACAAGAGCCGCAGCGCCGGGCCTGGGAGCCAGCCCGGTCCACTTCCCCGGCGGATTCTTCTCGGTTCCCCCGCCGGCCGTCCCAGGTGAAGCGCCTTTCTGCCGTCAGAAGGAGGCTCCCGGCGGGAAACAGCGTCGAGGACGACCCAGGGCCAGCACGGAAATGCCAGAGACCGCGTCAGCCCAGCAGGCTGGAACCCCGCTCCTCGCCGCAGACGTCGTTCCGCCAGAGGGCTGCACTCAGCGTGGGGAATCAGGTGCCGGCTACTGGAACGTAGGAGACCGCGCGGGACCAGAGAAGCGGCTCCAGATACTCCGTGTTTTTCCAACCCGGCACCGCGGCCTGGGGCCGCACTAGATCACCGAAGGTCCTCTTCTCGGTGGTTGGGGCTGGGCCGCCCCTCGCCGGGAGCAGCCCACCTCTGGGCTGGGCGGGGCCTGGGCGAGGCGTAGGCCTTGCCGTAATCTTCAATCAGCGAGAAGGGCAGGAGCTGGGAGAAGGCGCGAAGGCGGGGATGCACGCACTGGCTGCTCCGGGAAAAAACTCAGCCAGCAACTCCATCAGCTTTTGCGAAAAATTCGACCCTCCTTTGCAGCATGGCGAAAGAAAATAAATACCGTTTCTTAGTGTTTTATTTTCAGCTGATTTCTTGTTTCTTTGGTTTTGATTCTGATTCTTGCTATAGAAGACTTCAGGTGGTGGAAGCCAAGGGAAGGAACTCCTGAACGCAATTTCCTAACCTTTGGGCAGAGTGTGGGGTGTGGGGGACTCCCCGACTTCCTTTTCTTTTTCCCTCCATACAGACCTAAAAGCCTTTGAAAATGATCTAACACTAGCTCTATTATCTGCACTGTAGCCTACTCAGCTAATTAATTCAGAAATTTATAATTTATAATTACACAACAAAAGAGAAAAAAGAAAAAGTTAAACCATTGAAACTACAAGCATTAAAAATGAACAGTTCTTAGGGCCGAAAATCTCTGAATGTGAGTGTGACAGAGATCCCACTTGAAACCTCTGTATGAGGTAAACGGAAATGGCAAGAGAAAATGAACTCACTGGTATGTATATTTCTAAATATACTACTATCAACTAAAAAATAAACTTTAATGACTAGGTTTATTGAAGAGGCATGCAATAATTCTTAAATGTTCTGCAATTAAAAGTTTCTACGTCATGAGGCAGTTTAGAAGATTACAGCAAAATGGTGAAGTATGACTTCTTCATATGCTTATTCTTCATTCAGAAGCCTTTTGCAGGTTCCCCGAGCGTAAAAAGAAGCCTAATTTCACTTATTTTGAAGAGTACTCTGATAAATATCAATACCGAAATCAAATGTTTCTTTGTGTTTAGACAGTTATAGGTAGAAAATTCTTGCATGGGCTAGCAAAGAAGTATGGATAATTTAAGCAGAAAAAAAAAAAAAAAGGTGATGCCCCTGGCTGGTGAAGAACCCCAAGGAATTCAGTTTCAGTTGGAAAATTTTAGAGCTATTTCGCAATACTTAGTAACGAGCTTATTGTATTATTCATTTTAGAAATCTGCTTTGGCTATCTTTTTTTTTTTTTAAGACAGGGTTTCACCATGTTGGCCAGGATGGTCTCTATCTCTTGACCTCGTGATCTGCCCGCCTCGGCCTCCCAAAGTGCTGAGATTACAGGCGTGAGCCACCGCACCCGGCCAACTAAAGTTTATTTTAAAAAGGATTTACAAAAGGATTTCTTCAAATCTGTTATTTTAACCTTTTTGGCATTTGGATTCTACTAGGAATCAAAAGAGTGCTGTTGAAGTAACAATAGCTAATGTTTACCAAACTCTTACCATTCTAAACCCTTTATACATATTAGTGTACTTATTTTGAAGACAAACCTTCAGATTTGTTTGTATTATTATCCTCATTTTACAGATGAGGAAAGCTGAAGCATACAGGTTATATAACCAGAGTAGGATTATCCAGGTAGCGAGTGACTGAGCTATGACTTGAACCAGGCAGGGTTGCTCTAGAGCCAAAACTTTGAGTCTTAACCATTTCCCCCGGAAAGCTGTGTCTCCTATATGCTCATATAATTGTCCAATTTCCCATACAATTTTGAGGCACATGGATTCCGTTAAAACCAACTGTAAACTCCATGATAACCTGCTACAAATAGTGAGTACTTCTAGTACATTTAGAATATCTTTATGAAAATATAACTTAGAAACAATCTTTTAGAAAAAAATTAATAATGAAAGGGTGCTAAAGTTTTAAATACAAAACTCTATATAGAGGCTGGGTGCAGTAGCTCACACCTTTAATTCCAGCACTTTGGGAGGCTAAATTGGGCTGATCACTTGAGATCAGGAGTTTGAGACCACCCTGGCCAACACAGTGAAACCTCATCTTTACTAAAAATACAAAAAAAAAAAAAAATTAGCAGGGTGTGGTAGTGCACACCTGTAGTCCCAGCTACTTGGGTGGCTGAGGCAGGAGAATCGCTTGAACCCAGGAGGCAGAGGTTGCACTGAGCTGAGATTGTGCCACTGCACTCCAGCCTGGGTGACAGAGCGAGACTCCGTGTAAAAAAAAAAAGAAAAGAAAACTCTGTATAGAATCTCCACACTACCTGTTCCCTGTTAGAAAGCCATAAGCAGCCCTGTAGCTATTTGTAGCAAAAATCAATGGTAGAGATTAGCACCCATCCCTTGAGAAGGGCTTTTATGCCACTTCAACTATGTAGTTCCAGTGGAAACTGCCATGTTTTTGCATAATTCTGCCAACTGTTGATACTTGACTGATCTTGATTTGTTTCCTTCTTTCCTTCCTTCCTTCCTTTTTCTTTCCTTCTTACATTCCTTCTTCCTTTGTTTTCCTTTCCTTTCTTTTGTTTTCCTTTCCTTTCTGCTTCCTTTCCTTTTTCCTTTCTTTTCCTTTCCTTTCTTTTGTTTTCCTTTCCTTTCTGCATCCTTTCCTTTTTCCTTTCTTTTCCTTTTTCCTTTCCTTTTCTCTTTCCTTTCTTTTCCTGTTTCCTTTCTTTTCCTTTCCTTTCTTTTGACAGGGTTTTACTCTTGTCACCTAGGCTGTTGTGACTCGTGATCATAGCTCACTGCAGCTGCAACCTCCCAGGCTCAAGCAGTCCCTTGGCCTCAGCCTCCCTAGTAACTGGTACCATAGGGGTGCCCCACCACACCCTGCTAATTTTTGTATTTTTCAGTAGAGATGGGTTTCACCATGTTGCCCAGGCTGGTCATGAACATTTGGGCTCAAGCAATCCACCCACCTCAGCTTCCCAAAGCTCTGGGATTACAGCTGCTTATAGCTGTAATCGGGCCTGATCTTGATATTTGATATATGAAAGAGGAGTCAATCGGAGTCCTTCTCTTGAATTTTTCAAACTAGAATTGCTAAGATTTTTTCCCCTCTTCCATAGTAGTAGCTATGAATTATGAAGCTTGAATACTGTCAGTGCCACATAGAAGAAACTGTTCTACAGAGTTTTTTAGCATGTTTACGTGTACATGCATGTAACAGGAAGAATACGAAAAAGTAAAAATGAGGGATAAGGAAAAAAAATGGAGGAGAGAGAAAGTGAATCGTGGCTACTGCCTAGACCTTGGTTTTGTTGTTTCTGCATACCTATGTATCTCCTTCTAGCACTGTGGTTATTCACACTTATTCCAAATATATGACATCTTTCAAATACTTTGCCCTGTTTGCCTAAAGGTACTTAAGTTGGGTTTCTGGCATTTACACCAGAAAATTCCTAACACACACCTAAACTCAGCACACTGAAATTACTTACATAATTTCAATTATGAAATTATGTATTACACTATATAATTACTATTTTATTATCTTATTGTGATAGGCAGAATTTTAAGATGGCCCCCAAGAGACCCAGCATGGTAGCACTATGCTTATAATCCCAGCTACTCAGGAGGCTGAGGCAGGAGGATCGCTTGAGCCAAGGAGTTTCAGACCAGCCTCAGCAACACAGCAAGACCCCCATCTCAAAAAATAAGAAGAAAAAAGCCACACCACACATGTAAGACAGATCCCAAAATTCCTGCCCATTGACACACACATGTGGTATAATCTCCTCCACTTGAATATGGATGCAACTTGTGAATATGATGGGATTTCACTCCCATGATTACATTACTTTGTATGGCAAAGATTCAAAGCAGAGAATTGCTCACCTGCTTGCTTTGCAGAAGATGAAGGCCACAGCGAGTTCTATAGCTGCATGGGACTAAATTTTGCCAACAGCCTGAGTGAGTATGGAAGACCCAGAGTTTGGATGAGATCATAGCCTGAGTGGAACCCTTGATGGCAGCCTTGTGAGAACTATGCAGAGGGCCCAACCATGTGTTACCTGAACTGCTGACCTACAGAAATATGGGATAATAAATGAGTATTATTCTAAGCCACTAAGTTTGTGGTAATATGCTATGCAGCAAATATTATATATTCAGGGAAGAAAAATAGGACAAGTTTTGTCAAAGAAAATGCATGTTCTTCCATGAACATTAAAAGATCAAAAAAAAGGTACTTCAGCTCCCAAGATGTAAGTGTTGTGGGCTGAATTGTGTCCTCCCAAAATTCATATATTGAAGCTGAGTGCCTCAGAATGTGACTGTATTTGGAGATAGGGCTTTTAAAAAGGCGAGTAAGTTAAAATGAGACTGCTAGGGTGGTCTCTAATACACTAAGCCTCTAACATTGTCTGATTTTAGCTTGTGTGTGATAAATTTCCTTCAGTGACATGTTATCATCCCTTGACATTGTCTCTTGCAAGCATCATGCTGCTATGGTTTGGATGCTTGGTCTAATACTTCTGAACACATCTATTACATTCATTTCTTAGTTTTTCTGTTTTGCTTTGTTTTCATTTGTTTTCAATCTTAAAATATTATGTTTCATTTATATTAAAAATATTATTGAGCTGACCTTATGAGTATGAATAAATGCCTTGGTGTATGTATTAGTTAGCTGAGGCTGCAATAACAGAGTAGCACAGACTGTGTGACTTAAATAACAAATTTATTTTCTCATAGTTCTGGAGACTAGAAGTCTGTGATCAAGGTTTTGGAAAGATTGGTTTTCTCTGAGGCCTCTGGGCTTGCAGATGGGCACCTTCTCTGCGTCCTCAGATGATCTAAGCATCCCCAGATTCTGTGTTTCTCAGTTTCCTCTTCTTGTAAGGAAATCAGTCACAGGCTAACCATCTCATTTTAACTTAAATCACCTTTTCAAATGCCCTGTATCCAAATATAGTCACATTGTAAGGTAGGGAAATTAGGGCTTCAACATATGAATTGGGGGGAGTACAGTTTAGCCCATAACAGCATAACTTTTTGGGGATGGGGAGCATATTGTAATGCCAAGTTTCCATTCTTTCCAGAGCATGCTGTAGAAACCCTTTCTAAAGATTGCTTAAGAAATATTATGTTTTAATTTTATACATTGGACTCCAGAGTTCCCAATGATTATTTATAACTCTGAATTTTCAATATACCAAAATGAAAAGGTATCTGAATCTCTTCACATGCCAACCAGTTGGAGAGAAAGAGTGAGTCAAGTACAGACCCCTTTTCCTAAAATTTCATTATTTCTTTTAAAGATAGCCTGAGCTAAATTTATTTATTTTTATTTTTAAACAGACTTTTTAAAATACATTTTTTAAATTGTTCTTTATTGGAGATTGTTTCATGACCACAGATATTTTCACAAATACAATACTGCATTTCTGGAGGGAATGAGTAAAGATTCATACAGCAGGCAGAAAACCTGGGATATATTATGTAATTAATCATTGTTGGATTTAGTTGAATTAAATATACAATGTTTTTGGTAAAATTATGTTCATTTATAATAAAATCTATTATTTTCTAATAGCAAGGTTATTATGAAAACACTTCTTAATATATCCTGAGTTCCTTCTCTTCTCTCTCGATCCCTTGTTACCATGACAGGAATCACTATTACCTCTTTCTCAAGCACTTCAGCAGCCGCTTGATTTTTCCCCTCTTGCTATCCTACAATTTATTTTCCATGCAGCAACATGAATGATCTTTGTTGAAAAAGTAAAACTGAGCATGTTATTCGCCTGCTTAAAACTTTGTGCTGGCTTCTCATTGCAGTCAGAATATAACACAGAATCTTTCTCTTACGCATAAAGCCCTGAACAATCGCCAGCTTATCTGTCTGTTTCCTTTCTGGTTGGTTCATTAGCTCCAGTCATGCTGATCTTTCTGTGCCTGGAACACTCTGAATCATTCCCAACTCAGGGCATACATGGACTGTAATCTGTAACAGCGGTCTAGAACACTTTGCCCCAAAATTGGCTCTATCTTCAAGTCTTATTTCAAGTGTCACCTTCTGAAGAAATGGCTTCTTTCAGACTCCTCATCCAATGTTAGCAAGGACCCTCCCTGCACCTAGCAACACACAATGTTTCCCACATTACTTTGCTACATAGAATTTAGCACTGTCTGAAATGGCCTTACTTAACTATCTCTTTCCCTGCTGAAATGGAAAATGTACTGCTGGTATATGTTAGACAGTTAATATTAAAGTACAGCTTAGAAAATGAACAAAGATACAATGCAATATAGATTTCAAAGTATTTAAAAACAAAAGCCCATTAAATCCAATTAGAAAGTAATTCTTTCTCGAGTAAATGAAACACAATTCCTAAATAACAATGAAATTATAATGATGGAGAGAGAAGACTGGCAGAACATTTCTATCTTTCTTATTTGGAGAAAATCTCCCAGGTTAATATTTTATGATTAACTTTTTTTAAAATATAAAGAGTTTAGGGAACTTCATTTTTTATCACTTGTTTAATATCTTCTCATTGACAATCATGAAGTTACAAAGTAGACTATCAGTTTCAAGTAAGAACAAATTCAACTGATTTTCTTCAAAGTGACCACAGAAATAAAATGAAGTAAAAACAGAGTGAATAATCTCAGTTTCTTTCTCTCTTTCCTTCTTTCTTTCTTTCTTTTCTTTCTTTCTTTCTGATGGAGTCTTGCTCTGTCACCAGGCTGGAGTGCAGTGGTGCAATCTGGCTCACTGCAATCTCCGCCTCCCAGGTTCAAGCAATTCTCCTGCCTCAGCCTCCTGAGTAGCTGGGACTATAGGCGCTCGCCACCACATCCAGCTAATTTTTATATTTTTAGTAGAGTCAAGATTTCACCATGTTGGCCAGGATGGTCTCGATATCTTGACCTCCTGATCCACCTGCCTCAGCTTCCCAAAGTGCTTGGATTACAGGCATGAGCCACTGCACCTGGCCAGTCTTCTGATTTTAAAAGAAAACAGTAGTATAACAGTAGATATGGCAACAAAATGAAACAATAGAGTTGCTATTTCAACCAAATAAGATACATGATTTAGAATTTTTTTCAAATGATTTTTAACTTTCTATAACTGTGTATTTAGACAAATACGTATTCACACATCCACTCAAGACATTATCTACAGTTATAAAATACATGTTCCTTTCCAGCCCTGCCCTCATTAGATATGACCTCCCCAGGGTTAAGCCACCATGTGAGCAATTTGGGATCTGTAAGATGATGCCATCCATGGTACTTATTTGTTTCGATAAAGTTTTATTTCATTCCATGGTAACACACTGCATTATATCTAATCCATATGCAGTGTCTGCAAATATATACAGGTTTTTAGTTACAAACGGGACTAGAATATTAGGGTATATTTATCAAAGTGTATTTCTCTACAGGAAAGTAACAATGATTTACAGATATTTTCTGTGGGTTGCCTTTTCATTATCTTGACAGTATCTTTCACAGAGCAAAATCTTCTTTACATTTGATCAAGTCAAATTTACCAATTGTTTTCTTTTATGTATTGTGTTTTCGATGCTGTATTTAAGAACACTTTTCTTAACTGAAGAACACTTTATCATTTTATATTTTGCATTTAGGTCTGTGATTAATTTTTGAGTTAATTTTTACATAAGGTGTAAGAGATATGGGTCATGGTTCTACGTCAATGTCCAATTGCTCCAGTACTATTTTTTGAAAAAGATTGTCCTTTTTCCACTGAATTGTCTTTGCACCTTTGCCAATAATTTACTGACCATATTTGTGTAGGTATGTTTCTGGATTCTTCATTCTGTTCCATTGATCTGGTTGCCTATGTTTTTACCAATACCTCACTCTCTTAATTACTATAGCTTTATAATAAGTCTTGAAATCATGTTGAGTCCTTCAACTTTTCTTTCTTTTGAAAACAACAACCAAATTTAAAAAATAGGCAAAAGATTTGAACAGACACTTCACCAAATAATATACAGTTGATCCTTGAACAACATGGGTTTGAACTGCACAAATCCACTTACGTGCAGGTTTTTTTCAACCAAAGATGAAGTGAGGCCAGGCATGGTGGCTCACACCTGTAATCCCAGTGCTTTAGGAGGCTGAGGTGGGTGGGTCAGCTTGAGGTCAGGAGTTTGAGACCCATCTGGCCAACATGGTAAAACTCTGTCTCTATTAAAAAATACAAACATTAGCCTGGCATGGTAGCGGGGCACCTATAATTCCAGCTACTCGGGAGGCTGAGGCATGAGAAGAGCTTGAACCCAAGAGGTGGAGTTTACAGAGAGCTGAGATCGCACCACTGCACTCCAGCCTGGGCAACAGAATGAGACTTCTTCTCAAAAATAAATAAATAAATAAAACAAAGGTCAAGTGAAATACAGTATTTGCAGACGCATAATTCAAGTATATAGAGGGCTGATTAGACAAAGTAGATTTTGCAGTGCCAAGTGAGTGACTTGATATGTGCAGATTCTGATAAAAGTGAGAATCCTGGAATCAATCTCTGGAGAATACAGAGGAATGACTGTACATGGACGGCAGGTAAACACATGCAAAGATTCTTACCAGTATTAGTCATTAGGGAAATGTAAATTAAAAGCCCACAAGATACCACTACACACCTATACGAATGGCAAAACAAACACTCCAGTACCTCGTAACAACACCAAGTGCTGGTGAGAGGGAAGCAACTGGAACTGTCATTCATTACTGGTGGAAATGTAAAATGGTGCAGCCACTTCAGAAAAGTTCAGCAGTTATAAAGCTGAATATGCACTGACCATAGGTTTGGCAATTTCACTCCTAGGTATTTGGTCAAGTGAACTGAAAATTTGTGTTCATACAATAAAACCTGTGTGTGAATGTTTATAGCAACTTTATTCATAATTGCCCAAATCCGGAAAACACCAAATGTCCCTCAACTGAGATATGGATAAACAAATAGTGAAACACTATACTTTGGTAAAATGAAAAAAAAAAAACAAAACAGAGACTAATACCCACAATAACAGACAAATCTCAAATACATTATGGTAAGTAAAAGAAGCCAGGCTTAAAAGGCTATATACTGTATGATTCCATTAGTATGACATTTTGAAAAGGCAAAACTATAGTGACAAAGAGCAGATCACTGGTTATCAGGGGTTGTTTGGGGATAGGGTTGACTATGAAGGAATAGCATGTGGGAATTTTGCGGGTAGGGAAGTTGGAACTATTCTGCATTTTGATCGTGGTGATAGTTATGCAGCTATGCGTTGGTCAAAATTTATAGAACACTGTGCACCAAAAACAGTGAATTTTACTCTATGTAAATTAGAAAATAAAGTAAATGTGGAAGCATAAAGTATTCTATTGCTGGAGAGGAAGAAGGAGAGGTAACTGCGCAGTGGGAGATAAGTCTGGATAAATTGCTTGTAGATTTGTAAAAGTCCCTGAAGCCAAGGTTGAGAAACCAGACATACTTCTAAGCCAAAGAATTTGAAGACCGGAATGTCAAAATGAAAATGATGGTTAGGTGACTTCACTGTTGACAATGTGTACCACAGAGCCCTAGGGTGGGAGGCAGGGAAACCAATTAAGAGGTGACAATGGCTCCCCTAAGGGTGATACCTTATATCTGAAAAGGAATCTATCCACTGAAAATTCTTTTAGTTTTTTTTTTTGTTTGTTTACTCCATCTTAATCAATCCTCTAAGAACCAGTGAGATTGTAATTATTATCTGCAATTAATAGATGCAAAAATTGAAGCTCAGAAAAGCTAAGCGATTTAAGTTCCCACTATATAACTATGATTCTAAGACTTGTAGCTTAGTTGTTTCCTTCTTTCTAGTCCTTTTTATTCTCTCTCATGTCATTCTATTCACTTCCTTCTTAGCATTTATCACAATCTGTAGGTTGCCTGCTAATCCTTTTTCTTGCTTATTGTCTAAATCTCCCACTTGACTTCAGGGAAGGAACCCTGTCCTGGCAGCAACTCCTTGTTGTATCCTCAGAGCTTCTTAACAGTACTTTTGGTACATAATAGGTGCTCAAGAAATATTCATTGAGTGAAGAACTAAGTTAGAAAGCAAAGATAAAATATTATAATTGACATCATTTTTTTCCTTTTTATTTTTATTTGTTTAGAGACAGAGTCTCGCTCTGTCACCCAGGCTGGAGTGCAATGGCACAATCTCGGGTCACTGCAACCTACACCTCCCAGGTTCAAGCAATTCTCCTGCCTCATCTACCCTAGCTGAGATTATAGGCACCCACGACCACGCTTAGCTAATTTTTGTATTTTTAGTAGAGACGGGGTCTTCACCATGTTGGCCAGGCTGGTTTCCAACTCCTGGCCTCAAGTGATCTGCCCACCTCAGCCTCCCAAAGTGTTGTGATTACAGGCATAAGCCACCACGCCTGCTCCCTCTCCCCCCGCCTTTTTTTCCCTCTAGAATGTCACTTACATAGATAAGGCATATCCTTTTTAACATATATTCTATCTGCAGTGATGGAGACAGATGTTCCTTGCTCTGTGTTTTCTCTCAGTAGCTCTCAAACCTGGCTATGCAACAGACTCATCTACAGATCTTTTTTTTTAAATGCTGTATTTATCAAAGCAATACAGGTGAAATGACATCTTCATTTATAACAGAAAACAGGAGGCCCAGCCCTAACCACTGTTACTCTTCAGTCCCCATCACCATCTGATAGTTGAACTCTACTCTTAACACTGGTATTTACCCTTTCTGCCATGAAGCATGCTCACAATACCTTTTCTTGAATTTTCAATATTGGAAATTATCTGCTGACTTCCTACTATGGAAGAAGAGACTTTAGCTCTCTCACATTACTTCCACACAGTTTCCCTTACCCTTGTCCTATAATGTTATAGAAACTACATTATAATTCTTCATTTAATCAATTTTAGTGCTTAGATTAAGATAATTGTGCAATAAATGTTAAGGCTAAAGTTACATGAAATACTATGATTATATTTATAAATATAAAGTTTCTGTTTTTGAAATAAATTTTTCCCTCCTGTGGTTAATAATTGCTATTTTCTGTTTGTTTCATCTCTTATATGCCTACCCCGAAGTCATCTACAAATTTGGTTAGAACAGGAATGTAGCTCTCCATGTGATGAAATATATCAGGAACTCTATTGACCCTGCTGTTTTTTTCTTGGAGACATCAGTTCCAGAGATACTCATTCTCTTGCTTAAATCTATACTTTTAGGCCTGTGATACAACTGTTGCCCTAGAAATTTCTTTTAATACCATCCTGGATAGTCCTCTTTCCCTTTCTCCAACGTTGATTCCATATCTTCATCTTGTTCTTGGACCAAACTGAGGGTGAGGCTGCTATTTCTTGTGGCTCAATAATGAGATGCAGATGAATTGGGAGGAAGAGAGTTTTTATTTCTACAACAGTTACAGGGAGAAGGCCTGGAAGTTATTGCCAGACCAACTCAAAATTACAAGGTTTTCCGGAGCTTATATAACTTCTAAGCTATATGTCTACGTGTAAGTGTGCATTCATCTAAAGACATCAGTGATTAACTTCTTTTAATTTATAACTAAAATCTGAGTCCTGATCACCTTCCTCTGGAGCCTCAGTAAATTTTTTAATGTAAACGGGTCTAGGTGCTGGGGTGACTATTCTTATCTTGTCTCCTGCTGAATCACGGAGGTTTGAGGAGTTCCTTCAGACCCCCAATAAACTTGTTTGTGGATGCTTGGGGAGTTTCTTCAGACCCCCGATGAAACTTGTTTAATCCTAAATGGGCCCTGTTAAGAATTCTTTGTTATTTTGTCATGCTTTAAGGCCTAGGCAACACTCTTGGTGGGCTTTTGTTACATTCCAGCCTTTGTATAAGGGCACTTGCTTTTAATATTTAACTTAACCACTCAGTACTGAAACAGTTGTTATGGAGGCCTACATTAGTGAGACATGGCCTGCCACAATCTTATTTTAAGCCCTCTTTTTGGTGGAAAACACCTTTAAGTACCTTCATGAGAAACAATTTCGTAGAAAACTTTTTGAGATGTTGCATGTCTGAAAATACTTTTATTCTGCTCTTAGACTTCATTGATCGGTTGGTTTTATTGGGAATTCTAGATTGTAAATGATCTCTCCTTGGAATTTAGGATATTGCTTCATTTTCTGCTAGCTTCTAGTATCATTAAGAAGTCCAGTGCCTTTCTCTGTTTTCATATCTGCTCTTTTGTCTGGATTCTGTTATTTTATCTGAAGCATTTAGAGAATTTAAAACATCTCAGCTGTTCTGACATTTTAGGATTAAGTGCTTTTGTGTGAGTCTTTTCATTCATTTTGCAAGGCACTCACTAGATCCTTTTCAATCTGGAAATTCAGGTCCTTCAGTCCTGGGGGAAATGTCTTTCTTTGACAATTTTGCCCGCTTCCCCCATCTCCTTTTTCTTTCTATAGATTAGATGTTTCATCTCCTGAATTGATCCTACATTTTTTCCTCACATTTTTCAACTGCTTGTCTTGTTTTTCTGAGACTTCTCAATTTCCTTTTATCATCTGCTATTGAATTTCTTTTTTTCTTTTTTTTTTTACTTTTCAAAGCTTGTTTCTCTCTCTGAATTTTTCTTTAGAAAAATAGCATCCTGTTTTCATTCAAGGGTACAGTATTTTTAAGGATTGGGATTCCTTATTTTTGATGTGATTGGGCAGGAAATCTGTCCATTTTAGAAATCCACTCCCTCACCCTCAGTGCTCACTTCCTATAAAAATACTTTCCCTTATGCAAGGCAATTTCCCTAAAAGGAATCCTCTAAGATCTTCTCTGAGGGATAGGAACCTAAATACAGTCATTATGGGAGTCTGGAGGAGAAGTCTCAAAGTTCAGTATGTAGACTTTCACGTACTCCCTTTACCCCAACGTGCAGTAAGGCATTTTTCTCCTAGGTACTATTCAGCTGTCTCTGTATCTTCAAGATCAGAGCTTCTCTAATGATACCAAGGAGTAAATCTTGGTGTCTCTAGATTGTGGTAAGGTAGTGTGTTACCTAGCTGTTTGGTGGGGGAAGTGATCTTGGTGGGGAAGAAGGGTCTCCCCTTTACAGACTTTCAAGCAATCCTGTTGCTTACAGCCTCTTTCTCAACCATGCCCCCTCAGAGATCCTATGCCTTAGATTTCTGGTCACCTGGACCTATGTTTATCTGTATCAAGGATTTTCAGGACAGAGTAGAGATAAATGCCTGAGTTCAACACACTATGTTGAACAATTCACTGGTCTCATGCCAGTCATACAGACTTTCCTGAACTCCTTTGCGTTTCCAAGTGAGACTCTTTGGGAGTTAATCTGGGAGTCTATTTTTGAAAAGATCCTCAGGTGATTCTAACATCATACATATAAATTCATTATTACAGCACTGTCACACAGGCATACACATTTTACAGTTAACTTTGAAGGCATAATGAACCAGGGATAAAGGGATGAGGAAAAGGTCAGGTAAATTCTAAGAAAAGGCCAGGCGCAGTGGCTCTTGCCTGTAATCCCACACTTTGGGAGGCCGAGGCAGGTGGATCACTTGAGGTCAGGAGTTCGAAGCAGCCTGGGCAAACTTGGTGAAACCCTGTCTCTAATAAAAATACAAATATTAGCTGAGCATGGTGGTGCATGCCTGTAATCCCAGCTACTCAGGAGGCTGAGGCAGGAGAATAGTCTGAACCTGGGAGGCGGAGGTTGCAGTGAGCCGAGATCACTGTTGTCCAAGCTGGGCAACAGAGTGAGACTCTGTCTTAAAAAAAAAAAAAAATCTGAGAAAAGGATGCCTTAAAATGGACAGGCCTCGAGTGATCCAGGGGCATTTTGGAGAGGGCATGTCTTGATTACGAATGTTGGTTGTAGTATTTCTTAACGGAGAGCAGGTCAGGGAAGCAGGAGAACCAATATTAATTAGAGTACCAGGACGGCCACCCATTGGCTGGGAAAGGTGGTGGGGAGATGGTGTTAATACATTTAACATCTAGTTTGAAGACAGAATAGATGTTTTCTTCCTTGAAGTCTACCTCATCTTTTCTCCCCTCTCCCTTCGACTACCCTGCTATTTTCCTAACACGAATTGGAAAAATAAACAAGCCATTTTGAAAATTTGAAATTTGGAAAGCCCAAAAAACAGTCCTAAAGAAATTTTACACAAATGTGACCTCTAGGAACAGTATTCATTCAAGTGAACAATTTTCAAAATAAAAAAATATATATATCCACTGAAAACAGACACTGCAGCATGTATAGAATAAGGATAGATATGTTTTCCATATTGCATACCTCATCACGATCTCTATTTTAGGAGCAGTATGTGTGTGTGGTAAAGTATGAATAGAGGATTAGAAAGCAGAAAGTCACAAGTCAAAGGACTTGGCAGAAAAAGAGACATAGATGAAGAAAAGAGGGAGGGTTAAGTATGGGAAATACTCAACTAAGATGGCAAACAACCAAGATTCCTCTTGAAGTTTATGAGAAACAGGAAAAAAGGGAGGTGGAGAGATGGAGTGAGGCATGGATGGTGCTAATCAAAAAAAGTAAAAAACTTTTTCAATCATTTTTTATTACTCACCTAGGTTTGATGTCCACATTATTATTTTCATTTGTCCAGTAAGTAATGCTATTAGAACAGACAAAGTTTGGTATTTGGGAACATGAAATATATACTAAGGTGACCCAAAGTGCTTATTAAACGTGTTGCGATGCAATGTGATAATTCCAACAGAGAAAAAAATGTTAAACTGGATTTGCTATATATTTTTTGTTTCAAAAATGCAGCACAGATTTTTGCCACATTCATTTACTTCAAGTACATTCTTTGACAATTGCATTTCCTAGCACAATGACTGGTATATCGTAGGCAACTTTTAAGGTTTTGGAATGAATAGGTGAAAACTCAGAGAACAATTGTAGATATGGAAAGATTATTAGTTATTTTAGATTTGGGTTCCTTAAAAACACAAACACACACATTGTGTACCAAACAGCTCTATTTCTACCACATCTTTATTGAAAGCTACTTTCTGCAAATATGTAATAACTAATTCACCAACAACATCTTTCTACATTTTGGTTCCCTTTGTATAAAGGTAGACAAATACTAAGGTTCTTGAGAAAAGCATTCAGTCATGAAGCAATCTCCAAAATTGTTTTTTGGCATTACCTAACTAATGCACATTACTTAGGTAATTTTTATTCATTTCATTCTTATTGACATTACTTAGACTATAACATTTACTGTTCACAGAAAATTAACTTATATTTTAAGAAATTTACTCACAGAACCATAGTTTGTGCATTTAACAGCCACTATGAAATACACAGCAATCATTATCATTTTAGGGAACAAATTTTAGGGAAATCTCAGAAGTAATTACTTGCCTTAACTTTATCATCCCAACATTCTGGGTACAGGCATTGTTGGAAAAATATAAAAACCCAAATCTCCCAACCCAGAAATCCTCTCCACAAACGTTAGTAGACAAAACACTTTTATTATTGAACAAGCATTAAACTAGAATGTGATGCACATCACAGACAATTTGCTAAGAGATGGCAACAACAGAAATCTCACCCTTTTATATAGCCAAGTATATATGACCCATTACATATTTTCAAGATGAACAATAACTAGTCCTCAAGTAAGAGGACCTGACATTTGTCACGTATAATTCATCTTAGCAATTGGGGTGACCATCTGTGTTAGTTAATTGGTTTTATCCACAGGGAGAAAAAAAAACCTTTTTTTTCTATCTTTATGACAGAAGGTAGTTTTGCAAATTGGAGCAAGTTGCCCACCGAAGTTACGTTCCTATTCTCTCAGGAAAAATTGGGAGATAGGGAAGGATGCTAACTCCCTTGAAGCATTAAAAAAAAAAAAAAAAAAAAAAAAGCTTCCAGGTTTAAGTCCTATCTAGTCCTCAAATGGATTTATACACATTTCAAAGAGCTGAGAAAGCACTCAACAATTAAATAAGAAAGTACTTAAGTTTTCTAAGGCTAATGCTCGGAGGAAAAGGGACGGGAAATCTCATCCCCCAGTTTCAATAGGGAGAATGAAATCTCTTATTTAAAATTTTTATGTTGGTTTTTGTTTCTTTAGCTTTAAAACAGCAGACTTAAAAAAAAAAAAAAGTCCAATCTAAGATTTATGTTTTTCTCTATGTAGGGCTGTTCTCTATGGTTAAATAAATAACCCTGCCTAGAGAAAATATTCACCACTCTGCTTTGGCTCCTACTAACTCAGTTTTTTAGAGGGAGGGGAAATACGGATTGAGGTTCTGTGGTTCAACCAATGCAAAAGATACATCGCTTTAAAAAGCCTGTAGTAACAGGAACATGGGAGGATCACACCCTCAAATAATGACGAATACCTATCCTACTGTTACTGATTACCTAGTAATAATCCTGCAGTTCACATTACTCATTTTTCACCAAATTCTTTTGGTGAAGGACGCTTCAGAAACGACCATCACTGAAGAGCAAACACGTTTGGGTTCTCCACGCATTCTAGACTCTCGAAGAGGTAAGAATTTATTATACGGGGCCATTCCCAGGACCTGCTTTTAAACAAGATCCATTACAATTCCAGCATGGAGTTTCTAACATTTTTAGGCAGGTTCAGGCACTGCGAATCAGGACTGAAAGACAGTTCCTGCCCTTAAGGGACTCAGAGTAAACTGGAGTTGCTGCAAATCATTCTAAAGCAATCCATAACAGAAACAAGTAAAATGTGGGAACGTACAGGAAAAAGTGACCAATTCTGAGGCTGAAAAGTGCCTATTTTTAGGGGTAGGGGCCCCGCGGCCCTAAAGCGGCTTCCCTTCCCGGGGATTTCTGCTCCGGGGATCGCCCAGCGCCCTGCGGGCACACTTAACATTTTAATCACGCCTCCGCCCCCCACTCTCCGAATTCCTTTCCGGCTGCCGACCCGCAGAGTAGTCCCTTCCAGGCGGCCTCAGCTTATCATCCCCCGGTCCGGCCACTTCCCGGCCGCGGCCAGGCGAGCCTCCCAAAGTTTCCTGTGACGCCGCCGTCCGCCTCCAGCCCCATCTCACCCCGGCAGCTCAGGACACCGGCCAGGGAGGAGCAGGTTACCGAGGCGGGGAGAGCGGCACAAACGCGCAGACCTCGGGACTCCACCCGGGCTGGGGAGCGAGCCCAGAGGGCAGCGACCGCAGCTCCGCGCCTCTAATCCCAGCGCCCGCAGCCCGGACTAAGCGCGCGCCCACCCAGCCTAGGGCCCAAGTCCTGCCCCTTCGGGGCCGGGGCCAATCGGCCGCTCCCCGCCTCCTGGGAAGTAGTGGAGGAGGGGGTTGGGGGCCGGGCGGCAGCGCCCGCCTTCCACTCTTGCCCATTGGCTGAGGCCTCAAGGGTGCCCGGAGACCGGAGTACAGCTGGATTGGTTGCGGAGGTTCGTGACAGTGGCGCCTATTGGCTGTGGCAGCCCCCGTGACGCGGGGGTGGTGACTGGCTCCGGAGTCTGAGGGGCTCGGGCTTGTCAGGTTCTAGGTAGGTGCGTTTCGCGCCGCCGGCGGTAGGCGCTGTTGCCCGGGCAACGCGGGGAAGGGGGGGAAGTGGAGGGAAGGCAAGGCTAGAGCGGGGGCAACAATCTCTGCGCGCAGAAGGGCGCCCAGGATTCGACCCGGGCGTTGTGGGCTGCGCCGAGTCTCTTCCTCCGCCCTCAGCCATCGCCCCCCCAACCCCTGTCCCAGGCTGCAGGGTCACCCGCCCATCCTCCCGCCCGCGGCGGAGCATTCCTGGTTGGGGCTTGGGCCGGGCTACACACCCAGCCCCACGAGGCCCGCCCCCTCCCACCATCCCGGGACCCGAAGGCTGGGGGGGGCGGGTGCCGGCGCGAACGGGCTGTGGCGGGCGCAGTGGCTCCGCCCCGTAGCGGGGTCTGGGGGCTGCTGGGCGTGAGGTGGGGGTGGGAAGGACTGTGGTCAACGCCCATTTACCTCACCCGCACCCCCTTTTTCTGGCAGCACTCATCTCCTGGGCGCCGCCCTCCCGCTGGGGGGGCACCCTCAAACCCCGGGTGTTCTTCCAATCCCTTCCAGCCTCTGGAGTCCCGCAGTCAGTCTCCCTTGACCCACTCGGTCCTCCCCAGCTCTCCTCCTATGTGTCACCTTCTCCCGCTTTTTATCCCCCACCTCATCTTTCTCCTGTTTTGGCCAGAGGTGTCCTCCAAGAGTCTAATCAAGAGATAGACTCTTAAGTGTGAAGCTAGTGCTGTTGTTGGTAATTTCTGCTCTGTGATCTCTTTGCCGGTTAGGGTTGGGGAGGTGTTTGGAGACACCTTCGGGGGTCATCTTTCTGCCTTAGAGTTTCTCTTAGGATCGAGTTTCTGAATACCCTCATTGGGTTGTGTTAATAGGGCCAGGGTACTTCCTCCACAAATTGAGTTTACTGTGAGGTGGGCACTTTTTACTTTGTACGTTTGCGGTTTTGCTATCCACTGCAGTGTAATCCAAAATCTAATAATTTGTTAAGGCTGGTAGCCTTACATTTTTCCTTCGCCTTATGGTTAAAAAAGGAGAAGCTTTTTAATCTTTTTAATTCAGATGAAGTTGCATGTATTAATGGTGATCTTACTATCACTTTGACATAAACTGCTGTAAAGGTGTACTGCCATTTTCCTTTCTCCAGATATTTTAAGATACATTTCTCGGATGAAGTCACCTATATAAAAGTGTAACAGAAAAATCAGTAAGAGAATAGATCAAAACTATTTTAGTGATTAAAGATTAGAAAATACCTTTAAACCCACATGTGGAATGAGAACAGGATTAAAAAAAAAAAGTATTGCAAAATCTATATAGTGCGTTAATTTGTAGTTCTGTTATACTTACGTTGCCTTTAAGAAGACATTTGTGAATAGCTCCAGGTTTGTCAGTCAGTGCACCGAAAGGCAGAGTGTATCTTTTTGTTGTTCAGGAAACCTTTTCTGCTAGTACTTTTGAGCCAAGAGTATTATGCTTCCAAAGATGTTGGGAGTATATTAAGAGAGAGTACACAGGCATAGTTCTGTTTTCATCTTTGAAAGATCTTGGGTGAAGATCTGTTTCTCTTCTGCATTGATTGTTGACAGCATTAACATAGTTAAAACTAACATAGTTAAATTACAAAGTTTTAGCATCATCTAAAGCTATGTAGTGTCAAGTTTATGCAGCTTCTGCACTACTTCAAAGGTTAATGTCGTTAGTCCGAAAGAAATAATTCAGGCTTTGGTAGACAAATCACATTTCATTTTCGCTGTAGATGTTACTATAACTCTGGACTGTGAATACTTCAAATTTGCCAGTTTTTTTCTCAACTATTTTACTATGAAAAATTTCAAACAATGCAGAAGAGTCGAGTTGTACCTACCACCTATATATTTAGCAATAATGATTTCAAGACCACTGTTACACAGTAAACATTAAGGAATAGAGGAACTAAAGTGATCAAGCTTAAAAAACCAGCATTTGTGACCTGGCATGGTGGCTTATGCCTGTAATCCCAGCACTTTGGGAGGCCGAGGCGGGAGGATCACCTGAGGTCGGGAGTTCAAGACCAGCCTGACCAACATGGAGAAACCCCGTCTCTACTAAAAATACAAAATTAGCCGGGCGTGGTGGCTCATGCCTGTAATCCCAGCAACTTGGGAAGCTGAGGCAGGAGAATCGCTTGAACCCGGAAGGGGGAGGTTGCAGTGAGCTGAGATCACGCCATTGCACTACAGCCTGGGTAACAAGAGCGAAACTCTGTCTCAAAAAAAGAAAAAGAAAAAACCCAGCATATATGTAGTATACATGTATATAGACCCCACCAAATTATCACAAGGTGCTTATTTTTGCTTGTAAATGGGAGTTGTACTTATTAAAACTATAGTAACTTAATTACATGAGACTATTCAAGGCAATCTTGTGAGTGAGAAGAAAGTCATCGTCTTTTTAATCAAGGCCCAAATGAGTAAAATGCATTTTGGTAATCAGAAAAAAGGAAATTTGATGAACTTGTTATACAAATAAAAGTTTTGCTTTAAAATTGGACTCTTGTGTAAATAGATTATAGTTTTGTACTTGATTTATAAATGAACATTTTTTGGAGGGAAGTCCGAGGAACTATCAATTATGTGAAATTTTGGTAACAAACTTGATAAATTGGATCAATCTTATGTCTGTTCATTTGGAATAAGAATGTACTTTTGTAACGGAAAAAGCTTACAAATGTGAACTTTCTTTTAGTAGAACTGCTTCATGGAGACTGAAGTAATTAGAGACATTGAAGTTAGTATTTCAATAGAACTCAACTATCTTAGGTGTTGTCTCATGGTTCTGAGGCACATTTTGATATAAAACTTCAATTTATAGTAAAGAAATAAGTGGAAATGGGTATAAATTCACACATTTGTATATTTGTAATTTTTTCTATACCTGGGAAATTCTTGCACACTTCTTTAAGTATTTGAATCTTGCTTTTTAGTTTTTGCATACCCAAAATAGGTTTTTCCATACTTATCTCATTCATATAGTAATTTCTTAAATATTAAGAGCTATGTCTCAGAATTTATAGATCTCTGGATTGCTTTATTATTATTTTCCACATTTTATTTGTCTTTGGCAAGCTTGTGTATGGTTAACCTATCATGCTATTGAGTGGGGGAACAAGTAGGTCACAGTTTTATAACTTTAGTTGTAGATTCAGTGAATTCAGAAACAATTAGGTTTTTTTTTTAAATCAAGGCTCCAATTTTCCCTTCCCTACCTACCTTCTTCCCTTTTTTACTCCTTTCCTATTTTTATTTGATTATAAAAGTTAAATGCCTTATAATCGATTCAGAAGAAATTGATATAGAGAAGAAAGACAAGTCACCCGTTATTCTACCATAGTTAATGATTTGGAAACTAACCAGAACTTTGATTTCTTCTGTAGTACTCTACCAATTGTTGCAATTTTATGGTTTTCATTTCAGTGTATCTATATTTGCATCAAAATCTGTTAGAGTTCTGGAACTCAAGGCTGTTACCCTAAATTAGAAGAGGCCTCCTAGATCTGGGGGAAAAATGGAAAAGAATAGAGGACAGATTAGAGTCAGAACAAAGGAATTAGACCCAAGCAGTTACTTTTTCTTATTCTGTAAGTATACTTTTAGTTTACCAGATAAAACTGCTATATGGCTGACAAAATATGGGGCTATATTTTTTCTTTGGAATTCAGAATATCTAGGTAAAACAAAGTTTACTTGGTCCTTTTCTATGAATATTTCAGATTTCTCAATTTTTGGAGGATATTACATAATTCAGCTTTAAAAAATTTAATGTCATGCATAATTTGGAATAATTTCTTAAATATTCATATTAGATTATTACTAATTTTTAGTCTGTTCATTATCACCATTCATTATAAACTTCATATTGTCACTTTTTTTAGTAGATATTAAAAGACTGGACATTTTATGTAGGTGTTCCTTACTAGGTTGCAAAGTATAGTGAAAAGAAAAGCCATGTATTTTAGAGTCAAATAATTGGAGTTTTAGTTCCAGTTTCTCTTCTGTGGGATCTTGACAAGTTATTTTATCTCTTTAAGTCATCATTTTCTCATCTATTAAATAGGGATATTATAATTGCTGCACTAGCTTGTTACATAGAGGAAATGAGACAACATAGGTAAGATTTTGGAAGTATTCATCTTCTGTATTCAGTTCCTTACATGGTAGCATTGATTTTATCTCCTCTTGTATTAATATGTTTATTATACCATCCTCAAAGTCCTTGTTTCAGACATAAGAAATTAAAATATAATGTACATTAAATTTACTTAAGTTGAATGACATTTGCATTTATACAAATAAAACAAATAATTAGAAATATCTCAGGTTAGCCGTTCTTTTTATAATGCTTAGATTATTGTATCTCAGTAGGGATAATTATAAATTTACTTTAAATGGTTTTTAACCCCAAAATATGTCCAGTTTGTCTGGATTCCTGATTTTTCTTCTTCCCTACATGATCATGTTTTTGGATGGTTGCCCTAAGTTCCTTGCATTTAAACCACAGGTATTAGCTACATGCCACTGTCTTAAATCTCTAACTAGTGCTCCCATAACCACATTTTCTCAATCTGTTTAAAATTTAAACTTTATTTTTATATTTAATGATACCCTTATTTGTATATTAGTTGTATCTTTTCCACCTCCTACTGATATATATAATTATTTTTTAAGGAGCAGTGTTTTACAGATATCCCTATTTCAGATTTTGTGTTCTATAAGTATAGGGTTCTGATTCTTAAAAAACATACCGTTTAAATGGACAGACTCAGCCTATAGTTATTCTGTGTAGAGAAGTAAGCACTGCATTGAGTTAGGCATTGAACTAGAGTCCTTAGGTTCTCATCCAGCAGTAAAACAGATTTTGTGATCTAAGTCAGTGTTTCTTATACATTTTTCCCATCCAGGTACAAGATATTTACATGTGTGACGTATTCCACTGTGTCCACTATTCAGTTTTCTAGCTTGTGAGCTCTAATTCAGTCTCTTTTCCTATTCAAGAAAGCATATTAGAATGCAGATGATTGAGTGTGAGATCATTATGGGTATAAACTTGAATCTACTCTGATTTATTGGAGAAAGTGAGTCATTAAAAAATGTGGGCTGGGTACAGTGGCTCATGCCTATAATCACAGTACTTTGGAAGGCTGAAGTGAGAGGATCACTTGAGCTTAGAAGTTCAAGAACAGCCTGGATAACATAACGAGACCCCATCTCTACAAAAAAATAGACAAAAATCAGCCAGATGTGATGGCATGTGCTTGTACTACTACTCAGGAGGCTAAGGTAGGAGGATTCCTTGAGCCCAGGAGTTCAAGACTGCATTGAGCTATCATAGCAACACTGTGCTTCAGCCTGGGCAACAGAGTGATTCCCTGTCTCAAAAAAAAAAAGTGTGTAAGCATTGTTAGTAACAAATACTTAAGACATACCTTACAATTCTTTAGAGACCCAAGTTATTTCCACATTTTCCTAAAATGAATGTCCCTCTAGTTATTTTTATAATTCTTATAATGTGACAGAAGAAAATACTATTATACTAATTCATGTAATTAATAGAGTCCTGCATCTAAAAGTTCAAATAACTTAATGAACATTTAAAAATATATGGCTGACAGTACCTCAGTCTTTATTGTGACTGGAATAACACTAATTATTGTGGAAAAATTGAAGTTAGTTTTCCAGTATAAATCATTTTACTTGCAAAAAGGCTATTTCTATAGTGGGACTCACAGTTTTAGGTGAAGTAGAAACAGTACTAGAATTTTTATTTTCTAGGCACTTAGAATATAAAAATGCTCTTTACATTGGCTCAGTCAGAAAAGTGTCTTTGCATTACTATGAATAGAACTTAAATCACTCATCCTAGTAGAAGTACCATGTATAATATACAGTTCTAAGTGAAGACTTAGAAAAACTATGTTCAGTAGACCTTTGATGTTTGCAGGTTGTATTTCCTGAAATCTTTGTGAATCTAGGATATAACCACTTCCGTAAAATACGGTCAAATTTAGTGAGAAAATTTAAATGATCCCTTCAGACTCGTACAATCCTGTAAGTAGGACTTGAGTCATTAAAGCTATTAATTTTTTTGCTTCTGAAATGAAGGCTAGACAACCTTGCATTACATTATTTGTATACAGGCAAATGTTCTTATTCTTGACCCTTGTATACTTACGGTTTGAATAAAAGAGCATTTATGGCTTAATCACAAAGCTTCCTGCATTGTCACAATGGTTAGTCCTTGGTTGCCGTAATGCTTTCTGTATGCTGCTGTTTCTTGGATGTTTTCTTCTTGGAGTTGAACACTTCTGTAGTATGTGTCCTGTGGGCTCTCTTGTTAGCTTCACATTATACAAATAAAAGTGCATTTGACACTTCTAGCAGTGTTCAGTTTTGATAACAAATGGGTCAGTAGCCACCCCTTGCATCTATACCGTATCTTGTTTCATGAAAATATATGGTGTTGGCTGGGTGCTGTGGTTCACCCCTGTTATCCCAGCACTTTGGGAGGCTGAGATGGGTGGATCACCTGAGGTCAGGAGTTTGAGACCAGCCTGGCCAACATGGTGAAACCCTGTCTCTACTAAAAAAATATAAAAATTAGCTGGGCGTTGTGGCGCATGCCTGTAATCCCAATTACTTGGGAGGCTGAGGCGGGAGAATTGCTTGAACCTGGGAGGCAGAGGTTGCAGTGAGCCGAGACCGCCCCATGGCACTCCAGCATGGGTGACAAGAGCGAGAAATTCCGTCTCAAAAAAAAAGAAAATGTATGGTATCTTGACTTTCTCTTGAATTATAGTTCTTTTAGACTTACATGGTTTCTATGTACATTCTTATATAGGTTAACCATCATTTTAATTTTCATTAAGGTTTTGCAGACTTTGCTTTACCAGGAACAAAGGAAGCATTTTCAGGCATCACCTTTTTTTCTTTGTTTCAGTATAGAAGTATGTGATGGACTTTCTAATATGGCAAATCCTGTCACTATCACATTTCCCATCCATTCTGAATCTACTGCAAATTTATATATTTGGCTAAGTACCATTACTTTGTGATGCCTGTTTACTTTTTATATATTTAATAAATTTGCTGTAATAGAGAAATTAAGGGGGAACTAAACAAGGTAGTTTCAGATAATTATTAATGATAACATATAATGATAATATGTAATTACCTAATTATGGATCCATATAACCTATTAGTAATATGATAATATATAATTAATTAATGGTAGGTCAGTATTCCAGTTATTTGTAAGCATTTGTGTTGGGGATGATGTGTAAGAATCTTTATGTAGATTTATAAACAATAGAAACTTTTTACAAAGCAGGAAGCCAATTCTTTCCTCCTACCCCCACACACATTTTTTGTTTTGTTTTTGTTTATATATAGTTCTTTTTTTCTCCTCCTCAACATTGTGACTTCTCAAAGAGTTTCTGTCAATATGTCTTAAGTCTTTTAGTAAATTACATGGATTCAGATATATCATAATGGTGGTGGCACTACGTTTCTTTAGTGCTCTTTCGATTCTGTGAATTTGATGGCTTGCATTTTCTTTTTGTCATCTGGAACCAATATTAGGTCGTATCATTTATCCAAGGAGACCCAGTTATAAAATGATACTGGGATTTGAACTTGGGTGTTTCATACTCTAAACCTGAAATAAATATAAATGGTAAAAGTCTAAATATAGTAAACTATTAATGGTCTTGGATATAATAGAAGTTTCAGCTATTTGGGAGCAATTCTGAAGGTCTGTGTTGAAATATTTGCAGTTTTGCTGAGATAACTTCTTATTAGAAGCAAGACCCTAAAATATTCATGCTCCTGGCTAATCGTCTTGTGTCTATATCTTATTTATTTATTTATATTATACTTTTAGTTCTGGGGTACATGTGCAGATCGTGCAGGTTTGTTACATAGGTATACAGGAGCCATGGTGGTGGTTTGCTGCATCCATCGCCCCATCATCTACATTAGGTATTTCTCCTAATGCTATCCCTTCCCTAGACACCCTCCCCCTGCTCTTCCTCCTCTAGCCCCCCAACCCCCCAGGCCCAGTGTGTGATGTTCCCCTCCTTGTGTTTGTGTGTTCTCATTGTTCAGCACCCACTTATGGGTGAGAACATGCAGTGGTTGGTTTTCTGTTCTTGTGTCAGTTTGCTGAGAATCATGGTTTCCAGTTTTATCCATGTCTCTGCAAAGGACATGAACTCATCCTTTTTTTTTTGTGGCTGCGTGGTATTCCATGGTGCATATGTGGAGGGAAAGAATTTTTACCTGTTGTATAGGAAAACTCATGGCACACAGATAGTTCAGTAGGCTTTCAGCAAATATTTGTTGAACAAATTAACAAAAAATAATGTATCGCCTTAAGTGACCATTAACTCTGAAACTCTGAGTTAATTAACACATTAAAAAAAATAATGTGTTGCCTTAAGTGACCATTAACTCTGAAACTCTGATGGGACTGAGAATACCCTGCTTGCAAACAAGCAAGTTACCTTGCCATACTTTTATATACATGATATTAATAAAAGAGCCCTGGGTGAGAGACTCAGAGGGTTTATTACAGCAAAAGCAGTTGCCAGAGAAATATCTTAGTGCTGGTTCTCCCTGCCGCATCTCTGTGACAGAGCAATGTGATGAGGGCGAGACATCTACCCACACATGCAGCAGATTAGCATCACAGGAGAGGAGCCTTGAAATTAGGAGACTCCAAGCTTGTATAGGGTGTTGGCACATCTGCCATCCTCCCCTGCAGAACGAGAGAGATTACTCATTAAGCACATCTCTTCCAGAGGTGAGGGAGAAGGTATCTTTAGGTTTCTTACCCTAGAATATAAATAAATGCTTCCAGGGAGGGGAGGGAGAGGGGCGTAATTTCTCCAAAGCTTTTTGGAGGTTTCTATCTTTAGGGAGATGCTATCTCTAGCTTCCAAGGCTGTCTGTTATGCAAATATCCATTCGTAGTACATTTTTCTCAGAAGATTCTGTGCAGGAACATAAGAAATGCAGAGTGAATTGTTTCCCTGCAGTAATTTTGAATTTCAGCAGTTAACATCTATTTACATCTGAACTCAGATTTAGCAACAAAATATTTTCAGACATTTCTCTATTTCTCTTCGCCTGGTTCTTTGTTTAGGTTGCTTGATTGTCCAGTAGGTACTTACCATCGTCTTTCAGTTTAGCAACCTTGGCTGAAAGGTATCTTTCCTTCCTGATTAGCTTCTGCAAAAAATGCTGGGATTCAGTATTATCTGTCCAATTTAGGTAATGTACCTATTCCTATTCCTGAACTACTGCTTGTGAGAAGGAATATGCTCATTTCCCAGACCTGGGTTTTGTTCCTACCCCAGAAACATTAGAATGCTGGTGATTAATGCCACCCAAACCATGTGGGTTGATGATAAGAGAAGGATAGTTTGGGAAAAGAAAAATTAAGATGCTGCTACCAAAAGAAGGGAAGATAGATGCTTCAGAGTAAAAAAAACAATACAGGTCTGTTACTTACATGCACATGCAACTCACATTTAAAAAAATAGAATCTTACCATATATAAGTATAACTACTTCGTCTGTTTTTCACCTACCCCATATCATGAACAAGAAATTTTCTCTGAAAACATAATTTTAAATAGTTGTAAAAGTATACTTAAATTCATTGTTTAAAATAGATATTTGGTAAATTCATTGTTTAAAACAGATATCCGGTTTATCAGAATTGGGTTTTGAAAACCTAAGGGGATATTTATTAGAGAAGTGGAGAGAGTAGAGATGGGAAAGAGAAGTAGATCCAGGACTAGGGTAAGGCAACAGAGTTGCCTAAGGACACAAAATGTGAGACATAATCACTTTTAGGGTCATGCAACTGCAGGGTGACACTTGCATGATTCTGAGAGTATCTCCTTAAATTTTGCACCGCACGTTATTTCTCTTGCATCACCCTAGTCCCATTTGTGAAGAGAAGCATATTTTAAGGAATAGGAACTAGTTTTTGACTATGAATGTGAGTTAGAGATGATAGTATGTGTAACTGAGGAAGTTGGTGGGGAAGATTAAGGTACACTAGAAAGTAGTAATTATGCATTTTCAACTGTTATATGTGGAAACCTTTGCTGAGTCTAGTAAGCATGATAATACGTTTGAAGTAACACAAGGAATATAATTTTTTTCAGTTATGGGTTTATAGTAGTTTGATTTTTAAAAAGTTCCATTTAGAGATGCCACCAAAAAAAGTTGTTACTTTTAACCCACATCATTTCAATATCAAAGAAAAATGCTTTTTATTTCATTGAAAAATAAAATTATAGAAAAGACTGAGTTGGAGATTGAGGCATAATACATGGGTGCTTTGACTAGCTGGCTTTCTTTTCTTTTTGCTTTTCTTTCTTTCTTTCTTTTTTTTGACAGGGTATTGCTCTCTTACCCAGGCTGGAATACAGTGGTGCTATCACAGCTCACTGCAGCCTTGACCTCCTGGGCCTAACTGATCCTTCTGTCTCAGCTTCCTGAGTAGCTGGGACTGCCGTTGACTAGCTTTCCTGAGCAAGAAACTTGACACTGCTCAATATTAGGAATGGAATCTCAGTTGAATAATTGTCTTTCTTCAACTTAGGTCTGTGGAAATAAATATTTCCATAGCAAAGTGAGAGACCAGAACAGGGAATTTTAAATAACACATCTATCTTTGCTGATAGAGAAGAGAGTTTAAACATTTTTAATATGAATTGGATGATCCGGTGATTTTTGGGATTGTCTTTGGAGTAGAATTGGATATATATATATGAAGTGTTTTGTTCCTCAGAAAGCTGTATGAGTAATACTGTTTACTGAACTATACCCTGGGGTTTAATTAAAGATGATGTATTGAAAGCAGTATAAAAGTGAAGTAATGACTGAATTTTTTTCTTTTTTTTTGAGGCATGGTCTCACTGTATTGCCTAGGCTGGAGTGCAGTGGCACAGTCATTGTTCACTGCAGCCTCAACTTTCTGGGCTCAGGTGATCCTCCCACCTTAACCTCTCAAGTAGCAGGGACTACAGGTACATGCCACCATGCCATAATTTTTGGATTTTTTTTTTTTTTTTTTTTTTTGTAGAGATGAGCTCTCACTACGCTATCCAGGAGGGTTTGGAACTCCTAGACTCAAGTGATCCTCCTGCCTTGGCCTCCCAAAGTGCTGCGGTTACTGGCCTGAGCCACCTTACCTGGTCATCATTAAATTTTTTTTTTTTTTTTTTTTTTTTTGAGACAGAGTCTCACTCTGTCGCCAGGCACCAGGCTGGAGTGCAGTGGTGCGCAATCTCGGCTCACTGCAATCTCCGCCTCCTGGGTTCAAGCAATTCTCCTGCCTCAGCCTCCCGAGTAGCTGGGACTACAGGCGCGCACCACCACGCCCAGCTAATTTTTGTATTTTTTAGTAGATACGGGGTTTCACCATGTTGGCCAGGATGGTTTCGATCTCTTGACCTCGTGATCCGTCTGCCTCGGCCTCCCAAAGTGCTGGGATTACAGGCATGAGCCACTGCGCCCGGCCTAAAATTTTTATGTTTAAAAATAATTTTGTCATGAATTTTATCATTTTATATAACAACTCTTGTTGAAGCCTAACTTTACACCAAAGTGTACAAATCAGAGGAAACCATAATTCATTTTGGAATTTCATTCATTTGGTAGTCACTTGTTTGATGGCTACTGTGTTCCAGGTATTGTGCAAGCGACTTTATTAAGATAGAAATTGCTGTCTCAATCATGTCACAGTTTTGTGGAAGAAGAGAAATATATTAACATTTTAATTATATGTAGATTAGATTTCCAACCAATTCTAGCTTTAGGAGCTTTGCTATATCTAGAAAGGAATAAAATGTTTTCCTGGGGACAAAGGCACCCTTTGGAAATGATTAAAATATTAGAAAAGTAGACTTGGAGAATATGCCTGACATACTGTGTTTGATCTGTTTCCTGACCAGAAGGAAAGGAGTAATCTTGTTGGTAACATTTATGGAATGTCATCTGATTCACGTGAAAGTCAAGGAAGTAGGGGAAATGACAGGAAACAGAATAGGCAAACAAAAAAAAGCTTGGAAGAAGGGGGAGAGCTTATGGTAAACCAGGAAGTTGGGATTAAAAATAGGAGGATACAAGCAAAAAGTGAGAAGTTGTAACAGGGCTGTGAACTGCATATATTGACATCGGTGATAAAGGAGAGAGTCAGTGACCAAAAAACCTCTCAGAAGAGTTCACAGTTTTTAAGGACTGAGGGGAGAACAGTTAATTCAAGCGTCATACTTTGGCATACTAAGGCATATGAGGCAGGGGCCAGATGTGGTGGCTCACGCCTGTAATCCCAGCACTTTGGGAGGCCGAGGCGGGCCAATCACCTGAGGTCAGGAGTTCAAGACCAGCCTGGCCAACATGGTGAAATCCTGTTTGTACTAAAAATACAAAAATCAGCTGGTGGCACATGCCTGTAATCCCAGCTGTTTGGGAGGCTGAGACACAATAAATCACGTGAACCTGGGAGGCAGAGGCTGCAGTGAGTCGAGATCATCCCATAGCACTCCAGCCTGGGCAACACAGTGAGATTCCATCTCAAACAAACAAACAAAGCATATGAGGCAGAGAAAGTTTGTGTTTGCTGGGGGAATCCTTCCCCAACCTTCCCCAGCCTTTGAAAAAGTTTTTCTTATGTACTAAATTACTGGTTTATCCTGTAATAATATTTTAACAAGCATAATCACTGGCTGCTTCTGATGCCTTTCAAACTGGTTTTGAGACAGTGTCTTGCTCTGTCACCCAAGCTGAAGTGCAGTGGCATGATCATGGCTCACTGCAGCCTCAACCTCCTTGGCTCAAGTAATCTTCCCACCTCATCTTCCCAGATAGCTGGGACTACAAGTGTGTGCCACCATGCATAACTAATTTTTAAACTTTTTGTGGAGACTGGGTTTCAGTATATTGCCCAGGCTGGACTTGAACTTCTTGACTCAGGCCATCCTCCCACTTTGGCCTCCCAAAGTGTTGGGATTACAGATGGGAGCCACTGTGCCTGATGTGTTTCAAACTTGAAGTTAGTTTTATGATGTAAAAATGGAGAAAAACATGAATTATCTCTTGAAAACTGAGGGAATAGATTGGAGGAGAAGGTAAAAATACATTACTCTTTTGGAAAGTTAGAGAAACATAGGGGAGGGAGTAAGCAATGGATAGATAAGTACGTGTAGCATTCTTAACGTAGCAGTTGTCATAAGCTGCCACAGTTGATTTCCAGGAATAGCCAAGTATACTGAAAGTGTACATTTTTATCTCTTTATCTGTAGTGAACAGTTCTGACTTCTTGAATTTCTTCTTGCAGCTCATGTTTTTTGGCTAGACCTATGATCATTTTCACTAGACTTCACTGGACGTTTTCTCAAGCGTCTTCTTCGTCCCTAATGTGTGACATCTCATCATGGAGTCGCTACTTTAGCTAAGGCATGACCAGCAATGAACAGTAGTAAGGTAGGATTACTTTACTCTTCTTAGTAAGTTACTAAAACATTTTTTATTTTGAGTCTCTGAAATTGTGACTTGTCTTGATTTTGTAATATTCTTTATGTTAGATTATTCTCCTGTCTATGTAGGCTATGATCATTTTGTATTTGTGTTTATTTATGTTTTGCTTGTCATTTATCTCAGTGATTTTATCTCATTTGTGACATAATTATTTTTCTCAACTAACACTTATAATTAGCAAAACCCCAATCTGTATCTTCCTCAACCTGTGTGCCCACCAGTCCTATGTTTTACCACTTGGCACCAAACTGAACATATTATATTTTTCTTCTCAAATACTTGCATTTTGTTCTGGTTTCTGTATTTCTGTCAATAGCATTATTAATCTCATTGTCTAATCATATATTCATTGACTATTTCATTAATTCATTTGAGGTACATTGATATTCTTCTAAGTATCGTACAATGTGCTGCTACAGTGAATGTGATGATGAATAAGCTGGATGTTCTGTCCTTATTTTCACCCTTGCATTCTGGGGGGAGGGGACAGGTTAAAAAATAAATTGACAAAAAATTATGAATTATACTACAATTTTTTAAGGAAAGCACAAAAACAGATAATTTGGAAAGGAGGGGGTGGAATCTACTTTAGATAGGTTCATATAAGGCTCCTCTGAGGGGTTGATATTTAAGATGAGACCTATTGTATGAGAAGGAGCTATTTGAAGAGTGAGTATTGTGTGTGTGTTGGGGCAAGGGAAGGGAGTTGTTTTTGATTGGAAGAGCATTCTCATTAGAAGGAATACTGTGTGCAGAGACCCTGAATGAGGAAAGAGCTTGGTGAATTTGAGGGACCAAAAAATACCAGTGCGGTTGACACAGTGAAAGAGGCAGATGTGGGTAGGAAGAGGTTGTAAAAACATTTAGGGCTTTGAAGGTTTTGGCTCGAAGTTTGCATTTTATATCATTTTATCTACTGTGTGAGACATGGACTGGTTGAAATGAAAGTGAAAGCTGGCTTTTAGGAGCTGAGGTAAGATAGTGGTGGCCTGCATGATGGTGGTAGCAATAAGGGCGAGATGGATGCATTAGAGATGCATCTTTTTTGTGTGTTTTTTTGAGACAGAGCTCATAGGACTTATATATTGTTTGGGCATGGAAGGAAAAGAGAGAACATACTCAAGGATGACTTCAAGAATTTTGGTTTTTGAGCAGCTGATTGGAAGCTGATGTACAGAAACCTTTTAGAAAACTATCTTTCCTGTTAACTGATGGATTGCTTATTTTACCAAAAGGCAATTAGCTATAGTGCTAGAAATAACATTAGTGCTGGAAATAAAGCATCTGGCAAATTTGTAATATATACTAGTTAGTACTTTATTTTGGTTTTTTTCCCACTGATAATTAGTTTTGTATGATTTGATTTGGTTTTGTTTTGTTTTGTTTTGTTTTGAGATGGACTTTCACTCTTGCTGCCCAGGCTGGAGTGCAATGGCACGATCTTGGGTCACCGTAACCTCCACCTTCCGAGTTCAAGCAATTCTCCTGCCTCAGCCTCCCGAGTAGCTGGGATTACAGACATGCACCATCACACCCAGCTAATTTTGTATTTTTAGATGAGATGGAGTTTCTCCATGTTGATCAGGTTGGTCTTGAACTCCCAACTTCAGGTGATCTGCCTGCCTCAGCATCCCAAAGTGCTGGGATTACAGGCATGAGCCACCGCGCCTGGCCTTGTATGATTTTTAATTAATTATAAGTTGAATTTTATGTGACTTCAGAGTCTTTCTGGAAGTGAAAATAATTGGTCTATATTTTTATACCGAGTTTTAAGTCTACTATCCCTTGTGCTCTTTTAAAAGAGATAATTGTTTTAAGATTTTTGGCCAGTCCAAAATCTTCTCAGACTATTAATTCAAAGTTCTAATATGTAATTTTATTATTATTTTATTTTGAAGATTTTCTTTTTCTTTCTTTGTGGGACAGAGTCTTGCTGTATTGCCCAGGCTGGAGTGCAGTTGCACAATCACAGCTCATTGCAGCCTTAAGATGAAGACAGAGTTTTGTTAGGTTGCCTAGGCTGGTCTCCTGAGCACAAGCCATCCTCCCACCTCAGCCTCCCAAAGTGCTGGGATTACAGGTGTGAGCTACAGCACCTGGCCTATTTGGAGATTTTCAAGCATCCCATTCTTAGATGTTTGTCATACTAACCTCACTTCAAAGCATCTAGCTTGTCTAAATTCCTAGGAAGTTAATTTATTATCTTTTTGGTTTTAAAGCTTCATCAGAGGATATTTATATTCAGCTTCTTAGGATTGTTATTTTAGGTGTAAAATGAAATGGAATAAACATTAAAATAAATCTATGTATTATTTGTTTCTTCTAAATTCTTCAGTAGTCCTATGTTTCATTGTTTCTCTGAAGAATTTTTTTTTTTTTTTTTAGATGGAGTCTCACTCTGTCACCCAGCTGGAGTGCAGTGGTGCTATCTCAGCTCACTGCGGCCTCTGTCTCCCAGGTTCAAGCAATTCTCTGCCTCAGCTTCCCGAGTAGCTGGGATTACAGGCTCCTGCAACCATGCCTGGCTAATTTTTGTATTTTTAGTAGAGACAGGGTTTCACCATGTTGGCCAGGCTGGTCTTGAACTCCTGATCTAATGATCCACCCACCTTGGCCTCCCCAAGTGCTGGGATTACAGGCGTGAGCCACTGCACCCAGCCCCTCTGAAGAATTTTTCACACATTTTCTCAAAAAAGAGTTAGTAGTTGTTTGTGCTCTATATAAAAGGCATTTGGTTGTCTGTTTTAACTATTTTATTTTTATCCTTACAAAAGTTCTATTTTTTCTTCTTTGCATATGGTTATCTTTTGAGTTTTAGAGCTGAGAGGTACTAGTAGAATAATGGAATTGTATAACTGAAAAATGCCTTGGAGATTATTCCACTTCATTCTCCTTTAGCTGGGACCTAGAGAGGTTCTGTGACCTGCCCGAGATCATGTAGCTGGTTTTCATGATTGTTGAGACTAGTGCTGCTTTCATTCATCATGCTTCAAACTGGCCTCCTCTCATGCTTTCTGTATTTCTCTCCTTTCAACATTCATTTTGAAAATGTTCAGTGCTACATCAAAATTGAATGTCTAGGACAATGAACACCTCTATTGCCATTTATCTGGACTCACTGTTAGCATTTTGCCACATTTTCTCTTTTTACATATTTATATATTTAAAAAATCATTTGAAACAATATTAAAGACATTAAGATAACTTAAAACTTTTAGCATGCAGATCCTAAGAAAATGGATAATTTTCTACATAATTATAGTACCAATGTCATATATAAGAAAATAACCATTAACATTAAGAATATATTTGTCTTTGTTTGTTTTGGCTGCTATGAGAAAATACCTGGGACAGGGTAATTTATAAACGATGGAAATTTGTTTCTCATGGTTATGGAGTCTAGGAGTCCAACATCAAGACATCAGCAGGTTTAGTGTCTGGAGGAGGCTTGTTCTTCATAGATGTTCCTTTTTGGTGACCTCATATGACAGGAGGGATGGAACTGCGAAGGGAGAATGCAGCTCTCTGTAGTCCCTTTATAGGGCATTAATTCTATATATGAGTACAGATCATTCATGGCCTAATCACCTCCTGAGGGCCCTGCTCTTAATACTGTCACCTTGGGGTTAAGTTGAATTTTGGAGGGACACATACATTCAAACCATAGTAATGTTTAATGCAGTGGTTCATATTCGGATCTCCCCAGTTATCCCTAAAATATGTATATATATATATTTGTTACAGGGTACAAATAGGTTTCATGGATTGCATTTGGTTCTTATGCCTCTTTATTCTTTTTTTATTTTCAAACAGCTGCTTGCTTTTCTTTTTTTCTGTGATCTCTATTTTCAGAGATAAAATTTGTATGTACTTAACATCTCTTCTGGGAATTGCCTGGTTTCTTAGAGTACTATTCATTTAAAATTTATTTGCAGCTTGCTTTTTTGTTTAAATTCTCTGAGATAGCTGGAGATAACATTGTCATTTCCAAGCTTTTTTTTTTCCAAAACATAATTTCAACTTTAAATATACACTGCATTGGCTGAGGTTTTTATAATTGGTTGCATTTAGTTAAAGATAAGAAAACTGGGAGACGTGATGTTGGCACTTGATCTGCTGGCACTAGTCAGCAGTTGAAATTCAAGGAGTTCTTCCTCCACCCTCCATTGCCTGTACCCACCTTCAAAGCAGGAGTTCTATCTAGGATTGTGTATCTATTAATAGTAGCTTTGGACATTATAAAGCAGTAGCAGTGTAGTCTTTCAAAAATGCAAACTTGCAAGTCAGAAATAGATTAAAATGCAAATGATGTGTAAGCAAGTACACAGAGACACTCAGAGCTAAGCACAATAAGAAAAGATTTAATTAAATGCTTACTTTCTCTGCTACGTGTATAGAACTGTCACTCAGTGAGTGTTCTCTTTTACCTTCTTTCCTTTTGAGTTTCATAGATTTGGTAGGTTTTCTTTGAGAAGTGTATGAAATTAGGAACGAGTGTAGCTCTTTTTGGGAGGAGGTGGGGTAACTTTTAAGCAGGATATTTACTTTTATTTATTAATTTTTTCTTTATTATTTTAAGTTCAGGGTTCCATGTGCAGGATATGCAGGTTTATTATGTAGATAAATGTGTGCCATGGTGGCTTGCTGCACAGATCATCCCATCACCTAGGTATTAAGCCCAGCATTCATCATTCTTCCTGATGCTCTCCCTTTCCCCATTCCCCTGCTGCCCCACAGGCCCCAGTGTGTAGTGTTCCCCTCACTGTGTTCATGTGTTCTCATTGTTCAGCTCCCACTTATAGGTGAGAACATGCGGTATTTTGTTTTCTGTTCCTGCATTACTTTGCTGACGATTATGGCTTCCAACTCTATCCACGTCCCTTTTTTTTTTTTTTTTTTTTTTTGAGACGGAGTCTAACTCTTGCCAGGCTGGCGTGCAGTGGTGCCATCAACCTCCACCTTCCAGGTTCAAGCAATTCTCCTGCTTCAGCCTCCCGAGTATTTGGGATTACAGGCGCACGCCACCATGCCCAGCTAATTTTTGTATTTTTAGTAGAGATGGGGTTTCACCATGTTGCCTAGGATGGTCTCGATCTCCTGACCTCGTGATCTGCCCACCTCGGCCTCCTGAAGTGCTGGGATTACAGGTGTGAGACACTGCACCTGGCCAATGCATGTCCTTTCAAAGGACATAATCTCGTTCCTTTTTATGGCTACATAGTTTTCCATGGTGTATATGTACCACATTTTCTTTATCCATTCTATCATTGATGGGCATTTAGGTTAATTTCATATCTTTGCTATTGTGAATAGTATGAGAGTGAACATATGTGTGCATGTATCTTTATAATAGAATATTGGGTATATATCCAGTAGTGGGATTGCTGGGTCAAATGGTATTTCTGTCTCTAGGTCTTTGAGGAATTGCCACACTGTTTCTACAATGGTTGAACTAATTTGCCTGATTACCCTGGCCAGAACTTCCAATACTGTGTTGGATAGGAGAGATAAGAAAGGGCATCCTTGTCTTGTACCAGTTTTCAAACGGAATGCTTCCAGCTTTTGCTCTTTTTTATGTGATACTGGCTGTGGGTTTGTCATAAATAGCTCTTATTATTTTGAGATATGTTCCATCAATACCTAGTTTATTGAGAGTTTTTCACATGAAGGGATGTTGAATTTTATCAAAGGTTTTTTTCCGGTATCTGTTGAGGTAATCATGTGGTTTTTTTCCTTTAGTTCAGTTTATGTGATGAATTATGTTTATTGATTTGTGTATATTGACCAGCCTTTCATCCCAGGGATGAAGCCGACTATAAACTTTTTGATGTGCTGCTGGATTCAGTTTGCCAGTATTTTATTGACGATTTTTGCATCAATGTTTATCAGGGATATTGGCATGAAATTTTCATTTTTTTGTTATGCCTCTTCCTGGTTTTCCTATCAGGATGATGCTGGCTTCATAAAATGAAGTAGGGAGGAGTCCCTCCTTTTTAATTGTTTGGAATTGTGTCAGAAAGAATGATAGCAGCTCCTGTTTGTATTTCTGGTAGAATTTGGCTGTCAATCTGTCTGGTCCTGGAATCTTTTTGATTGGTAGGCTATTAATTACTGCCTCAATTTCAAAACTTGTTACTGGTCTATTCAGGGATTTGACCTCTTCCTGGATTAGTCTTGGTAGAGTGTATGTGTCCAGGAATTTATCCATTTCTTCTAGATTTTCTTTCTTTCTTTTTTTATTTTTTGCATTCAGGTGTTTATAGTATTCTCTGATAGTAGTTTGTTATTTTTCTGGGGTCAGTGGTGATAACCCCTGTATCATTTTTTATTGTGTCTATTTGATTCTTTTCTTTTTTCTTTATTAGTCTAGCTAGTGGTGCATCTATTTTGTTAATTAAAAAAAAAAAAAAAAACCAGTTCCTGGATTCATTAATTCTTTTGAATGGTTTTTCATGTGTTTGTCTTTTTCAGTTCTGCCCTGATCTTAGTTATTTTTTGTTTTCTGCTAGCTTTTAGATTAATTTGCTCTTGCCTCTCTAGCTCTTTTAATTGTAATGTTAGTGTGTTCATCTAGATCTTTCTAGCTTTCTGATTGTTCTGCCCTGATGTTAGTTATTTTTTGTTTTCTGCTAGCTTTTAGATTAATTTGATCTTGCCCCTCTAGCTCTTTTAATTGTAATGTTAGTGTGTTGATCTGAGATCTTTCTAGCTTTCTGATGTGGACATTTAATGCTACAAATTTACTTCTTGACCCTACTTAGCTGTGTCCGAGAGATTCTGGTACATTGCCTCTTTGTTCTCAATAGTTTCAAAGAACTTCTTGATTTCTGCCTTAATTTTAGTATCTACCCAGTAGTCAGTCACTCAGGAGCAGGTTGTTCAATTTCTGTGTAATTGTGTGGTTTTTGAGTGAATTTCTTAATACTGAGTTCTAATTTGATTGCCCTGTGGTCTGAGAGGCTGTTTGTTAAGATTTCAGTTCTTTTGCATTTGCTGAGGAGTTTTTTTACTCCCAATTATGTGGTCAGTTATATATGGCACTGAGAAGAATGTGTATTCTGTTGATTTAAGCTGGAGAGTTCTGTAGATGTCTTTTAGGTCCACTTGATCCAGAGGTAAGTTCAAGTCCTGAATATACTTGTTAATTTTCTGTTTCGTTGATCTGTCTAATATTGACAGTGGGTTATTAAAGTCTCCCCCTCTTATTCTGTGGGAGTCTAAGTCTCTTTGTACGTCTCTAAGAACTTGTTTTATGAATCTGGGTGCTCCTGAATTGGGTGCATATATATTTAGAATAGTTAGCTCTTCTTGTTGAATTAATCCCTTTACCATTATGTAATGCCCTTCTTTGTCTCTTTTGATCTTTGTTGGTTGAAAGTCTGGTTTGTCAGAGGTTAGGATTGCAACCCCCGGCTTTTTTTGGCTTTCCATTTGCTTGGTGAATTTTCCTCCATCCCTTTATTTTGAACCTATGTGTATCTTTTCCTGTGAGATGGGTCTCTTGAATACAGCACACCAATGAGTCTTGACTATGTATCCAATTTGCCAGTCTGTGTCTTTTGATTGGGGCATTTAGCCCATTTACATTTAAGGTTAGTATTGTTATGTGTGAGTTTGATCCTGTCATCATGATGCTAGCTGGTTATTTTGCACACTAGTTGATGCAGTTTCTTCATAGTGTCATTGGTTTTTATATTTTGATGTGTTTTTGCATGGCTGGGACTGGTTTTTCCTTTCCTTATTCAGTGCTTCTTTCAGGATCTCTTGCAAGGCAGGTGTAGTGGTAATGAAATCTCTAGCATTTGCTTGTCTGGAAAGGATTTTATTTCTTCTTCACTTATGAAGCTTAGTTTGGCTGGATATGAAATTCTGGGTTGAAAATGATTTTCTTTAAGAATACTGAACAGTGGCCTCCACTTTCTTCTTGCTTGTAGAGTTTCTGCTGAGAGGTCTGCTGTTAGTCTGATGGCTTCCCTTTGTAGGTGACCTGGCCTTTCTCTCTGGCTGCCCTTAACATTTTTTCCTTCATTTCAACCTTGGAGAATCTGATGATTATGTGTCTTGGGGTTGATCTTCTCATGGAGTATCTTAATGGTGTTCTCTTTATTTCCTGAATTTGTATGTTGGCCTGTCTTGCTAGGTTGGGGAAGTTCTCCTGGATAATTTCCTGAAGTGTGTTTTCTAGCTTGATTCCATTCTCCCTGTCTCCTTCAGGTTCTCCAGTCAATCGTTGGTTTAGTCTTTTTATGAAGTCCCATATTTCTTGGAGGCTTTGTTAATTCCTTTTTATTCTTTGTTCTCTGGACTTGTCTGGAGACTATTTTTATTTCCATGTTTGTCACCTTTAGTACGTTGTGAGCATCTGGAAGCTAGAGACTTAACTCATCTTATTCCTGGTGCTAAGAAATATGCTTGGCAAGTAGCTGCTCACATACAGATTCACTGAGCAAATTTTGAATGAATTAATTGTATTCTCATTACCTGTGAACTTGTCTAGTTATTTTTACTACACTGTAAATTGTTCGAAAGGAATAATCTAGATTTTATTTACCTTTATATCCCTAACACTTATCTTTCACATTAATAAATGCCTGTTGATTTATATCAATACCTTAAAGAAAACATTTCTGTTAATAATTCTGTTCTCTTAAATACTTTTAAATATTAGTACTTCAAATGTATTTTAAAACTAAAAATATTATAGTTGATTGAAAAGCAAACATGTTGTTCATTTGTTTATAGACTTTCAAAGTTTTTATTAATTGTTTTCTCTCAGTGGGAGATCATTATCCGTTAATGTTGCTCCAATAGGCTGGGCAGTCCAGTGCTGTTTCACTTGCATGTAACTTTTATTTTAAATTGAGTTATAACCAACACTTTAAAATAAAGCGTAGGAGGAGTTTTAAATATTATGTCCATAGGTAACAAAGATCAGAATATATTAATTGGTAATGAATGATATTGTTTTGGTAGATAAGCTTTGGTGAGTGTTCATTTCTGTGTTTAAGTGCCTCTGAAAAACGACCTCATTTGTATTCTCGTGAAGTCAGTTTATTGGTTTGTACTTGCATGCTTAGTGGCTTTTTGTGACTTTGTTTCTATCTTGCTGGGGCAGCTTGATATTTTATTCAAACACAGTCACTCTATTTGTGACTTCTGTCAATATTGAAGCATGTAAAATGTAAGACATACCTTATGGTAATTCATATTGTACTTTAACTGGTTAATCATTTTATAGTCTTTATTACTATACAAACATATTCTGATAATGTAACTTGAACCATAAACTAATTTTGAAAGGTTTTTATTAGTCAAGGGTTATAAATTTAAGCTGTATTGAATTTCCTTCTAGTTTATAAGAATATATGTTGGGGGAAGAATGAAGGAATGCCTATTTCTATTTCATAGGTTTTATTCATGTATTTCTGATTTTTGTAAGTTAGCATACTTTCAGTAGTATAGTTGAATCTCTTTATCAATGTTAAAATAAAGGAACTAAATAAATGTTTTCAACCCTAAGACATAATCCTATTAAAAAATAAATTTCCCTTTCTTGAAAGCAGATGCTCAAAACTGATTAAATTTCACGTTATATAAAAACAATATTTGCATCTTTGTACTTGAAAAATGTAAAAGTTGCCAGTTGTGGAGGCAAAAGTTTAAAAACAGGAGACATTTTATACAGGTGCTTACATATACCCTTATATTCACAAGAAATACTGTCGGAATGCTATTATCCTTCCAAGGAAACTAGTTATCTGTTTTACATTTTGCCATTTAGTAACTTCCATTTCTTTGAAAAACTATGTATTTAGGCTGGGTGCGGTGGATCATGCCTGTAATCCCAGCACTTGGGAGGTCAAGGTGGACGGATCCCTGAGGTCAGGAGTTTGAGACCAGACTGACCAACATGGAGAAACCCAGTCTCTACTAAAAATACAAAATTAGGCAGGCTGGTGGTGCATGCCTGTAATCCCAGCTACTGGGGAGGCTGAGGCAGAGAATCTCTTGAATCTGGGAGGTGGAGGTTGCAGTGAGCTGAGATCGCGCCATTGAACTCTAGCCTGGGCAACAAGAGCAAAACTCCATCTCAAAAAAACCTAGAAAGAAAACAAACAAAAAAACCCGATTATGTATTTACAGATTTATTTTATGTAAATTAAACTTCTGATTTTAGAAAATAGCAATTTTAATGGTTTTAAAAAAAGTTTTGAATCACTATTTATGGTGAATTGAAAACTCAACATGTAAGCACTCACTTAATCCTAAATACCAAATTAAAGAACATTAAATAAGATAGATTTAAATAAATCTACGTAGTCAATACTTTAGTAGGATTTTTACTAGTTTCACTTTTTAGAAATATACTTTTTAAAACTAGGTACCATTGCTAATAACATGCGCTTTTGTATAATATTCTGTTTCTACCTGATTTATACTTACTATCCAGGAAATTATAGAAATTACTATTTAAAAATCTCATTTTATTGACCTCTGCAGGCCGGGCATGTTGGCCTATGCCTGTAATCCCAGCATGTGGGAGGCCAAGGTGGGAGGATTGCTTGAGGCCAGGAGCTGGAGACCAGTCCGCGATTGTTGTTGTTTTTTTAAACTGGTGAATTTGGAAAGATCTTTATAGTTCTAAATTGTAGTCCTTTGTCATATATATTGCTTGCCAGTATTTTCTCCCAGTCTGTAGCTGGTCTTATTCTTATTTTTATTTTTATCTAATAGAATTTTTTAGAGCAGTTTTAAGTTCACAGCAAAATTTGGAGAAGGTACAGATATTTCCCATGTACCTCCACCCACTACACATTCTTTATTACCAATATTTCTCACCAGAGTGGTGTATTTGTTTATAATTGACGAACCTACACTGATATGTCATTATCCCCCAAAGACTATAGTTTACATTAGGGTTCACTCTTGGTGTTGTACATTTTATGGGTTTGGAAAAATGTACGGTGACATGTATCCACCATTATAGCATCATAGAGGCTAGTTTTACTGTCCTAAAAATCCTCTGTGCTCCAACTATTCATTCCTCTCTTCCCTCTAAACCCTGGCAACCACTGATCTTTTTACTGTTGTATTAGTCCATTTTCATGCTGCTGGTAGAGACATACCTGAGACTGGGAATTTTACAAAAGAAAGAGGTTTATTGGACTTACAGTTCCACATGAGTGTGGAGGCCTCACAATCATGGTGGAAGGAGAAAGGAGGAGCAAGCCACATCTTACGTGGTTGGCAGCAGGCAAAGAGAGCTTGTGCAGAGAAACTTCCATTTTTAAATCCATCAGATTTTGTGAGACTCATTCACTATTCATGAGAATAGCAATGGAAAGACCCACCCCCATGATTCAGTCATTTCCCACTGGGTCCCTTCCACAACACATGGGAGTTATGGGAGCTACAAGATGAGATTTGTGGGAAGACACAGAGCCAAACCGTATCAACTGTCTTCATAGTGTTGCTTCTCTCAGAATGTCATATAGTTATAATCGTACCATATATGGCCTTTTCAGATGGCCTTCTTTCATTTAGTAATGTGCCTTTAAATTTCTCCATGTTTTTTCATGGCTTGATAGTTCCGTTGTTTTTAGTGCTGAATAATATTCCATCATTTGCATTTACCACAGTTCATCTGTTCACCTATTGAAAGACATCTTGGTTGCTTCCAAGGTTTTGGCAACTGTGAACAAATCTGCCGTACACATTGATGTTTGATGTTCAAGTTTTTGTGTGGATATAAAATTTCAACTCTTTCCATACCAAGAATTTATGGGGCATTTAATTTAGTTGTAGTTAATATGATTGTATTTTGTATGGTAAGAGTGTGTTTAGTTTTGTAAGAAACTGCCAAACTGTCTTTCAAAGTGGCTATACTATTTTGCTTTCTTAACAGCAATAAATGAGAGTTCCTGTTGGTCCACATCCTCACTAGCATTGAGGGTTAGTAGTGTCCTGGATTTTGGCTATTCCAATAAATGTGCGGTGGTATCTCAATGTTGTTTTAATGTGCATTTCCTGGAAGTCATGTGATGTGGAGCATCTTTTCGTATGCTTATTTGCTGTTTGTCTATATTCTTTGCTGAGTTGTCTGTTAAGATCTGTGGCCCACTTTTAAATTTGGTTGTTGGTTTTCTTATTATTATTTGTATATTTTGGATAACAGTCCTTTATCAGAGAGATCTGTTGTAAATATATTTTCCCAGTTTGTGGTTTGCCTTTTCATTCTCTTGACAATGTGTTTCAAAGAACAGAAAATATAATTTTAATGAAGTCCAGCTTATTTTCTTCATGGATTTTGCCTTTGGTGTTACATCTTAAAAGTCATATTCAAACTCAAGGGAATCTAAATTTTCTCCTATGTTGTCCTCTAGGAGTTTGAGTTTTGCATTTTACATTTAGGGCTATGATTAATTTTGAGTTAATTTTTGTGAAGTGTGTAAGATCTGTGTCTAGGCTCTTTTTTTTTTTTGGACAAGTGGATGTCCAATTTGTTTTAGCACCATATGTTGAAAAGACTATCTTTTCTTGGTTGTATTGCTTTCTTTGTCAAAGATCAGTTGACTGTATTTTTGTTGGTCTATTTATGTACTCTCTATTCTGTTCCATTGATCTATTTGTTCTTTTGCCCATACCACACTTGTCTTGATTACCGTAACTTTATTGTAAGTCTTGAAATTGGGCAGCGTCAGTCCTCCAACTTTATTCTTCTTTTTTAACGCTCTGTTGGCTATTCTGGGTCTTTTGTCAGAATCTATTTGAGATCTTGATTGAGATTAAATTGAATCTAATAAATGAAATTGGGAAGAATTGACATTTTGACAGTATTGATTCTTCTTTTTTATGAACATGGAATATCTCTTCATTTATTTTGTTCTTTGATTTCTTTAATCAGAAGTGTGTAAGTTTTTCTCATGGATCTTGAACATACTTTGTTAGATTTATATGTAAGTATTCCATTTTGCAGGCTACAAATATAAATGGTATTGTGTTTTTACTTGCAAATTGTACTTGTTCATTGCTGGTATATAGGAAAGCAATTGACTTTTGTATATTAACCTAGTAGCCTGCCATTCCTGTAATTGCTTATTAGTTTAAAAAGTTCTTTGCATCAATTCTTTCAGATTTTCTGCATAGACAGTTTTGTCATCTGTGAACAAACACAGTTTTATTTTATTTTTCACAATCAGTACACTTTTAACTTCTTCTTATCTTACTGCATTAGCTAGGACTTTCAGTAAGATGTTGAGAAGGAGAGGTGATGGGACAATTTTGCCTTGTTCCAGATTTTAGTAGGATCAAAATAATAAAATACTAATTACCATCTCCATCCCTTTCAGCATTGCTGTTATTTATTACACTTACAGATAAACATACATAAGTATTTATCTATATACACATACATAATCGAATATATTGTTGCTATTTGAACAAATGCTTATGTGTTAGATCAACTGAGAGTAAGAAAAACAAATGGTTTTTAAATCTTACCTTCACTTATTACCCTCCAGTACTTTTCTTTTCTTCTTCTTTTTTTTTTAATTGTACTTTAGGTTCTGGGGTACATGTGCAGATCATGCAGGATTATTGCATAGGTACATACACGGCAATGTGGTTTGCTGCCTCCATCCCCTTGTCACCTCTATCTGGCATTTCTCCCCATGTTAACCCTCTCCAACCTCCCTATACCCTGCTCTCCCTCCCCTAGTCCCCCCCAAACAGACCCCAGTGTATGATGCTCTCGTCCCTGTGTTCATGTGTTCTCATTGTTCAACACCCGCCTGTGAGTGAGAACATGTGGTGTTTGATTTTCTGTTCTTGTGTCAGTATGCTGAGAATGACGGTTTACAGAATTCATCCATGTCCCTACAAAGGACACGAACTCATCATTTTTTATGGCTGTATAGTATTCCATGGTGTATATGTGCCACATTTTCCTTGTCCAGTCTATCATTGATGGGCATTTGGGTTGGTTCCAGGTCTTTGCTATTGTAAACAGTGCTGCAACTAACATATGTGTGCATATGTCTTTATAACAGAACAATTTATAATCCTTTGGATATATACCCAGTAATGAGATTGCTGGGTCAAATGGAGTTTCTATTTCTAGTTCCTTGAAGAATTGCCACACTGTCTTCCACAATGGTTGGACTAATTTACACTCCCAGGAACAGTGTAAACGTGTTCCTATTTTTCCACATCCTCTCCAGCATGTTGTCTCCAGATTTTTTAATGATTGCCAGTCTAACTGGCACGAGATGGTATCTCAATGTGGTTTTGATTTGCATTTCTCTAATGACCAGTGATGATTAACATTTTTTTCATATGTTTGTTGGTCTCATATATGTCTTCTTTTGAAAAGTATCTGTTCATGTCCTTCACCCACTTTTGAATGTTTTTTTTTTTTTCTTGTAAATCTGTTTTAGTTCTTTGTAGATTCTGGATATCAGTCCTTTGTCAGATGGGTAGATTGCAAAAATTTTTTCCCATTCTGTTGGTTCCTGGTTCACTCTAATGATTGTTTCTTTTGCTGTGCAGAAGCTCTGGAGTTTAATTAGATCCCATTTGTTTATTTTGTCTTTTATTGCCAATGCTTTTGGTGTTTTAGTCATGAAGTCCTTGCCTATACCTATGTCCTGATGGTTTTGCCTAGGTTTTCTTCTAGAGTATTTATGGTGTTAGGTCTTATGTTTAAGTCTTTAATCCATCTGGAGTTAATTTTAGTGTAAGGTGTCAGGAAGGGGTCCAGTTTCTGTTTTCTGCACATGGCCAGCCAGTTTTCCCAACATCGTTTATTAAACAAGGAATCCTTTCCCCATTACTTGTTTTTGTCAGGTTTGTCAAAGATCAGATGGTTGTAGATGTGTGGTGTTGCCTCTGAGGCTTCTGTTCTGTTCCATTGGTGTATATTTCTGTTTTGGTACCAGTACCATGCTGTTTTGATTACTGTAGCCTTGTAGTACAGTTTGATGTCAGGTAGCATGTTGCCTCCAGCTTTGTTCTTTTTGCTTAGGATTGTCTTGGCTATGTGGGCTGTCTTTTGGTTCCACATGAGGTTTAGGTGGTTTTTCTCCAGATCTGTGAAGAGGGTTATAGGTAGCTTGATGGGGGATAGCATTGAATTTATAAATTACTTTGGGCAGTATGGCCATTTTCACAATATTGATGCTTCCTATCCATGAGCATGGAATGTTTTTGCATCTGTTTGTGTCCTCTGTTATTTCCTTGAGCAGTGGTTTGTAGTTCTCCTTGAAGAGGTCCTTTACATCCTTTGTTGGTTGTATTCCTTGGTATTTTATTCACTTTGTAGCAACTGTGAATGGTAGTTCATTCTTGATTTGGCTCTCTATAAGTCTGTTATTGGTGTATAGGAATGCTTGTGATTTTTGCACATTGATTTTGTATCCTGAGACTTTGCTGAAGTTGCTTATCAGTTTCAGGAGATTTTGGACTGAGACGATGGGGTCTTCTAAATATACAATCATGTCGTGTGCAAATAGAGACAATTCGAATTCCTCCTTTCCTAATTCAATATCCTTTATTTCTTTTTCTTGCCTGATTGCTTGGGATAGAATGTCTAATACTATATTAAATAGGAGTGGGGAGAGAGGGCATCCTTGTCTAGTGCCAGATTTCAAAGGGGATGCTTCCAGTTTTTGCCCATTCAGTATGATATTGGCTGTGGGTTTGTTGTAAATAGCTTTTATTATTTTGAGATATGTTCCGTCAATACCTAGTTTATTGAGAGTTTTTAGCATAAAGGGCTGTTGAATTTTGTTGAAGGCCATCTTTGCATCTATTGAGATGATCATGTGGTTTTTGTCTTTGGTTCTGTTTATGTGGTGGATTACATTTATAGCCTGGCGTATGTTGAACCAGCCTTGCATCCCTGGAATGAAGCCTACTTGATCATGATGGATAAACTTTTTGATGTGCTATTGCAGTTGGTTTCCCAGTATCTTATTGAAGATTTTTGCATCTGTGTTCATCATGGATATTGGTCTGAAGTTTTCTTTTCTTGCTGAGTCTCTGCTGGGTTTTGGTATCAGGATGATCTTGATCTCATAAAATGATTTAGGAAGGATTCCCTCTTTTGGATTGTTTGGAATAGTTTCATTGGTATGGTACCAGCTCCTCTTTGTATGTCTGGTAGAATTCGAGTGTGAACCCTTCTGGACCTGGGCTTTTTTATGGTTGGTAGACTATTAATTGCTGCCTCAACTTCAGCCCTTGTTATTAGTCTATTCAGGGTTTCAGCTTCTTCCTGGTTTAGACTTGGAAGGGTGCACATGTCCAGGAATTTATCCATTTCTTCCAGGTTTACTGGTTTATGTGTATAGAGTTGTTTATAGTAATCTGTGATGCTAGTTGTTTATAGTAATCTGTGGAATCAGTGGGGTGAAATCCCCTTTATCTTTTTTTGTTACATCTATTTGATTCTTCTCTCTTTTCTTTTTTATTAATCTAGCTAGTGGTCTGTCTAGTTTGTTGATTTTTCAAAAAAACCAGCTCCTGGATTTATTGATTTTTTTGAAGGGTTTTTTTTGTGTCTCTGTCTCCTTCAGTTCTGCTGTGATCTTAGTTATTTCTTGTCCCTGCTAGGTTTTGTGTTTTTTTTGATCTTGTTCCTCTAGCTTTTTCAATTATGATGATAGGGTGTCGATTTTAGATCTTTCCTTGCTTCTCATGTGGGCATTTATTGCTATAAATTTTCCTCTAGACACTGCTTTAAGTATGTCCGAGAGATTCTGGTACGTTGTGTCTTTGTTCTCATTGGTTTCGAAGAACATCTTTATTTCTGCCTTCATTTCACTGTTTATCCAGTCAACATTCAAGAACCAGTTGTTCAGTTTCTGTGAAGTTGTGTGGTTCTGAATTAGTTTCTTACTCTTGAGTTCTAATTTGATTGCAGTGTGGTCTGAGAGACTGTTATGATTTCTGTGCTTTTGCATTTGCTGAGGAGTGATTTACTTCCAATTATGTGGTCAATTTTAGAGTAGATATGATGTGGTGCTGAGAATGGATATTCTGTGGATTTGGGGTGGAGAGTTCTGTAAATGTCTATTAGGTTTGCTTGGTCCACATCTGAGTTTAAGTCCTGAATATCCTTGTTAATTTTCTGTCTTGTTGATCTGTGTAATATTGAGAGTGGAGTGTTAAAGTCTCCCACTATTGTTTTGTGTGAATCTAAGTCTCTTTGTAGGTTGTTAAGAACTTGCTTTATGTATCTGGGTGCTCTGTATTGGGTGTGTATGTATTTAGGATTGTTAGCTCTTCTTGTTGCATTGATCCTTTTACTATTATGTAATGCCCTTCTTTGTCTCTTTTGATATTTATTGGTTTAAAAGTCTGTTTTATCAGAGACTAGGAGCTCAACTCCTGCTTTTTTTGCTCTCCATTTGCTTGGTAAATCTTCCTCCATCCCTTTATTTTGAGCCTGTGTGTGTCCTTGCATGTGAGATGGGTTTACTGAATACAGCACACTAATGGGTTTTGACTTTTTATCCAATTTACCAGTCTGTATCTTTTAATTGGGCCATTTATCCCATTTACATTTAAGGTTAATATTGTTACATGTGAGTTTTATCCTGCCATTTTGATGCTAGCTGGTTGTTTTGCCCGTTAGTTGATGCAGTTTCTTCATTGTGTCGATGGTCTTTACCATTTGGTACGTTTTTGGAGTGGCTGGTACTGGTTGTTCCTTCCCATGTTAGTGCTTCTTTCAGGAGCTCTTGTAAGGCAGGTCTGGTGGTAACGAAATCTCTCAGCAATATCTTGTTTGGAAAGGATTTTATTTCTCCTTTGCTTATGAAGCTTAGTTTGGCTGGATATGAAATTCTAGGTTGAAAGTTCTTTTCCTTAAGGATGTGGAATATTGGCCCCCACTCTCTTCTGGCTGTTAGGGTTTCTGCCGAGAGATCTGCTATGAGTCTGTGGGCTTCCCTTTGTGGGTAACCTGACCTTTCTCTCTGGTTGCCCTTAGCATTTTTTTCCTTCATTTCAATCCTGGTGAATCTGACGATTATGTGCCTTGGGGTTGCTCTTCTTGAGGAATATCTTTGTGATGTTCTCTGTGGTGTTACACATTTCCTGGAGTTGAATGTGGCCAGCCTTGCTTGGTTTGGGAAGTTCTCCTGGATAATATCCTGAGGAGTGTTTTCCAGTTTGGATTCATTCTCTCCGTCACATTCAGGTACACCTATCAAACGTAGATTAGTTCTTTTCACATAATCCCATATTTCTTGGAGACTTTGTTCATTTCTTTTCACTCTTTTTCTCTAATCTTGCCTTCTCGTTTTATTTCATTGAGTTGATCTTCGACCTCTGATATCCTTTCTTCTGCTTGGTCAATTGGGCTGTTGAAACTCGTGTATGCTTCACGCAGTTCTTGCGTTGCATTTTTCAGCTCCATCAATTCATTTATATTCTTCTCTAAGCTGTTTATTCTCATTAGCTTTTCATCTAACCTTTTTTCAAGGTTCCTAGTTTCTTTGCATTGGGTTAGAATATGTTCTTTTAGCTCAGAGATGTTTGGTATTAGTCACCTTCTGAAGCCTATTTCTGTCAATTCATCAGACTCATCTCCATCCAGCCTTGTTCCCTTGCTGGTGAAGAGTTGTGATCCCTTGGAGGAGGAGAGGCATTCTGGTTTGTGGTGTTTTCATCCTTTTTATGCTGGTTTCTTCCCATATTTGTGGATTTATCTACCTGTGGTCTTTGTAGTTGGTGACTCTTGGATGGGGTCTGTGAGTGGGCATCCTTTTTGTTGATGTTGAAATTATTTCTGTTTTTTAGTTTTCCTTCTAACAGTGAGGCCCCTCTGCTGTAGGACTGCTGGAGGTCCACTCCAGATCCTGCTTGCCTGGATCACCTGGGGTGGCTGCAGAACAGCAAGGGTTTCTGCCGGTTTCTTCTTCTGTTATCTTTATCCCAGAAGGGTACCCGCCAAATGTCAGCCTGTGCTTTCCTTTATGAGGTGTCTCTGTGGATATATGGGGGTCAGGGAGCTGCTTGAGGAGACAGTCTGTCCCTTATAGGAGATCAAGTGCTGAGCTGGGACCTCTGTTGTTCCATTCAGAGCTTCTGGGTATGTACCTTTAAGTCTGCTGCAGCGGAACTCATAAGCGCCTGTTCCCCCAGGTGCTCTGTTCTGGGAAGGGGCTTTATTTATAAGTTTCTGACGTGTTGCTCCCTTTTTCAGAGATGCCCTGCTCAGGAGGGAGATAGTCTAGTCACAGTGTGGCAGCAGAGGCGTCAGTGAGCTGCTGTGGGCTTTGCCTAGCTGCTGCGTGAACTTCCTTGTGGTTTTGTTTACAGTGGTACAATTATAACTGCCTCCGTAATGGTGGACTGCCTCAGTAAAGGTGGATTGCCTCGGTAATGGTGGACTGCCTTCATAATGGTGGACTGCCTCATTAATGGCGAACTGCCTCAGTAATGGCGAACTGCCTCAGTAATGGCTGATGCCCTTCCCCCTCATCGAGCTGGACTATCCCAGGTTCTGCTGTGCTTGCTTTGAAACTCTCCATCCAGAGTGTTTCAGATTGCTTGTCTTTATGGGGGTGGGACCTATGGAGTCAGATCACCTGGCTCCCTGTTTCAGTGCCCTTTTTTCAGTTGAATGGGTGGCTCTGCTTCCCAGGTGTTCCAGGTGTCTGTTGAAACGGCCGTCGGATTTGTGTGTGTTATTATGTGGAGACCTGCAGCACAGCTGTGCTGGATATTCATGGCGCTTTACAGCCCGGGAATCTCTTGGTCTGTGGAAAGTAAAAACTCGTTTGGAAATGCGGTAATCACTCACCCTCTGCGTTGTCCTCGCTGGAAGCTGCACTCCAGAGCTGTTGCTATTCAGCCATCTTCGATCTCCCCCTCTCCAGTACTTTTCTTTATATAGATCTCAGTTTCTGGCCTATATGATTTTCCTTCCCCTTGAAGAACTTTTCTTTTGGATATTTCTTGCACATTGGATCTACTGGCAACAAATTCCCTCAGTTTTTATGTTTGAGACACTGTTTCTCTTTCACTTTTGAAGGATAATTTTGCAAGGTACATAATTCTAGGTTATTTTTTTTTTTAATTTTTATCTTAACATTTTAAATATTTCACTTAACTTCCTTCTTTTGGAGGTAACGTCTATGTAACTGTTCTCTTAGCTTTTTGATAGGTAATGTCTTTTTCCATTGGCTTCTTTCAGGATTTTTTCTTCATCTTTAATTTTCTGTAGTTTGAATTGTGATATGGCTAGGTGTAAACTTTTTTTTTTTTTTTAAATCATTATCCTGCTTGGAGTTTTCTAAGCTTTTTGGATTGGTGGTTTAGTGCTTGACATTGATTTGGTGAAATTGTCATTTATTATTTTATCAAATATTTTTTCTGTTTCTCTCTTTCTTTTGGTATTCCTATAACATGTATGTTATACCTTTTATAGTTGTCTCACAACTTTTGTGTATTCTGTTCTGTATTTTTTCAGTCTTTTTTTTGTTTGCTTGTAGTTTTTTTAGGTATCTATTGGGGGGGTATCCTCTAGATATTCTTTCCTCAGCTGTGTCCAGGTTACTAGACTGAGCTTACCAACCTATTTGAACTCAACATAGGCATTCTTCATTTCTCTTATAGTGTTTTTGATCTCTAGTATTTCTTTTTGGTTCTTTCTTAGAATTTCTATTTCTCTGCTTACATTGCATATCTCTTCTTGTATGCAGTCTATTTTATCCATTAGAAACCTTAGTATATTAACCATGTTTTTTTTTAGTAATTGATCTGATGATTCTCACATCCTTTGCTATATCTGAGTCTGGTTCTTATACTAGCTCTCTTCAGACCGTGTATTTTTGTTTGTCTGAGACGGTGTCTCACTCTGTCAACCAGGCTGGAGTGCAGTGGTGCAGTCTTGGCACACTGTAATCTCTGCTTCCTGGGTTCAAGTGATTGTCCTGCCTCAGCCTCCCAAGTAGCTGGGATTACAGGTGCCTGCCACCATGCCTGGCTAATTTTTGTGTTTTTAGTAGAGACAGCATTTCACTATGTTGGTCAGGCTGGTCTCAAACTCCTGACCTCAGGTGATCCACCCTCCTTGACCTCCCAAAGTGCTGGGATTGTAGGCGTGAGCCACCGCACCCAGCCTAGACTGTTTTTTGCCTTTTAGTATGCCATATAAATTTTTATTGATAGCTGAATCTGATGTCCTGGGTAAAAGGAGCTGCTGTAAATAGGCCTTTAGTAATGTGGCAGTAAGGTGTTGGGGGTTATTATCGGAAGCATTCTGCAGCCCAATAATTAGATCCCAGTCTTTTGATGAGTCTCTGTGTCTCTGACTGTGACCTTCACAGATGTTTCTTAGGACTTACTCACCTGTCTCCCAAAGTAAGACAGCATGGCTAGTATGGGCTGCAATGACTATTTCCTAGTTCCCTTCCTGCAAGTTAGTTAGGCTCTGATAAACCCCAGCAGGCTCTGATTAAATAGTTTCTCCTGAGGGAAAGACCTTATTAAGAACAGAATGCTCTGGCGTATTTAAAGATGATTTTGTTTCCCCTCCCTCTGTCATAAGCTTGAGGGTTTTTTTTCCCCCTCTAATATGTATTGTGAGAACCATATTGGTTTCCTGGAGGTAAAACTAATAAAAGTATGAAGGCTCTCCTATGACTGAGTCCCCCTGGCATTTTTAAGTTTCCCACTTGTCCACATTGAGCCTTCAGCAGTTTGTCAATTAAAGTTCAGTCTTTCCTACCCTGCACTTTTTCCTGCAGAGTTTTCTGCTTCAGTGTGATGGGATTCTCTGCAGTCACCTGTTTCTCCAATTTATGGGGCAGTGGTTTGCCATGTGTCTTCATTTCTCTTGCTGATCTGAGAAGAGACATAGATTTTTCAGTTTGTTTAGCTTTTCTTGTTGGTAGGATGGCCTAGTGACTTCCAAGTTTTATTTTTTTATTTTTTATTTATTTAATATTTTTAGAGATAGGATCTTGCTATGTTGCCCAAGCTGGACTGGAACTCCTGGCCTTAAGTGATCCTCCTGCCTCAACCTCCTGCATAGCCCAAGTTTCTTATATGCCCACTAGAAGCAGAAGTTGCAGCTTGTTTTCGTTTTGTTCACATGAGCAAAATATTTTACTTTCGATGAGGTCCATTTTATTCATTTTTTTCTTTTTTGGATTGTGGTTTTGGTGTCAAATCTAAGAAATCTGCCTAGTTTCAGATCTTAAAGATTTCCTTCTATATTTTTTTCTCTAAACTTCAGCAGCTTTATGTTTACATTTAAGTCCATAATCCTTTTGAGTTAAATTTTTGTTTCCTTTTTATTTTTTTTTTTGGTAGAGATGTGGTCGTGCTTTGTTGCCCAGGCTGATCTTGAACTCCTGGGCTCAAGCAGGATGCCTGCTTTGGCCTCCCAAAGTGCTGGGATTACAGGTGTGAGCCCTTGTGCCAGGCCTGGGTTAAATTTTTTTTAACAGTTGTTAGGGTTCTTTTTTATTTTCTGCCAGTAGATGCCTAATTGCTCCTTTACTGTTTGTTGAAAAGGCGATTCTTCTTCTGTTGAATTACTATTGGCCCTTTGTTAAAAATCAGTTGAACGTATTTGTGTTGGTTATTTCTGGATTCACTGTTCTGTTTCATTGATCTATTGTCTGTCTCCTGCTAATAGCACAGTCTTCATTTCTGTAGCTATATGGCAGGCTGGATCATATTTCTTTGAAATTTCTTTCAGTCTGACTCTCCTTCTTCTTTCACTCGGATGATACAAATGTTGGATCTATTGTTATTGTCCCAAAGGTCCATGAGGCTTTGTTAATTTTTTTTTCTGTCTGTTTTTTTCTGTGTTGTTTGGATTGGGTGAATTCTGTTGTTCTGCCCATAAGCTCATTGATTGTATCCCGTGTCATCTTCACTCTACTTCTGAGCCTATCTAGCTTGTCTTTGTTATTGCATTTTTTAGTTACATAATTTTCATCTGTTTATTTTTATAACTTGTATTTCTTTGCTTAGATCTTCTATTTTTACATTTGTTTTAAGAGAATTTATAATTGTTGAAGCATTTTTATGATGATTGTTTTAAAATTCTTGTCAGATCTGATTTATCTAGGTGTTTGCATTGGTTGATTGTCTTTTCTCACTCAAGTTATGATTTTTCTTGGTTCTTGGTATGACAGGTGATTTACATTTGAAACTTAGATATTTTGTCTAATATGTTAAGAGATTCTGAGTGCTAGTTCAACCTTTTATTTTCACAAGCAGTCACCCTGTTTAGGTGTATCATGCAGGTCTTAGCCTATATTTTTTTGGGTTGTGGTTCCAATGATAGTTTAATTTTGAGTCTGCACTGTTGTTTTGGTTGGCTTCTTGTATCTGGTTGGCACTAGGGCTCCCACTCGTCTCTGCTGGTGCTGCTTGAGGGCGTAGGAGATTCTTTCTTAGGCTGAGTTAGTATATATCTATTGCTGGGGGAAGGGGATGGGCTGGGATTTCCTTACCATGCTTCCTGCTACTCTGTTGTCTCTGGACAAGGAAGGAGAGTCTTGGATATGTGGAGAACAAGAGGCTTCCTGAGATTGGCTATCTAGCAAAACTGGGTTCTGCTTGCCGGTTCTGACTAGCCTGTTCTGATGTCTCTGGGTAGAGAAGGAGATCCTGAGACCTGTGAAACCGAGGTTCTTGACTGGGCTGCTTGTGGAGACAGACATTTCTGACCAGGCTGTCTCTCTTCTGGTTCTTCCTGTTTGCCTTTGTTTCTCTTGATGGAAAAGGGGAATCTTGACTTGCCATCACTGTGACTAAGCAGATTATCCTTTGTGGCACTCTCTGGGCCCCAATGGCTGGATAACTCAGATTGCTGCTACTCTGCAGTTCCTGAACATGATCCTGTCCACCTCTCAAGCCAAGAGCGTCATTATGTAGAAACTGAGCAGGGAAGATACCAACTATGGCATCCCACAACATGCTTTGCAAGGTCACTCCCACTTTTTTAGTGACATGTTCATCTCCTTAGATGGCCAGATTGCCCCTCTCAGGCTCCTTGGCTGGGACGCTGTGCCTCTGGGATCTCACAGTGGACATCACCATGAGACGATTTGTGGGCTGTACCAAGGGCATGCTGAAAGTGGCCTCCCCTGACAACCAGCAGATTGTCTGTGGATTGTGAGCTAAAACCATCAAGTTATGCATCAGATACACTGTAGCCACAGAATGGGTATCTTGTGTTCGCTTCTCGCCTAACAGCAGCAACCCTATCACTGTCTCCTGTAGCTGGGACAAGCTGGTCAAGTTATGCAGTCTGGCTAACTGCAAGCTGAAGACTAACCACACTGGCCACAGGTTATCTGAACACTGTGACTATCTCTCCAGATGGATCCCTCTGTGCATCTGGAGGCAAAGGTGGCCAGGCCATGCTATGGGGTCTCAGTGAAGGCAAGCACCTTTATATGCTAGATGGTGGGAGTATCATCATCAACACCCTGTGCTTCAGCCCCAACTGCCACTGGCTCTGTGCTGCCATGGGCCTCAGCATCAAAATCTGGGACTTAGTGGTAAATATCATCATAGATGAACTGAAGCAAGAAGTGATCAGTACTGGCAGCATGGCAGAACTACCCCCTGTGTACCTCCCTGGCTTGGTCTGTTGATGGTCAGATTTTGTTTGCTGGCTACACAGACAACCTGGTGTGAGTGTGGCAGGTGACATGGGCACCCGCTAGAAGTTTACGGAAGAGCTTTAGAAATTAAAAAACAAAAAAACTGGAAAAAAAGTGGGGAGTCTCAGGTCTCACAGGGAAGCAAGTGTTTCCCCTGGCTATTTGTTTTTGTTGAGGTTCCTAATTAATCTCTCCTGCTGTTGGTGTCTGGCTTTCTTGATATTGTCAGAGGGACACCTATTCTATTCTGAGAGGAATTAACTTACGTGGGCTGCCTTCTGCTACTAGGCTGTGGCTGAGAAAAACCATGTGTGGGTGGTCTTCTTCACTTGAGTGAGGTAGACATAAGACATCCTGCCTCTGTGTTCTTCTAGTTGTAGGGTTTCAAAAGAGTTTGCCTTCTTCTTTCCACCTTCCAGAGTTCTTTGGTTATCACTTGCATTATCTGTTTATATTTGTACTTAGTGGGGGAGGAACTGGGAAAAATGGTCTATGCCATCTTGTCTGGACCACAAGCTGGGTTTTCCTTATAATTTCAGTTTCTGTGGCATGTGAGTGTGGAGGTAAACGAAGTGGAGAAATACTGGCTGGGGTTGAGTTTGGCATTGTTGGAGGCCCTGAAATTTATTCACATTTAAAAGAGTTCATCCTGTACTCCTGGACTTAAATTTCATTCACAAGTTCATCACAGAGCTCTGGAAAATTGTAATCCAGTGCTGTCCTCCCTGTGTTTTCTAAATTCCTACCCTATCTTTAGATATTTGCTTGACTTTCCCCAGTTTGGTCTATTCACTGTGCCTGCTTCTTTTCATATTGGAGTATCTATTGTGAATTCTCAGGATTTTATTAACTTTTCTTTGCCAGAATATCTTCTGGACTGGTTAGGGTAGTATTGGACTCACTAAAACTATGGTATGAAACTTATGGCATAAGGTTGTACTCCTTTATTTGTTGGTGATATGTTTAAATTTTTGTTTTTTCTTAAAATTTTTTTTCTTCACTGTTGTCAGTAGGAGCTTTTGAAGTACAGCTTGATGATGAGATTTTTGCAGTTTTTACATTTTCCTCTGACTTTTGACATTGCTAATGATGGTGGTGGCAACCCATCTGGAGCAGCTGCTGTGGGGGATGCCAGCTGTGGCTGAGGAAGTGTGGCCCGGGCTGCACCAGCTGGGGCTGTGCACTCTGTAGAGCCGGCAGTGGCTGGGAACAGGCGGGAGCCTTGTGCTCCTGGATGCATCTGCAGCTGCCCGACTGTGGCTCTGGACCCAGGCATCCCTGCATTCTCGGGGGGCCCAGGAAGCCCCCTGGCCCTGCAGGTTTGAAAGTGCCTGCTCTCACTCCTTGGCCTCTTCCTGCTCCTGGCGCCCACTGTAGTGTGGAGCAAAGTTGTGGTCAAGCCCAGATACTGTTGCAACCCGGCCAGGTATGTGTGTGCTCAGGGTGGTGCTGACATGCCAGCCCCTTGCCACTGTGGCCCCCTCTAGACTTTAGGTACTGATGAGCATGGAAGGGAGTGCTGCAGGGGCTGAGGGTGGCTTGGCACTGGCCTGCAGGCACCTCTTGGCACAGTTTGGGTGCTGTGGATGGCATGTTAAAGGCAGACAGGTTCCTAGGCAGAAAGGAGTGGGTCCCTGGTAAAACCCACCTCAGGCCAGGGATGGCCTGAAGCCTGGGTGCTGGGCTCCCAGTTCCAGTTTGATGTCTGTGCCCGAGTGAGAACTTCACTGATAACCATTTGACCAATTGGATGGTGCTTTTCCAGGCCCACTCATGGCTGTCCATGGACCAATCAGTATGCAGTTCTTTGATTCTGAGCACATAAAAACCCCAGGCTTAGCCAGACTCACACACTCATCCAGATGACCTGCTTGCAGAAAGAGCTACCCACGACGGGTCTCCTCTACTGAGAGCTGGATGCTCGTCAGGACAAATTCCCTGTGGAAGGAGCTACCCACTACAGGTCTCCTCCCTGCTCAGATTTGGACACACATTAGGACAACGTGCCTACAGAAAGGACCTACCCACTTTGGGCCTCCTGAGAGCTATTCTGTTGCTCTATGAAGCTCCTCTCTGCCTCACTCATCCCCCAGTTGTCTGCATATCTCATTATTTCTGGACAAGGGACAAGAACTTGGGACCCACTGAATGGTGGAACTAAAAGAGATATAACACAAACACGGTGGAAACATGCTCCCTGGTCGCCACATTGTGTGTGATGACAAAGAGAGAAGAGCTGTGGCACTTCTAGGAGCCCAGACCTTGGGACCCCCCCAAGCCAGGGCTGTGACACTCTGTAACACCCATTTTGGGACTCTGTGGTTCCTGGTGTCTCTGAGCTTTCTGGCGTCCTACCTGTCCATACGCTACATAAGCCACTTGTGGTACATGTCGTCCAGGTTCAGCCTCGCACAGAGCTGGCACCTGTGCTGGTGCTTGGAGCTGCCTGTCCTGTTGCAGCTGGTGCGCCTGGCTGTGTGCAGTGGACGTATCTTGCACTTGCTCGCTCACAAATCCCTTGCTGCTCCATGCCTGGCTCACGCTTGGCAGGTGTGGGATCCAGGCCAGTAGTGTGAGCTGAATGCAGCCTGCCAGGCCAAGTGGATGGAATGAGCTCAGCTGGCACAAGCAAAACCCAAGTAGGGGCAGCACTGGCCACAGAGGTTTCTGGCTGGCAAAGCAACACCCGAGGGATCCTGTGACACTAATATCTTTTTTCCTCCTGACATCTGTGACTCTGCCAGGCTCCTGTTATATTTTTGCTTACTTAATTTCTATCCTTTGGTTGGCTTCTCCTCTTTCAATATTAGAGGAGGCTTGAAAGTACCTGCTCTTACTCCCTGGCCTCATGGCTTTTGTCCTTGACTCTCTGCTTTTCTGTCAACATTCAGTTTGTTGGTTTTATCAGTCAGCTTTAAGTAATTGACTCTCAAATTTGGATTTTTAACCTTAATATTTTACCTACAGGTAAAATTTCCAGCTGAAATGAATATAGTTTACTCTAAGTAGCTCCATATTCTTGTTCTTTCATTTCTATTGATACTGTCATGATTCTTTATTTCTAAAGCCTTAAAAATTACATTGAATTGACTCTTTTGGTCACTAAATTCATTCACTAGGTTAAGAATCTTTCATTTTAATTCTCATTGACATTGTCAATTTTAGATCTTCATTTCTCAAGCTATATTGCTATAATGGGTTCTTATGTCTCATTAGCTGCCAAATCAAAATTTATCTTTGTGCGTCTTTGTCTTTTTATTGAACTATAGCATACACACGTGTACAAATCATAAGTGCTTAGCTTGATGAATTTTCACAAACTGAACATACTTGCTCAACTAGCACCAACAAATTAATCTTTTTTTTTTTAAATATTTTTATTGCATTTTAGGTTTGGGGGTACATGTGAAGAACATGCAAGATTGTTGCTTAGGTACACACATGGCAGTGTGATTTGCTGCCTTCCTCCCCATCACCTATATCTGGCATTTCTCCCCATGCTATCCCTCCCCCAACTCCCCACCCCACACTGTCCCTCCCCTTTTCCCCCCCCGACAGACCCCAGTGTGTGATACTCCCCTCCCTGTGTCCATGTGTTCGCATTGTTCAACACCCGCCTATGAGTGAGAACATGCGGTGTTTGATTTTCTGTTCTTGTGTCAGTTTGCTGAGAATGATGGTTTCCAGGTTCATCCATGTCCCTACAAAGGACACAAACTCATCGTTTTTGATGGCTGCATAATATTCCATGGTGTATATGTGCCACATTTTCCCTGTCCAGTCTATCATCGATGGGCATTTGGGTTGGTTCCAGGTCTTTGCTATTGTAAACTGTGCTGCAGTGAACATTTGTGTGCATGTGTCCTTATAGTAGAATGATTTATAATCCTTTGGATATATACCCAGTAATGGAATTGCTGGATCAAATGGAATTTCTATTTCTAGGTCCTTGAGGAATCGCCACACCGTCTTCCACAATGGTTGAACTAATTTACACTCCCACCAACAGTGTAAAAGCGTTCCTATTTCTCCACATCCTCTCCAGCATCTCTTGTCTCCAGATTTTTAAATGATCGCCATTCTAACTGGCGTGAGATGGTATCTCAATGTAGTTTTGATTTGCATTTCTCTAATGACCAGTGATGATGAGCATTTTTTCATATGTTTGTTGGCTTCACGTATGTCTTCTTTTGTAAAGTGTCTGTTCATATCCTTTGCCTACTTTTGAATGGGCTTGTTTTTTTCTTGTAAATCTGTTTCAGTTCTTTGTAGATTCTGGATATCAGCCCTTTGTCAGATGGGTAGACTGCAAAAATTTTTTCCCATTCTGTTGGTTGCCGATTCACTCTAATGACTGTTTCTTTTGCTGTGCAGAAGCTGTGGAGTTTGATTAGGTCCCATTTGTCTATTTTGGCTTTTGTTGCCAATGCTTTTGGTGTTTTGGTCATGAAGTCCTTGCCTACGCCTATGTCCTGAATGGTTTTGCCTAGATTTTCTTCTAGGGTTTTTATGGTGTTAGGTCTTATGTTTAAGTCTTTAATCCATCTGGAGTTAAGTTTAGTGTAAGGTGTCAGGAAGGGGTCCAGCTTCTGCTTTCTGCACATGACTAGCCAGTTTTCCCAACACCATTTATTAAACAGGGACTCATTTCCACATTGTTTGTTTTTGTCAGGTTTGTCAAAGATCGGATGGTTGTAGATGTGTTGTGTTGCCTCGGAGGCCTCTGTTCTGTTCCATTGGTCTATATCTCTGTTTTGGTACCAGTACCATGCTGTTTTGATTACTGTAGCTTTGTAGTATAGTTTGAAGTCAGGTAGTGTGATGCCTCCAGCTTTGTTCTTTTTGCTTAGAGTTGACTTGGCTATGCGGGCTCTCTTTTGGTTCCATATGAAGTTTAAGGTGGTTTTTTCCAGTTCTGCGAAGAAGGTCATTGGTAGCTTGATAGGGATAGCGTTGAATCTGTAAATTACTTTGGGCAGTATGGCCATTTTCACGATATTGATTCTTCCTAGCCATGAACGTGGAATGTTTCTCCATCTGTTTGTGTCCTCTCTTATTTCGTTGAGCAGTGGTTTGTAGTTCTCCTTGAAGAGGTCCTTTACGTTCCTTGTTAGTTGTATTCCTAGGTATTTTATTCTCTTTGTAGTAATTGTGAATGGCAGTTGGTTCTTGATTTGGCTGTCTTTAAGTCTGTTATTGGTGTATAGGAATGCTTGTGATTTTTGCACATTGATTTTATATCCTGATACTTTGCTGAAGTTGCTTATCAGTTTCAGGAGATTTTGGGCTGAGATGATGGGGTCCTCTAGATATACAATCATGTCATCTGCAAATAGAGACAATTTGACTTCCTCCTTTCCTATTTGAATACCCTTTATTTCTTTTTTCTTGCCTGATTGCTCTGGCTAGAACTTCCAGTACTATATTGAATAGGAGTGGTGAGAGAGGACATCCTTGTCTAGTGCCAGATTTCAAAGGGAATGCTTCTAGTTTTTGCCCATTCAGTATGATATTGGCTGTGGGTTTGTCGTAAATAGCTTTTATCATTTTGAGATACGTTCCATCAATACCTAGTTTATTGAGAGTTTTTAGCATAAAGGGCTGTTGAATTTTGTCAAAGGCCTTCTCTGCATCAATTGAGATTATCATGTGGTTTTTGTCTTTGGTTCTGTTTATGTGGTGGATTATGTTTATAGATTTGCGTATGTTGAACCAGCCTTGCATCCCCGGGATGAAGCCTACTTGATCATGGTGGATAAGCTTTTTGATGTGCTGTTGCAATCGGTTTGCCAGTATTTTATTGAAGATTTTTGCATCTATGTTCATCATGGATATTGGCCTGAAGTTTTCTTTTCTTGCTGAGTCTCTGCCAGGTTTTGGTATCAGGATGATGTTGGTCTCATAAAAGGATTTAGGAAGGATTCCCTCTTTTTTGGATTGTCTGGAATAGTTTCAGAAGGAATGGTACCAGCTCCTCTTTGTATGTCTGGTAGAATTCGGCTGTGAACCCATCTGGACCTGGGCTTTTTTTGGGTGGTAGGCTCTTAATTGCTGCCTCAACTTCAGACCTTGTTATTGGTCTATTCAGGGTTTCAACTTCTTCCTGGTTTAGGCTTGGGAGGATGCATGTGTCCAGGAATTTATCCATTTCTTCCAGGTTTACTAGTTTATGTGCATAGAGTTGTTTGTAATAATCTCTGATGATGGTTTGAATTTCTGTGGAATCTGTGGTGATATCCCCTTTATCTTTTTTATTGCATCTATTTGATTATTTTCTCTTTTCTTTTTATTAATCTGGCTAGTGGTCTATTTTGTTGACCTTTTCGAAAAACCAGCTCCTGGATTTATTGATTTTTTGAAGGGTTTTTCGTGTCTCTATCTCCTTCAGTTCTGCTCTGATCTTAGTTATTTCTTGTCTTCTGCTAGGTTTTGAGTTTTTTGATCTTGCTCCTCTAGCTCTTTCAATTTTGACGATAGGGTGTCAATTTTTGATCTCTCCTTCCTTCTCATGTGGGCATTTATTGCTATATATTTTCCTCTAGAGACTGCTTTAAATGTGTCCCAGATATTCTGGTATGTTGTGTCTTCGTTCTCGTTGGTTTCAAAGAACATCTTTATTTCTGCCTTCATTTCATTGTTTATCCAGTCAACATTCAAGAGCCAGTTGTTCAGTTTCCATGAAGCTGTGCGGTTCTGAGTTAGTTTCTGAATTCTGAGTTCTAACTTGATTGCACTGTGGTCTGAGAGACTGTTTGTTATGATTTCCGTTCTTTTGCATTTGCTGAGGAGTGATCTACTTCCAATTATGTGGTCAATTTTAGAGTAGGTGTGATGTAGTGCTGAGAAGAATGTATATACTGTGGATTTGGGGTGCAGAGTTCTGTAAATGTCTGTTAAGTTTGCTTGATCCAGGTCTGAGTTCAAGTCCTGGATATCCTTGTTAATTTTCTGTCTCGTTGATCTGTCTAACATTGACAACGGGGTGTTCAAGTCTCCCACTATTATTGTGTGGGAGTCTAAGTCTCTTTGTAAGTCATTAAGAACTTGCCTTATGTATCTGGGTGCTCCTGTATTGGGTGCGTATATATTTAGGATTGTAAGCTCTTCTTGTTGCATTGATCGTTTTACCATTATGTAATGTCCTTCTTTGTCTCTTTTGATCTTTGTTGGTTTAAAGTCTATTTTATCAGAGATGAGAATTGAAACTCCTGCTTTTTTTTGCTGTGCATTTGCTTGGTAAATCTTCCTCCATCCCTTTATTTTGAGCCTTTGTGCATCTCTGCATGGGAGATGGGTTTCCTGGATACAGCACACCAATGGGTTTTGGCTTTTTATCCAGTTTGCCAGTCTATGTCTTTTGATTGGGGCATTTAGTCCATTTACATTTAGGGTTAATATTGTTATGTGTGAATTTGATCCTGCCATTTTGATGCTAGCTGGCTGTTTTGCCCGTTAGTTGATGCAGTTTCTTCATTGTGTTGCTGCTCTTTGCCATTTGGTATGTTTTTGGAGTGGCTGGTACTGGTTGTTCCTTTCTATGTTTAGTACCTCTTTCAGGAGCTCTTGTAAAGCAGGCCTGGTGGTGATGAAGTCTCTTGAGTACTTGCTTGTTCGCAAAGGATTTTATTTTTCCTTCACTTATGAAGCTTCGTTTGGCTGGATATGAAATTCTGGGTTGAAAGTTCTTTTCTTTAAGGATGTTGAATATTGGCCCCCACTCTCTTCTGGCTTGTAGGGTTTCTGCTGAGAGATCTGCTGTGAGTCTGATGGGCTTCCCTTTGTGGGTAACCCGACCTTTCTCTCTGGCTGCCCTTAGCATTTTCTCCTTCATTTCAACCCTGGTGAATCTGACGATTATGTGCCTTGGGGTTGCTCTTCTTGAGGAATATCTTTGTGGTGTTCTCTGTATTTCCTGGACTTGAATATTGGCCTGCCTTCCTAGGTTGGGGAAGTTCTCCTGGATAATATCCTGAAGAGTATTTTCCAGCTTGGATTCATTCTCTCCGTCACATTGAGGTACACCTATCAAACGTAGATTAGGTCTTTTCACATAGTCCCATATTTCTTGGAGACTTTGTTCATTCCTTTTTACCCTTTTTTCTCTACTCTTTCCTTCTCGTTTTATTTCATTGAGTTGATCTTCGACCTCTGATATCCTTTCTTCTGCTTGGTCGATTCGGCTGTTGAAACTTGTGCATGCTTCGCAAAGTTCTTGTGTTTTTCAGCTCTGTCAATTCATTTACATTTCTCTCTATGTTGGTTATTCTCGTTAGCATTTCGTCAAATCTTTTTTCAAGGTTGTTAGTTTCTTTGCATTGGGTTAGCACATGTTCTTTTAGCTTACAGAAGTTTTTCTTATTACCCACCTTCTGAAGCCTGATTCAGTCATTTCATCACACTCATTGTCCATCCAGCCTTGTTCCCTTGCTGGTGAGGAGTTGTGATCCCTTGTAGGAGGAGAGGCGTTCTGGTTTCGTGTGTTTTCCTCCTTTTTGCACTGGTTTCTTCCCATCTTTGTGGATTTATCTATGTGTGGTGTTTGTGGTTGTTGATTTTCAGATGGGGTCTCTCAGTGGACGTGCCCGTTTGTTGATGATGAAGTTATTTATTTCTGTTTCTTAGTTTTCCTTCTAACAGTCTGGCCCCTCTGCTGTAGGACTGCTGAGGTCCACTCCCGGCCCTGCTTGCCTGGGGGGATCACCTGCAGCAGCTGCAGAACAGTAACGGTTGCTGCCAGTTTCTTCTTCTGCTATCTTTGTCCCAGAAGAATACCCGCCAGATGTCCGTCTGAGCACTCCTTTGTGAGGTGACTCGTTGGATATACGGGGGTCAGGGAGCTGCTTGAGGAGACAGAGTGTCCTTTATAGGAGCTCAAGTGCTGAGCTGTGAGCTCCGTTGTTCATTCAGAGTTGCTGGGCAGGTATGTTTAAGTCTGCTGCAGCAGAACTCATAAACCCCTTTTTTCCCTAGGTGCTCTGTCCCGGGGAGTTAGGGCTTTATTTATGAGTTTCCCCTGGTGCTGCTGCCTTTTTCTCAGGGCTGCCTTGCCCAGCGATGAGGCAGCCTAGTCACTGTCTGCCTATAGAGATTTTGCTGAGCTGCTGTGGGCTCCACCCAGCTGCCGTATGAACTTCCCTGCAGTCCTGTTTATACCGGTGTAGTGAGAACTGCCTGGGCAATGGCAAAGTACCTGTGTAGCGGCAGACTGCCTCAGTAATGGCGGACGCCCCTCCCCCACAGAGCTGGGCCGTCCTGGGCTCAGCTGTGCTTGCTGTGAAACTCTCGATCCAGAGTGTTTCCGATGGCTGTTTTTTTGTGGGGGGTGGGACCAGCCGAGCCTGATCACCTGGCTCCCTGCCTCAGAGTCTCCCAGGTGTTCCAGCCGCCTGTTGAAAAGGCGCCAGGATCTGTGTGATTTCCCGTGCGGTGACCCACTGCGCCGGCTGAAACCGCGGGCGCCGCGGTTTTTTTTTTTTTTTTATTATTATTATTATTTTTTTTTATTGCATTTTAGGTTTGGGGGTACATGTAAAGAACATGGAAGATTTTTTGCCAGGGAAGTCTCCTGGCCTGGCTGCCTGTTTCAGGTCCCTTTTTTTAATCAGATGAATGGGCGGCTCTGCCTTCCGGGAGCTCCAATTGCCAGCTAAAACGGCACCCGGACGCACTTATTTTGTATGGGGAACCGCTGCGCCGGGACACCGTCCAAAACAGCAGCGCCGGGGGAAAACAGTCGCGCCGGCAAAAACAGCTGCGCCGGCCAAACCAGCCACGCTGGCGACCCCGGGGGCTCCTCCCCCTGGGAATCTCCTTGTCTGTGGGCAATAAAAATCCGTCTGGCAATGCGGCGTCCACTCACCCTCCGCGCTTTCACTGGGAGCTGCAATCCTCAGCTGCTCCTAATGGGCCATCTTGGATCCTCCTCCCCCACTGTAGCTTTTAAGTAGGTTTTGAAATCAGAAAGTGTGAATCTTCCCACTTTGCATTTCTTTTCAAGTTATTTCATTTCCCTTTTCTATATAGATTTTAGGATAGCTTGTCAGTTTCTATAAAAAAGCTGAGATGTTAATATGGATTATGTTAAATTTGTAGATCAAATTGTAGAATCTTTTTTCTTAACAATGTTAAATCTTTTGGTCTGTGAACATGAATATGTTAGTTTACTTAGGTCTTTTAAAATTACTATCCTTTTTATTTTTTATTTTTTCGAGATGGAGTGTCTCTCTGTCACCTGGGCTGGAGTGCAGTGGTGCGATCTTGGCCCACTGCAAACCTCCTCCTCCTGAGTTCAAGTGATTCTCCTGCCTCAGTCTCCCGAGTAGCTGGGAGTACAGGTGTGTGCCATCATGTCCAGATAATTTATTTTTTTATTTTTTTTTATTTTTAGTGGAGACGAGGTTTCATCATGTTGGCCAGGCTTGTCTTGATCTCTTGACCTCAGGTGATCTGCCTGCCTCAACCTCCCAAAGTGTTGGGATTACAGGTGTGAGCCACCATGCCTGGCCTCTTTCTTTTTTTTTTTTTTGAGATGAAATTTTGCTCTCTTTCCCAGGCTGGAGTGCAGTGGTGTGATCCTGGCTCACCACAACCTCCACCTCTTGGGTTCAAGTGATTCTCCTGCCTCAGCCTCCCGAGTAGCTGGTATTACAGGCATGCACCACCATGCCTGGCTAATTTTATATTTTTAGTAGAGATGAGGTTTCTCTGTGTTGGTCAGGCTGGTCTTGAACTCCTGGCCTCAGGTGATCCGCCCGCCTCGGCCTCCCAAAGTGCTAAGATTACAGGTGTGAGCCACAGCGCCCAGTCCTAAAATTGCTTTCAACAGTGTCTTATAGTTTTAAGCATACAAATTTGCTTTTTTTTGGTAAAATTTATTCCGAAGTATTTGATTTTTTGGTGCTTTTGTAAATAGAATATTGTTTTCTAATTTCATTTTTTGATTGTTCAATTATGGTATGTAGAAATATAATTTATTTTTGTATTTTGACCTTGTACCTTGTAATATTACTTAACTGTTTTTTATTTTTTTAATTTTTGTGGATAAATTGTAGGTTTATATATTTATAGGGTATATGATATGTTTTGATACAGACATGCAGTATGTAATAATCACATCAGGGTAAATGGGGTATCTGTCACCTCCAGCATTCATCCTTTGTGTCACAAATAGTTCAATTATACAGTTTTTGTTATTTGATAATGTACAAGTAAATTATTATTGACTATAGTCACCCTATTGTGCTATCAGGTACTAGGTCTTATTCTTTATATATTTTTTGTACCCATTAACCATCCCCACTTTCCTCTTACTTCCCACTACCCTTCCCAGCCTGTTGTAACTATCCTTCTACTCTCTGTCTCCATGAGTTCAAGTTTGTCTTTCTGTGTCTGGCTTATTTCACTTAACATAATGACCACCAGTTCCATCCATGTTGTTGCAGATAACAAGATCTCATTCTTTTTAAGGTTTAATAGTATCGCATTGTGTATATGTATCACATCTCTTTATCTATTTGTCTGTTGATGGACACTTAGGTTGCTTCCAAATACTAGCTATTGTAAACAGTGTTGCAACAAACATAGGAGTACAGATATCTTTTTGGTATACTGATTTCATTTTTTTCGGTGTTAGATACCCAGCAGTGGGATTACTGGATCATATGGTAGCTCAGTTTTTAGTTTTCTGAGGAACCTCCAAACTGTTCTCCATAGTGGTTGTACCAATTCACATTCCCAGCAGCAGCAGCAGCAGTGTTTCAGGGTACTCTCTTTTCTACATGCTTGCTATCTGTTTTATGGTTGTTTTGTGGTCTTCTTCCTTTCCTGTCTTCCTTTTAGGGCAGGTAATTTTCTTTGGTGATATGACTTAATTTTACTTTTTTTATATTCCTTGTATGTTTTTTGATTTGAGGTTACCATGAAGCTTGCAAATATTATAACTCATTATTTTAAACTAATGACAAGTTAACATAATTTTATAAACAAACGAGCAAAAAGAGGACTAATGAAAACTCTACACTTTGACTATGAACGCCCGCCCCCAGCTTTTTAACTTATTGTTGTACTCATTGTGCTGTCTGTGTCTTGAAAAGTTGTAGTTACTATTTTTGATTGGTTCATTTTGTAGTCTTTCTCCTTAGGACTGGAGTAGTTTATACACCACAATTATACATTATTATTATAATGTCATAATAATATTCTTTGCTTTTTAGTGTACTTTTGCCAGTGAGTTTTGTAACTTCAGATGATTTGTTATTGCTCATTAATGTCCTTTTCTTTCTGATTGATTAATTCCCCTTAGCATTTCCTTCTTTTTTTTTTTTTTGAGATGGAGTTTGACTCTTGTTGTGCAGGCTGAAGAGCAATGGTGTGATCTTGGCTCACTGTGACCTCCACCTCCCGGGTTCAAGCAGTTCTCCTGCCTCAGCCTCCCAAGTAGCTGAGATTACAGGCACCTGCCACCATGCTAATTTTTGTATTTTTAGTAGAGATGGGATTTCGCCATGTTGGCCAGGCTGGTCTCGAATTCCTGACCTCAGATGATCTGCCCACCTTGGTCTCCTAAAGTGCTGGGATTACAGGTGTGAGCCACTGTGCCTGGCTCCCCCCTCAGCATTTTTATAGGATAAATGTGGTGTTGATGCGTTTCTTCAGCTTTTGTTTGTCTAGGAACATCTTTATTTCTTCTTTATGCTTAAAGGATATTTTCACCAGATATGCTATTCTAGGGTGAATGCTTTTTTTTTTTCCTTCAGCACTTTGAATATTTTATGCCACTCTCTCATGCCGTGTAAAATTTCCACTGGAAAGGCTACTGCCACACATATGGGATCTCCATTGGATGTTATTTGTTTCTTTTCTCTTGTTGCTTTTAGGATCCTTTCTTTATTCTTGACCTTTGGGAGTTCAATTATGAAATGCCTTGAGGTAGTCTTTAGGTTAAATCTGCTTGGTGTTCAATAACCTTCTTGTACTTAAATATATCTTTCTCTAGGTTTGGAAAGTTCTCTGTTATTATCTCTTTGAATAAACTTACTACCTCAATCTCTTTCTGTACCTCCTTTTTAATTCTAATTACTCTTAGATTTGCCTTTTTTTGGCTGGGCATGGTGGTTCATGCCTGTAATCCCAGCACTTTGGAAGGCCAAGGTGGGAAGATTGCTTGCATGTAAGAGTTTGACTGGAGCCTGGGCAACAAAGTGTGACCCCCTTCTCTACAAAAAAAAAAATTAAAATTAGCTGAGTGTGATGACGTATACTTGTAGTCCCAGCTACTCAGGAGGCTGAGACAGGAGGATCTCTTGAGCCTGGGAGGTTGAGGCTACAGTGAGCTGTGATTGTGCCACTGTACTCCAGCCTGGGTGACAGAGAGAGACTGTGTCTAGGGGGGAAATAAAAAGATTTGCCCTTTTGAGGCTATTTTATAGTTCTTGTAGGCATGGTTTATTCTCTTTTATTCTTTTTTTCCCTCTGACTGTGTATTTTTAAATAGCTTGTCTTCAAGCTCACTAATTCTTTATTCTGCTTCATCTCTTCTGATATAAATGCATCACACTGATGCATTCTTTTTTTTTTTTTAAGACGGGGTTTCACCATGTTGGTCAGGCTGGTCTTGAACTCCCGACCTCAGGTGATCCACCCGCCTTGGCCTCCAAAGTGCTTGGATTACAGGCGCGAACCACCACGCCCAGCCTGATGCATTCTTTTAGTATGTCAGTTGCATTTTTCAACTGTAGAATTTGTGCTTCATTCTTTTTATTTATTTCAATCTCTTTGTTAAATTTATCTAGGTAGAATTCTAAATTCCGTCTCTCTGTTATCTTGAATTTCTTTGAGTTTCTTTAAAACAGCTATTTTGAATTCTCTGTGTGAAAGGTCTCATATCTTTCAGGCAAGGATTGGTTCCTGGTGCCTTATTTAGTTTGTGCATGGAGGTCCTGTTTTCCCTGGATGGTCTTGAATCTTGTGGATGTTCATCAGGGTCTGTCCATTCAAGAGTTAGATATTTATTGCAGTCTTCACTTCTGTGCTTTATTTGTACCTGTCATTCTTGGGAAAGCTTTCCAGGTAATTCAAGGTACTTGGGTGTTGCGATCTAAGCTGTATCTGCATTAGGGGCTGCTCCAAGCCCAGTAACACTATGATTCATGCAGACTTGTAGAGGTACTGCCTTTGTCATCTTGGATAAGATCTGGAAGGATTCTCTACATTACCAGGCAGAAATTCCTGTTCTCTTTTGTTACTTTCTCCCAAACAAAATGAATCTCTCTCTCTCTCGTTTTGAGTCACCTGGAACTAGAGGTGGGGTGAAACAGTCACTGTGTTGCTACCAGTACTGGAACTGCACTGGGTCAGACCCGAGCCAGAACAGCACTGGGTCATGCCCAAGGCCTGCTGTAATCGCTACCTGACTCTTGCCTGTGTTTGCTCAAGGCTGTAGAGCTTTCGAATCAGCAGGTGGAGAAGCCAGCCAGGCTTGTGTCCTTTCCTCAAGGGTGGTGAGTTTTTGCAGGCTCCAGGTGGGTCCAGAGATGCTGTCTGTTAGCCAGGGAGTGGAGTCAAACCTTAGAAATCTACTTGGTGCCCTGTTCTACCATGGCCAAACTGGCACTCAAGCAATGAGACAAAGGCTTTCCTGCTCTTCCCTCTCCTTTCCACAGGTAGAAGAGCCTCTCCCCGTGGCCACCACCACCACAGGTCCACAGCAAGTACTGCCACGCTACTGCTGATGTTGACATAAGGGCCAAGGTTTCTTCAGTCAGATTGTGAATACTGCCAGGCCTGGGACTTACCCTGCAGGGCAGTAGGCGCCTCTCTGGCCCAGAGCAGGTCTGGAAGTAACATCCAAGAGGCAAGGCCTGGAATTGGGCTGCAAGAATGTGCTTGATACTCTACTCTATTGTGTTCGAGCTGGTACCTAATGTGTAAGACAAAGTACCCTTTACCTTTCTCTTTGTTTTTCTCAAGCAGAAGGAGTCTCTCACCATAGCCACTACAGCTGGGAATGTGCTAGGTCTCACCTGAGGTTAGCATGTCTGAATTTGACCCAGGGCCCACAGTGTACTACCTAGGTATCATTACTGGTTATTCAGGGATCAGAGACTCTTAAGTCAGGAGGTGCTGAAGCCTACCAGGACTGGGTCCTGTCTTTTAGGGCAGCAGGCTTTTTTGGGCCCAGGAGGTTGGGCCTGTAATGGAGGTCTAATGACTCTGCCAGTGCCCTGTACTACTGTGGCTGAGCTGGTATCCAAGAGGCAAGACAACGTTCTCTTTACTGTTTGTCTCCTCTCCTCAAGCAGAAGGATGGAATCACTTTGGTTGCTGCAAGCTATGCTGGCTGGGGTGCAGAAGGGGGTGTTTCAAGCCCTCCTGTAGCCTCCCCTCTCTCATGTCTCTCTAGGTTGCTGAAACTCAAGTTCTGACTGCTGGTATGGGCAATTCCCCTCTGGCTATGGCTGGTCTAAATGCTCCCTTCCTGGGTGGGCATTGGCTGAGTAGTTCATCCTGGTTTTGCTTTCTGCTATGACAGGGCAACTGTGAGTTTATTGCAGAGTCCCACTATCACGGTGCTCTCTCTCTCTCCTCCAAGCATACTCTGTGTACCATGTGACCACTCCCGGGGGATGGGGGAGGACTGGTCTTGGTGATTTAAGAAAGTGTTTTCTACCCTTTTCAGTACCTCTTTCAGCGATAGGAAGTTAAACCTCATACTCTTAATTTCTCACCTGATTTCTGGTTCTTATGAAGATGATTTTTGTTGTGTGTAAACAGTTGTTAAATTTGGTGTTTCTGCAGGCAGCGGGGCAGGGGCACAATTGGTGGAGGCTTTTAGTCATTTATTTTAATAGTGTTTTTGTTGCATTACATAGGATTTTCTACATAGAAGATGATATAATTTGCAAATTAGGACAGTTTTACTTCATCCTTTCCAATCTGAATGCCCCTTTTATTTCATTTATTTCATTGTAACGGCTAAGACCTCGTGTAATGTTGAAGCCAACAGTAGAGTGGACCTCCTCTCATCTTTGTTTCTGATCTTTGGAAGAAAAATATTCAGTTGTGATTTTTTTTTTTACCCCAAAGAAGAATCTATCATAACTTTTTTTTTGAAGACGAATTTCCTTTTTATTTAAGAGTTTTTCTCTTCTGTTTTGCATACACAGATATGTGCTGATTAGAAGGCTCGCTTGTGCAGTGTGGAGGATAACCAGTGCCTTACAAAAATGGGGTTTGGGAGTGACCTGAAGAATTCACATGAAGCAGTGTTAAAATTGCAAGACTGGGAATTACGGTTACTGGAAACAGTAAAGAAATTTATGGCCCTGAGAATAAAAAGTGACAAAGAATATGCGTCTACTTTACAGAACCTTTGCAATCAAGTTGATAAGGAAAGTACTCTCCAGATGAATTACGTCAGCAACATGTCCAAGGTAAGAGAATAATTCCATCATTTGTTATTTATAGCATCATAATTGTCCTTAAAATGTGGTAGATCATAGTATTGAATGAGCAGACTCAAGTCAGCATTCTAAAGCAGTGATTCCACAATTTTATAGACTATGAGAATCTCATGGAGAAGTTTTTAAAAATTATAAAGTTTGAGGTGGCCAGGCATGTTGGCTCACATCTGTAATCCTAGCACTTTGGAAGGCTGAGGCAGGATGTCACTTTAGCCCAGGAGTTTGAGACCAGCCTGTGAAACGTGGTGAAACCTTGTCTCTACAAAAAATGCAAAAATTAGCTGGGAATGGTAACATGTGCCTGAAGTCCTAGCTATTTGGGAGGTTGAGGTAGGAGGATTGCTTGAGCCTGTTAGATCAAGGCCGCAGTGAGCTGTGAGTGACAGAGTGAGACCCTGTCTCAAAAACCAAACCAAAACAAAAAATTGGTGGCTATATCTCTCTGATAGTCTGACTTAATGGGTCAGGTTTGAGAACCATTGTTACAAATTTTGATTTATTAACTCTTCTGGTTTTGGGTCATTTGAACCCTGCTATTTTTCCCTTTGCACAAACTTTAGTTATAAACCACTCCCTAATTCTTCTGCGAGTGTTGTGAATCATATGGAATATTTCAGCATGTAGCTGTTATTTGCTATCATTTCAGTAGAAAAATATTAGTATATTGTTGAGTTAGTCACTTTTAAAACATCTATTGGATGAATAATGTATTTTTTAATCCAAGATTATTCTGTTATATAAAAATAAGGGCTAGAATTGTGCTCTTAATTGTTCTTTGAAAACATTGAAGAAGAAATATTAAACTCTAATAGTTCTTGGATTCTTGCTTTGTTACGTACAATGTCTTAATTTAATATCATATTTCACTAATTCTAAGTTAAAAATAAATCTTTTTTACTTTAGAATGTTAAAAAAATTAATTTTCTTTCACTTTTGGGTCTTAGGATTTCAGTAAATTTTAGAGGAAAACTCTGTTACCTGTGGGGGAATGCATATATAGTGTTTGATCAAGTAAGGATTTGTGATTTTGTTGAGAGCCCACTTGACTGGGCCGGGTGGCTCACACCTGTAATCCCAGTAGTTTTAGAGGCCTATGTGGGTGGATCACTTGAGGTCAGGAGTTCAAAACCAGCCTGGCCAACATGGTAAAATCCCGCCTCTACGAAAAATACAAAAATTAGTCAGGCATGGTGGCACACACCTGTAATCCCAATTACTCGGGAAGCTGAGGCAGGAGAATTGCATGAACCCAGAAGGCAGAGGTTGAAGTGAGCCAAGATTGTGGGACTGCAGTCCAGCATAGGTGACAGAGCGAGAATCAACCTAAAAACAAACAAAGAGCCCACTAATGTTCGTATCTTTAATTCCTTTTCTGGGCCAGTCTCTAGTCTGAAGGTAGAGCTGCCAGAGATGGCCACAAAAATACAAGACACCATTTAAATTTGCATGCAGTATTTAGGACAAACGTACATTAAAAATTATTTGTTATTTATCTGAAATTCGAATATAACTGGATATCCTTTATTTTATTTGGCTTGTTATCTGTGGGTATAAGCCTGCCATTATGTTAATGGGAATAGATAGGGAAAGTACTTTTGGTATTTTAAGAGTCACATTTCATTCAGTCTTCTTGTTTTTGGTAAGCTGCTTGGTGTCTCTGATTCCAAAGGCTTTCTGCTTCATTTATCCCTCTTGTTTTCTTCTGTTTTGAGATGCAGTCTCACTCTCTACCCAGGCTGGAGTACAGTGGTGCAATCTTGGCTCACTACAACCTCCACTTCCTGGATTCAGGCGATTCTTGTATCTCAGCCTCTCAAGTAGCTGGGATTACAAGCAGGTACCACTACACCTGGCTAATTTTTGTATTTTTAGTACAGATGAGGTTTCACCATGTTGGCTAGGCTGGTCTTGAACTCCTAACCTCAAATGATCTACCTGCCTCGGCTTCCCAAATTGCTGGTATTACAGGTGTGAGCCACCATGCCTGGCCTACCAACAGGAATTTTTGATGAGAAAAAGATTTTTAAAAAATTGTCACAATGCATTCAGAAGCAAAAGTGATATTTTTTCCAAGTTACAGAATGAACTGATCCACAATATGAGATAGTTTTTTTAAAAAATGTAAAATATTAGTTGGGTGCAGTGGCATGTGCCTGTAGTCCCAGGTACTTGGAAGACTGAAGGGAGGATTGCTTGGGGCTAAGAGTGAGCCACTGCACCTGGTCTCCTGCTTCTTATGCAGACTTTGAATCAATCCCTCTGTTTTAGCATGCTCTTCTCTTCCTCCATTTGTTCCAGCTGTCTCCAGTTCCTGAGCTTTACTGGAGTCATCTGACCTCATAAATCTTTTTTCTTTAAAAATAATTTATTTATTTTACTTTAGGTGCATATATATCTGGCATTTATCCCCATGTTATCCCTCCCCCACCCCCCCATTGTCTCTCCCCTACCCCCCCCAAACTGTCCCCTGTGTATGATGCTCCTCTCCCTGAGTCCACGTGTTCTTGTTGTTCAACACCCATCTATGAGTGAGAACATACGGTGCTTGGCTTTCTGTTCTTGGGTCAGTTTGCTGAGAATGATGGTTTCCAGATTCATCCAAGTCCCTACAAAGGACACAAACTCATAGTTTTTTATGACTGTGTAGTATTCCATGGTGTATATGTACCACATTTTCTTTGTCCAGTCTGTCATTGATGGGCATTTGGGTTGGTTCCAGGTCTTTGCTATTGTACACAGGGCTGCAGTGAACATACATGTGCATGTGTCCTTATAGTAGAACGATTTATAGTTCTTTGGGTATATACCCAATAGTGGGATTGCTGGGTCAAATAAAATTTCTATTTCTAGATCCTTGAGAAGTGGCCACACTGTCTTCCACAATGGTTGAACTAATTTACACTCCCACCAACTGTGTAATAGTGTTCCTATTTCTCCACATCCTCTCTAGCTTCTGTTATCTCCCGATTTTTTAATGATCGCCATTCTAACTGGCATGAGATGATATCTCACTGTGGTTTTGATTTGCATTTCTTTAATGACCAGTGAGGATGAGCATTTTTTCATGTTTGTTGGCCTCATATATGTCCTCTTTTGAAAAGTGTGTGTTCATATCCTTTGCCCACTTTTGAATGGGGTTGTTTTTTCTTGTAAATCTGTTTTAGTTCTTCGTAGATTCTGGATGTTAGCCCTTTGTCAGATGGGTAGATTGCAAACATTTTTTTGGCCAGCCTGTGTCTTTTTTTTGGGGCGTTTAGGCCATTTACATTCAATGTTAATATTGTTATGTGTGATTTTGATCCTGCCATTTTGTTACTGGCTGGTTTTCTTTCTCATTAGTTGACTCATTTTCTTCATTGCATTTTTGGTCTTTGCCAACTGGTTTGCTTTTGCAGTGACTGGTACTTGTTCCTTTCCATGCTTAGTGTTTCTTTCAGGAGCTCTTGTAGGGCAGGTCTGGTGGTGACAAAATCTCTCAATAATTGCTTGTCTGTAAAGGATTTTATTTCTCTTTCACTTATGAAGCTTAGTTTGGCTGGATATGAGATTATGGGTTGAAAGTTCTTTTCTGGAAGGATGTTGAATATTGGCCCCCCTCTCTTCTGGCTTGTAGAGTTTCTGCCGAGAGATCTGCTGCGAGTCTGATGAGCTTCCCTCTGTGGGTGACCTGACCTTTCTCTCTGGCTGCCCTTAGCATTTTTTCCTTCATTTTGACCCTGGTGAATCTGATGATTATGTGCGTTGGGGTTGCTCTTCTTGAGGAATATCTTTGTGGAGTTCTCTGTGTTTGTTGAATTTGAAATTTGGACTGCCTTGCTAGGCTTGGGACGTTCTCCTGGATAATATCCTGGAGTGTGTTTTCCAGCTTGGATTCATTCTCCCAGTCATATTCAGGTACACCAGTCATGCATAGATTAGGTTTTTTTTTCACATAATCCCATATTTCTTCGAGACTTTGTTCATTTCTTTTCACTCTTTTTTCTCTTGTATTGCCTTCTCTTTTTACTTCATTGAGTTGATCTTCAATCTCTGATATCCTTTCTTCTGTTTGATCGATTCGGCTATTAAAACTTGTGTTTGTGTCACATAGTTCTCGTGCTGTTCTTCAACTCCATCAAGTCGTTTATGTTCTTCTCTAAGCTGGTTATTCTAGTTAGCATTTTGTCTAACCTTTTTTCAAGGATTTTGGTTTCTTTGCATTGAGTTAGAATGTGTTCCTTTAGCTCTGAGACGTTTGTTATTATCCACCTTCTGAATCCTGTTTCCGTCAATTCTTCGCACTCCTTCTCGGTCAAGTTGTGATCCTGTGTTGTTGAGTTGTGATCCCTTGAAGGAGAAGAGGTGTTCTGGTCTTTGGTGGTTTCACCTTTTTTGCGCTGTTTTTTTCCCATCTTTGTGGATTTACCTGGCTGTGGTGTCAGAGAGCTGCTTGATGAGGTCGCTTGTCTGCCTGTGGGGGGCGCTACTGGGTTTCTAGGGACTCCTTCAGGTTACTAGGGAAGCTTCCTGTGTCTTTTTTGTTTATGCTGGGAGATTAGGCCCACCTCTTCCACTGACCTGTAGGCACTGCTGGGTTGTCGAGAATGCCGTCCGTTGCTATGTAGGCTTCCTGTGTTTTTTTGTTAAAACATGTAGTCCAGTCCGACCCCTACAGTGGTGGGCTGTGCCCTTCCTCCACTGGGCTGGATCATTCAGGATTCCTCTCAGACTGTGGCACTGGCTACGCAACCCACTAAAGTCAGAGCTTCAGCCCTCTGGGGTTTGTGGGGGAGGTTAGGGACCCGCCCAGCTGCACCTGGCAGTCTCCCCGTTTCAGCTTTCTCTCTTTCCGGTCATGGGGTAGGGGCCGCCCAGGCTGCCCCCGCTTACAGGTTCCCCTCTCTCTGGATGGAGGGAGGGGGCGATAGCTCAGTCTGCAGACTCTTATTCAACTTTGCACTTGTAATTCCCGGCCCTTGACTGGCAAAGATCCCCTGTTCTGTGTATTGCTGAGGCTTTGGGGGAAGCGCTGTATCTGGACTGGAGCGCCAGAGGTGGAGCCTCCGACTTGCCGGTCAGATGCACTTTCTGGGTGAAGCAGCACCCCTCACTGCCTTGGTCTGCCCTGAGTGGGCTTTGCTCACCCTCGGACCAGACTCGTTGAAATGCACCTGGTTCCTTGGTTGGAGCTAGGAGATCCCTGGGTTTCTGCATCTCTTTCGCTGGGTGTTGTGTGCTGGAGTTGTGTCTAATCCGCCATCTTGGATCCTCTTGACCTCATAAATCTTGACCTCCCTTTTGCAGGACACTTAACGTTTTCACTTCTCCTCATATGCTGATTAGTTACCACTTACCTGCTTTTCATTTTCTTATGTTCTGTTGACATGTCTTATTTGCCATTGTCTCATAGTTTCTATTTTCTTTGTTATTATTAATTTATACATTAAATTAACAGTTGAGCAATGTGTAGGAACTCACAGAAAATCAAGGAGTATGTCAGCTTTTCCTCCTTTTTTTTTTTCTTTTAGGATCTTGCTCTGGCATCCAGACTGGAGTGCAGTAGTGTAGTCGTGGCTCATTGCAGCCTTGACCTCCCAGGCTCAAGCAATGCTTCCAACTTTGCCTTCTGAGGAGCTGGGACTATAGCCATGTGCCACCATGCCTGGCTAATTTTATTTTTTATTTTGTAGAAACGGGATCTTAGTATGTTGCCCAGGCTGACCTTGAACTTCTGGGGTTAAGAAATCCTCCCGCCTTGGCCTCCCAAGGCTCTGGAATTACAGGCATGAGCCACTGTGCCCAGCCATTCTTTCCTCTTAATACAGAAAAACTATCATTTATTCTAACTTTAAGTAAAGTCAAATTTATAATTTTTAAAAGAGGATTGTGCTTCTGTTATATCTTTAAATATCTGTGCCTGACACAAAGTTAGAGTTTGCCTATGTTGTCATCTGGAAATTACATCGTTTTAAGTTTTGTGTTTAGGCCTATAATTTATTTTTAGTTAATTTTTGTATATATGGCAAGCTATGGATTAAAGTTTATTTATTTATTTTTTTGCTTCTGGATATCCATTTGTTCTAACACCATTTATTGAAAATACTAAATTTTCTCCATTGAATTGCCTTGGATCTTTGTTTAAAATCAGTTGACCATAATGTGAGTCTATTTCTGTACTCTTTATTCTGTTCCATTCAGATTTTTGTCTATCATGACACCAGTAACACATTTGATTATACATAATAATATCAAAGTCAAGTAGTGTATAGTAGTCATCCCTTATTTATGGGGGGATATGTTCTAAGATCTCCAGTAGATGCCTGAAGCTGTGGATGGTACTGAACATCCATTGTTGTCAATCAGAATATGTTTCTGTTCATGCTTTCCATCCACAAATTTAATTCCTTTTCCATCTTAACTAAGCACTTATTGCACACTATGCATATAACTTTTGTAGTTTGAAGTATAACATCAAAAATTCAAAGACACAGATTTTCTTTTTTCTTCTTCACAGTTGTGTGGATAGAGGATTCATTGTTACCATAGACCTTAGCAATCTCAGCATGTTTTTTTTTTTAAGTTGAGAACTTTCGTCACTGTCTGACTTTTTGGCCTGTCCAAATTACCAGCATCACTCTCCTTGCAGTTTGGCACCATTAATAAGTTAAATAAAGGTTCCTCAAACACAAGCACTGCTATAGCAAGACAGTTGATCTGAGAACTGAGAGGGCTGCTAAGTGAGTAGTTTGCAAGTAGCATTTACAGCATGGATACACTAGACAAAAGGATGATTCATGTCCTGGGCAGGACAGAGTGGGAAGGCTAGATATTTCATCGTATTACTCAGAGTGGTGTCACCTTAAAACTTAGGAATTGTTTATTTCTGGAATTTTCCCTTTCTGGACTACGTGCAATCGAAACTGTAGGAAGCAGAACAACAGATTAAGGGGTACTACTGAACTTATTTTTTTTTCAAAATTATTTTGGCTTTTCTAAATCCTGTGCAACTCCTTATGTATTTTAAAAGCATCTTACCAATTTTTATTTTTTTAAAAAGGCTACTAGGATTTTGCTTGGAATTATATTGAATGTATAGATAAATTTGGGGAAAATCTATATAACAGTATTGGGTCTTTCAACGAGTAAAAATGGTATACATTTTAAATTTTTAAAAAATAATTCAACTTTTATTTTAGATTCTGGGAGTACACATGCAGGTTTGTTACCTGGGTATATTGTGTGATGCTGAAGTTTAGGATACTTTACCAAAGTAGTGACTTTTCCCCCATTCTTCCCTCTCCCCTCTAATATTCTATAGTGCCCATTGTTTCCATCTTTATATCTTTGTGTACCCAATGTTTAGCTGCCACTTATAAGTGAGAACATGCAGTATTTGGTTTTTTGTTCCTGTGTTAATTTGCTTAGTATAATGGCCTCCAGCTGCATGCATGTTGCTGCAAAGGGCATGATTTCATTCTTTTTTTTGATCATGTAGTATTCTGTGGTGTATATGTACTGAATTTTCTTTATCTAATCCACCATTGATAGGCACTGAGGTTCATTCCATGTCTTTACTGCTGTGAATAGTGCTATGATGAACATACAAATGTAGGTGTCTGTTTGGTAGAACTATTTATTTTCCTTTGGCTATATACCCACTAATGGGACTGCTAGGTCTAATGGTAGTTCTGTTTTAATTTATTTGAGAAATCTCTAAACTGCTTTCTCTAGTGGCTGAACTAATTTACATTTCCACCAACAATGTATAAGTGTTCCCGTCTCTCCACAACATCATGAGCATGTGTTGTTTTTTTGGACTTTTTAGTGATAGCCATTCTTACTGGTGCGAGATGGTATCTCATTGTGGTCTTGATTTGCATTTATCTGATTATTAGTGATGTTGAGCATTTTATCATGTATTTTTTGACCACTTGTATGTCTTCCTTTGAGAAGTATCTGTTAATGTCCTATGCCCACTTTTTAATTTTTTTTCTTGATGATTTAAGTTCTGTATAGAACATTCGTCCTTTATTGGACGAATGGTTTATGATTATTTTCTCGCATTCTGTAGGTTGTCCGTTTACTATGTTGATAGTTACTTTTGTTGTATAGAAGCTCTTTGGCTTGATTAAGTCCCTCTTGTCAATTTTAATTTTTGTTGCAATTGCTTTTGGGAATTTAGTTATAAATTTCTTCCTAAAGCTGATACCCAGGATTGTGTTTCCTAGGTTTTCTTTTAGGATTCTTATAGTTTGAGGATTTAAATCTTTAATCCATTCTCACTTAATTTTTGTACATGATGAAAGGTAGGGGACAAGTTTTATTCTTCTGCATAAAGCTAGTCAGCTATCCCAGCACCATTTATTGAATAGGGAGTCTTTTCCCTTTTGCTTATTTTTGATCAAAGATCAGATGGCTGTAGCTGTGCAGTTTTTTTTATTTCTGTGTTTCTTATCTGTTCCATTGGTCTATGGGTCTGTTTTTGTACCACTACCATGCTGTTTTAGTTATTGTAGCTTTATAGTATAGTTTGAACTTCCGTAATGTCAAGCCACTGGCTTTGTTTTTTTTACTTAGGACTGCTTTGGCTATTTGGGCTATTTTTTGGTTGCATATGAATTTTAGAATAGTTTTTCCCAGTTCTGTGAAAAATAACATTAGTAGTTTGATAGGAATAGTGTTGAATCTGCAGATTGCTTTGGGCAGTATGGGCATTTTATGATAGTGATTCTTTCAGTCCATGAGCACAAAATGTTTTTCCATTTGTTTGTGTCATCTATGATTTCTTTTCAGCAGTGTCTTGTAGTTCTCCTTGTAGGGATCTTTTACTTTCTTGGTTAAATGTATCTCTAAGTGTTTTTTTTTATTTTATTTTTGTAGCTGTTGTAAATGGCATTGCATTCTTGATTTGGCTTGAATGTTGTTGGTGTATAGAAATGATAGTGATTTTTCTAATTGATTTTGTATCCTGATTCTTTACTGAAGTCATTTATCAGTTTCCGGAGCCTTTTGGTGAAGTCCTTAGGGTTTTGTAGGTATAGACACATATCATCCATGAAGAGAGATATTTTGACTTATTTTCCTATTTGGGTGCCTTTTATTTTTATTTTTTCTCTTCTTGATTGTTCTGGCTAGGACTTCTAGTACTATACTGAATAGGAGTGGTGAGTGTGGGCATCCTTGTCTTGTTCCAGTTCTCAAGGGGAATAGTTCAAGCATATGCCCTTGGTATGATGTGGGCTGTGTATTTGTCATAAATGGCTCTTGCTATTTTAAGTTATGTTCCTTCCATGCCTAGTTTATTGAGGATTTTTATCATGAAGTGATGATGGATTTTATAAAAAGCTTTTTCTGCATCAATTGAGATTATATGATTTTGTTTCTAATTGTGTTTATGTGGCAAATTACAGTTATTGATTTGTATATGTTGAACAAACCTTGCATCGCAGGAATGAAGGCTATTGGATCATGGTGAATTAATTTTTTGATGTGCTACTTGATTCAGTTTGCTATTAATAGTAATTCATTGGGGATTTTTGTGTTTATGTTCATCATGGATATTGACCTGTAGTTTCCTGCTTTTGTTGTGTCTTTGCCAAGTTTTGGAATCAGTGTGATGCTGGCTTTTTAGAATGAATTAAGTAGAATTCCCTCCTACTTGATTTTTGGAATAGTTTCTGTAGAATTGGTACTACCTCTTCTTTGTACATGTAATAGAATTTGGTTGTAAATCCATTTAGTCGTTTTTTTTTTTTTTTTTTTTATTTAGTTGGTAGGTTTTTAATTACTGATTCAACTTGGAACTGGATGTTGGTCTTTTCAAGGTTTCAGTTTCTTCCTTGATATGGTTTGGCTGTGTCCTCACCCAGATCTCATCTTGAATTGTAACTCCCACAATTCCCACGTGTCGTGGGAGGTGATTGAATTATGGGATTGGGTCTTTCCTACACTGATCTTGTGCTAGTGAATGAGTCTCACAAGATCTGATGGTTTTAAAAAGGGAATTTTCCTGCACAAGGTCTGTTTTGCCTGCCACCATTCACATAAGATGTGATTTGCTCCTTCTTATCTTCTGCCATGTTTGTGAGGCCTCCTCAGCCATGTGGAACTGTAAGTCCAGTTAAACCTCTTTCTTTTGTAAATTGGCCAGTCTCAGGTATCAGCAGTGTGAAAACAGACTAATATAGTAAATTGGTACCAGTAGAGTGGGGCATTGTTGAAAAGATACCTGAAAATGTGGTAGTGACACATTTTCACTACCAGGCAAAACTGGGTAACCGGCAGAGGTTGGAACAGTTTGGAGGACTCAGAAGAAGACAGGAAAATGTAGGAAAGTTTGGAACTTCCTAGAGACTTGTTGAACAACTTTGACAAAAATACTGATAGTGATATGAACAGTAAGGTCCAGGCCGAGGTGGTCTCAGATGGAGATGAGGAACTTGTTGTGAACTGGAGCAGAGGTGACTCTTGTTATGTTTCAGCAAAGAGACTGATGGAATTTTGCCCCTGCCCTAGAGATTTATGGAAATTTGAACTTGAGAGAGATGACCTTGGGTATCTGGCAGAAGAAATTTCTAAGCAGCAGAGTATTCAAGAGGTGACTTGGGTGCTGTTAAAGGCATTCAGTTTCATAAGAGAATCAGAGGATAAAAGTTTGCAGCCTGACAATGTGATAGTAAAGAAAATCCCATTTTCTGAGAGAAATTCAAGAAATCTGCATAAGTAATGAAGAGTTGAATATTAATCACCAAGACAATGGGGAAAATGTCTTCAGAGCATGTCATATGTCTTCATGGCAGCCCCTTCCATCACAGGCCCAGAGGTGTAGGAGGAAAACATGGTATTGTGGTCTGGGCCAGGGTCCCTGTGCTGTGTGCATTCTAAGGACTTGGTGCCCTGCATCTCAGCTGCTCCAGCCATGACTAAAAAGGGCTAAGGTACAGCTCAGGCTATGGCTTCAGAGGGTGCAAGCTCCATGCCTTGGTAGCTTCCACGTGGTGAAGAGCCTGTCAGTGCACAGAAGTCAAGAATTGAGGTTTGGGAATCTCCTCCTAGATTTCAGAGAATGTATGGAAATGGCTGGATGTCTAGGCAGAAGTTTGCTGCAAGGTCATGGGGGGAGCTCTCACGGAGAGCCTCTGCTAGGGCAGTGTGGAAGGGAAATGTGGGGTAAGAGCCATCACATAGAGTCCCTACTGGGCACTGCCTAATGAAATGGTAAGAAGAGGGACACCGTCCTCCAGACCTCAGAATGGTAGATGCACTGACAGCTTGCACTGTGCTCCTGGAAAAGCTGCAAACACTCAGCATCAGCTCTTGAAAGCAGCTGGGAGTGCAAAGCGACAAGGGCAGAGCTAACCAAGACCATGGATGAACCCAACTCTTGTGTCAGCGTGACCCAGATGTTAGACATGGGGTCAAAGGAGATCATTTTAGAGCTTTGAGATTTGACTGGCCCACTGGATTTCAAGCTTGCATGGGCACTGTAGCTTCTTTGTTTTGTCCAATGTCTCCCTTTTGAAATGGCTGTATTTACCTAATGCTTGTACCCCCATTGTATCTAGGAAGTAACCAACTTGCTTTTGATTTTACAGGCTCATAGGCGGAAGGGACTTGCCTTGTTTCAGATGAGACATTGGACTGTGGACTTTTGAGTTAATGCTGAAATGAGTTAAGACTTTGGGGAATGTTGGGAAGGCATGATTGGTTTTGAAATGTGAGGATATGAGATTTGGGAGGAGCCCAAGGTGAAATGATATGGTTTAACTGTGTCTCAACTCAAATCTCATATTGAATTCTAACTCCCACAATTCCCATGTGTTGTGGGGAGGAACCCGGTGGGGAGGTGATTGAATTATGGGGGCAGGTCTTTCCTGTGCTGTTCTCATGATAGTGAATGAGTCTCATGAGATCTGATGGTTTTAAAAATGGGAATTTTCCTGCGCAAGCTCTCTTTTTGCTTGCCACCATCCACATAAGATGTGATTTGCTCCCTCTTACCTTCCACCATGTTTGTGAGGCCTCCCCCAGGCAATGTGGAATTGTAAGTTCAGTAAAACCTCTTTTCTTTGTAAATTGGCCTGTCTCGAGTATGTCTTTATCAGCAGTGTGAAAACAGACTAATACATTCCTGATTCAATCTTGAGAAGTTGTGTGTTTCCAGGAATTTGTCCATTTCCTATAAATTTTCCAGTTTGTTTGCATAGAGATGTTGATAATAGTCTCTGAGGATCTTCTGTATTTCTGTGGATCAGTTGTAATGTCACTTTTGTGATTTCTTATTGTGCTTATTTTGCATCTTTTGTCTTTTTCTTTGTTGGTCTAGCTAGTGATATATCAACCTTGTTTGTTCTTTCAAAGAACCAAGTTTTTGTTTTGTTGTTTCTTTGTGTGGATGATTGGGCATCAATTTAATTCAGTTCTTCTTTAGTTTTAGTTACTTCTTTTTTTGCTATCTTTAGGGTTAGTTTGTTCTTTTTTTTCTTGATCTTCTAGGTATAGTGTTAGATTTTAAATTTGAGATCTTTCTACTTATTTGTGGTGGTGTTTAGTGCTATAAACTTTTCTCTGATCACTGCTTTTGCTCCATCCTAGAGATTCTGGTATGCTGTTTCTCTGTTTTCATTTATTTCAAATAATTTTTTATTTCTGCCTTAATTTCATTGTTTACTCTCAAGTCATTCTGGAGCAAGTTGTTTAATTTCCATGTAATTGTGTGGTTTTGAGAGATCTTCTTCGTATTGATTTCTACTTTTATTTCACTGTGTCCAAGAGTGTTGTTGGTATGATTTAGATTTTTTTTTTTTTAATTGGGACTTGTTTTATGACCAAGCATGTGGTTGATGTTAGATTATGTTCCATGTCAGATGAGAATAATGTATATTCTGTGTATGATACACAGGAGTATTTTGTGGATTTGTATTACATCCAATTGGTCAAGTGTTGAATTTAAGGTCAGAATTTCTTTGTTAGTTTTTCTGTCTCAATTATCTTGTTTTATGAATCCAGGTGCTTGAGTGTTGGGTGCACAGTATTTAGTACAGTTAAGTCTTCTTGTTGAAATAAATTCTTTATCATTATTATCGTTAATACGTCTTTGTCCATTTTTTTTTTGTTGGTTCAACATTTGTTTTATCTCATATAAGAATAGCTTCACTATTCTTTTTTGTTTTCTGTTTGTGTGATAGATATTTCTCTAACCCTATACTCTGAGCCTGTGGGGTGTCAAAAGGTGAGAATGGGTCTCTTGAAGACAGCAGATGTTTGGATTTTTTTTTAATCCAACTTGCATCTCTGTGCCTTTTAAGTGGGGTATTTAGACAGTTTACATTCAATATTAATATTAATATGTGAGATTTTGATCCTATTGTGAAGTTATTGGATGATTGCTTTGTAGTTTCTGTTGTGTGGTTCCTTTATAGGCCCTGTGTCTATGTTTTTTGTGGTAGCAGGTATTTTTGTTGTTGTTATTTCCTTGTTTAGAATTCCCCTAAGGATCTCTTGTGAGGCTGGTCTAGTGGTATTGAATTCCCTCAGCACTTGCTTGTCCGGAAAAGATTTTATTCCTCCTTTGCTTATGGTGCTTAGTTTGGTGAGATGTGAAATTCTTGATTGGAATTTCTTTTCTTACAGATGGCTAAAAATACACCCCTAATCTCTCCTGGCTTATAAGATTTCTGCTGAGAAGTCCACTGTTAGCCTGACAGGGTTCCCTTTGCAATTATCTGACCTTTTTTTCAGCTACCTGTCAGATATTTTCTTTAGTTTTGACCTTGGACAGTCTTATGACAATATGTCTTGGTGCTGTTCATTTTGTATAGTATCTCACAGATGTTAGCTGGATTTTTTTGTATGTGGATATCTATTTCTCCAGCAAGATTATGGAACATTTTTTTAAATTATTCCCTCAAATATGTTTTTCAGGTTTTTTTTTTTCCATTTTATTTTATTTTGTCATGTGCTCAATAGCATCTCTTTCTCTCTCCCCCTCTCCCTGGCAGGTCACAAGAGATAAATTAAAAATAAAATCTACAAGGAAAATAATTTATAGCACTCCTAGGTTCACACTTCTATCCCTACTGCTCAGTTATTATGAACGCCCTAACTGGGAATCAGTGCTCTCCTCCCCTTACCCCCATTTCACTCCTGCTTGTCTGGGGCAGACAGTACTCCAGAGCTGGGCAGGGGTGGGGGAAGCAGTGGCAAACAGTTAAAGACATTGTGGTCCTAGAATCATCTGGCCACCTTGGCACTCCCATGCCTGCCTCCCCCAGGCAGCCCTCCAGGAGCCTGTGCTAAGCTGGGGCTGTGGAGAAGCTGCCTGTGGCTGAGAGCTTGTGTGTTTGGGGTGGGGAGTGCTCTCAGCCTGTCACATGTCCGTCACGTTTACTTTTTCTCCTTTCTCAGGAATGACAATAATTTGTAGGTTTGGTTGCTTTACATAATCTGTATTTCTCAGAGAGTTTGTTTATTTAAAAAAATTCTTTTTAATTTATTTTTGTCTAACTGTGTTAGTTCTTCTGACCCTTTAGGCTCTGAAGTTCTTTCCTCTGAAGCTTGCAGCTGTCTTTTGAAACTCCTTAAGTGCGTTTTTTAATTCCATAAGCTCTGATTGATTTCTCTTTAAGATGCTTATGTATTCCTTCATTGCCTGAATTGCTTTTGAAGTTTCTTTGTATTGAATTTCATCTTTGTCTTGGATCCTGTTAATCATCCTTGTAATGCATGCTTTTCCAGGCTTTGAATTTTTTTTTTTTTTTTTTTAAGATAGGTTCTTGCTCTGTCACCCAGGCTGGTGTGCAGTGGCATGATCACAGCTCTCTGCAGCCTTCATCTTCTGGGTTCAAGTGATCCTCCTACCTTAGCCTCTTGAGTAGCTGGGACTACAAGTGTGTACCACCATGCCTGGCTAATTTTTGTATATTTTGTAGAGATGGGATATTGCCATGTTTCCCAGGCTATTCTCCAACCTCTGGGCTCAAGTGATCCTTCTGCCTTGGCATCCCAAAATGCTGTGATTACAGGTGTGAGCCAAACCTGTGCTTTAAATTCTTTATCTGTCATTTCTGAGTTTCCAGTTTGGTTACAGACCATTGCTGGAGAGCTGGTGTGATCCTTTGGTGGTGTTACTACATTCAGATTTTGCATAATACCATAATTCTTGTGCTGGTTCCTTCTCATCTGGAGGAGCTAGCACTTCTAATTTTTGTAATAATTTTTGTGTGGGTAGGAATTTTTCGTTTTTCTTTCTTTTCTTGTGATATTATTATTTGTAATCTCCCTTTCCTTTCCCCTCCTTCCTAGGTAGGGTGACTGTAGAGAATGTTCAGTAATGTCTTTTTGGCTCTGCCCTATGGACTTCTGTTGCCAGGTTTTATACTGGGCTTTTATATTGGGCTTTCTTTATATATACGCCAGTAGATAGTGGTTATAGGTAAGAAGTGGCTGTGGCTAACATAGCTGGGTGTATACTTGATCCTTACTGAGAGAAGCTCTCTGTTGTCTCAGGCAATTGATTGATCCATGGAGTGCAGAGTGGTCTGAGCTCCCTGCTCAGCTCTCTGGGCTAGGGAATAAGATGCGAGGGGCTGGACTGGCCAGGCTTGCCTGCAAGTCACCCAGTGGCAGGCAGAAGCACCAGCACTGAGGGGAAAATCCAATGGGTATCCACCAAGTGTTCAGCGTTGTGCCTAGGAAACCTCCTCAGCCCCAAGTTCTCTGCCTGGGGGAGGGAGAGTTGTCCTCAGCCCCAAGTTCTCTGCCTGGGGAGGGAGAGTTGTCCAAACTCCTAACCCAGGAGAGTAGGTACTCCAGATGCCTGGATATTTGCCTGGACATGGAGTGCACTGACGCACCACAATCTCTGCACAGGGATGGTGGGGCAGCTCAGGTTGCTGATTCAGGTGAGTACGTGCTCCCAATGGAGATCTGCATTGGTGTCGAGCAGAGAGAGCCCGTCTGCAACACGGTGTCTTCATAGGAAGGGTTGGATACTCAGTCTGCTGACCCAGGTGAGCAGGTGTTTCAGCTGTTTGGAGATCTGCCTGGGAGTAAGAAGAGAGGGCCCTCCTTTACCTGTATCTTCACATAGAAAGGGTGGGGTGGCTCATGGTTCCAATCTGGGCATGCAGGTTTTTTTTTTTTTTTGGATATGGAGTTGCGCTCTGTCACCAGGCTGGAATGCAGTGGCGCGATCTTGGCTCACTGCAATCTCCAACTACCTGGCTCAAGTGATTCTCCTGCCCCAGCCTTCTGAGTAGCTGGGATTACAGGCATGCACCACCACACCCAGCTAATTTTCTTTTTTGTATTTTTAGTAGAGATGGGGTTTCACCATGTTGGCCAGGATGGTCTTCATCTCCTGACCTTGTAATCTGCCTGCGTCAGCCTCCCAAAGTGCTGGAATTACAGGCATGAGCCACTAATTTGACAAGAAGGTTAAAGATGAGAGGCCCAAATGGTTATAAACGGGTCTAGAAGAAGGTAGAGCAAGGACAGCCAGTTGTTAAACAAGCTCCACGATACTATGAGCTTTACAGTTACATGTAGGGTGTGCATAAGTTGAGAGGAGGAGTGCAGCTAAAAAGAAGATAATGAGAACCACAAGAGAGGTCTTGGTAAGGGAGAGGTCACATCAGAGAGAGAAGAGGAGAGCTGTTAGAAGTATAATTAGGCAGTAAGCCATGGATAAGGAGAGTTTATGAGATGTAGGCCAATCTGCAGGGGTGACCGCGTAGAGCCCGGTCGCAGATAGTAAAGTTAAGAATGATAGTGCCGGTCAGCATGCAGGTTCTTTAAATGGCTGGACATCTGCCCTGCTGAGGAGCAGAGAGCGCCATATTGCCCCATGTTGTATGTACAGGAAGGGTAGGTGGGTCAGGCTGCTTCTTCAGGTGAGCAAGTTCCTGGAGATCTGCCTGGCGCTCTGCCCCATGATCTATGTCCAGGAAGGATAGGGCATCCCAGGCTGCTGAAACAGGCAAGTGGGTGCTCTGAGTGCCTGGAGGTCTGCCTAGGTGTAAAGTGGAGAGGGCCTCCCTGCACCAGGACCTGTGAACGGGAAGGGTGGGGCAGGTCACACTGCTGATCCAAGCAACTGAATGCTCCAGATGCCTAGAGATCTGCCTGGATATGGAGTGGAGTGGGCCCCTAAATAACATGTTGTATGACCAGGAAAGGTGGGCCAGCTCAGGCTGTGGAACCAGGCAAGTGGGTGCTCTGAATGCCTGGAGATATGCTGGGGCATGGATTGGAGAAGGCCATGCTGCACCATGTTCTATGCTCAGGAAATTTGGGGTGGCTTAGGTTGCTGGTCCAGGCAAGTGGGTGCTTCGAATGCCTGGAGTTCTGCCTAGGGGTGGAGAAGGTCCTACTGCGCTACGGTCTCAGGGGGAGCTGGCTGGGACACTCAGTAATGACAGACAGACTGCTTCCATGTAGCTAAGCAGGACTTGCTTGCAAATCTTACGGTTTCGGGAGAAACTGCAGCTTATAACAGCTTTCTTCCTGCCCCAGGCCTGTGACAGGGGGAGAGCATAGTTCCAGTGCCTACTGCCGAGGTGCTTTCCATAATTCTGTCTATGGAAGCCCCTACCCTGCTCCAGAGCGAGCTCTCCAATCTCTGATGCAAGAGTAAAATTCCCCTTTGGTCACATTGCTGGGTCACCAAAGAATAATTGTTATTATTTGCACCTGGATTAAAAATGGCATCCTCCTCTTAGTCCTCCATCTGGTACAATGTCTGTATCTTTTTCTGGTGTCTTTCCCTCTCAGCGTCTCTAACCCTCTCTGTAAGTTAGCTCCAGGGCTTGGGAGAAACAAAGTGTTCTCCCTTATCTTGGGGTTGCTCAGATCGCCAGTGGAAAGGTGCGTCACGGAGAAAAGCTCTGCCTCTTTTACCTACTGGGGCTTTACTCCCTTTTATCAGCTGAATGTTGTCACAGGACTGTTTGCCTGCATTTTCCTCCCTGGAATCTGGGGTTTCCTTCATGATTCTAGTGGATTTTCAGGTTCCTTCTTGAATTAAAGCTCATAGAGTTGATTTTTATGTACTGTTTTGCTATTTCCAAGTGGTTGAGGCATACTAAAGATACTCCACTATGTTAAAAGGATAAAAAGTCTTGAGTTTTTTTGAACAGTGTTTTAGTATTTAGTATACAGGTCTTTCAGATTCATGTATAGGTATTTAATATTTTTGATGCTCTTGTAAATGATATTTTTTCTAAATTTCAGTTTTCAATTATTTATTGCTCCTATATGTTAATCTTGTATCCTAAACTTTGAGAAACACATCTATTTGTAGCTTGTTTTAGATTTTGTTGTGTTGTCTACATAATCATGTTGTAATTGAGAGGTGTACCCAGCTCCCAGAGCTCGTAGGTTCTTGGCCTCTCTAACCTCAAAGAATGGGGAAAGGGACCCTGGAGGCTCCATGAGTTTACCGTTCGAATAAAATCATGGACCCAAAGAGTTTTGCGGAAGAGTGATTTATTACACAGACAGAAAGAGAGAGAGAGAGAGAGAGAGAGAGAGAAGAGAGAAGAGAGAAGACAGCTCTCATGCTGTTGTGGGAGGGGAACCCAGAGCGGGAAATCTGTTCAGGTAGGAGCAGCTGAAGTTTTAACCCTTGAGTTATTCCCTCCCCATTCATGTTCTCATCCAATGAGAGGAGTTCTTTCAGACTTCCTCTGTAGTGATTGATCTTTGACTCTGATACTGGATTGGCTACTTGGTCTACAACCCTAAGTTACGGAACCCCCTCCTCCCAGAGCTTTCCATCGGAATTTCGGACAAAAGATCCCCATCTGGCTTTCCCTACCTGGCCTGTGCATGGGAAAACCAGACAAAGAATTTTACATTTGAAACCCTTCTGGTCTCTGGATGGCATCTTGGAGGCGGGGAGTTCCTGCATTTGAAACCCCTCCCTTAGCGGACCTGAGAAGAGAAGGTTCTTTAACACAGTCCCTTAGTCCCCCTCTGAACAGGAAAGTCCAACTGCTGTTGGGACACTGGCGTTGATCACTCATTAACTGCTTCCTACTGAATTGGGGCATAGAAGGGTCACTGCAGTTGAGGTTTCCTCCAGAGGGGGAGTCTTCCAGGGGTGCAAATCAATCCAGAGGTCCACGATAGAACTCATGAGCCAAGGACATCTGGGGTTCCATTTGCAGGACCATTTGTAGCCTCATGGCTTTAATTCTAGAAGAAATGAATTTGACAAGAAGGTTAAAGATGAGAGGCCCAAATGGTTATAAACAGGTCTAGAAGAAGGTAGAGCCAGGACAGCCAGTTGTTAAACAAGCTCCACGATACTATGAGCTTTACAGTTACATGTAGGGTGTGCATAAGTTGAGAGGAGGAGTGCAGCTAAAAAGAAGATAATGAGAACCACAAGAGAGGTCTTGGTAAGGGAGGGATCACATCAGAGAGAGAAGAGGAGAGCTGTTAGAAGTATAATTAGGCAGTAAGCCATGGATAAAGAGAGTTTACGAGATGTAGGCCAATCTGCAGGGGTGACCGCATAGAGCCCGGTCGCAGATAGTAAAGTTAAGAATGATAGTTCTGTTAATGCCAGGATGTAAGTTAGACTCATGAGTAGTTACTTTCTTGGGGATCTTGTCAAAAGAGCAAACATAGATCCTCTAAAGGATGGCAGGTATATGAAGGGCCGTCTCCTGAACTTCAGGCTGTGGAGTGGAGAGCCTATGATTTTCTTCAGGAGGTGTCTGAGGTTTCAGCCTAGTATGATGAATCCACAAGTTAATTCCCACCACCTTAACTGCCGTTGGGGAAGACAGAATAACTGAAAATGATCTTGGCCAAGATAGACCTAGAGAGGGAGATTCTGAGGGGAGAGACTCAACAAGCACTAAGTCTCCAGGGCAGAACAACTCTTTCCTTTTTTCCCTAGGGTGTCCTTCAGGTAAGGTCCTAAGAGCCAGTTGGTGCTTAGCCAAGGAGGTTATAGCTTTTATTAGATCTGCTGTTTCCTTGTCTAATACGAGATCATTGGTAAGAAAGGGCCATCCACAAAGCATCTCATTAGGGCTGAGTCCTGTTTTCTGAGGAGAGTTTCGAGCCCTTAAGAGTGCTATTGGTAATAGAGAAGGCCATGGGAGGTGGGTTTCCTGTGCCAGTTTTTTTAAGTGTCTCTTAAGAATTTCGTTCATCTTCTCCACTTTCCCTGAGGACTGAGGCCTCCAAACACAGTGGAGATGATATTGTATTCCTAACGCTTTGGAAATTCCTTGGGTCACTGCAGCTTTGCAGGCAGGGCCGTTATTGCTTGAAGACAGTGAGGGAGTCTGAATCTAGAGATTATTTCATTAATCAGGACTCTTGGGCTTTTTCTGTCCTACAGGGAAACCTCAACCCAGTTTGTGTAGGTATCTACGCATACTAACAGATATTGATACGAGACTTAGACATATGGGTACAAGTCCATTTGCCAGTCCTCACCTGGGTAATGAGCTGTTTGCTGTTCCCCAGGAGGAACTTTGCGATGTACCAAAGGATTATTTTTCTGGCATATTTCACATCCTTTGACTGTTTGTTGGACAGCCTTGAAGAGACCTTTTTATATAAATATGGATTTGACCATTCGATATGTATTCTCTATACCCATATGGAAAGTTTGATGTAGGGTGTTAAGTACTTTCCACCAGCTGGCGGCAGGTAGCAGTACTTTTCCCTCCTCAGTAGCTAACCATCCTGAAGGAAGAAGATTATGTCTCTGGGAGATTGCTCACTGTACCTCTTCTGATGAGTATTGAGGTCTAGTTCCCTGGAGAGGGGTTTCCCATATTTAAGGTCCTTCTATAAATTCTTGTTTAGCTGCCCTTTTTGCTTCTAGGTCAGCTCAGTGATTGCCCTCTGCTTCCTTCTCATCTCCTTTCTGGTGACCTTGGCAGTGTAAGACTGCCTCTTTGGGTTCTTGGACAGCTTGTAATAAGTCTAAAATTTCCTTATGATATTTAATGGGAGTTCCTGCCGAGGTTAAGAACTCTCTTTCCTTCCATATGGCAGCATGAGCGTGGAGAACCAGGCAAGCATATTTGGAATCTGTGTATATGTTTATTTTCCTGTCCTAATTTTAGAGCTTGAGTGAGGGCTACTAGTCCTGCCAGTTGGGCACTAGTTCCTGGAGGAAGGGAATTACTTTCAAGCACTGTTTGATCACTGACTACTGCATATCCTGCCTTTTGAACTCCATTTTCCCATAAATGAACTTCCGTCAGTGTATAGGTTAAGGTCAGGATTGGCTAGAGGAGTTTCTCAGAGATCCTTTTGAGCTGAATAGTTTTGGGCTATAACCTGCTGGCATTTTTTTATGTTTCTTTATAACCTGCTGACAGTCATGTTCTTTGTCTGCCCCTTCCTCAGGAAGAAAAGTAGCTGGATTGAGGGGCTGCACATGCGTGCAGCTGAAGTACAGGCCCTTTGAGCATTAAGGGCTGATATTTGAGTAAGCGGTTGTCGGACAGCCATAAGCCTCCTTTAGAGGCCAGAATTCCAGCTACATCATATGAAGTCCATACAGTTAGATCTTTGCCCTGCACTATTTTAACAGCTTCTGAGACCAATATAGCCACCGCAGCTACAATTACGTGGTCAGCCTTTTGCTGCTGCATCAATTTCCTTGCTTAGATATGCCACCGGTTGTGGCGTGGTCCCCTAAGTCTGGGTGAGAACCCCCAGTGCCACTCCTGACATTTCCGTAACGTATAGGGAGAAGTGGTTCCCTGTAGAAAGGCTTAGAGCTGGAGCCTGCAGTAGTGCCTGCTTCAGGGTCTGAAATGCTGCCTCAGCTATAGGGTCCCATTGTATTAGATGGGTGTTAGCTTTTTGGGTTTCCTTAATCAGAGTGTATAGGGGTTTGACTATTTCACCATATCTGGGAATCCACAATCGGAGAAACCAGTTATTCCTAAGAATCCCTGCAACTGTTTTAAGGTTTTTGAATGGGGGAAGGCCAGTATGGGTTGGAGACATTCTCCATCAGGGGCCCGAGTGCCCTTAGATGAGACAAGCCCTAGGTATTTTACCTCTTGCCTACAAAGTTGGCCTTTGAATTTGGAAACCTTATATCAACAGGTGGCTAGAAAGTTTAGGAGGTCATTAGTGGCCTGCTGACACTGGGTTTCTGAGTTAGCAGTTAAAAGTAGGTCATCCATATATTAAAGAACCAGGGTACCTGGAAGTAGAGCCTAGTCCTGAGCTAGAGCCTGGCCGAACAGGTGGGAGCAACCTCGAAAGCCCTGGGGTAACACTGTCCAGGTGAGCTGAGAAGTCTTGTCTTAAGGGTCTTCAAAGGCGAACAGAAACTGGGAGTACAGATGTCATGGAACATAGAAAAAGGCATCCTTAAGGTCCAGGACTGTAAACCATTGTCCCTCTCCTGGTATTTGAGAGAGCAACGTGTATGGTTGGGTACAGCTGGGTATAAAGGGATCACAGCTTCATTAATAAGCCTGAGATCTTGCATTAGCCTCCATTGTCCATTAGGTTTTTGTACTCCTAAAGTTGGAGTATTATAGGGGCTGTTACAGGACCTCACTAGACCCTGAGCTTTTAAGTTCCTTACAGTATCCTGTAGCCCCTTTTTGGCTTCTGGTCTTAGGGTGGTATTGTCTTTCGTAAGGAAAAGAGGTGGGATCCTTTAGCCTTATTTGAATTGGGCAGGCATTCTTTGCCTGCCCAAATTGTCCCTCCATTGCCGAAACCCCGGGATTAATCCCTTCTTCAAATAATGGGCAGCAGAGAGGGATTTCCTCCCTGACTTTCATATAAATAATGGTTCCTGCTCTGGCTAACAGGTCCCGCCCTAGTAAGGGAGTGACCTTCTGGTATGATGAGGAAGGCATGGGAGAAGAGGTAACTTACGAGAAGGCATAAGTTGCAGCTTAGGGGCTGGGAGAAATATCAGGAGACGGCTTGTCCTGGGACTTCTCAGATAGTTACAGACTTGGAGGACAACCATCCAGGACAGGAAAGCAAAACTGGGAAGGCTGTGCCAGTGTCCAGGAGAAGATTGACCTCCTGGTTCTGTATGATTAGCTTTACCTGGGGCTCGGTGAGGGTGATGGATTGTGTTGGCGCTTGCCCTGGGCACTCTCAGTCCTGCTGTTGGGTCATCTGGTTAGCCACCTCAGGCCCTGGGAACCTTCATCCCCTGGGACAGTGTTTCTTCCAGTGATCCCCTTGGCACAGTAGGCAAGGACAAGGAGGTGGTCCATTCCACTGGAGACAGTCTTTTTTAAAGTGTCCTGGTAGGGGCCGGGCATGGTGGCTCATGCCTCTAATCCCAGCACTTTGGGAGCCCAAGGCGTGCAGATCACGAGATTAGGAGATTGAGCCCATCCTGGCCAACATGATGAAACCCCGTCTCTACTAAAAATACAAAAAAATTAGCTGGGCATGGTAGCACATGCCTGTAGTCCCAGCTACTCAGGAGACTGAGGCAGGAGAATTGCTTGAACCCACGAGGCGGAGATTGCAGTGAGCCGAGATCACGCCACTGCACTACAGCCTGGGTGACAGTGCGAGACTCTGTCTCAAGTGTCCTGATAGGCTGCAGTGGTAGCAAGCTCTGCCAGACTGGCGGCTCACCCATCCTTTCCCTTTTCCAAGCCTCTTAGGTCTGCTTGCCTAAAGCCATGACTAGGGCCTTTTTCTTGTCCCTTCTGTCCATTTTAGCCTGTTCCTCCTGGTCTCTATTATAGAACACCAAGGTTGCTAGATTCAGTAATGATTCTAGACTCTGTTCTGGCCCCAGGGCCAGCTTCTGGAGCTTCCTCCTAATGTCTGCTGCTGCTTGTGTAATAGATTTGTCTTTTAGTATTAGCTGACCCTTGATGGAGTCTGGTAACAGGGGGAGTATACTTTGTTAAGGCCTCCTGTAACCGCTCAAGGAAGGCTGTTGGGTTTTCTTCCTTTCCCTGAGTTATGGTGGATAACATTGCATAGTTCATGGGCTTTTTCCTAGTTCACCTTAGTCCCTCAAGTATGCAGGTCAATAGGTGCCTACGACTCCAGTCCCCATGTTCTGAGTCAGAATCCCAGCGAGTGTCCATGCTGGGGACTGCCTGTCTACCTGTAGGGAATCTTCTTCTCTTCTGATGTCATTTGGTCATGTACTTTACTGAGGTACCAGGGGTCCCCAAACTCTTGAGCTGCTACTAGAGCAGCCTCTCTCTCATTGCTGGTTAGGGTCTGACTAAGCAATAACATGATATCTTTCCAATCTAATTCAAAGGACTGACCCAGGCTCTGCAGAACATCTATGTACTTGTCCGGGTCATCTGAAAATTTTCCTGAGTCTTCCTTGATTTGCTTTAAGTCAGAAAGTGAAAAGGGACTATGTACTTTGGATGGGCCAAATTCTCCTTCTACTGCCTGTAGGGGGCAGAGTTGGGGCATCCTAGTAGCCTGAGGTGCCTTGGCCATTTCAGCCTTCCCTGATTCTTCTTGGGTTATAGAGCTGAGGAGACCTAGTCCATATCGGTGGAGGGAGGAGCCACAGGGAGTCCTGGATATAGGGGTAATCCTGAGGAGGGGCCAGTAGGGTATAGGTTACAGGCCTTCCACAGCTGAGGATTATCCCTTAGAGAAAAAAAAACTTGCATATAGGGGACAGAAAAGGTCTAATTGTCGAAGGTCTAATTGTAGAAGTGTGTTATAATTTATACTTCCCTTAGGAGGCCGGGTTTCTCCACTCAGCAGAGGGTATCGCAGCCATGCTGTTTGACAGAAAAAATGAGCTGCTGCTTCTTCAAAGATTGTGGGTCAAATTGGTCCTAGTTATCCAGGTTATACCTTAAGGGTGATTTTGCCTTGGGAAGAGTAGCATCCATCTGAAATTGAACACAGGGATACCTGCATCCCTGGTTATTCCTTGCAACTGCTAGCCCTGGGGCATCCTCCAGTTATAGCACCTTGCAGTTTTCCTTTTGACCTAGATGCGTGATCATCTTCTGGGATCGCCCCCCACCTCCATGTGCTGGATTTAATCAGCTTTCCGGCATCATGGGCACACCATCACTGTCTAATGTCCTTTTTGGCCACCTTAAGGAGATGAGGACTGCTGGGCTTAGTGGCCCTGTACCAGCGCGTCCTTGAAGAACTAGGCCAGTGAGGCTTGGGCAATGGGTGCCAATATTCCCTAGCAAGAGTTCAATTAACATAGGCCTGACCATAAAACTGCCCTAGGAGAATAAACTCCTTGAGAAGGGCCTCTAAGCACAACAATCTTAAAGAAGGTAATGGCTGCCCACATGGCCAAGGCCAGAACAATGCCCTCGGGACCTGAGCCTTCTCCCCTACTCCACTTTTCATCATAGGAGTATGCCCTAGGGTTGTGGGGCCTGTAATTAACTATTTGAACCTTGGACCAGGTCTGACTATGGTATTCTAGATGGAGAAGTTCTGCCAAATGCAGAGCCAACCCTAGGCTTAAATAATAAGTACATAAGTCCTTATATTTTCTCATTCAGTTACAATGTATGGTACTCTTCATTTCTTTATGTAGATTTAGGTTTCTAGCTGGTATCATTTTCTTTCTGCTTGAAGAACTTTCACATTTCTTATAGTGCAAGTCTACTGAAATTTTTTTTTTTTTTAGGTTTGAAAGTGTAAAAATATCTTTATATTGAAAGTGTAAAAAAACTTTTGAAAACAATTTTTTACATGTACAGAAGTCCTGTTTGGCAATTTCTTTACATATTTTAAAGATGTTGCTGTATTATCATCTTGCTTGCGTGGTTTCTGATGAAAAATTTGCACCTAATTTTTTTTCCCTATGACTGCACTTAAGATTTTGCGTTTGTTACTGATGTTAAGCAATTTGTTGTGTGCCTTTATGTAGTTTTGTCTACATATTTGTGCTAGGGCCTTGTTGACCTTCTTAAACCCTTGGGCTACTACAGTTTCCATCAACTTTGGAAAATTTTCAGGCATTATTTAAAAAAAATTGTTTTTTAGTTCTCCCCTCTTCCTTTTATCTTCTTTAAGGACCCTGATTACTTGTGGATTTGGCTGTTGAACGTTGTCCTACAGTTTACTATGCTGTATTTTTTTCTCCTCTGTGTTTTATTGTGGTTAGTTTTTATTGTTGTCTTCTACTTCACTAATCTTACTTTTATTCAATGTCTAATCTGTAGTTAATTTTACCCACTGTGTTTTTTAGCTCAGGTATTTTTATTTCCAACTTCCTTTAGTGACCCTGTTAATGAGGTTAACTAATTCTTTCCCTGACCGCTTATTTCCAGCAGTGTCTCTTCCTCTTTCACTCGTTTTCTGGCAACATTACTTTCTTTCTTGCCAATATTTAAATTTAAATTATGCCTGTGTACCATTCCTTCATTTTCTTGTACCTGCCAAAACCCAGCTCTTCCTTTTGCTCCTCACCCATTGTTTAGAGTGGAACAATTTTAGAGAATAAACAGAAATCAAGTAGTTGGGCCATTTCCATGTTAAAAATGAAATAGTCAAAAATATCTCTAGAAGTTTGATTTGAATTCCTCTTATATCTTGTATCACTTGGCTTAATATATTTATTCCTTTCTCTAGTTTCGTGAATATATGGAATATAGTCATAGTAACTTTCATTGTTTCTGTGTTCTCTCATGTGTTACTTCTGACTCAGTTTTGATTGATTGATTTTTCTTCTCATTTTGAGTTGTATATTTCTGTATCTCCCACCTGGTAATCATTGATCCTGTGCCTGGCATTGTGAATTTTACCTTTTTTAGGTACTGGATATATATATATATATATATTTTTTTTTTTTTTTTTTTTTTAACTTCTTTTGAACTTTGTTTTGGGATATGCTTAAGTTACATGAAAATAGTTTGATCCTTTTTTTTTTGAGCCAGAGTCTCTCTCTCTGCCATCTGGGCTGAAGTGGAGTGGCACGATCTCGGCTCACTGCAACCTCTGCATCCCAGGTTCAAGTGATTCTCCTGGCTCTCTCTCAGCCTCCTGAGTAGCTGGATTACAGGCATGCGCCACCACGTCTGGCTAATTTTTGTATTTTTAGTAGAGATAGGATTTCACCATGTTGATCAGGATGGTCTCCAACTCTTAATCTCAAGTGATCCCCCACCTTGGCCTCCCAAAGTTCTGGGATTACAGGCATGAGCCACTGTGCCCAGCCAATTTGATCCTTTCAGCTCTTTCTTTTATGTTTGTTAGGTGTTACAAGAGGTACAGAGTCTGAGGTGAATTTATCTCCTCTAATGAGATATTCTCAGTACTCAAAGGGAAGCTCCCTGTGTTATCAGGTTTTAAACTTTTGTTCTTGGGACCTGGTATGATTCATAGCCCTGTGTGAGTTCTAGATGGTGTCTTATAATTTTTTTTATGTGGTTGTTTCTTGGGTATTGAGTTGTTTTTTCTTGCACCCTTGAGTTGATCAGTACTTAGCTAAATAATTGAGGGGGGGTCTTTGTCAATCTCCTGAGTTTTCTCTTTGTGCAGATCTCTCCTCTCTAATAACTCATGTCCTTTCTTCAGTACTCTGATTACTTTCATATGTGTGTGCTCTGAACTCAGTCTCCTCAACACACAGAAATTATTGGGTTTGGACTGGCTCTTCCTTCCTATGTTGTGGCCTGGACATTTTCTCTATTTAGTGAGCTGGGCTCGATTTATTTGTTTATAGTCTCTCAGGAATCACTGTCCTACATTTGCTAGTGTCCTGTGTCTTGAATGCTGTTTCATATATTTTTGTTTAGTTTGTAGTTGTTCTAGGCAGAGGATAAGTCAGTTCCTGTTTTTCCATCTTGACTGGAAATGGAAGTCTTGGAATTAGTGATTTTTATATCTTTATTTTTTAAAAATTAAAAATTACAGCAGAATTTCAAGAACAAAACAAGAACTCCTCTGTGTTCTTTACTTGATTCATCAGTTATTAACATTTTACCATATTTGCTCTGTGACATTCCTTCTCTCTTAATATAAATATCTATTACTAGTTTTCCTAAACCATTAGTGAATTAGTTGAAGGTATCATGTTCCTTTATTCCTAAATAGTTACACATATATTTTTAAAAAGCATATCCACAATGTAATGATCACATTTGAGAAATTCAGCATTGTCATATGCTGTTTTTGAAAATACAGTCCATATCCAACTTTCGTCAACTGTCCCATTAATGTCCTTTTTTGGCAATTATTTTTTCCCTCTGATCCAGAATTCATTACACAGTCACTAATTTCATTTATTTAATAGTTGTTGTATCTCTTTAGTGACTTTTTATTTAGAACATGAACATGGAAATCACACAAACCTGTGATTTGGTAATTTTTCATTTTTTGTTTATGTTACAGGAAAGGGATCTCAGTGCAGATCCCAAGGGAGGGTTATTGGATCTCGCACAAGAAAGAATTCAGGACAGGTCCACAGTGCAAAGCGAAAGCAGGTTTATTAAGAAAGTAAAGTGGGGAAAGTACAGCTACTCCATAGACAGAGTGGGGCATTCCTGAAAGTAAGAGGAGGAACGTGTCCACCCTAGGTACAATACTTGTTTATATACAGGATAGAAAAGATCATGGGGAGATGTGCTCCGATATAAGGTTTTGTGATAAAGGATACTATATTTTGCAAGAATTGATATTATTATCTTTAAAGCAAAATTAGGAATGTTTCTGTTCTCAAGATACTGGGCTATCAAGACACTCCTAAGTCTAGATCTGTTTAGTAAACATTATCAATCTGTTCCCTTAACCATAAACATCTAGAGGCTAGAAATACCTAACTTTCTGGGAATGCAGCTCAGCAAGTCCCAGCCTCATTTTTCCTACTCAAAATGGAGTCATTCTGGTTTAAATGCCTCTGACATTTATAGTTATTTTGAAGTGTGTGCATTCTGTCTTTAATCCTGAGGGCATGTATTTTGGGTGGTTTTCTTTTCTTTTTTATTCTTTTGTGTTCCTGTTGGAGGAAATATTAGAAGATAGAGACCTAGGTAGCCGTCTTTTTTTCCCCTGACTACCTGGTGTCTATTTTTCCATTATTCTTTGAGCACTTGTTCACTTGACATAATGAGATTACAATCTCATCTTTAATTTTCCTTTCTACATTCCTGGAATAAACCCTTTTTCCTGAGTCCTAGTTTCTTTTAGTGGAGAAAATATTTAATATTCAATCAATTTACTATGTATGGAATTTTAGGTTTCACAGTATTTGCAATTACAAATAATGCTGCAATGGATATCTTTGAACAGATGTATTTTTGTAACATGGGTGTCTTCAGGGTGAATTTTTGGAAATGAGATTTCCAGGCCAAAATATAAATGTACCTCTTACCTATTTTTGTTATATATTGCCAATATAAATATAAATTTATATTTATATAAATTTCCTCTGTGTGTCTTGTATCATTTTCCATATTCAGCAGAAACATAGGAAGATGGAAGTGTCTACTTAATCTGGGCAACAGAGTTTTTTCTCAGACTTTTGTCTTTTTGTTATTCTGATAGGTAAGAAATGGTATCTAGGGTGCTTTTATTTTATATTTCTCTAAAAAGAGTGAAATGAAACATCTTTTCATATGCTTAACAGCTATTATATTTTGAGGACCTGTTTTCCGTGCTGAAGATGAATTTGTCTCCTCATTCATGTAAAATTATATCTGTCTGTATAGCGTAGTCAGCTTCTGAAATAGTACAGTGATACTTATAATCCTGAAATAATGCAAGGTATTTAAGAGGAAGTATGCCTTACCTTTTAAACATGAAGTGAATTGAAATATTGGTAATGTTACATATACCACATAGGAATAAAAAGTAATGAAAAATGCTTTTTGATGAATCAGTCTTCTTATTTAGTAGTCACATTATATATATATATATATAAAATTATGTAACTTGAGCCTGTACAACTAGGGTTTCAACTATATCTTTAAAGCAGTAATTTTTAAGCCTGGCTATAGAGCCACCTTTGCTATACCACTGGATTTGAAAACATTGAAATGTTGGTTAAAGTCATTTCAACATTTGAAAACTTGGTTGAAATGAGGATCGCTTACTTGATGCCGCAAATTCAAGGCCAGCCTGGGTAACATAGCAAGACCCTGTCTTGACTAATAACTGGCTAACTACACACACACACACACACACACACACACACACACAGACACACACACACACACACACACACCCCTCCACACATATACATACATGCTTTAATCTATTTAAAAAAACATGAATTTGTTCCCACACCATTGACATATTAGGAACATATGAACTTAATACTAATTTTGCATTTGTTTATATTGAAACCTGAAGAAGTACTAGGTGAATGCAGAAAACTATAACTAGCTGAACTAACCTGTGTAGGAATACATAGTAGACACACACTTCAGTCTTTTACTGGCTACCTTCCTTTACCTTTTTGTTACACTCATCCACATGTGGTATTTTAACTTTCGGTCAACTTTTGGATAACTCTCCCACTTTACAGTAATTCACAAGTTACAATTTTTCTGAAACCTTTGATACAAGTAAACTTCAGGTCTTTTCAAAATAAAGTACCATGTTAATATAGTAGTCATGTGCTTCTTAACATTTAATATGTATAAAACTATGCAAAGTTTTTAAAATTAGGTTTCTGTTTTTAAAAAATGTGTCCCTGATTAATTTCTGGAGTATTATGCCTCTAACCCCATTTGTCCATAAGCCCTTTGGTTTTTATTTTGTAATTTTTGTACAATCCCGTGATTATTAGGCACAAAATAGTTTGTTATGGCAGAACTTAAATGTTAGAATTAGTGGTTGAGCTTTAAAGTACTGATGTGTAGACCCCATCCAAAGCGTATTATATAAGAATCTATGGCCATAGAGCCAATAATTGGTGTTTTTAAAAAGCTTGCAGTTGCTGGGCAGGGCATGGTCGCTCACACCTGTAATCCTAGCACTCTGGGAGGCTGAGGTGGGCAGATCACTTGAGTGCAGGAGTTCAAGACCAGCCTGGGCAACATGACAAAACCCCGTCTCTATCAGAAATAAAGGAAAATTAACTGAGCATGGTGGCCTGGTCCTGTAGTCCCAGCCAGGAGGCGGAAGTTGCAGTTAGCAGAAATCGTGTCACTGCATTCCAGCCTGGGCAACAGAGCAAGACACTGTCTCAAAAGAAAAAAAAAAAGCTTGCAGTTGCTTCTTATTGCAGTCAAAGTTGTGAACCATTAGTCTAGGGAAACCGAGAAGCTTTGAAGAAAATGAAGAGTGGCTCTTATGAATGGAAAGTATCTAAAATTTCCTTTGAACTTGCAATTGAGTCTTTGAAAACTTCACGTTTAGGGAAATTTAAGGAGTTGTTTTCTGGATTTCTCTGTTCCATAAGGACACAGAGCCTCCAAATACATTCTTCTTATGTAATGGGCAAACTCACAATATAAACTGTTGTTTCACAGAACCATTTATTTTGAGTTATTGTGTGGTGTACAAACTATGCATTCTTCATGGAATTTTTATGTTGCATTTTAAAAGAATTCAAGCAAGAAGAATGCAAACAAGTAGTTGGAGGTGTAGTCTGCAGTGAAAAGCTATTTATGACACTATTATTTAGGTATTTTTCCAGCTTGAGTTATCTTGTTGATTTATTTTCAATGTTTTATTATAACTCCAGTGGTAGTTTGTTCTTTGATCCAGTGTTGTAGAATAAATACTTTTTGGTATAATAAACTTAGAACACTTAAATTACTACCTGTTTATGGAATATTGATTTACCTCACTACACAGCTGTTAGTTCAAAGGTAGAAAACAAGAAAGGACATACTATGCATTTCTAAAAGATACACATTTTCCCCTTGTATGTAGTTTTATCTTTTTCAAGAGTTGAGTACAAAGTTTACTTTCTTTATTTCATGTCTTAATCTTAGTATAACTGGTACTATTTACTTCTATAGGCTTCCTAAGCATGAAATAGGCATTGTAGGGTTTATGTTAATTATTTTAGAAAGCTGAGATGCTATTTAATATATGCAGCTGATCCCTTTTTTTGAGGGTAGATGAGAGTAAAATTTCTGTAAATTCAATTGTTATTCCTCCTTTTTATTATGAAATAGGTGATGTGTTTATTTCTAGGAATCATTTTATTTTTGGTCACAAAACAACACTGCCAAAAAAGTCACATTTAAGAATTTAGACAATCAGCCATATGCCTGTAATCTTAGCACTTTGGGAGGCAAAGGCGGGTGGATTGCTTGAGTCCAGGAGTTCTAGACCAGCCTGGGTAGGCATCATGGTGAAGCCTCATCTCTACAAGAAACACAAGAAGAAAATTAGCTGGGCTTGGTGGTGTGCAGTGTGTGTATTTGATCTCAGCTACTTGGGATGCTGAGGTGAAAGAATCGCCTGAGTCTGGGAAGTCAAGGCTTCTGTGAGCTGTGATTGTGCCACTGGGTGACAGAGCAAGACTTTCTTCAAAAAAAAAAAAAAGAAAAAGCATAAATCTTTTAAAATTACATTTTATATTTCAGATAAAAGCAATATTTTTAAATAAGAATTTACAACTCAGAATTTTGAAAAATATTCTAAAATTTAAAAATCTCAAATCAGTAATTTATTTTCCTGGGACACTGGAAAATGTGTGCTGTCTTTGTCACAGTCTTAGTCAGTCCTATTTCTAATTATCCAGTGAGGTATTGTGGCTGGTTAGATAAGGTGATGATTTTATGTAATTGTTCTTTTAAGGGAGATTTGAGGGGTAGGTCATTATTTTAGTTAGAAAGGCAGTTACAATGAGAGGCCTCTTTTATTTTCATATCCATAGCTTCTCTCAGAGCATGTCATATGAAGAGTGACTCACTAATCTTGCCCTAGAATGACTTCTCTTTACATGTACTCATACTGCAAAGTTGGTAGCCTAAAGGAGTAGAGTGCTTTTCCTTATGGCTCTTCACTTTTAATTTAATGATTAAGTACTAAATACAGATTAAAGATTACTCTGTAATTTGTAGCCAGTTTAAAAATATTCTGCTTAGTTTATCTAGGTAGTTACTCTTTTTTATTTTTAGAAACAGGGTCTAGCTCTGTTGCTTAGGCTGGAGTACAGTGGTGTGCTCATAGCTCACTGTTGCCTTTAACTCCTGGGCTTAAGTGATCCTCTCACCTCAGCCTCCCAAGTAGCAGGGACTACAGGTGTGCACCACCATGCCCAGCTATTTTTTTTTTTATTTAAATTTTTAGAGCCGGGGTCTCGCTATGTTGCCCAGGCTCGTCTTGAAGTTTTGGGCTCAAGTGATCCTCCTGCCTCAGCCTGTAATCCCAAAGTGCTGAGATATAGGTGTGTCCTACTGCGCCTGTCTAGGTAGTTATTCTTAAAGTAGTTTTTAGATATTAAGACCTTTAGGTTCCCACACTGTTCCCTCCAAGCATTGGGTTGTGTCAGGTCTAGCACATTAAGAATTAGTTTTATGGCCAGGTGCAGTGGCTCATGCCTGTAATCCCAGCACTTTGGGAGGCTGAGGCGGGCGGATCACCTGAGGTCAGGAGTTCGAGACCAGCCCGACCAACATGGAGACACGGCATCTCTACTAAAAATACAGAATTAGCAGGGCGTGGTGGCACATTCCTGTAATCCCAGCAACTTGGGAGGCTGAGGCAGGAGAATCACTTGAACCCTGGAGGAAGAGGTTACAGTGAGCTGAGATCACGCCATTCCTCTCTAGCCTGGGTAACAAGAGCGAAACCGTGTCCCAAAAAAAAAAGAATTAGTTTTATATTCGAATCTGAGCTCTTCCATTGTTTAGATGTGTGACTTTAGACAGATTAATTTCTCTGACATTCAAACTCCGTATTTAAAAGATGAAGATACTTTCTTCATAGTGTTGATAAAAGGAGTATCAGTGGAGTGCAGTGGTGTGCTCATAGCTCACTGTTGCCTTTAACTCCTGGGCTTAAGTGATCCTCTCACCTCAGCTTCCCAAGTAGCAGGGACTGCAGGTGTGCACCACTGTGCCCAGCTACTTTTTTTTTTTTTTTTTTAACTTTTAGAGCTGGGGTCTCACTATGTTGCCCAGGCTCCTCTTGAAGTTTTGAGCTCAAGTGATCCTCCTGCCTCAGCCTGTAGGAGTTTGAGTTATCTTGTTGATTTATTTTCAGTGTTTTATTGAAAGTCAGTGAGTGTGCAAGAGGTTGGTAATGTTAATGAGGAGAAGCAGGGGGTCATTTAGATAAGCAAAGTTAGCTTTAATAGCAGTGGGGTTGGAAAGAGCTAATGGAGACCATCAATTCCACCTGTTGGTTCTACGTGAGAGAGGGAAAAGCAGCATTTTTAAATAGAGATGCAGAAGAAGGAGGTGTCCTGAGGTTACCGACTAGTTTATACCTTCTGGGAATAAGTACTGAGTTAAAATATTTTTTTCCCCCAGAAGTCTATTTGAGGGGTTTGAAAAAAGATAGATAAGGCAGTAGAAGAAAAGGTTGATTGGGTTGGAGGGAGGAAAGAGACGACTTTGTTTTTTAAAAAAATGTTGAGCTGATGGAGCCAATGAAGGAGAGTCTGGAAGTACAGGAAATAGGAAATAACAGAACAGCTTGTCTAGGACGTGGAAAGGGAATGGGAAAGAGTGGAGAGCAGGAATGTAAAATAAGAAGCTAAAGAAGAGATAAAAATCTCCCAGAATCCTAACTATAGTTCATTCTTTTCTTTAAAATTTTCGAATAGGCCATTACTGTTTTAACAATGCTCTACTAGAGCTGGATCCACAGAGGAATCTTTACTGGATATGAGCTATAAAACTCAAGGAGTTTGTGAGGATGGCACTAAATAGGGAAGTAGCTATTAATAAATAAGAAAAGATCACAGGGTGCTGGCACTGAAAGGGGCTGTGAAGGTCTTTTATTCAACACTTAATTTTTGGTAGGAGAAAACTACTGAGGTTAGGTAATTTATTTCTGAAGAATAGAGGTGACTATGGCCAGTTACTTTTCAGGTTACTTTTCTTCTCAAGAACAAGTAAGGTAACCCTTAAGTCCAAGAGGAATAAAAGCAATTGAGGAGCACCAAGAAGCTGGAAAATTATTGGGAAAGAAAAGCTAATATAATTTCTTATTTTCTGGCCTGATCTGTGTTTAGATACTTAGATTTATTTTTTAAATAGCGGTAGTAATATCCTGGTAGTCCTGTGGTTCTCTAACTTTTGAGATTGAACAGTGACTGAGGTAATGCAGCTCACCATCTTTGGTACCAGTCATTAGAAACCAATCATTTAATTTGATTATATTGATTTTATTTGAAAATATTTAATTGATCTTTGTCTACATAGTATTTTTGTTTTTATTTGTATTCATTTTGGTTATTAGTGTTTGATGATCTGAGAATCTGTAATACTTGAAATAACAGGGTCTTAGGCCAGGTGCAGTGGCTCACGTCTGTAATCCCAAAACTTTGGGAGGCTGAGGTGGGCAAATCACTTGGGACCAGCCTGGCCAACATGGTGAAAACCTGACTACTAAAAATACAAAAATCAGCCAGTCGTGGTGGCACATGCCTGTTATCCCAGCTACTTGGGAGGCTGAGGCAAGATAATCACTTGAACCCGGGAGGTGGAGGATGCAGTGAGCTGAGATCGCTCCACTGTACTCCAGCCTGGGTGTTAGAGTGAGACTCCATCTCAAAAAAATGACAAGGTCTTGAAAGTTTCAACCTTTCTATTATTAGAAAGGCTTTAAGAGAAAGTGAAATTCTGCTGACATTGAAGGACATAGTTAACTCAGGTGATTCATATTCCTCTGATTTATCAAGTAACCTTAGTCCTTTGGTTTTTTTGTAAACCTTCACCAGATAGGAACATGCTTATAATTCTGGACACCAAGACATAAATGATGTATTTATAGGGGAAAATTTTTAAATCTTGTAAGAAATGAAGATCTCCAAGAACTCATTACAATGAGTTATGGCATTGAAGGAATTTCATATATGTAACCAGTTTTTGAAAATTATTATATTATCATTATGAAATTTTGAATATCCCAAGGCTGACACAAATATGGTACTGGTAGTGTTGCCTTTTCATGCATCTTGTGCTTGTGTTCATTGAGCTTCTTTGATCTGTATTTATTTTTCATCAGATTTTGAACAAATTTAGCCATTTTTCTTTGAGTACTTTCCTTGTGTCTCCCTCTGTCTCCTTAGAAGTTTCCATGTACACACATATTATTTTTGTTATTAAAATTCTATAATTATTTTTTATAAAAATTGTATTTATGGTATGCCTTGTAATATTTTGATATATACTATGTAATTATTATCACAATCAAGTTAATTAACTTATCTGTCACTTAAATTGTTACTATTTCTTTTCAAGAGGAAAACACTTAAGATACATACTCTCAGCAAATTCGAAGTATATAATAAATTATTATTAACTCTAGTTATCATACTGTACATTAGATCTCCAGGACTTATTCATCCTGCATAACTGCAACTTTGTTCCCTTTGACGAAAATCTCCCCATTTTCTTCACCCTTAGCCCCTGGCAACCATCATTCTATTCTCTTTTCCTGAGTTTGACTTTTAAAAATTCCACATATGGGTGAGATTATGCAATATTTGTCTTTTTATGCCTGGCTTTTTCACTTAGCATAATGGCCTCTAGATTAATCCCTGTTCTCAAAAATGGCAGGATTTTTTTCTTTTTTATGATTGAATAATATTCCACTGTCTGTGTGTATACACACACACACACACACACACACACATTATATTTACTACAATTTCTTTATCCATTCATCTGTTGAGGTTTTTTCTTATATCTTGCCTATTATGAATAATGCCTGTCCTAGTCCAAGTTCTGTTGCTATAATAGAATTCCTAATATTGGGCATTTTATAAAGAAAGAGGTTTATGTAGCTTATAGTTCTGCAGGCTGGGAAGTTCAAGGTTATAGTCCTGGCTTCTGGTGAGAACTTTTGTGCTGTGTCATAAAACAGGGGAGAAAAATAAAGGGAAAAGGAGACATTCAAGGAGAGAAAACCCAGGGACTTTATAACAATCCACTTTTGTGGGAACTTACCCATTGCTACAGGAGCTAATCCAGTCTTGCCAGAGTGAAAACTCACAATTGTGAGAATGGGACCAAGCCACCCACATGGAAGGAGCCCTCATGACCCAAACACCTCCCACTAGGCTCCACCTACCAGTACCACCATATTGAGGATGAAATTTTATTTTATCTTATCTTATCATCTTATTTTTGAGGCAGGCTGAAGTGCAATGGTATGATCTCAGCACACTGCAGCCTCTGCCTCTTGGGTTCAAGGGATTCTTCTGCCTCAACCTCCTAAGTAGGTGGGATTACAGGCACCTGCCACCATGCCCAGCTAATTTTTGTATTTTTAGTAGAGACAGGGTTTCACCATGTTAGCCGGGCTGGTCTCAAACTTTTGACCTTAAGTGATCTGCTTGCCTTGGCCTCCCAAAGTGCTGGGATTACAAGGGTGAGCCTCTGTGCCTGGCCTGGGGATCAAACTTTAACATGAGTTTTGAGGGGACAAACAATATGCAAGCTGTAGCAGTGTTACAATGAACATGAGAGTACAGGTTTCTTTTTGTCATATTGATTTCATTTTCTTTGGCTATGTAACCAGAAGAGGGCTTGTTAGATCATATAACAGTTCTGTTTTAGATTTTTTTGAGGAACCTCCATATGTTTTACAAAATGGTGTCCTAATTTACATTTCCACCAACAGTGTATAGTGCTCCCTTTTCTTTACATCTTTGTCCACACTTGTTATCTTTTGTCTTTTTCATAATAGCCATCTTAATAGGTGTGAGGGAATATGTCATTGTGGTTTTGATTTGTGGTTACCTGATGATTAGTGATGCACTTTTTCATATCTCTTTTGGTCATTTGTGTATCTTCTTTGGAAAAATATCTGCTCAGGTCCTTTGCAGATTTTGAAAATTGAGCTATATTTTTTGTGCCGTTAAGTTGTATTAGTTCCATACATATTTGTATTAGTTCCATTATAGGATATATAATTTGCAGATATTTTCTCACATTCTTCAGATTATCTTTTTATTTGGTTGATTATTTCCTTTGTTGTGTAGAAGCTTTTTAGTTTACTGTAGTCTTACTTGTTTAATTTTGCTTTTGTTGCCTGTGCTTTTGGTGTCATCTTCAAAAAATCATTGCCAACAGCAATGTCAAGGAACTTTTCCTTTATTTTTTCTTCTAGGAGTTTTACAGATTGAGGTCTTATATTTAAGTCTTTAGTTCTTTTTGAGTTGATTTTTGTGTATGGTGTAAGATAGGGATCCAGTTTCATTCTCTTGCATGTGGATATCCAGTTTTCCCAACACTGTTTATTGAAGAGACTATCTTTTTTCTATTGTGTATTCTTGGTACCCTTGTCAAAGATGAGTTGATTGTATATGTGTGGGTTTATTTCTGGTTTCTCTCTATTCTTCCATTGGCCATGTATCTGTTTTTATGCTAGTATCATCTTATTTTGATTAATATAACTTTGTAAATATAGTTTGGAACAAGGAAGTATGATGCCTCCAGCTTTGTTCTTTGTAAAAATTGCTTTAGCTTTCAGGGTATATTATGGCTCCATAAGAAGTTTAGGATTTTTTTTCTATTTGGTAATTCTAATGGCATTTTTTTTTTAACCATTGAAATTTTAATTAGGAATTTTGGTAGGAATTGCCTTCAATCTGTAGATTGCTTTGGATATTTTAATGATAATTATTCTTTCAATTCATGAACATAAGCATTTTTTCCATTTATTTGTACCTTTTTCAACTTCTTTCATCAATATCTTATAGTTTTCAGTGCAAAGATCTTTCACTTCCTTAGTTAAATTTATTCCTATGTATTGTATTATTTTTGATGCGAATATGGGATTTTTTTTAAAAAAATTTCTTTTTTAGATAGTTTATTGTTACTGTATAGAAATGTTACTGATTGTTTTTATACTTCTGGCAGGAAAGAAATAATTTTTAAAAAAGAAAATGTTACTGATCTTTATATGTTGATTTTTTTTTTATCCTACAACTTCAGAGAATTCACTTGTTAATTCTAGTCTTTTTTTTTTAATTGGATAGTCAGAGTTTTCTATATACAGGATCCTGTCTATTGCAGAAAGTCATGATTTTCTTTTTTTTCTTTCTGATTTGGATTTTTAAAATTTCTTTTTATTGCCTAGTTGCTCTGGCTAGGACTTTTAGTATGCCATTGAATAGAAGTTGTGAGAATGAGCATCCTTTTCTTTTTCCTGATTTTAGAGGAAAAGCTTTCAGTTTTTTACCATTGAGTATAATGTTAGCTGTCAGCTTGTCATGTCTAGCCTTTATTATGTTGAGGTACATTGATTCTCTACTTGATTCTTTGAGAGTTTTTATCATGAAAGGATGTTGAATTTTGTCCAATACTCTCTGTGCATATATTACATGATCATATAAAGTTATTCATTGTTTTGTTAATATGATGTGTCAAATTTATTGATTCGTGTATGTTGAACCATCCTTGCATCCCAGGGATAAATCCCACTTGCCCACTTGGTCATGGTGTATAATCCTTTTAATATGTGTACAGTTTTGTTCTCTAGAATTTTATTGAGGATTTTTATCAATGTTCATTAGGGATATTGGCTTGTAATTTTTTTTTTTTAATTAAATTTTTTTTTTTTTTGGCAGATATGGTGTCTCCCTGTATTACCCAGGCTGGTCTTGAACTCCTGGGCTCAAATGGTCCTCCTGCCTCAACCTCCCAAAGTACTGGGATTACAGGCATGAGCCACTGCACCTGGACAATTTTTGTTTCTTGTAGTGTCTTTCTCTAGCTTTGCTGTCAGAGTAATACTGGCCTCATAGAATGAATTTGAAAATGTTCCCTCCTTTTCAGTTTTCTTGAATAGTTTGAAAGGGATTGATGTTAATTCTTCCTTAAATGTTTTGTTGAATTCACTAATGAGTCAAACACAAGGGTCTGGGTTTTTTCATGGGAAGTGCTTGATTACTGATTCAGTCTCCCTACTTGTTTTGGTCTAGTCAGAATTTCTGTTTCTTCATGATTCAGTTTTGGTAGGTTGTATTTGTTTTTATTCCATAGCACCTTGTTCTTTGCAGACTCCCAGCTCTGTGTCCTCAACTCAGGGATTCCACAGGGTTCTGCCTCCGTTTTTCAATGTTAAGGTGGTTTTAGAAACTTTTTCTTTTCATTCTCAATTCTTAGAAACAATTTAAGTAGCACCAAAGTTTACTAATGCAAATAAGTTAGATATTATGCAATAGCAAAACATTTGAGCTTTGCACTTCATTAGAGGTATGTTATTGATAATTGGTTTATGACAGCCATGGACTCCATGGCTATTGGTCTCTTTGAATTTCGTACTTGTAAAAGTTTGGATTCAAACAGGAAAGTAGAACCTACTTCATGTAGTTCAATAGACAGGGTTTAATTTCAGCAAAATGTTCAAAAATTTTGGAAGAGCTAAAAGGAAACAGGAGAGGGAGAGAGAGAGTGCAAGAATGAGTGTGCGCCAGCCTTCTTCCTATTTCTCACCCCTAATCAGAAGGTAATTAGCAAGGGAGAGCACAGATAAAGGACTGGGATTCTAACTGAGCAGTGAAATAATCTGTACCCTATACCTTGAAGTGTCAATTTTGGCAATTTATATTTCTCTTCAAAAGAAGAAAATAGTATCCATTTCTTCCATTCTTAGTATTTTTCTGTCAAAGTTCTCATAAGTTATTATTAAACTATGGTTATTTCTCTTTTCTTAGACTTAATTTTAGAGAATTTATTTCCTTTTCTCTGTAATTAAGTAAGCTTTTCTATGTTTTATATTTTGTGCCTAGAATTCTACTTTATATTTATAATTTGAACATAGTGACTACAGGGTCTTGTTGTTCATATTTTTCTGGCGTATGTTTTCACTTGTCTTTTTGTTGTTGTGCTGTGTGCTATTTTACTTCTGTTTCATATGTATTGCATATACTGAAGTTTTGTGCCCTCTCTGATTTGATGTTTTCTTTTTCATAGGTGTTTATCCCGTTTTCACATAATATTTAACAGATAGAGTTAGTATCTTTTTTTTTTTTTTTTTTCAAGACAGGCTCTCGCTCTGTCATCCAGGCTGGAGTGCAGTGGCACAGCCATAGCTTACTGTAACCTTGAACTCCTGGGCTCAAGGGAATCTTCCAAGTCCTCCTGGGTAGCGAGGACTACAGAAACAAGCCACCATATCCAGCTAATGTTTAAATTTAAAAACAAAGTTTTTCAAATTTTTGGTTAAAAAGTGTTTTTTTTTATAGAGACACGGTCTTGCTACATTGGCCAGGCTAGTCTTGAGGCTCCTGGCCTCCCACCCTGACCTCCCCAAACACTGGAACTACAGATAGGAGCCACTGTTCCTGGCCTCATTTTTATTTTGTACTTATTTTCAATTGTTATTCATTTTTTGTTCCTTTTTAAAGAAAAAATGGATAGTGTTAACTTTCCTTAAAAAGCACTTTTGATAATTCAGAAGGTATAAATAGTCTGCTTACTTAAAACCTTCAGTTGGTTAACTTTTGAAACTTAAAAATTATAAACTCAAGTTTATACTTCTTGATATACAAACTTGAGAACTAAAGCTATCTTCTGATTCTTCTATTTGAAAAGTTACCTAAACTTCTTTCCATCAGTCTCTCATTCTTGATTTTTTTATCCTGTGGGATTTTTGTCTAGTCTAAAATTAAATTATTGTCACTTTAATGTTTTGTAGTTCTTCTTTCAATAATGATGATACTTATAGTCTGTGTTGCAAATTTTAATAGTGTTTTTTTCTGATTGTATTATTGTTCTTTGCCTGTGGTTAAATTTTTCTAGAATTAAAATTCAGATATTTTTGCTTTTTAATATTTTTTAACCTGTCTATAACTTTTAGCATCAGTCAGTTACTACTGGTAAAATTCAATTTTAAGGAACACTGCTAGCAAGCAGGTTTCTGTATAATGAAGCAATTTTAATGTCTTCAAGTGGCTGACAATATTTTGTTTCATAAGTTACAAAGAATTAGCTTGCAGCTGGGTGCAGTAGCTTATGCCTATAATCTTAGCACTTTGGGAGACTGGCAGGAGGATCACTTGAGGCCAGGAGTTTCAGGCCAGCCTGTGCAACATGGCGAGACCCTGTCTCTATTTTTTTAAAAAAAGAAAAAGAATTATCTTCTACAAATTATCCTAAATAACAATTTATGTATGCCCTGATCATTGCTATGCTGTAACCAAAGAGCTATCTATGTCTGCAAAATGCTATTCCAGTTTTATTGCAAATATTGAAATGTGTCTTTACTTTTGTTTGTTTCTTTGTTAAGCATCTGTTAAGATTTTACTCTCCTCTCTTTAACAAATACTCCACTCACCCAGCTAATTCAAGAAATTAGATCATCCAAACATTTTTTTTGTGTATGACTTTCTACTATTCCTTTTATGTTAGTGTTTCATTTGTATTACATGCTGCTCTGCTATTTCTGTTATTTTTTTAGTTGAAGATAGACTTGTTTATTTTTTCTTCACTATCACAGCATATTATCTAATTCCATGTTAAAAATTTTTTTGGCTGGGCATGGTGGCTCACACCCATAATCCCAGCACTTTGAGAGGCTGAGGTGGGAAGATCACTTGAGCTCAGGAGTTAAAAATCAGCCTGGGCAACATAGTGAGACCTTGTCTCTACTAAACATAAGAATAATTGTGTGAACCTAGTGGTGTAGTCACAGCTCCTTGGAAAGCTGAAGTGGGAGGATCACTTGAGCCTGGGAGGTCGAAGCTGCAATGAGCCATGATCATTCTATTGCACTCCAGCCTGGGTGACAGGGTGAGACCCTGTCTCAAAAAATTTTTTGAAGCCACTTTTATGGCATATGTTTAATTCGTGGTTTTATTCTGTAATAATCTTTCCTTTTTTTAAATCTTTTTTCCTACTTCTTCCTTCTTTCCCTCCCTCTTACCTCAAATATCATAGTAAATACTCAAAATATTAAACACAGTACTGCCTTCATGGAGCTTTCATTTTAGTTGAGGAGACATTATAAAAAAAACAAACCACCAAGTATACATACAGATAAATAATTGTTTTAAATGCCGAGAAAGAGTAAGACAGAATAGCAAGGATTAGACTTACAGGAGATTTAGCAGATTACTAAAGGAAGAGATGGGTCTTGCCAGGTGAAGGTGTGGAAGAGCTTCCAGGTAGAAGTGAAAACTTTCAGAAAGAGATTGGAGCTTGATATGTTCAGCAAACTGAAGAAAGAACAATATTTCTAGCATTTATTTAGCTTGGTAGAGAACGGCAAAACATGACATTGGAAGCACAGATTAGAGAACATATAATGGGAGACTTTATAAATCTTAGGAGTTTGGGGTAGGTGCAGTGGCTCATGCCTGCAATCCTAGAACTTTTGGAGGCTGAGGTAGGTGGATCACTTGAGGCCAGGAGTTCGAGACCAGCCTGGGCAACATGACAAAACCCCGTCTCTACTAAAATACAAAAATTAGCCAGGTGTAGTGGCTCACACCTGTAGTCCCAGCTACTTGGGAGGCTGAGGCACAAGGATCACTTGAACCCGGGAGGTGGAGGTTGTAGTGAGTGGAGATCGCGCCACTGCTCTCCAGCCTGGGTGACAGAGCAAGACTCCATCTCAGCATAAAAGAAGGGAGTTTGGATTTTTCTTTAAATGAAAAGGACAGCCAATGTAGTGTTTTGAGGAAGTCAGTTATGTTAATTTTTAATTTTTATTTTATCATTATTATTGCTATTTTAAAGAGAATGGATTGGAAAGGAGCATGAGAGTGCACCATTTTGGGGAGGTATTAATAGTCTAAGTCAGAGAGGATCATAACCTTCAAAGCAGTGGCAGTGGAGATGGAGAGAAGTCGATGATTTGTAATTGACTTTTGAGACAGAATCTGAAAGACTTGCTGATGAATTATTCATGGAGAAGGGTGTCCTGAGAGTGAAAGGAACAGGGACTTCTGCAGAAACACAGAGAATGTTTATTAGCAGCGTTGGGGTGTTGGGAGTAAGATAGAGCCAGGCTTTTGTTAAAACTAGAAGATAAATGTAAAGTTCTGATAAGAGGTATGAAGAGTTTTCTAATTACAGAGCAAGAGTTCTTGACGATGCAGGGTTCTATAGATAGTGGTTTGAGTTGGATTAGGAGATACTGAGGACAATGTGGGGTTGACAGAGTGGCAATATATGCGTTGAGATCTTGGACTTCCGTGGTGACTACAGTGAACAGGGCTTTTAGGCAGGTTGGGATGTGCCTTTCTGGGAGACAGGAGGGCAATCTGACCTAACTGTGTGGTTTTTTGGCTTCCAAGAAAAGCTTCTCCTCTAGGCTGCAAGGACTCCTACAAAGAATTACAAAAAGTTATTTCTACAAAGCACTTAAAGAATATTTATTTTTTGAAGGTAGAGCACGAACACTGACTCCTCTTACTTTGTGTTTTTTTGTAGTGTTAACATTCTGCTCATGCCATAGAATGTTTTTTCAATACTGCATAGTTTGAAGTGAAAATACTAGATGAAAAAGGCAAAGCTACATATATTATAGCTATTTAGTTTATGTTTTTAATCCAGGTTTGTATAGTTTTATATTGTTTGCATCTTTGTTAAATTTTAGATACTAAAATAAGGACTATATTAGTTTTAAATTGCTTTGGTGTTAAGAGCATGTTAGTGATTATATTTTCATATTTAAAAGTAAATATGATGGGTTTATAGGCCACACATATGTTCCATGTTGCTAATATCATTTCACAACTAAAAATGAGTCCCCCTCCCTAAAATAACTGTTCTCAAAGGTTGTTATTTTAAAAAAACATATAATACAGTATATAAAAAACGAGATTGACAAGTCAGATCCTGGCAAGTGTGTATTGTAACTAAGAAATTGCTTTCTTTAGGCTATAATTTTGCTTTAGATGCTTATGAATTTTGATTTTTGATTATTTCACTGGAATATTAACAGAAAGATAATTCTGTTCCTTCACAGGTCAAAAATAATAGAGTAGAAAATTATTATTGTCAATACTGGAAACCAAACCTTGTCCATTTAGAAAATATCTTTTGGACCCAACCTATCATAAGTCTTCAGTATTGTTTCTGAATAGAATATTAAATACCTATAGTGAAGAGCATTTCTTTCTTACTTTTTTTTTTTTTTTTTAGTATATATGTCAGGAAGTCGAACTAATAAATGATTTGTTCTTCTCTCAGTCTCCATATGGCCACTGGTCCCAAACCTACAATTACATGCCTTTTGCTATTGAGGCAGTGTGTTGTGCCCTTTAGTGTATTGTGCTAGAAGAACTATTGAGATGTAAAGGTATTTGTTAAGGAAAGAATAGAGCTGTAGATAGAAATCCATAGAATACCAGTATTCACACAGTCAACAAAGAACAGGTACCAAAGATGGAAAAGGAAATTTTAGAAAGGGACGAAAACAAGCCAGGAATGTTGGAAATAAGAAGCTAAGCGAGCCTTCACAAAAGACAGTTTCAGTATGAAATTGAGTCAGCAAGATCAGATTTCACAGAGAGGCAGGTTAAGATGAAGACGGGAAAATGTCTGTTGCATTTGACCGTTAGGAACTGGAGACCATAGTGGGGCATTGGAATGGTGTGGCAGAGCAATATTTCAGTGTGTTGGAAAACAAATGAGAAGTGATAAAATGAAGACTGCAAAGTGTGGACGCTTAAGAGTCGCCTAATCTTTTTCTTAGTTTTCTGTGTGGTCTCTGATTATAGAATTTTGAGGCATTTGTAGTTGAAGTTGAAGACGTTAAATATGAACCATTCATAGATCTTTGCACAGTTGTCAGAAACGTATTATATTAATGTAATAATTTATGTAAAACCAAATATTTAAAGTTTTGAACTCTTAAAGCACAGCCAAATGAAAACCTTTAATGCAAATGTTACTTTTGTTTTGTTTTTTTTTTTATAAGTCTTGGCTACTTATGATTCAGCAGACAGAACAACTTAGTAGGATAATGAAGACACATGCAGAGGACTTGAACTCTGGACCCTTACACAGGCTCACCATGATGATTAAGGACAAGCAGCAGGTGAAGAAAAGTTACATAGGTGTTCATCAGCAGATAGAGGCAGAGATGATCAAGGTTTGTTTTTCCATCTTGAAGTTCTTTCTTTAAATTGTTTTTCAAATTCATTGAGCCATTTTATCTTATTTGACTTTTAAAATTATTTATTTGTCATTTCCCAACAAGAAATAGGTTTGTGGTCTCTAAAAGTAACATTTTTATTAAATGTAAAACATTGGTTATAGGATACACTGTTACTGTATATCCTCCTAAGAAAGAAAGATAAAGAGGCTGCCAATTAAACTATGACACATAGCTTTCTTATCACTTAGGATTTTTAGTTTTAATTTACTGAAATAGTTCTTTTAGTCTTTTTTAAAAATAAATTTGTCTTATCTAATACTCTGCATAAATAAAAAAAGAAAATATAGGCAAAATTACTTTTGGTATTCTTAAATTTACATATCCCTAATTTTGCTTACATTCAGAGTCTGTCTCTTCTGCATAACTTTTTTAAAATTATTTTTATTATAGAAATTTGTAAATGTATAAAGAAGAGAGAGTAGGAAAATGAACTGCCACCTACCCATCACCTAGTCACTGTTTTTTCTATACTCCCACTCACTTTTTTTAAAAAAATGGATCATTTTAAAGAAATCCTCAGATATCATTTTATCCGTAAATATTTTAGAATGGATAGCTAAAATAAGTGTTCTTGTTAAAAATGTAACTATATTATCATTAATTCGCCTAATGATAATAATAATAATAATTCCTTCATGGTATTGAATATTCTGTGTTGAAATGGTTATTGCTTAAATTTTTTTTATAGTTAGTTGAGTTGAATCAGGATCCAAATACCATCTATACATTGCGTTTGAATGACAATTTAAAAAAATATATAGGTTCTCTTTCCTGCCCAGTTTTTAATCAAATGTCATTTATTTGTGGAAGAAAGAAACTAGATAATTTGTTCTATATAATTGAATTTCCTTCATTTTGAGTTTTTCTGTTAGCATCTGATGATGTGATTTCTCACATATTCCTTCATCTTTACTTTTTTCTGTAAATTGGAATTTAGATCTAGAGGCTTGATAAGATTCTGGCCATTTATTTTGGGCAAGAATACATCATAGATAGTGGTATATACTTCTTGTGGTTTATAATGTCGGTTTATCTTTTTATTATGTGAATCTTGACTAATTGGTTCCGGTGTTGTCAACCTGATCAATCTATTTGAAAAGTTTTCTGGCTTGGTGTGGTGGATCTTGCCTGTAATCCCAGAATTTTGGGAGGTCAAGGTAGGCAGATTGATCACCCAAGGTCAGGAGTTCAAGACCAGCCTGACCAACACAGTGAAAACCCTATCTCTACTAAAAATACAAAAATTAGCCAGGTGTGGTGGTGCACGTCTGTAATCCCAGCTACTCAGGAGGCTGACACACAAGAATTGCTTGAACACTGGAGACAGAGGCTGCAGTGAGCTGAGATTATGCCACTGCGCAACAGCCTGGGCAACAGAGTGAGACTCTGTCTCAAAAAAAAAAAAAAAAGTTTTCTATGTATCAGCCTTTTACCTAATAGTTTTACAAAGTTAACCAGTGAGTTTTTTCTTGAATGGAGAATGATTTGAACTCATTTATATGTATATTGCAGTTATTTTTGTTTATCCACACAGTGTCATTATCTGTGTCATCAAGAACATTGGTGATACAGAATTTCTTTAAAAAGGGCCCTTACATTATTTTGCAAGTTGCTGATGACCCCTTTTGCAAGGTTTTGATGCTTTCTCTTATTTAATCTTCTCAAATGGCAAATTTGAAGATTATAGACAAGATCTGAGACACATATTTTTTCCTTAAATTGCATTTAAATGGCTTTTTGACTAGAGTCAAGGACTTGCATTTGCTTCATTGTTCCATAGAAATAATAAATATCTGAATTTTTTTAACTACAGAAAATATTTCTGCACATACCAAGTTAATTTTTTGTTTTTAATTTTAGATAATGGCAGTGTTATTCTTTATTTACTTTTTTCTTTTTTTTTTTTTTTTTTTTTTGAGACAAGTTTTAGCCATGCTGGAGTTCAGTGGCATGATCTTGGCTCACTGCAACCTCTGCCTCCTGGGTTCAAGCAATTCTTGTGTTTCATCTCCTGAGCAGCTGGAATTATAGGTGTGCACTGCCATGGCCCGGCTTATCTTTTGTATTTTTAGTAGAGACAGGGTTTCACTGTGTTGGCCAGGCTGGTCCTGAATTGGTCTCAAGTGACTCACCTGTTTCAGCCTCCCAAAGTGCTGGGATTACAGGTGTGAGCCACTGTACCTGACCTGATTTGCTGTTCTTTTTAATAAATTTATTTGTTTTCACATGCTATTGAATTTAGTACTGATTTTTAAAACATGTTTGTAGTTTATTTTCTATAATTATATATTAAAGGCAAGTTTGACCTGTAAGTAGTAAAATACACATCAGTTACTGCTTTGGAACTTAAGTTCCTGAACAATGTAATTTTTTTAAAAAGTATACTTTAAGTTCTGGGGTACATGTGCAGAATGTGCAGGTTTGTTACATAGGTATACATGTGCCATGGTGGTTTGCTCCACCCATCAACCCGTCATCTACATTAGGTATTTCTCCTGATGCTATCTCTCCCCTAGCCCCCAACCCACCAACAGGCCCCAGTATGTGATGTTCCCCTCCCTGTGTTCTCACTGAACAATTTAAATTTAAACATTTTTAAAAATTTATGCTTTTTGTTTCTTTGACAGGTTACAAAAACAGAATTGGAGAAATTAAAATCCAGCTATAGGCAATTAATAAAAGAAATGAATTCTGCCAAAGAGAAATATAAAGAAGCTTTAGCTAAAGGTAAGGCAAAATTATTAAAATTGTTTACTTAGGTGATTTTTATTCTTACTATTAGAAAGTTATCTTTGTATGTAGTGGAATGATTCCATTTAGAGCATTTCCCATATAAAAAACTCAAAATAAACCAAGATAGGCTAGTTGTCAAACTGTGTGGTAAGTCTTACTAATTTTTCATTTCTTTAAATGACTCAAAGTATTTTTGAATAGTTCATACTAAATGGAATTATGTAGCATGTGTAATAGAATTGAAAGAATGTTTAAAATTTTCTCTCTTGCACCATGTTTACTTATTTAATTACAGAGTGCTTAAATAAGAAAAATAGGGGTATATTTATTAGAAACTTCTAAAATCTTCTTTACCTGTATTATTTAAAAGTCATTAAAACCACAACATCATTTTATAGCATTATGTTCTTTTTATAAAAGCTCAACTTTATGTGTCTATATTGTCCTAAAATTTTTGTAAGAAGTCTTACAAATAAATGGAAAGAGAAGTATATTATTTATGTTTCAGACAGAGATTTATTGTCATAGTTTCTTATTAAGTACTTAGGTGATTTTGTATCCAAATTTTTAAATGTTAGATTTCAGTAAAGATTAAGCATAGTTTATGAATAGAAACTTCTTTGGCTGTTACTATAATTGGACAATATTTTCCTTATGTTTAAATGTGCCTAAACCATTTGTATTTATATATATATTTTTTAATAAAAGTTGGAGGAGTTTTCTTTTTGTTTTGTTAATTTTCTCTCTAGCTAAATACAGCCTTTATTAGAATCTCTATTTTCCTTTGGTTCTTAAATTTACCTTTCTCTTTTATTAATACATTTTCTCTTTGTCTTTTATTTGTTAAATATTCTCTTGCTATTTTGTCATAATAAATGAAGTAAACAGCTCCTCTCTTTGGCTATATCTTGCACAATGAAAATATTGTTGTTATTCCCAGTACACTAGAGGTGATACTGATTTAAATGCAATTCTTTCTTTTCTTCTTCCTTTCTCTCTCCTTTTCCTCTCTTCCTTATCTTCTTCCTCCCAGCTTCCTTTCTCTCCCTTGGTCTCCCTGTTTCTCCCCCCTTCCCTCTCTTCCTCCCCCCTGTCTTACCCTCAACATCTACTTTGTGTCTCCTTTTCTCCCTGCTCCCCACAATTTACTAGGGAAGTTGTATGCATATTCACAGTTGCTTTACTTATGTGTCATGTCACTCAGCCAAGACTGAGATTATGTAGATACATCTTTTGAAATCTTTTATCTTTAAATTACCTAAATTATTTTAGTGAAGCAAAGAAAGAAATGACAGTAGAAAGAGCACAGGCTTTGGAGTCAGATAGTCTTGGATTTAAGTTCCAACAATGTGTGATTATTTTGTAGATTTTCATACTTTTGATAGCTAATTATTATTCCTTTGTTATTTTAGGAGTGCTTTAGATAACCAAGAAATACTTACTGGGGACTTGCTATTTTTAAGTTACTGAGATTCAAAACAATATTTGCCAGGCATTCAAGGAGCTTACAGTCTGACTGACTTACTTGAGAACTTCAGTTTTCATTCTCTTTCAAAATTTAGCTTTTTCACAAGAGATCCCTTGGTAAAGCATCAAGAATAGTTTAAAAATAACTTTGTACATTAAACATTACTTCTTTATCTGGCAGAATAGTTAATTTTATAAAGTTCATTGCTTCATGCCTGGCTAGCATTCTCAAGTTAATTAAATTACATTGCAAATACTGTATCTAACTTCACCCACAGCAACCGTATTGTAATCCAGCTATGCTGTGTATTTCACAATAGGTTTGTATCTGTTGGAGAATTATTAATAAGAAAAAGAAATATGTAATTACTCTCAAGTCTTTGAGATCTGTTTTTAATGATATCGTTTATTTTTTTTAAAGTAAAATTTAATACTGATGTCAAAGTTTTAAATAATTCTTGTACCTAATGCGTGTATTAGAAAATATTATAATCATTATAATAATCATTATTCTTTATTACTTCTGATTCAGATGAAACACCATTTAGCATTGTAGTCACAGTTGGAAGACAACAAGAGAATCTGAAGGCCATACTTCTAATAAATTTTAAGAAGTATTTGAATTTTAAAAAAAATTATGCAAGCTTATTTGTCTTTCTAAAGGTATTCGTGATAGTATTTTTCTGTTTTCAAGAATTTGATTTCTCACATTAAATCCTACAGAATATATAGTTATTTTTAAAATAAGTGCTTTTACATGTTCACTTCACACATGAAAGATAGGTAAATTTTTCTTTTATAATTAAAACTATGTTTGTACTCATATTTAAATGAAAAAGCATAAAATTTTATTTTTGAAAAATTATGTTTCAAACTGCTTCTGTTTTTATGGAAACAGGAGTTGTGTTGTGGAGTTACTTACTCTTTACAAGGATGTTGAGTTGTAATGGCAAAATTTCCCAACATATGTAAGGTTTATGTCAGAACTTTAGTTCACCTGCGTGGGCCAGATTAGGACACTTTTGGAATGGACCCTAGAGACTGTGGGGTGCTTACAATAGCTACCCAGATATTGTTCTGGCATCCAGAGTCATTACTTTAGACATTGGAAGGTCTTAGGAAAAGTATTTACAATACCAGTCTAACATAGAGCATCCAATTGGAGAAGACAAGGCCTTGGGGAAACTAGGCCTGGAAATAATTCCTATAGTAAGGTAAATTCCATATTTGATCAAGAAATGGATTTGGATTCAAGAGCTCAGTTCCTACAACTGGCAGTTCAGCAGTAGTAGTAGTAAACCAGCAGGAAGCCTGAGTTAATGCTGAAACTCCAAACTCCTGACCCCTGCTACATAAATTAAACTAATATTTTAAATTTTGAATGTTAAAATTTATATACAAAGGAATACTAGTTTATGTTTAGTATAATGTAAAATGTTACATTCATTTGCAATATGAATTTAGCATCGTTTAAATTTTTTAAAAATAATAGACCTTAAACATTACGTGCATTGCTGTGTGCTATATTGAGGGAGCAAATGTGTACTGCATTTTGTCTTAAATTGACTTGGACTAATTTGAACATTAGTCTAGTGATTGTTACTTATAATGCATGCTGAAGACAACCAAAATAATTTTAGCCTATTGAGCTGAAGTTGATAATTTAGAAGTATTTTTTTTTCCTTCCCTGAACAAACATTTACTTTAGAAGCAAAGACCCTTTGATACAAAGAAGTACAAAAGGTGGTAAAGGATTCCCCCAGTCACTGTTACCATCACTACCAAACACATACATACCTATAGCTGTTCATGGCCCATGTCAGTGCTTCATATAGACAGAAAATCACCTCTACTAGATTTAATAAAAATACAAATGCCTCTAAATGTTCTTTCAGAATGAGTAAGAGAGGTGACCAAGAAGAACAAACCATGGGTGAAGGATTGTCACTCCCACAAATCAGGTGAAAGAAATAGTGTGGGGTGAGCCAAAAATTAAAGGAATCCTAGGTGATTGTCAAGTTAAAAGTTAAAAGGGACCAAGTTGGTCCAGATAGAAAGAGACGATATGAGGAGTTAGGCTAGTCAAGTGCCTGAAGGCTGCTCTGAGTGAGGAGAAGAGAATGGAAAGTACCTGTAAATATCCAGTGGGAAAAAGAATAGGTAGAGCAGGAAGCAGAAAGAAGCCACTCAGAAATGCCTCCTACCTCAACCCCATGCCATTTTCTAAAAGTAGTTAATCACATTCTTTATCGGGACTGACTTTAATTTACACAGATTGAAAAAACATCTACTCTCAGCCCTACCAAGCAGCCTCTCATTTTTTCAACCTTTTTTTTTTTTTAATTAAAACAACCATAGAGATTAGAAGTATGGGACAGTGAATATGCATGCTAGATTCAACAACTGTTAACCTTCTGCCACATTGGCAGAATCATTTGAATGTATGTTTCAGGCATCATACTCTTGATTGGTAAATGCTTTAGCTTGCATCTGCTGAGAATAAAGACATTCTTCTAAAAAACCGCAATGCAATTATCATGTCCAATAAAATTAACAATAAATAATTCTCTATTATCTTCTCATGTCTGGTCCATATTCTGGTCTCCCCCAGCATGTCACTTATACAGCTTGGTGCAAAAGTAATTGCTGTCTCACCATTGAAAATAATGCCAAAACCACAGTTACTTTTGCACCATCTTAATAGGTTTTTTTTCTGTCCATCATTTTCTTCGTTGTTGCTTTGAACCAGTATCTGATCAAAGTAAACATACCACATTTGATTGTTGTGTTTCTAGACTCTTAATCTTTTTATCTAGAGTAGTCCTCCACATTTCACTCATGATGTTGTATTTTTTTTTTCTCAAGAGTCCAGGAAGATTTTCTTGTAAAATTTCTCATATGCTAGATTGTCTGATTGCATTCTTATGACTACTGTTTGACTTGTCCCTAATCTATCCCCTGTATTTCCTGTAAATTTAAGGATACTTCTAGAGGCTTGATTCGATTCAGGTTAAATGTTTTTGACAGGACTGCCTCGTAGATGATGATGTATACTTTATGTTGCATCCTGTTGAGAGGCACATAAAGTTGACTTGTCTTACTCTTAGTGCTCAGTCAAGTTTGATCACTTAAGTCAAATGGTGACTGCCAGATCTCTCCATTGTGAAGGTACCTTTACCCCATGAAATTGGTAAGTAACTCCAGAGAGATACATTGGCATGTGTATACCCTAACAACCTTCTATCCAGTGGTTTGGCATCCATTGATCATCCTTGCCAGTAACAATATTACATTAACAGACAATCATTTGTAAAATGCCTAGCAGACGGCTGGGAAGAGAAAGGAGGGTTCAGAGAAGAAACAGAGAACAGTGTAAAGAAGGAGTAAGAAGCTGGGAATGGGAAAACAATTCCAAAAGCTTTGCTGGTACCCTTCTCTTTTTACATTTAACCCTTTCCAAAGTCATGAACTCTTTAAGGTAATGCTGGCTTGAAGCAGTGAGCAAAGAAAGCCTCTTGCTCAGGGCTGTCTCTTTGGTAAGAAGTGAATGCATTTTAGTTAGAGGTGTTTCTTGACAGCAGCATAGAATAACGGATACTTAAATGCAGAATACAGATTTTACCTTCCTATTGCAGATTAAATTCTGAATACTTTTAGTTGGTTAAACACATGGTTGGTTAGGTTTAGCCATAAAACAGTTTTGTGAATCCATAAAGCTTGTATCTGCAGTCAGTAGTGTAAAGGAAATAATCTATTTAAAAAAAACTTTTTTAATTGTATATATTAGTAAATAAATAATACTCTGAGATTTATCTCTTAGGAGATATCCAGAGGTTTGCTGAGGTTCTGGGGGGAATTCAGGTATTGTTTGTCATGATGTGCCTTAACAAATCCTTTTGACTATCATCAATGCTGTTGTTGTCCATGGGAAATAATTCTAATGTGGGTTTTAGTCTGTTAATTAACTTAAAAAATCACAAATAGTGAAGGTTTGTGTCAGGAGTAACAAAGTAGTATTATAGCTGCTGAATCTGCATTTGTTTTATACCATCAGGTGAGAGTGAAAGCCGAGTGGGAGGTCTTTGTGGATCAATGGTTTGTAAAATACTCAGCTTTCCTGTTTTTCCTTTTTCTTATCAGTGAAGAAGTAATGGTTGGTTGTGGGAATAAATTATGTAGTAAGTACCTGAGATTTGTAAGGATTACTATTTTAGTATATATTTGGTAGCATTTAGTATATATTTAGTATGTATTTGGTATTTAGTATATGGATGCTGTTTAGGTCCTTTTTTGAAAATCAACTGTTGACATTATAAGATAATTTGAGAAATTTTACACAGACAGGATATTTAATATTAAGGAAGTCTTGTTATATTACGGGTTTGGTAATGATATTGCAGTTATTTTCTTGAGGTTCTATATTTTTGAAGTAAATGCAGAAATATTCACAGCTGAAATGATGTGATATCTGAGATTTGTTTCAAAATAATCTAAAGAATAGGGAGTAAGTAGATGGAAGTATAGCTGAAATGTGATTAGTCATGAGTTGATGTTTGTTCAAAGTAGTTGTTAGGTACATGGAGTTATTGAACAATTCTTTCTACTTTTGTATAGGTTTGAATTTTTCCACAATAATTATATAAAGAATGCCACCATAGGAAATGAAGGAAAAGTAGACATTGACGTAGGCAAGGATTTCATGACCAAAAACCCAAAAGCAAATGCAATAAAACCAAAGATAAATAGCTGGGACCTAATTAAACTAAAGAGCTTTTGCACAGCAAAAGGAACAGTCAGCAGAGTAAACAGACAGCCCACAGAGTGGGAGAAAATCTTCGCAGTCTATCCATCTAACAAAGGACTAATATCCAGAATCTACAATGAATCAGTAACAACAATAACAAAAAAAATCCCATCAAAAAGTGGGCTAAGGACATGAATAGACATGAATAGATAATTCTCAAAAGAAGATGTACAAATGGCCAACAAACAGATGAAATAATGCTCAACTTCACTAATGATTAAGGAAATGCAAATCAAAACCGCAATGTGATGCCATCTTACTCCTTCAAGAATGGCAATAATAAAAAAAAAGAAAACAGTAGATATTGGCATGGATACAGTGGTCAGGGAAATACTTCCACGCTGATGGTGGGAATGTAAACTAGTACAGCCACTATGGAAAAGTGTGGAGATTACTTAAAGAACTAAAAGTAGAACTACCATTTGATCCAGCAGTCCCCGCTACTGGGTATCCACCCAGAGGGAAAGAAATCATTATATGAAAAAGATACTTGCACATGCATGTTTATAGCAGCACGGTTCACAGTTGCAAAATTGTGGAACCAACCCAAATGTCCATCAGTCAATGAGTGGATAAGGAAACGGTGGTATATACATACGGTGAAATACTACTTCGCCATAAAAAGGAGCGAATTAACAGCATTTGCAGTGACCCTGGATGAGATTGGAGACTATTATTCTAAGTGAAGTAACTCAGAAATGGAAAACCTGAGTAGTGTTCTCACTTGATGTGTGGGAGCTAAGCTATGAGGATGCAAAGGCATAAGAACAATTTATGGACTTCAGGGATTTGAGGGGGAAGAGTGCGAGCAGGCGAGGGATAAAACACAACAAATATGGTGCAGTGTAAACTGCTTGGGTGATGGGTGCACCAGGATCTCACAAATCTCCACTAAAGAACTTACTCATGTAACCAAATACCACTTGTACCCCAATAACTTATGGAAAACAAAAAAATAAATGAAAGGTCTCAGATGATCCTCATTGGGGGCAACTATTTCAATATTAAGTTATTCTGAATCTATTCTTTATCATTTTATATTTATATACCAATAAATTTATTAATTCCTTCATTTAATCACTCATTTAATAAGAATTTCTTTTGTTTGGTAAATGTCAGAGATATAAAAATGAAAAGGTTGTGGACCATACCTTCAAGCCATTGAGAGTTGACATTTTTATAAAATGAAATTTTTACCCAATTAAAAAATATCCAAGCCCATAGAAAAATTGAAATGAAAACATAAACTCTTACATACTTTTTACCCGGATTCACAAATTGCCAAAATTTTGTCATGACTGGGCTTTCGCTCTCTCTGTTTTTGTCTCTTTCTATGTATATATGTATGAATATATATGTGTGTGTGTGTGTGTGTGTGTGTGTGTGTGTGATATATAAAGTTTTCTTTTGATGAACCACTTGAAAGTATATTGTAACATCATAGCATTTCCTTTTAAATACCTAAGCATATATTTCCTAAGAACTATTTTTGCCAGCACAACCCCAATTTAACATGCCTAAGAAATTAAACTTTGATACACTAATAAAATTACATACATAATCTGTTTTCAAATTTATTACAGAAATGCCCTTATAACCTTGTGGTGTTTGTTTGTTTTGGATCCAGGGTCCAAATAAAGGATTACATATTGTGTTTAATTGCCATATAGAAGAATTTCTCCTACTCTGTTTATTTTTTAACAGGTTTATTGTGATATAATTAACATATACCAGACTGCACATATTTAAAATATTTATTTGGATATATTTTGACATATGTACACACCTGTGAAATTATCACTACAATCAAGATAATGAACATGTCTTTCGCCCCTGAAGGATTACTAGTGCCTCTTTGTAATCCCTTTCTTCCACATCTCTAGATCTTCCATCTTCTATCCCCAGGCAACTACTGAACTGCTTTCTCTCACTATCTAGTTTGGTTTTTAGTTTTTAGAATATTTTAAAAATGAAGCATACAGTATGCACTCTATTTTGTCTGCTTTCATTTGTTCAGAATAGTTATTTTGAAATCCATCCATGTTGTTGCATGTATCAGTAATTCACTCTTTAAAATTGCTCATTAAGCAAACGGATCTCCTGCCGTTTGCTTATCGGTTTTCCTGTTAATAAGCATTTGGGTTGTTCCCAGTATTGGGTTATTACAAATAAAATGACTGTGAACATTTATGTGCAAATATTTGTATGGATATGTGGTTTCATTTTTCTTACATTAATACCTAGAGGGGGAATGACTAAATCATATATTGAGGTATGTTTAACTTTTCAGAAGCCTACCAAACATTTTCTCAAAGTATCTGTACTATTTTGCATTCTTTCTATTAGTGTATGAGAATTCTTTCCTCCACATGTTGGAAGTACTTGGTATGACCAGCCTTTGATTTTAGCTGTGGTATCTCATTCCAATTTTACTTTTTGTTTTCCTAGCGACTGATGATGTTGGACATGTTTTATGTGCTTGCTTGCTATTCATATCTTCTTTAGTGAAGTACCTGTTCAAATCTGTTGCCTATTTTTAAGTTGAGTTGGTTTCTTATTACTGATTTTTGAGAGTTCTTTGTATTTTCTGCATATATGTTGTTTATTAGAAATATGATTTTTAAATTTTCTTGTCGTTTGGTGCTTGTATTTTTTAATGGTGACTTAAGTACAAATATTTGTAATTTTGAAGAAGTCTAATTCACTTATTGTTTCTTATATGAATTGTCTTTTGGTGTTACAGCTAATAAATATTTGCCTAATTTAAGGTCACTATGATTTTCCCCTGTTTTCTTCTAAAATTTTTATAATTTTAATTTTTACATTTAGGTCTGTGATCTCTTTTGGCGTAATTTTTATGCATGATGTGAGGTAAAGGTTTAAATTTATCTTTTTCCACATGAATATTCAGTTTTCCCAATGCCATCTGTTGAAAAGACCGTCCTTTCCTACTGAACTGCTTTGCCATCCTTGTCAAAAACCAATTGACCATATATGTGCAAGTGTATTTCTGGATTATTTTCCACTGACCTATTGGTCTGTCTGTATGTCAGTACGACACTATTTTGATTGTCTTTATGTCTTAGTCAATTTGGGCTGCTGTAACCAAAATACCATAATCTGGGTGGCTTAAAAACAACAAAAATTTATACCTCACAGTTCTGGAGGTTGGAAAATCTAATATCAAACCACCAGTAGATCTGATGTTTGGTGAAGGCCTGTTTTCTGGTTCATAGGTGGTACCTTCTCCCTGTGTCCTCACATTGTAGAAGGAGCAAATGAGCTTCCTTAGGCCTACTTTATAAAGGCACTAATCCCATCCATGAGGGCTCTACCTTTATGATCCAGTCACCCCACTACACATTCCCCCTGCTAATACCATCACCTTGCAGGTGTTAGGATTTCAATACATGAATTGTAGGGGAACACAAACACTCAGACCATAGCACTATAGCTTTATAATTCTTGAAATAAGATAGTGTTAGCTCTCCTACTTTGTTCTTCTTTGAAGTTGTTTTGGATATTCTAGATCCTTTGCATTTCCATATACATTTTTGGATCTGTGGATAATTTCTGTGAAACAGCCTGCTAGGGTTTTGATAGGAATTATATTGAACTTATAGATGAGGTAGGGAAGAGTTGACTTCTTAACAATATTGAGTCTTCTTATCAGTGAACATGGAATGTTTCTCCATGCAAGTCTTACATTTCTTTATTTTTGGTGCTACTGTGGGTAGTATTGTTTCCTTAATTTTATTTTTGGATTGTTCATTGCTGGTGTATATATAGAAATACAATTGATTTTTGAATATTAACTTTTATCCTGTGGACTTACTGAACTTGTTTATTAATTCTAGTGTTTTTTTTTTTTTTGAACAGTGTCTTGCTCTGTTGACAGGCTGGAGTGCAGCGGCACCATCTCGGCTCACTGCAACCTCTGCCTGTCAGGTTCCAAGTGATTCTCTTGGCTCAGCCTTCTGAGTAGCTGGGACTACAGACACCTGCCACCACTCCAGGCTGATTTTTGTATATACACTTTTTTCAGTAGAGGTGGGGTTTCACTGCATTGGTCAGGCTGGTCTCGAACTCCTGACCTCAAGTATCTGCCCGCCTCGGCCTACCAAAGTGCTGGGATTATAGGCGTGAGCCACTGCGCCTGGCCTCTAATTGGTTTTTAAAAATTAATTTCTTAGGATTTTATACTTATAGGATCATGTTATCTATGTATAAAGACAGTTTTACTTTTACGTTTTCAATCTAGATGACTTTTTTTCTCCTTCTCCTTCTTTTTCTTGCCTAATTGCCCTGGCTAGACCCTCTAGTATAATATTGAATAGAAGTGAGAGGAGCAAACAGTGTTGGCTTGCCTTGTTCCTGAACTTAGGTGTAAAGCATTTTGTCTTCCACCTTCAAGTGTGAAGTTTGCTGTAGTTTCTAAAGATTTAAAAAAAAATCATACTGAACTGATTTTTTTTTTCTGTGTCAGAATGAATGTTGGATCTTGTCAAATGCTCTTTCTGTATCTATTGAGATAAATGTGTACATATTTTGTTTGTTAATATGGTTAATTATTTTGATTGATTTTCACATTTCAAGTATTTTATCAACCTTGTGTAATATCTCCCTAGTCATGACTAAGGATACAGTTTTCTTAGGGATCATGATGTATTACTTTTTATATTGTTGGATGTGATTTGCTAAGTTTTTGTTTATAACTTTTCACCTATGTCTATGTTTTTTGTAATGTCTTTGTCTCATTTTCATATGCTGGCCTCAGAATCATTACCTCCTCACCAATTTTCTAGGAAGATTTGTGTTGAGTTGGTATTATTTCTTTCTTAAATATTGGTGGAGTTGACTTGTGAAGCCATCTGGATCTGCTTGTTTTTATTTTTTCTGTTTCGATAAGTTTTTAAAGTATAAATTCACTTTCTGTAATCAATAAAAGGCTATTTTAGACAGGCATGGTGGCATGTGTTTATAGTTCTAACTACTTGGGAGACTGAGAGGGGGGATCGCTTGAGCCCCAGGAGTTCGAAGTTATAGTGAGCTATCATCACACCATTGCACTCCAGACTGGGCAACAAAGTGAGACCTTGTCTCTTAAGAAAAAAAAAATGGGGCTACTTAGTTTGTTTCTTTTTATTTTAGGTTTGATAGGTTGTCTTTTCAGGAATTTCTTCATTTCCTATAAGTTATAGAATGTATTGATAGTAATTTGTTTATGATAGTCCTTTATTCACCTTTTTATATTTATAGAACGTGTAGTAACATTTCCTTTCTCATTCTTGATATTAGTAGTTTTTCTCTTGTTTCTTGATCATTGTGACCAGAGGTTTATCAGTTTTATTAATCTTCTCAAAGACCTGCTTTTAGCTTCATTGATTTTTTTTTCTTCTATTTTTGTGATTTCTACTTTAATGATTTCTGCTCTGATCCTTCTTACTTCCTTCTTTATGTTTGCTTTAGGCTTAGTTTACACTTTTAATGTTTTCTAAATGTGGAAGCCGAGGTCATTGATTTGAGAACTATCTTCTTTTCAAATGCAAGCATTTGGCACTATAAAGTTCCTTGAATACTGTTTTTGCAATATCCCATCAATTTTATTAATTGTGTTTTCATTTTTATTCCAGTCAAAATACTTTATAATTTCCTTTGATTGTGTTTTTTATGTGTTTTTCTTTGATTCATGGGTTATTTAGAAGAGCCTTGTCTAGTTTTCTAATGTTTTATCATTTTTCTAGAGTTTTTAAATTTTTTAAAATTTAATTTCATTGTGGTGTGAGAATCTTTTTTATTACTTTATTTCTTTTACATTTATGTAATTATTTTGGCCAGTAAATGTTTATTTTGGTAAGTCCTTTATGTGCACTTGATAAGAATGTGTATTCTGCTATTGTTCTTTGGAGTGATCTATATTGTCAGCTTGGTCCAGTTGTTTAATAGTATTCAAATTTATTATGTTCTTACAAATTTTTTGTCTGTATGTTATATCAATTATTGAGAGAGAGGATATTGCAATCTCCAACTATAATTGTGGATTTGTCTATTTTTTCTTGTAGTTCTATCAGTTTTTTCTTTATGTGTTTTGAAACTATTATTGATATGTAAGCATTTATGATTATTATAGTCTTTTGATGACCTGACTACTTTATTATTATGAAACTACCTTTATTATGCCTGGTAATAATATTCTTTGCTCTGTTATTTATTCTGTTTGGTTTTAATATAGCCATTCTAGCTTTCTTTTGATTTGTGTTTACATAATATTTTCTTTTTTTCTTTTTCCTTTTAAATTTACTTTTATATTTTTTTACAACAGGATCTCACTCTGTTGCCCAGGTTGGAGGTTTGGGTGCAGTGGTGGTGCCATCATAGCTCACTGCGGCCTTAAACTCCTGGGCTCAAGTGGTCCTCCTGTCTCAGCCAGCTGTGTAGCTGGGAATACAAACATGCGCTGCTACGTCCAGCTAACTTTTTATAGAAATAGGGTTTTGCCATGTTACTCAGGCTAGTCTCAAACCCCTGAGCTCAAGTTATCCGCCTGCCTGGTCCTCCCCAACTATTGAGAGTACAGGTATGAGCCACCATGTCTATCAGTCTTTATATCTGAAATGGATTTCTTGCAGACAGCTTATCTCTTGCTTTTATTTCTTGATAATCCCCCCACCTTTTAATTAGTGGCATTTAGACCAATATTTAAATGTAATTTTTTATAATGTTAGGTTTAATCTGTCATTTTGCAGTTTGTTTTCTCTTTGTTCCATGTATTCTGTATTTCACTTTTCCTTTAGTCTACCTTTCTCTGGATTAATTGAACATTTTTCTGAAGATTCTTATCTCTTTTTGCTGATTTGTTAGCTCTAATGTTTTGTTTTATATGTAATTTACCATAATATACTTTTAAGTGGTATTATGCCACTTTGTGTATATACCATGGATATAGTATGGGGAACCTTACAGTAGGATAGTTCTGTTTCTTCCTTTCCTGTCTTTATGCTATTGTTGTGATATATTTTATATATTTTACTTTTGCTTATGTTATAAACTACACACTTATATTGCTAATGTTTTTGTTTTGTTTAAATAGTAAATTATCTTCAATAATAAGCAAAATATTTCATATATTTATCCATGTACTTATTTTTTCCAGCATTCTTCGTTTATTTATCTATGTCTCTATTTCTGTTTGGTATCATTTTACTTTTGCCTGAATGGCTTACTTTTAACATTTCTTGTAATGTAGGTCTGCAAGTAATGAATTCTTTAGGCTTCTGTATGTCTGAAAAAATGTTTATTTCCCTTTCATTTTTAAAATATATTTTTGGGAATATAGAATTTTATTTTAAAAGATTTTTACCCCTTCATGTTTTTAAAGATGTTCTCCAACAGCTTGTCACAAAGAAATCTGTAATCCTTATCTTGGTTGCTCTGCACATTTCGTTTTTCTTTGGCAGCTTTTAAGATTTTCTCTTTTTCTAACGTTTTATCATTGGTTTTAAGAAATTTGATCATGATTTACTTTGCTGTAGGCTTTTGTAAAAGTTTTAAATTTATGTTTGCATTTTTTGAGCTTTTTGTATCTGAGTTTTTAGTTTTCATCAAATTTGGAAAACTTTCAGCCATTATTTCTTCACATATATTTCTCTATCCCCCTCTCTTTCTGCTTGCTTTTGGAGACTCTAATTACACATACATTAGGCTGCTTGTAGTTCTCTTACAGACTCCTAATGCTCTGTTTATTTTTTTCCCCCTTTCCTTTTTTTTTCTGTTTCATTTTGCCTGGTTTCTATGGCTATGTCTAAAAGTGTAGTAATCTTTTCTTCCGCAATGCCTAATTGCCTTTAATTCCATCTAGTGTATTTTTGTTTAATTGTTGTTGTTTGTTTTTGTCTCAGGCAGTATAGGTTTTGCCTCCTCAAGTATGATTTGGGTTTTTTCTTAAATTTTTAATATATCGACTTCACTTTTTGAACATACTGAATACCATTATAACTGTTTTGAAATCTTTATCACCCAGTTCTATCATCTGTGTCAGTCACTTTCAGTTAATTGATTTGTCCTCTCATTTTGGGTAGATATTTTTGCTTCTTTGAATGCCTGATAACTTTTGATGAGATGCCATACATTGTGAGTTTTAAGCTTGTCAGATTGGGTCTCATTAACACTGTTAATAAAGCTGTAAGACTTCTAAGCCAAGGAGAAAATGTAGAACATTTCCTTGATTCATGGTAGAAGAATAATAAGTTTTTGTTTGTGAAGTGATGGAAGTTTAAAAATCATATTATTAGTGCCTTTTTTCAGCCTGTTTTTCCTCTTAAAATTCATAGAGATTCTCTACTGTTTTTCTGTATGATAGCTGTAATATACTTTTCCATGTGTTTGTTTTGTTTCATATATTAATCTAAGGATTCCAGTTAAGATGTTTCTGATTTTTCTTTTGCATAAGTTCAATAATTGAAGTTTTTGTATACTGTACTTAGATAATCCTTTTGTAGTGCTTGATTTTTCAAGGGATTCTGTAAGTGTATCACTATACACAAATAGTTTTAAGTATTTTGTCATTGTGTTTAAGTCTTTTGATCTCATGTGAAATGAGAACTTTTTTTTTTATAAAACTTGAGGAAAATGTTTTATCTTTTTTTTTTTTTTAGAGATGGAGTCTCACTCTTGTTGCCCAGGCTGAAGTGCAGTGGTGCTGTCTAGGCTCACTGCAACCTCTGCCTCCCAGGTTCAAGCAGTTCTCCTGCCTCAGCCTCCCAAGTAGTTGGGCCCACAGGTGCATGCCACCACGTCCGGTTAATTTTTTGTATTTTAGTAGAGGTGGAGTTTCACCGTGTTGCTCAGGCTGGTCTGGAACTCCTGAGTTCAGGCAGTTTGCCTGCCTCAGCCTCCCAAAGTGCTAAGATTATAGGTGTGAGCCACCGCGCCTGGCCTTATCTATTTTTTAAGTTGGGATACTATTTATTTGTTTTTCTATTAGAAAACATTAAACTTTTAAGATTTACTCTTTAATTTCTTGTCAAGGGATTTCAGAAGAAATGCTGCAAAGAATATCTGTGTATTCTGTTTATTACAGTAATTTTCTGTTCATTTAGGGCAGATCATACTGATTTTATTACCTTGTTATTTCACAGTATTCAAAAAAATTAATAATGGCCACTTAAAATATTAGATAGTTTCTCTGGAAATTTCTAATAGACAAACAGTTTTTAAGTACATGATTGGAAGAATAAAGAATTAGTTGAAGCCAAATCTGTCTGATTTCAGTGTCCATGGCCTTGTTGGCCTATGAATTAAATTAAACTTTGTTAGTGATAATGAAAGATCAAAACACATTAATCTAAGTTTTAGAGTCTCATTGGACTTTATCATCCTCCCTAATTTGTTCTGAGAGTTATATGAGTTTATTTATTCCCAGATATTTTGGTCTCACAATTTCCTCAACTTGTTGATGTTGTAGCTAATATATATCATTGTATTAGTCTGTTTCATGCTGCTGATAAAGACATACCTGACGCTTGGCAACTTACAAAAGATAGAGGTTGAATGGACTTGCAGTTCCACATGGCTGGGGAGGCCTCACAATCATGGCAGAAGGCAAGGAGGAGCCAGTCATGTCTTACATGGGTAGCAGCAGGCAAGGAGAGAGATTGGTCAGGGAAACTCTGCCATATAAAGCCATCAGATCTCGCAAGACTTATTCACTATCATGAGAACAGCATGGAATGACCTGCCCCCATGAGTCACTTACATCCCACCAGGTCCCTCCCACAACATGTGGAATTCAAGATGAGATTTGGGTGGAGACACGACCAAACCATGTCAGTCATCTTCACCTATATATACACATGCAAGTTCTTGTGCAGATGCCATGTAGTACTTTATTCAAAGTAAAAAAAAAAAAAAAAAAGAGTAAATACAATGCATGCTAATTTTATAATATATAAGCAAAACCATATTGAACTCTATGGTATTGAATTTAATAATTTCAAATGTGATTTTGCTTTGAAGTATTTACTCGAAGATATTCTGAAGTATCAAGAAAAGATGTTAAAAATAACTGCCTTCTAATTATGTGTTCAGATATAGCCTACTTAATTGATTCTGTATGGCTAGAATTATGGTAGGGTTTTATGTTTACCAAGGCTTAAAATACCCATCATAGTATTTATGAGGCCTTCTCTTACATGAGTAGGAGTCTGAATGCTTCTGCTTTATCACACATCATGTTCAGGAAAAAGAAAGAAGACAGATAGCTACTCCACATTACACATGCTCATGTCAGTCAGTCTGGAGCCACTCGAAAGGCGTGCTCTTCACCCTCTTTATCACAAGAGTGATGAAACATACTATCTTCCTAATTATCCTTTCTCTATGATAAATAAAAGAGTGCTGAGGGATTGGTAAACCCTTTGATAATTTGTAAGCCATCATTTACCCTAAGCAGACAGAATAAGAGGATACCTACTGCTAGAACTGTGGGGAGTAGCTGCAAGTCTCATTCAAAAGTAAATTTTTCTGTAATTGGGAAGTAGATTTTCTTAAATTGCTTCTTCATGCATTATGAATAGTTCGTGATATTTTATAGCCAATTAAAATTGATTAGCTCTGTTGAGTCCTCTCTGTAGAGTACTTTAATTATGAAAACCAGTTTGAAATGAGTCCAGCCTTGAGACAGAAGGCTAAATTTAGTTTTAAATAAATGCACATTTTAAAAAATGAATATGACTTTTTAAAAGCTCTTTTAGTTGAGTTCCTCAATTTGAGTTTACCAAGAATTGCAAGTAGCCTTCTTATTCAATATCTATATTTTGGCAATATTTTAAATATCAAAATCATGTATGGGTGATATATAGAGGGCCTCTAGAAAATATTCTGGAATTCAAATTTCTCTCTCAGTTTAACATATGGAAAAATTCATTTTGGACATAGTAGTTGTTAAAGAGAGTTCAATCTATGGTTATAGGTCACGAGTTCTATTGAAGTGACCTGAAAATGAGAGGTTTCCTGTTATTTTTGGGTCTAGTGCCTACTATATATCAGTAGCTAACTTATGGAATGAATGCTTTTCACTGCATAAAGTATGCAGTGAAATTTCTGTGGTATGATAGGAACTTTACAAGTTCGTTAAAAGTAATGGCACTCTCGGCAGATCCAAGATGGCCGAATAGGAACAGCTCTGGAGTGCAGTTCCCAGTGAGAACAATGCAGAGGGTGAGTGATCACCACATTTCCAAACAAGTTATTACTGCCCACAGACTAGGAGATTCCCAGGCTGAAAAGCACCACGAGTTTTCAGCATGGCTGTTTAAGCCGACGCAGCAGGTCTCCGCACAAAAACTCACACAAACCTGGGCAACTGTTTCAACTGGTGCCTGGAATGCCTGGGGAGACAGACCCACACACTGAACTGAAATAAAGGGGGCTGCAACAGGGAGCCAGGTGATCTGACTTGGCGGGTCCCATCTCCACAAAGACCAGTAATCTGAAATGCTCTGGATTGAGAGTTGGACAGCAAGTGCAGCTGGAACCGGGATGGTCCAGCTCTGTGGGGAGAAGGGCGTCTGCCATTACCAAGGCAGTCCACCACTACCTCCTCTCTGGGCAGGGCATCTCTGAAAAAGGCAGCAACACATCAGGGAACTTATAAATACTAAAAGGCTACAGTATCAAAACAGCATGGTACTGGTACCAAAACAGAGCTATAGACCAATGGAACAGAACCGAAGCCTCAGAGGCAACATCACCCATCTACAACCATCTGATCTTTGACAAACCTGACAAAAACAAGCAATGGGGAAAGGATTCCCTATTTAATAAATGGTGTTTGGGAAAATTGGCTCGCCATGTGCAGAAAGCAGAAACTGGACCCCTTCCTGACACCTTGCACTAAAATTAACTTCAAATATATTAAAGACTTAAACATAAGACCTAACGCCATAAAAACCCTATAAGAAAATCTAGGCAAAACCATCCAGGACATAGGCATAGGCAAGGGCTTCATGACTAAAACACCAAAAGCATTGTCAATAAAAGACAAAATAGACAAATGGGATCTAATTAAACTCCAGAATTTCTGCAGAGCAAAAGACTCAATCATTAGAGTGAACCAGCCACCAACAGAATGGGAAAAAATTTTTGCAATCTACCCATCTGACAAAGGCTAATATCCAGAATCTACAAAGAACTAAAACGGATTTATAAGAAGAAAACAAATCCATTCAAAAGTGGGCAAAGGATATGAACAGACACTTTACAAAGAAGACATGTATGAGGCAAACAAACATGAAAAAATGCTCATCATCACTGGTCATTAGAGAAATGCAAATCAAAACCACATTGAGATACCATCTCACGCCAGTTAGAATGGTGATCATTAAAAAATCTGGAGACAACAGATGCTGGAGAGGATGTGGAGAAATAGGAACACTTTTGTACTGTTGGTGGGAGTGTAATTTAGTTCAACCATTGTGGAAGACAGTGTGGTGATTCCTCAAGGACCTAGAAATACAAATTCCATTTGACCCAGCAATCCCATTACTGGGTATATATCCCCAAGGATTATAAATTGTTCTGTTATAAAGACACATGCATACATATGTTCACTGTGGCACTGTTTACAATAGCAAAGACCTGGAACCAACCCAAATTCCCAGCGACGATAGACTAGACAAGGAAAATGTGGCACATATACACCATGGAATACTATGCAGTCATAAAAAACAATGAGTTTATGTCCTTTGTTGTGATGTAGATGAATCTGGAAACCATCATTCTCAGCAAACTGACACAAGATCAGAAAATCGAACACCGCATGTTCTCACTCATAGGTGGTGTTGAACAGTGAGAACACATGGCCACAGGGGAGAGGAGCATCACACACTGGGGTCTTTTGGGGTGGACTAGGGGAGGGACAGCAGGGGGTAGGGAGGTTGGGGAGGGATGACATTGGGAGAAATGCCAGATATAGGTGACAGAGGGATGGAGGCAGCAAACCAGATTGCCATGTAGGTACCTGTGAAACAATCCTGCATGTTCTGCACATGTACCCCATAACCTAAAGTGCAATAAAAAAAAAAATACACACACACACACACATATATATATAAAGAAAAAAAAACCAAAGTAATTGCACTCTTAACTTTAATGTAATTTGCATTGAGTTAAAGCTGTGCAGAAATTGAAATGACAGTTATAATAATCTCATTAAATGGCAAAATATATGGGATGGAATATGCTATATGATTCATTTATATTGTTTATATAACTTCCTAATTTTGTCTATATTTTGCTTAGTTTTGTTCAGAAAAACTAAGTTCCACACATGAAGAAATTAAGAGTAGTTATATCTTTTTGCTGATTTTCTTCTACATTTTATTGGTAAGCCTCTTAGCAGTATTAGTTTTGGATTTCATTATTAAAAAGATGATATAAATATCAGAGGGTAGTGTTGATAATATAAACAGTGTGATCTAAACAGTACAAGGTAAAACTATAATCTTTGTATAACTTTTAAACAATTGATTTGTTCAAATTTCTTTTATTTTTCTAAATAACTATATCAATTTATGTATTTAAGAACTATTTGTTGAGTTCTTGCTATATGCTAGTCACTGTTGTCTTAATTTGGGATGTTGTAGATAAAATAACATACAAAACTCCCAGCCAACTTGAGGCTTACATTTTAGAGCAGAAGGTAGCTGATTCATAAAATAAATAAGTGAAACATAGCATGTAAAATGGTGATAAATACCATGGGGAAAAATGAAACGAGGTAGGGAGGTTGGGTATTGAGAGGATGGTCATGTATACCGCATGGAGAAAGAAACATTTAAATAAAGAGTGAAGGAATTGATGGCGTTAACCAGGTGATTATCTGTAGGAAAGAGTACTCCAGGTAGAGGGAATAACCAAAGTCTTTGAGACTTTATCATTTCTTGCATATTTGAAGATCAGTACAGATGCCTGTTTGGCTGTAACTGAGTTGATTGACAAGGGAGAGGTGTGGAGGTATGAGATGAGGTCAGAGAGGAAGAATGATGGTAGTTGACAGGCAATGCATAGATCTTGGTAGTTCTTTTAAAACTGACTTTTACTCAAGTAGGATGGGACATGAATGAACTTACATTTTAACAGGATAATTGTTGTAACCTTTTTGAGAATAATCTGAAATGGGAGAGGAAGGACGGACAGAAGTAAGGAGACAGTTACTTCCAGGCTGTTGCAGTATTTTAGGCAGGGGGTCATGCTGGTTTAGACCTGGTTGGTAGCAAAAAAGTGCAGAGAAGTGCTCAAATTCTCTATAAGCATCTCTCGTTATTCATGGTGGTTTGATAAAGTCATTGTGTACACTGAATTAGTTAGTACTGACTTGTTGTGCCTTGGGGGACATAAAGCTTTGCTTTCTGCAAGCAGTGGCACAACATTTTCAGCAACTGATCAGTATATAACTTTGTGTGTTTTCATTTAAAGACACGTTATTTTAACATTGAAGTCACAACCAATGGTGCTGTAACTCATGACTAAATGAAACTTATCTAATACAGATATCTTCTTTTTAAGGGTCATCACAGCCTTTTTGAGTGTAGGACCATTAGACAGACTTCAGCACTAGGGCTTTTTCAAACAGTGAAATCACCAAAAAATGCACAAAAATGTGAAAAATACGCTACATAGACTGCAGAAGGAAAATTGTTCACATTGTGAAAGCTGAAACAAAAAACAGAGCCTAACCTTGTTCAACCTCTGATAAGAACTTGTGCTTTACTCAAATTTTTTGCTACTCTGTACATGGCATGCCCATAATTGACCTGGAATTTAATGCATGTGTTGTTTTGGGGGGGTTATAAAGAAAATTTTCCTCAGTAGGTAAATTCAGGAATACAACGTTACAAATAATGAGGATCTACTATATATTGAAAGTAGAGCTAGCTGGCTGGGCATGGTGGCTCATGCCTGTAATTCCAGCACTTTGGGAGGCCAAGGCAGGTGGATCACTTGAGGCCAGGAGTTTGAGACCAGCCTGGCCACTGGCCATCATGACGAAATCCCATCTCTACTAAAGATACAAAACATTAGCCAGGCATGGTGACGCATGTCTGTAGTCCCAGCTACTAGGAAGGCTGAGGCACCGGAATTGCCTCACCCGGGGAGGCAGAAGTTATAGTGAGCTGAGATTGCCCCCACTGCACTCCAGCCGGGGTGACAGAGCAAGACACTGTCTCAAAAATAGAGCCTAGAGGATTTGACATTGAATTGGATATAGCTTGTGAGATAAAGAAGAAAAGACTGATTCCAAGATTTTTGGCCTGAGCAACTGGAAGGATGGCATTGTTATTAACTGAAATGGGGAAAATGTGGGATGAACAGTTTTGTAGGTGAAGACCAAGACTAGTTTGAGAGTCTTATTAGATACTCAAGTGGAGATGTTAAATTTAATCTCGAGTTTGGTAGTTCCAGGGAGAGGTCTGGAGTAGAACTGTAAAATATGAATGTTAATTGTTATTTAAAGCCATGAGATTTTATGACATTACTAGTAGTATGAATGAAGATAAAAAAAGAGAAGAGTCTTAACAAAGACAGAAATAAAGAGTTAAAAACAATGAAAAAGACCAATATAAAGGGAAAAACTAAACGAATGTACTATTCTGGAAGATACATGGAGAGATGGGTTTCAAGGAAGAGCAAGTGATCAACTAGGTTGACTACTGCTAACATAAGATGAGAACTAAGATTTGAATTTAGCAAAGTGTAAGTTATTGGTGATTTTGACAAAAGAAGTTTCAGTGGAATGGTAAAGAGAAAATCCTAAATGGTCTGGGTTTAAGAAAAAGGAGATAAAAGAAACTGGAGATATCTATTATCAGTTCTGCAGTAAAGGGGAGAAGAGAAATATTACAGTAACTGGAAGAAGTGTAGTAAAGGGAGGTTTTTTTTTTTTTTTTTCCTTTTAAAGATTGGGAGCTATTACAGCTTGTTTACTGAAAGTGCACTTCTAGAGAAGGAAAACAGTTGAGGCAGCAGGAATGAAGGAAGACTGCTGGAGAAATGTCCCTGAGTAGGTGAGAGAGGATACATCTAGTACCCAAATAAATAGATTTAGTCTTTCCTTTGAACAAGAATAGTTTATTTATAGTAATAGTTTAGGAGAGATGGAGGGATATAGATTCAGATAAAAAGGTTAGATATGCTGGTGATAGCTTTTAGAAGTTCTCTTGAGAGTAATTTTAAAAAATGGTGTTCATGGACTCCCTCTTTACACTAATATGGTTCAGATTTCAAAATCATAAGGTACAAATCATTAAGTATACAATGAAAAGGTTTTTTTCCCCACTGATTATTAATTTTTTTTTCTCCAGAGGCAACAGATATTATCTACTCTTTCTAGAGATATTTTTATGCATAACATGTAGCTTTTAAGCCAGTTTATTAAGTGTGTTCGTCAACTTTTTAGATACCTTTCATAACATAGTACATATTAGGAGTTAGAGGTTAGTGTGTGGTTGTTTATGCTAAATTAATGATGATCTCTGCACTTCTTCTACAGTTACATCCTAACATGATGACTCTTTGGTGACCCTTCATTTTAATTTTCTTGTCAAATATCTTTTAGGAAGAGACTATAACTATGCATCCCTCACATAACCTAGAACACCATGCATGGATTGTGGAGAAACATTTAAAGGATGAATGCCCTAAATTTTCTGTAAACGTTGTTCTCCACACACTTGACTGGTTTTCTAAACTAGAATGAAGTCTTTTTTTTTTTTTTTTTTAATAGTATGACTTCTTTTTCTGTTAATATTACTTATAGTGGAAACATAGCTGCTAGGAGGCATGCAAATTGAAACTAAATTTTCTTTTCTGAACTAGGAAATCAGTGTTTTGATATTTAAAAAACAAATTGTTGATGTTTCTTATCTGTAGGCTAAATAATACCAGTTCTTTAGATATAATGAATATTCTGATACTTTTAAATTTTGATCCAATTTTCACAGCTTTCTGTTAACTATATTTTTACCATCATTTCAGTCCTGCAGAAATGCTGAAAGAATAGTACAAAGAATTCCCTTATACCATTCACCCATGTTTCCCAAATGTTCACATTTTACCACATTTGTTTTATGCTTTTCTGTCTCTGTATGTGGTGCACATATATGTAAGTGTAAATATAAAAATGTAAATGTATATTATTCAATTATATCTTTTTAGTTGCCTTTACGCTGGAACAGTTAATAATCTTTATGGTTCACAAAACATTGACATTTTTGAGTAGTATAGGACAGTTATTTTGTGGAGTATTCCTTGATTTGTTTTTCTGCATAATATTTGTTATTTGTTTTTCATAGGAATACCATAGAAATGATGTTCTGTTATTTGTGCTTTATGTCAGGTCCATGATGTCAGTTTATCCCGTTATTGGATATTAATTTGAACATTGGAGTAAGGTGGTATTTGCTTGATTTCTCCACACTAAAGTTACAATTTCATTTTCCTTTGTAGTTACTAAGTGTTGCAGGAAAAACATTGACACTATGTAAATACACCTTCAGATTTTCACTCACTAGTTTTTATGTCTATCAGTGGTTCTTGCCAAAATCATTTATTATTATGGCAATTGTGAAATGGTAATTTACTAATTCCATTATTCCTTTTACATTTATTAATTTGTTTTTAATGTAAGGAAGGGCTTTTCTCTCTCTCCAGTTTATTTTATAAATTTATGTATTAATTTAATGTATTAGAATGAACTCACATATTCTGATTTTTATTCATGGATTATAATCTATCATTATTATATACTATAATGCTCTGATTTGGCCAGTGGGAGCCACTTGAAACTGGCTCCTCTGTCCTTTTGACACATTTCTGTCGTTCATTGAGTACATATTTTCTGGCTTATCTTACACTTTTTCTACTTCAGGTTCTGTTTCTCTATGAAACCCTAGTTCCTTTTATTGGACAATTGCATTTGGAAAACAATTGGAGCACACGTTGGTGTGCTCATTGCTAGTGCAGTATCTTGTTTTAGGTCCTTTTAATTGACGGAGACAGGAAATCAGCAACATGCATAGACTGAAGTACACCTGTGCCTTTTTCTGTTATCTGTTGATCTGTCGAGGGAAAGACTGAGGGGTTCACCTTGATACCTCAAATTCCAATCCAGTGCTATAGAGTTCATTCCTTCTTTTCCTATTTATATATTTGCAACTGCTTTCTCTGACAGTGGAAACCTAGCTTCTGTTATTCACAATATTTTACTTACTTGGTCAAATGCTAGAATACACAGAAAGTAATTTCAGTATTGCTAACTCATGCCTCTGAAAAATGCAACTTAAAAACTACAGTTTGGTATTTGTTTAAAGCTTTTTCTGTCTTTAGCCTTCTATTGTAATCAAATACTGTTTTCCAAAGTTACTTAGTTTTTTCTTCCCTACTTTAGTGTGGTTAGTGTTATTCACTGGAAATACAGTTTGGTTCATTTGTTTCTGTTGTATCTCATTTTAATGTCCCCCTCTCCCTTTTATCGTTGTTGATTTTGTTTATTTCTGTGTGAAACTTCAGTGATTCCAAAAGTTAACACTGTTCAAAACCATATAGAGAACTGTTTTGTTTTTATTTCCTTCTCTTTCTTACACAACAATGCCATCATATAATATTCTTTTCCTTTGCTTCTCCATTGATAATGCATCCTGAAAATCACAACATTCAAGTTGGTAGATAGTTTTTTTATTCTTCTTTTTCTGTTCTCATAGTCTCTTGCTAGTTTTTTCATTCTTTTCAACAGCTGCATGCCACTTTAAGATTATTTAAGCCCTTTCCTACATGTGGACATACAGGTTATTTCTGATTTTTCTAATTCGATACACTGGTACTATAAATAACCTTATGTATGTGTTTTCTTTGTGTGTGTGTTTGTGTGTGTGATTGGAGGAATGAATCCCCAGAAGTGAGATATACATTATAAGAAGTGTGATTGCTGGTTTAAAAGGTATACTTACATGTGATTTTGTTAGATATTGCCAGATTTCCTTCTATAAGGAGTATACCAATTTGCATTTCCACCAGAAATGTATGAATGTTTTTTTCTCCACGTCCTCACCAACAGTGTTTCTCAATTTGGTAGATGAGAAATAGTATCTCAGTTCCTTTCTTTAACTCTGACACTGCTGTCGCTGCTGTGATCTACCACTACACTTTTTCAGTATTTTCACATGTAGAGCAGACCTTCATTTTCTAATGGTTGTTTTCAGATCAGACTTAAGTATGCTGCAATTACTTCTCTTCAAACCCGCCCCTGCCTTACCCCCCAACACGCACCCCCACCAACACAACAGCCTTTGGTCTTCATAAAGGAATGCTATGGGAGAGGGAGAGATCATTTGTAGAGATGTGGTATTTACTTTTCTACTAATACCCAATTTAAAATTTGGATTTTCTCTGCCTGTTATGCTGAGGGTATGAGTTATGTTTTTCATTTTGTTCTTTATTATATTTTTGGGTGATATGTGGGAGATGCAGAATTACACTGCTGCCACCATCCCAGCTACCCAGAATTCCCTCATTCACAGTTTTGTTAAATTATGGAATGTAGATTTGGACATGGTACATCATTCAATTTACAGGTTGTTGAAAGACTGTGGGTCAGTTGAATGTAGCAATCACTATATGCAAGGAAATTATATTACACAGAGTTTGAGAACTTGCTCTTTAAAGGTGTTTTATATTGACTTTTAAAATACAGTATCACTATTTCAATTCTCTAAACAGTTCAAAACCCATAAAATGTTTAATAAATGTTTCTTGATAAATCAAAATTTCTTATACCAGGAAATTTATTAGGAGTACCAAAGTATGTATATACCTATTATTATTATTATTATTTTTGGGGATGGAGTCTCGTTCTGTTACCCAGTCTCGAGTGCAGTGGCACAATCTTGACTCACTGCAACCTCTGCCTCCTGGGTTGCAGGAGTTCTCTTGCTTCAGCCTGCTGAGTAGCTGGTTCTGCAGGTGCACACCATCATGCTTGACTAATTTTTGTATTTTTTAGTAGAGATGGGGTTTCACTGTATTGGCCAGGCTGGTCTTGAACTCTTGACCTTATGATCTGCCTGCCTTGGCCTTTCAAAGTGCTGCGATTACAGGCATGAGCCACTGCACCCAGCCATACCTATTATTTTTCTAATGCTTTATAGGAGCATATAAACACAAAGGTTTTTTTTTTTTAAAATTGTTGTTGTTGTCTTTCCAAATGCTGTCTTTATTTAGCCTTTGCTATTACTGCATTTTGTCAGTTCTCTGCCATTTGATCTCCATCACAACCCAGTGAATTAAACAGGGCAGATAATTTAACTCCTATGTTTAAAACTTAGAAACTAAAATTTAGATTAAATGATTTGCTTGGGGCTGCACAGCTAATCAAAGGAAAAGCTGAGACTAAAATTGACTTTTTAATATTGTTCTGTTAGAACCACACTGAGTAATAAAAGTAGCTCCTTCATTGTTTCTGTATATCACACTTGAATTTAACTTCCATGTGAAAAAAACATGTGTATACATTTGACCCAAGTAACTATAAGTTAAGATGAATTCCTGTTCATTCTCTTCATACTCAGTGTGCCTAGAGTAGCAGTTGCAGAGTAATGCGTAAAACTGTGAAGTTGATGAGTGTATTAGTCTCTTTCACACTGCTAAAAAGACATATAATTACTGGGTAATTTATAAAGAAAATCAGTTTAGTTGGCTCACAGTTCCACATTACTGGGGGAGGCCTCAGGAAACTTACAAACATGGTGGAAGGGGAAGAGGCACGACGTCATGGAGGCAGGTAAGAGACTGATAAAGAGCAGGAAAAACTGCCTTATAAAACAATCAGATCTTGTGAGAACTCACTATCACGAGAACAACATGGGTCAAAAAAACCCCTTTATGATCCAGTCACCTCCCCACCTGGTCTTTCCTTTGACATATGGGGATTATAGGGATTACAATTCCAGATGAGATTTGGGTGAGGACACAGAGCCAAACTATATTAATGAGGAATGTTCTAAAAGAGGAAAATTACAAGATGGTAGAATGTTTAGTTATCCAAATCAAAGCAGAGTCTGCTTGTAGGCACTTTATTTTTAGAAAATAATCACTTCTTATTTATTATCAGCAGGCTTATTACCATAATATTTCACAAATGGAAGACACTTCAGAAGTTTATAGTAAAACAATGACTTTTTAGACTAGCTTAATGAGTAGTCTAGCCTTTCTCTTGTAAATGTCAGAATTACGTAAATGAGTTTTGTTAGCTTCATAATATTTTTTATGGCATGACATGTTGTTTGTATATTCTGTTATTATAAAACATTAAATAGATTTGTCAACAAGTTGTGGCAAAAGAATTATAATTTAATCTCTGTGAATTTTCTTATGCAGAGGAGGAAAAATTGGATGTTTTCCTCCTTGTTCATTGACACATAGAAGCTCTATGCCCTGCTCCAATGCCTGTCATCCTTACAAAAAAAATAAATAAATAAAGGAAAAAAGCACACAGCAACAAAGATAGGATTCTGTGTTTGTTGAATGAAAAATAAGAATTTTTTCATTCTATGTACTTCACATTAGTTTTAAGATCATATGTATTTATTTAAAAGTTAATGAGGGTGTTTGTAAAACTCTTTGTTTATACCTGTAAGGGAGAGAGAGAAAGATTGATTGATAATATGCATGCATAAGTATGCCTTATAACCAAATGTAGAAGTGTATGTGAGCTGTGGAGTATTCTTCCCCCAAATCTGTTAAAACATAACCTCAAATCTGGTTTTAAACCTGAAAGTGGTTTTGAGAGTTTATTATTATTATTATTTTAATACAATGGATTCCTCATTGGATGTTTCCAAAGGCATTAAATATTTTTGTAACTGTTGTTAATGACCATTGATAAGCTGTTAGTGATTCAATTTTGGTTGTATTGGCTTCAAGTTGTTTGTCATATACTATGTTTAATAAAGAGAAGGTATCTGGGAAATTTGTAAATTTTCTAATGTTTTCTTGGTGCATAGAATCTTAGTGAGTTGAGTGTTGTGTATTTAGTGAATCATTTTATACCAGCTAGAAAGACAGATGGATAGTGTGCAGTTTAAATATCTGTGCAAATGGAAGGACAGATGGGTGGTTTAAATGGTTTAGATGTCTCAGTGAAAATGTGTGGAGATTGTCTTCTAAAGTTAGACTAAAAAGTTTAGGGAATTAATTAGGAATAATAGTTAATATAACAAAATCAAGTTTTTAAATGGAAGCAAAATTACAAATTCAGTGAACTGATTATACCTTTTGAACTGACAGTAAAAAGTAACATCTTAGAATGCAATACTCAAATTCACTTGCATGGTAACTACATGTTTTGTTTGTTTGTTTATTTTTTATTGTATGTTAAGTTCTGGGGTACATGTGCAGAACATCCAGGTTTCTTATATAGGTATGTATACACGTGCCATAGTGGTTGGCTGCATCCATCACCCTGTCATGTACATTAGGTACTTCTCCTAATGCTATCCCTCCTTTAGCTCCTCACCCCTGACAGGCCTCAGTGTGTGATGTTCCCCTCCCTGTGTCCATGTGTTCTCATTGTTCAGCTACCACTTATGAGTGAGAACATAAGGTGTTTGGTTTTCTGTTCTTGTGTTAGTTTGCTGAGAATGACCAGCTTCATCCATGTCCCTGCAAAGGACATGAACTCATCTTTTTTTATGGCTGCGTAGTATTCCATGGTGTATATGTGCCACATTTTCTTCATCTAGTCTATTATTGATGGGCATTTGGGTTGATTCCAAGTCTTTGCTATTGTGACTAGTGCTGCAATAAACATATGTGTGATATGTCTTTATAATAGAATGATTTATAATTCTTTGGGTATATACCCAGTATTGGGATTGCTGGGTTAAATGGTATTTCTGGTTCTAGATCCTTGAGGAATTGCCACACTGTCTTCCAAAATGTTCCATATGAAATTTAAGGTGGTTTTTCCCCAATTCTGTGGTGAAAGTCAGTGGTAGCTTGATGGGGATAGCATTGAATCTATACATTACTTTGGGCTGTCTGGCCATTTTTGCGATACTGATTTTTCGTAATCATGAGCATGGAATATTTTTCCATTTGTTTGTATCCTCTCTTATTTCCTTGAGTGGTGGTTTGTAGTTCTCCTTGAAGATGTCCTTCACATCCCTTGTTAGTTGTATTCCTAGGTATTTTATTCTCTTTGTAGTAATTGTGTATGGGAGTTCACTCATGATTTGGCTCTGTTTGTCTGTTACTGGTATATAGGAATGCTTGTGATTTTTACACATTGATTTTGTATCCTGAGACTTTGCTGAAGTTGCTTATTAGCTTAGGGAGATTTTGGCTGAGAAAATGGGGTCTTCTAAATACACAATCATGTTGTATACAAATAGAAAAAATTTGACTTCTTCTTTTCCTGTTTGAATACCCTTTGTTTCTTTCTCTTGCCTGATTGTCCTGGCCAGAACTTCTAATAGTATGTTGAATAGGAGTGGTGAGAGAGGGCATCCTTATCTTGTGCCAGTTTTCAAAGGGAATGCTTCCAGTTTTTGCCCATTCAGTATGATATTGGCCATGGGTTTGTCATAAATAGCTCTTATTATTTTGAGATACATTTTATCAATACCTAGTTTATTCAGAGTTTTTAGCATAAAGGGCTGTTGGATTTTGTTGAAGGCCTCTCTGCATCTATTGAGATAATCATGTGTGTTTTGTCTTTTGTTCTGTTTGTGTAATGGATTACGTTTATTGATTTGTGCATGTTGAACCAGCCTTGCATCCCAGGGATGAAGCTGACTTGATCATGATCAATAGCTTCTTGATGTGCTGTTGGATTTGGTTTGCCAGTATTTTATTGAGGATTTTTCCATCGATATTCATTAGAGATATTGGCCTGAAATTTTCTTTTTTAGTTGTGTCTGTGCCAGGCTTTAGTATCAGGATGATGTTGGCCTCATAAAATGAGTTAGGGGGAACTCCCTCTTTTCCTATTGTTTGGAATAGTTTCAGAAGGAATGGTACCAGCTTCTCTTTGCACTTCTGGTAGAATTCAGCTGTGAAGCTGTCTGGTCCTGGACTTTTTTTTTGGTTGGTAGGCTATTAATTGCTGCCTCAATTTCAGACCCTGTTATTGGTCTATTCAGGGATTCGACTTTTCCTGGTTTAGTCTTGGGAGGGTGTAAGTGTCCAGGAATTTACCCATTTCTTCTAGATTTTCTGGTTTATTTGCATAGGGGTGTTTATAGTATTCTCTGATTATGGTTTGTATTTCTGTGGGATCGGTGGTGATATCACCTTTATCATTTTCATTGCATCTATTTGATTTTTCTGTCTTTTCTTCTTTATTAGTCTGGCTAGTGGTCTATTTTGTTGATCTTTTCAAAAAACCAGCTCCTGGATTCATTGATTTTTTTTTTTTTTTTTTTTTTTTTGGAAGGGTTTTTCATGTCTCCGTTTCCTTCAGTTCTGCTCTGATCTTAGTTATTTCTAGTCTTCTGCTGGGTTTTGAATTTGTTTTTGCTTCTCTAGTTCTTTTAATTGTGATGTTAGGGTGTTGATTTTAGATCTTTCTTGCTTTCTCTTTGGGCATTTAATGCTATAAATTTCCCCTCTAGACACTGCTTTAAATGTGTCCCAGAGATTTTGGTATATTGTGTCTTCATTTTCATTGGTCAAAGAATATCTTTATTTCTGCCTTCATTTAGTTATTTATCCAGTAGTCATTAGGAGCAGGGTGTTCAGTTCCCATGCAGATGTGTGATTTTGAGTGAGTTTCTTAGCCCTGAGTTCTAATTTGATTGCACTGTGGTCTGAGAGACTGTTTGTTATGATTTCCTTTCCTTTTCATTTGCTGAGGAGTGTTTTACTTCCAAGTATGTGGTTGATTTTAGATTAGGTGTGATGTGGTGCTGAGAAGAATATATATTATGTCGATTTAGGGTGGGGAGTTCTGTAAATTTCTTTTAGATTTGCTTGGTCCAGAGCTGAATTCAAGTCCTGGATATCCTTGTTAATTTTCTGTCTTGTTGATCTGTCTAATGTTGACATTGGGGTGTTAAAGTCTCCCATGATTATTGTGTGGGAGTCTAAGTCTTTTTGTAGGTTTCTAAAAACTTGTTTTATGAATCCGAATGCTTCTTTATTGCATGAATATATATTTAGGATAGTTAGCTCTTGTTACGTTGATCCCTTTACCATGATGTAATGCCCTTCTTTGATGGTTTAAAGTCTGTTTCATCAGAGACTAGGATTGCAAAGCCTGCTTTTTTTTTTTGCTTTCCATTTGCTTGGTAAATATTCCTCCATCCCTTTATTTTGAGTCTGTTTGTGTCTTTGCATGTGAGATGGGTCTCCTGAATACAGCACACTGATGGGTCTTAACTCTTCATCCAGTTTGCCAGTCTGTGTCTTTTAATTGAGGCATTTAGTGCACTAACATTTAATGTTAATATTATTATGTGTGAATTTGATCCTGCCATTATGATGCTAGCTGGATATTTTGCCTGTTAGTTGATGTAGTTTCTTCCTGGCATCAGTGGTCTTTACAATTTGGTATTTTTTTTGCAGTGGCTGGTACCAGGTGTTCCTTTCCATGTTTAGTGCTTCCTTCAGGACCTCTTCTAAGGCAGGCCTGCTGGTGACACAGTCTCTCAGCATTTGCTTGTCTCTAAAGGATTTTCTTTCTTTTTCACTTGTGAAGGTTAGTTTGGCTGGATATGAATTTCTGGGTTTTCTTTTCTTTAAGAATGTTGAATATTGGCCCTCACTCTCTTCTGGCTTGTAGGGTTTCTGCCGAGAGATCTGCTGTGAGTCTGATGGGCTTCCCTTTGTGGGTAACCTGACCTTTCTCTCTGGCTGCCCTTAGCATTTTTTCCTTTATTTCAACCTTGTTGAATCTGATGATTATGTGTGTTGGAGTTGCTCTTCTCGAGGAGCATCTTTGTGATAGTCTTTGTGTTTCCTGAATTTGAATGCTGGCCTGTCTTGCTAGGTTGGGTAAGTTCTCCTGGGTTATATCCTAAGAGTGTTTTCTAGCTTGGTTTCATTCTCCCCTTTACTTTCAGGTCCGCTAATCAAACAGGTTTGGTATTATCATGTAATTCCATATTTCTTGGAGGCTTTTTTCTTTTCTTTTTACTCTTTTTTCTCTAATCTTGTCTTCTTGCTTTATTATATTGAGTTGATCTTTAATCTCTGATATCCTTTCTTCCATTTGATTGATTCAGCTATTAAAACTTGTGTATGCTTCAAGAAGTTCTTGTGCTGTGTTTTTCAGGTCGTTTATGTTCTTCTCTAAACTGGTTATTCTTGTTAGCATTTCCTCTGCCTTTCTCAAGTTTCTTAGCTTCCTTGCATTGGGTTAGAACATGCTCCTTTAGCTTGGAGAAGTTTGTTATTACCCATCTTCTGAAGCCTGCCTCTGTCAGTTTGTCAAACTCATTCTCCATCCAGTTTTTTTCCTTGCTGGTGAGGAGTTGTGATCCCTTGGAGAAGAAGAGGTGTTCTGGTTTTTGGAGTTTTCAGCCTTTTTGTGCTGGTTTCTTCCCATCTGCATGGATTTATCTACCTTTGGTCTTTGAGGTTGGTGACCTTTGGATGGGGTCTCTGAGTGGATGTCCTTTTGTTGATGTTGAGACTGTTTCTTTCTGTTTGTTAGTTTTCCTTCTACCAGTTAGATTCCTCTGCTACAGGTCTGCTGGATTTTGCTGGAGGTCCACTCCAGACCCTGCTTGCCTTGGAATCACCAGTGGAGGGTGCAGATCAGCAAAGATTGCTGTCTGTTCCTTCCTCTGGTAGCTTTGTCCCAGAGGGGTACCTGCCAGAGTTCTGTACAAGGTATCTGTCGGCCTGTAGTGGGAGGTGTCTCCCAGTTAGGCTAAATGGGTCAGGGATCCACTTGAGGAGGCAGTCTGTCCCTTGTCAGAGCTTGAACGCTGTGTTGGGATATCCCCTACTCTCTTCAGAGCTGCCAGGCAGGGACATTTAGGTCCGCTGAAGCTATACCCACAAGGGCTTCTTTTCCCAGGTGTTCTGTCCCAGGAAGGTGAGGGCTTTATTCATAAGTCTGTGATGGGCTACTGCCTTTTTTCAGAGATGCCCTGCCCAGCCAGGACATCTAGTGAGACAGTCTGCCTGCAGCTACTGAGCTGTGTTGGGCTCTGCCCAGTTCAGACTTACCAGCAGCCTTGCTTACACTGTGAGGTTGAAACTGCCTACCTACTCAAGCCTCAGCAATGGTGGAGTCTCAGCAATGGTGGATGCCTCTCCTTTCATCGAGCTCAAATGTCCCAGGTGGAGCTCAGACTACTGTGCTGGCTGCAGGAATTTCAAGCCAGTGGATCTTAGCTTGCTGTTTTCCATAGGGGTGGGACCAGACTACTTGGCTCCCTGGCTTCATTCCCTTTTTTAGGAGAGTGAATGGTTCTGTCTTGCTGGCTTTCCATGCGCCACTGGGGTATAAACAAAAAAACTCCTGCGCCTAGTTCGGTTTCTGCCTAAACGGCCACCTAGTGTGGTGCCAGAAACCAGGGCCCTGGTGGTTGTGTAGATACCAGAGGGAATCTCATGGTCTGCGGGTTTTGAAGACTGTAGGAAAAGTGCAATATCTGGGCGGGAGTGCAGGGGTATTGAGATTCTTAAATAAGAATTCCCTCACGGCTTCCCATGACTGGGGAGAGGGGGGGGTTCCCTGGCCCCTTGCCCTTCCCTGGTGAGGTGATGCCCCACCCTGCTTCAGCTCACCCTCCTTGGGCAGTCCAACCAGTTCCGATGAGATGAACCAGGTACCTCAGTTGGAAATGTGGATATCACCCGCCTTCTGCATAGATCTCTCTGGGAGCTAAGCACTGGAGCTGTTCCTATTCGGCCATCTTGCCCGGGGATGCTTGATTTATTATTATGAACATGTGGACTGTAGAAAGTGTCTTTTTTACTTGGAATTAATTTATCACGATAATTGTACATGACCTTTTGAACTCTTGTCAGAATCGATTTGTTCAATTTAAAGTAGTAAACAGAACCTTTAACTAGCTAAAAAATGGTGAGTAAAAAAACCAAATAGACCAAAAACCGAAAACCTTGACATGGGCCTCAGAAAGGGGAGCACCAGGGCTGCTCTGGCAGCTTCTGTAGCAGGAGTTAGTGAACTCTTACTCTTATTCAGTAGTGAATATGACTTAGCTTCTAGCCAAAATATTGGTTCCCATATGGTCAGATACGTACCTTAGATCTTGGGTTTCAGCTTCATATAGGATCTTCCTCCTAACTTGTGTAGGTGGGGGAGGAAAAAGGGGTGATCATTTTTAGATGGAAGGCTATGGGGCTGGCCATAGATAAGTCAGTTGCATTGACTTTTCTTTTTTGAGAGCCTCACTCTCTCCCACAGGCTGGAGTGCAATGGCTAGATCTTGGTTCACTGCAACCTCTTAAAGTGATTCTTCTGCCTCAGTGTCCCCAGTAGCTGGGACCACAGGCATGCTCCACTACATCTGGCTAAACTTTTTGTATTTTTAGTAGGGACAGGGTTTCACTGTGTTGGCCAGGCTGGTCTCGAACTGCTGACTTCAAGTAATCTGTCTGCCTCAGCCTCCCAAAGTGTTGGGATTACATGTGAGCCACCACGCCCAACCAATTGCATTGACTTTTGGGGACTTTTAATGAAACATATTTCTGTAAGAAGAATGCTAAGTGATAATATTCATGGATAAAAAAGCTATTATTTTATAAAAAATTATTATAGTAACTGATCATGTGGGAGGATATGTTCCTAAGAACATTAAGAATCATTCATGGTTAGTATTACTGAAATCATTTTATTAATTGCCAAGTTAATAAAATTGTTCCAACTGTCATGCAGAGTGAGATAAATCTCTAGGGATTATTTTAACTGGATTCTGACAAGCATTTAAAAAATTCATTTAAAATTCAAATAGATTAGACTTTCTGAAAAACCACAGGGCATACCTCATAGTAAGAATGATCATTTTATATTAAAGTTATATAAACATGTATATGATTATTTACTGGTTCATGACATAAAATGTATTATTTTGTGGGTTACAGTTAAAAAGTTTGAAAATCTACTACTTTAGTGATTAAATTTTTTTTTTTCTTCCTTAGGTGAGAACTGAATTAATGTACTTGCTTCCCTCCTGCCACTCTAGTTTTAGAACATGTTTCTAGTGAGAAGTGACAGGGATTAGGAGAGATACTCAGGAGAAAAGATTATTTTCTTATTGAGAAGTTCTTTATGTTATAAAGTGAAATATCTGGGCAACACTATGTTAATAACTTGGACAGTTATTAATATTCCCATGTGCAAGAGCCAGTGAGTGGACTATAGGTACAGAATTAAACTCTTTGAAATAATTAATGTGTTGCTCCCTAGAAGTCAGTGGTGATTCTAGTATTTCTGAACACTAGAATTCGCTGATAGTAGAGACATGCAAATCTGCCAGAAGGTTTGTTTCTGTTTGTACCATGTCGATGTAGTTCCTGAGCATCAGAATTGGAGGGATGATGAGAAAGCAAGGGAATTCTATTTCTCATTCTGTTGTTCCTCCTTGGAATGGTCCGAGGGTCTGAAATTGTCCCCCTATGCAAAATCCCTCACCTTTTCTCTGCTGTTTGCTCTTGGGTACTGAGATTCTTAAGAAAGGAATACTCAGATTATTGCTGAGCCTAAGCAGAATGGCAACAGAAGGGAGCCTGCCGTCAGAAATTCTCAACTTAAGATCTGTTTCTGCGGAGAGAATTCATTTGGAGGACTTCTTTGGAAAGAGGGCAGAAATTAGTAAATATCTTGAACAGTTTATTTTCTAAATCTAGATTGACAAGAAATATTTGTGTAATTTACATCAAAAGTTAAAGATCTGCTTAAGATTTTCATTTATTTATATAGTCATTCACTTATATTGGCAATCTGTAAATGTTTTCTGAATGACTAGTAAGGAAAACATAAAATATTTTAACTCATAACATTATCAGTATTTCTCAGACTTTTTCCTCATGAAGTCTAAATTTCTCTGCTTGATTTTCAAGTCATTCAGGACCTAAAACTGCCCTACCTAAACAGACCTATTTCTTTTTTTTTTTTTTTCATTAAAGTGTAATTCTCTAGAAAGTTTATTATGAAGTATTTGACATACAAAAAGGCATAAAGAATGTCACACACAGCTTGCCAGGAGCAAAAAAAAAAAAAAAAGAAAGAAAAAGCATATTAGAGTAAACATCCATATACCCGCTGCCCACCTGGAGAAATAAATGTACCCAGCGGACTAAAGCCCCTGGTGTGCTCTCCTTGCCTGCTTTCTCTGAGTTAAGCATGATCCTAAATGTGTTTCCTGTGTTGTTCTACTTTTTTTTTTTAGACAGAGTTTCACTCTTGTCACCTAGGCTGCAGTGCAATGGCGCGATCTTGGCTCACCACAACCTCCGCCTCCTGGGTTCAAGCAATTCTCCTGCCTCAGCCTCCCGAGTAGCTGGGACTACAGGCGTGCACCAAGATGCCCAGCTAATTTTTGTACTTTATTTTTAGTAGAGACAGGGTTTCACCATGCTGACCAGGATGGTCTCGATCTCTTGACCTCATGATCCACCCGCTTCGGCCTCCCAAAGTGCTGGGATTATAGGCGTGAGCCACTGTGCCTGCCCCCTCCTTTTTTTTTTTTTATAAGAAAAATCTTTCTGCCAATGGGGATAATGGCTCCGTGTGGCCGAGGTGAGACTACTTAAGAATCTAGAGAAAGAGCCTCAGTCTGATGTCGGTTTTATTGAGTAAAGGAAAAGGGAATTGAGCCACATGATACAGAGGTGCCAGTTGATTAGAGTATACAGACACTCTTCCCATATGTGTGATGGGAACCGCACCAGTACAGGGCACACTGCTGTGAGGAGGAGGTTCCCACATTGTGCACATGAGCAGCTCCTGGTCAGTCCCAAGAGGCAAGAGCAGAGGGCGCAGCAGCTCTCACAAAGCTACTTGACAAATAAACTCTGTGCCTTCCTCAGGAGTCACTTATAACACTTTTTTTAAAAAGATCTGAACAGAAAATAGGACAAAGGGCCATGTGGGCACTCATGTGGCACATGGAATGTCCTGGTAACAGACCTATTTCTTTAACTTCCTCAAAAGTTGCTGTCTTTAGACAAGCTTATCTAGGTGCTTGCCTGTGTAACTTTGTTCTTTCCATATATTTACTCAATATTCCAGTTTCAAGGCTCTGTGTCAAGGACTGTTTTGCCAAGTACTGAATTCCCAATATTTAGCACAGTTCCTAGCAGTGTTCAGCTAATAATATTCATTGAATGAAAGGAAGGAGTGAAGGGAAAAAAGGTGAGGGGGAAGGAACTATTATCTTTTCTTACCTTTCTTATACTTTTTCAGACATGTCCCATATTTTAAGATTTGTCTTCTTCACAAAGCCTCCTCTGACTACCCTTGTCTTTGTTGATATCTCAAACACAGACCTCAAAATTTAATATTATTTACAAACTTCCTTGGTTTCTTGGTTTTACAGTTTTATGTGCACTGTTGTTTTAATTTGGTATAAGCCTCTTGAAGATGAAAAGGATCATATATTTGTATTTTTTGTGTTTTACTTTGACCTTTATTCACCATATCCTAGATACCTCCTTCATGGCAGCCTTTGTAATAAGGATTGGCAAATCAACAGTACCTTGCATAAAGCTAAGCACATAGTATATGTTCAATAAAATTTTGTTATTTATAAAATGTGTGAAATAACATAAAACAGTAGCAATTCAGTTTGCATGTACTGAAGATAATTTTTATTCTTTTTTCTTCACTAACTTTCTTCATTTCTTTTTTCAGGGAAGGAAACTGAAAAGGCCAAGGAACGATACGACAAAGCCACAATGAAACTTCATATGTTGCACAATCAGTATGTATTGGCATTGAAAGGGGCACAGCTCCATCAGAATCAGTATTATGATATCACACTTCCCCTGCTTCTGGATTCCTTACAAAAGATGCAAGAAGAAATGATAAAAGCACTGTAAGATACATTTTCTTTTTATCATAAGATCCCTTCACAAAATGATTTCAACATATTTTCTCTCTAGTTTAAATGTTGCTTCGTAAATTTTATTTTTAACCCAGTCCAATGGGTATTTCAGAGCTTGATTATTCTTGATTTTCACTTTTGATGTCTCTTCAGTTTGTGCTTATCCCCTGAACCTTCTAGCAAGCTTCCAAAATGATCCTTCTTTCATATGTTTTTGTTTTGTTCCCTTAGCTGGAAATTTAAATGAAAAAAAAATTATTAGTTGACAAGTGTTAGGAAGTGAATATCTGCTTTTAGAGAGTTGGGTATCTAAATCTTGAACAACTGAAAAGGCTCAAGGAAGAGATTTTTTGAAGGTTTATTTGCCAGCTTCTTGTTCTTTTTTCTGTATAAGATTAAAATCAACATATGTTTATTGAAGTTTTACATAAGCAAAGCACACTGCCTGATGCTTAGGGATATAGAGATGAGCAAGCCACACTTCTCACCTTCCCTGATCTAACAATATACTTTAATTAGTAAGTCAGATGTGCACATATTTGTCATATGCATTGATACAAAATGACAGAAAAAACAAGCCATCCTTTGGTAGACTTCATCTCCTTGCTTAGCTGTTTTAGTGCTTTCCAAATAACTAAATTCAATTTTCTTTCACTGAAAATTGTGTAGGGGAATTCTTCAGTGTTGGAGTTGCTGTGAACTATAAGTAGGGTTGAAGAATGGTGTAGTAATGAAAGAGAGTTAGAGAAGAAATCAGTGGTTGGTTATCTCTCAAGTGGAGATAAAGTTCACATATAAGTAGTGAACTATGAAAAAAGGAACTTGGGCCAGTTTAACGCATTGTAGTTAGTTTATCTGTAATTACATAAATTAGCACATGAGCTCTTAGGTTTAGTGTATTTTGAAATTTAGTGGTAAATTAATATGAAAAATTATTATGAGCGTTTTTCAGGTTATGATATAAGAGGAAGCCTGAATATTGAATAAGTTAACCCATTTATGCTGGAGGTTACAAATTTTTTTGTGTGAAAATTTTTTGTGTGTGAAAAATCAGACCTTAGCAATAACCTTGAGCAGTAGGATATAAAGAACTCCCATAAGCTTAGCATTCCAATAATGGAACTTTAGGCATAAATGAGTTAATAGGTGCTAAAATAAATGTTAAAGGTAAAATGATAGTTTCTAAAACAAAACATTTCATTTATACACTACATTGCAGTTTGCAAAGCACTTTCATGTGTATTTGCTCACTTATTCCTTACAGTATCCTGTAGAATTAGAAAGTGCAGGTTATATCCAGGATATATCTGTGGCAGACAAGTGAGAATGGACTCAGATCTGAAACTTGAAGCTTGAGTCTTCTGACTAACCCTGCACTCTCTGTGAGAGGAATGTAGTGATTTGAAGAATGTTCCCTCAAAATTCCTATGTACCCAGAATCTCAGAATGTGACCTTATTTGGAAATAGGGTCTTTGCAGATGTATTTAGTCAAGAATCTTAAGATGGAGTCATTCTGGATTTACAGTAGGTCCTAAATCCAATGACTGGAATCCTTATAAGAAGACGAGAGGAAGGACACAGAGAGACAGAGAAGGCCTTATGAAGACACAGGCAGAGACTGGCATTGTTTTCTTGAAGGGCTCCCTGGTGCCATGATAGATTTAGTACAACTAGCTATCATTGTGTTACATTATTCCATTTACATACAAATATTTTGGATTAGGGATAGTATTTCTTGGGCTACTGACTTCCACAGCCTCTGAAATTAGAAGAACAAATTTGTCTTTGCTGCCTTCCAGAGTCTGCTTGACTGACTTTTACTTCTCCTTAGGTGGAGGTAAAGATAATTAGATAGTATATACTTGTGTGTAGGTAAGACTAAATTTTAGGTTATCCTCCGTATTCACATTAAGAAGCTAAAGTGTTTTAAGTTAATTTTAATATGTAAACTTTTTAGTGTTGATAAAATAGTGAAATGTCTACTTAAATATTTGATTCATAAATTTACTTATCTCTAAAGTATGTACTATTGATTTAGAAATATTTCCTTTCCTACTTTCATTTATTAATAAACATATTTTTAAACTGTTCACATGAATTTTCAATAATAGTATCTTTATCACCACTGGAATATCTTTTTGAGACATATAATAGTTTCCCACAGTATGTTATCTCTACTTTGTAACATTTTAGATTTAGAATTATAAAAATTCAAGCATGATTATATCACCTCAGTTGAATCTCATGGAACAAATATCCATTCATATAATAGTAGGAGATTTTTTTTCATTTTTCCTTGTTTGTGTTAAAGGCAAATGTTAATGATCTCTACATTACAACTATTTACTGTATTGCTTTAAAAGAGTTATTTGGATAGACTCATTTATATTAACAACATTCAGTGCTTTTACGTATGAGATTATAATCCTAGAGATATTGACTAAATCTGTATTAAATTTTTCTGCCTCTTCTTTTCTTTAAATTGTGTCATTCAGGAGACTTCTCTAATTATTTGAAACTAGCTTTGCCTGAAGCAGTTTAAATCTCATTTTTTTTCCCCAAATGATATTTTCCTATTTAAAGTAAAGTAATTGAGAGAATACTTTACAGTAAAGGAGCTTTTGTAAGGATACTTTTGTATAAGTAATGATTGTGGGAAAAGAAAAACAAACCATGCTTTATATTTATTTCAGCACATGCAGGATAAGCTTGTCTGTTTACACTTGCTGTTGAGACCACTGCTAACCAATGGCATATTTGTACAATATAGCATTTTTAAGTAGGAATCTGGTCTTTGCAACAGAATAGTTTTTTCTCTTTTGCATTTATTAGACCAGGTTAATAACTTTGATGGCATTTTTGCTACCGGCTGGAGGTCAAGAGAAGAAATTTAGATGTCATTCACGGTATAGAACCAGTTGAACTAAGTATACAAAAAAGAGCAGAGTCCTCGAGGAGCAGGGAAGAACCAGACAGGTAGAGCATGAGAGGAAGTGGCTGACACTGGAAAGGAACATTAAAGAGTCCGGAGTTGATCAGAGTTCCATGTTATACAACCCTAAATTTATATGAGAATATTTAGACATAGAAAGTTATCAACTCTGGCCCTACATTTTGGACATATCAAATACATGTTTGAAAAAGTAATACATTATTCTAGATCATTTGTAATTATTTTATTATATCAAATATAAATTGCTAATCTGTACATTTATATAATCCTTCCATTTTACTCTCCAGGTATGAAATAAGGTGGCACAGGAAACAACTATATGTAAATTTTGATATTACATTTCTTATGCTTATTGTTCTCAATCCTTTTTGAGATGTCATTTCTCTTGATAAAACTTTAAAATGCTGTAAAATTTTATTTTTGTTTTCAGGAAAGGTATATTTGATGAATACAGCCAGATAACTAGTCTTGTCACAGAGGAAATAGTGAATGTCCATAAAGAAATTCAAATGTCGGTTGAACAGATAGATCCTAGTACAGAATATAATAATTTCATAGATGTTCACAGGTACGACATTTTTATTCCTCTTTAAGGATTTGTGACAGTTCTGTTTTTCATATATATAATAGTTAACCACAAATAAAAATAAGAAATATTTAAGATCATATCAAGACATAGAATATTTCAGATTAATTTGTCTACTTTTAATTTAAAAAGTTTTTTTGTCAGTGATGATAACTATATAATGTATAAATAGTATCTAATGTGTAAAAATTTGTTAGTTGTTACTCTATATTTAATCCATGCTTAAATCCATAAATCTGTATTTAATCCATGAAATTATACTTTCTTCCTAATGCTTATATAATAATATGATGACTTTATATGTATATTAAACTTTATGATGCACCAGATACTTTTCCATGGCATTTTGTTATATACTTATTACAATTGTGACCGGAATAAAGCAGGTTAATACCTGAATTCTACTAATAAGGAAACTTAAGTCTCACGTTACACAACCTTGAAACCCAGTATTTCGTTTGATTTATACTATTTGTGCTTACTTTGTTAACATAATTTTAGATAAAGACAAATATTCTGCCTTCAGTGTATACTAAGATATATTATGATACTGTATTTATAATGATCAAAATTATTTGGCATGCTTTGATAGAACAACAGCTGCTAAAGAACAAGAACTAGAGTTTGATACTTCTTTATTGGAAGAAAATGAAAATCTTCAGGCAAATGAGATCATGTGGAATAATTTAACAGCAGAGAGTTTGCAAGGAATGTAAGTATTTATAAAATATGAACAGTTTAAATACTAGTATTATTATTGCTTTACAGTTGTACTCTATCAGATTTAAAATTTCAATTATTTTTTCAAGTAATGAAAAGTAAATGTTTGGAGTCAGAGTGACATGTTTTGAGAAATATGTTAATTTTACTCATTTTCATGACAACTTTTGGTAATTCTGAAGATGGAAGTTTTGTGTGATGTTACATTCATTTGCCCAATTGTTGTTAATGTTTGACATTACAATAATGCTTCATGCTTTTTAAAATTTATATATATTTTAAAATCTCATTTCATCTTCACAATTTATTGGAAGAACTGTTTTGGAAATTAGGTTATCTGCTGTTAGAGATAAGTGGGTTATTGCTGTCAGAGCATTTAGTACAAAAAATTGACTTTCAATTGAATTATTTTCTCCTGATGCAGAGATGTCTTCTGTTAGGCTATCAAATCAATTCTTTTTTCACTTTGTTTTTTTTTGCATAAAATATTAAAGGAATTATGAGACATCTCAATGTGTTTTTAGTTTTTCTCAAGCATTAAAGGCAATTATTAGTACATTTTTGAATTTAGAAAACATAAACATTCTAAAACATTTGAATTTAGAAAACATAACATATACTTCTAAATATTTAACCTATCTCCTGATTTTGTTTGGGAGAAACACAAGGAAATATAGTTATTAACAAACATTGCATGTGTTTATCTCTATGCCAGAACCACAGCCGTAAATGATTATGCACTCATTGCTCTTCAGTATTACACATTATGTCATATCACCTGTTAGAATTTTACCTTAAATGACTTAGCCAAATGTCCTAATATAATTGAACAATTTCCTTTCTATTGTAGTAACATTGTAGTGGTATAGGTAATTAGCTAAGGTAGGAAATTTGGACTGGCTCTTGGAAAGGGGTTTGGAATCTTTTTTTTGTTTCATTTTATTTCATTTTACTTTTGAGATGAGGTCTTTCTCTGTTGCCCAGGCTGGAGTACAGTGGTGCTATCTCTACCCACTGCAGCCTCTGCCTCCCCAATTCAAGTGATTATCGGGCCTCAGCCTCCGGAGTAGCTGTGATTACAGGCATGTGCCACCATGCTTGGCTAATTTTTGTATTTTTTGTAGTGATGGGGTTTTGCCCTGTTGGCCAGGCTGATCTCAAATTCCTGACTTCAAGTGATCCACTCACCTCAGCCTCCCAAAGTGTTGACATGGCAGGCGTGAGCCACCATGCCCAGTCAGGTGTTTGGACTCTTTAAAGCTGGCTAGATAGGATTGAAGAAACTAACAAATGTTTGTCCACAAATCACATGTACAAGATGAAGGCTTAATAATTATGGTATACTGATTATTAACTACTGATGAGAGCAATGGAGGCATGGGAGTACCCTGCATTACAGAGTTTTTTTCTAGCAGCCTGATTGGGATTTTTGAAGCTGTTCCTAAGTTTTTCATGTCCTACATAGGGGTCTCACTTTGACTAGGTTTCTGACCCTTGATATTTACAGTGTCAGCTATCTCTAAACCAGTAGTCCTTGCCTGGGGTGATTTTATACTCCAAAGGACATTTGACAGTATCTAGAGACATTAGCTATAGATGCTGCTGAACATCTTATAGGACAGCCTCTCCAAACAAAGAATTATCTGGTGAAAATATCAGTAGTGTTTAGGTTGCGAGACTCTGCTCTAAATGATAGAGTTGAATGTATGGTACAAAATGGATAGCAGAGTTTCTCAGTTCCTGTGCAGTGAGACATTTCATTTCTCAATTCGTGTGCTGCTGATGAAGGAATGTGGTATAGATTACTCCTGGATTTTTTTGTTATCATGATATTGCTCCCAAATAACTTACTAATTTATTCATCCAGTATATTTTCTGTATATCTAAGGTTGTAAGAGTTAATACCTTCAAGGAGTTTACACTGAAATTGATTAATGTATTTTAATAAACACCAAGAAGGATGAGTATATAGATATTGGAATATAATGTAGTAAAATTAAAAATAGCTACCCTGTTATAAGCTAATGTAAAATCAGAGAATTTGTGACTAAAGAAGAATTTGTTTTATAGCTTTCTATGGTCTAATGAGAGAAAAATTAGTTGTGGTCATAAATCATTGTTTCTTAATTATAGTGATGAAACAGTAAACAAAAATGCAATAAATTAAAGATAATAAATCTTTGATAAAGTGATAAAAGGTTTAATTGCTCACATTTTACTGAGAAAACTTTAGTTACATTTCACTGAACGGTGTCTGTATTCAGGATCTGAGTTTAAGATTAGGGTTTCTTCAAGAATTTTATTCCCAGAGAGTTATTCAGTATCTCTGTTGGCACTTGCAAATAAACATAAGGTGTAATACTGTTAAAAGCGTATGTATTTTTTGAACGTGATTTAAGACTTAGGAAAATCTTTCTTTTTTAAACATATTAGTGCTTTAAAGTTAAACATACTTTCTTTCCTGAAGGCATTAATATTGTTAATTTAGTTGTAGATTGTGTTGTAATATTATTTTCATAGTGAAAGAAACAAATAAACAGTTAGTTCCTGGAAAAGAAATGCAAATTACCAATAGTACGTAGAAAAGATATTCTTCATTGACAATTAAATACAAATTAAAAAGAAATAGACTATTTCACTTACCAGATTAGCAAAGATAAAATAATTGGATAATACCCAGTGTTGTATAAAGTACAGATAGATAACCCCTCTTATAAAGTGTTGCTAAGTATGTAAGTTGTTATAACATTTTTGGAGTATAATTTGGCAAATTATGTTTGTGAAACTGTACAGATTACTTAACCCTTCTGTAATGGAAATCTAACAATATGACATGTACATGATAAAGTTACCACCTTTACCCATCTGAATATGTACCACAGAGCATTTTATCATGATCTCATTATTTATCTACCAACCATATTTATCAAGGTCTAAATACATAAGAGAGTTATGTGTAGGATTATCTCCTATTTATAGGAAAGTTTTTGGATGGTATCTTACAATCTGGTCTAAGGGTATTTCTTAGCTTCAGATAACTTCTAGTACTGGACACTCGAGGCTGTGTACTTCGTATCACACATGCTTTTAGGCTACACTATTTTCAGGCTTAAATCTGAGGTTGCTTTCTTTTTATCTATTATGTATAATGTAATCTCTCCTTCCCTACCAACACCTATCTCCCATCTGCCTCTTTTTTGCATCTACTTTGCCAAATGCTGAAAGGGTTTTTCTGCTTAATTTATTTTTAATCATCTATTGATTAAAATTATATGTGCAAATATTTCTTCTCATCTAGTTACTATTTTATTGACTAATTTGGGACTCAGTAATTTTAGTTTATCAAATTACTTGAAAAACTGAAGTCTATACACTTTTGAACATTAGAAGAATATATTTAAGTATCTGCTGTGTGCTTTTTGTCATTGAATAATTTGGGATTCAGTAATTTTAGTTCATCAAATTACTTGAAAAAGTAAAGTCTACACAATTTTGAACATTAGAAGAATATATTTAAGTGTCGTTGTGTGCTTTTTGTCATTATGGATAGATGAATCATTTAATTGTGACCTATTGCAAACTTAAATGGAGTTTTGAATCAACACATCAGTAAGTGTGACAAATTAGAGATAGCAGGTTATTCCAAAATAGTATAAGCATTAAGTTGTCTGCCAATAAAGGAACTTTGATTAATGTTTATAAAATGGTAAAGAATTAAGATCCTATTTAGTTATTTTGTTGACTCTGTTTTCTGGTTTCAAATGTGGTCTCTTTATTATAAGTTGTTACTACCTATCAGTAGGAGATATATTTGAATACCATGATTGTGTGAAATGTATAGTCTTGTATTCTAAACCATAATCTAGTCTCAGGCCTCATGTTTTCCAGTACATTTCTTAAAATTTAAAATCAGAACATGCTTAGCTTTTATAATAGAGTATAAATAGGATCTCTCAATTGAAGAATGGTAATTCTTTACATGGAAAAGTGATTCTCTTGGATCTTGTAGGGCATGAGTCAGCAAACTATAGCCCAGGGGGGCAAATCCAGCTAGCTGTGTATTTTTTGTGCAGCCCACAAGCTAAGAATGCTGTTTGTATTTTAAATGGTTGGAAAAAAATCAAAGGAAGAATTACATTTTGTGACACACAAAAATTACGTGATGTTTAAATATCAGAGTACATAAATAAAGTTTTATTGGGACACAGCCATGCTCATTCATTTACCTGCTGTCTGTGGGTGATTTCCTGCTACAGTGGCAGAGCCAAGAAGTTGTGCCAGAGACCATATGTGTTACACTCATCACTTCACACTGCTACTTGGCAATATACAAATCACAGTGACACAGTTATAACTAAACAGCATTTCGAGTACCACACGTATCAGTGTACTGTGGCATCTTATTTATTTTTATTGTCAGTTCATGCCTATAGTCTCAAAAGAAGAAGAAAAAATGGATTTCAAATGTGGCACTTTTAAGGCACAGCAAAGTGTGGATTATTTTGTTATTGAATTAGGTGAAAAAACATTGTGTTTATTATGCAGTTGCACCATGCCTGCTAAGCACTGAATATTCTTAATTAAAATTTTATGCTCATGGATTGATGTTGGTATTTGTCAGTACCAGTCTGTGTGAAAATGACATTTACAAATATGAAAGACATAAAATCTTATTAAATATCTGCATTAGCAGGTGAACATTTACAGTTGATTTTGATTATAAACACTAACTTTGAACTGCAGTGATGGGAAGTATTATGGCCATCAAAAGATTTTCATTCTTCTCATTAGGAGACTGGCATTATAATAACATGTACCCAGTTATTACTATATTTTGAATTTGCCAGCAAAATATTTGTGAATTTTTTTTCTCTTTTGTAATATAAATACCTATATACTGTGCTTGCTTTTGCCTCTTGGTGGCAAAGTCTAAAATATTTGCTCTCTGCGCTTTTATGAGAAAATGGTTACTGACTCCTGTTGTAGAGGATGATACCAATTTAACTCATCCAACTAACTGAATCAACCTTGTATGTTATGGGTGTCAAATACTCCACTACTTACTCCTTCACCTCTTACATAGAACCTTGGTTTTACCAAGTCTGTTCTTATTTATAGTATTAGCTCAAGTTTGGTCTCTGGTTGAACATATACAGTATTAGAATTTTCTCAGGGTGTGTTAGGGGGAATACTTTTGGAGTGAGTTGGAAAGATTTGGAAAAATGTAAGTTATTGAAGTTAGGCAACATGTTGGAAGGACCGTTTGATTAAAGGAAACAAAGTTGTGTGGAAGAAAGCAGATGGATTTGTTGGATTAGAGGTGGATTAAGTGGGTATTAGGAGGTAACTGTATTTAACATAAACTCATAACTTTTGCTTGTAGAAGCCATCTTCTGTTTACTCTTAAGAAAAGCTCATAAAGGTTTGTGTCACAGTGTAGAATGTCACTCATAAAATCCTATGCTCTTGCAATTATATTTTAAGAAAGAGATGGCAAGAAATAGTTTGTTTTCAATATATATTGCAGCTATAGAGAAAAAGAGTTGTCAGAAAAGTTACCTCAGGCAAGTGTAAATCCATCTGTTTTTTTAATTAACCGAAATATCACACTTAAAGTTACAGCATTGCAAAGTTAATGTAAGAAATAAAAGTTAAGATGATTTGTTTGTCAAGTCATAATTTTTTTGGAAATTGAAAGTTTGGTCCCTTTAAGAGCGTTTTAAGATTTAGATCATGACATCACATGATTATGATGTAAAAAGTGTTGGATAAGTATTGGAAACTTATTATCCACAGTAAAGATTTTAGACTTTGTGTCTTTTTTTTTTTTTTCTTTGAGATGGAATCTTGCTCTGTTGCCCAGGCTGGAGGCAGTAATGCAAACTTGGCTCACTGCAACCTCCACCTCCCAGTTTCAAGTGACTTTCCTACCTCAGGTTTACGAGTAGTTGGAACTATAGGTGTGCACCACCATGCTCAGCTAATTTTTTGTATTTTTAGTAGAGCTCAGGTTTCACCATGTTGGCCAGGCTAGTCTCGAACTTCTGACATTAAGTGATCCACCCGCTGCAGCCTCCCAGAGTGCTGGGATTACAGCGTGAGGCAACATGCCTGGCTGCCTTTGTATCTTTTATTACATTTAAATCTTTAAAAATTACCTAATGCATGCAGATGATAAAATCTGTAAAATCTTACAAAAGAGTATACAATAAAAATCCAAATTTTCCTTTCTTCTTTTTGTTGACCACCATTACAGTCTTCCAGACTTAACTCATGAAAAAAGTGTATGTATTTTTCCAGCATGTATATACAAGCATATATATGTGTATCAGTTGTTTTCTTCTGTGTTAGCAAGAGTTATTTTATGCATATTCCTTTGCATCATCCTCTTTTTTTAACGTGTATTAAATCTTCTTAATGTGTACAGTGTTTTACTACTTGTATATAAAATAATTTCTTTAATTTTGTTATTTATTGACAGGCATTTAGGTTATTTCTAGTTTTTTCCATTGCCAGAGTTAGAGCTAGGTTTTGTTGGACTCTAAGCTTATGAAATTGGAGTGAGGGGAACATCTTTAAGAAAATCTATACAAACTTACAAATGCAAAATTAAGTATAGAGTCTGGGAAGGGGTGATGCAAGTGAGGCACCTGAGAATTAAGCGTCATTAGCATCATGATACATTTATCTTTGTTTATCGTGATTATACAGTAAACATTCTTGTATTTATATCTTTGTATACTTGTTGAAGCATATATATAGGATGAATTCTAGGATGTGTAATTATTAAGACAGTATATTAGGTGTTAAGGGTGTGGATTCAGGTTTTAAGCTGTCTGGGCTCTATTATTAGCTTTTCCCACTTACCAGCTCTGTGAGCTTGGACAAGAGGCTTTAACCTCTCTGCCTCAGTTTTTCCTATGTAAGTGGAGACAATAAGGGTGTTGTAAGAATTACATAAATTTAAGTGCTTATTTATAAAGTGCTTAAAACTATGCTTGGTACTCAATAAATGTTAAGTATTATGTCATTTATGAACTTTTTCCAGGCAGGGTCATTTTAATGACTGCTTTTTTATTATACTTCAGTTCTGGGTACATGTGCAGAATGTGCAGGTTTGTTACATAGGTATACATGTGCCATGGTGGTTGGCTGCATCCATCACCCCGTCATCTACTTTAGGTATTTCTCCTAATGCTGTCTCTCCCCCAGCTTCCCAACCCCCAGCAGGCTTTGATGTTTGATGTTCCCCTTCCTGTGTCCATGTGTTTTCATTGTTGAACTCTCACTTACAAGTGAGAAGATGCCATGTTTGATTTTCTGTTCTTGTGTTAGTTTACTGAGAATGATGGTTTCCAGCTTCATTCATGTCCCAGAAAAGGACATTAACTCATCCTTTTTTATGGCTGCATAGTATTCCATTGTATATATGTGCCACATTTTCTTTATCCAGTCTATTATTGATGGACATTTGTGTTGGTTCCAAATCTTTGCTATTGTGAACAGTACTGCAATAAACATATATGTGCATGTGTGTTTATAATGGAATGATTTATAATTCCTTGGGTATATACCCAGTAATGGGATTGCTGGGTCAAATGTAATTTCTATTTCTAGGTCCTTGAAGAATTGCCACACTGTCTTCCACAATGGTTGAACTAATTTACACTCCCACCAACAGTGTAAAAGTGTTCCTATTTCTCCACATCCTCTCCAGCCTCTTGTTGTTTCCTGATTTTTTAATGATCACCATTCTAACGGGTGTGAGGTAGTATCTCAATGTGGTTTTAATTTGCATTTCTCTAATGATCAGTGATGATGAGAGCTTTTTTCATGTATTTGTTGGCTGCATAAATGTTTCCTTTTGAGAAGTGTCTGTTCATAACCTTTGCCCACTTTTTTGATGTTTTTTTTTTTTTCTAAATTTGGTTAAGTTCTTTATAGATTCTGTTATCCCTTTGTCAGATGGGTAGATTGCAAAAATTTTTTATCATTTTATTGGTTGCTGGTTCACTCTAATGATTGTTTCTTTTGTGTGCAGAAGCTCTGGAGTTTAATTAGGTCCCATTTTTCAATTTTGGCTTTTGTTGACATTGCTTTTGGTGTTTTAGTCATGAAGTCCTTGCCTATGCCTATGTCCTGAATGGTTTTGCCTCAGTTTTCTTCTAGGGTTTTTATGTTTTTGGGTCTTACATTTAAATCTTTAATCCATCTTGAGTTAATTTATGTATAAGATGTAAGAAAGGGATCCAGTTTCAGCTTTCTGCATATGGCTAGCCAGTTTTCCCAATACCATTTATTAAATAGGGAATCCTTTTCCCATTGCTTGTTTTTGTCAGGTTTGTCAAAGATCAGATAGTTGTAGATGTGTGGCATTGTCTCTGTTCTGTTCCATTGATCTATATCTCTGTTTTGGTACCAGTACCATGCTATGACTTTTAACTGCTTTGCATTATAATATTACAATAATTAATTTAAAAATGTAAAGAATAACCTATTTGAACTGTTACTATATTTTATTTTAGTTAAGTTCTGTATATATGTGCAGTACGTGCAGGTTTGTTATATAGGTAAATGTGTGCCATGGTGGTTTGCTGCACTTATCGACCCATCACCCAGGTGTTAAGTCTTCCATGAAGTAGTTATGTATCCTGATGCTCTTCTTCACCCCATTGCCCTCCCCCTCTAGACCCCAGTGTGTTGTTACCCTCCCTGTATCTATGTGTTCTCATTTAAACTTACTATTACATTTGTATAGGAAACATGTAATAACATGATAGTAAACATTGTACTTTGAAATTTGTGAACTATTCTTACATGTATTGTGTTATCTATACATGAACTATAATTACTCTAATGTTTTTCTCTTTACTTAATTCACACAGTACAGGTTTTTTGTTTTTGTTTTTTTAAAGGGGATAATGGTAAGAAAGGGGAAATACTTTCCCCATATATATATATATATATTTTTTTTCTCTTTTTTAGACAAATGTGTATATATATATATTTATTTGAGACAAAGTCTTGCTCTGTTGCCCAGGCTAGAGTGCCGTGTCTCAGTCGCAGCTCACTGCAACTTCCACTTCTCAGATTAAAGTGATTCTCCTGCCTCAGCCTCTTAAGTAGCTGGGATTACAGTTGCCTGCCACCATGCTTGGCTAATGTTTGTATTTTTAGTAGGGATGAAGTTTCACCATGTTGACCAGGCTGGTCTCGAACCCCTGACCTCAAGTGGTCCACCACACTCAACCTCCCAAAGCGCTGGGGTTGCAGGTGTGAGCCACTGCTCTCAGCTTCCCTGTACACTTATTTTTCTAAATCATTTGTCTTTTCTTCTTTGATATCTGTCTAGTAGAATGTAAGCTTCCTGAGGGCAAACTTGCTTATTATTATATCCCTACTGTCTAACAGAGTGTCTGACAGAAGGTATGTGCTAAATAAATACTTGTTTAAGTGAATGATTGAAGGTGTGAGAAGAGAGGTGAATGGAAAACTAACCAGGAAGAGAAGAAGAGAATGAGGGAAATGTGCAGGGAAAAGAAGCAAAGGATAAAACAGAAGAAAGTGATAAGGAGAAGAAAGACTTTTTATTAAATTCAGCTTTGATGTAGCATGCTCAAGGCAGTGATAAGAAGCTGGTTGTTTTTTCTGTTCCCACCAGACTTGGGTTTTGAAAGTGGTTGGGACAGATTCTGAGGTAGGCCTCTGTGTTCTAAACTTTCATTTGGATAAAATGAGATTATATGTAAGGCAGAGTTTAATAAACAGGAAAGCATTATGTGTTATTTACTTACCTATTTTTAATTAATTAATAAGGAAGTTGGAGCCAGTGGTTGAAATGTAACTTTCTTGAGAATGATGTTGGATATTAATACAGTAATGTTTTCTTTATCTGATAGAATATGAACTATTCCACATAAGTGAATTCTCTCAATAACTGAAACCTGTATCTGCATGGGATTCAAAAACATAATTTTACTAGATCTGATACGAATCTTTTATGAATATATATACATATGATTAAATAAAAATACTAAATCCGACCTTTCCCTGATGACTCTTGATCATTATTACAAGGATTATTGCTTTTATTTTGCTTTAATATTGAATGCTCTCAGAGGCTTACTGAAATTTATTATGTCATTTCACTCTAAACAGAATGGGAAAAAATTTCGCAGTCCACCCATCTGACAAGGGCTAATATCCAGAATCTACAAAGAACTAAAGTTGATTTACAAGGAAAAAACAAACCCAATCAAAAGTGGGTGAATGGTATGAACAGACACTTTTCAAAAGAAGACACATATGAGACCAACAAAAATATGAAAAAAATGCTCATCATCACTGGTCATTAGAGAAATGAAAATCAAAACCACATTGAGATACCATCTCATGCCAGTTAGAATGGCAATCATTAAAAAATCTGGAGACAAAAACAGATGCTGGAGAGGATGTGGAGAAATAGGAACACTTTTACACTGTTGGTTGGAGTGTAAATTAGTTCAACCATTGTGGAAAATGAACTAATCTTGATTGCTGTATTTACAGTTTTCTGATTATGTGTGATAGTTTTTCTGCCTCTCTTATCTCTATTACCTATTAATTAATGATTCTAAAAAATCTATTCTTGTTATAAGAGATTCAGACAGTATTGATATATAGAGAGTAAACTATGAAAACTTCTTTGGCCTTAAATCACCCCCCGCTCCAATTCCACACCTCTCAGAGTATTGATAAAGCTTTGGTTTGTAGTCATCTGTTTCTTATCCTATGCATTCACGTATAAACACATACCACATAAATATATACATATTAGTCTGATTGGATTGTAGATTAATCCATTTTCAGGCTGCTAATAAAGACTTCTGAGCCTGAGAAGAAAAAGAGGTTTAATGGACTTACAGTTCCACATAGCTGGAGAGGCCTCACAATCATGGTGGAAGGCAAGGAGGAGCAAGTCACATTTACGTGGATGGCAGCAGGCAAACAGAGAGAGTTGTGCAGGAGAACTTTCATTTTAAAACTGTCAGATCTCTTCAGACTTATTCACTGTTGTGAGAAGAGTATGAAGAAGACCTGCCCCCATGATTCAATTACCTCCCACTGGGTCCCTGTCACAACACATGGGAATTGTGGGAGTTACAATTCAAGATGAAATTTGGGTGGGGACACAGCCAAACCATATCAGAGTGTCATACAAATTACCATAGGCTGGATGACTGAAACAGCAGAAATTTATTTCTCATAGATATGGACGCTGGGAAGTCCAGGATCAAGATGCCAGCTGAGTTGGTTACTGGTGAGGGCTGTTTTCCTGACTTGTAGATAGGTAATTCTTGCTGTGTGCTCAGATGACGTCTTCTTTGTGTACATGAGGAGTAAGAGAGAGAAGAGATAGTGAGTTCTGTGCTGTTCCTTCGTATAAGGGCTCTAATCCCATGCTGAGGACCCCACCCTCATGACTTCATCAAATCCTGTTTACCTCCCAGAGGCTCCATCTCCAAATACCATTATATTGGGGGTTAGGGCCCCAACAGATGAATTTTGCAGTCCCCATTCAGTTCATAGAACATATGCATGTATCTGTGTTTTAATATAATTAGAACAATACTATATCTTGCCTTTTAATTTGAAATTATGTCTTAGAAAAACCTTATATATGTGTACCTAATTCTTTCTTAGTTGTTGTATGCTATAACTAGGGCATTTAAATTTTTTGCATATTTTTGCTTTATAATAAATATTGCAACAAATATTTTTGTATGAACAGACTTTGTTCATATTGTACAAATGTTTTGAAAGACACGTTTTTAGGTGGTCAAAGAATTTTGTAATTTGAGAGACAGTTCCAAGATGATCCTTGAAAATTTTGTGCTAATTTTTTCACATCAGTGGTGTATAATTGTTTCCATTTTTAAAAAATAATATTGCTAATACTGGATATGACAAGTATTTTTCATGCCTGTCAATTTTAGTAGGTGAAAAATAACTTATATATCCAGTCAAGTTGTAATAATGGCATATGCTTATTATTTAATTTTTTCTTGGTGAACTTCCTTTTTTTTTTGTTCATTTTCCTGTTAGTTTGTCTTTTTTCTAAGAGCTTTTCTGCATGAAAGGGGTTTTTCCTGGCAATTTGCACTGCATATATTTCTTTAGTATGAATTTTACTTTTGATTTTATGATCTCTTTATGTTCAAATAAATTTACATTTTTATAGAGTTAGATTATTTAATATTTTCTTTTTTATCTTTTGGGTTTTATGTCTTGCTTTGAAAGGCTGAAGATAAAAATTTTAAAGTGATATGATAGCCATGTACGTTTTTGTGGTAGAAATATTTCCATTATGGACTCAATGCATTTTATCCAAATATAAATTATCTGGTTTATTTTTATCCAAACATAAATTATCTGATGTATATTAATTTATGTATTAAATTGTCTTCAAATCTATACAGAAAATACTCCTAAAGCATTATTACAATATGTGAAAATAGAGCTTATCATGAATTTAAAATTACAAATAACTGAGTTTCACTTTCATTTCTTTAAATAGTATGTATCTTATAAGATTGTTGTGAAGAGTAAATGAGATAACATCTGCAAATACTACTACTTACCATTTACTCAGTGTCTACCAAAGTTGTTCTCTTTGCTTTTCTTTACCTACTTCTCTTTTTCTTTTTGGTGAAATAAGACTCTAGACCAGTATTGCTTGAGTACTTACTGTGATTATTGAAATATCCTTTTTCTAACACCAATAAGGTAGCCAGTAGCTGCATTTCTTTTAGCATTTGAAATGTGGCTAATGCAACCAAGGAACTTTAATTTTACTTTAGTTTAAATCAAATTGTATGTGGCTACAGTTTTGGATATTGCAACATAAGATGTATGAATACTTTTTTGATATGTATAAAGTGAATGTAATTAATGTGTTGATTGATACTGAGGATACTGTTTATTCTAGGTTGAAAACATTAGCAGAAGAACTTATGCAGACACAGCAGATGCTTTTAAATAAGGAGGAGGCTGTTTTAGAGTTAGAGAAAAGAATTGAAGAATCTTCTGAGACTTGTGAGAAGAAGTCTGAGTGAGTAAAAGAGAAACAATTTGAAGGAAGAATGTTTAATTGTAATTTTACAAAAATATTTTAGTTACATGGCAGTGTGGACATAAAATTTCTGGAAACAGAAACTTTCATTTTAAGTATAAAGCTTTGTATAGTTAATTTCTAGGATTCTAGAAAAATGATTCTGTGGCTTTAAAAAATGTAGAGTCCTTGGGAAAAATAATTATGTGTTTTTGTAAATATAGCATCCTGATCATATGTCTCAATGTTTTAACACTTTGAACTATCTTTCAAAAATTAATTGTTAAAAGCTGTCTTTACTTCCCCACATCCATTTTCACGAGACCCATTGTGAATTTCCCTGTCAAGAAAGTGGCAGACCAATATTACCTATAAATTGGCTCTACTGTGTTAGAAGGGAGCAAATAGACTGATTAGAAAACAAATAAAAACCACTCAGGGATTAGTTGTGCTCTTTTGTCTTGCTTATTTCTGGATTTGTAAATGTCTTCCTAGGTCCACAGACTTTACTTGTGTTGGTATACTCTTCTTTTACTAACTTCATTATGCTTTCTACTGCTTAAAAATTTAAATTTTAATCTAAAATTCAAGTTTCTAATCTGCCTTTATTAATTACATCTACAACAGTGGTTGCTGGTGGGGTTTTTCTAATCCTGACTAGACTTTATAGATTTCTTGCTGTTATATTTCCACATATTCTTTATAAAGACTCTCAAGGAATTTATGATATATAGGATTTCTCTGGTTTATACCTGCACTTACTTTCTGCACAACTTTTCATATATTTTCCACTTACTTCATATCTCTGATTACATATCTCCCTCATCATAGTCAGCAGATGGACATCCACATCCCAGAAAAAAATTAGAAACATTGGGTGATATTTTTCTTCTTTTCTGAGATTAGAGTTCCAGACCCACCCAAATTTGTACTCGTTCTCCTTCCTTACTTCAATAGAGGAACTGTTCTTTGTCCTAAGTCTATTTCTTATGCCTGTTTTTTTTTTGTTTGTTTGTGTTTTTTTTGTATTTTATCATCTCTACTTTCTCAGATTTTATATAATTTATATATTATGTTCACCTTTCCTTCCCAACTGGGTCCTTGTGTTCACTTTTTGCATATACTTTAGTCTTGACTCATAAAAACAATCTCCATCTCCCTACCCACCCCAGATAATCCTTTTAAAATCTCCATATTTTTTTTCCAAGTATTATCTTTGCTTTCTGTTCAAACTCGTTCCAAGAGTAATTATGCTCACTCACTTCCTAAATTCCCACTTAGTTTTTAAAGTCTCGCTTTTGCCCTATTGCTATGGAAATGGGTATATCTAAGATCACAATGCATTGCTAGCTAAATTTAGAAACTATCTTACCTGACCTCTTCTTTTTTTTTGGAGATCTAAGCTCTTGCTCTGTCACCCAGGCTGGAGTGGACTTGACCTCTTAATAGTATCTGAATTTACTGACTTCATGTGTGTTTTTTTTTTTTTTTTTTTTTTTTTCCCCTTGGCCTTTGGAACTCAGGATGCCAGATCTAACTTCTCTCTTTCTGGCCACTCCTTTGCAAACTCATTTTCCTCCACTCAGTCAGTGCATTTTAGATTCATGGAAGGCATGGCCTTAGGCTCTCTCACTCCTCTCCCTGAACTCTTTCCCTAAGTGATTTCCTGAAGATGATCCATTTATTACTCTCTCTCTAGATTGATTTTCTGAACTCTGTGGCCATGTAATCAATTGCCTACTTGCCATGCCTCTTTGAACGTCTTAGAAGTATCTTAAATTCCCCATGTCTAAGGCTGAATTAAAAAATCTCCATACAACCCAACCAAACACAACCTAACCTAGTTCACTCTTAGTATTCTTTATTTCAGTGAATGGCGACATCATCTATTCTATTATGCCACATCAAATTTTAAGAGTGCTACTTTTCTCATTTATACTATAGCTGTTATTACAATTTGGTGTTAAATTTTTGTCTTGGTCAGTTTGGTCTGCTATAACAATATACCATAGACTAGGTGACTTAACAAAGAGCAGAACTGATTTATTGTAGTTCTGGAGGCTGTAAGTCTGAAATCAGGGTGCCAGCATGATTGGGTTCTTGGAGGACCGTCTTCCAGACTGCATACTGCTATCTTCTCATTGTAACCTCACATGGCAGAAGACGGTAAGAGCTCACTGGGATCTCTTTCATAAAGACACTAATCCCATTGATAAGGGCTCTACCTTCATGACTTAATTACCTTCCAAAAGCCGTCACCTCCTATTACCATTGGGTTAGGGATTTTTAATATCTGAATTTTGGCAGCAAGAAACATTCAGTCCATTGCAAAATCAAATGGGAATCAATGAGCCTTTTAAAGGCGAGAACAGGAGAACTTGAGTTACTCTAATCATTCCTTTACTAAATTTGCAAATTTTTAGTGTTGCATTAACAGAAGATTTTATTTGAATGTAAAATAAAACATCCCATTGCACATATAAAATTAAACAAAAGAATTATCTTTTGCTTTTCTGTTTTATGTATGAATCTCTTCACATGTTTGTAGATGACCAAGAGGTTCTACTTTTTATAATTTTGCAAAAGCACACGTTATAAATTACTCCTGTTTTAAAATGTAGTGGATATAAAGAAAGAAAATAAAAAGTGCTAACCCTCTCACTAGAATGTCTGTCTATAAGTTGTTGGAGGAGATGATCTTTAAGGACTCCCTAATCTGGAAGTTGTGAGATTCTTTGAATTTTTGGCATGTTTTCTTGACTCAAATCTTTGCCTCTGTGTTTATCTACATAATGGGTGTGTAATCCATGTTCCTCTACTTGTTTATGTTTATCAGGATATGAGAATGGATGTAAGAAAGGAGCCTTGAAGGGTAGTGGATACATGGAAAGTAATATTTCCTGAGTTTTTACTTTGTGCTACATACATTCAATGAGTTAACATATATATATGTTATAGATATGTTATATGTATATGAGTTAACATATATATGTTATATATGTATTTATATATCTGTTATATATTTGTTATATATATGAGTTAACATATATATATATGTAACTCATTGAATGTTATCTTTCCGTGCCTTTTGTATAGTAGCCTGTGTTTTACCTTCAGGTCTTTCAGAGTTTAGATAACTTACTTACAATCACTTACTTAGTAAATGGTAGAAAACACATGAGTTGCTGATTCCATAGCTCTGTCTTTTTTGATTATATTGTTTGCTTGATCTTATGATTTTAACAGCATTCTTTAGAGAATAAGTTAGCAGGAGTAAGTTTGCCAAGCTTTTCCGGGGGATAAGAACTGTTTAATCCAACTCTTATTAACCTTTGTTACCACTGAGTTTTTATTGTTAGAGTCAAGGCATAATCTTAAAAATGTTAAGTATATTTATATAACTAAAGAGTTACTGGTTAATTTTATTAATGCAGACATTGGTAGGGTTGAAGTTTGCCTTTGAATTATATGTTAACATATTTTGCTGAATACATAGTCTGAAAGGGATTCTAGGGCAAATGTTTGCATTTTAATTTCTTAATATTTCTTAAGCATTTCCTTTTATTGTGTACATGTGTATATATATCTACACATATATGTTTAAATTTGCATATATAATTAAAAGCAATTTTTATCTAGTTTTCACAATAAACTTACATTATCTTTACTTCTCAACACTTTGTTAGTTTCATATACTGTGTTATTTGAAAGTTAGAAAAGTAAAACTGCATTTCTTCCCAAATACCAAAAATACTCTATGTTAGATATTTGAATTCTTAAATAATTTTAAAATTAATGGAATTATATTGAATGTTTACTTAATAGAAATAACAGTATTTGTTGTATCAAAATGAGAATAAAATAAAATTTTTATAATTTGAGAGAGAGATCCAAGATGGCCGATTAGCAGCTGCTCAGGAATGTAGCTCCCAGTGAAAGTGCAGAGAGTGAGTGGTCGCCACACTTCCAGACAAATTTTTATTACCCACGCACCAGGAGATTCCCTGCGGAGGAGCCCCACGGGTTGCCAGTGTGACTCGTTTGGCCAGCAAGGCCGTTTTGCGGAAGCCCCGGCATGGCGGTTCTCAGTGTGGAGTGTGTGGGGCTGGGTGCCCTTTTGATTGGCGTTGGAGCTCCGGGAAGGCTCAGTCGCCCATTCAGCTGATTGAAGGGGGAACTGAAGTGGGGGAACCAGGCTGGGAGATTCCCGGGCAGAAAAGCACCATGAATCTCAATGCTGCTGTTTCAGCCGGTGCAGTGGGTCGCTGCAGGGGAAATTACATAGATTCTGGCACCTTTTTTAGTGGGGCCAATATTCAACATTCTTAAAGAAAAGAACTTTCAACCCAGAATTTCACATCCAGTCAAACTAAGTTTCTTAAGGGAAGGAAAAATAAAATTTTTTTACAAACAAGCAAGTACTCAGAGATTTCATTACCACCAGGCCTGCTTTACAAGAGCTTCTGAAAGAAGCACTACATATAGAAAGGAACAACCAGTATCAGCCATTCCAAAAATATACCAAAAGGTAAAGAGCATCACCATAATGAAGAATTTACATCAACTAATGGGCAAAACAGCCAGCTAGTATTAAAAGGCAGTATTAAACTCATATATATTAATATTAATCCTAATTTAAATGGACTAAATGCCCCAATCAAAAGACACAGACAGGCAAATAGGATAAAAAGCCAAAACCCATTGGTATGCTGCATCCAGACCCAGCTCACATGCAAGGATACATAAAGACTCAAAACAAAGGGATGGAGGATGATTTACCAACCAAATGGAGAGCAAAAAAAAAAAAAGAAAAAAGCAGGAGATGCAATTCTCGTCTCTGATAAAATAGACCTTAAAGCAACAAAGACCAAAAAAGACAAAGAAGGACATTACATAACGGTTAAAGGATCAACATAACAAGAGCTAACAATCCTAAATATATATGCACCCAATACAGGAGTACCCAGATACATAAGGCAAATTCTTAATGACTTACAAAGAGACTTAGACCCCCACACAATAATAGTGGGAGACTTTAATACTACATTGTCAATATTAGACAGATCAGCGAGACAGAAAATTAACAAGGATACCCAGGACTTGAATTCAGACCTGGACATTTACAGAACTCTCCACCCCAAATCCACAAAATACACATTTTTCTCAGTATCATATCACACCTATTCTGAAAGTGACCACATAATTGGAAGTAAATCATTCCTCAGCAATTGCACAGCATCTCAGAGGCTTAAATGAAATATTGGTTGGCTGCTTGTTTGTTATTTTCCTCCCTTACTCCTCTCCTGTCTCCGTTGTTAAACAGAATTATTGGCATAAAAGAGCTTTAATACACATCTTTAGACTGTATTCTAGCCTGGGCAATAGAGCAAGATTCCGTTCTCTCTCTCTCTTTCTCTTTTCTTTCATTCTCTTTTTTCTTTCTTTCTCTCTCTCTTTTCTTTCTTTCTAAAAAAAAAATATATATATATATATATATATATATAAAATTTGAATTAGATGTCTCTAAAACATCTAATGACAGTGAAAAAATAAATTACATGATAAATCATTTGATAGCTTTGGTTCCTATGAAGTGAAAAATAAACTTCAAGAATGGCTTTCATGTGATTTTAAATTCACACATTAACAAGAACAGAGTTCAAACTTATATAAGTAATGCAGGTCTTAGTTGAAATGCAGCTATTGCAGAATTTTATTTAAAAAATATAGAATGAAAGGAATAAAACCAACCACTTGAAATTTTTACAAAAAATGTATTAAATACATGGAATATGCTAAATTAAATACATTTAGTGTAGTTTGGTGTATTTAGTGTATTTAATAAATTCAAATTTTATATTGTATAATATACACTAAATATACTTTAATACAACACAAACTATTAGTCTATTATATACCTTCACTCATTACTTCTAAAGTCTGTTTATTCAAATGGAAATAATACCAATTGTTTCCTGATTTGTAGTCCTTGACTTTTGTATTAAAAAAAAAGTTATGGGAAAAAATGCCAAGTGTATGTCATTTATGACTCAGCAGCATAATGAGCTAGTTATGTTACTGTTGGTTTGAATGTTTGGTTTGATTTACAAAATGTAAATGATTATTTAATTTTGTATTATCTTAACCTGTTTTATACCACTATCACTTAGTATTTAAAAATACCTTATGTCTTATAAAATTGTAACTCTTAGAGCCATGCAGAATCTTAAGACATTGGTTTAGCTTCACTGCCTTTCAAATAATGTGACATCTGAAGTCTAGAAATTTTAAGAGACTTGCAAAATGTCACATCTAGCATCTGGTAAAGGTAAGACTTAAATAATCAAGAGTAGTTCTAGTTTTGAAATCCAGGAACCTTCCTTTTTCTCCTTTGGCTCAGAGTTTTTGAAATATGTGATTTTTAAAAAATGTGCTATGTAAATAAGGAGTTCGTTCAACAATATTGATTGTGCATCTACCAGTTGCTGTGAATGCAGTGAGAGGTAAGACACCTATGGTCACGTGGCTCATGAAGCTTATACTTTTGTGGAGGAGACCGATATATAATTACCAATTATGATAATTAGCATCAATTATACCCTTATATCGGGGTTCAGATAGGGTTCAGATACAAAAAATAACAGAGGAACAGCTACTTAAGAAAGATGGTCAGAGGTCTCCTAGGAGATGGGCAGAAGATATCCTGTATGTGAAGAGTACATGGAAAGAGTGTTCAGAGATAGGAAGTAGCATATACAAGGGTCCTGGAAGCTTCCATATTTTAAATTTATTTACCTCCTATACATCTTTGTACTAAATAATCATATATTTACCATAATTTCTACTTATTGAAATATGTATTGCTTGTTTGCTCATTGGTTTTATAAACATAACATAATTGTATAGTATGTTACATAGTGAGGCCAGCAATACTTTTTTTTCACTAATTATCGAACAAAAGGTACATGTTCAATAATTACTGCCAGGGTCCCTCCCACAGACCCCAGCTGCATGATGGATGAATGAATGTACTCAGACACAAATTTCCAGTGAGTGAGTGGACTTGGGGGTCGTGTGCCACTCATAGAGAGAGATTACAGCTACACCACCCTGACTAGTTGGCCCTCTCTGCATTTATTCAGTACAGATTTAATAACAGAGGCTCTAAGTCAACATACTTGTGGAGAAAGATTAAAGGCCAGGTTCTGGGTCCTAATGCAAACACCCTTAGAGGTTAATCTCCCTGATCTACCTTCCCTTTCCCCAGAGGGTTATCTGGGTCAATGGTTAGTTTTAGGACCACATGAGTAAACAGGTTACATGGATAAACTCCCGCACATATCCTAGCTATTTGCTTTTCTTATTAACTAAATGTAAAGGGGATTTAGGCTGCCTTTAGCCAAAACTTCTATGCAAAAACCTCTCAGCCTCCCATGGTTTGTGGTTATTCCTTAAAGCTATCGCTAATATTTTTTCTTTAATATTTTTGCCACCACCCTGAGTGAATTCCCACAATGTTCATGTATGAGTGATTATGTCATTATAGATAAGGGGTGAAATGGGATTAATTGAAAGAAATGAATTTTTCTAATTGATTTCATGATCAGACGTGTTGATTTAAAAATATTAGGACTAGAGGCATACACCCCCTGCAAGTCTCATTGTCCTTAAAAACCACCAAAAATCAAAACCAGGAAATTTACATTTTAATTTTATTCTTGGTATTACGATAGTGTCTCTGAGTGTCTGACTGCCAGTATGGTACAATACAGTAGAAATTTACAACTCCTGAAGGAGAATGAAAAGACTTTCCTCCAAAACAGTTTATTTAGGAGCCCAAGACATATGAGAGGATAAAAACCTCACCTCAGTTAGTATAATCACTATAGGACAGTTTGGAGGTACCTGAAAAAACTAAAAGTAGAGCTACCATGCTATCCAGCAATCTCACTGCTGGGTATATACCCAAAAGAAGGGAAATCAGTATATCAAAGAGGTATTTACACTCCCATGTTTATTGCAGCACTGTTCACAATAGTCAAGAGTTGGAAGCAACCTAAGTGTCCATCAACAGACAAAGGAAATGTGGTACATATACACAATGGACTATTCAGCCATTTAGAAAAGAATGAGATCCTCTCATTTTCTGCCATTTCCTTTCATTTTCAACAACATGGATGGCAGTGCAGATCATTATGTTAAGTGAAATAAGCCAGGCACAGAAAGACAAACTTTGTGTATTCTCATGTATTTGTGGGGAGCAAAAAGAATTAAAACATTTGAACTCCTGGAGGTAGAGAGTAGAAGGATGGTTACCAGCGGCTGGGAAGAGTAGTGGGAAGTGCGGGGCAAGGGTACAAAAAATAGAAAGAATAAGTGAGACCTAGTATTTGATAGCACAGCAGGGTAACGGTAGTCAATAATAATTTAATTATACATTTAAAAATAACTGAAAGAGTATAATAGGATAGTTTGTAACACAAAGGATAAATGCTTCAGGTGATGGATACCCCCTTTACCCTGATGTGATTATAACACATTGTATGCCTTTATCAAAATATCTCATGTACTTCATAAATATATATACCTATTATGTACCTACAAAAATTAAAAATTAAAAAATCCTCACCTCACCAAAGGAAGCATGATGTAGCAGCAGTGATATATATTTGTTAATTAAATTTTTTATTTTGAGATAATTATGAATGGACATTTAGTTATTAGAAATAATACAGAGAGATCCCGTGAACCGTATACTCAGTTTCCCTCAATAGTAGCATCTTGCAAAACCATAAATAATATCACAAGCCAGATACTCACATTGATACAGCTAAGATACAGAACATTTCCATCACTGCAAGGATCTCTCATGTTGGACTTTTATAGCCACACTTCCTTAAGTCCTTCTACCTCATTAGTAACCCCTAGAAACCATTAGTCTATTCCCCATTTCTGTAGTTTGTTTTTTCAAGAATGTTATATAAATGGAGTTATGTTGCATGTAACCTTTTGGCATTGGCTTTTTATACTCAGCATTAGAGATTCATCCAGCTACTTTCTTTCCTTTTTACTGTTGAGTAGTAGGTGTTCCATAGTATGTATATCTGTTTCTTAGGGTTGCTGTAATAAAATACTGCACCGTTGGTAGCTTAAAGCAACATGAATTTATACTCTCTCAGTTTTGAAGGGTAAAAGTTGTAATGAGGTGTTGACAGTGTTGGTTCCTTCTGAGAACTCTAAAGGAGAATCTGTTTCATGCCTGTCTCCTAGCTTCTGGTGATGGCTCACAATCCTTGACGTTCCTTGGTTTGTAGAACCTTTATTCTAGTATCTGCCTCTGTCTCCATATGGCCCTCTGCCTGTGTGTCTCTTCTCTGTATCCAAATTTTCCTCTTCTTATAGGGGCAATAGTCTTATTGATTAATGGCCTATCCTACTCCTGTATGACTTCATCTTAATTATATCTGCAACAGCCCTGTTTCCAAATAGGGTCACATTTTGAGGTTTCAGGCATTAGGACTTGAGCATATCTTTCTGGGAGACACAGTTCAATCCCTAACAGTATGGATATACCACACTTTGTCTAATCATTCACCCTTTGAAGGACATCTGGTTTGTTTCTAGTTTGGGGCTAGTACAAATAAAGGTACTATAAACGTTTATGCATAGGTTTTTATGTGAACATAAATTATAATTTCTCTGTGGTAACTGTCTAGGAGCACAGTTGCTAATTGTATGGTAATTGCATGTTTAGTTTAGTTTTGTGCTAGTATACATTTCCACCAGCAATGTGTAAGTGATCCAGTTTTTTTCTCATTCTTGCCAACATTTGGTGTTGTCACCTTTTCACTATATTTTATTTTAGCCATTCTAATAGTTATGTAGCAATATCTCTTTTTTTTTAAATGTACGTCTCCCTAATGAATGATGTTCTGGAACATCTTTTCAATGTGTTGGCTTGTCATTTGTATATCTTGTTTTAGTAAAATACCTGTTCACCTCTTTGCTCATTTTCTAATTGGATGTTTGGTTGTTTTGTTTTGTTTTTGTTTTTTTACTCTTGCACTCTCTATTTTCTAGACCTTTATATATTCTAGTTCTTTGACAGATATGTCATTTGTAAATAGTTTTCTCCCAGTCTGTCCCTTGTCGTTTCATCTTCTCGAGAGACAGGGTCTTTTTCATAGAGCAGAATTTTTTAATTTTAAAGAAGTCCATTTTAGGCAGGTCGGAAGGTAGTGGATAACTCAGTTGATTGTTCACAGTGAGTTATAGATTGAACTCCTTGTTTTACTCCTCCCCCTCTCACTACTGCACTTGACTAGTCTTACAAAAAAAGTCCATTTTATTTATTTTGACATTTGTGGTTGGTATTTGGTGTTAAGTCTAAGAAGTCTTTGCCTAGTCCTAGGTCTCAAAGTTTTTTTTTTTCCCTAAATGTTAAATAGTTTGAGATTTTACATTTAAATCTATGTTAACTCTTTTCTGCAGAGTCAGTACATTCTGTCTTCCTAGAAGCAGGGGGTCTTGTGATGTAGTTTTATAATCTGCCCAAAATGTCTCACAAAAGCAGACATAGTAATGAGGATACCACATGAAAACAACAACAATAAGAACAAAAAAATCCGACAGGCAGCATGTTCAACATTCTAGGTGACAGTGTCCCCATAACTCTCCCCCCATATTTGTGTGAGTGGCTGAATGATTAATAGCAACAAGACTAAAGGCAACTGTGTGGAGCAAGCAAAAGGAAAGGGAAAAAAGGCCTTAAGGTTATAAGAACTTGATCTTGGATGGTTCTAAGAGCACAAAAACCAATGAATAGTCATTTTTTAAAGAAAGTGTTCCTACTTGCATTGGAGGATTCCATGAGCAGATATTTAAATAATAATTAGAACTGGCAGGGGCTGTATTAGTTCTTTCTCACACTGCTAATAAAGACATACCCAAGACTGGGTAATTTATAAAGGACAGAGATTTTTTTTTTTTTTTTTTTGCGTCATAAATTTTATTCTCGATGCAGGACAGATTTCTTCCATCCCCAAATGAATCACATGCTGCCCTGGAAAGACCTAGGAAACTCTCCCACCATCTTCAGGGAAGTAGCGAGAAAGGCAGGTGCTGTGGCCTAGAAGGCTTTGAAATTTTTCAGCCTACTTTTCCTTACCTTCTCAACAGAGGATAGCTGTTTTCTATTATTCCTCTCATCCACTCATCCCTTTAAAAAACCCACAAAACCATCATTAGTAAACAAAACAAAACAAAAAAACACAAAACCCCTTCAAGTATTGGGGATTAGGAGTTCGGGCTGGGACTTGGGGTTATGAGTCACCAATGAAAGAGGAAGGAGAAGAGGAGGAGGAGCCATCACTGTTTCTGCTGCAGGGCTTCCTTCCTTGCCATATCCTGTAGCAACTGTGTTGACCTTGTCTGCTGGCAACTGCACGTATCAGACCACTGAGCCCAGAATGAAGCACTTTTTGACTGTTAAAATGTGAGGACATTTCTCAGGGTCTGTGACAGTGATGTCAGTTAGTTTGATGCTGAGATACCGATCCACAGAATGGGGAGTTCCGCAGATGCTCAGGTCATTCTTGAGTTTCACGACCACATCGTTGCCCACAAGGGACTTGAGAAAAGAATAGAAGAACATGGTGCTGGTGCCACGGGCTAGAGCAGGAAGAGGGCAGGGGTAAGGAAAGAGGTTTAATTGACTCACAGTGCTACATGGCTGGGGGAGACCTCACAATCATGATGGAAGGTGTAGGGGAAGCAAGACACATCTTACATGGCAGCAGCCAAGCAAGAGACCATGTGCAGGGGATCTCCCCCTTTGTAAAACCATCAGATCTCATGAGACTTATGTACTATCACGAGAACAGCACAGAAAAGACCCGCCACCATGATTCATTTACCTCCCAAGAGGACTCTCTCATGACACGTGGGAATTATGGGAGCTACAATTAGAGATTTAGGTGGGGGGCACAGCCAACTCATATCAGGGGCTATTCAGGTTCCCAGTGAGGATTAGAGAAAATGGATTGTTCTAGTTAGAGAATCGGTTATTAGTGATTTTAAAAGATTATACAAATGTTTTGAATCATTTGAAGATCCCATTTATTATCCAGGGTAAAATAACAGTAAGGCATAGAGATTGGAATCATCATGAGAAATCACTTGTTAAAGTAAAGCTATTTCTCTGAACTTTAGTATGCATATGACTTGAAATCTTTTTTCAAAAATTTAACTTTTAATGATAGTTTAATCTTTTCCTTTTAAATGAACATAAAATAGATATAGTGTCTATCAGGGTTTGTATTACTTTCATCTTGCTACTGTAGCAAATTGCCACAAATATAGTAGCTTTAAACAACACAGATTTATTGTCTTATAGTTCTGGAGGTCACAAGTCAGAAATGAGTTTTACTGGCCTAATACTATGGTTTTTGTAGGGCTGGTTTCTTCTGGACAGTGTAGGAGAGAATTTGCTTCCTTTGCCTTTTCCAGTTTCTGGACACTGTCCTCATTACTCTGCTCTTGGTCCCAGGTTGCACTGCCTTTTCTTTCACTGTTTCCATGGTCACATCACCTTTTGTGACATTGTTCATCTTGTCTCCTACTCGTAAGTATTCTACGATTACTCTAGGCTCATGTGGATAATCTAGGATAATCTGACATCTCAACATCCTTAACTTAATCATATCAGAAAAGTTTATTTGCCATGTAAGCTAACAAACACTACAGTTTCTGGGCATAAGGATATGGTTATCTTTTGGGAGTCATTATTCAGCTGACCATAGGTTTAAGGTAGAGTAAAATATATATTGTTTACTTCCATAAATAAATGTTGTTAAATTATATTCAGATGTTCAGTTAATATTTACTTGCTTTGTGCCTTGTCACTTCTGATTTCATTTTGCAAAGTTTATTTTTATTCTTGTAAATGTTTTTTTTAAATTTTTCCTGGTAGTCTTTATGAAATTTGTTTGTGTAAAATTACTATAACAATACTACTTTAGAGGATTATTATTTTGAAGAATACCTCCCTGTTGATTTTGCCCACATTTTTGGAATCATTCACCTTTTGAGACTGATAATCCAGATCTACATGAAAAAATATTTTTCCACTTTACCTTGTGTGTTTTAAATTATTTCTTGTATTGATGTCATTGTTGGAGTCTTTTTTTTTTTCTTGATAGCTAGGAGATGTAAAGAGGAAACCCTGTGGAAGATTTAAGTACATAGTGGGAGCAGTCTTTTTCAGGACGTGGTCCTTATAAATTCATGTTCACAAAAGTGATTTTTTAAAAAAATCAACTTTCTCTCGAGATTACTGAGAAATCAGAGATGCCATTTATTATTTAAAAGAAGTTACTAACTAATAAATAAACCAGCATGAATTTATCAAGAAATCTGTGTGGATTTAGAACGCGGCTCACAGATTGTTGAATGATAATGATGTAAATGCTGATTACCATTTATTGAATTCCCTGGAGAGGTCTGTCTTCTGAACATTACTACGTCTCTTACAAATATTCTTACTCATTAGTTTTACTTTTCTTAGACTTTGTTCTCTACTATTTGTTAGGACACTCAGCTGAAACTTGTTGCAATAAGGAGATTACCACTTTCTTTACAGCAGTCACTGAGGTTGCACCCTGCTCAATTAAATTAGAATTTAGTTTTCAAAATATTGATCAGCATCATATTTATAAATAAATCTCTGTTAGTGTGGGTTACTTCTGCCTGTGAATATTTATTCAGTTTATGTTGACCCTTATAGTTTCAATGTAAGAATGTTTTCTAATTTTGACATTTTCTCTAAAAATTAATCTGTTATCTCTTACAGATTAATAACTTACTTTCAGCAGTACATGGCACAGTCCCTTTTGGAAATTATTGTAATATTTACTGTGGGCTATTTCCAGAAGTGGCTACCACTACTACCTCTTTACCTGTGGCTTTAATGTGGATGAATTAGTTTGAAATTCCCATTGAAGGCAGTTTCCAAGCATTAAAAAGTCACAATAAGACAACCTGTGGCCTTGTACTCTACAGGAGGGTTGGGGAAGTCTACTGTCTTTATATTGGTGATGTTGGAAAGATTTGGGGACCTTCATTTTGCTGATTCTCCCAGTTACATCTTAGCCCTTAGTCCTTGTCATAGTAGCTTCCCCTGCCTCCAGACATACATATCTCACAACATATACACAAGCTTGGTGTCCAGCCTGTCACCTTGATTTGATTTATTTTACCCTAGGCACAGATCTGACCCTAGCTATATTGCCTTTGATACTTAAAGTAAATTTAAGATTCTACTTCTGTCAGTTTAATTTATTCTAGGCCCTATACTTCTTGATCTAAGTGTCTGCTCTGTCAGGTATATGGTTTAGCTAAAATAAAGTGAATGCCATAGATCATAATATATTTGAAAGCATCTTGAATTTGGATTTGACTCTAAACACTTTCTTCTATTTTGTTAATGCTAGTGTTTAATAAATACTGTGATGACTTAAAATCTGTTTAGTTTTATATTTTTTTATGATTCTAATGGGCTCTTACAAAAATGAAATCAAAGAAAAGAAAAGCATAATTTACGTATATGAGATTTCCTTAATGTCTTCTTAATGAAGTTGAAATCATTTATATTTAATTTATTCTCTTTTAGTATTGTGCTTCTGCTAAGCCAAAAACAGACACTTGAAGAACTGAAACAGTCAGTCCAGCAGCTGAGATGCACTGAAGCAAAATTTTCAGCACAGAAGGAATTACTAGAGCAAAAAGTGCAAGAAAATGATGGGAAAGAACCACCTCCAGTAGTCAATTATGAAGAAGATGCACGATCAGTTACATCTATGGTAAGCTAAAGAATAATCCAATGAGCAACTTAGAAGAGTAGTGTCTAGGTAATAAGTGAATAGAAAAATTATTCCAGTTTGCTATAACAAATTATTACTCTTGTTAACATGCAGGTCCTATTAAACTTGTTTGTAAATGCGAAATAGACTTGTCAGTCACCTCAGGTCACCTGGAGAGCACTTTCAGGAACCACCTGTAGAGTCAGAGGAAAAAGTTCTTCTCTTGCCTTCAAAACTGAAAGGAAAGACTGCAGTTATTTTTATTCCTGGGAGACAGCAGGAAGGTAGGGTCTTACTCTTTTTTTTTTTTTTTTTTGAGACGGAGTCTCACTCTGTCACCCAGGCTGTAGTCACTGGTGCATCTTGGCTCACTGCAACCTCCGCCTCCTAGGTTCAAGCAATTCTCCTGCCTCAGCCTCCCGAGCAGCTGAGACTGCAGGCGCCAGCCACCATGCCTGGCTAATTTTTGTATTTTTAGTAGCGATGGGGTTTCACCATATTGGCCAGGCTGGTCTCTAACTCCTGACCTCGTGATCCGCTCGTCTTGGCCTCCCAAAGTGCTGGGATTATAGGCGTGAGCCGCTGCACCCTTCTGGTAGGGTCTTATTCTTAAGAGAGAAGTAAACAATAAGAGGAAAGCTGTTTATTAATTTTTTTCTTCTTCAGAAAAATAGAATCCTATATATCTGAGATTGCTGGTATATTTGTTTTTAAAATACAAAATAGTGATTTAGTTTGAAAAGTTTGTTTCTGCTCATAAATGTGATCCTTAAACTATAACAAATACATTTAGATTCACCAACTTGAAATTCACCTTAATTTCATAGTTCAAGACCATGCTTCATGATCTTAGTTAATGGCAATGTTACCTAAAATAATGACTCTTCAGTGGTGAATGCTTTTGTGGAAGAGTGCTTTAAGGAACTGTACCATTGAAATGTGCCATGCATTGAGTATTCTTATAAAGATTCCAAATGATCAAATATATAATCAGGGTTGGGGTTGTATAGTCAAGTTCTTAGATGTATTGATGTTTATTTTGGCTCTATAATTCAGTGAGAGTTAAAGTTCATTGTTACGGTTTGAGTGTTTGTTCTCTCCAAAACTTATGTGGAATGCCATTGTTTGTTAGAGTGTTAAGAGGTGGTACCTTTGAGAGGTGATTACGTCAGGAGGGCTTCACCCTATGGGTGTGATTAATGTCTTTATAGAAGAGTGAGGAGTGAGTTTGGCTTGCCTTTACCTCTTTGCTCCCCCCTGCCCTCCGCCATTTTAGATTTACAAATTTTTTAGATTTACAAAAATCTAAAACATGTATAGACAGACATAAATCATCTTCATCAGGACAGATCATCCCTCCAATGCTCTTTTTTCACATGAATCTGCCCAAAATACAAAGGAGAAAATGATTAATTTTAAGTATTGCACAGCAATTCACTATTGTCTGTGGGTAAGTCTATTTCATTTATTCACTCAGACAGTCTTTATTGAGTACCTACTATGTGCCAAGCACATTTCTAGGTGCATGGAATACATTAGTAAATAAAACTAACAGACATTCTCATCTTTTGGAGGTTATAGTCTGTGATGAATGGCAGTTAATAAATAAATTATATATAATGTTGGAAAATAAGTGGCAAGGAGTAAAAACAGAGCAGGGTGAGAGGTTGGGACCCAATTTTAAATACAAGTCAGGATTAGCATCATTCAAAGGGTGACATTTGAAGAAAGACTTGAAACAGGGAGCTAATAAACTACTTCAATTTTGGGGGAAAGAGCATTCCAACCAGAGGGTGCATCTGTTACAAAGAGTGTAAAACAGGTGCATGTCTGGACTGTTCAAGGTTTAGCAAGAAGGTCTAAGTAGAAGGAAATGTGGAAGTATGGGGGATAAGGTTAGAAAAGTAATGGAGAACAGATCTCGGGGCCTTGGATTATGAATTTTCTCTGAATGAAATAGGGAGCCATTGGGTAGGAGGGTTATAACAGAGGAATGATACGCCCTGACTTTCGATTTAAATTGGATAGCTATGGCAACCGTGTTGAGAATAACCTTAATTGGGGAGTGATGATGGAAAAATTAGACAATTGCAGTAATTTATGTGATAGAAACGACAGCTTGAGCAGGGGTGGCAAGATAGCACTGTTAGTCAGAAGTGTAGTTCCTGCATATATTGTGAAGCTTGAGGCCGTGAGATTTTCTGTGGATGTGGAGTATGAGAGAGAGGAGTCTAGAATGACAGATGGTGTTTAAAACCATTTGACTATAAGAGGTCATCAAGTGAGAAAGAATAGAGAAGAAAAGAGAAACAAAGATTGAAGTCAAGTTAAGAGGTCTAGGAGAAGAGGAATCCGTAGAAGAGACTAAGAAGGAGAAACCAGTGAAAGAGAAAATGAAGATAATCTGGTGTCCTGAAAGTCAAGTGAGGAAAGTATTTCAAAGCAGAGAGTCATCCATTGTATTTAATGTTGTTGATGGGTGCAGTAAGGTGAGAACTGATTGTTGAGCATTGGAGTTAGCAATACAGAGATCACTGGTTAGTAGTTTTAATGAAATGGTGGGGATAAATCACTGATTAGGGTGAGCCTAAGAGAAAGAAAAGAGAATAATTGTCTATGGTGAGCATAGACATATTTTTCATGGACTTATGCAGCAAAGGCATATTAAAAATAAGGCAGTGAATTTGGGAACATTAGGGTATTTATTTTAAGAGGAGGAAAAATTATTATATCTGAATGTTAAAGGTACAGTCCAATAGAAAGGGGAAAACTAATCATTTTGAGAAGAAATGAGGCAGTTAGAAAAAAACTAGAGACAAGGTATTGCTCTGTCTCCCAGGTTGGAGTACAGCGGCACGAGCATAGCTCACTGCATCCTCAAAATCCTGGGCTTCAAGCGATCCTTCTGTCTCAGCCTCATGAATAGCTAGGACTTAAGGTGCAAGCCACCATGCCTAACTAATTTTTATTTTTTAATTTTTGTGGAGATGGTGTCTTGCTATGTTGCCCAGTCTGGTCTTGAACTTCTGGCTTCAAGTGATGCTGCTGCCTCAGCCATCCAGAGTTCCGGGATTATGGGCATGATTCACCATGCCTGGCCCAGAATAAATGTCTTAATAAGTGAGAGAAGATAGGATCTAGTATCCACATGGATTGGCTTTAATATTGGCACAATAATTGGCAAACAGGATGGTAATTCCTAATATGTGGTTGGGGATTTTGTGAATGTCCTCTTCTGATTGCTTTGTGTTCTCAGTGAAGTAGAATCAAGATCAAGGTCACTGGATGAGAGTGAAGATGAGGGAAGAGGGTACTGGATGTTTGAAGAAGGTGGGAAATCATCTGGGAGAATGGAGAATGAATGGAACTAGGGCAATGCGGTGTGATTGCTGAGTGTTAGTAATGGTTCACCTAAGATTGTGGTTCTGCACAGTACAACCAAGAATATATGGTGGACTATGTAGTACTTGGATCATGAGTTTAAGGTGGGACTTGTCAGCGTGGTTGTACTTTTTCTATCAAGTGTGTTCATCCATCTTGGCATGATGCAGAGTGGGCAGAGAGTTGGATTTCTTTAAAGTTATGGTTATGCTAGACAAGTATGATGAATTAAGTAAGAGAGAGGAAGAGGAGGGAAGATGCATGTAAGAAAGTGATTGTAATGATTAAAGAATTAAAGCTGTATAATAGACAGAGAGGCCATCACAAGAGGAATGGTGGTTAAAAAATATGGTGGGAGCATTCATGGGAGCCCCAGAGTGATCAAAAGAAAAATTATATGCATTGAAGTATAGAACCTTGGAAGAAAATGCTTATCTTCCTGATGTCAGCTTGGAATGTAAGGAAAAGTGCTTTGAGGAGATAGGTTGTTAAATCAGGTGATGATGGCATAATAGGTTAGATAATCAAATCTTACAATTTTGGAATTTCCTCTGGCCAGTGACAGTAAGCAGAATCAGTGAAACATCTTCAATGGCACACCTGTAAGGGAATATAGTAAATAATAATTGCTTTGTGTCTACCACAACAATAAATCCCTGCCATTTTGTAAAACTTAATATTATTAAACAAATAATAATTTTGATAGGCTGGGTGTGGTGGCTCACACTTGTAATCCCAGCACTTTGAGAGACTGAGGTGGGTTTACTGCTTGAGCTCAGGAGTTTGAGACCAGCCTGGGCAACATGGGGAAATCTTGTCTCTACATTTATATAAAAATTAACTGGAAGCCGGGCGTGGTGGCTCATGCCTATAATCCAAGCACTTTGGAGGCCATGGCGGGCAAATCACCTGAGGTCGGGAGTTCAAGACCAGCCTGACCAACAAAGTGAAACCCCATCTTTTAAAAAAAAAAAAATTAGCTGGATATGCTGGCACGTGCCTGTAGTCCTAGCTACTCAGGAGGCCGAGGTGGGAGGATTGCCTATGCTGTGTAGTTTGAGGCTGCAGTGCACCATGATTGTGCCACTGCACCCCAGCCTGGTTGATTGAGTGAGACCCAGTCTCAAAATAAAATAAAAATAATTTTGATCTACTAGTAACCTTTACAAACCGTAAATCACAGTGTTACCTTATTTGCAGAGATTCACTCTACTTCTCTGAACTTAAGAGTACTTTCTAACACTTAAGATAACTTTGGAAAGATTAGTCTTTTCTGTTATGCCATCAAGCCTATAGACTACTGGAGGGGGAATAAATTCATTTGAACTTTGGCAGTACTCTATTAAAGAGGGAAAAATGAGCTATAAGAATACACATCTTTTTCCTGTACATAGTTTTTGTGGTAAAGAAAAAAAAAGAATACACATCTTTAGAGCATTTAGAGAAAGTATCTTTGAGGCCATTATAATTACAAAAGGAAAAGTGCAGTGATAATTTATGGAAGGTTTTCCTAGCAGTGTCAGTCATATTTATTCTGCTAAGCTGGCAGTAGTACTAGTCTGAGTTTTGTTGTATTGATTTGATTCATTAGATTAGATAACTTCTTTATTTTCTCTGTGTATGTCCCATTAGTTTGTGGGATGTTAAGAAGTGTTCCATGGGGAAGTGAGTTGCAGAATTTGAGTCATGTTGGGTGAAGCCAAAAGAAACATTAATATTGTCTGCAGGAACTTTCTAATCCTTGAGTATTAAATGTCCAAGAAGGGAAATAGTATATGGAATGCACTGTATCTGAAAATATTGCCCCAGTTCCCTTTCAGGGAGCCTTCTGAGGGGTCTGTAGTATAATGCAGCAGACTTTGGGAAATGCTGAGTTAGAAGATAAATTCTTTCCTGTTGAATTGGGATAATGAGAGATTAAACGTCTAATAATTCTGAAGGCATTTTGAATTGCTTATGTGTTCTGTGAACTTAAGGATTATTTTATATGCTATTTCAATTCTGACTCTTTGGGGTAGAAGAATCTGCCTTCTGGGGTAAATTAGGAGGGTAAACTCTGTTGACTGCTTTTGGATAGTGATGAGAATATCAGAATTTTCTAATAACCAAGTAAACATCTACTGCTGACTTTCTTATTATATTTATTTATTAAGAGACATGTTCTTCATTCTTTTTTTAAGCTATCTAGTTCTAAGAACATAATAAATTTTCAATCAGTATATGCTGAATTGGAGAATTGGACTTTGTTTTCATTACAGAATAATCTGGTTATTTTACTTTATGACAACATATGCTTTGGACCAAACATATAATAATTTTTGTTGAAAGAATCTTCCTTATAGGTCAAATATGTCTAGAATTGATGGCACCATAAAATGAATTTCTACTTTATAAATAGAATTAGCTATTCTATATGATAATTGCCTTTGTTGTTTCTGAAATCGCACATTTTGTTCAAACTCTTGCTAGACCAACATACAACATAGATTTTCTTCTCTGCACATCTCACTTAGTTTCGCTTAATTGAGCAGCAATATCAGTAAAATATATTTTGTTACGTTTTCAACCAACAGCACATCTAATTTGTTGGCTAAAAATTATCAGGCCAGGCGCAGTGGTTCACGTCTGTAATCCCAGCACTTTGGAGGCCGAGGCCAGCAGATCACTTGAGGTTAGGAGTTTGAGACCAGCCTGGCCAACATGGTGAAACCCTTTCTCTACTAAAAATACAAAGATTAACCAGACATGGTAGCAGGCACCTATAATGTCAACTACTCAGGAGGCCGACGCAGGAGAATCGCTTGAACCTGAGAGGAGGAGGTTGCAGTGAGCCAAGGTCATACCACTGCAGAAAAAAAAAATAGTCTGTCATTATGACTTAATAGTAATCCATTTTATAATATTGTTATTGTCTGACATTTCAATTTTATGCTTAGAACACTAAAACTGGGTTGAAATAAATTGGGACATCATTGGCAATATCACTGAAATTGTATCTGCTTTTATCATCAGGTACATTTTTTCCTCTAAATATCTAAGAATAATGTTAATTCCAAGACTTACCAAATGATAATACACTGGAAAAGGTACTAGACTGAGATAAGGAGACCTGAGTTGAGCTTTGTCTCTGCTGTGTGATCAGGTTTCCTTAACCTTTCTGAATTTTCTTTTCCATAGAGGAAGGAAATGAATATATACCTTTTTTGCCTTACAGGATTTTCTGTGACACTGAAATGAGATAATATGTATAAACATTTTTTGTGTCTTATAAAATCCTGTAGAAAAACATATCAGATTCTGTTTCAGTTTTTCTAAAAATTTGTACCTTATTTTACAGGTAAATTAATTGAAATTCACTGAGTTCTTAAGTATGAATTGTAGATTTTCTGTAGGATTATTTTATATATTTCTTATTTGTAAAGGAAAAACCTTAATTTGTTTAGATGGGTAGTACATGCATATGTACCTGGATCTACGTGTCCTTTCTTAATGTCCCAGTTTTCTTCCTTAGAGGTAATCTTCCAGAAGTGTTGTATGCAAATAAAAACACAGGTGTAAACGTAATGCCTCCTGTTCTTTTTACACAAGTGTAGAGCATACAACAGTATTGTTCTGTATCTTGCTTTTTTACTTAATGCATGTTAGATATCAATTTATAATAGTGGATGTACAGTTACTCCAGTTTTTTTCATTTATTCATTCAACAAGAAAATATTTATTTAATGTCAGGTATCAGGTATCATTTTAGGTTTTGGGATACAGTAGTGAACAAAATAGAATTTTTTTTCCCCCACTCTTATGGCCTTTTACTCTAATTGGAGGAGACAGTTAATAAACAAACAAGTAAATACTAAGTATGTCAGGTGGTGGTAAATTCTTTTGAAAAAAAGACAGCAAGATTGGGCACAATAGGGCAATGAGTGCTGGGAGGTATTTTTATACATAGAGTGGTTAAGGAAGGATTCCTTGGCAAAGGAGCATTTGTGCAGATATCTGGAAGAATTAAGAGAGCAAATGAGACTTCTTGTGGTGAGAATATTTTAGGCAGTGGGAAGAGCAGATGGAAAGAGGAACCAAAACGAAGCCAGTGTGGCTGAAGAGAGATAAAGTAATAGGAGATTTGGTCTGAGAAGTAATGGGCATTTAGATCATAAAGTCATGCAGACCCGAGTGAGACTTCAGTGCTGACTCATAGAGAAATTAGTCATTGAGCATTCTGAGTGAAGGAATGACATTTTTACATGGTTTTCAATATTTTATTGTAAGGACATCTTCAGTGAAAATCCTTATACTATTATGTATATATATGAAGTTCATGTGTAAGATACATTTTAGGTTTTGTTCAGTTTATATAGGTTTAGATTTTGCTGTCAAAATAGTTGAAATGTTTCTGAACCTGAGAGCAATGTCAGTTATATATATTAATTATAACATTAATACTTCAGTTTTGTAGATTAGTAAATTTTTGCTTCCAGCTTTTCTGTAGCATGAATTTTACTGTGTTGAACTTCAGTGTCTTAATAAACCATTACTGTTATTAAATTCTTCTGTGAATTTGATACCTAAAGCATAGTTACAGGTGTATGTTATACTGTATATAAGTTTGATACGTAAATTTTGAACTTATAAAACAGACAAGCTAGGAAACAATTATGATTATAATCATTTTCCAAATGATTCAGGTCAAGATTCCATTCAATAGCCATTTTTCTTTGGCTCATATAAATGAAGTCATTTCACATCACGTTAGCCAATGGATGTTGCCAGAAACACACTTTTTCATTAGGCCACAGTATCTTCAGTAACAGGAGAGAAAAAACAATGCTTATACTTTCAAAGTGTTTTTTAGCTTATATTTTAACTGTTATCTGTGTTCATATTCAAATGAAGTGGATATATAGGCCAAAATGAAGTAAATAAAAATTAGCTTTTCCATTTGGTTTTGGAAAGTGTGTGTGTGTGTGTGTGTGTGTGTGTGTGTGTGTGTGTGTGTGTGTATAGAGAGAGAGAGAGAGAGAGAGAGAGAGTTCAAATTTGTCTTTTTAATTATGGATTTCTTAATTTCTTAGCATAAACTAACTGGCCAGGGGGTGAACTAGCCCTAGAAGGATATAATAAAAGGAGAGAGAAGATAAAGTTAGGTAAGAATTAAATATCTACTATGATTAATGCAAATAAAAAATAATTCCTCAGATTATTCAGTCACTTGGGATTCAACAGTTCTTGGTGAGTACTTACTATAGGAATATTATGTAATGGGGTTTTGTGGGAAAGGTGGATCAAAGAGATTTAGAAGCTGTTACAGGATTTGATCAGAGAGATGTAGCACAAGTAGTTGATTTAGCAATCAATTGAAAGTTGGCTGAATTTTGACTTGTATGTATTTATACATTAAAAAATATTTTAAGCATGTAGGTGTTTAGCAATACCTATATATATATATTCAGTAAATGTTTATAGATGAATAGGTACAGAATTTCAAAAGCAAGTTAAAATTGATAACAATTTTAAAATGGTTTAAATGTTAAAATTGTTTTTATAAAATATTTCCCACTTTATTACTAAGTAATTGTGGCAATGATATTCTAACAGGGTGACAAAATCTGGAGTAGTTACAGAGATAATGACGAATGAGTGGTTGTGATAGAATCGTTGCTCTAGGGGAGAGCCCCAGCTGCAGAGCCAGACTTCTCAGGTTTGAATCCTTGCCCCACCACTTAAATCAGCGCAGGGTGTAAGACAAGTTATGGGACTTTTTCTGTCCTCATTTCCCAATGTGTACAATGAGATTACAGTGTTACCTACCCTTGGATTTGTTGCAGGAATAGTTAAGTTTATATATTTAAAGCATGTAGAATGGTGCTTGTCACTTAGTAAATTAGTATTGTCTAATATTTTATTGTTTGATTAAACATCACAGAAACAATAATAAGTTAATGTGTGTGCTTGCTTTTTTGTTGGTCTTTTTTCCCTATTCTTATATTATTTTTCTTTAAGCATAAATCCTTTCTTGTAAAAATGCAAACTCTTAATTTTTAGATGATAGGTAAGCATGTTTAGGATCTACTGTTCTCTGTACTTGAAATATTGTTGTCCTTTAGCCACAATAGATTGGAAAACATTTATTTAAAAACTGTCATGTAATTAACTTATGACTTAGGCATTGCCTTTATAATAGCCGTTTTATGACATTATTAGAGTTGATCAGCTAATTTTTCAAATAACATTTTTAGTGTTATTAGTTTAACTATTAGATGTCTGCTTTTTTCCTTTCTCATACATTATTAAAATTTGTGTTTAAATTTTTACATGATGCAATTTTTATAAAAATAGCACATAATCCCATAATGGATCATGGCCTCCAGCTCTGTCTAGTTGCTGCAAAGGACATTATTTCATTATTTTTTAAGACTGAATAGTATTCCATATTGTATATATACCACATTTCCTTTATCCAGTCAACTATTGGTAGATATTTAGGTTGATTCCATGACTTTACTATTGTGAACACTACTACAGTAAACACATGAGTACAGGTGTCTTTTTGATAAAATGATTTTTTTTTTCTTTTGGTTAGTTATCCAGTAGTGGGATTACTGGGTCAAATAGTGGTAGTTCTATTTTTAGTTCTTTGAAAAATCTCCATATTGTTTTTCATGGAAGTTTAACTAATTTACATCCACACTGACAGTGCATAACATTTTCTTTTCACCACATCCACACTAACATCTGTTGTTTTTTGACTTTTTCAAAATAGCCATTCTGACTGGTGTAAAATGATATCTCATTGTGGTTTTAATTTGCATTTCTCTGATGATTAGTGATGTTGAGCTTTTTTTCGTATGTTTTCTGGCTATGTGTATGTCTTCTTTTGAGAAATGCGTGTTCGTGTCCTTTGCCCGCTTTTTAATGGGGTTGTTCGTTTTTGTTTCTTATTGTGTTGTTTCATTTCCCCTCTAGATTCTGAATATTAGCACTCTCTCAGAGTCATAACTTGCAAATATTTTCTCCCATTCTGTAGATTGTGTGTTTGCTCTGTTGATTATTTATTTTGATGAGTAAAACCTTTTTAGTTTAATTGAGTCCCATTTATCTATGTTGGTTTTTGTTGCATTGGCTTTTGGGGTTGTCGTAAATTCTTGGTTTAGGCCAATGTCTGGAAGAGTGTTTCTTAGGTTTTCTTCTGGAATTTTTATAGTCTCAGGTTTACATTTAAGTCTTGTATCCATCTCAAGTTAACTTTTGTGTATGGTGAGTGATAGTGGTCTAGTTTTATTCTTTTGCATATGGCTAGTGAATTTTCCCAGCACCATTTATTGAATAGGGGAGCCTTTCCTCATTGTTTATTTTTGTCAATTTTGTCAAAGGTCAGTTGGTTGTAGGTATATGACTTTATTTCTGAGTTCTCTATTCTGCTTCATTGATCCGTGTCTATATTTGTACAAGTAGCATGCAGTTTTAGTTATGATATGGTTTGACTGTGTCCCCACCCAAATCTCATCTTGAATTGTAGCTCTCGTAATTCCCATATGTTGTGGCAGGTACCCAGTTGGAGATAATCGAATCACATGGGCAGTTTCCTCCATTCTGTTCTCGTGGTAGTGAGTAACTCTCACAGGATCTGATGGTTTTATAAGGGGTTTCCTCTTTTGCTTGGCTCTCATTTTCTCATCTGCTGCCATGTAAAAAGTACCTTTTACCTTCTGCCTTCCATCATGATTGTGAGGCCTCCTCAGCCACGTGGAACTGTGAGTAAAGCCCCTTTTCTTTATAAATTACCCATTCTTGGGTATTTCTTTATCAGCAGTGTGAAAGTGAACTAATACAAATTACTGTAGCCTTGTAGTATAAAGTCAGGTAATGTGATGCCTCCAGATTTGTTCTTTTTACTTAGGATTAAACAACAAATTTCTTTAAATGACCTACCTAAAGGGTTTACCTTATCTTGCCCCTACCATTGACTTTTTTTTTCTTTTTTCTTGAGACAAATTTTTCACTCTGTCACCCAGGCTGGAGTGCAGTGGCATGATCTTGGCTCACTGCAACCTCTGTCTCCCAAGTTCAAGAGATTCTCATGCCTCAGTCTCGGAGTAGCTGGGATTACAGGCGCCTACCACCACACCTGGCTAATTTTCGTATTTTTAGTAGAGATGGGGTTTCACCATGTTGGCCAGGCTGGTTTCTAACTCCTGAACTTAGGTGATCCACCTGCCTCAACCTCCCAAAGTGCTAAGATTGATTACAGGCGTGAGCCACTGCACCTGGCCCTATGGACTCTTACTGATCTGAATGGATACTGGTTATAACCACAGACATGACACTCTGAAAGAAGAGCAAAACAAGAAAGGAAGATATAGGGATTGAAGTCCTGGGAGAAAAATTTTGGGAGTTTTACCTGGGCTGGTTGTATACTCAGTTTTGAACAAGTATAGTTGGAGTAAGTAGCTATCAAGTGTGGTCTGAAATCTTACATGTGAAGAAATTCTGACTGGTAAGTTCCAAGTTACACATGGTAGAATGAGTTGCTGAAGTTGAGCATTGATGAGTATTTTTGGAGATGAAGCCATCCAAGGAGCTTTGCGGTCTTGGATATAAGAATCATTTACGATAATGTTGGGGTTGAGCTGGAAAGAAAATAATCTTAGGCTACTTGCCAAATACCTGAGTAAATGAAAGGGAGTGTCTGAGAGGTAGAGAGAGTATTGAGAATGTAAATGTCCACAAATGGTTTCATTTATGCTATTATTATAACTCCTACATCTCTTATAATTATTTACTATATAAACTTTTACTGCTTAACACAGTACCCGGTGAAGAGTAGGTGTTCAATAAATTTTTCTTGAACGTGCTTGATGTTGCAAAATGAAACCATCAGCATTTAGGTTGTAGTTTTTAGTTAAATGTGTGACATTCTCTCTGCATATTCCTTGTGTATAAATGGCAAAAAAGGACTCATTTCCACATTGCTTGTTTTTGTCAGGTTTGTCAAAGATCAGATGGTTGTAGATGTGTTGTGTTGCCTCGGAGGCCTCTGTTCTGTTCCATTGGTCTATATCTCTGTTTTGGTACCAGTACCATGCTGTTTTGATTACTGTAGCTTTGTAGTATAGTTTGAAGTCCGGTAGTGTGATGCCTCCAGCTTTGTTCTTTTTGCTTACAATTAACTTGGCTATGCAGGCTCTCTTTTGGTTCCATATGAAGTTTAAGATGGTTTTTTCCAGTTCTGTGAAGAAGGTCATTGGTAGCTTGATAGGGATAGCGTTGAATCTCTAAATTACTTTGGGCAGTATGGTCATTTTCACGATATTGATTCTTCCTAGCCATGAACATGGAATGTTTCTCCATCTGTTTGTGTCCTCTCTTATTTCCTTGAGCAGTGGTTTGTAGTTCTCCTTGAAGAGGTCCTTTACATTCCTTGTTAGTTGTATTCCTAGGTATTTTATTCTCTTTGTAGCGATTGTGAATGGCAGTTGGTTCTTGATTTGGCTGTCTTTAAGTCTGTTATTGGTGTATAGGAATGCTTGTGATTTTTGCACATTGATTTTGTATCCTGAGACTTTGCTGAAGTTGCTTATCAGTTTCAGGAGATTTTGGGCTGAGACAATGGGGTCTTCTAGATATACAATCATGTCGTCTGCAAATAGAGACAATTTGACTTCCTCCTTTCCTATTTGAATACCCTTTATTTCTTTTTCTTGCCTGATTGCTCTGGCTAGAACTTCCAGTACTATATAGAATAGGAGTGGTGAGAGAGGACATCCTTGTCTAGTGCCAGATTTCAAAGGGAATGCTTCCAGTTTTTGCCCATTCAGTATAATAAATGGTATTGGGAAAACTGGCTAGTCATGTGCAGAAAGCAGAAGCTGGACCCCTTCCTGACACCTTACACTAAAATTAACTCCAGATGGATTAAAGACTTAAACATAAGACCTAACACCATAAAAACCTTAGAAGAAAATCTAGGCAAAACCATTCAGGACATAGGCGTAGGCAAGGACTTCATGACCAAAACACCAAAAGCACTGGCAACAAAAGCCAAAATAGACAAATGGGACCTAATCAAACTCCACAGCTTCTGCATGGCAAAAGAAACAGTCATTAGAGTGAATCGGCAACCAACAGAATGGGAAAAAATTTTTGCAGTCTACCCATCTGACAAAGGGCTAATATCCAGAATCTACAAAGAACTGAAACACATTTACAAGAAAAAAACAAACAAGCCCATTCAAAAGTGGGCGAAGGATATGAACAGACACTTTACAAAAGAAGACATACATGAAGCCAACAAACATATGAAAAAATGCTCATCATCACTGGTCATTAGAGAAATGCAAATCAAAACTACATTGAGATACCATCTCACGCCAGTTAGAATGGCGATCATTAAAAAATCTGGAGACAACAGATGCTGGAGAAGATGTAGAGAAATAGGAACGCTTTTACACTGTTGGTGGGAGTGTAAATTGGTTCAACCATTGTGGAAGACAGTGTGGCGATTCCTCAAGGACCTAGAAATAGAAATTCTATTTGATCCAGCAATCCCATTACTGGGTATATATCCAAAGGACTATAAATCGTTCTACTATAAGGACACATGCACACGAATGTTCATTGCAGCACAGTTTACAATAGCAAAGACCTGGAACCAACCCAAATGCCCATCAATGATAGACTGGACAGGGAAAATGTGGCACATATACACCATGGAATATTATGCAGCCATCAAAAACGATGAGTTTGTGTCCTTTGTAGGAACATGGATGAACCTGGAAACCATCATTCTCAGCAAACTGACACAAGAACAGAAAATCAAACACCACATATTCTCACTTATAGGTGGGTGTTGAACAATGAGAACACATGGACATGGAGGGGGAGCATCACACACTGGCGTCTGTCAGGGGGAAAAAGGGGAGGGATAGTGGGGGGGTGGGGAGTTGGGGGAGAGAGAACATGGGGAGAAATGCCAGATATAGGTGACGGGGGAGGAAGGCAGGAAATCACACTGCCATGTGTGTACCTATGCAACAATCTTGCATGTTCTTCACTTGTACCCCAAAACCTAAAATGCAATAAAAAAAAAATATATATATATATATAAACATAAAAAAAAATAGCAAACAAAACAAAATACTCAGCTAATATATTGGGGTAAATTAGTCTAGAATCTGTTTTATAAAGTAATAAACTCATAATTCTGACAGAAGGGAAAGGATGCAGAGTGATAGTCTCGACTAACATGGCCATCATTTATAGATATGCAAAGTAGAAATTTGGCATGCTTTGTTATTTAAGCAGGGCCAGAATGAACTATGTCCTCTAAAATATCTTAGTCACAGCCGTTACTTTAGAAAGTCCATTGGGCAATATCTACTAAAGAAGGACATGTGCACACCCTGTGATTCAGTATAGCCACTCCTGGGTGTATACCCAACAGAAATACATACATATGCTATCAAAAAGGTGTGTATAAGAATATTCACAGGAGCACCATTTATAATGACCCCAACTAGAAGCTGTCCAAATGTCAGCCAACAGTAGAATACATAAATTGTGGGATACTTACACAGTGGAATACTCTGCAATAATGAAAATGAACAGATTACAGCTATATACAGCAGTATGGCTGAATCCTACAAAAGTAATGTTAAGTGAAAAGACACCAGACTACATATTCTGTGATTCCATTTATATGGAGTTCAAAAGAGGTAAAAGCAATCAATGACATTTAAAGTTAGAATAGTGGTTCTTCTTGGTGGGGTGGGTGTAGTGACTGAAAGGGTACCCACACACAAGTCACTAAATAGTGACTTGTTTCTTGATCTGTATTCTGGTTACAGGGACTTCTTCAATCTGCAAAAATTTATAACCTGCTCACTTTTGATTTGTAAACTTTGCTATATTCATCTTGCATTTCAGTGAAAAATTTTAGAAAAAAATTGTTCTAACTTAGCCATAGGACCAAAATGAAAGCTGGCTTAACTTTCTCTCTCTCTCTCTCTCTCACTGTGTGTGTGTGTGTGTGTGTGTGTGTGTGTGTGTATTTGTGTATGTGTGTTAGTTTGTGTGTGTGTGTTGAGCTTTCTATGGCTATCTTTTCAGAATTACCTGGGAGAGGGAATGAGCTTTTTAAACTGTATTTAAGTATTATGCCATACTTAACTTTTCTCTGTTACCGTTGTTATTATATTTCTTACTAACCATTATTATTATATTTCTTCTATGGATCGTGTACCTCTTCTTCTTTCTCTTTTACTGAGAAACTGTAGTTCCCTATTATTTTTTATAACAAAGTGTTGTATTTTTCAGATCTCTTGTGGTCGAAAAATGAGGACTATTGGGCAAAGGATTTTTGTCTTAAAGATCCTCATTAAATTCTGAATGCCTCTTGGAGAAGTAGCATGTTAAGCATCATCAGACATTAATAATGTAACTCAAATCAGGGGTTTGGGGAATTCAGGAAAGGTGGAATCAGCCTGGAAGTAGATAGCAGAAGCGTGTGAAATTATACTTTGAATGATAATCTTGATTCTGATAGGCAGGTTAGTGAGGGGCATAGTGTTGGAAGGGAAGTTGAAAAGTTGCTGAAGATGAATTTAGCCCATTTCATAAATTTGTGTAAGCCTAGCTCTTCCCTTTTCAAAAGTAATTTAGGTTGAGATAGGTATATAGCAAAAAATAATTTAGAATACAGGAGAAGGCTAGGGAAAATGTTTTGAAATTTTGGAAAGAAGAACTCATTTCTTTTCTGTAGTATAGCCACGAATGGTGTGGCTATAGGTGGAAGCAAATGGGCTTAGCAAGGAAAAGGAGGCTATGGGTTAGGCATGTAACTTGGAAGGAGTTGAAGTGAAGTAGGATATGGATTATGAAAGACTCCTGGTTTCAGAAGTCAGTGAACAAAGGACTAAGAAGGTCAGGTAGAGATGGAATCCAGTTGGTAAGAAAAAGCTTTAGTTGTCTTTTGAGAGATTTAGTTAACCAAAGAGTTTCCCGAATCTTTACAGAATCATTACACAATCATTACAAATGCCTACTTTGGGCTGGGCATGGTGGCTCATGCCTGTAATCCCAGCACTTTGGGAGGCCGAGATGGTTGGATCACCTGAGGGTAAGGAGTTTGACACCAGCCTGGCCAACATGGTGAAACCCCATCTCCACTAAAAATACAAAAATTAGCATGGTGGTGAGCATCTGTAATCCCAGCTACTCAGGAGGCTGAGGCAGGTGAATTGCTTGAACCTGGGAGGCAGAGGTTGCAGTCAGCCGAGGTTGCAGTGAGCCAAGATCTCCCCATTGTACTACAGCCTGGGTGACAAGAGTGACACTCCATCTCAAAACAACAACAACAACAACAACAAAATAGCTACTTTCTGAAACTCTCGTAGTTAAATGGCTCTTATTTTTCTATTTATTTATAATAAGGCACAGTTTTTATGGAGCCCGAACATTGTTCTTATTTTACAAAAGACTTTTGTGTTTTTTTGGCTAGGGAATAAATTAGTCTGTCTTAATTAAAATTTAATTTTGGTGGGAACTCTTTTCTCTCCCCCAGTTTTTTGTTGCTAAGGCCATGAAGGAAGAATTAAGAAAGAGGGAAAAGGAGATATATGTTAGAAGAAAGGTAGCAAGAGAACCAGGTGAGGGTAGGAAGAGGATCACTAAAGAAAGGTGAGGAAGATGAAATGTAAAGAACAAGAGAGAAAGAAAATACAGAAATGAGAGGCAGATAAAAGGACAAACAAAAAGGGAGTAGGAAAAAGGAGACGGAGAAGAGGGTCTGAGATAAGAAAAGCTTTTCATTCCCTCTTCTCTCACTCTCCCCCACTCCTGTGCTTGACTCAGGGTACTATGATATGACCCACTTCCCTCTTCTCTCCTGCTTTACTCTCTAGGTTTCCATTTTTATTGACTACTGACTTGAGAACTTTTCCTCTGTTTCTTTTTTAAACTGGAACTCTACAAGGTAAGAATTTATAGACGAAAGACATTGATTATATTTGCATTTTCAGAAGTATTTGGAGTTTAAAAGGATTGAACTAATCTTACTTAAAGGTGTCAAAAACTCTTCCTTTATAGTTTGATAAACTCTAATATATGGATAAAATTTGTGGTTCAGATACTTAGGAAAATTCATTATCATACTTGATTCAAGTTTTTTTTTTTTTTGAGATGAGTCTCACTCTGTCACCCAGGCTGGAGTATAGTGGCGTGATCTTGGCTCACTGCATCCTCCACCTCCTGGGTTCAAGCGATTTTCCTGCCTCAGCCTCCTGAGTAGCTAGGATTACAGGTGCATGCCACCACTCCTGGCTAATTTTTGTATTTTTAGTAGAGATAGGGTTTCACCATGTTGGCCAGGCTGGTCTCAAATGTCTGACCTCATGATCCGCCCACCTTGGCCTCCCAAAGTGCTTGGATTACAGGCATGAGCCACCGTGCCTGGCCCTGATTCAAGTTTTAAGTCAATAACCTCGTACAAAATTTTAGGAAAATTTGTTTATATGTACTTATTTGATTCATTCCAAATTGTTGATTCCCAAAAGCTTTTATTGGGAGATGTTTAGTAAGATAAAATGGGAAGTTTAGATGTTTACCTTAAAGATTTAGGCACCCTCTGACCCCCTGCCAAATGGAAATCTGAAATGTAATTAAGTGTAGCATTGGATGGGGTGGGCCATGGAGGAGTATAGACTTGCATTACATATACAGCTACTTCAATTTTCTATTCATTATGTTGTGGGTATTTAAATATAGCTTATGTTAGCAGTATTATATAATTATTACAGCTAGCTGTACTTTTTGATATAGTGAACCTTTTCCAATTTTATTACTTGTGAAATATTCATAGTCTTTGCTATTTATTAGGCCCCAGTGTAGGTGTGTTATTAGAAAAGAAAATGGCCAGATAACTCTATCATGTTCACTCATGGTTGGATGGTGTAAGATGAAATTCCAATCATGAAAACGCTTACTGAGATTCATTTTTGTTCTCCCTTTGTGTATAATAGAATTATATAGACTTTTTGGGTAACTGCCATCAATTTCATATTATATTTGATCATGTTTTCAAGGATTTAATTCCTGTATTAAATCAAATACAAATTAATTGAACATAGGATTCTGTATTTTGATGTTAGCATTTTCTAGTATGATATAGTATTCTGTATCATCTATCATTTATATAATTGTCTTGTGTATTAAACATGTATTTAGTCACAAAGTTTTGTTGCCAGTCTTTATAAAATAACAGTGAAAATCCATGAGGCTTCCTTTTATTCCAAAGAGCTATGATACAAAGATGATATATAGACATGTTGATTTTGACTTTTTGCTAGCTATTTAATGCAACAGAAACTAATGCTTATGTGCTTTGTAACATTTAATGACAGCATACAATTTAGAGGCCTCGTTTTAACTTAGTTGTTGCTCATTATAATTTTAAAATTGTGCTGAGGAATTCAATCATAATTGTTTCTATTTTTAAAGATATGCCATGCTTTTAAGGTAATGGAGTAATTAGTGCAAATACTTAAAATAATTTGGTATATGGGGAGTAAAATAAGCATTGACTAGTCACAGCAGACCAATGAAACACTGGTATTTTGTTCTCCATAGGAATATGAAAGCCTAATTCAGTTTTTTTCAGATAAGTCAGTTTAAGTAGACCTAATTTAATTTTTGTCTGCTGTTTCTTATCGTTTCCCTCTGTGATATTGGGGGATGTTGCTTCTTTCTCATTTCTCAAGTCAGAGATAGCTTTGACTTCTTGCTGAGTAGGTGTATGGTGTGACTTGGGATTAGGATACTAAAAACTAAAGAACACAAGGGAAACTTCTTGTGTCCTTCTAATTTTCCTTAGAGTCAAACAAATGATTAACAGGAAAGTATGAAAAAGCTGATGCTTTAAGCTTCAGCATTATTACTGCTAAAAGAGGCAGCTCCGTAGAATGACCATGTCTAGGAGTCTGAAGATGCCAAAGAGTGTGATGTCACCATCTCTTGGTATTCAGGCTTTTGTTTTAAATTGTTCAGCGGTAAGACTGTTAAAGCTCCCGTAATAAGTAAACCTCACATTGCAGGACTTTACATGCTTGTGTTCATTTATTCATTTATTCATTTCCTGTCGTGTTCCCCAGAGTATTTGAGGTAGCTAATGGCAACAACATTCAGGAATATATAAATATAAAATAAAATGAGAACCAGGAATAATATAAGTTGTAACAGGATATCGAGACTATAGTTCATAGGATGTATGTACAGTTACTAACCTAGAGCTATTATTTTTGTCTCTAAGCTTTCCAAAGGCCAAAATGAAAAGGGAGATAAAGTCATATAACACTCTTAAATGAAAGAAAGCATGTCACATTGCAGGGGAGGCAAAGCTTTTCATTGTATTTAGCCCTAATAGAATTTCTTACTGGAAGCTTTAACTGTGACTTTTGTAGTGGCAGTGCCCTTGACAGTATCACTAAAGCTAATGCAAGAAGGAGATTCATAAGGGCATCTCTTGCAGAATCTAGAATCCATCAGTGAACGTGGGAGGCCATGACATCAAAATCAGTTCTATGTGGGCCTAAGAATGCAGCTGTCTCTAAATTGATTTTATCCAGGAATATAATGTAGATTTAGAATAATGGGTGGTAGATTGGGTGTGTTTTTAACAATTCTTTCATACTGTCACTTCTCTCAGCTAAAGTTTATATATGCAATGGATAATTGTATTCTGTGGGGGAGTTCTCAGTTGTATTCTGAGGGGGAGTTTTCTACTGCCTATATTCTATACTTGTTTGAGGATGGATCTGTAAAATTAGTAGGATTAATTAGTTAATTCATTAGCTCAGTTTCAAAAATTTTGAAGCTGTATTTAAAAAAAATTATTAAATAATTTTGATGTTACAAATGTCTCTATTTATGAAATTGTAACTCCCACAGATTATTCAAATTGTTTCCCTTGTTAGGATTTAAAAATTTTACTGATGATTGAAGCACACTTTTCAATGTTAAACTTTTGCTTATAATTTTCATGTTACATTTCACTCATTCATAACTTTCTATTTCTACTTGTTTTTTTTTTTTTTAAATCAGAATTGGATCTTGTAATTCTACTTGGTTATTCTTGATTTCCCTTTGTAGATTTTTTTTGATGGCTTTATAGATGATCAACATTTCTGTAGCTTTTAGAGCTGAGTAAAGAGTGTGGAAAATTTAGCTATTGTATGAAACATGTTCTACTTTGGAGGGAGGGTTTTTCTAAATAAATTTATTTAGTAGCTATTAAAATTAAAAATTTTAAATTTTCCAAAAGATTCTTTGAGAGATAATTTGATTCGTTGACATTTGTCAGTAAAGCCTCTCATCTTGTCATTTTAATGTCATTTAACAAAAATTACTGAAAGAAAAGAACTAATCCTTACTTACTGTTTACTGTGTGGTAAACGGTATGCTAGATATGTAACATACTTTGTTTACTACTGGCAAACAGTCCTGCAAAGGAGTTATTCCAACCTTTCAGACAAGAACACCGAAGCTTGAAGAGATTAAGGAACTTTATCAGAATCAGTGTGGCAGATTCAAACACAAAAAAAACCTTCCTGACAATGAAGTTTCTATTTTATACAATCAGTGTTGCATGGTTACTAAGGCAACAGATGTGTAGGCAAAGGGACTTCAGTTCAGATCCTTCGCGCTATTAATGTATGACCATAGGCAAAAATCACATAACCTCTCTGAGATAAGATTCGTTAGTTGTTAAAAGTGACAAGTCATAGAAACCTCATAAAATTGTCTTGAAAGTTAAATGAAGTGATGTTTGCAAAAATGTTTAATACAGTGCCTGGTATATAGCTAAGTTCAAAAAATGGTAGCTATAAAGAAAGAAAATGTTTTCTTCATGTCTCCTAAATATAGTTTTTCAGTATTTTTGTTTTGGAGACTACATTCCCCATATCATAAGTATTTTAATTATTTTAAGTTATGTAATACCTAAAGGTAAGAAATTACCAGCAGGTGGAGCTCAGTGTCAGAAAAACCAAATTCTGAAATCGAGATATTTTATCACCTTATGTTTTAAAAATAAAATAAGGTAAATGTATATAGTTTTTAAATTTTTATTTGAAGGCCTTCTTTTTAAATCCTGCCTACTAGTAGTTATCACCCTGCAACATAGTTTTTGAATATGTAGAAAGAATGCTTTTGTTATAATTATTTTACATTATTTGCTATATTTGGTGCCATACTGTGATGGTTCATTTGCATGATAAGACATTTTTAATGTGAACTTAATCTATAAAGATTGTCTTCCAATTTGATCACTTCATGCAATAAAGTAATTAGACCGATAAACTTAAATTTAACTTGTCAAAATCCTCAAATCTGCCATTCACACAGTCTTCTACGTCTTAGTAAAGAGTATCTTCAGTCAATTGCTTAAGTTGGAATCTTGGATATCACCCTTTTGTTCACTTTTTTCCAGATCCTATTAGCAAATTGTCTTGGTATTACCTCCAAAATACATCCCAAATCTGACCTCTTGATAACATATCCATTGTCATCATCCTAGTTGATTCTCCATAAATTAAGGTCTGAACTACTTCAGCCAGTTTACCTGTTCGTTCTCTTGCCCTTCGTACGTTTTATTTTCTGTATAATAATTAGAGTTATCTTAATGTGTAAATATGAGTTTACATTTCTCCTGCTTATGTCCCTCCATTGGTATTCCTAACTAGGATAAAATTCTAATCCTCACCGTGGACTAAATTACATGATCTCATCCCTGCCTGCTTCCCCCTCATTATTTCCTACCACTCCTCATCCATCACACTCCAGCCATTGTGGTCTTATTGTCCTTTGAGCACACCCAGTTTCTTTTTATCTCTGGGACTTTCTGTTTTATCTCTTTTTAATACTTATTTCCTAGATCTTCATATGACCAACCGCTTGCTTTTGATAGTTTCAAGTCAAATTACACTTCCTTGAGAGATCTCTGACTACTTCAGCTGTAATAGGCCCTATCTGACCCCTCACCCCTTGCCTTCATTATTTATCTTATTCCCTTTTCTCTTTTCTTGCAAAGCACTTACTTTAGTATCTTTACCATTACTACGATTACTCCTATTTTGTTGGTTAGAATTTACTCTGTGGTAAGTTAATTCTAAATATTTCCATGCATTAAATACTAATATATGTACTTCAGTATATATGAACTCATTTGATTATGGTATGTATGTATGTATGTTTTTATTATCTATCTTCTGCTATAATCCCTGCCTGCTCCTCAAACTGTAGCTCTAAGAAGGTAGGTACTTTCATTATGTTTACTACTATTTCCTCTGCCTTGTATAGTGCTTGCTATGTAAAGGAGGCTAAATAAATATTTTCTGAATATTGGAAAAGCTCTTAGAACTCATAACAACAAATAGAGTTATCAAATATTTATGTAAAATAATCTCCTAGGGTATAGGGAACATTTCAATGAAAGAAGTCATATCTGACCGATTGTTCTTAGAGTCTTTTTATATGAAGGTATTAGAGTATATAAAATAAGATACTTAGGTTTTAGAAAAGACATTGACAATTTTTTTTTTTTTTTTTTTTTTACCAAAGGTTACTAAATGTTAAATCACTGCTGGAATGGGAAATATGCTTTTAGCATGGCCGAAGAACAGGTTTAAAATTAGAAATCAAAGGGTAGGAATAGATGTTTATTTGACTAGAAAAGTGTAAAGATCAAGATGCCCCAGCGATTGATTATCGCATCTTTTATGGTTTGAATTATGTTCCCCCAAAAGATAGCTTTAAGTTGTAATACTTAATACCTGTGAATATGACCTAATTTGGAAATAGGGTCTGTAGTTGTAAACTAGTTAATATAAAGTTGTTAGAGTGGGCTCTCATCCAGTGTGACTGGTGCCATTATAAGAAGAGAAGAGAGACTGATATACAGGGGAAGACAGCTCTGTGAAGACAGAGGCAGATATTGGAATTATGCTATCACAAGCAAAGGAATGCCTGGGGCTACCAGAAGCTATAGGAGGTAAGGACGGGTTATCCCCTAGAAGTTTTGGAGGGAGCATGGCCTTACTAACACCTTGATTTCAGACTAAAGTTTCTGTTGTTTAAAGTCACCTGATTTCTGGTACTGTGTTACAGTAGCCCTAGGGAATTAATACAATATCTGTTGTGATTATTGCCTTTGTAAATGATCTGAAAGAGGAGGATCTTCCTAGTGAGGTTTCCGGATGATACTAAATTTTTCTAGTTGTAAAGAGCAAAACCAGTGAGTATAGATGATGAACAGAGAAACACCAAAATTAGCTTTTCTCTGGGCTAAAACAAGCAACAAATCCAGCATCTTAAGATTTTATATTCTGGTAAGATTTGATTTTGTCTAATTTAATGTCAAAAATTGCTTCCAGATTTAATGTTTTATGATTTTATGAGCCTGAATGATCAATGAATATTTAAAAAATAAATAAGTGAAACCAATCAGGGAATAAAATATAGGAAAATATAATTTTATTTTAATGTAAGTATAAACCTATTCTGGTATAAAATTCAAATTATGTTTACAGTTAGCTAGTGAAAAATAAGTGCAGGAAAATATATTGCGAAACAATAAGCATTGTTTACTGAATATATCAACATTTAAGTAGAAAAACAAAATTAATAAATTGTTAATGTATCTTTTGAGACTCTTTTTGGCAAAATAATACCTTTGGTGAAATGGAGCGGGGACTAACCTAAGAAACATAGTATAATAGTTATTTGCATAGATTCTGGAGCAAAGTTGCTTGGATTTGAATATGTGACATCAGCCATTTTTTGGTTGTGTTAACCTTGGGCAAGTTAGTTAACATTTCTGTACCTCAGTTTTTTTTTCTGTAAACCAGGGCTTGTAGTAGAAACTACCTTATAGGGTTAATGTGGGGAATTAAATGAGATAATCCAGAGAACAATACCTGCTCATAAGAAATTCTTTACCCTATGTTGTTTATCATTGTTTATTAAATGTAAAATTTTATAAAATTATTATCAGTGTACAAAATGAGATTTATTTTGATAGACGTGATATAAAGAATGGTTGTTGTGGACAACGAAATTTAAAAAGTGAATACACAAAAAAGAAAACCAGAGGAAATTATGCAAAAAGGCAAGAAAGTTAAAAAAAATTTTTTGAGTGCATCTAATTATAAAGGGAGCCAAAGTTTTAAAGAGGATGTGTATGTCGGAATTGTGACCCAGGAAAGTTTTACTGAGTACGACTTTTGACTCTCTTGGCCTTTTCTGTTTTTCTTATTTGCTTTTGTGAAGTTTCTTGAACTTTGGTCCATTAGAAGGAATGTTCTATAAAATACCTGAATATGATGTCTGGCATCTAGTAGTTGCATAGTACCTTCGTTTAAAAAAATGAATGAATTAAAGCAGGGATTTATAAAGTAATTAACAAATTATTGTAGAACAGATTATCAAAAGTGGAGTCTTACTTTCCAATTAAACATTTATGGTTTTGAGTATCCCACTCTACTTCCTCTCTAGCCTTGCCACTTCATTGTGTGTTAAGTGCAGTACATTCTTGCGGCAAGAAAATTTAAAATTGTTATTTCTGTTGAGACCTTAGAGATCATTTGCATATAATTTATATTCTTTACCTTTGAACAGAAGAATTATAAAGTATTGGAAAGTTACACCTAAATAAAAAATTAAAAAAATTAAAACACATTGGATTAAGAAAAGCTTTGAAGTATAGCTACGGTTTTGCTTCAAGAAGTGCTTGAAAGTTTGGTCTATTCTCAGAGACCTCGAGATCCAAAACCTAAAATAAGAAGACTTCTATATGTTGCTTAGGAATAAAATCAGGTGTTTTATTTCTCTAATTAAAAAGATTAAAGGCCACGTGCGGTGGCTCATGGCTATAATCCCAGCACTTTGGGAGGCCAAGGTGGGCAGATCACCTGCGATCAGGAGTTTCAGACTAGTCTGGCCAACATGATGAAACCCCGTCTCTACTAAGAATACAAAAAAGAATTAGCCGGGTATGGTAGTAGGTTCCTGAAATCCCAGCTACTCAGGAGACTTAGGCAGGAGAATCACTTGAACCCAGGAGGTGAAGGTTGCAGTGAGCCGACATTGTGCCATTGCACTCCAGCCTGGATGACAAGCATGAAACTCTGTCTCAAAAAAAAAAAAAAAAAAAAAAAACAAAAACAGAACAGGTAGAACAGAGATTTATTTCTTAGTTAGTGTATCTTCAATTAATGTACAAGGATTTTCTCTGTTGCTTGAAAACCCAACATTTGTTACGTGTATCTGTTCCTTTAAGCCAGAGCTGACTAGTATACTTCCGTGCCAACAGGGGGAGATAGTATGAAATAGGAGATCTAGATCTGCACCTCTCTTCCATCTTGCTTTTGCCTCAGACAGGAAGGTTTGTTGGCAAATTGACTTCCTTGGGCCCACCTCACTATCTCTTAGCTGAGTTTTAAGATGGAACAGAAAATGAGATGTCCTCATTGTAAGGGTCAACTGGAGCCTGGTTCGGCTCCCAGTACTGTAAAACATGTTCTTTAATGTTCAGCTCTGAGCCTTCCACATCAGAAGTCCACAGAGATCAGGTAAGGGGAAGTTCTGTCTCAGGCCTACTTTAGCCAGGGCCTAGACATTATCTAAGAGGCCAGCAGGTTTTATTTTTTGTGGCTGCTTCAATGGGAAGGATAATTTCTCTTGACTTCTGAATCTGGTGGTAAACAAAATTCTTTTGAACAATGCTATCACTCAGATGCTGAGCCAAAGTCATCAAAAAAAACGAAAGTGACTTCTTTTCCATTTGTATTTTATTTCATTGTTTCCTTTATTCACCACTCAGATTTGAGAAATATATGCCTTTTCTAGTATTTAAATACATGGAAGGTAAAAGAGAGTGTAGTTTTATTGAGTATTTCAGGAGAAACATGGCTCAGATTTTAAACTGGAGCCACATTTCTCCTCAAATATTCAACAAAGATGGTATTAAGATTTCTATTTTTCAGATTTCAGTTTCTGTTCTGGCTGGTGAACTCCATTTAGCCTTCTTATTTTCAGTATCTGTCAGAAAAGGAAAATAATATTTTTCTTGAACATAGGTATTTAATAGTTGGTGACAATGGTAAAGATTTTCATTATGATATGTTCAATGCTAATTTTATAATCAGTGTTTATGACTTAATTTAGTAACTTGGAATACACTAATTCCTTAATCTTTTAATGTATTAAATATAATTTCTCTTACTAATAGAAATATAGCTCTATTTTATATCTGTTGTGTTGGTAAATAATTATATTTACGTGTCATTTTGCAATTAAAACTTAATTGCCTGCATTCTCTGAGTCCCTTATTTAATGCCTTTCTTTTTTAGGCTTTCTTTTTCCAGATTAACTATATTAGGAAAAGCTAATTCTGGCCTTCAAATAAGAATTGTAAATGCCAAAAAAAAGAGTATATGTTTTCTTTATTTTGAAGAGAGTTGAAATACATAAACAATTCTTGTTTTAATGTTACCACATCCAGTATTTGGGTTATGGTGTTCTAAATATGCGTCCTATATTATTGGATAAATACTGTTTGTAAGTATAAGGACCATTACTTGTGTGCATAAGTTTTGTGTTATCTGGCTTATAGATTTATAAAAATATTAGAAGATATTGAATCCATTGGGATTATCTTGCCCATTTTATGATTTTATACATAATAATTTCTCTGAAGCCTGAGATAATTAATGACTCACATAGCTAGCTAGTGACTTGTACAACTTAATTTTTTTGACTTTAAAAGAAGTCTCACTTTTAAAAATATTTTATTTATTATACTTTAAGTTCTAGGGTACATGTGCAGATCGTGTAGGTTTGTTACATAGGTATACACGTGTCATGGTGCTGGTTTGTTGCATCCATCACCCTGTCATTGACATTAGGTATTTCTCCTAATGCTATCCCCTCCACAATTTCCTCACCCCCTGCTATTCCTCCCCTAGCCCCCGACCCACAGGCCCCGGTGTGTGATGTTCCACTCCCTGTGTCTGGGGGTTCTCGTTGTTCAACACCCATTTATGAGTGAGAACATGTGGTGTTTGGTTTTCTCTTCTTGTGTCAGTTTGCTGAGAATGATGGTTTCCAGTTTTATCCATGTCCCTGCAAAGGACATGAACTCATCCTTTTTTATGGCTGCGTAGTATTCCATGGTGTACGTGTGCCACATTTTCTTATCCAGTCTATCATTGATGGGCACTTGTGTTGGTTCCAATCTTACTTTCTTTTTACTCTTCAATCTCTAATATATATATTTTTATCATCCTTCTTTAATATTTTTCTGTGTATATTTTTATTCTTTTATGTATACCATCATTGTCTTTTCAAATCAATTGTGTACTTTTTATTTGCTATTTTTGAAATTGTTCTAATCCTCTTAAATTTTATTAACTTTTTCTTTTATATTAGTTCTGTGACATATGTTCAAAGTAGAAAAGGTTACAATTTTATTATTTTTATTTATTTAAATTTTATTTAGAGTAAATGGAATAAGAGTTTTTGCTTTGATGGCTATCAACCACCATACATTACATATAGGGATGCACATTGACTCTTGAAATTTTAAAACAATTCAGTAAGTATATACTGCACACTGACTCCTGAAATTTTTTTAATTCAACAAGTATATACTTAATTGAACTCTCATAATTATGAACTTCTACCCATAGCCTTGATGATTTATCTTTGGTTATTAGCTAATGCTGACCTAAGTATAATGAGACTTCCTGATAAACCTAAAAATAGACTTTTAAATACTTCTCATTGTCAGTCTGCTCAGCCAGATGTTACTACACGCATTTGGAGACATGCATATTCAGTCACACATACTAGCTTATGTGGTGATTCCACACCTGAATTGATCATAGAAACCCTTTGTATTCTCATGGAGTTACTATTTAGCCTCTGTGTTTTATGAGATGTTCTGACATCTTTTGTTTTTATTTTTTGGTATTCTTTTATTATTTTTTCAGTGAATTCTAACACCATAAGATACATACTGACTCGCAAGAGTGTATTTTAGGCAGAAGTTGTCCTTTTAACAGAAACTGACATTCCTCTGGAGATGGGACTAATCTAGACCTAGTTTTCTGGTAAGCCATCGCCCCTCATGCTGCTTTTCTGGGCCATCTGTTCCCTCCAAGTAGTGTGTCACATTGATACTGTATTATAAATGGTAGATCCATTCTTTATTGGGCTTTCACTTCCCTCACCTTTTATAATACAATTTTCCATCTTCTAAGAATTTTAAAATTTGGCCTTTGAAAGCTCATTCTGGTAAGCAAACTTGTTTTCTTTTTTTTTTTTATTCTTTTTTTTTTTTTTTTATTGCATTTTAAGTTTGGGGGTACATGTGAAGAACATGGAAGATTGTTGCATAGGTACACACATGGCAGTGTGATTTGCTGCCTTCCTCCCCCATCACCTATATCTGGCATTTCTCCCCATGCTATCCCTCCCCCAACTCCCCCACCCCCCCACTATCCCTCCCCTTTTCCCCCCGACAGACCCCAGTGTGTGATACTCCCCCTCCCTGTGTCCATGTGTTCCCATTGTTTCTCAGCAAACTGACACAAGAACAGAAAATCAAACACCGCATGTTCTCACTCATAGGCGGGTGTGAACGTTGAGCAAACTTGTTTTCAACAGAAGATTGCTCATTCTCCCATATACCATGTAATTCAACGTTGAAAAGTGGCTCTTAATGTGGGTTTTATTATTCCTTTACCCTCATGTGAAAGTCTTTGTGTTTTTAAGGCTGTGGAGCTTGGTTGTACTGCATTCTATCCCTTCTCATTGTCGAAATCTCTGGAACTTCTGTTCATTTCTCTTTATTCATCAACGCATGTGCTCTCTGATTTAGTCTCCTTTTCTACCTTTGGGCAATTTGGGATGACTTTAGCAGTCATGTGGAAGACCCATCCAAAACTTTAGTTTCTACACTTATTGATCTAAAATAGTATTGATTGAGGGATGGTGGTTGATAAGAAAATTTAGGTCAAGATACTTTTTCTAAGAAAGACAGAAGAAGGCTCTTGTGTTCTTGTTTCTGTTGAGTAACTGATACCAACTCTGCTTACTTTAAAAATTTCATTTCATGAGAGACATAAAACCTTGTTTATGTAGGTTAATTTTAGACATATTTCTGCCACAGTAGCTGAAAGCAACCCTAACTGAAAGAGTAGGTAAAATTTTGGTGAAAATAGATAATATGACTTAGCATAGTACTGCTGGTTTCATTGTTGTAGTTTGTTTGTTCCTGTTTTAGAAGTTGCTTGCTCCCAAACACAGGGGCTTCTTGTGGCAGTAAGTTTATGAAGGCAGAAAAATTCTAGTGCATCAATTAGATGTTATGGTGGTTTTTAAAATCTGGCTATCACACCTTGCTTTTGTAAATATCTGTATTTTGAAGGCCTGATACTTTACCTCCTGTCAGCTCCCTACTTTCTGATTGAATTCTTGGGAAGTATTTACTGCTGCTGATTGGCAATCATGTCACAAAATATTTTAAAATTATGTATGTATTTCAGTGTTTAGTGATGTGATAACAGTATATATGAAAATAAATTCTTGAGTTCTTGAAATGTATTATAGGACTCAGCTTTTTATAGGAATAAAACAAATATTGTAAGGAATTGATTTTAATGGCTAGTAGATATATTCAGAGAAAATAAGGTAATTGTATTTCACATTGCCTTTTTTGATTGTTTAATTTTAGGTATTGCCTTGGATGCTAAGTTTCTAATTAATTTCTAGCAGAAGATTTATTCTAGCTCTGAATGGTATAATTTTTATATAGCATTTCCCTTGAAAGCATATACATGCATACATATATATGTATATAAACTGTTTACTATGTGTACATATACATATATATATATATATATCTAAAGCTTATATACATATAAACGGTTTTTGATCTTTTTTTTATTGTACTTTAGTTTCTGGGGTACATGTGCAGATCATGCAGGATTGTTACATAGGTACATACATGGCAAGGTGGTTTACCACCCTCATCCCCATCACCTATATCTGGTATTTCTCCCCACTCTCTGCTGTCCCTCCCCTAACCACGCCCCCTCCAGCTGACAGGAGTGTGTGATGCTCCCCCTCCTTGTGTCCACGTGTTCTCATTATTCAACATCTGCCTATGAGTGAGAACATGTGGTGTTGGTTTTCTCTTCTTGTGCCAGTTTACTGAGAATGATTGTTTCCAGATTCATCCATGTCCCTATGAAGGACACGAACTTATCATTTTTTGTGGCTGTGTAGTATTCCATGGTGTATATGTACCAAGTTTTCTTTGTCCAGTCTATCTTTGACGGACATTAGGGTTGGTTCGAAGTCTTTGCTATTGTAAACAGTGCCGCAGTGAACATATATGTGCATGTGTCTTTATAACAGAACAATTTGTAATTCTTTGGGTGTATACCCGGTAATGGGATTGCTGGGTCGACAGCTATTTCTATTTCTAGGTCCTTCTGGAATCACCACACTGTCTTCCACAATGGTTGCACTAGTTTACATTCCCACCAACAGTGTAAAAGCGTTCCTATTTCTCTACATCCTCTCCAGCATCTGTTGTCTCCAGATTTTTTAATGATCGCCATTCTAACTAGCGTGAGATGGTATCTCAGTGGGGTTTTGATTTGCATTTCTCTAATGACCAGTGATGATGAGCATTTTTTCATATGTTTGTTGGCCTCATATATGTCTTCTTTTGTAAAGTGTCTCTTCATATCCTTCACGCACTTTTGAATGGGTTTTTTTTTTCTTTTCTTGTAAATCTGTTTTAGTTCTTTGTAGATTCTGGATATTAGCCCATTGTCAGATGGGCAGATTGCAAAAATTTTTTCCCATTCTGTAGGTTGCTGATTCACTCTAATGATTGTTTCTTTTGCTGTGCAGAAGCTCTGGAGTTTAATTAGATCCCATTTGTCTATTTTGGCTTTTCTTGCCATTGCTGTTGGTGTTTTAGCCATGAAGTCCTTGCCTATGCCTATGTCCTGAATGGTTTTGCCTAGGTTTTCTTCTAGGGTTTTTATGGTGTTAGGTCTTATGTTTAAGTCTTTAATCCATCTGGAATTAATTTAAGTATGAGGTGTCAGGAAGGGATCCAGTTTCTGCTTTCTGCACATGGCTAGCCAGTTTTCCCAACACCATTTATTGAACAGGGAATCCTTTCCCCATTGCTTGTTTTTGTCAGGTTTGTCAAAGATCAGGTGATTGTAGATGTGTGGTGTTGCTTCTGAGGCCTCTGTTCTGTTCCACTGGTGTATGTCTCTGTTTTGGTACCAGTACCATGCTGTTTTGATTACTGTGGCCTTGTAGTATAGTTTGAATTCAGGCAGCGTGATGCCTCCAGCTTTGTTCTTTTTGCTTAGGATTGTTTTGGCTATGCAGGCTCTCTTTTGATTCCATATGAAGTTTGAAGTGGTTTTTTCCAGTTCTGTGAAGAGGGTCATTGGTAGCTTGATGGGGATAGTGTTGAATCTATAAATTAGTTTGGGCAGTATGGCCATTTTCATGATATTGATTCTTCCCAACCATGAGCATGCAATGTTTTCTCCATCTGTGTTCTGTCTTATTTCCTTGAGCAGTGGTTTGTAGTTCTCCTTGAAGATGTCCTTTACATCCTTTGGTAGTTGTATTCCTAGGTATTTTATTCTCTTTGTAGCAATTGTGAATGGGAGTTCACTTTTGATTTGGCTCTCTGTTTGTCTGATATTGCTGTATAGGAATGCTTATGATTTCTGCACATTGATTTTGTATTTGAGACTTTGCTGAAGTTGCTTATCGGTTTCAGGAGATTTTGGGCTGAGATGATGGGGTCTTCTAAATATACAATCATGTCATCTGCAAATAGAGACAATTTGACTTCTTCTTTACCTAATTGAATATGCTTTATTTCTTTTTCTTGCCTGATTGTTCGGGCTAGAACTTCCAATACTATATTGAATAGGAGTGGTGAGAGAGGGCATCCTTGTCTTGTGCCAGATTTCAAAGGGAATGCTTCCAATTTTTTCCCATTCAGTATGATATTGGCTGTGGATTTGTCGTAAATAGCTTTTATTATTTTGAGATAAGTTCCATCGATACCTAGTTTATTGAGAGTATTTAGCGTAAAGGGCTGTTGAATTTTGTCAAAGGCCTTCTCTGCATCTATTGAGATAATCATGTGGTTTTTGTCTTACTTCTGTTTATGTGATGGATTACATTTATAGACTTGCTTATGTTGAACCAGCCTTGCATCCCCGGGATGAAGCCTATTTGATCGTGATGGATAAGCTTTGTGATGTGCTGTTGCAATTGGTTTGCCGGTATTTTATTGAAGATTTTTGCATCTGTGTTCATCATGGATATTAGCCTGAAGTTTTCTTTTTCATTTGAGTCTCTGCTGGGTTTTGATATCAGGATGATGTTGGTCTCATAAAATGAGTTGTGGAGGATCCCCACTTTCTGTATTGTTTGGAAGAGTTTCAGAAGGAGTGGTACCATCTCCTCTTTATACGTCTGGTAGAGTTCAGCTGTAAACCTTCTGGACCTGAACATTTTTTGGTTGGTAAGCTATTAATTGCTGCCTCAACTTCACCCCTTGTTATTGGTCTATTCAGGGTTTCAAGTTCTTACTGGTTTCGTCTTGGGACAGTGCAGGTGTCCAGGAATTTATTCAGTTCTTCCAGATTTACTGGTTTGTGTGTATAGAGTTGTTTGTAGTAATCTCTGATGGTAGTTTGTATTTCTGTGGAATCTGTGGTGATATCCCCTTTATCATTTTTTATTGCATCTATCTGATTCTTCTCTCTTTTCTTTTATTTATTTATTTATTTATTTATTTTTGTTTTTTTTATTGCATTTTAAGTTTGGGGGTACATGTGAAGAACATGGAAGATTGTTGCATAGGTACACACATGGCAGTGTGATTTGCTGCCTTCCTCCCCCATCACCTATATCTGGCATTTCTCCCCATGCTATCCCTCCCCAATTCCCCCCCCCCCCACTGTCCCTCCCCTTTTTCCCCCGACAGACCCCAGTGTGTGATACTCCCCTCCCTGAGTCCATGTGTTCGCATTGTTCAACACTCGCCTATGAGTGAGAACATGCGGTGTTTGATTTTCTGTTCTTGTGTCAGTTTGCTGAGAATGATGGTTTCCAGGTTCATCCATGTCCCTACAAAGGACACGAACTCATCGTTTTTGATGGCTGCATAGTATTCCATGGTGTATATGTGCCACATTTTCCCTGTCCAGTCTATCATCGATGGGCATTTGGGTTGGTTCCAGGTCTTTGCTATTGTAAACTGTGCTGCAATGAACATTCGTGTGCATGTGTCCTTATAGTAGAACGATTTATAGTCTTTTGGATATATACCCAGTAATGGGATTGCTGGGTCAAATGGAATTTCTATTTCTAGGTCCTTGAGGAATCGCCACACCATCTTCCACAATGGTTGAACTAATTTACACTCCCACCAATAGTGTAAAAGCATTCCTATTTCTCCACATCCTCTCCAGCATCTGCTGTCTCCAGATTTTTTAATGATCGCCATTCTAACTGGCATGAGATGGTATCTCAATGTAGTTTTGATTTGCATTTCTCTAATGACCAGTGATGATGAGCATTTTTTCATATGTTTGTTGGCTTCATGTATGTCTTCTTTGTAAAGTGTCTGTTCATATCCTTCGCTCACTTTTGAATGGACTTGTTTGTTTTTTTCTTGTAAATCTGTTTCAGTTCTTTGTAGATTCTGGTTATCAGCCCTTTGTCAGATGGGTAGACTGCAAAAATTTTTTTCCCATTCTGTTGGTTGCCGATTCACTCTAATGACTGTTTCTTTTGCCGTGCAGAAGCTGTGGAGTTTGATTAGGTCCCATTTGTCTATTTTGGCTTTTGTTGCCACTGCTTTTGGTGTTTTGGTCATGAAGTCCTTGCCTACGCCTATGTCCTGAATGGTTTTGCCTAGATTTTCTTCTAGGGTTTTTATGGTGTTAGGTCTTATGTTTAAGTCTTTAATCCATCTGGAGTTAATTTTAGTGTAAGGTGTCAGGAAGGGGTCCAGCTTCTGCTTTCTGCACATGACTAGCCAGTTTTCCCAACACCATTTATTAAACAGGGACTCGCTTCCACATTGTTTGTTTTTGTCAGGTTTGTCAAAGATTGGGTGTTTGTAGATGTGTTGTGTTGCATCGGAGGCCTCTGTTCTGTTCCATTGGTCTATATCTCTGTTTTGGTACCAGTACCATGCTGTTTTGATTACTGTAGCCTTGTAGTATAGTTTGAAGTCTGGGAGTGTGATGCCTTCAGCTTTGTTCTTTTTGCTTAGAATTGACTTGGCTATGCGAGCTCTCTTTTGGTTCCCTATGAAGTTTAAGGTGGTTTTTTCCAGTTCTTCGAAGAAGGTCATTGGTAGCTTGATAGGGATAGCATTGAATCTGTAAATTACTTTGGGCAGTATGGCCATTTTGACAATATTGATTCTTCCTAGCCATGAACATGGAATGTTTCTCCATCTGTTTGTGTCCTCTCTTATTTCATTGAGCAGTGGTTTGTAGTTCTCCTTGAAGAGGTCCTTTACGTTCCTTTTTAGTTGTATTCCTAGGTATTTTATTGTCTTTGTAGCGATTGTGAATGGCAGTTGGTTCTTGATTTGGCTGTCTTTAAGTCTGTTATTGGTGTATAGGAATGCTTGTGATTTTTGCACATTGATTTTATATCCTGAGACTTTGCTGAAGTTGCTTATCAGTTTCAGGAGATTTTGGGCTGAGACGATGGGGTCCTCTAGATATACAATCATGTCATCTGCAAATAGAGACAATTTGACTTCCTCCTTTCCTATTTGAATACCCTTTATTTCTTTTTCTTGCCTGATTGCTCTGGCTAGAACTTCCAGTAGTATATTGAATAGGAGTGGTGAGAGAGGACATCCTTGTCTAGTGCCAGATTTCAAAGGGAATGCTTCTAGTTTTTGCCCATTCAGTATGATATTGGCTGTTGGTTTGTCGTAAATAGCTTTTATCATTTTGAGATACGTTCCATCAATACCTAGTTTATTGAGAGTTTTTAGCATAAAGGGCTGTTGGATTTTGTCAAAGGCCTTCTCTGCATCAATTGAGATTATCATGTGGTTTTTGTCTTTGGTTCTGTTTATGTGGTGGATTATGTTTATAGATTTGCGTATGTTGAACCAGCCTTGCATCCCCGGGATGAAGCCTACTTGATCATGGTGGATAAGCTTTTTGATGTGCTGTTGCAATCGGTTTGCCAGTATTTTATTGAAGATCTTTGCATCTATGTTCATCATGGATATTGGCCTGAAGTTTCCTTTTTCTTGCTGAGTCTCTGCCAGGTTTTGGTATCAGGATGTTGGTCTCATAAAATGATTTAGGAAGGATTCCCTCTTTTTGTATTGTTTGGAATAGTTTCAGAAGGAATGGTACCAGCTCCCCTTTGTATGTCTGGTAGAATTCGGCTGTGAACCCATCTGGACCTGGGCTTTTTTTGGGTGGTAGGCTCTTAATTGCTGCCTCAACTTCAGACCTTGTTATTGGTCTATTCAGGGTTCGACTTCTTCCTGGTTTAGGCTTGGGAGGATGCATGTGTCCAGGAATTTATCCATTTCTTCCAGGTTTACTAGTTTATGTGCATAGAGTTGTTTGTAATAATCTCTGATGATGGTTTGAATTTCTGTGGAATCTGTGGTGATATCCCCTTTATCGTTTTTTATTGCATTTATTTGATTATTTTCTCTTTTCTTTTTTATTAATCTGGCTAGTGGTCTGTCTATTTTGTTGACCTTTTTGAAAAACCAGCTCCTGGATTTATTGATTTTTTGAAGGGTTTTTCGTGTCTCTATCTCCTTCAGTTCTGCTCTGATCTTAGTTATTTCTTGTCTTCTGCTAGGTTTTGAGTTTTTTTGATCTTGCTCCTCTAGCTCTTTCAATTTTGACGATAGGGTGTCAATTTTAGATCTCTCCTTGCTCCTCATGTGGGCATTTATTGCTATGAATTTCCCTCTAGTCACTGCTTTAAATGTGTCCCAGAGATTCTGGTATGTTGTATTTTCATTCTTGTTGGTTTTGAAGAACGTCTTTATTTCTGCCTTCATTTCATTGTTTATACAGTTGACATTCAAGAGCCAGTTGTTTGGTTTCCATGAAGTTGTGCGATTTTGAGTGAATTTCTTAATCCTGAGTTCTAATTTGATTGCACTGTGTTCTGAGACACTGTTTGTTATGATTTCTGTTCTTTTGCATTTGCTGAGGAGGGGATTTACTTCCAATTATGTGGTCAGTTTTAGAGTAGGTGCGATGTGGTGCTGAGAAGAATGTATATTCTACGGATTTGGGGGTTGAGAGTTCTGTAAATGTCTCTTAAATTCATTTGGTCCAGATCTGCATTCAAGTCTGGGATTTCCTTGTTGATTTTCTATCTCATTGATCTGTCTAATATTGACAGTGGAATGTTAAAGTCTCCCACTATTATTGTGCGGGAGTCTAAGTCTCTTTGTAAGTCATTAATGACTTGCTTTATGTATCTGGGTGCTCCTGTATTGGGTGCATATATATTTAGAATAGTTAGCTCTTCTTGTTTTATTGATCCTTTACTATTATGTAATGCCCTTCTTTGTCTCTTTTGATTTTTGTTGGTTTAAATTCCATTTTATCAGAGACTAGGATTGCCACCCCTGCTTTTTTTGCTCTCCATTTGCATGGTAAATCTTCTTCCATTCCTTTATTTTGAGTCTGTGTGTGTCTTTGCACATGAGATGGGTCTCCTGAATACAGCACACTGATGGTTCTTTCTTTATCCAATTTGCCAGTCTGTGTCTTTCGACTGGGGCATTTAGTCTGTTTGCATTTAATGTCATTATTGTTATGTGTGAATTTGATCCTGCCATTTTGTTACTGGTGGGTTGTTTGGCCCTTAGGTTGGCATAATTTCTTCATTGCGTTGTTGGTCTTTACCATTTGGTTCGTTTTTGCAGTGGCTGGAACTGGTTTTTCCTTTCTGTGTTTAGTGCTTCCTTCAGGAGCTATTGTAGGGCAGGTCTGGTATTGACGAAATCTCTCAGCAATTGTTTGTCTGTAAAGGATTTTATTTCTCCTTCATTTGTGAAGCTTAGTTTGGCTGGATGGGAAATTCTGGGTTGAAAGTTCTTTTATTTAAGGATGTTGAATATTGGCCCACACTGTCTTCTGGCTTGTAGGGTTTCTGCCGAGAGATCCACTGTATCTGATGGGCTGCCCTTTGTAGGTGACCCAACCTCTCTCTCTGGCTACACTTAGCATTTTTTCCTTTGTTTCAACCCTGGTGAATCTGACGATTGTGTGCCTTGGTGTTGCTCTTCTTGTCCTTGTTGTGTTCTCTGTATTTCCTGTATTTGAATGTTGGCCTGCCTTGCTAGGTAGAGGAAGTTCTCCTGGATAATATCCTGAAGAGTGTTTTACAGCTTGTATTCATTCTCCCCATCTTCTTCCAGTACACCAATGAAGCGTAGATTAGGTCTTGTCACATAATCCCTTATTTCTTAGAGGCTTTCATTTCTTTTCACTCTTTTTTCTCTTTTCTTGCCTTCTCGTTTTATTTCATTGAGTTGATGTTCAATCTCTGATATCATTTCTTCTGTTGATCTATTTGGCTATTGAAACTTGTGTATACTTTACGAAGTTCTTGTGCTGTGTTTTTCAGCTCCATCAAGTCGTTTTTGTTCTTCTATAACCTGGTTATTCTAGTTAGCATTTCGTCTAACCTTTTTTCAAGGTTTTTATTTTCTTTGCATTGGATTAGAACATGTTCCTTTATCTCAGAGAAGTTTGTTATCACCCACCTTCTGAAGCCTGCTTCTGTCAGTTCATCAAATTCGTTCTCCATCCTGCTTTGTTCCCTTGCTGGTGAGGAGTTGTGATCTCCTGGTGGGAGAGAGGCGTTCTGGTTTTTGACGTTTTCATCCTTCTTGCGCTGGTTTCTTCCCATCTTATTGAATTTATATAAGTTTGATCTCAGGTAGCTGCTTGGAGGGCTTTCCATTGCCTGCCTGCAGAGGCGCTGCTGGGCTGCTACAGATTCAGTGGAGCTGCTGTGTATTTTTCCTGTGTCTTATATTGGCTCAGGAAAATTAGGCTGGCTTCTGCAATGGCGGCTGTTTTTGCTCCCCCACTGATCTCATTTGTTCCTGGTCGCTCTCTAACTGATGTTCTGGGTGTGAAACTCTGAAGTGAGAGTTTTTTAGCCTGCTAGGCTTTGTTGGGGGAGACCCGTCTTGCTGTATGGCCTGTTTCCCTGTTTTCAGTTCCCCTTCTTTCTTGGGGGGTGGGTAGCTCCATCCCATTGGCTTTTTGGCTTTCTCGGCATCAGCCAGTGCTTCCACCTAGATCTATGCTGACACCCCCGGCACTGGCTGAAGTTGCTGTTCTGCCCTTTTCAGGCAGCTCAGTGAGGCTTTTCAGCCCGGTGAAGAGCTCCTGTTCTGTGGGTTGTAGAGGGCTTGGGTGGAGCACTGTATCTGAACTGACGTCCCAGAGGGGGGAGATCCCCTGGTCCTCTGGTCAGTTGCATGCACCTCCTGGATGGGGCAGTGCCCCAGCTTGCCTCCAGTTGCCCCATTTGGTTTATACACACTGTCCAATGAGACCCACAAAATGAACCTGGTACCTCGTTTGGAATTGTGGAGACCACTTGGCTTTTGCATCTCTCTTGCTGGGAGCTGTGTTCCAGAGCTGCCTCTTTAATTCTGTCATTTTGGGACCCCCACCCCACCTCCTGTTTCTTAAAGAAGAGTGTGAGAGAGAATGAGGAGCAGTAGACAGTATGGTCAAAATAAAAAATAAACTAAAAGGATAATGATAGGTGAATGCTTTAATCTGTATCTAATATTTTAGCCAAATAATCACGAGTCTTTATAGTTTACTTTTTATTATATTTTTCTATAGGTTTAAAAATGTTTTGTATAAACTTTATTTTGATTAATATCTATATCTGTAGGGATATAAGAACATTGAATATGATGAAAATTTACTCCCAGATATAGACTGTAAGTAACCCTGATGGGGCTGGAAAAGAGGAAATGTATGAAATGGTTTTTAGCCTTTTTACTCAATCACAGTGGATAAGATATTCCTATATTCCTGATGTCATAAAGGTATATATCCTGCAGTAATTAGCAAAAACAGACTGTTTTGTTTGTGGTAGTAAAAAAGCATTGGCTGCTTTAAAGCCCCTCTATGCCAAAATTTTTTTTAATTAAAAAAGCACACAAAAATAGATTCCTGTATTCCTGAATGTGTTACTGTGAATACATTTTAAGTGGTGACAGAACAAAGTGTAAATACTTTATTAGATGAAGCCACATCTTGTAAGTCGCTTCCTGTCTCACCAGATGTTGCTAGCTAAAATCTAGACGTCATCTAAGATACTGTTTAGTAGAATCCCAGAAATCCTTGGTTATATGGCTTATCTGTTGCATTATTTCACCCAAAGCATGGTTGGCTTTTTGTTTGTATTTAAGTTAAGGGAAATAAGGTACATGATCATTTTAAGGAATTGGGTTTACAAAGAAGGAGGTGAATTTTTTTCTTTTTGTTCTAACAGAAGTCACTGAAAATGTCTGGTGATCAAGAAATGAATAACTCTCTAGTGATAGGCTTTCTATGAAAGAGTGGAATAGTAATAGAATAAGACAGTCCATTGATTAAAAAATGTTCCAGAAATATGACCTCATCTCCACATTAAAAATACTTTAAAATATTTGGGGAAAAAGGTACAAAATGTAGATAGAAGTAATTACAAAGCAGAGTCTTGTAGCCTTGAGTCCTCAAGAGAAGGTCAAACTATGCATATTTTGAACTGTTTGAAAAGACAGAAATATATACTTTGGATTTCGAAGAGAATCTTTTTAAAGATATGGCTGAATGAGGCATTTCATTAGTGCCTTTTAGTTCCAAGGCAAGTTATTGTTTTAAAAATTATGTATTTCTAAAGCTTTAATATATCTAATAATTAGCTATTTGTTTTTTGTATCTTTATATCCTCAAGAGAATTTATGGATGCTTTTTTTGAATCTGTGTATAATTCTTAAGCAGTGGAGCAATTGCATATATTAACCCATTGGTACCTTTTTTTTTTTTTTAAACATTTTTTAACTTAAAAAAAATGTTTTATAGAGACAGAGTCTTGTTTCATTGCCCAGGCTGGTCTCTAACTCCTGGCTTCAAGCAGTCCTCCTGCCCAGGCCTCCCAAAGTATAAGGATTACAGGCATAAGCCTCCATGCCTGGCCCTACCCATTAATTCATTCTTCTTCCTTCCCTTTCCCCTTCCCCTTCCCCTTCCCCTTCCCTTTCTCCTTCCCCTTCCCCTTCCCTTTCTCCTCCCCCTCCTTCTTCCGCCCCTTTCCCTCCTCTCCCCCTCCCTCACTTCTCCTCTTCTCTCCTTTTCTCCTCGCCTTCCTTCTCTTTTTGAGACAGGGCCTCACTCTGTCACCCGGGCTGGTTGTGCCATCTCTGCCCACTGCAACCTCCACCTCCTGAGTTCAAGCAATTCTCCTGTCTTATCTTTTTCTGCATATAGCTAGCCAGTTTTCCCAGCACCATTTATTAAATAGGGAATCCTTTCCGCATTGCTTGTTTTTGTCAGGTTGGCACAGATCAGGTGATTGTTGATGTGTGGCATTATTTCTGAGGCCTCTGTTCTGTTCCATTGGTCTATATCTCTGTTTTGGTACCAGTACCATGTTGTTTTGGTTACTGTAGCCTTTTGGTATAGTTTGGAGTCAGGTAGCTTGATGCTTCTAGCTTTGTTCTTTTTGATTAGGATTGTCTTGGCTGTATGGTCTCGTTTTTGGTTTCATATGAAATTTAAAGTAGTTTTTTTGAATCCTATGACGAAAGTCAATGGTAGCTTGCTGGGAATAGCTTTGAATCTTTAAATTACTTTGTGTGGTATGGCCATTTTCATAATATTGATTCTTCCTATCCAGGAACATGGATTGTTTTTCCATTTGTTTGTGTCCTCTTTTATTTCCTTGAGCAGTGGTTTGTAGATCTCCCTGAAGAGGTCCTTCACATCCCTTGTAAGTTGTATTCCTAGATATTTTATTTTCTTTGTAGCAATTGTGAATGGGAGTTCACTCATGATTTGACTCTCTGTTTGTCTGTTACTGGTGTATTTAGGTATTTTATTCTCTGTAGCAATTGTGAATGGGAGTTCACTCATGATTTGACTCTCTGTCTGTTACTGGTGTATTTAGGTATTTTATTCTCTTTGTAGCAATTGTGAATGGGAGTTCACTCATGATTTGACTCTCTGTTTGTCTGTTACTGGTGTATAGGAATGCTTGTAATTTTTGCACATTGATTTTGTATCCTTAGACTTTGCTGAAGTTGCGTATCAGCTTACGGAGATTTTGGGCTGAGATGATGGGGTTTTCTCAAAATGCAATCATGTTATCTGCAAACAGAGAGAATTGACTTCTTCTTTTCCTGTTTGAATACCCTGTACTTCTTTCTCTTGATTGATTGCCCTGGCCAGAATTTTCAATACTGTGTTGAATTGGAGTGGTGAGAGAGGGGCATCCTTGTCTTGGTTTTGAATGAATGACTGCTGCCCAGCATTTGGTTGCCTTTCTGCATATAATCCAGGCAACCTAGTACAGTACAAAGAGAGTAAGCAAAGAGTTACTTTGTCATCTTCTGTGTGTATTGGGGCAAGTCATTTCACCTCCTCTGACCTTCATTTTCTCATTTATTATGAAGTGAAAAAGCTGAAGTAGAACATCTTTAACACAGAAGGTTCCTCTACCCATGATTCTATTTAAGACCATTTTATTATATGACAGCTTTGTAAAAAAATGTGATAGAATAAAAATCATGGCCCAGTAATTTTCACACTTATTTTTAATGTTCATTTTAGTAATGCCCAGTTTACATAAACGTACATTGACCAACTTATTTTTGTCTTGGGAAGTGGTTGCTTTTTAAAGTCCTTTCTTTACTTATATCTTATTATCAGAAACTATATTGGACTCCAAAACATGAGAAGAAACTTCAAACCACATGTGCTAATTACTGTGAAAATAGATGGTAGGAAAGCAAATTGAAAGTTAGCTAGTTTTCTAGCTACTGCACTGTAGGTGGGTGAATAGCCAGAGGGAGATCATCCAGTGACCTTGCTACTGCTGAGCTGTAAATGTTGCTGTACAGTTTCCTGGAATTATCAGGGCTCCTACTGAGAAAAAATATCTTTGGGACTACAGCTATATTTCTGACAGTGGATTTTGGGGCAAGGTGTTGCTTTAGTTAGAGATAATGTTCTAAAAACTAGATGAGAAATGAAAGATTGAAAAATGCATGTATCTACAGAAGAAACAATTGGAAAAAAGCATATATGCACATTTTTATTGCATGGAATTTATGTGAATCATGCAATTCTTAATCCATTTTCCTGATTAATATATTGCATGTAAGGGTGATTTTTCTTTTCTTGGACATCTGAGGTAGCTGGTAATTATAAGGTAAATACGCGGTGATTCTTTGTCAGCTATGTATTAGTTGTCTAGGACCTCCATAAAAATTTACCACAAATTTGGTGGCTGAAAACAACAGAAATTTTTTCTTTCACCTTTCTGGAGGCCACAAGTCCAAAATCAAGGTTTTGCCACAGTTGATTTTTTCAGGAGGCTCTGAATGAGGATTGTTCCATGCCTCTATCCTAGCTTCTGGTGGCTGCTGAAGATCCTTGTCTTTCCTTGATTTGTAAACCCATCACTCTAATCTGTCTCCTTTTTCATGTCACCTTCCATCACTCTGTCTCCATCTTCACATCACCTTCTCTTCTGTATTTCTTCCTCTTCTATGCCTTCTTATGAGGAAACTGGTCATTTGATTTCGGGGCCCCTGAATAATCCTGGATGATCTCATGTTGAGACCCTTGACTTAATTAAATCTGCAAAACTCCTTTTTCCAACTAAGGTTACATTCATAGGTTCTTAGTGAGAATATCTTATGAACAGGATGGGGGTCACCATCCAACCCACCTAGAGTTTGTACCTGTCTTCTGTTTAATTATCAAGAAAGTTCTCAAAAATTAAAACTTTGGTTGTGGGTGAGAGCCTTAACTTTGAGAGAAGCTGGTTCTTTCTCCCATTTTATTCAAGTAAGTTTTTGAGTACTACTCTGTGAGTCATAATATTTCGGGACTGGAAGATACTATAAAATATTTTCATTTTGGCCGGGCGCGGTGGCTCATGCCTGTAATCCCATCACTTTGAGAGGCTGAGGCGGGCGGATCACAAGGTCAAGAGATCAAGACCATCCTGGCCAACATGGTGAAACCCCGTCTCTACTAAAAAATACAAAAATTAGCTGGGCATGGTGGCACGCGGCCTGTAGTCCTAGCTACTTGGGAGGCTGAGGCAGGAGAGTTGCTTGAACCCAGGAGGCAGAGGTTGCAGTGAGCTGAGATCACGCCACTGCACTCCAGCCTGGCGCCTGGCGGCAGAATGAGACCCTGTCTCAAAAAAAAAAAAATTTTTTTTCGTTTTGCCAGAAGCAAAGATATGTTGTTTATGGTTCAACTCTGAGTTACAATCAAAGCCAGGCCTAGAACATACATTCTGAATCAAGTGATTACATCTGTATTATGAAACCAGAAAGTCCTCTGTTATATTATTGGAGCAACTAAATATATATTTATTGAGCAGGCTTTAAACAGCATTACTTTTTGAGTGGTTTGGGAAAGTATCAGGTCTGGGTCTGGCAAGAAACATTCAAGGCAGGCAAAATAACATAATGATTAATAGCAAGAATTTTGTATTAAAGGTTAATTTAAATTTTGACTGCTTGACCACTTGACCTTCAGCAAATCGCTTAGTATTTCTGGGGCTCACAGTCCTGGCTCAAGCTATTTTGAAAATCCCTGGGGATTCATTGAGAGCAAAGGGATTAAAGGGATTTTCAGATTCTCAATCTTTAAACTTTTTATTGAAGGAATATGATTCTGCTTAATATAAAAAGTACAATTTCAAATAACAATGGCTATTATTCTGCCTTTAATAATTTTGCTAAACCTTTGATATAGTTTTTTGGTGAGTACTCATTCTTAATTTTTAGAAGAATAATTGTAGTTTGGATGATGCCTCTTAATTAGAGGTCTTCATGGTTATAAGTCTGATATTTGGAGTTACACAATGGCTGCAATGGCCAGTGGTTTAATATGTTGTTTATTCCTTATTGATTCTTCTATGCTTATTATATGTTTATGTAATAGTTAGTGAACTTCAGAAAATTCCCAATGTATAACAGTTCTCATGGGTGCTTTATTAACTCAAGCAGACTAGAGCCTATTACATAGAAATAAAGACCTGGTCCTAAGATTTCTAACTTACATTCATATTGATAAAAAGCCCTGGAGGTGGTATTTATAAGATTTGGTAATTGGTAATGTCTAGACTAAATAATACATTTTTATTTCTAGATACATACTAGGCCTTTCTTCAACTTGTTTTTATTAAGAAGTTAAATATTCTCTGTATTAACACTCTGAGATATTTATAACTACAACAAACTAGTTTTCAAAATAAAATAATTGGAAAAATTAATCTTTTTGAAAAATGCGAAGGAAAATATCTTTTAACTCCCAAGATAGTATTCTTCTGTTGTTTTTGAGAATTTCCTGGTATTTAAATAAGGTTAACTACAGATTCTTAAAATCAGTCTGAGTTTAAAATATTACCTGTAATTGGAATGACTTGGGTTAAATTTGAGTACATTAATTTCTTTTTTTTTCTTATATGTCATTTGAGGTTTCTTAGCACAAAGCAATAGTTCAAGTAAATAGATTCCCTTGTATTTACTATTTAAATGAGGTCTAATACCTCCTGTCTTGCTTAACTTCATCATTAATATATAGCATTTATTTTAGTATTTTAATAATTTGAGTTAAAAAGAATAAATCCCCCTGCCCTCTTAGATTATATTGTGAGTGTGTGCTTGGGCCTCCAGATATTTGGCTTGTATAACAGAGGTATTAGTACCATTCATTGAAATGCGAAACTGATAAAAGGCCAGGTTTGGGAATTATGAATTCAACACTATGTTGACTTTTATCTGTCTTTTGTGATATCTAACTAGAAGTCACATGGATGTTTCAACATATAAGTTTGGAGTTCAATGGAAAAAGTCTAAGTTGCAGATTTAAATTTGTGAGTAGACTTGTTTTAGGTATTAATTGAATTTGGGACATATAAGAGATTACTTAGTGAGAAAGTACAGAGTGAGAAAAGAAGAAATCTGTAACCAGTAGAGCCTAGAATCACATTACCATTTAATGACCTGGTAGAGGAGGGTGAGCCTGCCGAGGAAACAGAATGTATAGTCTGAGAGGTTGGAGGAGAGTATGCTGGGGAATAAATGTTTCATGCAGGCATACATGATCAATAGAGTGGAATTCTGTTGAGAAGTCAAGTCAGAGAAGTGAGAAATATGTCTGTTGGATTGGTAAAATGAAGTCTGTTGGTTTTCTTACAACATCTGCTTTGGTGTAGTTATGGGGTGACAGCCAAATAAGAGCAGAGTGAGGAATGAGGGGGGAGTAGAGAAAATGGAGACAGTGAGCATATATAATTCTTTAAGGAATTTTGTTTATAAAGAGCAAGCAGTAGCTTGAACAGAATATGTGGTGAAGGGAGAGGTTCATCCTTCCCTTTCTTCTGTTCTTTCCTTCTTTATCTCCTACTCTCTTCCCCTCCTTTTTCTTCCCTAAGAGCTCTCTCTCTCTTCTAAAAGCTGATGGGGCTTTCTCTCTCTCCTCACTCTCTCTCTCTCTCTCTCTCTGGCTTGCTGTCACTCTCACTCTCGCTCTTGCTCTCGCTCTCAAAACTGGTGGGGCTGATGGAAAGAACCATTTGAGAAGAGATGGTTGACAATACCTCAGAGATCTGTTAGGTTCTTGTAAGGTGTAAGGTTCTTGGGAGGTCAGGAAGCAATGAGATCCAAAGGTAAGTAGAGTGGTAATCCTCAGATGGAGATATCTGCTCCATGTTTCGAAAAAGGGAAGGAGATAGTAATAGATAGAGAAGTAATGGGTTTGTAGCTTTGAAAAGGCAAGATGAAGAGGTTCCTACCTTTGTAGATTCTTTCTAAGAAGCTAGAAGGTATGGAAAAAGGTTGTTTTAGACATTAGAAAAGTAAGAAAACTTTGAAATGGTTGGCAATGACAGTGGAGAATAAGAAATGAGTTGGCCAGATATTTAGGGACCATTTGAAGTTAGTAATCATGTGATACTCCGTAACAGTGTTTAATTGCTTGAGTACAAGCTCAAGGAGAGCAAATAGTTGGATCCATCCAGGGTTGGATTTTGCCACATGGGTGCACCTAGAGACAGGATAATAGCAAGGGAATTTAGAGTATTGGCAAGAGTATCATTGAAAATGATGGAGCATGGTATCTAAGTTAGATAAAGAGAGAAGAAAAGAGAAGATGATTGATTGGGAGAAAGGAGGAGACTCCAAGACTTAAGAGTTCCAGTGAGATTGAAAAATGGTTACAGCAGAACTGGTTGAAAGCAAACTGATGGGATAGGAGATTGTGGTCAAAAAGAGGGGGAGCTTGAATTTAGAGCTATTCCATGTGATGATAGTGTCTAAGAAAAGGCCATGACTGATACAGAGTGGACAACATGTTTCCCCTCCCACCCCTACAGATCGAAAGCTTTGTGACAGCATCTTTTGAGGTGTATTTTGCAGAATATTTTCTCTCCCAAAAGATGCAAGTAGTAATTCATTATTAAGGCTCTGAGATACATCGAATTAATGAATCTGTTTAAATTTGTTGAACTGTGCATTTCTAAAATCTGTGGGACTACTGAACCTTTTGTACTATGATCTATTAATAACTGTCTAAACTAGGGTTTTCCCATATTTGCTGAGCAGTTGTTTTGTCATATGCTGAAACTGTTAAATTAATGGAAATAAGTGAGAATAATTATCACAACATATGTGTTTAGTTTATGAAGAATGTTTAATCTACATTAATGTATTTCAATAGCAAAAGATTTCCTCTTAAAATTAAATGTTTCTGAAACCTAAAAATGTAAGTTAGTATATTGTTTTGTTAGTGACCATTGTGACATTTGAAATTGCTTATTGAAAATCTTTATTACCAGAACCTAAAGTTCAATATATATATGTATATCTCTATATATAAAGGAAAAAAATTATAAATTCCTAAGAAGAAAAAAAAAAGAAAATCTTTAATTAGTAATAGATATTCCAGGAAAGCCTGCTATATGAGTTCTATATAATAATTACCCATGTTGGATTAGTTAAAACGGAAAAGAGTTTATCCACTCATGTTGGATATACACAGAAGTTCAAACCATGTCGTCAAGAATATGTTTTCATATTTCTCAGCTCTATCTTCTATTGAATTGACTTCATTCTTAGGCAGGACATACCAATGTCCCATAATGTGACAGTTTCTCTCAGAGAGGATGAGGATGGGACAAGCACTCAGAATCTGACTGACTTCTTTCTAAAATGCATCCCCTGGTTGGATTTTATTAGCTGATAATAGAGGTACAATATATAACCACTATATTTATTTTAAATTTTAAATTTTTCTATATTTTAATTAAATCTTAGGATTTTCTTTTAAGTCTTTACGTTTCTTATTCCATTCTAATAAATAAAATCTTGACTGAGGCCTTGAAACTCTAAATGTTCCCAATTACTAGTTCCAGTAACAAAAGGAGCTCTGAGCAGATAAGAGGATTATTGATGCATGTGCAGTACAAGAATACTAAACATTAAAACCATTCAGGACCTTTTTAGATAAAGTTGGAAACTTAAAACATTTACAAAAACGAGATACGTACTTAGTAGTCTTTGTTGTGTCCTTGTGAGGTCTTCTGCAACAAATACAAAACCCGTAAAACTAATCTTTCTTATCCCCTGAAAGCCATGAATAAAGGAAAACAAAACCCCACAAAAATAATACATCATACTTTTGAGACATTTGGCCTTTAACTTGTTAAATTATTTTCTGAAGAATGTAGCCTTTAGCTGTGTAGTAATTGACTGTTGTAGAAAATGGTAGTCAAAATGAAATCTGTAGCTTTTGACAAATTAGTGGTCTTTTTGATGGACTTTTTAGTGAATAACCATAAACTGTGTTTTTGTGTTTTTCTGGTTTATAATTAAAGGAAAGTAAAATGACGACTAGTATTAAATAAATAACCGGCCTTAATGAAAAGCATATGAAATTTATATCCAGTTTGGATATGGAAAGTAACAAGAGATGTCTCCATCATTTCTACCTAACAACCAAAATAAGCTACAAAATAATAGATTTAAAAAACCTCATCAGAGAGCTAAGGACAGAAATAAACCTAAATAAACCAACATCCAGAAAGTGACAGGCCTTTTATAGGAAAAAATAGACCCATGATTACTCCATGATTACTTCCATCCTTGGTGGGACTGTATGAGCAGATGAATTCTGAAAAGTTTTTAACAGATTTGTAGCATCAAGTGTAGGCTGATGTGACAGATGAGAATCCAGAGGAGGCTAACCCACAGAGCAAAGCACTATCTACCCATCAGCTTTTACTCAAATGTTTTCACTGAGTGAAGCAGGAGATCATAGAAGGAGACTTGAGAGAGATACTTCAAATGAAATCTGCAACACATCAGAAAGGTGATGTGTGAGGTGTGTGTGTTGTGGGGGTGAGGAGGAGTTCAGGTAGAAGAACTGAGCACTCTATGACAAAATAATATAAGAGCTCCTTTCCAAACTGATTCTCTGTAAGCTTTTGAAGGTTTTGAAGATGCTGATTTGCTGGGTCTTCACAGTGTAGGGCAATGGCCCACCAAGGCTAGGCTGGGGAATGGATATTAGAGCTGAAAGTTGTCTTAGGTACATAAAGTAGTGGGTGAGAGCAAAGAGACTTCCCTCCCCCCACCCAACAGGCCGTAAAGCTGGGAGAGATCTCCTCTATTTCCTAAAGCTGGTGGATCAGCTTTGAAGCAGAGGGAGGATGCTAGAATGTCATCTTGGCTCAGCTCTATTACTAGATGAAGGAAAACTGATCTCTCTCAGAGTATTTGATTGAAGCCTGTGGCAGTTGATTTAAACTAAAACTGCAGCAAAGGCTGGACCCAACTTATAAACTACAGCTCGAACTCTCCAGCAGCCTGACAAAGGAGTGGGTATGCCCCTTTCTTGAGGAAAATATTCTTGAAGTCAGACTCTACTGTTCTTTTATACAAACTGTCTGGCCTGCAATCAAAGATTAAATGACACACCAAAAAGTGAGAAATGTGACCTACAGCCAAGAAAATAGATGGACTCAGAGATGGACCAGATCTTGGAATCATGAGGCATTCGTTAATAAGAATCTAGTAGAGAAGGTAGAAAATATGTCTGAAAAATATGTCTGAAAAGCTGGGAATTTCAGGGTGACTGAAGCTGGTAAAATACGTCGATTGCTAGACCTTGAGATATTTAATTAAATAATATTTAACTCTTATTATAAGGTATTCCTTGTCTCATAATTTGTTAATTTAAGTCAAATAGATAAATTTACTGCTGTATTATTATGTCCTTTGTACTAAAAGCAGAATCTTAGTTAAAATACATTAATAATTTAATTTGTAATAGTTATAATTTTTCATGAAAATAAATTACATGGTTGTTTACTGAGCAAAGTCTATCTTCTCTTGAGTTGTTAAGTCAATGAGATACTCATCAAGAAGCTGGTTGGTGTGTATCTTGTAGTACTGGATAGTTTACAAAAAACGTATTTTGATACAGGGATGAATGAATAGGCAGAGCACAGAGGATTTTTAGGACAGTGTTGGCTACATGTCATTAAACATTTGTCCAGACCCACAGCATATACAACAATAAGAGCAAACCCTAATGAAAACTATGGACTCTGAGTGATAATGATGTGAAGGTTCTCAGTTGTAACACAGGTTCCACACTGGAGGGGGATGTTGATAATGGATGCTGTGCATGTGTCTTTGGGGGCAGAGGACGTATGAGAAAATCTGTTCCTTCTTCCTGCTTGTGATATGAACCTAAAGCTGTCTAGAAAGTAGTCTTAAAAAATATGTTTAGCCATTTTGGTCACACATTTGGGGAAAAGCACCATGGAACATGAACTGGCTATTGAATAGGACGGGAGCTAATTATATCCTTCTTCTTGGGTCTTCCCTAGAGACATCTTATTTAAGAAACAGAATAATTTAAGACATTTTACAATCTGAATCTCACCAAACTCTATTCTGTTATATTATAGGTTTCCTTAGCATTGTTATTTTAAACAAGATCTTAATAATCATTGAGATGTTTCTTTTGTGCGTTGGTGTCTAATTTCATTATTTCAGAAAACGAATATGCTTGACTTAGCAAGGGGGTTGTCTTTCTTTTAATAAATATTCTTAAATATGCAAGCATCAAAGGGAAAAGACAGCATGACAAACTGAGTTACTAGGGAGTGAATACTTCTAAAATGATTTGTTTTTAGTCAGAAACCCAATTGCTAAAAGGCATCATTTAGAAACTGTTTTAATACTTAAATTCTGTATTCTGACCTGATGGGAATAGAAACTGTGTATCTTTCATTGTGCCCAGCAAATCAGCATCTTCAAAACCTTAAGTTACTTGTTTACTTATAAATGCATTTTTTAAAATGAAGGACATACTGATATTTACAGTATTTCATTTACATTATGGAGTGATCTATAATGTAGAATTTTTTGAGAAAGCAGTCTTCTCTGGGGTTATACTTTCCCTGAAGTTATTTCTCACAAAATCCCTCTGAATTTTATGGCTGTTTTGCATAAGAAGCCCCTAAGATATTTGGCACCGAGCCTGGAGTTTGAGCATTAATATTATCTTTTTCTTGATTCTTATTGCCTCCTGATTTTAATAAGTAGCTGGCTGTTCCTGCAGGGCCAAATAATCACTTTCATTGTTCTGTCCAAGAATGTTATTAGATTGGGTTTATTTACATAAATCTGTGAGAAATAATATTTGATTTTTGTTTTAAGACTCATTATTGGGCTGGGCGCGGTGGCTCATGCCTGTAATCCTAGCACTTGGGAGGCCGAGGTGGATGGATCACCTAAGGTCAGGAGTTTAAGACCAGCCTGGCTATCAAGGTGAAACCCCATCTTTAAAAGAAAAAAAAATAAAATTAAAAATATAAAGACTCATTAACAACAACAACAAAAATAGTGTTCCTTTTACGATCAGCCTTCTCATTGGTTCATATTCTAAGGGTACCTTAGGCGAACTGTGACTGAGCGCTCTAAGGAAAGTACTGATTGTCAACTTGGTACCGTGAAACTCTTTTCTGGGGTTTCCATTAATGATCAATGCATGTACTTATAGCTGTACTTACAGCACTTTTTCTGAGCATCTCATCAGAATATTACTTCATAATATCAGGTATTATTTAAAAACATTACCTCTCCCTTCACCCCTTCATCAGTTCCCTACTACTTCCATTGTGAGGGGGCCATCCTTTGGCCAAAGCTAATTCCTACACCTCCTTTATCTGGAAAAAGCTCTTTGTATTTTGCCACTACTTGAAATGAGTAAAATGAGTATATCATCACCAGCCCAGCAGGCCTATAAGCAAATTTAGGCACTGTATTCATGGCAATTGAAAGGAAGTTTTTTAATTTTAATTTTTATTTATTGATTGATTGAGATGGAGTCTTGCTCTGTCACTCCGGCTGGAGTGCAGTGGTACGATCTCAGCTCATTGCAGCCTCTGCTTCCCGGATTCCAGCGATTCTCCTTCCTCAGCCTCCTGAGTAGCTGGGATTACAGGCATGCATTACCATGCCCAGATAATTTTTGTATTTTTAGTAGAGATGGGGTTTCACCATGTTGGACAGGCTGGTCTTGAACTCTCAACCTCGTGATCTGTCTGCCTTGGCCTCCCAAAGTGCTGGGATTACAGGTATGAGCTACCGTGCCCAGCCTTAATTTTAATTTTTAAAAGTAGCCAGTTGATTCTTTGATGTAAAAATCAACCTGTCAATGAACTCAGCACAGAGTGATGTGTTATTAGGTAGACTGTAATTTAAAGCTGATAGTAATTGTTATGTAGACAGGCACTACATGGCAAATGAGTTTCATGTTTTATTTGTAGAAATCTGGGGCAGCAAATGAGCTGGCATTGGTTGGAATGTTTTATTAACCCTATTTGCATTTTGATTATTGCTATGTAAAACTTAAGGTCTCATTATTATTTTTGATAATATACTTTTACGCCTACCTATCTAAAAACCTTCATTTGGAAAGGTGTTTTCACTAATTGTATCCCATCTAACACACAATATATTATGTTTTGTAACTGAATATAAGGGAGCAATTTTTAAAGTCTTCTTTATCCCATAACTGGACCTATTCATTAGATATTTCTAATCCATTGGGTAATTTTAGTATTACCCACTAGAAAATGTTTTGTTTTGATATTACCAAAGGGTTTTGGGAGAAAGCATGTGTCCAAGAATGTCTACGTTTAGTATTACAGAGATACATCCTACGTATTGGAGACAAAGAAACGGAAGATGTTATTTGTGGCCTGCTTTAGTTGTTTTCCATAAGTAAAATTGGGCATCACTACTGCTGGAAGACATACAGAAATAGTGTGCTTGACAAAAGGATCACTTTTTCTTTTGTCTGCTGCTGATTAGCAGTTGAAATGTAGTCATCATTGGAAATTTACAAACCACACATGCTTTGCTGTTGGTGTCTTTCTTATGTCCTAGTTTTGATTTTTTTTTCTTTTTCCCTCGTTTTTTCCATCCTCTTACTACCCCATTCACTAATGTTTGTAAAATGAATCTAAAGATTTGAAATTTTAGGACAAGTTTTCTTCATTATGATATATGATATTTAGAAATACGCATTTTTGGCAAATAGCAATCTGGATTTGGTAGGATTGGTGGTAGGTAGGTCTGTCATTACCTTCTTATTTTATTTCATCCTCCTCCTCCCACCTGCCTTTCTCCTCATCATCAGGATCATCATGATGGTCATCATCATCATGTGAATCTTAGGGAAACTTCCTAGGTACTAAAGTGAAATTCACTTTTAACAAATGTGCTCCATATACTTTTCTTCCTGTTTTGTTTTGGTTTTTTTTTTTTGTGATTATTTTTTCTTATTTGAAATCCCCTCACAACTATAGTGCTATCTGAAATAGTCTGTTAGGTAGTTTCCTTATACCTTGTGTTCTTTTTGTGTGTGTTATTTAGTACTTGGTTTTCTGTGAATTTCCTTTTCTTGTTTTTATCTGCATGAATTCTTTATGAGTCTCTACATAATTTCTATTTTTTTCTTATTCTTTTCCCCCAAATCAAGACATTTGTTGAGGGGTCGGTAAAGTAAAATGTCAGAGAGTTTATGTGTATTTGGTTATCTTTAATGTCAGGAAGTTCATATTTTATTTAGTTGGAAGACATGATGGATAAGCTGGGGATAAGTACCTAAATACATAAATGTATATACATATTGTATAGTTTACTGTTGCTGAAGCCTTGTTTCTAATCCCCTCCAGGAAAGAAAGGAGAGGCTATCCAAATTTAAATCTATTCGTCATTCAATTGCTGGAATAATTAGGTCTCCAAAATCAGCACTGGGCTCTTCAGCAGTAAGTAGGATTAACTCTCTTTGCTACTGAAAGTGGTCATTGTCTAGCTTCTTTCTGATATACTAATGAGTGTGTGTATGAGTGTGTGTGTGTGTATGTATAAATCTGTACTTACAAATGGAAAGATAAGTGCATAATCTTTTTGTGTGCATATCAATCTGTCTATATATGTGTGTAGTAAAACCCTATGTAACGTTAACATAGGGAAGACAGAAATAAACTTCACTTATAGGCTTTGTGTACTATATACAAATAATTATGAGGAACATTTTATGTACTTTGGGGTTTTATTGGGAGAATAGTATAAACAGTTCTTTTCTAGTGAAGCATAACATTTTTACAATAAGGATTACTCTGTATATTTTAAAAATATATTTGTTTGGCTGGGTAGTAGCTCATGCCTGTAATCCCAGCACTTTGGGAGGCCAAGGCAGGTGAATCACGAGGTCAGGAGTTCGAGACCAGCCTGACCAACATGGTGAAACCCAGTCTCTACTAAAAATACAAAAATTAGCCAGGAGTGATGGTGCATGCCTATAGTTGCAGTTACTCAGGAGGCTGAGGCAGGAGGATAGCTTGAACCAGGAAGTGGAGGTTGCAGTGAGCTGAGATCGTGCCACTACACTCCAGCCTGGTGACAGAGCAAGACTTTGTCTATATATATGTATATATTTGTTTATATGTATATTCATATTTTAAAGAACATTTTGATTATAAAATTGAAATCTGTATGATAGATTAATCATTGAAATGTGGGTTGGACATATCACAGTAGTGCTAGAGTATTAGTAATCTTTAGTAACAGCAGGCAGCTTGGCCATCTAAGATACATATGAACAAACACAGAAGCATTTCTCTAAAGCATTAGGTCTTCTATTTATTTAGAGAAGGAGATTTTTTTCCCTTAAATATAGAGGTATTCCTGTGTATACACTCCCCCACAACTACTAGTATAATTTTGATCCTGATGGATTTACCTATACTGGATATTTCACATAAATAAAATTATACAATATGTGATCTTTTGCATGTAGTTTCTTTCATTTATAATTCTTCCAAGGTTCATTCATATTATACAGTGTGATAGTACTTCATTCCTTTTTATGACTGAGTAATACTACCTTGTATAGATTTCTTACATATTGTTTATTCATCAACTGATGGACATTTGGTTGTTTCAGCTTTTTGGCTATTAATGCTGCTATGAACATTCATTTTCATGAGTTTAGATGAATATATGTTTTCAGTTCTCTTGATTGTGAACCCAGGAGTAGAATTTCTGGGTATATGGTAATTCCCTATTTTAGCTTTTGAGGAACTGCCAAACTGTTTTTCATAGTAATGATACCATTTTACATTCCTATCAGCAATATATGAATATTTGATTTCTCCACATTTTTGCCAACACTTGTTATTTTCAATTTTTTCATAATATAGGCATTCTAGTGGGTGTGAAGTAGTAACTGTAGTTTTAATTTCCATTTTCCTAATGACTAATGATGTTGAGCATTTTTTCATGTTCCTACGGGCTACTTATATGTGTTCTTTGGAAATGTGTTTATTACTATTCTTTGCATGTTTTAAAATTGCTTATTTATCATTGAGTTGTAAGAGTATATTTTCTAAAAATAAGCTCCTTATACATATAATCTACAATTATTTTTCTCACTGTTTGGATTTTTTTCCCCTTTCTTGATAATGTCCTTTAGCATTCTTAAATTTTTGATTTTGATGAAGAACAATTTATTTTTTCCTTTACTGTGTGTGCTTTCGGTGTCCAAAAAAAAAAAAGTTGTCAAATCCGAAGGTTAGACTGATAATTCATTTTTGTTTTCTTCTTAGAGTTTTATAGTTTTAAAATGTTTGTATATGGAGTGAGATACAGGTTCAAATTTTATTTATTTATTTATATTTATTTTGATATGATGTTTCACTGTATTGCCCAGGCTGGTGTTGAATTCCTGAGGGCAAGTGATCTTGCCTCTTTAGTTTCCCTGAGAGTTCAAATTCATTCTTTTGCATATGGAAGCATATTTAACGTAAAATCTTTAAAATGCAACAAATATGAATCACTGTTTATGCAAATAAATATACAAAAATTAGAATGTTAAAGCATAATTTTAGACAAAATAAAGCAAATGCATTATAGGTAGTAAAATGAAATAAGAATTAATCATAATGGTGTTTTTTATTGGCATATTGATTTGCCTGTTTTTAACAGTATCCTTAAAATGTAGAGCTTCCTTTAAAGACAGTCTAATGGAACACTTAGATCAACAATCTTGATAGAAGAAAGCACTTAAGGCTTTAGCTGATAGTAGAATTTATTTTTATCTGAATGTTGTATTTAATGTCATCAGTTGTTTAATATTTATTGTTATGATCAAAATCGTATTTTAATATGTTATATCAGCTACAAGTATGTGCTTTCCTTTCTAGTGTACTAAAGGGGTTAAAAGCACTGTTAGTAGTATCTCAGACAACTGAGACTGCATTCATATTAGCTTCTTCCCATCTTAAGATTATAATTTCGCATTGAGAACTATTCTTCAGAGACTGCCTCTGAAGCTAAGGCCAGAAGTGTTAAAGCTTACTGCAATCATGAGGGTCCATTTCAATTGAAAGTCTTTTAAATCATATTATATTTAATGAGATCTGTTCCAGTCATGTCAAGAATATTGTCCTTTCTCTAGGGCCATCTATCTACGCAGAATTTGTATGATAAGTGGCTGAGCAAATCACTTGTTGCATCTTACAGCCAGTCATGAATACTAGTTGTATCACTGACATATGGAGTGAATAACGCCCCTCTGATAGTAGCACTCTTTGAAAAACATTCTTTAAAACAAAAATAAGGCACATTTTGGTCCAAATGATTTGTTCTTTATGTAGATATCAGAAGAATTATTAAATTATTCAACAGCAGTCTCTTTAAAATTCATATATTCTATACTGTGTTGGCATAGATGTTATTTTAATTTTAGAATTACTTTGTACTAGAATTTAGAAAATCAAAATATTGGAAAATAAAAATGTGCTTCCTTTTATATAAAGTAATATTGTAAGTAAGATTTGCTTGCCTGCTTGCTTGCGTTTTAGAAGTGTCATTCAGTTATGTTAAGTTGTACATCAGTTGTAATACAGTGTTATGATGCTTGGCTTCCACCAGTGGCATAGGGGAATGTAACTATCTTTGTGTATAACATAAACTGCTTGTATTTTTTAGCGTTCTCCTTTGAGTCTAGAAAAGTGGCCTTGTACTTCTTTTAATAAAGGCATGTTGTTAAGTTCAGGTTAAATAGTATACATTTTAAATCTGAGTTGTCTTCTGTTATTCTTAAGGTCTTAATTTACCTCCCTCCCTATTCATTAAGATGTAAAAGAGTGATTAACAAGGAAAAATAAAGTTTTTTGGCATTATATTACTCTTATACACTGAATTCTGTCATGTTGAGGAAAATTAAATATTATTCCATTAATTGCAAGTTTTGAATCACTTGCAGTATCACATGTAATTTTCTAAAAGGACTTATTAAGATTGATATTCTATTATTTGTACTGTAAAGGAGCAAATTTATTGTTTATATGTTTGCTCAGATGCTTAAAACAGGTGACAGAGATCATGTCAGACTGATAGTATAGTTTACACAGGCAATCCCAACTTGATGATAAATGTTTAAATTTACTGAAATATGATTGCATATTGACACAGTGTAATGATACAGTAGTATTAGTTTAAATGTGTGATAAGATATTAGCATTGAATATAGTTAATTGATGAAAATGTGTTCTTATTGTGGCACATTTTGTATGTAAAATATATGAGCTTAAGGAAAGAATATTTGATACTGAAAAAATAAAACTATAGCAAAAATGTGGTAAAGTGATCAAAGAGGATTAGTGAGAGTCACAGGTACAATAGGAAAACTAATTGGGTAAAAATAATAAAGAGAGAAAAGCATGTCATTACCAATAAAGGATGAGTAAGGGAACTAAAGAAGCTGGCAAAAGAGAAGTTGGAGGAAACCAGAAGGTACTGAAGGAAGCAGAACTGTTGGAAAGAAAGGAAGGTAAAAGAAAATTTTGCTAAAGATAGTGTCTCTTATCAGAGACCCAGGAAGGAGTACCAAAAGACAATCCAGGAAATGGGAAGCTGTGGAAGCAACCTGATAATTGAGTTTGGCTGAGTTGTTTATTTTTGTTTGTTTAATACAAGTTTTAGGAAGAATTGTATACTAATGCTCATCTCTGATTAGCGTGTAATTCTGTATAGTTACTATGCTAGAGAACAGTTTTATTGTTATCTAAAAACCAAATAAATTCAAATTCTCAAATACTATATTACAAAAAATTGTTAAGAAGTTTATGAATAAGAGTTTTATGGCTAGTTTTATTATAGAATGCAAATATTAGGTAAAGTATGTTTTTGGTTAATGATATCAGTACATGAAAAAATTGCCAATTCAGCTTTATTGCTAAAAAATAAGAATCTGTAGAATTATAGCTAGTCATTTAGTGCCAAAGACAGAACCACTGTTTTAACTTATTTACAGAATATTTCAGACAAACAGGCTAATTCCTGTTTGTCTAGCCTGAACACAAATGATCCTGAGGTACAAATATTCAGAATATCTTATTTTTCATTATTTTAAAATTAATTCAGTAGATTCAAACTATATTTAGAAATTTTTAAAAAACTGGAAGAAAACATTATTTTTTAATTTTCATTTTATATTAAACATTTAGTATATCTGTACAAATTAAAAAATTATGTTTACTTATCAAACTAGAAATGGTATAAAATACACTTTCCTAACTATGATTACATTTCCCTTTCATTGAAAATAAGTTTTGCTAACATCAGGCACATTCAGTAGATCAGTGTTTCCCATCTTTTGTAAACATTTGATTTTTCATCTCCTCCCAAAATTCCTAAGTAATATATAGCTTTAAAATGAAACGGGTCTTGTGGAATTAAAAAAGAATAAATTTATAGGGCCAGGTGCAGTGGCTCACCCCTGTAATCTAAGCACTTGGGGAGGCTGAGGCGGGCAGATCATGAGTTCAGGAGTTCGAGACCAGCTTGGCTAACATGGTGAAACCCCATCTCTGCTACAAGTACAAAGAAATTAACCGGGTGTGGTGACATGCGCCTGTAATCCCAGATACTTGTGAGATTGAGGCAGGAGAATCACTTGAACCTAGGAGATGGAGGTTGCAGTGAGCAGAGATTGTGCCATTGCACTCTAGCCAGGGTGACAGGGCCGAGACTCCATCTCAAAAATAAATAATAAAAGTTTATAGAGATAGGGTCTCACTATATTGCCTAGGCTGGTCTTGAACTCCTGACTTAAGCAGTCTTCCCACCTTGACCTCCCAAAGTGCTGTTACAGGCTAGAGCCACTGTGCCCGGCCAAGTCTTAATCCAGTGCTTAGACTGCTTGGCCACGCTACTGGCTGAGTCTTACGGAATTTTTGAGAAATATTTAAAATCTTGTGAATTACTCATAGTCACTCTAGATTATTACTAAGCTAGATTTGGAATAACTTGTTAGTTAGACTATTAAATTAATGTTAATAACTAAATTTACATAAAAATAGAAAAGACAATTAAATGTCATTTTTATGGTTGTTAAAAATTCAGAATTTAAAAAAGTTAGTGTTGAAGTTTTATTTAGATTGTTCAAGCTCAGTAAGAGGTTTACTTGTATATTTTCAATGCTGTTTTATTCTTGTTTTGCTTTTTTCAACATGGTTTATTGGGTAATTAATTTTAATAGAATCCAGACCAGACTTTAAAAAAAAACACGTTTGGTTTTGCTTTCCGTAAAGAAGCTTATGTTGATACTCAAATGATTGAGTAAAGGTATACAAATCTTCATTACATACTTGAGAATTAGCCTGGACTAGGTAAGGAGAAAAAGTAATCCCTTTTTCTTTCTCCAGAAAAAAATATTTTCTAGTGCTGCCTCCTTATTGCCTTTTCATTTAAAATAATCTCTTTAATTTCACTAATTCTAGTATGTTTTTGCTGAACTATTCTGTAGGAATAAGATCTAGGGAAAATAATTGGCTAAACAGCTAACCCAATCAATCAGAACTTATTAAATATAACTTATTAAATGTACTGGATTAATTGTAACTTTTAAAAAGGAGGCTTCCCTCCTACCCACATATCTTTAGCAAAAAATCTCAGATAATTTACCAAAAACCTGTCTCCTGAGGCTGAGAAAGATGGGAATATTTGAGGTAAAAAGCTTCCTTTCATCTGTGATGTCATTATGATGGGCTCCTGGGATATTGCATTTTGTTGCACATCCTACATATATTATTATCAAGCTTGTAAAATTGTATTGGAATTTCACTGAAATCATATTGATAAAAATATTCCTTCCAGTGCTTCCAGAGAAGTCTTTGAAAGACCTGATATACCCAGGCAAGGGACGTGTGACTTTTCCCTGTGTACGTATGTATATACATGTGTGTATATACATACATACACTCACAGTAAGTTCAGCTTACATTTCATAACACTGTCGTATAGGGGATGGGGAATAATAGATTTTTGAGCTTCCCTTCCTATCCCAAAGAAACTAAGAAGCCTATAGAATTGAAGTGTGATCTTTATGAGATAGCAATATAAGTTCCTTACTATTCAGTTTTTTAAAAACATAGCAAAACTCAGATACTTTCCCCCAAACATGTATGACTCTCTCCCCCCAAACATATTCTTCATCATATGCTTAAATGAATTTTGTGGAGTACTGGCTGAGCTTTGTACTTCATATACCTAAACCGTAATTAGTTCATCAAAGTCTGCATTCTCTCAGTTAGAAATAAATGCAAATTTGGAAGGATAGGTTGGCTAGGACAAGAAATCAACATGTAGCATCCTTGTTTGGGATACTTTCCTGTTATGTAGGCCTTTTTGAGAGACAATGATAAAAATAAGTCCTTTGCTTAGATGTTGCATCGAATTTCTTATATTCAGTAATAACTTTTGAATAAATAAGCACTTTTGCTATTGGTGAGACAGAAATATTTCTATTACAGTAAAAATTTCAGGATTTACTATAATGGATGCACTGTGATAAAATTTTAAAATAAAATTTTTGATTCTAAAAACAAAACATTGATTTTTAATAACTTTAATAATTGTAAATTGTTAGTATACATAGAAAAGTTAATTTCATGTAGATTGTGTGTTTGTTTTTAAAAGCAATATTCTTTTACTTCATATAGTTGTGGGTAGTTCTTTAGATAGTTTGTTCTTTAAAACAATATTTGGGAATACATTAAAACATTTTTGAAATAAACTATCATCTTATAAATATGATGTAATAATATTTATCATAGTTTGCAGAGAAATCAAAAGACTTGGTTTACCAAAATTTCCGTGTATAGTCACAACCTAAATATATTTTAAAAATTTAAAAATGTTATTTAATACAAGAATCAGAATGTAGACTCTTCTTTGAGGTCTGTTTGGGACTTTTCAAGTTTTTTTTTGTTTTGTTTTGTTCTTTTAACTAACGGAATGGGTTTTGGATAATATGAAATAGAACTTTGAGTAGTAAGTTTTGGGCCTCTTCAGTAGTACAAAACAATGAAGGCTATGTTCAAAACTATTTTTTACTTACTACAAAATTACTATACTTTGGCCCTACATAGAATTTGTATCAGCCTGTAGAACTTCATATATGAATATTTGCCTTTCATTTATTATTAATTCTGATTTTTTCCAATTTATAAATTACTTTCTCATGAGGCATTGTGCATATTGTATTTTGAGAACCTTAAAAGTTAGTGCAAATTATTACACCTTATCCAGAGTACTCTCTATCTGGGACAGTTTAGTTCCTGTGTGCCATAAAAACGACGACGACGACAACAACATTTTTAATTATAATCAGAAAATATATGATTTAATCTACTATCAGCACATTTCAAGGAAATACAGTCATCTCTTAATTATCTCTGCCTTGGTGTTAGCGTTTGGCCTCTTAAAATAACAGATAATTTGCTTTCCCTGCCATGCTCATGGTTTATAACCCTTCCTTATTTTTGCCATGTGTTTGTAATTGTATGTTGGTGGTTTTCAGTGATGCTGTTTCTCCCAGGGCTTTATCTGTCATTACCGTGTAGAAGCAGGACCAGCTATGTGGCAGAGGTAAATTAGGTGTGTGAAGATAAGGACAGGAAGGCACAGCAGCAAGGCAGCATCAAATAAAACCTGAGATAGTGTTCCTGGAACATGGGACACTGCTTACCACCTCTGTGATCAAGAGTTAATTATATAAAAAAGAAATAACTCAGCTTTTCATTTACATAAAAATTAAGTTGTTTTGTGATACGCTTCTCTGTTATTTCCCCATTTCTTCGTAATTTCTCTGGTTGGTAAAATTTAATATATAGATTTATTTTAGGACATGGTGAATAAAATTGTCCATGCTAACTCTAAATGCTAATATGGTATCTGCCTTTGCATGATAGATAAAACAAATTATTGAAGCATATGTATTTATGGTAAACTTAAGCACCAGTACTTCAAAAGATATTTTCTTTAGCAATTATGAACGTTTTAGGTTCATCATATAACTTTTAATTGGTCAATTAAAGGGAGGAACATTTGTAAGAAGCCTTTATATTTGCTGTGAATTTTATTAGAAAGTAGTATTTTCTCTAATTTAGTATTTTTTTTTTTAATGTTTGTTTAAGTTTTCTGACATGATCTGCATCAGTGAGAAGCCTCTGGCAGAACAGGACTGGTATCATGGTGCAATTCCCAGAATAGAAGCTCAAGAACTGTTAAAACAACAAGGAGACTTCTTGGTGCGAGAGAGTCATGGGAAACCTGGTGAATATGTCCTTTCTGTATATTCTGATGGACAGAGGAGACATTTTATCATACAATATGTTGATGTACGTTTCCAGTTTAGTTCATATGTGTATTTTGACGTAGTTCTTTTAAAAATTGTATTAAAATAATGAATCGTTTGTGATTAATGCCTGCAAAACATGAAATTCAGCACTTTTTTTCTGAATTTCTTAAATACAGTGCTTCAAAATTTACTAACATTTAAATACTTTTAAACAAACATGTATTTAGTAATATTTTAAATTAAAATAGTGTTTACAAAACCAAAATGTATAGCTATTTAAAATATGTTGTTAAATTTGAACATTAAAGATATTTCAAATTAAAACTTAAAACAATGTGATTATCATAAATTTTTGTTTCAGGAAAAACTTTAGTTTATGAAACTTGTGGTTTTGAAATTGGAGCTTCGAATTGCTTTCAGAATGGTCCCATGAAATAATTTTAAGAAATATTTTACCGAATAGGGATAATGAAATTTCTTAATGAATGGGATGATTATTGAATTGGTTTGTTGAGTCATTAAAGATTAAGGTTTTCTTTTCTTTTTTTTTTATTCTTAATTACCATTTTATTCCCTTTGTTATAATTAGTGTGGTCCAAGTTACCAACCCTCCCTTTTGGTTTGTGCTTTTTGTATGCTATTACGTCAAGACATCCTTTTAAATTTTCCTTTAGAAGTCTTACTCATTCATTTCATATTTAACTGGAATTTGACTGTATCTTTATGTGAGATAAGAAGTAAATATTAGTTTCAAAATTCAGATATCTGATTTTTATTGAATTTGTCAATTTCTACAACTCATACTTTTGTTTCTGCATTGTAGAGTCATTTTGAAATAAGTGAGTATATATAGTTTTTCTTCTTTTTATATATAAGCTGTTGTTTATTGGCATTAATAATAAATAGAAATTAATGAAGAATTAAAAATAATCTATTAACATTGATTATGCTAAAGCTAATTTATTTTTTGAAATTTATTTAAGTATTGTTAAACTACTTTCTATGTTTCTTACATTTCTTTATTGAGCCTTAAACAGATGAAGCGTAATTTCAGAATTGAACTTTAACCACTAAGGTATTTCAGTGTTTTTGGCATATGCAGGAATTGATACCTCTATTTGTTTTCCGTTCCCATAATTTCAAATGGCGTGCATTTTCAAGATTGCTATCTGAAGGATTTCAGTTTATGTCTAGAGACTTGTGTGATACTAATTGCCTTACAAAAAATTGAACCATGATCATTAGATGAAGCTGAGGGCTTAGATAACTTAGTAACAGGTATATGTACACACACAGAAACACACACACACACACACATGTGCACACGCACATGCACCTCTTACTAAGATATATATATATATATATATATATCTTTTTTTGGGCTGATATTCACATACCATACAATTAATCATTTTAAAGTGTAGGGTTCAGTAGCATTTAGTACATTTACATCTAGTAATTATAGCTAAATGAAAGTAGATACCATCTAATGGGTTAAAAGGAACATATCCATTAAAGTATTTCCACTATCAGAATGTTCACATTATTTGTTAGTTTTGCATAGTATTCAGACCTCAACTTCATAATCATTTTTTTCCCACATTCATACATCTAACCTACTGTTTTGGAAACTATGGAGTTTCTAATAGTGTTCCATTTTTTATTTCCTTGGCAAATTCTTTTGTAATTTGTATATGCCTTTAAGTTATGAATGTAGATAACCTACCCTATTACAATTTGTGACCATGTTGGCTATATTTATTACATGGTATGAGAATTGTGGAAGGAAAGATTGTAGGTAAAATATAAACTCGTTAATCACAACTTATACGAATGTTTCATTTTATTTTCCAGGCTCTAAATGTAACTATTTTTGAAGTATGCATTATGTTATACTAAAATATTTATCTTTTTTATCACTTCTAGTTTAAAATTTAACTATAAGAATTTAAATCAACATTCTTAGAGACAAAAAGGAAAGGGTCAACTGCTTGTTTTTAATATTTGCATTTTGTTTTAAGTGGCTAAAATGAACAGTATAATACATGCTAAAAATAAGATGTTACAAGTTTCTCATTTGATGGTTTTATCTGGTTTCTTTCTGTCACTGAAATTTTTCAAATATCTCTGTTAAAGATGAGAACATTTATTTTTCAGTAAATGCCTGAGATTTTCTGCTGCCTAATTTTATTCTAGTGAGTTTTTGCTATCTAATGTTGAGTAAGCAGTTGCAAACAGTTTAAGATGATATAGACAGCTTTAATTCTTTTTTATTCTGTGCAGGTGAATCCTCCATGAGCTAAAATTATTCTGTCTATTTCCTCATATACCTGTTGACTAGAAGGGGTCAATAAATGGGGGAATTCATTAACATATATATAATGAGTACCTATTGTATTCTAATGAAGGAGTTTATATTACAGAAGCTGTAAATAAATGAGGCAACAAGTGTTCTAAGAGAGGAGGATATAAAGTAATACAAGATTTTAGAAGAGGGAAAATATTAAATAGTATTTAATATTAAATAAATATTAATATTAAATAAAAAGAGCACTGAATTTGGAGTTAGAACACTTGGCGTTCAGTCCCCCACTCTGTCCTTACTTGTTCTGTGGTCTAGGAAATAAAGGGGGTTAATTTCTTAAAGAGTTTTTATGAGAATCAAACCAGCGAATACATACTTTGCAGGATGTCAAATTAAATAAACCAGTAAGGCAGTGTAGAAATGAATACTGGAAAGCTCATACATGCATGCATTCATGCACTCAAGACATTGAATACAACATTTAATACAAAGTACTAATAGACATTTCTCAAAAAAGTTGTACTAATGGCCAATAGGTATTATGAAAAATGCTCAGTGTCACTAATCATCAGAGAATTACAGATTAAAACCACAATAAGATATCATTTTATCCCAGTTAGAATGGCTATTATTAAAAAGACAAAAAATAGTAAGTGCAGGCAAGGATGTGGAGAAAGGGGAACTCTTATACACTGTTGGTGGGAATGTAAATTATAAATTCTTATGGAAATCAGTATGGAGATTTCTCAAAAAGCTAAAATAGAACTGCCATATGATTCAGCAATCCCCCACTATTTATCCAAAGGAAAATAAATCAGTATACCAAAGGGATACTTGTACTCCTATGCTTATTGTAGTACTGTTCACAGTAGCGAAGATAAGGAATCAATCTTAAGTGTCCATTAACATTTATTATTTGTCTGGTGATTTGATAATTGAGTGTGTGCCAGTACACGTACCATATACTGGGTAAAGTGGTTTGCATGTTAATACTTATTCAACCCGTACTGTTACTCTGTGAGGAGATACAAGTATTATCTCTGTTTCACTAATGAACAAGCTGAGAAACTGAGAGATCTTGCTCAGTGTTTTGCACACCTAGAACATATATTATTAGAAATAGAAATATATTAGTACCTTCAGTGTGAAATGTTCTTAAGCATCAGTGCTAATATATCATAGGATGTCTGCCTACTATGTACAAAAATTCTTTAGGCAATTTATTAACAACCGTTTTGAACTGACTGAAACACTAGCTTCCTTGAGTTGATTTATACTCCATAGTTAAATGTTAAAGAATACTAATGAGAGTTTATCACTCGATGAAACCGACATATTCATTTAAAAAGTTTTATATCAATTAAATTTTGATACATTGAATCTTTTTTATTTTATAGGATGGAAAAAGAGCTTTGAGTTTTTAAACTTTCAAATGGGGAAAGTAATCTTCCAGTAATGCAAATAATGTCAGAATTTAGACAGTTTTAAACATTCTTGTTTCTTCACAGTGTTTTCTTAAATGGGGCTACTCCCATATCTGTATCTGTATATATCTCCTGGTTATGAGAACTATCAGTTGGAAGCTCTTGTTACATTGCATTGCAGTGCTTCTTGCATTAAAAAATATGGCCAATAGGGTATTTTTGATTTGCCAGGTTTATTGCTATCAATTTATCCATGTGACCCATAGGCCAATCTGAAATATGAAACAAGAGAAAAGGAGTCTTGGAGGAGTGTGGGAAAATGGCAGCTTACCTGGTGATATGCAATTAAAAAGTATTAAGATTTGACCATGTTGATATCTGCAGTTTTGTCACTGGTACATCTTATTTCTTCATCAAAGATGGGTGAATGAGTGTTTTTGGTAATGAATAATAAATGAATACTCCACTAAAGAAAGCAAACTAATGCTGTATCAACAAATAGAAAATAAATGATCAGATGTATTAAAATATTTACCATCAGATTGGATATCCTTCCTTATACTTTTGACATTATTTTTGATATTGAAAGTTTTATCAAATGGAACACATATGTAGACATATGTAAACATGCAGCTTGTCTGTTAACTCAGGTGTATCCCATGCTTTCTTTTCTGTGGTTAGCACTTTAGCAAAATGGGTTTCAGATCTGTTTGTTAGATTTTTTTATTTTTCAACAATTTGAATTAGATTTAAACATTGTGAAAATTAATTTATCTGGCACAAGGTAGAATTTTAAAACATGCCAGTTTTATTTACCTATTTATATTTTTATCATCTTAACTATTTTTAAATGCATAGTTTAATAGTGTTAAGTATATTCATGTTGTGGTATAATTATAGTTTTTTAAGAATGAAATTTATCAATGAACATAGCCTTTGTAAAGCAGTGTCTTCATATTTATTCTACCTTATTCTTTTCTCTCCAGAACATGTATCGATTCGAGGGCACTGGGTTTTCAAACATTCCTCAACTTATAGATCATCACTATACAACGAAACAGGTCATCACTAAGAAATCGGGTGTAGTTCTGCTGAATCCTATTCCTAAGGTAAGTGCACATATACTTTTTTCTATGTTTTAAAAGAATTCTTGGTGAGTTAACATTTCCAACAGTAAATAAAGTTCTTAGATTATTTGCTGGTAGTTCAGAAAAAGAAAGTTTTGTTTTTGTTTTTCTGGCTTTTGTTACTAATACAATTGAAACATGAAATTTCTTTGATTTTATTAAGATGGGCTGCTTTCTTATTCAGTATTTGCTAGTATACAAGTAGCTTGGGTTTTTTTTTTTTCTTTCCTAGTTTTTCTTCAAAGACTTGAGGCTTTTCTTCACTTTATAAGGTTCATACTTTGAAAGGTTCAGGTTATAAAAGATTCTAAGTTATAGAAGTCAAAGAAAATGTCCAGCAATTAGGAATAAATTAGGGTTTTTGTTTGGGATGTTACATTTACAATGTATTGTAAGATATTGGAACTATTTAAAACTTGACTACTCTTCACAGAAGCAGGAAATCAGAACTTGTCTATGTGGAGCCAGGTAGTTGGATAAGAGATTGTCTTAGGTCATTTTTACCTCTAAGATCTATCACAGAAAACACTACTTTCAGGTGCTTTACAAGATATGTTCAATAGGAAATGGATATGTGGAAGATTTGTGTTTTAAAGGTAAAATCTCTGGGACTTAAACCGAAGTGGGACAATGGAGCTGACTTAGTATCTGAGCACTTCTGATGTTTCAGGTGTTGGGTTGGTTTGGCAAGAGCTTTTTCCTTTCAGGACTGTCTAATATGAAGAACAGTGTAGAAACAGGAAAGCCATACAACTTGGTAGATTAATATTTATTGATATGACTTTTATATATTTAGGTACTGCTTTTAATTTGAAGTGCCAGTTTCAAGAATGCTGATACATAGTCCAGATTTAGCGATTTGGAAATTTAAAAAACAATTATTTTATTTTCCATTGTTAGTCTGGGAAATAATGTCTATATATGTACTTTTATTATATTACTGAATCTTCACTGAGAGGATGACCTTTAATATTTCTCTCACAGAAGATTTTGACAGTTGTTTGTTAAACATTCTAATTCTCTGGCTAAGGAACTGGCTTTTGAACAATTTTCTAGAATTATGTAATTGGCTTATTCTTCGTTAATGTTTTTCTATTCATTTTCTACCCTTAATTACTGAAAACCATAAAAAATTCTTCTTCATTCTGAAATAGGTTGTCACATTTTTCCTAAAGCAAATATATATATATTAAAAAGTGTTAAGATTTGAGCATGTTGATATCTGAAGTTTTGTCGCTGGTGCATCTTAATTCTTCATCAAAGATGTGTGAATCAGTGTTTTTGGTAATGAATAACAAATGACTACTCCACTAAAGAAAGCAAACTAATGCTGTATCAATAAGGTAGAATAAATGTGAAGACATTGCTTTAGAAAGGCTACATTCATTGATAAATTAAATTCCATTCTTAAGAAAACTGTGATTATACAACATGAATATACTTAACACTACTGAACTATACATTTAAAAATGGTTAAGATGATAAAAATATAAATAGATAAATAAAACTCTGACATGTTTGAAAATTCTACCTTGTGCCCAATAAATTAATTTTCACAATGTTTAAATCTAATTCAAATTGTTGAAAAATAAAAAAATTAACAAAGTGATTTATATATATATGTAAAAATATATCTTACTATTTCCTCTTTCACCTCTAAATGAATGCGATTGTTATAGAATTCTAAGACATTTACTCTTTACTTAGCATGATCTAGTCTCATGGCTTTATTTACTATTTATACATCAACAATTTGCAAATTTATATTTCTAACTCAGATTTCTCTTTTCCTGAACTCAAATTGTTCTACTTTCCATGTCAAACTGAGCTTATCACTTTTAACTGCAAAATGTGTTTCTTCTTTTTAAATAAGTGATACCACCAAATATCCAACTTCTCAAGTCATAAATTAAGGGGTCATCTTTGACATCTCTTTCTTCTTCATCACTGCTCTCCCTCTAGCACTCTAGGTTACAATTAAATATATATTGCTTAAAAATATAAAAATTAGCTGGGTGTAGTGGCAAATGTCTGTAGTCCCAGCTACTTGCGGGGCTGAGATGGGAGGATTGCTTGAGCCCGAGGGGTTGAGGCTGTAGTGAGGTATGATTGTGCCACTACACTCCAGCCTAGGCAGAGTGAGACCCTGTCTCTAAATAAAGAGTTTTGTATGCTTAATTATTCATATGGAAGTATGAAATTCACTTCCAGTATATATCAGTAGGAATAAACTTCAATGCAGGAAGATATTTTTAATCCAGATTAGTTTAACAAAATATACAAATAGGAATTCAGAGACACTGATGTCCCATTTCACAAGCTAACCAAATGTCTGCATCTCCTGCAGGCTTATTAGCCAAGTCTAAATTGGGAGACCAAATCCATTAAAGAAAGAAACAACAATGCGGTTATGAGTTTGAAAAGGAATACAAAATTTCAAATAAAGCTATACCCCTTACAATATAAAATTTTCTGTAAAACCTTGATAATAGATTATTTGGACTATTACGTGGTTAATTAATGTTTTTCCAACTCCCAACGCTTTGTAGTTGATTATCTCATCATCTGATAGAACTAGCTCTGAAAATAAATATCTACTGGATGCTGTAGAAGTTTAAAAGGTTATATATGATTGTTTTATGAGGTAGAAGTTTAATGTATATCTGGCTATTAACCTAATCAAAAGTACTGGTATTTGAAATATGCAAATCATTATCTGAGTTTGTTGTAAATGTTATACACTAGATTTAAGGGATCATGTTACTTTTTTAATAGAAAATCACAAAGCAGAAGCTGTGAGTTATGTAATTTTCAGCTATGAGTAGATAACAAATTGATATGGATTTTGTTATGGCGGTAGTGTCTGTTATATATCTTCCTTTGAGTTATTTGTACTCTATAACTGAATCTATTTCTTGATTTAATTTGTGTGAGAAGTTAACGTCTTTGATATATAATTATAATGTAATATAAAATATTTAATTTCTATCTTGCTAGACTTCATTTTTAGCTTGCAGAAAGACTTCCACCTTGGTTTCATTGTAATTTTTATTTCCCATTTATTTTTCTTCCCATTTATCTCTGCTCTTACCCATAAAAATATAAGTTTATCATCATGATGCCTAACTTGAGGACAGAGTGGCCAAAGTAATCTCTAACTTATCTTCCTGTTTTTATGCCTGTTCACTCAGAGGTACAGAAAACTGGACAGAATTATTTAACTTTCTCAGTGTATTAAAACTAGTGGGTGCCTGAGCCACCCATCCCTCTCCCTGATTTTTTCTACACTATCTCCAAAGCTTGTGTAAAGATAAGGAAGATGGAACAAATTGTTGTAAAGAGGGGTTATTAATCACCCATTATCATCATTCTTGTATTAGCAAACACCTTGGACATGTATATGACCTGTTCTTTACTTAAGTCAGTTTCTACTCAAATGCCACTTCATCAGAGAGGCCATCTCTGACTACTATATATAAAATAACACATCAAACCCTTTTGCTCCCCCTTCCTCTGCCTTTATTTCTATTCATCATGGTTACGTTTAAGTGACATTATATGATGTATTTCCATCCTTTGTCTCCCCCAACTAAAATAACTTCCACAGGGCCACAATTGTATTTAACAATTAGTGTAGTGTATTTTCAGTGTCTTGAAAAGTGCTGACCCAGAGTGAAGTTCAATAAATATTTGTTGAAGGATTGAATTCACTGAGCAATTGCTGTGAGCCCAGGTAATTGCTGAGCTTTCGATATGCATTATCTCACTTAACCTCACATATTCCTATAAAATATTAATAAAAATTGTTAACCTCATATATTATTGTTGCTCTTATTACTGTGAAATGTTATGAATGAAGAGCTAAAGATTAAAATGGTAAATGAATCCCCCAAAAAACAGAACTGATAAGAGGCAGACCTGGGGTTTGAGCTCACATTCTTTTTTTTTTTAAGTTGGAGTCTTGCTTTGTCGCCAGGCTGGAGTGCAGTGGCGCAATCTTGGATCACTGCAACCTTCGCCTCCTGGGTTCAGGCGATTCCCTGCCCCAGTCTCCCAAGTAGCTGGGACTAGAGGTGTGCGTCACCACGCCTGGCTAATATTTTGGATTTTAGTAGAGATGGGGTTTCATCATGTTGGCCAAGATGGTCTCGATCTCCTGACCTCATGATCCACCGTCTTGGCCTCCCAAAGTGCTGGGATTACAAGCATGAGCCACTGCACCAGCCTGAGCCCATGTTCTTAACCACTATCTATTTGTCCAGATCGTAGAGTCTAGACTTCAGAGGCTGAAATAAACTGTTTATTTTAATTAATATGAATGTGAGTTTAAGGAAGTCTCTTTCATTCTATAAAATGTTAACTTGAACAGTATTTTAACGTATCAAAAACTTAGTTTCCATAAAAAGAAAAATTATTGAACAGTAATATTGGATAGGCAAAGCTGGCATTTGAGCTAAAATACAGGGATTGGTCAAATACTTAAGACATCTAGTTTAACATTTAAATGGCACTTATAGAAGTTATTTGCTTTGTTAAGTTTAGTATTTCTTAATATTTAGATGTTTTAAAGAAAGAAATCTCTTTCTGAATAGAAAGTAAAGCAAAAAGTTATGATTAAATGTAGATCAGGCTGGGTGTAGTGGCTTGTGCCTGTAATCCCAGCACTTTGGGAGGCTGAGATGGGCGGATCGCTTGAGGTAAGGAGTTTGAGACCAACCTGGCCGACCTAGTGAAAGCCTGTCTCTACTAAAAATACAAAAATTAGCCAGGCATGGTGGCACACACCTGTAATCCCAGCTACTTGGGAGGCTAAGGCAGAAGAATCACTTGAACCTGGGAGGCAGAGGTTGCAGTGAGCCAAGATCCTGCCACTGCACTCCAGCTTGGGTGACAAAGTGAAATTCTATCTTAAAAAAAAAAAAAAGTACATTAGATAGGCAGAGCGCAATTAATTTGAACCTTAGACAACCAGGTTAAATTCAGTAATTGTAATTGTAGCTTTTTACCAGAATGTCATATAGATTGTCAGTATGTTACAGTCAGATTTGTGAGAGGAGAGTAAGTCTCTCTATGGCTAAAACTGCTAACTTGTCCTGGGGAGACAGGTTCATGGCAACAACGTTCATGATCATCAAGAAACTGTACTTTAAATTAAGTGCACTGTTCATATTGTTAGTTTTAGATGATTTTAAGACTATTTTATCTTTTTTTCTTTATTGTACTTTAGGTTCTGGGGTACATGCGCAGATCATGCAGGATTGTTTCATAGGTACACACACAGCAAGGTGGTTTGCTGCCTCCATCCCCGCCCCCGTCACCTATATCTGGCATTTCTCCCCATGTTATCTCTCCCCAACCTCCATACCCGCCGCTGTTCCACCCCTAGCCCCCGCAACAGACCCCAGTGTGTGATGCTCCCCTCCCTGTGTCCATGTGTTCTCATTGTTCAACACCTGCCTATGAGTGAGAAAATGCAGTGTTTGATTTTCTGTTCTTGTGACAGTTTGCTGGGAATGATGGTTTCCGGATTCATCCATGTCCCTACAGAGGACACAAACTCATCGTTTTTTTTAGCTGCATAGTATTCCATGGTGTATATGTGCCACATTTTCCTAGTCCAGTGTATCATCAGTGGGCATTTGGGTTAGTTCCAGGTCTTTGCTGTTGTAAACAGTGCTGCAACTAACATACGTGTGCATATGTCTTTATAACAGAACAATTTACAATCCTTTGGGTATATACCCAGTAATTGGATTGCTGGGTCAAATGGAATTTCTATTTCTAGGTCCTTGAGGAACCGCCACACTGTCTTCCACAATGGTTGAACTAATTTACACTCCCACCAACAGTGTAAAAGTGTTCCTATTTCTCCACATCCTCTCCAGCATCTGTTGTCTCCAGATTTTTTAATGATCGCCATTCTAACTGGCATGAGATGATATGTCAATGGGGTTTTGATTTTCATTTCTCTAATGATCAGTGATGAGAGCATTTTTTCATATGTTTGTTGGCCTCATATATGTCTTCTTTTGAAAAGTGTCTCATATGCTTTGCCCACTTTTGAATGGGTTTGTTTGTTTGTTTGTTTGTTTTTTGTAAATCTGTTTTAGTTCTTTGTAGATTCTGGATATTAGCCCTTTGTCAGATGCGTAGATTGCAAAAATATTTTCCCATTCTGTTGGTTGCTGGTTCACTCTAATGATTGTTTCTTTTGCTGTGCAGAAGTTCTGGAGTTTAATTACATCCCATTTGTCTATTTTGGCTTTTGTTGCCCATGCTTTTGGTGTTTTAGTCATGAAGTCCTTGCCTATGCCTGTGTCCTCGATGGTTTTGCCTAGGTTGTCTTCGAGGGTTTTTATGGTGCTAGGTCTTATGTTTAAGTCTTTAATCCATCTGGAGTTAATTTTAGCCTAAAGTGTCAAGAAGGGGTCCTGTTTCTGTTTTCTGCACATGGCCAGCCAGTTATCCCAACACCATTTATTAAGCAGGGAATCGTTTCCCCATTGCTTGTTTTTGTCATGTTTGTCAAAGATCAGATGATCGTAGATGTGTGGTGTTGCCTCTGAGGCCTCTCTTCTTTCCATTGGTCTATATCTCTGTTTTGGTACCAGTACCATGCTGTTTTGATTACTGTAGCCTTGTAGTATAGTTTGAAGTCAGGTAGCATACCTCCAGCTTTGTTCTTTTTCCTAAGGATTGTCTTGGCATTGCAGGCTCTCTTTTGGTTTCATATGATGTTTAAGGTACTTTTTTCCAGTTCTGTGAAGAAGGTCATTGGTAGCTTGATGGGGATAGCGTTGAATCTATAAATTACTTTGGGCAGTATGGCCATTTTCACGATACTGATTCTTCCTAACCATGAGCATGGAATGTTTCTCCATCTGTTTGTGTCCTCTCTTATTTCCTTGAGCAGTGGTTTGTAGTTCTCCTTGAAGAAAGAGGTCCTTTACATCCTTTGTTAGTTGTATTCCTTGGTATTTTATTCTCTGTGTAGCAATTGTGAATGGGAGTTCACTCTTGACTTGGCTCTCTGTCTGTTATTGGTGTATAGGAATGCTTGTGATTTCTGCACATTGATATTGTATCCTGTGACTTTACTGAAGTTGCTTATCAGCTTGAGGTTTTGGGCTGAGATGATGGGGTCTTCTAAATATACAATCATGTTGTCTGTAAATAGACACAATTTGACTTCCTCCTTTCCTAATTTAATACTCTTTATTTCTTTTTCTCGCCTGATTGCTCTGGCTAGAACTTCCAATACCATATTGAATAGGAGTGGTGAGAGAAGGTATCCTTGCCTAGTGCCAGATTTCAAAGGGAATACTTCCAGTTTTTGCCCATTCACTATGATATTGGCTATGGGTTTGTCGTAAATAGCTTTTATTATTTTGAGATAAGTTCCATCGATACCTAGTTTATTGAGAGTTTTTAGCATAAAGAGCTGTTGAAATTTGTCTTAGGCCTTCTCTGTAACTATTGAGATAATCATGTTTGTTTGTCTTTGGTTCTGTTTATGTGGTGGATTATGTTTATAGACTTGTGTATGTTGAACCAGCCTTGCATCTCAGGGATGAAGCTTACTTGATCGTGATGGATAAGCTTTTTGATGTGCTGTTGCAATCTGTTTGCCCGTATTTTATTGAAGATTTTTGCATCTGTGTTCATCATGGATATTGGCCTGAAGTTTTCTTTTCTTGTTGAGTCTCTGCCAGATTTTCGTGTCAGGATGATTTTGGTCTCATAAAATGATTTGGGAAGGATTCCCTCTTTTTGTATTGTTTGGAATAGTTTCAGAAGGAATGGTACTACCTCCTGTTTGTAGAATTCGGCTGTGATTTCTACAAAGAATTTTGTAGAATTCGGATGTGAACCCTTCTGGACCTGGAATCTTTTTGGTTGGTAGGCTATTAATTGCTGCCTCAACTTCAACCCTTGTTATTGGTCTATTCAGGGTTTCAACTTCTTCCTGGTTTAGCCTTGGGAGGGTGAAAGTGTCCAGGAATTTATCAATTTCTTCCAGGTTTACTGGTTTATGTGCATAAAGTTGTTTGTAGCAATCTCTGATGGTAGTTTGTATTTCTCTGGAACCAGTGGTGATATCCCCTTTATCATTTTTTATTGCATCTATTTGATTCTTCTCTCTCTCTTTTTTTTTATTAATATGTCTAGCGGTCTATTTTGTTGATCTTTTCAAAAAACCAGCTCCTGAATTTATTGATTTTTTTTTTTGAAGGGATTCTTTGTGCCTCTATCTCCTTCACTTCTGCTGTGATCTTAGTTATTTCTTGTCTTCTGCTAGCTTTTGAGTTTCTTTGATCCTGCTCCTCTATTTTTTTCAATTTTGATGATAAGGTGTCAATTTTAGAACTTTCCTTGCTTCTCATGTGGGCATTTTTGCTATAAATTTCCCTCTAGACACTGCTTTAAATGTGTCCCAGAGATTCTGGTATGTTGTGTCCTCGTTCTGATTGGTTTCAAAGTACATCTTTATTTCTGCCTTCATTTCATTATTTATCCAGTTGATATTCAGGAGCCAGTTGTTCAGTTTCCATGAAGTTGTATAGTTCTGAGTTAGTTTTTTAATCCTGAGTTCTAATTTGATTGTACTGTGGTCTGAGAGACTATTTGTTATGATTTCTGTTCTTTTGCATTTGCTGAGGAGTGATTTACTTTCAATTATGTGGTCAGTTTTAGAGTAGGTGCAATGTGGTCCTGAGAAGAATGTATATTCTATGGATTTAGGGTGGAGAGTTCTGTAGATGTCTATTAGGTTTGCTTGGTCCAGATCTGAGTTCAAGTCCTAGATATCCTTGTTGATTTTCTGTCTTGTTGATCTGTTTAATATTGACAGTGGAGTGTTAAAGTTTCCCACTATTGTTTTGTGGGAGTCTACATCTCTTTGTTGGTCATTAAGAACTTGGTTTTTGTATCTGGGTGCTCGTGTATTGGATGCGTATATATTTAGGACCATTAGCTCTTCTTGTTGCATTGATTCTTTTATGGTTATGTAATGACCTTCTTTGTCTCTTTTGATCTTTGTTGGTTTAAAGTCCACTTTATTGGAGACTAGGATTGCAACTCCTGCTTTTTTTTGCTCTCCATTTACTTGGCAAATCTTCCTCTATCCCTTTATTTTGAGCCTATGTGTGTCCTTATATGTGAGATTGGTTTCCTGAATACAGCACACTGATGGGCCTTGACTTTTTACCCAATTTTCCAGTCTGTGTCTTTTCATTGGGGCATTTAGCCCATTTAAATTTAAGACTAATATTGTTATGTGTGAATTTGATCCTGCCATTTTGATGCTAGCTGGTTGTTTTACCTGTTAGTTGATGCAGTTTCTTCATTGTGTCGATGCTCTTTACCATTTGGTACATTTTTGGAGTGGCTGGTAGTGGTTGTTCCTTTCCATGTTTAATGCTTCTTTCAGGAGCTCTTGTAAGGCAGGCCTGGTGGTGACGAAATCTCTCAGCAATTGCTTGTCCATAGAGGATTTTATTTCTCCTTTGCCTATGAAGCTTAGTTTGGCTGGATATGAAATTCTAGGTTGAAAGTTCTTTTCCTTAAGGATGTTGAATATTGGCCCCCACTCTCTTCTGGCTTGTAGGATTTCTGCGGAGAGATCTGCTGTGAGTCTGATGGGCTTCCCTTTGTGGGTAATCCGGCCTTTCTCTCTGACTGCCCTTAGCATTTTTCCCTTCATTTCAACCCTGCTGGATCTGAAGATTATGTGCCTTGAGGTTGCTCTTCTTGAGGGATATCTTTGTGGTGTTCTCTGTATTTCTTGGACTTGTATGTTGGCCTCCCTTGCTAGTTTGGGGAAGTTCTCCTGGATAATCTCCTGAAGAGTGTTTTCCAGCTTGAATTCATTCTCTCTGTCACATTCAGGTACGCCTATCAAACGTAGATTAGTTCTTTTCACATAATCCCATATTTCTTGGAGGCTTTGTTAATTTCTTTTCACTCTTTTTTCTGTAATCTTGCCTTCTTGTTTGATTTTGTTGAGTTGATCTTCAATCTCTGATATCATTTCTTTTGCTTGTTCAATTCGACTGTTGAAACTTGTGTATGCTTTGCGAAGTTCTTGTGGTGTGTTTTCAGCTTCATTAATTCGTTTATGTTCTTCTCTAGGTTTGTTATTCTAGTTTGCATTTTGGCTAACCTTTTTTCAAGGTTCCTAGTTTCTTTGCATGGGGTTAGAACATGTTCTTTTAGCTCAGAGAAGTTTGTTATTACCTACCTTCTGAAGTCTGCTTCTGTCAATTCATCAGACTCATTCTCCATCCAGTATTGTTCCTTTGCTCGTGAGGAGTTGTGATCCCTTGGAGGAGGAGAGGCGTTCTGGTTTTGGGTGTTTTCATCCTTTTTGTGCTGGTTTCTTCCCATCTTTGTGGATTTATCTACCTGTGGTCTTTGTAGTTGGTGACTTTCGGATGGGGTCTCTGAGTGGACATTCTTTTTGTTGATGTCAAAGCTATTTATTTCTGTTTTTTAGTTTTCCTTCTAACACTCAGGCCCCTCTGCTGCAGTACTGCTAGAGATCCACTCCAGACCCTGCTTGCCTAGGAATCACCCACAGGGGCTGCAGAACAGTAAGGGTTGCCTCCAGTTTCTTCTTCTGTTGTCTTTATCCCAGAGTACCCGCCAAATGTTAGCTAGAGCTCTTGTTTATGAGGTGCTTCTTTCGATCTACGGGGGTTGGGGAGCCCCTTGAGGAGACGGTGTGTCCTTTATCAGAGCTCAAGTGCTGTGTTGGGAGCTCTGTTGTTCTGTTTAGAGCTGCTGGGCAGGTACGTTTAAGTCTGCTGCGGTGGAACTCATAACCACCTCTTTTCCCACATGCTCCTTCCTGGGAAGATGGGGCTTTATTTATAAGTTTTGGATGTGCTGCTACCTTTTTTCAGAGATGCCTTTCCAGCAAGGAGGTAGTCTAGTCATAGTCTGCCAGCAGAGGTGTTGCTGAGCTGACGCAGGCGCTGCCCAGCTGCTGTGTAAACTTCCTTGCGGTTTTGTGTATAGAGATACAGTTAGAACTGTCTTGGTAATGGCAGAGTGCCTTGGTGTTGGTGGACTGCCTTGGTAGTGGTGGACTGCTTTGGTAATGCCGGATGCCCTTTCCCACACAGAGTTGGACCATCCTGAGTCTGGCTGTACTTGCTGAGAAAATGAATCCAGAGCATTTCAGATTGCTGGTCTTTGTCGGGGTGGGACCCACCAAGCCAGATCACCTGGCTCCATGCTTTCAGCCCCCTCTTTTTCAGTTGAATGGGCAGCTCTGTCTTCCAGGTGTTCCAGGCGCCAGTTGAAATGGCCGTCCAGATTTGTGTGAGTTTTTGTGCAGAAACCCAAGGCACTGGATGAGACAGCTATGCTGGAAACTCCTGGTGCTTTTTGGCCCAGGAATCTCCTGGTCTGTGGGTGGTAAAAACTGCAGGAGAAGCAGCAGTATCTGAACTAGAGTGCTGGAGTGGATGGAAAAGTCCCCGGTGGCCTCCTTTGAGTAGGGAAGGGGGTCCTCTGGGGATTGCACGTCCCAGGTGAGGCAGAGCCCTACCCTGCCACGACTAGCCCTTCTTGGGCTACACCCCCTGTGCAAATAGTCCCATTGAGATGCACCGGGTACCTCGTTTGTAAATGCAGTGATAACTCACCCTTTGCATTGCTCTTGCTGGGAACTGCACTCCAGAGCTGTTCCTATTTGGCCATCTTGGATCTCCCCCCAAGACTATTTTATCTTATACCTAATATAGCTTGCTTCTTCCAATATTACTATTTAGTGATTTTCATTTTATAGAGGCTTATGATATACTTGTTGATATGTTGAAGTTTTTTCAATTTATCATTTTATGAAATTAAATTCTTCCTTTTCCTTAAGTCTATATCCATGTTCTTTAATTCACTAAGAGCTATAGGGTAATTTTAAAAATAATTTAAATTTTTAAGAAGGAAAGGAATAAAAATAGATGTGATTCAGTATTCATTTAGTAAATATTTACTTAGTACTCACTGTGTGCTGAATGTGTTCTTTATTATGTTAGAGTGAATAAATGTTGTGAAAATGGAGTAGGGTAAGGAGATAATGAGGGACTAGACTGTGTTGAGGACAACATTTAGGTAGTGTGTGTGTGTATGGAGAGGGCCAATTTTTAAAATATCATCAGCAAAGAAAGCTTCCTAATGAAATTTGGACAAAGATGTAAAACAAAACAAGCAGTTATCCATGTGGTTGTATCCTGGGGTAACAGTGAAATTGTTTAGCAGTTAGTAAAGCATGGGTATCCACCTATCAGAACAGATGCCAGCAGTAAACAACTGGAAAAGCCATAGAGGTGTTTACTGACTATATATTCTCCTTGTATATCTGGGGACGAGTGTTTCTTGATGTGACTGAAGAACTACAGATCTTAGTATGGGAGAAGCAGCATGGTCAAAATTGAGAGTGATGGGAGACGAGCCCGATTTCAGTTCATTTCATAACTAATACATATCGTCTTAAAAGGCCAGTTTTTCTTTGTGTAATTTAAGAAATTCATTTCATTTGAGTAGAAACTCAGCATAAAATTTTACAAGTTTTCATAGTGGGTCTCTTAAAACAAAAGATTTATGTTTAATAGTTGGTAGTGAATTTTAAGGGAGTATATTTGGTAGAATAGGCCATCCAAATTAATTACAGTAAATCCCATGTTTTTAATTTCTAAGAACTTTTTTCACATAATATTATTTTTGGAAGCATCTAGCTAGCTGTGCTTTTGCAGTTAATCATTTTTTGCTGCCACTTGTATGGGCTTTTCAAAAAGTGCTGGGTGTTTAAGATTTGAAAAGAGATAAGAGTGATCTTTATTTTTAGCTCTTTAAAATGAGATAACTAAATGTCATATCAAATTGGAATTCCAGTCACGGAAACTCACAGTTTGAAAAAATAAAAATTCTGAACTAGAATACTTAACTGTTAAAATTTCTATGGAATTGGCTCTTTTCCTTAAATTAATTAGGTCTATTGAGTGTGGAAGAGCACAAAAAAAATTACAAAATGTTCTTTTTAAGAAAATTTTATCAGGAATATATAAAGCTCCATGTGGGCCTTATATTTGAGCACAGACAGTGCATTTTTAAATCCCAATTTTTACTATTATCAGCCACATCTTCTTAGGCAAGCCAGCCTTCTAACTTATCTGTGGCTTACAATAAGCTCACTTGTTATAAAGATCATGTGTGAAAATCTCTGGAGTTATATGTTGGAAACTGTAAAATAGCATATACTTTTTGTTTGAAAGTGTTTTTCACAAGATAGATAAATAATTAGCAGAAAGCAAATTTGGAGCATTTTAAATTGTGAAAGAAGGAAAAAAACACTTATTGAATACTGTTGAGAATACTCTAATTCTATTATTTTATTAAATCTTTTCAACAACTGTGAATTTGAGTATTTATATTACTCCCAATATTAGAAAAGGAAACTTAGACATTGTAATTTACCCTAAATCAAATTTACTGTAAGTTTCAGAGTTGTTACCAGAAAGGGATTCTGTTCTGTTTATTATCTTTTAATTACAACTCCAGCTAGCATAAATTATAATCTCTACTATCTGATTAATGTCAATAGCTTAACAAAATTTTTTTTCTGTACCCCAATATTTTAGCACTAGGATATGAGTGAACTTAACAGTTATGTTTCCAATCCACATGAAAGTTTAGCAGAGACTATAAGCATGTTGTGCTAAGGGAAATACAGGTGATATTTGAATAGTTAGCCACTACTTAGTATAGTCTGCAAAGTTAAATTAAGATTGGACTTTAGGCTTGATCTATTTAATAATATAAAAGAACCCTACCATGGTACGTGTATTTAATAACACCCAGACTGATTTTTACAACTTTCATCCTTTACCAGCAGGTTTTTTGAGGAAAAGCAAAAAATTAGTAGACCTTAGAAACCACTGATGTTCCGTAAGTGATAACTCAAAAGTTTCACATCCATAAGCCTACCTCACACTTTCTTAAATATCATTATAGTTTTAGTCAGAGGAGCCAGGTTTTTAGTAATGAGTCTGTACATTTCTTGCCTACTCTATAAATATTTGAAAGGAAATGGGAATAGGCAGGTAAGGTTTATTAAAATAATAAGTCATTGGAATTTTTTAAATGCAAATTGAAAGGCATGATTTGATATTTATAGCATAAACATTGCCTGATATGTACCATTTCATCATTTTAAAATACTTATTATATTTTCTATATGCACGGACTTTGGAAAGAATTTTTACAAATGTGCTTTTTTGAAATGTACAACAATGCTGAGCCTGTCCCACAGACTCTGACCGAGTGACAGATGAATGGAGTACGCAGAAGCAGATGTTTTTGCCTCTGAGCACAGCTAGGGGACCACATGGCTTAGCATAGCCAAGGAGAAAGTGCAGCCTGATAAGCCAGAGATGCTCCCATTTACTTAGTACAGATGTAATGACAAAGTCTGGAGCAAACACCATTTGTGGGTAATTAACATTATCGATCCCCGAGTAGGGGGGCAGTCTTACACGTGGATGATCAAAGGCTGGTTTGTAGAGAAATAGGTAAACAAACTTACCTAGATAAATTCCTTTGCACTTCCTTGTTATCTGCTCTTTGCCATTAGCTTAAGGTAAGAGGATTAGGCTGCCTTCAGCCATAACCCTTTCCTGAAGCTTTTGCAAAAGTTCCTGGCCTTCCAAGAAGGTTTGCATCTTTCCTGTAATTTTTCCCAGCACCATGATCGATCTCCTACACACCAAAATGTGCAAGATTTCTAATATGAACGTGGATGCATAGCTTATAATTCTCCCCTCCCCATTTCTTGTTGGAAGCCATAGAACAGTAACAAAGAGTAACATTGAACAAACAAATAAACATAGATCTAACAAAGCCACAGAACAAAAAACAAAAATAGGGAAATTCATAAACTGCATTTTTCATGAATCAGGGACTTCAAAGTACATCATAAGGTAGCCCAAGCACCTTATGAAACATGATTTTTCTTGGTCACTTTGTAAGCTGGGGACCTCCAGCTGTGATGTCCCTGCCTTGGGCCTCACACAGCCACATTACTTGCTGCAGGAGGTGACCTCACTTAACCCGTCCAGGCCAACTTTGGCTTATGCACCAGCTCAGCCTGCCTGTGTTATAGTTTGTACCGAATTCAGAGGTTCCTAAGTTCATGCCCCACGTCCAAGAAGAATAAGAATACACTGACGATTGAAAGGTGAGTGGGGTGAAGAATTTTATTGAACAGCAAAATAGCTCTCAGCGGAGAGGGGACATGAAGGTGGTCAGCTACCCTGAGTCAGCTGATTTCTCTCCCAGTGTGACTGAGTCAGGGGCTTTTATGGCCTCAGAATAGGGAGTGTGTGCTGATTGGTTTGTGAGTATGCAAGAAGAGTTAAAACAAAGGCATCACTGAAAGTTGGGCATGACAGTGTAAAAAACCAATTAGGATGCTGGGCGTGGTAAGCACATCTTAAATGTAGTGGTGATACCACATACCTCATGCCTCATATGTGAGGTATGTACATACCTCACTAAAACATTGAAGGCTATTTTGATTTTTAATTGTAGGAAAAGGTTAAGGAATTTATTGGTACACTTAAACAACAGAAAAAAGTCAATTTTCATTTTACCATGTTTTAAATAGTACTTGTGTAGCTAAAACCAAATCATATTATAGTAATGTTAAAATAGAAATAGAAACATCATGTCCAGGCTCAGTGGCTCGCACCTGTAATCTCAGCACTTGGGATCACTTGAGCCTGTCAAAAAACAAAAAACAAACAAAAAAAGCGAAAGAAACAAATTATCAATACTGGGGGAAAATAAGTAATGGTAGAAATTCAGAAATAGTAAATAAAATATAAAATACAGGCTCCTAAAGGCCTATGTATACTTTCTGTGTTGAGCTTAAAATTTAACTGTAAGCTTCTAGGGAGCTGTTACAGAAAAAGAGTTAGCTAATTTCATGATTAGAAAGGAAGAAGGATTTTAATTTGTTTCAAGCAAAATTTTACTGCAAGTTCTAAGGGAAATTTCTCTCTTGGGATTTTAGATAACAATGTCGTCAACAGTATTTCTGTAAAACTTTGGAAACAGGTTTCGTAGGTTGTTGATTTTAGCATCCTTTAAATGTAGCCAAGGGCATAATATTAAAATAAAGCTTAGTGAAGAGCATTCTGTATCAGCATTTTCCCCCATTTTCAATTTTTCCTGAGTAAGTAAAATTCTAGGACTCTAGACTTAATCATCAAAATATTAATAAAAATTAGCATTAAATACATTAAAAAGTTTAAACAGCCATTAGAATACTAAGGGTTATAACTCTGACATTTACCAATATCTCATGATATTTATATACCTGAACACTTTAATATTTAGCCAAGTTGGTACAGAATTCACATGCTGAGTGAAAACAAACATTAAGATGGAATGAATTGTTGAAGTTTTTTTTCCCTTTAGGCATTGCACTTTTGAAAATATGTTTCCAATATTTTATTTTATAAATTATTAGTTCCAAATTACTTAATTTAATGGAGGGTCACCATCTTTTTTTAATGTTTTGCTTTTTAGATTTTTTTTTTGAATTATACTTTAAGTTGTGGGGTACATGTGCAGATCATGCAGGATTGTTACATAGGTAAACACATGCCCTGGTGGTTTACTGCATCCATTCCCCTGTCATCTACATTAGTTATTTCTCCTAATGTTATCCCTCCCCCAGTCACCCCACCCCCTATTATCCCTCCCCGAGCTCTCCCATCCCCCAATAGGCTCCAGTGTGTGATGTTCCCCTCCCTGTGTCCATGTGTTCTCATTGTTCAACAACCACTTATGAGTGAGAACATGCGGTGTTTGGTTTTCTGTTCTTGCATCAGTTTGCTGAGAATGATGGTTTCCAGTTTCATCCATGTCCCTGCAAAGGACATGAACTCATCCTTTTTTGTGGCTGCATAGTATTCCATGGTGTATATGTGTCATATTTTCTTTATCTAGTCTATCATTGATGTGCATTTGGGTTGGTTTCAAGTCTTTGCTGTTGTAAACATTGCCGCAGTGAACATATGTGTGCATGTGTCTTTATAAAGAACGATTTACAGTCCTTTGGGTATATACCCAGTAATGGGATTCCTGGGATCAAATGGTATTTCTAGTTCTAGATCCTTGAGGAATTGGCACACTGTCTTCCACAATGGCTGAACTAATTTACACTCCCACCAACACTATAAAAGTGTTCCTGTTTCTCCACATCCTCTCCAGCATCTGTTTTTGTCTCCAGATTTTTTAATGATGGCCATTCTAACTGGCATGAGATGGTATCTCAGTGGGGTTTGGATTTGCATTTCTCTAATGACCAGTGATGAGCATTTTTTCGTAAGTTTGTTGGCCTCATAAATGTCTTCTTTTGAAAAGTGTCTGTTCATATCCTTCACCTACTTTTTGATGGGGTTGTTGGTTTTTTTCTTGTAAATTTGTTTTAGTTCTTTGTAGATTCTGGATATAAGCCCTTTGTCAGATGGGTAGATTGCAAAAATTTTTTCCCATTCTGTTGGTTGCCAATTGACTCTAAGGATAGTTTCTTCTGCTGTGCAGAAGCTCTGGAGTTTAATTAGATCCCATTTGTCTATTTTGGCTTTTGTTGCCCATGCTTTTGGTGTTTTAGTCATGAAGTCCTTGCCTATGCCTGTGTCCTGAATGGTATTACCTAGGTTTTCTTCTAGGGTTTTTATGGTGTTAGGTCTTATGTTTAAGTCTTTAATCCATCTAGAGTTAATTTTTGTATAAGGTATGAGGAAGGGGTCCAGTTTCAGCTGTCTACACATGGCTAGCCTGTTATCCCAGCACCATTTATTAAACAGGAAATCCTTTCCCCATTGCTTGTTTTTGTCAGGTTTGTCAAAGATCAGATGGTTGTGGATCTGTGGTGTTACTTCCAAGGCCTCTGTTCTGTTCCATTGGTCTGTATCTCTGTTTTGGTACCAGTACCATGCTGTTCTGATTACTATGGCCTTGTAGTATAGTTTGAGGTCAGGTAGTGTTATGCCTCCAGCTTTTTTTTTTTTTTTTTTTTTTGATTAGGATTTCTTTAGCTATGCAGGCTCTTTTTTGGTTCCATAAAGTTTAAGGTTGTTTTTCCAGTTCTGTGAAGAAGGTCAGTGGTAACTTGAGGGGGATTAGACATTGAGGACACATTTACTATTCTGTAAACCCCAAAAGAACAGAGAAATTCTGATACAAGCATTATTAGTGTTTGTACTTCTATACTTGAAGCAGAAGAAAAGTGGTTGATAGAAAGGAGGGACAGATGAGAAGTGGTAAGGAGTGGGTGGGGCAAGTCAATGAGAAGTAGGAGTATGAAAGGGAGAAGAGAGTGCCTTCTCAGCCTCTATTATGGATTGGTCTCTTCGACCCACATAATGCTTTTTCCTTAGTAGTCTCCTCCCTCTGTTCCTACCTGCAGTTCACATATACTTCTGAGGTGGAACATCTCACGTGATGATATTTTCATTATGCCGTTTTCATTATTAGTCTACTTTACTTGACATACATATTTATAAAGCATGTCATAAAAATGTCTTCTTCCTCAGCTTACATTGAGCTTTGAAGTAGTTATGGCACTTACTTTATTCTGTCTAATATTTGTTAGTTTTGCATATCTGCCATGCCCATTAGATAATAAGCTGTTTGAGAGCCATAAGGATATTTTTATTCACCTCTTTGTATCTCTCAGAGTCTTACATATAATATACATTCATTAAATACTTGATATTATTTTTTTAAAAATCTAGACATCTAATAAGTGCTCAATATAATATTCCAAAAATATAAACAAAAGACTTTCATATTCTGTTTTCAGAATAATGTAGAAATTTTGGCTTTTAATGATTCCAGAGTTGGACTTGGTTTAGATTTATGGGTGATATCTCTTTGGAAATAAGATATATTCAGTTTCAATTCTATTTGTACAATAATTTATTTTCTATATTTTTTATTATTTTATATTTGAAGTGAGTTTTCCATGTAGTTACCATGCTCTTAGGAAACTTCATAAATGTTTTTGAGTACAGATAGAAAATTTCTGATTGCACTCTTATTCAGCTTATCTGTATTTTATACTACTGCAAAGTATATTTAATTGTTTCCATTGAATTTGTTTGACACCTTGATGAGATTTCTTTCTGATATTAAAGTGGTGACACAGTCTTATATAATATTTAATATTCCTTATTTGCAAATTAAAGCCCTACATTGACCCATTTGAAAAGTGAGAAGGATATACAAGAACAGGCATACTTGTTTTAACTTTACAAAACACCATTTATCTTTATCAAATTAACACAAGGACAGGGTTCATCTGCTACCTTGTCCTTGAATGGAACGATTTAATGGTGCCACAAAAGGCTTGTCCCACAATCTATTTTATGTAGACTAAGTTTACATGGTAAGAATTTTAATGACATCAAAATACTAGGATTTAAATTAGAAAAAACGAAGACATTAAAAAGATACCTACAAGTGATTTTTTGATACCTCATTCTTATGTATTTATATGCTTTACAGAAAAACGAAACTTCATGTTCATTTTGTTGTTATTTATGTAACAATTTGTGTATATTAAAACTATACCAAAAAATGAGATTTTGTAACAGGAATACCCATAGAGAGAAATTATAATCTTGTGGACATCCTTGAACCTTGATTGATAGTTATTTAAATTAATGAGAAATAGAATCAACCCCAGTAAAAATCAGTTATAATTTCTTGTGTGTCTCTTAGTAATCAAAGATCCTCATCTTGACACCATAGCGCTCATTGTTTCGTGGTCTTACCGTGAGGAATATTTCCTAATGGCGGCCTCTAAGAGGTATGATTTTCCCACTACTTTCTAGTAATGCTGTATTCTCTTTTAAATAATAAATCTATATCCTTTTTTGACTCTAGAATCACTTCAGTTGGAGACCTTAAGAATCATTTCTTCATGTCCATAATACTGGATCGTAAGATAGTCAATAAAGTTTTCTGAGTCTTCTCTAGAAATAAGTTTGAAAAGACTTCTTCGCTTCTATTGCAGTCTTGAATGTGGGTTTTCAGGAAGGTCATCAATGTTCATCTGAAATAAATAGGTGAAATTTGTTGAGGAATCCCACAGCTATTAAGCATTTTTTTGACTGTCTCTTGAGTTAGGATTCAACAAATATATATTTAGTTGCCTAGCATATCATAAAAATTATATTAGGTTCTGAGGATACAGTGATGACTGTGACAGTCTTTGCCTCAAAAGAAATTAAGAGTCTGGTTGGGAAGACAGAGTAGTAAGAATTCACTCGTGATTGAAGTGATGAACCCCATTTTAGAGGAATTTTATAGCAGTTTAGGGGACATAGTATGTTAGACAATTGAGGAAAGGATAAAAGGTAGTCTGAGTTGTGAAGGATAATGATGACTGTACTGTTTAAAGGCCTGACGCAGTTCAGTTTTTCAGACAGAGGAGCTGCATCTGATCTTGGGGTGAAAAATTCTGTGGCATGTTTGAAGGACTATTTGAAGGATTCCATTTTATATACCTGGAGTGGAGACTACATGACTCATCAGGAAAAGAGGGGAAAGAGGCATGGTAGGCAGAATAATGGCTCCCCAAATATGTCTGCATCCTAATCGCTGGCATCTGTGAATAGGTTCTATTACAAAGTAAAAGGAATTTTTCAGATGTGATTATGTTAACAGTTTTACGATGGGAAGATAATTCTGGATTATCCACATGGACCTCTTCTACTCACAAGTATTCTTGCACGGAAGAGGGAGGTAGAAGTCATAGTCAGACAAGGAGATGTGGCTACAGTATGACTACAAAAGCAGTTACATGGCCAAGATCCAAGGAATGATGGCAGCCTCTAGAAACTGGAAAAGACAAGAAATAGATTCCTTCCTTATATCCTGCAAAAAGAACATAGCTCTGCAAACATGGCGATTTTTACCCCAAGAGACTCATTCTGGACTTTTAACCTCCAGAATTGTATTATAATAAATTTGTGTTTACTGTAAAGACACATGCACATGTATATTTATTGCAGCACTATTTACAATAGCAAAGACTTGGAACCAACCCAAATACACATCAATGATAGACTGGATAAAGAAAATATGGCACATATACACCATGGAATACTATGTAGCTGTAAAAAAGAATAAATTTATGTCCTTTGCAGGGATATGGATGAAGTTGGAAACCATCATTCTCAGCAAACTAACACAGGAACAGAAAACCAAACACCGCATGTTCTCACTTATAAGTGGTTGTTGAACAATGAGAACCCATGGACACAGGGAGGGGAACGTTACACACTGGGGTCAGGGGATGGGGGGACAAAGGAGAGGAGAATATTAGGACAAATAGCTAATGCATGCAGAGCTTAAAACCTAGATGATGGGTTGATAGGTGCAACAAACCACCATGATACATATGCACCTATGTAACAAACCTGGACATTCTGCACATGTATCCCAGAACTTGAAGTGAAATAAAATAAAAAATTTGTGTTGCTTTAAGCTACTAAACGTGACAATTTGTTATGGTAACAATAGAAAACTAGTACAGGAATTGAGGTTGGAAAAGGTAAAAGGTGCCAAATAATACCATTTCATCCTAAAGGGTTTGATCTTGGAAGGCAATAGAAAATTTTGAATGGCCTTATACTAGGAATTGTCATGATCAAATTTGTGTTTTTTAAGGATAATTATGGCTTCATCTTGGAAACAATTTAGTTGTTGACAGGTGAGAGATGGAAGTGACAATGAGATGTAAAAATGTAAATTTGGGATTTAGAGAATGATTCAGTATTTGTGGGAGCTTTGATTGTTAAGTAAAATTGTGAATTACTAGCTTAGTTATCTGTCAGAATCAGCAAAATTTGGCAAAGAAGGTGATGGGTGAAAGAGAGATTTTTAAGGATTACTTTCAGGTTTATAATTCAGCAGCTAGTTGATGATGTCATAGACCAAGATCCTATAGGAAACCACGTTAGGGAGAAAATCTGGGCATGCTGTTTTACGTATATGTGACATTTCCAGATAGATGTATCCTGTAGGCTGATGGATATACATAGCTGGAATTTAGGAGCAACCTCAGGGCCACAGATACAGATATGGGAGTCACCAATATGTAGAAAAAAATACCTGAAGGTTTGGCGTAAATGAGAAAATATTTAGCATGTGAAGAGGGCCTATGACAGTTAATCCAGGGATGGAAGAGAGAGGAGGCCCCATTGGTCTTTCTCACTTATTTCTTCCTTTCACTCATGTTGCTTGTCTTATTTATAAAGGCTTTCATCACTTTAATCCTAGACTGCTGATAACTCATCTACTTCTCTTTCCTTTAAGATCTTTTCCTCCCTCTTCTCACTAGAATTATCCTTCTAAAACAACATTTTATTCTATCAGGTTGCTATTTTTAAAACCTGTGATACTTCTTTTTCTTTCTGAAGCAATGCAGGCCTCTTAGTCTCGTCAAGATTTTCTAAGATGGAATCCTAGTTCACCTGCCCAATTTAGCCCCTTTTCCTTTGTTCCCTTTCCTTTAGCCATCCTGTTAGAATGCATATACAGTGGACCCTTGAACAACCTGGGGATGAAGGGTGCTGACCCCTTGCATAGTAAAAAGTCTACGTATGACTTTTGACTTTCCAGAAACAACTACTAATAGCCTAATGTTGACCAGAGCCTTACCGATAATATAGTTAACATATATTTTGTATACTATATGTCTATACTATATTCTTAAAATAAGGTAGAGAAAAGAAAATATTTCTTTAAAAATCATAAGGAAGGGTAATACATTTACAATATTGTACCGTATTTATTGATACCATAAATTTGCATCATCTGTTTATAAGATGAATGATCTCTCTTACATGGTGGGCATCTATAGCTGCAGACCTCAATCTATTGTGCGTATCAAGCAATTCAACGTTCTCTTGTTATATGATGACTTTTCTCTGCTGGGAGCATTTCCAGCATCACTAGTGGCACTTTGTGTGGGTCCCATGGTGTTATTCAAGGTTTATAATATTGCATTAAACATGATGAAAAATTAGCAAGAAGCACAAGAGAGCACTTTTTACTGTGATACACAGTTTAGTAGAGAGACAAACTACTCACACAGAGATGATTAGTATCACACAGCGTTTTAAGCAGGTATTTGCAACACTTGAGCTCACCACAATAGCAATGAGAGGTGGCTACAAAATTATTACAGTAGTAATGTATATATTACAGTTAATTTTGTGCAGTTGTGATTTAGTACTGCATTTTTATGTTCATATTTTTCTCAACTACAAATGACACCATGTATGGTCTCTGTGTGTGTATAAGTTCTGATAATTTTAACTTTTTATAATAGGTTTATATATGTTTTATGGTAGTAAATGATAAGATAGACGAATATTTACATATATTTTATGGATTCATGACATACCTTTTTCTTATTTTTTCTCTGTATTTCTAGGCTAGGCAATTCATCTGCTTTTTCAAGTTGTTTCAGGTTTCCAAAAGTATTTTCCAGTGTATTTAATCTAAAAAAAAATCCATAAGTGAATCCAAACAGTACAAACCTATGTATTTCAAGGGTCAACTGTATAAGAATATAGAACCTCAAACTCAGCATTTATAGGCATGAACTCATTATGTTGATTCACTTTCTCTGCTCCCCCACTGCCTCTGCTTTTCTGTTTGGGTCTTTGTTAACATTATCCATTCTGGCATAAAAACATATTTGGAATATTCATATACTCCCTTTTCCTCACCCTTCACATTTAATGAGTCATGAAGTCATGTAACTGAAACCTCATACATGGCTTTGAGATTTGTTACTTGCTTTATGTCCTTGCTGCAGCTATCTCAGCTGACGCCTTCACCACTGTGGGTCAAAGATTCCTGTTTCTCTCCTCTCTCTCTCTCTCTCTCCTCTCTCTCTCTGTGTCTGTCTCTCTCTCTTTTGTGTTTAGATGGAGTCTCACTCTGTCACCCAGCTGGAGTGTAGTGGTGCGATCTCAGCTCACTGCAACCTCTGCCTCCCCAGGCCCAAGTGATCCTCCTGCCTCAGCCTCGCAAGTAGCTGGGACCACTGATGCATGCCACCACACCTGGCTAATTTTTGTATTTTTAGTAGAGATGGAGTTTCACCATGTTGCCCAGGCTGGTCTCGAACTCCTGAGCTCAAGCAATTTGCCTGCCTTAGCCTCCTAAAGTGATGGGATTACAGGTATGAACCTTGGCACCCAGCTGACTCCTGTTTCTCCTGCTTGTCTTTGTCATGTTTAGATGTTTGGAATATCTAAAGTAATGACTGATTATGTTATTTAAATGCTTAAAATACTCTTGTGAATCTACATTACCTATTGGTCAGGTTGACACATTCTAACACACAAAAATCCTGTATAGCTTTTTTGTTTTTTCAGTTGTTCTTCCTGACAATCCTTCGCATGTCTGAAGCTACAATTTACCAAAATCCCTTTAACTTCTGAGAATGTGGTCTGTTATATCATACCTTTCTATCTTTGTAATGTTTCTGTCTTTCCTGGGAATATATTTTGGGCATCAATTCTGTTTAAAGTCTTTCTTAAATCCACCAGTTCAAATTAGGCCCTCCTTTCCCTGTGCTTGCATAGAATTCACAACCATGATTACATTACTTATTTTGTAGTATTGAAATTACTTTAAAAAAATAGTTCTGTTGTGAATTTGTGAAGTCAGGGAGTATATTAATTCATCTTTGTCTTCCTTGAGCCTGGTTTAATGGTGACACATAAAAGGTACTCAGTAAATATGGGTTTAGTATTATGAGACTGTTTTAAAGAACGTAGGACTATATATAGTTATAGAGGCGAAATGTGTACATAAAGTCCAAAATAATCTAGGCATTAATGGGAATATTATAATGAATAAATCAGAGACAGTAGTCTGGTTTTTACTCAATGGTAAGAGTAGCACTTACATCCCTTAGATTATAATTCTAGCAGTCACCTTCAAGAAAGGGCCAATGAAACTAAAAAAGATCCAGATTGGAGAAATTATTGGGATTACTAATTTGAAAGTGTTATGCAACTACCTATAGGTAAGGAACTAATTATTGTTTAATGATTCACTGATTTCTTATGTGTGTCATTCCTGTAGAGCTTATTTATATTATTCTCAATGTCGTAGATCTTGTGAATCAAACTATTTTCTTAGATATTTGGAGAGGCCTGTGTTATCTTTTTGATTGTTGGCAAATTGCATTTCCTTTATTTACCCTTAGAAATCCTAGCTTCTGATTATAGACAATTAAAGCAATATTCTTTTCTGTAAAGTTCTTCCTGATTATTTCCTGAAAGAAAGCTGGCAGGAAAGCCTGTTCAGAGGTTGATCCAGATTGACACCTTCTGTACCAACTGTATCCATGCTAGATTATTTGTTTTTCCTGTGAGACATTGGACAATATGCTTAATCTCTTTCCCCTGAATTTCATTTTCTGTACCTACTTCACAGTGTTGTTGGAAGGACAAGGCTGTGAAAACATTAACTCCAAAATAAAGAAATTAGGAAGTCAGTGTTTGTAAGTTACAAGTTGAATGATAGATGTGTTAAGCATTTATATATTAAGTCAAATTCAAGAGTTCAAGAAATGTTACATGGCATTACTTTAAGTAAAGAGAAAGGCTTAATTTAAAAAAAAATTAAAAAGTAATTCTTATTAAAATACCTATTTGCTAAGTATATCATTAAATGTAGCATAAGATAATTCTAATCTTGTTCATACTTGATACAATACAATAGTAGTTTCTATTACTAGTGAAAAATAATTCATCTTATGAGGCTATTTTCTATGTTGACTGAGGGCCATGAAAGGCGTTATCTTCCTGTTGTATTCTTTTTTCTTACAAAAAGTTTATTTTAGAAGAAATCCTTTTAGTATGATATTGCCTTTTTACATGAATACAAGTTGAATAATTACCCTCAGATAGTAGCGTTTCGTGTTTAGATATGGGAAGATCATTTGCACGTTTGTGAGATGTGGAGGTTCTAGGACCATTCCAATGGAGATTAGGTTTCAGTGAATATGGGATGGGGCACTGAGATCTAATTTTCAAGAAGATACCAAGTAATTTTTATTAAAGTGATCTGTAGTTTGAGAAGCACTGTTCTAAATTATAAAACTTTTTAAAAAATTTTGTTCAGCCCATACTAATCAATTGTTTCAATGAAGATCAGGAATGGAAACAAACCCGTAAAACAAAACAAATAACATCAAAAACAAAAACAAATATTTTTTGCTGTGAGTGAGATAAAAGGCCGAAATTACAAATGCCTGATTCAGGGAAAATCTAATTGTGAATGACATTTTATTTCACACATGTTCCATGCTTCTATGTGTAAATTGATATTGGAAGGCCAGACAGAGTAAAAAAGCAAGAAGCATTCGAATTTTTGAGGTCTGAAATCTTAGGAAAAGAGAAAGGCCATAGAGAAGAGTAAAGACTGAAGAAATTTACAAAGGCTTAAAATTTTTGCATAAATTGGATATTCAGTATTATTCTATACAGGAGAGTATCTCCTGTTTTGATAAACTCCTGTAATTGTTTTGATTCCTCTATCTAACAGAAATATTCCCAGCCAAAATAACACTTACTATCATTTCTTCAATGCTGTTTCACCCCAAGTATATAGAAATGTGAAATTTCATCCTCAATTCCCATGTCACAGACTAATCTATTTGAAATTGTTTTGAAATTGGTTGGTTTTCAGGCCCTTTGAAGGATCACAGGAAGCATTTAGAAGTCATAGTGAAGAGACAATGTTTATAGGTTTAGACCAATAACAGAGTGAATTTCCAAACACCCTTCAGAAGACTGAGGATTTTCATTATTGTCACCTGATTGCCATAGTCCATGAGTGATTGTTGAATATCCTCTATGGGTCGGACCCATAATTACGGAATTATTACGTGAAGAAGCAAAAGAAACAAGTGTTTTGTTGGACAGATACGACGTGCAACCTGTAATTAAGATTTCTTGTCATCTGATAAAATTTTAGTAAAAACTAAAAAAAAGTTTTTGTTAAAAGGGTAAAAGAATAACTGTTGGTAGGGTTTTTTAGAGAAGGGGAAAAGAATAACTTGGTAGGGGTAGGGTTTTTAGAGAAAAAGTGCTGTTGGAAAATGACATCAATAGACTTGATTAACCCACAGATGTCACAAACCTTTAATTTGTAAGAAATGTAATATTTACAAATCACTATAAAGTGAAGCCCAATAAAATAAGGTATGCCTGTATTACAGCCCATTATTGTGTAAAAGGTAATATACAATAGCTGAAGTTGTTTTTTTAGTTCATAATTGAAGCTTAATGTGTTTAGTTTACTTCCATTGTTTAATAATTGTAGTATTTAAACATAGGGAAAAATCAGTATATTTATGGGGTGATTGATTTATATATCTTCCTTCATTCCAATAAAGGACAGGGAGAAATTTGCAAAGCTATGTTAAATAAAACAGGCTAAAAATGAGGGGGATGTTGAAACTGGAGAGAAGAGAAAAAAGTAAATACATATATATATATATATATATATATGTAATATATATATTTTAAGGAGGGTAAAATATAAGGAGGGGTATAAATATATATGCCCTCCTTATATGAGGTAAAAATAAAGATTCCTCTAAAGTCAATACAGGCCAGACATTCAGTTCTGAATGAATAAACAACAAAAGTGAAAACTGAAGGTGCTGAAGAGATGAGCTGTGCATAGTCCTGATCACAGCTTTTGTAAGGCTTTAATCAGAAGACTAGCATTTATTCAATAAACATTTATATGTAATATAAATCAGACATTGTTCTAAGTGCTTTACTCATTACATTTTTGTAAACATCTTATGTGGTGGATATTATTTTCCTAATTTTATGGATGGGGAAATTGAGGCAGAGAAAAGTTACATAATTTGCTCAAGATTGCATAACTCTTTAGTGGCAGAGCTTGGATTCCAACCCAGACAATTTGACTTGAGGGTATTTGATCTTCAACATTATGCTGTGCTGCCTCTCCAAGTGGCACATAAGAGCATAGTGCCTGTAATTTCATGTTCATAGTAAGAGTTTATTGAGTTTTATGTGACTGTTTCTTATAACCATCAATGTGCTAACTAAGGACCACTGACACTGGGAAATACGAGTACTTTCCCACTTTTACTTACAGATGTCCCTGTGGTTCACCTCCTAGATCAGTGGTTTTGAAAGTGCAGGCTGTGGATCAGTAAAGTCAACATCACATGGGAACTTGTTAGAAATGCAAATTTTCTGACTCCACCTCACACCTTCAGAGTCAGCTTTCTATGTTTTAATGACCTTTCAAGGTGATTTGGATGCTCCCTAAAGTATGAGAACCTCTAGCATAAACTAATCTAGATGGAAAGAAAAAAAGATATCCAGAGCCTGTAAGTTACCGTTATTACCTTATCTTTGTAATTTAGATGGAGAATATAGTAGAAATTTGGAGTAAAAGCACGTGCATTCTACTTTTGGTAATAAGAGAAAAGAATGCATTTATCAGGGACTAGTCTGGTAATTATTTGAGGTATAAGCAATAACCTCTTTCAACTTTTATTATTTCCAAGCATCCTAATGAACAAGAATCAGTGGTGCAGAAATGCCTATTTTATGGCTTTTTGGAGAAGTTGATGTTCCAAAATTGATTTTTCCAGTCTTTTTTTTTTTTTTTTTTACTTGTTTGAGGTCTAAGTTCAAGTCCCGGGTATCCTTGTTAACCTTCTGTCTCATTGATCTGTCCAATATTGACAATGTAGTGTTAAAGTCTCCCACTATTATTGTGTGGGAGTCCAAGTCTCTTTGTAAGTCACCAAGAAGTTGCCCTATGTATCTGGGTGCTCCTATATTGGGTGCGCATAGACTTAGGGTTGTTAGCTCTTCCCATTACATTGATCCCTCTACCATTATACAATGTCCTTCTTATCTCTTTTCGTTTCTATTACTTTAAAGTCTATTTTATCAGAGATGAGAATTGCAACTCCTGCTTTTTTTTTTTTTTTTTAGCTCTCCATTTGGTTGGCGAATCTCCTCCATCCCTTTGTTTTGAGTCTCTGTATATCCTTGCACGTGAGTTGGGTCTGGATGCAGGTTACCGATGGGTTTGTTGGAATGGCTGATACTGGTTGTTCCTGTCTGTATATAGTGCTTCTTTCAGAAGCTCTTGTAAAGCAGGCCTGGTGGTAATGAAATCTCTGAGTACTTGCTTGTTTGTAAAAAATTTTATTTTTCCTTCACTTAAGAAACTTAGTTTGACTGGATGTGAAATTCTGGGTTGAAAGTTCTTTTCTTTAAGAATGTTGAATATTGGCCCCCACTCTCTTCTGGCTTGTAGGGTTTCTGCTGAGAGATCAGCTGTGAGTCTGATAGGCTTCCCCTTGTGGGTAACCTGACCTTTCTCTCTGGCTGCCCTTAGTATTTTCTCCTTCATTTCAACCCTGGTGAATCTAATGATTATGTGCCTTGGGGTTGCTCTTTTTGAGGAATATCTTTGTGGTGTTCTCTGTATTACCTGGAGTTGAGTATTGTCCTGCCTTGCTAGGTTGGGAAAGTTTTCCTGGATAATATCCTGAAGAATATTTTCCAGCTTGGATTCATTCTCTTCATCACATTCAGGTACACCTATCAAACATAGATTAGGTCTTTTCATATAGTCCCATATTTCTTGGAGACTTTGCTCATTCCTTTTTACCCTTTTTTCTCTAATCTTGTCTTCTCGTTTTATTTCGTTAAGTTGGTCTTGGACCTCTGAAATCCTTTCTTCTGCTTGATCAATTCGACTGTTAAAACTTGTGCATACTTCGTGAAGTTCTCGCATTGTGTTTTTCAGCTCCATTAATTCACTTATATTCCTCTTTAAATTGTCCATTCTCGTAAACATTTCGTCAAACCTTTTTTCAAGGTTCTTAGTCTCCTTGCATTGGGCTAGAACATGTTCTTTTAGCTCACAGAAGTTTCTCATTATCCACCTTCTGAAGCCTGATTCTATTGATTCCTCACATTCATTCTCGATCAGGCCTTGTTCGATTGGTAATGAGGAACTGCAATCCTCTGCAGGAGGAAAGGCATTCTGATTTCGGGTGTTTTCAGCCTTTTTGCGCTGGTTTCTTCCCATCTTTGTGGATTTATCCACCTGTCGTCTGTGTAATTGCTGACTTTCAGATTAGGTCTCTGAGAGGACGTCCAGCTTGGTGGTGGTAAAATTTTTTCTGTTTCTTAGTTTTCCTTCGGCGGACGCCCCTCCCCCACAGAGCTGGACCTTCCCAGGTTCAACTGTACTTGCTGTGAAACTCTCAATCCTCAGTAGTTCCGATTGCTTTTTTGTGTGTGTGTGTGGAAGTGGGGGACCAACCTTCCCCTGTGGCGACCCACCACGCTGGCTGAAACAGCGGCGTTAAGATTCGTGGCGCTTTTGTGCCCGGGAATCTCCTGGTCTGGTTCCCCACTTCAGTCCGCTTTTCAATCAGCTGATTGGGAGTCTCTGCCTTCCCGGAGCTCAAACGCCAACTAAAAGGGTGCTCAGTCCCGTATACTCCAGACTGAGAACCGTCACGCCGGGGCACCTGCAAAACGGCCGCGCTGGCCAAAAGAGTCGCGCAGGCGACCCGTGGGGCTCCTCCTCCGGGAATCTTTTGGTCCATGGGCAGTAAAAATTCTTCTGAAAATGTGGCGTCTACTCACTCTCTGCGCTTTCAGTGGGAGCTACAATCCTGAGCTGCGGCTAATTGGCCATCTTGGATCTCTCTCCGGGAATTTTTTTTTTTTGAGATCGACTTTTCCACTCTTATAGAACTCAAAAGAAAGGTATCTAAAATAATATTCTGCATGAACCCTATATTCCTCTTATAAACTATTCACTGTGATTGTTCTGAAGTGATTTGAAAACAGTAAATAGTGAAGTTCATCTGTGTAAGAATTATAATTCTTAAGCCTGTGTTTGGTCTGTCATATTTTAGGTTGAGTCAAGAAAGCTACTGTGAAGATTATTTCTTCAGAAATATGTCCCCAACTCCTAGGCAGTTATCAGATACACCCTACACACTTTAGTTTTCCTTCTCAACATTTTTCTTTTTCTTTGTTTGTAATTATACATTTACTAGTCTATATCTGTTTAAACCTCCTTTTCTCATCCATAAAGTGGTGATAATTTTACCTCATTGGTTCTGTTGTCTTAAATGGCATGCATACTATATGTGTTAACTGTTGCTTTTATTTGTTTATTACTACTACTAGTAGAATCCTACCACTATGCAGTAAGCCCTATGATGTCACTGATGGTACATATTTTGTGCCATTGTGTTCCCTAGCACTTAATATGTATTCAATAAATATTTGTTGAATGAGTGAATGGATAAATTGAATCATTCTCATCTTGATGAAATGCTATGACAATATGGAAATATGTATAGGGTCAGGAACAATTTTGAACATAATTGAGCATCATATTGAACATTTCTGTTCAGTGTCACTTCTGGAAAAAGAGTTAGCACAAAATTACAAAATCCATAGCATCGATGACTAAGATTTATACTTAGACCGTGATTTAACACTTTTTCCCAGTCTCAACTCTTTACTGCTTCCTCAAAACCCCTAGTCTTTTACTTTATGAATGCTTCCTTAAAATGCCTTTGTGCTTTTGGTCTAAACCATGTTGAAATCTGACATATTTTAGAATTGGGTTGATTTTGGGGCAGAAATATGAGCAACTTATTCATAGGTATTCATATATTTCTTGGTATGAAATATATATAAAGTAGTAAATTGTCCGCTTATGACAGTGAAGTTTTTGACATGACAGTCATCCTTCGCAGTTTCATCAACACAGTAAGCAGAGTAGTAGTATTTCTAAGCCATATGGAATTCCTAAGTTGAGAGCAGAAGGAACATTGGAGTTACTCATCTGGAGTCTGAGTAAAATTTGACTTTAGGCAGTTTACAATTTTAATGGCAGAATCAAGGTCACAGAGGAGCGAGAGAAAAATGGTGATTTAAACGGCTCCTGATTTCAAGTCCTTCTAAGTCGGCTAAAATGCATTACCCAGATTCTTCTTCCAAAAATGGGTAGAATTGTGAGACACCTTAGAAAGCTAGTCAGAGCAAGCTAACACACCTGTATACTTGTGCTCACACGTTCGTTCCCTATTTGTTCTATCATCTTCTCTCTCACTCTGCTCTCGGTTTCTTCATGCAGTCAGCAACTATTCATAGAGCACCTATTTTGCCTGTGGTGCTGTCAATACAGTAAAAAACAAAACAGATGTGGTGCCTTCTCTTCTTGAAATGTACACACTGAGGACTCATTTAATTTTTCAAAAATATTGTTTTACGTCAACAAGTTCTAGCAGTTTTCTGTCCTTTCCTTTGCTTGCCTTACCTTTTACTTTTCAAAAGTAAAAGATCCCTAAAAGATTTCCCAGAATCCTGTCTTACCTTTCTTATCTCTTAAAATTCTCTTTGTAGGGAGTTAAAGTTACTGGAGGCAAAGATCCAGAGGATTGTAGAAAAAGGAACTGAGAATACGTTCACCAGTTTTACAGAAACAATTCAATTAGTCAAGTTAATAACTCAGAAAATTTAAATATAAAAATTGTATAAAATGTTCCATGAAATCCAAGTTATTATATATACAAGTTTAAATATCCTTAAGGAATAAAGCTGAAGAGTATAAAATTTGTTTGAAAGATTGTCAAAGCATATTTGAAAATACAAGAAAACTAACAGGGAGCTGAAATTAGTCTTATCCCAAATATGATGCTGGAGAATAAGTAAATGCCACAACAGTTATTTCTTTTTACATTCTGTATTATTCATTGAGTTATATTTCATTGAGAATAATTCAGTACTTTATATTCATTGAGTATTATGCTCATGTCTTTTTATTGCACTCAAAAACACACAAATATGACAAATTGTCATTTATCTGAAAGTACATGGGGAAGCTGTGACAAAGGATATATAAAAAATCAACTGGAAAGGGAATTGTCTCTCAATCTGTGGTGGTGAGATAAACTGGTATCAGTTTGGTAAAGCAACAGTTTAGATACTGTATTATACTTTTAAAATAAATTAGAATTACATATAAAATCAAGTTTTGATAAAGAATAAAATATAATTTAATATTTATAAATTTTGGACATAGAGATAAGACATTTAAAGGTTAGAAAACCCACAAAAAATAAAAAAAGGTTAATGTTAGCATTTTTGAGTAATAATATACTAATCTAAAATATTAAGAGAAAAATTCCAAGGTATAAGATTAATCACAGATTAAGATGGGTGCTTATCATGCAAATAACTCATAAAAATAGGCAGAAGCATACTAAAAATCCAATGTTTAAATGGAGAGTGGACATGGGCTGACAGGACACAAGACAGTGACTAAAATTGTTTAAAAAATAAATGTAAATATAACAATTCAGTTTACATGTGCAAGAAAACGGAATAATTGTGTTTTTTGAAACATTTTTAGCAAAACTAAAATGCTGGATCATAATGGGATGAAATCTTTACAGTAAATAGTAACGTGAATTGTTCTACTCTTTGACCTTTTAATCTTTTTTTTTGGTCCAGTTAACCTGACAGTCACGATTTGTTTCTTTCCACTTTTTAAAAGTTTATTTTCTTTATATATATTTTTTCAATAGGTTTCTGAGGAAGTGGTGGTGTTTGCTTACATTAGTAAGGTCTTAAGTGGTGATTTCTGAGATTTTGGTACACTGTAACCTGAGCAGTATACCTGTACCTAGTATGTAGTCTTTTATCCCTCATTCCCTCTCACCCTTTTCCATGAGTCCCCAAAGCTTATTGTGTCAATTCTTATGCCTTTGTATCCTCATAGCTTAGCTCAAACTTACGAATGAGAACACACAATGTTTGGTTTTTTTTATTTCTGTTATATATATATATATATATATATGTGTGTGTGTGTGTGTGTGTGTGTGTATGTGTGTGTTTTATTGCACTTTAGGTTCTGGGTACATGTGCAGAACATGCAGGATTGTTGCAAAGGTACATACATGGCAATATGGTTGGCTGCCTGCATCTGCCCATCACCTATATATGGCATTTCTTCCCATGTTATCCCTCCCCAACTCCCTACCCACCGCTGTCCCCTCCCCAGTCCCCCCGAGCAGACCCCAGTGTGTGATGCTCCCCTCCCTGTGTCCGTGTGTTCTCATTGTTCAACACCTGCCTATGAGTGAAGAATATGCAGTGTTTGATTTTCTGTTCCTGTGTCAGTTCGCTGAGGTTTCCAGACTCATCCATATCGCTACAAAGGACACGAACTCATCCTTTTTTGTGGCTGCATAGTATTTTAGTGTATATGTGCCACATTTTCCTTGTCCAGTCTATCATCAATGGGCATTTGGGTTGGTTCCAGGTCTTTCCTATTGTAAACAGTGCCACAGTGAACATTCGTGTGCATGTGTCTTTATAATAGAATGATTTATAATCCTTTGGATATAATGGGATTGCTGGTTCAAATGGGATTTCTATTTCTAGGTCCTTGAGGAATTACCACACTGTCTTCCACAATGACTGAACTAATTTACACTCCCACCAACAGTGTAAAAGTGTTCCTATTTCTCCACATCCTCTCCAGCATCTGTTGTCTCCAGATTTTTTAATGATCGCCATTCTAACTGGTGTGAAATGATATCTCAATGTGGTTTTGATTTTCATTTCTCTAATGAGCAGGGATGATGAGCATTTTTTCATATGTTTGTTGGCCACATATATGTCTTCTTTTGAAAAGCGTCTGTTCATGCCCTTTGCCCACTTTTGAATGGGTTTTTTTTTTTTTTTTGTAAATCTGTTTTAGTTCATTGTAAATTCTGGACATTAGCCTTTTGTCAGATGGGTAGATTGCAAAAAATTTTTCCCATTCTGTTGGTTGCTGGTTCACTCTAATGATTGCTTCTTTTGCTGTGCAGAAGCTCTGGAGTTTAATTAGATCCCATTTGTCTATTTTGGCTTTTGTTGCCCATGCTTTTGGTGTTTTAGACATGAAGTCCTTGCCTATGCCTTTGTCCTGAATGGTTTTGCCTAGGTTTTCTTCCAGAGTTTTTATAGTGTTAGGTCTTATGTTTAAGTCTTTAATCCATCTAGAGTTAATTTTAGTGTACGGTGTCAGGAAGGGATCCAGTTTCTGCTTTCTGCACATGGCTAGCCAGTTTCCCCAACACCATTTATTGAACAGGGGAATCCTTTCCCCATTGCTTGTTTTTGTCAGGTTTTCTTCCTTCATTTCATTGTTTATCCAGTCAACATTCAAGAGCCAGTTGTTCACTTTCAATGAAGTTCTGCGGTTCTGAATGAGTTTCTCATTCCTGAGTTCTAATTTGATTGCACTGTGGTCTGAGAGACTATTATGATTTCCGTTCTTTTGCATTTGCTGAGGAGTGATTTACTTCCAATTATGTGGTCAGTTTTAGAGTAGGTGTGATGTGGTGCTGAGAAGAATGGATTTGGGGTGGAGAGTTCTGTAAATGTGTATTAGGTTTGCTTGGTCTAGATCTGAGTTCAAGTCCTGGATATCCCTGTTAATTTTCTGTCTCGTTGATCTGTCTAGTATTGACAGTGGAGTGTTCAAGTCTCCCACTATTATTGTGTGGGATTCTAAGTCTCTTTGTAGGTCGTTAAGAACTTGCTTTATGTATCTGGGTGCTTCTGTATATTGGGTGTGTATATATTTAGGATCGTTAGCTCTTCTCATTGCATTGATCCTTTTACCATTATGTAATGCCCTTCTTTGTCTCTTTTGGTCTTTGTTGGTTTAAAGTCTATTTTATCAGAGACTAGGATTGCAAATCCTGCTTTTTTTGGGTCTCCATTTGCTTGGTAAATCTTCCTTCATCCCTTTATTTTGACCCTATGTGTGTCCTTGCACATGAGATGGGTTTCCTGAATACAGCACACCGATGGGTTTTGACTTTTTATCCAGTTTTCCAGTTTGTCTTTTGATTGGGGCATTTAGCCCATTTACATTTAAGGTTAATATTGTTAGTGCGTGAATTTGATCCTGCCATTTTGATGCTAGCTGGTTGTTTTACTCATTAGTTGACACAGCCTCTTCATTGTGTTGATGCTCTTTACCATTTGGTACGTTTTTGGAGTGGGTTGTACTGGTTGTTTCTTTCCATGTTTAGTGCTTCTTTCAGGAGCTCTTGTAAGGCAGGCCTGGTGGTGATGAAATCTCTAAGCCATTTCTTGTTCATAAAGAATTTTATTTCTCCTTCGCTTATTAAACTTAGTTTGGCTGGATATGAAATCCTAGGTTGAAAGTTCTTTTCTTAAAGGATGCTGAATATTGGCCCCCACTCTCTTCTGGCTTGTCGGGTTTCTGCTGAGAGATCTGCTATGAGTCTGATGGGCTTCCCTTTGTGGGTAATCCGGTGTTTCTTTCTGGCTGTCCTTAGTATTTTTCCTTCCTTGCAACCCTGGTGAAACTGATGATTATGTGCCTTGGTGTTGCTCTTCATGATGAATATCTTTGTGGTGTTCTCTGTATTTCCTGGACTTGTATGTTGGCTTGCCTTGCTAGGTTGGGGAAGTTCTCCTGGATAATATCTTGAAGAGTGTTTTCCAGTTTGGATTCATTCTCTCTGTCACATTCAGCTACACCTATCAAACGTAGACTAGGTCTTTCACATAATCCCATATTTCTTGGAGGCTTTGTTCATTTCTTTTCACTCTTTTTTCTCTTATCTTGCCTTCTTGTTTTATTTCATTGAGTTTATCTTCAGTCTCTGATATCCTTTCTTCTGCTTGGTCAATTTGGCTAGTGAAACTTGTGTATGCTTCACAAAGTTCTTGTGTTGTGTTTTTAATTCATTTATATTCTTCTCTAAGCTGTTTATTCTCTTTAGCATTTCATCCAACCTTTTTTCAAAGTTCTTAGTTTCTTTTTCATTGGGTTGGGACATGTTCTTTTAGCTCAGAGAAGTTTATTACCCACTTTCTGAAGCATGTTTCTGTCAATTCATCAGACTCATCTCCATCCAGCCTTGTTCCCTTGCTGGTGAGGAATTGTGATCCCTTGGAGGAGGAGAGGCATTCTGGTTTTGGGTGTTTTCATCCCTTTTTCACAGGTTTCTTCCCATCTTTGTGGATTTATCTACGTGTGGTCTTTGTAGTTGGTGACTCTTGGATGGGGTCTCTGAGTGGACATCCTTTTTGTTGATGATGAAGTTATTTCTTTCTGTTTTTCAGTTTTCCCTCTAACAGGCCCCTCTGCTGTAGGACTGCTGGAGGTCCACTCCAGAACCTGCTTGCCTGTGGATCACCTGTGACAGCTGCAGAGCAGTAAGAGTTGCTGCCAGTTTCATCTTCTGTTATCTTTGTCCCAGAAGAATGCCAGCCAGATGTCAGCCTGAGCTCTCCTTTTCGAGGTGTCTCTTTGGATATGCAGGGGTCTGGGAACTGCTTGAGGAGACAGTCTGTCCCTTGTAGGAGCTCAAGTGTTGAGTTGTGAGCTTCACTGTGCTGTTGAGAGCTGCTGGGCAGGTACTTTTAAGTCCGCTGCAGTGGAACTCATAACTGCCTTTTTTTCCCAGGTGCTCTGTCTTGGGAAGATGGGGCTTTATTTATAAGTTCCTGATGTGTTGCTGCCTTTTTTCAGAGATGCCCTGCTCAGTGAGGAGGTAGCCTAGTCACAGTCTGCCAGCAGAGGCTTTGCTGAGCTCCCCGTGGGCTCTGCCCAGCTGCTGTGAGAACTTCGTTGCGGTTTTGTTTATAGAGGAATAGTTACATCTACCTCGGTAATGACGATCTGCCTCAGTTATGGCGGACTTCGTTAGTAATGGTGGACTGCCTCGGTAGTGGTGGACTGCCTCGGTAATGGCGGACGCCCTTCGCCCCACAGAGCTGGACCTTCTCGAGTCCACCTGTGCTTGCTGTGAAACTCAATCCAGTGCATTTCAGATTGCTGATCTTTGTGGGGGGTGGGACCCACCGAGCCAGATGACCTTGCTCCCTCTTTCAGCCCCCGTTTTTTCAGTTGAATGGGCGACTCTGTCTCCCAGGTGTTTGAGGCGCCAGTTGAAATGGCTGCCCAGATTTGTGTGAGTTTTGTACAGAGACCCACTGTACGGGCTGAAACAGTGGTTCTGGAAGCTCATGGTGCATTTCCGCCAGGGCATCTCCTGGTCTGTCGGCAGTAAAAACTCGTTTGGAAATGCGGTGATCACTCACCCTCTGCGTTCTCACTAGGAACTGCACTTCAGAGCTGTTCCTCTTTGACTATCTTGGATCCTCCCCCTTCAAAGATTTCAATAGATGATATAGGATCTTTACTTCTTTATTTCAGTTCATTCCAACTCAGGTAACAATTATTGAAGCCTCTCAGGTCCACGGACCTGGCAACAGCTTTTCCAGGTGCTCCAGGTCCAAAGAAGTATGCCAGTTCTGCTTTTCCTTAATTAAGTCTCCCTCTGCCTTGGTAGGAAGAGCTAAGAAGGCCTGATGTTTGGTTTTTAATTCCTCAGTTACTTCACTTAGAATAATGGTCTCCAGTTGCATCCAGGTGGCTGTGAATGCCATTATTTTATTCCGTTTTAAGGCTGAGTAGTATTCCATGGTATATATACCACAGTTTCTGTAGCCACTCATTGATTGACTGGCATTTGGGTTGCTTCCATATTTTTTCAATTGCGAATTGTGCTGCTGTAAACGTGCATGTGCAAATATCTTTTCGTGCAATGACTTCTTTTCCTCTGAATAGATACACAACAGTGGGATTGCTGGATCAAATGGTAGTTCTACTTTTACTTCTTTTAGGAATCTACACAGTTTTCCATAGTGGTTGTACTAGTTTACATTCCCACCAGCAGTATAGAAGTGTTCCCTTTTCATCACATCTATGTCAACATGTATTATTTTTTGATTTTTTTATTACGGCCATTCTTGTAGGAGTAAGGTGGTATCGCACTGTGGTTTTGATTTGTATTTCCCAAATCACTAGTGATGTTGAGCATTTTTTCATATATTTTTTGGCTATTTGTATATCTTCTTTTCAGAATTGTCTATTCATTTCCTTAGCCCACTTTTGATTTTTTTTTTTTTTTCTGCTTTGTTTGAGTTCATTATAAATTCTGGATATTAGTCTTTTGTCAGATGTATAGATTGTGAAGATTTTCTCCCATTCTGTGGGGTGTTTGTTTATTCTGCTGAATGTTTCTTTTTTCTGTACAGAAGCTTTTTAGCTTAATTAAATCTCATATTTTTATCTTTGTTTTTGTTGCATTTGCTTTTGGGTTCTTGGTCATGAAGTCAGTCTTTGCCTCAGCCATTGTCTAGAAGGGTTTTTCAGATGCTTTCCTTAGAATTTTTATAGTTGCAGGTATTAAATTTAAGTCCTTAATCCATCATGAGTTGATTTTTATAAAAGGTGAGAAATGAGGATCCAGTTTCATTCTCCTGCATGTGACTAGCCAATTATCCCAGCATCATTTGTTGAATAGGGTATCCTTTCCCCCACTTTATGTTTTTGTTTGCTTTGTCAAAGATCAGTTGCTTGTAAGTAGTTGGGTTTATTTCTGGGTTCTCTATTCTCTTCCGTTGGTCTATACCTATTTTTATACCAGTACCATGCTGTTTTGGTGACTATGGCCTTATAGTATAGTTTGAAGTCAGGTAATGTGACGCCTCCAGATTTGTTCTTTTTGTTTACTCTTACTTTGGCTATGACGGCTCTTTTTGGGTTTCATATGAGTTTTAGGATTATTATTATTTTTTTAGTTCTGTCAATAATGATGGTGGTATTTTGATGGAAATTGCATTGAATTTGTAGGTTGATTTTGGTGATATGGTCATTTTCATAATATTGATTCTACCCCATCCATGAGCTTGAGATGTGTTTCTATTTGTTTGTTTTATCCATGATTTCTTTCAGCAATGTTTTATAGTCTTGAAACCTTGTAGAGGCTGGGTGTGGTGGCTCACGCCTATTATCCCAGCACTTTGGGAAGCTGAGGCAGGTGGATCACCTGAGGTCAGGAGTTTGAGACCAGCCTGGCCAACCCCCTCTTTAGAGAGGGAAACACTGTTTCCCTTTTAGTAGAGGGAAACACTGTCTCTACTAAAAATACAAAAATTAGCCAGGTGTGCTGGTGGACGACTATAATCCCAGCTACTTGGAAGGTGGAGGCAGGAGAATTGCTTAAACCTGGAAGGCAGAGGTTGCAGTGAGCTGAGATTGCACCATTGCAATCCAGCCTGGGCGGCAAGAGCAAAACTCTGTCTCAAAAAAACTAAAAACCAAAAAAACAGAAAAACAACAACAACAACAACAAAATCGCCCTGTAGAGGTCTTTCACCTTAGTGATTATGTATATTCCTTTGTAAAGGGGTTTTAGTTCTTGATTTGCTTATCAGCTTGGTCACTGTTGGTGTGTAGAAGAGCTACTGATTTGTGTACATTAATTTTGTATCCTGAAACTTTGCCGAATTCATTTACCAGTTCTGGAAGCTTTTGGAGGAGTCTTTAGGGTTTTCTAGGTATACAGTCTTATCATCAGCAAACAACAGCAGTTCAACATCCTCTTTACCAATTTGGATGCCCTTTGTTTTTCTTCTTGTCTGTTTGCTCTGGCTAGGACTTCCAGTACTATGTTAACTAGAAGTGGTGAGAGTGGGCATCCTTGTCTTGCTCCAGTTGTCAGAGGGAATGCATTCAACTTTTTCCCATTTGGTATTAAGATGGCAGTGAGTTTGTCCTAGATGGCTTTTATTATGTTAAGGTTTATCCCTTCTCTGCCTATCTTGCTGAGGGTGGTAATCACAAAGGGATGCTGAATTTTGTCAAATGCTTTTTCTACATTTCTTGAGATGATGTGATTTCTGTTTTTAATTCTGTTTATTTGCTGTCATTTATTGACTTGTGTATGTTGAACCATCCCTGCATCCCTGGTATAAAACCCACTTGGTCATGGTGGATTATTTTTTTGATATGCTATTGGATTTGGTTAGCTAAAAAACAAAAAAGGCCAAAAAATTCTTTTTTTTTTAAAAGGATTTTTGCATTGATGTTCTTCAGGGATATTGGTCTGTAGTTTCTTTTTTTTACTATGTCCTTTTCTGATTTTGGTATTAGGATAATACTGGATTCATAGAATGAGTTAGGGAGGATTTTCTCTTTACCTTGTGGAATAGTGTCACTAGGATTGGTACCAATTCTTCTTTGAATGTCTGATAGAATTTAGCTGTGAATCTGTCTGGTCCTGGAATTTTTTGTTGTTGGCAATTTTTTATTACCATTTCAGTCTCGTTCCTTGTTACTGGTTTGCTCAGAGTTTCTGTTTCTTATTCCCAGGAATTTATCCATTTTTTCTAGGTTTTCTAATTTGTGTACATAAAGGTGTTCATAGTAGCCTTGAGTGATCTTTTGTATTTCTGTGGTATTGATTTTAGTATTTCCCATTTTGATTATAATTGAGCTTATTTGGCTTTTCTCTTATTTTCTGGGTTAATGTTGCTAATGGTCTATTAATTTTATGTATCTTTGCAAAGAATCAGCTTCTTGTTTCATTTATTTTTTGTTTTTTGTTTTTGTTATTGTTTGTGTCAATTTCATTTAGTTTGACTCTGATCTTTGTTATTTCTTTTCTTGTGCTAGGTTTGGATTTGGTTTGTTCTTGTTTCTCTAGTTCCTTGAGGTGTGACCTTAAATTGTCTATTTGTGCTCTTTCAAACTTTTTGATGTAGGCTCCTAAGGCTAGGAACTTTCCTCTTAATACTACCTTTGCTGTATCCCAAAGGTTTTGGTACATTGTGTCATTATTATAGCTCAGTTCAAAGAATTTTTAAATTTCCACCTTAATTTCATTGTTGGTGCAACAATCATTCATCAGCAGGTTATTTAATTTCTATGTATTTGCATGGTTTTGAGGGTTCCTTTTGGAGTAGATTTCCAATTGTATTTTACTGTTAACCTTTTAATCTTATTACCAAGAGTCAGTCCTACTGAAACAATTTTCAAATGTGTAAAAGCTGGGTGCTGTTACTCATCTTGTTTTTATTATAATAGAAAAAAATCATAACTAGGCATTATGAAAAAAGATTATGGGAGTGCATGAGGATGGATAATGCTGATCTGTTGATCTTTCGGTATTTCTTAAGAAGACTAACAACCTTTGCCAAACTGTGTTCTGCAATATTCTTCAGTTAGCTTTATATTAGAAATAGTCAAATTAAAATTATTAAGAAATAATTAAGAAATATTAATTATTAAGAAATAGTAAGTTATTAAGATATTTTATTCTGAATCTAATGAAATATTGGCATATTTATGAGCTTCCTGAATGCTTTGAAAAATCCTAGGTTATTTAGCATATTCCTTTTTTTCTGGCTGTGAAATATTATCCATCTTTCCATTTTTGTTTTAATAGATGAACTTAACTAATACTACATATATGTATTTTTTCTTTATTTGATTACATTAGGATTTTCTAAACATTTTGGTATCTCTTATTTATAACAATTTCTCTCCCATTGCATCTTGATGATTAGTATAAGCTTTGAAAAATGCCCAAGAAAGCAATTAAATATAGTTATTATTTTAGTAGTATTTCCTCTATAAAAATTCTCTATGGTGTAAGCATGAGAATACATTAATAGGAAGTAACATAATATGATATAGCTAGGCATTTAATACATTTATTTTAATTTGAAGAAGATAGTTTGTACTATATTCACCAATGTTTGTTTTAGTTGTAAGCAGTCACATTTTCCCTTTAGTCAGTCTCAGGTCAGGAATATGTCATAATACTTCTTGTGTCCCTAGAGTGCCTTGTACTTACTAGATACTCAGTAAATTTCTAAAGAATTGATTAGGTTATTTGGGCCGTGCCACAGATAAAATCATTTAATTTTTTCTGTCACAATCATGTAAAAGTAAGCAGCTTTTTAACATTAGTGTATATTAGTACAAGCAAACGTGAATTTTAAATTAGCTTAGTCATTGAATTAAAATGTTGATGAAACTGAAAGGAAGCTAGTGTTTACATAGTATTAGAAGGAAACATGATTTTGCTAACTTGTTTTAACTTGGTGGTTTTCATTTGAATTCTCCTTGTATAGATAGATATTTAGTCATACTTTAAAAAATATGATGGATAATAAGTTTCAAAATACTAGACTCAGAGTTTTCTAAAAAATTGTATATTACATCTTGATTTATGTATATCAATATTTCAGCTTAGAAAATTATGATAAAACATACCTCTATTGGTGTATGCATGTGTGTATGTGTGTATACATCTGATCCTAACTGCCCACTTAATACATTTCAAAGAAATCAAATGTAAAGGTAAGGATAATTTTTAAAAAATTACAGTTGAAAAGAAAATGAAGGAAATTGATGAGAGGATAACAGAAAGCATTGTAATAATGTATAAATATTTTGGAAGTATTAATAAGAATGCTATTTTGGGAGTTGAAAGAGATGAAATGGTCTTAAGAGAGAGACACAGGAAATACATCTTTATAAAGCCAGAAATGAGAGAGAAAACAAGAGTAATTATTCAGTGAAATAGAGAGATGAGTCATCTTCATTAACATCTTTAAAATAAAGGAAGCTTAAATGAAATCAAGCAGTACAGAGATTCTCTACTCAAGTATAGTGCAGAAATGAAATATGTTTCAAGATTTACATTCATGATTTTTCACACTGATACTGCTAAAATATCCAGTACTCTACTTTTAATATTAAAATATGTACATAACTTATGAAACAAGAAGTAAGGCTTTGTTGAGAATTAGAATGAAGATGTATTTGCATATTGTGCTTCTGAGTTTGACATAAATATTTAATATTTACATATATATGTATATGTATGTATACACATATATATCTTAAACAATGATACTCTTATTTGTAATGAGACAGTGAGAAAGTAAGAAAACTATTAAGTATAAAAGAGAAAGTGTCAATATTAAAATTAAATACCAAGATTAGTATAGCATGCCTATCTCATTTTGTTTATGTACATGCATGTACATATGGGTATGTGTGTATTTCAGCTGGCTTCTGGATGCTGGATAATGCAGTTGTTTGGATTATAGCATAGTTTAATTACTCTAATTATTGTTAAGGCAAAGGAAAAAAGTATAGCTGTATTTTATATTCTTAAGTGATTATAGTCAATGAGGTGTCACGGCCTCTGCAAAACAAATTTTTAACACTCAAATTACTGAAAATTACTGATTTGTTCATCCATATGAAAGGCTTTATAATTTAATGAAAAGATATAGCATTAAAAGAAATAAGCACCTTTTCAGATAGTAGACCAACTTTGATCTCTTATTTTTGTATGGGTTAAACATTTATTTCAGGATGGTCATTTATATCACATTTGTGTAGAATTTATAATCCCAAGCAGATAAACCTTTTTTCTGTATTTCAAGATCTCCTTCCTCATTCATTTGTTACTCATTCATTTGTTTATTCAGTAAGTTTTTAAGTGCTGATTTTTTTTTTAGCACTTGTTATTTTACTCAGGAAAAATTTTTTGTAAGTAATTTAAAGCTCTCAAGATATAACTTAGCCACAGAAATATATTAAATTATTTCAAAGCGTTCTCTTTCTTTGGCTGAATAATTCTAGTTTCTTTTCTTCTTCATATGTTCAAATACAAGATGAGAATGTTCTTCTGATGTTAATCACTTGAGTGATTCCCACCAGCAGTGTAAAAGCATTTCTGTTTCTCCATAGCCTTGCCAGCATCTGTTGTGTGTTAACTTTTAATAATTGCCATTCTGACTGGTGTGAGATGGTATCTTCGTGGTTTTGATTTGCATTTCTCTAATGATCAGTGATGTTAAGCAGTTTTTCATGTTTGTTAGCCACTTAAATGTCTTCTTTTCAGAAGTGTCTGTTCATGTTCTTTGCCCTTTTTTAATGGTGGTGGTTTTTTCTTGTAAATTTCCTTAAGTTCCTTGTAGTTTCTAAATATTAGACCTTTGTCAGATGGATAGATTGCAAAAATTTTCTCACATTGTGTAGATCGTCTGTTCACTCTGATGATAGTTCCTTTTGCTGTGCAGAAGCTCTTTAGTTTAATTATATCCCATTTGTCAGTTTTTGCTCTTGTTGCAATTGCTTTTCATATTTTCATCATGAAATATTTGCCCGTGCCTATGCCCTGAATGGTGTTGCCTGTTTTCTTCCAGAGTTTTTATAGTTTTGGATTTTACATTTAAGTCTTTAATCTATGTTGAGTTAATTTTTGTGTAACATATATGGAAGGGGGTGCAGTTTCAGTTTTCTGCAGAGGGCTAGTCAGTTCTCCAAGCACCATTTATTAAGTAGAGAATCCTTTCCCCATTGCTTGTTTTTGGCAGGTTTGTTGGAGATCAGATGATTTTAGATGTGCAGTCTTATTTCTGAGATCTCGATTCTGTTTCATTGGTCAATGTGTCTGTTTTTGTGCCAGTACCATGCTGTTTTGGTTAGTGTAGTCTTTTAGTATAGTTTGAAGTTGGGTAGGTAGCATAATTCCTCCAGCTTTGTTCTTTTTGCTTATGATTATCTTGGCTATTTGGGGTCTTTTTTGGTTACATATGAATTTTAAAGTAGTTTTTTTCTAATTCTGTGAAGAATATCATTTGTAGTTTCATGGGAATAGCATTGAATCTATAAATTGCTTTGGGCAGTATGGTCATTTTCATGATAATGATTATGTCTATCCATGAGCATAGAATGTTTTTCTATTTGTTTGTGTCCTTTCTTATTTCCTTGAGCAGGGGTTTTTAGTTCTCCTTGAAGAGATCCTTCAATTCCCTTGTTAGCTGTATTCCTAGGTATTTTATTCTCTTTGTAGCAATTGTGAATGGGAATTCATTCATGATTTGGCATTCTGCTTGTCTATGGTTGGTATATAGGAATGCTTGTGATTTTTGCATATTGATTTTGTATCCTCAGGCTTTGCTGAGGTTACTTATCAGCTTAAGAAGCTTTTGGGCTGAGACAGTCAGGTTTTCTAGATATAGGATCCTGTCATCTGCAAACAAAGACAGTTTGACTTCCTCTCTTCCTATTCGTATACCCTCTATTTCTTTCTCTTGACTGATTGCCCTGGCCGGAACTTCCAGTACTATGTTGAAATGAAGAACTTCCAATACTATGTTGAAATAAAGACATCTTTAATTTTGTTAGATGTTGCTAAATTGCTTCCCAATGTGTTTGTACCAATTTATATTCCTATCAGTATGGCAAAAGAGTTTTCATTATGTACACCTTTGCCATACTTACTGTTTTTTGCCATTCTGGTAGGTATGGTTTCAATTACATTACTAGATTATATTTCTTGATTACTAGAACGATTTAACATCTTTACCTATTATGTATTAGCTCTTCTGTTTTCCACCTGTGTGAATTACTGTATAAATTTGCTTCAAGCTGGGATTATGGATTTATTTTTAGTCTCTCATTAAATAGGAGGAAAAAGCACTTTACTGTAACTGTCTAATTTCACCTACACAGCACACAGAAATACAGCTAGTTTGGAGCATTAACTCCACATTTATCTTCTTTGAAGGTATTTATTTTGTTTCTGAGTCTAGCAGAATATTTTTGGTTCTTTCTCTTTACATTTAATCTGCATTCCTATGTGTTGGAATCTGTGATAGTCTTTTAATGTACATATTTACTGGTTAATCTTGACCTTTTATTTTCATAAAAATGATCTGTAATATATATAAGTTGATTCGAGACTAAATTGACTTGGAATAAAGACACAAATGTAAGATGTAAAACTTGGGTTTATTAAAAAGCATCATCAACAGAATTTTAAAATTATTTGCCGCAGATATAACCAGATATTAATTTATTTAGTGTATAGAGTACATTTGTTCTAGAAAAACAAACTCATTCTCTAGTAAAAAAGTGGGCAAAGAAAGAAAGCAATTCATGAAAGAAAAACAAATGGGTAGAAAACAGATTTAAAAAATATTTATCCCAAGCATTCAAAACTTTAAATTTGAAAAGTTAAAAAATTACAGCCAGGCATAGTTTCTCACACATGTAATCTCAGCACTTTAGGAGGCAGAAGTAGGAGAACTGCTTGGACCCAGGAGTTCAAGATCAGCCTAAGCATCATAGAGAGACACCCATCTCTACAAAAAATTTAAAATTAGCTGGGCATGGTGCACACACCTGTAGTCCAAGCTACTTGGGATGCCAACGCAGGAGGATCACTTGAGCCCAGGAGGTTGAGGCTGCAGTGAGCTGTGATCATGCCACTGCACTTCAGTCTGGGCAACAGTGTAAGACCCTGTCTCAAGAAACAAACAACAACAAACCAATTATACCAATCTTTTTTGTCAAATTGACAAACATTAGAAAATAATAAATGTCATTACTAATAATGGTATGAGGAAGTGAACACTCTTATACTCTGCTGATGCAAATGTAAATCGCTACAACTTTTCTGAATGACAGTTGGGCAGTAAGAATCTAAAGCAATGCTGTGCTCTAAATGGCCACTAGCTATATTGGCTACTTAAACATTTATGCCCTCAGTTTCAGTAACCACAGTTTAATTGCTCAACAGCCCCATGTTGCCTGTGGCTACATATTGCATACAGCAGAAATAACATTTCCCTAATCACGGAATATTTTACTGGATATCACTCAGTAGTTTCAAAATATTCATATCCTTTTTCAAATACCCTCATTTCTAAGAATGTATTATAAATAAATATTAGCAGTTTAAGGATCCTAACCAAAACATTGAAAATAACAGTAAAAAATTGGAAAAAATCCAAATGCCTGCATCAAGGAGCAGTAAATGATTATAAATTTATATGAAAGGATATTATGCAGCCTATTAAAAATAAGTGTTTGGATGAATGTCATGGTGATATGCTCACAATATGCTGTTAATTGGACAGGCCATATAATAGCATGCCCGTGAATTTACCATATGATTACAAATTTCTTTTAAAATATTTTAAAATTTACATTACAGAGTGTGGTAGTGTTGGTGATTTTTTGTTTTTTACAATGTTTTCTATCATAATATGCTACTTTCATAATAAAAAAAAAATCTAAAGTATGTTGGTTTGGAACTTGATTTTGAACCTCATGAAACATTAGTAATTGTGTTCATTTTAGGTAGTTTCATTTGAAATTTAGTGGTGGTTGACATACTTAACATATTTATTGATAAATATCATATTACATATGTATGAGTGATATGTCTTTGTATGTATGTGTATATGTGAAGCCTGGTAGAAGATAGAATTTAATCCAGATGGTTCAAATGAAAAGTTGGTTTTTTTTTAATTGTTTTTATTTTTGTTTTGTTTTTGAATAAAAGAACTACTGATAAAAGCATTCTGGGATTAAGGAACAAACTGACTAGGGATAGCTAATTTCTCAGAAACCAGACACAGTGGGAACTTATTACTATCCATTCCTAGGGATAAAGGGACAAGAGGCAGAAATGGTTACCAGAATCCAGTGTGTGCTGGAACTTTGCAAGCGGGGCTGCCTAGCAGAAGCATTAATCATGAAGAGATGATGCAGCTGCCCTAAACACAGCAAGAGGAAAGGAGTGGGAAATAAATCAGACCTCTTTTCTTCTATCCTTGGATCTCATGTTGGACTCTAACTGGAGGTCCATCAATAAGACAATCCTCAAGTGAAGTCTGAGGAGTCAGCCTCCTGGGACATGGAATAGAGCCAAGCGGGGAAGGGCATAGAAGGGCTTAGAGAGGGAGGCAGGTTGGCAAATGGAAAAAAACTAGCCCGTGTGTGTGTGTTTTGTGTGTGTGTGTGTGTGTGTGTGTGCGCGCGCCTGCAAGTGTGTATTTCTCTGTGTGTGTTTATTCAAACATACCTAACACATGCATATGCAGTTAATGTTTGGTATTATATTTACATGAGGTGCGATTCATATATGTATAAGCATGTGTCATCTATTTTTGGAAGATTACATTTGTGCATACTCCCAGACACATGCAAACATATGCAAATATACAAGATATTTGCATTCTAGTAAATATAGAAAACAATTGAACTAGTTGGAAAAGAATTCTGGTTTAGACAGAGGAGTTCCAAAATATAGCTAGGGAACATTTAGGTAATGCTTGTTTTAAATACACACACTCTTGCACACAAGTGAAAGCATACTAAACACAGAGTTTAAATTACCCCTTCAGTTGAAGTTCCTTAACAGCAAGGACTATGTGTTCTACCTTCCTGTGCTTTGTAAACTCTTGTACAGTGCTTCACACCCAGGAAATGTCTCATTGTTATAAGAATGAATGAATTAAACATTCCATTTAAATATTGTTTTTACTCAACAGAGTATAACTTAAGACAAATTTGTATTCATTTGGAGACCACTTTTAGAACAATTAATTGAATGAAAAGCAACCGTACATTTTAAAAATATTTATTGCTTTTAACCAGTATTAATTAACTCAGATACACTGTAGAAACATATGATTTTTTTTATGGTACTTCACAAAGCTACTTGTATGCTCTTTGTAACAGCTTCATGATGTAAAGAGAAGCAGCATTAAGAGTATTTCATAAATGATAACATTGAATCTTGGGGAGGTTAAAGAATTTTCCTTTTTCTTTCTACGCTTCTGTAATGAGACAGTGAAATGAAGAAAGCTGTGAAGACTTTTCAACGAGCACTTATATGATTTGGCTGTGTCACCACCCAAATCTCATCTTGAATTGTAATTCTTATCATTCCCACCTGTTGTGGGAGGAACCGGTGAGAGGTAGTGAATCATGGGGCGAGTCTTTCCTGTGTTGTCCTCCTGATAGTGAATAAGTCTCATGAGAGCTGGAAGTTTTATAAAGGGGGAGTTCACCTCCACATACTGTCTTGCCTGCCGCCATGTAAGATGAGCCTTAGCTTCTTTGCTTTCCACCATGATTGCGAGGCCTCCCCAGCCATGTGGAACTGTGAGTGCATTAAACCTCTTTCCTTTGTAAATTACCCAGTTTCGGGTATGTCTTTATTAGCAGTGTGAGAATAGACTAATTCAAGCAGTAAGCAAGGTTTTGCTTTTTGTGTTTAACATGTACCTGTGATGAAAAGCAGCTCTGTTAGCTTTTTTGCTTTTTGTTTTTGCTTTTAGAACTATAACAGAAATAGGAAAGAAGAATTGTTATTTATTTGTGATTTCTAAAGATGAGTAAAAAATTGTAATCTAAGTTTTTATTTGAACAAACCTAATTTTATTTTACCACAATTGTCCTCTGAAATTAGCCTAAAGTGAATGTGATGCCTGTATAGCGGGAAAAAAAATCTTAACTGCCTCACCTCCACTTAAGATTTTTAAAGCAATATATTGATACTAAGCACAATTCTAGAGGTTGTAAAACTTCGGTAGAGGTTGTCTTCAGTTCTTTGCTTCAGAAGTTTACTTAACTTTTGTACTGAATGAAATTAACATGCTATGGAACCTGTGCTTTGTATATTCTGATGTTGCTCAGAGGTTTTTATTAGATGGATTATTCAGAAAATTGAGAAATTGTTATTTATCATTTAAGACATTTTAATTATGTCATCTATTAATATTGGTCAAATGCAGTTTTGAAGTAATAGCTCACATTCTAAGATATATGAGGCATTAACATTATATTGGTATTGTGATCCTGTTGTATTTTAACCCAAAGTAGGAGACATCAATCTTTACAGTGTCCTTTCATTTTGAAAAGGCACTTGACATTGTTTTAGTCAGCTTATTGAGGGGTAAATTTTACATAGAGAAGTTAAATTAATTCTTTTTAACATATAGTTCTAATAAGTTTGGAGAAAGGCAGACAGTTGTTTACCACCACAATCAAATTATAGAACAATTCCATCAGCTCCCAAAAATTCTTCTATTTCCCCTTCTAGTCCACCCAGCTACCCAACCTTTGGAAACTGAGAATGTCATATACATACAGTATGCAGTCTTAGAGTATGCTCTCTTTTCAGTTTGACTTCTTTTATTTATTAAAGTACAGTTGGGATTCATCTGTATTGTTGCACAAATCAGGAATTTCCTCCTTTTATTCTGAATAACATTTCCTTATGATGTACCACCATTTGTTTATTCATTCTTCAGTTGAAAGAGTTTTTGAATTTTTAATAATTATGAAGAAAACTCCTATAAACATTCATTTAAAATGTTTTGTGTGAACATTAATTTTTCATTTCTCAAGTGTATACTTAGGAATGGGATTGGTGATTTGTCCAGTAAGTGTTCATTTAACTTTATAAGAAACTGCCAAATTGTTTTCTAAAGTGGCTGTACTTTTGCATTCTCACCAACAATGCATAAGAATTCTAGTGACTCCACATTTTTACCAGCTGTTAGTTTTCTCAGTTTAATATAAACAAATGAGATAATTACTTTTAGCTGCTCTCATAGATATGAATAGTGGTATCTCATTGTAGTTTTAATTTGCATTTCCTTAATGACTAAAGATGTTGAGCATCATTTCATGTAGTTATTTGTGATCTATATGTCTTCTTTGTGGGCACTTTTGACAACCACAGACATACAGAAACTAGTGGATTAAAATTATAATCTTGTACTCATGGAGGAAATAAAGTGTATCTCTTTAACCTCACATTATTGAGTTTATTAGTACATAAAATTGATAAAATCATTTTATTGTTTATTTAAATGACATAATGGTAATTATGCTGCCTGACTACAACTCCTATCATTAAAGATGTTTACTAGGTTCCTTGAAATAATAGTTCTCATGTCTAATTGATTCCTCTCCCCATTTCTCACAGCTATTATCAACATTTACCATTTTTTTCTCAAGTTCTTAAACTCTCTAGTTTCTTTAATATTCACCAGGGACCTTGCTTCCTTCTTTACTAAGAACCTGAAGAAGAAACACTTGCACACTCCACCAGCAGTTATTTTCGCCTGTCCTAATTTTCTCTCTGTGTTATTGCAGCTCCTCTCACCTCACCCAAGTCTTAGATTTTTCATTTTTCTCTGGTTAACTCGTCTATCTTGTCCCTTCTCTTCTCACCTTCCCTGGGCCTTTGATTTATCATTTTTCTCTGCTTTAGAAAAATATTTTGCATATTTCCATAGTCTTTTTCCTCAGCTACTCTGTCCTTATCTTAATAATAGTCAAAGCTTTCATTTCACTATTCTTCCTCTTCAGTCTTTGTAATAGCTCTTGACTTTCCTTTTTATGAAGTAACTTGTAAGCGTTATATATCTTACTTTGTTGATTTTTCTCAGCAGCAGCTTATTAGAAACCCACCAAAAAACTCTATCCTGACCACCTTACTGAAATTTAACTCGCACATGTTGGAGACAACTTATTACTAGCATTAATGACCTCTTCGCAGCCCTCAGCCTGTTTGAAATGTCTGCTACTTTTGGAAGAGTCTCACTATTCTTGTAGAGTCTGCCTTCTTTCTTTGCATTTTGCTTCTTTCAAGACACAATTCTGTTTGTTCTTGTTTCAGTTACTTATTCCTATATAAGTCACCACCCAAAAATTTAGTGTCTTAAAAAAATAATGTTCTATATTTCTCATGATTCTGTGGGTTTACTGGGTGGAGGTTCTGCTGATTTAGCCTGGGCTTACTCATGTATTTGCATTCAGCTGACAGGTTGATTAAGGGATGGGCTTAGTTGAGACAGCTGAAATGGCTCGTCTTTTAAGCCCAGGCTTAACAGTGTCATGATCTCAGGGTAGTGTTTTAAGATAGTGAAGATGAAAACTTAAAGGCCTCTTTAGGTCTAAATTTTGTAATTTTCACAATGTCACTTCTGCCACAATCTGTTGGTCAAAGTAACAAGACTAACTCAGAGTCAAAGTGAGAAAGAGACACTACCTCTGGATGGGAGAAACAGCAAGATCACATTTCAAAGAGGTGTCTGTACTTGGATGGGAAAAGTGTGGATATTAAACAGTCTACTATATTTCTTATTTTGTGACTCTAAGTTTCTCTTCTTAGTTTCCCTTTCTATCCTTCTTAAAATGTTTTGTGTTCCTGTTCTCCTGCCCGTTTCATAAGGTTTTCACCAATATTTATAATTGTCTCCAAGGATTTCCTGTGGGTGATCCAAATTAAGATAGTCCAAAAGAGAATTCATAATCCCTGTTCCTCACTCCACACCTTCTCTTCTCTTCCTGAATTTATGTCTTGATTCTTGGTCCATGGCGTTATCTGCAATTATGCAAACCAGATTATTTTTGTACCTTTTCTTACCTTCCATATTCAGTTGCTTATAAAGTCCTGCTGACCACAAATTTTGGACATCTGCTCTCTCTTATTTTCTGCCTTAGAGTCATTATTCAGGTTTCCATTATTCTCTGTATTTGAGTGTTAGCTTTACAGTGTTTTTGAGTTTTGAGTATTAATTTTTTTGCAAAAATGAAATGAGTTTATTTTGTGAAATAGAAAATGAAATGAGTTGATTTTGAAAAAATGAGGAACAAAGATATGGAAAAACATAAAAGGAATTAAAAATTACCCATGAGCCTCACTCAGATGTACACAGTATTAAGCTTTCTGTGTATACCCTTTTAGATTTTTAAATATGCATATCTAATGTACAAATACATTTACATTTAAAACATTTTCAGCTTATTTTTTAAATGTGTTAATGCTATAGGTATTGTTTTTATCTGTTTTCTTCAAATTATATAATTAGCTTCTTTTGATGCATATTATTAGAAATTATTATAAGACTTTATAAAGTGGGACAGAAACAAAATTCAGTGAGATATTGAGAAGATATAAATATCATCAGGCTAAAAATTAGAGGTAGATACAGCAAAATGAATGCACAAAGAAAGCAGGACCTCTAATGTTAACATCAGAGAAGAAAATTAATTTTGGACAGAGAATTAGTGAGATAAGTTACTTTCTGATATTGTCTTTGTTTTCAGTGCATTAACTGGAATTTATTTCTTGTCTCACCCAGTTACTTTTCTACCTCACTTCTTTCTTTTATATCCGTTTGTTATTGGCACAACATTTGTGATTTTTCCTTTAACTTCCTGGACTTACTGAGCTAGCCTCTTTGAGTTTTGTCCTAAACTCTCTTGGTTATCCTTCTCTCACAAGGCATTCTTTTCTACTTTTTTGCATGTTTATGTTCTTAGCAGGGCTTTATCTTGCTTTTACTTTTTTGAATATAATTTTGCCTGCATGCATTCAGGAAATTTCATCATTTTTTCCTCATTTCAAATTAAACCCAATAAATCTACAGACCTGCACAGATTCAGGGCAGCTTCCTCTTTTTTCCCCCACTTTGGGACAAAGACCTCCAGAACAGTAGGGAGCTGATACAGTTTTCTTTGATTGTGGAAATCTAGTGTATCTAATTTACCTAATTCTAATTATTCCCTTCTTTATCCTCTTTTCCTAATAGTCACTATGAACACTCATGCTTCAGTTACTTCGCTCATGCTGTTTTCTTTACCCCGGACTATTGCCCTCTTGCTCTTCGATTTTCTCCCCAGCAGAGCCTACTTCTCTACTGTGCAGCCATCCTTAGCCCTCTGTCCTTGATAAAAGTAACCATCTCTTTCTGCGTTCTCCACACTCTCTTTGGTTTTCCGCACTTAGTTCTTTTCTTGTATTTACTTATTGTGAAGAGTTGTGTGATTGTAACTTTCTTGCAGGTAGAGACTATGTATTCACATAACCCGGCCATGTTATAGGTTTGCTTAAAATGCTTAGCAAATTTAGTAAAGATCGTGATTACCCTAGAGGTAGTGTTCACATAGATCTATACAACTCAGCCCATTTAGTGACTAAATGTTGAGCAGCTGTTGTGGAGAATTGGCGAGTTGCTTATTTAGTAAGCTTCTCGTGGGAAGGGTGGCAACATTGCCTTCAATTAATGGCATGTTTCACGTGTTGCAATTCAAGTTTTATGTATGTATTTTGAGGCTAAACATGAAATTCCAATACTGATTTAATCATTTTAAAGATATATTTATTCTTGCCTCTCTCCTGCTTTTTATTGATTTGTTTCAAAGTAAAAGCTTTTATTTTTAAATCAGTAACTTTTATTCATGTGATATGATTCCTTAAAGCCTTTCCAAAAGTTTGAGACCTGTGTGGTGTCATTGTGATGGCACTACATCAGCGGTATATGTAGAACTTAATATCAGAGAGGTTTGTTCAAAGAAATATTGTGTCTTGATAGGACATTAAGTGAATGTAGAGGTGTGGCACATAGTAACTGCTAATTACAATATCTTTTAAATTATGAAGTACCTTTTTTCCCTTTTGCTTTTGCCAAAATGGAAAAATCAGTAAGTATAAATACTGGAAAAGTCTATGACAGTATGATGAATAATGAAATGCAAGTTAAAAACTACCAAAGTCATACTTGAGAGACTTAAAATGACAAAAGCAAGGCACATTGGAAGTAAAGATTCTCACTGAATATTTAACTCACTTATTTCTCACTTGGCCAAACATGTGGAGCAGAATGACCTGTTACTGGAATAGTGATTAAGTGTTAAATGCCTTTTGGCTTTAGTGTTATCTTTGCTTTTAAAGTTATCTTCTTGATGTGGATTTTTTTTAAAGACTGTTTTGTTCTAAATGTCTCTGTAGGTGTTAATTTGAAAGTATGGAATTTGTGTCTTCAGAAATAATTTCAGACTCAATCTAGTTATAGAAAAAAGTTGTGTTTATGTTTGACAGTTACATACATTTTGATTTTTCAGTATATATATGATTTGCTAAGCTCCTTATTTCTAACATATAGTAATATGGCTTTTTTATTAAAGCAACATCTGCTAGCCCCTTTGCAGTCACCACAGTGGTATCATTCCATTTTGGTTTTGCTGTTCAGCACTTTTTAAAACTGTGCTGAACCAGTTTCTTTAGTAGTAAAACTTGAAATACCAGTTCTTGGCATCAAACAATACTTTCTTTTAAAACTGACTTTTAGATAAGTTAAAAATGGTTAAGATTAGATAGAGGAGCAAATGCTTGACTTTTTTTTTTTAAATAGTAGTTGGAGGGAGCGTATATTCATTTCTTCCTTCATGCCACATTAATTAAATGCCCATTATGTGACAGCTTCTTGATAGACTCTGCAGCTGTACTGGTAACTGAGACATAGCTTTTCCCTCAAGGAGCTTCCAGTCTGCCAGTGGAGCCTGACAGGTAAACAGGTGATTATAATCCAAGCTGACAGGTGACATAAGCATGAACAGAACTGTGGAAGCACTAGAGCAGGATCACTACATCATGCCTGGGGGAAGCAGGAGACAGAATTACATATGGTAATTCAAAATGAAATGGGATCATGAGCAACCCTATATATTAAAGCAGAAATATGATTTTCTTGCTATAAATTAAGCCTTCTTTTCACTTACATTTTAGTTTTGAATGAGTTGCTGTCATTTAGAAATTGGCTTTTTTCTATGTTGTCAGCATATGTGCCTTTTTTCACTTCCCCACTCCTCCATACTCCCAAGAATGTCTTTAATATTTGAACCACGATGTATGTCATATTGCATCTGAGATTGACTTTGTGTGGCTTTGGATGCTCCTGAATGGAGGTGACTATTTGTATTTCGTTTGCTCCTCTTGGAAGACTGGGCCACATTTAGTTTAAGGATTACTATTAGTTAGTAAAGAGGAAAACCAAGGCACTAGGAGCTGAGAATGCCCTTTTCTAGGTGAATTTTTCCCTCTATATCTGAACTAAGTTGTGTATTTCTTCACTGTCCAGAGACTATAATTACATACTAATGTTGTAGCCCTGTCACTATCTATTTCTATGAGATCTTTATGTGTTCCAGGGTAACTTGTGTAGGGGAGCATACAATATATTGTTAATTTTGGACAACTTTATCCATCCCATTCTGTAGGCTGATGATAAGCTTGAAGATGACAAGGCCAGGTGACAGAATGCTGGAGGATTCGTTTCTGAGTATTTCAAGGTTGTCTTTGATGATTAAAAATTCACTGTGCATCAGCCACCCTGATTTGTATTTTTATTGAGTATGAATAAAAACAAGAGGATTGAGCAAATCCTGTAAAGCAAAGTGAAGTTGCAAGCAATGTGTGTAGAAAACTGGTTTCACTTTAACCAAGGACAGCTTTAATCCATACACGCTTGTGTACTTTTTTTTGTTGTCTCTGATATCAGACCAGCTTTCTCTTATCACTGATAAAGCCATGACCACAAATGTAAGTCTAATTACTTAATTATAGATCACTTTTCAGTGAAAAAGGTTTTGTTGCAAAGCAGTAGCAAAACTTTGAAATGTGTATGTGTATACTTAGTCAATGTTTAGAATCTATTCTTTATTTGGAATATACATATATATATATATTCCACAATATTATTCTAGATTTTTATTATGTGCTATGCACAGAATTATGTTCCTCCCAGATTCATATGTTGAACCTGTCTTTATTTGCAGGTAGGGCTTTTAGGAGGTAATTAAGGTTAAATAAGTTTATCAGAATGGGCTCCTAATTCAGTAGGTTCTGTGGTCTTATAAGAGGAGGAGAGATCTATCTCTACCTGTGAATATGCCTAGGAACAGCCATGTGAGGACACAGTGGGAAGAAGGCAGGTTGCAGTCCAGTGAGAAAGCTCTCAGCAGATTCTGTTGTTTAAGCCACCCAATCTATTATATTTTGTTATGGTAGCCTAAGCTACCCAATACAGCATGTAATAAACATGCTGTTTTCGTATTTTTATTGCATAGTTATTTTAGGAATTTGAATATTACAGGCTTCTTACTGAAATGAGATAATTATTTTATGTGGCCTTTTGAAATGTGAGCCTGAGAGGACTGCAGAACCAATGAGGGGCTTGGAAAGAAAAATATTCCTAGGTTTATTCAAATTTTTCAAAAAGATATGTTGTACATTTTGCACATCAAAAATTATTAGAGAAGACATAGTTATAGAATTTAAAGTATCTTATTTCATACATTACAAATACAAAGCTTATTGTTTTAAGAATTGCTTTGGATTGTTTTGTTTCGATGCAAAATGTTGGATATGATGTCCTCTATTCATGATTGCTGCAGAAATACCTAAATGACATAGTAAGGTTTTCATGCCTTATAAATAAGTCTTGTATATTCACAGACTTTTTATTATTCATTTTTGAACTCTTTGTCTTGAAAAAAATGTAATTGAAAAGAAAAGAGAGGCTGGGCGTTGTGGCTCACACCTGTAATCCCAGCATTTTGGGAGGCCAAGGCACATAGATCATGAGATCAGAACTTCAAGACCAGCCTAGCTAACATGGTGAAACCTCATCTCTACTAAAAATACAAAAATTAGCCGGGAGTGGTGGTGGGTGCCTGTAATTCCAGCTACTTGGGAGGCTGAGGCAGAGAATTGCTTGAACCTGGGAGATGGACGTTACGGTGAGCCGAGATCTCGCCACTGCACTCCAGGCTGGGTGACACAGCGAGACTCCGTCTCAAAAAAAAAAAGAGGGAGAACTTAATTTGCATATAATAAATTTTAATTCTTTTAGCTTGGGTTCAGATCAAAATAAAATTCATTTTGCTTTTATTTTGTTGACAAATTTTGGAGGATATATATCATCATTGGCCTTAAATGTTGTTGTATTTAATTAATTTATTTTATTTAAGATAAGATGTAAATCTTAACAGAGACCAAATCCTTAGAAATGTGAATACTTAAATGACCATTATCCAAGAAATTCACAAAACCTGCTTGTTTTCCCTCTCCTATGAGAACTAATGCATTGTAGGGAGTCACTACAATTTTCTTTCCCTGACAACCTCCATCTGTGGTCACATGCATGATTGTTGGGACCTTATAGTAACAAACCCTTTGGATACTCTTTTTTTAAACCCTATTTTCTAACATCTTACTTTAAAATAGTAGGGAAAGCGTCATATATATATATGGGCAACCTTTTGTCTCCTTTCTGTTTTAGTTAGAATGCTTAGTCAAATGACTTAATGTTTTGGATTTTTTACTTATTACATTTTCACTGAATTGGAGACATATGAAGGGAAAAAAATGAGACTGAGACAAACGATAACAGGCTGAAATAATTTTAAAAGTCCACAAATTTTCCATGAATATTACTTAACACTGACTGGAAATTATTAATATCAGTGATAGTCATTAAGTGGTTTTGCTTTATCCTGCCCACTTAGAAAGAGATTGTCTTCTAATGATTATATACATATTTAGGACTGATAACCAATCAAAAATTCAATATGGCTTTAATATGAAGTTAAAATAGTTGATATCCTACCATTGGGACTACACATGTGGAGAAGCTTGGAGAAGCAAGGCTTTTACACTTTTATTTTCATTTTAATTTGCCTTTTCACAATTTTCTGTATGGTTTGGTGGTGAAGAATACAGATTTTAGTATCAAAGACTTGCCCCACAATAGTGGATGTGTAGAATGGTTTAATTACTTTATCAGTCTGAGCTTCCATTTCCTTATCTGTAAATTGTGGTTGTATGGTAGGTTTGTGCCGATTTTAATGGAATAATGTAATCCTTTGAATCATATACGTGTAAACATTACAGTGTTTGGCATATAATAACCATCTAAAATGGCATAGATGTAGTAATTATTTGCCACAACATTGTTAAGAATTCATCAAGTTCTTTAAGCAAAATATGAACCTTTAGAAGGGACTTAAGTAATAGAGTTGGATTTCACCCACATTGTTTTCTGAATATTCTCCCCAAGCCCTTGTTGGGACAAATAATAGAGGAAAATGTAAAACAGAATAGGAAACCTTGATTACTGTGGGTAGGAATGCTGTTGAGCCATGTGACTTCAACAATTCACTTATGTAACATAAAAGATTGAATTGTCAAAGCTGATTCATATGAATCATAGATATTATCTAACACCACATTGTCCTAATAATTCAAAAGATACAAGCATAAACCAGGCACAAATGTAATATTTCTTTCCAGAGCAGCTTGAATCTATCATAGCCTCAAAAATGTCTTTATCCACATTTGATTAGGTTTTGGTTTTGGATTAACAGATGGGCTCCAGTGTATGCTGTTTTTGTTTTGGAACTCTTTAGTTTTATACTCCATAATTTCATTAAATGAAAAATTCTTATGTGATTATGTCATATTCTCTAACTACCCATACCGTCATAAAATTTTAAATTGTAGTTTTATTTACAATAGCAGTCTAGAAGACCACTAATATATCCTGCTGAAAACATTTCATATAGATAGGTCCTTCCTAGGAACTTTCCCTCAAGTAAATAGAAAAGTATCATTGTTAATATTGTCAAAGTATAGTCATTATTAGTATCATTATTAGTACTGTCGAAGTATGATTACCAAACCACTGTCTGTTCAAAGTATCAGCAATATTGTCAAAGTGTGATCACCCGACCAGTGGTATCGATATCAGAAGGGAACTTATTAAAAATACAAATTCTTGGGCCCTATGCCAAACCTACTGAATCAGAAATTTTGAGGATGAGACATCAGTCATGTTTTACAAGCTCTCCATATGATTCTGATGCAGGCTAGTTTGCAGAACACTTTTAATAACTTTATAAATAAATCTGGTGGAGATCATTCATTCCTTCTGGCATTCTTCCCTGTAACCCAGGGAAGAAGTGAGTCACATACCTGACAATAACCTTTTACTTTCCAAACTTAACCTATTTCTTTATATATCTGTAGATACATCTATATATAAAAATGTTTTAAGGCTGATTTTAAAATGCTGATGGTAACAATATAAACATTATCCTCAAAATCATCTTGGAGTAAAAAACAAATTGTAGCAGTGCTGCCTTTTCCTAACATACTTTACAATTAGTTTCTTTTAGAATTTGCTTCAAGGTAACTTTTAATCCAAAATAAAATGGGTCTTATTGCTTTGCATTGCAAATGTTTTTCACCTAGTATGACCTCCTAACACACCCGCCAGATTTGACTCTTAATGATTGGCTTTCTGAAAATTAACTGTATGTACATTGATAATCTTCTGATATTGGAAACAAATTGTTTGAAGACAGTTTTAAAAATGAATTTCCAACTTCCTGCATTTGGCAATTAATTTTAAAATCAGTCTTAAAACGTCTTGCTTTGAGCAAGATCAGCATTTGTAGAATTATTGTAGAATGTTTACTTTGAAATTATGCTTTAAAAAATCAGTAATATTATTTTATAGTCACATACAATAAAGTATAAATTTGGCTCATTTCTCTAGTCTCTACCACAGTTCTAGAAATTAGACCAAAATTTCTTTTTTTTTTAATTTTCAAAAATCAAAAGAGAACTGAACAAACAACATCCCTTTTATTCTTTGTTTTTAATAAAAAGAAATATTCCTTCAGATCATTAATTTGTTAGATCGAGGAAGAAAAGAAGTCAGTATTATTATAGCTACATTTAGATCACAATTCTCTTCTATATGACTTGGAATTTTTGGGTTACTAAAGTTGGCTTGCTGGAAATCTTTGCTAGTTAGAGAAATCGATGGGTGACAATGTTTTATCCAGCTATTATATATCCCCTTGTGAACTTTTGGCACATACTTTGTTGCTGAGCTTTGCCTTAGGACTTGTTTTTGTATCCTGAAGTTCAAAAGTAGAGATTGCACTCTGCCTTTTATGAACACTGTAAAAACACCTTAGAATTGGTTTTCAGCCACTTTGCCAACAGATCTTGTACTGATAAACTTCTTTTGTTTATTTTAATTGTTGAAGAACTGTAGTGAAATAATTATTTCAGTAGTTTTGAAATTTTCTAAATGGTCCTGCTTGATTTGGGACTAATTTGAATGAAATGTTTTTCGGGTTTTTTTGTTTGTTTGTTTGTTTGTTTGCTTGCTTGCTTGTTTGCTTTTAACACTCAAAGCATAAAGACCAGCATTTGGTTGGTATGCTGATAACCAGGAGTTAAGGAACCATTTTACCTTTATAAATTCAAGTTATTTTAAGTGTTTGGCGTCATAGTCAGAATAATTTTAGTGTAACTACTTTACACATCTGTTATCAGAAATGCCAAAATACTTCACACCCACCTCATGATCAGATCCAAAAAGGCGAATATATATAATACATATATTTGCTGCTATACTCAGTGTTTTCCTATTACTATTTTAATTAATGAACTTAGTTTTTAGCAGTTGTGCAGGAGCATAGTATCATTTAAATTTTTACTAATTGTAGGCTTGTTAAGATTTATTTGATCTGAATAAGAGTGAGATCAGGGACTATAATGTTGCATTCCCTGTATGCAGTCTTTCTGGATGCTTCCTTTAGTGTTAAAATCAACAAACTTCTACATACTTTTTTTAAAAAGTACATATACATAGTATAAGGGTATTCTTAACATAATTATCTAGCCATTTAATGGATTGTAAACTCACAAGTGGGAATTGCTTTTTTCATTTTTAGTATTCTAATATTTGCTAGAGGTATATTCTGAATATTAGACTCTATTAGAATAAAAGTTTTTTCCTTAAAGTAAGCTTTCTTGGCCAACTTTTTCTTATCTACTAGCTTTTAGTTTATAATGAAGGATTCTTAGTGCTTATTTTAATACTTTATAACATTACTAAGACTTTAGAATAAACAACATATATCCCATCTCATTACTATAAAGTAATTAATTTTCTAAACTATATATCTTCTAAGAATAAGATTAATTAAAATGCAAGAAAACTAGCTTTCTTAGACTGGATAAATATTTATGAAACATGACCTTGTGAAATATGTGCATTTTGTTCCTAAAAGTTGTTATTTCATGTTGCATCACTGTAAGAAGTAAAGTCCAAAATACGCCTACCATATATTAAGCTTTGCAAGACAGATAAAGCACCTGTATGCTTTAGGTATGCAGCTTACCTTTTAGAGGAAGAAGATAGAGAAAGATAAACAAATAATTTATAAGATAATTGTAGGTTGATCATGCTGAAAAGGAAACAAGCAAAGTAATAATGTCATTGGATCCAAAAGGCGGGCTACAGCTCTGGTTCCATTTTGGCACTCTACCAGTTACCCCCTCCCTACAGTTGAGAAGTTTAAAGTACCCGGAATATGTGCCCATGTACAGTCCACGCATTCCACCTCAGAATCTGTAGAACTTCACATTTCCTGTTCCAGCAACCTGAGCCCACTTCCATGCCCTACTCAAGCTAATGACCCAGGTTCATTGTCTCGAGTAAACCACAGGAAGGGTGGCCAATAGATTTGAGGAACACATGGTTGCAGCTTGGATATGCAGGAAGGAGAGTCTAGAGATATCATGAAGTAGGCTACATGAGAAGCTTAAAGGAACCAGTAATGGGAAGAGAGGTGAGTAGGCTTGCAGTGTAGGACTTGAGGAGACTTTTCCTATACTCCCATGTTCTAGTGCAGAAGTCTTGAAGTGAATATTTGACTTTCCAGGTTATTAGGGAGGTATATTTGTCAAAGTGATAGAATGGAACATGTCGCATTTAATAATTTGTTAACTTGATATTTAAGTTTTACATATTTAGACTTGTGACATTTGGCCCCACAAAGGCTAATGACATAATATATAGAAATATATTATTACCTTTTGAAGGTCACTTTAGATAGGATGGTCAGATACAGTTTCTCTTAGGAGACACAATTTGAGTCAAGACCTGAAACATGAACTTGTAGAGGAAAGCAAATAAGTTCTAACTAGAGGGTATTCCAGCTATAGTAACTATGTTGTACAAATGTACAGAGGTTCAAAATCAGCAATAACCAGATGCTTCATCTTCAGAAAGAATCAAAAGAGGTCCTCAGAGGAAGATATGAAATAACATAAGGATAGAAATCTGCAAGGACTAGATTATGCCCTATTATGCTATAGAAAAGAGCTTGATTTTTATTCTAAGAGCAATGGGGCACTTTTGGAGGGTTTTAATGAGAGAATGGCAGTTTCTTAATTACATCTTTTTAAAGAAACCACAACTCTTATGTGTAAAACTTATGTAAACGGAGGATGAAAGCATGAGATCAGGTTAAAAGACTATTATAGTGATCTGTGGAAGGAAATGATGTTTGCTTGGTCTCAACTGGTAGGAGTAGAGATAGACAGAAAGTGTATGTGTTGAGTGATGTTTCGCAAGTAGATCCAGTGTTTTCCTGATGCATTTTATGTGGAGGATGAGGCAGAGAAAATAATCAAGAATGAGTCATAATATTTTGGGGTTGAGAAACTGGATGAATAGTAGTTACACTTACTGAATTAGAGAATGCTATGAGAGAAACACAATTTTTAGTGGAAATAGGAATTGAGAGTTCTATTGTGAACGTGGTTAGTTTGAGATACTATTACATAATCAAGTGGAGATTTCAAGTAGGCACTTGGATACGTCCAAATTGAACTCAGAGGAACAATGTGGACTCTCCTTTTATTTCTTAAACATACCACATGCTTCCCATGTCTGGGAGCCTTAGTTCCAGTTGTGTCTTTTGTCTGCAGTATTCCTTCCTACTTCTACCTGGTTAAATGCCAGTCTATCTAAATGGTTCTCTTATCTCCATTTTTATTCTTTCTCAGTATTGTTTGAGATTTTTTTTTTGTAATTTTTAAAAAATTTTGCAAACATTTTCACTTCTTCTTCTCTTCATGAAGAGAGACTTTGCTTCACTTACGCTATCTAGCCATTGCCTAGCACGGTGCCTATCACTTGATAGATATTCAGTAAATACTTGTTGATTGAATGAATGAATGAGCAGTCATGGTTTGCTTAAAAGGAAAGACAAGGTGCTAGGAGTAGACGTGTATGAGAGATGACTGCCCTTTCCCAAAGATTTGAGGGATCTTGAGTAAGAGGAAGAATGGTTAATGTTTATTAAGCACTAATTATGTGTTAGGCACTGACTCAGTACTTTATTAGGATCTCATTTTATATTTAGTACCGCCCTGTATAGTAGCTACTCTTTTTTATCTTTATTTTGCAGACAAGGAAGCTGAGGCTGAAAGAAGCTATATTGCTGAAAGTTACATAGCTAGTGCAGAACAGCCATGTTTAAAGCCCAAGCAGTTTGACTCCATAGCCTTCTCTCTTAACAAATATGTAGAACAGAAGACTATTTCTGCAGTGCTGTAGATCATGTAATTTCCTTAGCCTTTGGTGCTTTTGAAGAAGATTCTGATAAACTCAGTGGAATATTACATAATACTACTCAGCTGCCTCTTGCCAGTGTCGCCTTCCAGTAGCCCAACAAAGTGACACCACTGTGTATTCCTTGAAGCCTGGACAACGGTCACTCCTTATGTAACTCTTCCTCATGAGACTCCCATCCTATCAGAGTGGAATGGAAAGAGAAAGAAAGAAAAGGCAGTGGAGAGAGGTCCCTGGGAGCAAGACAGGTCTCCTCTTTCTGGTAGCCACTGGGGACAGTGCCAAGCCCATCTGATAGATATCTGTTCCTCATAATGGCCAGACTGTGTGAGATATGGAAGAGGGTGGGTAGATGCCAAGAATGAAAGAGAAAAGCCAGGAGTCTCATCTTTTTTACTCTTTGAAGATAAAGATACTGTCTAATCCCCCGTTTCTTTTTCCAATTCTCACTGGATAATAAAAACTCCTGAGAACAGAAACTGTATTTTGCTTTCATTTTAATGAGCTCCTGTGCCTTTCACATCATGTTTGTTAAAGAATTACCAGCACCAGGGATAAATCTATTACATAGTATTTAGGGGTGAATAATAAGATGTTTCTTATAGGAATTTGATAGACCATGTTGAACCTACATATTTTTCTAGTTAGCTATTTTTAGTCACTCAGTTGCCAGAACCTGGAAAGGGTCTGTATCAGCATTTTTTCACTTATTACCACCTATACTGTTTCCTTTGGAGGGAGGGCATAACTTGGCTCTGAGAATTTTTTAGTCAAGAAAATGAGACATTCTAAAGTTGAGATGAATGAAAATGAGTTAGAAAATATTCATATATGTACAGAAAATTATACAATCTTTTGTTCAATTAATAGTATCCTATAATAAACAAGTTTATTATGTAAGTAGGGAAATCGAGTAGACATAAATAAAAAATAAGAACAATTAAAATCCTTTCTAGAATGACAAGATAAAAGTAAACTATAAACATACAAGAACTATTTTATGTAGCTTGCAAATAAAATGAAATATTTTGTAAGATGATAATGTATACGTGTTTCCTAAATAAGAACTATGTGGGATGAAAGTGCTTTTGGATTATTTAGAATGAATTTATAGAACATTTAAACAAATAGTTACTAAAATCTTCTCAGATGGATTCCAGATGGGCAACTACTTTTCCATAAGGCTTTTTCCCCTCTAAAGCAACGCTGATAACTTTAATGACAAAGCAGATCAAATTCTGAATAATTATTGGATTATAAAATGGTGCTATGGCTGAGACGTTGAGTGGAATAAATGTGTTGAGCCGGCTAGGGAGATAATTAAACAGGGTGACTGAAAACCTGTATATAAAAGAAAAATAGAGATAGCAACTATTTCTCAGTATGACTATTAGAAAAATCTCTGAGAATCATCTTATGTATTGTAACATTTTGTTATATTGTAACATTTTGTTAATCTTTCTAAGGATTATGTGTTGGTCTTTGTGCCTTAACTCCTAAATATCATGTTGTCAATATGTTTAGAAATTCATTGGCTACAGGTATTAAATCTTTGTAGTGAAATAATTTTTTTTAGGTCTGTATTTAAATTTTGCTTTTTTTTTTCTTTTCTTTCAAACTATTACACTGGATGATTACTACAATCCGCTTGACCAGGGGATGGACAAAGCTTATATTTCCAGTATTTTTGCTAATGAATTCTCATGTTGAACCTGCACTACATTGACTCTTGCTGAGAAATAGATTGTATTACTGTACTAGTGAATTGGCCTATATTTAAGGTAGAATTATTTATAGAAAACAATGATTTAAAAATGAAAATATCGAATTAAAAATACAACTTAGTCATGTGGAAGCAAGAATTTTTATTTGAGTTTTTAATGTTGGGAAGATACACAGGAATAAAATAAGATTGTTCTTTACTATTAGTACTATTTTTTTTTGGTGGGCATCTTCCTGGAGAACTGTGAATCAAAAGGAAGTGTTAATTTAAGTCACACTTCTAATCACTCTGACTTACCTGCTTGAGATCGAATTTCAAATATGTCCCTTTGCCCCATAAAGCTGTTTAAAGGGATAACTTTAGGAAGAAATTCACACCCATCCAAAGAGGTTTGGCAGGAGTCGATTGACATAACAAATAATGACCATCTGTACCCTGTGGCAGTCCACCAAGAAGCACAATTAGTCCCCTGCAGCCTGGGCAGACTGCTGGTTGTCTTCAGGTAAACAAAGGAAATGTTGCTTGTTTGCTACTTGTTTACTTTATTTAAAATGACTATATTTGTGAGCCAAAATTCTAAGATTTAGGTTTTAACATTTTAAAGCTGTAATTAGATTTTATTTTCAGTTATTTTTATAGCTTTCACTTACTATTATATCTACTTGTATAAAAATGTGGGATTTACAAGAACATAGTGTTTTCATTGAAAAGTACTATATTAATGATTAATTTTGTTGAAACCTTATTTTTAAGTGATTTTATATTTTATAGAAAATATGCTACAGAGTTATTGTGGGAAAATGGAATATTTGTCATTTATCTAGTGGAAATAAGTGGTATAGAGACCAAAGTATGAGTCTTTTTTTTTTTAGTTACAGATTACATAATGGTTATACAAAATTGACTCGTAACTCTGACAGTTATGTTAAGACATACTTGATTCCAACTGTAAAGCTTTTTGTGATTTTATTTTTTGACACAAAAATTGTGAATGTACAAAATGCAAAGCTTTAGATTATAATCTAATAATGCAGTGAATGAAGAGCAATCTGTAATTGATTTGCATAGAAATAATGTAAAACAAAGTATGTAAATCATAAGTTTAAAAATCTGTTAGGGCTAGAACTTGAAACTTGAAATAGAATTTGTAACTCATTGTGTTTCAATTAATTAAAATTGATTGCTTCATTATCTCTGAACTTGAAAGAGTCATATGCATTGCTTTAAATAAATTACTCTATTTTGGGTAACAGTTTAATTTGTTAGAAAGGACATAAGTTTAGAGTCAGACAGATAGGGTTCAAACATTGTTTCTGCCATTTGCTGTCAGAGTAGCCTGTCTCTCAGAAACCTCGGAGTCCTGGCTTGATGGTCCCACTAACATTCACAAGTTCAGTGATTCACTAGAAAGGCTCATATAAGTTAATGTAAAGTTATACTCAAGGCTAGGATTTATTATCACAAAGGATTCATGTAGGAACAGCAAAAGCTAGGTCAAAGAGGCTTTCTTGCCCTGTTTATGGCAGGAATTGTATGGGTATGTCTCTTTCTGTCTACAAACTACAGGGCCATGTGTTTTGTAGACACTATTGCTCAGGAAATCCCATTTAAGTTTTGGAGTCCAAAGTTCTTATCAGGAGCTGATCACATACCTGTTAGATGAACAACCATGGTGAGACCCCAAACCAGGCTCCACGTGTATGGAATGCTTTATGTTTGCTTTAAACATGCTAACAACCTAGTTCATTTTGACCTGACACTTCAGGCATTATGGACTAACATTACTCCATAACTTTTGAACATTCCAGTAATTTAGTTCTCAGTTTCACCAAGGGTTATCAAGAGCATAGAGATAAGCAGCAAGTGAATGAAACAGACCTACTTTGTTAGAGTTTCCTCATACAGAATTATTGTGAAAGTTAAACAAGGTAGAACTATGTTTAGTTTTGGTTTTACCTACATCCTTTTAGGCTTTCTTCATCTAAAAATGTCTTTATTTTCTTTTTTTTTTTTCTTCTTTTTTTTTTCACATTGGACATTTGTACAAAAATGTCTTTATTTTCTATTCATTTTGTTTGTTTGTTTGTTTGTTTGATTTTTAATTAGAGAGAGAGTCCTACTTTGTTTCCCAAGCTGGTTTTAATCTCCTGGCCTCAAGCAATCCTCCTGCCTCTGCCTCCCAAAGTACTGGGATCACAGGTGTGAGCCACCTTGCCCAACCTTATTTTCCATTCATTCTTGAAAGATAGTTTTACCACATTTACTATTTACAGTTGACAGTTATTTTCTTTCAACACTGGAAAGATAGTTTTGCCACTTTTGTCTTAACTGTGTGGTTTCAGAAAAGTCTGCTGTCTGTGAATTAGTATCCTGTGTAGGTAAAGTCATTTCTCTCTGGCTGCTTTCAAGGCTCCTTGTCTTTCATTGTCAGAAGTTTGACTATGATATATCTTGGCTTGAATTTATTTGCGTTTATCTGTGTCAGGTCCTGTTAGCTTCTTGTTTATAGATTTGTGTCTTTTGCCAAGTTTGGGAATTTTCGGTCATTATCTGGTCCAATAATGATGTTCGGTCATTATTTCTTTTTTTTTTTTTTTTTTTTGACTAACACTGTTTAATTTTTCAATTTTTAGTCATAGCACACATCGGACATTTGGAAAACAGCAGTGGCAACAACTCTATGACACACTTAATGCCTGGAAACAAAATCTGAACAAAGTGAAAAACAGCCTTTTGAGTCTTTCTGATACCTGAGTTTTTATGCTTGTAATTTTTGTTCTTTTTGGGAAGAAAAATCCCTAAATCATAGTAAAACATTATAAACTAAAAAAAAAAATTTGCCTAGTATGGACAGTTATTGTCTCAAATTTATATTAAAATCACCAACTCCAGAGGATACGAAGTCGTAAATTACAGTGGGTCACACAATATGTCTGTTATACAATACATAAATTCTGTAAAAAAGGATACTGAAGAAGCAAAAAGCACTTTAAAGAAAGAATAATATACAGAGGGAAGACAGAAGTTTAAAATTAAAGGGAATTGTATGCTCACAGTATACTCTGCAAATAAAAAGACAGTGGTCTTAAATGATGCATCTTCAAAGCAAATATATAAGAGTAATATAATTTCTTCACATCAGAAAAAGTTGGAAAAGTGAAGACAACTGTAGAACTTTAAATGTCACTTCATTCTAGTAAAAACTGTACCAGTATTTCAGTTACATCATTTCACTACTGAAAGCACTTATCTACATTATTTTAATCTGTTGTTTTTTCCAGCATCTCTTGTGCTTTTCTTTTTTTTGATTGGTTGTCATTTTCTAAACTTGGTAACTTTTCACTTTCATTTATTTGATTTGTAATGAGGCTCTTCCAGTCATCATCACCAGAGGTATCTTTAGTCTTGATTGCCTGCCAATGGCTTTGTAGCGGAGTTGATTTCAGAGGTTTTGTTTTCACATGTTCTGTGGGAAAAGAAGAATCATAAAAAGTCTTTGCAATTGCATTCTTCTCTTCACTGGGTTCTCCCTTGGGATCTGGATGGATACTCCAGTTATTCAAAGTGTCAGCAACTCTGTTAATGCTGGTATTATCTGGTCCAATAATGATGTCCTTTCTGACATCATCCGCAGCAATATTTTTACAAAGAGCTTTGGAAATTATCTTTCTGTTTTCTGATAGATCTAGTGACCTCTCCTTCAGCAATAAAGAAATGCTAGGGGTTGAACTGCTTGCTGTTTGACTTTCAATGTGATTTACATTTGACCAAGGACCAGGGGCTGAAAAATTCATGTATACTGGAGTTTTCTCAGTTTTTTTATCTGAAGTTGAAAGATCAAAGGTTGACCTTCCGCTTCTGTTTACTAAATCTCCAGATGGCTTTATGTGAAATGAATGTGATTCCTCCAGCTGTCCTTCACTGAACATTTTTCCTGAAACGATGTCATTTAATGACTCTGTTTTCTCTGTATTATTTAACAATGTATGCTGTCTTTCATTAACGCTCACAAAAAGCAAGAGGTCATTTTTTGTGGCTTCAGTTACCTGATCCTTGGGCTATCTGTGTATCCACCAGCAGGAATGGAGGCAGCACCCCAAGGCAAGAGCTTTAGTCAGTATTTCTTTCAGCCCTACTCTTTCTCCTCTCCTTTTATCTCTGATCATATAAATGTGGGATTGTTTGTCTTACAGGTTCCTAAGATTCTGTTCATTTTTTTTTCACTCAATCTATTTTCTCTTTGTTGTTCAAATTGGGTAATGTATTGATCTGTCCTCAAGTTCAGTGATTCTAGCCTCTTATCTTCACTTTACTAATGAGCCCATTCAGTGAGTTATAAAAATTTGCTTTGTAATGTTTAGTTACATACTTTTTATTTGGTTCTTTTTTAAATAACTTCTATTTCTATGACTGAGATAATCTATGTGTTTTCATGTTTTTGAAGGAAATTTGTAAGTGATTGTTATGCATTTACGTGGCAGCTTTAAAATCCTCATCAGATAATTCCAACATCTGATCCATCCCCTTGTTGGTTGACTATCTTTTCTCATTCAGATAGTGATTTTCTTGGCTCTTGATATGATGGATGATTTTTTAATTGTACCCTAGACGTATAATCTATTACATTAGGACATTTTGGGTCCATTTAAAACTTCTATTTTTGCAGGCAGTTACCTTGTTTGGATTTAACATGTAGGTTCTGGCCTGCTTTAATGGGCAGTGGTTTCAATGACAGTACATTTTTTAGAGCTTTTTGGTGTTATTTTGTTTTGCTGCTTTGTCTGGTGCCACTGGGCTTCCTTCTGACTTGCTCATTTTAGTGTTGTCTCTGAGGGTAGAGGAATTCCCCAAGTCTGGGTTGCCAAGTGTTTCACTGGGGAAAGGCATCTTAGGCCTATGGGATTGTTTGGTAGAATTCTGCCTGTAGAGGGCAGAGAGTATTTCCTGAGCCGGGGGCTATTGTGGTGGGATTCTTTCTCCCCCTTAGGCTTGCTGCCCTGTTGTCTTTGGCAAGGGAGATAGGAGTCTCAGGTGCATAGAGACAAAGAGGCTTCCCAGGATAGGTCTCATTTTGTAACAGTGATTCTCTGCATTTCTCACTTGGAAAGTGAGATAACAGGCCCACTGAGACGAAGAGGCCTCTTAGTCTTGGTCACTCATTTGGCTGGGATCTATCTTGCAGTTATTTCTGGGCCATCCCAGTATTTCTTGATTGGACAGGGCAGTCTTAGGCCAGCTGGGAAAGGGGGTACTTCTCTTAGCCGCTTATTGTTAGCTTGACCCCCAGTCAATCCTCTTATAGGTAGTACTGGGCTCATTTGGTCATTTTGAGGAGTCTCATATAATCAAGGGGAGGAATAGGCCTACCTGAGCCACCTTCTATTGCTATGTTGAGAGTCAAACTGCATTCTGTTGTGTCAGTGGCATGTAAGACATCCTGCTACTACTCTGTTCCCCCATTGCTTTCACTCTTCCTTTGTATTCATTCTATCTAGAAGATTTCTACTTCTTTCTATGCTTTTGCCAAAGTTATTTTCTCCCTTTAGCATATCAGAATCATATCCATGTTCAAGACTTATCTCAAATACTAGCTATTTTTTGAGAGGACTTCTGACTTTTCTAGCACAATATGGCTTCCTTTTCCTCTGAAATCCTTTATCATTACTTACGTTACTCATGTGACACTTGAAGTAATCTTTTGAACAGAGTTAAAGCACATCTCCAAACAAATGAGTTAAAGATAAACTTAATGAGTTAAAGATAAAGTTATCTTTAAGTTTATCTTTAACTCATTTGTTTGGAGATGTACTTTCCTAGATAAGCAGTGCTAGCAATGCTTAAATATATCTGTAACATTTTATGTTATACATAATTTACATCCAGTGTATGGAGCATAACTACCATTTTACATGAGTCTAATGGAATATATCCTTATATACTGATAGTTCTATCTAAAAATTCCAAGTTCAAATCCCTAGATTTACACTCTTTCTCCACTAGTGTAGTTAATATTGAGTCTCATAGGAGTGGTGGCCTCTGTGGGCTATGCCAGAGAGAGTGCTGCATAGTAGACTGAGAGAAAGTTTGTTGGCAGTGAGGTAGGTAGAAAAATAAACTCTTTAGAGATGTTAGAGAGAAGAGAGCTAATGTTGGTGGAACCATGACAATCACTGACTAGAGGTTTGAAAAGAAACTATGTTTCTTTTACACAGGTATTCTTGCCTAACTCCTTCCCTTCACCCTGCTGACTTACATTTCCTCCCTCTGTATCATTTTTGCACTCAAAACAGCTTCTGTTTAATCATTTCCTTTTCCTTCCAAGGTCCTCAAGGAATGGCAACAGGCATTTTCTTTCCACAGACATCATATTGTGTTTCTGAACACCCAAAGAAGAACTTTGTAGTTTTCTTAGTTGAGTGGCTTTTAGGAAGCAAAGGAAAAGTATTCCGAGAAATTTCAGAAACCTTTCAACCTCTTCGGTGCAGCCTTTTAAACCATCTTGATAATACTGACCACTTACACCTCAATGTTCCAGCTCTATTCTGTGCATACTTCTCTCTTGGCCTCTTAACTTTTCATATGCTTATGTTAAAGCTCTTGAGAATAGGAACCATGTTTAACTTATCTTTGAATTCACATATATTTAAATTTCTGGCACCATGTGCAGCAGTATGCACATGTATATATGGTATATGTGTATATACCATATATACAGTAAGATGTATTTGGAGCTAGGCTCTGAGCTATCTGTAGGCTTCCATTTGCCTACCCTGCTATTTTACTGTTTTGGCTGTCTTTTAGTAAGCTGGCATTTTTGCTAAAAGATACAAAAAGTAGTCTAGAATATACCAGAATATTGTCTGGCATATTCTAGACTACTTTTTGTATCTTTTTAGATATTATATGGCACCTCAAATTTAGTCCTGTAAAAAGCTTTTTCTGATAGTTTCTGTGACTCTAGAGATCCCATTCGTGTATATTATGTGGGCTGAACCTAACCTCTTGACTGTTCACTTGAGGAGTCCTCCTTCACGAAGACTACCATTACATTTCATTGTCATTGTTACTGTAGGAGCAGGTTGGATTTGAACGGTATCTCAGGTGTGTATTTCTAGTTTTCACTCTTCTGTTTACCAGTTGGTTATACCATATGTTACTTGCATCCTTTTCAGAAAAGGAAAGGAGAAAAAGAAATAAATCTCAGGTCAGTTAATTTTATTTGCAGTCCTGGAGCTAGGATAGAAGGAGTTTGAAGTTGTGAGCTATAATGAATCTATTGAATAAACTTTCAAGTTTCCATGAAACCAGTTTCTATGAGTTAAACACACTTTCTCCGTGAAGGTTACTCACTATGATGTGTTTCACTGTAAGAAAGAGAATGATATGTAAAAATTCACTGTAATGTAAGGAACTAATTTGGAAACTACTTGATGATTTAGTTACAAAGTTTAATTTCAAGTGTGTTTGAGAAAAAATTTTTCTTTAATTCACTCTGTGAATTAATCAATACTGCTGCTTTTTTTGTTTGTTTTTGAGATGTCACCTAGGCTAGAGTACAGTGGTACAATCTCGGCTCACTGTAACTTCCCCCTCCCAGGCTCAAGTGATCCTCCCATCTCAGGCTTCCAAGTATCTGGAACTATAGGCACACACCACCATGCCTGGCTAATTTTTTGTATTTTTGGTAGAAACAGGGTTTCGCCACATTGCCTAGGCTGGTCTCAAACTCCTGAGCTCAAGCGATCTGTCCACCTCGGCCTCTCAGAGTGCTGGGATTACAGTTGTGAGCCCACACACCTGGCCCCAAATTTCATAATTTCTAAGAAAAAAAATTAATGAGAATATTGAATTTTACTTGGTAAATTTCACTTTATAGGCAACCTTTAAGCATCCTGAGTATTTACACAATTCATTGTTTATAAAAATACTGCCTTTGGAAGATATTTTATGAGATACTGGAACAGTTTGCTACCATTATTTAAAATAATAATTTTTATTTTGCATATGGTAAACTTTAAGTGTCTATTTAGAAATAGATATTAGGTGTAGTCTCATGCATTTTTGGGAAAAAAATGGAAAGCTCTTTTATCCCAGTAGTAGTAAGTTTAATCAAGAATATGGACATTATGAAAATAGTGTTATTGCTACAGGATGTTGGGGTACTTCTTCCAAGTGGTAAACCTCTGTGAATAATGAGGGTGAGTTCCAGACACATACTTAAGATGTCAGAAATCACATAACTAGAGGTAGTGGATGATAGGTATATACTACAAAATATTACATAAGAGGTTCAGGACAAGGTCAGTAACAAGCAAACTCACACCAAATGTTAACTATCATTTTTAAAAATTCAAATGTTAATATCTGTAAATTATAGTAAATATTGGTTTAACCTACCTAACTCATGGTTATTGTTTAGCTTACCTAATTGTTAAATTAGAATTACCCATTGCTTCTTTATTAAAGTATGTAAAACTATTGTTAACTTTGAAATTTAAACACATTTTTGTCTATATTCAGTGAGTAGTTTGGACTCTACCTACAAATACATATGTAGGAGGATTAGAATAAGGGTAGAAAGAGGAGAGAGATTTGTAGTCTGATAAAGATAGAATTTCAGAGAGCAGAGTGTGGTGGTGCATGTCTGTAATCCCAGCTACTCAGCGGCTGAGGTGGGAGAGTTGCTTGAGGCCAGGGGTTCAAGACCAGCCTGAAAAATATGGCAAGACCCTGTCTCTTAAAAAAAAAAAAAAAAGAAGAAGAAGAAAGAAAGAAACAGATAGGAGTTTGTAAGAACAGGAATTATAGGAAGGCTTGGAGAATCCGCTTGGATTCTAGATCGTCAGGGAAATCAGGATGCATCAGTAATAAAGGGGTTGTACTAGATGCCGTCAGTGCCCTGCTCGTACCCTTCATGCCTCTCAGTATACTCTGGACAACTTCCATTTGCAGGTGTTTTCATCTTTGACCTGTTTAGTGGGTCCACGAAGGCTCCTAGAATTGCCAGGGATTAACACTCCTTTTTCTGCACCCATCAACCAATGCTACTCAGGAATTTGCATATAAATAAGTATCTGTTGGTTGGGCTAATTCTGAGGCTTATGGCTTGTCTCACTTTCCAGAGTTTGCAACACTGAAGTGACTACCTTAATAGCTTACTTTATTGGTTACCTCCACTTCCCTGTATTACATCTCTTTTTCCTTATGTTCCTTATACTTCTCCTATTAACTACTACTTGCATTTGAATCCTTGTCTCAGGATCTGCTTCTGAGAGAGCCCAAACTAAGATAGCGGGGCAGTAAGCTACCTCACATCCACAAGTTATTAGAACTAGATTCATGAATTAACAAAGAATAGAATCCAAATATTAACATGTCAGGAGTCTAAGTCAATCTGCTGTAGTTTCAATATCAGGGAAGTTTAACCATTAGTTTATTAGAACATAGGTGTGTAGATATTTCTATATGGTCACAGATCACTTGCAAGCAAATGAAACGTTAAAATATAACTCTGTCGACTCTCTATTCATTCCTATTATAATACATCTTTTATGTCTTTGCCTTGTTTCTATTGATGATTAATAATTACGACCTTTATTTTCATTCATTAATAAACCTGTGGACTGATAAAGCTACTTTTCCTATTTCTTGGAAGAAGCTAAAAGGCAGTCTGCTTCCATTTCATCTGTTTTTTCACTACATTTGAGAAGGTTGCAAAAAGTCTGTTTGTCCTTTTACAAATAGAGCAAAGATAAGAGACCAGAAATGCGTAGTATAATCACTTTAGGAGAAACCAGCTCTGGGGCAGTTATTAAGGAGTGAGCTGCAGCTGTCTTTGGCCATGTCTTCAGAGTGTGACTTTTCTTTCCTTTGGATAGAAGGGGAGAAGAAAAGAAGTCAATAAAAATAAAGGCAAATAGCAGAGTTCCAGGCTTCTTCAGCAACTCCCCGTTCTCCAACTCTGCTTTCCTCAATGTCCATGTTCCCTAATTTACTTTTGACTTGCCTTCTGATATCATTTCAGAGGCATAAATAAAGCTTTGGCATCATCGTATAACTGAAACTGAATGTCTTAATCAACCACTTAGCAGCCTCCATAGGAATATTCCATTTAATACCTAAGGGGCAGAGGGTTGGTAGTTCTACCCTGTCTTTACTCAGTTTAATAGATTGGGAGTCTGCCCTTCTGTCCACACTTCTGCAGAATATCCACAGAAACTGCAAGTACCAAATTCTGATAAAAATAGTACTGAATTCTTCTCAGGCATTTATCTCTGCCTCTTACAGACTGAGTCACATGTCTTTTTTTATTATTTAAATTTTTACTTTTAATTGACAAATAAAAATTGTATATATTTATGGGTATGGATACAATGTGATGTTCTGATATATGTATACATTGTGGAATGATTATATCAAGCAAATTAACATATCACTTCACATAACATTTTTGGTAGTGAGATTATTTAAAATCTGGAGATTGTGTAGCAATTTTGAAATAGAAATACGTTATTATTAACCATGGTCACTTTGCTGTTCAATAGATATTGGAAACTTATTCCTCCCATCTGAGACTTTGTACCATTTGGTCGACCTATCTCTCTTCCTCAACCCGCCACACCTGTTTCTGCTGACCAACATTCCATACGGATCATTTCTTTTTCTGTCTATAACTTAGACTGGATAATTTCTGTAGATCTATTGATCAATTATCTAAGGACACTGAAATTCAAATTTGATATGACAGGCAGTGAGCCAGTTTGGTCTGTAGCCTTAGTTTGGCAATCCCTAATTTGGTTTAGTCCATGATGGATATGTTTAGAAGGTAGGCTTACTTCTTTTCATTTCCAGGTTACTTTTTATACCACAGTGTGGTATGTTTGGGATTTATTAAAAGCCTGGGGTGTTTTATCAGAGCCTCTTCTTGCAGGCCCTGAACTCTCTCTGTATTTTTTAAGCTATTGGCTTTGGCTTTTACAATGACCATATGCACTCAAGGGTGAAAGTAGCCCATAAATCCTTGACATGTCTTCTCTTCTTAACCTAACTTTAGTCTCTCAGTACTGCACTATTTTAGTAGCTCTCTAATTCCTTGAAATGGATGTTTAGGGATTTTCTTTGTTTGGTTGTTTTTTCTTTTTGTGTTTTTGTTTTGTTTTTAAATTTCATCCTGCTTTTTCAGTGGATTGCAGTACAAGGATTGGGCTGAACCGTCAAAGTTATCATTGTCTAAAGTGGAAAAGCTGTCCAAGAATCAGTTTGCAACCTTAAAATAACTTTCCTGACTGCCAGGTGACACTCTTTGAAGAATAATATTTATTATATATATGAGGTGTGGGATGGAGAATTAAACCCCAGAACTGCTACTCAAATGGAAAGTACAGCCCTTTTATTTTTTATTAAAAAATGAACTTCTGGATATGTAATTTATATAAAATAAAATTTCAGAGGTTTTAAATATGTAGTTCAGTGAAATACCAGGAAATTGGACATTTTTATAACCACCCCCCTACAGTTGCTCCTTTACCTTTTGCAGTCAGTCTTTCTCAACTCCTGCCCCAAGCAACCACTTCTCTGATATCTAGCATTATAGATTAATTGTCCTTCTCTAGAATTTTATGTAAATGGAATTAGTATCTATGTACGTAAAGTTTGTCTAGATTTATTAGCTCAGCAAAGTGATTTGCAAGTGCTCTGTTGTTGTATGCATCTGTAATAAGTTCCTTTTTATTGCTGACTAGTAATCAGTTTATGAATATACCAAAATGTGTTTATCAGTTTTCTTTTTGGTGGATATCTGAGTTGTTTCTAGTTTTTGGCTATTATAAATAGACCTGCTTCAAACATTTTTTGATGAATCTTTTTGTGGATGTATGTTTTCATTTATCTTTTTTTACTATCTAAGAGAGCAATTTGAGTCATAAGATGTGTATGTTTAACATTATGAGAAACTTCCAAATTATTTTCCCAAATGGCTATACGCTTTTGCATTTTCACCAGCAATACATGAAGATTCCAGTCGCTCTGCACCCTCACAATCTCTTGATATTGTTAGTCTTTTTAATTTTAGTATCCTAATGGGTATTAAGTACCATCTTATTGTGACTTGTATTTGTATATCACTGATGACTAATGATGTTAAGCGTCTTTTTATGTTCTTACTGGCTATTTGTCCATCTTTTCTTAACTTTTTTTACACAATTTCTTGAGCTGGGTTCTTTGTTTTGTTATTGAAATATGAGTTTTTAAATATGTTCTTCATACAAATGCTTTATCAGATAGAAATTCAGTATTGCAGAAATGTTCTCCTAGGTTGTAGTTTGTCTTTTCGTTTTTTAAATGATGCTTTTGAATAAATGTTTTTAATTTTGTGTGTGTATGTGCTTCTCTAAGAAAGCTTTGCTTACCCACTTGGTCATGAGATTATCCTCCGAAGTTTTCTTCCAGGATCTTTATAGCATTAACTTTAGGTGGAAAAACTTTGCTTACAAATGATTGCATTAAAATCCGTGTTGTCCCTTTGTTGACCTAACAGAGAGTGATGGTTGAGGGTTTACCACATGGTATTTCAGAAGGTAAAGCACTTCAAATAACTGTCCAGGACACTTTAAAGTCATAGTTAGGATGGATATTCACTTAAAGTCTGATTACTTGTTACAACTCATAGATCATGACTACATTTCAATCTGTCTTTGCTATGGGGGGAAACTACACTCTAACATTAATAAGAAACCTAACTCATAAATAAAGTATAATCACCTAGGATACTATTCCTCCACCTCCTCCTTCCTACTCCTCTCCTTTTTTTTCTTCCCTTCCTTTCTTTCTTTCCTTTTTATTCCTCTCCTCCTTTTCTCTTTATTCCTTTTTCCTTCCTCCATTAATAAATTGTTTTTCTTTTCTTCTTTTTTTTTTTTTTTTTGAGATGGAGTCTGGCCCCGTCACCCAGACTGGAGTGCAATGGTGCAATATCGGCTCACTGAAACCTCCACCTCCTGGGTTCAAACGATTCTCCTGCCTCAGCCTCCTGAGTAGCTGGGATTACAGGCACCTGCCACCACGCCCAGCTAATTTTTGTATTTTTAGTAGAGACAGGGTTTCACCATTTTGGCCAGGCTGGTCTTGAACTCCTGACCTTGTGATTTGCCCGCCTTGGCCTCCCAAAGTGCTGGGATTATAGGCGTGAGCCAAATGCCGGCCATAAACTTTTTTTTTCTTACGTTATGGTATTAGGGGTTTCAATGTTGTTTTTTTTTTTAGATGATAAAATATTCTCTAGGTAGTAATCAGTGCTTGAGATCAGATAATGGGATACTCTCTTCCAATGATATGTTTGTATCACAGGCCTTATGCACTCTAGTGATATTGTAATTTATGTTTGTTGCTTTATTATACCATAGGAAATTACTTGGGAAAGATATGGGACTATATGAAGTGTCATAGACAGCTATAACTCATGGCCCATTTATATGTGGAAAAATTAGCTCTTAGTAATATGATTTGAGGAGAAAAATAATTTCAAAGATTAAATGACAACTGAAAATTTTGCATTTTAAGATCAAACTTTCTCATGTACTTATGACAGCTTTTTGAAACGACATAATAGCAACACATAAACTTTATGGTTGGTGGAAAGCGCATGCTGTGTTCTAATTACAGGGATACTGTCATTTCAGAGGCTGAGATTTCTGATAGAATTTTGCTGTAATGTATTCTTTAATATCCTATTGTGTAGTATCATTTCTTAAATTTGTTTTACAGCATCTTGGGATTATAACTTCTTAGTGTGCTATTGATTGAATGGTCTGAATGAAATGTCCCTTTAGGTCTATTTTCCACTGGCTCAAATGCAACTTCAAGAAGTGTACCCTTGCTTGTACTAAGCAACTGTTCTTATTCTTTGCTGTAGGACAAGAAATGGATTCTCAATCATGAAGATGTCACATTGGGAGAATTACTCGGCAAGGTATGTAATCAACTGAGCTAAATAACGAGAAGTCTGTATATTGATTGTGAAGACTACAGATTTTTTTCATTTTCTTCAAAGCTTTTCTTATATTGCCACAAGGCACATTACACAGTAACTAGAACACAGTACTTTATCTGTTATCAATATTGTGATGCTTCCTGACATAGATGTGTGAAAGTCTTTGAAAGGTTTAAGGACGATTCTTAACGTTAAAAAATATTATATGTGTGTTTTCCCCTGGAAATATCAAAAATCATAATGATTTTATTACAGTGTGCAATAAAGTCAAAGCTAGTGAACTGAGATTTGAAAAGAAATAGGAGATAATAAAAGTTTAAATAAATACCCAATAGTCTTATTCCATTTGTTTCTGGTTACATGTGACAGTTCAAGAAAAATGAAACACTGCCTCTACATACAATTTCAGGATTGTATGTAGACACTGGACATATTTCAATCTAAAAATGTAGACAAGACACTTGTTTCAATATAAATGTTAATTTTATAACTAGTTCTATTAATCAGAGAAGGCAACTATATATAATGAAAGTCCCTTTTCTTCCAATGTAGTTGGAAGTTTCTTTGAACTCATAGGCCATAGTCAAGTATATGATATTTAACAGTAATGGCAGATACTTGAGAAATGACCAAATGGACTATTTGAAAACTTATTAAAAATAGTTTTATTTATAATTGAGTTCCAATGAATAAGTATTCATTTTTTTGTCAATGACTTAATTAGTGATGTTTCCGTTAATACATAAAAGTTTTAATTCAGTTTAGCTTCATGATGTGATACAAAAAACTTGTATAGAATCTATATATTTAGGAAAAGCTAACATAAGAGTGATTAGGACTGAACTTAATTAAAAGTCAACATTTTAGATAAATGATTATTTTTTGATTTAAATGTAAATTTGATGAATTGACTATTTTCCCCTATTTTAAAAAAAATCTCTGAGAAACTAAATCTTGTTGAAATAATCTAGTTTGCAGGATCTATCACTTACTATTTTAAAATACCTTTCCCAAATGGAAGCATCATATTGTTATGGGAAAGCAGATTTTTATTGGCATATTTATTAAGTAAATTCCAAAGAACCTCAAGCTAAAAGCAATGACTCTTATATTATTTACTCTGGGTTTCTTTCCTCATCCTTAAGGAAATATTTCTTCTTTCCCTTGCTCTCGGTAACTCAATAGCAGTGACGGGGCCAAAAATTATTACAAAGATTAATTTCCATGATACAATTAAATAATAAATTATAAAACAAAAGCATTTACTGAAATAAAGGCAAAACAGGTTGAGAAGGACAAACTTTTTAGTACTATGGGAAAAATATTTTTAAAGAGAAATATTTCTATTATTTTTGTGTTTGGTTTATACTGTAAAGTATTAGGAGGAATTTAGCTCCTTAGACTCTTTCAAAGAATAATTATTTTCTCAGTGACAAGTAATATGTCAGTCTCAATGAATTTATTTTAAATTACATAAAAAGACTGACTTTGAGGCAGTGTGTAGCTTAATTTCAGCTAATATTTTTAAGTATAAGAAAATGGTTATTTAGTATTTTTCACTGCCTATTTAAATTAATTTGTAAATAATTATTTACACTGCTTAAGAGTGCATGGGTAATTAAGACAATTAGCCATGGTTTCTATTGTTAGAGACTTTGGAGTTAAGTTATAGTATAAGGTAATCCCAGGAACTCAGAGGGGTGTGTGTGTGTGTGTGTGTTTCAGCAGTGTTTTTTTGGTAGACTGTACTTGATATACAGTATCAGGTGCAGCTATACTTGATAGTTGGTATTCAATAAATATTCAATCATCCAGTGTTTGTTGAATGCCTGCTATGTTTGAGGCACTCTTCTAGGGACATTTTACAGTATCCGTGAGCAAGTAGCCAGAAATTCTTTCTCTTATGGAGCTTAATATTCTACCTAGGAGGAGAAGATAAAACAATAAGCATAATAAATAGGTAAATTTTATAATGTTAGAGGGAGCTAAGTCCTGTGAGAAATAGACGGATTGGAAGCATAACTAGTTGTAGTTGCAGTTTTTAGTAGGAAATCCAGATAAACCTGATTATCTTATGTTTACTTTTGAATAAAGACTTGAAAGAGGTGGGAAATCTAGCCATGTGGATATCTGAGGGAAGAGGATTCTAGGCAAAGTAAACAGCCAATGCAAAATGTGTTTGAGGCACAAGGGAAGCATTTTGGTTGTAACAGACGAAGCAAGGGGTTATATGATAGGAGAGGAAGTCTGTAAGGTAATGAGAGTATAGATTACATAGGGCTTGTAAGTCATTGTAATGACTTTGGCTTTGATTATGAATGACACGGCAAGCTGGTGGGCAATTCTGAGTGGAAGAATGGCACGATCTTTTTAAAAAAGTTACTCTTGGAGTTGTGGTTAAAATGTGCTGACAAAATGTTAAGAGGCAATTGAACTTATCTAACTAAAAGGTGATGCTAGATTAAGATGATGGCAGTGGAGATGGTGTGAAGTGGTGAGTTCTGGATGTAGTTTTTAAATTGAACCAATTGAATATCCTGATGGATTCTGTATGTGAGGCATTAGAGAAAGACGTTAGTTCTAAATGTAAAAGATTTCAGGAAATGAGATTAGGTGTTTAGTTTTGGATGTATTGAGTTTTTCTATGAGACTTCCAAGTGGGGGATGATGGAAACTATTGGGTATCAAGTCTGGAGTTGGAGAAGAGAGGTCTGAGTCAAAAGTACAAATCTGGTAGTTGTTAGTGTATAGATGGTACTTAATACAATTAGATGGATTCAACAATGGAGTGAGTCTAGGTGAAGAAGAAAGAGGATCAAGGATTGAGCCCGGCTCACTCGAACATTAAGAGGTAGAGAAAGAGAAGCAATCCTCAAAGGAGGTTGAAAAGAGCAACCAGTTAGGAAGGCACCAGGAGATATGACACCTTGGAAGCCGAGAGGAGAAAGTACATACCAAGGAAGAGAGTGATCATTGGTGTCAGATGATACTGAGAAGTCAAACAAGATGGGATTTAGCAATGAGGAGATCACTGGCGACTTGGCTATGCAGTTTCCTTGGGATGCTTTAGGTAAAAGCTAGATTGGAGTGGATTTGAGAGGAACGGGAGAAAGAATTAGAGATAGCAAAGATGTAGTTCTTTGAAATTTTGCTGCAAAAGAAATCAGAGATGTGGGGTGGTAGTTTCAAGAGAATGATTTGTGCTTTGTCGTTCTTAATGTTTAACTTGAGAAAAATAATAGCATACGAGTTTGCAGTTGGGAATGATCTAGTGAAAATTCATGATTTAAGAGAGAGAGATGAAAATGGCTAGAACGTCATTCTTGAGTAGGTAAGAGGGGATGTAATTTAGTTCACAATGGAGGGTTGACTTTAATAGAAACACAGTGGTTCACTTTTTATAACAGTGGGGAAGATTGGTAGGTGGGTCAATATAGGGACAGGAGCCCAAAGTTCTTTTACATTACTTCAGTTCTTGAAGTAGGAAGCAAAAGCATCAGCTAAGAATGAGGATGGGAGATTGGAGAAGAGAATAGAAGAGAAGCAGTCATCCAGAAAACTGGGAATGTGAATGGTCTAAAGAAATGTAATATGATTATTGAGTAGGATTAAGGGCCCCCTAAGAGTTTGTGTTCATGAATTTAAAGTTAATCAGCATGATTATGGTTTTTCTCAAGCCATATTGGCTTCATAGGTGCAGAGTGGGTGGAGTTTTGGATTTAATCAGACTTGTAGATTTCCTAAGGGAGTTTTACAGATTAACAAGGGAGCAAAGAAATTGAGAGTGTATGGGAAGGCAGATGTAATTATTGACCATGGAATTTAAGATGGAATACAGAAGGAGGAGAATATAATAAGAAAGTGATGTAAAAAGTGATAGAACCTAAAGATTGGCAGTTCCTATAAAGTCAAAGGACTTTTGAAGTCTGGGTAAGTACTCCAAAACAGAAGAGGAAGTGAGCTAGAAAGATAGAAGCCAACCAGAAGATGAGATGAATGAGGTAGATGTTATAGAGGATTTGCATTAACGATATGGCAGAGTTTAAGATATGACCCTAGAAAATAGATTCTAGGGCAAGATAATTGGAGGAGAGACGTTGAAGAAACTGAGAGTTTGAATTGTTGGAAGGCCCTTTCAGTGTCTGTTGAAATTATAAAAAATTAGGACACTGGGTAGACTGACAGTGACCCAAGGGCTCAAACTGTCAATAAGCAAAGTATTTTCAAATTCAGTAGTTGACAACCAGAGTGAGGAATAGTGGATACTGTAATTGAGTGCCAGATTTTCAAAGCTCAGAGTTTTCAGAATGTGGGAGAGATAATGGTTTAAAGCCAGTGATAAATAGGTAATAGAACACTGTATTCTACCTGCAGGGCAGTGGTAGCATTATATGTGGGGAAAATAAATCATCACTGAAGTTAAGATGGCAAAAGGAAGTTCATCCAACATTTGGGTCTTCTCAAGTGAGAGCCAGGATTTTGTTAGAACAGGACGTTAAAGGAAATGATCAAAGGATAGATTGAAAATATAATTTTGATGATGATGAACCATGAATTCCAGAAGGCACTATGCAAGTTGGGGATAGACGAGAAAGGAGGATCAAATTAGAAGTATGCTGAATCTAAGGGGGCTAGAGAGGGAGAGATGAAGATTAACCTAGGACCGAGGTCATCCTATGCTGACTGACACAAACAGTCAAAGGACATAAGATTTGTCCTCAGGGACTGAAGGGGAGCAGCAAAGATGAAGTCATGCTTCATGACTTTTTGTCATACCCCTTGCATCTTAGAAAGGTTACTCCAATTCAGGATCTCAATTCTGGCACCTAAGCTGATCTCATATTCAGTCCCTCACCTCTCCTTTAAATCAAAGGTTCTCGTTGAATGATGATTGAATGACACAGAGTGATGAGTGTCCTGGGCGTCCTCCTTACCTCTTTGGATGGAGAAGACGTGGTCTGGGAAAATATAGTCATTTCTCAGTGTTTGAAGTTTGTCCCCCTGACCACCACTGATAGAGCTGACGTTCTCTGGATAATGGTTGCTAAATTAATATTTAAATTTTTCGAATGCCTAGTATGTACCAATACATCTTAAAATAGGGCAGAAACCATTAGAAAGACACAAAGGGCAATGGGGAGATGCATATTCAGGAACAGGGGACATAATTTTGGGAAGATAAAGTCTTCATGAAGGAGGGTCTTAGAAATGGACTTAAAGATGAGGTAGCAGCTTCCATTTGGAGGTGGGAGTTTTCCACAGAGGGAAAAATGTAGAAAAGGCATGGCACATATTTAGGGATCACTACGTATTTGAGTTCAGAACACATATAACAGTTGGGGGTTATAATGTGGAGCTATATAGAGGCTAAGAAAGTGATAGTAATTAAAGGATGTTTATTAAGCAAAGCAGTAGTATAATCAAAGTTTTCCTTAGGAAAGATTAATCGGCAGTGCTGTTGTAGGTGGATTGGAGAGGTAAGGGACTGGAGATCAGCTTAGGTGACAGAATTGAGATCCCAAATCAGGGTAACCTTTTTGAGATGCAAGGGGTAAGACAAAAAGTATTACGGAGGTAGAGTCTGAATGTTTACAAGGCAACTGATGGTTCTAGCAACTGAAAGATGTAATATAGCCATGAAGAAGCTTTTGCTTAATAAAAGAGTAAGTTTTAGACAAGCTGAATTGTAAGTGTTTTAGGTAAGTGGAGGCCCAGCAGTAATCATGTAAATTAATAATATCTTCTCTGAGTTCTATCTCTGATATAATAAATAATCAGATAATTGTGGGTACAAAACAATCTCTTGAGAATAACAGATGCAAAGCTCAAATTTTTCTTTTTTAAATTTATCATGAATGTTTACTGTTAAAGTATGTTTACTTTTTATGAAAACGTGATTGGCCATTGTTTTATAAATATTTGATCTGTTAGATTAAATAGTAAAAATTGAATATAAGACTCTTTTTAAATCCCATTACTGGGTATGTACCCAAAGGATTATAAATCGTTTTATTATAAAAACACATGCACACGTGTGTTCGTTGTGGCGCTGTTTACGATAGCAAAAACCTGTAACCAACCCAAATGCCCATCAGTGATAGACTGGACAAGAAAATGTGGCACATATACACCATGGAATACTATGCAGCCATAAAAATCGACGAGTTTGTGTCCTTTGTAGAGATATGGATAAATCTAGAAACCATCATTCTCAGCATATAGACACAAGAACAGAAAACCAAACACCACGTTTTCACTCATAGGCGGGTGATGAACAATGAGAACACTTGGGCACAGGGGAAGAGAACAACACTTACTGGGCTGGGTGAGGGGTGGAGGTGGGGGAGGGACAGTGGACGGGGGAGGATGGGGGAGGAATAACACTGGGAGAAATGTCTGATGCAGGCGACGGGCGGTGGGGGTGGGGGAAGGATGGAGACAGCAAACCACCATGGCCTGTATATACCTATGCAACAATCCTATGTGCATATGTACCCCAGAGCACAAATTACAATTAAAAAAATTTTTTTTAATTTTAATAATTTTATTAATAAGCAGTAGGTCAAGGTATAAACTTTAACTTGTGAACTTTAAACATTAAGAGTTACATTCATCATAGAGCTCTAAAGCTCACTAAGTATAGCAGACTTCTTCTGGTTTGGTTATTTCTTGCTAAACAACAGCATTAAAGTTTATTATAAAATGTTTGCATAATGTGATTATAGCTGTGTAAAAAATACACATGCAATGTTAAAAGATTAAGAGAATACTCAGCATTAGCTGTTGTGCTAGTATGCTGGCCTTATTTATCTTCTCTGTAATATTTTGAATTCAATTCTTAAAAATAGACTTCAAAATGTCTTCTCTTCTAAAATAAATACAGTACAAATCAGGCATTTTATGCCAAAGTATGTCCTAGCCATTGAGTAAAGTTAGAAGTTCATATGTCTGTGATAGAAATTGGTTCATCACAGGTGATATTGACATTTAGGTAAGCACCTCCTCCTCCTTGGTACCTTTTCTTGTATTTGGCAAAGGTTTATCTGCTGTCATTTACCCCACACAATGCATGTATTTCTATTTTCAGGGGAAATTTTGGTGAAGTATATAAGGGCACATTAAAGGATAAAACTGCTGTTGCTGTTAAAACATGTAAAGAAGATCTTCCTCAGGAATTGAAAATAAAATTTTTACAAGAAGCCAAGTGAGTTACTTAAAGTGATACAAAATATGTGTTTATTATGTAAATGATTTATTAAAATGTAAGTCTAAAGACATCTTAAATTGTGATTTGCTCAAGTAGTAGGGGTAAGCAGTTTTACAATGTGGAATCCAAAAGTTTGTGCTTTTCTGATAGTCTGCAGATCAATTCAGCAATCATAGTCAAAGAACCAGGTGTTAAAAAGCAGTATTATTCAAATTCTTAAAATCTCACAATATTTTGCTTTCATCACACATACTTATACATATATGTATATATGCAATACTGTGCTTATTATGATAAAAATGTTACTGTATTATATACATAAACCATATAGCTTACATACACATTTAAATATCTAATTATATCTGTCCTACCATCCTTAGATAGTACTGCTTGCTTCTGTTTTCTCAGCTGTTAGGTTTCATTTCGGAGGACCTCATATTTCTTCTTCAGCTTAGTATCTGGCATTTCTTCCAAATATTGCATGTTTTTTTGTTTTTAGTTGATCTTCTAAGATGATTGGTTCTCTTGGTTTTTTTTCACTATTATTAGCTAAACAATAGAAAACAATACCTGCTACCTATGTTGCACATAGTTAAAACTCTTCTGTTAGTGGTAAACTTGAGTCTATACAACAAAACACAAAACAAATAGAAAGCCACTTTGGAAAGAGTAAGCTGGATGGACATGTGGGTGGCACATGGATGAATTAATGGACAGATGGATGGATGGGGAAGAAATAGGATACATGGATCCATACAATTTTGTCTATTAAAGGGAAAGTGCAATGGGAGAATAGTGCCATGGCAATGAGAGAACTTTCATAGGTTACATGACATACAGTATTTTGATGTATATATTCTAATTCATCATCTAAATGAATACTAATAGCAATGGTTAAACTAGTTGGATGCATTTATAAAATATTCTCTGTAGAATAAAGTGGTAAACCTTTTTCATGTACATTGTTGGCAAGTCAGAAAAGAAATTCTGATGGTGAACTAAAAGGCATGCTACCACAACTGAAATTCACAGCCTTATTATTTTACAGTTGTTCATAAGTGTTAAGGTAAAAGGAAAAATATTCAGATTTCTTGCATTCTAACTTGTGATTATTTTATTGCAAGCTAAAGAGTTTAATTTTTTCTTTTAAGGTGAAATGATAAAGTTTTATGGTAAAAATGAAAGTTATATTCATGCAAACTTCCAAATGTCCTTTAGTAGACTCTAGAAATATATATTTAAATATTTAATATTATCTGAGTTCATGCTGTTTTGTACAAATTTCTGTCTGCCTGTACAGATTTTAAAGCAATATTTTTATTAGAAAGGGTTGAGGGAGTAGATTCTGAAATTACTAAGTGATTGGTGGAAGGGAAATGGGAGGTCTGGAAAAAAAAAAACTTTAAAACATACTATTCATGTATCACTTTAAAGTTTTCTTTTTTTGTTGTCAAAAGTTGTTAACATAAAGGTGTTGAAAGTCACCAGAAATAAATATCAAGACATATTCCTAGACTAATCACCCTTTTGTTTGTCCACATATGAAAGAAGTTCATCATTCAAAAGTGACTCAAAGCATTGTGAGATTATTATATATAACCATCCAAAAAGAGGTTGTGCAGGGTGCTGTGGCTCATGCCTGTAATCCCAGCACTTTAGGAGGCCAAGGCAGGAGAATCACAAGCCCAGAAGTTCAAGACCAGCCTGAGCAACACATGGTTATCTCTTCATGCAGTCTCATGGTTCACATGTGCAAATCTAGGGGGAGTTAGTCTGAACCATGCAGTGGAAATTCAGGCTGTGATGATAGCAAGCTTGTTCTGCACAGACGCCAGTTGACCATATTTGTTCTAATTGATTTCAGCCAGTTCTTTTTATAAACATTGGGGGTTTCAGTGATTGAGCAAGTTGTTTCTTTTTTTATGTGCTATCCTGCAAACTCAATAATTTTAGTTGGTCATTGCTGTGTTGCGTTTTTTTTCTTAACTCTTTGGGACATGGTTTCAAGTCAGTCTACCCTACTTTTATAGCCCTCTGATGAAATTTTGTCCTTATCCAAACAAAGTCTACTCTGCTTCAGCTGAAGTCTCTGTTGAAACTCTATTATTCAATTAATTGTTTGCCAACTTTCTCAGAACTTTTGTTTCTACCATTTTAAAATTGATCCCGATCTAGAAAGTATTTACTACAAAATCCAATGAAAGGGTTAACCTGTAGCATTTACCAGTATAAAATGATTTCTTATTTTATGTGTTTTAAAATCGATGTTGTATGTTAAAACTATGTGTATATATGCTACCTCAGCACTCACAATTTTTGGTCCACTAATACTTTTCAGCTATACTTTTGTGGTAGTGGCTAAAACCAGATATTGTAATTTGAAGGGAGTTGTATATGTTTTAGATTAACTAGTTAATTCCTATTTTACTTGGTTGTTAATCATTCAGAGTAGGTAATAATTTTGAAAAGAATATTTAAATTAAGGAGAATTGACCTATTTGCATCCATGTTATGTTGCCAATATGTATCAATATGGTTGGGCCTCTGTCTTCATGTGTTCTGTGTCGTGGATTTGATCAACCACAGAACAAAAATTTTAGGGGGAAAAAAGTTGATGATTGCATCTGTACTGAACATGTACAGAATTTTTTCTTGTCATTCTCTAAACAATTCAGTATAACAACTATTTATGTAACATTTACATTATATTAGGTCTTGTAAGTAATCTGGAGATGGTTTAAAGTATACAAGAGGATACGCATAGGTTATGTAAAAATATTGCACCATCTTGTATAAGAGACTTGAACATGCATAGATTTTAGTATCCACGGGGGTCCTGGAACCAATCTCCTAAGTTACTGAGGGAAGACTTTATTGGTTTATATACATCTAATTTATCATAATTTGGGGTCATATTGAAATTTTAAAAACTGAATTATGATTCAAGAATATTCTAGTTGTAAACACTATTTGTGGTCATAAATTAATGATTTATTATTCAAATGATAACTATTCTTATACTTTTCTCTCATCTAGAATTCTCAAGCAGTATGATCATCCCAATATTGTCAAACTTATAGGAGTTTGCACACAAAGACAGCCTGTCTACATCATTATGGAACTAGTTTCAGGTAATGTGATCTGAGAATTTTGCATGATGGCATTTTAATGTCATGTTTTATTGCTTTTATATGTCCAGTGTCTTTGATTTCTCTTTGTAAAGTTTCCAAGGATTTTGTTTAACATTTCCAGATAACAAAGGAGCCTGTACCTATACTTACTATTTTTATAGGCTATAACACTTTTCTAGAAAATGTCAACTGCTTTTTTAAAAAGACAGATTTATTATTAGAATGTAGGTACACATGGAATTCAGTTATATATAATCTTTATGTGAAAAAAAAACTATTTAGATAAAAGCAGTGTACTCTGACTTTATAACAGTGATAGTACTATCTTATATTTAGTTCATTGTATTTCATTTTACAAGTATGTCTCCAGACAACCTCTCTTCTAAATTTTTAAATTAATTTTAATAACTTTTTTTTTTGTAGAGATAGAGTTTCACTGTGTTGCTCAGGCTGGTCTTGAACTTGTGGGCTCGTGATTCTCCTGCCCTGGCCTCCTAAAGTGCTGGGATTACAGGCATGAGCCACAGCACCCTGCACAACCTCTTTTTGGATGGTTATATATAATAATCTCACAATGCTTTGAGTCACTTTTGAATGATGAACTTCTTTCATATGTGGACAAACAAAAGGGTGATTAGTCTAGGAATATGTCTTGATATTTATTTCTGGTGACTTTCAACACCTTTATGTTAACAACTTTTGACAACAAAAAAAGAAAACTTTAAAGTGATACATGAATAGTATGTTTTAAAGTTTTTTTTCATTGTCCAGCTTCCTCTTTTAGAAAATACAATCAGAAGTAAAATTTGATCTCATAAGCTTTACAAATAGAATATTTAATGACTGAAAGGGATTTGCTTTACCTTTAACAATTATTTACTCATTTTATGATAAATTTAAAGAAATAGAAAAAATACTTCTAATGTTAACTAAAATATATTAAGTAATCCTACTATTGTAGATTGCTTGTTAATATCTGTTTACAGAATTTTTTTTTACTATTTACAATTATTGGTCCTGTTTTATTATACTACTTTACTTGCTGTTGAAATATTTCTCAATATTACCATCCAGAATACCTAGATCATTATCATCTTTATCCTCAACAAGATGACATTGTCTGTGTTAGGTACATTGTATGTTTTAATGGTTTAAATGTGTAAATATTATAAATACATATTAACATTTACATGGGTGCAAAGGAAGCCCCTGAATAATAAGGAATGCCACTGAAAAACTTAGATTTGGGAGGTGGGACAGACTTGAGGAAAGGTGATTTGGGTCTTACTATAATTGTTAAAGGATCATAGATGCAATTTCCAGATGGCAAGTTCAAGTTGAATAAAACAAAACAAGATAGCTTTGCACAGGAGCCAAGCAAGTGTTTATCTAGACTCTGACTGGTAACCTCTGTTTATATTTTTTAAATGAATAAGAATAAAGAACTTCATTAGAAAATTAAAAATATAATGAAAGGTAGAAAATTGAAAATGAAACCCTCCACTAAACAATCTAATTATATCCCAAAGCTAATTGCTACTTACAGTTTTTAAATTTTTTTCCAGGAAAATGTTAAATACAGATACCTTGATTCTATGCAGATGCTATAAATTTAATTATGAAGCAAATTATACTCCAACACTGTTTCAGATCTTGCTTTTGTTTTTTATTAATATAATGTGTGATGGTTTTACTGTTTTGCAGTTACCTGTACAGTTCTGCCTTTTTTTGGTAATAGTTAGACAGAATATTCCATTTTGTGAATTTACATATTTTATTCAACCACAACTTTATAAGTGAATACTTTGGTCATATTAATTTTTATTATTTGTTTTTACAAACAGTGTTAACTGAATATCCTTGGACTTACTGTAAGAATCATTTGGAAGTATATCTGTAGGTAAAAATTCAGTAGAGATTGTTGGATGTGAGTTTCTGTGTATTTTGATTTAGGTAAATGTATTAGCTTTTGATTGCTGCATAAGTATGATCACAAACTGAGGGCTTAAAATGACACCCATTTTTTACCTGACAGTTCTGTAGGCTAGATGTCCTGGTAGCCTCGACTGTCTTTTCTGCTTAGGGTCTCACAAAGCCAAAATCAAGATGTCAGGCTGAGCTGTTACCTTGAGACTCTGGGGAAGAATCTGCTACCAAACTCATTCAGTTGCTGGTAGAATTGTGTCCCTTGGAGCTATATGTCTGAAGTTCCCATTTCTTTACCTGCTGCTTGCCAGGGTATCTCTTAGCTCCTTAAGGTTGCCTGCGTTCCTTTTGACATGGTCTTTCTGTCTTCAAAGCCAGCACTGGCCTGCTAAATCCTTCAAGTGTTTTGAATTTTTCTAGTTTTCTTTTATGTTACTAGGTAAAAACTCTCTACTTTTAAAAGGGCTTGTATGATTAGATCAGGTACACCTGAATAATCTTATTTTAAGGTCAGCTGTATATATGAGAGTAGTGCTTACACTCATAGGATCCAGGTATTAGAGTAGGACATCTTTGGGAGGCCATATTAAAATTCTGTCTACCACAGTAGATTTGGCTATATTTTCCTAAAGGCTATTTGCAATGTGGAATCTCAAACCTTATTAGTGAACTTTTCATACTCAGTTACATTTAAGTTTATTGGTTGATCTTGCAATTTGAATGCATCTTTTAGCCATGCATGATTTTGTAGCATCATGCTTCAGTCATTTGGAAAATATCAGATCACTAGATTATGCAGATATTTCAAATACTGATATAATTCATTATGTAATATCACATATTCATTAATGTCACAAGTCTCATCAGAAAAGTAATGGAGGTGGCTGGGCACGGTGGCTCACACCTATAATCCCAGCACTTTGGGAGGCCAAGTTGGGCAGATCACGAGGTCAGGACTTCAAGACCAGCCTGGCCAACATGGTAAAACCCCATCTCTACTAAAAATACAAAAATTAGCCGGGCATGATGGCATATGCCTATAATCCCAGCTACTCAAGAGGCTGAGGCAGGAGAATCGCTTGAACCCAGAAGGCAGAGGTTGCAATGAGCTGAGATCGTGCCCCTGGACTCCAGCCTCAGCGAAAGAGTGAGACTCCTTTTTAAAAAAGGAAAGAAAAGTAATGGAGGCTGTCAAGCTCATGGTGGCAGATACATGTTTAGAACAAATCTATAGCATCCAAATTTTCTCATGCCTCTTTGTAATGCCTTTCTTCTACCCTTTACTACCCTGTCACAGCCAACTACTGATCTGCTTTCTGTCACTATGTATTAGTTAGCATTTCTCATAACTCTTCAAAAATGGAATCATACTTTAAGCACTTTTTTGACTCAGCATAATTATTATTTTTTTCTTTCTTTTTTTTATTATTATACTTTAAGTTCTGGGGTGCATGAGCAGAATGTGCAGGTTTGTTGCATAGGTACACACGTGCCACAGTATACCATGGCATCCATCACCCCATCATCTGCCTTAGGTATTTTTCCTAATGCTATCCCTCCCCTATCCCCCCAGCCCCCTGCTATCGCACCCCTACCCCCCCCATCCCCCCAACAGGCCCCGGTATGTAATATACCCCCTCCCCCCTGCTGTGTCCATGTGTTCTCATTGTTCAACATCCACTTATGAGTGAGATGTTGGGTTTTCTATTCTTGTGTCAGTTTGCTGAGAATGATGGTTTCTAGTTTCATTCATGTCCCTGCAAAGTACATGAACTCATCCTTTTTTATGGCTGCATAGTATTCTGTGATATGTATGTGCCACATTTTCTTTATCCAGTCTATCATTGGTGGACATTTGGGTTGGTTCTAAGTCTTTGCTATTGTGAACAGTGCCGCAATAAACATACGTGTGTGTGTGTGTCTTTATAATGGAATTATTTATAATGAATTGCTGGGTCAAATGGTATTTCTAGTTCTAGATCCTTGAGAAATTGCCACACTGTCTTCCACAATGGTTGAACTACTTTATACTCTCACCAGCAGTTTAAAAGCACTCCTATTTCTCCATATCCTCTTCAGCATCTGTTGTCTCCTGATTTTTTAATGATTGCCATTCTAACTGGCGTGAGCTGGTATCACAATGTGGTTTTGATTTGCATTTCTCTAATGACCAGTGATGATGCAAATGCAAAAGAACAGAAATCATAACAGTCTCTCAGACCACAGTGCAATCACATTAAAATTCAGGGTTAAGAAACTCACTCAAAACTGCAAAACTACCTGGAAACTGAACAACCTGCTCCTGAATGCTACTGGTTAAATAATCAAATTAAGGCAGAAATAAAGATGTTCTTTGAAACCAATGAGAATAAAGATTCACTCAGCATAATTATTTTAAGATTATTCATATTATAATGTGTATCAATAGGTGATTCTTTTGTGAAGTTCTATTTAATGACTATACTACAGTTTATCCATTCAGCTGTTAGAATTCTGGATTTTTTCCAGTTTGGGGCTATTCTAAATGCAGTTGCCGTAAACATTTCTGTACAAGCCTCATCTGGACAAATGCATTCATTCTTCTGGGAAACTGCCTAGTAGTGGAATAAATGGATCATATGACATTTGCATGTTAAATTTTTTAAGAAACGACCAAATTACTTTCTAAAGTGTTTGTACTAGTTTACATTCCCAACAGCAGTCTATGATAGTTTCAGTTCCTCCACATCCTTGTCAGCACTAGGTCTGGTTAGTTGTTAGCCTTTCTAATACTTCTGTACCTTGTTGTGATTTTAATTTGCCCTTTCCCACTGAATACTGATGTTGAGCATCTTTTCATGTGCTTATTTGACGTTTGTAGATCTTCATTGGTCAAGTGTCCAAATCATTTGCCCATTTAAAAAATTGAGTTGTTTGTTTTCTTATAATTGAGTCTTGGTTCTTTACATATTCTGTATACAAATCCTTTTTCTCTCAGTCTGTGTCTTGCCTTTTCATTCTCTTAACAGTGTCTTTTGAAAAACATATTTTTATTTTGATGAAGTTTAATTTATCATTTCTTTTATGGATCATACTTTTGATGGTGTATCTAAGAAAGCTTTGTTGAACCCAAGGTTATAAAAGCTTTTTCTTGAGTTTACTTTTAGAATTTTTATAGTTTTAAAATTTATGTTTGAGTCTAGGACCCATTTCGAGTTGATTTTTGTATATGGTGTGAGAAATGGTTAGAAGTTTATATTTTTGGCATGTAGATATCCAGTTGTTCTAGCACCACTTGTTTTAAATGACTGTTCTTTTTCTCTTAACTTACCTTTTTACCTTCATATAAAATTCATTTTTTCATACTTACCTATGACTCTGTTTTTGAACTGTGTTATTTTCTGTCAGTTGTTTTGTCTCCATGCCAATACCACAATGTCCTGATGACAGTAGCTTTATAATAAGTCTTGACTCAGAAATAAATCCAAACATACACAGTCAACTAATTTTCGACAAGAAGACACAAAGGGAAAAGCATTGTCCGTCCGATAAATGGTTCTGGGAAAACTGCATTTCCACATGCAAAAGAATGAAATGGGACCCTTATTTATACCATACACGAAAATCATCTCAAATTGGATGCAAGACCTAAATATAACCAGAAACAATAAAGCTCCCCCAAAGAGAACATGGGGGAAAACTCTGCGACATTGGCTTTGGTGATGATTTTTTGGATATTACAGCATAAGCTCAGGCCACAAAAGCAAAAATAAGTAAGACTGTATTAAACTGAAAATCTTCTGCACAGCAAAGGAAACAATCAGCAAAATGAAATAGTAGCCTACAGATTGTGAAAACTACTTGAAAATCGTATATCTGATAAGGGGTTAATATCCAAAATTTATAAAGAACTCCTACAACTCAGAAGTAGAAAAGGAAATAACTCAATGTAAAGATGGGCAGAAGAAGCTGGATGCAGTGGCTCACACCTATAATCCCAGCACTTTGGGAGACTGAGGCAGAAGGATCGCTGGATCCAGGAGATCAGAGCAGCATGGGCGACATAATAAGATACTATCTCTATGAATTAAAAAAAAGATTAACCAGACATGTTGACATATGCCTGTAGTCCCAGCTACTCAAGAGGCTGAGATGGAAGGATCATTTGAGCCAGGGAAGTTTAGTCTTCAGTGAGCTGTAATTGTGCCACTGATCACAATAAATGTACCACAACAGAGTGATCTTGCCTCCAAAAAAAAAATTCACATACAACAGATGTGCCACAACAGAGCACTGTTTCAAACCCCCCAAAACAAAACAACAATTAAAAATAGTTTTTAAAAAATGGGCAATAGGCATGAATAGACAGTTTTCCAAATAAGACATAAAAATGGCCAACAGGTATATGAAAGGTACTCAACATTGTTAATCATCAGGGAAATGCAAATCAAAACCACTGTGAGATAGCACCTTACTCCCATTAGGATAGCTGTTTTTAAAAAGTGAAAAGGTAACAAATATTGGCAGGGGTATGGAGAAACCCTTATATACTGTTGGAAGGAATGAAGATTGGTACAGCCATTATGGAAAACAGTATAAAGGTTTCTAAAAGAATTAAAAATAGGGCTACCATGTATCTCAGCAATCCCTCTCTGGGTATATGCCCAAAGCAGATTTAATCACCACCTTGTAAAGAAATGTGCATTCCTATGTATATTGCAGTGTTAATTTTGTTACTCACAATAGCTTAGATATGGAAACTAAATGCTTGTCAGCAGAGAAATGGATAAAGAAAATATGTTACTTGTGTACAGAGACATATTCTTCAGCCATAAAAAGAGCAAGATCTTACCATTTGCCAAAACACAGATGAGCCTGGGGGACATTATGCTAAGTGAAATAAGCAGACACAGAAAGAAAAATGTTACATGATTTTACTTATATATGGAGTCTTAAAAAAGTCAAATATACAGAGATAGAGAACAAAACAGGGGTCACTAGGGCAGAGGGCAGGAACAGAGGAAATGGGAAGCTGTAGGTCAGAGGATACAAAGTAGAAAATACGTAGAATGATCAAGCCTAGAGATGTAATTTACAACATGAGAACTATAGGTAATAAAATTGTTCTGTATATGGGATTGATGCCAAATGAGTAGAGTTTAGCTGTTCTTGTCACACATAAAAAAATGGGGAACTATGTAAGTTGATAGATACATAATTTGCTTCATTAAAGTATTATTTTTACTATCAGTATGTATTCTATAATACCATGTCGTATACCTTTAATATATGCAATAAAAGTTCTTTAAAAAGACTTAAAATCAGGTAATGTTAGTCTAGTTTATTCTTTTTCAAATTCTTTTAGGAGTTCTTTGCATTTCCATATTAATTTTTGTATTCGTTTTTCAGTTTCTATAGAAAAGCTTGGTAGAATTTAGAGTGAAATTTTATTTTATCAATATATCAATTTTGGGAAAATAGACTTTCTAACAATATTAAACCTCCTGATCCATGTACATAGTGTATCTCTGTAGCTATATAGATTGTCTTCAATTTGTCTAAGCAAGGTTCTATAGTTTAACATATAGGACTCTTCATCTTTTGTCAGATTTATCACTGATTTACCACTAAAAGAAGAAAGGACTCAAGGTAACAACCTCAGCTTCTACCTTAAGAAATTAGAAGAGTAAGAACAAATTAAACCAAAATAAGTAAAAGAAAAGAAAGAATATAGGTGTCAGCAGAAACCAGTGGAATGGAAAATACAAAAATAGGGAATAGTGATAAAACTAAAAACTAGTCCTTTGAGAAGATTAGTAAAATCAGTGAACTTCTCCCCAGACTTACCAGAAAAATAAGACAGAAATTACCAATATGAAGAGAGAGGTGATATCACCACAGAACATGCCAATATTAAAAGGGTAATAAAGGAATATTATGAATAACTTTGTGCAAGTATTATTTTATTTTTAGAGACAGGGTCTCACTCTGTCACCTGCTGGAATGGAGTAGTGAGATCATAGCTCACTGTAGCCTTGTTCTTGGTCACAAGCAATTCTCCTGCCACAGCCTCCTGGAATTTGGTAACTTAGATGAAATGGACAAATTTCCTTAAAGATACAAACTACCTAATCTCTTTCATGAAGAAATAAGGAACCTGCATAGTACCATTTCTTTTAAGAATTGAATTTCTCATTTAAATAACCATTCCTCAAAGAAAACTCCATGCCCAGATGGCTTTTCTGATGAATTATACCAAACTTTTAAGAAGAAAAAATTACCAAGTCTATGCAAACCCATTGAGAAAGTTGAAATAGAAGAGTATTTCCCACCTCATTATTTAAAACCAGTGTTACCCTGATTCTAAAATGAGACAGAAAGATTACAGGAAAAGAAAAGAAAACTGCAGACCAATATCATTCATGATCGTAGATTTAAAAATTCTAAGCATAGTTTTAACAAAGCAAATTTAGCAATATATAAAAATTCATTATGATCAAGTAGGATTTATCCCAGGATTGAAAGCTGATTAATTTTCATAAATCAATCAATATAATTAATTATATAGATAAAATAGAAACTATATGATTATTTAAAATGCAGAAAAAAACATTTGGCAAAATCAAGCATCCATTCCTGATTTAATAAAATTCTCTGTAAACAAGGAATAGAAAACTTCCCATTATGATAAAGGGCTTCTAAGAGAAACTCGTAGCTAACATTATACTTAATGAATGAATGACAAATGACTAAATGTTTTCCCCCTTTATATCAGAAATAAAATAGATATGCTGGCACTCACCACTTCTCTTACTATACTGTGTGTTCTAGCTGGTGCAATACAGAGGAAAAAAGTAAAAGGCATCTTTTAATTGTTTGAAGTATTTTTTCTTTGCTACCATGTTTATTTGCCAGTATTTAAAATTAAAATGGTAAGATACTATACTATACTATTCTAAGATTATGTGGTATAAACTCTACAAAACTTAAAAGTAATTGATTTTTGTTTTAAACTTTTTGGTAATTTATGGTTGACAAATTATATGCTCCATTGTCTCCAGTGATGTTGTCTTTAGACATGGCTTTGAATCCTCTAGTCTTAAGTTATATCTAACTTCCTAATGTTATGAAAATTGGGCCAAAATGTCAAGTTTGAAAATGATATAATTTTATGCTACTTTCTTTTATTCTTTTGAAACGGAGTCTTGCTCTGTCACCCAGGCTGGAGTGCAATGGTGTGATCTTGGCATGCTGCAACCGCTGCCTCCCGGGTTCAAGGATTCTCCTTCCTCAGCCTTTCAAGTAGCTCAGATTACAGGGTCCCACCACCATGCCCAGCTAATTTTTGTATTTTTTAGGCGAAACAGAGTTTCACTATGCAGGTCAGGCTGGTGTGGAAATCCTGACCTCAGGTGATCCACCCGCCTCAGCCTCCCAAAGGGCTGGGATTACAGGCATGATCACCATGCCCAGCCAGTTTTATGCTATTTTCAAGTTAAGCCTTGGTAACAACGTCTTCCTGCTTTCTACCTCTCTGAATATATTGCTGTTTAACTTCTACCATACCACTCGCTGTTTTCATCAAAGAGCAGATGTATATCTCAGAATTTGTAAAGATAAATTAGTAGAAGAGCATAAAGTCCCTTTGAAAAAATTTCTACCACAAAATCAAAACCTTATAAATACATGGTTATGAAAAGCATGAAAGAAACTAAATAGACTTGGTTAGCTTTTAAGAATTATGGGATCTCTGCCTCCTTCCCTTATTTCTTCACTTAGTTCCTCTCTCTCTCTAATTTCAGCATGCAATGACAAATGTACAGGGTTATTGAAAGGCAGTAGAGGTTAGTGATGAAGAGTGGAGCTCTAATAAGTGTAGATAAAAATACAGGAAAATCAGAACACTCATACATTAATAGTAGAATGTAAAATGATACAGTCACTTTGGAAGAGAATTTCACGTCTTCTCAAAAAGTTAAATAAACATTTTTCATATGACCTAAGAATTCCACTCCTAGGCATCTATGCAAGAGAAATAAAAACCTCTGTCCATGCAAATACTTACATGTAAATGTTCATAGAAGCATCATTTATAATTGCCCAAAAGTAGAACCCAAATATCCATCAACTGATGAATGGATAACCAAAATGTGGTATCTCCATACAGTAGATAACTATTAAGCAATGAAGAGAAATGAGCTACTAATACATGCTACAACATAGATGAACCTCAAAAACTTTATCCCAAGTGAAGTCAAAAGACTACACATAGTATGATTGCATTTATATGAAATATCCAGAAAAGACAAATCTATAGAAAAAGTAGATTATGTTTTCCCGGGGCTGGGGTGCAAATGGGGATTGACAATAGACAGGCATGAGGGTTCTTTTTGGAGTGATGAAATTATTTTAAATCTGTCAACACTCATTGAATTGTACACTAAGTTGGGTAGAATTTATGTATTTAAATTAAACTTCAATATGCCTCTTAAGAAAAGCAAAACAAAAAACTCAAGAGCCAGGCAGTCTTAGCTGAAAGCTTAGCTCAATCTCTTGTAAGTTGTATAACCTTACTCAACTTACTTTTAACCTCTCTGTGCTTTATTTTCCTTATCTGTAAAACAAGAATAGGGTTGTTATTTACTGTGATGGTGTGTGTGTGTGTGTATAAAACACACATATGTAAACATCTACATAAATATCTTAGAGTGCTTGACACATAATAAGCACTATGTGTTTGTGCTCATCATAATCATCAATATTATTGTAATACTTTGTAATTGACTGAGAGGGAAAAAAGTGGCTAATTAAAATGCCTGCTATAATCCAGCCAGAACTTTAACCCAGACTGAATCTGCTCCTGCTCCTGCCTGTAACTCATCCTAACCCGATACTTTGGTGGTCAAGAATGACATAAAAACAAATTTGGAAGCACAGAGTTTGTCTTCAGTTCTTCCCTTTACCATCATTTGTGCTTGTATGTTTTAATGTTTAGCCTTCATAAGGTGTCGTTTTCTTCATATGTAAAACTGAAGTGATTGAATTACATGACCTGTAAATTTTAGCTATAACCTTTGTTTCATTGTTATTAATTTTTTTGAAAATTTGAAACCTCTCATAAACTCTAAGACAACTTCAAAATTGTTTGTCTTTTCCTCTTTTTATAAAAGGCATAATAGAGAAATAACCAGCTAGTCTTTATTATTATAAAACTAGCACCATAATGTGTAGTATCTTACATTTACATAATATTTACAGTTGTGAAAGCACTTAAACATTATGTCAGTTATTCAACTAGAAGTTATTATTTCCATTTACAAAAAACTATTAAATATGTGAGGTACAGAGAGCTTGAAATGACTTGTTAACATTAGGTAAATAGAAAGTAGGCTAATAGTATTGTATTTCTACTATTATTAGATTTTTATGTGGGTCAAAATAAGTAATTCTTTTATGAAATGAAAGCACAAGCAGAATGTCTGTGCAAGATACTCTATGGATGAAAACATGAATCCCTACTTCATAATTTCTCAACCTTGTGCATAGATAAGTAAATAGCTTGTTTCAGTAAACAGGAAAATTTCTGTTTGAGTTACTTTTTTCTCTACTGGGCATCAAGCTAGAAGACTGTTAGGTTAAAAGCAAAATTTAATAACTGCCTAGTGTCTAACATGCAAACCGTTTCTAAAATGTATTATGTAAAGATTTAATATGCTCCTGTTCTTGTCAGATAACTGAGCCCTTTTGGAATCATAAATCCAAAATATATTTTAACCAGAGTAATGTTTGAAGAGATTATAAGCATTTGAGAATTCAGGTTTACAGTGAGTAGTCCAAGATGATCCTGTCTTTGTTTGAATCATCTCTCGAATTATGAATACTTTGCTTGCTTGTGAATTGCTGGATAGGTAAAATCAAACAAAAGTCAGCTCTAAATGGCAATAGGTAATATGAAAAAAAGAGAAAACTGTAATATGCTAAAAGATGACCCCTTATTTTATAGACAAGTTGTTTATTACTTAGAAATTCAGATTAAGAGAAGACTTTCTAAAGTGACAAGCCATGAGTTAAAATAATTTCTAGTCATGGCTGGGCATAGCGGCCTGTAATTTCAGCACTTTGGGAAGCCAAGGTGGGGTGGACCACTTGAGGTCAGGATTTCGAGACCAGCCTGCTCAACATAACAAAAACCCCATCTCTACTAAAAATGCAAAAAACTAGTTGGGCGTGGTGGTGCACATCTGTAATCTCAGCTTCTTGGGAGGCTGAGTCAGGAAAATCGCTTGAACCCAGGAGGCAGAGATTACAGTGAACCAGGATTGTGCCACAGCACTTCAGCTTGGGTGACAGAGTGAGACACTGTCTCAAAAAGAAAAAAAATTGTATATATAATATTATAGTCTAGGCAGCTGTCATTTGTTTTTATATATGTGGTTAAATTAAGACTGCAATAAAAGATACCATGATGGATAGGAGACTGAGCACCTTAACCTCCAGGTAGAATAATACCTGTAGAGACCCTGCGTAAAGCTGATTAATTTTAGAGAGCCTTAAAAAAATGTCAGTTTCAAATGTTTCTTTGACTAGAGATTAGTAACTGCCCCCTTCTTTTTGACCTAAATGTTCTTTTTGAGTTCAGAACTTCCTGGAACTAATTAAATGTTGTATTATCTGGTACATTGCTCAGCTTACACAGATGCATGGCCCTTGGCAATCCGCAAACTCATCTTAATTTTAAAATGACTTATGGCTTTGGAACTTCTAGAATTTTTGAAGAGTTTTCACCAGGCTTACGACGTTGTCAAAATATATCTCACCTCTATAACATGACATCTTATTCATAGTTTTAAAAAATGTAATTGAGTACATTCAGTTTATTTTAGGCTTAGAAATTTTAGGCATAGAAATCTAGACATGGTTATTTGTATTATTCTTATAAATATCTTTAAGATTTTTATATAAATCTTTCAATTGTCAAAATTCCTTTTCTTTTAATTTTTCATTCCATTTTTAATTTCTGTAGTACATTTCACTAGTCTGATAAAAAGTTAAATTCTTTTAAAAATAAACATTTTACTCTTCCCATTTATTGTGAAATTGTGTATTTTTATGTGATTTTGACAGTCAATTTCAGTTATGTGACTTCACAGTTATAGAAGGTTACTATGGTAGTTAACTGGCAATGACAGTTTCAGCTGCTTTGGTAACAAATCCCAGCATTTAGAGTCTGGATACTTGCCTGGCATTTGTTTCTTTTACTCCTGATACATGTGGAAAGGATAAATTGTGCCAGAAAAGGATTAAGGAATGTGACTCCTGGCTCATACTCAGTGAAAGAGAGCCCTCAAAGTCTGAACTGGTGCCTTTCCTAACATAGTTTAACCCATTACCAATTATATAACAATATTCATTCACAGTAATCAGTTTTGAGGTCGATTGAAAGAACAATATAGTAATTCTCAAATTAATATTTCATTAAAAAATTTAAGATATAGCAAGTCACAGAATTAATTTTTTAATGTTGCAAACAAATTACTAAGGAAAACCTAATTCTGTGGAGTTGATTATTTTGTGTTGTTTGAAGATGATGGTAGAATATTCCTTTAAAACAACTTTGATCTGAACCTAAATGCGTGCGATTATAAATTAGTGCACAGTGTGTTTCAATTTGGGAGAATGAGTAATTTTTTTCTTTTTATGTTAACTGATGTTGTAACATCTAAACCTAGGCATTCTCATTTTTATTTTGTAATTTAAGAGTATTACATTAATGAAAGTCAAAATATTATGCGCTTGGTTGTCATTTTACATCATACATAACACGTTTGATATAATGTAAAGGATTTTCAAAACAGCATTAAGAAAGATGGCTTCTTTAAATTGATATTTCTTTCTGACCCCAGTGACACCTTGGATTACTTTAGTGTTTCATTTGCTACGTAATATTTCAAAGCAGATACAGATGGAATAGTTAAAACCAGTCATTTCTCCAGATACTAAAATCACTAATATCCTTGTAAATTGGAGTTACTTTATTTAATTTACATGTGAGATAAGTTGGTAACCTATTGGTATTCCACACATGTGGTACTGACCTTTTTTCCTGTTGATTTTTAGGTAGACCTTCTTAGTAGGCTACTCTTTTTTCAGTAGGCATCTCTTCTAGTAGTGTATATTCTTTCCCAGAGGTAGAGCTAAATGATAAAGACATTAACCCAGAAGAATAATGTGAGGAATGAAATAAAAATATAACTATTTCAGTTAATAGGATTGCTCCTGTAAAGAAAAAGTATAAACTATTACTGTGTCACCACTTCGATCAGTGGTTTTAAAAAGTGCCAAGGTATTTTTTTCTATCAATGAGGAAATATTGATATGTTGTAATAAACATTAAGTTTTCATGGTACATTTGAGCCACAGATGCATTATGTATGCCCAAGTAGTATTACTCATATGCTTTTTATGTTCTGAGCTTCTCATGGCATTTATATCTATGAGTAAGTACCTCCAGCAAAGAGGCAGGTGGCATGGTAAGCAGGACAAAGCATATTCTGAACCACTCTTGCTGTTAGATTCTGTTTTTTAAATGACTTTATGGTATTTGAAGTTCCTTAACAATTGAAAAGAGTGTAGGAGTTATGAATATATATATGTATCCTTCCAAATGAATGAACATTTCTTTAAAGGTACTGTGAGTTTCACTGTTGGCTTTGTAGGTGATCATTTTTATGTTTTCATCACTATACATGGAAGAGTCTTAAAATTCCAAAACATGAACAAAGTTTAATGTAATATTTTAAATAATAAGAAAATTTACTTTATTATTGGCAGTCTACTTATATTTGGTGCAAATGTTAGAGGTATGAGCCACACTAGTATAACTGTGGCGAATTCAACTGAAATAAAAACCAAATTTTACATAAAATGACTTGTTTTTACAAATAGGTTTTTACCAATAACCTATCCAATATGTATGAATCTAACAGGGCTTATCAGTATGAAGTTTTCATTTTATCAGAATTGTAAGGAAAACCATAATTTCATTAAAACAGTTCAGAGCCCATACTGTTTTTCCAAGATTAAAATAGCTGAAAAATCATTTGAATCAAAGTTTTTAAAAAAATTTGTTGAATTCATGCTGAAAGTTGAAAGTTAATATTCTGTTTGATTTTTTCCTACTTGCACTGATATACCATATATATTCAGATTCTATTATGTAGAAACCAAATAAAAGCCACGATCTTGTCAGCATTAGCCAAAGATATGGTAATGCTACTCTTACTTTTATTTGTTAATTTTATCTCTTTCTAATTATAAGTTAGCCTCTGTTTTCACAAATGATGAGGATGCAAAATATTGGGATTCTTCTCAAGTTTGTGGAAGCAATGAACCTTATGCATTAATATTAAAGAAGGTAAATCAGCTGGGCTTGGTGGCTCATCCTGTAATCTTAGCACTTTGGGAGTCCAAGGAGGTTAGAGTACTTGAGCCCAGGGGTTCACAAATTCATTTTGAAGGATTTCGCATTATATTAAGCATTGTATAGCATTTTGTCAGTGAAATGTGAAAATAATATTAGAAACTGTCATAACAAGGTTTAGTAAATGTGGAAGTTTTTAATTCTTTATTTGCTTTAATTTGTCGTTTTTTGTAAAACTAGATAGATTGTCATTGGTACCTGTTTGTAGGTGTGCATTTCATTTCCAAAAAGAATTATGATTCAATACCTGACAAAACTGTGCCTGAGATTGAGAGTCTAATAAATGTACCTACAAAATGTAACCTTTGCTTGAAAGAGTAAATTTGCCTAAATTTTTGGGAGTCAAATTTGAGAAAACATTATCACATTTGATCATATCCATATTCAAAATTAAAGATTTTATACAACAAAGTGAAAGTGATTAAAGAAGTGACTTTCCATAGTGTCTTTAACTTTTTATTGTAAGAGATTACATATATTAAATATTTTCAGATTAGAATCTGTTTCTTTAAGACCTTTTTCTTCTTCTATGTTTGTCTGTTGTAGTATGAGGAGTCTTTACCAGATCATTGATAAAGACTTCAAAATGAATTTATCTCCTAAGATGATATTTGCTACCAGCAAGTGGTTGAATCTCTGTATTTTCTATCTTGGCTGCTATAAATTAAGACATAAACCCTTCTTATAATTAACACCTATCATGATTTCATGCCATTTGTTGAATAGGATAAAAGTCTCAAATATCTATTGTTTTACAGTTTTTTAAATCTTTTAAAGTGCTTTTTTAAAAAGATTTTGTATATAGGTAATTACATAGCACAAAATTTATTAGTGTTATATCATTGAAATTATTTGCTTTTAAGAATCAAATTTATACTTCTAAAATCTTTTAAAGTGGAATTTCTAAACTAATGAGGCTATAATTTGATGGAGCTTCATTATTTCAAAAATAGTTGAAACCAGTCAGTTCTGATAAAAATAAACCCAGGAGGTGCCATGATTAATTTACTTTTTATTGGAAACAAATGAGTCACCCTGTATTTAAGTGACTGAAACTTAGAAATACATCTGTTTTTCTTTAAGACTTTCTGTTCTTTATAAACCTGTTGTTATGAGATTTGGCTTAATTATACTCTTTGTTAAATACTTACTGAGCACCAGCTTTGTTCCATACAAAATGCAGTGGTAAAAAATATATCAGTGATCTCTTTTCTCAAAGAAGTCACAGTATAGTGAGAAAAACATATGTTTAATAATAATCACAAATTTATTTCAAATTTTGCTATTAAAAAAAGTGATCAGAGAGATGGTAGCAGGTAGAACCTAGTTTGTTTTAGGGGCCATAGGGAACATCATCTGGAGGTGACATTTGTGTTAAGATCTGAAAGATAAAAATAACCTTTACAAAGAGCTAGAGAAATGCTCAGGGAATCGCAAATGCAAAAGCCTGAGGTGGGACAAGGCTTTTGTGTTTGGGGAGCAGAAGGGTAGAGTGACTGTGGCTCAGTGAGCCTTGGAGAGACTTCCATAAGATTGGAAAGGTAGGACCTTACAAGTCGGGGTAAGCACTTGAATTTTATTTGCTGTGTAGTCAATTGTGTGTTAGGGAGTGGAGTGATTGGATTTTCTGGGGTGTGGTGTTTTTTGTTTTGTATTATTTTGTTTTGTTTTTTAATTTTCAGAGATTACATAAGGGACACAAAAACCATCTTTCTGTCATTAACCCCTTTCTGCTTAGTTTCTCTTCTTGGAGACAGCTCCTCTTACTTTTTGTAGGATTTTATTGTTGTTATTTTTGTTTAATTTTGTTTTTATCCTTCCAGTGCTTTTATATGCAAATGGAGACATATATGCATATACATCTTTTCATCACGCAAATGATAGCTTATCTTATAGATTGTTCTGCCCTCTTTATTTTTTTATTTGATAAAATATCTTGGAGTCATTTACATCAGTATATGTAGATTTAATTCTTTTAACAGTTGGGTAGTATCTGTTTATGCCTCCTTGATAATTATGTTTTCTAATCATTTGCTACTATATAGTAATACAGAGTGATTAAGTCAAAATTTTGTACATCTATATTTTCTTTCTTGTAGATATATATTTTGGGTTAAATTCTACTTTCTTGAATATCTAAATAGATACTGTCTAGGAAAAATTCATGAACATTCCCAAAAATTTATACTTCTAGATTCATAGTTGAGGCAGCATTCAATTTGAACTCAAGAGATTTCTAGAAAAGATAGTGGCACCTAGTGGAGCTGTGCTTCCAGAAGACTTTATAATATTTTATATAAAAGCAGGTATTTGGCAGGGTTAGGTGGCTCATGCCTGTAATCCCAGCACTTTGGGAGGTGGAGGTGGGTGGATTACAAGGTCAGGAGTTCAAGACCAGCCTGACCAACGTGGTGAAACCCTGCCTCTAATAAAAATACAAAAATTAGCTGAGTGTGGTGGCGTGTGCCTGTAATCCCAGCTACTTGGGAGGCTCAAGCAGGAGAATTGCTTGAACCCGGGAGGCAGAGGTTGCAGTGAGCTAAGATCGTGCCACTGCACACCAGCCTGGGTGACAGAGCGAGACTCCATCTCAAAAAAATAAAAAAGCAGGTATGTATAGTTGATGAGTTTACAAATAGTCAAGCAAACCCCATATCTAGTCATGATCATAGAAGAAATTTTACTCTTTATGAATAAGAAGATCAGAAAGTATTTTTTCTGATACTTCTATATAATTTCGCTTCTGACCAAATTTATTGTATTCCAGAGTACTTGATTATGGAGTCAGAATTTCTTTAGAGAACTGAGATATCCCAGTGTGAAACATACCTGCTCTCAAAGTATTTAAGTCCACTCAGTCATCATTTGTGATGCTCTGTTATTACCCACTTTAACACTTATAAAAAGAAATGCTCAGTGGAATGCAAAATGCACTGTAATTTCTTATTTAAATGCTGTTATACTTGGAAGTGACTTTTGCCAGTCTAAACATGACCACTGTGACTTTGGAACCATATGTGGTTTTAAATTCTTGCTCTACTACCATCTTTGTGACTTTAAGCATGCTACTTGATCTCTAAGCCTCAACATTTTTACTTATAAAATGGGGAAGAGGCTGGGCACAGTGGCTTACACCTGAAATCTCAGCACTTTGGGAGGCCGAGGTGGGCAGATCACCTGAGGTTGGGAGTTCGAGACCAACCTCTACTAAAAATACAAAAGTGGCCAGGCATGGTGACACATGGCTTTAATCCCAGCTACTTGGGAGGCTGAAGCAGAAGAATCACTTGAAAACGGGAGGCGGAGGTTGCAGTGAGCCAAGATCATGCCATGCCATTGCACTTCAGCCTGGGCAACAAGAGCAAAACTTTATATATATTAAAAAAAAAAACCCCACCACACATGGGGAAAGAATATAATGCTCAAAGGGTTATATAATGTATAACCTGAAATAATGTATGTAAAGAATGTGACTCAGTTCTTAACTCATTCTAAGTTCTTAGTAAATATTACCTGCTGGTAAATTAATGTGACCTGAGAAGTAACGTTATGTATAGATTGGATTTTCAGTTCAATTAGGTATTATATTCTTGTAGTGCCTAAATATTTCAGAATAATTGCTATCCAACCTTTTGAAAACTCAGTATTTTCAGAGCAGTACTAGTCACCCATTTTGGCTCAGACTTTTTAGTCCAAATGTTAACTAACTAATTAAAAAATGAGTCTGAGACCTTCATTTCTTTCTCTTCCTACTAGACTATTACCAAACAAATTTTAATTTCAGAGAAAGAATGCTATTAATGTGTAGATCAATAAACCTTTTCATGATATTTGCAAATATTAAATCTTTAGATTCTAGGGGAAAAAATTATACAAACACAATACAATTATAAATAGCAGCTTTCAATAGACCAAACGTTTTATAAAAGTCAGCCGTAAGTATAAATAGGAATGTGTTTCTGAGGTGAAATATAAAAAATAGTTATTTGTAATAGGAAAGAGTTTGGAAGGCTGTTCGGCTAAGCAAAATCAGTGTCAAAGATAGAGACAGACAAAGTTAGATGACAAGTGGATAGTTAATAGGTGGCTTAGAGGACAAGGGATCTTTAGAGAGTTTAAAAACTTTCAGAGATGGATAGGAATGAATAGAAGAACAATTTCTGAAATGTGCTGAGACACATAGGAAACCAGAGTATGTAAGACAGGGTTAAATGATGAAATAAGTTGGCTGCGTGTCTTCACCCCCTGAGTATACTGAAGATAGTATATGAAGAGGTTAATTTTAATAGTTGCGGTGGGAAATGATTGTGGTATGAAGAGTAGCTTTTGAGTCCAAATTAGGATAGGTTCTGTTCCTATTCCAGAGAAAATGACAAGGTTGTTCCAAAAGAAGAAAAGGTGTTGATGTCAAAGACTATTCAAAATGCCCTTCTGTTTCCAGTACAGCACTGAGGTACCTGTGTTATTTACTCTAGGAAGATGAGCTGTAGGAACTTTTTTTTCCTGTTTGAACTCTAAGTGGCTAAGGAAATAAAAACTTTAAATGTAATGGATGATGACTAAAATATTTGGTCTGTTTTACTTCATTTGTTATACATTTGTAATTTTTAGTGTTAATGGACAGTAAAGTTGTTTTATATAATCTACAGCCACGTATAAATTTAGACTATTGAACAATACTAAGAGTGTGCTTTTGTAACTTTTTGCAGTAGCTGATCTTAAATGTTGGGATTTGCGTATTCTCCCTGTTGAATGTAAATTAAACTCAATGGCAGTCCATTTATGTGCTTGTTTGGGGGGAGCAATTATTACCTGATAACCTTTTTAATAATAAATGTTGATTTTTTTCATCTCCCCAAACATTTATCTCAGCAAGATCCAGAAATAGCTTTTAAATAAAGCTGGGAAAAGATTATTGAAAACATTAAGAGAAAAGGAGATAAAAACCTTTTATTTGGTCATATAAATGAAAGAACATAAGACATGCCACATGCTTTTAGATGTAAGGTCTATCCAGTTCAGTATAATATGTTGGAAAATGATACCCTTACAGACTGATTTGACGGAATAGTATATTTTGAAAGTGAATATTTTAAACGTCACCATGTTTGGTGATGAGTATGCATACCCCTTTTCCTTAGAAGATATTTAACTTTGGAAATATTAATAGAAGAAAAACCTATGAAATTTAGGTGTTCCCTGTGATGAGCAACATAATAACAGTAGTTCCATAATAATATAACACTTATTGTATGCCATTTTACTGATGGAAAATATGCATTGAGAGGTTAAGTGAATTACAAGGTGGACCTGTTGTTAAATTGTAGAAAAAGAATTTGGCTCTTGGCTCTAGTCAATATGATTTAGACTCAGTACTTGGGAAAAGAAAGTAGAGAAGAAAATAAGTCTGTTAAAAATAAGTCACAGTATAGATAAGGCTTTTCTGTATTATTTAGAAAAAAGGACAAATTTAGAAATGTGAATAACATAATTCAAAAACATTTCAGGATTATTTGCAATGGAATAGAGAAAATTTGATTATAATTAATTTATATAATAATTATATATAATTATAATAATTATTAATGCAGTTGTTTTGTAATACAAACATGATTATTTCGTGTATCTTTCGCTGAAAATAGAATTTTAAAAAATACACATTATCATTTATCCATCTTTTGACCAACAGGTACGTATCAAGTACCTATTCTATGGCAGCTTTGCTGTGGATAATATACCATGAATTCTATATTGTATTTTCTATAAGTGTAAATGTTCCAAATTTGTGTATGTCTATATTCTATTGATGAGAATATCAGTAAAAACATTTCTTAAGCCAAACATTACACTTTAATTAAAATTCACTGGTTTTTCTGTAATGACCTCTTTCTGTTCCAGGTTACAACAGAAGGCATTATGTTGTATTTATTTAGTTGTCCTACGTCTTCGTCTCCTCTAGTCTATGAGAGTTTCTCAGTCTGTCCTTGTTTTTCATCATCTTGACAGTCTTGAAGAATATTGGCTAGATGTCCATTAAAATGTTTTGCCAACAAGGGTTTGTCTGATTTTTTTCTCCCTATAAGTAGACTGAACTTACAGGTTTTTGAAAAATACCACACAGGCAAAATGCCCTTCTCATTACATCATATCAGGGGGTATATCATATCCACATGACATCAGTGGTGATAGAAACCTACATCACTTGAGTAAACCATTTTATAGTGACAAATAAATGCCTTGTAATTTTATTTCTACATGTATCATCTTTTTCATGTACTGTTCCTATTGTGTAGTAGTTGAAAATATACAAAGATCCTAGAATCAGACAATTCCTTTTAAGATATAGTGTTCCCACAAATCAGTCTATAACAACATACGGTCTTATAAAAGCTAACAAAATTTTGGGTTTTTTTCCTTGTTCCAATTCAAAAACGTGGTATATAGGAAGAGAACACAGGGAACTCTTATTTTTCATTGGTAATGCAAAATAATTTTAGAAAACATACATATGTGCAGAACATCATATGTCCAGAAATTTTTAACTAACATTTTTATTAAGCAGAAAATTATCTAATGAGTAGGAAAGCTGGAAAAAAAGCCATTAACTGTGACAAGTTTTACATAGCTATGTTTATATAGTTCTACCCTCGTGAGGGAATTTTTGTTCCTGAATATTTGCTAGTGATATGGCATTTTTTGACCATGGTCTCAGTGGATATCTAATTTTTGAGTGTGAGTTATATTATGAACCTAATTCTTCATACAGAGATATAAATCAGATATTTTAGGTTCACGTTTTTATCATATGAATAAGACCATGATTGTATATACATTGTACTGTTTGATATAAATAATTTAGATGTAACTAATTAGATCTTTTAAGAAAATTGTTTATCCTTATGGCATTTCTGCTTTCAAGCAGGCTTGATTTTTACTTTGCTACCTGAGTGCAATTAGAAACATAACACACAAAAAAACCTCTTTTTATTTTGTGCTAGTGAATGAAAACTAAATCGTGTGAGTTGGCATGTATTTCAAAAGATAGTCTATCTAACGTATTAGGTTGGTACAGAAGTAATCGTGGTTGTTGCCATTAAAAATAATGATAAAAACTTCTAATGGCAACAACTGCAATTTCTTCTGTACCAACCTAATATTTTTCAGAGTAATTAATCCCTCTGGATTTGTTCCCAGGACTTTGAACACTCAGATTTTGTGATTTTTTTGTTATTGTTACAACAAAAAATAAATGAAATCATACGCCTTTAACAAGTGATCCCAGAAAAAGCAGTAGGCCAGGGATGTGGTGTTTCCCTTTAATTCAGTTTTTTAGTGATAGTGAGTTAAAGCTATGTTTCTCTTTCCACATCCAGCTATCAGGATGTGGAAATACAATGTGAAAATGAAATCTGCTAGATGATAAGTGGTAGCTAGGACCGAAGTATCAAAATATCACAAACTGTGTGGTTTAAAACAACAGAAATTTATCGTCTCAAAATTCTGGAGGCTAGAAAGTTGAAAATCAAGGTCATACTGGAAAGTTCAAAATCAAAGTTCAAAATCAGGGCCATGCTGCCTCCAAAACTCTGGGGAATAATTTATTCCTACCTCTTCCTAGCTTCTTGCAATTCCCAGCAATCCTTGATGTTTCTTAATTTGCAAGCATACCATTCAATTTCTGTCTTAATAGTCACATAGCCTTCTTCCCTCTGTGTGTCTTTGTGTCTCTATATTCAAATCTCTTTTGTTTGTTTTATGAATATAGTAGTCATTGGGTTAAGGGCCCACCCTGATCTAGTATGATCACATAATAGGTAATTACATATGCAAAAATCTTATTCCCAAATAGTGTAATATTCTGAAGTCCCAGGTAGACATGAATTTTGGGGGCAGAATATTCAACCTAGGATACACTGTTGTTTTAATTAATAGACCTATGTATTTTACTGGGTTATGTTATATTGGAAGATAGTTACAAAACAATAGTTTATGTTCTACTAAATCCATGATATATCTGATTATTTGAGATACTTTAGGAGCTACGCTATCCAAGCTCAGCTTTCACCAAGACTCAGACACCTTGAATTTGGCCAATGGTCAGAGCATTGATGACCATCTCCATCCTCATGGCTCATGCCATGTAGTCTTTCATAATTTATTTAACGATAATATGAGCTCTGAGGCTGGTGTGAGGCTGTGAATCCTTTATGCAGTAATTGATCCTAGCTAAGGGGCCAGTATCTATACCTTAGCATATCTTTGTTTTGTGTTGTTTATATCTTACCATTATGTAAATATTTAATGGGGAAAACAATGTATAGTAAAGAGTTTGTGAATTTAAGGAATTTGTGAACTTTAGCACCTAGCCTTTATGAATGTAATACTTTCATATCCAAATAATGATTATACTTGTCCCTTTGTAAATCAGTCCCCCTTCTCCTTCCACATATACCAAAATTCATGCATACTCAGGTCCTGCAGTGGGCCCTGCAGAACTCACTTATATGAAAAGTCGGCCTTTGAAAAAAATCCACATATAAGTGGACCTGCCAGTTCAAACCCAAGTTGCTCAAGGGTCAACTATATTATGCTACACTTAGGAAGGAAAAGTCACATATTGTTAAACTCTTAATAATAAAAAAATTATTAATTTGTGTTTACTTGGATAAAGTTTTAATATCAAGTAAAAGAATCATTGCTTAAACATTTTACACTTTTCATTTTACATTTTATACACACTTATTCTGTCTTACTCAAAACTGTATTTGAAACTTGAGGTTGGCTAAAATGCAAAGAAAATAAAAAATTGTAGTGAAGGAAAAATAAAAAGCTAGCAGGGCAAAATGATACCTAGAGAGTATGTTGTGTGCAAAACACTGTTTTAAGCACTTAACGTGGAACTTCTTTGACATCACCATAGTTCTTTAAAATACTGTTATCCTCAGTTTACAGATGAGGAAACTGAAGCAAAGTGAGACTAATTAGCTGTCCAAGATTCTACACTTTTCAGTTGCCACTTGTCAGAATTCACATCAAGCCAGAATCCAGTGCCAGTTCTCTGAATCACAACCCTATAGTGAAACCTGAATAGAGTTGTTGTATTGAAATACACGTTATAATATCATGCAGGATTGCTAGAGTTGGGTCTCAAATTAATTTCTAAAATACTTAGAAGTGAATCAAAGATGGAAACTCAATAAACTCTACCACATTTTTAGTGACTACAAAATTTAATTTTAATTTTCCTTGGACCCATAGCTGTACTTGGCACTAAAGCCTGGAATTCCATGTACTTGGGAGTTCTACTCTGCAGTACAGTAAACTCAGTAATGAGTTTTACAGCCATCTCTTGGAGCACATCTCAAAGTAAAGAGGGTGGTCAGGAAACCTGATTTCATAAAAGCATCAAAGTACCATTTAGAATCTTAATAGAAATGAAAGAGTTGCATAGGTATCTTTTGGAACCAAGGCTTTGCTCACTTTTGTGGAAGCAGAGTTTGGGTCATATTCCTTGGCATGAATCATTTTTCAGATACAATATGTTGTGCAGTAAGTGGTGTGAAAACGTGAGTAAATGTTAGTTTGCTGTGTTAGATATTCACTAATATTAACATACAACGACTAAAAAACAAATGATTCTTTGGAAATATAAACAATACTAATGATTTGGTAACTTGGTAATAGTATTCTATATGTCAATATGGAATACATCAAACTGAAGTTATATATATCTAAACTAGGTATTGCTAATTTAATAAAATCAGTTTTTAAGCGTCGAAATTCTGTGTGTATATATATGATTAGCTTTCTAACTTTTCCTGTGTCTCCTCTGTACACTTCGCCTTGCAGATCCTTCCGTCTTTCTCTCATCTCTTGTTTACTCTCATCTCTCTTTCTTGTTCTTTCTTAAGGAGTAATTTCAAAGATTCTGACTAGTTAAGACTTAGAAAAAAAATAATGTAAAAAATGTGGTTATTCCATTAATACCATTGCATGCCACTTTTCTATTTTTATCTAAGCATGGTATGTTAATTACATCTAGTTGTAAAACTGATCTTTAAATCAATACCAAATATATGAAAGCATATAACTTCTGAATATTATTTTCTAGATTGTTTCTTGGCTAAAAATACCTTTGGAATGACTTTTGCTGAGCGTTTTTAATATGTACCTGTCTACCACTTTAAAACATACCCAAATTAATCATGGTTAGAAGCTAATCATAGAGATTGCTATAAATATATTTTGTCATAAGGAGTATTTTCTTTTTCAATTTGAAATGTTGTTTCGTCTAAAAAATAATTATCTGGGATTCTCCACATAGGAGTGGTATGTATATCCATAATCATAATAAAGTATATAAATACTATTATTTTTGTAATGTATCTTCAGAAAAGAAAAATGAAAAAATCAATTAGAAGCAATTTCAGAGGAACACATACTCTTTAACATTATCTCTCAGTTTTTGTCATTATATGTTTTTCCAGTTGGAACTTTATAACACCCGCCTACATTTTTACATTAATTATGTGTAACTTTTTTATGGCTATTCTTTGTAAGAATTTGTATCATCACAAAAGCCAAATTATATATTAGGAGAAAGATAGACAAGGAAAGGGCAGAGAGCAGAGCTCAAAACAAGAAATCAGTAAAATTTTAGAAACAAGACTTTCAAAGTTATCTTCTATCATGTAACAAAACAGTGACAGAAACTATTATGTAGCAACATTACTAATGTTAGACTAAAAGAAAACTTTCTCAGTACACTTTCATTGAAGTACATTTTACCCTGTTATTATTTTCTTTTAGTGGTAATTCTGAATGACTGCCTTGCCCACTTGATCATTAGTGAATTCATGTACTTTTTATAGCATTCTGCTGTATTGGTTTTTTTGTTTGTTTTTTGTTTTTTTGAGACAGGGTCTTGCTCTATCGCCCAGGCCTGGAGTGCGAGTGCAGTGGTGTAATCATGGCTCACTACAACCTCCACCTCCCTGGCTCAAGTGATCCTCCATTCCTCCCCCACTCAGCCTCTTAGGTAGCTGTGACTACAGGTGCATGCCACCACACCTGCCTACCTTTTGTATTTTTTATAGAGATGGGATTTCAGTATGTTGCCCAAGCTGGTCTCGAATTCCTGGGCTCATGTGATACACCTGCCTTGGCTTCCCAAAGTGTTGGGATAACAGATGTGAGCCACTGCACCTGGCCCATAAGGTTGTTTTCAAACTGGAAGTCTGGGTTAAGTTCCCCATAATAGCAATAATAACATATAGTAGCAACAGTAACAGCAGATATATCTTGAGTTTTTAGCTTTCTATATTTCAGACACTGTGCTAATCACTTTTGAATCTACACTACAGCCGTGTGAGGCGGCTATTATGCCATCGTAATGGATGATGATAAGCCTGAGGCCCTATGGCCAGAGCCAGTACACTGAGCTAAGTTATTTATCACAGAGAGCCTCTGAATTGGACAGGCCAATCTTCTTCACATTTCTTACACTTGTCTGCCTTTCATATACTGTCATAAATGTCAGCTACCTCATCTGCCTTTTATATACTGTCTTTAATATCAGCTATATTATTAAAAGTAATAATGAAACTGCATAGAACCAAATTCTAACAATAGAGCTAAAATGAAAAATGATGAGGCATTGTGGGGCAAAAATGTTTGTGAATCACTCTTTCAGAGAGTGAAGAATCATCAAGAGCTGTTTTAAGGGAAATCCTATTTAGAGCACATGAGCAACTGAAAGAGGAATATGACTTTGATTGGGTCTGTTTACTGACTCTCGCTCTTTCACGTCATCCACGCAATGAGAAGAAGTTGATAAACTGCTTTAGAATAGACAACTGTTGTAAAAACTAGTTATACATTTAGTAAATATTGACCAGGTTACTCAAAATGAATGTTTCTTTAGATTTTTATACCAATCTTGATTTTCCCTTACTAGATGAATGAACTGCTAAATCAAGTCTAGTCTGGCCAATTAACTAAGAAGGCTTTAAAAAATACCTTAACTTAAAATAATTATTAATAAATATCAATAATTTCTACATTCCAAATAATCTTTTAAAATAATATACATATCTTATTAATGGGAATTCCTTTTCAAAATGAAGACTATGGAATTTAGCTTTTTAAATTTATTCTTCCCAGTTACCATTCATTTTAAGGCATTATATCAATTTGTTATGGTCCATTTGCATTGCAGGGTCTTTGTAAACTCTCTGTCATAAACCTAACAAAAGTAGATCATTTACTCTAGGCCATCCATCTGGGTAATACTTCTGGTTTCCTGCCCTTTTCCTGATAGCCCACAACCCCATTTTTATTCCTTACCTTCCTTCCTCTTCTATGTAGTTTTATTGTGTTGCCTTTAATATACTTATCTGACTTCCCTTTTCTCATAGCTAGTAACCACTACGTATGTCACTTGTCTCACTAATAACAGCCAACCATATTAAGGAAAAATGAAAAAGAACTGCATATCACACAGTTAATATTGTTCCTGGTGTTTAAAACTGTTTTCAAATTTGACAAAGGAGCTTTATAAAGAACTTTCAAACCCATCTGATTAGATTTTGTAATCATAAGTAATCTGATTTGTTTCATCCTATATAATACTTAAGTATTATTATAATTTCCACTTTACACAGGAGGAAATTGTGGATCAAAAGATTATTTAGTGTAAGTCTGCAGATCAGAAAAGTTTTTGAAATAAACTAATATCAAGCAGTACTAGTGTCAGCAATCACCAGTATCCCTTGGACTTGTAGAAGTCCAAGCCTGGGCCCAAGAAGTATCCAGGAGTGCTTCAGAATGGTTCAGCAACATCTGTGTGAAGAACACCTACAGTATAAGAATACAAAAGGAGCAAAATTAAAGTCATACATGCCACTAGTTACATCCCTCTATACTCCCTTTATACAGCAGTTAAAGGCTCAAGGATATGTCCATGGAATCTGCAAACTATCACAGCAGTGGTAATCTTAAAAATAATGCTGTGGAGAGGTAGTTTATTAGTTTGTTACTAGCCAGAAATATTTTGTTTTGCCTTCTCCACTGACAAGATGATTAAAATCTGCATGACTAATTTAATATTGCATTATTTATGTAGCTCCATCTGTGGATGTTTTCTCTACGTCTGTCTGAAAATTAGTGGACATTCCAGTTTCTTTTTCTTTCTTGGTCGACCTGGATAGATCTGGAGAATTGAGCCAACTGTGCTAGTGTTCTTTTTTTTCTCTTGAGTTTACCTCAAGAAAGAGGAATATGCCTTTGATTGTTTACAGACTCCTTCTTTCACATCATCCACTCAATGAGAAGTTGATAAACTGCTTTAGAATAGGCAACTGTTGTAAAAAGTAGTTATACATTTAGTAAATATTGACCAATTGCTCAAATGATGGGTGTAGTCACACATTAAGAATATAAAAGAGTGTATGTATACCCTGTGGGAGTTAGTATCTTGAAAAATTTGCCAACAGATGACATAGAGGGTCTCCATTATTTTCTCATATTTTGAATACTGTCAGAGTTGGTCCCCTTATGACTGAATAAGTCCATGAGAGAAGATATTAGTAATTGGATTTTAATATATAGCTACCAGGTAAATCTTTTTGCCAAAATTGTTACCTGATTTCTTGGATGGAAAGAAGAGAACATATGACATTGCATTCACTTTTATTTGTTCTCATGTATCTGCAGACCATATTTGAGATCCTCAGTCTTACCACTGCTGTATCCACACAGTTGAATATCAGATGGAATGAATTATGGAGGACGTTTAAAGATGAATTTGTGTAAATTCTTCCTGTTTATTTTTTTCTAGTGGTGATGTTCCAAGACTGAGACAAACAGATATTTACCAGACCTATTTTATCTTATTAGTTGTAAAGAAAAATCCTGTTAAAATCAACTTTATAAGATGTTGTTATTATGGAAGTGTCCTAACTACTGCTCCACATGGGGAGAAGGGGAGAGAGAAGAAACTGTCCATAAAGGTGGAGAGAAAACTTTCACAAGGGGTGATATTTATGCAGCGGGGGGTGGGGGAGGTAGGCACCTTCCTCTCTGTTGGAAAGTGGGAGATACTGGGAAGCAACTGAAGGCTGGTTTGACGTTGGTAACTCCAGATTGGTGCTCTGAAGTGTGGAATGAAACATTTATTCTTTATCATAAGTCCGACTGTCTTATGGTGCCATATTAGACCATATTTACTGAGTGAATGAATTGTAAAACATAGTAATTTCAGTTTCTTTCTCATTTTTTCCTGGCGTTAATAAAATATCTTGCCCCGTATGTACAGTTGGAAGTCTTACCAATATTGTTCTGTTTTAGAAAGAACACATATCAGTGTAGGTGCCAGAACCCCTGAGTAAAATTCTGGCTTGAGGGCTAAGAAAATGATACCCAACAAAGGTTATAGTTACCTTAAAGAAATCTGTTCCGCACAGAAAGTATCACGTTAGATTAGATTCTGCAGATTTGTAGACCTTTCCCTGTGTAAACTGCCCTGCGATGTGGCCTTCAGACACTATAGCTGAGCCAGTGGACAACCCCACAGTTCTCTCCTAATCCTGATCCCATTTCTAAACTTAATGCTACATGCTTTTGGAGCAGTTTCTGATAATTTATTACTTACAGAAAATTCACTATGCTCTACATTTAAGCTTATAGGCTTGATAGTTTAATAAAACTGCTATTTTTTTTTTTGTTAAATACATTTTCCCGTATTGCTAAATGAATAAAGTGTATCTAGAGTGAAAAAGAAAATCCCAATTATACATGGCGTTTTTCTGTCTGCTTGCTCATTAAACTTATATGCATGTCATAACATCAAAATAACACCCTGCAAGAAATAAACTATGATAATTTGAAAGGAATGCCTGTGTAATCTAAATTCTTTTGATGCTGTCTCTGGCATTTAACCTACCATTTTAATGAAAACAATTTTAATTACTTATGTGCACATAGTATTGTGCAAAGTGGCTTAATAGTTTGTACTTTCTGGGAATTGATGAAAGACCTGGGATGGAATACTCCATGTGAGTGAATGTGAAAAGGTCACATAGATAATAAATTAATTAAAAATTTATATAAAGCATTAATTAAATATTTACTGTTTTAAAAAATAAAGTTATTTGAGTTGTAAAGGAATAAACAATGCATTACCTATTTTGATTTTTGGGTTTTGGTGAAAGTCAACTTTTGTTGAATCAAGAAGGTAATTCTTACAAATTTTAAGTCTGAATAATGGGAGTGAGTTAGCTGGCAATCTGTAAGGCAGTATTTTCCCATTTTCGGGGTTTGAGATCTATAAAGTTCTTATGAGTCCAAAAGTAAATGGATCTGGACTTGGGCTAAAAACAGGGACAGGGACCGTAAAGTCTAAATGATAGGAGCAAGGAAGAAGATTGTGCATTGTATATACAGAATAAACAATGATAATGAGTAAAATGTTATTCTCAGATTGCTTGAATCATAGATCAGAGATTGATTATTAGATTGGATAGACAGTTGAGAATGGAGAAGGATTGCAGAGAAGTTCCAGCTTGTCAGCAGGTCACGTATGCACAGTTAACAGTGCCACAGTCTTGAGGTAAAGAGGGACAGTGCTGGGTGGTGAGGATGGAAGGCTGTTGCAAATAATAAAACATGATTTCATGCAAAGTGTTCAAAGTAGAGCATATGAAAACAGAGAATCCAGAGACGGTGGTTAAATAATCTCCATGGTCCCACTTCCCTATTGGGCTGAGCTTCCTGGTCTAGAATGGACTTTAGACAGCATTCTAACCTTATCTCTTTATGTAGTGAATGAAATCCAGAAAAATTGGGCAAGTTGTCCAAGCTCCTACAACTGATTACTTACAAAGTTGGAGTGAGAAAAGAAGACAGTCTGCAAGTTTATGTAGTAAAACTCTATAAAGTCAATCCTAAATGAGTAGAGAATGGGTCTTTTTCTTTTAAATAACTAGAATTTTATTGTCTGCCTGACTCTTACCTCTTTCCTGAAAGTACTTGTCCTAAGAAAAACATTTGAAACAAATTACTTTAATCTTATCTTTGTCCCTCACTTAGATGTGAGAAAATTAAGTGTAATTGGGAACCTCTTTCATTATTATCTGAAATCGGAGTATTATCTGTTTATGGCCAAACATTTTTCTGCTTCTAGAGGCCCATAGTTGTTTCTAGCACAGACTTAAATTCTAATAGAAAAACTCCAAATGAGGCATTAACATTTATTTCATACCCTGGATGACATCTAAGGAAAAAGATTTTCTCAGTATTATATTGAACTCGATTTAGCTTTTTCTCCTAAGCAGTTACTTAGGAGGAAACTTCAATAGTTGTCAGTGGTAGTACCTATTTAGCACAGAAATTTCAGCAACAGGAAAATATAAATAAACAGAAATGTAAGTCTTGGAACCTAGTTCTGTGGATGCTTAGTTCTCAAGAGATTTTTCTTTGTTTTGATTGAATACATCTCCTTTAAAATAAATACTCCTAAAGTATTTTTTACTTTATCCTAAAGCAATATTTATTACTTTATTACTTTATCCTCAAGCACTTTAAAATAAAGATACTTCTTTGTTTCCTCTCAGTGAGGGAAGGAAGAATGCTCCACTCTTACCTGCTCTCTGGATCCCTCTCCTACCCCTTCAGATCCATTGAAGGTTTCTGAACCATATAACACATGACTTGTGTGTCTGTGTAACCATTATTTCACTATATCTTATTATAGTTTATGTATACAATTTGAACTGGGGGACAAAGATGTGTTTTAATCATAAGTTAGAAGACCTTCAGCAATTTGCCTGAAATAAGCACCTATTTTTTGTCTAAATTTTTCTACTCTAAAGTCCTTTGAGCATTATTCTTTCTTTATTCATTTCTAGATAGGACTCCCCTACTCTTGCCTAATGTGTGACAGGAGGCATTTTGTGAGATGGCTAGTTGAAGAGCTTTCTGTGTGACTTGAGAGGCTGCACCACCCCCTACCCAGTACTCTCTTTTGTGAGACATGTGTTTCTCACTGTCATATGCCTCACCTGACATATGTCAAATGCATGTCCTTTCAGAACACAGACACTGCTCTAAGCCTGCAAAACTGCTATAGTCTATAAGATTCTGCTCTCTAGATAAAATACATGGATTTGAGACCCAACCCAGCCCCTGACTTGTAGTACATTGTTGGGAAAGTTGATTAATACTTACAGTATTATTAAGAGAGCTCAATGAGATAATGCCTGTAACAGCAAATGTAAACTATTAAAAACATGAAAGACAAACTTTTTATATTAAACAAACTCCTACTGAGAGTTTTACTTCTTAGCAAAAGGAATTTTTTTTCCTGATTTTCATTAAAACCCCAGTGTTTGTGGGCTAAGTACTACTTGTAATCAGATACTACCAAAATAATTCTGTTTACTGTACTTTATTAGAATGTCAACAGTCTTATATGTTGTCCTGTGATAGATCAAGTTAAGAATTTAATTGGCTTGAAATGTCATCCATCCTAGGAAATTTTAGTACCTCAAAATTCTTTATCCAGTATGAGAAATGATCTTTTTTATTACTGACTGTTCATGTGGAAATTTGTCAGACCAACCAAAGAAACCCCTTTGCACTTTTCTATTCTATATGCTAAGCAAGATAGCTTTCTATTCTAAACAAAAAAAGAAGAAGAAAAAAGGTAGAGGCAGTTTAAATTCTCTTGAAGCAAATATTTGAAGGTGAAAAGATAGGTGTTGAACCTATACTTGAAGATTTCCTTTAGTGTTCTTGAAGAATTAATGATATGCTGCCCTAGTATGTGTAAAAATACAAACTGTACTTGAAACCTGAAGTTACACAAAAAATAATCAAGTTCTTGTTTCATTTGAAAAAGCTCTTCACTTATTTGAGAGCAGGTTTGGTATTTATTCAAATACTTTAAATATTTCCAGGATATGAGAATTAATGTTACTTTTAAGTTTCATCCTGTGTGTAACATGCCTTGTAGGTCTTCATCCAGTTCCTAATGAAAATATTGAAAAGGAGATGAAGCATGCAGTCCCACATCATACCATTGATAACATTATGACAGATCTCCATCAAACCTTAAATCAGTATCCCATGGCAATTATTGTTCGGCCTACAAATCCACTTAACTACAATTCTATCCATCTCACTTCATCTACATTTTAACCTAAAGATTGTAATGATAGGTAAATGGTTTGGCTGAAATCTAGCTGCATTTTATTTATGGCATTCCTCTAACCTTTTTTTATAGTATAAAAATATCTAGTAAACTTTTTGTTGAAAAATGTGAAGAGATGCTTTTCCACAGATCACTTGCATGTCTCCACATCTTACTGTGTATATTAAGAATGCAAGACCCTGACTGACCTTGACCCAGGCCATTTCTCATGGATGTGTCTTCAGTGAGCAACTTTGAAAGATGAAATAATGTCTCCCTGTAAGACAAAGAGTAGGCTTGCTTACTGCCTTCTCTAAAATGGCAGGCATCCCAGACTCAAAGATTAAAACTTATTCTGTGTTCAGGTATCCATCTAGGCTCATCCCCAATAGTACCATGCTATGAATAATAAAGTCCTTTGTCTCTGAGCTGTGAGTCTCATGCCTTCTGCCAACATCTCTGAAAAAGTAGCAGGCTAGCTTATAAACTTATAAACAAGGTAAAATCCTAGACCTAACGAAGTATAACACACAGAAGAGAACACAAATCTTAAGTATAGAGCTCAAATTATCACAAAGTATTTACAATTATGTTACTTCCACCCTGATTGAGAAATAGGACACGACTCTTGAATCCTCTTCTCATACACCTTTCCTGGTCACTCCCACCCATTCCTAAGCACCTTCAATACCAGGGGTAAGCACTTTTTTGACTTTTAAAATAGATTAATTTTGCTTATTTTTGAACTTTATGTGAATGACCTTAAACTCTTTTTGCATGTTCTTATTGCCACACATATATCATCGTTTTGAAGTTTCTTTTGCCCGTTTTTATTGTGTTGCATACCTATTTGTTACTGAATTAGATTTCTTTATAAAACTTGAATAAAAGCCAGTTCTGAAAGTTCTGGAGATCCGTTGCACGACAATGTGAATATACCCAACACTAGTGAATGGTACACTTAAAAATGATAAAGATGACAAATTCTGCTATGTGGTTTTATTTTTACCACAATTAAAATTACAAAAATAATTTAAAAACAGCAAATTTTTTGGCTTCCTTATTACTTATGTAATGATATATTTTGATAAGCAAAAGTTCTTTAAAAATGTATATTTTTGGATGAACTCTCATTTTCTTCCCCCACCCCTCCTTTGTGGTTACTGCTTTGGAGTCCTAAGAAATCTTTACATACTCCAAGATCACAAAGATACTTTCCTGTGTTTTCTTTTAGGAGGCTTGTACTTTAGATCTATAAATCATTTGAAACTAATTTCACCTTTGATGTGACAGAGAGGTTGAAATTATATTTTCCGCATACAGTTATCTAGTTCTTCCAACTATCAGTTCTTTAAAAGACTTTCCTTATTGAGTTGCTTTCATGTCTTTGTTATATATGAATTGTGGGTCATTTCTGGACTTTGTTCCAATTATCTATGTAATTATCCTGAATCCAAAAAATGTACTTTTTTTTATTAAAACGCTGTAGTAATTCTTAAAACTGGATAGACAAACTCTTCACAGTTGTTCTTCTGCAATGTTTTTTCTATTGTAGACCTTTATAGTTCTGTGGAAAAATTTAGAAGTAACTTGTCAAATTCAACAGAAAAAGCCTCCTAGGAATTTGGTTGAAATTGCATTAATGCCATAAATGAATATGGGGGAAATTTACAATATTAAGCCTTCCAGTTTAGGGACCTGATATATTGTTCCGTTTATTTTGCTCTCCTTTCACTTCTCTTAGCGATGTTTTGTATTTACCAGTATAAAGATGTAACACATCCCTCTTTAATATTTCTCCAGAGTATTTTGTTCTTTGTTGTTATAAAGGATGTTTTTCTAATTTATTTTTCAAGTATTTTTTCTGGCATATAGAGATATAATTAATATTTTGATATCGACTTTGTATTCTGTGACCTTCATAAATTCACTGTTCTGCCAAATCTGGTGGATTTTTTTTTGCTGTTGTAGATTTTTTTTAATTTTTATTTTCTGTATACTAATAGTTTTCTGCAAAAAAGATTTTACTTCTTTCTAATTTTTATTCCCGTTTTTTCCTGAATTATAGCACTGCCTTAGATATTCAGTAAAATGATACATAGTAAGTAGTAAGGACAGGCATTCTTGCCCTGGTCCTGATCTGAGACGTAACTGTTCAATATTTTACCATTAAGTATGGTGATAGATGTAGGTTCTCCACAGGGGTTCCTTGTAGGACCTAGGAAGTTCTCTTCTTTCCCTAGTTTGCTGAGAGATGTTTAAAAATCATTGGTAGCTATTGAGTTGAATTAGTTTAATGCTTTCCTGTATCTATTGATATGATTACATGATTTTTCTCCTTTTGCCCTCATGATGTTGAATTGCTGTAGATTGATTTTTAAATGTTAAACATTTACTGGGATAAAACCTACTTCATCATGTTGTAGTACCTTTTCAAATTATTGCTGCATTCTATTGTTAATATATATTTTGTTTATACAATTTGTCAAGTGACATTGTTTTATAATTAACTATTCTTATAATATCCTCATAAGATTTTAGTATAAGGGTTACACAGGACTCATAAAAAAGAATTAGAAACATTTTCTCCTCCTTTTCTAAGAAAGTTTGTATATGATTGATTCTATTTTTTTTTTTTAATATTTTATAGAATTTACCAGTGATGCCATCTGGGCCTAGAGTTTTCTTTATAGGATGTGTTTTAGCTACAAAATTCAGTGTTCTTAAAAATATGAGCTATTTAAATTTTTTAAATTTTATTGTGTTCACTTTAGTTGTCTTTTCAAGGTATTGGGTCTTATATCTCATTTTTCAAGTGTATGCCATAAAGTTATTAATTGTATCCCCTAATTATTCTTTTCCCATCTGTAGGGCCTGTGGAGATGTTTCATCTTTCAGTTCTGGTATTCATAAATTGTGTTTTCTCCCGTTTTTTTCGTGGGATGTGGGAATGGAGGAGATCAGTCTTCCTAGGTGTTTATCAACTTTATTTACTCTATTAAACAACTTTTAGCTTTGTTAATTTTTTTATAATTTGTTTCTCATTGTTGATTGCTGCCCTTTATTATTTCCTTCTTCCTACTTTCAGTTAAATTTGCCTTTTCCTGCCTTGCTTTTACTTGTAGAAATGTATGTAGATTGATTTTCATTCCTGTCCTTTTCTGATATAAGCATTGAATGCTGTAAATTTCCCTCTTAACACTGTTTAGCTGTATACAATAAATTGTGATTATACTTTAGTTTGAATCATGTTCTAATTTTTCTTGTAGTTTCTTTCATTCTTTTCTTTCCTTTCTTTCCACGATATATTAGTTTGCTAGGGCTGCCGTACAGGGTACAAACTGATTAACAGAAATTTATTTTCCCACAGTTTTAGAAGGTAGAAATTTAAAATGTCAGCAGAGTTGGTTTCTTCTGAGGCCTCTCTTCTTAGCTTGTGTATGGTCATCTTTTCTGTGTGTCTTCACATGATCTTCCCTTTGTCTGTGTCTGTGTGTAATCTCCTCCTCTTATAAGGATGCCAGTCATACTAGATTAGGGCCTACCCTGGGGACTTTATTTTAACTGAATTCTCTCTTTAAAGATCCTATCTCCAATTATCACATTCTGAGGTACTAAGGGTTAGGCCTTATATATAAGAATTTTGGAGAGACCAATTTCAGCTCATAACATATGTCTTATTTAAAAGTGTGGTGCTCAATTTTTAAATACTTGGACATTTTCTTGAAACCCTTTTGTTATTAATTTTAACTGAATTAATTTGTAGTCATATAGTCTTTTTTTCCTTTAAATTTATTCAGACTTGTTTAATTGCCAGGCACATGGTCTGTTTTGGTGAATATTCAGTACACACTTGAAATGAATGTGCCTTTTGTAGTTGTTGAGTGTAGAATTCTATATTCAATTATATTTAGTTTGTTGATAACATACTAAAATCTTCTAAATCTTCATTGCTTTTTGCTCTACTTATTCTATTAATTATTGAGAAAAAGTTTGTTTAAATATTTAACATTGATTATATGTTTGTCTTTCTATCTTAATTTTATCAATTTTTCTTCATTTATTTTTAAAAGTTTGGGCTATCGTCTTCTATTTAACTCTGCATGTGTGTTTTCTATCTCTGAACATATTCGTGGATGTATAATGGGCTTTTCATTGAAAAAAAAATGAAGTTTCCAATCCTCAGTGCACTTATTATATTTTTTGGTTTTGGTTTTGGTAGTAGGAGGGAATTTGTTTGTTTATTTTGCGTCAGTGTATGGACTTTAAATATTAATCAGCCTCGAAAATTTCATGCAACATGTTCTATGTATGTGTAAGCATTTGAGTAGAATATCTGTAACTTTTATCACATTCTTAAAGGTATTCATGATTTTCCAGAATATAGTAACTACTATCTGAATTTCTGTCCCAGGGACCATCCCTGAATATTTCCAAATCTATTTTTATAAAGTATTATAGCAATGTTTTTAGTAATTGGCTCATGACCCATTAATAGGTAGTGGAATGAATTTAGTAGATTTCATATGCATTTATAAATCAAATACCACCAGAGACATGAGAATATACTGGCCATAGTAAATATTTATTTATTAATGTTTCTTCAGTTTTATATACATAGGAATATTTGCACTTGGGATCATAGTGAAAAATGTATTACGTATTATGGGTCATGGCCACAGATCTAGAGAGAAAGCATTTGATTCTGAATTGGTAGGTTCATATTTGCATTGTTTATTTTTTTGTTTTTAAAACCTAGATTGAACTTAAAAGTTATATCTCCTAGGCTTATCATTTGGGCCAGGGAGTAAGTTGCTAATCTAATTTTCTTGTTTGCTTTTTAGTTCCACAGTAGTTTTCTCTGTCTTTGTATTTAAGGTACTAAATTATTTAATCATTTTTTAAAAAGATGGAATCTCATTTCTGATAATCAATGAGAAATATTTAAGTAGGCATTTTCCTCCCTCTTAGGTACAAATGGAATCATCTGAGTAGCATCAGAAAATTTTTAGGTGAACAATATTTCATAAATGTGGTGTGGTTGCACATTGGGGTTGAGGTGAGAAATGGAAGAGAATTACTTGATAATTGCAAAGATACAAAGTTGAGAAGTATTGTTTTTCTTACATAGCCAGTAATTGAGGAAGTCAAAGTTTTATTGTTATTAATCCTCTTCCATATGCATAAATCATTAAGATAAATAATTTTATAAAGTTAAGAGAAATTATATAAAGGGCTAATTTGTTTATTTCTGGTTTACGTATTAGGTAGTACCCTATCTCTTGAGTTAGCCAGTATCATTCAAGGGGAATTATAGACAATTAAGATAAGCCCAGGTGGATGCAGTTATCAGGAACTCCTTAAAAAAAGAACAGCCTCTTACAGAGAAAACTATTACATGAAGGTAACTGCAGTGAGACGTGGTTTCATCTAAAGAAAAAGGTATTAAGGTTAGTGATTGACAAAGTTAGGAGAGATTCTGTAGTAGGCTACCCTGGATTTCTGAGGAGTGATTTTAAAATGTGTATAATTTGATCCCTGAAGTGTAAAAATGGCAGTTTGTATTTGGCATGGAAATAGGGCGAGAGACAGTCAAACTTTGTTGCCTTAGTTGCAGACAGTGGGCTGTGCATAGGGCGAGTGGCAGATCAAGATCTTAATGTATGTGTGTATTTGTCTGTAAATGTGTGTATCAGCCTCATTATATTTTTTAGAAATTGGTGAAGCCACCTTTCCAGCTTCCTCTTTGAGAATTTTTTAAAAATGCACTGTTGAACCCTGGTGCAAAAAGCATATACTGAAAAGTGAAATACAGCTAAGATAGAATTGTTACCCCTTAACATCTTTTGAAGCACTGTAAACAAATGCTGAAGTACAAAGGGCTGACTGATGGTTTTTACCATTGACTTTAAGGAGGGCAGCATCTCAATGAGAAATGTGAAAATGATGAAGTGCTAGTACCTTGTAGCCTACTGGTCAACATTTTGTAAGTCAAAAGTAAGAAATGAGAAGGTGACATACGTAACATGGCAGAATAGAAAGTCTTAGTCCTGGATCCTCTACTGAGACACTGATGTAATAGCAGTATATGGATTAAAATACTTTATGAGAACTCCAGAAACCAGATAAAAAGTTGCAGTACACCAGGCCAATACAAAGCCAAGAATAGCCGTCTTGAAATGGGTTAAAAAAAAAAAAAAAAAAAAAAACAGTTTTACTTTACTAATAAGCCAGCATAGCTTAGTGCCAGGAGCGAATTTCGCGGCTTGCAACTTCTCCTGGGTTTGAGGAAGTGAATGAAATGTTTAGCCAGTGTTCCAGCTTTTTAGAGATCTCCCCAGAGAACTGGTTTCTGTCTCAACTGACCCAAAACGCTGATGAAACGAGCATAGATTAGACACCCAAGGCCACTGAAAACAAGGGAGAGTAGAAGTGGCTTCCTGTGGCACCGAAGGACCTACAGTGCTGCAGACAAAGTCTGGCTTGGCTTGGTGCCTTTGGTAGGAAGCACCCAAAATGTGGTTTCTTCTTCAGGAGGGAGGAAGATTAGTGGAGTATGCATGCAGTATTCTGGCTTTTTGGTGGTCTGTCTGAGGGACTGGTATCTGTGTTGCCTACTCACCACTGATGAGGAGCCAGTGTTCTTTGGATCACTGGGGGCACTGAGAACTAAGAAAAGCAGAGTGTCTTGCTGTGGCAATGCCATAGGACCTGCGGTATTACAGCAGACAGCAAATGGAGTGACAGTTTACAAGCTCTTGAAAAAGACACCTGCAAACTTCTCTAGGTGGGAAATTACATGCATAATCTCAAAGAAGTCACATCCCCCCAAAAAGATTTCAGAGATTCCCCCAAATATCTAGCTGGGCTGAATGATGTGTATATTCCTCAGTATAAAGCCAATCCATAAAGATTAGTAGTGGTGGCTGTTCTTAAATGCATAAAACCTAGCAAAAAAATCACAAGACACATGAAGAAACAGGGAAACATGATCCAATCAAAGGAGCAAAGTAAATTTACAAGCCAACCCCCAAAGAAATAGGAATTTATTAATTACCTGACAAATAATTCAATATAAAGTTCAGTGCTTTGCATGGGAACACAGACAATTAAACAGAAAATATCAGGATAACAGTGAACAAAATGAGAATACCCTAGAACAGGAAAACTGTAAAAAAGAATTAAGCAGAAATTCTGGAGCGAAAGAATACCGTAACTGAATAGAAAAATTTAGTAGTAGAATTCAACAGCAAACTTGACTAAATATAGGAAACAATCAGTAAACTCAAAGATATGTCATTTGAAATTACCAAATCCAAGGAGTAAAAAGAAAAAAAATGGAGGAAAAGTGAAGAAAACCTAAGGGACTTATGAGACACCACCAAGTGGACCAGTATACACATTAGGGGATTTTCAGAAGGAAGTAAGTAAGAGAATGGGACAGAGAGCTTGGGGTGCTATATTGCTTCTAGGAAAATGTGAGAAGACCGATACAGATTAAAGATGAAATCTGTAGGCTGGGCGCGGTGGCTCATGCCTATAATCCCCACACTTTGGGAGGCTGAGGAGGGCAGATCAGAAGGTCAGGAGATCAAGACCATCCTGGCCAACATGGTGAAACCCTGTCTCTACTAAAAATGCAAAACTTAGCCAGGCATGATGGTGTGCGCCTATAGTCCCAGCTACTTGGGGGGCTGAGAAGGAGAATTGCTTGAACCCGGGAGGCAGAGGTTGCAGTGAGCCGAGATGGCACTACTATACTCCAGCCTGGCAACACAGCGAGACTCCGTCTCAAAAAAAAAAATTAATTAATTAATTAATAAAAAAAATAAAGATGGCATTTGTAATCAAAAGGGGAGCAGAGCATAAATGTTTGAAAAATTATCAGCCTCACCAGGTTGTAAAAGAATGTTTGGGAGAAATTACTGAAGGTGTGATTGAACCAATTTAATGAGGAGATTAGTCTGGATGGAAGGAAGACAGAGGCTATTCATCAAAACAATGCATTTCGAGATCTTTGAGGCTGCCCCTTCCATCATAGGCCTATATTATCAGGACCTTGAGAGCTGTACACTTTTAAGGGGGCTTGGGAACCCACTGGACCTTGGAGGGTGTTTTCCAGGGATGCTTCAAGTTTCTAATCCTTGCATCCTGGTGTAGTGCTCCTCAGTCCCCCCCAGGTATGGCTCTAATGGGCCCAGGTGCTGTCCTCTGGAAAGTACAAGCCATAAACCTTGGTGGTGTCCATCTGGTGCTAACTGCAGATATGCACTGTGCACATGCTGTGGAAGCATGGATGCCTCCACCCAGATTCCATGGAAAACCTCAGAGCCTTGGCAGATAACTGCCATGGGCACAGAGCCACCACAGAGAGCCCCCCACAAGAACAGTGCCCAACAGAATCATGGGCTCAGTGCTACTCCCAGAACTCCAGACCTGTAGAGCCACCAACATGTAAAGCTAGCTTGAGAGAGCTGCAGGCACCCAACCCCAACCCTTGAGTATACACTGCACATAGCCAAGCCATGAGCGTAGGGCTACCCAAGGTCTTGGGGGTATAACCCACAACAATGCGTCATGAACTTCCAGGAGCCAGGAGATGAGTGTTGTGGTTTGAATCTACACCACTCCCACCACTGGCTCCCCAGACACACACACACTTCTTACATTGGAACCTAAGACTCAGTGTGATAGTATTAAGAGATGGAACCTTCAGAGGTAAATAAATATAGAGGGAAGAGCTGTCTTTAGTATTTATTAAGAAATACCATCATATTATGATGGAGAGTAGTGACTGCATTAAAAAAGCTGGAAGGGACTATCCAGGGGTCTTCTTTTGCCCTTCTGTCCCTTCTATAATGTGAGGACACAGTGTTTGTCCTCTCCAGAGGACACAGCTTTCAAAGCACCATCTTGGAACCAGAGATCAGGTCCCCCCCCAGACACCAAGTCTGCTGGCATGACCTGCCTGAAATGACCTAAATATAAGATCTGAAAGTATAAAACTAGAAGAAAACATGGATATTTGACTGGACAATGGTATCTGGTACGACACCAAAAGCATAGGCAACTAATGCAATAATAGACAAGGAGACTACATCAAACTTAAAAACTTCTGGCGGCAAGCAGACAATCAGAGGGGGAAAAGCAACCTAAAGAATGAGAGAAAAGTTTACAAACCACATATCTGATAAAGGGTTAATAACCAGAATACATAAAGAATTCCTGCAACTCAACAAAAAGTAAACAACTCAATTAAAAAGTGGACAAAGGACTTATATAGACATTTTCTCCAAGGAAGATATACACATAGATAAGCAAATGGGAAGATTTTCTATATAACTAAGCATCAGGACAATGCAATCAAAACCACAATAAGGTATCACTTTACATCTGTTAGGATGGCCACTGTAAAAAAAAGTAGAGGATAAAAAGTGTTGGTGAGGATGTGGAGAAAACAGAATCCTGGGCATTGTTGTTGTAATTTTAATAAAGTAAAACTGTGATGGCAGCTTCATCAAAAAATTAAAAATAGAACTGCCATATAATTCAGCCATTCCATTTCTGGATATATATTCAAAAGAATTGAAAAAAAGATTTTGAAAAGATGCTTTTACGCTTATGTTCATTTCAGCATTATTCACAAAAGCCAAGAAGTGGAAGCAGTGTAATATACATGGACACATGCATGGATAAAGAAAATGGGGTATATACATAAAATAGAATATCATTCAGCCTTAAAGAAGGAAATCTTGCCAAATGCTACAGCATAGATAAACCTTGAAGACATTATGCTAAGTGAAATAAGACAGCCACAGAAAGACAAATACTACATAATTCCACTTACATGGGATATCTGAAGTAGTCAAACTCATAGAAACAAAGTAGAATGATGGCTACCAGGGGCTGCGAGGAAGGGAAAACAGAGTTGTTGTTTGAGTGTAGAGCTTCAATCAAGTAGAACTAAAAGTTCTCGAGATGTGTTGTACAATATGCAATATGTTAACAAGATTGTACTGTACATTTAAAAATTGGTAACACAGTAAATTTATGTTGTAAATTTATTTGATTTTTTACCACAATAAAAAAGTGAGAAAGAAGACTCTTGTTTATTCAGGCTTTTTTATATATAGACATTCCTAACTCTTGCTGCAATGTGTTCTTTATAGGTATTAATTTATTGTAACATTTTTGTAATCTAATAGAAGCAGTTTTATAATTGGTCAATGTGTTTCTGATCAAAACCTTTACATCTCGTAAATTCTATGACCAACAAATTCTCATAAATAAGAAAATTAGTAACTATGTTTTTAAATAATAAGACTGACATTTTCTGTTTTTAATTATTTAAATAATAAGATTGTATGACATCCACTGATGTCATTGATTTGAGGACCTTAATATCCCTAAAATAAGTAGGATATGATATATTCAATTTCTGAAAATATTGTTGACATTTGTAAATATTTTACCCTTATTAAATTTAAATGTACTTGGGGGATGTCATTGTATCTCACATCTCTTTTAAAAATGTAAGGAAGCTTGAATTGATGCCTTCTTTTTTTCTTCTGCAGGTTTTCCTGTAGCAGATAGGTATCAAAATGAATATTCCATTGATTTTTTTGTTTGTTTAAAAAAAATACCATTGTAGCATTTAAGTATTGAAGGGTATCCATGAGGGTTTAGAGCCAGCATCTTATACATCTGACTTTGCCTTTTTTGTTCATTCTTGCCTTTACAATGTATATCAAAGGCATCTTTCAGAGAGATAAGAAACCAAAAAAAAAAAAAAAATACAAAAGTGAGTAGTTTAGCATCAGAGTAGGGAGACAGGCAGTTCAACTTCTTTCCCTTGGTAACAAACAGTGGGTTGTGAATGGGGAGGATGGGAGAGGACTTAAGGTCTCAGTGTGTGTGTGTGTATTTGTGTGTAAATTTGTGTATCAACCTCCAGACATAAAAAAAATTAAATGGCAAATTCACCTTTCCAGCTTCCATTTTGAGAATTAAGAAATAACAATACTACTGAACTCTGGTGCTATAAAAACAGAGTGAAAACTAAAATATTGCTTGAAAATAGACAAAACAATCATAAGCACCATTTCAGTGAAAGGAACTACAGCTATATGGAATACTGAGTAATACAGGTTAAGCATCCCAAATCTGAAATTCAGAACGCTCCTCCAAATCCGAATCTTCTTGAGGGCCAACATGATACTCAAAGGAAATGCTCATTGGAGCATTTGGAATGCTCAACTAGTAAGTATAATGCAAATATTCCAAAATCTGAAACACTTCTGGTCCAAGTCATTTCATATAAGAGATACTACTCTGTACCTTAGAACAGTGGTTGACAAACATTTTTGATAAAAGGTCAGGTAATGTTCAGATTTTGTGGGCCAAACAGACTCTATGGGCCATCACAACTCTGCCATATGTAAAGGAGTTAATGTGGTTGTTTTCCAATAAAATTTTATTCACAGAAACAGGCAACAGGCTGGATTTGGCTCAAGGCCATGGTTTGCAGACACCTGCCGTGAAATTTCAGTAATATCACCAAAATCACCACCTTAAAAATATAGGTCAAATAACTTCAGTTCCCTTCTCTGTAATGTGAAAAGGCTCGATTAGATTATCTCCAAAGTCCCTTCTAGTGCAGACATTCTGACTGTTTGCCAGAGTTGACTATGGCATCTCTCCTGGCAGTTTACTTCATGTCTGGCAAGAATATAGCTGTTGCCTTTTGAACAAGCAAATTAAAAATGCAGAGAAATGTACTCTTTTATTTTACAGAACTGTTATCATAACTGCTGTTGGGTTATATGCTCAGAGGTCATCTGCCAACAAAAAATGCAAAAGGTTCATGCTGTTCTGCAGTGTTAGCAGAACATGGCCATTGAGGAACTCATCTGAAAAGACTGATGCTATTTATTAGACTAAATTAGGAAACCCACACATTGGTCTAGCTGAATTCTGTTACTTGGGTAGCAAGCTGTTCAGGAAGTACTTTTTTTTTCCTTAAGAAAATCATTTTATTGATCCTTTACCATACAAAATTTTTTCAAATTACACTCATTTGAAGTGGTAAGATGAAAACAGGTCACTCTATAACAAATCTATTTACAAAATCCATCATAAAAGCTTTTTTTGTTTTTTTTACATTATATTACATATTTTGTTCTTTAAACCAGCATACAACACAAGCTAAACAGTAGTCTGCCTACTCCCAATTTGGTGAGAAATACTTCCTTTTTACAAAATCATGTATCCTGTTGGAAAAGAAATTCCCATACCCCGACAGTTCCACACCCACAATTCAACTTACTTTGCAAGCCGTCTTCCTTCAAATCCCTCCTTCTTATACACGAGTTGTCATGCACACACTGAATTTTTTTCTTTTTCCTGGAAGTTTAAGCTTTAAATACACTTACAGATCTACACATACAACAAAAATGAAAACAAGAACCATAATAATGAACAAAAAAACAAAAACAAAACAACACTCTTAAAAAATTACAAACCAGCTAGAAAGTATTCCAGCAGTGTTTACAAATTAATCTCTATTTTTGTATAAAATTGCTATATAATGAAAATGTGAGGAGACTGCATATCAACTTAAATAAAATGATTGCTACGCACAACTCTGTGCATATAAACACATACCTAACACTGTTTGACAGCTCATGTGTTGCCCTTTATACATTTTATTTTCTAAGGCTCACGCAGTCATAATTCACACACTGTAACTTTTAGCCATTTCGTGTGTGAGCTTTAATAGCAGCAACTCGATGGTACCAGGAAACCTGCATACTTAGTACTTAATGTAATGCAAATGCCATAGTACTAAACCACATTATGTGCCGGATACTAAGTCAAAAAAAAAATGACTTAATGAAAACAGGATATGATATGGACATTTAATTAATGTACGCCAGTTAAGCCCAGTAACTGGAAAAAAAAAATCTTATGAAGGAACTTTTAAGACTTATTAGTAATCCTTTCATTTTTAAAACAATACGATGTTACATTATGAAAAATTTCAACAAAACACACAACAATCTAGCCAGGTGAGCTCAGTCTTTAGACTTTGGAAAAAATCATCTTTGTGCAGCTAAGAGAATTTCACAAAGCTGGAAGTAGAGGCAGCTAACTAGATGAGATAAATATGGGAAGTGAGGAAAAGCTTGGCATAGTTTCCCATACAGGAAAAAAGCTCCACAGTGCATTTCTAGTTGGCACTTAACACAAAGGTCCCTTTCCCTCCCCCCACCCAATGCTTCATAGGGGACCACACCACCATTTTGTACCAAGTCCAGTGTGTGTGAGGGGAGGAGGCCAGAAAAGGAATCAGGAAAGCCAGTATGTTTTTGGAGCCATTTTCTGGTGTTTAGTGTTTAATCTTCCTCATCTTCCCCCACAAACCAACCCATTTCTAGCTTATTACTGAGTTTTTTCAGATCTAAAGTTTTAGTTTGTTTCTGTAGTTTGTTCTGGGTACAAGCCATCTTCACTCAGGAACTAGAGCCCTCTCCTGGCTAATCTCCCTTTCTGTGCAGCGCATCTCTCATAACTATACCCTATACGTAGCAGCCAGTAGCCTCTGCTTTAGTGTTTGCATTGGTCCTCTCCGCTTCAGGAACTTGTTTGGGTTTATATCCTATTGTATAAAATCTATTCTGTGTTTCATGGGGTGCAGTTTGCCTCAGCATTCCTTGTTTATATTTGTCATATCGATTTTTCCCCCTCATTTCTGATGGGTTAACAACCATAATTCTCATCACTGCTGGTTAAAAAGTGCCACATTTTAAAAATAAGAATTCTAAATAATGACATAAATTGGAGCCCCCAAAATAGCTCTCTCTGCTTTAGTATTTGCTTTGATTACTAGCGTATTTTTTAATGAATAATTGAATGTACCTAAACCAAACAAACTTCTCAGGAAACAAATTGGTATCCTCAAAACAAGGGTAATTAATTATATATTTTATACATCACTGGAGACTGATATATATTAATTGAATAAACTCTGAAGTTGGTTGAAGATAAATTAAGATCTCTGTGATTCAATGACAAGAAGTCAGTAGTGGCATTGCCCCGATGATCCCTTTTCTCTGATAACAAAATTATAAATTAATATTCTTGTTACATAATAATCTCACTGAGTTTATGCTTAGTGTGATCAGTTCCTCTGGACCCCATTAATACTGAAAGAACAGGTAAGATCAAATTTTCGTAGCACAGAGTAACAGACATCTTTGAGAAACAGCTGTTGAAAATAATAGCCACCTATGCTCTTATTAAAAGTTGGCTGCAAACAATAATAATCATTTCTATTTACTGTGTTCCCTACTTGTTTCAGACATTTAATACATATTTTTAATCCTTAAAGTGACCTTCTGATACAGATATTATTTTATCCATTAGATATCTTTGAATTGCTGGGACAGAAGATGTATAAAAAACTCTAGAGACTTTATTCAGTTAATTGAAAAATCTAGAGGGAAGTCACACTACAGGCAGTATGTGATCCAGCAGCTCAGGCATGTCACCAAAGGCTACTCTTTTTCCTTCACTCTTTTCTGCTTTCCATGAATGCATCTTAGGATGCTTTCATCCTAAGGCTGTCAGTCTTCACAATAGTATGTGATGTCATGTTAATGTCTGCTTGTACTTCTTTCCTGGCACTTTTGTCAAAAAATTTTTTTTCACTCTTCAAGCATCTTTGACTCCCAGTGGTATTTAATCTTCTTAAAATTTGTGACTATTCCTGAACCAATCACTTGGGCAGGGGAATAGATTTCATTGATTGGGTTAGGTCAATCTAGGATCACACTTATTATTGAGGGTCAGGTTAATACCCTCCAAAATGGTAGAGGGCAGTCCCATAAAGGAAATTGGGATGAATCAGGGAAAACAGATGTTATACAGCAAACAAGGAGTCCCTAATGTAACTCTTTCTCATTTGTTTTTTATAAAATACTTTAACAACAATAACAAATAGTAAAAATATTTATTGTGTGTACTACATGTTAGGCACATGCTTGATACTTTAGATACATTTTAGTCTTCAAAGCCTCTTGAGAAATAAATAGTATTAAATCTATGTTTTCTAGATCTTTAGAATGATTGAGGGCCACATGGTTAATCAGACCTAGGTCAGTCTGACTTAAATGTCCGTGTCTTTTCACCAAGTCATGCTATCTGTCTAGTAAGCCATAAGCTGACTATTAAAAACATTTTAAGTATTGTCTTAGAAATTTATTATTATAGAATTTAGAATTTATTATAGAATTCTCTGGAAATAGTCTATCCCATTTTGGTTTAATGTGCAGCATACCCATATAGAAATAAATCTTGATAAGCCAGAATTAAAAAAGGAGAGTGAGTTATCTTTTTTTGCCCACTTTGAGCACCAAGATCCTTATTGCAGTGGTCAGGTAGGATACTCTATGCTATATGCATGCATATACATACATACACACACACACACACACACACACACACCTGTGCGCTGCATGTATGAATGAGTATTGCATATATCACAAATTCTAAGAGATGTTTTTATATTGGCACTTAATGAAAATAACAAAAGAACAAGTTGAAAGGGACAGGCTCTGCCTTCTAAAATAACTTCACAGTGAACACTAAAGACTATGTCATCTAATGTCAATCTTCAGTTCATCACTTAATGGTGATAATTGAGTATTGTGCCTAAAGGAATATCTCTGGCCCAGTCTGAGTTATTTTCTAGGTTTCCTAACTCTAGTTCCATATTGTGCCCCCCTGTGGAGTTTATTTCTTGCTGCAAGGTTCTTAATGCTTGTACTTGCTCAAGACTTGGGCTTTCAATAATGATTCATAATTATTTAATTTTTATCGAGGTCTTTGCTTCCCTCTAGTTATCTGCAAAAAGCTGACTAGGCTTGTGGAATGGTGGAGCTGTGTTCCTTTGCTTAGTATTACTATGCCTGTGGCTTAAATAACTATAAATTGGAAATAAATTTAAAATTTAGTTTCCTTGATTTGATGACTTTAAGCAAGAAATTGTTCTAAGGTAGTAATATTGTTGAATTAACTACAGAACAATCAGAAACCCCTTCTGTATCTTTGAATGTGTTAGAGTATTTGGAAAGAATTGTATGTAGCTCTACCTTCCTAGTACTTTACTTACTAGACATCAGTTTTCATTCCATATTTAATGCTATTTAAGTGTTATGTTTTTCTTTATTAATATATTATGCATTATTAGTAAACAGTATTTGGCAATTTGTTGAATAAGTTTATTTGTTAAAAAATTTATTGAATAACAATGTAGTGGGTTGGGAGTACAAACAGTATTATATCGATAAGTAAATTTTTAAAAGGCAGATGAAAAAGTGCTAACTGGAAAAAAATATTATCAGGATTCTACAGAACAACACTGGAGTTATGTCATATGCTGCTTTTAAATCAAATTGCGGAAAAGATTATTTCATTTAAAAGTTATTCTGTAGCTCAGACAAAATACTATGTGGTCTCAAAACCAGAAGGGTACACGTTTTCTAAAACAGGTACATATATCTAACAAAAGAATTATTATGTGAATATTGCTTCAAGTAATAGCTTGAACTAAGTATTAATTTCAAGTCTATTTTAATAGGCATTTTAGTACCTATTAAAGTTGATGAATTAGTGGAATTTTACTTTTCACCATTGAAATCAGATTTCGTTCTAAATTTTAAGTAAAGCTTGATAGAAACTATTTCAATCATCATCCTAGTAATTGAATATATTTGGTATTTACTTAAAAAGAACAGGAAAAAAATTGACACCATTAAGTTTATGTTTAAAGCATTTAGCTTATTTGATTTTGTTAATGGCTCACCTAAACTTGTATAATACTTAATATGTGAATAAGAGAAAAGGTTAGAAAAGAAGAGAATATTTAAAGGAAAGTTAGGCAGATGTTTATTTTCTAGGTACTCTCATTAAGGAAAAAGCCATTAAGTCTTCACCTCTATAGCTTTTCTACTTTAGAAAGCATAAATACCTGATGAGGAAAGTAAAAGAAAAAAAAATCAAGAAATGGCAAATAAAATGCTAATCCCTCTTGCAAAATTCTGGCTTAATAATATCTGGGGACTTAATAGAGAAAGTGGGAAAGATTGTTTATAGAGAACATGTATTTTAATATACTTTAACTCTTTTTTTTAAATAGTGCAATAAACTATAAAGTAACTAAAAAGAAAAATAAGCCGAAGGTTTTAATGCTACGTTAAGAATGAATGCAGAGTTTTAGGTTGCATTATTCAGTATGGTAGCCACTGACCCTGTGAGGCTCTTGAGCTCTTAAAATGTGGCTGGTGCTTCTAAAAAACTGAATTTTAAATTTCATTTAATTTTAACTTTAATTAAAATACTGATAATTCAGTTATTGGAAAATTTTAGGCATGTTTGAAACATCTTGGGTATGTGAATCTACTTTTCAGTTGTAAATTTAATGAAATCTAAATATAGATCAAATATTTCAGATGAAATTTACATCTAAATTGAGATGTGCCATAAATGTAGAATAAATATATTTCACAGAGTGTGATTTTAAATGTAAAATATCTATAATTTTCAGTTGACACATGTTGAATGTTTTGGGTATATCAAGTTCAAGAAAACTACATTAAAATCAATTGCACATTTTTACAAACCTTTTTTAAAATGTGGCTACTAGTCAACTTCAAATTACTACTTGGCTCATGTTATATATGTTTTGAACCATAACGGTTTAAGAAGTTTTTCTAAGACATCACTGGAATTTATTTGATGCACAAAAATGCAATCTGAGTCAGTGAGTAAATCAGGCCAAAATCATAGCATTTTTCTTTTTCTCTCTGTCTGGACACTGCTAACAGTTATGGTGGTGTTAATAGTCTTATTTTTTAAGCAATCACTGAATCTAATAGCTAATCCAATATAATTTACTTTTTAAATTAGCTTCTATAATTTACTTTTTACATACTCATTTAACTCAATAATATAGTTTTTATTTGGTATTAGAAAAAATCAAATTCCATTGAAAATTTTAGTGAAGCAAATTGGTAAAAATAAAAATAAAAAAACAGTGATAAAGGAAAAAGTATGATTTTGAATATAATTGTGACCTGGATAATGTACAGTATGAAACATTTAAAGTACTTAAACTGCAGGTAGAAGAGATTATGGTGTTTTTTTCCTAATATTATGTGTTTTTTTCATGTTTTCTTTTATCCTCACCTCAAACAAATTGGGCAAAAAGCATGGCCAAATGTGTAATGCATTCATTTTGGTCTGTCAAAATATTCCTAATAGATCAGAATAGATGATAAATGTGACTTTCATCATAACTTTGTCTCATTGTTCATCTGTCAATTCCTCTAGGAGGTGATTTCCTCTCCTTTCTGAGAAAGAAGAAGGATGAACTAAAACTCAAACAGTTAGTGAAATTTTCATTAGACGCTGCTTCTGGTATGTCCTATCTTGAGAGTAAAAACTGTATACACAGGTAAGGAGAACATTTTTAAAGCATTTTTTGGTTTTATTAATAGAATGCTGGAAAATGATGTATTTGCTACAATACAGAAGTTAATTTTCATGAAACTCAGGTATTTTCTTGTTGGTTTCTGTGTTTTGTGTGCAAGTATCCTCTTCTAGTTGTTTATGTACTTTATAGGAACACTTGTTTTCCCTCTTACTTGAAGTGAGTACCTAGTTAGACAATTATTTGCCTGCTAGTTAGAATTTGTTTTATAATAATCATGAACAACAGTGACATGGAATGTACTACAATTTAGTAATATAAGAAACTACAGCCTTGTAATCAAATAAGATTGTTTCATGTGGTGTCTATTGTTATTTTCCAAAGAAATTACATATGAAGTCGGAAAAGCATAGTTGTAAAACAGCAATTTGTGACATTGAATTTGGTAAAGGGTAAAAGATTTTCAGACTCATTTAATGCTCTTTTGGACAAATTAATTTTTTCTTTTCATTTGGCCATTGTATTGAGAAAATAAATACTAGTTATTTCAAAGGAGATTTTATTTTTTTCTGATTATGTGTAGTGACCTGGTGTTAATGCTTTATACATTGTGGTTTTAGTTGCTTGTAACTGAAAGTGTTTTTTAGTGCTAAATGTCAGTACAACTTATGATTTGTTGCAGAATTAATGTCAGATCCTAAATATGGCTAAGTATAAGTAAGCACAATGAAGTGGAGAACTGATGCCGTTTTTATGCACCAGAAACTGTGCATAATACTGTTTAATGTGGAGCAGGGTTCGTTGTTAGATTGAGCTGTTGTAGACTTTATCTAACTGGTTTTGTTACTGAAATATACTTTTCTCCGAAACGTATCATTGTCCAGGCTTTGCTTTAACATTCTAGTGAGGTTGTATAATGTATAATTAAAGGAAAACAAAGTTACTTTCACCTTAACTGTACAATATTGATCTCAATAGGTACTGTTGACTTAATTGCCCACCCCCACCCCCAAATTTTACTTACCGCTCAGCTTTATTCTGAAACTATAATTAGAACGCTATTTTAAATATGGTTCAACAGTTGCACATATTTTAAAATTCATTTCTATGGAGGTACTATTTTTTGGAAATTAAGAACTAAAAATAAGACATTATCATTGTATTTCTGATTTACTTTCTATGACTATAGGTAAGAATTGACTTAAAAGCATTTGATTCTAGATAAAAATTGTACTATCATTAATTTCATTAGTGGTAAACACTGTGTTAAAATTAACCGTAAAGGCTTTGCTCTTCATTTGGAGAAAAGTGTAATTTTGATTGCTGAGGTATTGAGGTGCTTCAGATTCTCTGTGGTGATTGATCATTTTGTCTCTGATTTCTTTCATACCATTAGACCAACTGTGGTTTTAAACTATAATAAATATACATGATTGAAACATTTATTAAATTGTCAGTTACCATGAATATTCATTAATTTCTGGGGCATTGCGGTTGAGGGGACCATTGTTTCAATCTCTTGCTACTTTTTGTAGTGATTATTTTCTTCAAAAATGGATCACTGTGTAAATGCCTGTATCATGATAATTGAAACTTTTCTACATTGTAGATAGCAGTTAGCTTTTCTGAATTCATTTCCCTCTCTAAATCATAATATTATCTGCTATAATGTTATTTTCCCATTTTGCTTTTTAAGAATTTTCATGCATTAACAAATTTTTTAAAGTAACCTTTTCTTGACTACATATCCTAGCAGGCTGCACATAGACCTATGCCATTTGCCTACTGGGATGGTTTCCCAGTTGAACATCTTGAACAATGTCAGTGAGAGCGGGTTTGATAAATAGGTTTCAGCACTAGCACCAACTTTTAGTGAATGGTAGTGGCTCTCTGTGTATATGTTGAGAAGAATTCCAGGAACAGCCACAAAGAGTCCAGTGATCACTTAGTCATATCTGCCAGGGTACTCACGAGTATTAATACACATGCCCCAAATTTGTCATCCTTGGCATAGAATATCTTCTTTTTGTCTTTATTCTTATAAATACTTTTCTGGATATTGAAAAATGTTATGACTTTTTCTTACTGGCCATAATATAGCAATAATATAATATTTTTCTTTAATTACTTTCATTGAATTCTTCTAAACTATCTGCTTTCGTATTTCCTTTGTTAATCATAAGTGCTAGATGAATTTTATGGCATCTCCAACTTGTGGTTCTTTGTTCCTCTTTAGACTTATTAAATGCTCTTTTGGATAAATTAATTTTTTCATTTTAATACCTCACCAATTTGTAGTATTGTATTGAGAAAATAAATTATTCTTTGTGTTGAAATTTTCTGTAGTAGTGAAAAGTACTGTAGAACCCTGTTTCTATGTGCCAGCCGATGCAGCGCTTTATTTGGGAATAGTAGTCATTGCAATAGAATTTTTCTTGATTTAGAGTTAAGACATAGATTGTGTTTTTGCTCCTAAGAAATATCAAAAAAAACCAATATAGGATTTGGTACAGTTAAAAGTTTTTTCTTCACTCAAAAAATTTCTAATGAGGCATTTCAAAAATTAATTAAAATAATGTAAAACATAATTAAAAGTTCCCTTTAGTTTTTCAGATAATGAGCAAAGGTACTAAGTCCCATTTTTGATATGCCAAAACATAACAAAAATAAATGCATTACTATGCATTACAAAGTCTGTGTCCAACAAATCCAAGCAAATATTTCAAATCTGCTTTACATTTTATATTAACTTACAAATTTTGTCCTGTTCACTGATTGGAGGTCACTGGAACTCAGTACATACTTGAAAATATTTCCAATTTTCTCTTCCCAAAATAATGTTTTTAACTTTTGAGGGACATGTATTCTTTCTTTAGCTTTGTTTTGATTAATATGAGAAGAGCAGCACAATGTTTCATTATAGGAAACCAATTATGACAGCTATAAAATGGGAAGAGGTTACTGCATTAAGAAATGACTTGCGTTAGTTAAAATGTTTCAGTGAACAAGTTTCAGCGGTTCAACTTTATAATAATTATAAATAAACCTGTTAAATTTTTCTGGACAGTGCCAGCATTTGGATTTTTTTTTAAAACAAGTAAATTTCTTATTGACGGCAACTAAATGGTGTTTGTAGCATTTTTATCATACAGTAGATTCTATCCATTCACTACACTTTTCTAACTGAGTTGTCCTACATGCAAGTACATGTTTTTAATGTTGTCTGTCTTCTGTGCTGTTCCTGTAAGTTTGCTATTAAAATACATTAAACTATTTAAAAAAAAAAAGAAGAAGAAATGACTTGCATTTAGAAATGTTCTTGTAATTTCCATTTAACTTCAGAAGAGTTCTCTTGCTACTTCAAGTTTCTAATGGAAACTATTTCTGTTTACAGCTTAAGGATTGTCGTATAGTTGGAATTTTGTTTTAGTTTTAATCAACGGCATTTTCTTTAAAACTATTCTGTAAGCCAGTGTGAAATTTTCTTTCCTACTTGTACTTTATAAACTGTTTGAAATACACTGATAAACTTTATGGTGAGTGTATGTATGATGTGTGTATGTTTACTTACAAAGGGATGCTCCTAGATGGTTAGATGTCACTCTATAAAGAATATTCTGGTTTTGAAGTTAGGGGATTCGGGATTGACATTGTACTTGATATATGTGATAATGGCATTCATTTATGGTTTTTTTTATTCTTGATGAATCCTATGGCAAAATTTGTTTTTATTTGGGCTTATTTCTAAAAGTTGGCTTGATGCCATTGTTCTTTTATATCTACAGAAAGTGAAAGAAGGATAAACTTTTATTTGCTATAGGCTTGAGTGAAAGACCATAATCTGTGGGGGAGTTTGGGGAACATTTCTTAATTTCATATGTCATTGTTAATCAGAAAAGGTATATTTCGGAGAGATTTGGTAGAATATGATTTCTTTTTCTAATTTTCAACTCTATACCGATTCTCTTCATGTTGGGTTGCTCTAACACAATGATTTTTTTTTACCATGGAGTAAGCTAACAATTTTACAAATTAAAGTATATTATTTTATTTATTTTATTAATCAGTAAGAGTTTTGCTTATCCATTGAAAACATTGATATTTCCAGTATTTCACAAATGTGGACAGTTGCCTACTCTGTGCCAGTGGCTACCAAAATGAAAATTATGATCACTGCCCTCAGATGGATATAACAAAAGTTAAGAATAATGCAAAGAGATGGTCAGTTTTGTGATAAAATCTACAAAATTATTTGGGAGTACTATCAAGAGAGTCTAATATGACCTATCAGTGTGGGGACTATAGTGGGAATAATTAGGGAAACTCTGCAGAGGATACTCTCTGAGTGAGACTTGGTGGATGGGTGTGTCACTGAATAGGAGAAAGAAGATGCCAGCTGAAGGAAAATTGAAAGCAAAGTTACAATGCTTTGTAAGGGAGAGCATGCCTTAATTGTGGACGTTTTCTTGAAAGAATATGAATTTTAACTGGAAAAAGAAAACTAATTTGAACAAAATTTACAAAACTCTAAAAAATGTATAATCTCATGAAAATGTATATGAGACCAATATTATTTTTAAGTTTCATTGATAAAACTAATTTAGGAAAGTTAAGATTGTCAGGAAGGGAATAATATTTCATTTATATGTTCTAGAAGGAGATTGCCTTGTCCAGTGATTTCTAATAAGGATTACATATGTGTACTTTTTAAGTTAAATGTAAGATGCTGCTTCCAGCTTTTATTTGGGGTTTTTTTTTTTTTTGAGACTTCATATTTTATTAAGTAAAAGATTTGGTATACTGCTGACCATTTACATTTTTCCCAATGATCTTTGAGGATTTTTTTCTCTATTTTTAAACTGTAAATGATTACCTAGTGTCTGAGCTTTTCCTAAACTGTGAATATAGTGAAAAAGTATGTTATGCTTTTAGTGCACCTTCATATCACTTACATGGTAAAGACAAAATAAGGAAATATAAAATATAAAAATAAAATGTGTTCTGTGATGCTTTTGAACCCTTTATCATCTATGTCACTCATGATCTACCGTATACTCAATTGAAGGCACTATAAGACCATTTTAAGTAACTGAGGCCCAGGGAGATTAAATGAAGGTCACCTAAACAATTAGTGGCCAGGCCACTGCTAGGTCTTAATTGTGCTGACTCCATTCTGACACATTTCCTGTCATTCCAGTGCTGGTGTTTTGCTGTTTCATTCCAGTGTTAGTAACCCTAACTGCTGGCATTTATTAAGGGCTTACTGAGTACTAGACACTGTTCTAAGTGCTTTAGATGCAGTGTCTGAGAATGTCAGCTTCCTGAGGTCAGTGATTTTTACTGATATTGTTCACTATTGTATTCTGAAAGCCTGGAACAGTGCCTGGCGATTAAAGCTAAATGAATGAACCTTCAAAACAATAGCAGTATTATTGTTTGAGCCCATTTTACACATGAGAAAACTCACAGTTGGGGAGTTTGAGTATTGTGCCTAAGATTATATTAAAAACAAGTGGTAGATTCAGGATGTGAATCTCAGCATTCTGGTTTTAGAGCCCACACACTGAATTTACTCTACTGCCTTGCACAATAGAGGCATCTTCTGATTAGCTAGGAAAGTCAGGGCAGAAGGCCAAATGGTATTTGGTGTGATGGCTAAGATTATATTCAACATCTGGACTCTGTAATGATCATAAGCAAAAACAGAAGAGGGTTCTGAAGGCTGTGGAATATAATTTTAGAAAGACAAACCAAGATGTTTTTGTCATTTAATGAACATTTGCTGAATTGCAGCAGCATTTTGTTATTACTTCTTGATTTAATTAGAGCTTTAAAATTTACTTTTTTCATTTTTATATACTATTGTTTAGAATACCCCCTTATGCTTTATCTGTTAATTAAACACACAGGATTAGCATAGAGATGTGATAATCTCAGTTAGTTGACTAAGCATTTATGACTGATTTTCTTGTTGTAACATTTGATTACAATTTGAATATATTAAGCTGTATTTTTATTTTTAGCTTTGAAACCAACTTTGCTGCAATACAGAGAGGACTGCTCAATAATTTTAAATGTTTCAAGAATACATAGTCCTTCTTTAACCCTTTTTTATGACAAATTTGTATTTGTATATGCCGTGCAATTATCATACAAAAGATAACATAAGTGAACGCCTTTATAAAAATTATTTATCCTACTACTTTATTCAGTGGGAAAATTTCCCACCACTGGTTTCACTCATTTTAATTAAGGGCTTTTCCCTGAAGATACATGTATAATATGTTTCCAGGAATGAAAAAGAGACCTTCCTTTATGTTAGCCAATTAACATATTGGCCTGGGTTAATGTATCAGCATGTCTGTCTGCTTCTTTAGGAAACAAAAGTGAGAGATTTGGGTCAGAGGACAGTAGTTAACTTTTGATTTATGGTTACTGGTAGGGAAGATGCAGCATATACAGAGACTGTTCAGGACATAAGGGCAGTCCAGTGAGCACACTGAAAGTCATTGAGAGTGAGAGGAGAGGGAATGAAGGGAATAGGAGTATATTAAGGCAATTTCATGGTTTGGTTAGGGCTAGCCATGTCCTGTGTTACACAAATATGATAGAAGAGAAAATTGGCTGATGCCACATACTCTTCATTATTTCTGACTTTTTTCCAGTCAATACAGTAAGTACGTTTTGGATTCAGAGTGTCAAAAAAGCGATCTTTTACATTAAACAATTACAAATGGTTACAGTTACCATTTTTCTTTTAGGGAATATTTGATTACAAGGAACAGAAACTACTTTAAGCCATAAGAGTTTTTCTTTTAACTTTTATTTTAGGCTCAGAGGGTACATGTGAAGTTTTCTTATACAGATAAACTCATCTCACAGGGGTCTGTTGTACAGATTGTTGCATTACCTACATATTAAACCTAGTACCTAGTAGTTATTTTTCTGCTCCTCTTCCTCTCACCCTCCACCCTCAAGTAGACCCCAGTGTCTGTTGTTCCTTTATTTATGTCCCTATGTTCTCATCCTTTAGTTCACACTTACAAGTGAGAATACGCAATATTTGGTCTTTTGTTCCTGTGTTAGTTTCCTTTATCATAAGGAAACTTACGGGGTTATCTCACAGAACTCAAGGACAGAAAGTTGAACCAGGCTTTGGAGTCCTTGAAACTGGGAACCGGGAAGCAGTCAGGGACCAAGGCAGCATCGCCATCTTTCCCTCTGTGTTCATTTGGAGTTTCATTAATGCTTTTTAATGTATTGCTGCTCCCTTTCCCTCTTGCTCTGAAGACTACATTCCTTCACTCCACTTGCAAAGGGCTCTAAAATGATGTTGAGTCAATATAATCTGCCAGGCCCAGCATCTGCAGCTAATTAATTAGTCTTTGAGCTCAAATTTCAAACTTTTGACACAAATAGTTGGCCTAGCTTATATTAAATGTCTATCCCAGTTTTAATCAATAATATGACTAGACAGGAAAGAGTGTTCAGGGTCTGTTACCTAGAGCTAGAGGAGCCAGTCTCTGTGTGCAAGGGGGTAGTTTTCAGATGATGGAACATGTACTAAAAGGCTTCAAAAGATGGTTATCATGCACTCATGGAGTACTCACTGTTTGCCAAGTACATTCATATTCTCATTTGATCCTCATATTTCTATGAGATTGGTACTATTTAATGTACATTTTATAATAGAACAGGTTGAGCCACAAAAGAATAAGTAACTTATCTAATGCCACACAGCTAGTAAGGGGAAGATTCAAGCCTATTGTGAACTGATGACAAAACCTGCGAAATAAAGCAAAAGAATTAAACTATGTATTGGATTTATTTCTCATTTTCTTTCCTTTTATGAAGATGATCAGCCATCTGGATATCTCTCTTGTGAAGCAAAACTTAAAACCATTTAATAAATGTTGATTTAGAGAAAGCCATGTTGTAGGGAGAAGAGAGTCTTTTATAGGCCCTAACTCTATATATCCCTGGGATGATTCATTCCCTCACATTTTATGTTATAGGGACTGCCAGTTGGTCCATTCAGTCTCCGTAAATCCTAGCTCATACCAAGTCCATCCAACAGGCAGGAGATCAATTTCAGTACAGTGGAATTGGGTTCATGATTACCTCCAAAACTTGGTTGACCATTGGTTCAACCATTAACTTGTTCTCAAGTCAGACCTCATTTATGATAAAGTAACTCACTGTTCCTAGTTAGTCTTGATCAAATTCTGGGGAATTAATCAGAACATAGATGGCACAGAACCAAGTTTAACTTTCTAGCTTGCAAACTGTCTCCTACTCTCTGGCCTCCAAGGTAGGACTGGAGCAATCAACACGCAGTACCATTTGCTGGACATTGACTCTCAGTTTTAAAAATTACTGGGTTATTTGCCCAGTAATTGTTTTTAAATATTGCTCATTATTTTATTAAATACATAAGCACTACAAGAAATCATTTTTGGTCCCAGGCTTCGCTTTTAAAGTGTTCTGTGCCAGGCTGTTTCCATCTATACTGCCACCTCTGATATCCATTAGGTGTAAGCATTTGCAGAGTGGTTAGCAGCCTCAGCATAGTAGCTAAGACCACCAATTTGAGACTGTAATGCTCTGTGCATGAATCCTAGCTTTGCAATAAATTAGCTGTGTAATTTTAGACCTCCCCTCTTCCCCCACCTGGACATTTCCTGAAACCCTTAACCTGCTTTAATTTTTGTCATAGTCATTACTGTCACCTGATGTTTATTTATATAAACATACACATGTAGTGTCCATATTCATGTGTATATATGCATATGTATGTACTTATATAGATACATATATAAAGTACTGGCTTACTTTTTATTGCTTATCTCCCCCTAACTAGACTGTAAGCTCCATGAAGACATTGACTTTATTTTGTTCATTACTTAATCCTCAGTACAGAGAACAGTACAGCTTCTAGTTAGTCCTCAACAAAAATTTGTTGGATAAATGAATGAAGTTACTTACTATGCTTTGTTTCTTCCAGTATAAAATCAGGATGATAATATTCACTTCAGAACACTGATTTGAATGAGAGAAGGCAAAGCCACAGTATCTGAAGGCTCTCCACTCCCCCACAGCATTTCAGGGAGACCACAACTTAAGAGGAAGAAACCACACATCCCCAGACCATTTTAAGATTAGATTAAGTTGTCTGTTTAGCTGAAGACACAGAAATGTTCCAGAAAAAGATGGCCACATACAGCAAGGGTAGATGCAGGATATTTCAAGAGTAGATGCAGGATATTTCACTCTACCATAGTCCCCAGAGTTTCTAATAGTGACACTATCTAAAAAGGGTAGGGCCTTGTGGAATCTGAGATGCTCATTTTCTTGCCAAGTATACTCCCATTCAGGGTGTACTTACACTTCTATGTAGTTTTGTTGAATGTAAAGTTTTAAACATGGGGCTATACCGGTTTTGTGCCAAATCCAACGTTAACAAGGTTGAATCCTCACTCTTGGAAAAATGCAAAATTAAAGGCGGGGTGTCTCTAGTCAGTGTATCTCTGTCTCCGCCCATGTCTCCATAGTCTGCTACCTTGGTTTCATTACCCCTTTAGCCAAGTGTTACCAATACTGAGTATGTTTGGGCCAAGCATTCTTCAAGATTCTGTGGCTACAGTGGTGAATGAAACAAAGCTCTGCCCTCAGGGAACTTTAGTAAATTGGGGAAAGTTGATAATAAACACATTTTTAAAAAATAATAAGCAAATGTAAAATATTCTGTGTGTTGATAAGTGATATAGAGAATAATAGGACAAAAAAAAGGGATGGTGGGGATGGGCACCATTATATATAGGGTGTTAAGAGAAGACCCAAGGCAGATAAAAGAGTGAGCCATGTGAATGAATATCAGTGAGAAGAGCCTTCCTGGCAATGAGTGTTGGAGTGTTGGAACTACAAAAAAAAAAGACAGACGGGGCATGCTAGGTGTTTCAAAGTAGGCCAGCAAGGTCAGAAAATTAGGTCAGCTGTTATGTGGCTAGGTCACAAAGGTCTTATAAGCCATTGAAAGGGCTGTGGCTTTTAGTCTGCCTGAGGTGGGGGTAATTGATGGCAATTTGATCTCTCCCAGGTTTATGAATAATCAGTGAAATTCTTTTTAATATTTATTCTAAAAATTTTAACATATTACTGCTTCAAATGAAAATGAACCAATGAAAGGAAAACATAACTCACAGTTTCCTTTCTACTGGGAAGCTGCTATATGCTGACTACTGTGCTGCTGGTGATATAATCATGAGCAAGATGGACAGAAGAGCGTTCCTCCTGGCATTGTTTTACCACACTATTCTTGTAATGGAAGTAAAAGTAATACCTTGAAATTAATGGCACTCAGGGTCTTATCTACAATTTTTTGTATTTAAGTTGGGCATATGTTTCCCAAATAAGTTCTAGATACTTTGTTAATAGTATCCTAGTTCATAAACCCATTGATTTAGAGAGATAAGTAAAATTAAATATGTGTATAATTAATATAGGGTTATATTTTCCATCTGGGGTCTCTGGTTTTATGACTTGTGAATGAACACAGGTAATTATTATTTACTTAAGTGAATAATTCTGTTGTTGCTAATTAATAAAAACAGCAGAATATGCCTAATTTTTGGAGAATCAATGTCATCTGTAGAACTAAGGTGACATGAAAGAGAAGATGTCATTTATTTACTATTATGTTTGGTATAGGAAAAGGCCATTCCCTTCTAAAGAAAGATTATGTACTATAAAACAAAATAAACTCTATTATATAGGTTGGTACAAAAGCAATTGCAGTTTTTGCCATTGGAAATACTGGCAAAAATCACTATTGCTTTTGTACCAACCTTACAATAAAAAATTATATATTAGTTCATTCTCACACTGCTATAAAGAACTACCTGAGACTGGGTAATTTATGAAGAAAAGAGGTTTAATTGACTCACAGTTCCACAGGTTTAACAGGAAGCATGACTGGGAGGCCTCGGGAAATTTACAATCATGGTGGAAGGGGAAAAGGGAGTAAACACTTTCTTCACATGGCAGCAGGAGAGAGAGAGAGTCAGCGGGGAAGTGCTACATACTTTTAAACCACCAAATATCATGCGAACTCACTGTCATGAGAACAGCAGGGGGAACACCGTCCCCATGATGCAGTCACCTCCCACCGGGTTCCTCCCCTAACATAGGGAATTACAATTCAACATGAGATTAGGGTGGGGACACAGAGCCAAGCCATAAGAAATTGTTGTATAAAATACTTAGAATGGTTACTGTTCGTGGTCTGGTGTGCCTATTTTTACTTCTTATGGACAGATGTTTTTATTATAGAACAAAAACACCTGATTATTGTGCTCTTAAATTAACCTTTTAATGCTGAACTTCTTTTATTACACAGTTTGATTTGCTTTTTGTGGGGAAGAAGTAGTGCAAATTTGCTGTGAATGTTTTTCAGTGGGTGTTTTTCATATAGTAGTAGTTTAATAAACAGCTGACCTAATGAATGAATTGATAAATTAATGAATACATCAAATAAGTCTGAAGTATTGATTGCTGTTAGATGACTAAAGATTTTATAGAAGAATAATTATAAGATATTTCATCCATAAATGTTACTTTCATTTTTAATTTTTACCAATTGATTTCTTTATAATGCACAAACAGAAACAGAAGTAATTATATCTCATATAAACCTGTACGCATTATACATACAGTCCAAAGTTCTTTTTCTGTCACAAGTTAGTATAAAGTCTTTGGAATACTTTGGGCATTTTTTGAATTGTTTGATTTCATCCAGGCTTATAGTGTGACAGCGTCAGTGCTCTTTTCAGAATACTGTCATTCTCCGAGGGTCAGAGAAGGTGAATACATTGCATTTCAATCCATTTTTCATCTAATAATACTTATTTTTTATATTGACTCTGCCCTACCTCAGACAATAGCCAGGGCTTACGAAAGCAGCAGTAGTTTATAACATGCCAGAAAGTATTAATTTTTAATGTGTTCCTTGAAATAATTGACAGTAGACAACAGATGTATTTGTATTTATAAGAGTGCTCAAGAGGCACATATTTCATTTAGCTTCTTTCTCTCTTATATGTCCTCTCCCCATTCATTATGTAAATTTGTAAGAAAGTGAATGCCATGGCTAGAACAGTGCCAGGGTACTTGGTTCCATACATTTAAGATGGAGAGCATGCAACAAGTAACTTCAATTCCCATTGAGTAATATTTCTCCCTTTAATCTTTTTTCTTAAATAATAGAACTTTAATTTATTCTTTCCCATTTCAATATTTTTCTAATAACATTCACTACTGTTTTTAGCACTTAAATTCCCATTTGCCTCTTTAAAATTAGGCTTCTGTTTATCTATATAAATTAATGAAGGAATAACATTAAAAAAATTTAAAAATTGTATTTATTACTTAAGATCTTTTAAAACCCCATGTAGGGCATAACCGTATGAGATTATATACAAATCATCTATAAACCTTTTTATAACCAAATGAAAACATATTTGGTATGTCATTTAGGTATTTGCCCTTTTAAAAAAATTACGTGGTGCCATATTATAAATTAAGACTTTTTCTCAAACATTTATTGTGTGAAGGAAAGAAAAGTGTTTTTCAACAAAGTTTGACTTTCATATAAACTTTTACTTAAGTACATATCCTAATAGAAACAGGTGTTATTTGTTAATTTCTATATTTTGGCTTTTATATATCTCATCTAGTCAAATTTCTCACTTTATTTATAATTTCTAAAGCCTCTCTATATCTCAAAAATTAAATCTGTTGAGACCCATGTTTTGAATGCCTTCTTTGCAAAAGGCTTTGTTTAGATGTGCTCCCTACTCTCAAGGAAAATGAGAGAAGTAAGATAAAGATATAAAAATACTTTAATAACTTAATAAACAGTGCATTGGGAGAAGGTACTTAATAAGAAACAATGATGGGATTTCTGAAAGACTTTTATAGTAGGAAGAAAAAAGTAGCATACATCAGTTTAAGTCGTAAGAGCCACCAAGAAATATTGGAATACTACTTTATTGAATGTCTTTTATATGATCAACTTTATTAAAAATAAACTTAATTTTGAAGGGATTTTCTAATTAGCCTTTTATTATTTAGCAGAACTTAAAATAATGTTATTCTCCCTACCTCATTTAATTATTAACAAATACTTTACTTACTTTGTAAGCATCTCAATGTTGAAAAGCAGCCATATCCTGGTGCTTAATAAATATTAGTTCAATCAGAGTCATTAAAAATGTACTTAAAGCACTTCCTATATGTATCAGGCACCTGACAGGTGCTGGGGACAAAATGTTGGGCGTTTAAGATGGGGTCTTTGACCTCTGGTGCTGAAAAGTCTAGTATGTGTGATACACATTAGCAGGTGTTCATCCAAGAGAGCTTTTAAAAGTGGGATTGACACCATCATGAGGCCGCAGAAGACATCCCTGAAGAGGTAATATTTGAACTGAAAGTTAAGAAGTAACTACAGGATGGTGAAAGAGAAGAAAGAAGTAATCACTTAGGAGAGAAAGAGGCATGGAGGTAGAAAAGAGAATTTCAAGACAATGAAAGGAAATCAGTCTGTCTGGGTTAAATACTGACTTGAGTTGCAACCAGGGAGGTGGCAGGGACCAAACCCGGTGAGGATAGGCTATGTTTGGGAGGTTCATCTCTACTCTGGTTGCAATGAGAAGCTACTGTAGGGTTTTAAGTAGAAGAGATCAGATTCATGTTTCATGTAGATCACTCTGGCTGTAATATATGGAGACCAGGCTGATGGAAGAGTAGATACAGGGAAGAGAAATTTTTAGAGACAGTGTTTTCAAAACATTTTGCAGGTATCTGGTTTGCGTACCCGGATAATAGGGATTCACTGAGGAAATACTAGAGCAAGATTTTTTTTTTTCAAATGGAGGGAGTGGAGAGTCACTGTGAATGAAAATTATGAGTTTAAAATTTAATTTGGGAAATGTTGATTATGAAGGACCCGTAAAATATTTGTGAAGCTATTGAGTAGACAGGTGAGTATTCAGAACCAGAACTCAGGGAAACTGTTTGACCTACAGATGACAATGTGGAAATGAAGAAGAAGAATAAATAGATGACTGAATCAGTGAAGCTTTGAAATAATTAGTGAATCAATGAAAGACATATTTCAGGCTAAGAAAATAACATGGAAGAATATATATAATGTTCAGAACTCTACATATATGTTTGAAAATTCACAATTTTGCCTCTAGAGTTTTAAAAGGTAGAAATTTGAAAATTTATGATAGTAACACCTAATATTTGTTATTTCTAGTACCATTAATGCAGTCCGACAGAAAAGTAACTCTGGAATACTGTTTAATTGATTTATTTGCTCACTTAAGTAACTATTCTGGTCAAGTGTTTTTTTTAAAATTTTAAATTATATCAGCATTGCTAACTTTATAGTTCCACAAATAATAGTAGCAACTAGAAAATGAAAGTGAAAAATATATTATCATTGTTGTCAGAAATTTCTCTAATTTTGTCCAAATAAACTACCAGTAGGAAAAAGGAATTCATAAAAGGACCATTCATAAAAAGAAAACTTTCTTTTGGAAATTTTTCTTAGAGAGGAAAACCAGGAGAGTAACTGATTTTTTCTTCTTGAGAGTCTTGCTATCTGATTAACAGAACTTCTAGTAACATTTGAAATAACATAACAGTGAAATATGTTAACAGGAAATACAGCTTGGTACTGCTGTTCTCCAGTGGCTAGAATTTAACAATGGCAACTACAAAAGTGTCTCTGACTATTTTTTTCACATCTCAAGGCATGCATATTGGTTCACCTAAAATAGAGACATTTTCATGGTTTTTCTATGATAAAAACAAATTTAGAGACAAAAATAATTGTCTTGTGAAAAAAGTATATGAATTAATATCCAAAGGCTTTTTCTAACTGTCACCTGTTAAAAGAGAGTTAATGGTAACCCACCTCGCAGTCACTGTTGTTTTTAGGTTAAATTAAAATAAGAGATAGAAAAGCCTTTGAGAAAACTAAATCGCAGTTCAAATTATAGTAGTATGAAATTACTATCCAGTTGTAGATGAAGAGGGAGTTAGACACCAAGGTATATTAGAAAATGAAAAGAAAACAAAGATGATGAGGGAATAAATGGGTTGAAGAAGGTGCAAGTTAAAAAGAGTTTGAATTGGATTAAATTCGGATGGTGGTCATTATTCTTAATTAAGTATGTGGCCTCTCTATATATCCACTACAAAGGAACCCAGTGTCAACTGTAATGTAGCTGAGGTAAAACTTACTGTTGGCATCCAGTACCTGTCATCTCAGTGGGCCGTCCCTGGTGGGCCACTGCTTCAAAGCAGGTTCTGAGAGAGATCACTATGCCCAGAAGGGTGGGCGGGCTGGCTGGCTGGCTGGCTCTCTCTCTCTCTCTCTCTCTCTCTCCATATTTCCACCTTCAACATTTTATTTACCTGGAAGAAAAATACTACAACATTAAGAAAGTTTTAGCTGGTGTGTTTGGGCCTTAGTTTTCTTGTCTTTATGAGGAGAGGGGGAATTAGCTTTTCTCCCATTATCTTTTAAATCGCTGTTTTAGAGTTTTGTTGAACCCATATTAGGAAACATTTGAAAACTGCTTAAAAATGAATGTCTAATGCAGAAGGGTCGCTGTAGTTTCCAGCAGTGCATGTTCTAACTTCCTATTCTTGATGCTGTTAGTCTGCATCCTCCTGAAGAAGAGTAGACAGACAGTTTTCTGATCTGATATATCAAATATACAGCCTCTTCTCAGTAGTATGAAACCTGTGACATTTTAATAGATATCCATGCCCTGTTGAATCATCTGTCTTTCCTGATCCATCTGACTGTCTAGCTGTGTTTTCCACTGCAAGAAAACGTGGCCATGGTCTACAATCCTCTAGGTTTTGAAAAAAGAATAGGCTCCCATCACTGCTGAAACTAGAACCGGCCTGATGATGTCAGAATAATATAAAGTTCATCTTCCACAATTGCTCAGTTAATAGTAACAGTTTAATAATATGAGAGGGGCTTGTTAAGTCTTTGCTGGAGTGAAAACTGGTTTTTTTCTGCCCTGATCTTGAGCTACCCTAGGAACCTCTACTTACATATCTATGACTTGAGGACATCAGGAGTCCTAAATTAAGCAGGAGGAAAAGATACAGAAAAGATGTGGATTATATATACCTACTCAATATATTTCTTTTTCTAATTTTTTAAACACTAAGAAGCAAAGGAAAGAGGATATTTCAGGAATCTTTTTATATTACCAGATTAAAAGATCTGAGGACCACGACTTTTAAGTAGTGTCTGTGGGAAGACATTCTCTTTTCACTTCTTGGGACAACAGAAATTGACTTAAATTTTTCATATGAAACTCTTCTTTTCAAGCTACTGAGTCCTTCTGAAGTTGTTTGCTTTATATGTACATGCATGCACAGCACAAGCTGGGAACCTCTTGAAGGGCAGAACTATATTCATGTTGAGGTCCTATCCCCCTTGCCTAGCACAGTGCCTGGCACATAGTACAACTGAGTAATTCATGCATAAAAGAATTAACGGTAGGTTACGTGTTAAGGAATCTTAATCTTTTCAGCATAAAGTATGTTCGACCTTTGTAAATGCTTACTAATTGATAATGATATTTAGTGGAAAAAGATTTCACTAATTTGCTCCAAAGAGCATAAATTAAAACTTAAAACATTAAACATTATCTAATGTTAACTTAAAACACTATCTAATGTTAAATTATTTTCTATGCAAGAGAAAAGTCATGGGAAATAGATGACAGATGAAATAAGATTTTAAAAAATAGAAAAGCCATTCTTAACGCTATTGCCCTCATGCTTTCTAAGTAAATGTGGTAATGATGATTGGTGCTAAATTCACATTCTTAGAATTGAAAGTCTGTGTGTCCACTCAGTGAACTGTATAATGGAAGTGATGGGTACTTACTTCCCTACTCACTGCACTAATGTCCCTCACTCTAATGTAAAAGGACTTGATTAATTTCATTTATAAGCCATGTCTTTTGTAACTACTATATATGCAAACGGTGATTGTGGCATATCCAGGACTAAATTTAATATGAGTAAATTATTTCCCAGTAGCTATCAATTATTGATTTTTCATTTATCACTTTTGAATTGTGAAATCCTGCAGATGTTTGAGTAGAAAGAAGTAAACTTCATTAAAATAATATTTAATACAGATATTAAAGTCAATGGTACTGCTTTTCTCATTTTTATATGCTTTATATCAAGACCTCATTGCTTATGAAGCTATCTATAATCATGCAGGATTTTAACTTGGAACTTTTGAGAATAATAAACAGATGAGAAAAAAAAATGGGTGAACCCTTGCTCTATAAATTTTTCTTCAGGGCCAAATACTGTATTAAATATTTCAGGCTTTCTAGGTCATATGGCTTCCATCACAATTACTCAACTCTGCTATTAAAGTATAGTGAAAGAAATTACAGAAAATATGTAAACAAAGAAACATGTCTGTGTTCTAATAAAACTTTATTTACCAAAAAAATAAAGCAGGCTAGATTTGGATCATGGGCCATGTTTTTGCAGACCCATGCTCTAAAATGAGTACTAAAAGCATCCCTCTTCTCAGCCTATCTATCTTTAATTTTTCTTTGAGAATGTGCTCAAATCCTGTTCCCCATCTCGTCAGCTTCCCTTCATTCTCTCTGTCCCTGTTGTTTGTATTATATCCTGTTATCTTCTAAAATGAAGGTGTTGTTTTACCAACTACTTTTTTAGACATTTAAGTGTATAGATTGCTTTCTTCCTTCTTTCCCTCTTTTCTTCCCCTCCATTCTACCATTCCTCCTTCCTCCACGTTGGTTCTTAATGGAGAAGCCAGTAGATATTTTGCTGCTAATAATGAATTTAATTCTTGACTGTCCTCATAGGAGATACTATGAGTAATTATTTTATTTAAATTTCTCAGTCACTAACATAGTAGTCATTAAGTGCTCATTGCTAATGAAGAGTTTAACATTTTTATCATGAAAATTTGTAAACATATAAGACCAGGGAGACCTGTTAGGCAAAAGATGAGAAAGGCCTAAACTATAGTAGTGATAGAAAGGAGATACAAAATTAAAGACTATTTAGGAAGTGAAATCAACATGATTTATTGATAGGTTGGCCATGGTGGGTGAAGGTGACTCCTAGGTTTCTCAGATCCAAATTGAAACCAGGTATTTTCACTGCCTTGTCCTAGGCAGTTCTAAGTGCAAAAGAACTTGAATGGGCATAGCAAAGTAAGTGATGTCTTAACTAATTATCTCTACACTTAGGAGATTTTTGATGTTTGTTTATAATAATGGTTATCTTATCCTCAGGTCATTCAACTTAAAATTATATAAATAGTTCAGGTTATTTTTAGACATCTCTGTAGGTGAGCTTCCTGCTAGTACTCTGCCAGACAGAGTTTATGCAGTGTTTGTTTGTTTGTTTGTTTGTTTGGCAAGACTCCTCTGTTCTTTCAGAAAAATCAGAATTTTCAGCTTCCAGTTGTTTTTGTGGTTTGTGGTGTTTTTATTCTTAAATATTGTAGATGCTTTTTATATTTCAAAATTATAAAAATATCACTTACACAAATACTACTGTAAGTCCTTACTTTTTTTTCTTACCCTTCTCCTTCCTTTCTGAAGCCTTGTTGGTCTACTCTGTGGTAGGCGTAGTGTTAGTTCTAACAGAGAATTCTGTAATGAATAAAAAACTCTCTTCCATCAAGGGATTTTTCATATAAAAGAAGATGTGAGACATATACATGCAACCAGAATATATAACAACATGAAATGATGAGTTACCAAAGAATTGAAGTGGCTTGAATTGGAGAAATATTTCTTTTAACAGATTGGACACATGAACCCAAAGAGAGTTTGCCTGGGGCCCTGTGTGAGTCACAGTATCTGTGTTCCTTTGGCCTCCTGGGTCTAGTGGTATCAGTGTCCTGAAGAGGTCGCCATGCTTCCAAAAATGTGTAACCTATACTGGGAGATGGAAACCTGTGAAATGATCTTTGCCAGTTTTCTTTACCCATAGATATTGACAAGAGCAGGGTCCAGCCCTGCTGGGTCTAGAGGGGTATTCTCTCACGGGTGCGGAGATAAGAGACTATAAAAATAAAGACATGATACACCGAAATCAAGAGAAGAGTTCGGCCCAGGGGACCGCTACCACCAGTACGCAGAGACCAGTAGTGGCCCCGAGTGCCTGGACGCTCTGACTTTTATTGGGTACAAAACAGGAGGGCAGGGTAAGTAGGGTGAGTCCTCCACAGTTATTGATAGGGTCAAGCAGATCACCTGTCTAAGGAACAAGGGGCCAGGGCTTGCAAGTAGCCGAAGCAGGGTCAGCACTTTTATGTTATGCCCGTCAAGTAAGAACAAAGGCTTCAAGAATTATGCTACTTCTTACTGTCTACAAAAGAGGAGCCAGGTGCAGAAGTAGGGAGTGAAAGCAGACACAGATTGTAACCAATATAGCACAGCACCACATAGAGACAATTAAACCCCTGGGGTAGCTGCGGGTTAGGCTGACTGACATCAGTCCTTCCACAAGAGTGTTGGGGAGTGGAGTGTACTCGGACTCGCCCAAGGACAGCGGATGTTCCCTTCCATGGTTTGCTGAGTAGCGGGTCCTTCCCCAAGCACTGGTGCTACCGCAGAGATTTTAGATGCCCTCCAGCAACCCTTATGCGGGGTGATAGAGGGCTTGGTTTCAGCATTCAACAGATCGTCCTGCTCATCGCCACCAGTCGATGTTTGACAGGTAGTAATGCTCTTGCTTGTGGCCACATTCCATAGTGTCCCTATCAGTCCCTGACCACAGCAACCTGACGTTCCTAGATAATCATGCACAAAGTACAAGAAGGCTTTAATCAAGGCTTTTAATGTTCAATAAGATTAATATCTAGTCACTCATGCTACTTATTCCTAACTATATTCTTCTTTCTATATTCTATTCATGAAACAGGAACTGGCCGAGGCTTCAGTCTCCTGCTTTTGGCACTTATGAGACTTTCCACACACAAGCAATGTAGTAGTACTGACTCTAGACTTCAGTTATAAAAGAATTATTGTATCTATAGCCTTTGTTAAAAACTTTGTTTCTATTGCTTCCTAGATTTTCCCTTTTCCCTTTTTATGGAGAATGCTCTGTCAGATTATAAAAAAAACAAACAAAATAACAGTGTCAATGTGTTGCTTCATTTCTGTTTGCCAGTATATTTTGACAATGTGTGTACCATTGAAAATGTTAAGGAATCAATGATTCTTTCCGTTCTAAAGCCTACCTGGCGAATTAAACCAAATCTGCATCGAGTTATTCATTAAAAATGTTGCTCTTTTGCCTTATTCTGTGGACATGTTGCTTGTGCTGTTGTCATTGATTGTAGGCTGCCACCATATTTCGAGATAACTGTTACTGATGCAGCCTGTCTTCATACACATAAAACATTTGCATTGTATTTTGCCTTCAGGATGTCACTCTTTGTAAGTAAAGACAAACAAGTAGTTTAAAGACAAATGGCATTTTTAAACATAATGTTATTTTATACTTTTTGTATGAATGAAAATTGGCAGTTCAGAGTAAAGACTGAAGTGAAATGAGTAATTTAAAAATACATATTTTTGTGATTATGCTTTTTAAAAAGTCCAAAGAACAGAATATAATGGAATTTTTAAGTTTATGATTTTGCTGTTTTTTGTCATAAATGTCAGAACTCTTGGAAGGGAACATTTTGTGAGACAACTTGTCCAGGCTTTCAGCTTTCCATTTTGTCTTTCATTTGAGATTTTACCTTTATTTTAAGGGACTTTGTTAACATTAGTTATTCTTTCTCAGATATAGTATGGTAACTCCATTATACTCATAATGTTACAATTCAGAAAGGTTCTTTTTCCTTTAGGAATACATTCTAGAATGGCAAACCAGAACAATTTAATGACCTTTACCATTAAATGTTTAGTTTATTTCTCTATCCATTGGATGAAATCATTGTATAAGATTCTGTGGGTCAGAAGAAATAGTGATTACAGAATAATAGTTCATGTGTTGGTAATTCTCTATACCCTATAATTCTACTATTTCATGTGAAACAGGGAAATATCAAGCTCTTATAAACCATAAGGACATTGTTGCATACTTCTATCATTTTGTGATAAACTCGTGTCATTCTTGTGTAAAATAAGGCTTCTGGAAATAAAATTTTAAATGCCTAAGTTTTTATAATAATTAGCTGTATATTATTTTGATTTCTTCCCTAGGTAGTGAAATTTGATGATAGCTCTACCTCTCAGCCACTTAGCAAGGGATTTTGCATAAGGAAGTACTACATCAAATGTTTATTGACTGAATGATAATGTGATAACATAAATAAAAATAATGTATAAATGGTGAACTCAACAAATAGCTATTGTTATTACTTTAATTGTATAGGATCAGACCTAGAAGCTAATTGGTTAAAATAAAAATAGAAAATCAAATAATTATATTCTCCTTCTAGGGTAGATATTTATCCTAATATACTCAATTGTAGCTGACAGATTTTATACCCATGAAAAATACATTTCACATATTTTTACTTATTTTCTTCATTTAATATCATTGCACTCACATTTGCTTTCAAATTAAAAGCACAGTAATTATTTTGTGGCCTATGTCAGACTGAAATTTTTTAAATTAATTTTAAATTTTTGTGTAGTAGGTATGTATATTTATAGGTTACATAAGATATTTTGATACAAGCATACAACGTATGATAATCACATCAGAATAAATGAGGTATCTCCCACTCAAGCATTTCTCTCTTGTTTTATAAACTATCCAATTATAGTTTTGGATAATTCTTTTTGTAGTGTACAATTAAATTACTGACTGTAATCACACTGTTGTGCTATCAAATATAAATCTGAATTCATTCTGTTTTTGTGCCTGATAACCTTCCACACTTCCCTGCTGCCTCCCTCCCCCAACCCCCGCAACCACCCTTCCCAGCGTCCAGTAGCCATCTTTCTACTATCTCCATGAGGTCAATTGCTTTAATTTTTAGCTCCCACAAATAAGTGAAAACATGAGAAGTTTGTCTTTCTATGCCTGGCTTATTTCACTTAGCATAATGATCTCCATTTCCAGTCATGCTGTTGCAAATGACAGGATCTCATTTTTTGTGTGTGTGGCTGAGTAGTACTCCATTGTTTGTCTGTCTATCTAGCTAGCTCTCTATTGCATTTTCTTTATCCACTCATCTGTTGATGGACACTTGTTTCCAAATCTTGGCTATTGTAAACAGTGCTGCAATAAACATAGGAGAGCAGATACCTCTTTAATACACTGATATCCTTTCTTTTGGGTATATACCTAGCAGTGAGATTGCTGAATCATATACTAGCTCTATTTTTAGTTTAGTTTAGTTTTGTTTTGTTTTATTTTTTGGGACCTACAAACTGTTCTCCATAGTGGTTGTATTAGTTTATATTTCTACAAAGAGTTTACCACGGGTTCCTTTTTCTCCACATCTTTACCAGCATTTGTGATTGCCTGTCTTTTAAATAAAAATCATTTTAATGGGGGTGAGATGATATCTTATTTTAGCTTTGATTTGCATTTCTCTGATGGTCAGTGATGTTGAGCACCTTTTCATATACCTGTTTGCCATTTTTATGTCTTCTTTTGAGAAATGTCTGTTCAGATCTTTTGCCTATTTTTAAATTGGATCACTAAGTTGTCTGAGCTCCTTCTATATTCTGGTTATTAACCCCTTCTCAGAACGATAGCAAGCATTTTCTTCTGTTCTTTATCTCCACTTTATTTTCTTTGCCATGCAGAAGGTTTTTAACTTGATATGATCACATTTGTTCATGTTTGCTTTGGTTGCCTGTGCTTGTGAGGTATAACTCAAGAAATCTTTGATCAGCCCAATGTCCTGGAGAGTTTCCCCAGTGTTTTCTTTTAGTGATTTCACAAACTGAAGTCGTAGATTTAAGTCTTTTTTCCACTTTCATTTGATTTTTGTATATGGCAAAAGATAGGGGTTTAGTTTCATTCTTCTGCATATGGATCTCCAGTTTCCTCAGCACCATTTATTGAAGAGACTGCCCTTTCTCTAATGTATGCTCTCTTTGTCAAGAGTGAGTTCACTGTAGATGTATGGATTTGTTTCTGTGTTCTCTATATTGTTGCATTGGTCTGTGTGTCTATTTTTAATGCCAATATGATGCTGTTTTGGCTACTATAGCTCTGTAGTGTATTTTGAAGTCAGGCAATGTGTTTCCTCCAATTCTGTTCCTTTTTGCTCAGGGAAGCATTGACTATTGTGGGTCTTTTGTGGCTCCATCTACATTTTAGGTTTGCTTTTTTGTTTTTGTGAAGAATCGCATCAGTATTTAGATAGGAATTTCAGTGAATTTGTTGATTGCTTTGGGTTTATGGACTTTTTAACAATATTGATTCCTTCAATTCATGAACATGGGATATTTTTTTCATTTTTTGTGTTCTCTTCAATTTCTTTCATCAGTGTTTTATAGTTTTCAGTGTAGACATCTTTCACTTATTTGGTTAGTTAATTCCTAGCTATTTGATTTTATTTGTAGCTATTATAAATGAAACTATTTTGATTTCTTTTTCAACTTGTTTGCTTTTGGCATATGGAAATGCTACTAATTTGTGTATGTTGCTTTTTTATCCTGTAACTTTACTGAATGTGTTTGTCAGTTCTAACATTTTTTTGGTGGAGTCTTCAGGTATTTTCAAATACGAGATTATGTCATCTTCAAACAAGGATAATTTGACTTTTTCTTTTCCAGTTTGGATGCTGTTTATTTCTCTTGTCTGATTACTCTAGCTAGTACTTCCATATTACGTTGAATAACTCTAATGAAAATAGGCATCCTTGTCATTTTCTAGTTCTTAGAGGAAAGGCTTTCAGTTTTTCTCAATTCAGTATTATACTAGCAGTGGGTCTGTCACATATGGTTTTTAATATGTTTTGGTATGTTTCTTCTATTCCAAGTTTTTTGAGAGTTTTTATCATGATAACATGTTGAATTTTGTCAAATGTATTTTCAGCATCAATTGAAATGATAATATGGTTTTTGGCCCCCATTCTGTTGATATGGTATGTCACATTGATCAAGTTGCATGTATATTGGACCATCTTTGCATCCTGGTATAAACCTTACTTGATCATGATGAATGATCTTTCTTTCTTTCTTTCTTTCTTTATATTTTTATTGCATTTTAGGATTGGGGGATACATTTGAAGAACATGCAAGATTGTTGCATAGGTACACACATGGCAGTGTGATTTGCTGCCTTCCTCCCTATCACCTATATCTGGCATTTCTCCCCATGCTATCCCTCCCCCAACTCCCCCACCCTCCACTGTCCCTCCCCTTTTCCCCCGACAGACCCCAGTGTGTGATGCTCCCCTCCCTGTGTCCATGTGTTCGCATTGTTCAACACCCACCTATGAGTGAGAACATGCGGTGTTTGATTTTCTGTTCTTGTGTCAGTTTGCTGAGAATGATGGTTTCCAGGTTCATCCATGTCCCTACAAAGGACACGAACTCATCGTTTTTGATGGCTGTATAATATTCCATGGTGTATATGTGCCACATTTTCCCTGTCCAGTCTGTCATCGATGGGCATTTGGGTTGGTTACAGGTCTTTGCTATTGTAAACTGTGCTGCAGTGAACATTCATGTGCATGTGTCCTTATAGAAGAACGATTTATAGTCCTTTGGATATATACCCAGTAATGGGATTGCTGGATCAAATGGAATTTCTATTTCTAGGTCCTTGAGGAATCGCCACACTGTCTTCCACAATGGTTGAACCAATTTACACTCGCACCAACAGTGTAAAAGCGTTCCTATTTCTCCACATCCTCTCCAGCATCTGTTGTCTCCAGATTTTTTAATGATCGCCATTCTAACTGGCATGAGATGGTATCTCAATGTGGTTTTGATTTGCATTTCTCTAATGACCAGTGATGATGAGCATTTTTTCATAGTTTGTTGGCTTCATGTATGTCTTCTTTTGTAAAGTGTCTGTTCATATCCTTCACCCACTTTTGAATGGGCTTGTTTGTTTTTTTCTTGTAAATCTGTTTCAGTTCTTTGTAGATTCTGGATATCAGCCCTTTGTCAGATGGGTAGACTGCAAAAATTTTTTCCCATTCTGTTGGTTGCCGATTCACTCTAATGACTGTTTCTTTTGCTGTGCAGAAGCTGTGGAGTTTGATTAGGTCCCATTTGTCTATTTTGGCTTTTGTTGCCAATGCTTTTGGTGTTTTGGTCATGAAGTCCTTGCCTACGCCTATGTCCTGAATGGTTTTGCCTAGATTTTCTTCTAGGGTTTTTATGGTGTTAGGTCTTATGTTTAAGTCTTTAATCCATCTGGAGTTAATTTTAGTGTAAGGTGTCAGGAAGGGGTCCAGCTTCTGCTTTCTGCACATGACTAGCTAGTTTTCCCAACACCATTTATTAAACAGGGACTCGCTTCCACATTGTTTGTCTTTGTCAGGTTTGTCAAAGATCGGGTGGTTGTAGATGTGTTGTGTTGCGTCGGAGGCCTCTGTTCTGTTCCATTGGTCTATATCTCTGTTTTGGTACCAGTACCATGCTGTTTTGATTACTGTAGCTTTGTAGTATAGTTTGAAGTCCGGGAGTGTGATGCCTCCAGCTTTGTTCTTTTTGCTTAGAGTTGACTTGACTATGCGGGCTCTCTTTTGGTTCCATATGAAGTTTAAGGTGGTTTTTTCCAGTTCTGCGAAGAAGGTCATTGGTAGCTTGATAGGGATAGCGTTGAATCTGTAAATTACTTTGGGCAGTATGGCCATTTTCACAATATCGACTCTTCCTAGCCATGAACATGGAATGTTTCTCCATCTGTTTGTGTCCTCTCTTATTTCATTGAGCAGTGGTTTGTAGTTCTCCTTGAAGAGGTCTTTTACATTCCTTGTTAATTGTATTCCTAGGTATTTTATTCTCTTTGTAGCAATTGTGAATGGCAGTTGGTTCTTGATTTGGCTGTTTTTAAGTCTGTTATTGGTGTACAGGAATGCTTGTGATTTTTGCACATTGATTTTATATCCTGAGACTTTGCTGAATTTGCTTATCAGTTTCAGGAGATTTTGGGCTGAGACAATGGGGTCTTCTAGATATACAATCATGTCGTCTACAAATAGAGACAATTTGACTTCCTCCTTTCCTATTTGAATACCCTTTATTTCTTTTTCTTGCCTGATTGCTCTAGCTAGAACTTCCAGTACTATATTGAATAGGAGTGGTGAGAGAGGACATCCTTGTCTAGTGCCAGATTTCAAAGGGAATGCTTCTAGTTTTTGCCCATTCAGTATGATATTGGCTGTTGGTTTGTCATAAATAGCTTTTATCATATTGAGATACATTCCGTCAATACCTAGTTTATTGAGGGTTTTTAGCATAAAGCGCTGTTGAATTTTATAAAAGGCCTTCTCTGCATCAATTGAGATAATCATGTGGTTTTTGTCTTTGGTTCTGTTTATGTGGTGGATTGTGTTTATAGATTTGCGTATGTTGAACCAGCCTTGCATCCCCGGGATGAAGCCTACTTGATCATGGTGGATAAGCTTTTTGATGTGCTGTTGCAATCGGTCTGCCAGTATTTTATTGAAGATTTTTGCATCTATGTTCATCATGGATATTGGCTTGAAGTTTTCTTTTCTTGCTGAGTCTCTGCCAGGTTTTGGTATCAGGATGATGTTGGTCTCATAAAATGATTTAGGAAGGATTCCCTGTTTTTGTATTGTTTGGAATAGTTTCAGAAGGAATGGTACCAGCTCCTATTTGTATGTCTGGTAGAATTCGGCTGTGAACCCATCTGGACCTGGGCTTTTTTTGGGTGGTAGGCTCTTAATTGCTGCCTCAACTTCAGCCCTTGTTATTGGTCTATTCAGGGTTTTGACTTCTTCCTGGTTTAGGCTTGGGAGGATGCAAGTGTCCAGGAATTTATCCATTTCTTCCAGGTTTACTAGTTCATGTGCATAGAGTTGTTTGTAATAATCTCTGATGATGGTTTGAATTTCTGTGGAATCTGTGGTGATATCCCCTTTATTGTTTTTTATTGCATCTATTTGATTATTTTCTCTTTTCTTTTTTATTAATCTGGCTAGTGGTCTATTTTGTTGACCTTTTCAAAAAACCAGCTCCTGGATTTATTGATTTTTTGAAGGGTTTTTCGTGTCTCTATCTCCTTCAGTTCTGCTCTGATCTTAGTTATTTCTTGTCTTCTGCTAGTTTTGAGTTTTTTTGATCTTGCTCCTCTAGCTCTTTCAATTTTGACGATAGGGTGTCAATTTTAGATCTCTCCTTGCTTCTCATGTGGGCATTTATTGCTATATATTTTCCTCTAGAGACTGCTTTAAATGTGTCCCAGAGATTCTGGTATGTTGTGTCTTCGTTCTCATTGGTTTCAAAGAACATCTTTATTTGTGCCTTCATTTCGTTGTTTATCCAGTCAACATTCAAGAGCCAGTTGTTCAGCTTCCATGAAGCTGTGCGGTTCTGAGTTAGTTTCTGAATTCGGAGTTCTAACTTGATTGCACTGTGGTCTGAGAGACTGTTATGATTTCCGTTCTTTTGCATTTGCTGAGGATTGATTTACTTCCAATTATGTGGTCAATTTTAGAGTAGGTGTGATGTGGTGCTGAGAAGAATGTATATTCTGTGGATTTGGGGTGGAGAGTTCTGTAAATGTCTATTAGGTTTGCTTGATCCAGGTCTGAGTTCAAGTCCTGGATATCCTTGTTAATTTTCTGTCTCGTGGATCTGTCTAACATTGACAATGGGATGTTCAAGTCTCCCCACTATTATTGTGTGGGAGTCTAAGTCTCTTTGTAAGTCATTAAGAACTTGCCTTATGTATCTGGGTGCTCCTGTATTGGGTGCGTATATATTTAGGATCGTTAGCTCTTCTTGTTGCATTGATCCTTTTACCATTATGTAATGTCCTTCTTTGTCTCTTTTGATCTTTGTTGGTTTAAAGTCTATTTTATCAGAGATGAGAATTGCAACTCCTGCTTTTTTTTTTTTTTTGCTCTCCATTTGCTTGGTAAATCTTCCTCCATCCCTTTATTTTGAGCCTTTGTGTATCTCTGCATGGGAGATGGGTTTCCTGGATACAGCACACTGATGGGTTTTGGCTTTTTATCCAGTTTGCCATCTATGTCTTTTGATTGGGGCATTTAACCCATTTACATTTAAGGTTAATATTGTTATGTGTGAATTTGATCCTGCCATTTTGATGCTAGCTGGCTGTTTTGCCCGTTAGTTGATGCAGTTTCTTCATTGTGTTGCTGCTGTTTGCCATTTGGTATGTTTTTGGAGTGGCTGGTACTGGTTGTTCCTTTCTATGTTTAGTACCTCTTTCAGGAGCTCTTGTAAAGCAGGCCTCGTGGTGATGAAATCTCTGAGTACTTGCTTGTTCACAAAGGAGTTTATTTTTCCTTCACTTATAAAGCTTAGTTTGGCTGGATATGAAATTCTGTGTTGAAAGTTCTTTTCTTTAAGGATGTTGAATATTGGCCCCCACTCTCTTCTGGCCTGTAGGGTTTCTGCTGAGAGATCTGCTGTGAGTCTGATGGGCTTTCCTTTGTGGGTGACCCAACCTTTCTCTCTGGCTGCCCTTAGCATTTTCTCCTTCATTTCAACCCTGGTGAATCTGACGATTATGTGCCTTGGGGTTGCTCTTCTTGAGGAATATCTTTGTAGTGTTCTCTGTATTTCCTGGACTTGAATATTGGCCTGCCTTCCTAGGTTGGGGGAAGTTCTCCTGGATAATATCCTGAAGAATATTTTCCAGCTTGGATTCATTCTCTCCGTCACATTGAGGTACACCTATCAAACGTAGATTAGGTCTTTTCACATAATCCCATATTTCTTGGAGACTTTGTTCATTCCTTTTTACCCTTTTTTCTCTACTCTTTCCTTGTCGTTTTATTTCATTGAGTTGATCTTCAACCTCTGATATCCGTTCTTCTGCTTGGTCGATTCGGCTGTCGAAACTTGTGTATGCTTCGCAAAGTTCTTCTGTTGTGTTGTTCAGCTCCATCAGTTCACTTACATTCCTCTCTAAGTTGGTTATTCTCATTAGCATTTCATCAAATCTTTTTTCAAGGTTCTTAGTTTCTTTGCATTGGGTTAGAACATGTTCTTTTAGCTCACAGAAGTTTCTTATTACCCACCTTCTGAAGCCTGATTCAGTCATTTCATCTCACTCATTGTCCATCCAGCCTTGTTCCCTTGCTGGTGAGGAGTTGTGATCCCTTGTAGGAGGAGAGGCGTTCTGGTTTCAGGTGTTTTACTCCTTTTTGCGCTGGTTTCTTCCCATCTTTGTGGATTTATCTATGTGTGGTCTTTGTGGTTGGTGATTTTCAGATTGGGTCTCTCAGTGGACGTCCCGTTTGTTGATGATGAAGTTATTTATTTCTGTTTCTTAGTTTTCCTTCTAACAGTCTGGCCCCTCTGCTGTAGGACTGCTGAGGTCCACTCCCGGCCCTGCTTGCCTGGGGATCACCTGCAGCAGCTGCAGAACAGTAACGGTTGCTGCCAGTTTCTTCTTCTGCTATCTTTGTCCTAGAAGAATACCCACCAGATGTCAGTCTGAGCTCTCCTTTATGAGGTGTCTCTTTGGATATACGGGGGTCAGGGAGCTGCTTGAGGAGACAGAGTATCTTTTATAGGGGCTCAAGGGCTGAGCTGTGAGCTCCGTTGTTCATTCAGAGTTGCTGGGCAGGAACGTTTAAGTCTGCTGCAGCAGCACTCATAAACCCCTTTTTTTCCCCCAGGTGCTCTGTCCCGGGGAGTTAGGGCTTTATTTATGAGTTTCCCTTGTGCTGCTGCCTTTTTCTCAGGGCTGCCTTGCCCAGCGATGAGGCAGCCTAGTGACTGCCTGCAGAGGCTTTGCAGAGCTGCTGTGGGCTCCGCCCAGCTGCCGTGTGAACTTCCCTGAAGTCCTGTTTATACCGGTGTAGTTAGAACTGCCTCAGCAATGGCGGGCTGCCTCTGCACTGGCAAACTACCTCTGTAGCGGCAGACTGCCTCAGTAATGGCGGACGCCCCCTCCCCCCACAGAGCTGGACCATCCTGGGTTCAGCTGTGCTTGCTGTGAAACTCTGGATCCAGAACGTTTCCGATTGCTGTTTTTTTTGTGGGGGGTGGGACCAGCCGAGCCTGATCACCTGGCTCCCTGCCTCAGAGTCTCCCAGGTGTTCCAGCCGCCTGTTGAAAAGGCGCAGGGATCTGTGTGGTTTCCCGTGCGGCGACCCACTGCGCCGGCTGAAACCTGGGCGCTGAGATTCGTGGCGTTTTTTTGCCTGGGAAATCTCCTGGCCTGGCTTCCTGTTTCAGTCCCCTTTTTTAATCAGATGAATGGGCGGCTCTGCCTTCCCGGAGCTCCAATTGCCCGCTAAAACGGCATCCGGACCCACATATTTTGTGTGGGGAACCAGTGCGCCAGGACGCTGCCCAAAACAGCAGCACCAGCTGCGCCGGCCAAACCAGCCGTGCTGGCGACCCGTGGGGCTCTTCCCCCCTGGGAATCTCCTGGTCTGTGGGCAATAAAAGCCCGTCTGGGAATGCGGCATCCACTCATCCTCCGCGCTTTCACTGGGAGCTGCAATCCTCAGCTGCTCCTAATCGGCCATCTTGGATCCTCCTCCCGAATGATCTTTTTAATGTGTCACTAGAATCAGTTTACTCTTTGAAGATTTTTACATCAATGTTCATCAGGGATATTGACCTGTAGTTTTCTTTTTTTGATGTGTCTTTATCTGGTTTTGGTATCAGGGTAATAGTGGCCTCACAGAGTGAGTTTGAAAGTATTCCTTCTTCATGTATTTATTTATTTATTTTGGAATGGTCTGAGTAGGATTGGTATTCTTCTTTAAATGTTTGGTAAAATTCAGCAGTGAAGCCAGCAGGTCCTAGGATTTTCTTTGCTGGGAGACTTTTTATAATGGCTTCAATCTCATACTTATTATTAGTCTGTTCAGATTTTGTATTTCTTCATGGTTCAATCTTAGTAGGTTTTATGTATCTAGGAATTTATCCATCTCTTCTAAGTTTTTTAATTTATTGGCCTATAGTTCCTCATAGTAGCCACTAATGATCCTTTGAATTTTGGCAGTATCAATCATAATGTTTCCTTTTTCATCTCTGATTTTGTTTATTTGAGTCTTCTCTTTTTTTTTTTCTGAGTCTGGCTAAAGGTTTATCTGTTTTATCTTTTAAAAAAAACTCCAACTTTTTGTTTTGTTGGCCTCTTGTGTTTTTTTATTTCAATTTCATTTATCATCCTTGACCGTTAATGTGTCTTGTAATTTTGGTTTAGTGTGCTCTCACTTCTCTAATTCTTTAAGATGCATCATTAAGTTGTTTATTTGAAGTTTTTCTACCTTGTTGATATAGGCCCTTATAGCTCTAAACTTCCCTCTTAGTACTGCTTTTGCTGTATCTTACAGGTTTTGGTTTGTTTTGTTTCCATTATCATTTGTATCAGGACATTTTAAAATTTCCTTTTTAATTTCTTCGTTGATTCACTGGTCATTTGGGAGCATATTGTTTAATTTCCATTTGTTTGTATCGTTTCCAAAATTCTTTTTGTTGTTAATTTCTAGTTTTATTCAATTGTTGTCAGAGAAAATTTATTTTTTTTTAATTTTTAATACCGTCTTAAAACTTATTTTGCTTCCTAAAATAAGGTTTGTCCTTGAGAATGATCTAATGGCTGAGAAAAAAAAGAAATGTGTGTTGTGCAGCCTTTGGATGAAATGTTCTGTAAATATCTAATAGGTCCATTTGGTCTATATTGCCCATTAAGTCCAATATGTCTGTTCATTTTCTGTATTTATGATATGTCAAATGTGAAAGTGGGATGTTGGAAGCTCTGGCTGTTGTTGTATTGGGGTCTCTTTCTTTAGCTCTAATAATATTTGCTTTATATAGCTGGGTGCTCAATGTTGGGTGCATATATATTTATACTTGTTGTGTATCTCACTGAATTGACCCCTTTTTCATTATATAACAACCTTCTTTGTCTCTTTTTATGGTTTTTATCTTGAAACCTATTTGTTCTGATGTACGTATAACTACCTTTGCTAGTTTTTGGTTTCTGTTTGCACAGAATATCTTTTTCATCCCTTTATTTTCAAATTGTGTTTGTCTTTATAGGTGAAGTGTTTTTCTTGTAGGCAATAAAACATTGGGTCTTGTTTTTTTTTTTTTTTTTTTTAAATCCATTCAGCCAGTCTATTCAATGTTATTGTTGATAAGTAAGGACTTACTTCTGCCATTTTGTTATTTGTTTGCTGGTTGTTTTGTGGTTCCCTCTTGCTTAGTTTCTTCCTTCCTGACTTTTTTTTTTTATAGTGAAGGTGATTTTCTCTGGTGGTATATTTTAATTTTTTGCTTTTTATTTTTTGTATATCTTTTGTATGTTTTTAAATTTGAGGTTATGAGGCTTCCAAATAATATCTCATAACCCATCATTTTATTTAAACTGATGTCAACTTATCACTGATTATATAAACAAACAAGCAAAGAGAAAACTAAAAAAAAAAAATTCTATACTTTAACTCCATTCTCATGCTTTCTAACTTTTTATGATTTCTGTATTTTTATGTTATCAAACTGAAATTTAATTCTATGATCAGTGACTGCTGGGCAAAAGAAGGTGAATTTACATTTTCATCACTACTCCTTTTGTCTGGAGAACATTTTAACCTGTTACTGAACATCTTAGTATCTGGTTATACTGTGGGCTTATGTTTTTCTATGTTTATATTTGTATGTTTACATTATGCTCACATTTATAATGCAAGAAATATTAAAAGAGCATGGCACAGTGGCTCATGCCTGTAAACCCAGCACTTTGGGAAACCAAGGTGGATCACTCCAGTTCAGGAGTTTGAGACTAACCTGAGCAACATGGCAAAACCAGATCTCTACAAAAAATACAAAAAAAAAAAAAAAAAAAATAGCAGGACATTATGGTGTGTGCCTGTAGTCCTGGTTACAGAAGGCTGAGAATTGACTGAGCCCGGGAGGTTGTGGCTGCAGTGTTCCATGATGATGACACTGCACTCCAGCCTAGGCAGCACAGCTAGACCCTGTCTCAAAAAAGAAATATTAAAAGGAACAAAAAACTACATGCTTGGCAGTTTTCCTTACCTTTGTAATAATAGTTGGAAGGAAGGCTTTCAGTAACCAAATGCTGTGGGAAATTATTAGTAATATTTCCATTAAGTGGCTTGTACTTAGACTGGTGCTTCTTAAGACTTACGAACTTTCTTTGTGTACTTGTGAGATGGAAGAAGTTATTCATTAAACCCTTATGTAAATTGCCCAGAATGACTATGTGCAGCCTCCTTCTTCCTCTGTATTCAGAAAGGTATCAGTTGTTCTTTGAAACGTAACATCTGCCAGCTGTACAATTAATTGATTGTCATTTCTTAGAAGACAGAAATTATTTATTTATTTTTTTGCTACCTTTTCTGATCGACAGCAGCCTTAAATCAAGACCTCAAAACTGTGACTCTGAGCCAGTTATTTAATGTCTTGTAGAAGAAAAATATTTAAAGGAAGACAATATAAGATAACAACATGAACATTCCTTTTAAGATAGACGTTGACTGCTAATCAGTAGGAAACATCCTAAAACAAATGACTTTTTATTGTTTCACTAAACTTGCTGTTCTCAAGATTCTAATACCCATAAATTAAAGATTTAGATTTAGAATTAAAGATTATCTGTTTTTTTTCCTCTTATCTACATACATTAGAACTCTTTACATACTATAGTAAATTCCAATGTTTTGTGAAGTATTATTTAGATAATTACATAATCATAAAATTATAATCACTGAAAATTAATTGTGATTTAAACATTTTATTTAGGTAAATGGTTTTACATAAGTTTGTAGAATTTTTCTTAGAAGTGTCTTATATTCAAACCTGTAAACATCTGTGACTGAGTTCACTGTCTCTTCCTACTTCAGTCATATTTTTAAAATAACGTATTTTTTAAATAACTGTTTTTCCCTCCCCCAAACTCAAATATAACACAGTCTATGAAATTAGGATAATAATAGCACTTATAGAAGATTAGTGAAGAGTCAATGTAAAGTGTTTAGCACAGTGCTTAGAACATTTTAATCATTCAGTAAATGTGAGTTGGTCTTAGTAGGAGCAGTATTGTTTCTGAAATGTTAAGGTAACAACTGGATTTTTTTCTCTCTCTTCCTATAGTCCTTCTTAAACCCTGATAATCCCAAGTGTTTTATATTGTAAACCATCTCATGTAAGACTTTGTTATTCAGAGATAGGAGTTTTAGAATAACAGCATTCTCAGGTTATTCTTATCCTTTTCCCTAAACTGGAAATTCTTTTTAGGCATAACCTGACTTCTTCGAGACTCTGCTCTTCTGTCTTGTCAGAAAGGATGAAACAGTGAAGGCTGAAACTGCTACATCCAGAGATGGCTGATTCATTTCTTAGTGCTCAGAACTTTGTATCTATAGCTGTTTTTTTCTTTTCTGATACAGCTAGTAATTAGCTGAGTTGCAGAAACCACACTTTCCATCAGACTCCCTGATCTTTTTGGAATTCTCTATGGATAATTAGAATTATGTACTTGGGTATAATTGTAGTTCTTACCTGTAAAACACAGAAAAGTGCCTCTAAACACTCACAGTGTAGGTGGGCTAGCTGCTTAGGTGCAAAGGGCACTTTCTTTCCCCCTACCTTGCACCTGTTCATCTAGTCCCTTAGCCTCATTTTAAGTGCACACAGAGGTAAGAACCCTGTAGTTTGCATGCTTGCTGTATCTTTAAGCACTCTAGACTTCATTCCTCTGGTAAGGGCTACAGCAACAGGAGCAAATACTCTTTCGCTTGTATCCTCTGTTTACATGTTCACCTTATCCATTATACATGGAGCCACTATACAGAAGGTTCTTGGAAGAAAAGGAATTTATGATCTTGATTTCAGGGCTGTGTCCATCAAAACCCAAGCTTGGTTACCAAGAAAATTTTGTAAGTTAAAAAGATAATTTGTAATTTTCAAGAAAGGAATTGATTCATGAATGAGAATTTATTGTCAGTTCTGTCTCTCAAAGGTATGAACTTTAGTGAAAAGAGAAAAGCCTTCTCAGATCTGATCTCTGCTTTTTTTTTTTTTTATCATTCAATTAACAGATACTGGATTGTTTATTTTGTGCCAAGCATCACACTAAGTACTGGCTGAATTGCTCCTTGTCATTATATAACTCAAAATTAGGTAAGGGAGGCAGATAAAAAGCTGGTAAAGAAACAAATAATTAGGTATGCCCTAGTTTTGAGAAATGCTGTGATAGAAGCAAACAAGGTAGATTGTAAAGAATAAACTCCGTAGAAGTATAGGAAGTCAGAAGAGACTTCTGAGGAGTCTACATTTTAGTGAGACTGAGGGAGTTGGCGATGTGAAGATTAGGAAGCACATACTTCCAGGCTGTTTCAAAGGTTATTCAGGGGTTTACCAACCAGCAGAAAAGGTTATAATAGGCCATATCTTAGCCTTCTATGAAATCACATATTTCCAATACAAAGAAACCTAACTGCTGCATTCTTGTGTTGGGAAAGTTCCAAGACTGTGTCTCACAATATTTTAAATATTTATTGGCATTTATTGTATGCACTTCCATCTAATCATGGCTTTTCTTTCAATATAGAGTTACTTTGGGGGAACAAGGGCTTTGTCACATATCTGTATTGAATACCAATACAAAAATCCAAAGATAAATTATTTTAGAACTATCCACCTTTGGGGATTATTTATACTATTTCATTAGAACATATAATAAAGACTTGAGAGTGTGTCTCTGTGTGTATTGTATGTCTGTATTACCTAAAATAACTATATTAATGTTCATATAATGCATGCCTCAACTGTGTTTCCATTTTCAATTTTTATTTATTTGAGACGGAGTCTCACTCTGTCACCAGGCTGGAGTACAGTGGCGCAATCTCAGCTCACTGCAATCTCTGCCTCCCAGATTCAAGCAATTCTCCTGCCTCAGCCTCCCAAGTAACTGGGATTACAAGTGCACGCCACCACACTCAACTAATTTTGTGTGTGTGTGTGTTTTTATTAGAGACAGGATTTCACCATGTTGGCCAGGATGGTTTCAATCTCCTGACCTCGTGATCCGCCTGCGTCGGCTTCTGAAAGTGCTGGGATTACAGGCATGGGCCACCATGCCTGGCCTCCATTTTTATTTTTAAAGATTATTTTTTAGAAAAATATTACTAATTAACCATAGTTACTAACTAACTGAGTGGGGAGTCATTAAAAATGAAAATATTTTTATGTTCAAACTTAATTTCTTTTTTTTTTTGAGATGAAGTCTCTCTCTGCCAGCAGGCTGGAGTATAGTGGCATGATCTTGGCTCACTGCATCCTCCGCCTCCCGGGTTCAAGTGATTCTCCTGCCTCCGCCTCCTGAGTGGCTGGGACTACAGGCACGCACCACCACACCCAGCTAATTTTTATATTTTCAGTAGAGACGGGGTTTCACCATGTTGGCCAGGATGGTCTCGATCTCTTGACCTCCTGATCCGTCTGCGTCGGCCTCCCAAAGTGCTGCGATTACAGGCATGAGCCACCACTCCCAGCCCGTTCAAACTTAATTTTTACATTTTACTAGGGACCCAGAATCAGCCAGATGTTCAGAAGTAGGCTCCTGAAAATCAATATAATGTTCTCTAATTAAAAGTTATTTTTCATAATATTGAAATTCCAATGTATGTTCTTGCTAGTTTTGCTAATATAAACACTGTTTATAGGCCATTTTATTTTTTTTACATTACTGCTGTATCCATATTTGATATTACAGTTTATCCATATTTTCCCAGTTCTATTGAAAACTGTAAGTCAGAAATTTTATAAGACTTTGATTTAGCATTTAAATTGAAATGTGAAATGTATAAGTGGCACTGAGCTGCTACAGTGTTGAAGGTTAAGTTTATCCTAGCCATGGACAAGAAACATATTTTCCCAGCCTCTCCTTCCTCACCCAATTATTGATTACACAAATCATTATCATCATAACTTTGTGAGATACACGTTTTTTGTTTTTTTTTTATGAGAGACATACTGAGAACTATTTTGTAATCATGAAATAGTACTCCTTCAGTGCCCCAGATTCTTACATTTGTACATGTAATCATGAGTTTTGGCATATAAATATTTATGACAACTTTCAATTGTAAGTTTTGGGAACCTAAAATAATAAATCTTCTAAATAAGTCATTCACAATAAACACTTTTACTATCAATATGTGATTTTAGACAGTTACCTTTAGTCTCAGTAATACGACATTTCTAATTCATATCTGAATGTTACCTAATAAAAATAAGGTAAAAGGAGTTGGGATACTTGTCATTCTGATGTTTGTTCTCTTGTAGCATGCACTTCTCATCATGTGTTAAGCCCCAGTGTAGCAACACAGAGTGGGGGATTGTATTAGGATGCCCACACTAGTAGTCAACATACCCATAGGTTAATTGAGCATAAATTTCTATAGTATGTAGGTATTAGTGTACCTAAAATAAATACACATATTATGCAAATTTAAATGAGTTTAAATTATTATTTTAATATATGGAGCATACATTTAATATATAGAAAAATAAATGTCACAAAAATTGAGAAAACATTGTAAAATAAGAGGGATAAAAAAGAACTTTCCCATGTATGTGTTAAAACATTTTATAAAGCTTTAATAATTAAAGCAATAGTGGATAGACATGGATATGGTAAAAATGAGAAGTATTTTTAGTGTATGTGGAAATAGAGTATAATGTCAAGAAATAGACTAATGTATAGATAAAGATTTAGAATACAGTAAAAATGGTATTTTAAATCAGTGGAAAAACAATTATTGTAACTAAATGGTGTTAGAACAATTACATAATTGGAACAATTATGTAACTATTGCGGGGTGGAGCTGGGGTGGTGGCAGAGGAATAAAGTCAGATACTCATACCCTATCTTAGGACAAAATAAATTCCGAATGGAGACTCCTTAATAAATAATTCCACTTTTCAGCAGTTTGTTCTGTTTTAATAATAGTTATTGGAGAATATAGAAAATTTGTTACAGTTTAAGAGTTTAATGTCACAAACATACATCTTAACTTTCTACTTCCATATAACAGTCAACCAGTCACTGTTAAATGATAATCTAGAAATCTGGATAAAAGGGTTTGAAACATATTCGATAAACTAAATTTTAATATTTCATAACATATAAAATAAAAAGCTCTTATAAAACAAAATGAAGCAAATATAAAAATGAGCAAAGAATATGAACAGTAAATCAACTTAGAACATACTCTTGTATGCTCTAGGCAGATGTATATATTGGTGCAAGGATTTTGTATAGGAATTATTAAAATGTGCCAAGCATCTTTAAAAATGTATACCTTTTACACTGCAATTCAACTCCTAAGAATTCGCCTTAAGGCAATAATCAAAACATCTAATATGTTTGTTTTTAGTTGTCCATATTATTGTTATAGTGACAGATTTTTGGAACTATCCTATATCTCAACATATATGGGATCCTACTTTTACTATTAAGAGAAATAATCACAATACTAAATAACAGTTGCAGTATGCTCTAATTTTATGCAAATAAATTTGTATTTTCATATTTATACATGAATATTTTAGAAGGACAGTGTATTAGTAATTGTGGGTATGTTTTTTTTTTTTTTACGTTTGTAGTTATGCTTGCTTTCAAAGTGATTCAGAGTAGAAATACCTCTACAGTTTTACAAAACCTATCCCATTTTTTAAAAATGATATAAATAATTGTTAGGGATTTTATACCATAGTAGATATTACATTTAAAATATGTCTGCTTAATAGAAAATTTGGCATTTAATATGAGACATATAATAATTGATAAGTTTTTATTGATTTTTTTCTCACATTTTGATGCTTAAGAGAACCAGTTTTCCCTTGAGAAGGCTTTTCTGTATTTCCTTCTCCCCTGTACTACACTGCCATAGCGCTACATTATCGTAGTGTATATAGTCTTTGGTTAATTTGTCTGTACCTTCTATTAGCATTATCCAAGATATGTAGTATGAACTGCATATGTAATTTAAAAATTTTTAGTAGCCACATTAAAAATATAAACAGAAACAAAATAAAATGATATAAAAAGAAACAGATAAAATTAGTTTAAATAATATATTAACTCAATACAGACACATGAAAAAATTACCAGTTTAACATGCAATTAGTGTGAAATTTGTTAATGAAGTGTCAGACTGTAAGCTCTCTGAGGACAAGGGAATCTTTTTCACTCCAGCCCCTAATTCAGTGCTTGGAATTTAACAAACACTTTTTAATATTTGAATTTGCTTCCCCAAACAAAATTTATTTGCAGTTTCTCACTGTGATATCACTTGCTCTTTTATACTTTATGTTTACAGGCTCATCTCTTAAATTGTGTGCTCTTCAACATAATAACCATGTTTTAACAGCTTTATATACCTGACATAGAAGATATTCAATATGTTTGTCACAAGGAAGTTAGAGAATAAAGAAACTAATTTTTTACTTCAAAGAACTTTTTTCTGGTAAATCATCTCTTGAAATATTTCATATTAAATCTCACAAGTTCAAAATTGTAGGATTATTTAGCAGTAGAAATTGAAAGACCTCAACTGTTCATTTATTTGTGCTTTAGATTAAGCCATCAAAAATGGCTGATTGCTGATTTTATTTTTAAATATCTCTAAGGGTTAGAGATTTATCAACCTTACTTAATACAACCTTGTTCTGTATTGAATAAATTTTATAGCTACTGAGTTCTCTCTGTCAGTCATAATAATCCTTTGCTGTAACATAAGGTTTTTCCCCTGTGATCTTCAGGAGAGACAGACAACAGCTGGTTAGCATTAATCATAGAGTGAGCTTTGGCATTAGTAGTATTACTTATGATAGTTACCTTCAACTTTCTTTATGTAAAATGTAGAACACTAAATTTAACATTTACATCATGGGATATTTCAGTTTTTCTCCTAATAGGAAAGATGAGATCAATAATGTTTTTATTTAGTGGGTATGTGAGATATCTTTTCCCCCACATAACTGATGTTATAAATATACTGGTGAGTGCTTTTAGTTTGTCAGTAATAATAGCTGAGCAGCCATCATATGCCATCATGGTATTTGTTGCTAAGGACAGAAAATAATCTATATTTGTTTTCTGATGTGCTCTTAGGTAATGGCTTTATTATTAGATTAAGGGCCTAGGAGTCATTGTTTAGCCATGTTAGCATCATGGATACTCCTTGTTAAAGTAGCCAGACATTTAAATTAAAACAGCTCTGCTGTCAGACAGATACTTAAAATTCAGGCTTTGCTCCTTGTCCAGCATCTTCTCAATCTCATCTATATGTTACCCATCTCGTAAAGTCGTTGCAAGAATTATATGAGATAAATGTGCATAAAGTATGTGTCTACAGTTAATATGCAATAAGCAATTAATGTTATTATCATTAATATTATTGTCTTTTCTAAAGAAACTACCAAATACTCTGTTGTCAGCATTGGAATCTAAATGCTGGGCCTCTCCAGAAACTTAAAAATTACTCAGTTTCTAAAAATAAAACCAAAATAGGCAACTGGTACTAAGCCGGATAGCACATCTTGATATCATGGGCTGTGACTTCTCAATCTTTTTCGTAAGAGAGATACAAGAAAGAGGAAATTCCTGAAAAGGAGCAACTAAAATTAAAATACAGCTAAGGCATTCAGTTTATTTATTCATTTAATGTATTGAATGCTTACTATGTGGCAGGAGCTATTCTAAGAACTTGGGATGCATCAGTGAACAAAACAAAAATTCCTTCATTATAGTCTTTCTAGTGAAATTTAGACTTATAACCTTAACCTCAGCAGGTTCTGCTGTGAGGGTGGGAGAAGAGTATGCTAGAAACAGGTGGAGCCAGGAAAAGGAAGTCAGCTCTACTTTGACTGTTAAAAGGCCTAGATCCCAGGACAGGAGACCATCAGGCCAAAATCGAATGCCTACTGTCTGAGGAAACAGGGACCCTTTAGTCCAGTTCAAGTTGATGCTGATGTTCAAGAGGCCTCAGTCAGTCTATGGAGAATACAGATTTCTGGGTAGACGTTTGGAGGATGGGCTATACTTTCTGAAAAGGAATGCTGACAATTTGGAATATAGCCCAGATGGCAGCACCTGGTGAAAGGGGACTGTCAGGTCATCTGAGCCCAAATCAATTGATGAGAATTGATGGTAGACTTCAGGCTCCTCTTAGTAGAGAACTGAAGTAAAGAACAAATCAGGAACAGAGACTGAATGTATAGTGGTTGAGAGAAGAGCTGTGGGCAGGTAGAAGGGGTGCTGAGAGAAGCCTGTTGCTAAATAACCAAAGCATGTGTCCTCATTTGTAGTTTCCAAAATGGTTCCTATCTACATGTATAAGTCATTGTAAAAGATGTTCATAGTATTTAAGTTGGGATTTTTGTCATACTCTAACTTTCAGTTTTATTGGAAAGTAAACATTAGTATGTTCTTCGGCAAAGCGTTATCTAGCTTGATAAAGTGCAGATCATAAATTGGTAAGTGTGAAAGTGACTGTAGGAGATAAGTCAGACAATCATTTCCTGGCTTCCATTTCAGAAAGTATTCCTTTTAGAGGAGAAAAACACTATCGTGAAGATAATACAAACAATGCTAGAAAGTTTGATAATGCAAGTTACAGAAAAGTTTTGTCTTAACTATTAAAGTTAAACTTGCAGCAGCAGCAGCAAAAACAAGTAAAGTAACAGCCAAAATTATTCCGCTAGCTGTTTCAAGACTTAATTATTTCTAAATATTTATAAATGATAATAGTATGATGAATTTGGCTGATTTACTTGAAAATTTTAAAAGGGTAGTAAAGATAATATTTTAAAAAATATTTGTTTATTTACAGTTTTAAATGGAAGAAATTTTATAAGGTACTGCATAATTACCTAGGTCTTAACAAGTTACCTATATCTCTGAGATAAAAAAGAAAGCACATTTGACTTTTTGAAAAATTGAAAGCTGAAGCAAGACCATGTCAAGAAAAACTGATGCTGTTTCTTGTGTGATTATTCCCTATATCCAAATTTATGTAACAAAACTATATTCTATATATTTCCTGTCAGTCAACTAATTTCTCTTTAGTGTCTGCCATTTCCAGCACTCTTGTAAAGCCTATAAACAAAATTTGGTGTAAAAGATCGCATCAAATGTAGCTGATAGTTATTCTTTAAAATATATTTCAAATCTGAAATTTGTTCTTAAAGACTAGCATTTTAGTCAGAGATGTTATTTTTTTTTTTACCTCCCATTAATAACTGTGTCCTTAATTATTGATAGCTGAAGAGATTGACAAAGACATCAGGAATAATTTTTCTCTCCTCCGAAGTTGTTATGATAAATAATTTTTCTATTTTTAAAGAGATATATCGCTTTCCTAAATATCTCATTTCTCTCATTTGAAAAGACAAAATAGTGTTTTCTGTATTGATTTAGTTTTCCTATGAAGTTGAAGCATGAAAAAGTAAATGAATATTAAAAATATTTCACTTTGTTGGTATAATAAAAACTTGAATACAAAAAGTTTCATACTATGTAATATTTTGTAACTTGATTAGTCTGCCATGCTTTAAGAACTAGACACAGAATAATAAATATCCCAGTCAATGTTACAGTTTTATAAAAAACATAAAAGTTCTATTAAAAAATTAAACTAGTGTGAACGCTAAATCACACTTGTTTTGTGTAAACAAGTTAGAAGGCTGTTCTCTGAAATTCTTTAGTTAATACTATTATTGTGTTTCTAAGTGCTTAGGTTTTATGAGGGCTATTTCTTATTTTTTTTTCTTTTTTAAATTTTATTTTTAATTTTTTTTATTGTACTTTAAGCTCTGGGGTACATGTCAACATCCCATAGGGTTGTTGCATAGGTACACACATGCCATGGTGGTTTACAGTCAGGCATTTCTCCCAGTGTTTTCCCCTCCCCAGCCTCCCTGCCCCCCCCACTGTCCCTCCCCTAGTCTCCCACCCACTAACCTACCCCAGTGTGTGATGTTCCCCTCCCTGTGCCCGCGTGTTCTCATCAACAGCCGCCTATGAGTGAGAACAAGCGGTGTTTGGTTTTCTGTTCTTCGGTCAGTTTGCTGAGAATGATGGTTTCCAGATTCATCCATTTCCCTGCAAAGGACACGAACTTGTCATTTTTCATGGCTGCATAGTATTCCATGGTGTATATGTCCACATTTTCTTTGTCTAGTCTATCATTAATGGGCATTTTGGTTGGTTCCAGGTCTTTGCTATTGTAAACAGCACCTTAATGAACAAACATGTGCATGTGTCTTTATAGTAGAACGATTTATAATCCTTTGGGTATATACCCAGTAATTGGATGGCTGGGTCAAATAGAATTTCTATTTCTAAATCCTTGAGGAATCACCACACTGTCTTCCACAATGGTTAAACTAATTTACACTCCCACCAACAGTGTAAAAGTTTTCCTATTTCTCCACATCCTCTCCAGCATCTGTTGTCTCCAGATTTTTTAATGATTGCCATTCTAACTGGCATGAGATGGTATCTCAATGTGGTTTTGATTTGCATTTCTCTAATGACCAGTGATGATGAGCATTTTTTCCTATGATTGTTGGCCTCATATATGTCTTCTTTTAAAAAGTGTCTGTTCAGGCCAAGCGCAGTGTAATCCCAGCACTTTGGGAGGCCAAGGCAGGTGGATCACGAGGTCAAGAGATCAAAACCATCCTGGCCAACATGGTGAAACCCCGTCTCTACTAAAAATACAAAAATTAGATGGGCATGGTGGCGTGTGCCTGTAGTCCCAGCTACTCGGGAGACTGAGGCAGGATAATTGCTCGAACCTGGGAGGCAGAGGTTGAAGTGAGCTGAGATTGTGCCACTGCACTCCAGCCTGGCGCCTGGCGACAGAGTGAGACTGTGTCTCAAAAAAAAAAAAAAAAAAAAAAAAAAGAAGTGTCTGATCATATCCTTCACCGACTTTTGAATGGGTTTGTTTGTTTGTTTTCTTATAAATCTGTTTTGGTTCTTTGTAGATTCTGGATATTAGCCCTTTGGCAGATGGGTAGATTGCAAAAATTTTTTCCCATTCTGTTGGTTGCCAGTTCATTCTAATGATTGTTTCTTCTGCTGTGCAGAAACTCTTAAGTTTAATTAGATCCCATTTGTCTATTTTGGCTTTTGTTGCCCATGCTTTTGGTGTTTTAGTCATGAAGTCTTTGCCTATGCCTATGTCCTGAATGGTATTGCCTAGGTTTTCTTCTAGAGTTTTTATGGTGTTAGGTCTTATGTTTAAATCTTCAATCCATTTGGAGTTAATTTTAGAGTAAGGTGTAAGAAAGGGGTCCAGTTTCAGCTTTCTGTGCATGGCTAGCCAGTTTCCCCAACACCTTTTATTGAACAGTGAATCCTTTCCCCATTGCCTGTTTTTGTCATGTTTGTCAAAGATCAGATGGTTGTAGATGTGTGGCATTGCCTCCGAGGCCTCTGTTCTGTTCCATTGGTCTATATCTCTGTTTTGGTACCAGTACCATGCTGTTTTGATTACTGTAGCCTTGTAGTATCATTTGAAGTCTGATAGTGTGACGCCTCCAGCTTTGTTCTTTTTGCTTAGAATTGACTTGGCTGTGCAAGCTCTCTTTTGGTTCCATATGAAGTTTAAGGTGGTTTTTTCCAGTTCTCTGAAGAAGGTCATTGGTAGCTTGATGGGGATAGCATTGAATCTATAAATTACTTTGGGCAGTATGGCCATTTTCACGATATTGATTCTTCCTAACCATGAACATGGAATGTTTCTCCATCTGTTTGTGTCCTCTCTTATTTCCTTGAGCAGGGGTTTGTAGTTCTCCTTGAAGATGTCCTTTACATCCTTTGTTAGTTGTATTCCTAGGTATTTTATTCTCTTTGCAGCAACTGTGAATGGCAGTTTGTTCTTGATTTGGCTCTCTTTAAGTCTGTTATTGGTGTATAGGAATGCTTGTGATTTCTGCACATTGATTTTGTATCCTGAGACTTTGCTGAAGTTGCTTATCAGTTTCAGGAGATTTTGGGCTGAGATGATGGGGTCTTCTAAATACACAATTATGTCGTCTGCAAATAGAGACAATTTGGACTTCCTCTTTTCCCAACTGAATACCCTTTATTTATTTTTCTTGCCTAATTGCTCTGGCTAGAACTTCCAATACTATATTGAATAGGAATGGTGAGAGAGGGCATCCTTGTCTAGTGCCAGTTTTCAAAGGGAATGCTTCTAGTTTTTGGCCGTTCAATATGATATTGGCTGTGAGTTTGTTGCAAATAGCTTTTATTATTTTGAGATATGTTCCATTGATACTTAGTTTATTGAGAGTTTTTAGCATAAAGGGCTGTTGAATTTTGTTGAAGGCCTTTTCTGCATCTATTGACATAATCATGTGGTTTTTGTCTTTGGCTCTGTTTATGTGATGGATTACATTTATAGATTTGCATATGTTGAACCAGCCTTGCATCCTTGGGATGAAGCCTACTTGATCGTGGTGGATAAGCTTTTTGATGTGCTGTTGCAGTCAGTTTGCCAGTATTTTATTGAAGATTTTTGCATCGATATTCATCATGGATATTGGCCTAAAGTTTTCTTTTTTAGTGGTGTCTCTGCTGGGTTTTGGTATCAGAATGATGTTAGTCTCATAAAATGAGTTAGGGAGGATTCCCTATCAGGGCTATTTCAACATCAAGTAAATAAAATATGCTTTCATAAAACTGTAATTTAAACGAAATTACAAAACTAAACCACTGGAGAGGACCACTGGAAATAGAGAAGGATGCTATGAGGTGGGGCTCAGGATCAGAGAAGAAACTGCAGGAAGGCAAAATGTAACTAGTAATATACTGTCCGTGATGCTTCAGAAACACATGTTTACTGAGATTAACTTGATTGGAGTTCCTTATAAAATAGGCAGATCATCAAGATTCCTCACTCAGGTTTCAGTGAAAAAACTGAAAAATTTAACAAGAAAGATTTGAGAAGCAGAAGGCAGGCAGTGAATTTTCCAGATATTATGCTTGCATTTCAATAGAATCAAGGCACGAAAGTCTTAAAAACCATGTGGAAAAATTAGGTAATTACTGCAGATTGGAGTATATTATTTCAGATGCCTCTCAGTCCCATATATTGTGCTTATGTTACAAGTTGTTGTCACAGTTGAGACTTAATTTCTGCCAATTTCTTCTGCCCGAAGGGTAAGTGGTGCATCTGGCTTACACAATCATCATTCACAGGTTGGTGGGCAATGTAATACTTAAAATTATGATAGAAGAGCTATCTGGAAATTACATAGGCCGATTTTAATTTTTGTTATAAAACTTCAGTATGATTGTAGCTTGCCAAGTTTATTTCAATTCACATGTAAGGTATTGCAAATAAATTCTTGGACAATTTTGCTTGGAAACTTGATATTTAAAACTAGTCTGTGGTTCTTTACAGTTTCTTGAAACTTTATATAGGCACAAGATTCAAGTTTAGATTTTAAGCACTTTTGTTACAAAGAGAAGTGCCTTTTTGGAGATGTAACTTTCAGTAGTTTGTTAACCTGATGTCCAGTCTAGTTTCTGGGAAGGTTTCCTATGTTGGTGTTCCCCCTCCTCTTTGCATTAATCAAGTTATTTGGTAGAGGTGGAATCTAAGTGTTTGTGTGTCCAATTTACTTGCATGTGTAAACTGTGCTGAGCCATTCAGTGTTTGATGCATAACTGGACCTTGAATCGATAAGTGTAAATACAGCTTTGATCTCTAATCCTTTTATACAAAAGTGTTTATTTTAATAATATAATGTCTGTCCTAGAAAATAAAAATAAAGGTAATCACATTCAAATTTTAAAGATAAATTTAATTTCCTTTGCTGTATTTATCAAAATTAAAAGGGTAAAACAGAAATGTAACATCAAGAAGTTTTATAATCTTAAGGTTTTTCCTCTGTCATTTATTAAAAATTATTTTTAAATAACATGCTGATATGATTATACTCCTTTCCACGCCAGCTGCTTAGAGGCCTTCCTAAACAAACAATTAAAATTAGATTTTATTGTTTTAAGTTTACAAGTTGGCTCCCACACAGATTTAACTTCAGTAATTGGTTGACCAGTACAACCAGCTAGTGATCGACGGTGCTTCTATTAAGAGCAGTTCGGCCAAAGAACTCTGCTCAACTCTAAAGCCACCGAGAAGGGGGATATATAGGCTGTCTCCTGGTTGAGTTCGCAGTCTTCTCTGGAAGGAGGAACAGTATGTAAATGCATCATTAAAACAAGTACAGTCATCCTATAAAAGTATGAAAGTATCTAGAAACATGACTACTACACAGGAAGAATGATTCACTCTGCCTGGGATAGCTTTGTAGGGGTCATGGCTAAGGGAAAGAGTCTTAATGTTCAAATACATAGCAACCAATAGTCTTTAAACAGCAGATGTTTCTCCCATGAGATTGTGATCTACATATGGGCAGAAACCATGTATATTTTGTTCACTATTTCTTTAAAACCTAGCATAATGATCAATACTCAAGAAAAGCATTGCTGCATAACCCACGTAAAGAAAGATAGGAACAAGTATACTAAGCAGATATGTAGTTATCTACATTAGATGTTCAAGAAATTATACATTGTTGGTACCTGGGGGAACACAAAGTCAAGACAGGTTGGGAAATGGTGGAGGTAAAGCTGGAGGGATGATAATAATGATAGGTAACATTTATACAGCATTTACTGTACCACACACAATTTTAGGCACCTAATGTATATTCATTCACTTAAATCCTCGCAAAATCCTTGAAGGATGTACTATTGTTATTCTTCTTCCATTTTTACATATGAGGAAACTGAAATACAGAGAGATTAAGTGATTTGCTCCAGATCATATAAGCGACTTAGGACAGACCAGCTCTTGAACCCAGGCAGTCTGGCTCCAAGTTTATGCTCTTAATAGTGTGGGGCTTTTTGTATTTAATTAGACATATATAACTGACATTTTTGCAGTCAAAAATGGTTAAATATTGATAATTTCAAAAAGTTAACCTAATATCATGCAGAAGAATTTGGATATTATAAATATAGATGGAATCCTTGAAGAGATTTGAACAAGGGAAACAAGATTTTGGGGGGGGCAATGGACTGTAGCCTCCCTAACTCACCAAAATTCCCTTAAAAACAAGGACCACTGTTCTCCAGTTATCCAGGTCTCCCACTCTATGCCTGACTTTTTCCCATTTCTTTGTAAATTGGCCTGATTCCTTACGCTTTGAACTTACTCCTTTGGCTTGACCAGTTCCATTGCCTTTGGCTGACACTCACCTTCCTGTTTCTGGTAATTTCTGCTACTATAAGGTAAAATTCTAATAACAAACGCTCAAAGACAGAAAAGGAAGAAAAGCAATCATTTGTAAAGCTTTTTGAATGACCTTGCTTCCTTCAGCTTGGCCTGGGCCATCCCAGGTCTACCCATAAAGCATATTACTGCAAGAATGAACCAGGCACAGTGGCTCACGCCTATAATCCTGCACTTTGGGAGGCCAAGGCAAGCAGATCACTTGAGGTCAGGAGTTGAGACCAGCCTGGGCAACATGGTGAAACCCCATCTTTACTAAAAATACAAAAATTAGTCAGGCGTAGTAGCACTCACCTGTAATCCCAGATACTTGAAAGGCTGAGGTGAGAGAATCACTTGAACCCTACTTGGGAGGCTGAGGTGGGAGAATTGCTTGAAGCCAGGAGGCAGAGGTTGCAATAAGCTGAGATCACACCAGTGTACTTCAGCCTGCGTGACAGAACTAGACACCATCTAAAAATAAAAAATAAAAATAATTTAAAGAAGGATTGAACAGGACATAACTTCAAGCATAAGAGAATTTTTAAATAGTTAGAATACATAAAAATAGTGTTTTAATTGGGTCCCTTCTGGTTTTATGTTTTAGAAATGTCTCCAAGTATGGGTAGCACATAAATATCATATAAAAGTGATTTCATAATGTTTCTCACAGTTATTCTTTAATCCGTACTTTTTAGAAAGATAATCTTGAGAATAATAATAGCAACTACATTTCTTTAGCTAGTTATAGCATACAGATTACTTTCATATACAGATTTTCATTTGATCTTCACAGTAGCCTAGTGAGGTAATTATCACCATTTTATATATGAAAGAACATAGATTTAGTGAAGATACATGTGTTTTCAGAGCTTCAATCAAGGTTTTCTACCTTCAGGTCTAGTCTTTTTTTCACTATAATGCAAAGCCTCTTCACGTTTATGGATTTCATAAATCAAAATGTTATTTTATTAATACTAGCTAATAGTGGAGATACATGAGTCTCTAGTCCAAGCTTTAACTTCTATGGCATTTGTATAAACCAAGTAACATCTCAACTCTGTGATAATTATTCAGGTAACCTGCAGTATTTTTTATGGGTGTAAAAGTAATTTTGATATAATCAATTTGAAGCAAAGAAGCCTTATCCTAATGTAACATTCAGATAGTACAGGCTATACAACTTGTCTGTATAATTTAGTGCTGTGCCTTATAATAGTATTTCCCAAAGTTTCTTAGTTTACTTAAGAAATCATTACATAATATATACGTATATCCAATCATCATGTTATACCCCTTGAATATATTCACCTTTGTCAATTAAATAGTTTAAAATATAAAAGAAGAAAAATTCGAGACCTTGGTGTCAACTAAAAGCCTTACACATAATTATTCTCCCCCACCCCTTCTGGGATTTTTTTGTTTGTTTGTTTGAAGAAATGTTGTTGCCTCACAAATTCTTGATTTCTCCAGTTCCTCTGACTCTGTTGTTATCAGTCAGCTGTCCTTGTGTTTCCATCTGATATTACACAGATTGAGGGCTGTGAAGTCACTTACCTTCTTCAAGCAGTTAGGAAACGATTACAGCTATTCCAGAAAGAGATGATAAGAGTTTGAACTATGTTGGGTGCAGTGTGAGTGCCAAAGAAGGCGTTGAATAATTGAATTCAAAAGCTTTTTCAGAGATATAATAAATACAAATTATTGATATGACAGGGTAAAGGAGAGGGAAGAATCAAAGAAGATACTGAGAGTAGATTTCTAACAGGAGTACAAGGCCCATGGCAATCTGTGAATTAAGACATAGAGCACAAGGGTTAAGAGCAGGTTTTAGAGGCAACAAAGATTTGACATTTGACTTGTTGAGTTTGAGGGTACCTGTAGGACATCTAGGAAGAGAAATCCAGAAGAGTCTAGTTGAAATATTGGGGTGGAGGGTATAAAAATGAGATACATGGATGCCTTTGTGGTAACTATAGCCATGGAAGAGAGTGAGACTGCCCAGGTAGAGTGGAGAGAATGTTTGCCCAGAGAGTGTGAAGAGAAATAGGCCTAGACTAGAGCAACATTTAAGGAATAGGAAGGAGAGCCATTGAAAGAGGCTCAGAAGGAACACAGAGGGGCTAAGTGATTCAAGTAGAGAATATATAGGAGTCTCGGGTCTTTTCTTTAATACTGTCTCTCAAAATTACTTCCTTGTCTCCCACAGACTCCTTCCTGAATCTGTCTTGCTGTCAACCCTGCAGAAGATTCCCACCCCCACTCTGTACCCCTAAAGGACAGGGTCTATGTGTTTACTTCACTTTCTTTATAACGTATGGACATTGCTTAAAGATAGCAATTTTTAAGGAAGATGTTAAAGAGAGCACTTTTAAGGAAATATAGTTTGACTATGACTTCATTTTCGGATGTCAGATCTGGTTTTTATTTCACTTTTTTGCCCATTAAGATTTAAGGTTTTCTTGTAAGTCAGCATAAAAATTGTAGTTACTGTAGGCCCTGTTGTGAAAGCAAACCCCCAGTTTTCTTCTGGATATGATGTGTTGATATGGAAACACACATTTTGCTGACATGCTCTAATGCTTAATATTTTGATGTATCAACCCAGGAATAACAATTGATTGAAAACATCTCAATTTTACATTGGCTGAAGTAAGTATTGGTTAGGGAGGTGGGCAGCCATTTAGCTGACAGGATCTACACAGTGCGAGATGAATTGCAATAAAAAATTGAATTAAACAGTATACTGCTATCAGTTATTGACTGACTGGCAAGTATGTTATTGAATCATATCAGAAATAAAGGCCAAAACATTTTTCTTCCAAAAAAGGTCAAATTGCAAATATCTTTAGTAAACAATGCTACTTTGTATAATATGAAATATTATGGTAAACAAAGTATTTAGTTTTTCTTTACCGGCAAATTAAGCCTTTTTAAAAATTCTGTGCACACAAAATCATGCATATTAAAAATTGATTATTTGAGGGGCTCTTAAAACTTTAAATGGAAAAGAATAGATTTCAGTAGAATGGAATTTCACCTGTAATAAAGTAAAATCATATTTAAAATACAAATAAGGAAACAGTAGAAAACATCCTTTCTGAAGCACCATTAATGACATCTTGAACTGGCATCAAACTACACCATTGCTTATAAGGCCAGTTCATCTTGTGCTCATATTGGCCAAGTTTTTCATCTGCATTCCACTGAAAAAAGTTTGGCTATAATTTGTAAGAGTATGATCAGTGGTGTGTTACTATGAGCCCAGGAAACGGAAAAACAATATTAGGAAAGACTTATGTAGCTAGAAAATAGGGCTTTTTAAAATTGTCATCAGAAAGCTATTAATGACTTTTAAGAAAGCAAGCAAGAAAAAAATTATTAAATACAAAAGCTGGTTAAAATGATTTCAGTGTTTTATACTACCCTTATGAAAGTCTTGGACTTCAAATGCTTTTTCTTTTAATAATGCTGCTAATAATAGAAAAATGTTAAGCCTTATGTCTTAGAACTGGAGACATTATTAATACACAAAAATGCCTTTCATAGTCTGAACCGTCTGATAATAGGGTAGAGTATATTTAAATAATAATGAATTGGGAGAGAAGACATTGGTATATGGCAGATATAAAAATCCTCTATCATTTATCTGAGTGAAGAATTTTCAAGAACAGTCCCCTCATAAATTATTATTGCCCCAATATACAAAGTAACAGAGTCCATTGAGAAGTCTTCCAAGATAAAATCCTGGACCCATATTTCACGATAGCTCCTATTCTTCCATATCTCGAGCATTCCATGTTAAGAGACCTAGAAAACTTGTAAGAACTAGTTACCTACATGTGAGCAGCTCTGAGGTCTTTATTCAGGTGTAAGACTTAATGGAGACCTAACCAGGTCAGCATCTTCAGAGGATGTAGAGGTGGCCCCTCTTAACTTGTATACCTAATGTTAAGAACTCTACATGATGCTAGGGAGGACATTTTTTCAGGAGAAAACAAAGATTTCCTATTTTGAAAATATAAATTCAACTTCCTTTCTCAATTTTTATAAGCCATATTAATATTTTATGAATATCTGAAATATTAGGAATAAGAAAAGCTCACAAGAGTTTTAAGTTACAATAAAATACTTGAAGACAGAGGCAGCATTCTTTTTTTTCTTCTGCATTGGGCTTGATTAATGGTTCACTGAACTGAAAAGCCACAGCCTGTACTACAGACTAACTGTAAATGTCACCCATATTCCATCCATCACAGAGGCTAGAAAAGTTTTGACTTCTGAATCAGTTAGGATAGGCTAGATTATGATGCATAACAAACAACATGAAAATGTTAGGAGCTTAAACACAGCTAAATTTATTTCTTGCTACCATGTGTCAGAAAAGGAGCTCTGGGCACAGGAGCAACTTAGGGACATTTGAAGATGGAGAGTCAGTTACTTCCACAATCACAAAGGCAGAGAGCTTGCCAAGCTGTGCACTTGTTCTTAAAGCTACTTCCTAGAAGTAACAGTCGTCACTGCTGCTTAGATATCACTGACTAAATCAAGTCACACAGCCATGCCTGCGTTCAGTGTGGTGGGGATACGTAATCCTCCTCAAGAGAGAGGTACTGTATATCTGTGACCAACAATGTAACCACCAAACTTCCATTTCTATTTGCTATGCCAATGGAGAGTAGGTTTCAGAATGGGTTTATTGGGGTTTTAAAACCACCAGCATAACAGTCTGAAGACTCATCAAGTGGAAGAGGCCTTGGACTTCATGGCCTGTTCTTCCCAGTGTGGCCATCAGAGTGCAAAGGTCTGTTTTTCTTGGTTGGTTAGTACCAGTGAATTTTCCGTGAACATTATCGGCTCCCTTCACATAGTAACTTTGGGCTCAGGAAGAAAAGGCGTTCGTAATCTCTTTTAAGAGGGTGAAGATAGAGTGGGAAGGAGGATACAGAGACTGCCATAAAAACCTGTTCGTGTTCTATTATTTACACAATGGGACTTTTCTGAGAATTGCTTTCAATGTGAGTTAGGAAGAGATTTGAAAATAATTGGGGCTCACACTTGTAATCCCAGCACTTTGGGAGGCCGAGGCAGGAGTTTGAGACCAGCCTGGCCAACATGGTGAAACCTCATCACTACTAAAAGTACCAAAAATTAACCGGGCATAGTGGTGATTGCCTGTAATCCTAGCTACTCAGGAGGCTGAGACAGAATTTCTTGAACCCAGGAGGTGGAGGTTGCAGAGAGCCAGATCGTGCCACTGCACTCCAGCCTGGGCAACAAGAGCAAAACTCTGTCTCAAAATAATAATAGTAAAGTTGTCAGAACATTTGAAAACTCAGTTTTACTTCTTTTATTTAATAATCTGATCCTAATTCCCTTCTCTAATTTTTTTTTTTTTTTTGCCAACTTGAGTATTTATTTATTTTATTTTTTATTTACTTTTATTGCATTTTAGGTTTTGGGGTACATGTGAAGAACATGCAAGATTGTTGCATAGGTACATACATGGCAGTGTGATTTGCTGCCTTCCTCCCCATCACCTATATCTGGCATTTCTCCCCCATGCTATCCCTCCCCAACTCCCCACCCCTCGCTGTCCCTCCCCTGTTTCCCCCCGACAGACCCCAGTGTGTGATGCTCCCCTCCCTGTGTCCCTGTGTTCTCATTGTTCAACACCCGCCTATGAGTGAGAACATGCGGTGTTTGATTTTCTGTTCTTGTGTCAGTTTGCTGAGAATGATGTTTCCAGGTTCATCCATGTCCCTACAAAGGACACGAACTCATCGTTTTTGATGGCTGCGTAATATTCCATGGTGTATATGTGCCACATTTTCCCTGTCCAGTCTATCATCGATGGGTATTTGGGTTGGTTCCAGGTTTTTGCTATTGTAAACGGTGCTACAATGAACATTCGTGTTCATGTGTCCTTATAGAAGAACGATTTATAATCCTTTGGATATATCCCCAGTAATGGGATTGCTGGGTCAAATGGAATTTCTATTTCTAGGTCCTTGAGGAATCACCACACTGTCTTCCACAATGGTTGAACTAATTTACACTCCCACCAACAGTGTAAAAATGTTCCTATTTCTCCACATCCTCTCCAGCATCTGTTGTCTCCAGATGTTTTAATGATCACCATTCTAACTGGCATGAGATGGTATCTCAATGTAGTTTTGATTTGCATTTCTCTAATGACCAGTGATGATGAGCATTTTTTCCTATGTTTGTTGGCCTCATGTATGTCTTCTTTTGTAAAGTGTCTGTTCATATCCTTCACCCACTTTCAAATGGGCTTGTTTGTTTTTTCTTGTAAATCTGTTTTAGTTCTTTGTAGATTCTGGATATCAGCCCTTTGTCAGACGGGTAGACCGCAAAAATTTTTTCCCAAAAACGTACAAAATGGTAAGGAGCATCAACACAATGAAGAAACTGCATCAACTAACGGGCAAAACAGCCAGCTAGCATCAAAATGGCAGGATCAAATTCACACATAACAGTATTAACCCTAAATGTAAATGGGCTAAATGCCCCAATCAAAAGACACAGACTGGCAAATTGGATGAAAAGCCAAAACCCATTGGTGTGCTGTATCCAGGAAACCCATCTTACATGCAAGGATACACAAAGGCTCAAAATAAAGGGATGCAGGAAGATTTACCAAGCAAATGGAGTGCAAAAATAAAGCAGGAGTTGCAATTCTCATCTCTGATAAAATAGACTTTAAACCAACAAAGATCAAAAGAGACAAAGAAGGACATTACATAATGGTAAAAGGATCAATGCAACAAGAAGAGCTAACGATCCTAAATATATACACACCCAATACAGGAGCACCCAGATACATAAGGCAAGTTCTTAATGACTTACAAAGAGACTTAGACTCCCACACAATAATAGTGGGAGACTTGAACACCCCATTGTCAATGTTAGACAGATCAACGAGACAGAAAATTAACAAGGATATCCAGGACTTGAACTCAGACCTGGACCAAGCAAACATGATAGACATTTACAGAACTCTCCACCCCAAATCCACAGAATATACATTCTTCTCAGCACCACATCACACCTACTCTAAAATTGACCACATAATTGGAAGTAAATCACTCCTCAGCAAATGCAAAAGAACGGAAATCATAACAAACAGTCTCTCAGACCACAGTGCAATCAAGTTTTAAAACTCAGAATTCAGAAACTAACTCAGAACCGCACAGCTTCATGGAAACTGAACAACTGGCTCTTGAATGTTGACTGGATAAACAATGAAATGAAGGCAGAAATAAAGATGTTCTTCGAAACCAATGAGAATGAAGACACAACATACCAGAATCTCTGGGATACATTTAAAGCAGTCTCTAGAGGAAAATATATAGCAATAAATGCCCACATGAGAAGCAAGGAGAGATCTAAAGTTGACACCCTATTGTCGAAATTGAAAGAGCTAGAGGAGCAAGATAAAAAAAAAACTCAAAACCTAGCAGAAGACAAGAAATAACTAAGATCAGGGCAGAACTGAAGGAGATAGAGACCCAAAAAACCCTTCAAAAAATCAATAAATCCAGGAGCTGGTTTTTCGAAAAGATCAACAAAATAGACAGACCACTAGCCAGATTAATAAAAAAGAAAAGAGAGAATAATCAAATAGATGCAATAAAAAACAATAATGGGGATATCACCACAGATTCCACAGAAATTCTAATGTTTCTATTATATAAATGACAAGGATAGATGTATTGTTTGATGGTGAGCCACTGAACGGGTGTGGGAATTATACAAACAGGCAGGCTCCAATCTGGAAAATTTTCATGGAAGAGGTAGGATTCTAGGGTCTATAAAAACTTATTTTTATAATTAGAATAACAAGAGCCATGCTTGAGGGAAATTAAAAGAAGGGCATACCTTTGAGGAACATTTATTAAGCCACTACTGTATGACAGACTCTGTGCTAGGTGACACAGATCCACAGAAAAGTAAACATTTACAGAGAGAGCATATACAGCGTATAGTATGATTTGGAGGAAGTCTGGAGGGAGATTGGCCAAAGGCATCAAAGGCAAATTTGACTAACAAAAGAGAAAAGGACAGACAAAGAAATAGAAAAAAAGGAAGCAACAGATCTCTCAGTGACCAGTCAATGTATATTTTAGCCTTGACCTCCTTCTCTGTGAAAGGTGGTGTTCTATATAAAAATGTGAGGTATGCAGAGTATTAGAATTGTAGATTGTATGCTAGTAGATGATACTGAAGAAGCCTAAAAATTTTACCTCTTCAATATTAGGGAGATTTGATGGTCAGCCAGTGAAAAATGGGTCTTTTTTTATCCTGTCACTGAAGATGGGATGTGATTATTTTATGGCAAAAGCAGCAACCTTGTGTCACTTCTGGCCACCTTAATTTAGGCAAGGACCCATCTATGGTGAGTCACATGTTCCTGTTTCATTAAGAAGGAGTTCAGGGTCAGTGAAAAATGCTAGCAGCTCTGTCATTCCATTAAGTAACATGGACAGTCAGAGTCAGCATTTGCAGCAATCTCAGAAGCATCAGGAAGAGTTATATCAGGGAACAAGATACTTGACTACTCTAGCCCAATTGACTTACACAAAGAAAAGAGTTTACTATATCTCATAAAGTCCTTGACTCTAGACACATAAATTTACTTGTCTTCTTGCCAACCTAAGAGATAGATTGTCTAATCAGCCTCTGAGTATTGAGTTAAAGAAAAGACAGCAAACTAGGATCCAGTGTGAATAAGTTTTTCTTTCACTTGACCTATTTTTTATGTCAGATCTTTCTACCAGCATAACTGTAACTTAAATTGCAGAATTCAGAGATCTCCTCTCTTGTTCAGACATCACTTCCTCAGAGGCCTTATCTGTGAACCCCATTAAAATAGTCTTCACCCCCACCTCCCTTACACTCTGTCCCCCAAACCTCCCCTATTTTTTCTAAAAACAGATTTAACTGTCAGAAATTATACTACTTATTTACTTGTTAATTTTTTTGTCTTTCACCAATTTTTGTTTGTTTGTTTGTTTAAAAAAGATCTCGCTATGTGGCCCAGGCTAGATTTGAACTACTGGGCTCAAGCTATCCTCCCATTTCAGTCTCCTTGGAAGCTGGGACTAGAGGTGCACACCAACACAGTGGCTCTTGCCAACAGTTTTTAAGCTCCATGAGGAAAGGAATTTGCCTTGTTTATTGCTGTGTTTCAGTAACGTAAATGTGAAATCCATTACTTGCCACAAAAGCATGCCACAAAAGCATGATTTGGAACCATTTTTCCTGGTGAAGTTATTTCAGATAGCTGAAGGTAGAGAGTTCTCTAGACTCTGAATCTTAACTTCCTTGCTCTGTTCTATTCTTCATATTCTTCCTCTTACCATTTTTACCAATAGGTTTTTTAAAAAGTAAACAAGAAATTGATTAATTTTATAAATTGGATATCAGAGAGCCTCCTTATATCTCATAGGTTATGTGGGAGATAGTACCAACAACTGGGAGTCAGGGAATGTGCATTCTGGATTGGCGATGTCCCTGGATAGCCTTGGAGTTCTGGCTTCCTTGAGACCCAAGTCTTCCTATGGAAATCAAGGTTACAGTGCATCCTCTCAGAGCCTTGCACTCTGTAGAATGCTAATTCTAGTTATCTGCATATTCCTAGATCTGATTCTCATTCTGGTCTTTAAAAGTGATAATATCTGAAATGTGTATTTGGCTTGTTTCGGGGTTTTATTTGGTTTGGTTTGATTTTCCTACACTTAGCTGACCAGAGCACAAGAGCCTTTTCAGGACCTAGCCAATTTCCCTCCATTCTTGGAGTAGCTAAGAGCCAAAGAGATTGTTACCAAATGTTGTTTGGACGGATCTAGGACACAAAGCATTTAAGAGGTTTTTGGATCTGCAGATCAAGAAAGGAACCATAGCAGATACGAGGACATATACAAATATCTTTTTTAGTGATTCTAATTTCAAATCAAGAACTGGAGAACATGAGAATAAATATGGTATTTAATTTGTTACAGTTTCTCATTAATTCTTTCATCTATGAAGAATCTTCAAGCTATGAAGAGATTCGTGCTACTGCTTTTCTCCTTCAAATCTCCTTTCTCTGTTTTTCAAGGTCAAAAAATTTGACCGAGATTGTTTTATTTATTTAGGTTTTTTTAATGAAACATAATTAAGCTTTATTATGTTTCAAATTAAGAGTACACCTTTGTGCTAATAATGCATGGCAAACTCAGCTTTTGCCTAGTAAAGTTCACTCTCTCTTCCTGGTAAACTTTCTGATAGCTCCAATGTTGCACATGCATAAAGTCACTAACTTTACCCATTATGTCCCGAAGAACAAGGTGACTCTCACTTGGACTTGGACAGCCAAAACAGAGGAAAGTGACTCTCTTTCCAAAGAAAATGCTCTCTTTGAAATCTCCAAACTTAAAAATAGCAAAATCATCTTTGCTGAGTTTTACAACAATATGAAGAAGGAAAAGGATGATTATAGAAACTTTTTCATATCGTTTTATGAAGTTAAATTTACCTTCATATTATGTGCTTCAGTGCTTTATATTTTCATTACAATTTTTTTCTTGCCTGAGTTGTAAATAATTTGCTCCCTCCAACCCCTGCAACTTCTCTCCCCTCTATTTAAATTACTCTGTGCTTTGCATTGCTTGGCATCAAGCAGTATCTTTGGATGGAGGCAGACTGGGAGGCATCTTGATTGCCAGCAACATCTAACATTCAAAAATGAAAAATGTTTTTTAAAAAGAGGATCTTTATTCAAGTGTGGTAAAACATTTTCTGAGATTATTTAAGAAGCTTGAGATTTGTGGAAGAGAGGCTGTATGCATACAGAATGTTATTGGAACTTTATTATTGTCACATTGATGTTACATTTCTCAGGAAATATATGCTAATGTGTTTCTACTTGCTTTTTTAAAGGCCTTGAGTAGATGGGCTGAATATTGAAGATATTTGGCTGCCTAGAAAATATATCTTAAAATTTATAAGCTGTATGTTATTTTTTTAAGAAAATCAATAATCTCCCAGAATTTTGCATGAATAATTTAGAGATAGAAACTTAGGTGATTTACATCTTGGTATTTAGTTTTTAAGATATGTAAAGATGACATGCCAGGCAAGCAGTAAAGAACTATTTAATATAGAGATTTCTCAATAAAATTAAGATAATTTATAAAATACAGTTTTCCATTTTAATTGTCTGAATTTAAACAACAGAGGGAGGGGGACTACTAGAATTGCAGAATTTTGCAGCCAAAAAAAAATAATCTTGGGTCAGCATTTTCTAGTGTTTTTCAATTGTTTTACCAATGAAGCGGAGGAACCACGTCCAGCCCTTTCTCCCCTTGGGAACTCAAGTAGAAATCCCCTGATCCAGCTGGCATTAAAGAGGTTAAATATCTAAATTCCAAAGTTACTGGCATAAGTAATAATATTAATAGATTAACTACTAATCTTTTACAAGGTTCTAGCCATATTTATCCACATTTCCTCTGTTATTTTTATAATTGTTTTAGATGGCTTGTTTTTTGATTTCTACATCCAGTAACATTTCCTTGTATAGCAAAATTTTTAAATTATGATTTTTGTGACATTTATCCATGTATTCAACATGTATGAAGTACCTATAAGACATCATATATATCATGTAATTATGTGTGCCTCACAAAAGACAAAGTTCTTTCCCTAAGTTACACATTGACTTGAATGGTTTAAATATCCATATGCCACAGATGCAGTCAGAATGAACCACAGAGGTTAGTATGTTGCTCCATATGGCAAATATGGCATTGGCAAGACTTGACTTTGCTATGTTGTATGCATCATTACCTCAGAGCTGATGGATTGGGAGAAGTCCAGAGGAGATTTGAAAAAAAATAATGGAGAAGAGCCTTAGAAATCTATCAGAAGATTGTTATATGATAAGGGAACATTTTTTAAAGCATGAATAAATTGAGACCAAAATGTTGAGGAAATACAGAATATATGTGGTAAGTGACCACTTCCATTCCTAAAGATTATAAATAAGCAAAATAAACAACTGAATGGAAAAATGGGTAAGGAAGATGAAAGGCAATTCACAGAAAAGTGATTATACAAACTTCTCAAAAAAAATTGAAAACAAATTGAATTAACATATTAATATACCAAAATTTAACATTTAAAATGTTAAATTTAAATTTAAATGTTTTTAAATTTAAAAACATGCTAAAATTCAATAGTCATTAAAGAAATACAGAGTAAAAATAAGATATTTGTGTGCTGCAAATTGGCAAGGATTTAAAAGAATGCTATAAATCAATGTGAATAAGGATGTGGGAAAACAGACATGGATATGCCAGCGGTGGGAGTGTAAATTCCACAGCTCCTTTGGGTGGTAAGTTAGACATACATTTCTAAAACCATGCAAGTTTGCCTTTACTTTATCCCAGCTGTTTTATGTCTAGGAATATATTCTGTGAAACTATAGACATTCAGAAAGACTACAGACATGCAACGTCATTCATGATAGTTTTCAAAAAAGGAAAAAAATTAAAACTTGAAAAAAAAAATCCAACAATCAAGTATTAGTTCTATAAACAATAGTTTGCCCATTAATAGAATACAAGTGCTACCATTATAAAACCTGTGCCATAAGAAAATGTGTTGGTAGCAGAAAATGTTCACACTCTATTTCTAGCTGAAAAAGGCAGGCCACATGTCAGAATCTGTGATACCACTTTTTTTGTATTTTAATTTAATTTCTGGGGTACATGTGCAGATCTTGCAAGATTGTTACATAGGTACACACATGCTGTGGTGGTTTGCTGCCTCCATCCCCCTGTCACCTACATTAGGTATTTCTCTTAATGTTATCCCCTCCCCAATCTCCCCACCCCCTGCTATCCCTCCCCTAGCCATTCACACCCTAACAGACACCAGGGTGTGATGTTCCCTTCCCTGTGTCCATGTGTTCTCATTGTTCGGCAACCACTTAAGAATGAAAACATGCAGTGTGTGGTTTTCTGTTGTTGTGTCAGTTGGCTGAGAATGATATTTTCCAGATTCATCTATGTCCCTGCAAAGGACATGAACTCATCCATTTTTATGACTGAGTAGTATTCCATGGTGTATATGTGCCACATTTTCTTTATCCATTCTCTTGGATGGGCATTTGGGTTGGTTCCCTGTCTTTGCTATTGTAAACAGTGCTGCAATGAACATACGTGTGCATTTGTCATTATAATAGATCCATTTATAATCCTTTGGGTATATATCCACTAATGGGATTGCTGGATCAAATGGTATTTCTATTTCTAGATCCTTGAGGAATCCCTGCAATGTCTTCCACAGTGGTTGAACTAATTTACACTCCCCACCAACAGTGTAAAAGTGTTCCTATTTCTCCACATCCTCTCCAGCATCTGTTGTCTCCTGATTTTTTAATGATTGCCATTCTAACTGGCATGAGATGGTATCTCAATGTAGTTTTGATTTGCATTTCTCTAATGACCAGTGATGATGATGAGCATTTTTTCATAAGTTTGTTGGTAGCATAAATGTCTTCTTTTTTAAAAAAGTGTCTGTTCATATCTTTTGCCCACTTTTTGATGGGGTTGTCTGTTTTTTTCTTGTATGTTTGTTTTAGTTCTTTGTAGATTCTGGATATTAGCCCTTTGTCAGATGGGTAGATTGCAAAATTTTTTTCCTATTCTGTTGGTTGCCATACTCAAATATGTATTTATTTTTGAATTACATGTCAATAAGTCTTCAATTAAGTATTTGTTTAATAGGTTTTTTAAAATGTTGTACATATATATAGATGGTTAAGTATGTAGTAGGGACATCTGTCATAACAGAGTGCATGTAGGTTTTAGAATCTGTTTAATAGTTTTCTTAGCTGGGATGTAATTATCCTGCAACTCCAACTGTCCAGTGAGTAATTAATCCATGAAAGAGCTCTAAAGCCTAAATAAATGCCAGACAGTTCCCTGCATTGAAACTCTGACAGTTTAGATATAGGAGATTTTTTGGGGTATGTTTATTTTTACTTTAAGCATAAGTCTCATACATTTGGTTTTCAGGTTCTCATAGATTTTATTCAGCAAATTAGAAAAGGCTGTCAGGGAAGGTGCAGTCCATGGAGAAAGAAACAAAGATGCTTTATTATTATTATTATTATTATTATTATACTTTTAGTTCTGGGATACATGTGTAGAACGTGCAGGTTTGTTACATAGATATACACGTGCCATAGTAGTTTGTTGCATCCATCACCCCGTCATCTACATTAACTATTTCTCCTAATGCTATCCCTCCCCTAGACCCCCATGCCCTGAAATGCCCCCGTGTGTGATGTTCCCCTCCCTGTGTCCATGTTTTCTCGTTGTTCAACACCCATTTATGAGTGAGAACATGCGGTGTTTGATTTTCTGTTCTTGTGTCAGTTTGCTGAGAATGATGGTTTCCAGCTTTATCCGTGTCCCTGCAAAGGACATGAACTCATTCTTTTTTATGGCTGCATAATATTCCATGGTGTATATGTGCCACATTTTTTTTTATCCAGGCTATCATTGATAGGCATTTGGGTTGGTTCCAAGTCTTTGCTATTGTGAATAGTGCCACAATAAACATACATGTGCATGTGTCTTTACAACAGAATGATTTATAATCCTTTGGGTTTACCCAGTAATGGGATTGCTGGGTCAAATGGTATTTCTGGTTCTGCATCCTTGAGGAATGGCCACATTGTCTTCCACAATGGTTGAACTAATTCACACTCCCACCAACAAAGTAAAAGCATTGCTGTTTCTCCACATCCTCTCCAGCATCTGTTGTCTCCTGACTTTTTGATGATTGTCCTTCTAACTGACATGAGAGTGTATGTCATTGTGGTTTTGTTTTGCATTTCTCTAATGACCAGTGATGATGAGCTTTTTTTCATATATTTGTTAGCTGCATAAATGTCTCCTTTTGAGAAGTGTCTGTTTATATCCTTTGCCCACTTTTTGATCGGGTTATTTGCTTTTTTCTTGTAAATTTAAGTTCTTTGTAGATTCTAGATATTAGCCTTTGTCAGATGGGTAGATTGCAAAAATTTTCTCCCATTCTGTAGTTTGCCTCTTCACTCTGATGATAGTTTCTTTTGCTGTGCGGAAGATGTTTAGTTTAATTAGATCCCATTGGTCTCTTTTGGCTTTTGTTGCCATTGCTTTTGGTGTTCAGTCGTGAAGTCTTTGCCCATACATATGTCCTGAATGGTATTGCCTAGGTTTTCTTCTATGGTTGTTATGGTTTTAGGTTTTATGTTTAAATCTTTAACCATCTTGAGTTAATTTTTGTATAAGGTCTAAGGCAGGGATCCAGTTTCAGCTTTCTGCATATGGCTAGCCAGTTTTCCCAACACCACTTACTAAACAGGGAATCCTTTTCCCATTGCTTGTTTTTGTCAGGTTTGTCAAAGGTCAAATGGTTGTAGATATGTGGCATTATTTCTGAGGCCTCTGTTCTGTTCCATTGGTCTATATCTCTGTTTTGGTACCAGTACCATACTGTTTTGATTACTATAACCTTGCAGTAGAGTTGTAGGTCAGGTAGCATGATGCTTCCAGCTTTGCTTTTTTTCCCCTTTGGATTGTATTGACTATGTGGGCTCTTTTTTGTTTCCATATGAAATTTAAGCGTTTTTGTTTTTTAAATAAAGATTGAAAGGACAGTAAAGGAAAGGGGCAAGGTTCTTAAAGCATAAGATAGCATGTAAGAAGAAACCTGCTCTTAAATTCTCTGATGCATCAACTCTCTGACACCAAAGTTTAGTCATTCTATTGATAATGATTTCCTTGAGTTGTGTGGGACAGTGGGATACTATTTTCATTCTGTTTAAGAGTATAAGAAAGTATGTGCTACATTTTAGAAAGTTTTTCACTTAAAAAACTTTTTAAGGTTTTTTTCAAAGGGTTACCCCTCTGTTACTTGGATAATTTCCTTATGTAAAATACTTTTTTTTGTCCAAGACAGTAAAAATGGGGCTTTGGTGTGTGTGTATGTATTCTCACCAAGCAAGTAGCTGGCAGTGGGCTTTGATGCTTGGGGTTGTAAGTACCAGAGCAGCAATGAGTGTGTAAGATGGTCTTGGAGATGCTAAGGATTAGAAAGATCATCAAATAAAGATCTTGTAGAAACATGCATTTTAACCTAAGTTATAATACCACTTAAGAGAGTAAAATATGACCAAATTTCGTTTGTCTTACCCATTGCTATCAATTGTTACATAACCTAGTTCAATCAGGGTCTCTAAAAGGTCCAAATTGTAGTCAAGTCACTGTCAATTTTTCTGGCACATTAAAAAGGAATGCCAAGCCAGATTTTAAAATTGTGACATCTTTTTTATTCTCTAATCTTACGAGAATGTTTCTGTGACCGTATGTGTAACCTTATTTGAAGATGATGATTTAAAAGTCTAAATTTGAGGCCTTTCCTAAATGTAAAAGGTCTCTGACAAATGGCTTTTCTATTCTCCCCCTTACCACAGAGAATACAAGACTAAAAGTAGTTCACTTGTAATAGGGATGGGAGGGAAAAGAGATAAAAGAGTATCTGGAGCATGAGACACCTTAAACTTCTCCGAGCATCTACAATCTTATCCCTTACACCAGGGGTCCCCAACCCCCCCTCTAAAGAAAGAAAACGGTACTATTTGAGTCTTTATAAATCTTATCTTATGAGGAGCTCTCAATTTCTTAATTTTGAACTACAAAGAACTGCTTGGAGAAAACATATTATCCTGAAGGGACCTCAAACAAATCTAGTTTTGTATATCTACACCTATAGAGAAACAAAATTTAATGTCAATTAAGAAACTCACAGTGGCATGACCTCACAATGGCAACTGTTGGAAATTCTAGTAAACAAAGTTTTAAAAGATTACTTTAAAAAGGAATAATGTAGGTAATTAGCTTTAGGAGAATATGAAAATACACTTATGAATAGGAACACAACAAAACTATGTGGCTGAGAATAAAGTTTCCAGGAACAGTAGTAAACATGAATTGAAAAAGTTCCGTTACTTCACAGAACTCAAAAGTGAAAAATACTTACTTTATACCAATATGGGTTCGTGGCCTGTTGGGAAAGGGGCTGCACAGCAGGAGGTGAGCATAGGGCTAGCGAGCAATACTACCTGAGCTCCGCTTCCTGTCACATCAGCAAGGCATTAGAGTCTCAAAGGAGAGTAAACCCTATTGTGAACTGCGAATGCAAGGTTGCAAACTTCTTAGGAGAATCTAATGCCTGATGGTCTGAGGTGAAACAGTTTCATCCCCCAAAATATTCCCTCTGCCCCCAACCGCCACCCCCGTTTGTGGAAAATTTGCCTTCCATGAAACCTGTTCCTGGTGCCATAAGTGTTGGGACCACTTCCTTAAACTGAGCATCTGATGAACTGACTCCTCATTTCCTCTAAGTCATCCCCTCCTTCCTTTGAACCCACCTTTCCCAGTATACCTCTCTTGCTCCATCACCTTTAAGCATACTTTCACTTCCTCTGGAGCATCCTATACCCATCTCACCTTGTTATTTCCTTTAGGTTCCAATTAGACTTCATTTTCCTTAGCAAGCCCATTTCTCTACCAAATCTTGGTGAGTTGCCCCTTTTATTGCCCTCTCATAGCACTTACTGCACTAATTATGATTGTTTACATAGTTATGTTTCTCCATCAGTAGACTTTTTGGACACTTCTCTGGAATACAAAATAGTAACTTAACTAGAAACTAGATGATCACTAAACACAGCCATAGAACAGCATGGCATTGGGCTGGCTAGTTCTTACAAAAGGAAATAGAACAATAAGTTATATGTTTTGGGGTTTCAAGAGACAGCATATCTTTAAAGTGATAGTTATTTATGTTTCTCCCCCTGTGATTAATATTCTCCCTGCATAGAAATTTACTGAGACATTATTGAAAATGAAATTTCATGTGTCTTTGCTGTATTATCATCAGAACAATCTGTCACTTATTCGTGACATTTTAAATGTTTGACCTTGGACTAGAGCCCTTTGCAAATTTATTATACACAACTGTGAGCCATCAAAACAATACATTATAACTTAATTATGACTAATGTTAAGGTAATCAAAGTTGCATTTTATACAATTTCTATTAGGAATAAGTAATGGGCTCTAAAATAATGAATTATAGACCAACTATTTTGAAGAATCTTTATCTTTTGCTAGTTTCTTTTCCCTTTGAAAGTGGAAAAATAGTCTAAAATGGCTTTGCTGAACAGAAAATTGTTGTAATTCACTGAATGATGCCTTCCTGCTGTGCTATACTTTTTTGATGGAGGTTTCAGATTTTTTAAAAAATCATTTGTTTCTATATTTGTTTTACCCATTTTTGAGTATTAGAGGTAATATTTTTCCACACATTACTTTGAGACACAAGAACTGGAATCATAAGGTTAAATTGAGACGAACTGGTGGCAAGACTACTAAATTCAAATGAAAAATCAGGTTTTCTGCTTTATATACAGTATATTAAATTTTCACTCCAAAGACCATAAAACAAGAAACTCAAGAAAGGAAAATGCAGAGATTACTAAATTTACAAACTGGTACAAAAGTTATAGACATACGTTTACCTAAGGTAAAAGATGAGAAAAATATGCAAAGTTAGAGAACATGACCAGGGTGTGTGATTTCTGTTTTGCATTTGCTAGTGGGTTGTATTTTCCTTCATTCATAAATTAGGGCATTTGCTGTAGTAAAAATTACTGGAGAACTTGACTCCAGAAGAGATTGTTCGAGCAAAGAAACTTTCCAAACACATTGTTGCCATTACAGCGACAACTACAATGATCTGGAAAATACATCACAAGAGCTGTGGTCGAAGTATAATCTGACGGCAGCCCAACACCTGCTCAAAATGCATTTCATCTTTCTCATGTTTTAGAAACAGTCCAATGGACATATTTATATACATTCTAAAAGGTTTTCCAAAGTTTGCCTCATAACTTGCAAAATCAGAAAGCAAATAACTACATTACTTTTAGCTCCATAAAGATGCATCTTCATACAGTTGTGGTTTACTGTGGTGCCTCCTGTTCTTAGGGAGGATCAGTGCAAGAATTGTCAGTTTGTATAGCATTTCTGAGACTTTTGGGCAAGCATAGCTGTAGATAGTCAAGATATTTTATTCCAGGAGGTAAATAATATCTCCATTTGAGTTTAATGCCAGGAAAAATTTGCCTGTAAAAATTTACAGACAATTTTGTACATTTATACGAACTTGGGGAAACAAGGCTATGTAACCCTACATATTTCTCTTTCTGCCATAGCTGCCAAAAATGTAAAATCAAAGTCAATCCCTGAATGTTATAAAATCTGCTGTATCATCAGCTAGCTCCTCTTCTTAGTTTAAGATGGTCTAGATTTTTTAAATCCCAAATCTTTGTTTTAATCTACCAGACTCATCATATATTTATCTAAATTGTGCCCTGTATTAGGGAGTACATGGGAAATAAATGTAGCCTGCAATCCATTTTCCTACCCAGAGGGGGAGACCAAGTTTTAATTTTCAAAAAGACAACATAAGGCTAGAGATACTGCCAACACCATAAACCCATTAGAATTAGGCAGGGTATAAATCATTAATAAATATAAATGTCAGGGTTGGGACTCTTGCAGCCCTCTGGAAAAGTATTGAATTATGATTGCTGTCAGGAAAAAAAAAAGATCAACATATGTCTCTGATTTATATGTGTGGGTATACAATATATAAAACAAATACAATCAGATACATACTGAATTCCAAATATTTGTAGAATAACTTCATGGTGAAATTATTTGTATATGCCTGCCTTTATTGTATTTATGGCCACATTTTCAGTTTAGCTATCATGCCCAGGAAAGCAAAGCCCTTTCAGGGGACTTTTCAAACTGTGTTGAGGAAGGAAATGTGGAACCTGTAGCTTTATGCACTACCTATCTTATTACCACCATTTTAATAAAATTTTCGTTGTAAAATAAGCCCTTACAAACAAACCATTTTGAAGATACTTTATAATATTGAGCTTTAAGAACATTCATGTTGTCTTTTAAAAATAGATTAACAGTGGATTAACAAAACATAGATTAGAACTAGAGCTTCTCAAAAAAAGAGTATGGAAGAATATACCGCAGTTATAATATCATATGTGTGTACAGCTAAACTCAAGTGATTTATTTTTTAGAATTAGGAAAATCTATTCATTAGCCACAGAGTCAAAATGAAGATGAACATGAAGCCCTTTTTATGATCTCATGAAGTGGAGAAAATTTCATTATACTGTGGTAGTGCTGTTTTTCAAGCAAACTACTAAACCAGAATTTTATGGTAAAAAAAAATCAATTCAGACACTCATTTGAGTTTTTATTAAAATGCAGTATGTTATGATCAATAACATTCTCCATCAGTATAGTTACATCTTCTTGTTGTACATATACATACGTAGATATTTCAAGTATAGGATTTGATATGATTGCTTTTCTTTGTGCTTTTGTATGATTGCTTTTTTTATTTTAAAAATGCCTTATTTTACAACAGCAAAAAAAAAATCATTTTAAAGCTAGGGAAAAAAAGATTTGACTTATGGTTGTATTCTCAGTAATAAATTTTGCTAACAATTCCAGTATATCATATTTGACTGAAACATCAGGGGTGGGGCAGTGGAAAGAGCAAGCACCAGAATCATTTCTTAATGCTAACTTCCGTCATTTATTCACTGCATAACACAATAGCCATAAACATTTATGTATTGTTTACTATTTGCCAGGATCTATTCTAAATTTTACTCATTTAATCCTCACTGTGAGGCAAGTAATGTCATTATCCCCATTTTACAGTTAAGGAAAATGAGGCCCAATGATGTGTAGGCAGTAATAAGTGGCAGACTCTGAATTTGAACCCAGGCTCCAAAGTCCTTGTGTTTAACCATTAGCAATATGCTGTCTCTCATGTTGGGAAAGTCACTTCAATTATCAGAGCCTCTATTTTCTCATCTCAAAAATAAAGGGACTGGCTCCAGAATGTTATAGACGGTTTGCCTGGAAACACAAAGAATCAAGTGGCAGGGAGCAGTGAATTATCATATTCTTCTCAGTGATCTTTCTCAAATCGTTGTCTTATGTTTGGTTAAGGATCTCTAGGTTTGTAGAAACTACCAGGAGTATAGTTAATATGCAAACTTAACACGAAAAACACATGCTGCTCAAAGAATGGGTCTGCCCTTCATAGGAGTTCAGTTCTGATAAGTCTCCTAATTGGAACCAGAAAACAAGTGTAAAAGATGTTTTGTCATTATGCTTCTTCTCACAGGTGTCAAGGATAACTATAGCAGTTATGAACCTTTACAGAAATATGATAACTGAAGGAACAGGGAAGAAACCTTCAGAGACTATGCTATGTTTATCTCCCTTGCCGAAGTGTTTCACCAGCTTTAGGAATATTAAATGCAAGCTGATCTTTACCATGTAAAAGGTAGAAGGAAATGAATTGATTTCTGTGTTCCAATTTATTAGGAAAGATAGGATAAATAATTCAGAACTGGAAGTAGGAAAGAAACTTTTTTATAGAAAGTAAAAGGGAAACAAAATCCATGCCTGTAAGATGAACATGGAAGAATGAGTGGGTTAAAGAACACAGGAAGAAAAACCTCACATCCTATAGCCCTTAACCATTAACATTTAGATTAAGATGGAAGGAAAGAGGAATCTAGTTTAAGACATATTTACTTATACCTTAGCCACTTTCAAAATGTTCAGAGAAAGGAACAGTACTATTCAGCATCTATATTACTTTCCTGTTGTGGCTGTAACAAATTACCAAAAATGTTATTCAGCCTACCACATCATCTTAAAACCCTAAAATGAAAAAAGGACTCCGTCAGAATAGGGACCCTTCAAAACTGAAATTTTGAAATAATGGTGAAAGATCCTTATTAGCTAAGAAAAGTTAGACATATGCTATAACAAATACTACATTTCAAAGGCTTGATGTATAAAACAGTATTTCTTGCTCATGGAATATCTGATATGGGTCCTGTAACTGCAGAGCATCTCCATCTCAAGCAGGAAACTCTGAGAAACTAGTGTGGTTCATCTTGTAACTCTAACATCTCAATATGTGCTCTACATTTGCCATGGTAAGAGGAGCACTAAACAGTTGTATGGGGAGCTTTTTACTCCCTAGTTCAAAAGTGATACGTTATACATTCACATTTTTCTTCTCACATGACACACCTAGCTCTTAGGAAGCTAGGAAGTGTCTTCCATGTGCTCAGGAATGACGAACCAGATATTGATGTCTCTTAAGTAACTGATACGTTACTGCCTAGGATCCTATCTGGCAAGAAGCTTTCTGTGAGAATAAGCAGGTTTAAAATTTTTTAATGAGCTGAGGTCATTGAAAAATATGAAGAGTGGCCAAGTTAAAAAGTGAGATGAACATTTTGGGGGTTAGTGTTCAAACTAGGAAGAATGAAGCCAATACTTAGAAAAGAAGTGATCATTTTAACAAAAGACAAGGCAAACCAGGAGAGAACAGAAATTGCATAGAGGTCCTTGTAATTCAAGAGTGATGAGGAAAGTGTATTGCTTGAAGTCAGTTTCCTGTTTAAGATGAATTGTAGCCCAAAGTGAAAGAAAACCTGTTAGTGAGATCACTAAAGTGTTGATAGTGATCTCAACACTCGTGGAGAATAGAAAGGGAACTACAACACTAGAGTCTGCAGATATTGTCTTGATTTTTCACAAGAGTGAAAACACAGACTCTTTATGTCAGGGAGCTTGATGATACTCTCTTACACAATTATGAAATGGATCATAGTCCATAGAAGGGAAAGTGGTGGTGAAGTGAAGCCAGCATGAACTCAAAAACACTTCTTTCTCTTCCTTTCCTGAGAGAGCCTGTATACTGGTAGGTTATGGAAACAGTGTGGTTATATCAGAGTTTCACCAAGGTTTTTGGCAAAGTTTCTCATGATATCTCTGAGGACTAGATAAGGAAAGGGGTTCTAACTGATAATACATCTAAGTGGATTTGTAACAAGTGGCAAATAAGAGGAAGGTTTAAAAAAATATAAGAATAGAAAAATAAACTAGAGCCAAATCACAAAAATCCTTATAAGCTGTATTAAGGGAGTTAGACTTTTTAAAATGATAATCTGTATTTACTAAGATTAAGAAATGATAAGATTTTCGTTATAGAAATAACACTTTTCGTGCTCGCTTCGGCAGCACATATACTAAAATTGGAACGATACAGAGAAGATTAGCATGGCCCCTGCGCAAGGATGACACGCAAATTCGTGAAGCGTTCCATATTTTTTGCTACAAAGAGAATAAAATACCTAGGAATACAACTAACAAAGGATGTAAAGGACCTCTTCAAGGAGAACTACAAACCACTGCTCAATGAAATAAGAGAGGACACAAACAGATGGAGAAATAGTCCATGTTCATGGCTAGGAAGAATCAATATTGTCAAAATGGCCATACTGCCCAAAGTAATTTACAGATTCAACGCTATCCCTATCAAGCTACCAATGACCTTCTTTGAAGAACTGGAAAAAACCACCTTAAACTTCATATGGAACCAAAGAGAGCCCGCATAGCCAAGTCAATTCTAAGCAAAAAGAACAAAGCTGGAGGCATCACACTCCCGGACTTCAAACTATACTACAAAGCTACAGTAATCAAAACAGCATGGTACTGGTACCAAAACAGAGATATAGACCAATGGAACAGAACAGAGGCCTCCGACGCAACACAACACATCTACAACCACCTGATCTTTGACAAACCTGACAAAAACAAACAATGTGGAAGCGAGTCCCTGTTTAATAAATGGTGTTGGGAAAACTGGCTAGCCATGTGCAGAAAGCAGAAGCTGGACCCCTTCCTGACACCTTACACTAAAATTAACTCCAGATGGATTAAAGACTTAAACATAAGACCTAACACCATAAAAACCCTAGAAGAAAATCTAGGCAAAACCATTCGGGACATAGGTGTAGGCAAGGACTTCATGACCAAAACACCAAAAGCAGTGGCAACAAAAGCCAAAATAGACAAATGGGACCTAATCAAACTCCATAGCTTCTGCACAGCAAAAGAAACAGTCATTAGAGTGAATCGGCAACCAACAGAATGGGAAAAAATTTTTGCAGTCTACCCATCTGACAAAGGGCTGATAACCAGAATCTACAAAGAACTGAAACAGATTTACAAGAAAAAAACAAACAAGCCCATTCAAAAGTGGGTGAAGGATATGAACAGACGCTTTACAAAAGAAGACATACATGAAGCCAACAAACATATGAAAAAATGCTCATCATCACTGGTCATTAGAGAAATGCAAATCAAAACTACATTGAGATACCATCTCACGCCAGTTAGAATGGCGATCATTAAACAATCTGGAGACAACAGATGCTGGAGAGGATGTGGAGAAATAGGAACGCTTTTACACTGCTGGTGGGAGTGTAAATTAGTTCAACCATTGTGGAAGACGGTGTGGCGATCCTCAAGGACCTAGAAATAGAAATTCCATTTGATCCAGCAATCCCATTACTGGGTATATATCCAAAAGACTATAAATCGTTCTACTATAAGGACACATGCACACGAATGTTCATTGCAGCACAGTTTACAATAGCAAAGACCTGGAACCAACCCAAATGCCCATCGATGATAGACTGGACAGGGAAAATGTGGCACATATACACCATGGAATATTATGCAGCCATCAAAAACGATGAGTTCGTGTCCTTTGTAGGGACATGGATGAACCTGGAAACCATCATTCTCAGCAAACTGACACAAGAACAGAAAATCAAACACCGCATGTTCTCACTCATAGGCGGGTGTTGAACAATGGGAACACATGGACACAGGGAGGGGGAGTATCACACACTGGGGTCTGTTGGGGGAAAAAGGGGAGGGACAGTGGGGGGGTGGGGAGTTGGGGAGGGATAGCATGGGGAGAAATGCCAGATATAGGTGATGGGGGAGGAAGGCAGCAAATCACACTGCCATGTGTGTACCTATGCAACAATCTTCCATGTTCTTCACATGTACCCCCAAACCTAAAATGCAATTAAAAAAAAAAAAAAGAAATAACACTTTTCTGTAGTGTAGACAACTCTTAAAGGAAGCTAAGCCAAGCCAGGAAGTAAGAGGTGATGGTGGACAGGACTGAGGGAATTGCAGTATAATTAGACAGTAGTTGACAGATTTGAAAGACCTTAAGTTCATAAGGTGGACAGGGTTTTCATTAATAGAATGTCAGAGTAGAAATAGAGTGAAACACCAAACACAACACTCAGGAAGATGACTTGAGCAAATTAGTGAATAGTGGTACCATTGGCTGATAAAGCAAGCAGATTTGGATTATGGTAAATTTCGGGTAGCTGTGGGATAGCCAACTAGAGCTGTCTATCCGGAGGCGTCTAGTAGAGCCTGGAACAAAGGAGGGATTTAGGACAGAAATCTAGGTCTAGATCTCTAGGAGTCATGAGCATATCGATGACTGTAAGAGCCACAGAAATATATGAGATAATCTACAGAGACCCTATAGATTGAAAAGAAAAGAGCACCTGGGACCAAACCTGGGGGAAGATCAGTGTTTAAGGAATTTATGGGCAGAAGAGACCAAAAAGGGGTAGTCAAAGGTGGTCTAGTGTCTTAGAAGCTAAAGGAGTAGTTTCAAAGAAGCAGTGGTGAGTAAAGTGCTACTGGAAAGTCAAGAAAAATAAGACCCTGAGTATGCATAGCATGTAGCCACAATGAAGCTAGAGCAGTTTCAATAAAGTGGCAGGGGCAAAATCATACTAATATTATGGAGGGCCAAGAAAGGAGGTGAAGTAATAGAAACAGAATGGGGTGATATCTGGAAGGGGCTCAAAGGTAAGATTTTTTAATGCTCAGATGCTAATGGAAAGAGTCAATGGAAAAGAAGAAGGTAGAACACACTTGGTAAGTAAATTATGCTAAACTGAGATTCAGCCAGTTATTTCTCCTAGGCCATTTGACCCAGAAATATCATAGTATTTTTTGAAAACTGCTAAGCTATGTGGATTTCGTGCTTGTTGCATCATGATGAAGCTTGGTATGGCCCCTTACTCTCTCCACAAGTCAATCAGAACTGTAGACTATTTTGCAATCAATCAAAAATATATACACAATTAAACAATCAGATCTTTATTACCTTCTGAGAGACACTTGTGTTTTTCAGTCTGCTGGCAGTTCAGTGTTACAGATTTTCTTAGTGACTATTTCAATGAAAACACTTTAAAATGCAATTTACTCACTTTGAGAGGCCCAGGCAGGTGGATCTCCTGAGGTTAGGAGTTTGAGACCAGCCTGGCCTACATGGTGAAACCCCTTCTTCACTAAAAATGCAAAAATTAGCTTGGCATGGTGGTGGGCATCTGTAATCCCAGCTACTTGGGAGGCTGAGGTAGGAGAATTGCTTGAACCCAGGAGACGGAGGTTGCAGTGAGCCAAGATCACACCACCACACTCCAGCCTGGGTGACAGAGCAAGACTTCGTCTCCAAAAAAAAAAATGCAATTCACTGCTGCAATCAGTAATAGGGGAAGGCTGTAAAATTTCCACTGTTCTAAATTCTACTCCCTTTGATCTGTCGTGCCTGGACTGTAATTTTTATAAACCATTCATCTTCTTGTTGGAATTTTCTGCTGGAGTACACATTGCTAGTGTTTGTATTTGATCACTGGCGATGAGTTCTGATATTCTTTTTTCTGATATCGAGTATTTCAAACTGTTCTCTAATGAATCTGCCTCTGTGCTCCAGTGCTGTTAACTTTGATAGATTTTCCACTGTGAGAATATACTTCCAAAAACTAATTGATTTATTTTCCTTAGTGACTTTCCATTTTTATGGAATTTTCATTATTTCTAAAATTATGGATTTTAGTTTACCTGACCAGAACTTCTCTGATACAAATTTAGTTTCACAATTTAAGTGGCATTTGAATACTGGGGACTTGGGAACTTTGATGCATTTATTCAGCAAATATGTATTGAGAACTAGTATAGCATGTACCTTGGTGTTGAGGTTCCAACTTACATAAGAGGTTCTGCACGAAGCTGACATTTGAGACAGTCAGACAAATCTATGATTACTGTTCAATGAGATACATGCTGAATATTGCTATGGTAACACAATCAGAAAAGCCTTTTCAAAAGTAACAATGCTTGAGTTAGGTTTTGAAGAATTCATAGGATTTAGCTAGATGAAGAAGGGAGAGAGCTAAGTTAAAAGAAAAAAAAAGGGTGTATGTGTTTGCAAGTTTTTAAATAGGCCTGGCATGGTGGCTTATGCCTGTAATCCAAGCACTTTGGGAGGCCGAGGTGGGAAGATTGCTTGAGCCCAGGAGTTACAGACCAGCCTGGGCAACATGATGAAATCCCATCTCTACAAAAAATACCAAAAATTAGCTGGGCTTGGTGGCACATGCTTATAGTCTCAGCTGCGGGGGGGTCAGAGGTCGTGGTCGGGGCAGCTGAGGCAGATGAATCACCTGAGCCTGGAAGTTGAGGCTGCAGTGAGCTCTAATCAGGCTACTTCACTCCAGCCTGGGTGACAGAGTGAGACCCTGTCTCAAAAAATAATAAAAATAAAAATTAGTCTATATTTTATATAAAGAAGCTAGGAGTCTGTGAAATAGATGAGTTAGAAAAAAATGATGGCAGGGAGAATGCTTCACTTTAGACTACCAATCTTCTCCTCGAATTATAGCCTCCATTTTGTCATTCAATCTACCATTTACTTTTGCTTCAATATTCTTTTAAATTTCAGCTCTGTTCATCATACCTCTCTTGAGAAATCTTTAGTAGCTCAACATTGCCTTCGGTGATAGCTAGCATTCAAGGCTCTCCAGAATCTAGGAGTGTCTTTTTAATTTAGGACCTACTGATCCTCTGAAAAATTGAAGTACTTATTCCCTGAAGTCACTTCTCACTTTCTCATCTCTACCTCTGCTCAGGTTATACGTTCTATTTAGAATGCTCTTCCTTTCTTTCACTCTCCCTTTTCTGCCATATCTTACCTGGTTAAAATCATACCAATTCTTAGAAGCTAAAATATCTGAAATAATTATTAGTATGTCCATGAATACCAATGAAAGTCATTTAAAATAATTATATCATCAAAATAATTTTAAATTCAGTCATTAAAAATAATTTTGTGGATTATTATGAAAAGATAATATATTGCTAGATGAAACAAAAGAGATATAGTATTTTTAATCACATTTTAAAATCAACTGCTGAGCAAACTTTAGGCATATTCAACCTGGTATCAACAGTCCTTATCTCTGGCTAGTTGGATAAAAGCTACTCTTCCCCCACCCCCCACCCCCTTTTGGCCTTTCTATATTTTATCAGTAAACTTGTGCTTTTACAGTTGGAAAACAAAATAATAGATGTTATTTTCAACTTTTAAAATAGTTCTAAAAACCCCACTCTTCTTTCAAGTGGCTCAGCTTAGACTTTCCTTCACAGATTTTCCTGCCATTCACCCTTCAGAAATAATCTTTACCTTTTCTATCACATATTTTTGTGTTTCTAGCTGCATCTCTCATTCTATGTTATGTTTTAATTACCTGCTATAACTCCCACAGTAACCAATTGGTACTATAAACAGGCATCACTCTGTTTGTTGAATAAATTAATGCATGCATGCTAATGGCAACTTGAAGTAGTTATTTTCTTTAAAGGGCTTAAAACCTTATTAGAGAGACAATGCATGTCAAGAAAAATATTAAATGAATGTTAATTTGTAAGACAATAATGGTCAAGGAGTATATAAATGTGGAGTGGGTAGTACAATCAGTACTAAAGGACTTTTAACAGGGTCAGTAGAATCCTGTTTCACAAAATGAGACTTAGGGATTATGGCTGAGATAGGTGCCAAAAGGAAGCAGTTTTACTTGGAAATATACTTCAGGAACATTTGAAGGTCAAAATTATGAATGCAGAGGCATGGACTAGAGTCTGTGAATATTCCCAGCCCACCCTCCCCAGGCCTCTCATTGAGGCTGTGCACAAAAATAGTCTGTGGCAGCAGTAATCTACAAAGCAGATCATCTGCAATGATAAAAGGTCATTGACTAGTTTTGCTTTCCCTACCTTTTGTTTTCCTAGTGATGATTATTAAATTGACAAAGAGAAAGACTTCGTTTGGTGGAGGTGGGGGTCCCAACTTAAACCTTGTAAGAGCATCTGCTGGGAGGAAAGAAATGAACCAAACATATCTTTCTGTTTCAAATCAAATAAATATTTAGTGATTGATTGGAATGTCATTCATGCTTATTACGTTCAGATGTAGTACAATAAAAAAAAGGCATTCCAGATAGATTTCTTCCCCTAAAACTAAAAGTTAGCCTATGGAACTATACAGGTATCTCTTAGGGATTCAGTCAGATTCCAGACTCTGATACTACTGATTGGCATGTCTGCAGACTACATGGGGGAGAAAGTGATGAATCAAATGACAGGGAAGAGAAGAGATTCATGAGGCATCCTGTCCACCAGGAAACCCTGCTGTGTGCTAAATGCAAAGTGGTTCAGTTTATTTTCTCTTATCTCCTTTCTATATTAGTATCTCAATAACTTTTCTCGAAGGAATATTGTATACATAATTGCAAATGGTGTTGTGTTTCATAAGAAGAAAAATCCTGTTCTGGAAGCATGTAGTCGTAACTTGCTGTGCAAAATACTAGCCCATCCTGTAAAATGTCTTCCCTACTTTAGGTACTCATTCTTAGAGCTGTTAAATTTCAGTTCTCTGTGCTAAATAAAATCATCCAATCCTGGTTCAATTAACCTCCTTCTTCAGTCTTGATATTGTTTTCATTACTGTTGTCTTTAATTTTGTCTAATTGTAAAATGCCAAAGTAGACATAATTTGGCAGCCCTTGAGAAGCACTGCCTGTTCTTCTGAGTCTGTTTTTGTAAGCAGAATGTCAACTGTCTGGGTCATAGACGGAACAAACCAACCTTTGGGACCAGACCAATTGTGTAGCTATATAAAAACACCTAGAGAATTTTTCTATCTAAATTCTGAATTTAAGATAAAAATAGGCCTCTAGTACCTGAACTTTCTCTTGGGAATCTGAGAGACTGATGGATGTTACATGTGGGAGTTGGGGAATAAGCCACACCTTGATATATTATCTTATTCTTTGCCATTCTTAGCATAATGACCTTTTTGAAATTCTGTCTCTTCAAGGTACACTGAAGGCTTTATGAGTACTTGTCATACATAAACACTAAGTGCAAAGATCAAGAGAAAAGTAATGTGTAAAATTAAAAATAGGAGTGATGGCTTAAAGTATGATGCTGAGTGTTGTTGATGTACTCGTCTTACACCTTGTTTATAAAATGTTCATTAAATATCCTTTTCAAATAGTTTCTATAGGATGCTTTTGTAATTATTATTTGTAGATTTAAAATTCTGAGGCTATAAAAATCTTGAAATAGTAAATATTTTAAGTTCAGGGGTACATGTGCAGGTTTGTTAGACAGGTAAACTTGTGTCATGGGGGTTTATTGTACAGAGTATTTTGTCACCCAGGTATTAAGTCTAGTACCTACTAGATTTAGTGGGTTATTTTTCCTGACCTTCTCCCTCCTCCCACCCTTCAACAAGCCCCAGTGTATATTGTTCCCCTCTGTGTATCCATATGTTCTCATCATTTAGCTACCACTTACAAGTGAGAACATTTGGTTTTCTCTTCCTGCGTTAGTTTGCTAAGGATGTTCCTTCAAAGGACATGATCTCATTCCTTTTTTATAGCTGCATAGTATTCCATGACATATATGTTCATTTTCTTTATCCAGTCTACCATTGATGGCCATTTAGGTTGATTCCATGCCTTTGCTATTGTGAATATTGCTGCAGTGAATGTACAGGTACATGTGTCTTTATGGTAGAATGATTTTTTCTTTGGGTATATATACCCATTAATGCAATTGTTGGGTCCAATGGTAGCTCTGTTTCTAGGTCTTTGAGGAATCACCACACTGTCTTCCACAAAGATTGAACTGTTTATACTCCAACCAACATATAAACCTTCCTTTCTCTCTACCACCTCACTAGCATCTGTTACTTTTTGATAATAGCCATTCTGACTGGTGTGAGATTTTATCTCATTGTGGTTTTATTTTGCATTTCTTTAATTATCAGTGATGTTGAGTTTTTCATATGCTTGTTGGCCACATGTATGTCGTCTTTTGAAAAGTCTGTTCATGTCCTTTGCCTACTTTTTAATAGAGATGTTTGGTTTTTTTCTTGAAAAGGTTTTTTAGGGGTCTAAAATATATATGTACTTTTTCAGAAATGCTTTACTCTCAACTGATTTTTGTACTGTTAGTATCTTTGAAAGCTGAAATAGGGAATCTAAAAATGAGTAATATTGCATAGTATAACTGAATCTGTTTCATAAGAGTTGTCTAGTTCTTTGTTTCCTTTGAAAGAATTGGTCACAATCCCTTAAGACATGTATATCATTATTTTATTTGGATATTAATAGAAATACCATTTTTATGGGATATCTTTAAAATAAAATACAAAAATAGTTTATTGAATTTTACTTGTACTGTCTTACAAAAAAAGGCCAAAATGAAAAGTGTAAGTGCCATATAGATCCTGTTTAGTATTAGAAACAGCCACATGAGAGCCTCACACTCCCCAGCAAGCCTCTCTCTCTCTCTCACAAATATGGTCCACAAGGGTGCTATTCTTATGGAAATAGCTCAACAAAAATCCCACCAAGATAATTTTTAAAAAGCAGCAAACTTATTCTCAGAAGCATTTTATAATATTTATTTTCTTGACGTTAAATTAAAAATAAATTATTTGATTGTATGGTCCCTATTTTGCAATCCCATGTAAAGAAATTCACAGTAACATGCCATCCCAAGTTCTTTATTAGTAACACCATTAACTTTATAGTTTTATTTAGTTACAAATAGATATTTACTCATGAAAAATAACAGATTCACACAAATACTTGCATATGACTATTATATATTTGTAAGAATCTTAAGGTGCCTACTTTTAAAATCACCTTTATTGCACTATAAATAGAATAGAATGCAGCAATTTTAGGGAACAGTTTGATGACTTTTGCCAAATATGTATTGCCATGTAATCATTACCACACTTCCGTCATCCCCAAAAGTTCCCTTGCACTGTTTTGTAGTCAGTATCCTTTTCCTATATCTGGCCCTAGGGAACCACTAATCTGTCACTGTTGCTTAGACTTTTCTAAAATTTCATTTAGATAGAGCTATGCAGTATGTTTTGTTCTAGCTTTTTTTTACTTACGCTTTTCAGATCCATGTTATTGCATATGTTAGTTTATGGTTTTTTATTTCTGAGTAGTATTTTACTGTATGAATATATTATAGTTTGTTTTTCAATCTCCAGTTGATGAACAGGTGGGTTATTTTCAGTTTAGGGCCATTATGAAGAGAGCTGCTGAGAACAGTCATATATAAGTCTTTGTGTCAGTATGTTATTTTTCTTCAGAAAATATCCAGAAGGTGAATGGCTGGGTTCTATGCAAAAAATTTACATTTAGCTTTATAAGAAACTACTGAATTGTTTACCAAAGTGGCTGTTCCATTTTATGTGCCCACCAACAGTGTATGACAGCTGCTATTTCTTCATGTCTTTGTCAACACTTGTTACTGTCAGTCTTGATTTTTAGTCATTCTGGTGGGTATGTGGTGATATCTCATTGTGGTTTAAATTTAAATTAGAGACAGGATCCCACTATGCTGCCCAGACTGGTCTTGAACTCCTGCACTCGATCCTCCTGCTCGGCTTCCCAGAGTACTGGGATTACATGCATGAGCCACTGCACCTGGCCTAAAGTTTGTGAATAAAACATTGAACATTCCTTTAAAAACATTTCTGCTACTTAGTGTATTCTTTGATCATCTAACATAAATGTAATCTATAATATAAGGAAAACCTTTATAAACTATTCTGGATGTCCAATAGGGTTTTCATGGCAGTTTGATGAGGTTTTTATGTCTATTCTATACCTAATAGATTATGAAAATATTCAGAAAATAAAGTGAATTCCTTATCTGCATAATGGTTGTTTTACCTATTGTATTAGTCACCTAAGCTGCATGAAACCTAAACTAGTTAATATTTTAAAATAATGTTTGAAATTATAGCTCTAAAGTCCTAGTAGATTGGCTCATTCTTTCTCAGAGACACATTTGCTCCCAGTAAGGTGTTTTCAGAGGCCTTGATCAGCCTTACTTCAAATAATAAGCTGAGCAGTAAAGCAGACACAACTTCTACCCAAAATGACATCAGTGCCTATTTAATAATTAGACCACACACTGGTATAGTGTGTGATTCCGTAATTACTGATTGTTTTCACTTGGATGGAATTTGAATGACCCTGTCTTCTTCCATTAGTGATAGTATTAAGATAGTGTAAAGTGGCTTCATTTTCCTTTACTATTGTTAATTAAGTTGCTCTTTGCTTAGAAGGAGATCCTCTGGTCCCTGTTTGATACTTGCTTCTAATGCTGCCTATTCCATTTGTGCTGATACTGCTGACATTCCATCTATTACATGTTTTATACATTGCTCCTTTCTGAATCATGTCTATATCTGTATTGAATTGTGCTTCTTTTATTCTTGCTCTTATAATGTGTCTTGAATTTTGTTTTCACTATTTGCTGCATTGCCATTTAGTATCATTAACATATCTTTTTCATGAATTCTGCCTTTTAGAAATATGGTTCTTTTTATTCTAATTGATGCTTTTTCCTCAGATTTCACTTCCTGACAGCGATGCTGTCCCATCTTTGTTTGGTAGCACATACTTCTTAACAATCTTGCCTTTTACATCCTAATCTTTATTTTCATGTATGTGAACAGGAGAGCAACTTTGGCATATTTTTACTTTTCCTTCCTCCCTTCCACTTAGCATGTTGAAGTCATCTAAAATTTTGTCTCCATTTTTTAAACAGATGAATCAACAATTATTTAGACATAACTGTCTAATTTCTTTGCTTCTGTTTCTTGCTCCCCTTTTGAAGATTGTCTTTTTACATTATAAGGAATAGGTCTTCGAGTAATTCTTTGTGTGTAATATTTGATGATGTATTGTTTAACTAGGTCCTTCCAGAGGAACATAAAAATTCCACTAGGACATGAATTCTTGTCTTTTGTTGTTCCCCTGCCTTGCCTGGGACAGTGCCTGGCAAATAGTAAATGCTACATGTATATTTTTTGAATGAATCAATTTTTTATGGAAACAATTATAACATGTTACTACTTTTTGACACCAGGTATACCCCTATAAGAGGTGACCTTTATTGATGACTCAGGGTCATCATTATCCCTATATTATTCTAAATAGTTTCAATATGCCAGGTGTAAATTTTTCTTCTCTTTATATCAGCCTAGAAGTGGTAGTACAGAAGCTTGGGAAAAGGTAGAACCCGCAGGATATGCCATTTGTTGGGGCCAGAGGTGTTCCAAGAAGCAGTGCCTAGAAGATGTTAACAAAAGGCCATGAGATCCAGAGAGGAAGGAAAGGAGACAACATTATTTTCAGAGAAAGAAACTATCCTCAGATCAGGGAATGGCCGCTTTCAGGGAAATAAAATGCACACCACACAAGTAGGAGGAAGGAACTGGTATATATATGTCTCACGTACATATTGAGCAGAGTTGGGGGAAATCTGTGACTATTCATGAGGGAAATCAGGCACTTGCATAGTGGGCAAACATATGTAACATACATCCCATGTTCACTCTAGGGTGGCGTTTTACTATTAAAAGTGGAACTTGGCTCTTTGTGCCCTATAGTTCACCTTTTTGACATAAAGACAATTTGTGTGCAGTCTTCAGCTGACCAAAACTGGCTATTTATCTATCAATAAACAGTGTTTATAAAACAGGTCCTCTGTCCAGTCGGAGTTATGGCAGGACTGCGAGGCAGGGGAAAGGGGTTGTCAGCTGGCATCCAGCAGTCTGTCAGGGTTGGTTGGGAAAATTTCCAGCTATAGTTGTTTCAGCAGTGCTTTTCCGGAGCTGGTTTCTGCTTGATTACTGGAAAACTTATGGCAATTAATAACATTGGGACCAACCCCTCATTCTGCTAGCCATGAGATTTTTTTTTTTTCATTTGACTTGTGTTAGCCACCAGGCTTTTATCTTGTCTGTCTGTTGGAGTATTTAATAGCCTGGCAGACGTCAGTGCAGCAAAGCTTGGAAGAGGGAAAATTTAGATCTGTAACTCGTAACAAGCGAGTTAAAACAAGTTCAAAGTTGAAGATGAGAAGCCAAGACAGAAGACATTATTACACCAATGAAAAGGCACCTGCAACAGCTTTCTATCGGGGTGGATAAGAAAGAAGCAAGTAATTAGCTCCATTCCCTCTCTGAACAGTGATCATTTTTCTTCCATCTCTAAACCCAACTCTGCCCATTCTTACTGTTGAGCCATCACTGGCACTCTGCGTAAATCTCTTGTACCACTTATCTATTCATTCATAAAACACCATCCCAAAGAATAGTGTTATAACACAAAACTCTTTCTTATTTCTTATTGTTCTGTCAGTTTGGGTCAACAGTTTGTTCTGAGCTCAGCTGAATGGTTTTCCACTGTTCTACCCAGGAATCACTTTTGTAGTAGCTTCAGTCATCAGTAGCCTTACTAGGGCTGGAGAGTGTAACATACCCTCACGCTTACATGTCTGGGGTGTTTATGCTGGCTGTAGGTTGAGTCCCTCTCATTCTACATGATTTCTCACCTGGACTCCTTTACATGGTATCAGGAGTATTCCAGAAAGACAGAAGTTGGAAGCTGCAAGATCTCTTGTGGCCTACACTCCAAAACTTTATACCATCACTTCTACCACATTCTGCTAATCAAAATTATAAGGTTGGCCCAGATACGAAAAGGTGGAGAAGTACAAAATCTTATGGCTGCATTTTCATACCACACCTGTCTCTGAGAGCCTACCTCTCGTCATTACCTTCAAACTTGAAATTTTCAATATTGCGATTTATGGGTTTGCATAACTATTTCTTCTTATAGAATTGAAATCTTTGAGAGAAGGAACTAGTTTATCTGTATCTGCAGTATGTAACAGAGGACTTGCTATGAGTAAGACCTCAGTAAATGAGTGGTGAGCCAGCTGGTTGATATGTACATCCGTATACATGAATGAATACCCTGTTTTACATGGCTAGATTCTGTGATTATAAGATTAACAGAAATGGTACTTTGCAAAAACTCCAAAGTAAATTGGAAGTATGTCTTTTCCATTTTCAAATAGTAAGGGTTTTTGTGTATATGTCAATCAATAAACATAGAAGGCAGTGTTCCTAGAATATACAAATTCATCTGCATAATAGAGATTTAGTAATGTTTCCTGAATCAGTTCCCAGATCAAATAATCAGAAATGATTTTGTCTCTTTTCTCCACGATCACTGTCATCAAACATTTTGGACCTTTTTTAGTCTAAGTTACATTTTGTGTTTGGCATGTATTTAAGGTCAGATTCCTTACCATTGGTGCCAGAATAACAACATCTTAATAAGAAGAGTGGTTGCAAGTGTAGATCCTAATTACTTTGTAACTACACTTCTTTTTTTTTTTTTTTTAATATATATATTGTATTGTACTTTAGGTTCTGGGGTACATGTGAAAAACATGCAGGATTGTTGCATAGGTACGTACATGGCAATGTGGTTTGCTGCCTCCATCCCCATCACCTATATCTGGCATTTCTCCCCACGTTATCCCTCCCCAATTCCTTACCCTCCACCATCCCTTCCTTTGTCCCCCTCCAACAGTGTATGATGCTCCCCTCCCTGTGTCCATGTGTTATCGTTCTTCAACACCCGCCTATGAGTGAGAACATGAAGTGTTATTCTGTTCTTGTATCAGCTTGCTGAGAATGATGGTATCCAGGTTCATCCATGTCCCTACAAAGGACATGAACTTGTTGTTTTTTATGGCTGCATAGTATTCCATGGTGTATATTTGCCACATTTTCCCTGTCCAGTCTATCATCGATGGGCATTTGGGTTGGTTCCAGGTCTTTGCTATCGTAAACAGTGCCGCAGTGAACATATATGTGCCTGTGTCTTTATAATGGAACGATTTATAATCCTTTGGATATATACCCAGTAATGAGATTACTGGGTCAAATGGAATTTCTATTTCTAGATTCTTCAGGAATCGCCACACTGTCTTCCACAATGGTTGAACTAATTTACACTCCCACCAACAATGTAAAAGTGTTCGTATTTCTCCACATCCTCTCCAGCATCTGTTGTCTCCAGCTTTTTAAGGATCGCCATTTTAACTGGCATGAGATGGTATCTCAATGTGGTTTTGATTTGCATTTCTCTAATGACCAGTGATGAGCATTTTTTCCTATGATTGTTGGCCTCATATATGTCTTCTTTTAAAAAGTGTCTGTTCATATCCTTCACCCACTTTTGAATGGGTTGGTTTGTTTGTTTTCTTACAAATCTATTTTAGTTCTTTGTACATGCTGGATTTAGCCCTTTGTCAGATGGGTAGATTGCAAAAATTTTTTCCCATTCTGTTGGTTGCCAGTTCACTCTAATGATTGTTTCTTCTGCTGTGCAGAAACTCTTAAGTGTAATTAGATACCATTTGTTTATTTTGGCTTTTGTTGCCAATGTTTTTGGTGTTTTAGTCTTGAAGTCCTTGCCTATGCCTATGTCCTGAATGGTATTGCCTAGGTTTTCTTCTAGAGTTTTTATGGTGTTAGGTCTTATGTTTAAATCTTTAATCCATTTGGAGTTAATTTTAGAGTAAGGTGTAAGGGGTCCAGTTTCAGCTTTCTGCACATGGTTAGCCAGTTTTCCCAACACCATTTATTGAACAGTTAATCCTTTCCCCATTGCCTGTTTTTGTCATGTTTGTCAAAGATCAGATGGTTGTGGATGTGTGGCATTGCCTCCGAGGCCTCTGTTCTGTTCCATTGGTCTATATCTCTGTTTTGGTACCAGTACCATGCTGTTTTGATTACTGCAGCCTTGTAGTATCATTTGAAGTCTGATAGCGTGATGCCTCTAGCTTTGTTCTTTTTGTTTAAGATTGTCTTGGATATGAAGGCTCTCTTTTGGTTCCATATGAAGTTTAAGGTGGTTTTTTCCATTTCTGTGAAGGTCAGTATCAGCCTGATGGGGATAACGTTGAATCTATAAATTACTTTGGGCAGTATGGCCATTTTCAGGATGTTGATTCTTCCTAATTATGAGCATGGAATGTTTCTCCATCTGTTTGTGTCCTCTCTTATTTCCTTGAGCAGGGGTTTGTAGTTCTCCTTGAAGATGTCCTTTACATCCTTTGTTAGTTGTATTCCTAGGTATTTTATTCTCTTTCTAACGATTGTGAGTGGAAGGTCGCTCATGATTTGACTGTCTGTTATTGGTGTATAGGAATGCTTGTGATTTCTGCACATTGATTTTGTATCCTGAGACTTTGCTGAAGTTGCTTATCAGTTTCAGGAGATTTTGGGCTGAGATGATAGGGTCTTCTAAATATACAATCATGTCGTCTGCAAATAGAGACAATCTGACTTCCTCCTTTCCCAATTGAATACCCTTTATTTCTTTTTCTTGCCTGATTGCTCTGGCTAGAACTTTCAATACTATATTGAATAGGAATGGTGAGAGAGGGCATCCTTGTCTAGTGCCAGATTTCAAAGGGAATGCTTCCAGCTTTTGCCCATTCACTATGATATTGGCTATGGGTTTGTTGTAAATAGCTTTTATTATTTTGAGGTACGTTCCATCAATATCTAGTTTACTGAGAGTTTTTAGCATAAAGGGCTGTTGAATTTTGTCAAAAGCCTTCTCTGCATCTATTGAGATAATCATGTGGGTTTTGTCTTTGGTTCTGTTTATGTGGTGAATTACGTTTTTAGACTTGTGTATGTTAAACCAGCCTTGCATCCCTGAGATGAAGCCTACTTGATCATGATGGATAACCTTTTTGAGGTGCTGTTGCAATCGGTTTGCCAGTATTTTATTGAAGATTTTTGCATCTATGTTCATCATGGATACTAGCCTAAAGTGTTCTTTTCTTGTTGAGTCTCTGCCGGGTTTTGATATCAGGATGATGTTGATCTCATAAAATGATTTGGGAAGGATTCCCTCTTTTGGATTGTTTGGAATAGTTTCTGAAAGAGTGGTACCAGCTCCTCTTTGTATGTCTGGTAGAATTTGGCTGTGAACCCATCTGGACCTGGGCTTTTTTGGTTGGTAGGCTATTAATTGCTGCCTCAAGTTCAGCTCTTGTTATTGGTCCATTCAGGGTTTCGACTTCTTCCTGGTTTAGGCTTAGGAGGATGCAAGTGTCCAGGAATTTATCCATTTCTTCCAGGTTTACTAGTTTATGTATATAGAGTTGTTTGTAGTAATCTCTGATGGTAGTTTATATTTCTGTGGAATCGGTGGTGATATCCCCTTGATCTTTTTTATTGCATCTATTTGATTCTTCTCTCTTTTCTTTTTTATTAATCTGGTTAGTGGTCTATTTTGTTGATCTTTTCAAAAAACCAGCTCCTGGATTTATTCATTTTTTGAAGGGTTTTTGTGTCTCTTTCTCCTTCAGTTCTGCTCTGATCTTAATTATTTCTTGTCTTCTGCTAGGTTTTGAGTTTTTTTGATCTTACTCCTCTAGCTCTTTCAATTTTGATGATAGGGTGTCGATTTTAGATCTTTCCTTGCTTCTCATATGGGCATTTATTGCTGTAAATGTTCCTCTAGAGACTGCTTTAAATGTGTCCCAGAGATTCTGGTATGTTGTGTCTTTGTTCTCATTGGTTTTGAAGATCATCTTTATTTCTGCCTTCATTTCATTGTTTATCCAGTCAACATTCAAGAGCCAGTTGTTCAGTTTCCATGAAGCTGTGCAGTTCAGAGTTAGTTTCTTAATCCTGAGTTCTAATGAGATTGCATTGTGGTCTGAGAGACTGTTGGTTATGATTTCCCTTCTTTTGCATTTGCTGAGGAATGATTTGCTACCAATTATGTGGTCAATTTTAGAGTAGGTGTGATGTGGTGCTGAGAAGAATGTATATTCTGTGGATTTGGGGTGGAGAGTTCTGTAAATGTCTATTAGGTTTGCGTGGTCCAGATCTGAGTTCAAGTCCTGGATATCCTTGTTAATTTTCTATCTTGTTGATCTGTCTGATATTGACAGTGGAATGTTAAAGTCTCCCACTATTATTGTGTGGGAGGCTAAGTCTCTTTGTAGGTCATTGAGAACTTGCTTTATGTGTCTGGGTGCTCCTGTATTAGGTGCGTATATATTTAGGATTATTAGGTCTTCTTGTTTCATTGATCCTTTTACCATTATATGTAATGCCCTTCTTTGTCTCTTTTGATCTTTGTTGGTTTAAAGAAAATTGTCTCAACACAAATGCAAAAGATTCCTTCCTCATTTGCATAATGACATATGTTAATAGATTCACAAGACAGACATGTAGATGTGTCAGAAACTAGGATTGCAACTCCTGCTTTTTTTTGCTCTCCATTTGCTTGGTAAATCTTCCTCTATCCCTTTATTTTGAGCCTATGTGTATCGAGATCGGTTTCCTGGATACAGCACACTGATGGGTTTTGACTTTGTATCCAATTTTCTAGTCTGTGTATTTTGATTGGGGCATTTATCCTATTTACATTTAAGGTTAATATTGTTATGTGTGAATTTGATCCTGCCATTTTGATGCTAGCTGGTTGTTTTGCCCATTAGTTGACGCAGTTTCTTCATTGTGTCGATGCTCTTTACCAGTTGGCACGTTTTTGGAGTGGCTGGTACTGGTTGTTCCTTTCTATGTTTAGTGCTTCTTTCAGGAGCTCTTTTAAGGCAGGCCTGGTGGTGACGATATCTCTCAGCAGTTGCTTGTTCGTAAAGGATTTTATTTCTCCTTCGATTATGATGCTTAGTTTGGCTGGATATCAAATTCTAGGTTGAAAGTTCTTTTCTTTAAGGATGTTAAATATTGGCCCCCACTGTCTTCTGGCTTGTAGAGTTTCTTCTGAGAGATCCGCTGTGAGTCTGACGGGCTTCCCTTTGTAGGTAACCCAACCTTTCTCTCTGGCTGCCCTTAGCATTTTTTCCTTCATTTCAACCCTGGTGAATCTGACAATTATGTGCCTTGTGGTTGCTCTTCTTGAGGAATATCTTTGTGGTGTTCTCTGTATTTCCTGGACTTGAATATTGGCCTCCCTTGCTAGGCTGGGGATGTTTTCCTGGATAATATCCTGAAGAGTGTTTTCCAGCTTGGATTCATTCTCTCCGTCACATTCAGGTACACCTGTCAAACGTAGATTAGGTCTTTTCACGTAATTCTATATTTCTTGGAGGCTTTGTTCATTTCTTTTCACTCTTTTTTCTCTAATCTTGCCTTCTCACTTTATTTCATTGAGTTGATCTTCAATCTCTGATATCCTTTCTTCTGCTTGGTCAATTTGGCTATTGAAACTTGTGTATGCTTCGTGAAGTTCTCGTGTTGTGTTTTTCAGCTCCATCAATTCATTTATATTCTTTCCCAAGCTGTTTATTCTCGTTAGCATTTCATCTAACCTTTTTTCTAGGTTCTTAGTTTCTTTGCATTGGGTTAGGACATGTTCTTTTAGCTCAGAGAAGTTTGTTATTACCCACTTTCTGAAGCCTGTTTCTGTCAATTCATCAGACTTGTTCTCCATCCAGCCTTGTTCCCTTGCTGGTGAGGAATTGTGATCCCTTGGAGGAGGACAGTCATTCTGGTTTTGGGTGTTGTCATCCTTTTTTGCTCTGGTTTCTTCCTATCTTTGTGGATTTATCTACCTGTGGCCTTTGTAGTTGGTGACTTTCAGAAGGGGTCTCTGAGTGGATGTCCTTTTTGTTGATGACAAAGTTATTTCTTTCTGTTTTATAGTTTTCCTTCTAACAGGTTCCTCTGCTTTAGGACTGCTGGAGGTCCACTCCAGACCCTGCTTGCCTGGGGATCACCTGTGATAGCTGCAGAGCAGTAAGGTTTGCTGCCAGTTTCTTATTCTGTTATCTTTGTCCCACAAGGATGCCAGCCAGATGTCAGCCTGAGCTCTCCTTTATGAGGTGTCTCTTTTGACATAAGGGGGTCAGGGAGCTGCTTGAGGAGACAGTCTGTCCCTTATAGGAGCTCAAGTGCTGAGCTGTGAGCTCCGTTGTTCTGTTCAGAACTGCTGGGCAGGTACATTTAAGTCTGCTGCAGTGGAGCTCATAACTGCCTTTTTCTCCCACATGCTCTGTCCTGGGAAGGTGGGGCTTTATTTATAAGTTCCTGATGTGCTGCTGCCTTTTTTCAGATATACCCTGCCCAGTGAGGAGGTAGCCTCCTCACAGTCTGCCAGCAGAGGTGTTGCTGAGCTGCCATGGGCTCTGACCAGCTGCTGTGTGAACTTCCTTGCAGTTTTGTTTATAGAAGTATAGTTAGAACTGCCTCGGTAATGGCGGTCTGCTTCTGTAGTGGCTGACTGTCTCTGTAATGGTGGACTGCCTCTGTAATGGTGGACTGCCTCGGTAATAGCAGACTGCCTCTGTAGTGGGGGACTGCCTCAGTAGTGGTGGACGCCCTTCCCCCCCCGACAGAGCTGGACCGTCCCAGGTCCAGCTGTGCTTGCTGTGAAACTCTCAGTGCAGAGCATTTCAGATTGCTGGTCTTTGTGGAGGTGGGTTCCACTGAGCCAGATCACCTGGCTCCCTGTTTCAGCCCCCTTTTTTTTCAGTTGAATGGGCGACTCTGTCTCCCAGGCATTCCAGGTGCCAGTTGAAACGGCGCCCAGATTTGTTTGAGTTTTTGTGCGGAGACCTGCTGCACCAGCTCAAACAGCCGTGCTGGGGACTTGTGGCACTTTTCTGCCTAGGAATCTCCTGATCTGCAGGCAGTAAAAATTCGTTTGGAAATGCAGTGATCACTCACCCTCTGTGTTCTCTCTGGGAACTGAACTGCACTCCAGAGCTGTTGCTATTTGGCCATCTTGGATCCGGCCATAACTACACTTCTTAAACCTTATGTCAGAATTCCAGAGGGCATTCTGTCTGGCAGAATTGGAGTTAACAATGAGTGCAGCTATACTGCCTCATATAAAAATAGCCTACTACTTCTGCCCCAGTGTAACCTTACCCTGTCTGAACAGGAGTGGTCCGAGGGGGGAGGTACTTGCTAGACTAGGATTGTTGCCTATAGTCCAGACAAGCAGGGTAGCCAAACCTAATGTCCCTTCCAAAGGTGGAAAAGTTTCAGTATGAATGAACAGAAAGAAAAACAGTAGCTGAGGGTAAAGAAATGAACAAAGGGGTTATATGAGAGAAATCCAATATTATATTACCTTAAAGAGGCTCAGAGCAAGAGATGATATTATCTCTTAGCTTAATTATACCAAATGCCTGAAAGAGTGAACCTGTATGTTTGCTGAGATCACTCCTGCTTTAGAAGCCTGCAAACCTGAGTGACCTCACTCAGGGAGACATATTCATACAATATGATGGACTGGACAAATTATAAATTCATACAATATGATGAACTGGACAAATATATAAATATAGCATTAATGACTAAATGAATTCTAGTAATGTCCAAGTGTCTTTTAGGTTATATATCCTTTGGATATAACAGATTCCTTTAGAAGACTGGGAGTGGACTCTGATATTGTGAAATATATATTTGGTCTTTGTCCCTTCTTCCTGGCAGAAATTATGTCTTTTTACATGCTAATGAGTTGACTGACAGCTAGCAACCCCTAAGTAGCTTCAGAATGGGGGCTGCTCACCAGAAAGACCAAGGCATGAGTGGAGAGTTGGGACTTTTGTCTCCATCCCCCTATTTCTGGGGAGGAGAGGAGGACTGAAGATAAATTAGTCACCAGTGGTTTAATCCATTATGACTGTGTATTGAAGCCTCCATAAAAAAGACAGACAGGGTTTCCAGAGCTTCCTGATGGAAAGAGGGAGGTTCTGGAGGGTGGCACACCCAGAGAGGGCATGGAAGCCCCTTCCCCATACCTCTTCATTTGTATTCTTCAAGATATTATTTATCATAAACTGGCATGTATAAAAAATGTTTTGAATAAAAGGCCTACTACCTAATAACACTAAAATGACCATTTGATATTTCATAGAATTTTAAAATCCTGTTTCCTAGTTCTTACACAGGTAATTCTTTCACACTGAATTTCACCAAGATACTAGGATACCCACTTGCCTCTACTGCTGTACACTGTTGCTGAATGCTGTTAATCAACTGTCACATTTTTCTTCTTGTGATTTGGAAATTGCTATAAATTTGCCAAAATTCTTCTCAACCCTTCAGGCATGATAAGTTTTACATTTATATAAATTATTTTGTCTACCTGGAGTCTCTCACTTTTATATAACTGTGGTCTGCAAGTTAGTAAAAGCAAATTTCATTAAGAGACCAAAATGACACATGTATATGCAAAGTTAATATTTGCTCAGACAAGTAATCCTTCGTGAACGTACAATGCAGATTTTTTGTGGATTACATCAATGAATCACAAAACAAGTAACAACTAATCATAAAAGGACATTTGGTGACTATTTTAGGTAAATATTTTTAAAAGCCTTTATCTTGTAGAGCTACAAGAAAAGTAGCTATGCATATGAAATCAACTAATACCATAAAAATAAAGTCTTATCAAACATAATGCAGATTAAAATTGAACAAAGATAAAGAACCCTTTCCTGACTATGGAAAGAATATATAGAGAGACAGAAAAGAAATTGAATTTCAGATCTTTGTTTCAAGATAAAAATGAATTATTGTAAAATAGACCTGTATTCATTACTTAGACTCTCCTATTTCAGTTTTGTACACTGCAAGCAATCATAGCACTGAAGAGAAATTTATTATAAAGTCACCTGGGATATTACTTCATAAACATAGAAAGCAACATTAGAAATTGAAATGGAAGTAATGAAAATTTCATTTTAAAAGAATGTAAATGGGAAGCAAGGAAAGAACTGTTGAGATACATAAAAGAAAGTCGTTGCTTCTTTTAAATTTCTGTAAATACTGAAAACTGTTTTCCATTAACAGAATACTGGTGCTACAATAAATACATTTCCCCTTTGTATACAGGGACCAAAACTATTCTAAAAATGCTTTTTGTGATGATATACCAGATGAGGAATTTGCCATCTGCCACCCAGGAGTGTGGCCTAGGAGTCACTTAGACATCCCCAAACCAGAGGTAAATGTGCAAGCTGACCATGTAGCTCTGTCTGGTTGGGAGAATTTAGGGACATAGCCCATTATTGAAGAAAATCCTACAAAGAGTTAATCATGGCAGATCATTCAGTAAGTCTAGGTGCATTCTACTGTAATTGAGTGTATTTGTTCGTTAGTAGCTGAACATTTTGCAGACTATAAAAATTTAAATGATCCTGAGGCTCAATATAGCACCTTGTGCATCACAGATTACACAGTTGCTCTCTACCTTTATGTGCCTTTTATATCTTAATTTAGGTCTTAGTGTGACTATATCACTTCATGAAATTATAAACCATAACAAATTACGGAGGAATTGTTATATGCCCTTATAGAAAATAGAGTAGAAAAAATAATGCCTATTTTAGTCCTTCCAATATATTCCGTAGCCTAAGCACCAAGTCAGGGGCTTTATTTCATTAAACTTAAATGGAAAACAGTTCTCAGGAACAAAATGGCAGAAACCTACTCAGGGATTAAAGAGTATAACTTCTATCAAGATAAAATGAATACTATTTCAAAGAAACCAAAAGAATACTCAACACTGTGGAAAACAAAGAACAAGGGCTTTGGAGCAAGACAGATTCCATACTCAGCCACTTAACAGCTGTGTGATCTTGGGCAAGCTATTTAATTTGTTTGCTTAAGACAAAGCTCAATTTTGTTATTAAATTATCCAGTGAAATTTGATGTTTCTGTGAACTGAAAAGATTAAAACATTTACTTAACTGTTTTTAATCTGTACCCCCACCAAGTTGCTGTAGTCCAGAATCTTTATTAAGAGGTTTCACAACAGATCATTACTGATTTAAAATTTGTGCCCAGAGATAGTCTCTGAAGATTTGGTGTCTCATTTCACAGTGTGGTCCACAGGTGATAGGGAGCAGAAAACATTGACTAAGAGAGATTTATATCTGATTATACAAATTTAGCAGCCATTTCATAAACTATAAACCATCCAGATTAATCACAGTAATTAAATGCAAAGAAAGGTCCACTTGGGTTTTGGGGGGTAAATTTAAGACAAGCGTTGTCACTATGTGTTTGGTTCCAAGTTATCTTCAACATTCATATTGAGTATGAGTTCCCTTTCTTTATCTAGGAATATTATTTCTAAGCTTAAAGAAAAGAATATGTGGAATTTGCACTTGTACATGTCCAACCAGAATTCTCTTATAGGGAAGTCACCCAAGGAAATGAGATAAAAAGCAAGTACTTCTCTGTGCTGAGCGTGGCCCTTTTAAGGAAAGCCAGACAACTTACAGTATTTTCCATAAGTGGTTCCCATTCAGTCAGCTTGTCAGGCAACACCTTGGTTGTTTTGTGTCCCAGCCATCAGGCAGCAATCTCATTGAAGGGAATCACTGCAGGCCTCTGTCCAGAGAGAGGAAACTTACTCCAGTGTAAGTTTCCTCTTATACTTACTGTGTTTCTCCAGAGAGAGGAGACTTACTCCAGTACAGTAAATGGACTCAGTGGTTGAGGCATCCACGCCTCCAGTGGAATCTCCCTCTGCTACTGAGAAGAAATTACCAGAAATAGAATAAATACATTAGGGCTTAGCAAAATACAAATTTTTTATAAGTTATATCTGCATTGTTGCCCCACCCAGTCCATACTCTTCAAAATTCACCCAGTGCCCAGATGGACTTTTCCTTCAAAGCCTACTTCATGCCTTACCCAGGCCTGCTCTGCTCAACCAGTTTTCTGTACTATTCAATTTTCCCTTATTTTTTCCCACTGTCAGAACATATCAGCTCTGTCCTCCTAATCCCTTAAGACTTTGAAGTCTATTCAATTATCTGTTCAAATAATTTATGCTAAAATATTAGTAACTGGTATAATAATATGTACCTCCCTCCCCACAAGTAACATATTTGCATTTTAACAGAGGCTTTAAGTAAAAGAGAAGACTCAAATACTATGTATTCTGCGTGAACTGACAGGTAGCAGGAAGATCCTTCAAGAATAATCAGTCATTTGCTCTCACCATAAATATCTATAGGACACTGAACCAACCCTGAACAAAAAAGCAGAAATTATGCTGTCAATCTACATTGGTTGATAACTGCATTCAAAGAGGCAGGACTTTTGTTTTCATCCTCCCAGAAGTCTGTGGTACTGGAACAATTTTTCAAAGAAAGAGAACAGACACATTTTAATAGTGGGACTAATTTTCACAGTTTAGCAGCTGCAGGCTTTCTTTGGAGACTGTTTTAGAAATAAGTGCCCCATTAATAATGGGCACAGAACTTACCAAAGACAGGTAAGAAGTCTGGCAAAGGAGGTTGCAAAGGAAGAGAGAAATGAGGAACAATATAATGAATGGAAGACTGAGTGAAAGCAGTGCCACTAAAAATGAGGAATGTAAAGAGATTTCATATTTACGTATTTTGTTCAAAGGAAACATAAGGTAGATTCTGAAATGGGAATAAGCAACATCTGACTTGCAGAAGAAGTTGGCTAGCCATTTATTTTTTGGTCAATCTCTGATCCCATCACTTTCAGCTAAATAGCAGCTATGGTATTGCTTTTTTTTTTTTAAGGGCTCAACATAGCACCTTTGTTGCCAAGACATCCCACCTTACCCAACCTCTGTTTCCTGGTGTGTTCTAAGAGACAGTTTGTGGTTCCACCTCTGTTACTGTGTGCAGAATTTTGCAAGAAACAGGCAATCTTACTCTCCTTCCATCAGGACAGTCATATATTGTTTCAAAGCAGTTGGTGACATTTGGCTTTTCATTAGAAAGCAGATGTTTATATGTGTATTACATAGGCTATTTGTTTTGTTGTTGTTTTTTTAAGGGGGCAGGGAGGGAGTTTGAAGTGTCACTTCCTTTCCTAAAGGTCACCAATTTTGGCTCTTATTTAAAATTCAAAAGTTATGGCCATTGGCCATGGATTAAGGTATATGTTGTTTGATTACATTCTGAAACAGAATTATATGCTATATTGGAAAGTATTATAGTAGATGGCTAAATTTACAGACTCTGGAGCTGCGCGGTGTTAGGATTCAATTTCTACTTTCCTTTACTTACTGGCTTTGTGACCTTGGGCAAGTTGATTAACTTCCTGGGCTTCAGTTTTATCACCTGTAGGAATGGAGATCATAAGTACAGTAATTTCTGAGTGACTTAACATATGAAAAGTGCTTCTGATAGTACCTGGCATATAGTAAATACTATTTAAGTTGGTTTTAGAAGAACTAAACTGAGTGGCTTTTATATTCATATGAAGAGAAAATTGTCATATAGTTTAATTAGAAAGGGTAAAGAGGCACAGATTCCCTGACGCATTGTTTCTGAGGCTAAATTCAAGTCTTCCTATGATAAATGAGCAGTTTTATATCTGTGTGTGACTGACATTTCTGGAACACTAAGTGATTTACATATTTCATTTAATTCTCACAGACACCTCATGTGGTAGATACAATTATTATCCCCATTTCACAAATGAGAAAACTAAAGCTAAGAGTAAGTAAATTTCTGGCCAGGCGCAGTGGCTCATGCCTGTAATCCCAGCACTTTGGGAGGTGAGGCAGGTGGATCACCTGAGGTCAGGAGTTCGAGACCAGCTTGACTAATATAGTGAAACCCTGTCTCTACTAAAAATACAAAAAATTAGCCAGGGGCAGTGGCAGGTGCCTGTAATCCCAGCTACTCGTGAGGCTGAGGCAGAAGAATCTCTTGAACCTGGGAGGCGGAAGTTGCAGTGAGCCGAGATTGTGCCATTGCACTCCAGCCTAGGCAACAAGAGCAAAACTCCACCTCAAAAGACAAAAAAAATAAAAAATAAGTAAATTTCCAAACCTCCAAGAGCTAATAAGTGATGTAATATTTAAAAGTTGGTGCTTTTACCACATATGAAAATGGATTAAAGACTTAAAATAAGACCTGAAACTGTAAAACTACTTGAGAAAACACAGGAGAAATGCTTCAGGACACTGGTCTAAGCAAAGGTTTTATGGCTAAGACTTCAAAAGCATAGGCAACTAAGACAAAAATAGACAAATGGGACTATTAAAAAGCTTCTGCACAGCAAAGGAAACAATCAGCATAGTGAAGAGAAAACCTATAGAATAGGAGAAAATATTTGCTAACTATTCATCTGACAAGGGACTAAATCCAGAATATCCAAGAAACTCAAACAGCGCAACACTAATCATTAAAGAAATGCAAGTCAAAACCACAGTGAGACATCATCTCACCCCAGTTAGAATGGCTGTCATCAAAAGACAAATAATACCAGGTGCAGTGGCTAACACCTGTAGTTACAGCACTTCAGGAGGCCGAGGCGGGAGAATCACATGAACCTGGGAGTTGAAGGTTGCAGTGAGCCAAGATCATGCCACTGCACTCCAGCCTGGGTGACAGAGCGAGATTCCATCTCAAAAAGAAAAAAACGAACAACAACAAAAAAATAAAATAAAATAAAATACATGCTGGCAAAGAAAGAAACTCAGTATATCAAAGAGATATCTATGTTTATTAAAGCACTGTTCACAGTAGCTAAGATAAGGAATCAACCTAAATGTCCATCAACAGACAAAGAAAATGTTTATATATACACGATGGAATACTATTTACCCGCTTAAAAAAAAGAATGAAATCTTGTCATTTGCAGCAACATGGATGAGCCAGGAGTACATTATGTTAAGCAAAATAAGTCAGGCACAGAAAGATAAATACTGCATGTTGTCACTCGTGTGGGAGCTTAAAAAAAAATTGAGCTCCTGGAGTTAGAGAGTAGAATTGTAAGGTACAAGAGACTGGGAAGGGTAGAGAGGTGGGGAGGATGGGAAGAGATTTGATTAGTAGATACCAAAATTATAGCTAGATGGAAAGAATTCTGGTGTTCTGCAGCAGTGTAGAATGAATATGGTTAATTTATTCTAGAAGCTAGACGGGAAGATTTCAGTGTTCATGACACAAACAGTAAATGTTTGAGATGGTAGATAGCTAATTACCCTGATTGATTGTTACATATTGTATATACATATCAAAATATCACTGTCCCATAAATATGTACAATTATTATATGTCAACTAAGAATAGGAGAAAGAAGCAATGGAAACATATACTCACAATTGTCAACAATAAAAAAGTAAATAAATCTACCGCGAAATACACTTGGTCTGTATGGAGGACATTAGCATTTTCTGAAGGATATAAAATAGAATAAATGTCAGAATAATGTACAATTAAAGTCAGGTTCGTGAATAAATATACACATGTGGTACAAGTGTATATAATAAGACTATCTCAGTTTATAACAATGAGTCAAAATGAAATTGGCAAGGTCTGATGATGGGAAACATTTGGTCACATTCTTTTGTGTTTAAATTTTTAAAGAACATATATCTGTGTATAAGTGATATAACAATTATTAGAAAATTATGTGAGTCATATATTTTTAAAAGTTGGTGCTTTTAACTACTGTAATGTCCCCCAAATATGCTTGCAGCTAACTATCTAAATATATATTGTATAAGATAATTCTCCCCTTTTTATCAGAATATAGTAGAGCAAATGAGGTATGCTTCGTTTATTACCCACTCCCTGGGTTGTTGGTTTTATGCCATGTTTCAACCAGAATGAGGAAACTCCAAGGCCTTAAAGAGGTTTTCTTCTTGTAAGTGCTAGCAGTTATTTGTGGCTCAATATTATCCACACCCACTGGGAATAGTTTTCATATCAAAAAAAAAAAAAAGCAGATATTTTTGTAACTCATTTTTTACATGAGGAATAAATCCTGATGTAGAATCACAGCAGCGAGTAGTAAACAATGTTTGGGGCAAAACAGCATTGCAAAGGAGAACTCTGGCGCCGCCTCATGATTTTTCCTGGCTTACTGTAAGATTTGCTGTAAGAGTGAGCATTGCCACAGAACACTACGTGCACCATTGTACTTTCTAGACAGTGAAGAAATGTACTCATCTCCATTGCCCGCTGGCATTGGAGTTCCTTAACTGCTCTGTTCTTATTTGATCCTTAATTAGCCTGTCTCATGTTATGTATGACTTGTAAGACACCTCTTGTACACACTCAGAAGTTTGAATCTTCAAATAAGATATTTTGGCAGACATACGTGGAACATTTTCATCTCCTTTTGGCAGTGAGCAGCATTTGCTGTTATATCCCTCTGCCTGTGGTGAGATATAGCTATCTCTGGTACCTCAAGTGAATGACAACGCCAGCCTATTATGAGATTTCTGACCCATGAATTCCTATAGGATTGGCAGTCTGTAACACAGAGGCTCATGCTGATATTCTCTATTCTCTAGCAGTTTCATCTGTGAAGAGGCCAGGAGCACTAGTATGTCCCCCAAAGTGTGACTCAGGACTGGGCAATAGTAGGCTTAATAAAGAAGAGAATAGAGAGAAGAGGAGGAAGAAAGGTATATGATTGCCTTATCTTCCAAATTAGATTGTCAGTCTCTTAACTCAGACACCATATCCTTTCTTCTGTCTCCTTTAATGCTTACTAAAATATTTAGCAAACTGAGTATGCAGTGCATGCTTATGGCCTAAAGGCCTAAGGTTTTCTTTAATTCATAGAGTATCTCTAAAAGATCCCATTTCCACTCACTTGAACTCAGTGCAGCCTGAAGGAAGTAAGATTTTCTGTAAATGTTATTGAAATTTTATTTACACTGAATTGAGGTATCTCTAAATTACTTTTAGATTGGCCTCTCATAGAACTGCAATCCTCATTTCAGAGGACAAATCTCTTAACTGGTGGTGCAATGAAGACAGTTATGACAACAGAAGTATATGTAGCTATAAAACATAGCTATTACTCTGAAGAAAGTAGTAGCAATGAAATCCTATACATGACTAAAGTGTTGCAGTGACTAAAAACTCATTCTGACCAAGGGTGATGGCGTTTGGTCCACTGACTAGCGTTAGGAGATGTGTGCTACAGTGCCATTATACCTCTACCAAAAAAAATTAGTTGACTATACACATGTGGGTCTGTTTCTAGATCCTCTCTCTGTTCTGTTTAATTAAGCTATAAACATTTTTACCAATACTAAACCATATTGAGAACTGTAGCTTTGCAGTGGGATTTGAAATCAGTTTTGGTAAGTCCTACAACTTTATACACCTTTCTTAAAATTACTTTGATTATTGTAGATTGCTTCATTTCCATATACATTTTAGAATCCATTTATCTAGTTCTGCAATACATCTACCAGAATTTTTGGTTGTGAGTGCATTAAATCTATATATTAATTTGGGAAGAATTGCGATATTAATGATACTGAGTTTTCTACTTCATGAATGTGAAATACCTCTCCACTTACTCACTTATTTATGATTTTTTCCAGTCAAGTTTTGTGGTTTGAAGTGTAGAGGACTTATCTTTTGTTAGACTTATTTTTAGGTATTTGCTTTATGGTACTACTGAATTAATCAAATTTTCAAATTGAAAAAGACATAAGAGAAAACAAAAAATTGAGGGGCAGATATCAGAAAAGAATAAAACTATTTCTAAGAGATCCCTCTGACTAGAAGGATCTCTAGTCCTTGCTTTGACCTCAGTAGAAAACAATTTAGCGTTTCACCATTAAGTGTGTGGTGTTAGGGATTTACTTGTTTGTATAAGCCTTTGTCAGGCTAAGTAAATTCCACAATATTTCTACGTTGTTGACTTTTACCATGAATGGGTTTGAATTTTTGTCAGATGCTTTTTCTGTATCAATTGGAATGATCAGATTTTTTCTTCCTATATTCTGTTACTCTAGTGAATAACATCGATTACTTTTAAAGTGTTAAATCAACTTTGTGTTACTAGAACAAGCTCTGCTTGGTTACATGTTACTATTTTCATATATGACTCTCTGTATCTGTAAGTTCCTCATCTGTGGATTCAACCATCCAGAGATAGAAAGTTTTTTGCTTAATGGATAATTGTGTCTGTACTGAACATATACGGACTTCCTTGTCATCATTCCCTAAATATAACAACTATTACATAGCATTTACAATGTATTATGCATTATAAGTAATCTAGAGATGATTTAAAGTATACAGGAGCATGTGCATATGCAAATCTACACCATTTTATATCAGGGATTTGAGCATCCTTGGATTTTGGTATCTGAGGGGGATCCTAGAATCAATCATGGATCCCAAGGGATGGCTGTATATGAATTTGGTTGTTGAGTGTCCTCCCCACCAAAATTAGACTTTGGCAGATAAGAGTGGTGAGGAAAGAACTCTCTGAAGAGAGGGTGTTTGGGCTATGAATGAATGAAGAGAAGCCAGCTATGCAAAACTGGAAGAACACTGGAGGCAAAGGGGAACAGCTAAGTGCAAAGGGTATACGGTGCAAATAAGCTTGCCTCATTTATGGAACTCATCCTGCATTTGAGGACAAAAAGAAGCCCACTATGGCTGCGATATAGTAAATGATAGGAAGACTGGAAAGATGAGGTGGTAGAGAGAGAGACAGGGCCAGATGCAGCAGAAAGAGAGTTGCCAACCTCTCTGGTACCTCAGCCACTTTCCAACCTTTGGGAAGCCCTGAGAATGGTCTATCAGAGTCTACTCAGTATCTACTAGGCACATGCAGCTATTTAAATGTAATTAACTAAAAGTATATAAAATGAAAAATTCAGTTGCTTGGTCACATTAGCCACATTGCAGGTGTCCAGCAGCACATGTGGCAGATGGCTACTTTATTGGACAGCACAGATAAGAACATTCCATCATCACAGAAAGTTCTGTTGAAAGTGCTGTTCTAGGAAAGCCAAAGGAGAAATAATGCCAAGTTTGTTTAGCCTCTCCTCTGTGACTTGCTCTTTTAAAGCTAGAATCAGTGTTTTTCCATTTAAATGAAAATATATGTGGTACCTAGAAAACTAGCATGTGGCCTATTCCATATGCATATGTTCTCATGGATGTTTTTTTACCTATGACAGAAAAGATGAGGAGGACTGGTAAATCACAAGCGTTCTTAACCTCATTATAAATACATTGCAAACGTAAAAATGCAAAGTGTGTGATCCTGAAAGACTAGCTTAAAAAAAAATGATCCTGAAAGACTAGCTTAAAAAAAAAATAAAAATAAAATAAAAAAATGCAAAGTGTGGAAATCATAAATGTGAAAGTGGTTTTCAATTTGTTTTAATAGGCGTTTTCTATGTCTTATTGTAACCTAGGGACCTTGCTGCAAGAAACTGCCTGGTGGGTGAAAATAATGTTCTGAAAATCAGTGACTTTGGAATGTCTCGTCAAGAGGATGGTGGAGTGTATTCATCTTCTGGCTTAAAGCAGATTCCCATTAAATGGACAGCGCCAGAAGCTCTTAATTATGGTAAGAATAGACCACATTTTTCTTGGTGGTGAAAATGAACTGCCTCACCACAAAACATTCACACACAATATTTACAAGGAGGGTAGCACAGAACGCAAGTTAGAATGATTTGAGGATCAACACAAATGAGTAAATTTCATACCTTTTAATTTGTTGAAATTATTGATCAGATTTCCATATGTAACACTGCTATATTAAAAAGGTAGATATACGTACCTTTAAATATGACTATCCATCTGAGAAAGAGTTTTTATACCAAAAAATGACTTTTTAATAGATTATACACAAAGTAAGTGTTGCTGTGGCTCCGGACCATTTGTTTTGACTGTCTTGTAATTGGTCCAATAACCTCATCTAATGCTAGGTTCCTAAAATATTAAGTCAATCACTTCTTTAGTTTTTCACTCTGAAATTGACATGGTTTCTTAGCATCTTAGTCTCTGGAACTGATAGAAATCTTGAGCAAAAAGGAGATGGGAATTACATATTAAACCAGCAGGGATTTTTTTCAGTTGAATTTTTATGTGTCATTGTAATTGGAAATAAATATAACTTGTACTATCTGTGGTTGGGATGAAATGGGCCATAACAACATGGACGACAACTCAAGAATTTAAGACAAAAAAGAGTGTGCTTTAAGTGAAATTAGAAATTATATTTTCATTAAGGGAAGCAGCATATGAGCCATGGATTGGTGAATGGGGTATGGTATGTTTTGAATCAAAATATAAAATGATTCTTTGTTGATTTAAAATGAAAAATTACCTCATTATGGAAACTAATTTGTAAAGCATTTATAAATGCCTTAATTCCTAAATTGGAGAAAGCTTTTTTAAAAAATTGAGGTGAAATTCACATACCATAAAATTAATTTTAAAGTGAATAATCATTGGCATTCAGTACAATTGACAATGTTGTATAAATAGTACCTCTATCTAATTTCAAAACATTTTCCTCATTCCATAATAAAACCCTGTCTCCAATAAGCATTTCCACGCCCCATTCTTCCATCCCCTCACCCCCCTAGTAGCCACCAATGTGCCTTTTATTTCTATGGATTTACCTATTCTGGGTATTTCATACAAATGGAATTATACAGTATGTGATGTCTCTTGTCTGGCTTCTTTCACTTAGCGTAAGATTTTTGAGGTTCATCTATGTTGTATCATGTATCAGTACTTCATTCCTTTTTAGGACTGAATAATATTCCATTGTATGGATATACAACTATTTATCCATTTTTGTATGTTAGGGCAGTTTTCAATTATTCTGGGTGTATACTAGAAGTCATATGGTAATTTTACGTTTAACTTTTTGAGGAACCACTAAATGTTTTCCGGATAAAGCTTTTGAATGTCATTGGTTTAGAATCTGGTTGGGGCTGACCCAGCTACCACAGATACTAACCCTCACCCTTAGTTTGTTTTCCAGTGTGTCAGCAAGTAAGGTTCTTATGAGTTTTTAGTGATTACAAGTCAGTTCCACTATGCCTTAGAATGTAGAGAAAATAGCAGACCTGCTGTTTTCCACAGTGATTCCTCTCTGGGGTGAGTGTTATTAACTCTAGGGTCAGATTATATTACTAAGGGGAATGATCACAGGATAAAAGATAGATTATAATACTCATATTTACACAAAGGTTTTTGTTAGATGACAAAACATTTTCAAGCACTAAGGGAGCTGTAACTCGGCTTGGGAGTCCCTAAAGTCTTACCAGTAAAATCCAGTTCTCTAGATTGTGCTCTTAACTCTGTTTGCCAGATTCTCTATGTTATATAGCCTTTAAAAGTCCTCTTACTGTTAAACACTTTTGCCAAGTTAAATTCTGCCTCTTGATCACATTGTATTTTTTTAATTTCAAGCTGACTAAAGTGCTGTATTTACAAATTAAAGTTCCAACTCTGGATACATCTAACAGCCAAACCTAAAGCATTTTAAGTAATAAGGACAAGTCTAAAGGTATTTTTTAATTGAAACAGGATCTTTGTCACCCAGGCTGGAGTGCAGTGGCATGATCATGGTTCACTGCAGCCTCAACCTCCATGGCTCAAACAGTCCTCCCCCATCAGCCTCTGGAGTAGCTGGGACTGCAGGCATAAGCCACTGCGAGCAGCCTCTGAAGATCTTTGATCAACAGCAAGGGACTTTTTTAGCAGCCTTTAGTAAATTTTGTAAAGCGTAGAACAACTTAATATGATAAGGAAGGAGAGATTTTGATATAGGACATGTTTGTAGTATTTATTAATTACCCAATCTGATGAGAAAGTTCCTGAAAGATTCTACAAGCCTTCTCATAGCAACCCAGAGAAGTTTAGTTCCCACAGACTAAAATTACTGAAGATTGGCTCTAAATCCTAGCATGTTTTTTTTCTTTGAGACAGAGTTTTGCTCCGTTGCCCAGGCTGGAGTGCAGCAGCGTGATCTAGGCTCACTGCAACCTCTGCTTTCCAGTTACAAGCAATTCTCCTGTCTCAGCCTCCCCAGTAGCTGGCACTACAGGTGCATGCCACCACGCCCAGCTAATTTTTGTATTTTTAGTAGAGATGGGGTTTCACCATATTGGTCAGGCTGGCCTCGAACTCTCTTGACCTCAGGTGATCCACCCACCTCAGCCTCCCAGAGGGCTGGGATTACAGGCATGAGCTACCGCACCTAGCCCATCTTAGCTTTTTTAAATAAGAGAAAATATAAATATCTTTTGAAAGTCCTTATTACTGTGGGTACACTTTTTTTTTTTTTTTTTTTTTTTTTTTTTTGAGACAGCGTCTCTCTCTGTTGCCCAGGCTGGAGTGTAGTGGTGTGATCTCAGCTTACAAGCAGCTTCCGCCTCCTGGTTCAAGCAATTCTCGTACCTTAGCCTCCTGTAGCTGGGATTACAGGTGTGTGCCACCATGCCCGGCTAATATTGGTATTTTTTGGTAGAGGTGGGGTTTCACCATGTTGGTCAGGCTGGTCTCAAACTGCTGACCTCAAATGATGCACCTGCCTTGGCCTCCCCAAGTGCTGGGATTACAGGCATGAGCCACTGTACCCAATCCTATACTTCTTTCTTCACTCTTGCCTCAGAATAGGTGAAACACTCTCAAATCTCCTATGTAGTATAGGGTCAGGGAGGGTGACCCTATGAAAAGAAACCTCCAGTCCAAGGAGTCTCTCTGAAACTGGCCATGATCATTCCACTACACTCCAGCCTGGGCAACAGAGCGAGAACCTGTCTCAAGAAAAGCAGGGAGTGGGGCATAGAATTAAACCTGTTGTCACTACTTTATCATTAGTGTGGCTGTTTTTGTGTATTTGGCTTTAAAAAGAAAATCAAGCAATACTAAAGGGCCTATCACTACCCAGCCCTATCACTAGCCAGATCATTCTCCTTCCTAGATGAAAATACTGTTGTTACAGTCTCATAGTTTTCTTATAAATGGCTGAGAAATCTTTTTGTATATGTCTCTCTCATATGCTTTTTAAAAAAATACAAAATGGTAGAATACTCAAAGCCTGTTTGGCATATATTGCTACCATCCTTAGTCACAGCTGTTACCAAAGGTACTGTTTTTATAAAGGGAAAATAGAATACTAATCTTCAACTAAGAAATCATCTATCAATCAGTCAATTATTGAACAGAAGTTTTCCTTTTGTCACCTGGGTATTTTGGGCTGATGTATCCTCTAATTAGTTACATTAGCATGATGTAACCAAGTGCTGTGAAATGGGAGGGAGGCAGAATTTTTGGTGACCAGATTTCCCAGCCAGTTATGCCATTAGCTACATGACCTTGGCAAGCCATCTACCACTCCACATAATTTCCTAATTTGTAAGATGAGAATGATAGGACCTTTTCCCTATAGAGTATTGTGAACATCAAATGAGACATAGAAAAGTAGCAAGATGCTGTACAATTGTAAGTTACTCTTGGTCTGGCGAAATTACCCAGCAAAACCAGGTTCAAAGATCCAGGTTTAAGAGCTAGGTTATAAGCTTTCACTTCTGGAATGTGATCCTGGTTTATATGTAATATGCCTCTATTAATCTCTGCCCAGATATGATCTTACAAAATAAGCTATTTGACTCTGTATAACTTATTTTCTTAAAGAATTATTCTTAACTTATAGCTATAGAATGACTTTCATGAAAAGTATTAAATTATGGAATGCCAAGCATGAAACGAGTTGATATGCAGACAAGAAAATTAATCTTCCTGCCAAACAACACAGTGAATGTCCATAATTACTGTCTACTAAGAAGGAAGCTAATTCACACAGCTAGAGCTGATAATCAGTTTTAGTACAACCCCACTCTGATGTCGGAGCAGTTAGCATAGCAGGCATACTCTTGTTTTCATTAAGTATACTTTTTCTTTTAAGAAAGGCCATCCTATTTTAAAGTAACATGACAGTTTTGGAGGAGTTGCATTTATAAATCCTGCAGTGGCAGAGTTAAGACAGGAGACTACACGAGGGATAGAAATGAAATAATTTAAGAAATCTTTCACACCACTGTAAATGAAGTTTAGTTATGGTAGTATATGTAAAAAATAAGTAAAAAATACAAATATGTTGGGAACATCTTGGAAACTCTTAGCTTCTTAGAGAGACTAGAGATTGGAAAAGATTGTTCTGTTTCCCCGTCCTTGATTCCACAGCCATCTCAAGACACCCTGTGTTGGTTTGTATCTCCGTGCTTCTCTAAGAGACTACAAAAAATTCTAAAAGCTTAGTTCATGTAACTCAGTAAAACAGGTGCACCCTGATATTTCGACAAAACAAGGCACCCTGTAATTTAAAGACATTCTTATTAGCCAGCTGTGTTAATTTCCACTCTGTTTAAAACACACAAAAATGTTTTTCACATATGAAACTCAGTGGAGAAAATGAGACCTTTAAGCATGTAAGAACATCTGTAAACAGCGATGAGTGAAAAACTGAAGTTAAGAAACTTTCCTAATGCTTTAAGTTTGTTTGTAATTTTAGTGGAAAGAAAACAATGGAGGCATAAGACAAAATTGCAGGAATCCAACTTGGTTAATCTAAGATTGATATGTACAAACGTATATCTTTTTTATATAAACCATCCCTCTCATTCAGATACCACAGGGAAAGTAAGCTTGCAAGCTGGCTGCATACTTATTCTTGGGGGGGAGGGAGAGTGATTTGGAAACTGGTTTGATTAAACCAGGAGCCTGAAGAATACTTATTTAATTGATAATATTACTAGACCTGTAATATAAAAGCAGTCAAGAGAATAGGAAGACTGCATATCGAACTCCTTTGGCAAGTTTAAATTTAGTCATGTATCACTATACTCTGAGAAATGCGTCATTAGGCAATTTCATCATTGTATGACCATAGGATGTACTTACTTACAGAAACCTAGATGGTATAGCCTACTACACATCTAGGCTACAAACCTACATAGCATGTTACTGTATTGAATACTGCAGGTCACTGTAACACAATAGTAAGTTTTTGTGTACCTAGACATAGAAAAGCGAATATGCTACACTATGATGTTACCATGGCTGCCACATCACTAGGCAATAGGAATTTTTCAGCTCCATTATAATGGGACTACTGTCATATATGTGCTCCATCACTGACCAGACATCACTCTGTGGTGCATGACTGCTGATAATATGTGACTGACATGGACATGCATAACCAGAAAGGGTCACCTGCTTGTCCACTGTGTCTCACCTGGTTATGGTTGTTGTTCCCCTTCCAGGGAGATACAGTTCGGAGAGTGACGTGTGGAGCTTTGGCATCCTTCTCTGGGAGACCTTCAGCTTAGGGGTGTGTCCGTACCCTGGAATGACAAATCAACAAGCAAGAGAGCAAGTAGAAAGAGGTGAGCCGAATACATGCATCGTTAGTGTTCATGTCCAGCCCTGGGGTAGGCAGTGCTGATAGTGTGTCTGCTTGGGGAAGGGGGTGTTAAGTACTGTTTGAATATATAAGAGCAGATATAAATCCGCTTTTGAACCCCAGGGATGGTCTCATAACAACACAGCCAAACACTCTAAAGGATGCCAGTGTCAGAGAGAGGTATATAGGCTTTTCTTCTACCCTTTCTCTGCCTGGCCTGATATCTGCAGGATTGTGCTGTTCACTGTCATTAAGAGAAATCATTAGGGTGGTATTTCTCAAACTCTAGTATTCCATGCCAGGTAAACCTCCTTTTAAATAATATTCCGAATTGAAACGTAGTTAGTCTTCAGGAAGTTTTCAAGAATGTGACAACATCATAGCACTTCTGAAGAAACCCTTTGGGGTTATGGGAATAACTAAGTAATGGTGAAATGCTTGCATGCACTTGTGTAGAGTACAGCCTCAACAAAAACAATGCTCTTGATAAAATGCAATGTCCTAATGTCAGGCCCCCAGCGAGGGGCAGGGTTGTAGAATTGGGTGTAGGAAGATGCCTTTCTAACTTTCTTCCTACCTCTCACCCACAGGCCCACACACACTACCAAATTCACTGCTGAAACACTGCCAACCAACAGACTGTAAAAGAATATGACTCTCATTCGTTTTTATTTCCCTATTGAATTCACATTTTAAAAATCCTCATCTTCATCTTTAAAAAAATAATCTCTATAACCTATGTTTTTCAACTGCCCACAGCATCTAATTCTGAAAGTGAATTAGATGGACATACATAACACACACATAACTAAAATATGCATTTATATGTGATGTATCTATCTTACATGAGACTTTCTGAGAAATGAACAAATTAAAAAATGTGCTATTTGAACTAGAAGTCTATGACTCTGTAATATTGAATTCTGTATCACTTATAGAAAATAAAAAATCAGCATGCCCTGAAAGGGATGTTTTTGTTTCCGTATACCTATAACATAAGGTGCTAAATGTTCATAACTGCATAATGCCCTGTGTGAACATTGGTATCCTATCTCCATTCTAAATTCTGTTCTTCTCTTGGGTCTTCAGGATACCGGATGTCAGCTCCCCAGCACTGTCCAGAGGATATTTCTAAAATCATGATGAAGTGTTGGGATTATAAACCTGAAAACCGCCCTAAGTTCAGTGAACTTCAGAAAGAGCTCACTATCATCAAGAGAAAAATCACATAGTGACAGGATGGCGCCAAACTCAGCCTTCAGAACTCTGTCCTCCAGCAAAGTAACATTATTGTTCTCATTAACAATGAATTTACCTTCAACGGTCTTCTACCATTATTATTTTTCTTTTATTAACTGGGTTTTTTAAAAGTATGTTCCACTTGTAAAAAGTCAAAGGCAAATTTATTAAAGAAATAGGCAGTCCTACCAAGGGCTTTCTTAGCTAACCATAGCAATCCTACCATTTCAGGCCATTGCAAATAGAAAAGCACAGGCTTCTAAGTGTGTGAAGGATAAAAGATCTTTTTCACACCTTGTTTCTACTTCAGGCACAGTTTGTGGGCTGACACCCTATGCCACAGACCCTACTCAGTTGGTGCTATAAACAGCATTGGTAATGCCATGTTTTCAGGACATGTTCCAACCACAGTTGGCTTTCTCCTCTGCCAAGGCAAGATTATATTTGTAAACAGAATTTTATATTGGGAATTATTTGGACCTCCTGGGGTTTTTCTTTTCTTTCTTGCCAGGTATAAGCCCCATGTAAGAAACATCATGTATCTACATCATTCGTAAGGTTGTCATTTTCCTCCTCCTTTGTCTGGGCATCAGAAAACAACACACATAGGCTGGGCATGGAGGCTCAATGCCTATAATCCCAGCACTTTGGGAGGCAGAGGTGGGTTTGAGACCAGCCTGGCAACATGGTGAAACCCCATGTCTACTTAAAAAAAAAAAAACAAAAAACGCAATGCATGAAACGTTGTCAAAGAGCACCCTGTTAGAGTTGAGGCAGTTGCTTTTCAAGGATGTTATAGAGAGCGGTGAAGCAAGAAACAAGTTTATACAGGAGGGTGGGCTGGAGAAAAAGAGCAGCTAGAATGATCAAAGTAAAGAAGAAAGGGAAAATAAAAACCTTATCAGAGTTAGGACTTTAAAAACACATTCTATTTAATGGTCTAAATTTACCAAAAAAGTGTGTTAGGAATTCATAGACTCCTCTTAATGGTAACAAAAATTTTTAAAGAAACTGCAAAGCATAGATCCACAGAAAAAACAGCATACTTTTGGTTAAACATCTTCACCTTAGACGGGCCATTCCAAAATGTAATTTCCTTCATTTTTAGAGCTGTCAGAATTTCATGATCCTAGTTCACCAACACATTCATGTGTATGCATGCACACACACTACCAAGGTACAAGACAGATGTGAATGAAGTAGACAGGCTAGAAGTCAGGTGAATATTAATGAGGAAGATGACATAGGATCAGCCCTCCCATTTCTACTTTCCTTATACTGCCCCCTGGACATTCGTCTTAGCTGACAGGTATGTGAGCATAGTGCTGAAGATGTCTCATGTGGATAAAATGTAACTCAGTTAAACGTAGGATTCTGTATCTTAACTGTTACCTAGGGAACTTACCCCACGATCTGTATATAGTTGCCTCTCCAGGATAAATACGTATATAAAAGAAAGATGGTCACGCTCAGGGCTAAATATGTTCTGGAAGCCTTTTATAAGTTCTCAGGCCTGTGTCCAGATAAACATCACCTTAGTGATTATTTGGTCTGCATTCATTGGAAGAGCTTAGGGATAGAAAATTCCTCCTGCCCTTTCTTAGCTGTTTGCTGCCTGTCATTGCACAGAACTCACACCAGTACTTTAAAGAGTATGAAAGATAATACTGAAAAGAAAAGTGACTCGTATCTATCAATCATTTCAGTCTCCTTATAGATTTCATACATATTTAATGATTAGTACATTCAGACTAAAGGGAACTTTCTTTTGATGGTGCATACTATGGTAAATCAAAGCACACACTTACATATTAAGTGCTATGGTATATTCAGGCACTTGCCAGCCTTCAAAAGTAAGAATAAATGGGATATTCCTACCATTTTTTCAGTATTTCTAAGTGAATCTCTGTTTGTAATATTCTTTGTCTGTTTAAAGAAAATAGCCTCTCATCACATAGTGGCTTCATGCTAAGCTCAGCAAGGAGAGAGAATGATGGTTTTGGCTTCAGTTTTATGAACAAGACCTAAAGCTTAATCCTTGCATTCTGGTGTAAAGAATGAACAAGGTATTGATATTTCACTCATCCAGTCTGTTAGAATTTGCAATTCACATCATTACTCTGTGCTAAAATTTAAAACGTTTTTCAAAACATCATGACATGTAGCATTTAAATTCCATTTTATTCTTGCAGGCAATGGCATAGTTCAAGATTAGTAACTCATTAGGAGTCTCTCAGGATCCTCTTAGTCATACAGAATATTAAATTTAATATAGGCACATACATTAAGACAAACTTATGCAACAGTTTTTCACTGTTAATTTTGTTGTGCTTGAAGCATAATTTATTCATCCCTTCTGTCACTGATAATTATTGGAATTTTGTACTTTACGAGGCTAATCGATGCCCAAGAAACACACATACACTGTTCTGAATGTACAAGTTGATGTAGGGAAAGGAAGCTTCAGAAATGTACACAATCCTATGATTTATTTAGTAAAGAGTTGAAACCAAAATTTCTTCAGGTCTGGATGTAATTAGTCCAGTCACAAATCTTTGTGGTGTTAATGGATTATACAAGATCTGTATATATATCCTGTATATATGGATTAAGATATATTAATGGATTATACAAGATATATCTTAATCATACTATATATATATGTTAATTATACAAGATACATATATATATGTATCTTGTATAATCTATTAACAACAAACACACACACACATATATAGATACATAAAACTACTGCATAGTTCCTCTCATAAGAAGACCTTCAGTTTATTAAAATGGGGGGAAGTAAACACAGTAGTCTCTCACTGGTGTTTTTCTACCTTGAATCACTAAGGCCTTTATGCAAAAATTTAGGTTGTCCATCATTTTACAAGGAAAGAAATTTTTCAACGTTAAATTAACATTTATTACCAACACGTGAAACCTAAATGAATTTTGTATTCCATGTAATCTAAGGTTACTTCCCAAAGCCAACATATTCTTTCTCTTCCGGGAAAATGATAATAAAATTGACAGGTTTTGTTTAACTTTCAGAAACTGAAGCTTTATTTCAGCCCATCCTGCCACGAGGTCTCCAGTGAAAGGTCTCCTGTAATTGTTTCTCTTTATCTCCCAAATTTAATGTGGATAATAAAATTCTCCTTTCATAATTCACTATTTTATTACACATATAATATTACTGAAACATCTTATTAGCAGATAAGTATAGACCAGGAGCCTAATTGTGTTGGGTATTTTCAGTGCACATTTCACAGTTGTTTTTCATTTTAAGATCATTTTGAAAAGAAAACAAAATGTTTTGTCATGGAAATCATTTTAATTTCCTTTAAACCATAATTTGGTTTTTCTATCTATATTATATTCAGTTCAGTTTTCCCATATAATTTTTATGAAGTTTGGTTAGTACCGCAAAATAACTAGGGCCTCACAATACTAGTGTTAGATTATGTCAAGAAGACAGTGTTTTAGTTTCAACATATGCCACCCACTGAGGACCTTGTAATGGGATAAACAAAAATTAAAATGCAACAATCCAAACAAATTATAATGTAACAATACAGATGTCTGAATCATAAGCCACTGTTGTTCAGGGTTACTTCAGTCATACCACTTTCTAATTAATCCTTGTGAGTCATCAGAGGTTGTAGAGTGTACCTGAAAACCTTACTTAGTATACTTATGGCCATGTATCTTTTGAAGATTGATATTTTCTGAAAAAGGGTTGTTTGCCTCAGCCCCCTTCTTTTTACATATACTCCCTTTATCATTGATATTTTAGCTGTTTCTTATCAACAAAATGGGCTGCCCGTAGTTAGTGCTATGAGTCATGGAAACACCTGCTTTTGCATTTAGGAGGTCAGACCCTCCCATAAAACAGAATGGTGCAAAGTAAGAGCAGCAGAGACAGACAATTGGAAAAGACATGTTTTCTTTAGGTATTCATATCTTAACTAAATGGGATCATATTATATATGAAAATGAGTTTATATTACATTTCCATTATACTATTGTTAGTTGTGAAAGTTTACCATCAAAATAAAATGTTACTTCTTTTATGACTAACTCTGATTTGCTTATACATATCAGAATGTTCATTAAACATTTTAATTTCATTTATTTTTTTATGTTTTGATTAGTTTCATATCAAGTTTGAATACTATATATTTTGGAAGAGTCCAAAACCACGTATTTATTTCTGCAAAAGCAGATATTCTGATTTTAAAAGTCAGGATTTCATGTACCAAGAATGACCTACCTGAAGGAGTTTTTGTTATACTCCTCGAGTCCCAAAAATTCTCCTTTAAAAAATAATGCTGTCCTACAGAAGGTGTATAAACTATATGCCTTAGCCATAATTCAATTTAAGGAAATATTTAGTACCCCATTAAAAACCATCCTCTGCCTCATACTGATTCAGAGATTAAATTTCAAACTACTTAGTGTAGGCATTAGGAATCACTTAGCCACCTCATAAGGACTGACATTCTTGGGTGGCATAAAAATCCTGGAGTGCTAGATTCTTAATCACTTTAAACTACATAGAAGTAATGAGCATAGACTTCAGTATATTTGTTAACAAGGTGCCGAGGCAAGCAAATTCAAATGCGAAAGAGGGAGGAACCAGTTATTCCAAGGCAGGGTGATGCACCCCACACGGAGTGTGAATTAAAGTGAAACAAAAACGTGGACAATGTCTTAGGAAGCCTGAGGAGAACATACTACAAGGCCTGATCCTGTCCTATGGAAAATAAAAAAGATCAGCAGAACTAAAGCAAAAGTAGTCGTCCAGTGTGTGGGCCTTAGCGAGAGAGAGCAAACCAAATACCTCTCCTTGTGTTAGGAGCAGTGTTATATTCCCAGCTCAGAGATGATTGTATTCTGGGCAGTGCTTCTATTTATTATTTTCCCAACTAATGGATTTGGTCATATGTATTCCAGTTTTTCAGAGAGACTACCCAAAGCCTCTTTACATTTGCATTGGTTATATTTAATATTTTTTAAACTAAGATCACTGATTATTTACGCATTATTAGAAATCTTTGGTTACAATGAGGCTTAACCTGGGCTAAAGTCTCCTAAACGAGAGCACATTTAGATCAGCCCTGTTTCACCTTTGGACTAACATTAACTAAATGGCTCCTAGAGTTACCCACAGAGCGAGCTTATTGTGATGAGCGCCACTGTGGGGAAACATAATATTCAGCAGAGAAATGGAAGAATACAAGTAGCAATGTTCCTTGTCTTTAATAACATTTGAGGGAAAGGAATTGAAGCCCTAAAGCTAGTCAGGGTGCAGCTAAGGTAAGACACAAAAACGCAGAGAAAGAGACATCCAGAAAGGAAGGTTGAAAGGAAATGAAAGGCAGTAACAAAGCACCCATGTAAAATTACTCGAAGCCAACAATAAATGCAATAGCAATAAGGGAAACTGACCCTCACAAAGGGTTTGAGGAGCTTCCTGCTGTGTGCCATTAAATAGTACATGCCTCTCAAGTCTCCGCAGCACTTTTTTAAAGGGCATTGAATTGGACATTAGTTTAATTTTCCCTTTGCTCCCTATCATCTTGAGAGGTAACTACCATTATTGAATGAGAATTCCCCTTGCTCTGTTTTTCTGGGAGGTGTCTCACGCAATGGTGGTTCAGCCCTCTCCCTAAGCAGTGGCAAGCTGAGTAATGGCACACGTATGTCTAGGATAGCCAGCATTCAGGAAAATCGCTGTGAACAGTTTTTTATTTTATTGTGACACAAAGACAGATTTAGCTTCCCTCTTGTCAGCAAATTTGTAAGAATCTCAAAACAAATGAATATTTGAGATTCACTCCTAATTTCTAAACTATCTTCTCAAATATTATAATTGAGGCCAGCAAGATGCAAAGTAATAAACTGTTCTGCGTGATAGTGTTGAAGCTGGAAGTGGAATGCCATGCTTTCCCTTAGCTGTATTCATTCAGGAAGTTTTTCTTGAACATCTACTACGTGAGGTGTGTGTGCGTTGGTGGGGTGGGAATAGTACCAGGTGCTAGTTTTTCCAGTGTTTGTTTTTGACTTCTGATTAGTATTTCCTTTTCTCATCTTTAGTTTCTCAAGATTCTGCTTTACCAAAATAGTAGAGCCTTTATCATCAGCTTATATTGAATAATGTTGTCATTGACCTCAACCAAAAAGTTTCTCCTCACGTGCTTGGGAGGGGTGGGGGTGCTGCCTTCTAAGGAACTCCCAGGCAGCTGCTTAGCAAGGCCAGCTACACACGCAGTATGCAAGAAGCCCCGTGATGGATGCAGGTTAGAATACAGAGACCTGGTTGGACTCCTAGATGTGGAGGCAGGATGATCAGGTAGCACTTGTTAGATGAGTAACACTACCAGTAGAAGCTCCTGGGAGATTTTCTCAATGCAGCAACCTTTCTGTGAGTAGAGGTATCCTGGGAGGCAGCCTATTGACTTGACCAAGTAAACTGATCAGGTGCCCTCCTCTACCCGCTAAAGAAATGTGAAAACGCTAGCAATAATTGCTTTATCTTAAATTCCTGGACGTACTCAGTTCTTCCATTCCACTGTTCGATTCCCAATACTTTTGTTGTTTTCTTCTCACTCTTCTTGTTAGCAAATGTCTCAAAGTCTTTCAATTGTGTAATGTTAAAGGGTTCTTTACATAGCTTCAGAAAAGAGGGCAGCAAATATGAAGCCTTAAATTCAAGACAAGCCATTCTACCTAGATATACAGACCCCAGAGCACCACTGCATGAAGATATCATCTCTACTCTGCAGTTCCCCCAAAGCAGTATTCTTCCTAAAAAGCCAAACGTCACACCTATTTTCCTATTTATTTGCTAAGAATCAGAATAAGCATTTTCTAAATGCTATCCAAAGCAGGTTCTAAAATGACACAGTAAGAAGCCAGATTCACACTGTAACCAAAGTAGACAATAGAAAAACCACTTTACCCCTTGTCGTCAGTTAGAATACACTTGCAAAAGCTGCAATGACTTAAGCAGTTCATCTGATCCCAGAAGATCATACCTTCTTTGGAAAGCACAGGACTGATATCAGTGGGAAACATCAGTGTTCTGAGCAACACATGATAAATTTAAGAGGCCATAAAAAATAAATCTCAATTCATACACTGGAGCAGCAAAAACCTGAGCAGGAACAAAAAACTGTGAGAGTCCAAACTCCTTTTCATATAGCTCTTGTCAAATGGTATAACCTTGGAGTCTTCTTTGAGTTGCCTGGACAATATTTAGGAAACTAAAAACTAAATTCCCCTCAGTGGGGGAGGGGGTTCAGATCTCTAACCTGGATTCAAAGCCTTAGAGGCCGAGAGGGAATCTGGAATCCGGTATTACTGAGCTCCTAGGTAAAAGAACCAACCTGGCAGTGTTTCGTAGCTCACTGGTTCGTGTTTTTATTTTTAAGCCCAAAAGAAAAGAAATACACCCTCTTATGTAAGAATTTCCCTTTTACAAATAATTTGACTTGGTAGAAATAAACTTGCCTGCCTGCTCTTAAATGCCACTGTTGCAAGCAAATGCAGAGGGAAAGGTGCCCAGAGCCATGTGTGATAGGACTTTGAATATTTTCTCTTTACCTAAAGTACATTGCTTATATTTAGACTGTAAGATGCTATGGAGCCCTATCCCATGCCATGCCAGCTTGAATTGCTTTGCTTCAATATAAGAAGACCAGTCCAACAGAAGTGAACTTGTCATAATTCCACCTTAGATTCTAGACCTCTCATACCTGCAGTGTACAGAATATGTACATGTTCCAGTGGAATTCACTATTTTTGGCTTTAGTGTCAAAGAGATTGGTTCTACAAGGTTCATCTAATTTTATAATCCTATGATTCTAAATTCAATCCCCAATATAGATTCTAAGCATCACATCAAATCAAAATCAAAGGGAAAGGGAAACTGGTCAAGAGAGGTCTCGGTTATTTCAAAGCCATGACCGAAGTGGCCAACAACGTGAAACTCTTACACCGACTGAGCATTTCACTGTACAAAATGTCAGTTACCCAGTTCCATCCTGCGACATGACCAGCCTGTCAATGTGGACCAGTGGCCAGGAGCTTATTCAGGGACCATTTGGGTTCATCACTCTTCACAGGGCATTGAGGTTTCCCACTGAAACAGCTTCTTTAGTCAGACACCTACAGAATTTACATAAATTTGCATTTAAATGTATTAAGTTAGATGGCCGAATAGAGCATCTGAGTGAATATAGTGGGGGTTGGTGGTGGTACAAATTATGCTGGCTTTATGTTACTGGTTTGTGTTTTTTCTTGGTTTTGTCTGGCTGCTTCTGGCAAGCGCCCTAAAAGATTGGAACACTCTAAAGTCATAGACATACAACCTTATGGGAAAGCCCAGATGAAAAAACGGAAGAATAAAATCAAATTGTCAAAGTTCCAGCAACAGCCCTGACTTCTTCAGGAACCCAAGCAAATTGAAAGCCAAGACAAAATGTACAAATGGTGCCCATGCCATGACAGTGGGTGGCCCACTGCTCTAGGGCTCTCATAGTGAGTGGTGGTGGAAATGTGATTTTTCTGAGTTGCTTTTTTGCCTTTGATAGATAAGTTTGAGATGGTGGAGTAGGAGTAGGACTCTCAGTCACTTCTGGTAAAGACATTCCACCTGCAAGCAGCATTTTGAGCAAAGCACTGCTGTGGCTTGCCAATTTATGGTCCATTTAATGTCAGGCTAAAGCACCTTTAATCATTTTTGTTGTTTTAAGATAATATATTTGTGAAGTGGATAAACACTGGAAATAGGGTGCTGCTTCTGGAAAGTTCAGTGTAAAACACAAACAAGGCTTTGGCTGGTGTATCTGGCTTTATAAACAAATCTGAAAATGAATGAGAGCTAAGTATGTAAAACGGTTGTGTCTATCATTTTAACTCAGATCTGTATTTAACACTTATTTATTTGTAGTTTTTACATCCAGAAGAAATACACTTTGAACTTGGGCTAACATTGTAGGATTTTTGAAAATTGTTTCTACATTTTTAAAGCATGATTTCATCATTTTTGTAAACCGAGATCATTTTTGAATTGCCTGTTCTTTTCCAATAGACCAGTTACCACTCATGTGTCTGCAGAACCTCTTTATTGTATTCTTATAATAAATGTAAAATATTTGTAGCAAACTGTGCCTTGTCTTATTTAATCTTTCCATCATGTTTATATTTCTGTTCCTTTTCCATGTAAATATGCTCCAAGTAGAAAAAGGCAGGCAAGATTTCCATGGTAACTGGCCTCCTAGGGATGTAACAGTACATAAAAATTATTAGCTTTCAGTTTCTGTGTAATTAAGCTTATGAGTTCTGATGATAATGGGTGTGTGTTGCTTACAGTCCAATCACTGCTTCCTGTTTAGAAATCAAAACTGTAATGTAGCTCAAGTCCCAGTTCTCTGCGTGGAGTGGCTACTTGCCTGGTTTTTTGTGTTTTACTTTTGTTTTTTGTTTTGTTTTGCTTTTCATAATAAGATTTGTTTAGACATAACACAAGGATTTGAGGGAGAAAGATGGCTAAGAGAGATGTTTGGAAAACAGGCTGAAGCCCACTACCCTAGAGCAGTTCAGATGTGTATCCTTGCCTGTCCCGTACAGGACGGAGCTGGTCACAGAGCCATCACTTAACTTCTGTGTACCCTTCAGTCGGCAAATCAGTAACCTTCATAAAACCGCCTGCTTTTACACAGGTTTTGAGCAATATATGCTTCCCTTGCATTAAACCAAGCCCCCTCCTCATCCCTGAGCTTGGATTAGAAGAGTCAACCTCCACTGCTTCTCAAAAACACACTTGTTTACACACTTGGGGTAGGCCGAAAGCTGCTTAGGATAGACAAAATGAATCCATGCAATCCTCTTCACTCTCCTGCTTCCACAGCACCCGCTATCCAGAGCTGTGTGCTTCTGGGCCCTTGGTGAATTCATTTTCACCATAGCTCTTAATTGTCTGTCTGGAGTTGCATCCTCTGCTTTAGCAGGTTTGATTTCTGGCACAGTCTCCTAGACAACCTGTGCTTTCACTGACTTCTATTAATTAGGATCAGGTGCATTCATCACCAAGGAAGGTTGGCTATCAGAGTGAAATCCCATTCCCCAAGATGAATGAATAGCATCCCTGAAATTCTATAGTTCTTTTGGTGTTTAAAGTCCCACACTTCATTTCACACTCCCCCTCTAGCTGATTTCTTCAGCCAAATGGTGATGTTGCTTGCAGGAAAAAAAAAAAAAAAAAAACAGAAAACATAAATGTAAGAACTAGTTTCTATTAGCATCAATGGTTCCCCCTTCAATTAAAAACAGTCTAGATGAAGTGCTTGTTTAAACTCCCCAACTGTGGTGGTACATGTGGACTGGTCAACACACTTAGGTCCAACTTGTGTTGAATACAGTGAGTTCCAAATTTCTCTTCAAAGAATAAGTATACCAGTATGTTCAGTCTCTCTGCTCTTTGTCTCCATTTTAATGTTTAACTTCCTTGTTCCCTTCCTCTCCTTGCCTCTAGTTTCAGTAAACAACCTTCCCGCCAGTTCTAATCAGTAGTTCATATCTGTAATCCTGGTCACCTGCTCTGTCCTGAGTCACCTCTGGTCACCTGCTGTGACCTGAATCACCTTCAGTCACCTGTTCCAAACTGTCTTTCCCACCAAAACTGCTCACTATGCCACTCTGACTCTTACCCCTGCTCTCTTTAAAACAGCCAGTAGGAATTAGCTTAAAATGTGAAGTCCAACCCTGGCCAATAGGGAAATGACACAGCAGTAGGGGTGACCTGCATCAGGGTTAAGAACTCCTTCCCCTCTCCTGCTCAGGTGTGCTCTCATCACTGCTTCATTCGTGAGATGCACCCTTCTATTGAAGTAAAAATTGCCTTGCTGGGAAGATTTATGTTCAAGTGCTATTTCTTTTGTAACACCAAAAATTTGCTTCTAATACTTGTGATTATGCCCAAGGAAGGCTGATGGCGCTGGGTTCCAAAGCTGTCTAGTGTTGAAACAAGCACCAAGCTGGGAGCTGGGAAACTCAGGATCTCATTCCTGGTTGGACTCTCACTAGTTTGTAAACCATCCAATTGGATCCTTTCTCCCAGGACTGATACTTGAAGGACAGAAGGAACAGCCTGAGAGCATTCACTAAAGCAGAGTCCATTCCCCCTAGGAAAGTGTTGCTGTAATTCCTACTATCCAGCTCTCCAGGACACCGTTAGTTTTTTCCATTTCCAAACCCCATTCTCTAGCCTCCCCATTGACTTTGGAGCCCATGACAGTCTTGTAGAGAATTCCCATGTTTTTTACTTAAGTCATCCATAGTCCATTTCTGTTGCCTGAAGCCAAGGATCCTGACCTATACGACAATCTCTAAGACACCTTCCAGCTTTGAGATTCTGTGATCTCCCAAGGCTTCTTGACTCATTTCAAATATCCAAACACCAGTGCTGTATGGGGTGAGGTCTGTTCCTTTCCTTAAACAACATGGCTGTTGAAATTCAAGCGTGACGAGAAAAAGGAAAGTTTCCTAAAATTTCCCTCACCTAATGTGCAGCTGATTATCCAAACTAAGCTTTTTAATGTTTCCCCCAGCTCTGAACTTAAGTAATTCAAAATTATAAATGTTTCTTTTGCAGTCTCCCTGTGGTAACCAGTGGTATCATAGGATAGTTAAATGATAAGGTCAATGGACTAGACATTTTGAGGGGCTAATTGATCTATCACAGCAATATAAATGCCAAGAATTAATAGAAAAACAAATGTCACGGGAAGCTGAGATATTGACAGCCTTAGAAGCTACTCTTTTATGGCCTCTGTCTCCCAGCTTTCAGTAGGGCTTCATCTTCTTAGTCCACATTCAGAAGGGCCTTTCCCTCTCCTGAAAATAAAAAACTCACAAAATGTTTCCTCCTAAGCCTAGGTAAAAGCCAATAAATAAGCCTGTTGGTATTTCATCCCAAGCTGATTTCCCAAGTAGCTCCTGGAGTCCTTCCCCTCTGCCTGCCACTCACTTCTTGTCCTCCTGCCAAATGTCAAGGAATGAATCTGACACAATGCAGCACAGCATGTCTCGGAGGAAGGTACTTAGGATACATGAGTCTTATGAAAGGAAGTTAGTGGGGCAGGTGAAGGATTTGCTCACTGGTGACCCATCCAGGCTCATAGTCTTACAGCCTTAGAACGGTGAGGATCATCCTAGCACAACAGCCAAATCTTTGGAAGCAGGCTTTTCTTTATTTTCTCCTCCCGGATTGCACACTGCATTAGTCTTCCAGGGAATACCAGTAATGGGGACATCTTATCTGTTTTGGCGTTACTTTTTATGCCAAAACAGTAAAGTAAAGCGAAGTAAAGCAAAGGAGCAGCCATCTGTTCCAGCCAGGTTAACCCCCGTTTCTCTTTGTGTCAGATTAATGCCAGTCACTCCCCTGTGCAGGTCTAATGCATATAGAAACTTAGAACTGAGAGACCAGCTGACTTCCACCACCATCCCTCCCACTCTTTGCTTCAGTGCTCCCTCCCATTCTTCCTTTTCCTCTCTCTCAGACACATCTTTCTCCTGGTCTGAAATGAGTCCTCTATCAATATACGCCACAGTTTCTTACCGCAAAGCAGATGTTCCAAGAATATAATCATAGGTCTCTATTGGGAAGACCAGAGATCATTCACAAGATTAAGCATAAGGTAAAAGAGGAGAATAAGAAATAAAATCTAACTGTAAAGAGCAGAAAAAAAACCAAGCATCTGGAATTTGTTAATTACTGCAATTAGGCAATAAATGGCACTGGATCTCTTGAGAACCAAAACAAACAAGAAGGAGTACTTGTATTAGAAAATGAAAAAGGCTGAAAAATGAATTAAGCATTTAACTTGAAAGGTAAGAAAAAAAGTTACTCTAGGACTTTATGTTTTCTAAGATTGAATGTAAGTCATGGCAATGGTCCTCAACTGGGAGTCATTCTGTCCCCCAGGGGACATCTGACAATGTCTGCAGACACATTTTTATGGTCACAACTGAGAGTACTACTGGCATGTAGTAGACAGAAGACAGGGATGCCACTAAACATTCTGCAGTGCACAGATCAGACCCATATCTGACCCAAAATGTCAGCGGTACCATGACTGAGAAACCTTGAGTCATGGGTCCTATCTGAATTTCTATCCAGTAGCAGGAAAACACTCTAACTGGACAAAGTTTAAAGGAACAGGAGAAGACAAAAATAAGAGTGTTTTAAAATGTATTTCTCATAATTTGTCATATTTGATATATTGCTTACACAGAGAAAATCTAGAGGATTAACAAAGCCAAGACTTAGTTCTTTAAGGCCATCCTCTGATGAGATTTACCACGAAAAAAACAATAAATCATATGAGGATTTTTTTAAAAAAACAGATATAAAAACCTACAGAAACAGCAGTGACTGAAAAGGTAGTAAATGAATACTATGAACTTTATGCTAATAAATTAGAAAACTTAAAATGAACTGACATATTCCTAGGAAAAATGTAATTTACCAAAGCAAACTCAAAAAGAAATAGACATTCAGAGTAGTTCTATAACCATTAAAGAACTGAAATCAGTAGTCTAAAATGTTGCCACAGCATTTATTTCAGGGGAACTGAAATTTATTTTTATACATAAAGTTGTACACAAATGTCCATAGAAGCTTTTTTCAAAACAGCCAAAAACTTGAAACTTCCCAAATGTTCTTAGGTAGGTGAATCATAAACAGTAGCATTTCCATGAGATACTACTCAGTAATAAAAAGTAGTAAACTATGGATACAACTTAGATGAACCTCAAGAAAACCATGCTAAGAAAAAAAGCCAATCTTAAAGGGATAAATACTGCATCACTTATATAACATTGATGAAATAACAACAGAGATAGAGAACACATTAGCAATTGGCAGGAGCTAGAGATGGGGGAGAAGGATGAGGGAGGCTATGAATGAGTAACATGAGGCAGTCTTGTGCTGATGGCACAGTTCAGTGTCATGATTATAGTGCTGGTTTCACAAGGCTACATGTGATAAAACTGCATAGAGCTACAGAGCTACATGTGCACAAACACATCAATGGGTACATTTATAACCAATGCAATTTGAATAAGCTCTGTGGGTTGTACCCATGTCAAGTTCTTGGAGGCAGCGAGGAGAAACATACACAGATTTCCCTGTGTATTCCTTTGCGGCCTCTTGTAAATATATAATTATTTCAAAGTGAAAAGTTTAAAATATGATTATATAAGAAAACAAGAATCTTCCTACAAAAACAACACCAGACCAAGAGGTACAGGACTTGGAGGTGATCCACCATGCTTCCAAGGAACAGATAATTTTTGCAAACTCCTCCAGAAAAAAGAAAAGAAAAAATGACAATGCTTCTGTAATCTATCTAATGAGAGAACTGAAAACAAAGTACAAGGAAAATACAAAAAAACTACAAGCCAAACTTAATCATGAATATAGATTAACTTCTCCCAAAGTAAAGGCAAAGTTAACTCAGCAATGAATAAAATATATAAAATATTAATTTTGAATTAGATTTATTCTAAGAATAAAAGGTTGATTTTTATAAAAGTTATTAATATAAATTAGCACATTAACAGAACAAGGAAGAAAAAAAACACATAAAATTCTGCCAGGCGATCAAAAAAACTTAGAAAACTAGGGGAGAAATGTAACTTCTTTAAAATTATGGAAAAATCTACAGCAAATATTGGCCACAACAATGAAGCATTAGAAGCATCCCTTTTAAAATAAGGGCCAAGAGCCACACATGATTGCTTGTGCCTACAAGCAAATCCAGCTGCTCAGGAGGCTGAGGCAGGAGGATTGCTTGAGGCCAAGAGTTGGAGAACACCAGCCTGGGCAACATAGGGAGACCCCATCTCTACGCCCCCCCGATTCCTGCACACAAATAAGGGACACAGAAATGGAATATCAACCACCATTTCTATCCACTCTTGTATGGGAGACTCCAGCTACTAAAGAAAGACAAGAAAAATAAATACTGTATAAGGTATAATGATTGGAAAGAAAAATTCTTATTCATAGATATGATTGCTTATATTTTGCACCCCAGAAAACACATTATTTAAGTGAATAAGAGTTTAGCTAAATTTCTAGACACAAGATTAACATGAAAAAAATATTTTTCTATTTACCAAAGGATAAGATACATGGTATTTTTTAAATACCATTTTAATTTAAATTTTAAATTTTAAAATTTAAGTTGCAATAGCAACCTAAATTTTGTAATTATAAGCCCTTTATGGAAAGAGTCATCAAAACATTAAAGATGACCATTAGATAAATAAATGGAGAGACATATCTTTTCATGGCTAGGAATACCCAAATACTGTAAAAATATTGTACATTTTTACTCAGATTTTATAAAAATATTATGCATTTTTACTCAGATAATGTAAAAATATCAATTTTTAAATTGACTATAAATAAAATGTAATTCTTAATGTCTAGTAAAATTCCTTATGTAAATTAACAAGATGATTCTAAAATTTATACGGAAGAACAAAGGATCAAGAATAGCAATGATACCCCTAAAGAGATGAGACTTATCGTAAAGCTAGAGTATGATATTAGCACAGAGATGAACAAGCAGGAAGATGGACCAGAATAGAGAGAACAAAAAAAAACCCAAACAAATGCAAACATTTGATATATTGCAAAGACAGCACTGCAGATCAGTAGGGAAAAGATGGACTACTCATGATACAGTGCAGGGAGATTAGTTTATCCATATGGGGAGAAAATGACATTAAATTCCTACCTCAATACTCTACATACTAAAAAAAAAAAAAAATGCCAAGTAGATTAAAAGCTTAAATATAAAAAGCAAAACATTGAAACTTTCAGAAGAAAATATAGATATCTTTACAACTTTTGGAGCAGAGAAATGATTCTTAAACAAGACACAAACAGCAAAGATTGCTGAATACAATTACATTAAAATAAAACATGTAAATTCAGAGGAATCATGAAAAATTGAAAAGACAAACCATAAACTGTTAGACAATATTTATAATACATGCAACTGATAATAATCAGTAATATATAAAAAGATTCCTACAGATCAATAAGAAATGACAAACAACCCAAAAGAAAAATGAAACCCATTTCACAGAGAAAGATGAATGACTCATAAACACATGAGGGGGAAAAAGAACCCTCAACTTCTTTAGTAATCGGAGAAATGCAAAGCGAAACTACAAGCAAATACAATTTGATTCCTACAAGGTTGGCAAAATTTAAAACTTGGGTAATACTATGTGTAGATGAAGATATGGAACAAAGAGTAATTCTTAGAGAGTGGCATTTTTTGTGCCTGTAACTCAGAAAATCCTTTCCTAGGTATATGTCTGAGAGAAATACTTGCACAAGTGTTCCAAGAGACATTTAAACCACAGTGCAGACTGGGTACAGTGACTCACACTTATAATCTCAGAACTTTGAGAGACCAAAGTGGGAGAACTGCTGGACCCCAGAAGGTTGAAGGTGCAGTGAACCATTTTGCACCACTGCCCTCCAGCTGAGGCCACCAAGCAGGACCTTGTCTCAAAAAAATTAAAATAGAAAATAAAGGTTCATGGTAACATTGTTTTGTGAAAATAGAACAGAAAGAAATAGAAACAAACAAAAACCCTGAAATGTTCCTCAACAGGAGAATGGAAAAATATATTGTGACATATTCTTTGTTTTGTTTTGTTTTGCTTTTTGGGGTTTTTTTTTTTGCAGTTTTTTTCTTTTTTTATTTCATTTTAGGCTTTGGGGTACATGTGAAGAACATGCAAGATTGTTGCATAGGTACACACATGGCAGTGTGATTTGCTGCCTTCCTCCCCCATCACCTATATCTGGCATTTCTCCCCATGCTATCTCTCCCCAACTCCCTACCCCTCGCTGTCCCTCCCCTATTCCCCCCCAACAGACCCCAGTGTGTGATGCTCCCCTCCCTGCATCCATGTGTTCTCATTGTTCAACACCCACCTATAAGTGAGAACATGCAGTGTTTGATTTTCTGTTCTTGTGTCAGTTTGCTGAGAATGATGGTTTCCAGGTTCATCCATGTCCCTACAAAGGACACAAACTCATCATTTTTGATGGCTGCATAATATTCCATGGTGTATATGTGCCACATTTTCCCTGTCCAGTCTGTCCTCGATGGGCATTTGGGTTGGTTCCAGGTCTTTGCTATTGTAAACTGTGCTGCAATGAACATTCATGTGCATGTGTCCTTATAGTAGAACGATTTATAATCCTTTGGAGGTATATCCAGTAATGGGATTGCTGGGTCAAATGGAATTTCTATTTCTAGGTCCTTGAGGAATCGCCACACTGTCTTCCACAACAGTTGAACTAATTTACACTCCCACCAACAAAGTGTTCCTATTTCTCCACATCCTCTCCAGCATCTGTTGTCTCCAGATTTTTTAAGGATCGCCATTCTAACTGGCATGAGATGGCATCTCAATGTGGTTTTGATTTGCATTTCTCTAATGACCAGTGATGATGAGCATTTTTTCATATGTGTTGGCCTCATGTATGTCTTCTTTTGTAAAGTATATGTTCATATCCTTCACCCACTTTTGAATGGGCTTGTTTGTTTTTTCTTGTAAATCTGTTTCAGTTCTTCGTCGATTCTGGTTATCAGCCCTTTGTCAGATGGGGTAGACTACAAAAGTTTTTTCCCATTCTCTTGGTTGCCGATTCACTCTAATGACTGTTTCTTTTGCTGTGCAGAAGCTCTGGAGTTTCATTAGGTCCCATTTGTCTATTTTGGCTTTTGTTGCCAATGCTTTTGGTGTTTTGGTCATGAAGTCCTTGCCTACGCCTATGTCCTGAATGGTTTTGCGTAGATTTTCTTCTAGGATTTTTATGATGTTAGGTCTTATGTTTAAGTCTTTAATCCATCTGGAGTTAATTTTAGTGTAAGGTGTCAGGAAAGGGTCCAGTTTCTGCTTTCTGCACATGGCTAACCAGTTTTCCCAACACCATTTATTAAACAGGGACTCCTTTCCCCATTGCTTGTTTTTGTCAGGTTTGTCAACGATTGGATGGTTGTAGATGGGTTGTGTTGCCTCGGAGGCCTCTGTTGTGTTCCATTGGTCTATATCTCTGTTTTGGTACCAGTACCATGCTGTTTTGATTACTGTAGCCTTATAGTATAGTTTGAAGTCCAGGAGTATGATGCCTCCCACTTTGTTCTTTTTGCTTAGAATTGACTTGGCTGTGTGAGCTCTCTTTTGGTTCCATATGAAGTTTAAGGTGGTTTTTTCCAGTTCTGTGAAGAAGGTCATTGGCAGCTTGATGGGGATAGCGTTGAATCTATAAATTACTTTGGGCAGTATGGCCATTTTCACGATATTGATTCTTCCTAACCATGAACATGGAATGTTTCTCCATCTGTTTGTGTCCTCTTATTTCGTTGAGCAGTGGTTTGTAGTTCTCCTTGAAGAGGTCCTTTACATTCCTTGTTAGTTGTATTCCTAGGTATTTTATTCTCTTTGTAGTAATTGTGAATGGCAGTTTGTTCTTGATTTGGCTCTCTTTAAGTCTGTTATTGGTGTATAGGAATGCTTGTGATTTTTGCACATTGATTTTGTATCCTGAGACTTTGCTGAAGTTGCTTATCAGTTTCAGAGATTTTGGGCTGAGACGATGGGGTCTTCTAGATATACAATCATGTCTGCAAATAGAGACAATTTGACTTCCTCCTTTCTTATTTGAATACCCTTTATTTCTTTTTCTTGCCTGATTTCTCTAGCTAGAACTTCCAATACTGTATTGAATAGGAATGGTGAGAGAGGGCATCCTTGTCTAGTGCCAGATTTCAAAGGGAATGCTTCCAGCTTTTGCCCATTCACTATGATATTGGCTGTGGGTTTGTCGTAAATCGCTTTTACTATTTTGAGATACGTTCTGTCAATACTTAGTTTATTGAGGGTTTTTAGCATAAAGGGCTGTTGAATTTTATCAAAGGCCTTCTCTGCATCAATTGAGATTATCATATGGTTTTTGTCTTTGGTTCTGTTTATGTGGTGAATTATGTTTATAGACTTGTGTATGCTGAACCAGCCTTACATCCCCGGGATGAATCCTACTTGATCATGGTGGATAAGCTTTTTGATGTGCTGTTGCAGTCGGTTTGCCAGTATTTTATTGAAGATTTTTGCATCTGTGTTCATCATGGATATTGGCCTGATGTTTTCTTTTCTTGCTGAGTCTCTGCTGGGTTTTGGTATCAGGATGATGTTGGTCTCATAAAATGATTTGGGAAGGATTCCCTCTTTTGGGTTGTTTGGAATAGTTTCAGAAGGAATGGTACCAGCTCCCCTTTGTATGTCTGGTAGAATTCGGCTGTGAACCCATCTGGACCTGGGCTTTTTTGGGTGGTAGGCTCTTAATTGCTGCCTCAACTTCAGACCTTGTTATTGGTCAATTCAGGGTTTCGACTTCTTCCTCATTTAGGCTTGGGAGGATGCAAGTGTCCAGGAATTTATCAATTTCTTCCAGGTTTACTGGTTTATGTGCATAGAGTTGTTTGTAATAATCTCTGATGATGGTTTGAATTTCTGTGGAATCTGTGGTGGTATCCCCTTTACCGTTTTTTATTGCATCTATTTGATTCTTCTCTCTTTTCTTTTTTATTAATCTGGCTAGTGGTCTATTTTGTTGATCTTTTTGAAAAACCAGCTCCTGGATTTATTGATCTTTTTAAGGTTTTTTTGTGTCTCTATCTCCTTCAGTTCTGCTCTGATCTTAGTTATTTCTTGTCTTCTGCTAGGTTTTGAGTTTTTTTGATCTTGCTCCTCTAGCTCTTTCAATTTTGATGATAGAGTGTCAATTTTAGATCTCTCCTTGCTTCTCATGTGGGCATTTATTGCTATATATTTTCCTCTAGAGACTGCTTTAAATGTGTCCCAGAGATTCTGGTATGTTGTGTCTTTGTTCTCGTTGGATTCGAAGAACATCTTTATTTCTGCTTTCATTTCTTTGTTTATCCAGTCAACATTCAAGAGCCAGTTGTTCAGTTTCCATGAAGCTGTGCAGTTCAGAGTTAGTTTCTGAATTCTGAGTCCCAACTTGATTGCACTGTGGTCTGAGAGACTGTTTGTTATGATTTCCGTTCTTTTGCATTTGCTGAGGAGTGATTTATTTCCAATTATGTGGTCAATTTTAGAGTAGGTGCAATGTGGTGCTGAGAAGAATGTATATTCTGTGGATTTGGGGTGGAGAGTTCTGTAAATGTCTATTAGGTTTGCTTGGTCTGGGTCTGAGTTCAAGTCCTGGATATCCTTGTTAATTTTCTGTCTCATTGATCTGTCTAATATTGACAATGGGGTGTTCAAGTCTCCCACTATTATTGTGTGGGAGTCTAAGTCTCTTTGTAAGTCTTTAAGAACTTGCCTTATGTATCTGGGTGCTCCTGTATTGGGTGTGTATATATTTAGGATTGTTAGCTCTTCTTGTTGCATTGATCCTTTTACCATTATATGTAATGTCCTTCTTTGTCTCTTTTGATCTTTGTTGGTTGAAAGCCTATTTTATCAGAGACGAGAATTGCAACTCCTACTTTTTTTTGCTCTCCATTTGCTTGGTAAATCTTCCTCCATCCCCTTATTTTGAGCCTTTGTGTATCCTTGCATGTAAGATGGGTTTCCTGGATACAGCACACCAATGAGTTTTGGCTTTTTATCCAATTTACCAATCTGTGTCTTTTGATTGGGGCATTTAGCCCATTTACATTTAGGGTTAATATTGTTATGTGTGAATTTGATCTTGCCATTTTGATGCCAGCTGGTTGTTTTGCCCGTTAGTTGATGCAGTTTCTTCATTGTGTTGATGCTCTTTACCATTTGGTATGTTTTTGGAGTGGCTGGTACTGGTTTTTCCTTTCTATGTTTAGTGCCTCTTTCAGAAGCTCTTGTAAAGCAGGCCTCGTGGTGATGAAATCTCAGAGTACTTGCTTGTTCACAAAGGATTTTATTTTTCCTTTACTTATGAAGCTCAGTTTGGCTGGATATGAAATTCTGGGTTGAAAGTTCTTTTCTTTAAGGATGCTGAATATTGGCCCCCCACTCTATTCTGGCTTGTAGGGTTTCTGCTGAGAGATCTGCTGTGAGTCTGATGGGCTTCCCTTTGTGGGTAACCCGACCTTTCTCTCTAGCTGCCCTTAGCATTTTCTCCTTCATTTCAACCCTGGTGAATCTGACAATTATGTGCCTTGTGGTTGCTCTTCTTGAGGAATATCTTTGTGGTGTTCTCTGTATTTCCTGGACTTGAATATTGGCCTGCCTTGCTAGGTTGGGGAAGTGTTCCTTGATAATATCCTGAAGAGTGTTTTCTAGCTTGGATTCATTCTCTCTGTCACATTCAGGTACACCTATCAAATGTAGATTAGGTCTTTTCACATAGTCCCATATTTCTTGGAGACTTTGTTCATTCCTTTTTACCCTTTTTTCTCTACTCTTGCCTTCTGATTTTATTTCATTGAGTTGATCTTGGACCACTGATATCCTTTCTTCTGCTTGTCAATTCGGCCGTTGAAACTTGTGTATGCTTCACGAAGTTCTCATGTTGTGTTTTTCAGCTCCATCGATTCACTTATATTCCTCTCTAAGTTTATTCTCGTTAGCATTTCGTCAAATCTTTTTTCAAGGTTCTTAGTTTCTTTGCATTGGGTTAGAACATGTTCTTTTAGCTCACAGAAGTTTCTTATTACCCACCTTCTGAAGCCTGATTCTGTCAATTCATCACACTCATTCTCCATCCAGCCTTGTTCCCTTGCTGGTGAGGAGTTGTGATCCCTTGTAGGAGGAGAGGCATTCTGGTTTTGGGTGTTTTCATCCTTTTTGCACTGGTTTTTTCCCATCTTTGTGGATTTATCCACCTGTCGTCTTTGTAGTTGTTGACTTTCAGATTGGGTCTCTGAGTGGACGTCCAGTTTGTTGATGATGAAGTTATTTCTTTCTGTTTCTTAGTTTTCCTTCTAACAGTCTGGCCCCTCTGCTGTAGGACTGCTGAGGTCCACTCCCGGCCCTGCTTGCCTGGGGGATCACCTGCAGTGGCTGCAGAACAGTAAGGGTTGCTGCCAGTTTCTTCTTCTGCTATCTTTGTCCCAGAAGGATACCCGCCAGATGTCAGTCTGCGCTCTCCTTTGTGAGGTGACTCTTTGGATATATGGGGGTCAGGGAGCTGCTTGAGGAGATAGTCTGTCCTTTATAGGAGCTCAGGTGCTGAGCTGTGAGCTCCATTGTTCATTCAGAGCTGCTGGGCAGGTACGTTTAAGTCTGCTGCAGCAGAACTCATAAACTCCCTTTTTTTTCTTTTCCCAGGTGCTCTCTCCCAGGGAGTTAGGGCTTTATTTATGAGTTTCTGTTGTGCTGCTGCCTTTTTTTCAGGGCCAGTGAGGAGGCAGTGAGGAGGCAGCCTAGTCACTGTCTGCCTGCAGAGGCTTTGCTGAGCTGCTGTGGGCTCCGCCCAGCTGCCATGTGAACTTCCCTGCAGTCCTGTTTACATGGGTGTAGTTAGAACTACCTCGGCAATGGTGGCCCACCTCTATAATGGCAGACTCTCTCTGTAATGGCGGGCTGCCTCGGCAATGGCAGGCTGCCTCAGCAATGGCAAACTACCTCCGTAGTGGTGGACTGCCTTGGTAATGGCGGACGCCCCTCCCCCCACAGAGCTGGACCATCCCGGGTTCAGCTGTGCTTGCTGTGAAACTCTCAATCCAGAGCGTTTCCGATAGCTGTTTTTTTGTTGGGGGTGGGACCAGCTGAGCCTGATCACCTGGCTCCCTGCCTCAGAGCCTTTTTTTTAGTTGAACGGTCGACTGTCTCCCAGGTGTTCCAGTCACCTGTTGAAAAGGTGCCGGGATCTGTGTGATTTCCTGTGTGGTGACCCACTGTGCTGGCTGAAACCGTGGTGCTGAGATTTGTGGTGCTTTTTTGCCTGTGAATCTCCTGGCCTGGCTCCCTGTTTCAGTCCCCTTTTTAATCAGATGAATGGACAACTCTGCCTTCCCAGAGCTCCAATCGCCAGCTAAAACGGCACCCGGACCCGTGTATTTTGTACAGAGAACTGCCACGCCGGAGCGCCAGCAAAATAGCCGCGCCAGCCAAAACAGCCACGCTGGCGACCCATGGGGCTCCTCCGCCTGGGAATCTCCTGGTCTGTGGGCAATAAAAATCCATCTGGAAATGCAATGTCCACTCACCCTCCCTGCTTTCACTGGGAGCTGCAATCCTGAGGTGCTCCTAATCGGCCGTCTTGGATCCCTCTCTAGACATATTCTTATTATGAAATACTGTACAGCAGTCAGTTAATGAGCTGTGGCTGGTAGAATCAACATGAATAAATCTCAAAAATAAAATTTTTGAGAGGCTTCTACTTTTGCTTAGGATGTAGAAGCCACAAGAAATTGTCACACTCACCGTAAACAATGAAAAATAACCCTGAAAAATCCACAAAACCATAAATTTTTATAGACCTTCAGAGAACTAATGCAGTAATATAACCAAGTAAATTAAATTGCAAAGAGTGACTCTTCCTTAGAGAAGTCATGAGACACACAAACTATTTCACTTTGGTAGAGCACAGGAAGAAGAGATAGTCATATTTGCAGTTAAGTAGAAAGCAACAGTCATATTTGCAGTTAAATAGAAAGCACTTAAAGGCAAAGTATGAAATAATGTGGCAGTCTTGGAGCTCCAGTCACTAAGGGCATCTGCGCCCACTTGCCATCTCTTTTCCATGGGTGTCCACCAGGCGCTCAAAAGAGTGGGAGACCTGAGAAAGCTCTTCTTGGTGGCAGGAGAGACTGCCAACGTTTGAGAGTAGAACAGAGGTGCTAGGAGAAACCCATCTACAATCTTAGCCCAGTGGAATTACAAGATTATAACTGATTGCAGCTAAAGGACAGGCAGAAACTTGGCCATTCCCTAAACGTTATACATTTCTGTGATTTAAAAAAAAAAAAAAAAAAAATCTGCCTCTGAGGCCAGAAACCCACTGTATGCTAGGCCCACATTAGGGGGAAATAGAAGGGTCTGCCATCAGGGAGGGTACAAGAATGCTGAGAAAACTTCATCCTTGAACTTAATGAAAATGGAAACATAAAATAATGTGTGGAATGTAGCTAAAGCAACACCTAGAGAGAAATTTATAGTATTCAATGCTTACACTAAAAAAGAAGTAATGCTTCAAATCAATGACCTAAAGAAACTAACAAGGAAAAGAGAATTAAAGCCAAAGTAAGCAGATGGAAGGAAATAAGATAAGAGCAGAACTCAATGAAATAAATAGAAAATCAGGAGAAAAATCAATGAAACTAAATGCTCATTCCTTGGCAGGGGGGGAAAAAATTAATGAAAACAACAAAGGCCTACCAGATTGATCAATGAAAAAGGTGGGAAACAGAGATTACCAATATCAGTAATAATGGGATAACCCCTCCAATTCTATACACCTTATAATGAAAATAAGAAATACCATTAATAACTTTGTCAATAAATTTGCCAACTTACATAACATCAACAAGTTTCTTAAAAGATACAAACTATGAAAGCTCAGTCAAGAAGCAATAATCTCAAACAGTGCTTTATTAAATAAAATGAATTTATAGTTAAAAATTTATCCACAAATAAAATTCTAGGCCACATGGCTTCGCTGACAAAATCTACCAAACACTAATGGAAGAAATAATAACAATATTACACAATCTCTTCTAGACTCTAGAAAAGGAAGAAATGCTTCTTAAGTCATTTGAAGAGACCAGCATTACATGGATACCAAAACCTTAGAAGGATATTTCAAAACTGCAGACCAGTATCAATCAGGAATATAGATACAAAACTTAACAAATTATTAGCATATAAAATCTACCAATATGTAAAAAGATAATAAATTATGAACAAATGGATTTTGTCCCAGAACTGCAAGATTGGTTCAACAAACAAAAGTAAAGTTTCTTTTAAAAAGGAATTAACCACATCGACAGACCAAAAAAGAAAACTCATATGATTATCTCATTAATTGCAGAAAAAACATTTGACAAAGTGTAATATCCTCTAATGGTAAAAGTGCTTAAGCTAGGAATAGAAATATCTTCAACTGATAAGGGATATCTTTGAAAAGTCTACAGGAAATATAGTATTTAATACTAAAAAAGTCTTTTCCCCTAAGATCAAGAATAAAGCAAGAGAGAATGTCTACTCTCACCATTTTTATTTGTAATTGTCTTGGAGGTCATAATCAGTATAATAATGTAAAAAAAGAAATAAGGCTGGGCACGGTGGCTCATGCCTATAATCCCAGCACTCTGGGAGGCTGAGGCGGGCAGATTCCTTGAGTCCAGCCTGGCCAACATGGCAAAGCTCCATCTCTACAAAAAATACAAAAATTAGCCAGGATTGGTGGCACATAACTGTACTCCCAGTTATTAATACTTGAGGGCCTGAGGTGGGACAATTGCTTCAGCCCAGAAAGCTGAGGCTGCAGTGAGCCATCATCATGCCACTGCATTCCAGCCTGGGCAGCAGAGCAAGACCCTGTCTCAAAAAAAAAAAAAATCTGAAAAGCAAAAAAGTAAAATCATCTTCATCTGCAGCAGTATGATCATCCATATCAAACATCCTAAGAAATTTCAAAAAAGCTGCTAGAACTATTCAGTGAATTAAGCAAGGTCACAGGATGAAAGGTGAACATACGAAATCAATCTGATTCTATATGTTAGAAATAAACATTGGAAACAAATTTCACAAAAACTATTTACAACTGTATCAAAAACATGAAATACTTAAGGATAAATTTAACAAGATGTATGTAAGAACTTACACTAAAACATACAAGTTGCTGAGTGCAATTAGTGGAGAGAGGTATCATGGTCATAGATTGAAAGACTCAAGATTGTCAGTTACCCCTACATGATCCATAGAGTCAATACAATCCCAATCAAAATTCCAGCAGGTCACTTTTAGATATGGTCGAGTTGATTCTATAATGTATGTGTAAAGGCAACTGACCAAAAATAGTAAAAAAAAAAAATTTTGAAAAAGAAAGAAGACTTATAACACCTAATTTACTGTAAATCTACAAGTTCTCAAAATGGTGGTGTATTTGCATTTGGTATTTGCATAAAGATACATGTATAGATCACTGAAATCAAACTGTGATTCCAAAATAGACTCACATGCCAAAATAGGCTCACGGTGCCCAAAAAATTAGGTATCCTATGCAAAAACCCTTGCCATGGAACCACTGCCCTTACTTCCCACCAAATAAGAAATAATACTAAATGGATCATAAACAGAAAGGTAAATACACCTAAACACAAAGATAAAATTATAAAATGTTTAGAAGACACCACAGAAGAAAACCTTTGCAATCTTAGGTTAGGCAAAAAAAATTTAAATACAAAAAACACAAACCAGGAAAAAATGATAAATCAGACTTTCTTGAAATTAAAAGCTTTTGCTATTTGAAAGATAGTTTTAATACAATGAAAAGGCAAATGACAAACTGGGTTAAAATATTCACAAAATACAGTTGAAAAATGTTTCCAAAATATGCATGGAAATTTTATACCTTACTAATAAGACCAACTTCAATTTTTCAAAAATAGACCCAAAAAACTGAACCAATGTCTCAAAGAAAAATTACAAATAACCGATAAACACATAAAAACTTACTCAATATTGTTAGTTGTCAAAGAAATATAAGTTAAGACCTTAATGCTATACAGCCAAGAGAACGGGTAAACTGTAGAAGACTGACATTACCACCACTGGCAAAGATACTGGAAAGCTGGAACTCTCACATATTGCCAGTGTGGATGCAAAATGGCACAGAAAACATTTTGAGCATTTCTTGTAAAAGTAAACACCTATATACCATGTGACACAGAAAATCCGCTTTTACATAGAAATGAAAACAAAAGACCATATAAAGACCTGTGTGCAAAAGCCTTATGCTAAGAGAAAAAAAAGCCAAACACTAAAGACTTAAGCCATATGATCCCATTTATATGACATTCTGGAAAAGGCAAAAGATATGTAACAGAAAACAGATCAGTAGTTGCCAGAGAATGACGTTTGACTACAAGCAGCCCGAGGAAACTGTGAGATGGTGGAAATGCTGTTCCTGTTAGTGTGAGAACGATGATGCACCCTGCGTACATTCATCAACACTCATTTGAACCATACAATTACAAAGGTGAGTTTCATTATATGTAAATTATACCTCAAAAACCTAGCAAAATTTTTTAATGAAAACCAAATCATAGAAGACATAGTATGAGTCCATTTATATAAAGATCAAAACTTCATGTAAAATTTTCAGCATTCCTTTGGGATATACAAGTATACAATTAATCCTACAACATAAGTCAAAAAAAATGCAAAATTTTAAATCTTGGTTACTCATGGGGGAAGAGGAGATGAGTATGATGGATAGAGGTTCACAGGGTCTTTAAAGTCCTCTCCTAACCCTCTGCTTCTTATGGTAAGTGCTCTCTACACTGATACCCATATTGTTATTCTTTCTTACACAGTATATGCTTCTGTATGTAAGAAATATATTCATAATACAATGGATGTTAAAGTAATAAGGAAAATAAGTTGAGTTATAAATTTGTGTATTAGAACCACTTTTCCTGTGCTAAAGCAACATTTTATCAGTTTCCTTATATAAAATAGTAAGTATTTATTGGTTTAGTATTTTTCCTATATGGAGACAATGCCTGTAGTACTTTGTTTCTCTAATAAATGTTTCCTATCTGCAGACAGAATATTCTACTGAAATGGGACAGCAGTCCCATGAGATGGCATGTTCTATGCCTAAAATACCTTTTAAGGAACCATCTGGAGACTGTCATTCACATTAAAGAGCAATGTCTTTACTTGACTGGCATGGGGACAGAGAGGACACTTGGAAGGGCTGCCGTTTATCCAAAAATAATTCCATCTCCTTGTTTTCTCTCAGCCATGCCAGAGCTTTGCTTAACTAGCAAGGTTCAGAGTGTGAAGAATGGTCCTGTGTTGACCTTTATTCCAACTCTCAGGCCGTAACATGTTGGCCATCTTAGCCCAGGCAAGTCAAAGCGACTACAAGAGCCCATGGAGAGGGTGCACAGAGGCCTGGAGAGTGCTAAGCAAATGTTCTAGTTTCAACAGCTCACAGGGGGGAGGGTTTGGCATTTAGCCTTCCTCCCCCACTTCTGAATCCCCTGACCAAAAGTCTAGACCTGTGCCATCTACTTTATTCCTGTGAATTTGTCCATCTTTCCACATTTATTCTTAAGCTGCTTATTTTACTGAGCTGCCATAAAGCACCCTACCTCCTGGAAGAGACCAAAGACCAGGGCAGGTCACAGGCAGGGATGAAAGTCCTGAAAACAGTGTGATGACTGCAGGGCAGCCATGCAAGGGAGTGGGAGGCCAGGCAAATGCAAGTCCTCTCACAAATACAGTCATGCTACATGAAATGATATTTCAGTCAACAAAAGATTGCATATACAACAGGGTTCCTCTAAGATTATAATACCATAGTTTTACTGTACCTTTTCTATGTCTAGATACGTTTAGATACACAAATATCATTGTGTCCCAGTTGCCTACAGTATTCAGTTCAGTTACATGCTGTACAGGTTTATATCTAGGAGCAATAGGCTATACCACATAACCTAGGTGTGTAGTAGGCTATCCTATATAGGTTATGTAAGTACACTCTATGATGTTCACACAACGACAAAGTTGCCCAACATATATTTCTCAGAATGTATTCCCGTCGTTACACCATGCAAGACTATACTTCTCTGTCAAAAGTTCGCCTAATCCAGCTCACTGCCTCCTTCCAAAGCATTAGGCTGCATTTTTCTAATTACTATTAGAAAGTTTGTTCAATGATCAAATTCACGTCTAATGAAAGAAATGAAAATTAAAACTGCATTGAAATGCCATTTCTTACACCTAACAGATTGGCAAAATGTCACACTTTGAAAAAAAGAAACAAGAACAAGCAGATAATAAAATAGCTGTATGTATGAAAATTTAAATGACCTGGAATATCCATAGCAGTCCTATCAAAGAAGAATAACGGAGGAGCACACATAGTAAAGTGTAGTACTGGCATAAATATTGACAAATGGAAAAAGATTTGGCCAAAAGATCTAAACAATTCACTAAAGAAGATATATGGGAATGGTGAATAAGTACAGCAAAGACATCCAACATCATCAGTAATCAGGGCAATGCAATTGAAAGCCATAATGAAATTCTGCCAGACATTCCCAGAATGGCTAAAAGTATAGACTGGCCGTATCAAGTGCTGGCAAGGATGTGAAACAGCTGGAACTCTCATACGCTGCTGGTTGGAGTGCAAAATGGTCCAACTACTTTAGAAGACACATATACCTTACAATCCAGCAATTCCTCTCCTATTTACCCAAGAGAAATGAAAACATATGTCGTATGTCAACAAAAAATTGAACATTCATGTTATTCATAATATCCAAAAACTAGTAAGAAATTGGGTAGCCATAAACACAAACATGAATAAACTGGTCTATGGTATAATGTATCCCAATGGGATCTTATTCAACAATAAAAAGGAATGAATTACTGATCAGAATGAATCTCAAAAGCATTATACTACATGAAATAAATCTTATATTAAAAAGTACATATTACAAGATTCAGTTTTCATGAGGTTAGGCAAAACTCCTCTGTTGTGAAAAAAAATATCAGAACAGTTCCTTCTGGGGTAGGAACAAGGAGTGACTAAGAGACATATGGGACCACTGTATGGAAATCATAATGTTTTATGTATTGACAGGGGTCTGGGTTTCACAGAGGTATCTCCTTGTGAAAATCAGTGAATGTACATTTAAAATTTGTGCACTTCATTGTACAAACTTTACATCAAAGGAAAAGAATACACAAATATTGAACTCTAATGATAAACATAATGCACTATATTAGGACGTAATTTATTATCTAATTCATTCTGAAATATAGCAAAAACTATGACCTGATGGGAGGGTAGAGCAATGGAAAAATGGTTAGGTTTGTGATAAAGCATAGGACAACTCTGTGTATACAACTCTAGATAAATATATAAATATATATATATATAATTGTGTATATGTAATTGTAGAATATTAGGCATACAGTTGATCTTTGTTAAAATCTTTCAACTGTTCTGTTTGAAATTTGTTGTAATTGTTCTTAACACCGCAAGGTACAGAACTATATCTACAGTATACTACCTTTTATTTAAGAAACAGCAAAGAATATATATAATCATTTGGTTACACCTGTCTTGAGAAATACTGGAAAGATAAGCAGGGTAAATGGGGACTTGTCAGTATGTACCTTTTGATATTGTTTTGCAATTTGAATCATGTAAATATGTAACCCATTCAAAACTAATTTTAAAAAGATGACCATTTGCCCAAGGAAGGAATTAAAGGCTTAGGGAATCTAGTTGACCACCTCTTCATTTCTCCTGCCCTCTGTGCTTGAAAGCCATTCATTTTTAGGTTTTTGGAAGAAAAGAAAAAAGGCAGATGGTTGAGCTCCTGGGAAGTTTGCCTTGAAACTGTAGAATTTGATGATAAAATTACAATGCTCCCTCTCTGTCTCTAGTCTAATTAGTTCAAAATGGGTTTTCTAGTACAATTTCTCTTAGCCACACCTTTATCTATCCTCCTGTCCCCCACTCACACATACCTATATACTCACCCGTACAGGGCTGTGCTGAGTGATCTCAGGGAGCCACCTCCAGAGTGTCCCTGTGGCCTCCTTTCCTCAGGACAACATTTTTCAATCAGGTACACAGGATGGCAGTGGTAGTGCAGATATCTTCATGTAAATAGCCCCTCTAACCCACCTCATCTAGTTTCTCATACAAGGATCCTCCCAAAGGGAGCTGCTGTGTAATATTTGCTCTGAAATGAGGCTGAGCTGCAGTGACAACGTAACACTGGAAAGGGAAGTCACCAGCATGTACAGTAGTTTTCCTAAGCTCAGCAACCTAAGATGGCTATGCGATGTTCACCTGTATCATGCAACACATTTTCATATCACTTCAAAAGTGAGCACCCAGCCTAGCTGCCAGCCCAGATTTGCCAGAGAATGCTTGAACACCAGTGAGGCATGAACCCCAAGGGCAACCACAGTCAACACAGTCAGCCTCACAGTCAGGGCTCATTGGTCTACCAGATGCCCATAGCATATTATGGAACAAGAGGTTAGGAGTTTAGGAGACTAGAAGATGAGAGAGAAAGCATTTTTCTCAAGTGGATGGAATGCTTGTTGAGACCACTTACTCTGGGGAAAGGCCAAGGAAGGGCAAAGACACTGACCCCAGAGCTAAAAATTAGAGCTATGAACAGCAGCCAAGAACACTCAACTGATTATGCTGCTTCTAAAGCAGAAACATCAAAGGACAGATCAAATTAGAGCAGTGAATTTAAAATTGTAGATGGGTTGTCTGTCTTTATCAGCTCACATCACTAATGAAATCTGAATCTCCATGGAAAGGAGCCAAGAAAATACAGAAATAGAAAGAATGTTAAGAGGAGGCTGGGCTTAGAAACGAGCATCCTGAGAGGGGTGAGATGTTTGAAATTAATCAGTGAGCCTTGCCGGAACCAGCCCCAGTCTTCTGCTTCCTCTTTTCCGGAGCTGAGCCTGGGCTCTGGGAGAGCCAGTGCCCATGTGGGGAAGACTGGGGAAGAGAAATCACTGGAAGGCAGGAAAGGAATTAAAGAATGCGAACATAAATAACGAGGGCTATTCTGGAGATCGTTCTACACACATAATGGGTTCGCCCCACATGCTGTGGGACAAAGCTGCTCTCTGCAGCACCTAGACTGCAAGTGGGGGTGGGGGTCCTCCTGTACCCTGCAGGGGCCCCACATTTGGGTCTTGTCTGGCTGCCAGCCTGTGGGTTGCTGTAGAACAAGGATCCCCAACCCCTGGGCCACAGACTAGTACTGATCCGTGGCCTTTAGGAACTGGGCCAAACAGCAGGAGGTGAGTGGCAGGTGAATGAGAGAAGCTTCATCTGTGTTTATAGCCGCTCCCCCACTGCTCGCATTCCCACCTGAGCTCCACCTCCTGCCGGATCAAGTGGTGGCACTAGATTTCACAGACAGGCAAACCCTATTGTGAACTGTGCATTCGAGGAGAATCCAATGCCTGATAATCTCCTATCACCCCCAGAAGGGAACGTTTAGTTGCAGGAAAACAAGCTCAGGGCTCCCACTGATTCTATATTATGGTACGTGTATAATTATTATATATTACAATGTAATAATAACAAAGTATACAATAAATGTAATGCACTTGAATTATCATTCCCAAACCACCCCTCTACATTCCCCCTTGTCCATGGAAAAACTGTCTCTCATGAAACCAGTCCCTGGTGTCAAAATTAACCATTCTGTCCCAGCCTCCCTGTTCAGCCATGTTGGGGAATCCTTGGCTCTCAAGAAAGCACAGCCATGGTAGCTTAAGGCCTTACACTTTGGCCTACAGTAGATGTTATCATTTCTGCCAATCTATGTAGAAGAAATTATATATCCATATTGTGTTTGCATTTTCATATCTTTACTTTTAGTCATATTCATTTCTTCTTCTGAGATTTGCCATTTTTCTATTGGGTTGTCCCTTTTTAAAAATCAATTTTAAGAACTGTTTAATCTGTTAATGTTTAAGGGCATAGAAGTCAGGAAAGTTAATCAATTCTGTTCAGTTCAATATCCTCACAACAAAGAACAGTGACTGACATACAGTATACACATTTAATATGTGTTGATGAATATACTATATTAAACCTTTTTCTTATATGTTAAGAATGTTTTCTTTAGCCTATCAATTAATTTCTTTACATAGTCTCTAGGTATAAAATGATTTTGTTGTAGATGTTGATGTTTTTATAAGAAAATAAGTATCTATTTTATTAAAAAAAAAAAAAGAAAAACAGAAAACACAGCCAAGTCTCAGAGCACCCAGTGGTAGCTGTGGGCAAAATAGAACTGTGCCAGGAGAGGCCAGTGGCAGCCCTTCCCACTCTTTCGTTCTTGGAACCCCTTACCAGGGCTTTTGAAGCCTGACACTCTGATTCTTTGTCTATCTTGGCAATGTCTTCTATCAGGGAAGTTCAGCTATCAATTATTTTCACCTCAACATAAATTAGACAGCAGGAAATGGTAAAAGCAGACGAGGGGGGAGAAGCAAGGGGTCAAAAAATTAAAAAATTAAAAAATTAAAAGCACATGAGCTTCAGCATCAAATCGACCCGAGTTCAAATCCTGGCTCTTCCATATACCGTGAAGCATTGAAAAAATAACACAGTCCGTCTGAGCCTTGGATCCTCCATCAGCAAAATAAAGAAAATGCTCATCCTATTGATATGCACTTTAATTAGGGGCAATGTGTGTAAAGGTGCCCGATGGAACACCAAGCACCCACAAGTGCTCCATAAATGTTTCCTCTCCCCTTTCTCAACTTTGCCCAGAGATTTCCTCTTCAAAATGCTTGTAAATGTCATGCATTTATTGATGTTCAAAGAACCATAGCTATCAGTAATAGATGAGTTATCTTTGAGACAGCGTAGGATGGGGCGTGGCTTCAGGTCACTCCCGCTAGAACTTTCCTTCACACATCCTCACTCATCACAAAACCCATACCACTGCCTCACTGATGTCATTTGTTTAAATTATACTTAAGTTCTGGGGTACATGTGCAGAATGTGCAGGTTTGTTACATAGGTATACACATGCCATGGTGGTTTGCTGCACCCATCCCCCCTATCATTGACATTATGTACTTCTCCTAATGTTAGCCCTCCCCAATCCCCCCCACCCCCTGCTATCCCTTCCCTACCCCACCATCCCTCGCCTACCTCCCCCCACGACAGGCCCCGGTGTGTGATATTCTCCCCCTGTGTTCATGTGTTCTCATTGTTCAACACTCACTTATGAGTGAGAACATGTGGTGTTTGGTTTTCCGTTCTTGTGTCAGTTTGCTGAGAATGATGATTTCCAGCTTTATCCGTGTCCCTGCAAAGGACATGAACTCATCCTTTTTATGGCTGCATGGTATTCCATGGTATATATGTGCCACATTTTCTTCATCCAATCTATCATCGATGTCATGTTTAACCATGCCACTTACCTAAAATAATTCCAAAAACTGACCTTAGAAAATCCAAATATCAAACCAAAGTTGTGGAGTGTTTCACCTACGGAAAGAATGCTAAACAGTTGATTTACAGCCTTGGTGTTGCCGGCCAGACCATCAGGTGGCCCATTACTGAAGATAACCATTGCAACCCGATATGCGGACCTGCACACCCTATCCCCAACCCCAGTCCATATACCTTTCCCCCATGACAATTCCTGCTCTTCACCTAATCAAAAGATCCCTACTGGCTTTTTTTTTTTTTTTTTTTTTTTTTTGGAGAATCTGCCAGAGGATCCTTGCACCTTCACTGTCTTCCTTGTGCTCAAACATAAGCCCTGAAATAAAAGCCTTGTCTGCGACACCTGCTTGGCCTCATGTTAATTTTCATGGGGAGTCAAAAAGTCTGTAACCTATAACATCATCAGCCCTTCCAAAGGCCATCACACCACATAAATTCAGGACTGGAAAACTGGCACACGTAAGCTCTATCCTTGGTGACTTTCAGACAAAATCCTACCCACAGTTACATTGTATTCCAAGTCAATTTTTCACATTTTTGAATTTGAATAAGTTTAGGTGGGCTCCCTAATCTCTAAATCCCTAGTACTCATTTTTCTGAGCTCCTTTACCTGATGCTAGAATTAACTGAGGGGATTGACACAGATGCCTTTGACATTCCCTGCCTCTTATTTCCTCCTCTCGGGTTCTGCTGTGATCGCTACAGCCTGAGTGTCTGTGAGACTTCTGGGCCTTGGCCCTTGTGCAAGACTGAGAATTGTCCTTCACTATCTGTTATAACCTGAATTATGCCCCTTCGAAATTCATATGTTGAAGACCTAACCTCTAACACCACACAATGTGACCATTTTTGAAGACAGTGTTTTAAAAGAGGCAATTTGGTTAAGATGAGGTAACGAGGGTAAACCCTAATGCAATATGACTAATGTCCTTCTCAGAAGAGAAAATTTGGACACAGATACGCATAGAAAAAGACAGAATGGTCTATGTAGACCATTCTATGTAGACAGAATGGTCATATATATTTTCTATTAGTTGAGTTTTTACATCTTTAGAAATGTAAAATTCAGTATAGTTTGAAAGCGGCACAATTAAAAATTAATTTTCTAACAAAAAAAAAGAATGCCATGTGAACACGAAGACAGAGAGGCCTCAGAAGAAACCAACCTGCTCACCCCTGGACGTTGGACTTCCCAGCCTCCAGAACTGTAAGAAAATAAATTTCTTTCATTTAAGCCACCCAATCTGTAGTATTTTGTTATCACAGCCCCAGCACACTAATACCATATCCATTCTCTCCTTCTTTGCTTTAGAAAGAGAGTTATTTTAGTCATAGCTAAACATATCAAAGACTACATTTCCCAGCCTCCCTTGCAGTGGGGTTGGGCCATTAAACTAGGTTGGAGCAAGCAGGATGTGAGATGTGACTGGAAGCCACAGGGCAGCTGCCAGGCCTTGCCTTTCAAATGGAAGCTGCTTGCACTCTGTGTCTCTTTGCCTCCCCTCCTCCTGACTGGGAGATGGCTACAAGCAGAGAAGCTTCCTTGGACAGGGATGGAAACCACATGTTGAAAATGGCAGAGAGCTCTGCTCCAACCCTAGATCACACTCCTGTGTTCTCAAGGAGGTCAATAAGAGAAACATATGAAACCCACTGTAGTTTGGGGCCTCTTTTTTATGGCAGCGTATTAGTCTACCATTGGGCTAATATGGACTTTCTACCTCCAATGCCCAGATCCTCAAGTTCCAGGTTCCCTAGAAATGCCTGGCTGTGGGAAGAACCAAGAATCCCAGTGCTGAGCTCTAGGTGGAGACTCTCAGGGACTGGATGGATAGAGGCTCGGTGGAAATTTATCTTCTAACAACTTAGCAGCTGTTTGATATGCTAACACACATAAATTGAAAGAAAAAATATATTGGTTTTGTTCTTAAATAGTCACAATTACTTACTAATGGGATGTATGCATGATGGGCACGGCACAGTTTTTCAAACTTTGGAATCAAATTGGACTAACCACCCCAATTTCCTGTTCCATATTGATTTTTATTCTATACTTGCTTTTATTGCAGCAACCACTGAAAACTCAGTTTTACAAAGCTATAATCTCATCAAATAGAATAGAATATGATTTAGTGTTGAAACTAAGCCACATTGAGCTAGTCATTCACACGATACCCAACAGATGTTTTCTTTAGAAATTTGAAATGTTCCACGGAGGTGCCTGTGAGTTTCTGCAGTACCCTGGGTGTTTGGTCGGGAGCTCAGTGCACAGTTTGGGAACCATTGGCCTAGTCACAAGTATTTAGTTACCTAAAGTTTACCAGGGCTCAGATCTGTCACCGACTTCCACATTGGTAAAAACCAGTGAAATTGTGGTGCCTCCTCCTTATGGTTCTTGTGAAAATTAAGTGAGATAATCCATTTTTAAATGTCTAGCACAGGACGTGGCCAAGAGAAAGCCTTGGCATTAGTTCTTCTGTTGCTGTATAACAATCACCTTAAACCCAGAGGCAGGAAACACACATATTTGTTGTTTCCAAATTCCAAATATCGTTTCCAGCAGGAGGCATAGCTTAGCTGGGCCCTCTACTCTAGGGGCCAACTGGGCGGCAGTGCCGTTGTGAGCAGTGCTGCGGCGTCACAAGAGGCTCAAAACAGAGCCTCTGGTCGTGGGCAGAATTCATCTTCTTGCAAGTGTAGCACCGAGGTCCGTTTCACTGCTGGCTGTTGGCCAGGGACCATCCAGTTTCCTGTCATGTGAACCCCTCCCCACCAGTTCGCATGGCAGACAGCAGCCTGCTCCTTCAGGGCCAGCAGGAGGGTTTCTCTCTAGTCTGGGAGGACAGTGTCATAGAGTGAGATACAATCACAGGAGTGGCATTTGCCAGATGAAGTAATCTAATTAAGGGAGGGACATCCATCAATTTTGCCATGTTCTATTGAATAAAAGCCAGTCACAGGTTCCACCCACACCATTACATACAGGGTTATCAGAAAGGGGCAGGACTCACGGTGGTCATCTTAGGTTATGTCTGCTGCAGCCTGGAAAAGTGGCACGTCCCCACCAAGAGTTCTCTTCTCTATGCTAAACATGCCCAGGTGTGTCAACTGTGGTCTGTGTGGCAATGTGAAAATTCCTGGCTCTACCTCTGTGCTGGCCTCAGAAGACATTTGCTCTTGGAAGAAATGGGGGAGCAATGCAGGCTGTGTTGTTTAGGGAAGATAGGTCCTGTGAGGAATGGTAGACGACACATGAGAGGCACTTTCCGTTTCGTGTTCTCACTTATTCCACACATTTTCATTGAACCATTTCTACCATCCAGGCCCTCATCTGGCCCTGAATGGGGACAAAAGTAAGAAAAAGCCTCATGGTCCCTGCATGTAGCTCCCTAACCACTCACACTGGGCACAGATTTCAGCATCTGAATCATTTCAGTGCAACACGGCCCATTTCTCTGCCTTGTACCTCCTTTGGGTCAGAGAACTGCAGCTCCTTGGGAAGAGCTGTGGTCATCCATTTAATGCAGATGTGACCAAGAGCAACTGGCCCTGGGGGAGAGGGAGAGGGAAGTGGCAGAAGTGGGTGACACAGAGGAGAGGGGTGTGTGTGGCCAGACATCAGAGTACATGCGCTTCAGGTCTCACTCCCTTTGTGTGTTCCCAGAGTTCTCTAAAGCTTAGTTTCTTCATCTGCCCATTCTGGGGTGATCTGAACAAAACTTCCACCACTAAAAACCCATTTATATTACTCCCAACACACACACATTCTGATAGTGTGTCTATCCAAATCATGTATGAAAAAACAGTCAATTGATTTTCCCATGAAATCAGCAGTATTCAACTAGAGTTACCTTTCAGTCAGACACTGAGAAGTGAATGTTTTTGCCTAACACAGCCAGCCGGGCGGTATCCAACTGAAGGGAAGACATGGAGAATTGAAGAAAGCTGATGGCACCCAGTGCTATTGGTGTGGCCTTCCGGGCATACCCAGTATTTCTTCAAAGTGGCATGTGAGCCACTGGGTATTCCTAGAGACGATTCGGGTGGTACAGCATTGCTATAGGTGTGCATTTATTTTAATAAATGGTAATAAAAAATTGCAACTAGCCCATCAGACCAAAGGGATAATTTTCATTTAAAATAAACAAAATGAATTTTGTTTCAGGAGTAAATAAACATCAGTCCAGGTGATACGTGACTACAGGGGCACTGTCAGGGCCAAGTGCAAATGACCGGCATCTGGGACCCTGGCTGTTACCCCCAAGGACGCTTCACCCCCACATGCTTTGACGCTGTAGCATTCCACTTTCTTTGTCAGGACAGCCACACACAACCCACCCCAGTGCCTCTTGGCTTCTACAGTAAACAAAGCTCTTAGACGGCTTGGAGAATGATGCTCAGAACAGCCTCGCTGGTTCTCCAGCTACTCGACTTCTATGTGCTGGGTTGATCAGCTTCACATGAGCCTGAGCTTCTCATCCTTACGAGTTGCCATCAAGTATCAGACCACAGACTAAAACATGACAGCGGTCAGGAACGTTTGGTCTTGAGATTTAAAAACTAATGATACTGTTTTCATTAACAATCAAACACAAGGCTGTTTCATTCAAAACCCACTGATTGTTGCCTTGATGTGACCCCAGAGCCTCCTCTGGGTGACGCATTACCATGCCTGCTTTAAAAACCTTTTCTTAGGATTTTTCCTGGCAAGAATTTGACAGTGAAAAAGTACAAAATAAGCCTAGAGTCTTGACGCTGAAGATAACAGAAACAATGAGGTCTGTCTGGGGCACATCCACGGGCCCATCGCCAGCTCGGCGCTAGCTCAGCTCTGAGCAGAGAACCGTGATGTACTCTCTTGATTGATTTGCACTCACGCTATCCCTCCGAAGCATATTTTTAAAGGGAGGAAATTGGTATTTTTATATCTCTTAAGGATGGGATATTTTCTATGTATAATAGTTTGGAAATACTTTTTAACAACTCAGATGAGTTAAAAAAACCAATCTTTCTTTTGGCCTTAGAGTTCCCCAAGACACTGGAAATGAATCAGGGCCTCACAGCAAGTCCAGGACAGCAACACCACAATTTTACATGTCCAGAGGGATTGTACTACCCCATTATCATACCACCTCTCCGGGAGGCAGGTTGGGTGGGCAGAGGGGATGCTCAAGGCTGGTCATCCGGAACTCAGCCTCAGCCTGGGGAATAAGAGGAGGGCGATTTGCATTGTACGAAGGCAAAGGCATTGATAATGGCTTGTTGGTAATTGACATCTGCTTATTTTTCCGAAGCAAAATCTGGTGATGTTTGAGAAAAATAAAACTGGTAGCAGGAAAACCATCTGGCTTAGTTCTCTGAAAGATGTGAAACACTTTTTACCCTTCCAGTGGTTAATGTCATGCTGGAAACTTCCTCCACCATCTCTTCTCCTCTAACTGCCACGCTTCTAGGATTTGCTTTCAGCTTCCTAAATTCTAAGCTCCTTGAAGCAGCTCTGGGTTTCAGTATCTGTTGGTCTAATGTGGTCAGCCCTTGGGCCCACAGCTCCTTCTTTGCCACATCTGTCTGGAAGCCCAGGAGAGGAGAACAGCACAGCTCACAGTGGGAATGAATATTCTGTAAGTCTTGGCACACAGAGAACCAAGGAGTTGGAAAGGAAAGTGGCTGATGCACTTTTTCTTGGGGAGCCTTTCATTTATATCATTGTTGTAAGTTTTTGGAACATATTTACCTTCTGAATGTACTTCACAGCTTTTTTATGCTAGTCATAATAATAACAGCCACTGGAATATTTTACAGCAGTGCAGCTTGAGTTACATTTCAAGGACCTACCATATCCATTGTTTTATTCATCTAAAGCAACTTCAGCATGGACACTCTCAAGGACCTGCCTTATTTGGGAATTTACACAGAGGTAGTATGGACTAATGGAGTCTGCAAGAATTAGCCTAACTTCATGGCCACAAGTGAACCCATGTCTTCAGATTGGTTGCCCACAGATGATGAAGGGACGTTGGGAAGGTGACAGGGAGGGGGGGCCGTAAAGGTTTACAGGACAATACTGACAATGGAAAGGGACACTCCTCATAGTCAAGCTGGACAACGCGACTACCCCGGAAGTATGGTCACCAGTTCAGAGTCGCAGGAACCCTGCTGGACTTTGCTTTTCTGTCTCAAAGTCTTTTTTCTGTAACAGATTTATTTTGTGAGGTGATGTTGGAATTATACACATTGAGATTTATTTAGGTGCATGCAATACACTTGGGATAAGAGGTGTAGCCTTCCAGAAAATTCATCTGAAAAGGCATCTGGGGAAAATAAATGTATTGCTTCTTGGAATTGAAGTATATGAAAAGGTATTGGCAATGTAATTCAGAGCCAGAAATGTAATGCTGTTGAAATGCAGGAATATTTCACTATGAACTGCTTCTCTCAATATCCAGTCAGCCCAAGGGCAGCCATCTTGGTCTACTTTGTTAATGATTATAAGGCAAGGGGCTGCTCAGAGGACTTGGGAAAGCTTGCTAGTTGGGGGTAGGGGCAGAGGGGAGCAAAACAGATGGGGATGGTGGCTAGCACAGGAGAAAGATAGCTTGCTATTGGGGCGGGGGCGCTGTGAGCAAGTGACACAGTGTCCCAAGCATTAGTGCCTTATCTGCATGTGGCAGGGGCCACAGTTGGTCACAGTGCATCTCCTGTAGAATTTGGGCATCAGCTCTATCTCAAACTGGGCCTCTAAAAGACGCAGGCACAGCTGGGGATAATTAGAGGACCAGTGGGGCAACCCTGGTGGGGCTATAGTCCAATGATTAAGGAGTCATGAGTTGGTACTGGAGGATGGAGCAATTTCAGGTTCCAAGAGTCTGTCATTCAAATGGTCTCCAATTAGTAGAGCCCCTCAGAGGGGACAACTTAGAAGCCCACTTCTTTATATAAATACCAACTCATGGCAGTGTGGAAGATGGATCTGAAGGGTAAGGGACCAGAGGAAGGGGAGACCAATGAGACCTCTTCCTATCTCCTTTGCTGGGCTCCAGGTTGACTCTGAGCATGTCTGTAATCTCTGTTTTTTTTCATTAAACCAAAAACTAAAACCACTTAATATGAGCTAAGAACTATTCTGGGTGCTGTGTATAGAAAAAAATGAGACAAAAACCACATCATCAAGAAAGTTTCAATGTTGAGAGTGCCAAAGATGAATCAACCATGATCACCAAGTATGAGAAACATCAAACAAAGGCACAGAACTTTAGGACTTGGCTGAACTCAATAGAGCAGAAAGTTCCAAAAAGACTTACTGTGTGCTCCTGATCTGAGATTTGAAGCGTGGGTGGGAGGTAGTAAAGGAAGAGAGAACAGCAGCCCCAGTAAAAAGAATACCACATCCAATGGCAGAGAAGCCTGGCACACAGGGCAGCTGGAAGGGCTCCATAGACCTGGTGAGGGTCTTTGTGAAGGGGAGGCAACGAGACTAGAAGGAAGATGCTGGAGAGATCATATGCAAAGGGCTTTGCATGCTAATATGAAATGTATGGATAGATTAGCATTAGTCCATCTGTATTAGCATCAGTCTGAGTTCTCCAGAGAAATGGAACCAGTGGGGGGTAGGAGAAGCAGCGGGGGACAGAAAGGAGAGAGGTGGGGGGAGAGTGAGAGATTATCTATCTATCTAGAGGGATTTACTAGAAGGTACTGGTTCATATGATTATGGAGGCTGAGAGGTCTAAGATGTACAGTTGGCAAGCTGGAGACCCAGGAGAGCCATTGGTATAGTTTCAGTCTATGTCCAAAGGCCTGAGAACCAAGAGAGCTAACGGTGTAAGTTCTAGGTGGAGTCCAAGTCTAAAGGCAGTAAAAGATGGATATTGCAGCTCAAAGACGGGAAGAAGAAAGAATTCTCCCTTACTCGGGCCTTTCCTCCATTCAGGCCTTTAGAAGCTTGGATGAGGCCCACCCACACTGGGGAAGACAATCTGGTTTACTCAGTCTACCAATTCAAACATTAATCTCTTCCAGAAATGCCTTCACAGACTCATCCAGAAATCATGTGTAACTAAATACCTGGGGCAACCTGTAACCCCCCCCAAAGCTGACACATACAATTAATCATCACACCACCAAACTTTGAAGAATTTGAAGCTGTGATGGATGGGACCAGATTTTTGGGGGGGGAGAAACAGAGCATTTAGCACTCAACTCTTAAAGGTATGACTGTGCAGATAGAGAGGAAGACATGAATTCCGGGCACCTCTCAAGGGTAAATCCTCAGGATTAAGTATGGAAAAAGCAAAATGAGGGCACGGAAGATGCTGCTGATATCTCTTGTCTCAAGACTGGCAGGGCGTCACCGAGAGGGTTATGAGCGCAAGGGAGGAACAGGTGTGGGAAAAAGCAATGAGTTCAACCTGGGGCATCCAAATGGGAATGATCAGGAGGCAGTCGGGTATATGGGTCTGGAGTTGGGAATGGAAATATAAATTTGGGATTTATCTGTTCCTGAGGGTAAGGGTAGCCATGGATTTGAATAAGTTTGGATGAGAGTCCCCAGAGAGTGAGGGTGTGGTGTGAGAAGAGCAGGAGGCGGAGGGTGAAGCACTAAGCCTCACAGATGCTTAAGGTGAGGAGAGAAAGAGAACCCATGAAAGAAAATGAAAAGGGGTAAACTGAAACATGTGTCACAATATCCAGGGGACAAATCAAGGAGCACGTCTGTCAAACGTCACTAAGAAGGATTACCACATAAAATGTTGCTTGTATTAGGTAATATAGAGATCAGTTTTTGTGGTAGACCCAGGTGAAGGAGACTTATAAGACTGCAGTGAACTGAGGAATGAATAGGAGGTAGGAAATGAAGACATTAAGAGGAGACATCTCAAGTTTTCTAGTAAGGAAGGGAGAGAGGAAGAATGGTAGCTGGAGGGAGGAATATTTCTTTTTAATTGGTAGAGACTTGATGATGTTTAGTGTGATGGTGGGAAAGCCAGACAGGAGGGACTGTCAATGGAGCAGGTCCCTGAAGAGATGAGAAATGATGAAACCAAAGGCCCAGAGAAGGGACTAGCCTTGTAGAGGAGGAGGGACCAGAACTCTCCTGAAACTGACGGGTAGGTACAAAGAGTGTATGCCAAGTCCGAAGCTATGAGGGTCTAAGATTCTGTCCTACGTGCAAGTTAACAAGACAGCTTGTCCCATTTCATAAATATTGGCAGAAAACACAGGCTTCTGGTCAGAGACAAAACAACAGATGATTATTCTCAGCAATAGTAGTAGGCAGAATAATACCTGGTACCAGTTCCCAAATCCCAGTTCTTACAGAGCAACATGATCAGGGCTAAGTGTGGCCGGCACACGCGGGGGGCTGCGTTATGGGAAGGAAAAAGGTTTCCGGAAAACCTGACCACCCGCTTTCCAGAAAGAGAGATCTTTGTTACCTGGAAATATAAGCAAATCTGCCTTGACAAGGGAAGGGAGATGTCTCTATTTTTACTAATTTGTAATGTAAGAGACGTTTCTATCTTTCCAAGACTGCTTGCTCACACTAACATTCTTGAGAAGACAGTCTAAATCTAATTTGCTGTTGGTGCTTAGACATCTAATGACTTGAGGGATTCGTGGAGAATCATTCCTCGTATGTGTGCAAACACTGATGAACTTGTGGCTGGCTGGGAAAATAGCTAAGAATGTTATTATCTGATGATTTCCATTTTTTCTTTTCGGTTAAGTACCGAGTAAGATTATCTGAGAAGAAAGGGGGCTGCAGGTGAAGAGGAGGCTTTTTTAAAAGCAATTGAGAATAGAAAAATAACTGAAGAAAATGTGAGGGGTCATTGGCTGAGACCCATGGAAAACTTGTCTAGCACCAAGGGGCAGTCAAGGTCGGTGACCATGTCCCACATGAAAAGTGAAGCCCTGCTGGGGATGGTGGTCTACCTGTAATCCTACCTACTTGGGAGACCAAGGTGGAGGACTGCTTGAGTTTGAGGATGCAATGAGCTAGGGTTGTGCTACTGCACTCTAGCCTGGGCAACAGAGCAAGACCCTGTCTCTCTATATAAACATAAATAAGGTTTCCTAACCAGTGCTCAGTAGTGGGAAGCAGCAGAGACATCAGGCTGAAGGTGAACAGAGAGGTGGGTGGGGGTTGGGAGGACTGGAGGGCAGACAAAAGAGAAACTAGGAAGGTAGAGGGCAAGACAGTTTAGAGCAAAAGCCAGGGAGACTGAAGTGATAGACGGTGAAATCCAGGCAGTGCTTCCTAACCCTCTGCACCTAGTGGCACACTGCTTGCGTCTGGAAGCAACTGACCTAGGGGCAGAGACTGAGGGAATTTTGCATTGCTATAAATCTGTAGCTTTTTCAGGATATCTTGGAAAGAAAGCTTGGAGCTAGGACTAGATGACATTTGCTAAAATTTTGTTAAGGATTTTTGTGTCTCCGATGAAGGATATCAATCTTTTGTTTTCTTTTTCTTGTAATGTTTTGGTCTCAGGCTTTTAAAAAGTCAGGATGTCGTCCTCATTTAATGAGCTGGGAAGTGTTCCATTCTCCTTTATATTCTAGAAGAGCTTGTGTAGAACTCGTATGACTTCTTTACTGTTTGGTAAATTTCATCAGTGAAGCTATGCTGACCTAGAGTTTTTTGGGCAGGTTTTTAATTACAGGTTCAGCTTAATAGATCCAGGGCTATAGATTCAATACAATTTCAATACAAATTCCAACAGGATGTTTCTGGTAGAGATTCACAAGTTGAGAGAAAAATTTATATGCAATTGCAAAGGACCTACAATAGTCAAAATAATTTTGAAAAAGAACAAAGTTGGAGCATTCTTACCATGTGGTTTCAAGACCTGCCCTAAAACCACAGCAATCGAGACCATGTGGTGTGAGTGTGAAGACCGAGATATAAATCAGTGGAACAGAAGAGAGCCCAGAAATAGGTCCACACATATACACTCAATTTATTTTTTAAATGAAGCTGCTGTGGCAGTTTGTTGGAAAAAGAATAGCCTATTCAATAAATGATGCTGGCAACAGCTGGACATCCATTTACAAAAACCAACTAACCCCCCCAGCCAAACTTTTATCGCACAGCATTGACAAAAATCAACGAAATGGATCATAGATCTAACCGTACAAATTAAAACTATAAAAATTCTGTAAGAAATTTTTAGAAGAAATTTAATGAGAGATGCAACACATTTTTTAAGGATCAGATCTTCCCTACTGTGGAGACAGCACCAAACCACGAGGGAGAAACAGACTCGGAGAAATATCTGTGGAATGTATATCTGATAAAGGACTTAAGATACATAAAAGAACATTTATAATTCAATAATAAAATAAAATTGTACACAAAAATGGGCAAATTGCAAATTATTTGAAGAGACACTTTCCCAATAAAGGGATACATTAAAAGCTGCTCAGCATGCTCAGTCTGTAGGGAAGTGAGGTATACGACACACCTACTGCAGTGGATCACAGAAAATAAAAGCTGGGCAATACGAAGTGCCAGCAAGAATGTGCGACATCTGGAACTCGCAAACATTGCTTGTGAGAATGAAAAAATAGTACAGCACATTGGAAGACATTTTCATAACGTTAAACATACACTTACCATAATACGCAGCAATTTCCCTTCTAGGTATTTACTCTAGAGAAATGAAAACACCTGCTGTCACAAGTCTGGCCCTCAGGTCATGTACTTGTATGTGTAATAGCTTAAAACTGGAAACAGCTGAAATATCTATCCAACGATGAATACATTGTGACACATTCATACAATGGAATTCCACTCAGCCCTAAAAAGTATTTAGCTACTCATGCATATAAATCATGGATAAGCATCAGCTGCATCACACAAAGCAAAAGCAGCAAAACACAGAAGGCTACCCGCTTACACGGCACCCAGGAAAAGGCAAAACAACAGGGTTTGAAAGGGGAGGAAAGGATTGACTAAAAAAGGGGGAAGCTTTCAAATAATGGAAATATTCTATTTCTTGATTGTAGTGGTTATATAACTATATACATTTGTCAAATTTCAAACTGTATACCTAAGAAGGGTGAATTTTACTATATGTAAATAATACCTCAATATACCTAAGAACACTGCTGAAAAATTAAGGCATACCAAAATAAACAGAGAGAGATACAATGCTTATGGATTGGAAAATTGAATATGGCTAAGATGCCAATGTTCCCCAAATAGACCTAACAAATGTCAGTTGTATTCAAGTGTGGAAGGAAGCCATGAGAAGCCTGTAAGTGTGGGCATATCTCTGTTTTACGTTTTTCATGGCTGCTGTGTGGAGAACATATCCTTCGGTGGTGGAGCAGCACAGAGCTCATTCAGAAAGCTTGTGCAGGTGGGGCCCGATGGTGGCTCAGGTCAAGAGGGTAACGGTGGACATGGAGGAGGCGGCCAGAACTGGGATAGGTTTTGAAGATGTAGCTGACAGGACTGACTGACTGGTCTCTAATAATTTCAGAGGCTGTAGCTCATCTCTTGCTACATATTCAGAGCTCCTTGAGGTCATGGACTCTCTTCTCCTCCCCAACACTTGCTCACTCGGTAGCAACTGGAGTGTGCCTGGGGTCCTAGGCACACAGACCCAGGCTCCTTTGCTGATGGGCCTTTGACTTTTAAAATAATGGCTGTCATCTCAACCTTCATTAAAAAGTCAAATCTGTTTGTAAGTCTGGTGCTCCCCTTGCCAGAATCATATAGGTGCATCCATAATTTTTTCCCAAAAAATGTGAGAGTTCCAATAGAGGACAGAGGCATTGTTCTGATCCCAGCCACACCCTCTTGTTTCAAGTCTTGCTCTTATCTCCTTGGTGGGTGACAGCTCACACCTCCTGTCCCTTCAGCAGTGACAAGGTGGTGTGGAAATACTGTTCACACCCTGGGAACTTTGTGTGTTCAGGAGCTGGTTCACAGCAATGCCTGGGGTGGGGAAGGACACAGAGGTCCCAGAGGGAGGGGATCGACAGGGAGAGCAGGGGTCAGGGAAGGCTGACAACCACCGAAAGGTTGGCTGCTGGGCACAGCTTTGCTTTCAAAATTGAATTCCCTTAGGTCATGGTGCCCTGAAGTCCACCTGTCAGGTACGATGGAGCACTCCCATTCCTAGCCTCTCTGCTTGCCACTTCTGGCCTGGATCAGACGTGACACAGCAAGTGTCCTTACTCTGAGATCTGAGTTCTCCCAGAAGGCTGGTTGCCTGTGAGAGCAGGTGGTGGGTGCAGGCGAGGCCTGGTCCCAGGGAGCAGCACTAGAAATGCTCAGGCTTGGGAGACTTTAGTCTAATGCAGCCTCAACTCATTGGACGACCTCGGTATGTCCCAGCACCTGTTTCCACGGGACAAGGAATAGGAAGACCAAGGACCAATCTACTGTGGGTTCTCCCCCTGCATGAAAAAGCAGCTGAGGCCTTCTGGAGACCTATGAGATCGCCTTCATGGCACTGGCTGACAGAGTTTGGATATCTCCAAATCTCATATTGAATTGTAATTCTCAACTTGTTTTTACAGGCTTATAGGTGTAAAGAACTCATCCAGATGTGGCTTGGGATTGGGTTAATGCTGGAATGAGTCAAGACTTTGGGGGATTATTGGGAAGGCATGATTGTATTTTGCAATGTGAGAAGGATATGAGATCTGGGAGGTCCAGGGCAGAATGATATAGCTTAGATATTTGTCCCCCACTCAAATCTCATGTTGAGTTGTAATCCTTAGTGCTGGAGGTGCAGCCTGGTGGCAGGTGTTTGAGTCGTGGGGGTGGATCCCTTGTGGTTTGGTGCTGTCTTCACCGTAGAGAAGATTTGGTCTTTAAAAAGTATGTTGCATCTCTCATTTTAAAAAAAAAATGAGGCTAGGTGCAGCAGCTCATGCCTGTAATCCCAGCACTTTGGGAGGCCGAGGCAGGTGGATCACCTGAGGTCAGGAGTTTGAGACCAGCCTGGCCAACATGGTAAAATGCTGTCTCTACTAAAAATACAAAAAATTAGCCGGGTGTGGTGGTGGGCGCCTGAAATTCCAGCTACTCAGGAGGCTGAGGCAGGAGAATCACTTGAACCCAGGAGGCAGAGGTTGCAGTGAGCAAGATTATGCTACTGCACTCCAGCCTGGGCAACAAGAGCAAAACTTTGTCCTAAAAAACAAAAAAGATAATGGCATTCACAGCAACCTGGATGAAATTGGAGACCATTTTTCTAAGTGGAGTAAATCAGGAATGCAAAATCAAACATTGTATGTCCACACTCTTAAGTGGGAGCTAAGCTATGAGGATACACTGGCATTAAGAATGATACATTGGACTTTGGGGACTTGGAGGAAAGAGTGAGGGGTGGCAAGGGCTAAAAGACTACACATTAGGTACAGTGTACACTGCTCAGGTGGTGGGTGCACCAAAATCACAGAAATGACCACTAAAGAGCTTATTCATGTAACCAAACACTACCTGTTGCCCAAAAAACCTATTGAATTTTTTATTATACTTTAGGTTCTGGGGTACATGTGCAGATCATGTAGGATTGTTGCGTAGGTACACACATGGCAAGGTGGTTTGCTACCTCCAACCCCCTGTCACCTATATCTGGCATTTCTCCCCATGTTATCCCTCCCCAGCCTCCCTACCCCCAGCTGTCCCTCCCCTAACGCCTCCAACAGAACCCAGTGTGTGATGCTTCCCTCCCTGTGTCCATGTGTTCTCATTGTCCAACACCCACCTGTGAGAACATGCAGTGTTTGATGTTCTGTTCTTGTGTCAGTTTGCTGAGAATGATGGTTTCCAGATTCATCCATGTCCCTACAAAGGACACAAACTCATCATTTTTTAAGGCTGCATAGTATTCCGTGGTGTATATGTGCCACATTTTCCTGTCCAGTCTATCATTGATGGGCATTTGGGTTGGTTCCAGGTCTTTGCTATTGTAAACAGTGCCACAATGAACATACGTGGGCATGTGTCTTTTATAATAGAACAATTTATAATCCTTTGCGTATATAGAACTAAGATTGATTTACAAGAAAAAAACCCATTCAAAAGTGGGCAAAGGATATGAATAGACACTTTTCAAAAGAAGACATATATGAGGCAAACAAACATATGAAAAAATGCTCATCATCACTGGTCATTAGAGAAATGCAAATCAAAACTACCTTGAGATACCATCTCATGCCAGTTATGGTGATTATTAAAAAATCTGGAGACAACAGATGCTGGAGAGGATGTGGAGAAATAGGAACACTTTTACACTGTTGGTGGGAGTGTAAATTAGTTCAACCACTGTGGAATACAGTGTGGTGATTCTTCAAGGATCTAGAAATAGAAATTCCCTTTGACCCAGCAATCCCATTATTGGGTGTATATCCAAAGGATTATAAATTGAAATAATTTTTTTAAAAAAAGCATGTGGCACCTCTCTCCCCCAACTCCCTTGTTCTTGCTTTCACCATGATTACCATGATCATGTTTACTCCTGCTTTGTCTGCCCCCATGAGCAAAAGCTCCCGAGTTTTTCCCAGAAGCTGAGTGAGGTCAGTGCCATGCTTGTACTGCCTGCATAACTGTGAACCAATCAAACCTTTTTTCTTTATAAATTACACAGTCTCAGGTATTTCTTTATATCAGTGTGAAAACAGCCTAACATACTGGCCATGGCCTGGAATGATCTTATTCCTTTGTATGCTTGTTTATAGTCCCCACAGCTGGAATGCAAAATCCACCTCATCTGCCTCGATAACCGTTGTTCTCCAAAATAGTGTGGTAGACAGAATTCTAATGTGGTCCTCCCAGATATCCAGCACCTGATGCACACACACCACCTCCCAGTTACTCAAGCAAACACTCATCTAGGTGCTGCTGTGAATGAATTTTGTAGATGTAATTAAGTTTCCAAACTAATTGACCCTAAAACAGGGGACTGACCTAATAGCAGGAGCCCTCTAGGACAGAGAGCTTTCTCCAGCTGGTTGCAGATGAGGAAGAAAACTGTCAAAGCTTAAAAATGAAGGCAGCCACAGGGTAAGACATGGGAGCAGCCCCTAGACTGGGAGTGACTGCTGGCTGCTGGCCAGCAAGGAAATGGGGACCTCAGTCCTACAACTACAAGGATCTGAATTGTGCCAATAAGAATGAATGTAGAAGCATATTCTTTCCAAGAGCCTCCAAAACCTCATCCCAGATGCTCAACATCTTGATTTCAGCCTTGTGAAACCCTAAGCAGAGAACCCAGACACACCGTGCTAGACATCAGACCAACAGAACTGTGAACTGGCAAAGGAGTGTTGTTTTAAGCTGTTAAAGTGTGGTCAACCTTATGTAGCAATAGAAAACTATTACAACTGGTCCTTGCAGTATTCAGCATTTACAAGGGGCTCATTATATATTGCTTGAATGATTATAGAAATTATCAAATGACTTGTAATGCTTGTGTGTTGTCTGTAAATAGGAACAATAACCCTTTCTGAATGACAATGTTAGGATTAAATAAAATAATATATTGTAGTATGTATAAAACTTAGTCCACAGACAATTTTTATTTCGAGCCCTCATTTTGCCAGGTGGCAGAAACCTAATCTCAGCCAATTTTGGGGGAGTAGGAGTGGTTATGGAGAAGCACCATGGTGTTGGGGTGGACACAGGAGCACATGGCACTCCTCTGCCATATTGGCGCCCACTGGGCCATACATCACCTGGCTGGGCCTGACGGCCAGGCCACAATGGGATGTTGTCATGTTCCTCTTGTTCTTATCTGAAAGGCACCTGCAGGCCTAGAGATGTGGGTAATACATGTCCTTCACAGCCTGCTCCCGCTGTGTACCCCTAACTCATCCCCTGATATGGTTTGGCTGCATCCCCACCCCCAAATCTTATCTTGAATTGTAGTTCCTATAATCCCCATGTGTGGTGGGAAAGACCTGGTGGGAAGTAATGTAATAATGGGAGCAGTTACCCGCATGCTGTTCTCCTGATAGTGAGTTGTCATGAGAGCTGATAGTTTCATAAGGGGCTTTTTCTCCTTTTGCTTGGCACTTCTCCTTGCTGCCGCCATGTGAAGAAGACATGTTTGCTTCCCTTCCACCATCATGTAAGTTTCCTGAGGCCTCCCCAGCCATTCTGAACTATGAGTCAATTAAACCTCTTTGCTTTATAAAATTACTCAGTCTTGGGTATGTCTCAGTAGTGTGAAAACGGACTAATACACCTGTGTTACTGCTGCCCCAGGGGCAACAGGCCTTCATTCCCAAAAGCCTCTAGCTTATGTGGGTATCTGTTCTGGTGGATCTTGCAGAGGGTGGGGGATGCAGTTGTGGGGCTCCCTCCAGCACTCAGACACTAACCCTTTTTCTTCTTGCTTCCATTTACCACTCAGGCTCAGGTTTGGGAAGCTCTGCCCCTTGCTCTTCACACTTTTTCCCCTGATTGCCTTCAGGGACCAGATTATTGAAACAGAAATTTTGTGTTTTTGCTGTGTTAACTCTCCTCTGGGGTAGGGTCCTGAAACATCAGCAATGTCTTGAAGATATTCATCCCACTACAATTGCCAACCTGCAGGGCACAATGCTAGCAATTGGCAGGTGCTGGTGACTTGAGGGTCCTGCTTCTCCCCAGTCCCCTTCCCATCTGAATTTCTTTCTAGATCTAACATTGTCTGTTTCTCCCCAGCCACGCACCTTTCCCTCCCAGGCTCCTCTTCTGGCTGGCTCCCCTTCCCTTCTTCTCCCTTCCCGTCCTGCCTGGCGGCTCCCACGTGAACTCTGCAGGGGATTCACATGAGAATACAGGTCAGCTAGGAAATTCTTCTCTCCAGTGGGCCCCACTGCCACCACCATCTTTTTTGACTTAACCATCCATCTTGTATAATTACTGCTGAACCCTGGGCTCAAGTTCTCTTGTGGGTCCCTGAATACATCTGAACAAAGCTCCAAGGAAGAATACTAATCTCAAGATGAGTCAAACCCAGTTGCCTTTGCAGAGGGCATCAGCCTGCTAATGTCATTTGGCTTCTCGCAGAATGAATGATCCCAGTTATAATCCAATTGTTCACCCCAGAACAAACCCGTTCTCAGTCCTTGCAGTTTTGCTCTGTGCAAAAAAAAGCCATGGGCTGCTCTGGCTGGGTCCCACTTCTTCAAGACTTCATTTGCGACTCCAATCTTTCCTCTTTAGAATTCTGAAAAGCTGAGACCTGAGTTTTATACATAGCACAGGTTAAATTTGAAAGACTAAATTAATTTCTTTGAAGATTATTCTTCACAGATTGCTTTATACCCAGCAAATCTTCCAACTTGGTCTTTAAGCCTAGTGTGGGTTTCCTAGCTGATGCACTGGCCAGGCACCCAAGCAGCAGCATTTCAAGAAGCACAAGTGGGAGAGTAGCACAAGTAATGGGTCTGAACATTCATCTCCACAGAAGAAAGCCCATGTCACCACCATGAGACACTGATGTGAGTTAGAAATAAGTTTCCACAAGAACTTTATCGTTTATAAAGAGGGTCCCTATATGTTCTTTATTTTATGTGTTTACTCTGGCATTACTACAGTTTCTACAAAGCTGTAGAAAGAATTCTGAGCCAGGGCCAGAGCCTGAGCTCTAGCTCTGCCACTGTCAGGTTCCTAATGGGAGCTCAGAGATCAGGTCTAAATCCCAAGATAATGATGAACCTGTCCCTCTCCTGTCAGGCTGCACATGGGAGAAGATGGTAGTTGCAGGGTCATGCAACTACCTCTGTACAGCCATGAAATCTTTTGATGTTCCTTTCAGGCCTCCTTATGTTCCCAGAGATGACCAGTCATCTGGCCAAAGCATAAGGACAGGAGCCTTGCCAGAGTGACACCCCCCAACCCACCAGCTCCCAGGAAACCATTGACGATGTCCCCCTTCTCCCTCTGCACAGTTTACCCTGGCCACACGCTATGAGTCAGCAATGAAAGAGCAGGATAAGGAAGCTAGGATTCTTTCCAAGTAGGATGGTCTCACCCAGCAGCAGTAAATCCAGGTCTGACCCTCCTGCTTTAGTTCCTGACAGCAAAGGAACACATTCCAGAAACACAACAGGGTGGAGATAAATGTGCTCAAAGGCTCCTGAGGCTATGGAGGGAGCTGGCCAAGCTCACCAGAGTGCACTCATCACAATCCTCCTCTGCCTGCCCTCCCTCCCAGCAGAATCTCCTCAGCGGCCACCACTTCCAGGGCAGCTTTCAGGAATGGTGGCTGGAGCCCTGGACCCCTAACCAAGGCTATAAGTGAATCCTGGCCCAGACAGATTTGGAAGCCCTAACTGCACCCTACCATACCATGACTGAGTAGCTCCATTGCCTGAGGCCTTGCACAGATGCTGGTATTGGCATGCCAGCACCCCAAAATGGCAGTGTTCAGGAGGCACCCTGAGTCAGCTGGTGTCAGCCAGAAACTGAAGTCCTCTTCAGTCTGCTCAACCCAGAGGGGAGAAACAACTTAGCTAAACCTGGCCATTTTCTTTCTTAGTTAAACCTTTCTCCTTCCTCTCAGATGCTGCTACGGGTACAGAAACCGAAGTGATGGGGGGAGGGATCCAAAATGGTCGATTAGGAGCAGCTTTGGATTGCAGCTTCCAGCAAGAGCCCAGAGGGTGAGTGGACACCGCATTCCAGATGATTTTTATTGCCCACAGACCAGGAGATTCCTGGGTGGAGGAGCCCTACAGGTCACCAGCGTGGCTGTTTAGGCCAGTGTGGCGGGTCTCTGCACAAAATGCTCACACGGGTCCAGGTGCCGTTCTAGCTGGCAACTGGAGTGCCTGGGATACAGAGTCGCCCGTTCAACTGATAAAAAGGGGACTGAAACAGGGAGCCAGGCCAGGAGATTTCTGGGTGAAAAAGCACCACAAATCTTCAGCGCAGCTGTTTAAGCCAGCGCAGTGGGTCGCTGCAAGGGAAATCACACAGATCCGTGCACCTTTTCAACAGGCGACTGGAATGCCTGGGAGACAGAGTCGTCCATTCAACTGAAAAAAAGGGGACTGAAACAGGGAGCCAGGCCAGGACATTCCCTGGCAAAAAAGCACCACAAGTCTCCAGTGGCTGGTTCAGCCTGCACAGTGGGTCTCTGCAAAAGAAATCACACAAATCCAGGTGCTGTTTCAACTGGTGACTGGAACACCTGGGAGACAGAGTCGCCCATTCAACTGAAAAAAAAGGGGTCTGAGGCAGGGAGCCAGGTGATCAGGCTCGGCCTGTCCCACCCCGACAAAAACCAGCAATCTGAATCGCACTGGATTGAGAGTTTCACAGCAAGCACTGCTGAACCCAGGATGGTCCAGCTCTGTGGTGGAGGGGCGTCCACTATTACCGAGGCAGTCCACCACTACTGAGGTAGTCCACCATTGCTGAGGTGGCCCGCCACTGCCGAGGCAGTCCGCCATTACAGAGACAGTCCGTCATTACAGAGGTGGGCCACCATTGCAGAGGCAGTTCTAACTATACCCCTATAAACAGGACTGCACAAAAGTTCACACAGCAGCTGGGCAGAGCCCACAGTAGCTCAGCAAAGCCTCTGCAGGCAGACTGAGAATAGGCTGCCTCCTTGCTGGGCAGAGCAGCCCTGAAAAAGGGCAGCAGCATGACAGAAACTTATAAATAAAGCCCTACCTTCCCGGGACAGAGCACCTGGGAAAAAAAGGCAGTTATGAGTTCTGCTGCAGCAGACTTAAACGTACCTGCCCAGCAACTCTGAATGGAACAACAGAGCTCACAGCTCAGCACTTGAACTCCTATAAAGGACAGACTGTCTCCTCAAGCAGCTCCCTGACCCCCGTATATCCAAAGAGTCACCTCATAAAGGAGAGCGCAGACTGACATCTGGCAGGTATCCTTCTGGGACAAAGATAGCAGAAGAAGAAACCAGCAGCAACCCTTACTGTTCTGCAGCTGCTGCAGGTGATCCCCCAGGCAAGCAGAGCCTGGAGTGGACCTCAGCAGTCCTACAGCAGAGGGGCCTGTTAGAATAAAAAACTAAGAAACAGAAAGAAATAACTTCATCATCAACAAACTGGATGTCCACTCAGAGACCCCATCTGAAAGTCACCAACTACAAAGACCACAGGTAAATAAAGCCACAAAGATGGGAAAAAACCAGCGCAGAAAGGATGAAAACACCCAAAACCAGAACGCCTCTCCTCCTCCAATGGATCACAACTCCTCACCAGCAAGGGAACAAGGCTGGATGGAGAATGAGTCTGATGAACTGACAGAAACAGGCTTCAGAAGGTGGTAATAAGAAACTTCTCTGAGTTAAAAGAACATGTTCTAACCCAATGCAAAGAAACTAAGAACCTTTAATGTTCTTAGTTTCTAAAACTAAAAAATTTTGACGAAATGCCAAGGAGAATAAACAGCTTAGAGAGGAATATAAATGAATTGATGGAGCAGAAAAACACAACACAAGAACTACACGAAGCATACACAAGTTTCAATAGCTGAACTAAGCTTCGTAAGTGAAGGAGAAATAAAATCCTTTACGAACAAGCAAATTGCTTTCTATTTCTAAGTCCTTGAGGAATCACCACACAATGTAGTTTTGCATTTCTCTAATGACCAGTGATGATGAGCATTTCTTCATATGTTTGTTGGCCTCATATATGTCTTCTTTTGTAAAGTGTCTGTCCATATCCTTCGCTCACTTTTGAATGGGCTCGTTTGTTTTTTCTTGTAAATCTGTTTTAGTACTTTGTAGATTCTGGATATTAGTCCTTTGTTAGATGGGTAGATTGCAAAGATTTTTTGCCCATTCTGTTGGTTGCTCATTCACTCTAATGACTGTTTCTTTTGCTGTGCAGAAGCTCTGGAGTTTCATTAGGTCCCATTTGTCTATTTTGGCTTTTGTTGCCAATGCTTTTGGTGTTTTAGTCATGAAGTCCTTGCCTATGCCTATGTCCTGAATGGTTTTGCCTAGATTTTCTTCTAAGGTTTTTATGGTGTCAGGTCTAATGTTTAAGTCTTTAATCCATCTGGAGTTAATTTTAGTGTGAGGTGTCAGGAAGGGGTCCAGTTTCTGCTTTCTGCACATGGTTAGCCAGTTTTCCCACAGCAGGTACACACACACAGACTCCTGAATTTCTTTTCATTCATCCAAAAAAAAAAAAAAAGGAAAGTTATAACCACAGATGTGGTTTGTTGCTAGAATGCCTGTGGTTTTCTTTTTTAACCAGAAGGTAGTCATTTTCCAATCTCCTGGTTAAAGAGACAGAGAGCCCTCTAAACAAGAATTACCAGAGCTGTGTGCCTTGACATCTTTGGGCTGTCTAAAAACAATACTGACTTATTCTTTTTAAGGGAAGCCCCTTTTTAATCATAAAAGCAACAGTATAGAACATAGGAAAATGGTTAAAAATATGAATTATGTATTACCTATAAGCTAAGTAGTCTGATACAGGTACTCCTGTCATTAGGAAAATTTTCTCAAATGGGAATAATTTTATAAAACATACATATATCTTTGACATTATTTCTTAACATTTTTATATTTCTATATTAGTTTTCAGTGAGGCCATCATTTAATAACAACATAATGGAGCCAATATATCACAACTGATGTACATGCTCTCTGTTATGGATGCACAGGTTGCATCCAATACTCTTCCTTTGAGGTAACAATGGGCACGTTTATAAAGATTCATTGTATATTCAGAATTATAGGGATTCAGAGTTTTGTTTTTTAAACATATATTTTTAAACTAATCTGTTTTTATTATATAAGTAATGCATTGACAAGTTTAAAAACCACTAATTACAGAGTAGAGCATAAAATGATCTCTTCCCAGTGTTATGTTTCTGTTCTTATTCCTCTGGTGACCTTTCATAACTTTACACAGTGTTCACGTGACTATAAATGTCTACAGTTGATAGCTCCTGAATTTACATTATCCTCTTGAGTGAGGATTCTGTGTGCATAAGGCCCAGTGTGTTTGTTTTGATTTCCTGCTCTAGCTTTCTTCATGTGCCTTGCCTTGTATTTCAGTCCCCCATCTCGTTTCCATGACATTAATCTTCTAAATTCCTTGTGTTGTTGACGGGGGAAGGGATACCACCTCAAATAGTTTTTTTCAAATGACTGTAGGGCAAAAGGGTAGATTTTACAAGTCCTTTCAGGTTAAAACATGCACACCTTCCCACCCAGCTCATATACACACACACTTGATTGGTACTTCAGCCAGACATAAAACTGTAGGACTAAATTCATTTTTCCTCAAGACTCTAAAGACAGTCTTGTAAAGACACATCTAACATTGCTGCTGAAAACTGACATAACAGTCTCATTCTTAAGATCCAAGAGACTCACTTGACAGGAGAGTTTCTTAACCTTAGCACTATTGACATTTTGGGCCCAGTGCTTCTTTGTTGTGGGGGTCTGTTCCACACGTTGTGGGATGTTTACCACTATCCTGTCCTCAGCCCACTACAGCCAGGAGCACCTCCTCCACTGTGACAACCAAAATGTCTCCAGATATTGTCAGATGATCCCTGGGGGGGTAAAATTGCCCTCAGTTGAGAACCACTGCTATACAGCAAAGAGAAACCAGATGGGGCTATGGTAGGCTCAATAATAGTCCCTCAAAGATGGTCATGCCCTAATGCCTGAGGCCTGTGAATATGTTACCTTATATGGCAAAAGGGACTTTGTGATTAAGTTAAGGATTATGAGATGGGAGGATTATTCTGGATTATGTGATGGGTCCAGTGTAACTACAGGGCTCCTCATAAGAGGGACAGCAATGGGATGATGAAAGCAGAGGACAGAGAGAAGAGCCTTGCAGACCCCATGTTGCCAGCTTTGAAGAGGGAGAAATGGCACAAGCTAAGTAAGGCAGGCAGCTCCTGAAGGCTGGAAAGAACAAGGATTCTCCCCCAGAACCTCCAGAAGGGACATAGCCATGAGGACTCACTGTAGACTTCTGACTTCCAGAACTGTAAGGTAATAAATCGGTGTTATTTTAAGCCATTGTGTTGTGTTAGTTCATTATTATGGCAATAGAAAAATTCACATAGGGTCTATGACCAAAACATCTGCTGATTTTATCAACATGCTGCCTGCCCAAGATATCTGCTCAAAGGTAATATTCTGCAGAATGCAGTACTTTCCATCCAGCATGGAGTATGTGAATTGAATCAAAGATTTTATATGGTTTTCTGCTCCCAACAGGAAGACTATATAGGTCAAGGAACCAAGAGATAGAAATAGGAATGGTCCCTCTAATCATCACTCTTCATAACTTGGAAATTTTGTACTTCTCCTCCCTGCAACTCTGGGTTCTGCAGGGTAATAAGGTCTAGTCCTCAAAGGGGCATGCTTTGTCTGGAGAGCATGAAGAGAGTCCCATCAAAATATTAACTACAGCTGCCACTTGGGTACTTTATATTCCTTGTATGTAGGGGCCAGCAAGCAAGAAAAAGAGTCACTGTCTTGGCAGGGATTATCCCTATTATCAGTGGAGAGCAGAGTTTCTGTAATATATGGCAGCAGGGAGAAATTCCTGTAGCACCCACCTGATTTTCTCGGGCACCTGTTTGTACTGTATTCAACTGTGAGAGCAAATGGACAAGTAGAGCAGCCCTGCCCTGAAAAGAACAGAGTTCCAGAGAACCCAGCCTGTAAAAAAACATGTGTCCACAGCAAGAAAGTTCGTGGCAACCTTATTCTTAACATTCAAAATCTGAAAACAACTCCAATATCCATGAACAAGGTATAATAAAGCAATTATGGCATATTCATACAACTGAATACTACTCAGCAATAAAGTGAAACAACTGCTGATATTTGAAGCAGCATGGATGAATTTCAAAAACATTTTCAACAAGAAAATGAGCAAAAGATGCAATATACAAAAAGCACATATTGCATAAATTCATTTATATGAAATCAGATGACAGGAAAAATTAATCTATGAGGCTAGAAGCTGTAAAGTGGTTGTCTCTGTATGTGCCAGAGGGAGTAGGGTAGGAATTGACTACAAGAAGAGGCCCCAGATAACTTTCTAAGGGGTTCTGGATCTCATTTTACATGGTAGTCACATGGCTATATACTGTTTTCAAAATTCATTGAAAAGTTAGTATCTGTAGATATTATTGTATGTAACTTGTGCTTCAAGTAAAAATACATTAGAAAGGCCTGGGAATATTGTTATAAATATATATTTAACATATGGCTGTAAAAGAAACAGATCAATGGAATTTAAGAAATTGTGACTTAATAACAGAGGTAGTCATGATGGTGTTATAGCATGGATGAGGGTCTTTAATCCATGGTGGTAGCAGAGAGGTAGGGATCTGCAAGGTGACATTTGAGTTGGGTATGAAAACAGAAAAGGGAGATGATAGGCCACAAACTGGGAGACCATGTTCCTGAGAGGAGGAACACAGCACAAACACATGGAATCCTGAAATCAAATATCACACCCAGGAAACTGAGGAGAGCTGTGTGATGGGGGCCTGTTGGGGGAGAAGGCCATGAAATGAGATGGACGAGGACAAACAGCCAAATCTCAGAGAGGGTCCTGCAATCTAGGACAAGAAAACTTAGAATTTGTCCCGAGGAAATATGTTCATTAGGACTTTGTGGTGGCAGATAACAGAAAAAGCATTACCCTCTTCCTCTCCTTCTTTCTCTTTTCTCAGCCCACATTTCCTTGGTCTTGGTGTCTTTCTTAGATAGTTGATCCTCAAGTGATGGGTCACTGGAAATTAGTGGTCCCAGAGAGAAATGAGTGCTGCTTCCCTCATAGCTCCAGTGAAAGTCTTGGAAGAAAAGTTGGATTCACCCTGGTGAGGTTGGCAGGGCATCCCCTGACCCAGCCAGTGGGGCTGGAATAACCTGGGGCAGACCTCATCACATGCCCACCCCTTGAGTTGGGAAGCAGGTGGCAGATAATTCCTCAAAGTGAAACTGAGGGGCAAAAACTGTGTTTTCTCTACAGGGAACTGCTGAAAGGATGTATTACTGCTGGTTTTAGAAGGATGGTGCTGGAAACAGTGTAGAAAGTGGATTGGAGGAAGGAAACGGCAGCTAGAAAGATGGGTTTGAGTTTTGTGAAGTCCAGGTATGAACTGGTGGGGGCTGTGAAGCTACAGGAGAGATGTCATGCTGAAGGGGTGTGTAGGAAGAAGAATAAGCATGCTGCAAAAGCTACTTGCACATGGGGGAGGAGGAGAGGGGCATCTAAGTGGACCTGCTGATTCTAGATTCTGGGAGGGTGGCCCCTTGCCACAGCACTGCAGGCAGAACATCACCCAGCTTTCTGCAGCATTTTAAAGTAATAAAAAAACACAGGAATCTGAGGGAAAACACATCTGATAAAGCAAAGAGAAGAGGGTCAGAAGAACCTGAGTTTTATTCCCTTCTCACATTCTTGTCAATTTTATAATATAAATGTAAATTTTTTTAGCAAGAATAGTGGGGGGACTCTAAATTGCATCAGCATGCATTAATTACGCATTAGTGAAGATTCTGCTACAATTCACTGCAGTCCCCATAATCAGTTTTCAAGCAGGAGACAAGTGTGGAATATGATGTTTCATGTTAATATCTATTAAAGAAAGAGTCCTCAGCACCACTCTTATTAGAAATCTAATCAGGAGTAAAGTACTTTACAAACTGCTGGGGGGCTGACAAATAGACAGTTGCTGTGGCCAAACAGCATCATGGGCAGAGACCGACTCCAGGCCGCAGTGGGCCAGACGGCACCTGCAGCCTCGCCAAGGTCTGGAAGGGAAAACGGGAAGTGTTTCCAGAAACGCCTTCTTCAACTTCTCTGCAACCCAGGTTTCTTATCTGCAAGATGAGGCCAGTGACACTAAGCTCATATGGTGGCCATGTGCATTAAATAAGAGGATACATGTAAATAGCTGGCCCTTGGGGATTTCCAGAAATGGGATATTGCTTTTGGTTTTCTATTTTGATGAAAGAGGGGCTATCCCAAGGGCTTCTATTCTTCTTACCTAAAAATAAAGCTTGCTCCACAGGACAGACAGCCAACAGAGAGCCAATCAGACAGCCGATTTTGTCTTTCCTAATTACACACTCAAGAGCCTGAACCAAAACAAGAGGTGGGACCAGAACATCATCGTTGAGCCCCACCTTCTGACTGGTGGACCACAGCAGCCTTCTAAGAGCCAAAGACCAGTAATTCACTGAATGGCTGGGCATTTCCTTCTTCCAGTGCATGGTTCTCTCGGTGAGTGGCTACAGGTCCTTGAGGAAAAGGCAGGGGGTGGGGGAGACCCTTTTATCATTGGGTCCTTGCTCAGGCATACATCACACCTCTCTGCTCAGGAAGCTCTGGATCTGTGACCCATCTGAGCCCTCGGCACTGGTGGGGGACCTTGATCTGTAAGCTAGGCTCCTGTTCATGAGGCACAGAGCTTTTCCAGCTTCACAACCCACCCAGCACCTCCACGGGCTTTCCATCCTTCTTAGTCATAGGGATACTGGGACCTATTAGCCACCAACAAAGGTCCCTGAAGGTCAAACATTCTATATGCCACCAGGCCACATACCCATGAGAGAACTCACCAGCTTTGCCTCTAGCAGATAATTGCTGCTCCTTAGCCTCTACCACCCAGGAATCTAAATATCCATATTGAAACCATTAAATGCTCTTTCAATGGCAGCATCTCCCTTCTTTGTCCTGGCCCTCAGAGGACAGCCACCTCTATGCTTTTCCAAGATGTGGGCTGTCAGAGTTCAGGTTTCCTGGAAATGGAGCCGGAACAGGGTTTATCTGTGAAAATCACTTATTGGGGCCTGCTCACGGGAGAAGGGGAGTAAGGGAAGCAGCAGAGCAGGGGGAAGAAGCTAAGCACAGAGGTGGTCTCGGCTGGATACTTACCCCTGCCTGGTCCCCAGAGAGTGGTGGAGTGTGAATTGTGCCACAGAGCTGGTACCATTTTGAGGCAAAGGGGCCAGGTTAGAGAATCTGGATCAGTCTTTGGCTTCTGGTTGCTTAGGAGCATGATGGGGGAGGTGCGATCTCTGAGGAATGGCTGATTGGTGGAAGGGGATTCTATGGAGAAGGCAACAGCACTCAAAACAGCTGGGCAATAGAAGCTCTGGCCTCACAAGGGGAATCTTGGCCCAACACCCCCAGTATCCACCATAAGTACATACCCTTACCCATGCTGCATGCTGTGGTGAAGGAGTGGGTTCTGGTTTCTTTAAGGGACACAGGAGCACCTGAGCCGGGGAGCACGTGATAATGTGACTCCAATATTCTTTCCCATATCCTGTCTTTGGAGTCTCCCTCTGCATTACACCAAGGCATATGTGACATCTCACTGTTGCTTACTGTAGACCACTACGCCCAGTGGAGAGGAGAGGAGGAAGCATTCCAGAAGAGGAAACCATGACCGTACAAAGACTCGGACCCAGCACAGCACAACAAGTTCAAGGACCTGGAAGACATTCAGCATGACCAGCTTAAAGAGAGGAAGAGAGGAATCGGCAAAGATAAGGCTCGAAAAGTGGAGGCCACATTATACGGGGGCTGGAGGATGGTAAGAGGGTCAGACTTTGTACAGAAGCACAAGGGTTCCCACCATGGAAACAGCATGATTACATCTCATCTTCAGTACTTTCACTCTGTGAGAGTCAAGATTGGGAGTGAATTGAAGGAGAGCAAGAATGATCAAGGGGAAAGCAATGTGGAGGCTGTCAGGGCCATCCAGACAGGAGTCGTTGGGTACTGGCACAGGGAGCTATCAGTGGAGATGGAGAGAAGGCATTAGATCCAAGAGATTGAAAGGACAGTGTTTTTCAAACTGTGGGTCTTGACACACTAGTAGGCATAAAGTTTACTCAGTTGTGACTAGAAATCTAATGAAGTAGAATGAAATAAAACCTGAGAAGGCGCTGCATGTGGGAAGGGTAAGTATTGCTTCATACAATATTTGTTTCCTGTATGTATCTGCATGTGTTTTATGGTGTACAGGCTCACAACATAAATCTTCTCCCTGTGGGTCATGGAAGGGTTTCAAAGCTGCTGCTGTGGATGGAGCTCTATTGTACCTGATGGCTGACGGGATGTGAGGACTGAAGGCAGGCCAGGAGTGGCTCCCAGATCTCAGGGTCTCCCATCATGGTGGTTGCAATTGCTGAGGTTGGCACAGACACTACTGGATGAGGAGGGGGCGATTAAGATGTCCCTTTATAATTGTGAGAGGGCTAATAGGTAGAGGTTATATGTGGTGTGGAGAGAGGGTCCCTGGGAAACACTATTCTTCCCTAAGGGGCCTCTCTGCAGCGTGGCTCCTCCAGGGTATCTCCTGCCCTTCAGAAACAGGGTTAACCACTCCTAGGCATTGAGCAAGGCCTCGGAACCGGCCTTTGACTAGGGTTCCCTCCTGGGTCATCCCCTGGTCTGGGGTGCTGACTGGCCCACACAGGCATCACCCACTCTGCAAAGGAGGCTGTTGGCAGGATCGGTGCTGGGATTTCAGCCTCATATCTCACAGCCTGTTCCCAGGGTGATGGATGGCTTCTGCGCTGCTAGCCATTGATCCCAGTCATAGTTGAAGAGTAAAACAACCCTCGCCGCCACATTTACATTGCGGGCTGACATGTGTCTGCAATGCAGTGCCGAGGCCTCTGAGGACTGCGCCTGCCCACCATCTGCCATGTCAGCACACGGCTCAATTCCTCCTTCTCTAGCCCCTTTGTAAATGGCCTTTGTCAGCGTCTCCTAACAGAAGCTACTCTCTTCATCAATCAGAATAAATGGTCTGTTGGAATGAAAGATTCCCCTTCCCAGCCAGCTGAAGAAAAAGGTTTCAAGCCTGAGCACTCCCTATTTGTTCTGCGGCAGCCACCAGCATGATCCCAGGCCCGTTGCTGTGCTATCTGCCCTTCACACCCCCGCTCCTCACCCTCCCACACACAGACCTGCTCCTGGCCTGGGGCCACCTGCAGCCAAGGACTCACCTCCCACATAATGGCATTGGGTCACTGAGCAGAATTCAGATTTGGGTTTTTTTTATTGTAGAGGGGTCACAACTGCCCAATTTCTAGTCATAATAAAAATGATATCTCTACGTGTTTAACACTTTGTATAATCATTTAGTCTTTCTTTGATTCTTTATGAGATGAGATGGAAACTTCCTTCCTGGAGGCAGGAAATAAGACAGTTTCACATCTACTGTGTTGGACAGGACGCAGTGTGAGGTGGGGAGCGCAGCCCTGGGGCCAGGCTTCCCAGGATTCAGTTCTGCGTCTTCCACCCCGGCCAGCTGTTCAGCCTCAGGCAAGTAAGTTGCTACCTCAGTTTTTAATTATATAAAACAAGAATTGTATGGGTACCTACCTCATAGAACTGATAAGAGGATTAAATAAACGAATAGATGTAGATTAAATAAACGACTACCTGAAACGTGGTGAGCACTGTGTAAGTGATACCAATCATCTGCATCAACAGCAGCAGCACTGTTATTATTTGAGTAAAGCTGTTAAGAGAGAAAGACTAGGCCTGATTATGCCCATCTTACGGGTGGAAAGCCTGAGGACCAAAGGCTTAAACGTGTTAAGTCTTTAACTCACAGACCCAAAGTCAGCAATTGGCACAGCCGGAAGTTAAACACAGATGTCCTGACTCCAAGCCTAAGGAATTTTCCACCTCAGTTATATAGTTCTATAGAATTAAGAAGGTTCTTTTATTTGCCTTATTTACAAAAAGCATCCAGAATTTGCCATCTCCCAGATAATCTGACCAGCCTCCTCTGTGGACTGTCTCCTCCTTATGGGCAGGATAAGTCATCCCTCTCCCAAAATGAAAACTCCCTAGGGAGCATCGCCAATGAGATTGCTTTCAAAGGCTGCTAACACCATTTACCAGGGGAATGAGGGGCAGAGGAAGGGTCTCTGGCCTGAGGGCCACCTCCCAGCCATTCATGTAGCTCTGCTAGGCCACCATGAACAAGTGTGCCCTGGAGAAGGTAGGCTCCTAAAGTTGAGAACAGGTTCCCAGGTTGCTGGTGATACACAGCAAAACACCAGTCCTTGTCTTCCTGCAACTTGTGCTGGTGCTGACTTCTAGCATTTCCATAAAGCAGGCTGCACTGCTTCACAACCAGGATTACAAGTGACCGGGATTCTGCCTTCTGTTCTGCTGGGGGTGAGAGGGCAGTGTGGAGCCAGGTAGCTCATTTGAATAGAGGTGACAGTTGAGGCAGGTTCCCATAGCCGTGAGGCTCCCATGCCCTCCTTCCCACAGGGGATCTTCTCCCAGGTCTCATCAACTTGAACTTGGCCACTGTCACAGCCAGCCCCGCTCTGCCCTGCTGCATACCCTCACCCAGGCCCCCGTGGCTGCCTCCCTTCCTCTCTAGACTCCGACACGGTTCCGCATATCCCAGTAGCCAGACCCAGCTTTCCAAGGGTGGCCCTTGGTCAGCACTTTTTGTTCTAAGCCTTGACCTGACAGCCCACCAGGGACAGGGAGACTGAGCCTCTCTCCCTGCCCTGGGCCAAATGGGCTTCCTCATCCCTCCAAGAACAACAAAACCCCTTCCTCAGGCCAGTTCCTACCCACACACGTGGCTGACAGAGCCAGTTTCTGCCTAAGGCTTTCCCCTGCTATCATCGGCCATCCAATTCCCTTCCTGCCACGACAAGTGACAGAGCTGACCAGTCTCTCCTAGCCCACCTGAGATCACAATGTAGTTGATTGCCTTCTGAGACAGCTAGCAGAAACCCCTGGACCTCCTTTTCTGGGGAGAGGGGGAATGTACGTGCAAAAACTTTAACCTGGGAGAGGAATGGCAGGCAGTATTGGGAGCTGGGGCGGAAGTGCGTGTGCATACGGGTCATCATCCTCCTGCCTTGCACACCATTTTCACAAGGGATTTCCTGAACAATTTTTCCTAAGGAACTGTGTGTCTCATGTTTCTAGAATACTGAATACATCAAAAGCAAAACAACCACCACCAAAGAAAGGAAAAAGGCATATGCTTCCATTTACACTCAATGCTGGGACATTCTCATTAAATACCTTTATCTTATGGTGTGAAGGCCAGACCCATAGAGAGCAAGGGTTCTTTCCTGAGGCACTAAACACCCCAACACGTCTCAGGAGCTAATGTCCAAGCTCTTCAAGGTAAAAGGTGATGCCAGTGAAGAGGATCGCTGCAGTTTTAGAGGTGGCTTTGGTGGTGACTGTGATAAGCAGAAATAGGGGTGTGGCTGCTGTCACAGAACTGTGCAACCACACACCCCAGAGAGGGCTAAATGCCTGAGAACATCTCCCCAAGTGCTGGCAAATCACCACGTTGTGGGTCAAAACAAATTGGACAAATGATGGCGTAAGGAAGAAAAACAGTAAGCACTGACTCAGGATTCGTGAGCACCCAGAACGTTTTGGTCTAGGAATGTGACAGGTTCTCTCCCCCTCTCCTGCTGTCTCTCCCAGCTGCATTCAAATAAGGAAGTCCTTTGTAGAACAGAGTATTATCCTTGCAATATGTTTTTTTGTGGTTGGCATTAAACCCACAAAGAAACAACTTAGTCATGTTCCCCTAGATTTACCTTATTTTGTTTTCTTCCATTTTCTCCATCTCAACTCTCCCATTAGAATGAAATGTTATTGTTTTAGGTTTTATCAGACTCAGAGCCTCTGCTCTCGGTCAAACCAATTCTGTTTTCGTTTGATGAGATAGAAGTCAGAGGACACAAGGACAGATGCGGACAGAGAGCTTGCCACGCTCTTCATCAGCTGTCAAATACAATTCAATGCCCAGGAAGCAGCCACGTTGCTCTTGCTCCCTGCCTAGAGGGGGGATTCTTTACTCATCGAATCAGCACTGGCCCTGATGCTGTTGCTTCTACAGCAGTGGGTAGTGGGAGGGAGATACCAGAGGCTGATGGGCCCAGACACCTTCTCTGACTTTCTTCAAGTCCCAAGCTGTGGGCTGGGTCCACATCAGTTTCAAATCCCTAACTTCAACTTCTTTGCGACATCTAAGGGCAGATGTTTTTCCTGTTGTTTACTAGAAACCTAAGAAGCCAGTACTTGTAATTTCCAACCCAGCGGCACTGAGTGGGGAATCTGCAGATCCTACTTGTTCTTCTCCCATTCTACAGACAGGGAGCCTCATCTGGGAGGAGGGCTCATGGACCTGGGTGTGTTTTGCTTCAGGCCAAGAGAGAGAATTCCCAGTACATCAATCCCGTTTGCTTTCCAGAGAAGGAAAAGCCATGATCTGGTGTCTCAGGTCCCCATGGAGGGATTGTTCTGAGAGTCCCCGGAGGGACGGAGCTGTGCGAGAGGTTTCTTGACAGAGGAGTTTTCTCGTTCTTGACACATTCGCCTCCAGCAAAAATCACTTTAGAGCCGAGCGTAGAGCCACAAAGCTTACGCTGTAGCCTTCAGTGTAAAACTTGGCTGAATTCTGTTACACACCATTAGAAGGACTGAAAAGCCTCTCCCTGAGACAGATAATCTATCCGTTCCTTTTCCATTACCAGTTTTCTCCAAACATCAGTGGAAGCTCCTTATTTAGAAACACTTTAACTTTCTCCACGGCCCTCCCTGGGCTATTTTTGGCCCCTTACTGAAGAATGGAAGCAAAATTACATTTTAAAACCAACCATTAGTTTTTTGACACAGAGAAGTTTTGTTAATCAAGTCAGACTTTTTCCTTTCTTGATCAATACATATCTGGCTTGTCCTGCTAACAGACACCCAATTACTTGCTTTCTAATCGCAGCCTCCACAACCTTTAAAAATTCAGCTTCTTTCATTGATTCAGGTAACAGCTAAATTGGCATCCCGTCTCTTGCAGAACAGGTTTAATCTGGCCTGCATTTGATTCAAATGCCTCACTGAAACCAATGCCAGATGTAATTTTCCCACTTTTCACATTGCCCTCAGAAGTTACACAAAGCCCAACACGTGCCGAGGCCCAGCATGGAAGGTAGTTAAATTGCATCTCCGTTCATCAGTTCTCAGAGACGTCCAAGTGGACAGTGGGATAGACCTGTCCCATCCACATCTAATTCCAGGTTCCTACCTCCTTGAGATGAATTCTTAGAAATGGAATTCCTGGAGCACAGGGGCAGTTACTTAACACGTATAATGATTTCATTGGTTGCAGAACGAAATAGATGAGAACGTAAATATCACCAAAATATAGCTGTGGGAAACAACGCTCCCTTTGTAAATTTAATAAATTTCCCGAGAATCAGTGTGATAGGGTAATAATTTTATAAAACTCTTAAAAACCATTTGTCCTCAAGCACTTATGCTACTGATATTTAACAAATCATACTGTGAGAAAAATGTAATTGAAATGGAACTGTAGACTGCAACATACTCAATACAGAGGAATCACTTACCCTGTCCTTGGGGATTAAATGATGAAGCTAAAGTCTTTCTAATTACCAAGGGAAAAAAATCTGTTATCTATGTCATTAGTTTTCACTTCAGCCTTGCAAAAGGAGAAAATACAAGTTAATTCATTTCCAATAACAAGTCTGAAATTGTACATAGAAAACTTAGTCTGATATTTTATAATGTAAAAGTGTGACATAAACTATAAATAAGTTACATTATATATGCAACAGAGCACCGAACTCCTTCTCCAGTGTAACGTGAATAAGGAACAAGGTAACTCACTGTAAGATGCCTCGGAGGCCGTAGGTGTCAGGATTCCTGCCTGGACTCCACATCAACCATCCAAGGCAGCTGTACAAAGGGACCCCAAACCCAAAATCTGTGCTTGAAAATATGGAAGAGGAGAGGATAGAACCCATATGGAACCATGCTTTATAACCTTGTTTACACCTTGCTTATAATCTTTATACTATCGTTTAATAAAGTGATATGAGAGCTGTAGTTAGATGAAAGCCCTTAGCTTCTCCATCTGAAAGTGGAAACAATTATTATCAGATAAATGCAACCATAATAAAGAGTTATTTACAAAAAAATCAGATGGCTATGTCTTTGCTGTAAGTCTGTATTACACAACAAAGTAGAGGCAAATACAAGGACAACAGATAAAAGGGAATTTCCAGAATTATCTTTGTAAATCAGTCCTACTGACCTGAGAAAATGAACCTAAAAAACAGCTGACATTGGTGCCTGAAGCTTCATGAAATAGGAAGAAAAGCAGGAAATTTAGATAGCTGAGGGCCACACTTTCGTGGCTAAATCCCAGATACCAAAAACCCAACCCCATTCTGCTGGGTTCAGCTGGATCCAGAGGGCTTGTGACTTCGAAGGTCACAGAGTGAAGTTCCTTCTTGGATGGAACTGTCCAACTGAAGCATTGGATACTAGTCAAATGTCCCAGAGGGACCTCCAGAAATGCATTCTTAAGAAAAAGACGGCCGAGCGTGGTGGCTCACGCCTATGATCCCAGCACTTTGGGAGGCCGAGGTGGGCAGGTCATGAGGTCAGGAGATCACAACCATCCTGGCTTACACGGTGAAACCCCATCTCTACTAAAAATAAAAAAAATTAGCCGGGCGTGGTAGCGCACACCTGCAGTCCCAGCTACTCGGGAGGCTGAGGTAGGAGAATTGCTTGAACCCAGAAGGCGGAGCCAAGATCTTACAGTGAGCCGAGCGGAGCCGAGTGCAGTAAACCGAGATCGTGCCGCTGCTCTCCAGCCTGGACGACAGAGTGAGACTGTCTCAAAACAAAAAGACTGCAGTCATAGCTAACACAGAGCATGTGTGTTGATTGCCTCCTCTAATCCTTCCAGCAACCCGGTGAAGTTAGTAACAGTGTCTTTATCTTGTGGGTGAGATAAAGCATCGAAGTGTAGGAAACTAAAAACTGCCTGAGCTGGGAATCAGATCCTGGGAGTCTAGAGTCAAGTTGATGTTCTTTTGACTCCACGGAAAAAGTAGCAGGATCTTTTTTTGGGGTGGGGTACAGGGACAATGTGTATTTTTTAAGTTGGAAATTTTCAAAGACTATTTACAAATAAAATTTACCTATTTGAGTGTACAGTCTGATGAATTTGGGTCATTGTAAACAATCATGCAGCCATACAATCAAGATATAGAACAGTTCACTCCTTCTGAAAAGTTGCCTTCGGACCCAAACCCCTACCCCCTGCTCCAGGCAAACACTGATCCAATTTTGTCATAATAGTATTGCCTTATCTGGAATTCTACATAAGTGGACTCATAAGTATGGAGTTGTGTTTGATGCATGTTTGTGACGCACTCATGTGGTTACATGTATTAATATTGTATACCATTTTATGGCTGTGTAAGGTTTTATAGTTTCAATATATCACACAATGTCTCTATTTACCCTTTGATGGTATCTAGATTCCTTCTAAGTTTGGAATATTGTGAATGATGCTTCTGTGAATACGCTCTTGTCCTTGTATGGATATATGTTTTGTTTCACTTGAAAAATTACCCAGGCTGCACTTGCCAAGTTGTATCTTAAGTGTATGTCTAACTGTATAAAAATACTGCCATCCTGTTTTCCAAAGTGGTTTACCATCACACATCCACACTAGCGGGGAGATGAGAGTCCTAGTCATTTTACGTCCCTGCCAATATTTTGTGTTGTCAGTCTTTTTAACCTTAACCATTCTAGTAGGTATATAAAACCATCTCATTATGGTTTTAATTTCTACTTATTAGTGATAATTTTACTAGTGATATGTTTACTAATTTTGACTAGAGATATGGAATATTTTCATGCATGTATTGGCCATTTGTGTATTTTTTTTTTTTTTTTGAGACAGAGTCCCGCTCTGTCACCAGGCGCCAGGCTGGAGTGCAGTGGTGTGATGTCGGCTCACTGCAACCTCCGCCTTCCAGGTTCAAGCAATTCTCCTGACTCAGCCTCCCGAGTAGCTGGGACTACAGGCGTGTGCCACCACACCCAGCAATTTTTTTTGTATTTTTTAGTAGAGACGGGGTTTCACCATGTTGGCCAGGATGATCTCGATCTCTTGACCTCATGATCCACCCGCCTTGGCCTCCCAAAGTGCTGGGATTACAGGCGTGAGCCACCGCACCTGGCCCATTTGTGTAGTTTCTTTAGTGAGGTACTTGTTCAAATCTTTTGTTCTTTTTTAAACACTGATTTGCCTTCTTATAATTGAGCTTTCTAATTGAATTTGTCTAGTCTGGATATCTGACTCTGTCCTCAAGAATTTGTCTGCTTCTGTTCACCCAACATGACCTTTACATGCTTGCTTTTGTTTTAAAATACATCCAGGTTTTATAGTTGTTTTCTGTAGCATGTTTTGTCTAGTAATATCTTTGTCTATCATACCTGGGAGCAGAAGCTGTTTGTGTTTTAATACAACACAAGGGAGAATAAACATAAGTCAGTCCACACCAAGGCACATCCTCAAACTGTTGAAAACCGAAGATTAAGAGCAAATCTTGAAAGCAGCAAGAGAAAATTGGTAACTACATGTGGAGGAACAATGATCAGATTAATGGGTGACTTCTTATAGGAAACTATAGAGGCCAGGAGGGAGTAGAAAAACACCTTTAAATGATAAGAGATTTAAAAATCATAAGATGAACCTGTAATTCTATGTTCGGTGGATTTTAAAACATATGCTCCCCATAACTTGGAGTAAGGTCAATATGTCAACACAGAAAATACTGAGGGTTTCCATGTTCCTGATGAGGTGAGTCAAGGTGGAAGATTGGAATTTATGGTCCCTGAATCTGTAGGAATTAAGCAGCAGCAGTTAGTGACACTGCCTGTCATGGCTTTACCTTAAAATCCCTTGTGGTGTTGGCTCTGCTAGAGCCAGGCCAGCTGGTCACTGCATTTTGAAAACACCTCCAACAGCAGCTACCAACCCTTCTGCCTCTGCATGCTCAGACACGGGAGGCCCTGTGTCTCCTGGTGAACATATGACTTCTTTGTTTGGGGACTTGGCAATGATTGGCCTTGCTGTGCTGCTGACAATTTTTTACCCAAAAGATTAAGTTCCAGAGGTCATGAGGCAAACACCACAATTTTGGTTTCAACTTGAAAAATGTCTTAAACATCATCCTTTAGTCTTCTAAATCATTTTCACCAAACAGTTGAATAGGACCTGCAGTGTCTTCGTGGCGTAACAAACAGAGGCTTTAGTCTAAGGCTCAAACTGAGATTCAGACACATCTTGCATATTCCACGGAGACCCAGAAGAAATGGATGGCATGCTCATATGGGATGCTTTGAGAAGAGTTTAATAAGGAACTATTTACAAATGTGTGGGCTGACTGTAGAAAATTCACAAGGATGCTGCGGTTCCCCAGAAATTTTAAGAGCAGGAGCTATTACCACCTCCTGGGACAAAGGAAAATGGGGAGCGAGCAGTTTGTGGAAACTGGATATCAAGACCAGAGCTGTGGGAGCTGGCATTCAGCATCTCTATTAGAGGTTGGTCCCAGAGTTCTTGGAAAAAACCTCGCTGAATGGAAAGCCAAAGGAAACTCAAAAGCCTTGTTGATCTTGACATAAGCACATGACTGATTCCCTCAGGAGTCTCCCAGAAATAACTAGAGGAGTGAGAGGAAGAGGCATCACGCCTATGTGTGACGGTGAAGCCAGGGGCCTGTGAAATGTTGTTAATATGACCTATGCTGAGGCTGGGCAACCTAGGGACCTGGGGTTCCATTCTCCTGAAATCCTCCAGCCATGAGCAGTGGAGGCTTATATAAGAGCATCCGCCAGAACCTCAGCCAGTCTAGTTTTTTTGTTTCATTTTTTTGTAATTTGAGTTTTAATTCCACAAGTAAAACATTTCTCTTTATTTAAGAAATCAGAAAGAATGGTGTCTCATTTTATGTTTGAGTAGTGACTTTCCAAACAATCAGATACCTAGCAGCTCCTTTTCCTTCCTCCTCCAGGCTGTCCACCATCATCTTTCCTTGTGACAAGAAGAATTACTGAGGATTTAGATCACTACAAACCCAGCACTTGGACTTTCCTCAGGGGACAGTTTGACAGGTTGAGCCCTTTTAGACTCATTTTTAGCCACTGATTTCTGATGCATCCTTTCTTCTTGTCATAACTGGGGAAGTGTCAGGACCTTTGTTTTGAAATACTAAATGGCATTATGTTTCAAGGCTGATAATAGCTTCCAGCTGGAATTTGGAACACTGAGTGCTTGTCTTAAGTGTCCCCAGACCCCCAGGTTGGCATATAACCTGGAGGCTCTTTCTTGGAAAGAACACTTTTTGTAGGAATGAGGCCAAGAAAGAATAAAGGTAGTTTATCAGAAGGAAGTGTTTTGTGCTAATGAAGAATAAGAATCTTCTCCTAAGTTTGTCACAGCAGCATCAACCTAGGCCTGACACAGAGTAGGTGCTGGCTGAGTGTTACCTAAACAAGACTAACCTTCAGGAAAGTTAGGCTTTTATTACTACTGACATGAATTGTCCAACGCTGGACCAGGGCACCCAGGAGTCGGACCGTAGTCACAGGCTATTCTATTTGATAACATCTGGAACAATCTACGCCTTCAGAAGGTGTTCAGTGGAGTTTAGAATTTTCTTTGTTGTCACATTCTTCCACCTATGCCATGACCTCTTCTTTTTTTTCTATCTCTGTGTCACTCCAGTTCACTTCTCTTCCCAATTTTGGCTTGTTTAGCCTTCATTCCTCAAACATGACCAAAAAAAAAAAAACCCATAGACTTTAAGAGAATGAAGATGCATTAGCAACTTTGTATTCCAGTGCCCTCATTGGACAGATGAAGAAATCGAAGATTAATCATGTTACATGATTGGCTCAAGGTCATATAACCAGTAATATTTATAATTATGTAAGTTTAATTATATAAATAAGTGATAATTAACAATTATTTATCATGTGCCAGACACTGTTAAAGTGATTTACAAGTATCGCTTAATCTTTTTCAGCGACTGAAAAGGTGGGTATATGTGATGGTTGTTTTGAAGTGTCAACCTGGCCAGCCCACAGTCTCCAATTGTTCAGTCAAGTTGCTGTTCTGGGAGGACTGGCATCAGGAAGATGCAGAATAGGACTCTCTGTAGTGTTTGCTCCCCCACAATCAGAACAACCACTCATGCACAAACATACCTGCATAAGAACGTAGGGAATCAGAAGAGAGTACAGCATCTGGAGGTAACACAGAAATAAGAGAAAATGCATTGAAGAGTGCAGGAAGAACAGTTTTACATCACCCTCACCACCTTCCTCCAAACCCCAGGCAGCACAGCTTGTAGAGAGAAACCTTGTGTGTGGGGGAAGAGGAGGGAGATGAGCAATGGACTTTGCCATTGACTCCAACGCCAGGCCCAACCCAGTAAAAACCAAGTGGCAGGTCCCCATGGCCCCAGGCTTCAGACTGGCACTCATGGATTGAGCTTCCAGGCTCACCCCAGTTGCCATGGGGAATCCCACAGTTTCAGGCCTGCCCTGTGAATTTCATCTCCAGGCCTGTCCCCACCGTCAGGCTGACCCCAGCAGCTGCAGGCTCCAAACCAACCTCAGCAGCCCTGAACTTTAATCCTACCCTAGTGCTAGGCCAGTCCCCACAAACTCGGGTTCCAGGCAATCCCCAAAGCCACAGGCTGACCCCTATAGCCCCAGACTCTTGGCCACTACCCGTCGACTGAGCCTCCAGGATTACCCTAGTGCCAGATCTGATCCTGCAGCCCCAGGCCTGCCTGGTAGATGAAGTCTCCGGGCCTGTCCTGCTGCCAGGCTGACCCCAGTAACCCTAGGCCCCAGCACCAGGCCAGCCCCAGCAGTTCCAGACTTTAGGCCTTCTCCAGTGCCAGGTCAGCCCCCATGGATTCAGACTCTAGGGCCACCTCAGGGCCAAGCTGGCCCCAGTGACCCAGACTTTGGACTACCACCAGAACCAGGCTGGCCTGCCTCAGCACCAAGCCAGCCCCTGAAGTCCTAGTCATCAGAACACCACCTACAGACCCAGCCTCCAGGTTGATCCCTTGTGGATACAGTTTCCAGGCTTACCTAGCACCAGGCCAGCCCCTACACCCAAGGCTCCAGCCCAGCTCACTTCCAGACTATCTTTGAGTCAAGAGAGCTGCTAGAGTCCCCATACCAAGTCTATGTTCCAGGCCTTAGGCGTCAGGCTGTCACTCAGGGACATAAACTCCAGGCCTGCACAGTGCAAGGCCAACCCTGCAGCTGCAAATTCTATCAGCCCAGGGTCCAGCTCTCCTTCAGCAGACTGAGTTTAGGTCGATCCCAGTAGACCACACCCCAGGCCAGCCACCACAGTCTGAGGCTCCAGCCTCATTTCTGCAGAACCAGCACCTACACCCACACCCTCAGACTCAGGCCTGTCCCAGTGCCAGGACAGCCGTGATGGGCTCAGGCTCCAGGCCCAACCGAGTGAGCCCAGGTTTGGGGTCCATCCCAGGACCTGGCTGGCTCCTGCAGACTTAGGTTCAAGGCCCACCCCAGCACCAGGTCAGATAGTATGGACCCAGGATCCAGGTCTGCACCCACAGGCACAGGACATAGGCTCAGACTTGTTGACCCAGCCTTAAGGCCTACTCCTAGGGACCCAATTAACAGATATACTCCCATGATTCTAGGCTTCAGGTCTACCCACCTGCTGACTCAGGACCAGGACAGCTGACTCCAACAGCAAACCAGCCTACGGACCATGCCACATAGCCTACCTAAAATCTCTGCATAGGCTGAGTGCTAAAGAGCTTTCTTAAACAAAGCCACTGCAAAGACTATAGTAAGTTCTTATTTCTTCAATTGGGTGGACATCAATTTAGGCAACAAGAAACATGAAAAAACAAGAAAATATACCACTAAAAGAACACAACAATCTCCCAATGGCTAACCCAAAAGAAATGGAGATTTATAAGCTGCCTGGCAAATAATTCGAAATAATTTAAAGGAATTTGGTACACTTGAATACATATATAAACAATTCAATGAAATAAACCAAAATTATCCATTTAACAGTAAAATTATGTTTAAAAAAACAAATTCTATTGCTGAAAAATACAGTGAATGAAATTTAAAATGAAATAGAGAGCATCAACCACGGAACTGATCAACATAAGAAAGAATCTAAACTCAAAGACAGACTATTTGAAAATATATAGCCAGAGAAGAAAAAAAATAAAAATTAAGAAAGGTTACGGAATTTATGGAACACTATCAAAAAAGCGAATATTCAAGTTGTAGGTGGTCAAAACGGAGAAGAAAGAGAAAAAGATTGAAAGATTAACAAAAAGCAGAAAATGTAAATATACAGGTACAGGGAAGCCAAAGATCTCCAGTAAGATTCAATCCAAAGAAGATTACATTCAGATATATTACAAAGCACAAACAAGCATGCAACAAAGTTGTCCTTCAGGAATGAAAGGGATAAGGACTTTCCCAGACTTGTCTTACAAGAAATGTTAAAAGGAATTCAAGCTGAAAGGACACTAGTAACATGAAAATGTGTTAAAGTACACAACTCACCGGTAAAAGTAAGTACATTGTCAAATTCATGGTAGTCTAATACTATAATGGCAATGTATAAATCAATAATATCTTTAGTATGAAGGTGAAAAGACAATACTTAAAAATAGAATAATTTGTTAAGGGACACACAATATAAGATATAAATTGTGACAGCAAAATGTGGAGGGAGAGGAAGTAAAAGTAGAGTTTTCCTATACAATCAATGTTAAGTTGTTATCAGCTTAAAATAGCCTGTTATAACTATAAGATGTTTTATGGTTACCTCATGGTAACTAGAAAGCAGGAATCTAGAATGGATACACAAATGGTAAAAACTAAGGAATCAAAGCATAATTCTAGAGAAAAATCACCTGAACACAACAGAAGACAGCAAGGGAGGTAGTAAGAAAAAATGAATCTATAAACCAACCAGAAAACAATAAAATGTCAGTAGTAAGTTCTTACTCATCAATTACCTTGAGTGTAAATGGATTACATTCAATTGAAAGAGTAGATGAATGGATTAAAAAACAAGACCCAACTATATGCTGCCTACAGGTATATGTATGTCACATTTAGTATATATATGTCACACTTAAGGATATACATATGCTAAAAGTGAAGGGATGGAAAGATATATTCCATGCAAATAGAAACCAAGAGAGCAAGGGTACCTATAGTTACTTCAGGTAAAATAGACTAAGTAAAAAGCTAAAAAAATCAATACAAAGAAGGTCATTCTATAGTGATTCAGAGTGGATTCAGAGGATATAACAATTTTAAATATATATGCACCTAACATTAGAGTACCTATGTATAAAACAAATATTAATAGATATTAAGGGAAACATAGACTATAATCCATCTGTAGGGGACTTTAGTACCCCACTTTCAGCAATGAACAGTCATCCAAACAAAATCAATTAAAAAAAATTAAACTTACACTTTAGACCAAATGGACCTAACAGACATGTACAAGAGCATTCCAGCCAACACATTCTTCTCAGGTGCAAATGATATATTCTCTAGGATAACTCATGTTAGGCCACAAAACAAGTCTCAAATTAAGGAAGATTAAAATATCAAGTATTTTTCCAATCACAATGGTATAAAACTGGAAATCAATATCATCAAAAATTTTGGAAAACTCACAAATACATGGAAATTAAACAACAAACTCCAAACAACCAGTCGGTCAATGAAGAAATTAAAACAAAAATTAAAAAATATCTCGAGACAAAAATGAAAACACAATATACCAAAACTAGAGGATGCAGCAATAGCAATTCCAAGAGGAAAGTTTATAGCAATAACCATATACATCAAAAAGATTTTATTTGAACAATCTAAAGTTGCACCTCAAGAAATTAGACAAAGACCAAACTAAGCCCAAAGTTAGTGTAAGGAAATGAAGATCAGAGAAGAAATAAACAGAACCTAGAAAAACAATAGAGAAGACCAATGAAACTAAGTTGGTTTTATGAAAACAAAATTAACAAACTAGAAATGAAAGGAGAAATTACAATACTACAGAAATACAAATGATCATAAGGGAATACTAACACACATCAATAAATTAAATAATCTGATTTACACTCCCACCAACAGTGTAAAAGCGTTCCTATTTCTCCACACCCTCTCCAGTATCTGTTGTTTCCTGACTTTTTAAGGATTGCCATTCTAACTGGTGTGAGATGGTATCTCATTGTGGTTTTAACTTGTATTTCTCTAATGATCAGTGATGATGAGCTTTTTTTCATATGTTTGTTGGCCACATAAATGTCTTCTTTTGAGATGTGTCTGTTCATATTCTTTGCCCATTTTTTGATGGGATTGTTTTTTTCTTGTAAGTTTGTCCAAGTTCCTTGTAGATTCTGGATATTAGCCCTTTGTCATATAGATTGAAAAAATTTTCTCCCAATCTGTAGTTTGCCTGTTCACTCTGATGATAGTTTCTTTTGCTGTGCAGAAGTTCTTTAGTTTAATTAGATCCCATTTTTCAATTTTGGCTTTGTTGCCATTGCTTTTGGTGTTTTAGTCTTAAAGTCTTTGCCCATGCCTATGTCCTGAATAGTATTGCCTAGGTTTTCTTCTAGGGTTTTTATGTTTTTAGGTCTTACATTTACATATTTAATCCATCTTGAGTTAATTTTTGTAAAAGGTGTAAGGAAGGGGTCCAGTTTCAGTTTTGTGCATATGGCTAGCCAGTTTTCCCAACACTATTTATTAAATAGAGAATACTTTCCCCATTGCTTTTTTCAGGTTTGTCAAAGATCACATGGTGGTAGATGTGTGGTGTTATTTCTGTGGCCTCTGTTCTGTTCCATTGGTCCATATATCTGTTCTGGTACCAGTACCATGCTGTTTTGGTTATTGTAGTCTTGTGGTACAGTTTGAAGTCAGGTAGCATGATGCCTCTGGCTTGTTCTTTTGGTTAGGATTGTCTGGCAATATGGGCTCTTTTTTGGTTCCATATGAAATTTAAAGTGGTGTTTTCGAATTCTGTGAAGAAAGTCAATGGTAGCTTGATGGGGATAGCATTGAATCTATAAATTACTTTGGGCAGTATGACCAAAAACGGAATGCTTTTCCATTTGTTTGTGTCCTCTTATTTCTTTGAGCAGTCCTTTACATCCCTTGTAAGTTGTATTCCTAGGTATTTTATTCTCTTTGTAGCAATTGGAAATGGGAGTTCACTCATGACTTGGCTCTCTATTATTATTATTGGTGTATAGGAATGCTTGTGATTTTTGCACATTGATTTTGTATCCTGAGACTTTGCTGATGTTGCTTATCAGCTTAAGGAGATTTTGGGCTGAGACTACGGGGTTTTCTAAATGTACAATCATGTCATCTGCAGACAGAGACAATTTGACTTCCTCTCTTCCTGTTTGAATACGCTTTCTTTCTCTTTCCTGATTGCCTGGCCAGAATTTCCAATACTATGTTAAATAAGAGTGGTGAGAGAGGGCATCTGTCTTGTGCTGGTTTTCAAAGGGAATGCTTCCAGTTTTTGCCCATTCAGTATGATATTGGCTGTGTGTTTATCATAAATAGCTCTTATTATTTTAAGATACATTCCATCAATACCTAGTTTATTGAGAGTTTTTAGCATGAAGGAAGACAGTGTGGTGAATCCTTAAGGATCGAAATCCAGAAATACCATTTGACCTAGCAATCCCATTACTGGGTATATACCCAAAGGATTATAAATCATTCTACTATAAAGACACATGTACACATGTTTATTGCAGCACTGTTCACAATAGCAAAGACTTGGAACCAACTCAAATGCCCATCAATGATAGACTAGGTAGAAAAAGTTGGCACATATACACCATGGAATACCAATGGAGCCATAACATGCCCCTTTGCAGGGACATGGATAAAGCTGGAAGCCATCATTCTTAGCAAACTGACACAGGAACAGAAAACCAAACACCACATGTTCTCACTCATAAGTGGAAGTTGAACAATGAGAACACATGGACACAGGGAGGGGAATATCACACACCAGGGCCTGTTGGGGATGGGGAGGTTGAAGAAGGATAGCCTTAGGAGAACTACTTAATGTAGATGATGGGTTGATGGGTGCAGCAAACCAGTGTGGCACGTGTATACCTATGTAACAAACCTGTACGTTCTGCACATGTATCCCAGAACTTAAAGTATAATAAAATAAGCTAGAAGAAATGGATAAATTCCTAGATACATAAATCCTCCCAGGACTGAATCATGAAGAAGTGGAACATCTCAACAGATCAATAAGGAGACTAAATCAGTAATAAAAAGTCTCTCGTGAAAGAAAACCTCAGAATCTGATGGCTTCACTAATGAATTCCAAACATTTAAAGAACTAAAACCAAATCTCAAACTCTTCCAAAGAATTGAAGAAGAGGAAATAATTCTATATTTTATAAGGGCAACATTATGTGCATACCCAAACCAGACAAGAATATTATAAAAAAAAACAAAACTTAAGAACAAACAATTTAGATTGTCCCCTGTTTACAGATGACATCATCTTACATATAGAAAATCCTAACCCCACCAAAAAACTTTCAGATCAAATTTAGTAAAATTGCAGTATACAAAATCAACATATAAAAATCAGTAGTTTTTTATACAGTAACTATTGAAAAATTAAATCAAGAACCTAATCTAATTTACAACAGCTATAAAAAAAACTTAGTAATAAATTTAGTCAAGAAAGTAAAAGACCTGTACATTGAAAACTATAAAATGTTGATGAAAGAAGTTTAAAAAGACAAAATGAAAAGATGTGTGTCCATGGATTGGAAGATTATTAAAATCCATACTACCCAAAGTGATGTACAGGTTCAGTACCATCTCTATTAGAATTCCAATGACATTTCTCACAGAAATAGAAAAAAAAACCCTAAAATTTGTATGGAATCACAAAAGATCCTGAACAGCCAAGGCAATCTTGAGCAAGAAGAACAAAGCTGGAGGCATCACACTCTGTAACTTTAAAATATTCTGTAGAGATTCAGTAATCAAAACAGCATGATACTGGCAGAAAAATAGGCACGTACATCAACAGAACAGAATAGAGAACCCAGAAATAAACCCACACATTTATAGTCAGTTTTTTAAACAAAGTTGTCAAAAACACATAATGAGGGAAAGGACAGTCTCTTCAATAAATAGTATGGGGAAAACTAGATATCAATGTGCAGAAGAATAAAATTAGACCTCATCACATAGCATATAAAAAATCTGCAAATGAATGAAAGACTTAAACATAAGGCCTGAAACTATAGAAAACTATGAGAAAATAGAGGAAAAGCTCCATGACATTGGCCTGGGCATTGAGTCTTTTGGCTACAACCCCAAAATCATAGGCAATTAAAGCAAAAGTAGACCAATGGGATCATGTCAAATTAAAAAGCTCTGTACAGCAAAGGACATGAAAGTGAAGAGACAACCTAGAGAATGGAAGAAAATATCCACAAACTACACATCTGATAATAAATAAATATCCAAAATATATAAGGAACTAAAAAAAACCCCTCAACTATAAGAGAATAACCCTATTAAAAATGTGCAAAGGACCTAAATAGAAAGTTCTCAAAGACCAATGGTTATGTAAGAAATCACTCAGCATCACTAATCAGAAAATACATACTAAAACCACAACGATATTACCTCACACCTGTTAGAATCACTATTATCAAGAAGATAAAAGTACTGGTGAGGCTATCAAGAAAAGGAACCTCCCACTGTTGGTGGGAATGTAAATTAGTACAGTCATTATGGAAAACAGTATGGATGTTTCTCCAAAAATTAAAAACAGGACTACCCTATGAAGCAGCAATCCCACTGCTGGGTATATATCCGAAGGGAATAAAAATCAGTATGCCGAAGAGATATCTGCACTCCCATGTTTACTGCAGCACTATTGACACTAGCCAAGATATAAAATCAACTTAAGTGCCCATCGATAGATGAAAGGATAAGAAAATGTGGTATATATACACACACGACAGAATACTATTCTGCCTATAAAAAGAAAAAAAATCCTTTAATTTGCAACACTATGGATGAAACTAGAAGACAAACTAAAATGAGCCAGGCACAGAGAGACAGGTACCACATGATCTCACAGGTGGATCTCGCATGTGGATTCTGTGTAGAAGAATAAAGCGGTGGTCACCAGGGGCTGGGGGCAGGGAGAGAGTTAGGGAGATATTGGTCAAAGGATACAAATTTAAGTTTGAAAAGAAAAGAGATCTTATTGTACACATGGTGGCTATACTTAATAGCAATGCATTCTTGAAAAATCGCTGAGAGTAGATCTTAAGTGTTCTCACCACAAAAACAATAAATAATGTGAGGTAATGCATATGTCAATTAGCTCAGTTGAGCCATCCCACAATGTGTACATATTTCAGAATATGTTGTTTCTAATATATTTTTATTTGTAAATTTTAAAAAGAAAAAGGAAAAAAACGTAATCTGTTGCTGTGAAAGTATTTTTTTTTAAGATGTAATAGGTTCATAGTTAGTTGACCTTACTTAAGTAATGGAAATTATCCTAGATTATCTGGATAGACCTTAAGGCAGAGCTCAGGCTTCAGAGAGAGACATGGGGGTTAGGGGCAGAATTCCAACCATGGGCAGGACAGCAACTATGGGTTTTGGACTTTCTTGGCCAGCCACCACAATTGCATAAGCCGGTTTCAATTAATATATGTTTTAAAAACTCTATTTGCTACTGGTTCTGCTTTTCTAGGGGGACCCAACAGATACAGTACTATTGTTATTATGCCCATTCTACAGATGGGAAAACTGAGGATGTGGAGAAATTAATGTGTCCAAGATCACATGGCTAAATTGTAGTCAGGATTCAAAGCTAAGCACCCTGATTCCAAATTTTGGATCTTATCCACCACTGCCTCTCCTGGCTACGAAGTGACAGAAATCATCCTAGGTCGGTGATTTTTTTTCATTAAAAAGTGCTTCATTAGTTATACATTGGCAACAGCAAGGCTGGAAGGCATGATGAACTGAGCTTAGCAGCTGAGGTGAGATGAGTAGAATAGCTCTAAGCAAGGGAGAGAGAAACTACCCATGATCCCCCTCTGCTTTCTACCTGGAGCTGACCAAAGCTTGGCATGGGGGGGGTGCCTCCATTTTAAATCAAGTTCATAGTTTTGATTACAGGGTACTGGGCTTACAATTTATAAAGTCTGTGCTGAAACTCAGAATAACTGCAAGATTTGTTACGTAAGTGTGACCAGAAAATTTATGGGATACCCAGCTCTTCTCCAGGGAAGGAACTAACTCTACCAAATACATACAAATGGAACATGGAAACAAAAATAGACAATTTTTTTTAAAAAAAGAGAGACAATGACACAATTGTATGAGACAAGCCTGTTGTATATAAAATTTAGCACCTTCAATGCCCTAGAAATTGGAAGCTTTGTTCAGAGACCATAGAACTGTTTCATTTTCTTCGAGGATTCTTTACTGTTCTTGTGCTTGGAGCTGTAAGCTCAGAGATACCTGTTTCTTTGAAGTTACTCATGGAGTGAGTGACTACTGATTGTCAATATAGTAAGAACAAAATGCAAGTAAACAATTTGTTCTTATTTCCTCCACTTCCAGAAATGAAAACTCCACAAAACACATAACATAAAATTTACCATCTTAATAATTTTAAAGTATGTGATTCCACAGCGTTAAGCACATTCACATTGTTGTAAAAACAGATCTCCAGGACTTCTTAATCTTGCATATAAACTCTCTACCCATTACAAAACAAGTCCCCAGCAACCACCATTATACTTCTGTCTCTATGAATTCAACTAATTTATATACCTCTTATAAATGGAATCATACAGTATTTGCCTTTTTGTCACATATCGTAAGTCCTCAAGATTTATCCATGTTGTAGCATGTATCCAAACTTTATTCCTTTTTAAGGCTGAATAATATTCCATTTCATGTATACACTACATTTTGTTTATCTGTTCGTCTGTCAATAGACATGGGATTGTTTCCCCCCTCTTGGCTATTATGAATCACGCCACAATAAACATGGCTGGTGTGTATATTTCTACCAGACCCTTTTTTTAAAGTTCTTTTGGATATATACCCAGAAGTGGGATTGCTGGATCATATGGTAGTTCTATTTTTTATTTTTTGAGATACTGCCATACTCTTTTCCATAGTGGCTGCACCGTTCTACGTTCTTAACAGTTCAGAAGGGTTCCAATTCTCTACCTCCTCTTCTTTCCTTACCATTTAAAGAAAGCCTCTGTTTTAATATGAGGAGTTACGCATCTTTTCCTTTCCACTGTGGCAAGAACACTTCTGCTCCTGTGACAAAGTGCCTATTTCACTAATGGAAGTTTCACTGAATCACTTGCTGAGAAGGATATGCTTTCTCTAATCCATAAAGGGAGATAATTGTCAAACGTGTAAAACAGAGAATCAGGCAGAGCTGCTGCTAGACTGGTAATCTTGGGTCTTCAATGTACACCATTTAAAATTTCTTGGCTTCTTTCATGAGAGACAAAGTAAAAAACAGCAAAACCAACCCCAAGTCCCATAGAAAGCAAAATAAGTTTCCGTTAACATGAAAGAAAGCAATTGCATAGGGTTATGTATTTGGAAAAGCCTCTTTGCATTTCAATAGTGTGCCACCTACAAACATAACCAGCAAATGGAATTCAGGTTAAATGGCAAGATACAGCATCTAACTGAAGGATTGCAATACATGAAAAACACGTATTTATTAGGAGATTACAGTTACACTCCCTGTTTCTGGGAGATAGCACAAAGGTGCGAATGAGAAATGCAACACTGGAGCCATATGCACATTTACACCCAATCATTCTGTCGGATCCACTAAGTTCTCCCATATTGCCTTCTTTGAGAAAATTGAGTCACTATTTACATAGGTTCTTTTCTCTTGACATTTCCCTGTTGCTACTCACTGTCACAGAATGTTATGTTTTCCTCCCTTGATTCAAGTCCAGGACAGAGGCAGGTTAGAAATGAGTGACACATGAGTTTTCTAGATGACAGCAAACTGAGAATCATCGTGATCCTCTACTCTTGACCAGAGACCCATTCTCTCCATTCATTTTAAGTTTCCCAGGTTTTCCTGAGACATGAACAACCATGAGTAGAGAAATCACTACAAAGAAACCAAAGAAAGCAAATCCTCACTGTGTCCACAGCCAACCTAGGATCACCTTGGAAGAGCCTAACCTCATATCATCTGGTCCAAGAGATGAGCACATTGTAGTAAGGACACAGGTTCTGGGAGTGAAGGGGCTTGGCAACTATGTGGCAGGGCTGCCTCCCCAGCCAGCTCAGCCTGACCATCAGAGCTTCGTGAATGCACCTCAGCCTCAGGAGTCCTGTGAGCACTTGCCACTGTCAAAGTCGCTGGTAAGGTTGGGAAATGGCTGGAAATATGAGAGGGGAATATTTGAGCATCCCAGCCAGTTTTCCATATCTTTTTATGTGCTCATTTGCCACCCATAAATCTTTTTTTGTAAAGTATCTGTTCAAATCTGTTATACCTCTATTATTGAAGGAAACAAAGAGGCAACCCACAGAATGGTAGAAAATATTTGCAAACTGTTTATCTCACAAAGGATTAATAGCCAGAATATATAAGGAGCTCAAACAATGCTATAGGAAAAAGTCTAAAAATCCAATTTAAAAATGGGCAAAAAATCTGAATAGCTATTTCTCAAAAGAAAACATAAAAGGCAAACAGGTGTATAAAAAGGTACTCGACATCACTGAACGTCAGAGAAATGCAAATCAAAACTACAATGAGATATCATTTCACTTCAACTAAAATAGCTTTTATCCAAAAGACAGGCAATAACAACGCTGGTGAAGATGTGGAGAAAAGGGAACCCTGCTGCCCTGTTGGTGGGAACGTAAAGTAGCCCAATTACCATGGGAATAGTTTTTAGTTTTTTGAAGAACATCCGAACACATTGCTACCATATGATCCAAGAGTCCCACTGCTGGGTATATACCCAAAAGAAATTAGTCTATCAAAACAATAACTGAACTCCTATGTTTGTTGCAGCATGGTTCATAATAGCCAAGATTTGGAAGCAACCTAAGTGTCCATCAGCAAATGAATAATGTGGGATTCATTTATTAAAACAATTTTAAAGATGGCAGATTAGAGGTAGTGTTAGCATGCCTTTCCCATTTGGAAAGATAAAATGGTAAGCAGAGATTTATACTCTGAAATTTTTTCCAAGAAGCAATGCAGGAACTTAGGAAAAGAGATGAGACCAAAATCTTTGAAAGAAGCAGCAGACTGCAGCCTACACCATGAGCCAGGTGAAGAACTAAGTTCCCAGAGTGTGAGGGGGGAGAGCTTGCCTCCAGGTTATATACCCCTACCAGGGAATCTGGCAATCCAGTCCATGGGGGAAGGCCTTAACCCTATCCAGTGCTGGAACTGATATAGGGAGCATTGGGGAATACAAAAGTAGGAGCAATGAGAACAGCCTTGTGCACATTCCCAGTCTCCAGCATGGACCAAGGGAAGCCATTCCCTATTCTGCATCACAGGGGACCTCACATAAGTCTGCCAACTAACATAGGCAGTACTTGCAGGTTGAAAGAAGTTCCCAAATGAAATTCACAATATGATTTCAAAGTGGGGATGAACTCCCCTTGGCCAGAACTGGCAAGTAAGTGGGAAGTAGTGTGCTGTAGCCACAGGCACAGGAGCTGGGCACCCCAGCTTTGGAAGCAGCTGAGGAGGGGCATGGCCTGAAAGCCACAGTTGCCGTTTCTAAGGGAAGGCTTATGGCCTTGTCCATTTCAGTTCTGAGCATAGATAGCCTGGAATTTAGCTAACTGCTGCTGGCAAATACTGCCGAAGAGAGATCTGCCTTGTCAAGGGTTTGGGAGTTGGGTGAGGCTTACTGCCACCTGCTATACCCCACTCCCTGCATGAACTCTTCTGTACAGCAGAAGCAGCTATACCCCTTCCTGAAACATTACCCCAGTGGCCAGAGAACTTTCTGCCCCTGCCCCCATGCCCACAGGGGCCTCTACTTACCCTCCATGTGGACAGCCAGCAGATCTGCTTGACCCAGCCCCCCACCTGGCTTTGCCCCTTCACCCACCCTGGTAGGTTAACACAAAGAACAGAAACTTTTGGGAGCCCTGTAGCCCCACTCATCACCTGAGAGACCAGGATACATCCCCTGGGTAACATAAGGCAAGCACAAATCCCATCACTTCTACCACAGTTCATGCTCTTTTGCAAACATTACCTCCTGGCTGGAGGCCACGTAATGAGTCATTACAGCCTCAATAGGTAGAGCAACACTGTACCCAGGAAGGGGAAAACTTGTGCATGACCTCAGCTATCACCATTGCCTGCACCACCCTGGCTAACTAGGGGGTCTGAGTCTGTCCATGTAACCAGTTTATTACCAATACAACAACCATTTGAGAAAGCCAACACACTAAGGCTATTTACAACCAACTAATCTCATAGAGGCTACATCACTACCCTACCACCCCTATCAGAGAAGATGCTGGTACTCACTGCTGGGAGACTTAAGGACTGGTCACTTCAATGGATCCATTTCAGATATTCCCCAGCACCAGCCTGGAGTGTGGCAGCCCTACTTGGTGGCTAGACCAAGAGGAACAGCAGTATTCACAGTAGTCTGGCCCTCAGGGACTCCTACTCCTGGAGGAAGAGAGAGGGAAACATATCAAGGGAATACCCTTTGAGACAAAGGAATCTGGATGGCAGATCTTGAGTCCCAGATCTTTCTTCTGGTGAAAAGTTTCTCTCATCAGAGGCACAGGTGCGGTGCTGGGCTCAGCAGGGAAAGTCTAGCTCTACGCTAACAGGCAGCCCTACTGCTCATGAAGAATCTTGGAGAAAGAGACTTCTTTTCAACCTCATCCACTACAGCAGAAACAACTGGGGCTTCTCTCATGGGAGTTCAGCATGGGTACACCTATAGGCAATGCTTTTGAAACACTTCAGGGTGACTGCATCTCCACAGATGGAGGTTCTGGCTTGAATAAGAGGTACAGTCACAACTCCTCTCTACTTGGAATGCCAAATTTCTGCATATGAAAAGAGGTGCCTGTCTGATCTGAATAGCTGGAACACTGGGTCAGGAGTGTGTCTGAGTAGTAGATTGCTTTTCTGCTGGCCTGGCAGGGGAACTTAGGTGGCTCCCACTATTCCCCCTGATAAGGCCCCAGTGCATTTCAATGAGAGCTCCTTCAGCCACTGGTGACATTGACCCACCATTGGCTATTGCATTTGCTAACCTGATTTAGCCACAACTAACTAGTTTCTACCCAGGGATACCTCCTCTTCCTGGGAGGTGAACTATTCAAGCCTGAACTATTCAATGCAGATAATAAAATAGTGGAGAAAAAACAAATTAAAAAGTTGACACATGAGGAAATGAGCTAAACTTCAAGAGACCTTTGCCATTTTGATCCCACAGAAGACAGTGAACCTGCTCACATACTGAGCATATTGCCACTACAACAATTTTCTGAGAAAGCCATCATACAGAGACTCTATTATAACCAAGGAACTCATACAATACAGTCTTCACCCTTCACCCCTGAACACACCAAAAGCTGAATTTAGCTACAAAAAACTGTAAACATTAAAGTCATATCCTTAAGGGGGGGGGGGGGAAAGGAATATTTTTTTAAAAAAATCAAAAACAAATTCAAGAATCACTAGAAGAAACAGTTTACCCAAATAAAGAACTGGACAATTAATTCTGGTAATATGACAAAACAGAATTCTGTAACATCTCCAAGAGATCTCAATAACTCTCTGGCAATGAATCCAAACCAAGATGAAATCCTTGACACAACAGATAAATTCAAAAGGTTATTATAAAGCAACTCAAGGAGATACCAGAGAAAAGTGAAAACCAACATAAAGAAATTTAAGAACAATTCAGGATCTGAATGAAAAATTTTCTGAAGAGATAGATATTTTAAAGAAAAAACAATTAGAACTTCTGGAAATAAAAGACACATTTAGGAAATTACAATATGCAGTGGAGAGTAAACAAAAGACTAGAACAAGTATGGAGAAAGAATTTCAGAGCTTGATGATTAGGCTTTCAAATTTACCCAAGCAGACAAAAATAAAGAATCAAAAGAAATAAAATATGTAAGAAATATGGGATCATGTGAAGTGACCAAACCTATGAATAACTGGTGTTTCTGAGAGAGAAGTCTAACGGTTTGAAAAACTTATTTGAGGGAATAATTGAGAAAAACTTTCTGGCATTGATAGAGAGTTAGATATCCAAATACAAGGAGCTCATCTCTGGCTGTATTAGTCAGGGTTCTCTAGAGGGACAGAGCTAATAGGATATATGTACATGTGAAAGGGAGTTTGTTAAGGAGAGATGACTCACATGGATATGAGGTCAAGTTCCATGATAGGCCATCTGCAAGTTGAGGAGCAAGGAAGCCAGTCGTGGATCCAAGTGAGTCCCAAAAACTCAGAAGTAGGGAAGCCAGCAGTGCAGCCTTCAGTGCAGCCTACACCAATCCAAAAGCTCAGGAACTTGAAGTCTGGTGTTTGAGGGCAGGAAACAGCCAGCACAAGAGAAAGATGGAGTCCAGAAGACTCAGCAATTCTGCTCTTCCATCTTCTCCTACTTGCTTTATTCTAGCCAAGCTGGCAGCTGATCAGATGGTACCCACACAGACTGAGGATGGGTTTGCCTCTCTCAGTCCACTGACTCAAATATTAATCCTCTATGGCAACACCCTCACAGACATACCCAGGAACAATACTTTGCATCTTTCAATCCAATTAAGTTGACACTCAGTATTAACGACTACCCTGGCCTTGCTAGAGATTTAGATATCCAAATACAAGACACTCAAAGAATTACTGGGAGATTCATTACAAAAAAGTTCTTCACTAAAGCATAGTGTCATCAAGCTACCTAAAGTCAACATGAAGGAAAGAATTCTGAGAGCGGTGAGAAAAAAGCACCAGGTAACCTAAAATGGAAAAGTAATCAGATTAATAACAGACTTCTCACCGAAACCTTACAAGCCAGAAGGGATTGGGATTCCATCATTAGCCCCTTAAAACATAGTAACTGTCAGCCAAGAAGTTTTTTTAACCAGCAAATCTAAATTTCATAAAAGAAGGAGAAAGTCGTTTTCAGACAAACAAATACGGAGGGAATTCATCACTACCAGGCCAGTCCTAAAATGCTAAAAGGAGTTCTAAATCCTGAACCAGAATAAAATCTTTTGAAAGCATAAAACTCACAGAGTCTATAAAACAACAACACAATAAAGAAAACAAAGTATCTAGCTAACAACTGACATGATAACTAGAACAGTACCTCATATCAATAAACATTGATGTAAATGGCCCAAATTCTTCACTTATAAGACACACACTGGCAGAATAAAAAATAAAAAAATTACAAACCAAATATCTGTGGTCTTCCAGAAACTTACCTAACATGTAAGAATTCATATAAACTCAAGGTAAAGGGGTAGAAAAACATATTTCATACAAATGGAAACCAAAAGCAAACAAGAGTAGTTATTCTTTATCAGATAAAACAGACTTTAAACCAACAATTGTTAAAAAAAAAAAAAGACAAAGGAGGTAATTATATAATACAAAAATCAATCCAAAAGAAGATATTACAATCCTAAATTCATATGCGCCTAACACTGGATTGCCTAGATTCATAAAACATTTACTACTAGAAATGAGAGAAACAGCAACACAATAGTGCATGACTTCAACACTCCGCTGACATCACTAGATGATCAGAGACAGAATGTCAAAGAAACAATGGAATTAAGCTACACTCTAGAACAAATGGACCTAACTGTTATTACAGAACATTCTACCCAAGAACTTCAGAATATACATTCTTCTCACCAGCACATCTATCTCCAAGATAGACCATATGACAGGCCACAAAACAAGTCTCAATAAATTTAAAAAATAATATCAAGTATCTTCTCAGAACACAGTGAAATAAAATGAAATCAACTACAAAAGGCACCATCAAAACTTTACAAATACATGGAAATTAATCTGCTTCTGCAGGATTTTGGGTTAACAATTATATCAAGGTGGAAATTTAAACACTCCTTGAAATAAATGATACTAGTGACACAAGTTACCAAAACCCCTGGGATACAGCAAAAAGCAGTGCTTAAAGGAAAGTTTATAGCACTAAATACCTACATCGAAAAGTTTGAAAGAGTCGCGAGTTGAAAACCTAATGATACACACCTCAAGGAACTAGAGAAATAACTAAATCCAAAGTTAGTGGAAGAAAATAAAGATCAGAGTAAAACTAAGTGAAATTAAAACAAAAAAATACAAATGATCAATGAAACAAAAAGATTGTTCTTTGAGAAGAAAACTCTACCAAGATTAAATGAAATCTCTCAAACTTAATTTTTTTACCTAAATTCTAAATCATAATCTACAAGGAGAAATGACAATTTGCTTGTTTTTTCCTATTTTGTTGCTTTTTATAAGAACTTCCTTTTTTCGCAGGTACAATAAATAACATATGCAAATAAATAAAAGCAAAACAAGCAAAAAATAAATAAGAATTAATAGATCATTAGCTAGGTTAACCAAGAAAAAGAAGGGAGAAGATTCAAATAAACTCAATTAGAAATAAAACTGGAGACATTACCACTGACAGCACAGAAGTACAAAAGATCATTTGAAACTACTATGAACACCTCTATGCACATAAACTCGAAAATCTAGAAAAAAAAATGGATAAATTTGTGGAAACATACAACCCTCTTAGACTAAACCAGGAGGAAATAGAAATCCTGAACAGACAAATAACAAGCAGTGAGATTGAATCAGTAATTTAAACAAAATGCCAACAAAAAAGCCAGGAGCTATATGGATTCACAGCTGACTTATACTGAACATTTGAAGAATTAGTGCCAATCCTATCAAAACTATATCAAAATATTGCAAAAGAGGGCATCCTCCCTAACTCATTGTATGAAGCCAGTATCATCCTGATACCCAAACCAGGAAAGGACATAGTGGAAAAAAAACTAGAAATATTCGTGATGAGCATAGATGCAAAAACCCTCAACAAAACACTAGCTAACTGAATCCAACAGCACATCAAGATGACAATACACATGAACAAGTGGGTTCCATCCCAGGAATACAGAGATGGTTTAACATGCAAGTCAATAATTGTGATACATCACAAACAGGATTAAAAACAAAAACCATAAAATCATTTCAATATATGCAGAAAAAAGATTTGATAAAATCCAGTATCCAGCATCCCTTTTTGATAAAAACACTCAACAAACTAGACATAGAAGGGACTTACCTCAAAATAAGAAAAGTCATATGAGAACACCACAGCTAACATCATACTGAATGAGAAAGAGTTGAAAGTATTCCCCAAGAAGTAGAACAAGACAAGGATACCTACTTTCACCACTTTTTTTCAACACAGTACTAAAAGTTTTAGCCAGAGGAATAAGGCAAGAGAAAGAAATAAAGGGCATCCAAATTGCAAAAAAGGAAGTGAAACTATTGCTGTTCACCAGTGGTATGATTCTATACATAGAAAACCCTAAAAAGACTCCTCTCAAAAGACTCCTAAGACTCCTCTCAAAAGACTCCTAGATTTGACAAATGAATTCAGGTTATAAAATCAATGTACACTAATCAGTAGCACTGCTATACACCAACAACCAAATTGAGAATCAAATTAAGAATGCAATCCACTTCACAACAGCTGCAAATATTAAAAATACCTAGAGATACATTTAACCAAGGAGGTGAAAGATCTGTAGAAGAAGAACTACAAAACACGGCTGAAAGAAAACCTAGGTGACATTAACAAATGGAAATACATCCCATGCTCATGGATTGGAAAAAAAAAAAAAATCAAAATCATTAAAGTGACCATACTGCCCAAAGCAATTTACAGATTTAATGCATTTCCTATTTAAATATCAACATCATTTTTCACATAATTAGAAGAGACAATCCTAACATTCATATGGAATCTAAAAACAACACAAATAGCCAAAGCAATCCTAAGCAAAAAGAACAAATCTGGAGGAATCACATCACTGGACTTCAAATTATACTACAAGGCTATAGTTACCAAAACAGCATGGTACTGGTATAAAAGTAGATACATAGACCAATGCAACAGAAAAGAGAACCTAAAAATACAGCCAAATATCTATAGCCTTCTGATCCTTTGACAAGGCATAACAACAACATAAATTGAGGAAAGGACACTCTATTTAATAAATGCTGGGAAAACTGGCTAGCCATATGTAGAAAATAAAATTGGATCCCCCATCTTTCACATTAAACAAAATCAACTCAAGATGGATCCAAGACTTAAATCTAAGACCTGAAGTCATAGAAATTTTAGAAGATAATCTAGGAAAAACTCTTCTGCACCTTGGCCTAGGCAAAGAATTTATGACTAAGACCCCAAAAGCGAATGCAACGAAACAAAAAATGGGACCCAATTAAACTAAAAATCATCTGTACAGCAGAAGAAATAATCAGAGTAAACAGATACCCACAGATTGGAAAAAATATTTATAAATTATGCATTTGACAAAGGACTAATGTCTAGACTCTACAAAAAAACTCAAACCAGCAAGAAAATAATCCCATCAAAAAGTGGGCAAATGACAAACAGACATTTCTCAAAAGAAGATATACAAATGGCCAAACATATGAACAAGGGCTCAACATCATTAATCAGGGAAATGCAAATTAAAACCACAATGAGATACTACCTTACTCCTACAACAATGGCCATTATTAAAAAGTCAAAAAGCAATAGATGTTGGCATGGAAGTGGTGAAAAGAGAATGCTTACACACTGCTGCTGAGAATGTAAATTAGTACAATCTCTTATGGAAGATAGTATGGAGATTTCTTAAAGAACTAAAAGATCTACCATTCAATCAAGAAATCCCACTACTGGCTATCTACCCAAAGGAAAATAAGTCTATACATATATATACTTATTTTATATATATATACTTATTGTATATATATGGATATATATATATCCATATAACACCTGTACATGTTTATTGCAGCATAATTCAAAATTGTAAAGATATGAAACCAACATAAGTGCCTGTCAACCAATGAGTGGATAAAGAAAATGAAGTAGCTCTTGCTGTTCTGTCAGAGATGCCCAGTAGGCGTATCTCTCACATCAGCCTTAATTTTTTTTCTAGTTTGCCAGAGCCAGCCTCCTCATTCCACCCTATGGGTACCAGCAGCAGCTAGGCAGTGCCGACACATCAGAACTACTCACATTGGGAATAATGCAGAAAAACAACTTGACCCACAGAGAATGGAGAAAAGCAAGGCTGGACAACAGCCCATCCAGGAGTAACAGAGCCAAGGCAATCTCCCTTACCCAGGGAAGTGATGAGTGAATGGGCAACCCTGAGAACCCAGGCTTCTCCCATGGATCTTTGCAACCTTCTGGTCAGGAGATACCTTCGTGAACCCCTTCCACCAGGGCCTTCTGTCTGACACACAGAGCTATGGGGAGTCTTGGTAAAGCAGCAGCTCAGGCACACCTGGAGACCCAGGTGTAGGGCTGTTGGGCCCCACAGGGTCGTGGGGTGTCTCTTATGCTGTGCTGAAGTGCAGGATCCGAGAAGTAAAGAGACAGGACACTGAAGAACTGGTGAAGAGCATCTGGACTCGGGGGGGCCACGCCACCTATGAGCAGAGACAGGCGAGGGCCCAATGTGCAGAAGTGTCTGTGTTTATTAGGTACAGGCAGGGAGAAGGGTCGTAAGTGAGGTCATCATCCATAGGCTTAGTGATAGGGCATACATAATCATGTGAGTCACAAGTAAGGGGCCACCCCATTATGTCACCTGGGCAGAGAGGTGGGCCGTGCGCAGTAGGGGGCCGTGCCGTGCTCAGTAGTAGAGGGTCTTGTACAGAAAAGGGGTCCACCCCCATATTAGGTCACCAAGGCAAGAAGGTAGCTTATGTGCATCAGGTGTCATGCGCAACACTTCTTATCTGGGGGCTGGAGACTTCAAAGGATTTCTAATAGAAGGACACCGTAAGCCAATGCAGTGGGAGTTGACAGACTTGTGCTCTTCTCTTAAGATATTTATGGGAGGATGATTTGGGCTAGCACAGAAGCGAGAAAAGACTGACAGGGTGTACAGCCGCTGTGACTGGTCACACCAGAGGGGTTCTTCTCCCTCGGTTATTTCCAGGATCTCAGGCCTGAGGCCTACTTTCCACAGGAACTGGATGCAAGGAACTACAACTCCTTTATCAGGAGGAGAGGCTCTTGCTCCAAGCCTGCCATACAGCGTATGCCCTTTCAGGCAGGGATGCCACCGCCTGGGTCTTTGGTTCTTGTCCTGGTCTGGCTGTTTTCCCATGTACTGTTTCTGCTTTGTGACTGTTCTAGGCATTCCTCCTACTACAAGCTACTATATGGTTATGTAGAAGGATTCTATAAATCAACACTAAATGTGTCAGTACAGCTCTGACTACAATACCTATATGATTATATAGAAAGATTATATGGGACTAAGTATGATTATACATATAAGCTAGATATAGTAAGTGGTAAGTTATATGATTATATAGAAAGATTATATGGGACTAAGTATGATTACATATATAAGCTAATATAGTAAGCAGTAAGTTATTATGTGATTATATAGAAAGATTATATGGGACTAAGTATGATTACATATATAAGCTAGATATAAGTAAGCAGTGAGTTATACTTCAGGCACTAATTATGCCTGGGGTCTGCACAGTTCTCCTTCCTCGGTGCCCATGGGGGGGTATTGCCCATACCCAGGAGCCTTAGATACTCAGGTTCAGGGCTTCCCAGGAAAAGTAACTGCAACTCCAGCAAAGCAGGATGTTGGACCCCTGTACATACCACTAGGAAAGCTGAATACAGGGGGCCAAGCAGTGACAATCTGCAGGCCCCACTTTCATGGCACCTTACAGGATAATACCCACTGTATTGGAATTCCAGTTAGCTACCGGTAGCAGTCTTGTGCCTCCTTGAGTGGGAGTTTCTGGGGAGAGGGGACAGGCTGCCATCTTTGCTGTTTGGTCAACTTAGCGTTCCAGCCTTCTGGCTTTACAGAGTCCAAGCCAACTCGGGGCAGAAGGAATCACAGCGCAGCGCAGCACAGCACAGCACACAGCACAGCACGGCAGCCCATTCCTCTTCACTGGGCAAGATCTCCCAACTGGGGTCTCCAGTGACTTCCTACAGGTATATTCGGGTTAGCAACAGGTCCATACCTCCCTGAGAGGGAGCTCCCAGAGGTCAGGGCAGGCTGCCATCTTTACTGTTTCACAGCCTTCACTGGTGATACTCTCAGGCACTGGAAAATCCAAGGCAACTATAGTGAGACTGGAGTGGGTGTTCAGCATATCACAGCAGCCCTACAGAAAAGTGGCCAGACTCTTATATGGGTACCCATTCCCATATCTCCTTATTGGGCAGTTCCTCCTGAACCAAGGAGGCCTGAATCTCTAGGCACCCTTTACCAGATCTACTAGGCTAGTAGCAACTTGGAAATTCCCTGGACGGAGCCCCCAGGGGCAACTGAAAGCCTCTTTGCCACTGCCTCTTCAGTGGAACCATCCTTACAATCCTTGGACTAATGAAGGAGCAAAGACCCTAAGTGCCTTATCTACACTTTCAACAAGCTACAGTTCACTGAAGCAGAGGGGGCCAGTCCATCTCCCATGGGTCCCAGATAGCCTCTTACTGCTTGACATCAGACAGGAAACCACTCCTTGGGCCCACAGCACAGACCCTCCACCCCGGGCTGATTGTACTGAGTGGTTGCTGACCCACAACTCTCTCAGGTAGAGCTCCCAGGAGGTAAGCAAAGTGGTAAAGCAGCAAGCCAGCTAATGTGGAGCCAGAAGGTTTGGTGCAGGAGCATCTGTAGTGGAGCGGTGCCAGGGACAGTCATCCCTCTAGGCTCGAGCTTGCTCCCATAGGAACGTTTGACCCTAGGGGAATTGTCGAGCCTGATCTCTGCAGGGCGGTCTTGGTCATCAGACTGGGCTGCTCCAACCTGAGTACTCCTTGGTCTGCTGGCCTCTCCTGGGGCCCCAGCCTGACCATGCCTGCTTACAGGGCAGTCTTGGGTGCCCTGGGGGCCCACATCATAGCTTCTGTGGACCATGCCTGTCCAGTGGAGAGCTCCGGTGAGCTGGCCCCTGTGGCCATGCACCAGCCCTCGCTTTCCCTCCCCATACTGCAGCTTCCCACAAGCCCACAGCAGCTCCCGACATCACTTTGCTGGTGTGTGTCTGCATAGGTGGGTTTTGCATCACTCTCCCTGTCAGCATGCAAGAATGCAGTATGCCCCCACTCCCAGTGACTGCCATTGCAGACGAAGCCTTGGTGGGCACAGAGCCAGCAAGCCCCGCCCCTGCCAGCATCCCACCCTTGTGCTAATGTTGCACAGAAAATGGGATTCGCCCCCATGCTGAGTGATCACTCCTGCTTGTGGGACACAGAGAAGGCAGCCAGACCTGTGCTGGCCAGCACCATGCACTAAGCCAACACCACCTCCAGTACAAGAGTACACAGTCTCCAGCAGGGGCCCCCTGCTCCTGTCCCCCTCTGCCTCCACTATGGTGAATGCCTGCAGGGAGATGAGCACCCCTACATATGCTAGCACTCTGCTAAAGCCGCCACACTTTGCACCCCGTGCCCAGTGCAGTGGACTTCAAGCCTTGAGCCAGAGAACCAAGCTGGGGCCCAATACAAGTTCCCCCACAGTTAGAACATGCAGTCCAGGAATTGGGAGCTGAGCACTGGCCTCCTAAAATCCCCTAGAAACAAAGACAGTCAGCTGAATCCACACTATACCACAATCAAACCCTCGAGGTCAAATAGGATAAAGAGAAACCCATCCAAATGTCAGCAACCTCAAAGACTGAAGGTAGATAAGCCCACAAAGATGACAAAGAGTCAGCATAAGCACACTAAAAACTCAAAAAGCCAGAGTGCCTTCTTTTCTTTAAATGACTGTATCATCTCTCCTGCATGGGTTTGGAAACAGGCTGAGACTACGATGACTGAAATGACAGAAGTAGAATTCAGAATGTGGACATTGAGAATTCAGAATATGAACTCCTGTTCATTGAGCTACAGGAGTATGTTATAGCCCAATGCAAGGAAGCTAAAAATCATGATAAAGCATTGCAGGAGCTGGTAGCAAAATAATCAGGCTAGAGAAGAACATAACTCACTGGCTAGAGCTGAAAAAACACAAGAATTTCATAATGTAATCACAAGTATTAATAGCAGAATAGACCAAGTGAAGGAAAGCATCTCAGAGCCTGAAGAATTGCCTTCTGAAATAGGACAGGCAGAGAAGAATAAAGAAAAAATAATAAAAAGGAACAAAACCTCTGAGACACATGGGATTATGTAAAGAGATAAAACCTACAACTCATTGGGGAACTTGAAAGAGATGGGAAGAATGACATCAACTTGGAAAACATTTCAGGATATCATCCATGAGAACTTCTGCAACCTAGACAGAGAGGCCAACATTCAAATTTAGGAAATACAGAGAACCCCAGTAAGATACTTCAAAAGAAGATCATCTAAGACACATAATCAAATTATCCAAGGTTGAAATGAAAGAAAAAATGTTAAAAGTAGTTCAGATCACATATAAAGGGCAGCCCATTAGACTAATGCAGACCTCTCAGATGAAACTCTATAAGCCACAAGAGATTGGGGCCAACATTCAAAGAAATTCCAACCCAGAATGTCATATCCGGCTAAACTAAGTTTCACAAGTAAAGGAGAAATAAGATCTTTTTCAGACAAGCAAATCCTGAGGAAATTTGTAAGGCACCAGATCCGCCTTATAAAAGCTCCTGAAGGAAACATGGAAAGACTTTTACCAGCCACTACAAAAACACAGAGCAGTTACACTATGATACAACCATATAAGTCTGCAAAATATCCAGCTAACATGATGACAGGATCAAATCCACACATATTAATATTAACCTTAAATGTAAATGGGCCAAATGCCCCAATTAAAAGACACAGAGTGGCAAGCTTGATAAAGAACCAAGACCCATTGCTATGCTGGCTTCAAACTACCCATCTCACATGCAATGACATACACAGGCTCAAAATGAAGGGATGAAGGAAAATCTACCAAGCAAATGGAAAACAAAAGAGCAGGGGTTACAATCCTAGTTTCTGACAAAATAAACTTTAAACCAACAAAGATTAAAAAAGAAAAGATGACGAAGGGCATTACATAGTGGTAAAGTTTTTTCTTTTGTTGAAAAACAAACTATCCTATGTATATATGCATCTAACACAGGAGAACCCAGATTCATAAAACAAGTTCTTAGAGACTTTGTAAGAAACTTAAAGTCTCCCACTTTTACCATGTGGGAGCCTAACACCCCACTGACAATATTAGACAGACCAAGACAGAAAATTAAAAAAGATATTCAGGATCTGAACTCAGCATTAGATCAAATGGACCTGACAGAGGATATCTACAGAATTCTTCACCCCAAACAGAATATGCATTCTTCTTTTTGCCACATGGCACATACTCTAAAGTTGATTACATAATCAAAAGTAAAACACTCCTCAACAAATACAAAAGGATGGAAATCATAAGTCTCTCAGATAATAGCACACTCAAATTAGGAATAAGGACTAAGAAACTCATTGAAAAACATACAGTTACATTAAAAGTGAATAACATGATCCTGAATGACTTTTGGGTACATAATGAAATTAAGGCAGAAGTTAAGAGTTCCTTGAAACTAACAAGAACAAGAATACCACATACCAGAATCTCTGGGACACAGCTAAAGCAGTGCTAAGAGGGAAATTTATAGCACTAAGTGGCCATGTCAAAAAAAATAGAAAGATCAAGTTAACAACCTAATGTTGCATCTAAAAGAAGTAGAGAACCAAGCTAGCAGAAGACAAGAAATAACCAAAATCAGAGCTAAACTGAAGGAGAGACATTAAAAACCCTTCAAAAAAGAAAAAAAAAATCAATGAATCCAGGTGCTGGATTTTTGAAAAAAAAATAAAATAGACTGCTAGCTAGACTAATAGAGGAGCAAAGAGAAAAGATTCAAACAAACATGATCAGAAATGACAAGCAGGATGATACCACTGACCCTACAGAAATATGACCATGAGAGAATATTATGAACACCTCTATGAACATAAACTAGAAAAACTAGAAGAAATAGATAAATTCCTGGACATATACATCCTCCCAAAACCAAACCAGGAAGAAGTCAAATCCATGAACAGACCACCAATGAGCTCTGAAATTGAGGCAGTAATAAATAGCCTACCAAAAAAAAAAAAAAAAAAAAAAAAAGAAGAAAGCAAGCAAGCCCAGGACCATATATATTCACAGCTGAATTCTACCAGAGGTACAAAGAAGAGCTGGTACAATTCCTACAGAAGTATTTCCAAAAATTGAGGAAGAAGAACTCCTCCTGAACTCATTCTATGAGGCCAGCATTATCCTGTTACTGAAACCTGGCAAAGATACAACAAAAAAAGTGAGCCTCAGATCAATATTCTTGATGAATATTGATGCAAAACCCCTCAACAAAATACTGGCAAACCAAATCCAGCAGCACATCAAAAAGCTTATCCACCATGATCATGTAGGCTTTATTCCTGGGATGCAAGGTGGTTCAACATACACAATTCAATAAATTAGACTCATCACATAAAGAGAGGACAAAAACCACATGATTATCTCAATAGATGCAGAAAAGGCTTTCAGTAAAATTCAACGTAAGTTCATGTTAAAAATTCTCAATAAACTAGGTGTGAAAGGAACATGCCTCAAAATAATACGAGCCATATATGACAAACCCACAGCCAACATCTTACTGAATGGGCAAAAGCTGGAAGCATTCTCCTTGAAAACTGGCCCAAAACAAGAATGCCCTCTCTCACCACTCCTATTCAACACAGTATTGGAAGTCAACATAGTATTGGAAGTCCCGGCCAGGGCAATCAGGCAAGAGAGAAAAATAAAGGGCATCCAATTAGGAAGAGGGGAAATCAAACTATCTCTGTTTGCAGATGACATGCTCCGTTATCTAGAAAATCCCATAGCCTCAGCCCCCAAAACTTTCTTAAGCTCATAACTTCAACAAAGTCTCAGGATACAGTGTGCAAAAGTCACTAGCATTCCTATACACCAACAACAGGCAAGCCAAGACCCAAGTCAGGAACAAACTCCTATTCCCAATGGCCACAAAAAGAATAAATTACCTAGAAATACAACTAACTAGGGAGATGAAAGATAACTACAAAGAGGACTATAAGCCACTGCTCAAAAAAGTCAGATGACACAAACAAATGGAAAAATGTTCCTTGCTCATGAATAGGAAGAATCACTATTGTATAAATGGCCATACTGCCCAAAGTAATCTACAGATTCAATACTATTCCCATTAAACTACCATTGACTTTCTTCACAGAATTAGAAAAAACTATTTTGAAATTCATATGGAGCCAAAAAAGAACCCAAATAGTCAAGGAAATCCTAAGCAAAAAGAACAAAGCTGGAGGCATCAAACTACCCAACTTTAAACTATACCACAGGATTACAGTAACCAAAATTGCATGGTACTGGTACAAAAGCAGACACACAGACCAATGGAACAGATAATCCAGAAATAAGACCACACACCTACAACCATCTGATCTTTGATAAATCTGACAAAAATAAGCAATGAAAAAAGGATTGCCTATTCAATAAATGGTGCTGAGATAACTGGCTAGCCATATGCAGAAGATTGAAACTGGACCCATTCCTTACACTATATACAAAAATTAACTCAAGTTAGATTAAAAACTTAAATGTAAAACCCAAACTACAAATACTCTGGGAGACAACCTAGGCAATACCACTCAGGACATAGGTACAGTCAAAGATTTCATGATGCAGAAGACACAAGCAATTGCAACAAAAGCAAAAATTGACAAATGGGATCTAATTAAACTAAAGAACTTCTGCACAGTGAAATAAACTATGAGAGGAAACAGACAACATACAGAGTGGGAAAACATTTTTGCAGACTATGCATCTGATAAAAGTCTAATATCCAGCATCTAAAAGGAACTTAAATTTACAAGAAAAAAAAAAAAACCCTAACAGTCCCATTAAAAAATGGGCAAAGGGCATGAACAGACATTTTTCAAAAGATGGCATGCATGCAACCAACAATGATTTTAAAAAGCTCGATATTTCTGATCATTAGGGAAATACAAATCAAAACCACAATGCGGTACCATCTCATATCAGTCAGAATGATTATTAAAAAGTCAAAAATAACAGATGCTGGCAGGATGGTGGAGAAAAAGGAATACTTATACACTATTGGTGGAAGTGTAAGTTAGTTCAACCATTGTGGAAGACAGCATTAACAATTCTTCAAAGACCTAAAGACAGAACTACCATTCAACCCAGCAAATCCCATTGCTGGGTATATATACCCAAATCTATATTTTTGAGGTATACCCCCAGCAATCCCATTGCACATATATGTTCATTGCTGCATTATTCAGAGTCGCAAATATGTGGAATCAACCTAAATGCCCATTAATGATAGACTGGATAAAGATAATGTGCTACATATACATTATGGAATATTTCACAGCCACAAAAAAGAATGAGATCGTGTCCTCTGCAGGGACAAGGATGGAACTGGAGGCTCTTATCCTTAGCAAACACAGGAACAGAAAACAAAATACTGCATGTTCTCACTTGTAAGTGGGAGCTAAATGATGAGAACACATGAACAGACAGAGGGGGAACAGACACTGGGGACCCTTGGAGGGTGGGGAAGAGGGAGAGGATAAGGAAAAAGAACTAATGAATACTATGTTTAATACCTGGGTGATGAAATAATCTATACAACAAACTGCCATGACACAAATGTATCTACATAACAAACCTGCACAGGTACCCCTGAACTTAAAAAAGAAAACGTATATATACACCACGTAACACTACTCAGACATGAAAAAGAATGGAATAATGTATTTTGCAGGAACTTGGTTGGAGCTGGAAGCCATTATTCTAAGTGAAGTAACTAAGGAATGGAAAATCAAGTACTGCATATTCACACTTACAAGGGAGAGATAAGATATGGGTACACAAAGGCCTAGAGCGATGTAATGAACTACGGAGACTCAGCAACAGGAGATGGGAGGGTGAATAAGGAATAAAAACCGACATATTGGGTACAACATACACTACTTGGGTAACAGGTGCACTAAAATGTTGGACTTCACCACTGCATAATTCATCTATGTAACCAAAAACCACTTGTACCCCCAAAGCATTGAAATTTTTAAAAATTGAGGAAAAAGAAAATGTGGTACATACACACAATGGAGTACCATTCAGCATAAGGAATGAGATTCTGTCCTTTGCAACAATGGATGCAACTGGAGATCATTATGTTAAGTGAAATAAGCCAGGCACAGAAAGACAAGCATCACATGGTCTCACTTACTTGTGGGATGCAAAAATCAAAATGACTGAACACATGGAGATAGAGAGTAGAAGGATGGTTATCAGAGGCTGGAAAGGGTAGTGGCAGGGACGGGGTAAGGGGGGATGGTTAATGGGTAAAAAATAGTAAGAATGAATAATACCTAATAATATCTAGTATTTGATAGCACAACAGGGTAGCTATAGTCAAAATAATTGTACATTTCAACTAAAAGAGCATAAATGGTTTGTAACACAAAGGATAAATTCTTGAGGGGGATGAATACCTCATTTTTCATCAAGTGTTTACTATGAATCAAATGCCTGTATCAAATTTTCTCATGTACTCCACAAATATATACACCTATGTACCCACAAAAAATTAAAACAAAAATCTTGTGTGCCTTTTTCCTGGATTGTTAATTTTGTTATTGAGTTGCCACAGTTTTCTCTTGAAGCACCCTAGGACTCCAGGTCTGCTGGAGGCAAGAGGCAGACTGTGAAACCACTGGCTCCTGAGAGTAGCATCGCAGCTCCATGCAGGGTTCATGATGCTTCTGACACTTTCTGGTCCTTGAGGCCCTGGCCCTGGGTTGAGCTTTCCATCCTTTGCCTTATTCCTCAGAGCAGGGTCTGTAGGACTGGCTGGCAGCCTCCCCTGATGGCAATCCCTTGCCCTCTGCACCCGGGCAGTAGCCTGGGCAGCTTTCAGATGGCCCTTACCCCCACTGACACAGATGGGCCAGTGAGTTCACTTTCGGGTTTTGACTTTTAGTTCTGAATGTGTATCTTGGCTGGCCATTCTGTCTCATCCTGTCCCAGCCATCACCTCGGTTCTGATACAGCCACACACATCAGCAACAAGACCGAAGGATTTCTGGAGAACACTAACGTTGCCTGGAGACAGAGATCCCACTATTTCATTTGTTTCATGGTCTGTCTCTTTTGGTGTTTAATCCTCCAAAAAAAATCAACTTATTTCTTATATCTGAAAAATTCATACCCCCCCTCCACTCTGCCATGATGCCCCTCTCCCTCATCTAAATCCCACTGTCACTTCAGGCCCAAATTTAAAACTCATTTTGTCTGTAAACCCCACCCTTACCTCCCTCCCTCCCCTGACGCATTCCAAAAGGCACTGGGCACACTTTCTAGCGCCTGTGCTCACTCACTCTCTCGTCTTTTCTCTGCAATCTTTAGAAAGCACTGATTTCTTAACATGTACCACTACCTCTAATAGAGAACTTGGGCATCTTGAAAAGTTGTTTTTAGTGTTTTCTCTCTCTCGCTTCATGTCCAGTCCTTGAGAGAGGGAAAAAATGTTTTATTATCATAACAGTGCCTTGCAGATAAGTGCTCAATAATTGTTTATATTTTGTCTAATCAAATTATCTGTGTTTAAAGATTTTCCCCTCGATTGTGCTGGTGCCATGAAGAATGCACCAGCAGCTATGCATGTGTGTGTGAGTGAAGGGGGGCAGGGTGCGGGAGAGAGAGAGAGAGAAGAGAAATGTAAGGAAAAGATTGCCATTTGCTTAGCCAGGTGAGGCCGATCTCCCCCAGCATCACCTCTACACACAAAAGCTGCTTACTGCCAATGCCTGCCACTCTGCCTAAGCATTTTCCTTGCTGCAAGAGCCTGTGCACCAAGCAAGTGACAAGTGGCAATGAGTTAATGCTCATGGAGGCAGCCCTCAACCAATGACGGATGGGGAGCTGGTGCATCAGTATCTCTGCTTTTTTGCCAACTCCCTCCCAAGGGTGTGTTAACTCTGAGGTGTGCTCTACATCGTCTCCCAGAGATCTCTGGCAGGACTGAGCCCCGATTTCTCACAGCAGTAACAGGCTTTACAGGCCCCTCATCGTCTTCCTTATCCCTCTCTCACTCTTCTACTTCCCTATCAGGGCTTTCTGGGATCGGCCTCCAAATAAACTACTTGCACTTAAATACTTGTCTCAGGGTCGGCTTCTGGAAGAACCCAAATCAAGACGATTTGCTTTGCATTCCTTTGGATGTCTTTCCCCGTGTCTAAAACAGAAGCCAAATCCTAACGCTTTTCTGAGAAAGCTCTGGTCAGTGCCAACAGAGGCAGGAGGACTGGCTGCAGCGCCGGATATCAGGCTCCGCTGGAATCACGTTAACGTGCTCTCAGGGCGCTCTGGGCTGCTCTCCCACAGTGCGCTTCCGCAGTGGGGTCGAGGTCTGGTTGTTTCTAAAATTCAGAGCCAAATGTAGTAGCACCCAAGGGAATTCACTGGGTCTGGCATGACGGCTTCTGAGTCTCTGCTGTGAGTGGCTATAGTAGACTACATTGGACAAAATTATCAGGGACCTTCACCAAAGTGCAAACCAAAGCGATTGTTCACATATGCAAGATTCACCCAGGGACTCCTACAAGTGAAATAGACAAGAATATTTTATCTAACAGACTGGCAAAATGCCTTAAAGTCAGGTAAGATTTTCACAGCAAGGTTCAGTCTAGTATCAAACAAATCCTAACATATCTATTTTATGAGTCTCAGTCCACTTTTAATACAGTAAAATTTCCTTTTTACTGGCCTGTATCATGTTGAATCGTAATGCAACATGACCCAGCTTTGACATTATTTGTAGATATAAAAACATAGTGTTCTGCAAAGAATTATAAATGCTTCACTGAGCTTTAGCAGCAAAGTCTTCTTTTGAAAAAGGGAAATCAATGTCTAGCATAACATGTAGTACTCTTAGAAATAAGGCAAATTCTATACAAGGCAGAGTCTTGCCTGAAACAAGCTTGAGTACATTCAATCCAGCTATTGTTATTACTAATAGCTGATGAAGATTCTTACTAGAAGAAAAAACAGGAATGCTGGATCCACACTGCAATGACAACCACAAGTGACAGGCAGTAGCATCAATAACTGTCCTCACCACTCATCAGAATATTAGCATCTAATACATTATCACTAAGTGATTACTGAGAACATGTGATCCACTGTGACTGGGGACTCGCACCTCTTCTGGACTGGACCAGGAGTCTCTTGCTGTCAAGCCCTGTGGATGTCCCACAGCTGTCAGACGTGTTCATTATCCTCCTTCATTCTGAGGCTCCTCATTCACTTGCAGAAAATTCTCAGCCTCTTCAGTTCAGTGTTCATTGGATTACAGAATCTCTGCTAGACTGCAAAAAGTACTCTGCTTTCCATCACTGTGCCCCACAGTGTGCTGGCCACTGGTCACAGCCTGGAACAGCATTCTGACTGCACCGTGGGGCAGACTGGCCCTACCTCTGTGTCCTCATGAAGCTACCCGTGCTGCCATGAGACAGTTTGATTTTAAAATTATCCATACTTGCTTTTAGGTGGGAGATGAGTAGTATTCAAAGCTCGCAAGATTTTAAAAAAGCTACTGGAATATGAATTCTGGGACTAATTATAGTCTCAATTTTGGATGGCTCTGTGATTCTTTTCCATCTGCACTATCTGTGGGATCTCCTTGGCAATGAAACCATTAATGTTGACATAACTGAATAACAGTGCTGACCAGTATATCTCTTTGGCCCAGGTCTTTGTCAGAGCTAAGCCCTCTTGAAATCAGAGGTCTGAGTTTGGGTCAGACTAATCTGTGCCTCCGTAAATGTCTTGCTTTGAAATGATGCTTATTTTTAAAACAATTAAAGGCAGAGCTAACGTAATAGATCTTCCAAAAAAAAAAAAGTTCCCAGGATAATGAAAATCAATTGGATAATATTAACGTGTGGAAATGACTTTCAGAAATGGTTCGAGTTGTTTATCATAATACAAGCTAGACCTCAGAGGACATTAAGCAAATGCTATACATGTATTAGAGTACGGGGATTCTTTTCTTGACCATAAACTTTAGATGCAGATGACCTGTCATTTCCCTTAGACTTATTAAATGGCTCCAATGCTCAGGATCCTATTTAATGGTGGTGCTTAAGCTTCTTAAATGTAATGGAACAGCTAGAAATGATTCCCTGGACTTCTTTGCTGGATCTCAGCATCAGGTCAAAAGGCCAGGCCAAAATCACTTCTCAACTTATACCAAAATCCCAGCTGGGCCAAGGACCTTTTGCTATTGATTGCCACCTGCCTTGCACCATCAACCTGCTCCTTACGAATAGCTCCTTTCCACTAACATGGAACATTTCAACATGCTCAAGGCTTTTCTGTCTTTTCACAGTTGGATTTGACAATTGCTGGTTTTAATTCCTCACTTCTCATTCCTTCTTCAACCCAGATGCAGCCTGACCTGTCACTCCATGAGAACTACCCTTGCCCAGATCACAAACAGCCTCTTGGTTTTTGAATCCAACGGACACCTTTCAGTTTGAATCTCACTTGACCTCTTGGCAACTCTGGGTGTTTTGGATCACCCTGGGATTTCACTAGGATGAGGCAGAAGGTGGCAGGTCGAGGCAGCAGCTCCCTCTGACTGAGGAAGATTATACAAAGTGGATACTAGGAGGCTATAAGGATTGAGTCATGAGACACACATCACCCACTCACAATTCTGCCCATGCTGGTGCTAGAAATCCCATCGGGGCACCTCTGTGCTGTGTGTTGCGGGGAAGGAAAAATGAAGACTAGCTTTGCAGCATGTATTCTTTTTTTATCACCTTTCTCCTTTTTAAAATTTTCCCATCAGAGTAAGGATAGAACAACAGTTTCCAGGCAACATGCAAAAATAAGGGCATCATCCTTCCGGATGAGTTTATGCTAAGTTTATTAAGCATAATACGCTAAATTGTTAGCAAACATTTTAACTGATGGAACTAGGCAGGATTAGCTATCATTTGTGATTCCTCTCTCTAACTTCAGCCAAATGTCCTTCCTCCACATCATACTCCTGCCAGCTTAATGAATTTCTATAATTAGCCATAACTTCTGATTTATAGACTTTGCCTCTACTCTTGCTTAACGTATTTGTCTGCACCATAATGCTATAGCCGTGACTTCTGATCCAGCTAGCGTTCTGTGCACCTACAGAATTGCAGTCATCAAGTTGCTTTCTTTAGTGTGTTTTCTTTTCCTAGACAGTCTCTGGCACGTAATTATATGAGGGCATAGTATCATTCTGTGTGACCTTCTCATTTTCTCCTAAGCACCTAAGTCACCATTTTGCAATTTGCCTTCTTTCCTAATGCCCATTGTCCTCTTGCTGTCCAGACCATTATTATCGAACAGTCTTCTCTGTTAGGAAGCCCTTCTTGTACACTGTGGTGCTCAATAAGTGTTTTAGTTGAATCCCAAACCTGTCCCCACTCGAATAACTTGCATTCCCCCCCACAAGTCTGCCTTCTAGGGTTACTAAAAAATACCTGTGCGTTCTGTGAGAGCATGGTGTGTTTTACGTGGCAGTCTCTAGAGTGAGTGAAGACTGATTCCATGTCTCCATTTAGGGCAGCCATCTCAAAGCACTCCTTTCTTTCTCTTTTTCATTGTTCTTATTTTAAAAAGACAAACCCTGGAGTCTTTACAACTGCTTATAAGGCCCTATTCCTGTTATTGCTCTGCACAAACCTCCTATATTGTTCTCCTGCTCTTGGGTTAGGGAGCCACCCCAGCCTGCCTGCTGTCCTCAGACACACCAAAATCCCTGTCCCTCTGTCTGCACTGCTCTTCTTCTCCATTCCCTGGGGCTCATTCTGCACCTCCGCCAAGTCTGCTTAAACTTCACCCCTGCCCCAGCAGCCTGCACATTCTGCCCCACAATTCCCCCATGGCCCAGATTCTGACTCTATCCTTTCACCCATAGCAAATTGTATAACTAAGCTATATAACATAGCAAATTATATAACTGGCCCCATGGCCCGGATTCTGACTCTATCCTTCACCCATAGCAAATTATATAATTATTTACTAAGTTTATTTGCTTAGTGTCTATCATCTCCAATGCCTCGCCATGAGGGCAGGAATGTGCATCTCCCCAATGTATATCCCATGTGCTGAGCAAGTGTCAGGTCCACAGCAGGTGTTCTGTTTATTCATTATTGTATGAATAAATGAAAAGGAAATAGATGTAAGTAAAAATGCATTAAAAAGTAAATTTTGGCTGCATACAGTAGCTCATGCCTGTAATCCTAGCACTTTGGGAGGCAGAGGCAGGTGGATCACCCCGAGGTCAGGAGTTCAAGACCAGCCTGACCAACATGGAAAAACCCCGTCTCTACTAAAAATACAAAATTATCTGGGCATGGTGGCGCATGTCTGCGATCCCAGCTACTCAGAAGGCTGAGGCAGGAGAATCACTTGAACCCGGGAGGCAGAGGGTGCAGTGAGCAGAGATCCACACCATTGCACTCCACCCTGGGTGACAAGAGTGAAACTCCATTTCAAAAAAAAAAAAAAAAGGTAAATTTCAACAGGTTTTCTTTTCCTAATAAATTACTCCAGCTCTACCTACTCTCTTTGTGTGTTTCTGCATCTCAGTGAAAAATTGACCCTTGCATGAAGGGACCAAAGCCGTTCAATTGCCAGAGCCGTAATTTTGACAGAAGATCACATGGTGAGGTAGGGTGGGTTTAGAAAGGAGGAGTAGGTGGAAGCCCAGCTGGAAAAATCAGTTGGATGGGAATAGATTCAGGAGATGATGGTGAAGGGAGAAGCAGCAGAATTGCACACAGATCTACTGAACAACTGGACACAAGGCAGTAACTAATTCAGAATGCTTCAAAGCCTCCCAAGCAGGGAAGGTGGTTGTTGCTGCTGATGCATTTGGTTAGAGTTGTGATGGACTTTAATTGTGCTGGAAGAGCCAGAGCAAGACGATCAGGATAGCTTGTAAACTGCCTAGGCCCAGAGACCAGCTGACCTTAGGGAAGATGGAGCTAAGGAAAATGGCAGGAACATACTGTGATTACATCAAGCTTGTGTGTCTGGTGACGCTGTGGTGCCTGCAGGAGATGGGCTTATGTTACAGTATTGACAATGGAGGTATCCAAGGTTGTCTTTTCCCCTTAGCATTCTCTGGGTTAGAACTCCTCACTCTCAACTTTCTAAAATAGGGATCAGGGGTAGCAGATTGAACCCAGCTTCTTGGAGCAGCTTTTCTATGTTGGGGGATGTGAGATGTTAGAACAGTTGACAAGGTGACCCATCCATAAGGAGCTTCTGGTCTAGGGGGAAGACAGGTATATATGCAGAAAGCCAATATGGCTTCCAGTAAAGACAGTAATTCTATTTGGAGGAGGTGGAGGTTAAGCCAATATAGGAAACTAGGCAGGATAGTAAGATGCAAGAAATTCATTCCTGGCAGGGGGCAGCAGGGGCAAAGACTTAGAGATGTTGGGTAGGAAAATATGGTAGATTTTCCATTCAGTAAAACACATGACACACTTCAGAAGCAGCACAGGGAGATAAAGACAAAGGAAAGTCGTGTTTGGTTGGGGAGAACCCTGAAGGCCAGTCTCAGGGTTCTGAGCAGCTTTTCTCTGGCAGCTAAAAGTCACCTGATGTGTATGAGCAAGTACATAAATGGCTCAATGCAGTTTTCCCTTAGATGTTGAGAAGTGAGGAGTAAGAGAAGTCCATTTTTGGAAGGAGGCTGCATAGATCTGAATGCCTCTCAGGTCTAACTCCCAGGAGAGATTGACAACATAAGGTGAAGCTGACTACTTACTGAAGCCCAGGAGGCTGCTGCTCCCTCAGCTCCAAATTCTGGGTCATGCCTGGCTTCTCTCTGGACTTTCAAGGCAGGTGGCTATAGGCCATAGAGATGAAGAAAGTACATCATAGCCCAGGAGAAATAGCAGTCGTGTATCCGAAATTTATGTTCCCTCACAAGATTTTCTACCTCAAACTTTTTTTGCCAGGTTCCCAGATCTTTTTCTGATTTTACATTTAGTCAAATTAAAAAAAAAAGGAAACCTAATTTTCTTTAAAAGGAAACCTAATAAACTAATAGACACACTGAGTGAAAAATAAGGGAGCTGTAAATCATAAATCTAAAAGTGTTGAGATGAAATTATGTCTACTTGAGAATTGTGGTCATAAAGCCATTATCTAATGTCTGATTGGATGGTCCACTTCAAAAAATAAATCTAGATGATGACAACTTCTTCGCTCTCTGTGTATGTCCTCATAAGCCTGACTTCTTCAGAGCTTACAGGGCATGAGTAGAGAAATTGCTTTAAAAATAATCCTCTGTCATTTTTCAATTTCCAAATAAAATTTGCTGTTTGGTTCAGAAAGTACTGCATGAAAGATAAATCGTTTTTAAGAAACACTGAACTGCTATTAAGTTTTTTCCTTACGTGGTAGACATTCCTGCCTTTAAAACAAATATGTACTTTACAAATTGAAGTATAGCAAGAACATTTGTTCTATCAAAGTTGACGAGAAAACATGTTTAAATGAAGATGCCATCTGTTTCCCAGCCTTAACACCGACATTTCCCTGTTCCCTCCCATGCACCTACATACCCCAACGTACATCGCGTATTAATAGCAGACAGGGTGGCAGATGCTCCCGTTTCCGCTGCCTTTGGAAACATGTAGCAGATTGTATTTAGATATTTCATGATTATATTGTCTCATATTGAACAACCACCGTAGACTTATGCTCCTCTAAGTAGCCAAAGCAAAGTACCAGCCCACGGCTTTTTATATTATCTGAGGGTACGGTCTGGGAGCTGTATTTTAAAACCATGAAGGTATAGCAGCCCTGCCTGGCTTCCTCATACTTCTTTGTTCTCTCTTCTATAATGGGCAAGTCTGGCCTTAAACAGTCTATTTTATTTTTTGAGACAGGGTCTCACTCTGTTACCCACACTGGAATGCAGTGGTGCAATCATAGCTCATAGCAGCCTCAAACTCTTGGACTCAAGTCATCCTCCCACCTCAGCCTTCTGAGGAGCTGGGACCGACTACAGGTATGTGCCACCACGCCCAGCTATTTTTTTTTATTTTTAGAGAGACAGGATCTTGCTATGCTGCTCAGGCTCAAGTGAACCTCCCACCTTGGCCTCCCAAAGTGCTGGGATTATAGACATGAGCCACTGTACCCAGCCTTAACAGACATTTTATGTATTTTTAAAATGTATGTTTTGGTAAACTGCCACGTACCCAGAAATACTTAACTCAAAATATCATGTGTAGATATGCACCTGTGTGCACATACACACCCACCAGGATGTTGAAATTGCATTTTTCCTTAAAGATTTTTAACTAAAGTACAGAACCATCCCAGAAATAAATCCAATTCGAGTTTGACAGCAATCAGTCTCTCGTTGGTTTCAGTAACCCCCACTGAATCCACTCACACACGCCTTTGTCTTTTCGTGCTCTTTGGAGTGTTTATACTTCAAAAGCAATGCTAACAAGCTTTATCGTTTCAATACAGTTAGCAGCACAGTATGTGTCTATTGGTGAGAATATTTGTGTCTATTTATAGACCTGTTTTGACAACTCTGCTTCTCCAAAATGTATAGGACATATTTTCTATCACATTATTGGATTCGGGGTTATACTGCAGCATTAATGTATTTATTGGCTGACACTGAAGGCTCTCTGTTTACGTGTAATCATAGTTTTTAGTGTAAACACCTTTGGTGAGCATAACGTGTCCTGCAGTCACATGTGACAGTTCTCCTGCTTCTCCTTCACCTTGTCTGACCTTTCAGACATTTACTTGAATACCTTTCTGAAATAGGACTTGAATGGCCATTCCTGTGGCACGATAAAGCTGAGGGGCCTTTCCTTCTCCCCACCCCCGCTGTAAAACCAAAACAATTTTTAAAAAGAGGAAAAAAATTGATCCTATACTGTTCCTCGGCACAGAGTTAGGATCAAAGTAGAGAAGTACAAAGGGATTGATTTTAGCGTGATAATGGGATACAGTTTGTACCTGGAGTTGCTCACTAGCGGGATGAATGACCTCGGGAACCTCAGGGCACTGATGTTTCTGTGGGGTGTCACAGATGTTCTTCTGTAGTGGAGGACGAAACTGACCCAGAGCAGTGGTCCTTGAAGCTGGCTGTACTTCAGTATCACTTGAATTTCTTTGAACTCAAGATTGCTGGGCCCCACATCAGACTTCCTAATCAGAATATCCAAGATGAGGAGCTCTAAATAGGTCCTTGATAAACTCCCCAAGCAATTCAGATGGGCAACCAGCACTGGGAACCACCTGTACCACTGAACTCTAAGCTGTCATTCCAAATGGAATTTCTGCTCCAGATGCCTCTGACAGTAACAATAATACCTTCATCATTAGATATCTGTTTCTTTTTCTGTGCCTAAGCTTTGCTTTCCTTGGTCTTGGCTTTACTTTCAGCTAGGCTCTCTCCAAGGGGTGGTAAACCGACAACTAACAGCTTCAGGGTAGTCCCCTTCCAAGTAAAACTCACTTGCCAACATCTTAAGTTTTGCATAATACAGAGGCACGAAGCTAGGAAGAAATTTAGGGGATTATATGCTATTAGCCCACAATTACATGGAAGTTTGTTTCCTTACAGAAAGGGAACAGCTGGTCTCATTTCCTCCTGAGAACAGCACAAAATACAATGAGTTTGGTTTAGACACAAAGACAAGTACCTTGTCACCGAAGGTCATCCCACTTCAACTATGTTACTGAGGGCAGGCACAAACATTCCCTTCCTGGAATCTCTGGCAACTATATGGGTTTCTCTGTGCTCAAGAGTGCCAAGTCCTGCCTACAGGTTGGACGCTCTGACGGCACTGGTTCTATATTAACTTTCAGCCCTCAAATGCATCTGCAATTTAGACTGCTTTCTCAAGTGTGGCTCCAGTGACTCTCTAGGAGAGGGTGTGACTGTGTCTGGCAGCAGAGGGTATTGTCGTGGTGGTGGCCAAGGGCTTGGCTTTAATTTTCACACAAAAAAATTGTTTTTGTCTTTTTTTTTGAAATTGGGGAACAGGGAAGTGACTGGACTTTGTAGTTGTTTTGTTCATTTATTATCTAATTCCCCTTTCCAGAATGAGAAACAACTAATTTGATTGGGTCAAGGATATATTCCCCAATGCCTAGAACTTTCATTGAATAAACAGAAAATAACTGGCTTTAAAGCTGGGAACAGGAGGGAAATCTGTGACTAGCCTGTGGCTGCTTCTTATGAGACGTGGAATGTGGAATGAATGCAGCACCTGACCCAGCATAAGGTCCCCTCGCCACCAGAGCAATGAGCACCAAGAAGAGTTGGTGGTCTGCGAGCTGTGCTCACCTTGGGGAGAGGTCACTTGGTTCAGCCTCAAACTGAATCATAGGCCACTGTGCACATCATATCAGGAAGCTGGGAAGGTGGTAGAGAAGAGCCGATGGTGGGCCAGTGCCAAGTGGGGTAGGGATCTTCACTACACAGCAAGTAGATGCTCCATGTAGTGTCCGGGGCTCCATGATGTCAAGTCAGGGAACCAAAGATACACATTTACTAAGCCAGTGTCAGGGCAGTGTGACTTCTCAGACTAACTGATCAAAAGTCTATTCATCTTCTCTTCCCTTTGCTTTCTCATTGATCTTTAATAACTCTCATATTCTGACAGATCAATGTTGTAAATGAAAAATATATTGCAGCTTTTTCCTACAGAAATCCAAATTCATTGGACCTTCATCAGCCCTTTCTAAGATTGTATTTGACAGAGAATGCCTTGTCTTCATGGCAATCAGTTGCAACAGTGATCAAGGTAGAGACTTGAGTGGCAAGATGGAGATGGTTTGAAGATCTAGTCTACAGGTAGCCTGTCCTCCCTTGGGAGTGGCCAATTAGTCTTGACCATGCCCAGCACAAAAAAATTTATGGAGGGCCGGGCGTGGTGGCTCAAGCCTGTAATCCCAGCACTTTGGGAGGCCGAGGCGGGCAGATCACGAGGTCAAGAGATCGAGACCATCCTGGCCAACATAGTGAAACCCGTCTCTACTAAAAATACAAAAATTAGCTGGGCGTGGTGGTGTGTGCCTGTAGTCCCAGCTACTCGGGAGGCTGAGGCAGGAGAATTGCTTGAACCCAGGAGGTGGAGGTTGCAGTGAGCCGAGATTATGCCACTGCACTCCAGCCTGGCACCTGGCGACAGAGTGAGACTCTGTCTCAAAAAAAAAAAAAAAAAAAAGTTTATGGAAACAATCTTTTACAATTCACACTTAAGAGACAATGGAGTGAATATCTTGATTTTTTTTAATCTAGCATTTTTTTGCCACCCACTGTCTAAACATGACAGACCAAATCTTCTCAAGTGTTTAACTCCCACAGCCTGGCAACTCGGAGTAGAAAACTCACGCACAATATACACTTTCAAAAGTATTTTTAGTTTCTTCCATGAAGCGACTTATTTTATTCTTGAAAAAAACATTTAACTGTCAGTAATGGTTCGTGTCTACTAAGTTCTGCAATTCCTCTGAACCACTCAGTTCTTCAAGACAATGAACATCTTCATCTGAATTTGTTTGCCTCAGTCACAGCAGGCTCACAGACACCTGGTGGGTGTCCCTTGGTTTACCAAGGGAGGTAGTGGCATCTGTTCTCCTAGAATAAAACATCCAAGTCCTACTCTAGACTAGGGTACATTTAGTTCTACCTAGTGTGATGTATTTGCCTGACATAATGTGTGGGATGTATCATTTTCTTTGGGGGAAAAGATGGCAGATCTAAACTGGGTAATTTGAAGAGTTTTAAAAACTACTTACAGTGGTGTGGGCAGGGTGTTAGGAATTAGAAGGAAATTCCCAGGGCTAGCAACAGAAGGGAGTCACTACTCTTGGTCAGAGAGGGGGATGGAGCAGTTATAGCACCCCAGGAAGAATGGCTATATGCAGAGCTTCCTCGCCCAGGGCTCACCCTGTGCCCACCCTCCAGTGTCCTGCCAGCAGCTCCTGTCACAAGCCAGAAGGCAAAGGAGCCTGCTGAGGTAGCCTCCAGGGGCACAGAACAGGGTGGCCACGGGATCCCAAGGCAAATGGAAGATATGAGCAAGTGACGAGGATGCAGGAAGACAGGGGTGGTCCACTGAATGCTCCCATTCATCTTTGTTCATTCCTTCATTCAGACATGTTACTCATTAAACACCTTCTATAAGTGAAAGCGCCTTGGGAGACATAGGTGAAGCACGGTAAATGGTTCCTTCATTCAGGGTGCTCTTAATTGAATGGGAAGACAAGGCATCACCACACAGAATGCCAAAACAAGTGCTAAGCTGCCAGGCAGAGGACTGCAGAGTACATTGGTGGGACAGGAGTTCGGAGGCCGGAGAAGGCAGTGTGGTCTCTGGAGGAAGCTGGGTGCAGATGGGAGTGTAAGAAGATTTTAACAAGTTCCAGGTGGGGTGGGAGGAGAGTCTTGAATTCTTCGGTTCTTGCCTCAGCACCTCTGTGGCCTGAGGGACTAGCCTCATGAACATGTTTAAACTAGTTCTAAAACTGCACAAAAACTTGAAATACATGTACCTTTTTACTGAGTATTCACAATGTGCCAGGCAATTTACATATAGTCTCTAATCAAGGCCTTACAGCACTGCCTTGATGGATGTTACTTCCCACATTTTATGGATGAGGACAAACGAAACTCCCAGAGGCAGGGTATTTTATCTAAGGTCACATCTAATGCTATAGCAGCTGGGATTCAAAGCCAGTTGTTTCTGACATCAAATTCCAAGCTACTCACCTCAAGGATGATAAAGGACAATTAGCAACAGTGTCAGCCCTGGGTTGAAACATTTTTCTTACTGATATCCTCACGTGCTCTCAGATGGCTGGCAGCTAGAACCTGGCCCCCTACTTTAAGAAGCTGTCCAACTTGTAAAATAGGTTTCCACATGAGCTGCCTGCACTGAGATATGGTATTCACAACTCAGAAGTCTGCATGGGGTGCTGTCTCTGTATTATCCCTGTTTAAAGCCCCCTAACAACTTCTCATTTGTCTGGAATCCGTGAACTATGGAGACAGACTATCTGACCCCCCTCCTACCTCTGATTTGATTTTTTACTATCCACCATGTTCTCACTCTGCTCCAGCCACACTGGCTTTTTCTTTGCCAAGTTACATTCTCTCCCCCCACAGGTTCTTTGCCCTACGTCTTCCATCCGGAGTCCTCTCCCCACATCTTTACAGATTGGCTCCTGTTATTCACTCAACAGAAATGTCTGAGTCCTTTTTCTGAGCATGCCCCAGCATGGCTCCCCCACTCAATCTCTCAATCACCACTTGTCTTACTGTCACTGTCAGATTCATCACTAGCTGATATTCGTTATCAGTTTACTCTGTCCACATGAGGGTTGGAAACTTTTGCTATTTTATGCAATGCAAGATAATTCTATGCCTGTAGTATCTGGCTCCTTAAATGTTTTCCAAATTAATGAGTTCATGGAGACGAAACCTGGTTCAGAAAAGTAATAACAGTATGGTATATTCATTATTTTATACTCACCCATGTTTCAGTTATTTCTACTTATATTTCAAGATGAACAAAGTGAAGGTTAAAGGTGCAAGGACAGGCATTTGAGTTGGTTCCAAGTTTTGCTTTTGCAAATATGGCTGCAATATGCTGACTGTAACCAGAGGACAAAAAAAAAAATACAGCTGCAATAAACATATGTGTGCATGTGTCTTTATAGAATGATTTATAATACTTTGCATATATAACCAGTAAGGGATTACTTGGTCAAATGGCCATTTCTGGTTCCGGATCCTTGAGGAATTACCACGAAGCTGGAAACCATCATTCTCAGCAAACTAACACAGGAACAGAAAACTAACCACCACATGTCCTCACTTGTAAGTGGGAGTTGAACAATGAGAACACATGGACACAGGGAGAAGAACATCACATACCGGGGCCTGTCAGAGGGTGGGGGTGCAAGGGGACGGAGACCTAGATGATAGGTTGATAGGTGCAGCAAAACCACCATGGCACATGTATATATATGTAGCTAACCTGCACGTTCTGCACATGTATCCCAGAACTTAAAAAGAAGTCCAAGGATATTCAAGCAACAGGACTATAACATACACCCCTTGAAGCTAAGTCATTGGCTTTACAAATTGACTATTGCTGCTTATATGATTTCTGACGGTGATTGGGAAGCTCTCAACCCCGCCAAGTACAGTGGCTTAAACTTTTCTCTCACGTGTTATTACAGAATTCGGTGTCTGTCAGTCAGAAGGTGACATCCATCCCTGGATCTAAGCTGGCTGTCCCAGTTGTTGGCATTTCCCAGCCAGTAGAAAGGGGGAAAGAGGGAGTGGAGAGCCCAAAGCTTCCTTAGGAAGACATGGTAGGGAAGCTGCATACACTGCCTTCATGAGAGATACAGGAGAAACTAGTTTGGGGAATGTGTGCCCAATTAAAACTTGGCAAGTTTTGTTACCAGAAGGAAGAGGAGACTAGATGTAGGGAAGAGTGAGCAGCTGAGACCTTGTCATAAGCCTATCAGATAAAGGTTATCACCGTCTCTATTCTACATAGAAGAAACAGGGGCTCAAAGAAGTTCACCTTTGGTCAGCCTTAATGAAATGGTTTTCACCATTAGTGATGGAGCAGAACTCATGGTAATATTTCATTTCAGTTCCCCATTGTATCATTTATTTTACACACAAACCCCACTTCCTGTTCTACGCTCAGCTGAGATTTACCCCATTTTAATCCTGCTACATCATTCAGCCTTGACTTCTTAGAAGTGTTTTAATCAAAATGGACAAGAAAGTAAATAGAAGTGAGAGCCCAGAGGGCTGGGACCCTGTCTGACCCTTTGACAGCATAGCTCGCCTCCTTCTGTGTGTACTGGGCTCCTGGGGAGATTGCCTTCAAGGGCTGCATACCCAAATAAGGTAGGACCTGGGTCTCAGGCAGATGGGGTTGAGTGTACATTAGGGGCTTTGAAAATAATGAGAGTCAGGTTCTCTGGTTGCTGAGCAACAGGTCATCAGTAGGTAGAGTAGCCACAAGTTGTTTGCTGGGACCGTCCTTGTTTACAGCTGTTGTCAGTGTAATTAAGAGTGCCCTCTTAAAACTGAACCAGTTTAAATAAGTTATAATGTACCCTACCAATAGGCCTATGTCACCACTGACACTCAGGCTTAAATGTGTTGGGGCAAAAACACTTTGGAAGTGTTGAACAGCTAAGCAGGAGAGATGCCTGAGATGCCTCAATACAAGTCTCTGGATTTGATTGCCATCGTGAAGGCCCAGTGAGATACTGCTGGTTATTTCCCAGTTCAAATTAATGCAAACTCTATTCTGCTGGGTAAACCCAAACAATCCAGTTATAAAGATAATTTTGTAACCTGTTCTTAGATTACCAAACAGCATAAATGTCTTCGTTTTATACTGCAGACTAATGATGAAAATATCTAGAAACAGAAGCATGCATAGTCACAAATTATCCAAACCACGTAAGACTTTATAAAAATCTATCTGTAAGGCACGTTCAATAAATAACCTAGAATTTATCTATTTCCCATCTATGCCCTTGGTTTCAATGACACTCGTTTTTCAGAATACTGAGTTACACTGCACATGGAATTTCAGAAATGTTCTGAGTTAATCAAAATGTACTCAATTTGTAGCACACCAATTTTATTTCCCAGGGGTCATCACTACCACTTCATGTCTAAGAACCTGATTTTTAAAATCCCAGAGATTTGTAAAATGACAGTTCTCAAGGAACTTTGCCATTTGGAGTAAGAAAGATGTAGGTAAAGATCAACACATAAAAATATCTGCTTCTTGAAGTTGGAGTGAAATATAGGAAATATTCATTATCTAAGAATCAATAAAAGAACAAAAGCTACTTAAGGTGAATTCACTTGCAGCAGCAACCAGAATTTCACTGTAAGTGATGAGAACAAAGGTTTGATAGAATTAAAAACCGTAGATTTTGGTATAGCCTTCCAACAAAATTGTAGTTCAGCATATACCCTATTTTACTTAACGCTTTTCTTACAACATGACCAGAAAGACGATGACAGCCTCACTTATCAAAGCCTCCACATGTGCAATTTTGAGAAGTACTGTAACATCACTCCCATCAAACATTCCTTTTATGCAATCCTGCATATTTCACAAGATTTGCATTTTTATTTTGCAGATCAATTGGCATTGTATTAGCAGTGCATTGAATGTTCCAGACCACCAATCATACTGGAACCTAAATAAAGACACTGATGCAATTGGTGGGAATGAACACTAAATGGAGAATATTTGAACAGGGAATAATTTCATGACTTCAGTCTATTAGATAACATCTTTCAAGTCCCTCGTGCCAACAGTCAACAGCAGCAAGGCTCTAAGAATGAACTCTGGACTTATCAAGGACCCCTATACTTCAGGCTTGAGTCCTAGCTCCATCAACTTGCACTCTGGTCTTGACCAAGTCACTTTGTCGTCCAAGCCCAAGAAAACCAGTTTATTTTTTTGGGATCCAGAGGTTTCTGTATAAATGCTTTAATGTGCATGTTCTGAGGGAGTGTGCTCATACATTTCCTTGAATTCAAGAGTCCAAACCTCAAATCTAAGGTCTCTCACGTGGTTTCTAAAGTTGTTCCTAGCACTCACATTCTCTGGTTTCCGATTTTGCCTGGATCAAATTCTCGGTGGGGAATAAAAATAGAAGACTGGATTAAACCAGGTGGGAGGAAGGTCTATGAACTGTTACCTGTAGTCAGTGTTGAAATGTAGGTAGGTAATCCATCTATTCTAACAGACAATCTACTCTCCAGAAACTCCTTGAAACTTGTTTTAAGAAAATAAAGATTTTTTTTTAAGTTTATGGTTTCAGGGGAGTCAGGATGCTGTATGGAAGACTTAATGATGTATATACAATCGAAAATCCTTAGAAATACTGGGCACTCAGCTGAATCTATTTTTAAGGACTTAAAACATCACTACTACCCTATATTAGTAATATGACTAAAAATCATTGTAAATATCGGGCTAGGAAAACAAAAATAGCATGTACTATTTAATACGGGTAGAGTGAGTCAGCTTTCTGAGAATAGTAACTTGGCTTCTTACACAATTATTCTAAACCTTGGAATCATCACAGCTATAACTTTATTAAAGACTAAACAGTAAATACACTCTAAAAAGACCACAGTGTAATATTCTTGTAATGGACCCTTTTCACAAGATGGCGCCGAAAGCGAAGAAGGAAGCTCCTGCCCCTCCTAAAGCCGAAGCCAAAGCGAAGGCTTTAAAGGCCAAGAAGGCAGTGTTGAAAGGTGTCCACAGCCACAAAAAAAAAGAGATCCGCACGTCACCCACCTTCCGGCGGCCCAAGACACTGCGACTCCGGAGGGAGGCAGCCCAAATATCCTCGGAAGAGCGCCCCCAGGAGAAACAAACTTGACCACTATGCTATCATCGAGTTTCCGCTGACCACGGAGTCTGCCATGAAGAAGATAGAAAACAGCAACACACTTGTGTTCATTGTGGATGTTAACGCCAACAAGCACCAGATCAAACAGGCTGTGAAGAAGCTCTATGACATTGACGTGGCCAAGGTCAACACCCTGATTCGGCCTGATGGAGAGAAGAAGGCATATGTTGGACTCGCTCCTGATTACGATGCTTTGGATGTTGCCAACAAAATTGGGATCATCTAAACTGAGTCCAGCTGGCTAATTCTAAATATATGTGTATCTTTTCACCATAAAAAAAAAAATTCTTGTAATAGCAAATACAAGCAATAACATTACTTTGATGGATCAGCTCCACTTTCATGGCTCTTTAGAATCTCCTTTGACAGACTTACTAGATTTGAGTCACATTTGTTCTTCATCTCCTCATCAGAAATGTAGGGACTCAAGATAGGGAAATCTGGCATGATACTACTATATTAGTGTACGCCTGAACTCATGAAAGCTTGAGGGACAAGGTTCAGTGGTGGATGGGCTAAAGCCCAGGGTTTCAGGAAGTTGTTTATATTTTGTTATTTAGCACTCTTAGTCAAACAGAACCTGTCAGTGTGGGGTTTGAGAACTTGATGTAAAACTTGAAGTAGGTAATGGAGACTGAGTTCATTCAAATAGAATCAGAGGCTAGGACATGGAAACCTGTTAAAGCGATTCACTGAGTTGATTTCTCATAGAAATTTTTGGAATTTTGAAGGACTCCAGGAGATCAAATCTGTTGGGCTCCTTAGCAGGCCATACTTCATAACAGATAGTAAGAGACATGTGAATGATTGAAGCGGTGTAGAAAAACAATGAGCAGGCTGAGTGCAGTGACCTGTAATCCCAGCACTTTGGGAGGCCAAGGCAGGTGGATCACTTGAAGCCAGGAGTTCGAGACTAGCCTGACCAACATGGTAAAATTCCATCTCTACTAAAAATACAAAAATTAGCTGGGCATGGTGGCACACACCTGTAATCCCAGCTACTCAGGAGACTGAGGCATGAGAATTGCTTTAACCTAGGAGGCGGAGGTTGCAGTGAGGTGAGATTGCACCAGTGCACTCCAGCCTGGGTGACAAAGTGAGACTCTGTCTCAAAAAACAAAACAAACAAAACAACAACAAAAAACGAGGAGGGGTACAGTTTACCAATTCAAGTATACGCCAGTATTTAGATTAAAACCGAATATAAACAGAGTAACTGACAATAGGAATTACTTTCTATTGAATTGCCATGAGCTTATTAAAATCAGATTTTCAAAAATTACACAGAAGTGAAAGCAAATTAATCTCAGAAGAAATCTGCAGGTTCTAATGGCTATGTAAGGATGCACATTTTTGTTACTTGCTTCTCCAGCATTTATTTCTCTTCATTTAGTAGTAGCTCCCATTTTTCATTGGGATCCATCCCTTCCCCACTATCAGTCTATGTGATGCCATCCGAGGCTCCACAGGTGGACTCTGCTTAAACATGCAACTCCACATTTAATCACATCAATCATGACACCATCTCCTTTTGGTCACAGTGACTCGAAGACTAATGGGTGTGACCAGAGTGGATGGTGAGTCACTGGACTTTCTGGGAGGATACTGAAGAGACTTTTCTAGAGCCAAACTCACGAGGGTGTGAGGATGTAGCTGCTTTGCTACTTTGAGAGGAAAGGAGGTTTCAGGCATCATCTGGAGAAGCCCGAGAATGAAGACAGCCAGACATTGAAGAGAAGCTGAATCCTAGAGGCCCCATTAAGCTCTGAACCCAGCCATGCTGAATGCCAGGTGACCCCTGACTCTTCAGCTCTGTGAGCCAATAAATTCCCTGCTTAGCTCCAGTTTGAACTCAGTTTCTATCACTTAGAACAAAATAATCCCAAATAAATGTACTTGCCCTTGAGTTCTGAATATATTTCAGGATGAGTATTATAGGCAGCTGTCTCTTAGGTGACCAAATTTCAAAAGCTTCTGAGAATAACTCTACAACTGGTGCTTGTGTTGTGTAACTCCAGGGGTCACATTCAGAGACTACCCAACAAAGAGATTCCCCAAATCCCAAGGATGATGCAAGAAGGTATAAACCCCAGTTCTCTGGAATCTAATTCTGGGCAATGAGGCTCTGAGAAATCTATCTTCCAAAAAAGCAACTAAAATAAAATGGGAAAACCACCAGTGAACTAAACTTGGAATTATAATCAAGGTGTATCCTGCCTGAAAAAGATCTGACAGCTCAGGAATATTTTGTAAGCTAACTATTTTCACTTAATCAAAACTAAAGCAGCATGAAATCTATAAGTGTATTTTTATAAAATTGTGAGACTTGTCTTATTAGACATAGTAAAAATATGAATTTTAGGTCATTGGCTCACTACTTTAATAATATGGATAGGTTTGCCTTATAAAATGCTGAAGGTAGACAATAGTGACGACAGATAATTTTTTTTTTTTTTTTTTTTTTGAGATAGGGTCTTACTCTGTCGCCCAGGCTGGAGTGCAATGGTGCGATCTCAGCTCACTGCAATATCTACCCTGGCTTTGTTTTTTTGTTTTTTTTTTTTTGGTACAGATGGGGTTTCGCCACGTTGGCCAGGCTGGTCTTGAACTCCTGACTTCAAGTGATCTGCCCGCCTTGGCCTCCCAAAGTGCTGGGATTACAGGCATTAGCCATTGCACCTGGCTGAATTTCTAAGCGATAAGTCCTTCCCATAAAAAACTCACAGATTTGATCCTAATTGGTAAGTTGAGAAAACTCATTGGAAGTTCAGGCTTCTTCAGGAGAGTCCAGAAAGCTGGGTGGCAAGGTCTTCCCCCAATATCATGCCAGTTACAGGGAGGCTGGTGTCTCAAATGGATGGCTGAGGGACTCCTAGAACCTTCAACAGCTTTCTCCGACTCCCCATCCGCTACTACAAAATATCCTCCCTGTTAGTCCCCTAAAATGACATCACTTGGAGTTTCCTTTGTACTGTTGAACACCTGAAGGTTACTAGCCAGGCAAACCTGAAGATGGTTACTTTAGCCAGCTTGCTTAATAGAGCATGAATAGAATATCAAGGAAAAGCATGATCCTCTGTGGACAGGATTAAATTGGTTGAGGGGAAGCAACTGAGAAAGCAACATGTATTCAACTTTCTCTTCTACCATTTAGAGACACTTCACATGTCATTTGATCTAACCTTTCATTCAGCCCTTTGAGGTAGGCATCATTAACGCCATTATTTTTAATTATTTTTTTGAGACAGAGTTTTGCTCTCGTTGCCCAGGCTGGAGGGCAGTGGTGTGATCTCGGCTCACTGCAAACTTCGCCTCCTGCATTAACCCCATTTTTATAGGTAACCCATCAGTTATGTTTGTGTTTCACAGTGAGTATAACTACAGTGGCTTTTTATAAGAAAGGTGTTTATTTTCTCATGTAACCAGCACAGAGGCAGGAAGGCTAGATACAGCATCATCTGAACAGGATTGAAGTTCTATTAGTGAGAAAGAAGTGGTGGGTGGAGATTGGAGGTACTAGAAGTATCTGCCACGGCTGATGAAAGATTAAGCAGGATACCAAATGTATACAATCAGCAAAATAAATTAAGCCAGTATTTGAACCTTGGACTGGACCCACAGTTAGTGTACCTCCACCTGTATTATAATGATTCTGGATGAGATCCTAAAACTGGAAGGCACAGTTTACCTTAGGTGAAGCCATCAGCATGTAGGAGCAGTTACCAAAATAAGTTCTCCATTTCCACCTTCCTCCTCAGGGCTAGCTAATTACTACTGCCTTCACTTTCCGCACCTTCTCTACCCTTAAGTTGTGATTTTCCTCCGATTTGGTCTTGAGATCATTCTGGAGAGTGTCTGTAAACTCTAGCCCTGTCCTGACCGGGCTCCAGGAGAAGTGTTCGTGCAACGGCATGGTCTTGGCTCACTGAAACCTCCGCCACCTGGGCTCAAGCAATCCTCCCACCTCAGCCTTCTAAGTAGGTGGGACTACAGGCATGCACCACCACTCCTGGCTAATGTTTTGTAGTGAGGAAATTTTGTCACGTTGCTCTGGCTGGTCTCGAACTCCTGGGCTCAGGCAATCCACCCGCCTCAGCCTCCCAAAGTGCTGGATTACTGGTGTGAGCCACTGCACCCAGTCGGGATACTTCTTTATCCTGATAGACGGCCTAATGCCTAAGTGTGACCCATGACCAAGTGTCCCTCTCACAGGAAACACTAGCATAAGTTCTTGTGGCTCTTGTCTGACCCTGGGCCAATTTATTCCCCACCAGGATAGCCACTCTCTAGAAGAGCCCTGAACAAGAGGAGAATTAGATTCGGGCATGTTGGTCAGGCGAGACACAGAGGTGGCCACACAACAAAACACATGAAATGAGAGAAGCATTTTCTTACTTACATGTCCCGGAGGGCCAATGCGAAGTCCAGAGACAGCAGGGCACTTGACTGGCAGGCAGGGAGGCTGAGCAAGGGCTTGACACTAGGCCTCTGCTAAGGCCCATGGGCTTTCCTCTGGGAGTCGTAGATTGGTCAGTTTAAATAAAACAAGTGTGTGGGGGTTGGGGGGTTTATTGACCTGACCGACCCAAAGCCCAACTCACTCCACAGCTGCTGACCATGTGGAGTGAGTTGGGCTTTGGGTTGGTGAGATGAGAAACACATGGGCTCCTCCGGACACGGTGGCTCATGCCTGTAATCCCAGCACTTTGGGAGGCCGAGGTGGGTGGATCACTTGAGGTCAGGAGTTCCAGACCAACATGGTAAAACTACAACTCTACTAAAAATACAAAAATTAGCTAGGCGTGGTGGTACACCTCCCAGCTACTTGGAGGCTGAGGCAAGAGAATTGCTCAAAACAGGGAGGTGGAGGTTGTAGTGAGCTGAGCTTGTGCTCGAGTGCTCACTGCACTCCAGCCTGGATGATGCAGTGAGACTCCATCTCAAAAACAAAAAGGAAAAAAAAAGAAAGAAACACAAGGGCTCTCTCATGCCCCTCTAGGGAGGGGAAGTCACACGGGAAGTCACACCTAGACCAAAGGTGGCAGGGGGAGACTGGGTTTCACACAGCTGATGTTGGGTCTAAAAGTGGATGCTAAGGCAGCAGCTGCAGTAGACAAGTGATTGACACCTTGACTGACTGAGTGTGGAGATGAAAGCCTGGGGAGCCCAGAACCCTCGCTGCTGAGCTACAGATAGCTGGGAGAAAGGCAGGCCTGTGCCTGGGGGAGCCCAGAACCCTTGCTGCTGAGCTACAGATAGCTGGGAGAAAGGCAGGCCTGTGCCTCGCTTGAAAAGAACAAATTTATTAAATTACAAAAGTAATATAACTATATTATTTCAGTTCAAGAAAAGAAACAACTATTATCCAATTACTCCAACATGTTAACTCTATTATTACCTCATCCACCTTTTTCACAGATGCTTAATTTTACCTAATCACAGGACATGCATTTCTAAATTGTCTCCCCCTTCCCTCTTCATTGCACATAAGCCCTGTGCCATGTCTCCTCTGGGTCTCCCTAAACATAATGGTAATGAGCTCCATGTTGTCCTGTTGGTCTCACAGTCACTTCCTTTATCATCATCCAACTGTGGAACATTTACTTTGCTTCCAGTGTCGCCATGTTGAACACCTTCATTGCTTGAACGCTTTGACCTTTTGGATCCAATCCGAAGGTAGACTCCCTTCATCCCGGGGATGTTTTTTTAACCCACTGAATGCTCTTCTCTTGTGATTTTCCTCTCAAGTCAGGGCCCAGGTACAGCCTACTGGCCTTGAGAGCAGTGCTGCGAAGGGCGGGGGGCAGTGGAATTTGCACTGAGTCCAGCTCCTGAAGGATGCTAAGAAGGAAGGGGATTTTTTTTTTCTGTGCTAGAGATTATCCAGGTCTCTGGAAAAAGTGTAAAAAACAAACAAAAATAAACAGGAATCTCTCAGGGACCAAAGAAGAGCTTATAGAATGAAAGAAAAGAGGCTTTTTGGAATGAAATGAAAGGAGAAAAAATGGAAAATAAAGTACAACCTGAAAGCATGAAAAATGATAACAGCTAATGCTTATTGAGTTCTTATTGGGACTTTGAGGGAGCTGAGGAAATGGTGTCCCTCTTCCCTGATCAGCTTCTAAACAAACTGAGGAATAAGACAAAGGAATGGCAGATAGTGGCCAAAGCTGCACCTTTGTGACTGATACAGGCTGAGGAAGAAAATGGTTTATTTCTGTAGGCAAATGCTTTTCTCCAGAGCCACTTCTAGGGTACCCAAGTCCCTGGGCAAATGCTTTTGTTGAGTTTCTGTCTATACAAAGATTTTGACTTAAAAATATATTACAAAATTCATGAGCCCATTTCTGATACTGTGATTTGTCATTGAAGATTTAGATGAAATAATGAGTAAAGAAGTCCTTCCATGTGGAAGGAAACATCAGGAATAGGGAAGACATGTTCCTGTCCAACACTGACTGCATGCCAGATCCGAAGTACTTTACATGTGTGAACTCTTAGTGTTCATAAAAACCCTGGATAGGTAACCATCTGCCCATGTTTTATAGATGAGGCAACAGGTACGTGGAGGTTGAGTAAGTTGCTCAAGACTTCACAGCTAGTACATGGTAGGACTAGGATTTAAACTCAGCCTGGCTGATGAAGGAAAGAAGGAATGAAGGAAGGAGAGACAGGAGGGAGGGAAGAAGGGACGAAGAAAAGTGAGAAAAGGCAAATGCCTGTCACCTCTAGAGCAACTGGCAGGATGGTTTAGTTCCTTCCAACTTGGAAGGAACTTTATTTACAAGTTCCTTCTAACTTGTAAATAAATATTGTCTCAGCTTGCCTCTTTTTAAACTCAAGAAAGTTTGTCCAGAAAAACCTTAAATTTGTATTTCCATTTGAAAGGAAAAAATATTCCTTCTGGGTGCAATCAAACTCATCTTCACTTTTGTAGAGATCATCTCTGACATTAACAGGTCGCCAGAGAATGCTATTACTCAATTTATAAGACAAAATGTTCCCTTCATTATCTTTATTTTTTTACCCAGCAGGTTTCCTACTTTAAGACCGGGAGGCAATTACCGGCTCCTAGTGATCATCAATCAGGGTTGTCATCCTTAAAGAGCTCAAAATTTCATCCTGTGCTTCTATTTTCATAAAATGCTGGGCTGCAGAGCAAGCTCTCAGAAATGTCCCTGCTTCCCCATGCCAAGCCTCTTAAAACTGACCCAAAACGGAAGCAGAGAAACACAAACTCACAGAGGGCTTGCTTGGCTTATTTAAGTCATTATTTACACTTTCCTGGCGGAAGAGTATCTGGGACAAAGCAGGTTTGTAGGCAAATGCGACCTATTCAATGAAGGCCTTTGTTTCAGATCTCACTTTAGTTGCTGCCTTGACTCACCAGAGAATTACAATGAGTACAGGCAAAAGGAAAGCAGGAACAGTGTTTCGCATAGTAGAGAAAACTGTTAGTAGTCAGAAGAACTGAATTCAAGTCCTGGCTCCGACACTGGCTGGCTGTATGATCTTGGGCAAGCCACCGTTTCTTCCTTAAGGGAGCTAATACAGTGGTTATTTAGTTGATTTTTTAAAAATTGATTCTCAGTACAAAGCAGTCGATGAACAGACAAGTATCTTTTGCCAAGTTGCTTTGGCAGCACTCTCAGGCTCCTGTGGTAGGCCCCTGTTCCTAGAGATGATAAGGCCATGGGTATTCATTAACCAGAGGGATTAGCCGTCTGGGACAGAGACCAATTAGGACAAAACAAAATCATGTAGAGTGGATTTAGTGTGAGCCACGGCAGGGACCCGACGTTCACCGCAGTCAGTCACAAGTTGCTTTCTACCCAGGCCTCACCATTCTGTAGAAACACAACCGGCTTCTTTTGATCACATCATTGTTCTTACCTATTTGCAGGTGCGGACAGTGCACTGACACTGTGGACACCATAGGGGCCGGCAAGAAAAATAAATGGTAGAGGGAGAATTCTGTCTGCAGCAGATATGAAAGTAACATAAACTGCATCTGCTGACATCAGGTTTTATTTTTTTCCAGTAAGAGAATAAATCAATTTAATGATCAGGGTCCTCTCCTTAACTTCTTTGGCCTTATTCTCTGTGTTTATTAATATAAATATTTACCAACTTCTAAGTAATTTTTGGTCCAAATGTTTAGTATTTTCATCCCCCGATGAAATAAAGTTTAAAGGGTTACTGAGCTTGCAAGGTTAGTCTGCAAGAACTATTAGTGATGTCACCAAAATTTATTTTATTTGTACTTAAGTGTTAACTCACTCACCTATGCAGTAAGCAATACAACAAAGCAGTTAAGGGCATTGGGTTGGAAACTGGACTCCCTTATTTACTAGCTATGTGAGCCTTGGCAACTACTTAATCTTTTGGTGTCTTTGGGGGGATTATAATAGGGTTTACTTTTAAGTTTTATTAGGATTAACTAAGATATTGTATGTTAAACAACCCAAAAATGTTCCCAGCACATAGTATACACTCAATAAATATTACCTAGTTTACAGTCACTGTGCTGCAACATTTTGTACCTCTTCTGTTCTTTATAACCACAGAGCTTACTTAACTAAAACACAGGCTCATTCAAATTCTCTCCAGTATGTATGTGTTGTTATAAGGATATCTATGGTTGGTATGGGTGGCAGATGGGGTTCAAAGTAAAAAGATGCCTCAGGAAAGGAAGGAGCTATGACTACTTCATTCTGGTGTTCCACTGGTCATGAGGCTCAGCTTCCTTCTCTCTCACTATAGTTTGCTTCCTCTTTTATTTATTCTTATATATTTTCTGCCTTTCAGTTTTCAACTGTTCTTAGTTTCTGCTTCCTCATCACTTCAGCATGTCATGACTACTTACAACTTAAATATCCCTCCTCCTGCAACCCTTTTGCTTCACCTCCCATTTCCTGTTGGGAATTCCCTATTTCCCAACATAAATGAGTGAGAGAAACTGATTGGTCTGCCTTAGCTCCAGCACCAGGTCGCTGGTCAACCTCTGAGTGTGGAGCCTTGAGTCGGGTGTCCAATAGTCCAATCTGCTGTGGCTGGGAGGAGTGGGGTTTTGTGGCCTGTGTTGTCCCATCCCTTTAGCAGGGGCTATGGTTTTGAGACAACTCTTCCTGGATTTCTTGTGTTTCTGCACATCTTCCGAGCAAGAACCATGAACAGCTTTGTCCTGCCCTGTCTTTTCAAAGATGTTTGTATAGCAAATAGCCTTTTTTTTTCTTGAGATAGAGTCTTGTTCTGTCGCCAGGCTGGAGTGCAATGGCTCGATCTTGGCTCACTGTAACCTCCGCCTCCCGGATTCAAGCAGTTCTCCTGCCTCAGCTTTCCGGGTAGCTGGGACTACAGGCGCATGTCACCACGCCCAGCTAATTTTTTTGTATTTATAGTAGAGACGGGGTTTCATCATGTTGGCCAGGATGGTCTCGATCTCTTAACCTTGTGATCCGACCGCCTCGCCTCCCAAAGTGCTGGGATTACAGGCTTGAGCCACCGTGCCCAGCCAGCAAATAGTCTTAGGGGTCAGATATATTGTCCCCTACACCCCTCCCAGGTCAGAGGACAGATTTGTTTCCTGACCAAGATAAGGATAATGCCTTGTTCTGGGGCAGGCTTCCAGCAGTCCCCTAAGACTGGGGTTTCCTAAGCTCAAATTTCCTCAGCTGTGACAAAAAAAAAAAAAATCAGTGTGTGCAGCACCCCCAAGGAACATTGGGGGGGAAGCAAACTGATGTAATTATGAAACTCATGCTGCCCACTCTGCTATGAGAAATGAATTCCTTTGTCTGTGATCCAGAGGTGTCGTATATACTCCTGGGATCTACGAAACTTATTAGCTTGCAAGCAGGGGGAAAACCCTGAACCCTGTGCAGTCCTTGACAATAAAAGGGATGTTCTCCTTCAGGTAGAATTGTCCTTGCAGGCACTGTGATAAATCCATCTAATGCAGCATTCTGTTCTGCTTCCTCTTCTACTGAGTTTCACCTACATAGAAATTAAGCTTTAGGCAGTTCTTCAGAGCATGTTTTGGGACAAAATGCATTATACAGTAAGGAGGCTGGGGGAAGAAGAACACAAAGGATTGTGCAACATTTCTGCCCTCCCCTGAGTGAGCCTGTTTTGCTCAGATTTGGCACCTCTGCTATACGATAGTGCTGTTGCTAAGTTGGGAATGGGGACTGTCTTAACACGGCTGTGCATCTGCATAGCATTTATTTCCCTTAATGTCCAGTGTACTTTCATTTGGCCCATTCAGCTTCTGTGAGAGTCATACAGCAAGTTCGACAAATTCACAACGGTGCTTACTCTTTGTTAAGGCCTGTAAGACTTAAGAGAGTTTGCAGGGTTCATTGTGTTAGTGCTGGTCTGCCAGCATAGTCACAAAAAAATTATATTTTGTATCAGAGGCTACATGGCCAGCAAAAAAGCAATGCTTCAGAATTTCCTGCTTTATGTTCTATTTTTTGGATAAAACCACACTGGATGCATAGGTGTGAATGCCTTAGCACAGGGAGAAGAGAAAGGTAGCAAAAATAAAGCACAGGATATAAGGTCAAACACTGGAGTTTTGCTTCTCTCTATTCAACTCACCGCCATCTCTAGAAAATAAACTCTTGGCCAGGCGTGGTGGCTCATCCTGTAATCCCAGTACTTTGGGAGGCTGAGGCAGGTGGATCACCTGAGGTCAGGAGTTTGAGCAGCCTGGCCAACATGGTGAAACTCTAGCTCTACTAAAAATACAAAAATTAGCCAGGCGTGGTGGCACATGTGTGTAATCCCATCTACTCAGGAGGCTGAGGCAGGAGAATTGCTTGATCCAGGGACATGGAGGTTGCAGTGAGCCAAGATCACGCCATAACACTCCAGTCTGGGCGAGACTCCATCTCAAAATAAAATAAAATAAAAATAAAAATAAAATAAAATTCTTTTCAAATCTCCCTGGTTGTGAGACATCATGACCTCCTGTGAGCCATAGGGCATACAACCTCTTAGGAGATCTTCATCCTATAAGTATCTCAATATAGCTATAGATCCTTTGGGCTTGAGAGTAGGTGCTGGTAGCTAAAGTGACCTTAGGGGGCTCATCACTTGTTATTCTTTCCCTGCTTTTGTATCTAGCTTGGTTAATCACAGATGAGACTCTAAGGCCTTGTGTGTCAGGCATTCCCCAGGCTAAGATGAAATCATTTCTACTGAGTAAATCCAGTGTGTTGGGGGGTGGGCACATGTAACACTACAATGGACACTTCAGGAGGCCAGGGATCTTGTCTATTTTGTTCACAGATTTGTGAGTAGGCATTTGATAAACATTAAATGGACAGCAGCTCAGGTTATGCAAATATTTAATTTGTTGGCTTTAATGAAGGTGTTTTTCAGCAGATTGAGATTTCCATTTGATATGTCCTAATATACTACTTTCATGAGCTCCCTAATTGGAAAATTTTTAAACATTTTCTTTCAGGTAGCATTTACTCATGTAGATGTGGGTTGTAACCAAGGTGCTCACTTGTGAATAGCTCCATCATCATCCAGTGGAGCTAGAGCTTGCTTTCCAGACAAGGTTGATCTTGTAAGCTCCTCATCTCTATCTTCATCTGCTCTGAAGGTTGATTTAAACAGAAATAAAAAGTCTAATATTCTAGAATGGCACCAAACCTAGAATACTGCAATGTCAAGGTTGGGGGATCCTTGGTCCAGGCGAAGAGGAAGAATTATTTGTTAAGACCAAAAGCCAGTTGGTATGATGGCGCGGAGGGAAGCCCCTTGTAACAACTGTTTGTAACAACACTTGGGTTATCTTCACAAGACAAGGGGACTAAACTAATAGAACTAGGGCATAATTTAAACAGCTTGAGTTTTAAAAAAATTCTTTAAAAAAGAATTTAAAATGGCATTTATTAAGGATTGAAATCAAAAGGAAAGCCCTTGTCAAGTATCCCTTCCTACAGATGAAACAACTTGGGGGATAGGTTCTATAGACTTTGGAGTATTTGCAATTGTGGAGGGCAAATGTCTATGGCTTCTTGAGGAACCGAAATCCAGACCTCTGCAAAGGGTAGCACAAATTGTTTGTAGACAGGTGTCTGCATAGTTAGCTCTCAATGGCTAAGAGACAAACAGGCTGCTATGTATCTTTCAGGCCAAAGACAGTCTGCAGAACAGCTTAATATTCCCAAATTACCAGGCAAAGGTAGAAAGTTCTCATTAGATCTTACTGGTGACTAAGAAACTTCATTAATCAGGGCCACATTAGAATCTTGGTCATCAGTACACAAATATCTAACATGTTAGCAAAATAATATAACAAGAAAAAAATATTTCTCAAAATTCTGAACAGATTTGAACTTTTTCTGATTAAAAAACAAAACAAAACAAAACAGATGCATCTCAAGCAATGTACTTAAATAATAATGCTGATAAAACCGATCAGGTAGGCTGTTCCTACCCAGGAAGGCAGCATGAAGTGGACAGAACCCACAACATCTTGCTTAAGAACCAGGGCTCTCTGACCATGTCTGGGGCTCAATTATTATTATTATTTTAAATCTGTAAAATTGAAACAATAAATCCACCCTGCAAACTTATTATGAAAATAGAGAGTCTAAAACTATGCCTAATATTTAGTTCGTGCTTCATAAAATAGGAACTATTATTATAATGCAAAAATTGCATTTAAAAAATGAATCTTATTAAGAAGAAATGTTATAATCTAAGGAAATCACAGTGACTGGCAGAATTTCTTTTACTGACAGCAACAAGTAGTATCTTTCTAAAAAGATAAGATAAAGACCTCCTCCCTATCAATGTTCACTATAAAAACTGTATACTGACTATATACTAACAATACAAGATGCAATAAATTGCCAACTATCTTTATAGTGTGTTAGGTTGCAGGCTTTTAGTAAAATTTTGAAAATTACATGTTACTTTGACTTAATAAAGTTCCCCTGTCAAATTCGCACGTCTTGAAAGGTAATTAATATGTTTTTAGGAGTTTAATCTGAAATTTTGATCAATCTCCAAAAAGTGGTGCTATTAACAACGATGGAAACCAAGTATATTTCCCCACGACTTTGCACATCAATGTAAAACATTTTTTTTCAAACCCTTATTCATGCACAGATAGTGGTAGTACTGAACCTGTAATTTGGACTCATTACTTGATAGAGAAAACAGAAGACTTTGTCAAGGTCATGCTATTTCAAATACCACAATTTTGAGATGGGAAAAGGTGGACTCCAAAAATTATTAAAATGAGCGACATTGATCACTTACCAAATTCTAAGGCAGATTATTAAACAGATGGCATGTAAGCAGTTAGAAAAGGAGATAGTATGGTTTCACTAAGAATGAGGCATTACCAGCTGAATTCATTTCCTTTATTTATTTAATATACTAGAACATTAGGCTACTTCCAAAGACAGTGCATAGTACATCTGTCTGCCACAAATGATAAAATTTTTAGTGTCCTTTTTAGGAAAGATGAAGAAACAGGGGCATATAAAATGATTGGTAAGTACTGTAACAACTGTATCCAAAGTACTAATTCATGGATCACTCACCTGAAGTGCAGTGTATAGTGGCATTCTGAAGAGGGTGTGTTGGATCCTGTTGAGTTCAGCATATATCAACAACTTAGACAAAGCCACTAAATACCAAAGGCATGCTTTATCAAAACTGGAACTGATGCAAGGCTAAGAGGAAAAACCTGAATTCACAAGAGCCTTCACAAACTAAATTCAGTAAGAATGAATGCTACCTTCAATTAGGTTAATAAGAGATTGTTTAAGTAAACATTAGGTGTGGACTAGGCTTATCAGTAATACCTGTGAAGCTCAGGAGGTGACAACCAACAGTAGTATGACAGCCTGGCTAATAATGATGGTGGAAATAACAACAACATATACCAACCATAACAGCCATAGAGAATCACTCTGAAGTTGGCAGCAGTGTCCCTGAAACCTGCCCTAGTTCGACCACAGAACTATGTTTGATTCTGGGCAACATACTTTAAGAGAATAAGTGAAAGAGCCAAGCCTAGGCTGGTTTGGAATAGATATCAGGTAACATTTCAGGACGTATGAAGCCTGAAGAAGAATATGAAGAGGTGGCTACACAGAAGAAACAGGACTATCTAAGTTCACATGTATGCTGTTTAAAGAAAAATTTGGTGACAATCTTCCAACAGTGAAATTCATCCTTTGCAAGGATGCCAAATGGCTCCATCCAGCAGTGGCTGAATGAAAATAATGATGAAATTATAAAAGCATCGACAGTAGAGGTGTATCACTGATGTTTCTAGCTCTGAGACTATTTTTCTAGTACATATTTATTCTATTAGATGAGAATGAGAATTCTAAACTTTCTAAGCATCTAAACAAAATAATTAAGTTTTTGTCTTTTTAAATTTAAATTTAAATTTATTTTTTTTGAGACAAGAGTCTCACTACATTGCTCAGGCTGCTCTTAAACTTCTGGGCTCAAGCAATCCTCCCGCCTCAAGCCTCCTAAATAGCTGGAATTATAGACACACCTCCATGCCTGGCTAGTCTTTGTCTAACTGAATGGCTTAATTTATCAGAACCCAATTGACCCTTCTCAAATGAGTGAGTTCTCTGAACTGTTTGGGAACCATGAGGAATCTTGCTTAATTTAATAAATTAAATAAATTATTTAATAAAAATATTAAAGATTTAATAATATTCCCATGCCTGATTTGCAGAAAACCACTGATGTGAGGTGGGCTCCCTTCCTTTAAGGGTTTCTGCAGTCCTGAGTCAGTATGGAAATCAGGTTCTGCTGAAACCTACAGGATAGCTAAGGATGACAGGCAGGAGAGGGGGAAGGACTCAGAGACCCTCCAGCAGAAAAAAGTCCATCAACTACTTCTGTCTGGCTCTTTCTAGGGCTTTCTTAGATCACAGTTGAAGAACTTTAATGTCACATGCTCATTAGTGTTATTTGTCATTAACTCTAAATCCTTCAGGGGTTACATTATAGAAGTGATACAATCACACAATTAAATATTAGAAATGACCACCGAGTATATCTTGTTTATTGTTTATGATTTACACAGAAGATGATGGGTTGGGGTTGTAGAACAATAAACCAACCATTACATTTAGACCTGGGCTTTTGAAAAATTTGCATTCCATCTTAACAATTCATATGTATCTAAACAAATACATAAATCCAGATCACAAATAATCTTAAGAGTTAGAGATAAACAATTAAGAAACACAAAAGAAAACCACATAGATCTACCTTTAAATATCAGCATTCATATTATAAGAAATAAGAAAATGTTAAAAAAATAAAATTAGGTTAAGTCACAACATAAAATAGAGAAATAAGATAAATGATATTTTATTAATATTCATACTGACTTCTAATTTACCTTCATATAGTCTTAACTTTTTCAAGAAGATCCAAGATATGACCAAATAATATTCTGGTATCTGAACTTGTCAGCCTTAGCTTATATCAGCGCTTGTTACCATGAAAATCCTAAAACCTCAATTTTCTTTTTCCTTTTTAAAATTTAAGCCAACTCTTATTCAATTTTTCTCCTTCACAGCAGCTGTTTATAGATAGTATGGAGCCAAGAATGAAGGACATAACAGATGGAAAGCAAAAAGTACAACAGCTATCTTAAGTTCAGCTCTCAACATTGCTGGTTGAGTTTGGAACCAAAACCTCTTAACAACTGGCAGATAACAGCTAAATCTTAACAGGAAAAGAAGAAATATTTTCTTTGGGACAGCTGCTATCTAGAAGAAAACCAAGGTCCCTTAATTCAGCCTAAATATAATATGTGGCTTATTACAGAGAAATCTTTAGCAACGTAAGTTTAACCAGTAAGTGTCACAACTGATCAACAGTACTTAAAAGGAAACAAACAAAAATCACACTAGCCACAAATTTCCACAATATACACATGAAATTAATTTTAATCTGATTTGACTCCTTGACACTAACTGATTATTAATGAAATATGGCATGGAAAGATCACAGAGTAAAAAACAAGCAAAGATTAGTTTATACAACAGTGACTATATACATCAGAGGGAAAACATGCTAGCTAATGCAACATTAAGGCCTGAATGTAAGCATTTCCAAAGTCACAGAAGCCCCAAAGAACTCCTAAATTACAAATTCATCACATTACATGCATGCAATGTTCACTTTTGTTTTACCCATAAAAGGATACACAGTATTTTGCTGTAAATACCAGACACATTTACAATATATGCGAAAATTAGAATGCAAGTGTTATGTTCCTTATATTTAAGCCTCAAATGTGCCAACAGTGAAAATTCATTTATTTTTAAGAATGAAAAAAAGAGACGGTATATAAATACTCAGAGGAATTACACAAATAAGACATAACTCTGCATTTGGGAAGCCATATAAATATTCCTTTTATGTGCCCAAACTAAATTATCAATGGACCAATTAGATGGACATACATTCACTATGTGCTTTACTATTTTACTTGCTGAAATGTGATATTCTAATAGTCGTCATTCTCTAGTGTTAACATCAAATCACATTTGTAAGTGAACTATTATGTCCATGTTTGCACATACGTGTCTACTGTGTGTAATCACCTTAAGGAGACACTGTGCATCTTAGTTTGGGTTTGCATAATTACAAAGATGACCCCGTGCAAGTTTTCAGACCTTCCAAAATACTGTAGATGCAAAATTACCTTAAACTAACTATATCCAATATTAAACAAACATTCCATGAGTGTTCTGGGCCTTCAAGTATAATTTTAACCAAGAAACAGGTTGGGTAAGAGGTTAGAAAGGGTTTCATAAGGCCATCTAATTCAGCTCATTGTACCAAGCATTGAGCACACTAGATTCTTTGTATGCTTTATTAACCTTACATTAAGCACATCCACTGGTTTTATTAAGGATTTTACTACCTTATTTTGGGGGGGGGGGGCGGTGGTGTTACATCTAAGATTTAACACTTTTGTGATGTTCTGGCCAAAATTTTAGCCTTCATTTGACATTGTGAAAAGTCAAAAATGGACTTTCTGAAAAATTTCTCAGTATTATGAACCAAGAGGTTATGCAAAACCAAAGGTACTAGTGAAAAAGCATACTTTAGAATTTATTTCCAACGAAACCAAATTTTACTACTGTTGTGAACACAGTCTTTACATGTGATGCAAACAGGAGAGCTTAATTATAATCACTTAGTGGCAGTATTGTAGACAAAGCCAATATATACGCCACACAGATGATTATTTTTTTTGGAGAGAGTGAACTGATAAGCTTGACTTTACAATTAATACAAACATATTCAACTAAAGAAAATGGATGCACTGTCTCAACATTCAGCTTTAATACTTTCTGCAAACCTAAATTTAGTTTAGAAAGGTTAATATTCTCTTTCTAAACTACGGCATATACTATATATAGCATTTTTAAATATATTTATATATAATTATTTGCACATGAGATTTAGAAGGAATTTGCAGATTTACTTTGATAGACTGATCTCATTTCAACTGTTAAGGTTTAGGGTGCTTCTGCAGTACTGTCATTGGAAGGTGGGGCATCAGGATCAGGCTCGGAGGAAGCAGCTGCAGACGCTTCAATAACTGCAGGTGGGAAATGACGGCGGCACACAGGGCATGTTCCCGACTGGAGAAAAAAAATGTTAAGAGCCATCATAATCATCTTAACTGCCACACAAGTAACTTAACAAAGAAAAAAAACAGTATCACTATCCTAATTATAAGTATCTTAACAACAAAAACCAAATAAACTTCAAATCCACACAATGCAGAAAGACATAATTTTAACAGTACTTTCTGTGTGCCCAATCAGACTCTAATTTCTTTGAGGGTAAACAATGTCTCTTATTCATGTTCATATCTTTTTTTTTTTTTTTTTTTGGAGAAAACCACTTATGATTGAAAAATAAAGCAATACATCTCAAATAAGACTCTGTTTGGCAACATAAACTGTAATTTGTTGAAATAGCTTTCCTAAGTGGTACTGTGAAATTAAGGTACTGGAGTATCCCTCCTTAATCCTGACTCAGTCAGAAGTAATTTTATTTGCTTTTATCTAAGAATTCTCAATATGGAAATGATTGTTTAAAATTTCCCCTCCTTTTGTCAGTGAATTAGGAATAGGGATAGACTTTACAGATTTAATTTATGGAAATTAAATTTATGGAGGAAAGTTTGTATTTTTAATTCATATTCATATCTTTAAGGTCATACATCTTTCATTTAGTGAGTTTCAATTAAGAGCCTCTAAACTCAGCACTGATGGGCAGAGGGTGTGCAAAGAATCATGGCACATGTCCGCAGGGAGGTTAGAGTTTAGCTCAACAATAATCTGAATTGAATTATCATAATTTAGTCTATTATGCATTTATTAGAGAAACCACAGACCTACTTTAATTCGCACCAAGTCATTTATGATTTATCATTTATGATTTGGTGTGAATTAAAGAAGGTCTACAGTGAATTAAAGTAGGTATATGGCAAATTAAAGCCTTATTTCAGGGGTAGCACAGATATGTCAAAGCAGATGGACTTCAGACTTTCTTTCTAAGCCATGATATTTCTTTCCAAAAAGAGAGCATTAGGTGCCTTCTAAACGAAAGAACAATCAACCACAGTCCTTGGAGGGAAGGTGGGAAGGGGAAAGCAGTTATACTAAGAGCACAACATCTTTTGACCAATAGACAATTACAGAGATATGTCATGTGATGACACATTATCTCCTTGCAAATCTGGTCTTTTTCCCAAAGAGAACTCCCTGCTGGAAGGGGGGCTGAAGAGATCATGCTGTTCAAGGAGACAAAGAACTGTATCTTGGGAACATTCTTCCCAGAAAAAAAAAAAAAACAAAACAAAACAGGAAAGGCTTCACACTAAGCTATTTCCTGACAGGAGAGAAAATGAAGAGACTATTACCTTGGGTTATAGCAAAGTCTCAAGTATAATTCAAGGCTGTACAACATATATTATGTTTACTGTTTAAGAATTCATTTCAGGCTGGGTGCAGTGGCTCACGCCTGTAATACCACCTGCCCCCAGCACTCTGGGAGGCCAAGGCAGACGATGCCTGAGCTCAGGAGTTCACGACCAGCCTGGACCAACACCCATCTCTATTAAAATACAAAAAATTAGCCAGGTGAGGTGGTGTGCACCTGTAGCCCCAGCTACTTGGGGGGCTGAGGCAGGAGAATTGCTTGAACCCAGGAGGTGGAGGTAGCAGTGAGCTGAGATTGCACTCCAACTTGGGCAACAGAGCAAGACTGTCTCAAAAAAAAAAAATTCATTTCAGCAGACATGTATTGTGTACTTGCCATGCAGATTGGGCCTCAACAGTAACATTTCGGAGTCAAATAGATGAGTGTGGTCTTGGTGAACTACATAGTAGCTATTTAAACTTAGACAAGTAACAATAATTAGAAAAACAGGAATAAGGATACCGATAAGTCCTAGAGTACTGTGAGGATTAAATGAGAAATCATGAATCCAGAGGAATCATCTAACAGTGACTGACACACAGCAGGTACACAAAACACTGCTTCTTAAGTCTCTGAAACTAACATGGGAGTTTAAAGGCAGCATTTATTAAGGACAGAAAGGGTGGGATTTAAACTGCACCTACCTAGATCATCTAATCTTACAGACAGTATAGGGAAAAATTATGCCAGACTTCAAGAGCAAATGCATAAAAACATGAGCAAATATACAGAATCCGAAGAAATAGGTTGGAGTCTAAATCACAGAAGGCCTTGAAGGTCAAGATAAAATTCCACAAGTGACTGAAGGTCTCTCTCTTTCATGAGAAGGGAAGTACATGATCAGAACTACATTTCAGAAAATGTTTTTAATGGTGGAATGATAGACAATGAAGATTTGAAAGAAGGGCGGGAAGGTGGTGAGAAATTAGTTAATGAGCATCATGTATGTTATCCGGGTGATGGGATACCCCAAAAGCCCTGACTTGACCACTACATAACCTATGCATGTAACAAAGTTACACATTTACCCCATCGATTTATACAAATAAAAAAGACATGAAAAGGAAGTACCTCTAAAGGAAGTAAGGAAATAAAGTCGGTAACTACAATAGTAGTTCAGACAACAAGGGCTGAAGGTCTAATGTATGGGAGTGGAAATGAAATGAGGGAACGGACCTCATAGACTCAGCCATGCTCAAAATTGTTAAAGAGTTGGTGGCTCTGCATTTTCTGCTTCCCCACTAATTTTAATAACACCTACTTCTACTACCACCATCGTGTACAGACAATGAAAGTCATTTTCTACTGAATTATAACTTTAATTACTAATAAGTTTACCACTACTTTTCCTACACTATGTGTTTACTATGTGCCAAACATTATATTAAATTCATCATGGATTATCTACTTTAACTCTTATAAAAACCCTAAAGGTTGGTATATTGTACATTACAGCCATGTAGGCTGTATTAACAAAATGCCAGATAAACATGTTAAGAAAAATCATCTGAAATATTATTTCCCAAATTATGTTCTGGGAGAGCAGAGAAAGCAAGCAAAGCAGTATTTTAAAACTAATTCAGAATCAAAGATTCTATCTCAATCTAGAACATCAGGAAGTCTCATGAGACTTGAGACACATATGATATCTACACAGGCAATACTCCTCAAATAGCACGTTAGCACATGCTCTTTACGGAAGACAGCTGGCTGGTCTTTGTAACTGGCATCATAAGTTCGTATTTGTGATTTTGTTCTCTAATTTCTAATAACAGCTTTCATCTGCTACGATTTGTGAAATATTTCCTGGGTGGGCACTTACTACTTGTCAGGCACTTTATCTCATATAGAGATATTTTATAAAAGAACAGTGAACATTTCTAAATTGAATTTCAGACATTTTAAGTGGAGTTTTGAGAAGAATAAAGTGGCAAACAGAAACAGAGGAACAGCAAAGAAAGGAAAAGGAAAGAGAAGGGAAAGAAGGAAAGGAAAGGGAAAAGGGGCGGAGTAAAAAAAAAAGCACTGGTTATAGTGAAGAAAAGGAGTTGTATTTCTCAGTAGATAACCTAGGAAAGGGATTTGGGAATTCCTGGACAGCTGGATGGTAAATATCCTTTATGCAAAAACAGAATTCACAAAAAAGACTTAAGTAAAACACTTCCTGTATTTAAATAATTCAAATATGCTTAAGATTTATTGGGTAAATATTTAAAGAAAGTATATAAAAACTGGAATGAGAGCTAGTTAGTAGGTTATTAAATATCTCTCATATACATTTCAGAAACACCAACCCGTATTTAGAAGAATACCTGTATATTGTTATAGTACTTTGAGTAGTGCCAAAGGCTTCTGTGCTTGTGATACTTTTGAAAACACCAAATTTCAGGGTTATGATTAAAAACATGTTATTGTTGTCTACGTTGTTTTTTAGACAATGTTAATAAAATACTTCCATATTATCCCTAATCTGTAAACATTAAAGGCAACCAGTTTTTAACAATGAATTAAAAAGTACTACAAATTTGTAGCTAAATAAAACAGGTTTAAAAGATACTACCATTACTCACTTGCAGAAGACACTATTAAAAGTATTAATTTTTAAATTTTTAAATTAATTATTCTATCACTCACCTTTTGTAACCAAATTGAGACACAAGGTTTGTGAAAGAAATGGTGACAGGCAACTCTGTTGCTATATCATCCTTAATATACTCACTGCAACAGATTGGACAGCATTGTTCCTGACCAATAGCTGAAAAGGACAAATAATTTAGATCACTGACACATAGTTCAATTTTAATAAAACTAAAAAGCAACACATTATACTTATAAATGATACCTCTGAAAGACAAAAGAGACAGTTTTTGATCAGTTAACTGGCAAGCATTTCTGTCTAACACTTGACAATTTGGAATCTAATAAATATTGCTTTTGTAAAAAAGCTTGAGAGAGGAAGATTTGTCTCAGCCTATCTTTTGAAAATTAAGAATATTCTTATACGAGGTGAAAGTTTGTGAGCATCTGGCTTCTCTAAAAAAAACTACTGAAAGTTTCTAATAATCAAGTATTTCATCATCTAGGTACACTGATAATATACTTAAACCTGCAACGTGTTCTTTAACATCTGAGATCAGCTTTGCCCTTACCAGTGTGATCTTCAAGAACAAGGGTCTCTGGAAGACCATCAATGCTTTCCTTACTGGCTGGTGGATTGGCCACCTCAACATCCACTGCAAGAGACTCTAAATGTGCCAGGGCAGTCTGAAAAGCAAAAGGTACAGTTCTTTGTGAGGAAATACTTTAAAATAGTAACAGAAAACTATTTTTAGGGTATCTCCAAAATTATATCACCATTATTCTCTTCTTGTTAGTTTCTTTTGCCTTAGTCCTTTGCTCCTTTTGCCTCTTCAGAAGGAACCACCACCATCACCATGAAAATAAAACACTAAACATACACACAGAGTTCAATTTTCTATAAGTGAAATAAAAATCTACCTTGTCTCGGCCAGGCACGGTGGTTCATGCCTGTGATCCTAGCACCTTGGGAGGCCGAGGCAGGTGGATCACTTGAGGTTACGAGTTTGAGACCAGCCTGGCAAATATAGGGAAACCCTGTCTCTGCTGAAAATACAAAAATTGAGGCTGGGTGCAGTAGCTCACACCTGTAATCCCAGCACTTTGGGAGGTTAAGGAGTGGTCCCAGGACACAGAACTGCAAGAAAAGGATTTTGGGATTGGTTTGTTTGGGCCTGTGAGCAGCTCAGTGCTGAGCTCTTTGCCAATGAGATTGGGATGCTATTAATCCATAGTCTATAGTAGCATCATAATTTATCAAGGTATCACTGTGCTTGACAGGGATGAAGGGCCAACTGAAGCTTGTGTCTTGGGAGCCCAGACAACTGCTATACTTGACCTTAAGGCAATAGTGATCTACATATAAAAACTGTGATGTGAAATGGATTATTAGGAGTGCTCTTGTGCACTGAAAATTACAAACTCAGGTCTCATGTAACAGGGTTTGAGAGCCAGAAAGCATCCATGACCAGCCCTAAAAGAAGCTTTTGCTCCTAAAAATCAAACACAAAATGTAATTGTGTGGGTTGCTAAATTAAAATGAGAGTTGACTTCTCAGTCTCATCAAATTTCTCAAAAGTTTTACCATTGATTGGTTAAGGAATAAGATTCCGAAAGCTGGAATGAGGACATCTGGTTGAACTCTGAGGAAACTGATAATCTTGAGTCCCCCAAGTCACTCTGAGCCTCCTGTTACTAGTGGAAATAGTCTGCCCTCCACAGACGAGGCTTCCTCTGCTTACAAACCCTGTGATAATCTCACATGGAGTGTGAATCTCTTACTACTTTCATGCCCAACAAGAAAGTTACCAGAAAACTGTAGCAGCCAAACAAGAACAACAACAACAACAACTGAAGATATAAACCATGTTTGGGTTACTCTACCAAGTAAAGAATTCTAACCAGCTGAGTAAGCTTCTGGATGAGGGCAAGGAAAGTAAGAATGGGTCATGGAAGAAGGAAGCTGTAGTTAGTTATCATTTACAGCCTCATGACCAAACACAGAAACAAGGATTAGTAATTCTGCATGTTAGTTTTTATTTGCTTGTTTTATGTATGTGCTTATTTGTATATGTTAATAATTTACTTTTTCTCTTTCCTGTTTCTATTTCATATGCCAGTTTTGGTAAGATAAATTTGCAATTTAGTCTTTATATAAGAGAATATTCAGTGTGACTATGAATTTGTGGAGTAATGCATAGCTAGTGATGGATACAATGACTCTTGGAACTAGCATCTGCTCATTCTGGGTTATGAGTGAAACTGATAGTTGTATTTTGTTGGGTGGAAATACAATTGTATTGATGGATGGAAATTTAAATGTGCATTGCAAGGTATACGTGGAAGCCAAGTTGTCAAAGGGCTGGAATGTTTCATTTATGGAATTATTGCTCCACAAATCCAAATTTACTATTGTGTCAGCTCTGTGAAAATCCGGACCATTTTATACTTTCCCTCCTAACAGCTGGCATGATGCTAGGCTTTGTTCCTAGAAGATGTTAAAGAATACTCCTGGAGGAAAGGGCTTTTCTTCTGTCCCAGTGTGCTTGCTTGACAGAAAGCACACCAGAACTAGTGTGATGTTTGTGGCTTTCTCTAGCACTAGATTCCTACAGTGCACACAGCTTCTCCAGCAGCCAGTTCCTGTAATGCACTTAGTAGCCAGCAGCCTCCCCCAACACCCATGTTGAATAGTTCTGCAGCACAGCAATTCCACTAGACACCTTCCTATGAATAGCTTTCCTCAGTACCCTAAGAGAGCTGACTTAAAGCAACTTCCACCAGCACATCCCATAGTGACTTCTCTGTCATATAGCAAGCCACCTCTGCCATTTCCATCAAGGTCTGGACCTCAGCTCTGAGATGGACTAGGGACTCTTCCTTGGTGTCCCAGCTTTGCCTGACAGATGGTGGCTGCTCCTTGTATGTGCTTTTCCCATATTCTTTAGAATTATCTTTATTTCCTCCTAGCCAATCCCTTGTTACTCTACTTCTTTGTTCTAGTTTAGAATTCTTTAAACTGAACTCTCCCTTTGGGAGATAGGAAATGGGAGGTAAGATCGTGTTATCCGTCCCTTTCCTTCTCACACAGCTATAATTATGAATCTCCTCTAATTCCCCATGTACTACTCAAGATAGAACCTGCTTGCAAGTACTCAGCTGTGCTACACATAAACAGAAATAAAGGATATTATTTATAGTAACTTCCATTTTTGGAGGTTATTCCAGGCTAATTATGCTTTGATATATGGTTATCTCAATGGGTTATCTCTTTCTAATGATTATCTGCACATTTGCAGTGCTAATAACACCTGAATTTCATATATGTAAAAATAATTTATTGCCTTGGTACTGTCATATATTTAAGATGATCTAGGATCACTTATAAGCAACACAAGCAAAAGAGACCATTTTACAGCCACTGCTATGAAAATCTATACAAATAATAATAATAAAAACTATCTACACCTTTAAGCAGCACAATGTATTTACAAAAGTTAGTGCAAGAGTCAGAAAGACAACTAAATAGACTAAATCACTCAATCTGGAATACATGTAGGTTTAAAGTTGCATAATCCTTTATCGGCAAAATATTTTGTTCTAAAAAATAAAATACAATTCAGTTTTTAAAGAATGAAGATAGCAATACTGATTCTGAATGACCACCCTGAATCCAGATTTGTTGACTGATTACACCAGTTAGTTCACTGTTGATTTGAATAAACCTATATGAATCCACCATATACTGAGAGCTTCCCAATACAAAAAGGTATTTTGCTAAAGGCTTTAACACAATCTCACAATAACCCATGAGGCAGATTTTATTATTCCTATTTTAAATGAGGAAGCTAAAGCTTAGAGAGGTTAAATGAATTGTCCCAGGTCATGCAGCCTAACTCTTTAACACAAAAGCTCTTAACCTCCACCTTACTGCCTTCCTAGTGCCTACACCTGGGTGTATACAGGTGCTATTGTGAGTATGTAAAGACTTTACAAGGGCTGCCCCCCCCCCTTCCTTGGGTATGGACAGTTTTAGGATAATCAGTTTCAGTAAGGTTTCATAGGTAATCTTTCTTCAAACTGATCCACATAAGAATGCACCTGCAGTATATCAAGCTGGTTCTCTGTTCTAACATTCTGTTTATACTTGCCTTTCTTCTACTTTATAAATAAAAGCATACTTCTTATCCATTCAGTGGGACAATGTGAAGTACTGGGGTAGAACTGAACTCTAATGACTAAATAACAAATCTTTTTGAGTGGTTTCCAATCTTTTGCTTTAAAAAAAAAAACAACTGAAGGAATCTAAGGAATATCTAAACAACTTGTTAAGTTGACGTGATTTTGGGCAAATATCTCAAAATAATTAAGTGATAATGCCGTTACTCCTTCCATTCCTATTAATTTATTTAGGTGAACAAGGTTTTTCAACCTTACATTCATAAGATGAAAATCAGAAGTAAAACTTATGCTGTAATGTGTTTCATTCCAATAATAAAAATCGCTCATAATTGAGAAAGGAAAACTCGTGAGAAGGGGAGGGGAGGGAAAAAAGAAAAACTCCTCCATCTCATTAGATGAATTTCCTTAATTGTAACTCAATTTAACCATTTTTTACATTAGAAATTTTAAACATTTTTCTAGCAAAGTAAGTAATACTATCTAGATTTATGCTGAAAATTTTTAGATGTCAACATAAATGCGCAAGGGGATATTTTTTCAAAATCCATTTTGAAAAGGAGAAACTTTAATATCATCATTTCAAAAAGTTAAAAATGTTTAATGTTTTATCCTCTCCTCACTCAAATTAGAGACACAGATATAAGGAGACAAATACACACTGCCAATATTTTCACCAAAAACCACTACCTGAAAAGAAAGCTCTATCTAGTATTGGAAAAATAACAGAATGAAAAGGTATACCTTCCAAAAAGGTATAGGGTTGCTTGAGAAACAAACAAAAGCAAGCAGTTTGTTTTGTTTTTGTTTCATTTAAGAATGTTAGTGTTAAATATAAAATAAATAATCATACATTATTTTTGTTTCATTTAAAAAAATGATTAAACAAATCCATACTGAACATAAGAAAATAGATTTCTGGAGAATGACATAACTGTACTAATTTTCTAGGAGTGAAATATCTCAATCAAATTCAAATAAATTAAATCAGAGCATTAAAATGTGAAGAAGCTGATAAGCTTTAGAGAAGGGAGATGCTTAAAGCCCATTAAACATAGGCAAAAGTATGGACTGGTAGGAATACTGCCACTGGTTCACTATTAGTAGAAGCCAACAATGTTTGAGACTGTAAGCTCTTGTTTGCCTCTTGTCTTAGTTCACCGCTAATGCCTTTATCTAGCATGACTTCTCAAGACCAATCTCTCAGGCTCTTCTTTCAAGATGTCAAATGTCACATTCCCCCACTAATAATAAATAATAAAACATTTTATTCTGAACACTTCTTCTTAAAGTTATCTCCATATTGTAGGAAATCACAAACCACCAGCATAAAATGAAAGACTAAGTATTGTGAAATCAGACCCTAGAACAGATCACTCAAAGAGCTATTTAGCTAAAAGAAATGAGTAGTCCTTAATCTTTATATATTATATTTCTGATACAAGTTTCCATGCTATACCACTATTTCTTATGTGTCAGAATTTTCCAAGGCAGGTTAAACAATCTGGGAAAAACCTAAGTGTATCATGTCTCATGATGTTCTTTCCGACTTTTTTCCTAGTATAGAGTATTTTTGCTACGGTTACTTTGAGAAAAATAGTCACCATAAAGCATAATTGAAAGCAATCTCCATGAAAAATGACATACGTTAAAAAAAGTAATGACAAAGCAGACCTAGCATAATGTATGTGAACACGTATATGCATGCATACATGTGTGAGCAGATAAATAGCTATCTAGTATCTACAGATATTAGATATAATTGATAGATGTTATATATTATTATATAGCTAACAGATCTCTATATATAATACATATAGTATGTATTATATGTTATATATTAGAGATAATTTAAAGACAAATATATCTAATAGAGATACAACAGATCTAATCTATAATATATATTATATAGTGATAATATGTTAGATGTCTAAATATATTATTAAATATATAGATATTAGATAGGTACCTGCTATCTAATTCTGTCAATCTAAACTAGACCTTCTGGCTGGGCACGGTGGCTGTCTCTAATCCCAGAGGGAGACCAAAGATCACTTCAGGGCAGGAGTTTGAGACCAGCCCGGGTAACATAGTGAGACATTATCTCTAGCAAAAAAACACAAAAAACCCAAACCAGGTGTGACAGCCAATACCCGTAGTCCCCGCTACTTGGGAGAGGCTAAAGTGGGCCGATCGTTTGAGCCCAGAAGTTCAGGGCTGTAGTAAGCTATGATTGCACCACCGCACTCCAGCCTGAACAACAGAGCAAGATCTTGTCTCAAAAATAAATAAATACATAAACTGGACTTTCTAAAAATTTAAAGACAAAATATATTATAGTGCTCCTAAAAGTTCTTATCAATTTTTTTGTTCTCTCACCTGTGGCTCATTCATCAGTTATTTCTGTACCTATATTTTGAAAATCACTTTGGAAATAGTGATTTAAAGACTTCTTTTAATGAAATCCACTGGTATAGTGGTAGTTCCCAAACATGAAAATACTTGGGCTTTGAACTTAGACAAATACATTTAAGAACAAGTTTTTCTCTTTTAGTTAAATAACAAAAAGAAAACAAGAGAAACTTAGGCAGCACGCATGCCCCATTTATTTATTTAAGTGTGTATATGTTTGTGGAGATAAGGGGGCCAAATTTCCTAACTGCATTAGGCAGCTGGATAGTATTTAGAAGCCATGAGAAAAAAAGAGTAAGATTTGTAATATATCCCTAGCTTCAACTGCATTTCACAAATACACCTGTGCATGTGTATATAAGACATTCACTCTTATACTTGTATAATTCAATAGAAAAAAAATACATTTTCTAAATGTAAGCAAAATGTTTTCCATTCTGTAGTAACAACTAAGAAATACTGCAATTTGAGGCAAACTAGCAGGATATCAAGTATAATTTGTATACACATACTGGTGACAATCATTATTCAATAACTGTTACTAAACTCACAGGAAGAAGTCACCTTTTCTTAAGAGTAGTCTAAAAATCCCTTAAACCTTTAACTGTTACCATTTTGTATCCCATCAATTTATATATGGACATCAGAGTTGCGAACATTACCTCCATAGCCTGGGCTAAGCGTTCTTCTAGTGCCATGTAGGTAAGGAACTGAGGATCCACATACGAAATAGCTTCGGCAACTCCTAGTCCATCTGCAAAGCCATCAAATAGGCTGGGGAAAAAAAAAAACAGAACAGAGAAGCAAAACTCACAACTATGATTCAGGAAATCTTATGCTGAGGACATAATTATATTAGCATACTGGCAAGCCAATAAGCATGCTGTGAACATAAAACCTTAAAATATTTTAGTATCAACTTATAGGGTTAGGGGGAGGAGGAATCCAACAGAAAAGTGAGATGCTCAAGATGAGTAGTTAAGATACCACCACCTCATTCAACAGGCTGCCACACTCAATGCACAAAGTTCGTAGAAAAATTCTTTTGTGTTTCTAGCTCTAACTCTAGAGACTGCTTAAAGGTACAGGTTGAACATCCCAAATCTGAAAATCTGAAATCCAAAATGTGCCAATGAGTATTTCCTTTGTATGTCATACTGGCACTGAAAAAGTTTCAGATTATGAACCATTTTAGATTTTGAATTTTCAAATTTGGGATGCTCAACTGAAAGTATATGCAAATATTCCAAAATCCAGGAAAAAAATCCCAAATCCCAAACACTTCTGGTACCAAGCATTTCAGTTGAGGGATAAAGTACTTTTTCCCACCCTATTATTTCCCACATATTTCTTCTGTTTTTCAGTTTCCAATCTGCATGTAGGTAAGACTATGATAAAGGAAATAACTACAATTATTTTAATTCTATCATTACTCACAGCCTCTTTTTTCTGCTCTCATTCTGTATTGCTTAATAACTCTGGATTTTAAAATACTTTATTATTTCAAGCCTTTCTTATTAATCTCTCTCCTCCTCTTCTAAGATTAGGCCACCTCCATTATGACATAGCTTGAAAAGCATCTAGCTCCCCAACTGTTCATTATAATTTTTTCTAAAAAACCGTTAAGCTCCTAGAAGAAAAACATGTCTCACTGTGGTCCTACTCTCCTTCCTCCATCCCTGGACATATCGACATCCCTCCTTTTCCTCTAGTCTTGGAAATACTAAGTATTTCAAAATTTGAAAACTGAAAGTATGTCCTTGGTCCTATTCTCTCTAATCTTGCTCCTTTGGAAATTATTTATATATTCAAACCCATTTTCTTCAATTATCCTCTCTGCAGGTAATTCCTAAATCTCTACCTAATTCCTAAACTCCCCTCTGAAGCTCCTGACCTACATTTCTAGTTGTCTGAGGGGCACTTTGAGTAGATGTACTCCTACCATCTCTTAAGTCCAAGAGATCCAAAACTGAGCTTATTTTGTCTAAAGACAAACTTGCTGACTTCCATATCCTACCAGAATTTGAATATCAAAGTCCTAAACATCCAGAGTTAAACAACCTAGCTCAAAAATAATTTTGATGTCAACCCATGTGCCATAATTAAAATTACAAATCTACTGCCAAGAGACACAGAAATGGTTCTTAAAAAAGAGTAGGTTATAGGCTGGTCCGAGTGCAGTGGTGTTTACAACTAATTGATCAAAACCAGTTATAGATTTCTTTGTTGCTTCTCCACTCCCACTGCTTTACTTGACTAGCCTTAAAAAAAAATAGTATGTTACAGTTTAGCAGTATCTGGAAATCAAGTAGCACATGATACAAAGCAACAGACATACTCATAGAATCACAGGTTTTGGAAATGATATTAAGAATTACTGACTCCATCCCACCCCTGAAATACTGCAACTTCCTCATCTAGCCGTAAAATGTAGTACAAAGAGGAAGAGCCCTGAAATCAGTAAGACATGGATTTAGCTGAATTGTGCAACTGACTCTTCCTTCATCTAGAAAACAAATTAAATGAGTAGATGCACAAGGGTGCCTGGCACAGAGATGGTACCATAGTACACATTCAAGAAAAGAAGAAACATCCCCTCCATGCAGAAAATACACTGCTTTCTAAGGTGGTATGTGCCAGTGTGGGAGGGCACTACTAGAAGTTTAAAACATATGAAGTACTGAAGTATTCCTACTTGTAACTTTTGCCCTGTTGCTACAATTCTGCCTGCTGAAGCAACATAAATTGTGTCTTTCTACTCTTCACAAAACAAAAAACAAAAAAACACCCTGATTGAAAACAACTATCTACCAATAATTCTTTGCTAAGCAAATCTAGACATTCAAAGCATAATATCCGGTTATGATTTGGCCACTACAAATAATCAGTTAAAAATTCTAATATCATGTACTTGGCAGTCATCATGGTAATAACTGTTTCAGGCCAGGTGGGCGGATCACTTTGAGCTCAGGAGTTCAAGACCAGCCTGGGTAACATGACAAAACCCTGTATCTACAAAAAATACAAACATTAGCCAGGCATTGGTGGCTCATGCCTGTAGTCCCAGCTACATGAGAGGCTGAAGTTGGAGAATCACTTGAGCCTGGGAAGCAGAGGTTGCAGTGTGTCAAGATTGCGCCACTGCACTCCAATCTGGGCAACAGAATGACACCCTGTCTCAAAAAAAACAAAAAAACAACAAAAAACAACAACAACAAAAAAATTGTTTCAGACAAGAACCACTAATAGATGCTAAAACTAGTGGATGGAAGTTTGATAGTTTAAGAAGAAACAGGTTATTTACAGTCTCAAAGTATCTTCACATGAGAAGCCTATTGATTACAGTGGACCCCTGAACAACAGGGGCTTGAGCTGGGTGAGTGGGTACCCTTAAACTCAGTTTTTCTTTCACCTCTGCGATAGCAAGACCAATCGCTCCTCTTCCGCTTCAGCTTACTACTCAACATGAAGACAGCAAGGATGAAGACCTTTATGATGATCTACTTCCACTTAATGAAGAGTAAACATATTTTCTCTTTTATGATTTTTTTAACATTTTCTTTTCTCTAGCTTACTTTATTATAAGAATACAGCATATAATATATATCACATACAAAAACATGTGTCAATTGTTTATGTTATCAGTAAGGCTTCTGGTCAACAGTAGGCTATCAGTAGTTAGGCTTCTGGAGAGTCAAAAGTTATGCTTGGATTTTCTACTGCACAGGGATCAGCACCCCTAAATCCTGTGTTGTTCAAGGCTCAGCTGTATAAAAGGATAAATGACAAATGTAAAAAAATCTGAATGATAACACCATAACCAAATCAGATTTTATATCACCAGTAACGGGTTGATTTGATACCATGTGTTTTCTGATATGTACTGCAAAGCATAGAACATCACTTCTGGATGTTTCTGCTAAAAATTCACAACTCAAATTGACAGACAAATACATCCTAAGGGACATTCTAAAAAATAAATGACCTGTACTTTTAAAAAATTTCAGGGTTATGAAAAACAAAGACTGAGGAAATGTCCGCATTAAAAGAGACTAAAGAAACCTGCTACCTAAATACAATGAAAGATCTAATACAAAGGTTAGAACAGATCTAATAGCACTGGTGGAACAACTATGAACATCTGAGTAAGGTCTGTAGATTAGATAATTTTGTATTGGCATTAATTTGCTGACTTTGACAATTTTACTGTGTTATGTAAGAAAATGGTCTTGGATGTAGGAAATTCATTCTAGAATATTTATAGGTAAAGGGACATCCTGCAACTTACTCATAAGTGGGTCAGAAAAAGACCTTACTGTAAGTATAGAGAAAGGAAAGAGAGAATGGTAACACAAACACGATTTTAAAATGATAGCATGTAGGAAATCTTAGTGGCGAATATATATGTGGATTCTTGTACTATTTTTTGCCCCTTTTCTGAAACTCTAGAATTATATCAAAACTATTTAAAAATTCTATTAAGGCACAGTTATATCAACACAGATTAACTTCTCACATCTTATTAGGTTAATAGTAAGAACTCTAATTTCTTACAGGAAGACAGAGAAGGAGTTATCAAAGAATAAATAAATGGTACAGTTGGGATTTGTCTGTATCTAAAACCATGATTTCTCTGTGTCACTTCCTACCACATCAAGCTATCAGATACTCTTGAGTACTCTGAACACTAATGCAACTTCAATACAAACAAGTAAACAAAGAAACTTCATACAGGACTTCTTCCATTTTCCTTTAAACTAAATTAAGGAAACAAAAGGCTTCACTTTTTTCCTAAGCAGTGGCAAAACAAAAAAAAAGTGTGTTAAAGTATGACTTTAGAGGCAAGAACTGCTGCTCTTTGCCATGGCTTTTCTTTTAGCTGTCAAGGTAGCATGCTATTTTAATATAGAAATGAAACTACATTTTCACCTTATCAACCTTTAGACACTGCCACATAAATTAGTATAGTACCACATAAGCAAATAATGAGGTGTTGACATAGAGCAATCTTCAAAATTTGTGTCTTAAAATTAATTCTAAAATGTTTTCTATAATCAAAAAAAAAAAAAGTACTTCGAAGCTCTGCACATTTTGGGACCACTAGTAAGATTTCTAAAACCTTAACATAACAGCACTATCTACAAAGCTCATCAATGAATTAGAACCTAAAGTAATAGTTTCTCAAATATAAGTTCGAATTATATTCAGAGGCCAGGCATGGTAGCTCACACCTGTAATCTCTGGGAGGCTGAGGTGGGCAGATCACTTGAGGTCAGGAGTTTGAGACCAGCCTGGCCAACAGAGTGAAACCCCTTCCGTACTGAAAATACAAAAATTAGCCAGGCATGGTGGCATGCGCCTGTAATCCCAGCTACTTGGGAGGCTGAAGCAGGAGACTCACTTGAACCTGGGAGGCAGAGGTTGCAGTGAGCTGAGACTGCACCACTGCACTCCAGCCTGGGCAACAGAACAAGACTCCGGTGTCTCAAAAACAAAAAACAAAACAAAACAAAACAAAACAAAACAAAACAAAAAAACCCACACAAACAAATTATATTCAGTAAAGATTTCCATTATTCCTTCAAATATTTAGGTGGAACAACCTTCTTTTGGAAGTTATTTGGAAATGTGTATCCATACCTTGAAAAATACCACATATCTCGGTAATATCACCTCCAATTATTTGTCCTAAAGGAATAACCAGAAGTACAGAACAAGTTTTATGGAGGATGGGGAAAGAAAAAGTTCACTGCACTATTTCAATGAGTCAATAATCTGTTAAATCTTAGTGCCCCTGTAGGAAGGATCATCTTCATAATGGAGCTGTAAAAAAATATTTTTAGAGTCTTGAAAATGTACAACACAAAAAATTCCTTCACATGAAACCATAATTGCCTCCCAACATGCATAGATGATGCTAACAGATGATTCTTTCATCTGCTGAACACTTTGAGGAATTACTTTGCATAATGGAGACAGAAGACTTCCAAATTAATAAAGAGTGCAGTAGGAGGGAAATGAGGAGACAAAAGAGAGCGAGGAAATGAGAGAAGCATCAAGATCAGCAATACTGGGACTAGGTAAAGCCATTTATTCCCCATAATGTATGGGAAGCCAGAAAATGTGTTTTAGAGTGTGGGGAATGTTTAAGGTAGAATTACAAATTGCAAAGCTGTAATGAAATCCCATTTCTACTTCCACAAAATAATGACAAAGTCTGTTCTCCACACATTTTCTCCCTCTAGGGAGAAAGAACAGGAAAGGGGAAGAAGATCTCAAGAAGATGTTTACAGTTTCCCATCTGGAACAATTTGGAGAAGTAGCTAGCATACACGGAAAGAGAAACTAAAGACGCAAGGAGGCCTTAAAACATGTGTTCTGGGCCAGGCACAATGGCTCACGCCTGTAATCCCAGCACTTTAGGAGGTCGAGGCGGGTGGATCACAAGGTCAGGAGTTCGAGACCAGCTTGGCCAATCTGGTGAAATCCATCTCTACTAAAATAGAAAAAAATTAGCCAGGTGTCGTGGCAGGCACCTGGAGGCTGAGGAAGGAGAATGGCTTGAATCTGGGACGGCGGTTGCAGTGAGCTGAGACCACGCCACTATACTCCAGCCTGGGCAACAGAGCGAGACTCCAGCTCAGAACAAACAAACAAACAAAAACAACCAACCAACAAACAAAAAACACATGTACTGGAAACCGAAGAGATATCAGGGGACATAAATAAGTTTTTTCTTATTGATTTTTCTGAAATGGAATTTTAACTGGAAAAACAAGACAAATTCGTACAGAGAAAGAAACAAGGGTTAGTCTGCCAAGATTTTTGCCCCAGAAAAAGTAACAAAAGGGATCAGTTAGGACATCCTTTCTACATCTCAATAGTTACCTGCTTTCATTGGGCTGCTATACATTTTAAAGATACTATAAACCAAAACAGTTAAATTCTGAGCATTACATAATAAGTAACAATTCTACAATACACTTCACTTCTATGTTACTTTCATTTGAAGCTCACTATTCCTTGTCAAGCATAAAGTAAATTAAATGCTTTCAACATCTCTGGGAAAGTAACATTTTATTGTCCATATTTTACACACAGAAGGAAAAGGAAGAATAGGGAAGGAAAACTACTCTTATGATTTTCTGATTTAACCACAGGTTTTAAAATTCAAGTAGTATTCATTAAGAAGCTGTTTTTTAAAGAATTATGCTAAGTGCTACAGGGCATATAAAGGAAAATTTTAAAAGTCAGAAATCCAAAATTCAAAAAAAGTATATAAATAACTAGGATAGAAGGTGAACTTCAAGACAGCTAAAGGTCAAAGTAAGAGGTCACTGACTGGAGGAAGCAGGAAGAGTCCAAGTAGGAAGTAACATTTGAAATGAGCTTTGAAGAGGAGGAGGACTAACAGATGGGAATATTAGAATATTTCTTAGCTAGAGAGATTTAATTTTCATAATTTAGAATCATGAACTCATTCTACTCAAGGACTGATTAAGCATGCTAATAACATTGTGCTACATACCTCCAATCCACATCTAAGTCTTCACTTACACTGGAGTCATCCTCCAGGTTATTGTTACCATCCAACATGAAGGCTGGCTGTGCAAATTCATTGGCAGGTTCATTTCCCTCATCACTGCTGCTTTCATTGACTTCATTGTACTGTAACCAAGGAATTTCTCCCTCCTCCAAGGATGTTTGTTCCCTAGTACAAACATTTTAAAAGAAGAAAAAAAATATTGTTTTTAAACATACCATAAAACTGTCTTTAATTCTATTCCATGCAAGTGGACTCGGTCGAGTTCTAAGCTCTTGGTACTTTTATGATTCTCAAAAACTGTCTTTCTTAACTGAAAGAAATAAATCAGTTGTAGGGTCATATGTATACAGAAATAGTTCCTAATTACCTAGAAACATATTTATTGGATTTACAAATTATCTATGCTGTTTTCTCCTTTTGGAAAAGGAAAAACATAAGAAAAATCCATCCCCAACGATTTGAATTTTAAAACACTGCTCTTGAGTACTTTCCCTTCACAGTTAAAATAAAATCTGAATTCCTCAACCTGGCCTGCAAATCCCTAAATAACACATGCTTTCTGCTCAGCCCACTTCTCCAAGGGCATCACTCAGCACTCTTCCCCCAGCTGCTATACTACTACTCTTCTTTCTACTTTTGTAACACATGGAGATCATTTCTACCTTGGGGCCATTTCCTCGACCTAAAATGTTCTTTCACTAGATTTTTACCTTGCTACTTCCTTCTTGACGTTCATGTCAGATTATAAGTCAACTCCTCAGGAGGGACTGTCTTGAACATTCAGTTTAAGTAGCTCTCCAGTTGCTGATTACCACATAGCTCTGCTTATTTAAATTATAAAATTTATTTTTGCTCAACATTTTCTTATTTGTTTACTGTCAGTCTATTCCTACTAGAATCTAACTACACAGGAACAGACACATACAAATCAATGATACAGATCAAGAAAATAAGGAGGATATAAAGGAAGCATTTCAAAACAAGAAGAAAAAAAAGGACTCATAAGGCTGGGCGTGGTGGTTCATGCCTGTAATCCGAGCACTTTGGGAGGCCAAGGTAGGCGGATCACTTGAGGCCAGGAGCTCGAGACCAGCCTGGACAACATAGTGAAACCCTGTCTCTACTAAATGTACAAAAAATTAGCTGGGCACACACCTGTAATTCCCGCTACTCAGGAAGCTGAAGCATGAGAATCGCTTGAACTCAGGAGGCAGAGGTTGCAGTGAGCTGACATCATGCCACTGCACTCCAGCCTAGGCAACAGAGCGAGACTCTGTCTCGAAAACCAAAACAAAAAAGGACCTCATTAACAAATGATATTGGGACAACTGGTTATTCACCTGGAGGGAAGGAGGTTAAATCCCTTAAATAAACTTTCACTATACTTTTTTAAAGTACATGTTCATATGTACCCCCACTCTCACTTAAAAAATGAATACTAGAAGAATCATGAAAGAAAACTGTACAAAAATTTCCGTGTTATTCTAAGCATGATATAAAACCCTGCAGTCACAAACAGACTGATAAATTCTACAACATTCACATTAAAGAAGATACTCACAGAAAAGTCAAAACACCAAAAATCTGGACACAAAACTCAAATTAAGAAAAGTAAACTGTAATACAAGAGAGACAAAGGGCTTTTCCTGAATAAACAGAAGCTTAAAATATAAAACCAAACTGTAAGAAAAAGATTAAAATATATCAACAGAAACGGGCAAAGAATATAATTAGCAGAAAAGGAAATTCAAATAGCCATTAAATATATAGAGATGCTCTGCCTCATTTATAATAAGCAAAATGTAAATTAAAACAACAGTGAAATATGTTTCAACTATTAGCTAAAATAAAAAATTTTGTTAGTACCCTATGTGTTGGTGAAGCTTTGAAGAAAGGCAATTCATATAGTGTTGGTAAGAAAGTAACTAATTTAAGTTCTCTGTAGAGAAACTTGGCAATAGCTATAGATTAGGTTTGCGCATACTCACTGACCTAGTGGTTCTGCTGCCAGTTATATCTCCTAAACAAGTATGCACAATTTTCTTTTTCAGCACTACTTACAGTAGCCAAAACTGTCCACCAAATGAAACTGGTACACCCAGGTAGTAATACACAGTAAGTCCTCACTTAACTTTACAGACAGCTTCTTAGAAACTGTGACTTTAAGCAAAACAACGTAGTACTATGCAGATTTCTAAAAAGAATAAAGGAAATCTGTATGTATGAATATGGAACAATCTAAAAAACAGACCTATAAACAAAACAAATATCAAAAGCAAGGTGTACACATGTCTATACAATGTGTCAACAGTTGTATAAAAAAATGAAATGGAATGTGTACACATATGTGCTTTTATATGTATAGAAGATCTTTATAAGTTCAAAAAGGAAGCTGGTTATAATGATTTTTAATTGGTCTTTCCATACTGTCTAAATTCTCTTTTTATTGTGTATAAATCCTTATTTTTAAAACAATTGTAACTTCATCTGTTTATCAAGAGAAGTTCAACCAGAAATAGCTACCCAAGCAATAAACTGCTGGCAATTCATTAAATATTTCCAACGCACTAAAACTTGTATCATTTAAAAGGTAAATTTGTATTCACTCTTACTGGTATTTCAGAAACTATCCCTTTAATTATGCAAAGTACAATAGTGAAAAGAACTGTTTTAGTTACATGAGTCATGTGACCAATTATTAAGGAGTCACACAGTTGTTTGTATATTTAGCCTAAAGAGAGCTAAAACTAACAGATGTTTAGGGGACATTTAACAAATGCTAAAACCTTGAAGGTTTTCTTAACTTCAACCAAAGTAGAGGTTCTTTTCTCCCTTTGGTCAAAGCTTTATTGGTATTATCTGGACAACTCAAGCTTTTGAAAATGTACTAATTTATTACCATTTTTTATTCTTTCTGGTTCCATCTCAGATATTAGGAGTTTATTCCTGCTAGATTTAATTAGGTTGTCGTAATTATGCAACTGACATTCGGTGTACTACATCAATCTGAATGCAAAATATATTAATTGGAAAGAGATTTGTGGATCTACACACATCATGGTAATACAAAAACTACCTTACTAAATTAATAGTCTGAATCACTGTTAGAAAATAAAATCTAGGTTAGAGAAAACATATATGTAATCACAGATTTATCAAAACAAAGCCGCTAGCTCTAAGAGCAAGCCTAAGGAAGAAAAATGTGAGAATAAAACTGTAACTTGGCCAGGTGCAGGGGTTCATGCCTGTCATCCCAGCACTATGGGAGGCCGAGGTGGGTGGATCACCTGAGGTCAGGAAATCAAGACCATTCTGACCAACATGGTGAAACCCCATCTCAACAAGAAATACAAAAAACTAGCTGGGCGTGGTGGCACATCCCTGTAATCCCAGCTACTCAGGATGCTGAGGCAGGAGAATTGCTTGAACCAGGGAGTTGGAGGTTGCAGTGAGCTGAGATGGTGCCACTGCATTTCAGCCTGGCGACAGAGTGAGACACTGTCTCAAATAAAGAAAAAACCGTAATCTGGCACTACAGTAATGTAAAAGACTAATTCTGAAAAACTGGACTTCTTCTTAAATTACCAACATTCAGTATCTCTGCTCTTGCTTTCTCTTGTGCCTAGAAAGTTCTTTCTGAATCCCAATTCTTATCTTTAAGAACTCAGCTTAAAAGTAAATTCCAAAGAGACAACCTCCCTGACCATTCTAATTAATATGTCTTCATCATGTACCTTCTTTCCCATTACTGTTTTATTCCCTTCACAGTAAACATCACAATGTGTAATGTACTGGGTTTGTATCTTGGTTATCGTCTGCCTTTTCTACTACAATGTAAGCTTCATGAAGGAATATTATTTGTCTTGTTTAGTGCTATAACTCCAAGATCCAACACAATGCCTGGCACAAATTAAATGATCAATAAATATTTGCTGAGTGAATAATTACTAACACAAATGACATATGAATAATTAATACTTAGTAAACTAAACTAATAGTGATTAAAAGCAATCAAACATAAAATCAAGAGGCTGGGCGCAGTGGCTCACCCCTGTAATCCCAGCACTTTGGGAGGAAGGGGCAGGCAGATCACCTGAGGTCAGGAGTTCAAGACCAGCCTGGCCAATGTGGTGAAACCCCATCTCTACTAAAAATACAAAAATTAGCCAGGCATGGTGGTGGGCACCTGTAGTTCTAGCTACTTGGGAGGCTGAGGCAGGAGAATCACTTGAACGTGAGAGGCAGAGGCTGCAGTGAGCCAAGATCGTATCACTGCACTCCAGCCTGGGCAACAGAGACCTAGACTCAGTCTCAAACAAAAACACACACAAAAAAACACACACATGTATGTATATATGTATATTTTATATATATAAATATACATTTATTTTTAATAGAAAACAGACTATTTTTAATACAAAAAAATAAATATTTATTTAAAAAATATATACCATACATTTATTTTAAAAAAGACTATTTTTAATACCAAAAAATATATAAATTACATATATATTTTACATGTATATTTTTATATATACATCTATATGTACACATATGTGTGTGTGTATACATAATATATGTCATGAAGAGGAAAAAAATGCCAACTCAACCTACCACTGTCATAATCAATTACGTTTGTGAATTTCTTTCTTTATAGATTTCTCTACATATTTGTTTTCTAGATTTTGTTATAGGATTAATCAATCTCAAGCTGAAAATGTATATGCTTTGAGGAGTACAAGTTTTAATATTAGTCTATATTGGAAGAGCTCTTTTCCTAAAAAACCATACTTTACCAAAACATTTCCCAGAGACTAAGAATTAGAACCAATTATCATAGAAAAAAATTTAAATTATCAAAAAGATATTGTCCTACAATAAAACAAGAGGACTAGATGGTTTCACAAGTGAATACTAACAAACTTTAAAAGAATAAATAAGCTATTTAAGCAACAGATGCAAAGAACAGAAAAAGAAACAGGAAAGCACACACATTCTTTTAGTAAAGCAAGTACCAAACTGATATTGAAACAAAAAACTAAAAGGTAATTTGCATTTAGGAATCTCAATATAAAAATCTCATGTAAAATATTTGAATTTAGAAGCCCATTAAAATAACACTAAACCATGATTGTGATTATATTTGGTTTATTTCAAGGAGCAAGGGAAGTTAAATATTAGCAAATCTAGTTATAGAACATTCCTCATGATAAGGGCAAAAGTGAAAAATCATTATGATCATTTCCACTGATGCTGAAAAGACTTTTAAAAAATTCAACAAACTTTCTTTCTAGAAACCCATAAAATAATAAAAGGTTGGAAGACAGCTATACCCATTCATTTACATCTTGCATATGGCTACTTTTATACAGCAACAGTAGAGTTAAGTAGCTGCAACACAGATCAGACACAAAGCCAAAAATATTTATTACCTAACCCTTCATAGTATGTTTGATAACCCTTAGAGTATTAGAGCCTTCCCATTAAAATTAGGAAAGAACCAAAATGATTATCATCAATCACTGATATTTTGGAGATATCATCCAATGCAATTAGATAAGAATAGGAACACTAGCTTTTGCAACTGTTTCCATTTCTGTGAATGAATCACTAATTTCCCTCTTGAGGCTATCCTTTCTTCCTTGAGCAATGACAGTTAAGTCAGGAATCATCCATTCCTAACTCAACCAAAATGACATTTTAGGTGCCCAGCTTTTCTTATTAAAGCAAAGTGGAGACACATACTCTATCTCAATAGAGGATACTGAAGTTATCAGTATTTTCAACTTAACTGTTCTTTTTAAAATATCAAAAGCATAATGAAAAAATCAGGGGGGCTATTGGTTCTACGTAAGGCTTATAAATGCAATTAATAGCATATCCAACATTTGAATGTGATAGATACCATTCTTGTACAATATACAGAAAAATAAATCTTACTGTTAAACATACCCTTCCTGAAGAGATAATTCTTGGTTTTCTTCTTCAGGGCCACTGCTATCACTGGGTAGCTCAGGTTCATTCTCATCTTTTCCTGGCAGAGTCTCCCAACTTTCATCACTTGAGGACTGATCTTTTTCTGTACCAGAAAATCGATGAGGCAAAGAAGCAGACCATTCCCCATCACTGCATTCAGAACTGCAAATCACAGAGAAATAAACTATCATTATGTGTTATTTTTATCATTTGGGCTGTTAGCCAGATGATATGGTTTGGATCTGTGTCCCCACCAAATCTCATGTTGAACTGTAATCCGCAATGTTGGAGATGGGGCCTGGTGGGAGGTGACTAGATCATCCGGGTGAATCCTTCATGAAGAGTTTAGCGCTATCCCCTTGGTACTGTTCTTGTGATAGCAAGTCAGTTTCCACCAGATCTGGTGGTGTAGAAGTGTGTGGCACCTCCCCCTCTCACTGTTTCTTGCACCTGCTCCCACCAAGTGAGACACCTTCTTCCCTCCTCTGCCTTCCACCACGATTGGGAGCTTCCTGAGGTCCCCTAAGAAGCAGAAGCCACTATGCTTCCTGTACAGCCTGCTGAACTGTGAGCCAATTAAACCTCTTTAAATTCCCAGTTTTTAGTATTTGCTTATAGCAATGCAAGGATGAACTAATACACCAGACATCATGGTATAGAGTGGAGTGCCGATGCCCTTCATCAGGTGCTAATTCAATCTTTAGAATATTAAAAAAGTAAATACATGCACTAGAGTATAACTTTCAAAACGATACGGCATATGGCAAGTTATAGAATATATCACTTTACTTTTTCTTTTTTTGTTCTTTTTTTTTCTTTCAGTGATGATTTTACTGTTTTGTTTTTAGACTGAGTTTTGCTCTTGCTGCCCAGGCTGGAGAGCAATGGCGCAATCTTGGCTCACCACAACCTCCGCCTTCTGGGTTCAAGCCATTTTCCTGCCTCAGCCTCCCGAGTAGCTGGGATTACAGGCATGTGGCACCACACCCAGCTAATTTTGTATTTTTAGTAGAGACTTGGTTTCTCCATGTTGGTCAGGCTGGTCTTGAACTCCTGACCTCAGGTGACCCACCTGCCTTGGCCTCCCAAAGTGCTAGGATTACAGGTGTGAGCCACTGTGCCCGGCTACTTTACTTCTTTCACTACATTCAGGGTACCTAGATAAAGGCTTGTCATATTTTAGACATATTTCTAAATAAATTTTTAAATACAATTTGATAATCTTAAATGCTACCTGGAATAAATATAAGTAGACTTACTGTATATCTAACATGACTAAAACAACTTTTGAATTATATACTGGCAACTAATGATATATTTTCTATGAATAAATTTCTACTATTACCACTTAGTAAAAAGTGAACTGTCTTTTTCCTTCTTTTTTCCCAAAGAACTTTAAAAGAAGTGATATTCAAATGCATAAAAAGCAGTACTGGCAAAACTTCTCTATCCTAAGGTAGGACTGTGAACACAAAATAAATTTCAGTTCAAGAGAACAGTTAAAGAAACAAAAGGTACACTAAATATGATTAATAAGGAAGCACAGAAAATTACTTTTAATTACATATAGCTTTAGCCAATTCGATTACATTTAACTACCCTTAGTTTTTAAAGAATTAGTCATCTTATACTACCAAAGGCTAAAATATTACTTATCAATGTTGAAAATAAGTCTTAAATGCCCCCTCCAACCATATCAACTATTCTGGTGAAGAATCTCCTCAAAGATTTCTCTATGTTCACTTGACTTAAAAAATCAAAAATAATTTTAGTTCACATTTTTGAAAGGAAGTGATAGTTGGTAGGAAATTACATTTTTAATGATGATTATGTCACTTATATGTAGTTAGTGATTTCTTTTATTGACAGATGAACTCAAAAGATCAAGATGCTATTAACAAACAGCAGCACTAATCTAAGCTCTGACAAGTTTAATAGAAGCAAAAGCATAAAATCAACTGCCAATTTCCAGTAAACAATGGACAGCAGGGCACTAACATCCTTGAGAAGGAAAGCTAAACAGCCTAGACAGAGCAACTAAAAGGTGTTCTTTCAACTGTGCCTGAGCCCAAGTTTCTTGTATTCTATACAATTTTCTGTGACCCAAAGAATAATCTAAAATAAACAATTTCTAGACTTATGTAAGTGTCAAAAATCCAACACAAAAAATAGTTGTAAAAGAGCTTATTGAGCTAGGTTTCCTTAACTGAGAATCTTCTAAAATTCAAAGCTAAATTACCAACTCCCATTATAATATGTCTTTAACAATTAGGGTAAGATTTCTATATAAATTTGTGGCAATTCTTAACATTATATAAAAGAGGAGCTTGCTGGGTGTGGTGGCTCATGCCTGTAATCCCAGCACATTGGGAGGCTGAGGCGATGGATCACCTGAGGTTGGGAGTTCAAGACCAACCTGACCAACATGGAGAAACCCCGTCTCTACTAAAAATACAAAATTAGCCAGGCGTGGTGGCAGGTGCCTGTAATCTCAGCTACCTGGGAGGCTGAAGCAGGAGAACTGCTTAAACCCTGGGAGGCAGAGGTTGTGGTGAGATTGTCCCATTGCACTCCAGCCTAGGCAACAAGAGCAAAACTCTGTCTCAATTAAAAAAAAAAAAAAAAAGAGGAGCTCATTTTTTAACATTTCACTCAAAGTATGATCTTCCAGAAAGATAACATAAAAAAGTCCTCACTTTTCCAGATTAATCAAATAACTCATGGAATATCTCTAAACTTCAATACAAAAGGAATGTCTATGATCAATAATCAAGAGAAGCCTATGTTATGGATTGGCAAACTACTACAGGCTTGGGTCCAAAACTGGCTCTGCTGCCTGTTTTTAATGGTGAGCTAAATATGGTTTTACATGTTTAATTTTGCCTCTTGGTCAGCAAAGCCTAAAATATTTACCATCTGCTCCTGTAAGAAAAAGTTTGCAGACACCAGGTTTATGTCATTATTACTCATGATACCTAACCTTCAAGGCTAAAGAGACAACTTTTAAATGTATGTCCCCAGCCCCAACCACCATGCTAAGCTTCACAATCACTAGCTACCCTCTAAGCATTTTGAGATTTTTCACCTTCCTTGTCAAAAGTTACATTATAAAATTCATCTGTCAGATGAATCCCTTTCTTGATTTGTTATCTTTTTTTTTTTCCCCCGAGACAGAGTTTCACTCTTGCTGCCCAGGCTGGAGTAGGATGGCACAATCTAGCTCACTGCAACCTCTACCCCCAGATTCAGGCGACTCTCCTGCCTCAGCCTCCTCAGTAGCTGGGATTGCAGGTGTGCACCACCACGCCTGGCAAACTTTTGCATTTTTAGTAGAATCGGGGGTTTCACCATGTTGGACAGACTGGTCTCGAACTCCTGACCTCAGGTGATCCACCCACCCCACCCTCCTAAAGTGCTGGGATTATAGGCATGAGCTACCATGCCTGGCCTTGATTTGTTATTTTTTAATGCTATCACCATGCTCTCATTCTGGAAACACTTATTTTTTGACTCTTCACAAACTCCCCACATTCAAATCCTTTCTTTTTTTTTTTTTTTGAGATGGAGTTTTGCTCTTGTTGTCCAGTCTGGAGTCCAATGGCGCAATCTTGGCTCACCACAACCTCTGCCTTTTTTGGAGTAATACTATAAATGTACTATCTGATATAAAAATTGAAGTGATGGTAGTATTCAGAATGCATTTTGAGGGACTGGAATTAAATTTAGGAACACCAATTAATAATTGACTATATAGGTCTAATTTGGAGAAAAGTATGTAAACCAGGGTTTTTCATTTTAAGTGAAATGGAGAGAAAGGAGCAAGACTATAAGAGCCATTGTGCAGAGAAAGAATAGAAAGTAAGAAACGATTTGCAACCGGACGTGGTGGCTCACATCTGTAATCCCAGTACTTTGAGAGGCTGAGGTGGGCGATCACCTGAGGTCGGGAGTTCAAGACCAGCCTGACCAACATGGAGAAACCTCATCTCTACTAAAAATACAAAATTAGCTGGGTGTGGTAGCACATGCCTGTAATCCCAGCTACTCAGGAGGGTGAGGCAGGAGAATCGCTTGAACCCGGGAGGCAGAGGTTGCAGTGAGCCCAGATTGCGCCACTGTACTCCAGCCTGGCGACAGAACAAAATTCAGTCTCAAAAAAAAAAAAAGAAATAAAAGGTTCTCAAAGTAAAAACTAAAGTACCACTTTGATCCTCATATGATCCCTCACTGGTATTGACCCCTTTTAGCACTTAAGAGTTGTATTTAAAAAGGAGACAACTATAATTTACTCAAATGTTACTCTACCCATTCAATTGTGAACTAAAAAAACTTCATATAAAGAATGAAATTATAGACAAAATTTTTGCACAAATCCTAGGCAGAAATAAGCTATGGGAACATAAAACCAATCAAAAGCAATCTTTCATTCCCTAACTCCACAAGGTACTTGTTGGTTTGTTCTTTCTGTCATTTATCACATCCACTATAGGAGCCTAGGAAAAAGTGAAATTTTAGGTATTTTGTTATCTGACATAATCTAAGCATTCTGGAACATTTCACCACTATTAACACTGAACTGTAATGTAATACAGTGATACAAATGGATTTTGTCCAAATCTATAAGGCTGCTTAATTTCATTAATAAGGCCCAGATGGCTATCATTTTTGAACTGTACCTGCCTTTTGTCACTTTCTGGTCTTTTTCCTTAATATCAGGATACTGGAAACCCATGAACTCCCTAGCTTATCTGCAGAACAAACACATTTATACCTAATGTGCTCCTCCCAAACTTCTATAAACTTGAAAACAAGATAAAAAGGTTTGCTAAAATGTCAGAGCATGTGCTTTAAGATCTGTCCCTTGACTGCATATAGATGTTTTATTTGTTGAGGGCGGTACCAGGTTGTCAGAGAAACTCTTTCTTCGTGGCTTTCAGGTAACCTACACAGAACAGGAAAGGCACTTAATTCAGTCTCACAATAATAAATATGTATATCTTGTCTTCTTCATAAAGCTAGTGAACCCTGTGGGAACAGGGACCATTATGATTTGTATTAACAGGGCACCTGGAACAAAGTCTGGCACTTAAGAGGATTTCAACAAATCCTTTAATATATCATAGTGAAGTCAACTAAAAGGCTAATATTCATCTTACTTCCCAGCAACATCAACAAAACAAGTTGTCCCAACATTTTACCTTAAGTAAGTTTTTTTAATTCTAAGCAAAGTTAAGTTACAAACATTCTGCAAGAAACCTCAAATGCTATAAGGAATGGTCAGTAGATGGAATGCCTCTCTCCAGAGCAGTTAGGCCCAAGGTTAAGTAAGACGTGCTAATATTGCTGAAAGGTTTTTTTTAAATTCAAGATCTTGCCTTCAAACAGTTCCTAAACTTCTCAAGGTGTATTTCAAAAGAGCAGTGTACTAACCTTAGCTCTTTGGTCTAATTCTAAGTCTGGTAATTATATACTGCCTATTAAAATTCCCCTTGCAGTTCTAATTTAATAAGGTGGTGCTCTGCTCAGTTCTTGTCTAACAGCTCAGAGCAATGCTACTGGCTGCAAATGCTTATCCCATAGAATGTAACATTTCAGATGTGATTAAATGATCATTTAGAATTTTTTAGGGAAGAAGGCAATCATGAATTCATTAAAATACTTTTCTACTTATAAAGAATATATAATCCATATTTTAAAATATGTAGCCAAAGTTCCTATATCTGAAAGTGCTGGCCGGGCGTGGTGGCTCAGGCCTGTAATCCCAGCACTCTGGGAGGCTGAGGTGGATCACTTGAGGTCAGGAGTTCAAGACCAGCCTGACCAACATGGTGAAACCCTGTCTCTACTAAAAATACAAAAATTAGCCAGGCACGGTAGCACACCTGTGGTCCCAGTTACTAAGGAGGCTAAGGCAGAAGAATCGCTTGAACCTAGGAGGCAGAGGTTGCATTAAGCAGTGATCACGCCACTGCACCCCAGCCTGGGCAACAGAGCAAAACTCTGTCTCTAAATAAATAAATTAAAATGTCAAAATGAATTTTAGTTATATTTTTAATTAGTTCTATTTTGGTTATGATAAGCATTACCAAAAAACCTTTTCAAATGTATCAGCTTTTAAGCATTACAAAGCAAAGAAAACTAAAAAAAGAGAAAAAAAAAAGTTCAGAGACTCAAATTAAGCAGAAGTTCTTATACTTTCCATCCAAACCTGAGTAAGACTAGTGTTACCATTTCTCCAATCTACTAATAGGAGAACTAGGGAGGATGACAATGAAACATCAGGAAGATGAACAAGGGCAAAATGAAACTAAATAGAAGTGTATAGCTATTAAATTTCAACCTTTAGCTGGCACCATATTAAAAAGGCACCCTGGCAACTATAATCCTTTGCAGGGAATTAGGGTAGAGGCACAGGAAACAGCAGCATATAAATGGAGTTTCTGTACAGAAATGGAATAGTCCGTACAGAAAACTGTATAGACAGTTTGAAATGAGATCCTAAAACATATCTTAAGGCTTATGGATAAAAATATAAGTACAGTCCTAGGCAGAACCATTATCCTTTAGAATTTATTCTATGATTCTTTAAAACAAAATAAAACAAAACAAAGTAGTTCCATCATTTTGGCATACCCTAACCACAGGCTCTGTAGTCAATACATTACTAGCAAGGTAAAAGGACAAAGTTTCTATTAACTATAAATGTTTTTTCCCATCTATACATTCTGTTCGAAAAAAAAAAAAAAAAAAAAAAAATCTATCATTGTTCAGAATATTGACATCACTTAAAAAAATTAAAAATAAGTAAGCAACAAGAATTATAAATAACTAAGAAAATATCTTAAAACTATCAAAAGTCCAGGGTCCTTCAAGACAAAGAATACACTTCTACTGCCAACCACCCCCAACAAAGAAAATCAATTTAAAAACCAGGAGCCAAGAAGACTACTCTTTCTCTAGGGGTTGGCAAACAATGTAACAATTTCATCAACTTTATCATATGACATAACTGATGATAAAAAGCAAGCAGAAGAGATGTATTTATTTTGCCCAAAATGACAGAGGTACAACCAAATTAAATGATTCTCCTTAAAGAAGAAAAAGTGTAACTGGGGGGGGGAAAAAAACACAAGCACCTTACATTTTCAAATAAATAAATTATCAAAGATTATAAGTTTTGTCTTTTTAAACAATCGTAACCTAGAGGTGTAATATTAGAGACTCACAATTTAATTCAAAAATCTTAGGGCTGAATGTGTTTTGGAATTTTGATATATTTTTCCCAGATTTAGAAATACTACTTAATTCCCAGTGGGGTCCAGGCCAGTATGCAGTAATCAAACATAATTACATTTCTGCAGCAAAATATACAAATATTTGAAAATATACCCTCATTTCAATTCAGATCCAGATCTACTTACCCAGGAAGTTAGTATCAGGTCAGGCTTTGTGGCCAATTTTCGTTTTTAGAAGTTTGGATACTGAATAAAAGACTGTGTGCTTGAACTAAAAAAAACTTTACCCTTAGCTTAAAAACAGTATATCATACAAAAATTACTTCCTAACCTTTAAAGTTTACAAACTTTGACAGTGCAGCAGAAATTATATTTTAAATATGTTCTATAATTACACATTCTGTATTATAGTAGCTTAATTCATATGTCCAAAGAAAATCAAATGAATTGTTTTATGACATGAAATAAAACGCATTCATATCCAAAATGGTGAATTTCTTCCTTTATAGTACTTTCCAGATAAAAAAAAACAACCACACAATTATTTCTACTAGCTAATAAAATCTTGCAATTGTACTCTAATTGAACACTGTCAGGGGTGCAACTAGCTTACAAGGATTCAGGAAAATCTGGACACTAGGGTAATGGAAATTCAGCAACTGAACAAAGCAATTCTCCATTTTTTTCTTCTTTCCGTTGTCTTATGGTTTGGAAAAAAAAAGATACAGGTTTGTAAGATGAATCAGAATGCTTATTATAAGTTTTATGTTCTCTTGAAAATTGCACAGTACAGTGATGAACAGTCTCTGGAGTATCTCATTAGGTACTCAAAGTCCAGCTCTACCATTTAGTTGCTCTCTGACCTTAGGAAGTTATTTAATGCTCTGTGCCTCAGTTTCCTTATTTACAAATGAGGGAAATAATGGAACCTACCACATAGAGTTGTTAATGAGAATTAAATGCTAAGGAAAAACAAGTAAAAAATAAACTTAATGACAGGAAGAGCCACAGGAAGAACAGATAAAAAGGGAAACAAGTGATATTAGTAACTCCTGGCAATGTTAATGAAGTATTACCAATCAATAATTTGTGATATTAATCACTTTAAAAACCCAGATTGGCTTAATGTAGGTTTTTAAAAAATACAATAAATGTTTACCTTACATTTCATTAACTGAAATACCATGAACTAACTAGCATCTCCATCCCTTTATAATAACTAATAATCATTATCTGAACTTACTTTGGTAAACTACCAAAACATCTCAAAAACATTTTTTTTGTGAAAAATTCTAGTAAGTAGTCTGCATGTATGGTTAGCATTCAGTAAATGAGAATATTTGGTAAGTCAAGATGTCTAATTTCCTGATCATACCAAATAGCCCAACCATCAAACACGGTTCTAGAAAGAAACCACTTCATTTACTACGCAATCTGACAAAGTACTAGATGTGATCTTACCTGTCTTCATCTTTGTCATAGAGTTGGTAATAATCTCCACAGCCATTCCAAAAGGTGTTACCCACTTCTTGCCTTCCTGCCGTGGCTCCACTTTCTGGTGTTACTTGGTTATTTTCTGTTTCCCTTGGTGTAATAATAACTCTTGAGTATGGTGGATCCAAGAACATACAGTCATGCTCTCCATCATATTCTTCACATTTTATTAAGAGATCATCTGGGCCACTTTCCTCAACTTCCAAAGCCTCCCTCCATCTTTGAACACTTCTTTGTTTTGCCTCATGCCTATTAAAACCTGTTTCTTGGTCCACCTGGCTTGAACTTATCAGTTTTCTAACTTTTGGCCTCACTACTTGTTCAGGAGAACTTCCATGGTTCTTTTCCCTATCACTGGTATTCTGTTCACTACAGACATGCCCTGGACCACAGCCTGCATCTTCAGGTGAATTTCCTGTCTGTCTTTCCTGGCTAGTATTATTTTGCTGTTTCTTTCTAACCACTTCATCTTGAGAAGACCTCTGAATTTCCTGGCTGTTCTGACGGACAAACTCAGTATCACCAGCAGAACTTTTCACTAAAGGTACAGAATCTAACTCTTCAAACTCATCTCTTACTTCACAGTTAAATGAGGGAACTGGTGGTGAAAGACCAGTATATGCCTCTGCCTCTCTGTTTTCCAACTCAAATGATGTATTGACTAACGATTCCTGATATCTACTACCTTCCACGACTTCTGCAGAAAGTTGAAGATGGTCATTATCTTCTCCATGTTTGCCATCTGGATCATAATAGTCTGTATGAACCAATGCAATTCCATTTTGGACACTTGAAGCATTACAAGCTCCTGAAGTATACTCTCCCTCAGAATGATTCTGAAGATTCGTACTGCTTCCTAAGGTATCCCTGCCTTCCTCACTATGATGTACTGCAGCAAAGGACTGACTGCTCTCAGTGGTTTGATTCAATGCTGAACCACAAGTGGGACTTTCTGTTTCACTTTTTTCAAATATAGGTTTGTTGGGTAAAGAAGAATCAACTTGATCCAAAGGATTGGAACCTTCATAGAAAACAAAAGAAAATATATTTTGAAGGATTAATTTAGATAAAATTTTATGTAATAACTATCAGTTAGGTGGAAATCATACCAATTATTACCTACTTGAAAATATGAGTAAACTTATTTACCAAGAGTGCTTCTATGCTCCGTAACAACTGGGAGTGCAGACTAGTTACCCTGTGAGTTCATTTATGTCAATGTGTAGCCTTTCACTATCATTTCCCTCACATGTCTTTGGCAATTTTCTGTCTAAATCCTAATACCACTGATAGCTGCAAAATACTTTTTCAAAACCACTGGTTAAGAAATTTTAATTGAATAAGCCTTTCTTGTCTTTTGGATTTTGTAAAATGATGAAAAAATAAATAAGCCAAGCTAAATTTAGAGATACAATTAAAAGAAGAAAAGTTGGCTGGGCACAATGACCCACACCTACAATCCCAGCACTTTGGGAGGATGAGGGACCACTTGAGGTCAGGAGTTCGAGACCAGCCTGGGCAACACGGCAAACCCCATCTCTCCCCAAAAAATACAAAAATAAGTCAGGTTTGAAGGTGCATGCCTATAGTCCCAGCTACTTGGGAGGCTGAGGCAGGAGAACCACTTGAACCCATGAGGCAGAGGTTGTAGGCAGCCAAGATCATGTCACTGCACGCCAGCCTGGATGACAGAGCAAGACTAGGCTCAAAAAAAAAAAAAAAAAAAAAAGAAGAAGAAAAGAAAGGCCGGGCGCAGTGATTCACACCTGTAATCCCAGTACTTTAAGAAGCCAAAGCAGGTGGATCACTTGAGAGGTCAAGAGTTCAAGACCAGCCTGGCCAATGTGGTAAAACCCTGTCTCTACTAAAAATACAAAAATTAGCTGGGTGTGGTGACACACACCTGTAGTCCCAGCTATTGGGAGGTTGAGGCATGAGAATCACTTGACCCGGGAGGCAGAGCTTGCAGTGAGCGGAGATCGCACCACTGCACTCCATCATGGGCGACAAAGTGTGACTTCATCTCAAAAAAATAAAAAGAGAAAAGAAAAGTTAATTCAATATAGTATGCAGGGAAAAATGTCCCTACTTCATCCACATTTTTTAAAATTTCAAAAAATTTCTTTTTGATTCAAAAATGATTTTCTTTGGCTGGAGGGTGACAATGTAATCACTACTATGACAGTTAGTTATATTTTAATGATTGGCTGTATTCTATTTTCTTCTGTTTAAATATATACACCATTAATATTAAATTCAATAAGAATTTCAAAATAAAATTTCTTGATAGGAAGTGTGCGACACTTACACTTACAGGCATGCATAATACCCACCCAAAAACTTAATTACAAGATCAATTCCTATATAACATTAATAACCTTTAAATAATTGTATGTCACACACCTGAGGAATTTTCCTTTGGAACATCATCTAGTTCCAACACTTCATAGTCATCACCAGCCCGACCCAGGCTTCTTTCATGCCTGGTCATACATGGTTTAAAACTGACATATGCATGTCTTCTTCCATATCTCCTGCCTGTAATTGTCTGATATCCTCCTGCTGGTTTGGGCCAAGCAGCCTTACCAGATTCCTGGTCCATTGCTGAAAAAAAAGTTAAAAAATTAAAACAGTAACAGCAATGAGCTTTATTCTGGCAACCTGTTGGAGAAAACTACTTCTTTCTGTATGTTATTATTTATCAAATCATATGCTACTGAACATCAGGTGTACCTTACTAGTACTATAAAACATTATTCTTCACACACTAGAAAATTAAAAATGAAGTACTATATAATAAGAGTTAGTGCCTCTTCCCTTCAAAAAATATGTTTTAAAATTTGGTTCCTTTAAGGTATTCCAGATTTTTAAAATTAAACCTACCAAAAATATTTTTCATATGCCAAATTATACTGCCAAAGCTCTTTATGGATTGGAGATCTTCTAAGTTATATAAAAACTTTTTATATTATTATAAGTGCTCAATTACTAGCATATGATATGATTGTAAAGTATATCAATTACTTTAAGAATGAAAACATTTATGTCAAAGATAACAGGTAACCTCTTTAAATGGTATCTGTACCATGATGAATCAACTAGACTATGATAAACATGTTCCAAAGATTAACGTAAGATAAAAACATCCAAAAGAAAACAACAATGAGCCACGTCAAACACACACTACCCTGCCTTCAAAACTACCATGAATGGTATATATTACTGTAAGAAAAGCCAACAATATTTAAATAATTTGACCATTAAGTCTTGATGACTGAGGGGTATATAGTAGTAAACAGCAGCAATTTTCACTAAGCAGTACTTTATTATACACACACACATATATTAAATGTAAGTTTGACTAATCAATTATATATTACATGTACTATGCAAGAACCAAACAAAATATTTTCTCACAGCATATGGTTTAGTCAATAAATGGAGCAGTTGCTGGGCGTGGTAGCTCATGCCTGTAATCCCAATACCTTGGGAGGCTGAGGCAGTTGATCACTTGAGGCCTGGAGTTCTAGATCAGCCTAGCCGACAGGGTAAAACCCTGTCTTTACTAGAACTACAAAAATTAGCCGGGTGTGGGGGCACATGCCTGTAATCCCAGCTACTCGGGAGGCTGAGGTACAAGAATTGCTTAAACCCAGGGAGCGGAGGTTGCAGTGAGCCAAAGTTGCACCAGTACACTCCAGCTTGGGTGACAGAGACTCTGTCTCAAAAAAATAAAGAGATAAATAAATGAATGAATGAAACAGTTACATATTTTTTTAGTTGTATCAAAATAAGAAATATAATCACTTTCATAAGGAAACAGAAACAAACATGTATTTATAATACATGCACAGTATCAAGTGTTACACTTACTTAACCGCATCAGTAAACCTGAGGTAGATACTGTATTCTATTTTTAAAATTGAAAAATTAAGGCTAAAAGTAAGTGTTGGATAACTTGTCTAATAATCCAATAGTATGATTCCAGAACCAATGCCTTTAACAGTTCTAACAAAAGAATAGTCTCCAAAGTGGAAAGCATAAAGCTTCCCAAGCTAAAGGGGTGTGGAAAAAAAACATCAGAATTTCTATTTTTACTTATTTCATATCAAATATGAAATAGAAACTAAGCTTTACAAATATTCAATATATGGTTCAAAACAGCCTTTAGTAAGACCATATCTCAGATAATCGCATGTCACTTATTGGCACTCAAGGTACCCAAAGGGAAAAACACGAAGTGCTCAATGTAAAAGAACTGACTTTCCTTACCTGCTGACTCCTTTTCAGTGTACAGTGACATATATGGCAGTGTCTGTGTGACCAGTTCAGTAGAATTATAGATGTGATTTCGTTTTTATTCAAACTATGGATAAGCTGCAGAAGATTCCTACAAAGAATGAATTAAACAATATATTAATAATAAAAGCACAAAAATAGCAAAACTGATACATCTGCTCCTCCTAGAGAAGCTCTATTAGCCTTATAAGAAAACTTAGAAAGATACAATGTGATGTGGCCAGGCATGGTGGCACATGCTTGTAATCCACCTTGGATTACAGCACTTTGGCAGGCCAATGCAGGTAAATCACTTTGAGCTCAGGAATTTGAGACCAACCTGGCCAACATGACGAAACCTCGTCTCTACAAGAAAAAAAATTAGCCAGGTGTGGTGATACACACCTGTAGTCCCTTGAGAGGCTGAGGTGGGAGCACTGCTTGAGCCCAGGACATCAAGGCTGCAGTAGGCTGAGATCATGCCACTGCACTCCAGGCCTGGGTGACAGAGTGAGATCCCATCTCAAAAAATAAATAAATAAAAACAAGAAAAATACAACATGATTTGACAAGCCAATCAAAACCCCTTAGAAATACCAAAATGGCTATTTGAAATACAGATTTACATCTGCTCTTGATAAACCTTGCCTAAGTATGTATCATTCTTAAGACTGTCAATGACAACAACACATACAGAATTTATAAGTAAACAAACAAAAATATTAGAAGCACTGACTTGGGTATGTAACCGAACTATTTGGGAGTCTATTACACCGTACTATTGTTGCTTCTCTGTCAAGCACTAAAGTTCCTTTAGCCCTGGAATTGCTAAAAGAAGGTAACTCTAAGAACACAAACTTAAACATTTTTAAAAAATGTATAATGACATAACAATTAATAATTAATGTGTGTAAATAATGGTATTGATTCTTTTCAATAGTCAACTGATCAGATATTTAATCCCAAATAAGAACCTATTTTCAATCAGGAAAAGCTACAATTTATCATAAAACAAATACAAAAAGAATTTCTGTTTTGAAATAAATGCATTTACTTACTATTTAAAAAGCAACCTGTGGTTTTTTTTTTTTGACAGTTTGGCAAGTTTTTCATTTAAACACCTTATTTATTTAAATACTTGTGCTATTGCTAATTGTCTGTCATTAATGCAAATTTATTAGACAATAGCTCTGCGAATGAGTTTAATTGTATATGTTACCTGTCTAATCATGGACAGATATATATTAACATATGTAAGAGTACACACATTCACCCATATAAGTTATAAATTTTGCGACAAGTTGTGATCCTCTAAAGTATCTGAATCAAGAGACTGTTAGCAACAGCTAAAGAGAAAAAGAATATTAAAACAATAACAATCTTAACATACTGGCAAAAAGACAGGTGCTAATTAACATTGTTTTAATTTTTTAAAATCTGAAATAATCTGAATCTTTACAGATCATAGTACAGTACATGGCAACCTTAAAAGACAACCATGGATTTACATTCACATAATGAGTATCTTATCCAGTCTTTTCTTTGGAATAAAGCCTTATTCTACCATGTTCCAAGTACGATTTTCAGAGCTAGGGACAATAATGTACAAAATGGACAAATATTCCTGCCCTTCTAATATTACAGTATGAGGTATAAACACTAAACAAATAAGAAATAAATACTTATCTAATATGTTAAATAATAGGTACTTACAGAGCAAAATAAAGCAGAGTAAAGAGTTTTGGGGGCTGGGTGAAATGGCTTATCCCTGTAATCCCACCACTTTGGGAGGCCAAGTCAGGAGGATCACTTGAGCCCAGGAGTTTGAGACCAGCCTGGGCAACAAAGCAAGACCCCATCTCTACAAAAAATTTAAAAATTAGCTGGTGAGGTGGCATGTGCCTATAATCCCAGCTACTTGGGAGGCTAAGATAGGAGGATCCCTTGAGCCCAGGAGTTTAAAGTTGCACTGAGCTACAATTGCACCACTGCATTCCAGCCTGGGTGACCGAGTGAGACCCTGTCTTAAGAAAAAAAGCTGTTGGGAATACAAATTTAAAATAGCTTGGTTAGGGAAGGTTTCATTTGAGCAAACACCTGAAGTGAGGGGAGAAAATGAGTAAATCTAGGGAAAGAGCATTCTAAGAATAAACAAATGATCCAAAAGTGAGAACTTCCTGAAGTGAGAACTTTCAGAAGTGATCAAGTAACAAGTAAGAAGTCTGGGATGAAATTAGCAAGCAAGTAACATGAAGTTAGAAAATTAATTAGGAAAAGGGGAGGAGTAAAGCAGAACAAATCACAGGTCGTTACATACTAATCCAAGAAATGTGAGCAATGTGGGGTTTTTCTTTCCTTTTCTTTTATATAGACACAGGGTTTGGCCATATTGCCCAGGCTGGTCTTGAACTCCTGGACTCAAGCAATCTGCCCATCTCAGCTTCCCAAAGTGCTGGGATTACAGGTGTGAGCCACAGTGGCTGGCCAAAATGTGCGTTTTATTCTGAGACAGAAAACCACTGAAATTCTGAGCAGAGAAGAGACATTATTTGACTTCTGTTTTAATAAGAACACTCTGGCTATTGTCTTGAACAGCATGAAAGGGAATGAGGTCAAAGGCAGGGAGCACTATTACAAAACTATCAAAATAATACTGGCAAGAGATCATAGGGTTTAGACTAGGGTTAAAATAAAAGTGGTAAGAAACAACTAGATGCTAGACATAATGTAAAAATAGAATCAACAAAATTTACTAATATAGGATATGGAAGAAGGTAAGGAGTTGAGGTTGACTCCAGGATTTATAGGCTGGACAATGGGAAAAATGGAGTCAACTTCAACTAATGTAGGAAAAATTGTCGAAGAGGCAGATTTGAAGAAAATAACTTCAGTTCAGTTTTGGATGAATTAAGTTTGAGATATCTATTGACATTCAAGTGGAAACATTAAATAGGAGTCGAGTTGACTGAAGAATTATGAGCTGTTAGTATAATTTGGGACTTGTCAGTGTATAGATTATACTAAAACAGGTATGAACTTGGATGAGATCTCTAAGTGTACATGGAGAAGTAAAATTAAGCTCTGAGAAAATCAAATATGAAGAGGCCAGGGAAAAAGAAGCAGAGATTAAGTATCCCTTTTCCGAAATGCTTGGAACCAGAAGTGTTTCAGATTTGGGATTTTTTTTGACTCTTTGAATATCTGCATATACATGATGAGATATCTTGGGGATGAGATCCCAGTCTAAACATAAAATTCACTTGTTTCCTACACATCTAACACACATTGTCTGAAAGTAATTTTATACAATACTTTTAATAACCGGGTACATGAAACAATGTTAAGTACTGATGTGTGGAATGTCACACTTACGTTGTCATATTGGCAGTAAAAATGTTTCAGATTTTGGGGCCAGGTGCGGTTGCTCACACCTGTAATCCCAATACTTTGAAAGGCCAAGGCAAGCAATCACCTGAGGTCAGGGAGACTCTGTCTCAAAAAAAAAAAAAAAAGTTTCAGATTTTGGATTCTTCAAATGTTAAAATTTTTGAATTAGGGATGCTTAACCTGTACCAGAAAAAATAGCACAGAGGCTAGCGAGAAAAGCAAAAATCCTGAAGTATGAATTCCAAGTGAAGAAAGTATTTCAGGTAGAACTGACTGGCTGTGTCAAAAAAAAAGTATGATGAAGACCTATCACTGACCACTTAGCACAAGGATAATGGCAAATGGCAGCACCTTTGGTAGCATGGTTGGTGCAAGTACCTGATTGGAATGCTGTTAAAGAGAGGAAAGGAATTGGAAAGAGTACAGAAATCATGGAAATCACCGTTTCTTAAACTTTTCTTTAATGTGATTCCACTTTCCTTCTTAAAGATAGTCTTTTCTGAGCCCTCTAACATCCTCATCTAAATTAGTTTACCTGTTTTCAAGGGCTATTACTCAGCTATTTCCGTGGTAATCTTTTGATTGTACAACCCGTTTAGGTAACTCCTCTACTTTGAATTTCATGTCTTTACCTTTTTTTTCCCTTTACTGGAAGATCCTCAAATAATGGTTTCAATAAGTATATGTAAAAGGCAAACCCTGAGTTCTTGGATGTCTGCAAATACTATCTTTCCCCTCATACTTTAGTACAGTTCAATACAAAATCATTTTTTCTAAACTCTGAAAGGCACTGTGTCCTAACTGTCAATTGATTTATCCTTCTTTTGTAGAAACACCAAATTTTTCTGTCTGGAGTATTTAGGATCTTGTCTCAATAGCTGGTAATCTATAATTTCACAAAGGCTTGTTTGGGGCAGGTCATTTTTTTAGTTTTTCCTACACAGCATTGGAAGAGCTATTTTGATTAGAGACTCTTGTACATGTCTCAAATATATCTTTTTTTCCCTTCCTAATTTCTCTTTATTTGGCCCAAATGGGTTAATCATTTGTCTCTAAACTTTTCTTTCATATTTTCACTCTATAGACTGGGAATTTCACTCACTTTTACTTCTTCCACTTAGCCTTTCATTATTCTCTGTAATTATCTTTTTAATTTCTTATACCTTCTTATTCTGTGATTCTTTAATAATAGTGGTTCTTGTTTTATGAATATAGACTAGAATCTCTCTGCAGATACTAATTATTTCTATTTAATTTGAGACCTATATATTCTGTCTATGACAGTGTTATCTCATTTCTATCTGTAAATATAAAAAATAAGAAAAAAAGCAAATAAGGGAAGATATAAGTAGGGAATAAAGACCATAGCTGAGGTCAGGATTAAAATGATTAATCAGTCCAAATTTGTATCTATGGTAAACTGGGAACACAGTTTTTCTCTATATAGACATGTCCTTTGCTGATTAGTTGTTTGCTCCATGTACTATTCACCTAACAACATGTTCATAACAGACTCCTCTCTACTTGTGACAGTTACTTCAAACAATTTGGGGTTTTTACATCTTATAAATACTAAAAAAAATACATAAATGTGCTGCTAAGAAGTAAAGGAGTGAATCAGGGATGTATTAATTCTAGGTCTCTCAATTATTAACCTAGAAGTCATCACTTTATCATTTTAACTATTATGCCAGCAGCTCTGGACAGACAATAGGAATAATCTTTAAAAGAATACAGGAAGAACATGGACATGGGATATACACTTCTCACAGTAAACTAGTGAGTTTAAAGACAAAGGCCTTGTTTAATTTTTATTTAAATACGCTTTGTCTAGTATTGTCTGACAGTATATTAAAACAGCTGCTGAACGAATGAACGAAGGAATGAGATAATTCTGTGCTCCTTTCTCTGATGGAAATGGGATCATATAATGAAAAAAGAGAGCTAAGTTTTTGGCACACATGTAGTCAAACTTCAACTCCAATATTTAGGCAAGTTAATAAACTGTTCTCAGTATCAGAGCCCTCTCTTGTGACTTTTTTCTAATGAAAACAGTATGATGGATGTGACTGTGTGTGATGTACAAGAATAGGGTAATGAAAGGAATTGTGGCTTCCTCCTTTATCTCTCTGCTCACTCTTGCTGGAAGAAACCAGCTGCCACATCATGAGATCATTCAAGTAGACCCATGGAAAGCCCACATGGTGAAATACTGACCGTTCTGACAAAATCCAAAAGAAACTAACGTCTTCCAGCAACAGCCACATGGATGAGCCACCTGGAAAGCAGGTTATCTCAGCCCTAGTCAAGCCTTCAGATGACTGCAGTCCCAGCCTACATTTTGATTGCAATCTCATGAGAGACTTGAACCAAAATCAGCAACCAGGCTGGGCTCCTGAATTTCCAACCCACTGGGACTGTGAGATGATAAACGTCTGAGTTGCTATGTCTACTGTAGGAAAATAAGGAACGAGGTGAAGGCAAAATAAATGTCCAAAGAGTAAATAAAGTTTCGATTTTGAATAACAATCAAAGCTTGTACTTAAATTATTTTTCACACTTGCATATTCTTTTTATCTTTAGATCTCTCCTATCTTCTATCCACAAGCACATGACTGCCTACATATACACACAACTGCAAAATCGTCTAGTAGATCTTATTTACTAACTAGTAGATACACAATAAATAAGGAATGAGGTGAAGTTGTTCCTGTATTTTGCTGTAAATAATAATATTGAATTTCCTACATAACAAGTTACCTTCTTATCCTGCAACAGGTAACAATATACCAATAATGTACATTGAAATGAAGATTTAGGCAGAGGGAGAGAAAAATCAGCTAAACTTTCAGAAGAAGAGTTTCAACTGATAGTGTGAATCTACACCCTTATGACCCATCTGCTGGCAGCCAGAAATAACTCACTTTTAAAGTAACTTTTCTAGAAAAACAAAGGTTAGTTAAGAAACAAATACAATTTGATACTTACTTGAAGGAGAAGCCCTGATTACTCTTCCAAGTCCATTGGAATATATATTTTATATTCTCTCATAATTATCTTTACATATATGCCTCCAAAATGCCCTAAAAACATTTCTTAAAATTCCTCTTAAATCAGTCTTCTGTAATTACCTACCCTGTATTTCCTTTTAGTAAATGAATTCCTCAGACATACAGAAGTTTGGTAATTCACACCTATTACTACAACTGTGATATAAATTCAAAACTACAAACTTTGACAAAATGCATTTATGACAAACTATGACAAATATTATTAGAAAGCTATACATTGGAATCAACTACATTTTAACTTAGCTTACTAACATTATCTCATTTTTCTATTAACTGCGAAGGCAAAATAAATATCCAAAGCGTAAATAAGGTATCTATTTTGAAGAACAATCAAAGCTTGTATTTAAATTATTTCTCACACTTGTATATTCTTTTTAATCTATCTTTAGACTTCTCCTATCTTCTATCCACAAGTACATGACTGCCTACACATATAAATAAATGCAAAATCATCCAGTAGATATTATTTTCTAATTAGTAAATATACAATAAATAAGGAATGAAGTTGTTCCTATGTTTTGCTGTAAATAATAATATTGAATTTCCTATATAAACATGGAATAATTTCCCCCATTTAAGTATTTAAAAATGTCTCTCGGCACTTTTCTATAATTTTCAGTATAAAAGTCTGGTTCAAGTTTACTGAGTTTATTGTTAGCCATCTTATATATTTCAATGCTATTCTACATATATCTTAAAAACTTTTATACTTTTTAGTTGCTAGTACATATATTATAGTAATTGGCCTGGTATCCAAACACCTTGCTAACTTCACTTATTTTAATAGTTTGATGGCAAATGTATTTGGGGTTTGCTTTTTCTAAATTTTACATTATTTTTTGGCCGAGCATACTGGTTAGAAGTCCAGTGTGGCTGGGTGCAGTGGCTTATGCCTGTAATCCCAGCACTCTGGGAGGCCAAGGCAGGCGGATCACCTGAGGCTGGGAGTTGGAGACCAGCCTGACCAATATGGAGAAATCCCGTCTCTACTAAAAATACAAAAATTACTCCACTAAAAACGCAAAATTAGCCAGACATGGTGGCGCATGCCTGTAATCCCAGCTACTAAAAAGGCTGAGGCAGGAGAACAGCTTGAACAGCAGAACAGCTTGACCCTGGCGGAGGTTGCAGTGAGCCGAGATCGCACCATTGCACTCCAGCCTGGGCAATGAAGGAAGGAGGGAGGGAGGGAGGGAGGGAGGCAGGGAGGGAGGGAGGCAGGGAGGGAGGGAGGGAGGGAGGGGAGGTCCAATGCAATGTTGAATAGAGGGGAGAGATAAATTACACATGAATCAGTGTTTTTTCATTGAATATGTTGGCTGTAGGTTTTTTTGATACACCTTGGCAACTTGAGAATGGAACACCTCATCATAAATTGATGAGGGTTTGTTGGAAATAGATGCTTGGTGCCGCAAAGAAAAAACTAGTACTGGGACAAGGTTTTTCTCAGCAAAGCAATTCTTTTTCTTCCTGCAGAAAGGGTACTCCCATAGCAATCTTGCCATGAGAGTACAATGCAAAGGAAAGCAGATATATTTATTTTTTACACATTTGGGGTTGTCCTTACTGCTGTGTCTGATCTCTGTTAGCTGGAGCCAGACCTCACAATCTAAACTAAAACTCAATTAATTGGCTAACAACTTGAAACTTTTTTAAACAGGTAAAAGCATGGAGAGCAAAAGGGGGATGTCCAAATAAGGAAGGGGCATAGGCTGTGAGCTGGGACATGCCTGTGAGCACGTTCGGCACAGATATCTTGGTTAAGTACAAGGACATAGAATGTACTATGTGCCTGTAAGCATGTCTAACAGCTACATACCATAGTGCTTCTAGCAAAAAGGCAAAAAGGCTTTTAAAGAAAGTGTTTAAAGTAAACTATTATTTCTAACACTTATGAGTTTTTTTTTTAAACAAGGAAGAAAACTTTGAAGAGGGAACTTTTTTACATCCCACAAGTTTCTAAACACATGCTGAATTATGTCAAATGATTTTATTTTATAAATTCTACAAAATTTACCAATTTTTTTTCTGTATAGACCTATGAATTTACTACATTATTCCGTAAAAGTGATAAATTACATTGATTAATTTTATTATTTCTGAGACACAGTCTTGCTCAGGCTAGAGTGCAGTGGCCAGATCAAGGCTCACTGAAGTTTCAACCTCCGCTTAAAGAGATCCTCCCACCTTAGCCTACTCAGTAGCTGGGATCACCAGCAGGAACCACACCCAGCTAATTTTTAAATTTTTTTTGTAGAAACAGGGTCCCACCATGTTGCCCAGGCTGGTCTTGAACTCCTGGGCTCAAGACGATCCTTCTGCCTTGACCTTCCGAAGCGCTGGGATTATAAGCATGAGCCACTGCACCTGGCCAAATGATTAATTTTAAAACATTAAACCAACTTAACTTCATATTCTCCAAACAAATCCATATTGGTCATAATACATTAACCTTTTTATATCTCACTGGATTATTCTTTTATCTATGTTCATGAGAAATATTGTCTTAAAATTGTCTCTTCTTGTCATCTCTTGTCAAGTTTTACTATCAAGATTATATTAAAGTCATAAGATATGCAAAGAAATCTATCTTCTCCTTGTCCTCTCGAAGAGTCTGTGTAAATCCAGGATTATATCTTGCTTAAATGTGAGGTGGTTTGTCAGTGAAGCCATTAGGTCTAGGATTTTCTCTGTGGAAAGGTTTCAGATAAACTCAACTAACATAATAGACACAGAACAACTCAGATTTTCTATTTCTTTATATGTCAGCTGAGTAAATTGCTTTTTTCAGGGATTATGATCTTTCATTCAAGTTGTCAAATGTGTTAATATTAAGCTGTACACAATTCCCTTTTATGAACAATTTAATACAGAGAGGAACTGTAGTGATGTCTCTTTTTTTTAATCACTGGTATTAGTAATTTGTGTTTTCTCTTTTTTCTTAATCAAGTCATTACAGGTTTTCATTTTTAAAAAGTTTTCTTAACTAATTGACTGTAAAACTTTCCTGTTTCATTGAATGCTACTTTTATACTATTTCCTTCTTTCTACTTCCTTGGGTTTTAATTCATTATTCTCTTGAGGTAACAGCTTAGACTACTGATTTTTAACCTTTCTCCCTTACTAATTTATGCATCTAAAGCTATAAGGTTACCTCTAAGTATTGCTTCAGCTGTATTCCAAAAGTTCTGCTATGTAATATTTTTATTATTTTTCAGATTAAAATGTTTTCACATTTCCATAGTAACTTTGTTTTTCATCCACAGGCTACTCAGAAATGCGTTGCTTAATTTCCAAATATTTTGAGTCTATATTTTTGTTATTGGGTGGTAATATAATTCTATAGTGGTCAGAAAATATGCACTGTATAATTTAAATTCCTTGAAAATCAATGATACTTTATGACCCAGAATATGTCTGCAAATGTCCCATATGCACTTAAAAATAATGTAAAGCCTTCAGCTATTGAATATAATGTTCTATAAATATCAATTAGGTCAAGTTGATTAATCATGCCATTGAAATTTCCTATTCCTTTACTAATACTTTTTTTTACCATATTGTTCTACCAGTTACTTTGAATATATTTAAAATCTCCAGCTAGGAATACAGATCTACCTTTCTTTTAGTTATATTAGCTTCTGTCTTACGTATTTGGAAGCTGTGATACTGTGTGAACAGATATTTAGAATTATCTTCTTGATAAATTGGCCCACTTATCATGTTATTTTTTTCCTTATCTCTCATAATGCTTCTTCTCTTAAGTCTATTTTGTTTGGTATTAATATAGCCACATCAGCTTTCAGCTTTCTTTCGGTATTTGCAACAATACTGATTATATCTTTTCATTTTACCTGTGCCTTTGCCGTTAAAGTACTTTTCTTATAAACAGAATATTATAGGTAGGTTTTATTCACTTATATATAATATCTGATTAGCCTTCTCTTTTTGTTGGAATGTTTAATCCATTCACATTTAACATAATTACCAACGTAATCTGGTTTAAATCTACCATCTTGCTATTATTTTCAATCATCTCACCTGTCCTTTATTCTGCCTTTCTTGACTTCCTTGGTATTGATATATATTTTTAATTATTCCATTTTTATCTACTAGTTTTTTTGATATATTCTTTAAAATTAATCATTCTCTTAGTGGTTTTCCTAGAAATTACACAATATATCCTTGATGTATGCTGGATGATATTTTCCAGAAGCTCTAAATAAGTTACCTTTCTCTAATGAGTATTTTAAGTTTTCTTCTGGTAGGCAATTATATTGCGAGTTGATTTTCTTAACATCATAGAAGTCTGGTTTTGGTTTACGTTTGGGCAAGTCCATTTCAGCTTCTCCTTATATCAAAATGTGAACTACACTTTTACTGCCTACTTCAAACTACAGATGCTCCTTGACTTATAATGGGATTATGTCCTGACAAATCCACTGTAAAATGAAAATATCATTAAGTTGAAAATGCATTTAAAACCCTACTAAACCCATTGTAAAGTTGAAAAATCATGAACTGAACCAGCTGAGCACTCTCTGTGTTTCTTTTACCAGGTCCCCAAAAATGCAAGAAACTCATAAACAGTTTAACTCCTTCATGTCCATGGTTGTTATTTTCATACAGCTCACCCTACATATAAGCCCCACCAAACATTATCAAGACTGTTTCAAATACCCAATAATCTTCAATAACTCTTTCTGAAAATGTCTACTTATTCCACTTCCATGCCTCCATCTGTCTGATGTTCCTTCAGCCTAAATAACATCCTTTAATGTTTCTTGTGAGTACGCCGGCGACAACTTCCCTTTCCGCTTCTGTCTGTCTAAAACTGTCTTTATTTTTGAAGGATATTCAAATGAGGATAGTATTCTACGTTAGATGCCTTTTTTCTTTTTTGAAGCATTATAAAGATGTACCCCTATTGTTTCTGACTTCCACAGTTTCCATTAAGAAGTCCATGTCATCTAGGTTGAATACATGTATCCAACCACCTACCAAGTGAGTGTGTTTGTCAGTGAAACAAAAGAGAAAAACGAAGTTTAAGAATTGGAAAGAAAGGAAAAATATCATTATTCACAGACAACATGATTACATATGAAAAAACTGGAACTACTTACAAGTAAAGTTCTATAGTGATAGGCTTTAGATGACAAAGTCAATATAAAAATGTATTATCACATTTTAACACATAGCTAGAAAACTAAATTTATTACTAATATTACCTAAAAAGGACTTCGTTTACAATAGGAATCACGAACATCAAAGCCCTAGAAATAAACCTGACGAAAGATGCAGAATATTACTCCCAGAAATTTTAGAAGACATAAGTAATGGAAGAAAATAACATACTCATTGACTTGAAAGATTCAATTTTATGAATTTCAATTCTCCTTAAATAATCTATGGGTTAAATGAAATCCTAATAAAATCCCAGCAGGCATTTTTTGGTGGGAAATAGACAAGATGATTCTAAAGTGTAAGTAGGCCTATAAACGGCCAAGAATAAACAAAGTAGTCATTAAAAGAACAAGGTACAAAGCGTAACTCTTTCAGAAGACAAACCTTAAAAACCTATGATCATAAGATGCTTGTTAGGGAATAAGCAGACAAATATACCAATGGAATAGGATAGAAAAGTGTCAAAGAGACTAGGCGTGGTGGCTCATGCCTGAAATCTCAGCAGTTTGGAGGGCCAAGGAGGGCAGATCACTTGAGGCCAGGAGTTTGAGACCAGCCTGGCCAACATGGTAAAACCCTGTCTCTACTAAAAATGCAAAAATTTGCCACGCATGGTGGTGCATGCCTGTAATACCAGCTACTCAGGAGGCCGAGGCAGAAGAATCACTGGAACCCAGGAGGTGGAGGTTGTAGTGAGCTGAGATTCTGCCAATGCACTCTAGCGTGGGTGAAAGAGCGAGACTCTATCTCAAAAGAAAAAAAAAAAAAAAGAAAAAGAAAGAAAGAAAGAAAAAAAGAAAATGAGAAAAAGAAAGAGTGTGAAACAACAGAACTTTCTGTGATGATGAAACTCTGCAGTATTCAAACCTCTATTAATTTTAATCTTAAACAGCCACATGTAGGTAGTACCATACAGGACCAACACAGGAACAGAGTTCCAAAAATGGATATATATTACATACAACTGACTTATGACAATGTTACATTACAGAGCTCTAGGGACAAGGTATGTTTTTTCACTGAACACACTAGACTAATTCGATACTGATGCAGACACAAAATTCGGCCTGTTTCCCACAAAATGCAAAACTCAGTTCCAAAAGGATTGTAGACCTAAATGTAAAAGGTAAAACAATAAATCCTATAAAAGATAAGGAGAAATCTTTATAATGCTGGGGTAAAAAAATATTCTTTAAAGCAAGGAACATAAAGGAAAATTTCCTAAGGAAATAAAGGGCCAAGGAACTGCACAATGGAATTTAAAATTTCTATTCATAAAGGGATATTCAGAGACTGAAAAGGAAAGCCACAAATGAGAAAAGAAATTTACATTCCAAGTGAGTAACAAGTGCTCACATACAGAATATATAACATACTCCTAAATATAAAAGAGAATAATATAATCCAAAAGAAGTGTGATAACCTGATGAGACACACTCCAGAAAAGGATACCCAAACAGCTAAGAAACATATGAAAAGTTACCAATTTCATAAACTGGCTGAAATCACAAACTAAAACAAGTTACCATTACACTAGAAATGAAAATTAAAATATTAACCATATCAAATGTTGGTGTGGATGTTAAGCAACTGGATATGAAGCAACTTTCATATTACAGCTGTGAATATACATCTCTGCATTCATCTTGGAAAACTTTTTGGAAGCACCTACTAAACCTAAACATATGCATATGATATGGTCAAGCAGTCCACCTTACAAATGCATACCAATACATATAAAAATGTTCAGGCTGGGCACAGTGGCTCAAGCCTGTAATCCCAGCACTTTGGGAGGCTGAGGTGGGTGGATCATGAGGTCAGGAAACCATCCTGGCCAACACAGTGAAATCCCATCTCTACTAAAATACAAACAGCTGGGCTTGGTGGCGCATGCCTGTAATTCCAGCTACTCAGGAGGCTGAGGCAGGAGAATCGCTTGAACCAGGGAGTTGGAGGTTGCAGTGAGCTGAGATCGCACCACTGCACTTCAGCCTGGCGACAGAGCAAGACTCTGTCTCAAAAAAAAAAAAAAGAAAAGAAAAGAAAAGAAAAAAGTTCAGCTATAGGCCCAGCTATATGGCAGGCTGTGGAGGGTGACTGCTTGAGCCCAGGAGTTCGAGGCTGCAGTGACTATGATCCTGCCACTGCACTTCTAACCTGGGCAATAGAGTAAGACCTCATATCTACAAAAAAAATTAATTTTTAAAAATGTCCAGAGAAGTAATGTCTGTAATTCCAAACTGTAAACAATTCAAATGTTCAGCAGCAAAATGGATGAATGTAACAGAGTACATCTGTAGGCAGAATACTATACAACAAAAATGAACTGCAGATACCCACAACAGGAATACTACAACATGAATGGATCTCACAAAAATGAATGAAATGAAAAACAGCCAAATACAAAAAATTCATGCTGTATGTTCCACTTTTATAAAAGTTCAAGAACAAGCAAAATAAATCCATGGTGTTACATACCAAGAGAGAATAATCACCCCTTTTAGAGAGGACAAAGACAAAATGCTGAAAGGTATTACAGCAGAAGGAGGCGCTAGTAACATTCTAATTCTTTTTTTTTTTTTTTTTTTTGAGACAGAGTCTCACTCTGTCGCCCAGGCTGGAGTGCAGTGGTGCAATCTCGGCTCACTGCAACATCCATCTCTCAGGTTCAAGCGATTCTCCTGCCTCGGCCTCTGGAGTAGCTGGGACTACAGGCGCCCACCACCATGCCTGGATAATTTTTGTATTTTTAGTAGAGATGGGGTTTCACTATGTTGGCCAGGCTGATCTAAACTCCTGACCTCAAGTGATCTGCCTGCCTTGGGCCTCCCAAAGTGCTGGGATTACAAGTGTGAGCCACCGTGCCAGGCCACATTCTAATTATTGACGTGGGTGGTGTTTATACTGACTTCAGTCTGTGCTAATTTACTGAAGTTACATACTTATGGCTTACACACATTTCTATAAGCACAGTGCAATAAAAAGTTTTAAATAGTCAATGAAAGAAAATACGTTCAATTGTTAAAGTTGTATTTCAGCTTGGGTCTATAAGCGGTTTTTATGACTTCCATTTTTTGTGTTTTCCAACTTTTCTTTCACACTTATGCTCTTTTTGTAATTGGCAGAAAAATGTTTAATCACTTTGTTAACAACAGGTTTTTATGGACCACTGAAAACTAGGTTGTCTAAAGTAAGACACCTGAGAATGTAAAGAAACACAATTAATTATTAGACAAAAATAGAAGGCATGAAGTGAAATTATCCTGGGAAACCTAAGACGAGAGATCCTTCTTCTAACCACAGAGATAAACAATTAGAGAATAAGAAACATATGTATAGAACAAGATTTCATGAAAATTCTACTTCTCAATTTTCGTTTCTAACAGTATGGCAGATAAATTTTTTAAAAAATACCTCACAACTCAAAGCAAATAAAAATGCCTTAACTCTGGATAAGGGGTGAATGGCAGAAAAGAAGAGGAACATCTTGCCTAACAATTCAAAGCCACAGCTCAACCTCATTAGATTTGTGGCTGCAATTCATACTACCTGTAAAAGTCAACAAGCCACAAACTGAGAATATTAACTCTTAGGGGATACTGTTTCAAGTACCTGGCAGAAGCAAAGCTACTTCTCCCAGGTGAAAGTCACCTCACTTTCAACCAAGGTCAGAATTCTCCTATATAAAATTTCAAAGAATATGAACTCACAATAAAAAGTACAACATACAGAAGAAATAAAGTTGACAAGAATTAACAAAATAAAAGGAAACAGAAAATGCCTATGAAGACTTTAGATATTAATATCATCAGATATCAGAATGTTTTTATAATGTGTAAATCAGAAAAATAAGGGACACCAGAAGTATAACTTAAAAGACAACATAGGCTGGGCCCAGTGGCTCATGCCTACAATTCCAGCACTCTGGGAGGCTGAAGCAGGTGGATAGCCTGAGCCCAGGAGCTCGAGACCAGCCTGAGCAACATGGTGAAAAACCATCTCTACAAAAAATATAAAAACTAGCTGGGCATGATGGCATATGCCTGTAGTACCAGCTACACGTGAGGCTGAAGTGCGAGGATCACCTGAGCCCAGGAGGTAGAGGCTGAAGTAAACCAAACAGTGACTGAGCCACTGCCCTCCAGCCTGGGCGACAAAGACCCTGACCTGGGGGAGAGGAATCTTCCCACAAGGAAACAACAGGCCCACAGGTCTTAATAGAAATTTCTATGCAAATATTCAAACAGATAATTCCAGTGCTAAACCTGTTTTTCTAGAGAATAGAAAAGGATTTCATAAGCTTGTTTTAATGATACATAGCTCACTTTAAGAGCAGAATAAAATCTTCATGAAATCACCAGACAAGGCTGGGCATGGTGGCTCACACCTGTAATCCCAGCACTTCGGGAGATCAAGGTGGGCAGATCACCAGAGGTCAGGAGTTTGAGACCAGCCTGGCTAACCCGTTTCTACTAAAAAATACAAAAAATTAGCCGGACGTGGTGGCACAGGTCTGTAATCCCAGCTACTAGGGAGGCTGAGGCAGGAGAATTGCTAGAACCCAGGAGACAGAGGTTGCAGTGAGCCAAGATCACACCATTACACTCCAGCTTGGGCAACAAGAGCAAAACTCCATCTCAAAAAAAAAGAAAGAAAAAGAAACAGTCAGACAAGTTACATAAATGAAAAATCAGGCTGGGCGTGGTGGCTCACGCCTGTAATCCCAGCACTCTGGGAGGCCGAGGCGGGCAGATCACGAGGTCAAGTGATCGAGACCATCCTGGCCAACACGGTGAAACCCCGTCTCTATAAACAAAATTAAAAATTAAAAAAAAAAAAGAAAAATAAGATGTCAAAGCCAGTGATAAAGAATCAAATATTCTAAATGAGATATCAGCAAGCCATTACAGCAACATTATTTTAAAATAGTATATACTGAGTCTATTCCAAAACAGACTCATCATTAGATATGATTACTTATATTTTCATTAGTAAACATTTCAGTGGATGGAGAAAAAGCATTCACTGAAATTCAACATTTATTAAAGTTTAAAAGAACTCTCAAGAAACTAAAAATGGAAAAGAATTTACTAAGGCTTATAAAACTAATCAGCCCAAAAGTTATGGCCAAATTATACTGAATGGTGAAATGTTAATATCATTTTCTTCTTAAAATGCCAATCATTACTTCTACTTAACATGTAAAGTTCTAACCATCGCAAGACTAAAACAAAAAAAAAATAAAAAAGGGGAGGGGGAGAGGAGGACAGCAGATACCAACAAAACTGGGAAGGTAACAATAAAATTTGTAAAAAGTAAAAATAAAAGCGTATTAAAGAAAATGAAATCTAAAAGAAAAAACTGAGACATACAAGAGAATTTTGTGATACTGCCAGTGCTATGGTTTGAATGTTTGTGCCATCTTCCAAAATTCTTAATCCACATTGTGACAGTATTAAGAGGTGGGGTCTTTTAAAAAGTGATAAGGCTCTGCCCTTATGAATGGATTAGTACCTTCTAAAAAGGCTAGAGGGAACTACTTAGGCCTTTTTGCTCTTTCATCTTCTACTGTGTGAAGACAAGCAACAGGTGCCATCTTGGAAGCAGAGAGCAGCCCTCATCAAACACTAAACCCACCAGTACCTTGATTTTGAACATCCAGGCTCTAGAATTGTGAGAAATAAATCTATTTTCTTTATAAATTATCCAGGCTTAAGGTATTTTGTTATAGCAGCAGGAAAAGATTAAGACAGACAGCTATAACATCAAAATACAAAAGTCACTACAGTAAACAGCTATAAAAAGAAATTTTAGAAATATACCATTTGTAGGAGTTCCACTTCTGCCCAGGGTACAGAAAAGCTGGAGTGCCATTCCCATTTCAGTTGTGAAAGGGAGTGGCTGCCAACCAGGAAAGGAATGAAACCCTTCCTCAACACTTCTCCTCAATAGAAAACAAAAACAAAAACTTTGTTTGTATTTATTTTATTTATTTATTTGTTTTGAGACACAGTCTCGTTTTCTCACCCAGGCTGGAGTGCAGTGGTGTGATCTTGGCTCACTGCAACCTTAGCCTCTCAGGTTCAAGCAATTCTCCTGTTTCATCCTCCCAAGTAGCTGCCACCAGGCCCGGCTGTTTTTTGTATTTTTTTTTTTTTCAGTAGAGAGAGGGCTTTACAATGTTGCCCAGGCTGGTCTTGAACTCCTGACCTTCAGTGATCCCCCCACCTCAGCCTCTCAAAATGCTGGCATTACAGACATAACAAGGCAAATGGCCAACAACTTTAAACCACAGGGGAAGGGCAGCAATCTCTTTCCTCCATTCTGGCTGGGGTAAGAATGAAAGAAAAAGATCTTCACTCCTAGAGCACAGTTAGGAAACAGTTTGTAGTACAGGTTCCTATGGCAGTATATTAAATATTTGCTACCACTGGGGAAGGGGCATAAAATCTCTCCTGCACAAAACCTACCAAAGATATGGGCTCATGCCTGTAATCCCAAGCACTCTGGGAGGCTGAGGCAGGAGGATCACCTGAGGTCAGGAGTTTGAGACCAGGCTGGCCAGCATGGTGAAACCCCATCTCTACTACAAATACAAAACTAGCTGGGCGTGGTGGCACATGGCTGTAATCCCAGCTACTTGGGAGGCTGAGACAGGAGAATGACTTGAACCTGAGAGGCGGAGGCTGCATAGAGCTGAGATCACACCACTGAACTGCAGTCTGGATGACAGGAGTCAAACCCTGTCTCAAAGAAAAAAAAAAAAAGGTATGAAGCAGAGTTTGGCTACCGTGGAGAGAAGGTACAGCATCACTGGCCCTTACCCAAAAACAAGAGACACAGGGCTGGTATAACACTGAGCACAGATGAAGAAGACAGAGAAAACTCTGCCTCCATCCCCAGGACAGTCAGCATCAAGAAACAACAGTCTACTGCTGGGGATAATGACAGCATGTGGAGAAACTTCGCCACTGAGGTATGGGCACATAGAGAAAGCTGAAACTTGACAGTGAAGTAGGAACACTTAGAAAGATCAGGCACTTCAGCTGCCACACTAAGCATAAGGTAACACTAAGCACAATGTAACCACAGAAACAAAATACAAACCCTGCTCAATCACGAATTAGATGGAATCAACCCCACACCACCCTAAAAACCTAGCAGATGAAGAAGCAGACTCACATCCAGACCTAAGAATTATTTGCCACAATCTCTACTTTTCTGCATATAAAGTCTGCCATTCAATAAAAAATTACAAGACAAAAAAGCTAAGGGGGGGGGGGGAAAAAAACCCTCTTATCAAGAGACAGCAATGACAGAACCAGATAAAGCAATTAACAGAACTATCAGAAAAGAAAATTAAAGTAACTATGATTACCCTGTTAAAAGCTCTAGCACAAAGGCAGAAACATACATGAACACATGAGAAATTTCAGGAGAGATGAAAATGGAAATTCATAAAATAAAAAACACAGTAACAGAAATGAAGAATGCATTCTATGGCCTCAGTAAAAAACTAAGGGAGGAAAATTTTAGTGAGCTCAAGATATGTTAGGCCAGGTTCAGTGGCTCATGCCTGTGATCCCAGCATTTTGGGAGGCCCAGGGTGGGCAGATCAGTTTAGGTCAGGAGTTCAAGAGCAGCCTGACCAACATAATGAAACCCATCTCTACTAAAAATGCAAAAAATTAGTGAGACATGGTGGCACGCGCCCATAATTCCAACTACTCGGGAGGCTGAGGCATGACAATCGCTTGAACTCAGGAAGTGGAGGTTGCAGTGAGCCAAGATCACACCACTGCACTCCAGCCTGGGTGACGGACTGAGATTCCGCTTCAGAAAAAAAAAAAAAAAAAAAAAAAAAAGATATAAGTCAAAAGAAATGACCCAAGCCTAGATAAAAAATAATTTAAGTGAAAAGAAACACACGTTAAAAAAAACAACAGCAGCAACAAAAACCAGGAGCCTCAAAGAGTTATGGGACTGCATTAAATAAACTACCATGTGTTCAACTGGAATCCCACAAAAAGAGAGCAAATGTGGCAGGCGGGGGGAGGCAGAGACATTACAAGAGAAAGATACAGTAAGTTTTCCAAACATTATTTAAAAGATCATAAATCCCAGAAGCTCAGTGATTCCCCTCCCCCCACAAAAGCAGTATAAATATAAAATACACAAAAATATACAAATATCCCAACATGTAACATCCTTAACCTGCCATAAAAAACTAATGATACATACCTGTAATCCCAGCACTTTGGAAAGCCAGGGCGGGCAGATCGCTTCACGACAGGAGTTTGACACTAGCCTGGCCAATATGGTGAAACCCTGTCTCTACTAAAAACACAAAAATTAGCCAGGCGTGATGGCAGGAACCTGTGATCTGAGCTACTCAGGAGGCTGAGGCATGAGAATCACTTGAACCCGGGAGGTGAGGCTTGCAGTGAGCTGAGATGGCACCACTGCACTCCAGCCTGGGCAACAGAGTGTGACTGTCTCAAATACCACCACCATGACCAATGACAGCCTAGGCACAGTGGCTCAGGCCTGTAATCTCAGCATTTCTGGAGGCTAAAGTGGGAGAACTGCTTAAGTCTAGAAGCTCCAGGCTACAGTAAGACAAGCTTGGACCGCTGCACTCCAGCTTGGGCAACAGAGCGAGACCTTGTCTCAGAAAACAAATAAATAAAATAAAAATTTAAAACCAGTGATAAAACATATTTGAGGCTGACAGTAGAAAGGAGGAACTAAAGAATCACAGTCAACTTCCTTTTTGAAACTGTCCAAGTCAAGAGATAATAAATAGCATCCTTAATATTAGAAAAACACTGTGAACAATAAATTTATATCCAGCAAAATCTTCCAAAAGAAAAAGTGAAACAAGGATTTGTGAGACAATCTTCAGAACTTTGTTACCAGTAGACCTGAAGTGCAAGAAATGTGAAAGGAAGTTCTTCATGCAGAAGGAATAAGCACTGGAAAAGAGGCTACTATAATAAAGAAAATGACTTTTAATTTAACTTATACTAACTACCATAAATTCAAATTTAAATAGCTCCACTGGCTAATGACTATCATACTAGACAGCACAGGAATAAAACAAACATTACAAGGTATATGCATTTATGGCATTTGTAAAAGGTAAGACAGTAAGAACACAAAAAATAAGGAGAAATTGTAACTATTCTGTTGTAGAGCTCTGACACTATATAAAATGTGGTATAATATTTCTCCAATATGGTCTATTATTAAAGATGTATCATATAAATCAGAGAGAAGTCAATAACTTTTTAAAGAGAGACAAAATAAGTGTAAGTAATTACCCAATGGTGAAGATAAAATGGACTCAAAAAAACAGAGAGCAGAGAACACATAAGTAGAAAACAATTAAGGTCCTAGATTTAAATCCAACTACATCAATAATTATATTAAATGTAAATAGTCTGAACACTGCAATTTAAAAACAGATCTTTCAAGATGAATTTAAAAACGTTGTCCAGAACAAACCGACTTTAAATAAAAGACAGATTAAAAAGATGGAAAATAATATATCATACAAACACTAAAAGAAAGCTGGAGAGGCTATGTTAATATTAGATAAAGTAGACTTTGGAATGAGGAATACTAACAGAGATAAAGAGGGCATTACATAATGATAAAGGAGTTAGTTCACCAAAAAGGTGTAACAATCCTAAATTTACATGCCCCTAACAGGAGGTTCAATATACATGATGCAAAAACGGAGAAGGAGAAATAGAAAAACTCACCATTTTACTTGGAAACTTCAACTGTTCTCTCAATTATCAACGAAACAATTATTCAGTAAGGAAAGAGAAGGCCTAACAAGCATCATAAATCAACTTGACCTAACTGGCATTTATAGAATACTCCACCCCTAAACAGCAGAATACACATTATTTTGAAGTGTACATGGAACATTTACTGAGATTAACCACATTCTGGTCATAAAACAAACATCAAAGAATTTAAAATAAATTATATAAAGAAAGAGATGCAAAATCACCAAATATTTGGAAATTAAACAGCAACCTCTATGGGTCAAAGTGGAAGTCACTTAAGAACTTAAAAAAAAATCAGTGCATCAAATTCGTGTGAGCACCTCAGGCAGCGCTTGGAAGGAAAAGAAAAAGGTCTCAAGTCAATGATCTAAGCATACACCTTAACAAATTAACATAGAGGAATTTAAACCCGAAGCATACAGAAAGAAATAGTAAGGAGCAGAAATCAATAAAAATAAAAATTTTAAAAAGCAATCAAATAAAAAGTTGACTCTGAAAAGATTAATAAAAAAACCTGGAACCAAACAAATAAAAATGAGAGAGGTCACATTGTTAATAACAAGAATGAAAGGAAAGACATCACTACAGATGTTTTAGGCATGAAAAGATAATTAAGAAACAACTTTATGACATTGAATAAAAATGAAGACAAATGCCTTGAAAGACAAAAACTACTAAAGCTCATAGAGTGAAAATGACTCATACAGTCAAAGACTAAAAGCTTTCAAGAAGAAATAGATAACCCTAATAATCCTGTATCTATTAAAGCAATTGGACTTATCCTTTGAAATCTTCCAACAAAGAAAATTCTAGGACCAGAAGAGTTCACTTGCAAACTCTAAAAAAAATTGATAAGACAAATAACACAAATCCTAATAAAAATTTTTACAAAAATGTAAGAAGAAACACTTCCCAACTCTATGAAACCAGCATTACAATTACATGAAAAAGTATCTTTCATGAACATAGATGCAAAACAAAATATTTCACCAATTTATAAAAATGATAGTAGACAATACACCGTCACCAAGTGAGGTTAAACCAGAGAATGGAAGATGATTTAACATTCAAAAATAAGTTAATGTAATTCATCACATTAACAGAACCACCAACCATATGATCATGTCAATAAATACAGTAAAAACACCTGACTAAACTCAACATCCACTCATGATAAAAACAAAAACCAAAACAAAAAAAACAACCTCTTAGCCGGGCACGGTGGTGTGCACCTGTAATCCCAGTTACTCAGGAGGCTGAGGCAGAAGAATTGCTTGAATCTGGGGGGTGGAGGCTGCAGCAAGATGAGATCATGCCATTGCACTCCAGCCTGTGCAACAGAGCAAGACTCCATCTCAAAAATAAAAAATAAAAAAGAACAAAAGAACAAAAAAAAACCTCCCAGCAATCTAAGACTAGAATGGGAACATCCTCAATGTGATAAAAGGCCACCTGTCTTAGTCCATCAGGACTGCTGTAACAAGCTCCCATAGACTGAAGCAGCTTATAAACAACAGAAATTTATTTCTCACAGTTCTGGAGGCTGGGAAGTCCAAAATCAAGGTGCTGGTAGATTCACTGTTTGCTGAGGGCCACTTCCTGGTTCATGGACTGCAATTTTTTCACTGTGTTCTCATATGGCGTAAGGGGATGGGAGCTCTCTAGGATCTCTTTATAAGCACACGAATCCATTAATGTAGGCAGAGGCCTCATGATCTAATCACGTCTCTGAAACCCCACCTCCAAATACCCTCACAATGGGGATTACATTTCAATACTATGAATTTTGGAAGGGACATAAGCATTCAATCCATAGCACCACTCTATAACCCTCAATAATGAAAGACTGAATGCTTTCTTCTTAAGATCAGGAACAAAAGAAGGGTATCTGCCTTCACCACTGCTATTCAACATCATACTGGAGGTCTTAGCTAGTCTAATAAGAAAAAAGGTGGAGGCAGTTACATACAAATTGAGAAGGAATAAATCTGATCTATATTTGCAAATAACACAATTGTCTGCATAGGACAATTCCAAAGAATCTACAAAAATTTACTAGAATAAATAAATTTAGCAAGGTTTCAAGAATCAAAGTCAATATGCAAAAATTAACTGTATTTTAATATATAGTAGTAAACTGTAAACTAAAATTTAAGAAAATTATCCTTTATAATAGTATCAATTATTAAATATTAGATATAAATCTAACAAAATGAGCAACATCTTTATGCTGCAACTACAAAATGCTGACAAAGGAAATGAAAGAAGACCTAAATAAATGGAGACAACCTGTGTTCATGAATTGGAAGACTCAAGATGTCAATTCTTCCTAAATTGATCTATGCATTCAACACAGTCTAAATTAAAATTCCTTCAGGACTTTTTGTAGGAACCAACAAGCTGTCTCTAAAAGTTTTATGGTAAAGCAAGAATAACCAAGGCAATTTTGAAAAAGAATAAAGTTCAGTGAGTCATATTGCCTAATTTCAACACTTATTATAAAGTTAAAAAAAAACAAAACACAAGACACCTTCAACTTAGTATCAGCAAAATTATAGGCACAAAGATCAAGAGAATAGTACAGAAACAGATTCACATATATGGTCAACTGATTTCTGACAAAGTTAATTCAATGGGGGAAAAGAAAGTAGTCCCAACAAATGGTGCTAGAACTACATATACATTTGAGAAGAAAATGAGCCTTGACCCTTACTACACACCGTATACGAAAACTAACCCAAAACGGATAATGTACCTTGACATAAAAGCCAAAACTAGAAAACTTATAGAAAATCATAAGAATAAATCTGTACAACTTTGCATTAGGCAAACAGTTCTTAGAACACAGAAGCACAAATCATAAGAAAAAGCTGATTAGCTGAATTTATCAAAATTAAACGCCCTTCTTTTAAAGCTAGGAAAATGAAAAAAAAAAAGCTTCAGATTGCAGTGCGTGTGTGTTTATGTGTCTCTGTGTGTCAAATGAGTTGTATAAAGAATATATTAAAAAATGCATACAACTCAGTAAGACAAACTACCCATTTTTTTTAAATGAGCAAAAGATGTGAACAGACACTTCACAAAGGAAGACATACACTTGAGCAAATTCTCAGCACCATCAGTCATCTGGTAAATGCAAATTAAAATCACAGTATGATACTACTACATACCCACTAAAACACCTAAAATTTAAAATAATCAAATGCTGAGAACGACATGGAGTAACTGAACTGTCATAAACTGCTGCTAGATATGTAAGATGGGGCAACCGCTCTGGAAAACAGTTTGGCAGTTTCTTATAAGGTTAAACATCCACTTATCATACAATCCAACAAGTTCCATTTTTAGGTATTTACCAAGAGGAAAAGATGTTCACAAAAATTCACAATAAATGAATGTTCATTGAATAAATAAATGTTCAATAAATGAAGGTTATTAATAACAGCCCCAAACTGGAAACAATCCAAGTATCTGTAAACAGGTGGATTGGTCAACAAACTAGTAAATCAATACCATGGACTACTATTCAGCAATAAAAGAGATGAACCAGTTAAGTACAGAAAAACATGGATAATCCTGAAAAACATGCCAAGAGAAAAAGCCAGATACAAAGAGTATATATTACATAATTCCACTTATATGAAATTCTAGAGAAAATGATTCCAACTTATAACAACAAAAAGAGGATGAGTGCTTTCCTAGTACTGAGGGTGAAACTGTGATTGACTGTAAAACGCAACTTTGGAAAAGATGAAAATATTCTATAACTTAATTGTGGTATTAAAATATTCCACTTTTTTTTTTTAAACATCCCACTCTCGACCGTGGTGGTGGTCACAGAGTACACATTTGTCAAAACAAAATACACTGTACATTTTAAATAAGTACATTTTATTGCATCTAAGTTATCCTCAATAAAGTTGATTTTCTAAGAGGGTGCTCTCGCAGGAAAATATAAACCAGGGAATATTGGTGATGCCCACATATACCTACCTCAAAAGATGTCAAAAAATATACATAGGAAAACTCATTTATGGTTTTTTAAAATGTCAACAACAACAACAATAATATAATCATCTTGGAAAGCTAAGACTAGAAGGCAATATTTTAATATCGGAGGCTTTACCAGAAAGCTTCAGCAAACTTCATAAATAATGCTAAAAGTCAGAAAGAACATCATGTTTTTACCTATCAGTGCTATTAGTTTTTATCTGCCAGTGCTCAATATCTCACAGGATGTATAACTGCAAAAGCAATGAGAAAAGCATGTAAGTTGCAAAAATTAAAAAGGAAACCACAAAACTATGAATATCTCCTGATAATCAACTCAATAAAATAATTTGATACATAATAAACAGAAAACTCAAAAGCTTTCCTATAACTAGAAAAGAGAGAGAGAAATACTACCGAAAGTCTCCATCCACCACACCAATCAAACCATAAAATAGCTAGAAATACTGGGAAGGAATGTTATACATATGAAGAAAAACCATAAAACTTTCCCTAAGAATATAAAAGAAGATGTGAATAAAATGGAGAGGCCACATTCTGAGACAGACTCGATACTATAAATTCCAGTTCTCTCCAAATTAATCTAAAATTTCAATATAACCTTATTCAAAACAGCTAAGCATTTTTAGTTGAGTCTAAAGTTTACCTATAAGAAATGCGTAAGAAACAGCCAACAATATTTTCAACAACAGTCATAAAGAGGGAGAAAGGGTTATCGAAATTTAAAATATGCATAATCTTTTAACCGAGCAACTCCACTCCTAGGAACCCATGCTTCAGAAATAATCACACATAGAGGAAGTTTACTGAATTGTTAACAGTGGCTGACTGAATCAGGATGCATGCAGGACTACAAATGGAAGCTGTACCTTTTACTTTACATTCTTCCACATTGCTTACTTTTTTAAAATCAAGGAAGAGTTAAAGTTTGTTATTAAACAGCGATCAACAGATTGGAAAACTATTTTCATTATAAATTATTTGTGACAGCAAAAAGAAACTGCAATTAATTTAAACGTCTTTCAATAAGGGAATAAATTACTTACAGCCCATTCAAACTGCTGAGATACCAGTTAGCCTTTTAAAAAGTATTAGGGAGACCTATATTTAACAAGGAAAGATGTTCAAGATATGTGATTAAGTCAATAAGCAAGTGGTATGCAAACATGTTTGGTATAGCCTCCTTCAAAAAACAAAACCTTTACATGTACCTGTATGTGTTTAGAAGTGCATTCGTAAGAGGATTTTGAAAAAGGAACACTAAACTGTCAACTTTATCCTGGAGTGGGACTGGGGGATGAAAAGAAATATTCAGATTTTACCTAACGGTCCGTTATTTATATTGTTGACATGTACATCAAACTTGCATGTCTGTAATGAATTTTTAAAATTAAGTGGTTATCTCATACAAAAATGACATGAATCCCAGAAGACAACCACAACACTGAAAAATATAGATTAAACGTTTATTACTGTTATCCTCAGGTTAATTCACATACACTTCAAATGATCGGTGTAGCCTTCAGCAAAGGTGACTGCCATTTTAAAGAAATGTGACCAAATATTGCATGATAAAACAGAATACATTAAGCATGTAATGAAAATTTTAAACTTCACAGAACCAGCAGACTCCAAAGAAGCGCCTATGCGGATATAAATGTTTTTTTTAATGTCCGGAGAGAGAACTCTCAGATTAATCTTCCTGCAAAATGACTATCATCTCCCCTTTGCTTCAACTTGGTCTGAGCGTCTTTAGGCTCACCATTTTGAATGTGCGCAAAATGATTAACAGTCATCTGAGGGGAGGCCAAATTAAAGGTGCATCTGCGAGAGGAGCTCTGGCCTGACATCGCTAACTGGGAGCAGCCCTGGAGGAAGGGTGCTGATCCCGGGAGTAGAGCGACTGCTGCGGCTCGTGCGAACTATCTGCGTGCCCAGCCTCACTGACAATCCGGGAAAATGCAGACGCCCAGCAGAGCGAATACGGCAACGGAAGGTTCCTCGGGGGAGGGGGGCTGCAGGCCTGTGGCGTAGTATGGTTCCGCTCTACGCGGGGTGACTGGAAACCAGCAGAAGGCGGGTGTGAGGCGTTGGTTGGGGGGCACCCTCTTGGACAGTGGCGAGTGTCGGGGGAAGGCAGCGGGGTCCTTGGCCAAGTCACCAAGGACAGCAAAAGCTGCAGCGGGAAAGAGCGGCAGCGGAGACCCCGGATACCAACCGATGTCATCCGTCGGGGGGGCGGCAGGCGCGACCGTCCCAGACAGGAGCGCGGCTCGAGTCCGGGCTGGACAGGGCCCAGGAGGCGAAGAAGGCCTCCCACGGCCATCAACCCCACCCACCATGGCCGGCGCAGCGGGCCAGGGACAGGCCCCGCTCCTTCCCGAGGAAAGAGACAGAGAAATTGAGGCGCTGAACGCAGCAATTTCCTCGCCCCGACCCCCACATTCCCGACAGCGGAACAAGCCAGATTGAAAAAAAAAAAACCCTCACCGAAATGTGCAGCGGCTCCGGAGCGAGAACAGCGCTCGAACCTCCACCCGCCACCACCGCCTTCTTCTCCGCCTCCGACTCCTCCCCCGCCAAACGCGCAGCGGCTGCCGGCTACGGCGGCGGCGGCGGCGGTGGCGACGGCGGCGGAAGCAGAGGCGGTGGCGGTGAGTTCCGCCCCTTGCGCCGCGGTGGAGGCGAAGGCGGAGAATACGCAAGCCCCGTCCCCGTGGCAGAGCTGACCAATCGGCATACAGGGCCTCTGCTGGGGGACAATGCATACGCCCAATCGGAACCTGAGGAGTGGGCTCACGTCAATGGTTGGGACGTGGCAGAAAAAGGGAAAAATACTTGGACCGTCTCTACGGCCTGCTCCCCCATCTCCCTCAGGGGGACTTCACCAATTGGCTGAAGAGCGGAAAGACGAAGCCGACTCCGTCCCCGCCCAGCCGGGCCCACCTCCTTTCCCTGCAGCACTGCGACGTTTGGGGAGGGGGCGGAGCGCTGTGTTGGAGCTGAAACAGCGCGGCCTTTTGTGGTTTGGGCTGAGAAAAGGGCGGGGTCTCAGGGAAAGGGAAAGGGGTGTGGAGAACTAACAGAAGGACTGGCGCAGTTAGGCTTTTTCGGAAATTCCAGCAGCAGCAACCAAAATGGAGGCATTAAAATCGATCCTGATTTGATTGGAAACCTGATTAACAGGGTTAAGGTCTCCTGGCATAAAGTTCAGTTACAATTCAGATATCGATGGGAGAAAAAAAAAATAACAGAAGGAGGTAGGGATCATTTACCCACCCTGATCCTGGGCACTATACGGCGCTTTCCACCCTCCCCGCGCTGACCCTTGCCCCTCGCTTCTGATTCTGCTGGGGCGGGGTTGAGAGGAGGCCTGCCTTTCCTCTCTATAGCCGTGGCATGACCACCGCCTTCCAGCTTGTATCTTGAGGCTGATCGTTTGTCGAGCCGGGAAGTAACAGCTCCCCATCCCATGCAACCAAAATAAATACAACAGCTGTAGTCCCCGGACACCTTGCTTAATTTAAACCTGGGTAACAGTTTAGTTAGTCAGTGATACAAAATTGTTTCTTCGTTCCGCACACGTTCTCTTTTTTCATCTTGAAACATGTCCGCTTCTGATGTACAGTCCCGCTGTGTTCACTTATTCCCCACCCCCGACCTGTCGCCCAGCGCCCAAGATATAGTAATTGCGACCCCTCCCCCCAAGAATTAAGAGCCCAGCTTCTTGTACTGTCCCCTTGACAACTGCAAACTCTCTTGCCAGTGAACTGAGACTAATTTTTTCGCTGTTAATGGAAACAAATTATCCAAAATTTACTGTAGAAATTTGGGTTATGAGAATTTGCCACACATTTTGTGAAATCCAGTCTGAATCCCAGCCCACTCCTGTAGTATACATCTTACCAAGGAACCATTCCTCACTTGATATTACTCTGCCTTTACACGTGTTGCTGTAGTTCTGACGCTAACCATCCAAGTACGTCCCTCTTTGAAAAAAAAATCATATTTTAATTACATTTCCCTAATTTCCCTTTAGGGTGTTCCAGATTGGTCAAATTGGATAAATTAACCTGTTCTGGAAGGCAGGGATTTCCAAATTTCAACCTTTTTCATACTGTATCTGTGTATATTACTCACTATCATTTTTTCTTTAAATAAATGTGTATTTTCTTTAATTTCTTTAAGAGGGAGATTTTATAAAAATAGTATAAATGGAAAACTAGCATCACCTATCATAAGCTGAAAGTAACTGTAAGAAAAATTGATGCAAAACAATGTTTTTAAATTGTGGCTAGAACTGTTTCCCACTAAAGGCACTAAGTCTAACTCTCTTTGTTAAAGAGGGAGTTACCAAGCATTAGACACACATTAAAAATACAGCACTCAAATGATATTTGTATCATGATGTCATCAAAGGCTAGTAAAAATAGAGCCAGAATAGCAATCACTTTCTCACTATATGAATCATTGTTTTTAATCCTGCATGCATGTCCCAACTACAGTTAACCAAGGCATCATAAGTGATCTATGTTACTCTGAGAAACACTGGTATGGAGGCTGAAAAAGCCTGTACTCTAGAATCAGAGAGACATATTCACATACTGGCTCCTGCATTTGTAGCCATGTGCCTCTGCGCAATGTGCTTTGTTCTCTAACCTCGATTTCTAATTTAATATAAATATGGGAAAGTAAAAATACCAATTTATAAGTTCTATAGATTAAATAACCTAATCAATGTAAAGCATATCATACCTACAATGAAGTACTAAATACATATTAGCTTATGTACTGTATTATTATATAGAGGTAATAGTATATATTATTAGCTTATATGTATTATTGTTGATTCCAGGCTTGGAAAGTACTACCTAAGGTAATGGATTGAGGGGAACTACATGATATACTGCAGTGGTTCCTAAACAGTATTATAATCCCTACACCAACAGCATCAGCATTACTTGGGAACTTTTTTTTAAAGGCAAATTCTGGCCACCTTGGTGGCTCTTGCCTGTAATCCCAGCACTTTCGGAGGCCGAGATGGGCAAATCACTTGAGGTCAGGAGTTCAACACCAGCCTGGCCAACATGGTGAAACCCCATCTGTACCCAAAAATACAAAAATTAGCTGGGCATGGTGGCGCACACCTGTAGTCCCAGATACTCAGGAAAATCGCTTGAACCCTGGAGGCGGAGGTTGCAGTGAGCTGAGATCGTGCCATTGCACTCCAACCTAGACACAGAGCAAGACTGTCTCAATAAAAATAAAAATAAAAAACAAATAAATACATAAAATGCGAATTATCAGGTTCAACCTCAGATTTGAAGCAGAAACTCTAGGTATATTGCCCAGCTATATTTTTACAAGTCTCCCAGGTAATTCTGATACACATAAAGTTTGATGACCACTAATTTAAATAGAAGAAGGCTTGGTCAAGGAGTGAGAGGATCTGTGTTTTAATCATACCCTTGGAGTGATGTCAGCCAAAATGAAGATGTAAGGACCTCTGAAAATTCTCTTCAGCAGTGAGAACACTGGCAAAATTGTCAGAACTAACTTTTTCAGCGCTCTGAAAATTTACCAGAGGTTTGCAGAAATCCAGGGAGCTTTTATTCAAAGAGCTGAATCTCTAAGAAAAGCCAGTTTTGGGCCATTTTGACTTGCCCTACTCTAATAGCAGCATGTCCTGCTCCACTGTAGCTTTGAAAACCAACAGCCCACAGTTGTGAAAATGAGCAGGCTGGTAGCCAGCAGGGGAAGTAGAATGGTGTTGGAGCTTTTTTAAAGAGTCTAATTTCTAGAAAACTGTCATTATTTGACCTATCTGGTGGTTCTGCAGATCTTGCAAAGCTGCTGTTACTTGATTTCAGTCCAGACTCACCCAATGCAAAGACTTTTCCCCCAGGAGTCATTTGTCAAAAACAAAAACATTGATTAGCTTTGCCACCGTCTTAGGCAGTGGAAACAGTTGGGGATAAAGACAGCTTAACCAAACACTTGAAAATGATGTAGGGCAAGTGGGCCCCAAAACTGGGGCTTAGCCCAGGAAGGTTCTTTGCTTCACCCAGGGAATAATTCAATGGCAAGCTGCTCATGTTAGATAGCAATTTTTATTGAAGTGGCAGGTACAGCAGCAGCAGAGATACTGCTCCTTGCAGAGCAGGACTAACCCATGGACAGTGTGCCTGGAGTAGCAGCATATGGGCTGTTGGAAGCTGTATTTATATTCACTTTTAATTATATGCTAATTAAGAGGTGTGTTATTGGAACTTTCTAGAAAAGGGGTGAGGATTTTTGGACCTATATAAGGTAACTTTCAGGCCATTGCCATGGCTCATTTCCATGGCATTTGTAAACTGTCATGGTCCCAGTGGGAGTGTCTTTATACTAATAAACAGTGTGGGCAGCTAGAGGTCAGTTGTGTTGCACTTTGCTGGTTTCAGCTGGCTTCTTTACTGCACTCTGTTTCTATCAGATCCTCCTCTGATAAGCACAGTAGTGACAGGGGCACTCACCAGTGCTCAAAAACAAGTCCTGCTGATCTCCTACCTCAAAAAGAAAAGCCAGAGAATGAGATGTCCATAGGAACTTTGGAAAACTCTGATATGGTTTGGCTATGTCCCCACCCAAATCTCATCTTGAATTTCCATGTGTTGTAGGAGGGATCTGGTGGGAGGTGGTTGAATCTTGGGGGCAGGTCTTTCCTGTGTTGTTCTCATGATAGTGAAAAAGTCTCACAAGGTCTGCTGGTTTTAAAAAGGGGAGTTTCCCTACACAAACTCTCTTCTCTTGTCTGCTGCCATGTGAGACATGACTTTTACCTTCTGCCATGATTGTGAGTCCTCCCCAGCCATGTGAAACTGTAAGTCCAATAAACGTCTTTCTTTTGTAAATTGCCCAATCTCAGGTATGTTTTTATCAGCGGTGTGAGAACAGACTAATACAGTGACTTGGTACGAGTAGAGTTGGGCATTGCTGAAAAGTTAACTGAAAATGTGGAAGCCACTTTGGAACTGGGTAAAAGACAGAGGTTGGAACAGTTTGGAGGGCTCAGAAGAAGACAGGAAAATGTGGGGAAGTTTGGAACTTCCTAGAGCCTTGTTGAATGGCTTCGACAAAAATGCTGATAGTGATATGGACAATGAAATCCAGACTGAGGTGGTCTCCAATGGAAATGAAGAACTTGTTGGGAACTGGAGCAAAGGTAACTCTTGTTCTGTTTTAGCAAAGAGACTGGTGGTATTTGCCACTGCCCTAAAGATTTGTGGAACTTTGAACCTGAGAGAGATGATTTAGGGTATCTGGCAGAAGAAATTTCTAAGCAGCAAAGCATTCAAGATGTGACTTGGGTGCTGTTAAAGGCATTCAGTTTTGTAAGGGAAGCAGAGCATAAAAGTTTGGAAAATTTGCAACGTGACAATGTGATAGAAAAGAAAATCCCATTTTCTAAGGAGAAATGCAGGCTGGCTGCAGAAATTTGCATAAAAAACGAGGAGCCAATGGGGAAAATGTCTCCAGGGGATGTCAGATATCTTTACGGCAGTCCCTCCCATCACAGGCCTGGAGGCCTAGGAGGGAAAAATAGTTTCCTGGGCCAGGCCCAGGGTCCCTGTGCTATGTACAATCTACAGACTTGGTGCCCTGTGTTCCAGCCACTCTAGCCATTACTGAAAGGGACCAATGTAGAGCTCAGGCCATGGTTTCAGAGGGTGCAAGCCCCTAGTGTTGGCAGCTTCCATGTGGTATTGTGCCTGTGAGTGCACAGAAATCAAGAACTGAGGTTTAGGAACCTCTGCCTAGATTTCAGAGGATGTGTAGAAATGCCTCCTACCCAGTCAAAAGTTTGCTGCAGCGGCAAGACCCTCATGGAAAACCACTGCTAGGGCAGTTGAGGAAGGAAAATGTGGGGTTGGAGCCCCCATGTAGAGTCCCTACTGGGGTACCACCTAGTGGGGCTATGAGAAGAGGGCTACCTCCTCCAGACCCCAGAATGGTAGATCCCCTGACAGCTTGCATCATGTGCCTGGTACAAGCCATAGACACTGAATGCCAGCCCATGAAAGCAGCTGAGAGGGAGGCTGTACTCTGCAAAGCCACAGGGACAGAGCTGCCCAAGACCATGGGAACCCACCTCTTTATCAGTGTGATCTGGATACAAGACATGGAGTTAAAAGAAATTATTTTGGAGCTTTAAGATTTGACTGCCCTGCTGGATTTCAGACTTGCCTGGGGCCTGTAGCCCCCTTGTTTTGGCCAATTTCTCCCATTTGAAATGGCTATATTTACCCAATGCCTGTACCCCCATGGTATCTAGGAAGTAACTAACTTGCTTTTGATTTTACAGGCTCATAGGCAGAAGGGACTTGCCTTGTCTCACATGAGACTTTGGACTGTGGACTTTTGAGTTAATGCTGAAATGAGTTAAGACTTTTGGGGACTGTTGGGAAGGCATGATTGGTTTTGAAACATGAGATTTGGGAGGGGCCAGCGGCAGAATGATATAGTTTGGCTGTGTCCCCACCCAAATCTCATCTTGAATTCCCATGTGTTATAGGAAAGACCTGGTGGGAGGTGGTTGAGTCTTGGGGGCAGGTCTTTCCCATACTGTTCTCATGACAGTGAATAAGTCTCACAAGATCGGATGGTTTTAAAAAGGGGAGTATCCCTGCACAAGCTCTCTTCTCTTGTCTGCAGCCATGTGAGACATGCCTCTCACCTTCTACCATGATTGTGAAGCCTCCCCCAGCCATGTGAAACTGTAAGTCCAATAAACTTCTTTTGTTTGTAAATTACCCAATCTCAGGTATGTTTTTATCAGCAGTGTGAAAATGCCCTAATACAAACTCCAATTCACTCCTGGGGATCTAGAAGCTCACACACATGCCCACAGCTATGTGAAACTGTTCATACACTCAGGAAATACCTGTGAAGACCCCAAGCATTCACCTTAGGCTGACCTTGAGGCTCTACATAAGTAGGAAGTGAAGGATAAGGGAGAGTTATTAACTGCCTGCCTTAGTGTTGAAGCCATGCTTCAGTACACACAGGGACCCTCAGTAAACACTAGGAGATACATTGTTTCCAGATCTTTAAGAAAATATGTCTACTCATTAGCAGAACACTAAGCTAAGCAAGCAGAAACATTAAACTAACCAAGCAGTGTGAGTGACCACACAGGACAAAGAATATAGACTTTGTAGAAGTAGTTCAGAAAAGTGACTAAAGTTGGGCATGGTGGCTTATGCCTGTAATTCCAGTGCTTTGGGAGGCAGAGGCAGGTGGATCACGAGGTCAAGAGATCGAGACCATCCTGGCCAACATGGTGAAACCCTGTGTCTACTAAAAATACAATTAGCTGGACGTGGTGGCGTGCGCCTGTAGTCCCAGCTACTCGGGAGGCTGAGGCAGGAGAATTGCTTGAACCCAGGAGGCGGAGGTTGCAGTGAGCTAAGATTGTGCCACCGCACTCCAGCCTCGCACCTGGTGACACAGTGAGACTCTGTTTCAAAAAAAAAAAAAAGAAAGAGAGAAAAAAAAGTGACTAAACAAGCAATAATAAATAGGGGCAGCAACAACAACAACAAACCAGGAAGGAGAAAGACTCTGTTTTGTGGAGTTGCCATATCATATTTTTTAAATGTCTGGTTTTCAATAGAACCAAAAGTTGGTTCTTGAAAAATATATATTTTTTAAATAGTGAGTCTTTCACTAGACTGAACAAGAGAAAAAGAAAAAAGACTCAAATTCCTAAAATCAGGAATGTTAGAGGGGCCATTACCACTGATATTACAGAAATGAAAGATTCTCATAAGGAAATACTGGGAACATTTGTATGCTGAGAGGCTAGAAAACCTAGATAAAATGACAAATCTCTGGGAAGACACAAACTACTAAAATTGACTCATGAAGAAACAGGAAATCTAATCTTAGCCTTTTCATTTATGACCTTGGGTTGATTATTTACTTTGCTTGAGCCTTGGTTTCCTGAGCTAGAAAATAGGGATAATAACATAATACTTGTGTCATAGCATTTAAATGAGGTGGTGACTATAGAGAGGTTTTATTAGTTATATATTAGTCACTGCAATAAACAAAACTCTCAAGTCTTAGTAGTGCCACACAATATTGTTTATTATTAAAGCCACTTAGCAGGATGAGTGGGATGCTTTGCTTCACATTCAGAAACCTGAGATCTATCATCTTTAACATGCGCCTTTCATTATCAGTCTGAGCCTCAACATCCAGCCAATAGAATGAAGGAAGCATGGAGGAAGTGAATTTGAAATATTTCTGAGGTTTTTATTGATCTAGCAGGCAAGTCATTGTCATTAGTAAACATGATCAGCTGCAGATCGCCTTGAATCTGTGGAGGCCTGCTGTTGGGCCATGTTAGAATTGCTCTATTTCAGTTTTGCCTTTATTGCTAGGACACATCCCTTAGTCCTAGGTCGTGGTCCTGACTCACAGTTACCCTTCTGGGGTCTCAACTGAAAGCCTGGGATATTTACCAAAGTCTCGCTCTCTCTTGGCAGGACTTACATTCCTGTCTTTGACTCCTGGGCCATATGACTGCTAAAACCTTCTCAGCTTTTTATTATAGTTTCAGTTGGTATTTTCTTCAGGTATTTTCTGTAGTCTTGCTCTTTGCATAAATAATTTAGGAGTCAGCTAATAACTTGAGGGGAAACTTGTATAAAGGTTTTAAGTTTCTTTCTTTGCAGTTTTCTCCTCTTGTGGGTATTTCCTCTTGAGTTCAGCCATTTTGGCAACCTTGCACTCTTACCTCTCTCTCTTCTGTGTACTAAGGGTCCTTGGTATATGCCACTTTCTGGTTGAACTATTCTTGGTATTACAATTTGGTAAATTTGGTAAAAACCAAATTGCTCTTAGGGAAAAGTCAGTATAAATGTGAAGCTCACTTCATGTATTACCCTTTTCTCAAGGATCGTAGGCTCTCAAGTCTTTCCAACATTGCTAATTTTTTTTTCTTTTTGAAATGGAGTCTTTCTCTTTCTCCAGGCTGGAGTGCAGTGGCACGATCTCAGCTCACTGCAACCTCCATCTCCCAAATTCAAGCAATTCCCCTGCTTTGGCCTCCTAAGTAGCTGGGACTACAGGTGCATGCCACCATGCTTGGCTAACATTTTTTGTATTTTAGTAGAGAGAGAGTTTCACCATGGCCAGGATGGTCTCGATCTCCTGACCTCATGATCCACCCGCCTCGGCCTCCCAAAGTGCTGGGATTACAGGCATGAGCCACCGCCCCGGCCAACACTGCTGATTTTTTATGGCTTCAAACATTTGTTGTATACATTTTCCCAGTGCTTATTGTTGCTGTCAGTGGGTGGGTTAGTCTGATAGGAGTTAATTAGTAGCAGAATTCAACCAGAAGTCCATCAGACAGTTGTTCTAAAGTTTTAACAGGGAAATGCATTTTTAAAGTCCAGACTCATGGTTCTTTAGCAGTATAATTCCTTCCAATTCTTAATAAATTTCTGATATTTTTCCTTTTAGGTAGTTCTATGGGTCATTAGCCATATTCAAAGTTCTTTCCTAGATTTAATTCTCAAGTCTGGTTTAATTCTTTGCTTCCTCTTTCCATGCCTCTCTCTTTCAATTTAATGGTGACGACACCTTGATAACATCAGGCTTGGATGGGAAAGCCATGCTCTTAAACTGAATTTTTTCATAAAGATTGGTCTTAATTGGTCTTTGTTGATCAAAACCTTTCTTGGATTTAGCTGACAGTTTAAGGTCTAGTAGTGGAAGTTCACTTTTCCAGTTATTTGCAGCCCCAAACTTCTGGAATGTCTGTTTCATTTCTATTTGTAAATAGCCATTTCTCACCTGAGCTTATCTCCTTCACCTTATACTTTGTTAAGCAGTCAATAATAATACACACTTTTACTATTCTATAGTTTTCAAACCTTTTCCCCTGGAGTTTCAGACTTTGCAGGCACATAGTCAAGTATATGACTCTCAAACTACCACAGTGATAGACAATAAGAACTGGCTTCTTCAACCTTCATTACAAGCTTTTAACATGCCTTTAAGTATGGGAGACAGTATTTCTTAAGACTCCATTTCTTAGATTCTTTTGCTGTTAGGCTCCCAGATAACATTTAGGTTTTGCCAATTACATGCACCCACATGAGATTTGGAAGGTGAAGTGAATGTCATAAGTCAAAGCTACCATTCCGCTGTTTTGGCTGTTTCTGCTGCAGACCCAATTTGGAGGAACTGAAATTATCTCTAGCAGCTGTGGCAAAGATCTAGCATCTGATACTGAGTTCTGTGGCAGTCCAGAGTCAGGCTGGGACGTCATCTTGTTGGTATGAATTGTGCTAGAGGTTGTATGGCACTGAAGCTGGGAGGGACGTAAAGTTTTCCTTGAATTGGCAATCAGCTTTTGGTGCTTATGGTAAGGGAACAAGTTCTTTTGGCCCAGTATTGTAGTGTGACTTCAGGGGTAGTTCGTGGAAGCTCATATTAGAGCCTATTTCATCAGCCTTCCCAACAGCAGTGTGAGACATTTTATAACAATAATACACTTCTTTTTCTGACTAAACTTGCTAGAATGGGTTAAGTTCTCTACAACTATTTCTAAATGATACAGTAGGTAACCTGATTTTTTTCTGTCAGAAAAGTTTTAGTATATTTTCTCCTTATGTTCTAAAATTTTGCAACAATTTGTTCTAAATGTGGATCTTTTTTTTTTTAGCTTATGTGCTAAGCATTGGGTAAATCCTATTCTGTATAAATACTTAAATCTTCGAGCCCTGGGAAATTTCTTATATTATTACATTGATAATTTCCTTCTTTCTCTTTTATTTTCCTCTCTAGATATCTTCCAATTATTTCTCTCACTCTTTCATCTTCTTTTTGCTCAAATTTCTGGGAGAATTCTTTAACTTTGTATTTTATTACTTTTATTGACTTTTTCTTTTGAGGCAAGAGTCTCATTCTGTTGCAGAAGCTGGAGTGCAGTGGTGCCATCTCAGCTCACTGCAACCTCTTCTTTCAGGGCTCAAGTGATTTTCGTGCCTCAGCCTCCCAAGTAGCTGGTATTACAGGCATGTGCCTCCATGCCCAGCTAATTTTTTGTATTTTAGTAGAGATGAGGTTTCACCATGTTGCCCAGGGTGGTCTCAAACTCCTGAGCTCAGGTGATCCGTCTGCCTCGGCTTCCCAAAGTGCTGGGATTACAGGTGTGAACCACTGCATCTGGCCAGCATTTTTCAACTATTGTCTTTTTAATTCCTATAATTTCTTCTTTTCCATGCCATATTGCTCTTATATTATGGATATAATCTTTTCTTGAATTTCTGCAAACATTCTTTTTTTTTCTTGAGACAGAGTCTCACTCTGTCACCCAGGCAGGAGTGCAGTACAAAGATTCTAATTAGAGATTTTTTTTTCCTTTGCGAAGATTCCTTCTGTTCCTTGAACCATGTTGGTTTCTTTCAGTGTCATTCACAGTATTTTTTAATTTTAATATTTCTCTTTCTTATTGTAACCTTTCTTCAAATAAATGATAATCCTTTATTTGTGTTCTTATTTGAATAATAAATTAATTGGAGGGTCCATGTATATGGGTGGGACTTGCTGACTGTCAGGCTTACTTCAAGGGGAGCTAACTGTTTTGCTGGAAAAACCGTAAATACTAGAATGCCAAAACTTTGCTTCAGGGTTGTTACATTTCTTCTTCTTTTTTTTTTTCAGAGTCTCTCCCTGTTGCCCAGGCTGGAGTGCAGTGGCACAATCTCGACTCACTGCAACTTCCACCTCCTGACCTCCTGGGTTCAAGTGATTCTCCTGCCTCAGCCTCCTGAGTAGCTGGGATTACAGGCAGACGCCAGCACGCCTGGCTAACTTTTGTATTTTTAGTAGAGACAAGGTTTCACCATGTTGGCCAGGTTGGTTTCAAACTCCTGACCTCAGGTGATCCGCCCACCTCAGTCTCCCAAAGTGCTGGGATTACAGGTATGAGCCACAGTGCCCCGTCTAGGACTCTTACATTTCTTTTTCTTCCTTTCTTTATTTCTTTTTTTTTTTTTTTTTGAGAAAGAATCTTGCTGTGTCACCAGGCTAGAGTGCAATGGCGCCATCACAGCTCACTGCAACCTCTGCCTCCCTGGTTCAAGTGATTCACCTGCCTCAGCCTCCCGAGTAGCTGGGATTACAGGTGGCCACCACCACGCCTGACTAATTTTTGTATTTTTAGTAGAGATGGGGTTTCACCATGTTAGCCAGGCTGGTCTTGAACTCCTGACCTAGTGATCCACTCGCCTCAGCCTCCCAAAGTGCTGGGATTACAGGCATGAGCCACCACGCCCAGCAGGACTGTTACATTTCTTTAGAGAAGAAAAACACCTTTACTTCTCTGTATGGGAGAATAGACACTTGGCTGTTGTATTTTTCTACATGGAATTTCATATGAGCTGTTTTCCAATATGGTAGCCACTAGCCATATATGGCTATTGAGCACTTGAAATGTGGCTAGTCTTAATTCAGATGCATGGAAGTATAAAATACACACCATATTTTGAAGATTTAGTGTGCTCTCTCTCTTTATATATATAGTATATATAATATCTCATTAGCAATGTTATATTGATTACATATTAAAATATTAGTGTCTTACATGTTAGTTAAATAAAATATATTAAAAATTATTTCACCTATTTCTTTTTACTTTTTTAAATAGGGCTAGTAGAAAATTTAAACATATATGTGACCTGCAGTATCTATTGTTCAGTTTGAATAAAGCTTTCAATGATCTCTGTTCACAGTTCTATATCTCACTTCTGCCTTTTGTAATGCTAATACCTAGCATTCTGAAATCCTGAATGTCTCTGGTGTTCTTTAAGTTTGCCAGTTTCCCATCTCAGCTATAACTCTTCCCAAGAATCGTTGAATTTTTAGCTTTCTCTGCCTGGCCCTAACAGTTGTAGTCCTCCATTTGAATTGTTTTCTTAAAATTTCTTGACATCTCTCATGTGCTGATATTCTTCTTCTCATTATCTTTGTTATTTAGGTTTTATGTTTTTAAATCTTTGAAATATTATTTTACTGTAGATTCAGGAGGAAGAAGAGAAACATGCTGCCTCCCATATACTCTTTGACTTACTTGTAGATTAAGCCTAGAGGACTTTCTCTAGGCTGTACATCCAGGTATGTCCTCAGCACTACCTAGCACAGAGCACTGTGTGAACAGAAGAGATTCATTTAGCTTCTAATAAATCTCACACTTGTATGAGAAAGAGATTGTAAAGTCAAGGTGACAGTGATGAATTCTATTTGCTTATGATGGGAACAGCACCCTTTAGGGTTGTAATTAACCAAAACCAGCCGATTAAATAAGAAAAGGAAATTACTGGAAAAATATTAGGTAGCCTCTAGAAGACTGAAAAATCAGACTTGGGAGACTTACAGGAACAGAGGGAGGCTAGGTACATAGACTCCTAGCCTGAGGCAAGCTGCCTAACCAGGCTGGTGAGGACACTGCTATCACTCCACCGAGCACAGCTGACACAGCCTGCACCAACGCAGGACGGTGCTTCCAGCAAGTCTGCCACTCAAAACTGGCTGCTGTTGCTCCCAAAGCAGGCTTCCCTGACCATGCTTCCTTACACCACTAGCTTCTAAGTAAAAGTCGCTGGAGGGGGTAGCTGATTGTTAGAGCCTAAATCATGTGCCAGTGGAGGGTAGGAGAGCATGTAGTTGATATTTTCTGCTACTATACAGTAATGGGAAGTTCCGCTTCCACTTAAGATTTGTATGGCAGGGAATTCCTCAAACAGGAAAGAAGTTCAGATTCCAGGAAGGCAACAGGAATGACAAATGTCCATGGCAGGGCATGTAGCCAGTATCAGAACAAACTTTCAGCATAACTCTTTTTTTTTTTAGCGTAACTCTTAAAAATATAATAAGAATGTTTAATACCTTTAAAATATATATTCTAGGCTGGGCGCTGTGGCGCTTGCCTATAATCCTAGCATTTTGGGAGGCCGAGGTGGGCGGATCACAAGCTCAAGAGATTGAGACCATCCTGGCCAACATGGTGAAAACCCGTCTCTACTAAAAATACAAAAATTAGCTGGGTGTGGTGGCACGTGCCTGTAATCCCAGCTACTTGGGAGGCTGAGGCAGGAGAATCGCTTGAACTCAGAAGGCAGAATTTGCAGAGCACCGAGATAGCACCACTGCACTCCAGCCTGGTGACAAAGCGAGACTCTGTCTAAATATATATATACATATTCTAATTGTAGTAATTGCAAAATGCCAATCTCATCTGCTAGTGAAAAGACAAAAAATTCTGAAAAATTTGAAGGAAGAATCTATATTGATTGGTCCAGCTTTTTACTCAATGCAGACATTCTTTCCCAAGGTCTATTCAACACGACAATATTTGGGGAGCTTATTGAGATAAGGTTTTATTCCAACTCTGAACTGTTAGAAGTAGAATGTTAGAAATTTCTTTCTTGGGTAAGATAAAATCTTCCTCCTTTATTTATTTATTTGACAGATTTTCACTTTTGTCACCCAGGCTGGAGTGCAGTGGCACAATCTCAGCTCACTGAAACCTCCACCTCCCCTGGTTCAAGTGATTCTCCTCCCTCAGCCTCCCAAGCAGCTGGGATTACAGGTATGTACCACCATGCCCGGCCAAAACCTTCCTCCTTTATAACATCCACCCATGAGTTTTAGATCTGATGGCTCCAGTTATTCAGAGTAGAATAGAGTAGTTAAAAGTTTTGTCTGGCCGAGAGCAGTGTCTCACACCTGTAATCCCAGCACTTTGGGAGGCCCGAGGCGGATGCATCACCTGAGGTCAGGAGTCTGAGACCAGCCTGGCCAACATACTGAAATCCCATCTCTACTAAAAATACAAAAATCAGCTAGGAATGGTGGCATGTGCCTATAGTCCCAGCTACTGGGGAGGCTGAGACAGGAGAATCGCTTAAACCCAGGAGGCAGAGGTTACAGTGAGCCAAGTTAGCACCACTGCACTCGAGCCTGGGAGACAGAGTGAGACTGTCTCAAAAAAAAAAAAAAAAAAAAAAGTTTTGTCTGTAGTCCGTATTTGTTTCTTACTAACTGGGTGACCTAATTCTTGTTTTCTACATCTGGAAAATGAAGAGTATAACAGTACCTGCCCCTAAAGAGTTATTGTGAGGAATAGTGCAATAATTAGCAGCTGGGTGAGTAACTAGCACATAGTGAGCATTCAATAATTAGTGACAATGATCACTTATTAGACGATGGTGATGATGATGACTGAGGAGAGCAAAGATCACCTGGTGGCCATCAAGCAGACCATCCAGAGGCAAAACTCCTTAACTGAGGAATTCAGAAGTAATTAGACTTCCCTATTACCTAAAGCAGGCATCTGATTCCAGATGTCTTTTCCAAAAATGTATAAGTAACTAGAATTTATATACATCTTCAGAATGCATGCATGTCGAGACTTGTTGTACAACCCTTGCTAACACCAAAATATCTACAAATGTAATCATTTGTCATGACTTACTTGGCTAATATGGTTTAAATTACTCTTATGCTCCCACTTAAAGGTCCATAAATGCCCCTAAGGAAAAATTCACTGTGGTGTTCTCAGTCCTCTTTTGCTGAGGCACCCTGCTGCACCTTCCTGCAGCATTCTTTTTATCTCATAAAACTACCATTGCAAAATTATAACTGAGACAGTGAAAGAGATCTGACCAACTGCTTGCCTGGGGACTGCCTTTGTAGGACTAACAGATTAGGCACAAGAGTAGAAATTATGGTTTAGGAGTCATGCAGCTGGAGGCTATAAGATTCTGACCCTCCCTAAACTATTCCTAAGATCAGTGCTTGAGATATTTTGCAGAACCTGCACTTAATGGATGAGCCGGCACCACCCAAATCCATAAACCTACTCATCTGATCTTGTGACCTCCACCCAGGAGTTACTTAGCACAAGAGGACAGCTTCAACTCCCAATGATTTCATCTCTGACCCAACCAACCAGCACTGTTGACTCACTGGCCTTCCCCCATACACCAAATTATCCTTAAAAACTCTGTTCCTCAAATGCTCAGGGAGATTGACTTGAATAATAATAAAACTCCGAACTTCTGCACAGCCGGTTCTGCATGAATTACTCTTTCTCTATTGCTGTGCTCTGGTCCTGATAAATTGGCTCTGTCTAGTCAGTGGGCATCAAGGTCTACCTATCAGGCAATTATGCTGATAAAACTTTCCTTTTCAAATCTATACTGTTGTTGGTGAATTCTTACAAACCCATAAGTCAATGACTTTCCAATGCCGGGACTCTGACACCCTGCTGGGCATCTTGGTGGCCTGTATGGAGACTTTACTGAACATTTTCCCTTTTTCTTTCTCACTGCTTCCCTTGGTGGGCTGGTTCTTTACTCATGGGAATTCATCAATTCAACGTCAAATCCCTGGCTGAGGCCACTCTTTGGTGGGATCCTGAAGCCCTAGAGAAGGGATATCTGTCTGTCGCTGTTCTTAGAGGTGAGAGACTGGCCAGGGTTCTTTTCTATTTTTTGACTGCCAGTGAGCCAGCTTGAGTACTCTTAGGTATTTGAGGATTTCTGGCCGAGGGCACTCCCTGGTGTTACCCAAAGGCCAAGATAAAAGGACAGATTTGCTATTGCCTGTCAGGGTGGCAAGTCCACTTTCACTTTAATGCTCTGTAAACCATGCCTTGGAAATGAGCAGCAGCAACCTCAACTCTGCGCAGACACACTCCACTGGTGGTGCACCCAGTTTTGAATTCAACTTCATCACAGACACTGCATTATAAGTTATGGTGAGTTCTCCTTCACATCATGTTTGAGCTGACCACCTAAACAAGGGTATGCCTGGTCTGGTCATCCAGGCAAGGGCAAGCCCTCTATCCATGGTGGGATGTCCCTGAATAGAGGGAGACAAAAGGAGGCCCTAGAGATCTTGCAGTCCCTTACCTAAACCCAACATGGGTTCAATCCATTCTTCAATTAATTCCTACTTACCCTTAGATTGTATGCTTAAAAATTAATCCCATTTTGACCCACAAACTCTCAGAAAGAAGCATATAATTTCTTTTGTATTCAGTGGTTCCATATGTTCAGGTCTTTCTGGCTTTATCCCAAAACCCAAAACCCAAATATGTACAAATTGTCATGCATGCTTCCAAGGAACTTCCTCTCTCCCTGATTCTGATGTCTTAGATGATCCTTCCTTTTGCCTGTCACACTTTTCTCAGCCTGTTCCCACTTCACCTACACCCTCTCCATCTGCTCCATCCCCCCAGTAAGCCCCCTATCCCACAGCCATACTTTATCTTCCTTACTGACATACTGGCATGGGAATCACAAATGCCACTGGCACAGAGTCCTCAGAAAATCCCTGAAATGTTTTGCCTCTCTGCAAGGTGGCAAATGGAGATTTAAAAGCAATTTGCGTTCGTGTCCCTTTTCCAATGTCTGATCTTTCACAAATTCAATTCAAGTTGGGTTCATTTACCCAGAATTCCTCTAAGTTCATTCAAGAATATCAGGCTTTAACTATTGCCTTTGATTTAACCTGGCAAAACATATTTGTGGTAATAACTACTTGCTGTTCCCATGAAGAAAAGTCCTGCATATGGTCTTTAGCTAGAGCTTAGGCAAATGAAGCTCATGCTTGTAATCCTAATGAAAATAGAGCTGGGGCAGAAGCTGTCCCCAACACAGAACCCAGTTGGCAATATCAGGCTGCTGATGCCAGCCCAAACAGAGGGAGCGGCAATGAGATTATGATAACTTATCGGAAGGAATGAAAAAGGCTGTAATAAAACCTGTTAATTTTGCTAAACTACAAGAAATCACTCAGGAGCCATCTGAGAACCCTACCCCTTTCCAAGTTAGACTGGTGAAGGCCATGCATAAATATAGAAATTTAGACCCTGAAAGCCCTGAGGGCTAATCCACTCTAGCCATACATTTTATAAGTCAGACTTCCCCAGGCATTAGACAAAAACAGAAAACGTTAGAGCAAGGCCCACAAACTCCCTTTCCTACTTAATTAAATTGCAGCCTTTTAAGGTTCTCAATAACTGGGAGGAAACGTCAAAAATGAAAAATGCTCAACTGGAGGAGGAAAAATGCCGTCACCAGCTAATTACATGGCAACAGCATCTTTTTTGTTAGCTAGTAACCCCAAGGCTAGACCCTATAATACTAACAGAACTGAGGCCTGTCATTACTGCATGAATCCAGGATACTGAAATAGAGAACACAAACCTCCAGGTTACAAGCTGCCCCCAGGATCCGTCCTCATTGCAAACAAGAGGATCATCTGAAGAGCGAGTGTTCCTGTCTCTCTCATGAGGGGGCCACCTCTTCCTTCTGGGCTGTCACAGCCACAACCTTGCCAACCTACCCAACAAGGGAGTTCTGCAGAATGAGGACTAGAGCAAGGGCAAGGGCAAGGACAAGGACCTCTAACTCCTTTCACGGATTATGATTGAGCCTCTGAAAGTCATACTCTAGATTACTGATGGTGCCTTGAGGCCATCCAGGCCCCATCTTTTCCACCTCTACGGATGAGTCTCAGGCAAATCTAATTGTGGCTGAACAACAGATAACATTTATCATAGATACAGGGGCCAGTTATTCAGCTTTAAACATTTACTATGGCCCAATGTGCCAGTGCTCCATTTTCCTCATGGACGTTAATGGAAAACCCCAATGGGGTTGTTTCACATCTCCACTCTCTAGTTAAATGGAAGGTTATTCCTTTACTCACTCCTTTTCAGTCCTGCAAAGCTGTTCTGTCATTATTAGGTCATGACTCACAAAATTACAAGCTAATTTATAGCTAAGGCCCCCAACTTCTAGCTGTATTAACACACTTCACCAAAAGAGCTGCTACTGTCTGTAAAACCTCACATTCTAGAACAAGTGCCACTTGAGGCCTGGAATATTTCTCTACCTGGCCACTCAATATCAGCTATTCCTGAGGTTATTCAATTTAAAAATTCCAATAAATTCCCAATAAACCCCTGAATACCCTTTTAAACCAGAAGCATGAAAAGAGTTAAATCTCTGAATAACAAAAGTTTTACCCCATGGATTATTGTGTCCATGCAACTCACCTTGCAACACTCCCATTTTAGCTGTAAAGAAACCAGATGACTCCTACTAACTAGTACAGGCTCTTAGAATTATTAATGAAGCTGTTATACCTATTTATTCTATTGTCCCAAATCTGTACACCCTTTTTGGACAGATTCCCCCACCACAGCTTAGTTTACTGTGCTTGAGCTTAAGAATGCCTTTTTCTGCATTCCTATACACCCAGAGAGCCAATCTTTGTTTGCATTTGAATGGCAAGACTGAGATACACAAATCACTCAATAGTTAACTTGGCCAGTTCCGCCACAGGGATTCAGAGATAGTCCCCACCTTTTCTGGACAGGCGAAGTACTTGTCCTCCCTGAAGCTTTTCCAGATAGCAGTCTGTTCCAGTATGTGGATGACCTACTATCTGTAGTCCTAACAAGGCTATTTCAGACCAAGATATAGTTTCAGTACTAAACAAGCTTTCTGATTATGGGTACAAAGTATCTCCTTCTAAGACACAAATATCCACACAAAGAGTTCAATCTTTGGGGTTCTATTTTAACCTCTGGTACAAAAAGCCTCTCTAGTACTCATAAAGATCTTATCCTAAACATGATACTCCAGTAACTAAACAACAGCTGCTGTCCTTTTTGAATATGGATAGGTGTTGCAGAAGATGAATTCCGTCCTTTGGATTAATAGCAAAACCTTTACATGAAGCCCTCAAGGGAACTAAAGAACAGCCTCTATCCTGGACTAATGATAGGAAGCATACTTTAAACAAAGCTTGTCTAACCTTTGGCCCACGGGCTGCATGTGACCCAGGAAGGCTTTGAATGCAGCCCAGTGCAAATTTATAAACTTTCTTAGAACATTACAAGATTTTTTTCACAATTTTTTTTCCTTTTTCTAGCTCATCCACTATTGTTATGGTTAGTGTATTTTATGTGTAGCCCAAGATAATTCTTCTTTCAATGTGGGCCCAGGAAGCCAACAGATTGGACACCCTGGTAGTCTAAACACTTTTTTTTTTTTTTAAGACCAAGTCTTGCTTTGGTAGACAGGCTGGAGTGCAGTGGTACGACTTTGGCTCACTGCAGCCTCTGCCTGCCAGGTTCAAGTGATTCTTATGCCTCAGGCTCCCAAGTATCTGGGATTACAGGTGCATGCCACCATACCTTGCTAATTTTTTTGTATTTTTAGTAGAGACAGGGTGCCGCCATGTTAGCCAGGCTAGTCTTGAACTCCTGACCTCAAGTGATCTGCTTGCCTTGGCCTCCCAAAATGCTGGGATTATAGGCACAAGCCACTGCACCCAGCTAAGTCTTAATACTTTAAAATAGGCTTTTATCTCAGCCCTAGCCTTAGCCCTGTGAAATCTGACTAAGCCTTTCTTGTTGCATGCACACAAATAAAGGGGAATAGCTTCGGGAGTCTTAGTTTAAAATCTGGAGTCCTCTAATTTGCCCTATAGCATATTTTTCAAAAACTTGAAACCTAGTATCCCAGGGATGCCCCGCTTCCTACTTAAGAGCCTTAGCAGCAGTGACAATTTTAGTTCAGGAATCCTCAAAAATATATTATCTTCCCCTCTTGGGCTCTTATCATTTTTTGGCACGGCTACTAATAATAATTATTTAAACCCTTTTCAAGCTTTGGCCCTATCCCACCTTGATAATTCTCTTCATTATTGTGATTGTACTCTGAGAAAAACAGCTCTCACACAAATCACTGCCTTGAACATAACTTCCAGTCCAGAATTTCATTCTAGAAGAACAAAAGCCCTAGGACTTATTGTGGCTGGAGTCGTGGGAAACTATCACAACTCTTGCCCCTTGAGGAGGTTTTACTTACCATGAAATCACCCTATGGGGACTTACTGCCTCCCTTGAAATAGCCTTAGCAAAAACTGGGGCAAGTCTATTGATGCTAGAAAAGTCTTAGACTCACTAGCAGTAATGGTGTTTTGTTGTTGTTGATGTTGGAGAAGGAGTTTCGTTCTTGTCACCCAGGCTGGAGTGCAGGGGCAAGATCTCGGCTCTTGTCACCAGGCTGGAGTGCAGGGGCTCAATTTCGGGTCACTGCAACCTTTGCCCACCACCATACTCAGCTAATTTTGTATTTTTAGTAGAGACAGGGTTGCACTATGTTGGTTAGGCAGTTTTTGAACTCCTGATCACAGGTGACCTCATAATGATGATTATAATGATAGTGTTTCCAAAATAAAAAGTCAGCTGCCATGGAAATTCAGTATGACAGTGGAAAAGAACATTGAACTGTCAGTTGTGATTTCTATTTTTTTTTTTTTTTTTTTTTTTTGAGAAGGAGTTTCACTCCATTGCCCAGGCTGGAATGCAGTGGCCTGATCTGTTATGGCCATGAGGTTAAACTCCTTCTTGAGAAAAGCAGAGGAAAAAGTAAAAGAGACTATGTCCTGAACCTTAGTTACCACCTCAGCCACAGAAAGGTAGAACACCAGGTGGGATCTTGGGGTCTCCACTTCTAGAACTTGACTTTTAGATGGCATTTCTGGACCAACCTTGAGCCAGAGTGGAGCCCACTGCCCTGAAGAGTGAGTCCCAGGCCAGGAAGCATTCACCACCAGCTGACTTAAGAGTGCTGGGGCCTTCAGGGAACATTGGTGGTGGTCTGGCAGTGCTCCCCATGGGCTTGTGGTGGCAGTGGCCACAGAGTGAGGCTTCTCTGCACTTGGAAAGCAGAGGGAAGAGTGGGAAGGGCTGCATCTTGTGGTTTGAGTTATAGCTCAGCCACAGTACAACAGAGCATCAGGTAGCCTTCTAAGGCTTTTGACTCTAATCCCTGGCTCCTGGACAACACCTCTGACCCACTTGGGACCTGGGGAACTTCACAGCCCTGAAAGGAAGGACACATGCCTGGCTGTCTTTGCCACCTGCTGATTGTAGAGCCCCAAGGCCTTGAGCAGAGATAGGCAGTAGTCAGGAAGTGGTTACAGCAGAGGCCTTGGGTGAGACCCAGTGTTATGCTGGCTTCAAGTCTTACCCAACACAGACAGTGTTGTGGCCACAGAAATGCTTGTGTCACTCCATCTCCAACTTCAGGTAGCTCAGAACAGAGAGAGACGTAATTTGTTTGGGAGAAAGTAAGGGAAGAGAACAAGTCTCTACCTGTTAATCTAGATAATTCTCCTGGATCTTGTCCAAGATCTTGTCCTGGGACCATCAAGGTTGTACCTATATGAGTCTGCAAGAACCACAGTGTTACTGGGCTTGGGGTGCCCCATAAAACAGATACAGCTTAGATCACAACACTCAAGTCTTTTCAAATATCTGGAAAGCCATCACAAGAAAGGATGGGTACAAATAAGCCCAGACAGTGACTACTACAATAAATACCCAACTCTTTAATGCTCAGACACAGACAAACATCTACAAGTATCAAGACAATCCAGGAAAACATGACTTCACCAAATGAACTAAATAAGGCACCAGGGACCAATCCTAGAGAAACAGAGATATGTGACTTTCCAGACAGAAAATTTAAAACAGCTGTGTTTAAGAAACTCAAAAAAATTCAGTTTAAAACAGAGAAGGAATTCAGAAATCTATCAAAGAGATCTAACGAAGAGATTGAAATAAGGAGCAGGCAGAAATTCTACAGCTGAAAAATGCAATCAGCATACTGAAGAGTGAAGAGTGCATCAAAGTCTTTTGATAGCAGAAGTGATCAAGCAGAAGAAAGAATTAGTGAGCTTGAAGACAGGCTATTTGAAAATATGCAGTCAGAAGACACAAGAGAAAAAAAAAATAAGAAACAAAGAACCACTCCTAAAGGATCTAGAAAATAGCCTCAAAAGGGCAAATCTAAGAGTCATTGACCTTAAAGAGGGAGAAAGAGATAAGAATAGAAAGTTTGTTCAAAGGGGTAATAACAGAGAACTTCTCAAACCTGGAGAAAGATATAAAGAAGACTTACTTCAGGGAATTTAATAATCAAGCTCCCAATAATCAAGGGTAAGGAAAGGATTCCAAAAGCAACAAAAGAAAGAAACAGATAATATACAACAGATTTCTAATATGTCTGGCAGTAGACTTTTCAGTGGAAACTTTACAGGCTGGGAGAGAGTGGCGTGACATATTTAAAGTGCTGAAGGGAAATAAAAAAAACAAAAACGTTTTACCCTAGAATTGTATATCCAGTGAAAATATTCTTCAAACGTGAAGGAGAAAGAAACACTTTCCTTTGGTTTCTCAGTATGTTTTCATCAACACTGTACTTGTCCTACAAGTATGGATTCATCAACACCATATTTGTTTTACAAGAAATGCTAAAAGAAGCACTTTATTCAGAAAGAAAAAGACATTAATGAGGAATAAGTAATCATGTGAAGGTATAAAGTTCACTGGTAATAGTAAGTACACAGAAAAACATGGAATATTATCACTCTGTAACTGTGGTGTGTAACCTATTCTTATCCTAAATAGAAAGACTAAATGATGAACCAATAAAAAATAATAACTACAATTTTTCAAGACATGGACAGTACAATAAGGTATAAATGGAAATGACAAAAAGCTAAAAAGTGAAGAGACAAAGTTAAGGTGTGGAGTTTTTATTAGTTTTCTTTTTTGCTTTCTTATTTACACAAACAGTGTTAAGTTTGTTATTAGTTTAAAATAATGGGTTACAAGATAGTAGTTTTAAGCTTCTTGGTAACCTCAATCCAAAAAAAATGCAACAGATACATACAGAAAAGCAAGAAATTAAATCATATCACCAGAGAATATCACCTTCACTAAAGGAAGACAGGAAGGGAAAAAGAAGGATGAGAAGACCAGAAAACAAACAACAAAATGGTTGGAGTAAGTCTTATCAATAACAACATTGAATGTAAATGGACTAAATTCTCCAATTAAAAGAGTGGTAGAATGGATGAAAAAACAAGACCTGTTGATCTGTTGCCTACAAGAAACACACTTCATCTATAAAGACACACATAGATCAAAAATAAAAGAATGGAAAAAGATTTCCATGCCAATGGAAACCAAAAAAGAACAGGAGTAGTTATACCCATATCAGACAAAATAGATTCCAAGACAAAAACTATGAGAAGAGACAAATATGGTCACTATATAATGATAAAGGGGTCAATTCAGTAAGAGAATATAACAATTTTAAATATATGCACCCAACACTGAAGCACCCAGATATATAAAGCAAATATTATTAGAGCTAAAGAGAGAGATAGGCTCTAATACAGTAATACCTGGAGACTTCAACACCACACTTTCAGCATTGAACAGATCTTCCAGATAGAAAATAATCGAAGACACATTGGATTAATCTGCACTATAGACCAAATGGATATAACAGATATTTACAGAACACTTCATCCAATGACTGCAGAATACACATTCTTTTCCTCAGCACATACGTTATTCTTAAGGATAGACCATATGTTAGGTCAAAAAAACAAATCTGAAAACATTTAAGGCCAGGCATGTTGGCTCATACCTGTAATCCCAGCACTTTGGGAAGCCAAGACAGGCAGATCACCTGAGGTTAGGAGTTTGAGACCAGCCTGGCCAACATGGTAAAACCCCATCTCTACTAAAAATACAAAAATTAGCCAGGTGTGGTGGCACACACCTATAATCCCAGCTACTCAGGAGGCTGAGGCACAAGAATCGCTTGAACCCAGGAGGGAAAAATTACAGTGAGATTGAGATCATGCCACTGCACTCTAGTCTGGGGTGACAGAGTAAGACTCCATCTCAAAAAATAAAAATAAAAATTGAAATAATATCAAGCATCTTCTCTGACCATGACAGAATAAAACTAGAATTTAATAACAACAAAAAATTTGGTAATCATACAAATAAATGGAAATTAAACAATATGACCCCGAATGACCAGTGGGACAATGAAGACATTAAGAAGAAAACAAAAAAATTTATTTAAGCAAATAATAATGGAAACACAACATACTAAAACCTGTGGTTTACAGCAAAAGCAGTACTAATAGAGAAGTGTATATCTGTAAGTGCCTGCATCAAAGAACAGAAAAAAACCTTCAAATAATCTAATGATGCATCTTAAAGAATTAGAACAGCAAGAGCAAACCAAATCCAAAATTAGTAGAAGAAAAGAAATAATAAAGATTAGAGCAGAAATAAATGAAATTCAAATAAAAAAATACAAAAGGGCAATAAAACAAAAAATTGGGGTTTTTAAAAGCTAAACAAAATTAATAAACTTTTTGCCTAACTAAGATCAAAGAGAGAAGATCAAAATAAATAAAATCAGAAATGGAAAAGGAGACATTACAATTGATACTGCAGAAATTCTAAGGATCATTAGTGGCTACTATGAGGAACTATATGCCAATAAATTGGAAAATCTAGAAGAAACTGACAAATTTCTAGACAAATACCACCTACCAAGATTGGACCAAGAAGGAATCCAAAACCTGAACAGACCAGTAACAAATAACAGCATTGAAGCTACACCAAAAAATCTTCCAGTAAAGAAAGACTTGATGGCTTCACTGCTGAATTCTACAAAACATTTAAAGAACAACTAATAGCAATACTACCCAATTTATTCCCAAAAAATAGAGGAGGAGGGAATACTCACAAACTCATCCTATGAAGTAAGTATTACCCTCATAGCAAAACCAGACAAAGACACATCCAAAAAAGAGAACTCCAGGCCATCTCTGACTAAATATTGATGCAAAAACCCTCAACAAAATACTAGCAAACTGAATTCTACAATACATTAGAAAGATCAATCACCATGACCCAGTGGGATTTATCCCTGGGATGCAAGGATGGTTCAACATATGCAAATAAATCAATGTGATACATCGTATCAACAGAATAAAGGAAGAAAAATCATATGATTATTTCAATTGATGCTGAGAAAACATTTGATAAAATTCAACATCCCTTCATGATAGAAACCCCTAAAAAAACTGAATATAGGAGGAATATAGTTCAACATAGTGGTTATATATATAGCAGACCACAGCTAGTATCATACCGAATGGAGAAATGCAGAAAGCCTTTCCTATAACATCTGGAACACAACAAGGATGCCCACTTCCAACACTGTTGTTCAATATAGTACTTAAAGTCCTAGACAGAGCATCAGACAAGAGAAAGATCTAAAGGGCATCCAAACTGGAATGAAATAAATGAAATTATCCTTATTTGCAGATGATACAGTCTTATATTCAGAAAAACCTAAAGACTCCACTAAAAAATTATTAGAATTGATAAACCAAATTCAGTCAAATTGCAGGATACAAAATCAACATACAAAAATCAGTAATGTTTCTATATGTAAACAGTGAACAATATGAATAATAAATAAGTAATCCCATTTATAACAGCTATAGATAAAATTAAATACCTATGAATTAACCAAAGAAGTAAAAGGTCTCTATTATGAAAACTATAAAACACTGATAAAAGAAATTGAAGAGGACACCAAAAAATGGAAAAATATTCTATCTTCATGGATTGAAAGACTCAATACTGTTAAAATGTCCATACTGCCCAAAGCAATCTAGAGATTCAATGTAATTCCTTTCAAAATACCAATGACATTCTTCACATAAAGAGAAGTAACAATCCTACTATTAATATGGACCCACAAAAAACCCAGAATAGCCAAAGCTATCCTAAGCAAAAGGAACAAAACCGGAGGAATCAAATTACCTGACTTCAAATTATACTATAGTGCTAACGTAAACCAAAACAGCCTGGTCCTGGCTTAAAAACAGAACAATGGAACAGAATAGAGAACCCAGAAACAAAACCACATACCTAAAGAGAACTCGTTTTTGACAAAGGTGCCAAGAACATACATTGCAGTAAAGACAGTGTCTTTAATAAACGGTACTGTGAATAATGGATATCTTTGTACAGAAGGATGAAACTAAAACCCTATCTTTCACCATATATAAAGATCAAATCAAAATGGATCAAACAGTTAAATCTAAGAACTCAAACTATGAAACTACTGCAAGACAACATTGGGGAAATGCTCTAGGACTTTAGTTTGGGCAAACATTTCTTGAGCAATATTCCACAAACACAGGCAACCGAAGCCAGATGGACAAATGGGATCACATCAAGTTAAAAATCTTCTGCACAGCCAAGGAAACAAACAACAAAGTGAAGAGACAACTCACAGAATGGGAGAAAATATTTGCCAAATACCCATATAATACCCATAAAGGGATTAATAACCAGAATATAAAGGGAGCTCAAATAACTCTATAGGAAAAAAATCTAAATCTCAGTGGCTCATGCCTATAATCCCAGTACTTTGGGAGGCCGAGGCAGGTGGATCACCAGAGGTCAGGAGTTTGAGACCAGCCTGACCAACATGGTGAAACCCTGTCTCTACTAAAAATACAAAAATTAGCTGGGCGTGGTGGCACACGCCTGTTATCCCAGTTACTCAGGAGGCTGAAACAGGAAAATCGCTTGAACCCAGGAGGTGGAGTTTGCAGTGAGCCAAGCTCCTGCCATTGCACTCCAGCCTGGGTGACAGAGAAAGACTCTGTCTCAAAAAAAAAAAAAAAAACCATAAAAAAAATGGATAAAATATTTGAATTGACATTTCTCAAAAGAAGACATACAAGTGGCAAACAGGCATATAAAAAAGTGCTCGACATTATTGCTCATCAGAGAATTGCAAATCAAAACTACAGGTAGATGTTATTTCACCTCAGTTAAAATGGTTTCTATCAAAAAGACAGGCAATAACAAATGCTGGTGAGAATGTGGAGAAAACGGAACCCTTGTACACTGTTTGTGGGAATGTAAGTTAGCACAACCACTATGGAGAACAGTTTGGAAATTCCTCGAAAATGCTAAAAATAGACCTATTATGTGATCCAGCAATCCCACTTCTGGGTATATACCCAAAAGAAAGGAAATCAGCATACTGAAGAGATATCTGCACTCCCATGTTTGTTGCAGCACAATAGCCAAGATTTGGAAACAACCTAAGTGTCCATCAACAGAGAAATAGATAAAGAAATTGTGGTACATATGCACAATGAAGTACTATTCAGTCATGAAAAGGAATGGCTCTTGTTATTTCCAACAAGATGGACGGACGGGAGATCATTATGTTAAGTGAAATAAGCCAGGCACCGAAAGACACACATCACATGTTCTCACTTATTTGTGTGATCTAAAAATCAAGACAATTGAACTTATGGGCATAGAAAGTAGGAAGATGGTTATCAGAGGCTGGGGAGGGTCTTTTTTCTTTTCTTTTTTTTTACAAAAAAAGAATGAAAAAGATCTAGTATTTGATAGCACAACAAGGTGACTATAGCCAGTAGTAATCTAACTGCACATTTTAAAATAACCAAGAGTATAATTAGGTTATAACACAAAGGCTAAATGCTTGAGGGGATGAATACCACATTCCACATGATGTGATTATTACAAATTGCATGTTTGTATCAAAACATCTCATGTACCCCATAAATACATATACCTACTATGTACCCACAAAAATAAAAAATAAACAAATTAAAAATTAATAAAAACTAATACATAAAGTATGCAAAACCATGTTGTGAACTTAGCCTTGCTGTTGAAAGGCACTGAATACATTCTTTTCTTTTCCTTAGCCAATGTAATATTAAAGACTGTCTTTTCTTAAAAAAAAAAAGTGGCAGGGTTTGAGAGGACTGACTCAAACTTTGAAAAAATTTCTACTTTGGGTCAAATGCTATCAAATGGCACTGCATGCTATGGACAAATATTTTGTGAAAGGAAGAGTCAATAAATGTGGCAAACTTCATATTTGTCTTATTTTAAGATCGCCACAGCCACCCCAACCTTTAGCAACCACCACCTTGGTCAGCAGCCATCAACAGTGAGGCAACACCCTCCACCAGCAAAAAGATTAAGACTAGTGAAGGCCCAGATGATTGTTGGCATTTTAAAGCAATAAAGTATTTTTAATTAAGGTATGCACGGTGATTTTTTTTAGACTTAATGCTATTGCACACTTAATAAACTGCAGTATAACGTAAACATAACTTTTTTTTCTTGAGGTAGAGTCTTTTCTGTCACCCAGGCTGGAGTGCAGTGGCACAATCTCAGCTCACTGCAACCTCTGCCTCCCGGGTTCAAGTGATCCTCCTGCCTCAGCCTCCCAAGCAGCTGGGACTATGGGTGCACGCCATGCCCAGCTAATTTTTATACTTTTAGTAGAGACAGGATTTCACCATGTTGGCCAGGCTGGCTCCCAAAGTGCTGGGATCACAGGCATGAGCCACTGTGCCCAGCCACGTAACTTTTATATGCACTAGAAAGCCAAAAAATTGTGTTATTCAATTTATTGCAATATTCACGTCATTGCCATGGTCTGGAATGAAATCTTCAAAAGCCTGGAGGTAAGCTCTGCATACTGAAGAGCAGGCAGTGTATACAGTGTGGATCTGCTGGACAGAGGATCATTCATGTCCTCAGCTGGTTGGAGCAGGAAGGCACAAGATTTTATCACACTAATCGGAACAATGCAAAATTTAAATTTCACCAATTGTTTATATCTGGAATTTTGCATTTAATATTTTCAGACCTCCTTTGACTGCAGGTAACTGAAGCTGTGGAAAGTGAAACCATGGATAAGAGGAGCTACTGTATACCTTATCTAACTTGTATAGGAAACTAAAAAGGGAAAGAGACTGTTTCTTCTATGCAATCAACATTTCCAACATTTCTGTAACCAAATGTATCAGGGGTTTTCCCACACTGATCAATTCTCAGGCACCAGCTGGCATCCTACATGTCAATTCAATTCTGACACTATCTACCTGGAGTTAGTGTCAGATCCCACAGGGTTGAGTTCAATCCCATAAGACTGCTCCCACATTCAGATGACAATTGCAAGTACTGGGTCCCCCAGGACACCTACACTTCTGTCTTACAGAATGCAAGATTTGGATGCAAATCGGGGTTCCACCAACCCTGTCCTCATGTTCATTAATTTGCTATGATAGCTCACAGAACTTGGAAGCATTCTTGCAGGTTAAATATAAAGGGTTTGATGAAGAACACAAATGAACAGTCAGATGAAGAAGTATACAGGGCAAGGTTCAGAAGGGTCCTGAGCTAGGGCGCTTCCATCCCTGTGGAGCTGGGCTGCATCACTTTCCTGGCATATGATGTATTCACCACCTTGGAAACTTTCCAAATCCTGTACTGTAGGGATTTTTACAGAGGCTTCATCACGTAGGCATAATTAATTCTTAACATCCTGCCCTTCTCTCCTCTCCCCTTCCTGGATAATGGCTGAGGCTAAAAATTCTAAGCTTCTAATCATGTCTTAGTCCTTCTCGTGACCATCCCCTATCCTGAAGCTACTCAGGAGCTCATCAGGAGTTGCCTCATTAGAACAAAAGATGCTCCTATCACTGAGGAAATTCGAAGGGATTTAAGAGCTCTGTGTCAGGAACCAGGATTAAAAGACCAAATACTAGAAAAAAAGATGCTCCTAGAACTCTTATTGCTTGGGAAATTAGAAAGGTTTTCAGACCTGTGTGACCAGAACTGAGACAAATACTAAATATTTATATTACAATATCACCTAATTTGATTACAGATTCATCATAACCTTTGTCACCTTTCCTCAGCAATGTTTGTATCACTTTTAGGATGTAGTATTCAGGTTATCATTGCATTATTAGGCTTGTTTCTTCAAATATCTGAAATTCTTATTCATGTTTTAAAAGTTGAAAATAGAATATAAAGCTATAATACAAAATACAGCAATATAAAGCAATGAACTATATAGCTTGCATTAGTTCTTTATGATAGAAAGTAATCTTAGATAAGAAAGACTTGATTATATTATAACATGCTAAATACAAATCTCATTCCTAGAACTACATATACCTTTTACATATAGTTTATATTTTTATCACAATCATTTATAAACTCTATGAAGGTAAGATATATGCCTATTTCTTCATCATTGTATCCTGCTGTCTAGTGGAGTCTACATGTGTGCACGCACGCACACACACACACACACACACACACACACACACAAACACATGCTATGTTCAAAACACATCATTTGGGCAACCTGAATTTTTGCCTACAAGTAAAAACTGGCTTTACCTTTTCAAGTGTTGACCTTGCTTTTGGAAAGTGATGTTATTTAGAATTTTGAATGGCACTTCAAAACAAACAAACAAATCATATGGTGCTATGTATTTTGTTAAATTAATCTAATCTGGGTTTCTCAGCCATTACCAAACCTCAGATAATTAACATTGGCCAAGCATGTTGGCTTATGCCCAATCCCAGCACTTTGGAGGTCCAGGCCTGTTGGATTGCCTGAGGCCAGAAGTTCCAGGCCTGTCTGGGCGACATAGGGACACCCAGTCTCTACAAAAAATAAAAAAGTTAGCCAAGCATGGTGATACATGCTTGTGGTCCCAGTTACTCAGGAGGCTGAGACACGGTTTGAGCCCAGGGGTTTGAGGCTGAAGTGAGCTATGATTGTGCCACTGCACTCCAGCCTGGGCAACATACTGAAACTCTGCTTAAAAAAAAAAAAAAGTTTACAATCAGGAGATCACACTACATGCAGAAAAAAAAAGAAAGAAAAAAAGGTTAACGTTGCCTGGAGTTTCTATTGCCAAATGTTTGGCAATGTTGACTTAGACATGGGAATAAGTAGCCAGAAATTGCTTTTGTAGAATACCCCCTAATTTTGTTTTGGAGAGATACTAAGTGTAGATGAGGACACTGAGAATGAAAGATATTTTGGACTGTATGGCCATTATTATGCAGATAATATTCAGCTTTATTCAGCCATACATCTCCCTTTCGTTTAGCCCAGATGGTGAAATGACTCATCTCTTCCACTGGCCAGCAAAACAAAGGAGACAGAAGAGGAGCTGTTATAATCCAGATAAAAATGGACGATGTTTCAGAGGCAAGGGGAAAATATTTCTAGGCAGTGATGATAGTACATTGGTAGTGCTTGTTAATACTTTATATTCCTTTTCAGATTCACAGCTTGAGTTTCACATTGCTTCCAGATTCCTAAGAGTAGTTCTGACCAGGAATTCTTTTTATCTTTCTCATGTATATAAATTGTAAACATTTTGACCTTCAAATAATTTATTTTGGTAATTTCTCTTTGTGGAGATGAAAGATTATCCTTCAAACACGTGACGTTTTTATTACTTTCCTTTAAAATCACCTAGTAATTTTATATGAAGTATGTTCTAATTTACAAATGTGGTTAGGACTAATGTATAATTCCTTCACTGAGTAACTGGGAAAAATGCCTACTATATAGGAAGAAAAATGAGATAGAAAATTATGGGGTCTGATAGACAAAAACGGAAAGTAGTAGGAGGAGAGTTTTATGTATGTCTCTTCCTATGGTTGTAATTATGTGAGGTTATGGTTATGGTGAGTCTGTGTGTAGGGGCTTTTAGGTATGTAGTTGCAGACAGTTTTGTATTTCTTTCCTTTTTTAAAATTTTATTTTGTTTTATTTTATTTTATCCAGGGTATATGTGCAGGACGTGCAGGTTTGTTACATAGATAAATGTGTGCCATGGTAGCCTGTTGCACCTATATCAACCTATCGCCTAGGTTTTAAGCCCAGCATGCGTTAGTTATTTTTCCTGATTCTCTCTGTCCCCCACCGCACTCCCCCAACAGGCCCCAGTGTGTGTTGTTCCCCTCCCTGTGTCCATATGTTCTCATTGTTCTGCTCCCTTTTATAAGTGAGAACATGCAGTCTTTGGTTTTCTGTTCCTGTGATAGTTTGCTGAGAAGAATGGCTTCCAGCTTCATCCATGTCCCTACAAAGGACATGATCTTGTTCTTTTTCACGGTTGCACAGTATTCCATGGTGTATATGTACCACATTTTCTTTATCCAGTCTGTCACTGATGGGCATTTGGGTTGATTCCATGTAGTCACAGATAGTTTTGAATCTTGTCTCCTTCCCCAAAGATCTGAAGAAGTCATTGATTTGTAGGAAAGTACACTAGTTTGTCACTAACCAGAAGTTCAGTTTCTAATACAAGAAAGAATTGAAAATACTAATAACCAGGTAAGATTCATTCATAGCTATTAGTGGCATAGTTGTACCTCTGAATCTAACTTCTGATTCCATTTGTTAATAAAGTCACCAACCCAAATTTCCTAAATGATAGTTTCAACCATATTATTCCTCTATCCTAAAATATTTGATAACAGCCCATTCACTCTAACATTGGGAAAAATCTTTCCCCTGGGCATTCTGGGACAGTTCTACATAGCAGAGCCTACTTTCCTGTTGTTATCCTGTGAGGGGTATTTATGTGTACTATGCTAGCCAAACTAAACTTGTCTGTACATGATATACTTTATTAGGATTAAACTATAAACTTGCTAACACTGCTCCTGTCACCCAAAATGCCTTTCTCCAGTATAGTGGGAATTTCTGTTTTGTACCTGCCTAGCAAAAATTCCCTCTTCTTCTAGTAATAATGTCTAGATTTTCCAGTGAGGTTGAACCTCCTCCCCTTGCAAACAATCTTGGTTGGTATCTCAGTCAAGGTGCTCATTCCCCCACTGCCTGATATATAAAAGTGGATCAATTGCACAAGATAAGCCAGTCCAATTCTCTTCCTAGAATTTGAATCTTGAGCAGCATAAGAATACAAATGCTTGTAGCTGATTCATCAAGATAGTGGTGTTTATTAAACGAGATTGCCAATTATCTTCTACTTGTTAGATATCCAGATTTCACATCCTTTCCAACATAAAATTATTCAGCTTTTCTGTAATTCAGTGATCTAAGCCTTTATACATCTAGTAAGTTCCCTAACTGCTTCGGTTAGAGACACTTTCTACTGCTGGTAAACAAACAATACTGATGGACCCTGTGGTAGGCAGAATAATGGCTCCCTAACGAGTCCATATCCTAATCCCCATAACCTGTGAGTATCTTATGTTACATGGCAAGGGAGAATTAAAGTTGCAGATAAAATTAAGTTTGCCACCAGGTGTGCTGGCTCATGCCTGTAATCCCAGCACTCTGGGAGGCTGAGGTGAGCGGGTCACCTGAGGTCAGGAGTTTGAGACCTGCCTCGCAAACATGGTGAAATCCTGTCTCTACTAAAATGCAAAAATTAGCTGGGTTTAGTGGTGTGTAATTGCCCATAATCCCAGCAATCCAATGAAACAAAAACCTATTTCTTTAAAAAATAAATACAATTGATAATGCTCTTGCCAGAATTATCAAGATAAAAAGAAAGACATAAATTATTGATAGGAATGAGAGAGTTTACAATTAAGGAACAAATATTGATACATAATTATCAATATGATATATTAATGTTATAAAGTCCATGAATATGTATTTTGTACTAGGCTATAATCAAAATGCAATACCCTTTAATTTATTTTGTTGCTCAAATTGATTCAACTTGGTTTACATATTCATGAGTCTATACTGATATAAATAAATGATTGAATAAAGTAATAAATGGATGAGAAGGAACAAATCTCCTGTGTGGAAAAATTTAAAATAATTTGAGTAGTTACCGCACCCTCAAGGAGATGCAACATAATTCCCCATCCAGAAAGTGTGGACTGTGCATAGTGACCTCATTTCAAAGAGTACAGTATAAAAGGAGGAAAAGTATTTTTACAGTTGTTATCTACTTACAGACATGGCTTAAGCCAGGTTATTGAGGTCAGCATCAATATTCATCTATCACTTGTTGGTAGAATGTACCCTATGATGTGATGGGAGTGGCACTCTTCCGGTGAGGTCTTTCCCCCACAAAACCAATAACCCCAGTCTTATCATGAGAAAAAAGTCAGACAAATTCTAATAGTGCAGCATCCTACAAAATACCTGACTAGTTCCTCCAAACTGTCAAGATCAACAAAAGGAAGCAAAGTCTGAGAAACTGCACAGCCAACAGGAGCCTGAGTTGATACACAACTAAATGCTATATTGTATCCTAGATGTTATCCTAGAACAGAAAAAAACATTCGGTAAAAACTAAGGAAATCGGGATAAACTATGGACTTTATAACAATATATCATATTGATAATTATGTATCAATATTGGTTCCTTAATTGTAAACCATGTACCATACTAATGTAAAATGTTAATAATGGGGAAAACTGGGCTTGTGGTATATGGCAACTCTCTGTATTATCTTCTCAAGGTTTCTATACACCTACAATTGTTCTAAAACATCTATTTCTAATTCTATTTTGAAAATTAAAATAAAAAATATGGGGAAGAGGATAACTAATCATTAGAAAAATGGGAAAAAGACAGAAATAGATAACTCACAAAGAAGATATAAAACTTACACTTAAATACATGAAAAGATATTCAATCTCACACTTAGAGAAATGCAAATTAAAACATGTATTTTGTCTCTGCAAAACCTTTTCTATTTTGAAGACAGCACCCTCTGTTCACCCCGACTTTATCCTTTTGGTTCTAGTTAAAACTATCAGTTGTGCCAGGCATAGTGGCTCATGCCTGTAATCCTACCACTTTGGGAGGCTGAGGTGGGAGGATCACTTGAGGTCAAGAGTCGGAGGCTGCATTGAGCCATGATTGTGCCACTGTGCTCTAGCCTGGGCGACAGAGCGAGACTCCATCTCAAAATAAAATAAAATAAAATAATAAAATAAAACTATCAGTCATAACCAGCTGACACATACTAATCATTCAGTTATTGTTAGCTAGTGTATTGTTATCTGGCTGTGGCAAAACCTACACTTGAGAAAATTTCTATTCATGCATCTATTACATTATTATGGTACACAGCTTACAGTTAATGAGCCAGTATTGACACATTATTATTAACTAAAGTCCATAGTTTATCCAGAAATTGAAACATGGTCCCCATGTAGGTCTGGGAGATTGAGAAGAGGTTAATATTCACTATGGTAGGCATAATGGAAGCAGCCATGCTGGCAGAATAATTTACATGTGAATTAGGACATACAAGTTCTTTACTGGGTCAGGCCCAAGATATATGCTATGCAGTTAGATTGAAAGTTTCCCTGACTCTGTCCCCTCTTCCTACTTGCATTTATCAATATCTATTATATCAGCCACTACAGTGACATGTTTGGGCTGCTATTAGCTTGATTTCTAAGCTAATCATCAAGAAAACCCATTAAGAGAGTCCCTCTCTCTGACACACACTATCTGCTCATCATAAAATTGAAAGTGTGTGAGGAAGAATATCTTACGTCAGAGGCCATTTGAACCACATTCACTTCTGTCCCTGGCCCTGAGAAGATTTCATTTGTAGGTTTTAGATGATTGGGTCCTCTGTATAGTGGTGGATGGTGAAATCCAGCTTGTGTTATCAGCCATTTCTGATTACCTTATTCCTAGTAAACTGTGGATTCTCACTTTGTTTACAGACCTTTTCTTGTTTTTAATGTTGTAGCCATGGTGGCTTAGTTTCTGATCTCAGTATATAAATCCCCAAACAGACAAATATTTATAAGTGGGCTTAGGCAGAGTCTGCTAATAATTGTCAATTTCTAGAAGTCCTGTGTCACTGATTAAACCTGAACTACCCAGGAAACTGCGGGAAATGTTGGAATGTGAATTTATTAACTTAAAGTGAAATAACTATCATGGGAATAAAAAGACTCATAATCAGAGTGAAGAGCTTATTCTCTCCTGTAAGGTACATGTGATTAGAAGGTTATGTGGTAGATATAGAAATCTTAACAACAGGCATTAGATAAATCAAATGTTTGTTAATATCAAGATTGATATGTCCATATCTTTATGGGCATAGTCTTGCCATATGGAGCAGGGTACTCAAAATATGATACCCAAGATTCCCTTTCCTCAAGAATTTGCTGAGATGGATTGTGCCCTCTACATCTCTCATTTGTGCATGCTGGGAACCAAAGTGTTCTCCATGACTTTTCCTTTGTGGATTACAATCTCCTACAAAAATATCTAGTAATTGTGCTCATTTTACAGTTGAAGTCTAACAAAGAACTCTATTGCCATCATTTTTGACTTCTTCAGGGCCACTACCCAGGAAACCACAATTACAATATACAATTCTCAATACACACCATATCTAGCTTCTCATAAGCACAACATTTTCAATTTGGTGCCATATGCAGAAAAACTTGTAAGAAACTGATAGGTGATAGCCTCAGAAACTTTTCCTTATATTATAAAATGTAATAGGTGCAAAAATGTTGAGTTACCAAATTAAATTAAGTATAAAAGATATATCCATAAAATAATCAAAGGAGAAAGTTGTTCTTAGCCTAGATGGGGAGCAATACTTTTGACCACTCATTGTGTTTTCTGTGACTTAATTAATTTTTAACATTTGATGAATTTTAATCTTAATAATTATAGTGATCAGCATCGGATCAGGATAAATTTGTTTTTAGAATGAATAACTAATATTCTAAAACTTTTTTGGGAAGACCACAGCCTATATTGGAGTGAATGATCCAAACAATGTTAACAATACCAATGGAATTAGATTATCAACTAAGAACTGTTCTTTTTTTAATTTAATTTAATTTAATTTTTAAAAAGACGGGGTTGCACCATGTTGGTCAGGCTGGTCTTGAACTCCCAACCTTAGGTGATCCACCCGCCTTGGCCTCCAAAGTGCTTGGATTACAGGCGTGAGCCACCACGCCCGGCCAGAACTGTTCTTATGCTGGTTCCTGCACGTTATTTTTCTTTTCTAGAAGTTTCCACATAAGAGGTAGTGATAAATCTCAATTATTTTTTAATTAGGTGAAGTCTAAATGTATGAAATGTCATCAACTCATTGTAATGTTATGTTTCTTTAATGTACCAAACATATTTACATTTCTTTTTTTTTAAGCAAATGACAAAGATTCAACTTACTAGCTTTACTTTCTGAAACCTAAGTTTAACATTACATACTTTCGTCAGAACTTACTAAGTTGCCAACATTCATGCACAACTGGAAAACACTCTTAATTTAATTAAACCAGAAATGTATTACCAGTAATGCATTAATATTTTTCTCTACCAAATACTGAAAAAATTTTAAATTATTTTTGTAGAAGACTTGTCTTAGCAATGTCAACTTCACAGCAGGCTGACATTTTACTAGGCTCAGGTTTCAGACACACTGGGAAAGTACATCCATGCTGGTGTTAGTCTTGTCCATCTACTACTAAAGATCATGGCTCATTTTGCGGTATTTGTTTTTAAAGCAAAGTGCATACAGATATTCACAACAATTTCAAAGACCAAATAAATGGTCCTATTATTATAAGTAATGGCAAAAGCCGCAATTACTTTTGTACCAATCTAATACCTGGTCCAAAAAATAAACTCAAAAGTCTATGGGGGCTCTGATAGCTGTTTATAAATACTTTAGATTAAGTGCAGTTATACTGAAAGCTGAATGCATTTGAAATGCTCAAAAAATGTTTCTGTTAATCATCAAATGGTGCTTGTTATAGTTTAGCATTAAATGTGAGCATTGAATTACTTGTTATCTAAGCACAGCAGTTGTTCCTTACCATCTTTTGTTAAGGACATTACCTGGCCATCTTTTTTCAGCTTTTACTCTTTCTTGATCATTCTTGACAATTCTCTTCATAGTGATTTTTCTGCCATTAACTATTTTAGAAGAAGTTGATGTATATCTGAAGTTGTCCATCCCATTGTGACCAAATGATGTGAAACAGAATAAATTGAGGCCCCATGACCTGCTGACTCGAATGAAGTAAATCCTGTACCAAAAGAAGAAAATCAACTTCCAAAAGATGGAAATGCACTGAAAGTAGAGAAAAATATCCCCATTTCTTGGCTTCTGCTTCCTTAGGGACCCCTTGGCTTCCCAAAAAGTCCTCAAATGGGTCATCAAATAACATAAAAATGGGTCCCTTCCACCAAAAAATTCCCTGAAGACAGCATTTGGGTTGAAATGTGAAGCCAAACTTAAACATATTGTCAAAATGACTTCCACCTTCTCCTCCACCATTTAATCCTTCTTTGCCATATTTTTCATAGATGTTTGGTTTTTTAGCATCGGACAGCACTTCGTATGACTCAGCTACTTGCTTGCATTTTCTCTCTGCTTCTTTATTCTAGGATTTTTCTTTGAGTGCCACTTCAGTGTCAGTTTCTGATATGCTTTTTTTTTTTTTTTTTGAGATGTAGTCTCATTCTGTTGCCTAGGCTGGAGTGCAGTGGCATGATCTCAGCTCAATGCTACCTCCGCCTCCCAGGTTCAAGTGATTCTCCTGCCTCAGCCTCCTGAGTAGCTGGGATAACAGATGCGTGCCACCATGCCTGGCTAATTTTTTGTATATTTTTTTAATTATTATTTTTAGTAGACATGGGGTTTCACCATGTTGGCCAGGTTGATCTTGATCTCCTGACCTCAAATGATCCACCCGTCTAGGCCTCCCAAAGTGCTGGGGTTACAGGTGTGAGCCACCATGCCCAGCTGATATGCCTTTTTAATATCCTTGGGTGAGGCCTTTCTCTGTGTGCCTAGAACTTCATAATGACCCATTATGCTTTAACAGATTGCTGGATCAGGTCAAGAATTACAAATAAGACAGAACTTACATCAAACATTGTCTTATTTTCAGGTGCATAGGGAACATTCATGAAAATTTACCGTATCTTAGGTCACACAAATGCACACACACACACACACAAACACACCCCTCAGTAAAGTTCAAAGAATTGAAATAATATCAATAGCGCTTTCTGAACATAAGGCAATAAAATTATAAATTAATAATAAACTTTTTTTTTTGAGACAGGGTCTTACTCTGCTGCCTAGGCTGGAGTGCAGTGGCATGGTTTCTGTTCACTGCAACTTCCATTTCCTAGGCTCAAGCCATCCTCCCACCTCAGCCTCCTGAATAGCTGGGACTTCAGGTGTGCCCCACCATTCCTGGCTAATTTTTGCATCTTTTCGGTAGAGACGGGGATTCATCATGTTGCCTAGGCTGGTCTCAAACTCCTGGGCTCAAACACTCTGCCTGCCTCGGCTTACCGAAGGATTTGGATTACATGCCTGGCCTAAGCTAGGGCAGTGGTGTCGTGGCTCACTGCAGCCTTGACCTCGCAGGGGCAAGTGATCCTCCCACCTCCACCTCCCAAGCAGCTGAGACCACAGATGCTAGCTGCCTCCTCGCTATTTTCTATTTTTTAAATTTTGCAGAGAAAAGGTCTCCCTATATTGCCCAGGCTGGTCTTGAACTCCTGGGCTCAAGTGATCCTCCTGCCTTGGCTTTCCAAAGTGTTGGGATTACAGGCCGAGTGGTCATGCTCAGCCAATAACAAACTTTTAAAAGGCTCTTCAACATTCAAATTTTTAATAATTATACTTCATTAAACAACTATTGGGTCAAAAGAAAAATTTAAACTGCAGATTTTTCAAAGGAAAAATAAACTAAAATTGCACGATAATAATATGTGAACACTTCTTGAAGTTAAGCAAAAGAAACCAATTCTTCAGTTTTGAATTGTTGGCATATTCTAGAAGTACTCTAATATGTCAATAATGCTGATTGTGTTTTTTTTCTGTCTCATATTTTTAGCTGGGTTGTTCAATGTACAATTTTTGAAATTTTTATTATAATGTGAGCTTAAAACAGTTCACCTGATATCACTTGCTGTCTCGCTAACATTTTAGAGTGTAAGAAGAAATAAAATTAAACATCATGTGTATGTATACATTATATTAATCACATAGGCATATGAAGCAGTGAGGGGTGGTGCCACATCCTTCTCAGAAATGGCTCTGAGCAGAGCCATCAAATTCTTTTCTTTCACTTCTGTCTGCTTTTCTTTCTTCCTCTTTTGCTAAGCACCCTAAATACATGGGTAAATCTAGAGTAGAACAAGAAAGTAGATAGCCTAAACCTTTGCTGCTTATGGACGGGAAAGCAAAAGCTCTGCCTTTAAGAAACAAACTTTTCATTCATTCTTTTTTCTTTTTTTTTTGCCCCTTCAATTCTCATTAGTCCCCAGAGTAGTTCCTCCAGAGGAATTATCTTCTCTCTTTCTACTTCTGTATCTTTTGGTTCCAGAACCCAGGTAGCAGAATACGTATGATTTGCATAACGCTGCTGTTTGGCTCTGCAGGAGTGTGGCCGGGGATCTGCAGACTGAATTAGTCATGAATTGTAGTTCAGGGAACAGCAGGGAGAGGCAGGTAGAGACAATGGCTCCGGGGTTCAGTGGAACCCTATAAAAACCAGGGCGGGGTTCTGTGTGGACACTGGGTGATTTTGCTGTCAGTGTCTATCGTTCCTCGACTGTCAGTTCTATTATGAGTTCAAATGGGACCGGCTGCGACATCAAGCTCTACGAGTGGGCATGTGACAAATCAGGGGTTCCCAAATCAGGAGAGTGATTGCTCAGCTGCAATACACGACCTTTGCCACGACCATGAAAATTAGATACTAGATTTTTGACAGAACACATTGAAAGACTCTCTCTCTCCTGGATCTATTCTCCAGACATTCCTCATGTTTTCTGGCCCACCAACTGTGAGCAAAATTCTTAGGTTCCAGAGAATTTTCTCCACGTGAGGCTTGTTTCACTAAGGTAGAACATGGAAAACTTGAGGCTAACCCCATCCTTTTTGCTGTAGGAAACAGGCATGTGAGTTAGATGACTTCGCCAATCACTCAGATATGGGAAAGTTAGACTGAGAAGTCAACAACTTAAAGAAGGAAGCTCTTGGGGCACTGTTTGGTGAGGATGGCAACTGAGATGTGTGGCTTTCAGAGTGGCAGTGATTACGTGATTGAATTCCTGGGCCTGGAGTGGCTTCGATGCCAGCAGTATTTGAACTCTTGCCACCAGTGCACAGAAAGCCCTCAGTGTTGGTGGCAGAGGCAGTGGTGGTGCTGGCTGTAGTTTCTTTAAACTGTACATGTTGGAAGTTTGGCTGCAGGCAAGGTTCTATGGCCTGTACAGCAATTCTGTAGCCTGCAAAGTGGTCTTTTAATGAACTCCTTTCTGTTTAATCCTCAGGGTCAGAGTGAGCAGTTACAAGTGAGAACTTTGACTATAATGTTATAAAACTGGAAGACATAAACCTGGGCATTTCAGGGGCCCTGACCTGAAGATAGGCCAATTGGAAACGAAGTTAGCATAGAAGAAGGTATGGCTGAGAAATCAAGAGTTAGAGACAGAATGAGATTTGATGAATACTGGACCCAGCCTTGCCTGAAGCTAATATGAATACGTATATAAGTTAGTAATTTGTTTTTCTTAAGTCATTTTGGGTTGCGTTATCTGTCATTGCAATTCAAGGCACCCTGACTTATATAGGCTCTTCATTTATGGAGTGCAGTGGTGCCATCTCAGCTCACTACAACTTCCGCTTCCTGAGTTCAGGAGAGTCTCATGCCTCAGTCTTTTGAGTAGCTGTGATTACAGGTTTGTACCACCAGGCCTAGCTAATTATTGTATTTTTAGTAGAGACAGGGTTTCATTATGTTGACCAAGCTGGTCTTGAACTCCCAACCTTACATGATCCACCTGCCTCAGCCTCCTAAAGTGCTGGGATTATAGGCACCAGCCACCTCGTCATTGTAACATCTTTTTACATTGTATTCACATCCATTCCCAGGCCCATAATTAGATACTTTATACAAACTAATTCCATCTTGCTACAAACTAACAAAACTCCGTCTTGTTAGTTCTACAGCAAAAGACGTAGAAGTTTATAAGATTTCTTGCTAACTCAAGTATGTTTTGCTTTTATCTTTATTTCTATTTTTTTTTTCTTTTTTCTTTTTGTTATACTTTAAGTTCTGGGGTACATGTGCAGATCGTGCAGGACTGTTACATAGGTATACACATGCCATGGTGGTTTACTGCATCTATCCCCCCGTCATCTACATTAGGTCTTTCTCCTAATGTTATCTCTCCCCAATCCCCCCCCCCCATTTCCTGCTATCCCTCCCCTAGCCCCCCCCACTCCCCCAACAGGCCCCAGTGTGTGATGTTCCCCTCCCTGTGTCCGTGTGTTCTCATTGTTCAACACCCACTTATGAGTGAGAACATGCAGTGTTTGGTTTTCTGTTCTTGTGTCAGTTTGCTGAGAATGATAGTTTCCAGCTTCATCCATGTCCCTGCAAAGGACATGAACTCATCATTTTTTATGGCTGCATAGTATTCCAGGGTGTATATGTGCCACATTTTCTTTATTCAGTCTATCATTGATGGGAATTTGAGTTGGTTCCAAGTCTTTACTATTGTAAACAGTGCCACAGTGAACATACGTGTACATGTGTCTTTATAATAGAACAATTTAGAATCTTTGGGTATATACCCAGTAATGGGATTGCTAGGTCAAATGGTATTTCTAGTTCCAGATCCTTGAGGAATCGCCACACTATCTTCCACAATGGTTGAACTAATTTACACTCCCACCAACAGTGTAAAAGCGTTCCTATTTTTCCACATCTTCTCCAGCATCTGTTGTCTTCTGATTTTTTTAATGATCACCATTCTAACTGGCATGAGATGGTTTCTTACTGTGGTTTTGATTCACATTTCTCTAATGACCAGTGATGATGAGCATTACAAAACTGGAAAAAACCACCTTAAACTTCATATGGAATCAAAAAAGAGCCCACATAGCCAAGACAATCCTAAGCAAAAAAAAAAAAAAAAAAAAAAAAAAAAAAAACAAAGCTGGATGTATCATGCTACTTGACTTCAAACTATACTACAAGCCTACAGTAATCAAAACAGCATGGTACTGGTACCAAAACAGATATATAGACCAATGGAACAGAACAGAGGCCTCAGAAGTAACACCACACATCTACAACCTTCTGATCTTTGACAAACTGACAAAAACAAGCAATGGGGAAAGGATTCCCTGTTTAATAAATGGTGTGGGAAAACTGGCTAGCCATATTCAGAAAGCTGAAACTGGATCCCTTCCTTACATTTTATACAAAAATTAACTCCAGATGGATTAAAGATTTAAACACAAGATCTAACACTATAAAAACCCTGGAAGAAAACCTAGGCAATACCATTCAGGACATAGACATGGGCAAGGACTTCATGACTAAAACACGAAAAGCAATGGCAACAAAAGCTAAAATAGACAAATGGGATCTAACTAAACTTAAGAGCTTCTGCACAGCAAGAAAAACTATCATTAGAGTGAACCAGCAACCAACAGAATGGGAAAATGTTTTTGCAATCTACCCATCTGACAAAGAGCTAATATCCAGAACCTACAAAGAACTTAAACAAATTTACAAGAAAAACAACCCCATAAAAAAGTGGGTAAAGGATATGAACAGATGCTTTTAAAAAGAAGACATTTATGCAGCCAACAAACATATGAAAAAATGCTCTTTATTTCTAATTTTTTTTTTTTTTTTTTTTTGAGACAGAGTCTCGCTTTGTTGCCAGGCACCAGGCTGGAGGGCAGTGGCATGATCTTGGCTCACTGCAATCTCTGCCTCCTGGGTTCAAGCAATTCTGCCTCAGCCTCCCGAGTAGCTGGGACTACAGGGGTGTGCCACCACGCCCAGCTAATTTTTGTACTTTTTAGTAGAGACAGGGTTTCAGCATGTTGGCCAGGATGCTCTCGATCTCTTGACCTCATGATTGCCTTGCCTCGGCCTCCCAAAGTGATGGAATTACAGGCGTGAGCCACTGCACCTGGCTGATTTCTAATTTTTTAATAAAAATATGAGAGCTGATTTAGAAATGATGGGAACATCCACCCAAAAAATCAGGACTAATTGATGCCATGTACTTTTTATAATTAAATAGAACAATCTTTCTCATTCCAAAGTGAGAATTGAGTTCAACAACAATGTTTTCTGAAGAAATGCATACATCTTGATACAGCAATTCTATGTGTATATATTTCTAAGAAAATAGTCATGGTTACCTGCAGAGCTTTAGCTATGTATGAATATATATACCACATACAGGCAGAAATTTCTAAAAAGTAAAAATCAACTTAATAGTAGATTATAATTTTATGCTGCTTACAAGCCACATGTGATAAGGATTTCATGTATATTAACTATGAAATTATAAAAAGAATCCTATGAAATTGATACTATTATTTTTCTCATATCACAGATAAGGAAAGTGAGGCAAAGAAAAGTGAAAACTCTACTTCAGTCATGAAGCCTGTCATCATCTAGCCTTGGAAGCCATGCCAAGCCACTTCTGCTGCAGTCTCTTTCTTTAGAACTAAGTCAGACCCAGCACGGTGGCTCACTCCTGCAATCCCAGCACTTTGGGAGGCCAAGGCAGGTGGATCACCAGAGGTCAAGAGTTCAAGACCAGCCTGGCTAACATGGTGATACCCCATCTCTACTGAAAATACAAAAATTAGCTGGGCGTAGTGGCAGGCACCTGTAATCCCAGCTATTCGGGAGATTGAGGCATGAGAATTGCTTGAACCTGGGAAGCGGAGGTTGCAGTGAGCTGAGATTGTGCCACTGTACTCCAGCCTGGGCAACAGAACAAGACTGTATCAAAAAACAAAAAATCAAAACAAAACAAAAAAGAACTGAGTCAATAAGGCTGGTCGATATTCCAGAGGAAGAGAATTAGACTCCACAGTTTGATGAGAGGAGTGGTGAAGAACTTATGGACATATTTTAAAACCAGCATAATTACACAGCTGGTCAGTGGTAGAATTGGGATTCAAATCTAGGAAATCTGCATCCTACCTACTATGCTAAAGGGGATCTATTCATCAAGATGTGAAACATATATATGTGCCCCAAATGATAGATGTTAAAAATGATATAAAACAGCAATTATCGATTTTCCTCTTTGGCACCAGACGCTTTTATTTTTTATTTTTTGAGATCAGTTCTCACTCTGTCGCCCAGGCTGGAGTGCAGTGAGATCTTGGCTCATGGTAACCTCCACCTCCCAGGTTCAAGCAATTCTCCTGCCTGAGCCTCCTTAGTAGCTGGGATTATAGGCACCCACCACAATGCTTGGCTAATTTTTGTATTTTTTTTTTTTTTTTAGTAGAGATGGGGTTTCGCCATGTTGGTCAGGCTGGTCTCAAACTCCTGACTTCAAGTGATCCATCTGCCTTGGCCTCCCAAAGTGCTGGGATTACAGGCGTGAGCCACTGTGCCTGGCTAGCACCAGATCCTTTATAAGTAAAAGATGCACCTAGAGCACATTTTCTGTTTTAAAAATAGGTTCTGCTGATGAAGGTAGAGATTGGGATGGAGGTGGAAAAACTGAACTCTGTCCACTCAGCCATTCTTCAAATTGTGAAACCCCTCAAGCGTCTCAGAGGAAGCACTAGGTCTCCTTGGAGTGGCAGTGCAAAGCTGATTACACATGAAAATTTAGGGACATATAAGGATGTTCAATAGATAGTGTTTGTGAGAAAAACAGTTTAAATATTAGTATGTGCACTGTGGTCCCATTTTTGTTAAAAAACAGGCATATATTCATGAAAAAAGAATATAAGGAAACACATAGAAATAATAACAGATTGCTGGACTTGCAGGTGATTATTGGCTTATTTTTTATTATACTTTAAGTTCTGGGATACACATGCAGAACGTGCAGGTTTTTTACACAGGTATACATGTGCCATGGTGGTTTGCTGCATCCATCCCCCTGTCATCTACATTAGGTATTTCTCCTAATGTTATCCCCTCCCCCAATCTCCCCCCAGCCCCTGCTATCTCTCCCTTAGTCCCCCTCCACCCGCCAACAGGCCCTGGTGTGTGATGCTCCCCTCCCTGTGTCCATGTGTTCTCATTGTTCAACACCCACTTATGAGTGAGAACATGCAGTGTTTGGTTTTCTGTTCTTGTGCCAGTTTGCTGAGAATGATGGTTTCCAGGTTCATCCATGTGCCTGCAAAGGACATGAACCCATCATTTTTTACAGCTGCATAGTATTCCATGGTGTATATGTGCCACATTTTCTTTATCCAGTCTATCATTGATGGGCATTTGGGTTAGTTTCAAGTCTTTGCTAATGTAAATAGTGCCACAATGAACATATGTGTGCATGTGTCTTTATAATAGAACAATTTAGAATCCTTTGGGTATATACCCAGTAATGGGATTGCTGGGTCAAATGGTATTTCTATTTCTAGATCCTTGAGGAATCACCATACTGTCTTCCACAATGGGTGAACTAATTTATACTCCCACCAACAGTGTAAAAGTATTTCTATTTCTCCATATCCTCTCCAGCATCTGTTGTCTCCTGATTTTTTAATGATGGCCATTCTAACTGGTGTGAGATGGTATCTCAATGTGGTTTTGATTTGCATTTCTCTAATAACCAGTGATGATGAGCTTTTTTCATATCTTTGTTGGCTTCATAAATGTCTTCTTTTGAGAAGTGTCTGTTCATATCCTTCGCCCACTTCTTGATGGAGTTGTTTTTTTCTTGTAAATTTGTTTAAGTTCTCTGTAGATTCTGGTTATTAGCCTTTTGTCAGATGGGTAGATTGCAAAAATTTTTTCCCATTCTGTTGGTTGCCAGTTCACTAGGTGATTTTTATTATTTCTATGTTTTGTTTATCTGAATTTACCAAGATTACCTTTGTCTAGAGAAAATCAAGACTTGTTTTTGTTATTGTTAAAATGGACCCTTCTGTGAGATGACTTCCCTGTACTTAACTCCTTATCTCATTACTTTAAAAGAATGTTAAGAAACTTTTGACTGATGCTGCCTCAAGTTCTTTTTTTCACATTGTATGTAAATGGAGAGACATTGATGTAGGGGGAAGCTGTGCCTTTAGTCTGTATTTATTCAAATGCTGATGCTCAAGTATTTGAAGTCTGAACTGAACTTAAAACTCTTGGTTCGGCTGGGCGCCGTGGCTCATGCCTGTAATCCTATCACTTTGGGAGGCAGGTGGATCACGAGGTTAAGAGATAGAGACTGTCCTGGCCAACATGATGAAACCCTGTCTCTACTAAAAATACAAAAATTAGCTGGGCATGGTGGCACATGCCTGTAGTCCCAGCTACTCAGGAGGCTGAGGCAGGAGAATTGCTTGAACCTGGGAGGCAGAGGTTGCAGTGAGCTGATATAGTGTGCCACTGCACTCCAGTCTGGTGACAGAGTGAGACTGTGTCTCAAAAACAAACGAACATTGTTCAACATCCGCCTATGAGTGAGAACATGCAGTGTTTGATTTTCTGTTCTTGTGTCAGTTTGCTGAGAATGATGGTTTCCAGGTTCATCCATGTCCCTACAAAGGACACGAACTCATCGTTTTTGATGGCTGCATAATATTCCATGGTGTATATGTGCCACATTTTCCCTGTCCAGTCTATCATCGATGGGCATTTGGGTTGGTTCCAGGTCTTTGCTATTGTAAACTGTGCTGCAAAGAACATTCGTGTGCATGTGTCCTTATAGTAGAAAGATTTATAGTCTTTTGGATATATCATGGACACAGGGAAGGGAGTATCACACACTGGGGTCTGTTGGGGGGAGAAAAGGGGAGGGATAGTGGGGGGGTGGGGGAGTTGGGGAGGGATAGCATGGGGAGAAATGCCAGATATAGGTGATGGGGGAGGAAGGCAGCAAATCACACTGCCATGTGTGTACCTATGCAACAATCTTCCATGTTCTTCACATGTACCCCCAAACCTAAAATGCAATAAAAAAAATAGAGATATAAAATGAGGGCAGAGTAGTTGGACAGTTAATCATGCAGAGGAGTGTTTTTTGAACTTGGGTGAAACTGGAGTGTTAGAGAAACAGATTGTGCTTTTAACAAGTTCCCAAGAAATACTGATGTTTCTAATCTGGACATCCACCTGTTGAACAATGTCGTGGGACTTTAAACACAAGGCAAACATTGTGGGTTTATTTTATTGTTTCTAAGTGTAATAGAAAGCCATAGGTGATTTCAAGAAGTAGACTGAATAAAGAACGGACTGGGAGAAGGGAGTAAAGAGTGAAAGCAAAAAAAAAAAAACAAAAACAAAAACAAAAAAAAACAAACGAACAAACAAGCAAACAAGCGAACAACTCTTGGTTCTTGCTTTTTGTTCTGTTGAATAGAAACTCCAAAATTGCTTCATAGCATTTAAAGTAGCCAGAGAATATTTTTCTCTTTCAAAAACATGACATAGTGGTTTTTAGATGCAAATAGATCATCTGTTTGATACAGAGACCTCATCTCCTCTCATCTTAACTCTTATTCATCAGTGCTCCTTGCAGTCTCACTGAGATAGACATTCAGGCATAGTTCTTTGAATCTGTTCTGGTTCAGTGGTGGACAAAATTAGCCCATATGCAGATAGCATCCTTCCACATTTGCATGAAAAGAAGAAAGTCATTGTCAGGCCTTTATTAGCCCCACTAAGATTTTGCCTCTTAATTAAAAAGTTTAGTTTTTAAAAACTAACTGAGAAAGATTGAGAGACTCAAACTCCATTTTGCTCTCCCCCTCCAATATGTCAAATCAGGATGTAAACATTAAAGACAGCTGTGATTAGAAAAACCACAGTGTGTTGGCCTTGTAGGCGGACTTAGAGATGGTGGGCATGCATTGGTGGTAAGGAAGTCGACACTGCAAATGTTGGAACTTATGAAGGTTACACAGCACAAAGTCAGGTAGCCAGACTAGAATTCAGATCTCACTTTAGGACAATTCTTTTCTAATCATACCACACTACTTCTTGTTATGAGAACACTTTCCTGAAAATTTCCAAATCGGCTTGAGACCTCTGCCATTTCCATGTAATGATTTTTTTCTTCTCATTGAAGATCGTTAGGTCAAGACCATTGTTCTTCAGCAAAGTAAGCCATGGTGATCATGCCTTTTTCTGAAAGAGGGGCTATAGTGAGAGTATATGAGTAATATCTGTAAATCTCCTGCAATGAAGCTATAATTGTATTTCTCATTGAGGTCAGAGTTCTGCCCTGGGGAAAGGGTGAAAACAGAATGTACCCTTTCTTATGTGGGGGGTTCCCCACAGAGACTTGGATTTAAAACTTTGGAGAAAAGCTTTCGTTATCTATTCCCCCAGCTACCAACTAACAGACCTTGGTCCTGGAGCTCAGGACAGATGGATGAAGAGTTCCAGCTTTAGGCAGAGAACAGGAGGCAATGTAGCTATTGTCAATCATTGCACCACACAGAGAATAAAGGGAATATGAAATGCTTTATCTGTTAGTATTCTGCTATTTCCATCTCATTGCAATAAAAAGAAATGTAAGTATGGTATCACCCCAAACAGGAGGTCAGTCCAAGTTTAGAATATTCCTACAACTGTATGATAGCACCTATGATTTAAAAGTAATTTTATTTTATCTGATTCTCTTACTAGTCTGTGATGTTAGCACAGTTGAACACAGTGGAATCCAGGGAAATGAAGTGACCAGACTATGACCACAGTCTGTTTCTGCAGTAGGAACCAGTTCCCCAGGTTCCTTCTTAGTCCTTTGTAGATACAGCCGTGAGACTCTTACAGGTGTGGAAACAATCAATTTACATGATAAAGGTTTGTTAACAGAAAGTATTATGCTAACGGCAAAAATTCTGTGATGTAGATAGTCAGAACACCGTCCTCACAGGGGCAGAAATGTTCTTCAGTTAACTATGTTCAGAATGACTTTTCCTTCTGGCTTTTGGGCAAGAATTTGTAACTTTGGAAGACTATTCTCTCAGTGGAGAGAATGACAAATCTAAGAAAAAGAAAATGTTTATTTTAAAAAATAGTTTCCAAAAAGAAAGCTAATGCCTTTATAGTACTTAATATGTCATTGTTGTGTTGCATTAGAAAGCAACTGGATTTTGACATGCCCTTATTATGGTTTATAGACTTAAAAAGCAGAAAAAAGTGGAAACAAAGGTCTCCCATCCATGTGGTAAAGTGTGCTTTGAAGTTCTGTTGCAATCTGTTTTATAGATCTTGAGACAAGTTCACAAATTGCCAATCTGCAAAGCTGCTTGGATGACCTCTCCACACGTAAAGGTGACCTAAGCAGAGCAGTATGCTGGCAATGACCAGGAGGGTGAGAAACTAGTTTACTCGTAGAGCATGTGTTAGTTTTCAATTTTATTCACATTTCACTTTGCACGCAGACTCAGTTCTTTTAGGGTGAGTTTCCTTTCAGTTTCCATAATTCGTACGGTTGATTTAGCAAAATAATTACTTTTGGTAAAAAATATTCCTTGGACATTATTCATTATTTGGTTCAACATTTGCAACAAATATTTTTCAGGTTAGACATTGACCTGGCAGCTCAGTTTGTGGTGGTCTTGCCCCTCTTTATCCATTTGGCTTTTCTATATGCTGTTTCCTCTGTTTAGAAATCCCCTTACTGTTGCTCTTTTCTAACAACTTCCTCCTTTTTCTGCAGACTCATCTTTTCTGAAAACACTTTTCTTGTCCACAAATGGCTTTGATGCTAATACCTTTATTTATGCCTGATGGGAATAGATGAGATCACTCAGGAGAATATGTCATGTGAAAACAGAAGAACTGGTTTGTACAGGACACAAAGGAAGCAGTACCTGCCAGGGAGAAGGGAGAGCAGTGCTAGAGAGGGAGGAGAGAGCCAGGAGAAAGGCCAAGAGATAGCTGTTTCTACATGCAGATCATGGTAAGCTCTAGTCGCTGCTACAGAGAAGACAAGGAAACTGAGAAATGGAATGTGGCATTGGCCTGTACTTGTACCTGCTCATTTGCACACAGAATAACACTAGAATGAGTCATAAGAATCTAACAGTGGTTACTCATAGAGGTGAGCGGCGCTGAGCAGCTGAGGATCATGTATAGAAAGAAGGTAGACTTTTATATTTTGCATACCTTCTAAAGTTTCTGAGTTTTGAACTATATAAATGTAATATGTATTGAACACATTAAATCAAAATTATTTAGACTCATACCTGTAATTTAACACTTTAGGAGGCTGAGATAGGGGGAGTCACTTGAGACTAGTAGGTCAAGACCAATCTGGACGAACATAGCAAGAACCCATCTCTAAATATTTTTTAAAATAAATGAAAGAAAAAAATTAGTCTAACTATAATACTCTAATATTCATATCAAATTAGCAATATATACAAACTTCCAAAATTTTTATATGAAATTAAAATTGGGTTTAATGGGTCAAATGATCTAAATCAACATTTCAATGAAATTCATGTAATAAATCCCTGGAAAAAATCATTATTGCATTTGTTAATTATACTATATTGGAAAACAGAAGATCTCCAATCCATTTGGATTGATAAACATTTTATTTGTATTTTACTGTTTAATCATTTCTGGCTCTCAGCAAACAAAATATTCTAAAATCTTATAATGCATTTTCTCAATGCTACAAAGCTTGTGTAATCTTTTCTTACTTCACTTTTCTTTTTTAAGGTAGGTGAAGTGCAACAGAAATGCAAGATTTACATGTACCTAAGGAGGGATAAAATTTTTATGTTCATCATGTACTTTATCTAATAAAGTAAGAACGTTAAAAAGACAGTTTTCCATTTGGGGAAATGAAGCAATGAAAATGACAGAACTCTGATTTCGAAGGGACATTTGTTGAAGTGTTAGTTTCCAAAAGATCAAATCAGGTAAACCAAAGATTTTCTTTTCTTATTTTACATGTGATATACTCTATTGTTAGGGATCTTATTATTGAAACACTTTTTAAAATATATTGGTTTCCTACAGTAAGTTTTGTGTCTTAAAACTAAAATATTTCTGTCCCATTTGCTGCTGTCTCTCTCTGTCTGTATTAAAGCCCCTTGTGGGGAAAGTTTGGACTCTAGCAGCCTTGGGAGGACACCCGACCTGTCAGACCCCCCGTCCTGGGTTTATTTATAGCTAAACAAGAGATTGCTTTTTACTGATTTTACCTGAATAGTCTGAAATAAACACTACTTTATTTATATTTTTTAATAAAAAGACAGAATTAGGAATTTTTATGACTTTCTGAAGTTCAGTAAAATAATAGTACTGTACCTATTCTTTTCAAGAAGCATAAAAATGTTATTTTCTTATATGTGAACTTTTATACAACTCCTAAAAGGATTTTCTAAGAACTTGAACTGTTCTAAACCTTTTTAAATGTAAGACTTTCTCTAACATCCAACCGTTAAGTTTCATACTTTTACCTAAGAGACATTCTAAATGGATGTGTATTACATTCCAATTTAGTAATTCCAAAGATTGAGAGAGAGACATACTCCATCTTTAGAGGAGCCTTCAAAAACTATTAGTGATATAAGGGTCCTTAAACAAAACCTGCCAAAAGCCCAACATTTGATTCACTTTCTATTTTAGGCATAAATACAATTATAATTGCAATATAACCTGTATTTTATAACATTAAAGAGAAACTCATTTTCACAATTTTGATTTTCTTTTAGGATAAAGTGTCAATCAAAGATTTTTTCCTGCTATTTATATTGAAAATTTGTTTCTGGATTGCATTAGGACAGGCTAGGCTATCCTGCTGTGATAGATATTCTGAAATCTCTATGACTTAACACAACAAAAGTACCTTTCCTTTTCATAAAAGTTCCAATGCAAGAAGGATTCTAGCCAGTCTGTGGTGACTCCAGGATCCAGGTGACTTCCATCTTGAGGTGCTGCACTCTCAACACATGGCCTCAATGACTGTGGCAGAGGCACGTTTCCTTCTACTTATAGGCCATTGACCAGAATTAGTTGCATATTCTCTGACCTAACTACAAGGAAAGTTATGAAATACTATTTTCTCTTGTGGTCAGGAAAAGAATAGAAAACAGGATTAGGTGAATACAAAGCATTGCCTTTGCCACAGTTTTAAGTGTACTCTTTGAAAGTACTTTTTCTTGTACCACTTATACTTGGAAAAGGAGAACCAAATTAGCGTTGTTACTCATCCCTGATTCCTCCTGAACATGATGGAAACTGGGAACAAAGCATGTATTCACATGTAATTGACCATCCAATCACGGAATTTGGAACAACCCTGATTTATTATTGCCGTCAAGATTTAATGTCATGATTTGTTTTATTTTGATTGGATATTGAAAATGGAGATGGACTAGAGATATAAGAACCTTATCAGTTCATAGTATTGCCAAGTAAAGTCTCCCATCCTGACTTCAGGTTAGCTTTTTGAAAATATTACCATCAAAAATGGTTTGTACATCTCTGATAATAAATACGGTCATACAACTTCTACTGCATTAGCATTTGATGAAGTTGAGAACTTACATTAATGAAAATGAAATTATATCTAATAAAAGTACTCTATAAATGTCACCAAGATAAATGAGGTATTTTCATAAACTAAAATTGTATCTCTTCTGCAGGCATTTTTAACTTAAAATAAGAACCAAAACTTTCTCCAAATTTTATAGTTTCAAGCAATTCTGAACTCAACCAGAATTATTTCTTTAAAACAAAATCTTCCTTCCAAACTCTAAAGTGTAGTCAGAGAAGGCAGAAATATTTGCTGTTGGTTTGCTTTATTAATGTGAATACATCTTGAGTAAAAAGAAGAATCAATGGCTATATATCTAACATACCAAGATTTTTCCTTGGCACACTAAGCATTTGGAAGGGGCTATATAGCTGTCATTTGAGGTCTGTGGGTTGACCTACTGGGTACAACAGAAGGGTTATATATGGTAGCTGGCCTGGCAGGTCTGAGTATTGGTACAATATTTATGAATTCTAGCTTTGCTCCTTGACTCTTTATAGCCTCAAATAAGTAACAGGTGAAAGTTAAAAAAGTAACTCTAAGGAGTGACACAAAGTTATACGTTAGCCAAACAAACAAGCAAATGAAGCTTTTAAAAATAATTCCGCAGAAGAGATTTATTTTATTTTGTTATTAACAACATTGACGGCAAAAGCTAAGGATGAATGAGAAAAACAGGGAAAAGCACATTTTGAGCTCTTAGCTTCAAGCTGAAAACATAAAGGTTTTTGTTTAATTTCTGCTTGCAGCCTTTAGTTGCAAAGCCTTAACTGTAAACCAGGAAGCTAAGGGACAATTTTTAATGAAAGAGGAAAAGAACTGGAAGACCATAGCTCTCTTCTGTAAGCTACTCTTTCTTGTCTCAAAATATGAGGGAGTAGATGTAGCTTTCTGCATTATCCTGAGACATAAACCTCAGGAATAGCTAAGGCCAATGGTCAGAGGAGCCAAGAGAGAACCAGTCATGGAACATTGTGTGGCCAATACCAGCCATGGGACCAAACTGGGTCGATGTCTTAGGCATTGGGGTGAAGATAGGCTATATGATAAGAGAGATGCGGAAGACATCTGAAAATGTCCTTAGTTGTAAGGCTTAAAGAATGTTATGGACCTTCCAGCTGGTGGCTCAAGACTTTGGTCCCTTTGATGATCAGATACCTATAAAAGGAATACTGGCTGTTTTAGCTGTTTATTAAAAAGTGTGTGTGTGTGTGTGTGTGTGTGTGTGTGTGTGTGTGTGTGTGTGTCTTGGGAAACTTGGGGAAATATATGCCAGACTTAAAGATTTAATAAAAATAAATGTCATTTACCAATATTTTTGTCTTATTTCTTCTTAGCTATTGTTTTTAAAAGTTCTAAGCCAATAAGCCACCTCAATTATTATAAAAAAGAAATACTTTAGAATAAGTGACCAGAGTATTGTCTTAAAAACCAGAAATATTGAGAGAGATCCAAGATGGCCAATTAGCAGCAGCTCAGGATTGCAGCTCCCCACTGAAAGCGCAGAGAGTGAGTAGATGCCACATTTTCAGATGAATTTTTATTGCCCACGGACCAAGAGATTCCTGGCGGAGGAGCCCCACGGGTCGCCAGCATGACTCTTTGGCCGGCTTGGCTGTTTTGCAGGCGCCCCGGCGCGGCGGTTCTCAGTCCAGAGTATACGGGACTGAGCGCCCTTTTAGTTGGCACTTGGAGCTCTGGGAAGGCAGAGTCTCCCATTCAGCTGATTGAAAAGCGGACTGAAGTGGGGAACCAGACCGGGAGATTCCCGGGCAGAAAAGCACCACGAATCTTAACGCTCTGTTTCAGCCGGCGTGGTGGGTCGCCGCAGGGGAAGGCTGGTCCCCCCACCCTCGCCACACACACACCAAAAAAACAGCAGTTGGAACTGCTGAGGATTGAGAGCTTCACAGCAAGTACAGCTGAACCTGGGAAGGGCCAGCTTTGTGGGGGGAGGGGCGTCTGCCGAAGGAAAACTAAGAAACAGAAAAAACTTAACCACCAACAAGCTGGACGTCCACTCAGACCTAATCTGAAAGTCAGCAATTACACAGACGACAGGTGGATAAATCCACAAAGATGGGAAGAAACCAGCGCAAAAAGGCTGAAAACACCTGAAATCAGAATGCCTCTCCTCCTACAGAGGATTGCAGGTCCTCATCACCAATTGAACAAGGCCTGATCGAGAATGAATGTGAGGAATCAACAGAATCAGGCTTCAGAAGGTGGATAATGAGAAACTTCTGTGAGCTAAAAGAACATATTCTAGCCCAATGCAAGGAGACTAAGAACCTTGAAAAAAGGTTTGATGAAATGTTGACGAGAATGGACAATTTAAAGAATATAAGTGAATTAATGGAGTTGAAAAACACAATACGAGAACTTCGCAAAGTATGCACAAGTTTTAACAGTCAAATTGATCAAGCAGAAGAAAGGATTTCAGAGGTCGAAGACCAACTTAACGAAATAAAACGAGAAGACAAGATTAGAGAAAAAAGGATAAAAAGGAATGAGCAAAGTCTCCAAGAAATATGGGACTATATGAAAAGACCTAATCTATGTTTGATAGGTGTACCTGAATGTGACGAAGAGAATGAATCCAAGCTGGAAAATATTCTTCAGGATATTATCCAGGAAAACTTTCCCAACCTAGCAAGGCAGGACAATACTCAACTCCAGGTAATACAGAGAACACCACAAAGATATTCCTCAAAAAGAGCAACCCCAAGGCACATAATCATTAGATTCACCAGGGTTGAAATGAAGGAGAAAATACTAAGGGCAGCCAGAGAGAAAGGTCAGGTTACCCACAAGGGGAAGCCTATCAGACTCACAGCAGATCTCTCAGCAGAAACCCTACAAGCCAGAAGAGAGTGGGGGTCAATATTCAACATCCTTAAAGAAAAGAACTTTCAACCCAGAATTTCGTATCCAGCCAAACTAAGTTTCATAAGTGAAGGAAAAATAAAATTTTTTAAAAACAAGCAAGTACTCAGAGATTTCATTACCACCAGGCCTGCTTTACAAGAGCTTCTGAAAGAAGCACTATATACAGACAGGAACAACCAGTATCAGCCATTCCAACAAACCCATCGGTAACCTGCATCCAGACGCATCTCACGTGCAAGGATATGCAGAGACTTAAAACAAAGGGATGGAGGAAGATTTGACAACCAAATGGAGAACAACAACAACAAAAAAAAGCAGGAGTTGCAATTCTCATCTCTGATAAAATAGACTTTAAAGTAATAGAAATGAAAAGAGATAAGAAGGACATTGTATAATGGTAGAGGGATCATTGTAATGGGAAGAGCTAACGATCCTAAGTCTATATGTACCCAATATAGGAGCACCCAGATACATAGGGCAACTTCTTGGTTATTTACAAAGAGACTTGGACTCCCACACAATAATAGGGGGAGACTTGAACACTACACTGTCAATATTAGACAGATCAATGAGACAGAAGGTTAATAAGGATACCCGGGACTTGAACTTAGACCTCGAACAAGTAAACTCAGTAAACATTTACAGAACTCTCTACTCCCAAATCCACAAAACATACATTTTTTTCAGTAACACATCACATCTATTCTAAAAGTGACCACATGGTTGGGAGTAAATTACTCCCCCAGCAATTGCATAGCATTTCATAGGTTTAAATGAAATATTGGTTGGTTGGTTGGTTGGTTGTTATTTTCCTCCCTTATTCCTTCCTGTCTCCATTGTATAACACAATTACTAGTATAAAAGAGCTTTTCAATACCCATTTTTAGACTGCATTCTAGCCTGGGCAATAAAGCAAGATTCCTGTTCTCTCTCCCTCTTTCTTCTTCTTTTTCCCTTTCTTTCATTCTCTTTCTTCCTTCTCTCTCTCTTTTTTCTTTTCTTTCAAAAAAAACCCCAGAAATATTGATCAAGAAAGGACTATGTGAGAAGGTGAGTCCAACACACAGTACCGTGATGTGTAGATGTCCAGAAGAACAGAAGACACCAGGAGACTCCAGATACAGCAATGACAAATGGCAGTCCTGCACCCCAACATTATCAAACCTTCTAATTCAATCATTAGGTACTGAGCCAATGTGGAGAGAGGCTGAAAATCATTTATCTAATTGGCAAGGACCAGTGTGGAATTTAGGAAGGGGGCAGGGTGAGTAACAGAAGAAAACACAGTGATACGTAATTGAGGTCCTCAACTCATGGCTAGAGAGTTATAACTCCCACGTAAGGTAAGATTCATAGTTAATAAGGTGTTACCAATAGCAGACATTTGGGATATACATTTTTCCATATAATTAAGTTGGTGGTTAGTAAATGTTTTTATTATTTATCTGTTTTCCAAAGTTATGAATTAAATAACCCTTTGAGATACTATAAAAACGAAATCACCTACCTGACCCAGATGTGACCGTTTGATAATCTACGATCCTAATAATGTTCTATAGTCAGGGATTCTTCCATAAGTAACATATTTAGAAAGATAGGTCCCTCAGCAGTTCTGAGCCAAGGTTCGGCCTGGCTTTGACATCAGCCTAGTGTTGTACCTGCCATCCTTTCACAAATTCAAGGGTATTTATTGAATGCCTACATTGTGTAGGCTTTGTATGAGTAAGACCTAATCCTTGCCTTTCAGGTGAAAGCTGGGGTAGGAAAGGCTTTCTCTGGTGGTGGTTACTCTACTTACCACGTTATTGGTCAGCCAAAGCCATTCTTTGCAGGTACAACACTGCTGATGTCAAAGCCAGGTCTAACCTCTGCTCAGAAGCCACTGAAGGACCATTCTCTTTAAGTGTGTTAATTATGAGAGAATCCTGGACTACAGAACATTATCAGGACCCTAGAGTAAAGCAAATATGGGAAGTAATTTGTAATTTGCAGGAATGAGCAAAGTTAAAAGACTCAGTTGTTGAGAAAACCAGCTGTGTTTTGGAAAGTCAAGCAGGCAAAGATAGTGGAGTGAACCAAGTGTGTACTTAACCAAGCCACCTCGAGGAAGAGCCCAGTGGCCTTATCTACCATATGGCTCCTTTAGTAAACTATTCCACTCCAGCAGAATTGACCATGCCCATCTTTATCCACTGATCTACCATGAACAGTTTTCAGCATATATACCTTTAATTCCGTTGCTTTGTTTTTTCACTAAAAACTGTCATATTCATCTGCATCGTCAGTATCTAGCATAGTATTTGTTTCTAACAGGAATTTAGGTGACAAATTACGTTATCTGCCCTAGCAATTGGTATCGCACTGGTGGTATCTAGACTTTGAGAGTGTGTTAGGTGAAAAGGTAGCTAAAATAATTATGTCGGCTCCGTACAGATAAATGATTCCTAGAATATATATCTTGCCTGCTCCATAGTAATTTGCACAATGCTCAGCAAGGTTCTAGTTTTTGCTTAATACATACACAATTACTTGATATTTAGACAAGCTGAGCCAAGCGGTACTGTTTGCTTTATTTAGCAGCTGATGGCTGATGGCTGATGGCTGATGGCTGCTTTTTAAAGTGGATGTAAAGGATGTGAAAAGAGAGTATACCACTGGGGCCGGGCACAGTGGCTCACATCTGTAATCCCAGTACTTTGAGAGGCTGAGGCAGGTTGATCACCTGAGGTCAGGAGTTCAAGACCAGCCTGACCAACATGGTGAAACTCCGTCTCTATTAAATACAAAAAATTAGCCAGGTATGGTGGTGCATGCCTGTAATCCAAGCTAGTTGGTAGGCTGAGGCAGGAGAATTGCTTGCACATGGGAGGCGGAGGTTGCAGTGAGCAGAGATTGTGCCATTGCACTCCAGCCTGGGCAACAAGAGTGAAAACTTCGTCTCAAAAAAAAAAAATGTGTATATATATATATACACACACACACACACACACACACACACACACCATTGAGTTCTTAGGTATATGGAACAGATACCCAACCTTATTCATAATAAAAGAAATGTAAATTAAAACCACACTGAGTCTCATGAGAGCTGATGGGTAAAAAACAAAAACAAACAAACAAAAAAAACCACACTGAGATGTGTTTTTTACTTATTAATTGGCAAGATCAGGAAACTTAATAGTAGTTTCAAGAACATGGAAGTGTAAAACTAGTACAAACTAGAAAAACTTCTAGACAGCAATTTGGTAATATCTATCAAAATTAAAAATATAGATACCCTTTCTTTCAAGAATTCCAATTCCAAGGATTCTAGGATCAATATGCTCATATGTGTAAAATGAGGAGTCAGCAAAGTTATTCCCTGCAGCATTGTTTGTACAAACAAAAGACTGGACATAAACCAAATGTGTAGTCAGCAGGTACCTGTTTTAATAACGGCACTGTGTACAGTGGAATACTATGCAACTATGAACATAATGGCGATGACTTCTTTTTGTGTGTGTGTTGGTAGAATAATCCCTAATATATGCTAAGGAAAGACAAAAAAGGTACAGAACAGTGTTATAATTATGCTACCCTTTTCTAAAAGAAGAGAAAATGTGTGTGTGTGTGTGTGTGTGTGTGTGCATGCACACTTGTACATGCATAAGATATCTTTGGAAGATAGCAGAAGAAACTAGTAACATTATTTGCCCTTGAGAAAGAAAACCAGGTGACCAAGAGGTAGGAATGGGAAGGAGAGTTTTCCCTCTGTGCCCTTTTGTATTTCAAAATGTAGAACCTTATAACTACATGGGCTATACAAAAAAAAAAAAAAAGTAAAATAAACACAGTTAAGTGAGGCTGTGGTTCTTGGCAGGGAGCCAACGTTGCCATGGTCACTGGCTGCAGCTGTTACACTGGTGTGGTCACCTACAGTGACATCTGCTGGTGCTTCCCAACAGCACTGTTAGGTCACTGTTTTTCAAACTTGATTTCAAAGTGGGCCATGGAACCAATTGCAGTGGGTCCAACCAGCATTAAAAAAAATAAAAACAAGAAAGAATAGAAAATATCAGAGTACATAACAAGTAGTAAAGGTAAATAAAGATAAATATTGTTGTATGAACTCCTGATTTTAAAAACATTCTTATGTGATCTGATATGTCTTTCTTTGTCAAAAATCTTAGGAAGTCACCATCCTCAGTGGGGGACCTTTCTCAGACAATCTATCCTTCCACTGTTCTTGAGCAACAAAGATATTAACAAGGAAGACTTGAAGTTTCTATGCTGCTTGACCCAGAATTTTCTCATTATGGATGTGGGGTTCTCACTTTTGAAGGTTGGTCTCTCTACTTATGTCTCCATTCTGTTACTTTGTCTCTATTCATGCCAGTTCCAGGCTGTGTGTCTCTACACATGAAGGCACGTTCATTCTCCTTAGGAGTACGTCCCTTTCCGTGGAATACTGTGGAATCAGCAGGACTGACTGGAGTTTGGCTGCGGTGGCTAAGACCAGATACCTGGAGTCTTTTATGCATCCTGAGCTTCAGAGACCCCTGTAACCATGTTCCTTTCAGATTGACCCCAGTTCCTTAACTCATGCAGCTGCACCATCAGCAATGCCTCTCTTTCCATCCCTGCTTCCTCCTATCTAGCTTTTTTCAAGATCCTACCCAAGGCTACATCTTCCGTGGAACTTTCCCTGATTCCCTCAGCCAAAGTGATCTCTCATATAAACATCATGCTCTCTTGATTGCAACTGAATGAAACACAGCTCAAACTGGGTTTAAACAAAGAGAACTGGAGCTCAACTAATTTAGAAGTTCACAAATAAGTTGGACCCACAGACTAAAAGATATCAGGAAACATTACTTTGTTGTCTCAGTGATCCTACCAAAAGATCCAAGATATGCCTAGCCTAACTTGGATCATTTGCCCAACACAGAATCAGTCATTGTAGCCCCTGAGGTTGGAATCCACTGATGGGCCAATCTCAGATTTCGCACTCTCCCCAAGAGACCAATCTAGTCATAGAGAACAGCTATGTGGTGTGTGAAGAAGGGGTGGTTCCTTGAATGTATTCATTAAAAGTGCTGTCAACTGAAGAGGGAGAATGAATATTGGGCAAGCTAAAACATGTGTTCTTGTCAACTTGTAATCTGTATGGTGAAAACAACAACTTCTAAATATATTTTCTTGTGTTAATACTTTACCTGTGTGCTATGGTTTGTATGTTTGCACACAAGAAATCTCATGTTGAAATTTAATCCCCAATGTGGTGGTGTTGGGACGTAAAGCCTAGCGGGAAGTATGTGCGTCAGGGAGGCAGAGCCTGCGTGAGTAGATTAGTGCCCTTCCTTGCGGATGAGTTTCCACTCTATTAGTTCCCTGGAGAGATGATTGTTAAAAGAGCCTAGCACCTCCCTGCTCCCATGCTTCCTCTCCAGCCATGTGATCTCTGCACAGCTGGTCCCCTTTCCCTTCTGCCGTGAGTGGAAGCAGCCTGAAGCCCTCACCAGAAGATGTCAGTGCATGCTTCCTGTACAGTCTGCGGAACTGTGAGATAAATAAACCTCTTTTTTTCTTTTTTAAATAAATTACCCACCCTTGGGCATTCTTTTATAGTAACAAAAAACGGACTTAGACGCTATGCGAGAATGAATCATTCACAATAAAACTGTCAGACAAGTAAGATTAACATTTCAATTCTCAAGTTACTCAATTGTTCTACATTTTCCAGGCTTTGTCATGGTTTGTTTACTCCCAATTCTACTTAGATCTCCACTGACCAATACTCATGGAGAACTGAGTGATTAATCAGTTTATAAAATCGATAACAACTATAAAAATACTGAATTCATTGTTTTTGCCCATTGATTTTTGTCAAATATTTTAATCACAATAAAAAATTTAAATTTATGAAAGGAAGACCAAGGTACATTTTGAGGAAGACATCTCTCATTTCTGCTTTTGAGCATTCTTTCTCAGGAAACAGAACATATTTTAGAAGAGAAACATCTTAACACATCTGGTGTGATCTTCTAGTTATCTAGTTTAAGCCAAAAAAGGTGGCATCATCTGTTTTTCTTTCATACATTTTGAAACATGAGTTTCTGAAAGCTATTTCCTAACATATGTCGATTTAACATCTGCTGGTTTCTAACTGATAGCTAGAAACAGCGCACTGGCAGCCCCTCCGATAGTGCCGAGGTATTTCCCATTAGAATTGTTTTCACTTTGAAGTTGTCAGTAATATTTTTACTCCAGAGTAGCCTATTTTCCTAACTTGAAGGAGATACATGAATGGAAGCACAGAGAAGGAGGAATAAACAGAACGATATATTTACAGTTATGTGACAGTACAGCAGAGAAAGATTTCAAAAAGAAATATTAGATAAGAAAGTCAATGTCATAGGTCATGGATTAAACGCCTTCTCCTGGCAAAGCATGCTTCACTATGCTACATCTTAATTCATCCTTGTTATTCAATATCAAGAGTATTTGAAAGCAGAATTAAAATGTATTAACCATATCTAAGAGTACCCAACCATGTCCAAAGCTTCTCTAACATTTCTTTTCCTTTTTAATCCTTTGATGCAATTTAAAGTGCATCAGTGAACTTCAGTTTCTGTCTGGGAATTCATAACAGAATAATATTTTGACATTTATTTTTGAAAGAAGGAGCCTAAGTGTTTGTCCTGGGAGAAATCAGCATTTTTGCTTGCCCTAAACTAATCTAGTGCTTATAAACATTTAGCAATTTTCAGACCTGGTAATTTGGAGCCTGCAAATTATTGGTGTCATTTGTGCCCTTTAATATGCTCTCCCCATCCCAATAACATTGTTGCCTTTTATTTCATTGGACTTTAAAGTAGAGATGTCATCGTGGGCTTGTTTATATCAAGGCTAGCTTCATGTCGTTGTTGCTATATCCTCAATGTCAAACCAAGTGCTTCCTATGCAATCAGTAGAGAATGAATGAATCAATTTTGTCCCAAGATTCTGAGATCCAAAATTTACTTTTAGAGTCCTAAAAGTGAGGTATCTTGAATAGCCTTACATAAATTTTAAAAACTATCAAATTGATTTTGGTAAAGAAAGAAGAAATAAGTTCTAGGACTTACTTGGACTTTCATAAGGAAATTTTGATGGTAGGTCTCTCTAAATAAATTTTGGGTGTACTACAAACCAAACACCATTACGGTGATGGCTACTCAATAACTTTTCAGTGAAGATAGTGGTTCTGAATATAATTGTAAGGGTTATGGAAAGAGAAGAAACTTTGGAGACTCATAGCCTGGAGTTGAAATCCTGGATCCACTCCTTACAAAATTATTTAACCTCTACTTTTTTATCTGCAAGATAGGCATAATACTATGATGCAGGGTTGTTATAATAAATTCAGTACAATAATAATGTACACAAAAGCTTAGCAAAGTATCTGGTACTTGAGGTTACTTACTAAGTAGCAATTATTATGACCCTTACTATAACTATTCCTGATATTAGCTGCTCTAATAATTCAGAGAACACTCAAATTACATGTAAAGCTTTATTAAGTTAAAGCTAAACTCACCCTGTGTTGTGTTAGTCGATACAGCAGAACCATAACTATAGACCCTACAGGTAAATGTGTACATTTCCATCCATACATACTTTTGTTCCTTTCTTTCATTTTCTTTTTCTTTTCCCTCCCTCCCTCCCTCCTTCCTTCCTTCCTTCCCCCCTCCCTCCTTCCTCCCTCCCTCTTTCCCTCCTTTCTTTGTCTTTCTTTCTTCCTTTCTTCCCTTCTCTCCCTTCCTCTTCCTTCCTTCCTTCCCTCCCCTCCCTCCTTTCTTTTTCTTTCTTTCTCTTTCTCTCTTTCTTTCATTCTCTCTCTCTTTCTTTCTTTCTGTTTCATTTTTGACAGTAGCTCACTATGTCACCTAGGCTGAAGGGCAGTGGCACAATCTTGGCTCACTGCAGCCCTGAACCCCCCCAGGTTCAAGCAATCCTCCCACCTGGAGTAGCTGGGACTACAGGTGCATGCTAGCAAGCTCGGCTAATTTTTTGTATTATTTTGTAGAGATGGGGTTTTTCCCAAGTTGCCCATGGCTGGTTTCAAACTCCTGGGCTCAAGCAATCCACCTGCCTCGGCCTCCCAGAGTGCTGGGATTACAGGCCTGAGGCACCGGGCCTGCCCCTGCATGTCATTTTCTAAAGGAACTGTAAATCACAGAGACTGAGGAGAATAGTCTCAGGTTAATTCTCAGTGTGATATAGCAGTAGATTTCTAAAGGATTCCCTCCCCCCTCTCTCCTTGCTTCCCTCCCTTTCTATTGTAAAGTGTGCCAGGCACTGTATATACAAGGAATATTTACAGTTGATGAGATAGCAGATGAAAGGGATTCCAATATTTTTTCTTTATTGACCTACTGTGAAAAAGGTGAAAGCCATTCCATGAAAAGTTAAATACTGTAAAAATGCATTAACTTTTGGTTCACTGGAGAGATGCTATGAGTTTTGTCCCCCAAAACTTCTGACACATGAAAAACATTAAATAACTCCAATTTCAACTTTAAAGCCTATTTACTGAAGGCTTTTGAAAAATAGTTGCCATCATCCTCCTTAAGAAAGTGGATGGAGTGCAAAATGCAAACCTTCCCTACTGAATGGGTTGACAGGTCATTTACTGGAAACTATTTGGTAGTATGAGCTATGAGTAAGCATGAAAGTTGTAGTTCTACCTATTTATCTTCATGTTATTATGCAATCGTGTTTCTCTAAACATTGATTAAAGTAGCAAACTACTTGGGCATTTTGCCTATTTTTGGGGAAGAGGGGCTACTATTTTCATGCGGCTACATTTAAATAATACCTTCATAGGCATAATCCTGGCCAACGCCATTTAATAGATACAGCACTTGATTACAGCAATATATATTTTTCCTGAAATACAAGAATTGTCTCTTGAGACTCATTGTTGGGATCATACATTCTCATAAGGATAACCTCTTCAGGGCATTGATTGAATGTACAAAATCTGGAAGCCTCCTTAAATCTGTTAGAAACAGAGAAAATCAAGGTAGTTTTGAATGGTACTATTTCATGAACACTGAGCTGATTTGCTTCCTGGGAAGAATTGGAGACCGATGTTGATCTTGCATATTATTTACACAATTCATATCCTATTGAAGATAATTATAATATACTGTGCGGTGAAATTATTTAATAATGGATTTAACATTCTCTTACTTTAAAAGCTTTAACTCTCTACTGTGTATATTCTCAAATAAACTTGCAGGTCCCTCTGGATTTAGTTGAATTTTGGGTTTTTGTAGAGGTAGATATGATATCATGGCTAATAAAATAAACAAGACTAAACCCAAATTATAAATTTCACTGGTCTCCAGCAAAACTCTTCATACACCTAGGTTTTTCACACTATTTCAATCAAATGTTCTACTTCTCCCTTTACTTTCTTTTTTTAAAAAAGCATTATCTTCTTGTAACTTCAGATTTGAATTATTAAATTTATTTTTTTCTTTGCCCTTCATATCTTTTCAGTTATCTTCTGCTATGAAACAAACCACTCCAAAACCTGTTAGCTTAAAACAACTATTATTTATTGCTTTTTAATTAATTGCTTACAAATCTGCAATTGGGGTAGGGCTAGTAGGCATAGCCCTTCCCTTCTCCACACGGTGTCAGCTGGTGTGGCTCAAGATGGCTCAATCACCTGTAGCAAGGTAGTGCTGGCTGTAGGCTGGGAGCTTAGCTGGGTTGTCATTTGGGGACCTCTGTTCCTCTCTGTGTGGACCCCTCCTCAGAGTTTGGCCTCTTCACAGAATGGAGGCTGAGTAAAGGAAACACAGAAAGGAAATGTGTTTCAAGAGGCCCAGCAGGAAGCTACAAAACTTCTGACCCAGCTTCAAGTCTCAGAATGCCACGTTTGCCACATCAATCAAGCAAGTCACTTAGCTGAGATTCAAGGCAGGAAAAAGGAGTCTCTTAAAGGAAGGAGTAACAGAATTTCAAGACATTTGTAATTTACCATGTCCTGTTTTTATCCAAGTCCTGCTAAGTATCATCACAACATCTCTCAAATCCGTTCTTCATGCTTTTATCCACCCAAATTTTCTTGTACAGACCAAAACTTCATCAGCAGTGCCGATGAATTAGGGAAGGAGATGTTTAAGACCCTTCTAGGAATGTGCTGGACTGACTCAAAATGACACAAAGTCAGCTTTGAATTAACTGAGACCCTGGGAGAGGTTGAAAGGAAAAGATGCTTTCATGGGAGTTTCCACCATCGCCATTTCTTATATGTCATCTTTTTTCTTATAATCTTCCATAAAATCATTCGCTAAACTCTTCTTTTTACTCTGTGATTTTCTCTCTCTCTTTTTTTTTTCTTTGAGACAGCCCTACTCTGTTGACCTGGCTGGAGTGCAGTGGGAAGATCTCAGCTCTCCGCAACCTCCGCCTCCCAGTTCAAGCGATTCTCTTTCCTCAGCCTTCCAAGTAGCTGAGATTACAGGCTTCCTCCATCATGCCCAGCTAATTTTTTATTTTTATTTTTAGTAGAGACAGGGTTTTGCCATGTTGGCCAGGCTAGTCTCAAACTCCTGGTCTCAAGTGATCCATCTGCCTCGGCCTCCCAAAGTGCTGGGATTACAGGCATGAGCCACCGTGCCCGGCTTATGGAGTTATTTTAAATGACTGTATATGGAAATTTATAAAGAAAACAAAGAAGAAACAATTGTGGATATCTTGAGTTTCTTTTTAAAAAGTTCTAGGCCAAAAAACCACCAATTACCCTACCCCTCAAAATTCTAAAAGAGAAGAGAAAATTAAGCCGATTGAATTCATTAAATTCATTTATGATTAATGTGTTATAGTAGAATTTTATTTCTTTTATGTGCTATAAGTATATTTTCCGATCAATGTAGATATAAGCCTCCTGACAACGGTATAAGATGTGGGTTAATAATTTTACTGTTTAAAATTATTATGGATATATCTCATTGTTGAATCTTTGTTTTTATGGCAAGTTTGCTGGAAATAACTACAGTTTATTTGTTTTTATAACCATTATTTAGGTCTATGATCCTCAGTTATAATACTGGTCCTGGCAGGTGGCAGTGGGGAGTGGTCTGTGTTACCACTGATTCCTATATGTTATAATTTTCAGGAATGCATTGTGGACACAAACAAGAACTGTCTGTACTCTTGCAGGAAGTGGAAATGATACAAACCAGCATTTGAGTGAATGAACACTGAAATGCATGCTGAAACCAACCACTGGATCAGGGTACAAGACAAATAATGGTTCTAGTGGGACTTGGGGGAAAAGTACTTTTAAAAGGAATTTAATGTATTGTTCCCTGACTTATCTTTGTTTATGATTCAATAGGTGGATAATTGTTTTTCTCAATCCTGTGACAAAAAGAGTTGGAAGGATCAGGAAGAGCAAGAACAATTTGGCTCTCAGTGAATTATTTTTTTTTTTTTTGAGATGAAGTTTTGCCCTTGTCCTAGGCTGGAGTGCAATGGCACAATCTCGGCTCACTGCAACCCCCACCTCCCGAGTTCAAGCGATTCTCCTGCCTCAGCCTCCCAAGTAGCTAGGATCTCAGTGAATTCTTAATAAATGATGTATTGCATCAAGAACAATTAAATGCTTTTAAATGTAATAGAATTTTACTTAGACAAATGATTTTTGAGAAGTATGTTCAAGACAGAATGGAGTAGATAATTTCTTAGACTAATTACCTTATATGTAGCCATTCCAGTAAAACGTGACTGGAGCACATATTATTTTACTTAAAATTTTTTTTTTTCCATTTGGTTCAATTTTCAAATCTGAAAATTTTAAACAGTTACTTCTATTTAAAATATTCTCTTCACCATGCAGTGCTAAGTGAAGACATTGAACTGTGTTTTCCAAATTTTCAACAATAATCAGAAAAAGATTGTATATAAATAATTCCACAGGCAACTCTTAGAGTATGTCTAAATGGCAAATTTGACTCATCATTAATGGTAACTTAGCATACCATGTAAACCAGAAACCAGGAAAGGACCCATCTCATGTTCTCCTAAACCTCAGCCATAGTTGAACAACTGAAATCAATATACTTCTCAAGCAAGTGAATAATTCTTCAAAGCAATTTTTAAAAAGAAAAGAAAATTTTCTTTCATACAAGCATGTTCTCCCTCAGTGATTCTCATATTTGCCTTTTTTTCCTCACAAATTTCTAAGATGGGAGACAAGGTTGGCCTGTATGCTTTAAAATTTTCCCTTGATCGTACCAAAAGGCGTATAAATTTCATGGTTTTTGAGGAACAGTGACACAGAGAATAGTGGGTGAGGATAGAATGAAGGAATAAAAATGTCAATTTTTTTTCCTCATAAATAAAAGTGATTTCCTAAAACTTTTCTCCCATGACTTCAGGTAACTGGAGTAAAATTTATGGGATGCTAAAAGCAAAATATCTCTTACAAGTTAATTTTATTTCGTGAAGACTGATAACCATTTGAGAAAAATAGCTCTTTTTTTCAAGTTTCTGGAGAGTTATGGCTGAGATTTTTTTTCTATTATACTTAGTGTATAATGTAGTATAATTATTTGCATATTGGAGCCCTAAGTTTGTTCTATAAAAATGGCAAGTAGTGGGTATGAAGAGAAAGAAGCATGATACAAAGGAATCTGGTCAGCAGAGCTGCAGCTGTGCTCCGCAAAGGGTAGAATTATAATGTATTTTTTGTGGCTGGCCCAGGGTAGCTGCAAGATAAGTGGCTCTGATAACCGATCAGATAACAGAAACTATACTTTTAAAAAACTTACAATGATTTAATAGGACTTTGGAAACATGATTTTAATAGTCTGCATGCCTCTAGAGGTATCACTGTTTCTCAAATGGAAAAGCCAAAATGGAAACTCTAGTCCCTGTGAGAAAGTGCTAGAAGTAATCATTTTTAAAGACTCACTTTTTTAAAATGAGTTTTAAAAAGGACTCACTTTATTATTTTTGAGAAGAATTTCTCCCCAAATGTAAAAATAAGATAGCATTGTAAAAGTGACTGTAAAAGAAAAAAAACCCACTGTAAAGCTATTAGGGGAAGCTGGCTGAACTGTTGTATCATGTCAAAATATATTTTTATTTCTTTAAATATAAAAATTGGTTGGAATAACATCTTATTTAAGATTTTTAAATATATAAAAATATGTACTTATTACACAACTTTATCAATTCTCAACATATTGCACATTTTGCCTATTTGTTTAAAAATTTATTTTGTAAAAGAAATGAAACAAAGTTTTCTATGTTTTCTTTCCTATGCTCCCTGGAAACAACCACTACCACTAATTTGATACTTAATGGTTTCCAAGAATTTCTTTATAGTCCAGGGTTTGTCTTTTTTTCCTTATTTGTGGTATCTATTGATACACAGGAGTTTTAACATGGAAAAATTTATCACTTTTTATTTTGTGCTTTTAATGTCTTATTTAATAAATTCTTCCCTATCCTGAGATTATACAGCAAATGTCTACATTTTCTTCTTACAGTTTTAAAGCTATGGTTTAAAATATCGAAGTTCTTAGTTGCCTTGGAATTTATTTTTGGTTTATCTATAGTAAAGAATTAATTTTACTTAGATTTAATTTTTTCCCATATGAATACCCAATTCTGCCTTTTCTCTGATTTTTGGGATGCCACCATATATTTTTTTTCCTTGGATTTATATACTGTTTTATTGGTCAAGTAAGACAAGTTACTCCCATTTTGCTCTTCAAGTTTAACAGATTATGTAAAGTCTTGTGTTATTATGTATGAATTGAGTATCAACTTGTTAATTTATACAATTGTATTAGACACCATTTCAATCGATTTCTTTTTGATAATTTGGAGAGACTATTTAGTGTTTCCATCCATGAACATTGTATATTCCTTTTTTTTTTTAGCACTTTCAAAATGCTGTTTAATAATGCCTGAGAATTTTCTGTATAAAGGCATTGCAATGTTTTGTTAAAATTATTCCTGGGTACCTTGTACATTTTGTAGCCATAATGAATGGGATCATCTTGTATATTGTTTTTAAATTGGTTATTGTGAGTATATATAGCAATATTATTAATTTTTTATATGCTCATCATAAGAATAAAGATTAAGGCCACTTGCATTGTTTACTAGCACACACTTTTAATAACAATACTAGCACACACTTTTAATTCAGCTAAAGTCACAGTTGTCCAGAGATGACTTAATCATTAACTACATAGAAGTGCTAAGTAAAAAGTTCAGATCTTTTGCTTTACATTATACTGGACCTAGTTTGGCAAAGACTTAATGACACCATCTAGTGGCAGTTTGAAGTTCTAAGTAAATTGCAAAATGCATTTCCAGATTTTGTTGGATAACTATTTGTGTTGAAAAAAATTATGATAGCAATCGATATCCTTGTTGAAAATGCCAAGAAACATCAAGAATTAATTTGACATATCAAAATTAATTATGCTTGTAGTCTTTAATGTTGCTGATTTCAAGATTAGAATGAGGTTATGCTTATGAGAAACTTATCTACAATCTTTCATTTTGAAGCCCAATAGTGTATGTGAAGATTTAATTTTCAAGATTGTTATTCAGGGAGTTATCGTAGTTCATGTTCACATCATGTTTTTAAAAAAATAAAATTATCAACAGCTGGCTGGAGTCAATCTACATGATCTTTATAATAAACTGATCCTAAGGGTCTATAACATGAAGACTGCTTTCTATTTAAGGATCCTTTAACATAAGGCCTATTTTTGTATCTTACTAATTAGAGTTCTTTTTGTGTGGGAAATAACAAAATCTTATGCATAATTCAACTCAATTTCAAAACAAATAGGAACAACTTGCTAATGACTTGAAAAAAGTTTAAAATACACTCAAGATGAATTAAAAATATAAGTGTATACAACCAGGCTTTAAAAGTTTAGAGTAAAATATATAGGAAAGCTTATTTAATTTTTTGGTGGAGAAGACTTTTCTGATGATAGAACCTCTAAGAGTAAAGGTTGATTAAAATTTCTATAGAACATTTAAATATTAAACAAAAGTGACAGTGTAACATCTCTGGTAAAATTTTTTAAATGGCAATGCCCTGTATTAGCATAAGATAAGGGCAAATGCATCAAAAATAGGCATTCTTATTTTGCTACTTGGAAATGTATTTGGAATAAACTTTATCAAGGGACATTTGGCAATGTTATTGAAAGTCTTAAAATATGTATAGTCTTTGCCCCAGAAAACCACTACTCAGAATAATTATAGGGATACGACAAAGAAATAGTCACAAGAATGTTCTTCATAGCACTTCATAGAAGTATTTGTAAAATATTACAAATTAGAAAAATGTAAATGTCCATCAAGAGGTGAACTGGAAAACTAATAACAGCATGTAGTTATTAACTATATATTATTATTAACAGTTATGCTGTTATTAACCCTAATATTACAGAATAATTGTGGAAGACATTTAAAATACTTTTTACATATTTAATTATACAGTTAATTAAGTGGAAAAATATTCTCAGAATAGTATTAGATGAAAGTTTCAAATCAGTATATTTTCATTTTTTACAAAATTTGTTTCCTTCCTTATGCAAAATGCAGAATGATGACATTCAACACGGATTATATTCTGAACATGATATGGGCTGAACATTGTGTCCTTCCCAGATTAATATGTTGAAGTCCGAACCACCAATGTAACAGGGCCTTTGAAAAGCAATTAAGGTTAAAACAGGTCATACGGGTGGGGCTCTCAGGGTGGAAATAATGCTTCTGAGACATCAGAGAGCTTCTGGGCACATGCTCTCCAGCCTCTCCCATGTGAAAACACAGCAAGAAGGTGGCCGTCCACAAGCCAGGAGAAAAACCCCCATCAGGACTGAATTGACTGGCACCTTAATCTGGGACTAGCCTCCAGAACTGTAGGAAAATAAATGTCTACTGCTTACGCCACTTGGTCTATGGTATTTTGCTGTGGCCTCCTGAGCAGGCTAATATACATGAGGTAATGAGTAATTTCTTTTTTTGCTTATCTAGGTTTCTAAATTTTCTGTAATAAATATACTGCATTTGTAATTTTACAAGATGTTTTTAAATCTATTAAATAATATTAGAGAAACTCTCCAGTGTATACAAATGAGTTAATGAAAAACTCATCATTAGTTAAATCAGTTATTTGAAGCTGGTTTGTGATTACCTCTACATATTTTTATTAATTCTCTCCTTGTGCTAATTATTTGGCTTGCAATTAAATTTACAAAGCAAATTGAATCCTTCTTAGCTATGAATGTCAAAGATTGATAAGGTTTCGAAATACGCTACTGAAGAATAGGTTTATTTTCCTCCCATCTAACTATTCTGCAGTTATTATTTGGAAACACTAATCATTTTAATCATTATATTTTAAATTAGAGTGAGTAATTAGTATTCTGCGTTAGATTTGGATGCCTCATAATGGTGAAATCTTATATGATTTTCTTGCATTCCAAGACATTTTATAATTAATTATCTTAGCCATGCATTCTATTTCTTTCTTATGCCATCGAATTTATGAAAAACAGGCTGGGTGTGGTGGCTTATGCCTGTAATCCCAACACTTTGGGCGGCCGAGGCGGATGGATCACTCAAGGTCAGGAGTTTGAAGCCAGCCTGGCCAACATGGTAAAAACCTGTCCCTACCAAAAATACAAAAATTAGTAGGTTGTAGTGGGATACGCCTGCAGTCCCAGCTACTCCGGAGGCTGAGGCAGGAGACTTGCTTGAACCTGGGAGGCAGAGGTTGCAGTGAGCCAAGATCATGCCACTACACTCCAGCCTGGGCTACAGAGCAAGACTCCATCTCAAAAAAATTTTTTTTTTCTAAGAAATAATATATTCCTTTTTCTCTTGTTACAATTATATCTAACCATACACCAGAGGTGAGGTGATGAACCTGCCATCCCATGACAACATGTGATATTTAGTAGGACACGTACACACATACACACACTTTAATTTGTATCATCTTTATAGCTCCATGCTAATGCTGTTTTATGATTTTCTTGATGTATGTTAGAGAGAGGGGAGGAAGAAGGGAGTGGGGGGGCTATATGTTTCATGAATAGCAAGGTTTCTTTGTGGCGGCAAAGGGTTTGAGTAGTCTTGGAATCTGAGGAATGCGGAGTCCATCACTAGCATGCTGAGAAGTACTTGATGGCAGAAGTTTTTTCTCAGAGACAGAAATCCATAGTCACTGCATGCAGAACACTCAAAATGGCTGACCCTATAATGTTCATTCATCACTTGAGCTACTCAATGTCTTTGAACACGTGGCCTACACTTTGATAATTTCCTACCTAATGTGTCTCACCTTCCTAAAGTGGGAGCCAGAAAATTTACATTCCCAAACCCCTTGTATTAGGGTACAGCCATGTGACTTCACTCACTCTAATCAGACTGTCCCTGAAAGACAGACTTGAATTAATTAAACAAGGAGCAATTAAAGTTTTATTAGGGTTGGGTCTTATTTTATTTTATTTTGAGGAGGAAGGGAGTGTTAGCAATGGGATGACATACTGGGAAGAGTTCTTGGGAGGAGGCAGAGGCAGCTAGGAAAATTGGTCTTTTGGCAGGCCTGGTACAGGGATTCAGTTCTGGGGCTTGGGGTGGCAGTGTTTCTGGAATTCAGTCCTGAGCATCTAAGTGCCAAGTGCTAGCATCTGTGGTGTTTCTGTTAGAGAAGGGGTGGTTATCATGGCTCTCGGATGCTCAAACTTGTCGTCTGATCATCTGGCCCTACCAAACATTCTGTGAACTATCTAATATCTGTTCATCAAATCTGTTTCTGCTCAAATTTGCAAAAGTAGATTCTGTAGGTTACAAGTAAGATGACAGGCTCTACCCAGCCTATCATTCCAATGGCAACACTTCCTCCCTCCTGAAAGCAAGACAACCCTAGTAAAATTTCACTGCTCATTATTTAATTATCATCAGAATGTACCACATTGATAGATATTGACAAGATAATTTAATGTAAATTGGTGCTATTTATTTACTTGCAGAGGTTTAGTAATAAAAATAAAACCCAGAGCTTTCTAGACAAAGCTCTTCCCCTCCCTCTGCAGTGATCAGCAGAATTCATTCTTCCTGCTTCTGTGGTTTCACAAATCCTTCACAGAGCCTTCAAAGGGAACCTGTGAAGTTAACAACTTCCTCATTAACACGTCTGACCTTGCAAGGCCTTCCATTCATTTGCCAAGTTCTTAACCATTTATTGGGATGATACATAAACATTCTGAAATTCTACCTTCAAACTACGTGCAAAGGAATCTTCCTATGAATATCCTCAATGTGAACATTAATGCAGCAGGCAAATATTTTTTATTAGCTCTACTGGAGAGAAATGTGCATGCAGGATGAAGGAAGGAAAGAACAGAGCTGGAATAAACTGAAATACATTCCCACATGAAAGGACTGTGATTAGAAGGAGGGGTCACTACACTCAGGGACAATAGGTTGGCATCAACTCAAGTGGCTAAAATTGGAATTTAAAGAGTTTGTGAGTGCATAATAAACATTTCCTCCTCATGTCTCAGAGTGGCTATAACCTCAAAAATAACTTTTATTTTCCACTTGATGGAATACTGTGCCACCATAAACATATTTTAAGGTTATTATTTTTAGCTAGAATTGATTGGACATTGAGACTTTGCATGCTGCGTCTCATTTATTACTCCCAGCAGCATGAGGCAGATAGTGTCAACACCCTTTTAGAGATAAAGTGATTCCCAGAGAGGTTAATTCGTTGTCCAAGGTAACACAGCTACTAAATGACAGAGGTGAGACCTGACCCCAGGTCGGTTAAAAACCAAATATTCCTGCACTGATTGATGAAGGTTCTGCAGCAACATTGAAAAGTTGCTATGATTTTATGTTAACTGTGAAAAGAAGAGTAGAAAACTGTCTGCACACTGTGATTCAATGATGTGACAACTTCCTTTACAGATGGAGAAAGAATTGGAAGGGAACACATGTTGTGTGCCACTCACTTTTGTGTCCCAGAAACTAAGAGAATCAGGAAACAGTCCATAAAGAAAAAAAAAAAAAAAGAAAAGGAAGGAGGGTGTGTGGGTGTGGTTTACAGGTGCATGCAGACACAGGAACCATTTTAACAGGGCAAGCAAAAGGAGTTAGTGAACTTGCAAACACAGGATTAGATACTCTCAGACTCTGACCCTTGGGCAGTTGGGTAATGGAACTGTTAGAGTTTTGTTTTCTCCCAGTATTTTTTTAAAAAATGTGCTTGAAAGCTGCTACATTGTTTTTACAATCAAAAGAGAGATAAGAATATCCTATACACAGAAGCAGACAGGTTCAGGGTTTCAGTCCCTGAGAAGTGCTGAGCAAGTAAAGGCTGAGGAACCCGGGGTCAGGCCGCGGGAACTAGGATCCGTACTGCCCCCATTGCTGCCAGGGACATGCTAAGCTCTGCCTGACGAAAAGCCAAGTTTGGATGGAGTCCACGAGGTCACTGAGCAAGCAGCTTTGGAAGATCATGCTGTCTCATTGACAGTCAGGAATTGCAGGAAAGTAAACATTTACTGGTTCCAGTAAGGGAAACCCATTATCCTAGGATCCTAGGGGTGAACTTTCCTATGACTGCTGCAAAATTCACATTAAAAAAAAATGGTCTGGGACTCCTTCACCTGTGGGGTTTTTCACCATGCCTCGCTAAACAGACTGGCTTCCACTACTACCTCTTTACCTTGGTGAAACAAGCGTAGACACAGTTCTATCATATGAGCAGTGGCTGGTGCCTTTTCCCCTCTAAAGGGTAAGTGATGGGAAGAGAGTAGTACAGAGAAAATGTAAATGCGGCTCAGAGAAGGGAGGCATGGTAGATCAGGGGAGGCTTCCTGAAGAAACTGTCACTGAAGTTAGGCCATGTAAAAAGTATGTATCCATGGGGGAAAGGGATTGAAAGCTAATTCTGAAAGAATGGAGATACCTGAGCAAAGACCCAGAGGAAAGAAAAGGCCAAGGCAAGCATTTCTCTGGAGCATCATCTATTGAAGATAATCATAATTATTTCTAACTTCTCAAAACCAGAATGACATGCTACATGCTGTATAGTTATCCCCCAGCCCTGCGATCCTTGAGTTCTAGAAGCGAATGCATTTCAATCAACATATTCAGGTTTACTTGGAGGAACAACAGATGAAAGGCCTTCAGGTCCTCATGCTATATGTAATAGGGTAAATGTTTTGGTTTGTGCCTTGAGAAAGGACAACTTCAGCATCAGACAGTAGGTTAATAATAGGTTAGTCTGGAAGGAACAGAAAAATGGACACAAACTGCCACATAGTTATCAATAGACTAAAAATGTCCAGATGTGACCCAGGTAGAAGAACAGTTAACCACCAAGGGAGTGTGGGAGCCAGCCTCAATATGCCCGGCCTCCTCTACTCACACCTTTGTGTAGCAGCTTCCACATTCCACCAGGGTTGGTCTGTCTTTGTGACTCATGGAATATGGCAGAAATAATGGTATGTCACTCTGAGATCGGGTTATGGATTACACCGTGGCTTTTGCTTCGGTCTCTCACTTTCTGGGATCACTTGTGCTGGGGAAAGTTAGCTCGCATATATGAACTGTCCTGTGAAGGGGCCCACGTGGTAAGGAACTGAGGACTCCAGCCAACTGCTACACCAGTGAACTTGGAAACAGATCCTGCAGTCCTTGCCAGCAGCTTGACTTTACAGAGACCTCATGAGGAACCCTGAGCCAGACCACAAAGCCAACCCACTCCTAGATTCCTGGCCCTTAGACACGGTGCCAAGTAAGTGATGAATGTTTCTTGTCTTAAGGTGCTGAGTTCAGGGCAAATTCCTTACTCAGGGATATGTAACTAATCCCACAGAGAATGGTGGACACTGTGGGTCGCCACACGGAGTACACTCAGGAAAGTCATTTAAGATAGAGGGGAGTAAGCAAGTCCACGCAACGGAGTCATAATCTAGGGCATCTGCGCTCACATGCCTGAACTCCCCTTCATGAACCTCTTTTAACAAAACACCTATTCAAGATACTCTACTAGAATGTAAGGAGTATCTGTTTTCTGTTGTTTCAGATTCTTGATTACAAAACTAAAAGTCATGTGACATCAGCGATTCATACTCTTTATTTATTTATTTTTTTGAGAAGGAGTCTCACTCTGTCACCCGGGCTGGAGTGCAGTGGCACGGTCTTGGGTCATTGCAACCTCTGCCTTCCGGGTTCAAGCAATTCTCTTGCCTCAGCCTCCTGAGTAGCTGAGATTACAGGTGCGTGCCACCACATCCGGCTAATTTGTTTGTATTTTTAGTAGAGACAGGGTTTCACTATGTTGGCCAGGCTGGTCTCAAACTCCTGGCCTCAAGTGATTTGCCCACCTCAGCCTCCCAAAGTGCTGGGATTACAGGCATGAGCCACCACGCCTGGCCAATTCATACACTTGAATGCCTGGGCTTTGCTGTAGCACCCCTGGAAGTAGGTGTGTGAGTGGCTTAGACTTGTGGAGGAGTGTTCTGAAGTGAATCCTGGCTACTTTATCTGAACACCACTGGGCTTTGACAAACCTGGAGGTTCTCACCTGTGATTCTGGAGTTCTGGGAACTCAGACATTGTCTTCTTCCTAATATTTAGAGTAGCTAACATTTTAAATGGCTGTGCTACTGACCCTATGATAAATATTTTGTATGAATTTCATTTTTTAAATATTTTAAATTTATTTTTATTTTTATTTTTTGAGATGAAGTCTTTCTCTGTTGCCAAGCTGGAGTGCAGTGGTGCAGTCTTGGCTCACTGCAACCTCTGCCACCCGGGTTAGAGCAATTCTCCTGCCTTAGCCTCCTGAGTACCTGGGACTACAGGCATGCACCACCATGCCTGGCTAATTTTTGCTTTTTTTGTGTGTATTTTAGTAGAGACTGAATTTCACTATGTTGGCCAAGATGGTCTTGATTTCCTGACCTCGTGATCCGCCTGCCTCGGCCTGTCAAAGTGCTGGGATTACAGGCGTGAGCCACTATGCCAGGCTGAATTTTGTGGTTTAATTTATGACAATACTATCACATAGGTACTATTGAAATTCTCATATTAGAGACAAGGAAATTGAGGCACAGAGAGGCGATACAGTGTATAGGGCTGTACAGTTCTTAAGTGACAGAGTTAAGGCATGAATCTGGTTGGTTTGATTACAATGCCCATGCTCTAAACTACTTGTGTCGTAAATGCCTGTAGGAGGATTTTGCCACCTGTAGACTTGGCACTTCTAGATAATCATCCTATTTTGGGGGGTGTTTGGTTATTCACACAGGATCCCTCATTCTTTCTGGTTGATTGCAATGCTCAAGCTAAAGCCCTCTAAAATTCAGCTTTATCAAATACAGCTTAAAGCCTTCTACTAAAAGAGAATGGTAAAGCACTTCATTTTTAAAACACAAGTGGGGATAAAAACGGCTTTCTTATCAACGTTCAAGTTTTGTACACCTCATCTAAAATTGTACACTTTGCTGTACCTTTTCATGTTTTTCTCCCATTGCTCCTGGCTTGATGATGGAATGCTTTAATTTGCTCCACATATAATATCCTCGCACCGTTTTCTGTAATTTATACCACATGCTGTCCACTTTCTTGTACTATTTTATTCAGTAAAGCACTTTAGATACCAGTTCATATGAGAGATGTTATTTGAAATGAAGTTGTATTGCAAGCTACATTATTATAATTTCCTTCTTGCTTTGGTCCTACTTCATGTTACACAGTTGCCAGATGTTGGAGGCAGTGCTGAAATTTAAATGGAAAGGGCATTTGGAATTGATGCTCATGTATTACTTATTTAATCTGCCGCCAGTGCAATCCACTATCAAGTTTTCAGTTTTCAATATATCCCAAGGCCTGCTCTGACATCCGTCTTACTTGTTTCACGGAGAAATCTGTGGTATGTACATTGTTACAAGTTAAGCATAAACGGGCAAGTTGTCTTGGCTTTGGAATAATGTCTCAGGGTCCAACTTAATAAGGGCACACAATTATTATTGATAGTGGAAAAGTTTGTCCGTTCTCAGTTATTTGGTGACTAATTGGCCTTGGCCCTTTGTTTCTGTTGTTTTTCCATCCTTTCCCTTTGCCTTTTATTCATTCCAATGTTCTTTAGTATTTTTGGAAGTTAGATAAAAAGGAAGAAAAATTTGAACTGGTCATCTGAATGACTTTTGGCAGATCTAGATAAAGACACCAGAAAACAGAAGAATATATTGCTTTGAAGACAAAGGTGAAGCTGGGACCTAAAACTTTCATGCTCTAGGATTTGTGATTCTCAGTAGACTTAAGAACATATGTTAACATATTTCAGGTATCAAATGGCAGTTGCCTAACTTAATTTTACTAGGAGGGTTACATTTATAGTTAGTAACAAAAAAGATGATAATAATACTGTTTTTATTCTCATTTACAAGAAGACACATTCTAATGTCTTTTTGGTACTGAAGAGGTATGCTAACCAGGCGGATGGCACATAGGGTTTTTCTGGGTTATCATTCTCCGCTCCTTTGCTCCAGTGTCTGAATGTTTAAACTCATTATGTGGCTTAAGACTTCAGGCCACCTCTTTTCTCTAACTTTCAGAGCACTTTGTCTGTGGTGCTTTTCTGGAAGTTGATGTTATTATGTCTCAAACTAGAGCATGCACTCCTCAAAGGTGGAGATGGGTGTTGGCTCATCTTTGTCCCTCCCAATATACTTGAAAGCACAATTTCTTGCAGAAAGCCAGTGTCAGGAAGTACTTTAATAATGAGTCAGTAAAATATTTTATTTTTGTTCCAAGAATTACACCATTTATCAGTAAAATACTATTGACAGATAAATAACATTATATTCTCCCCCGTCAGTCTTTGAAGTCAGGGAAGATAGAACTGGAAGGGATCTTAGAAGCACCTAACCCAATTCCAGATTTCACAGTAAGGCAGTCGACCAGAAATCTGGATCTAACATTTATTATTAGTATGATGTTGGGCAAGTAAATAACCAATTCTGAATTCAAATTTACTCCATTTGAAAATATTTACGGTTTTGGTGGGCATTAAAGGAAATGCTGGATGCCAAAGTGCATTGTGAAATTTTAACTTCTCTAGCAATGCCAGTCCAGGAAACTGATGCGTAGAGAAGTTATGGGCTGACTCCAGCGTCTTTTTAGTTAGTGGCAGAGCCAGATTTCTTCAGGAGGTACAGTGTAATTAAATAAGTATTGAATATGGAGTACTGAAGGAAGGTAGGTTTCAAGTAGATCATAATTTGCTTGGAATATACCCAGAATATCTTCCCACTTTGGTTAGTATGAATTTGAAATACAACAAATAAAGTTAAGTGTATTGAAAAATAAGACTGACCTTAAGGTACTGTCACTCAGCAGGCAGCTGGCTGAGCTTCTTCATGATATGTGGAATGGGAATGATAAGATCCCCTCTACTTCCCCCTCTCCAGACGCTGTGTCTATCACAGGGTATAATGCATGTTAAAATATTTTGGAAAATAGTAAGGAACTATGTAAATGTCATTATTATTGTCTCCTGCTTCCTTCATGTAACTTTGTATTGACTGTCTCAGATCAGGAAGAAAAAACCAATTCTCGTGCAAAATTTAAATTAAGTAATTGGAATAGCTTGGTATAAAACTTTTAGGAAAATATATTGATTGACATTTTTTCCAAGCATGATGAGCCCATTAAATCTTTTTGATGATGACTCTTTCATCTTTTAAAAAAAATTCTCTATCTTATTCTTTCATTTTTCTCCCAAGATCATTAATGCATATTACTTTTTGGTATCTTGCTGTGCTCCTATCATTAATCATTTTTGTTTGCTTCCTGTCATTAATCTTTACTATGCACTTTTCCCCTACTGCCTGAGTAATATTCTCTTCTACATGCACCAACCTATGAAGCCTTACAAATAAATTCTCTGAATTTAAACTAACTCTCTCAGGAATTATTCAGTTGCCCCTTTGGGAAAACAGTTGAAATTTTAACATTCATGTTTCCCTTTAAGAGAATTACTATAAAATAAAGCTGTCCTGAATCATAACTCTTACTACTTCCCAATCTATGGAGCTCTTTCTGCATAAGGAAAGAATCCATATGAAAGAATCTCAAATAAACACCTAATAAAAGAAATTCAGCTCACATTAAAATACTAGAATACCAGATGGTGGAATTTAAGCATTATTTAACTACTGTTTACCCTACCCAGTGCTCATTTTAAATTCAACATTTTTGAGAATTATTCATGGATCCACAGTTGTATTTCATGTAGATAACAAGCTTAGTTTGTAGTGAATTACCAGAATGCACCCATAATTTCCATCCTTCCTCGGTTATTGTTAATTTGGATTGCAACTATTAGTTAAAATTGAGAGGCTTTCCAAAGCAAATCGACATCAAGCTATCGTGGACAATAATTTTTTTAGCAATCTGCAGGGAGGGCAAATCATTAAGTTTTACCGGGTGGAAGAACTCACCAAAGAATGTGATGTTCCATCTGCCAAAGCTGAAAAACACAACTGTTTGATGAGCATGTTTCTTGCTTTGTAGCAGCCTGCCCACTGAGCAAGCAGTTATTCTTGCTTTTATCTAATGGCTGTGGTGTAACTTTTAGTGAATATAAAAAACAATTTCATCTTCTAACAGTTCTCCATGTGAATGGATGAAAGATCAACAGAGCTGTCTCTAACATAGCACAATTTTCTATGTAAAGTCACAAGGCCCTTTGAATTGATCACTAGGACACACATTATGGCAAATGTAGATTGCTGAGCTCCTCTTGACTCTGGGTCCCACCAAATATTTGTGTTTTATTCACATTGTATTAGAGAAAATGACCAGCTTTCCTGCTCTAAGTCATTAAAAGAAACACCAGGAGACCTTTTAAAAGATCAACATCCATTCCATTGCTAAAAGCGAATGCTTTGACAGCTGCAAGTTTTTACTCTACGTTCAAAATTTATCTTTGAATGAAGAAAGTTAGACACAATATGACACAACCCCAATGCCTGAAAAAACTTTTACATAGAAAAACTGGGCTTTAAAAATCTTCTGGTTTTATTCTTGAATTTTTCAAATTTTGAAAGCAGCGGATGTTACAGGGACTTTGCTTACAACCATCCTATAGGTCATTATTTTGTTGTCTATCGTTGACCACCTAACTATGCACCAGAATACCGTGGTGGGAGCTTCACAGCCACGATCTCATTTAATTCCTGCAATGACACTATAAGAGATTCTCTTTTCACAGAGGGGAAAACTGAGTCTGAGAGAGGTTAATAAGTGCGTACCGGAATCCCAGATCATTGTCTGACTTCAGGGTTCGTGTTTCTTCCACTGCAGCTTACTTCCTCCTTGAGCATAGTATGTCTGAAATTATATATGGAAGTTAAAATTTACATTCAAAAAATGATCTCACCGAGAGGAAAGGACAATATATTTTTCACAACACCTAGGGAAAAGTTTATCTTGGGTGTATCTTTATGCTCAACCTTACTTCTTTACCGTTTGCAAGCTCAAGTGGGTGATTTGCAACACTTTATGGGGAGCATATTTCATGTAATAAACTAAACAAACTCATAAATACTAAAATGTTTCCACAAAAAAGCAAATACCTTTACCTTACATTTGAACATCTCCTTAAATTCATATAGTTCTCTCTAAGCTTAGAGTTATTCATTTGTAAGAGGAATAGTGATAGTATCCAATCATGTTGGGAGATAATTCTCCATGGATGGGTCTCACACTTCTGCACATCTTGCAAGCACTCACACTAACTGCCTTCATTCTGGACTATTTGTCCACTTACGTGTGTTCAGTAAATAGCCTTGGAAGATACTGACAGTGTTTCCCTCTGGAGTACATAACAGCATAATTACTGCCCATTTTAAAAGATTTTGGTTCCCTGAATTTTTTCCTTTTCTGTAATGCAGCCCACTGTTTGCCCAGGGCTCATCGACTCTCTTTGTGTTGTCTGTGGGAATTGGAGTTTGAAGACCTGGTGCAAGAACATGCTGATCCTCTGGTCACTGCTACTTCCGTGGGTGATAAAGTCCTCGGTCTCTAACCCAAGAGTATTTGGTGCTCTGACAGCATTCAGGAAACTCTAGCAGTCTAAACTTGTTAGCTTGCAAATAGGGTAAAATCTCAGAATCTTCACACTTCTTGCCACCTCATTTAGCTGTGCCAATTAAATGAAATAATTTACGTAAAGAACTTACTCAGGGATTGGTACAAAGTATAAAATATATATTGGATAGTGATGGTAGTACTGTCCCAGATAAAAAATAGACATAAATTGTCCATTAATAATGTAGGTAATTTGGTATGTTACACGAATACCTTCAAATTGCTTTTGTTCAAGTGATAAATTACCTAATAGTGATATTACTTTGTGTATACTTCAGTTAGTTCAGTTGGAATCCTTGGAGGGTCAAGTAAATTCTGAAAAGATTGGATTTATGAATATTTTATCTCTATGGCTAAGGCAGGTGGTATAGAAATAATTCTGAAAAAGATTTACGGTGTAACTTGAATATTGATTTTGCAATATTCAGTGCTGAAGGAAAATTAATAAACCAATCAAACAAGCATCATTCAGTAGCCTGCCAAATTGGAGTGACTCAAAAACCCAGAGCTTATAGTTCTTGATGTACTTGATCTGAGGAGTACTGGAAATATAAATTTAAACCATCTGTGAACCATAATAACTTACTGATACAAAAATGAGTTAAGAAATACAAATGATTGTGTAGCTCTGATAACTGAGGAATCGTCTGGAATAACATGTGTTTCATTTTGCATCTTATCCATTTATTTTAGCTTTTCCTTCAAATTATTGAATAGACGAGGGAATCTTCGGCACTACTGGTGAATTGTTTGACTCTTTATTCCCCGCCACCCCCGACCGTTTTTTTGAGATGGAGTCTTACTCTGTTGCCCAGGCTGGAGTGCAGTGGTGTGGTCTTGGCTCACTGCAGCCTGCGCCTCCAAGGTTCAAGCAATTCTCATACAGGCATGCACCACCATGCCTGGCTAATTTTTGTATTTTTGGTAAAAGATGGGGTTTCATCCTATTAGCCAGGCTGGTCTTGAACTCCTGACTTCAAGTGATCCACCTGCCTCAGATGCCCAAAATGCTGGGATTACAGGTGTGAGCCACTGCACCCGGCCTATATTCCCTTTTGAGGGTGATTTTGGTTTTACATGCCCTGTGTTTAGCAATTTTAATATTCTTTACTTGAGGATTATCATAACAGCCACCAATCACTTCTGGCTTCTGGCTTCACTCTTAGATGTCTCCTATCTATAGATAAAGTTTGCCTTTTTTTGTTTTTTTTCCATAAGTGAGTTGTTTGATGGATAAAATTGAAGGATAAATAGGACATTTGCATAATCTCATGGTATCTCTGATAAGTAAATAAATACTTGTTAATTACAAAGGGAAAAATAGTAAATTTATAGTGCAGAAATCTGGCAGACAGTCTTCATCAAGATCATCATGACCAATAATGATACATGTCCACATCATGTGCCCCTGATATGATACAGTGATGATGGCCACATCACTTTTGTGGTATTCTCCTAGTCATGCATATCTCAGTCTAAGTATCAGAAGATACCAAACAAATCTAAGTTGAGGAACATTCTAAAAAATAATTGACCAGTACTCTTCAGAAGCATTAATGAAAGACGAAAAATGCCTGAGGAACTGTCAATCCTGGATCTGGCTAAGGACGCATGACAAACCAAACGCAATGTAGAATCCTAAACTAGATCCTGTACTATTTACAGAAATGACATTTGTAGAGAACTAAATTTAAGTCCAGACAAAATCTGTAGTTTAATAGCATTGTACATAGAGTAGTTTCTTAGAGATAAGTGCATTGGTTATGTAAGATGTTAACATAGGGGAAGCTGAATGAAGGGTACATGGAAACTCTCTGTACTAGTTTTTAAAAATCTTCCTAATGTGATCTTAAAAGAAAAAGAAAATCGTGAGTTTATTAATCAAAATAAAACTTTGGTTTTATTTTTTATGTTAGGAAATAAAGTAAAAAAGTGAAAGAATACAACAGATTTCATAAGCAAGAATAATTATGTAATATCAAGGAGACAGAGGTTAAAATGAGGTCACTAATGGAAAGACATTTAACACAATAACATCCACTTTGCTTTGTGCAAGTGGGTCAGTAAGTATAGTTTGTCTCTCAAAATAGAGTTTAAGACCATCTACCTTTAATTTTTCACTCACTAGCTCAGAGTTTTTTTTTTTTAAGACGGGGTTTCACCATGTTGGTCAGGCTGGTCTTGAACTCCCGACCGCAGGTGATCCACCCGCCTTGGCCTCCAAAGTGCTTGGATTACAGGCGTGAGCCACCACGCCCGGCCAGAGTTTTATACATATTAGATGCTCAATAATGAGTTTTTTTTGGTTATTGAGGATGACAACTAAATTCTCGCTACTGGGCTCAGATCTCATATACTTTCTTTTCCCCCTGGGTGCTAAATATCTGCTCTATGGACTTTTAAGTTACATATTTAGTATCATGTCTGCATTGACATTTTTCTATGTACACACAGGGAAAAAATCATTTTTCTTTTCCTTCTAATTCACAATTTCTTTTAGCATTACCAGAATGTACACTTAAGAGGATTGCATAACACATTTTCTTGTCTAGTGACAAGAAAAATGTTTCACTTTCTCCCACTCAATTATCCTTAGTGTTCATGTTAATGAACCAAGGATTGAAGGGATAGGTGAGGTTTTATGTTTATAGTGATATTTTTGAGAGGCTGGAAAAAATGGTGCAGATTATGTTAACATCCATACAATGGAATTCTTATTCTGCTACTCTCTTTTCCTTCAGATATATTTTTCTTTTGAAACCCCAACACAGTTTTTCATCATTCTCATCAAAAGCATTTTTAAAGCACATTCTGTCCATGTCACAAAACAGAGATGGACAAAGACATGTGGCCCCTGTCTTAGACATCTCCTAGAATTGAGACTACCAGTTGTCCCACTAGAAAACTTGGCTTCCTCTTTGAGACCATGATCTTGAAACACCTCTTCTATTAAACTGATATATAACATTTCACCACTGGAATTTCATCCTAAGCTGCAGTCAAAACTTTAAAAAGGTAATACCCTGCAAATTGTATTATCAAATCCATTCTAACACGGTAGCTGGCTGAAAGTCTATTTGAACAGGAAAAGCTCAGAAAAAAGACACCAAGAATTGAATAGAAAATGGGGAGGGTATATTAAAAGGGATCTTAGAACTAATAACACACAGGTTGTATTTTGGCCCTTCCATCTATTAACTGGTTAATTTTGGATACATGACTTCCTCCTTTTTAGCTCAGTTTCTTCATCTGTTAAAGTGGGAATAGCAAGCTCACCTCCCTGGAATGCTGTCAGATTCAAAGGAGCTGAGAAATGTGAAAACTGAACTAAAGTAGGTGCTAAAGGATCCCTAAATTTTTCCTAACTGAAGACAAACTTTATCCCCTCTACAATTTTGACTGTAGAGGGGGATAAAGTTTTACTAACTCAGAGACCTCAACACCTAGCCACAGACATTTAAATAAAGTACAGGATACATTCTTTCAGCCCCATCTCTTTACATAATTCACCCTGCAGACTGAACTCTCGATGTGCAGCCTACCATGGCTCTGCCTGTGCAGAAGGCAAGAAATCTCGCTGCTCTCTCTTCACCAAAGTGTGAGCTCGGTTTCTTCCAACATCACCCTTGGTTGGCTTGATCTAGGATATAGTCAAGAGGGATGAAGGAAAGAAGGTGCCAGGGACAGAAGAAAGGTTTTGTACCACCTAGATCTGAGGTAGGTGCCCCAGGTAGATTGCTAGCGATGACTTCAGTTGGAGAGGTCAGGCAAGGTAAAACTCCAGGGCTTTCCAGAGGCTGAACAGATTTACGAGGCACAAAGCCCTGTTTCCATTGCGTTGAAGAGAAATAGCTTATCTTTAACAGCTGAGTCTGACTTCTAACCACCTCTTCACTGACCTGGAAAAGCATGGCTGTGGCTTCTGTTTGTCCTGCTGTGATGCAAATGCCCACAAATACACATCCTAGTGTTGTGAAGTCCTGGATAGCTCTCTTAGGCAGCAGTTGAAGGAAGCTTGTTTTGCAAGCCACTTTTGGAATTCAATTGTGCTCTTTTTTTTTGTCATTGTTAGAAGACAAAAACACAACAAAAAAGCAATACTTCTTTTTCTGCTAGACCTTTCATTGAGATTTGTTTTATTCATCTATGTTTATGTGTGTACTTCAATTTTGTCTCATTGTGTAAAATAACACTTACCAGAATGCGCTTCTGTCATTATCTGCATGGTCTATTCTTTTGGGATTTCTTTTTATGAGTATCATCTCTGAATAATCAGAAAAAAATCTCACCAATTTGAAGACACTACCTGAGGAAACAGGTAAGCCTATGTATCTTCCATTTGTTTTCAATAATAATGGTTCTCTGCGCTTATAAGTAAGAATTTATCGGTGTTTCAAAGCTGGTTGGCAATATACACAATCAGTGTTATTATTTTATAGTCACATTAATTTGACTCGAACAGCATCATCCAGTTTGATTCTAACCTTATTTATCAGATATTAATGTAAAATTATTTTTTCTTCATATTTTGGGGGAATACAAAACATGAATCTTTAGGATATGTTCTCTGAGTTCAAGAAGTTTATACTCTAGTGGTGGAAATAGGGTATCCGGTGAAGAATTGAATTGTTTCCAAAAATCAAGATTTTTCCAGTTTGAGGGTATTCAAAAGTATGAGTTTGACTTTTTTAGATTCTATGATCCTAGTTAATAGTAATGTATATTTCAAAATTGCTAAAAGAGGTTTTAAATGTTCTCACCACAAAAAAGTCGAGGTGATAGATGTATTAGTGAATTTGATTTAGTCATTCCACAATGTATGCAAATATCAAAACATCACATTATGTCTCATAAATGTACACAAATATTTGTCCATTTTTAAAAGTATTAAGTGCAGGCTGTGGATAAATGTGTCAATTGGAGACATATTTTGGTAGTTAAGTATCAGAGTTTTAAAAAATATACGTTATCTTTTTTCCAGAAATTCTACCTGTGGGAATTTTATCCATCAAAGCAAACAGATATGTGCAAAAATTTATGTACAGGGTTACACAGCTACTGTGTTATTTATAAAAGCAAACCATGGAAAGTACTGAGATGTACCCAGCAATAAATTATCATACATCTTGAACACTATGAAGCCATTGAAATGGTAGTGAGAATAACATTTAATGATAAGGAAAAATATTTATATTAATTGAAAAATCAATTTATAGAATATGTGTAGTATATTTACAAATTTGTAAAACATATATGTGCACATACAGGTAAGTAAGATAAAGTTTATACCTAAATATTTTAATAATTATTTTTGTGTGGTGGAATCAACATTAATTCTGTATGTGTTTCTGTATTTTCCAAAGTTTTCAATAATAAGTGTGTATATTTATATTCCACAATTCAAAAAATAGTCACACATTTTAAAAAATGATTTGGTTTTTGAAGTATATTCCAACATAGAAATTTCAAACATGCTTTACCATGTTTAGATTATTATGTCATAAGCTTCATAGGATGATTACTTGAAACTTTCTCTGTTTTGTCAGTCCCCAAATAGGTTATTCTATACAAATTTATTTTATCAATTTATTTATATTTAGGGGACATTTTCCCAAAGAAAACAGCAGTCCAAATAATCTGTAAGGAAGCATTGGGGTGCTTACTCTCTACGAAGCTCTCTGCTGCCGGCTGTAAAGAATGTGAGATGGATGAGAAACAGCCAGGCTGTCAGGGTACACAGAGGTTGTTCAAGGTCACCCATCTATTCAGAGGCAGAGCCAGGAATTAACAAATGAGACACAGCTGGAAGCCAGGGATCCTTCAATCCCACTGCTGCCTTGTACTACCTCAGGTACCTCTGCTCACCACGTGGGCACCCACTTCTCTTCTGCCATGCATCATTCTGCTCCTGGAGACAGAGCTGTACCAACCATCACCAACCCAGATCTCTTCTTCCCTGTGCGTGCTGTTCCGCTGAGGCTTGTTACTGCTTCCATCCTTGCCTCATCCTTTTTTTCTTTTAATTTTTATTCTTATTAAGGTTAATCATACCCATCTAAAGGCTCCAGTTGTCCACAAGGGTTGCTATGAAACGCAGTATTGCCTCACCCCTTTTCAAGTTTTTGTCCTTTCCCTAAGCAATCACTTTGATCTTTTTTACTGACTATATTCTCATGTAGGCTTCACGACTCCAAGTAGCATTCTTGTTGATTTTTCGGTTTCTGGCTTTGTTAACTGACTTCCAGCTATTTAAGATGAGGCTCTATCTAGCTCCCTTTTCTCCACTCCCCCAGTCTTCTCCACATGTGTAATCTTCTCATTCCTTTTTCCTCCAGTAGAGCTATATTATAATTTTTATTAAATTAATATTGCATATCAGTATAATATGACAACATAAATTCAATTTATAGTGGAGACCTCCAGTAAACTCTGAGCACGATTTCTTTCCTGAACAACATTTTGTTTTCCCTGGAGTTAAAATTGCTTTCCTGTGCTTCCGTTTTTTCATGTCTTTAATCACTATTCCACTTCTCACTCTTCAACAATTTTCTAAATCTTCTCTCTGGAGTCTTCCTGAGAAATCTTACTACTGAGTTTTGATTTTTAACTGTAATATTTGTATTTTGTAAAAGCTCTTGTTATTTGAGTATTTCCTTATTATAGTAGCCTATTCTTGTTTTTGTTTGCGTGATCTTCTCTTATCTCTCTGTAGATTGATGCTGTTTTGATTTTATTTTTGGGTTTCTTTTTCCCGCATCCTCTCTGTTTTCTATGTTGCTTTTAATCTATTTGTTTTGGTTTTTATCTTTCAAGTTATATGTTGGCTTCCAATGCCTAATAAGACTTGGCTGTCTTCTCATATTTTATAGTATTTTATATATAATTATGCGTGCATGTATATATGTATATATTATTTGACACATATTGTCTCTTCATAGTTTATAGTATTTTCTAGCTCACTGGCCAATTTTTTCTCTAAGCAAGCTTCTTTGATTTATTTTTATTTTTATGAATACATAATAGTTGTACATCTTTGCAAGGTACATGTGATATTTTGATACAAGCATACAATGCGTAATGATCAAATTAGGATCATTGGGATATCCATCACCTCAAACATTGATCATTTCTTTGTGTTGGGAACATTCCAATTCCACTCCTCTAGTTATTTTTTAAATACACTCACTGGCCACTTTGCATAAATAGGACTATGGATTGTGAATTTCATTATGGGAGTGATCAAGTTGGGCTATTTACTTGAGAAACTTCCAATATTAAAATCTTTAGAACTTTCTTTTGGGTTGGTATTATTTTCCAGAGACTGTCAATCTTTTCTCTGGATGACGGTAAAAGACTGGCTATCCAGCATATAGGGAGATGATGGGTACATTCACTTAGTCCTCCAGTTTTCAATATAGTACTGACACATTTGATTTTACCTTTTGACTTTCAGACCAGAAACTCCCTGTCTCATACACTTCAGAAAATGAACTTCCAGTCCTCAGTAAATATAACTTAGGTCTATTCAGAAACTGTATAGGTCAGAATTTATCCAAGCATGTCTATCTGTAGCCCTGTCACATTTTGAGGGAAAACATACTTCAGAATTCCTCACAACAAATAACAGTTTAACAAAAATAATATAAAAATACGGAGCATCAGATATACACATCAGTTGTAATGGCTTGTGTTCCAAACACACAGTGTGCAGCCTAACTCACATTGGATGGAAATGATGATGGGTATTGAAACCTTTGCTTTCTCACTACTCATCTCTGAGCATCCTGTCCCTGTATAAGAAGGTAGCCCAGTGTGTCATGTCTTCCAAGAGCACATGTACACCCAGTAGTGTGTACATGTGCTGTGCTTCTGACCATATCATTTTATGTGTCTTGAAATGCCTTTTCAGGCTACCTTTCTGAGATCAGGTGAACTTTAGGTGTAAAAATAAATATTTGCTTTTGATACTAAAAATAAAATTCAATCCCTGGCATTTTTTTGTAGTGGCAGGGTCCCTAATGCATTCTGCTCAACAGAACATAACCTTTCCTAGGGTCCTATTTGAAAAGGAAAGAAATCAAAGAGTTGAAGGAAAAACATTTCTTTTCAACCATAGTAATGATACTTCTTTCATGCTTTGAAAGATTTTAACCTTTATATGGCTTTGAGTATTATTTTCTTTGTAATGACATCTGACATTTAAACAGGCCTTGTTAATAAAATTTAGGCTACCTTCCATATAATTGACTGGGTGTGATTAATTACATCACTCAGACTTTCTAACGTTTTTCCCTGTAAATCAAGCTTTGGAGCTTTGAAAAATATGAAATAATCAAATTGCTCTTATTTGAAATAGATACAGTGTGTCACGCTGCAGTTTGGTTTATAATGGGAGCTCATTACCATACTCATTATTGTGAATTATAGGAGTTTCCTGGCTGGCCTTCATTAACCATCTGGCTTTAAACATTGATTTGTGGTTACGTATGTTATTTTTAGAAAAGAGCACCTGAACATCTACTGAAAACATTTGTTTCATCTTGTTCTACATATTTTTAAAGGCCATGAATCTCACTATTGTAAAATCTTGTAGATTCTTTGGCCTCTTTGATTCATGTATTATTTATCCAAAGGAAATATCAGCCGTGTTATTAAGTCTTGATTCTGTAAGCTCCTTTTCCTCAAGAAATTTCCTAGGAAGTTTGAAAGGAAAGGAAAGGAAAGGAAATAGGAGACAAATCTAATACTGTAGATTTTCATTCCAAAGTGGTAGAAAATTTTATATACTTCCACGTCTTTTATGCTGAGGTACTTTAAACACGAACAAGAGGATATTAAAAGCACTTGCTTATTAATTTGGTCAATAAATATTTACTGAGCATCTTTTGGGGAATAGAGACTATTCAAGGTCCTGGAGATGCTGGGGCTGCGATTGTACATAACAACATCCCCCAGTCTGTAGAGCTGGACAACCAACGGAGAAAAAGACAAATTCAAGGTAGGAGGCCTCTGTGTCCAGAGCACAGTTAATGGAATAAGACTGTAGTAGGAGACGAAGTTAGAGGTGTTGGGAGGAAGCAGATCCTATAGAGCCATTGTAAGAAGTTTGAATTTAACGTTCATTGTGATTTACACTTTTAAAGTATTATTATGGCTATGATGTAGAAAACAACCTTAGGAAGGAGAGAGTTGAAAGATGGAGATCGCTTAGAAGATAACCATAGCAGTCAAGGTGATGGATGGGGATGGATTAGGGTAATGACAGAAGAGATGGAGAGACATAAATACATGTGTAGCTTTGGTGGTGTAACGATGACATACTGAATATGAATAATCAGGGAAGGATAGGAAGCAAGACTGACTTCTAGGATTTTAGGATTTTTGAATTGAAGAAATAAATGGATAGAGATGCCACTTACTGAGATGGAAAATTCTGGTGGTAGAATAGGCTGGAGGTTGGTGTATCAGAAGCTCTTGTTTTTTTTGTTTGTTTTTAGACAGATCTCACTTTGATGCATAAGCTGGAGTGCAGTGGCATGGTCATAGTTCACTGCAGCCTCAAACTCGCAGCCTTAAACAACATTAACTGAGCGCCTACTCTGTATTTGGCATAGGTCTAGGCGTTGGAGGCATGGGGATGAACGTGACAATATTCCTGACAATATAGCTGAGATTTCAGGCACGAGCCACCACGCCTGACCAGGAGCTCATTTTTTGACAAGATAAATCTGAGCAATTAGACTTTAATACGTAAATCACAAATAAGAAGTTGGATATGCATCTTGAACATATAAATGGGACTAGGTAAAGATTACCCAGGGAAAGAATGTAGACCAAGAGAATGCCCCAAAGAAGTATTGCATTGGTGACGTTTCAAGTAGAAAACCAGAAACCATATTAGTTATAATTACTGGGAATTTGTTATACATGTGCTAAAGTCTAAAAGAGCAAAAGGTGGACAGTGAGTTAACACTGAGATTAATGACAACAAGAAGCAACTCCCATCTTCAAGACTAGAGAACATAGGGAAGGGGCCCTGTAACCAGAACCTATGAGCTGGGAGGTGGAGACTAAAGAACTAATGCTTGGGCCTCTGGGAGAAAACCCTGTGAAGCTGGTGCCTGAATGTCTGAGGAGGGAATGTGTTCTCAGAAAGTTCTCCCTGGGCTCAGGAAGGATAGCTTCGTTGGTAAGGGAATGCAGTGTGGATGATACTGAGGCTGCTAGGGGTCTTGGGTTGGCTGCTCCTAGGTGGCTTTGTGAAAATCGAAGGACCAGAAGAATTGGAAGTTGCAGCCAAGTAAGGGCTGCTACTGAAGATTTCTGACAGGAAATAGAAAATAGGAAGTAAGACCCTCCTCTCCTCCTTCTGGTGATTTCCATTGGTAAATACTAACAGGGACTCACCTGGCAAAGGATCTTGAGAGACGTAGTTTAAGTAGTTGGAGCCCTGCATAGTATAGCAGTGTATAGAGATGGTGGGCTTGGAGTTGAGGAACAGCTTTGGTTATTCCACAATTTTTAAAGTGAGGGGAAAAGTGCTTTCATGATAGATATGCAATTCTTGTATGAATATAAAATGGAGGCATTTACTGATGGCTCTGCAAGGGAAAAGTCAAACCTCCTTACCTGTGGAGCAGACCTAACTCAGGCATGGTGTTTAACCTAGTTTCTCTCTCATGCTAAAAACACAACATGAGATTCCTTTTGGTTCCTTCCCTGAAAGTACCAGCATAACATTCTTGATAACTTTCTGGAAATGTTTTTTGTGTATATAGGTGTAGGCATTTATCTCTTTATTCACATATTTGCTCATGTATTCAACATTAACTGAGAGCCTACTCTATACTTGGCATAGGTCTAGATGTTGGAGGCATGTGGATGAACATGACAATATTCCTGACCTAATGGACCTTAGATCCTAGGAAGCTGGAGTGGGTTGGATGGAAGGATTAGTAATAAACATGTCAAACAATTTATTTATTTATTTGTTTATTTATTTTTAGAGACAGGGTCTCAGTCTGTGGCCCAGGTTGGAGTACAGTGGTGGGATCATAGCTTGATGTAACCTTGAACTCCTGGGTTCAAGCAATCCTCCTGCCTTAGCCCCCCGAATAGCTGGGGCTACAAGTGCCCACCACCACATCTGGCTAATTTTTCTTTATTGTAGTTTAGGTTCTGGGGTACATGTGCAGATCATACAGGATTGTTGCATAGGTACATACATGGCAAGGTGGTTTGCTGCCTCCATCCCCTTGTCACCTATATCTGTCATTTCTCCCCATGTTATCCCCTCCCGACCTACCCACCCCGTTGTCCCTCCCCTAGCTCCTCCAACAGACCCCAGTGTGTGATGTGTGATGTTCCCCTCCCTGTGTCCATGTGTTCTCATTGTTCAACACCCCCCTATGAGTGAGAACATGCGGTGTTTGATTTTCTGTTCTTGTGTCAGTTTGCTGAGAATGATGGTTTCTAGATTCATTCATGTCCCTACAAAGGACACGAACTCATCATTTGTTTATGGCTGCATAGTTTTTATTCTTTATAGAGAACTCCTGGCCCCAAGCAATCCTCCCAAAGTACTGGGATTTCAGGTGTGAGCCGCCACACTCAGCCAAAACAAATTTAAAAATGAGATATTTTCAAGTAATGCCTATAAAAAAATTGAAGAGTGTGGCTCAGTACAAGTGATGAGGATGGTCCACTCTAGCTATTATACATTCTGCTTCATAAACATGTTAGTGACAGACACAGTTTCTAGCAAAGTGGGCTGATTCTTTCAGTAAGATAAAGTTGCTAGTGGCTAGAAGGCCTCTTTAAAGAGGTGGAATTTGTGTTGAGACCTGAGATATGAGCAGAAGCTAGGTATATGAAAATCAGGAAAACATTCCAGACAGAAAAGATAGCAATGAGCTTGGCATATCTGAGACAGAAAGGTCAGCTTGGCTGGACAGTGAATGATGGGAAGGTGACAGAACACACACACATTGTCCTGCATCTGATTCCTTTCATTTCACAAAAGATCTTGGAAATCTGTCCATATCAGAACCTCTCTAATATAAACTGAATGTTTGTATCCCCCCGCCCCCATTCTTATGTTGAAGCCCTGACCCCCATTGCGATGGTATTAGGAGGTGGGGCCTTTGGGAGGGAATAAGTTTAGATGAGGTCATGAGAATGAAGCCCCCTATTATGGGATGAGTGCCCTTATAAAAATAGAAAGAGACGCCAGAGTTTCTTCTCTTCACCAAATGAAGATAGAGCAAAAAGGCAGCCATCTATAAGCCAAGAAGAGAGGCTTCACTAGAACCAACTATGCTGCATTCTAATGTTGGACTTCCCAGCCTCCAGAACTGTGAGAAACAAATGCCTGTAGTTTAAGCCAGCCAGTCTTAATATTGATATTTTGTTATAGCAGCCTGAGCTGACTAATACACTCCTTTTATATGGTGACTACATAATATTCTATTGTATAAGCCTTTAGTTTATTGAACTGTTTTACCATTGTCAGATGTTTAAATTGTCCATAATCTTTTATTCTCACAAACAGAATTCAGTGCTATGATAAATATCATTGTAAATATAGTTTTGTACATTAGGGTGATTATAAGAAAAGCCCTAGAGATGTGTGTGCATTATATATTTTGGTATATTCACTTTACATTTTGGTACATATTTCCAAATAGATTTTCAACAAGTTTGTCCATTTCCACCCCCATCACAATAGTACTTACTTGTGTTCACCCTCTTCCATCCAATGAACCATTAAATGTTTGGGTCTTAGTCACTCTGCTAATATTCTTTTATGTTGTTTTTCTTAGTTAGAGAGATCTAGTTAATTTTCATGTGTTTAAAAGCCATTAAATTTTGTGTGTGTGTGTGTGTGAACTGTTAGTTCATCTTCTTTGCCCATTTTCATTGGATTGTGAATTTTATTTCTGTAATGACCTTGTTATTTGTTGACTCCTCCCACAAATCCATAGGGCAAGTGGTTATCCCTATAAATGGGAGTGGGTGATGAAGACCTGCATACCTCCTCACCCCGTATAGACCTTGACTTTGCTACCAGTCTAGAAATTGTCATGACAATTCTGATTCTTCCCTATATACTCTGGGCTGGGAAAGTCAAAAAGAATATTTTCAGGAGGGGGTAAAACCAAGATTCTCCCTGCCAGCTCCACATCCTAAATTGTGGGTGTGGAGCTTAGAAACATTTTCTTCTTACAGGGTATTCTGAGAAATACAATTGTGATCACAGTTAATTGTGATCTTTTCCTGTTTCCTTGTGTTCCTCTTCCTTGACACACATTGTAGAGGTTTTTGCTGGAAATTTGTTTTGCCCTTGTGCCTGTGGCTGGACAAACATGTGAGCATGTTTCTACTATGTATTCTATGTAGTTATAGCCATAGTACAGTATAGCAATAGTATACAAATGTGTCTAATCAGAAGAACCAAGAATAAGCGTACAATATCTTTTAGCATATATTTCAAAATCTTTCTGCCTTACTCCCCCACCAGCAGCATTTACTTCCCCATTCACAAAACACACATACTCAATTTTATGTAGCTATTGGACTCTATGCTTACCCAAATTTAAAAAGAGTAATCAGACAGCTATGTCCCTCATTGGGAATGATTAAACAAATAAAAATTTAACAATTATGAAATTATGTTCAGGGTACATAATTCTGGAAATCATACAATCACACATATAGAATATTTTTTCATGGCGGAGACTGCCCAATGTCAATGTTAATATCAATAAGCAGGGCCATTTCAGATTTACCTAAATCCATTCCAATTTTCCCAGAGTACTTATTGCACATGTTCCATACTTGAACTCACATAGAGAATCTAGATGGGAGTGGAAAGAACCTTTATTAAAAAGGTAAAAAGTTATCTCCAGGGATTTCAAAGGCTTCCTTCAGAAATACATTAAATAATTCAAAAACCCCTGCAAAAAGATAGTCATGCTCTAAAATTTAGAAAAATTAATAAGTGTTAATTATAATACAATTCACTCTTATAAGTCTTACATTTTACTTCTTGCCCATGTCTTACCTAATTAATGTTTCTGTCTGAGTTAAAAGAGCAGGGATTTTCTTGGCAATGTCTTTGCTAAGGCAGTCACTATCCTTTCTAAATCTTGAACTTTAGCTTCTTTTCTACTAAAGGAAGCCCAGGAAAAAATGTGCAGAGTCAAATTCAGGAATCCGAAATACTGTTAAAATATTGTTTAACCCAGAACCAGAACCGCCCTGAGCCAGTGCTGAACAACATTTGTTATTTCTTCTATGTCATGGCTATCATTCGTTCATTCATCTGTTTGGTCATTTATTTTCTTATTTATCTGTTCATCCAACAAACATTTGTGATCAGACTTTGACTGCCAGGCACAGGGTTAGACACTGACACTCACAAAGATGAATAGGTCACAGTCTATGAGGCATTTCATTTACAGGAGGAACAGGGGGGATGAATAAGCTTTATTTCATTTGACTCATACCAACCCTGTTGAGTGGGACAGATGTTGTTATTCTACTTTAAATATAAAACTTTTTCTTTCTTAAAATATGTTCATTTCATCCTCACATTTAAATATTACAAATGAATGTAAAAATTGAATGTAAAATCTGAGTTTCCAGGAAAAATAAATTCAACGAAGAACAATAATCTTTGTTGACCACACATACCACCCCTATTGTTTTTCTACATAGTAGATACACTTTTATATATTTTATTTATACTTAGCAATCCAGTATTGTATTATTTTCCATTATATGTATCCAAATATTTTCTCCTAAGTAGTTTGTAAGAGGTCCTTTAGGACAAGGATTATGTCCAACAGTTTTCGCTAATTGCCATACTAGAATTATTCTGCCTCAGTGAAGCCCTTCCTCACTCCATCCCACAACTATTTGCCCTTCATGGCAATGCCCAGTTCCAAGGATATGAAAATAGGTGCATGGAAAACAAGGAAGAGTGAAAACCCAGAGAAATAAGTATAACAAAGACACAGAGGCACCCTTCTCCTGCTGCTGTAGCAGGTGGGTAGCGACTGTAAATAAGTAGCTTCTCCTATGTGCAGAGACATGGCTCAAACCAAGGCAGAATTTCCTGTGTAAAATGAACACATGGTTGTCATAGTCCAATGTACAGGCGGTACTGTATTTTTTTTATAGAGGATTACTTTATATGTTCTGGATATGAAAAACATTTTGTAAAAATAAAATTTTAATCCATATAGGTAGTTTTTTTTAAATAAAAAATTTTAGAATTTAAAATTTATTTTGTTTCCGATTTTAAGATAATCTTTCATTCCGTACTCAATCCTTGCTAGTTTTATCAAATATATTCCCTTGCCAGTATTTCTAATAGCATGCCCCTAGTTAATTTCTTTTATCTTTTGGCACAAATCAATTACAATAAAAATGAAGTTTGGTAAATCTCAGGGGAGTATCTTTTCACGTTAAAAACATTTTTTTTTTTTCTCAAGAGATCACAGATGCTGTTATTCTTACTTTATAGATAAAGAAATGGAGGCTCGAATAACGTTAAGTGAATTGTTCAGGGCCTTGCAAATAGTGAGTGTAGAACTAAGACACAAACCCAGTCTTACAGTTCCAAATCCACGTGCCTCTCATCGCTATGCTACATGGTGCTGATGTTCTTCCTTGAGAAGCTCCTGGGGGCATCATTGCTGATGTGATTACTTTACTGACTCTTGACATCTGTGTCATGAACCATGAAGTATGTTCACAGAAGGATGAATTCACTAAATATGATATCATTTTATTCCCTTTATCTGTTAATAACAGAAAAACAAGCATACACGATGCCCCAAAATTTTCTATAGCTGTGGCTTTTTAGCAGAAGAAAACTTTAAAATCTAATTAAGCTCCATGCAGGAAGAATCAGATCATTTCTCAAAGCAGACTAACGTACGTCTTCCCAATGATGTTATCATTACCATGTATTTTCCTTTCCTGCAACAACAAAAATTATTATGGCGTTTCCTGCAGAGCCAAATTTTAATATACAGCAAACCAAATTGTGATAAACTTGAGAAAGAGATAAGGCTAGGTATGTATCACTGACATAACAATAGAAGCTGATTGACTGCTTAGGAGTGATTTACCCAAAAATAGAATTTAAACATGCATGGTTGAGAGGCCAGGCTTGGGCTGGAAGAAACACACACATAGTTCCTGGAATTATAAACAAATAACATCAGGTTTGGGTAGGACTTCACCCTTCTCTTCTACCTTCTCACCTTTGGGGTGTTGTATGATATGGCCTAGAATTGACCAAAAAAAGGCTTCCACATTCTGGATGCCATTGGTCACATAGAACAGCTAGATCAATGAAACTCAATTTTCAGACTCAGTTATGCTCTGTATATTGTAGGTATTACAAAGAAAAGAGTCTGGGCATGGTGGCTCACAGCTGTAATCCCAGCACTTTGGGAGGCTGAGGAGGGAGGATCACTTGAGTTCAGGAGTTCAAGAACAGCCTGGTCAACATGGTGAAACCCTGTCTCTACTAAAGATAATTATCTGGGCATGGTGACTTGCACCTGTAGTCTCAGCTGCTCAGGAGGCTGAGGCAGGAGAATTGCTTGAACCCGGGAGGCTGGAGATTGTGCCATTGCACTCCAGCCTAGGCAACAAGAGCAAAACTTCGTCTCAAAAAAAAAAAAAAAAGCTTGCTTTCTTTTCTTTCTCTTTCTTTCTTTCTTTTCTTTTTCTTTTTTTCTCTTTTCTCTCTTCCTTTGGTCTTTCTTTCTCTCTTTCTTTCTTTTTTTTCTTTTTCTTTCTTTTTTTTTCTCTTTCCTTTTCTTTCTTCCTTTGGTCTTTCTTTCTCTCTCTCTCTTTCTTTTTTCTTTTTCTTTCTTTTTTTTTCCTCTTTCCTTTTCTTTCTTCCTTTGGTCTTTCTTTCTCTCTCTCTCTTTCTTTCTTTTTCTCTTTCTTTTTCTTTCTTCCTTTGGTCTTTCTTTCTCTCCTTCTCTCTCTCTCTCTCTTGCTTGCTCAATTTGCTACAGGGAGATCATAAATCTAGAGGTTATAAGGGCCACAGCATAGAACCTGCCTGAGAGTTAAGCCAATACAGAGAAAATCTGAGTTAAGAAATGAAGAAAACTGAGTCCCAATTATTAATATCATCATTTGAAACTTTGGGCCTGGCCATGTCTGAAGTGAGAACCATCTCTCTATTACTCAGATACTTAAGTCAGTAAATTCCTTTTCTTGTTCACTTTCTCTTTCTCCTTCTCTTTCAACAAGTTCAATGTGTTTCTGTCACTTGCCACTAATAATTCATCCCAGTGATTTTCTTTCTTTGTTTAAAAAATTATAGATTATGAGGGAAAGCTGTTGTATATTTCTGTTGGAAAAATTATATATTATTTGGAACAGTGACCATTCAGACCATGAATCCTTAGATCCATAGATGGTGTGCAACCTGCAAGACTCAGCCTTGCCCCTTTCTTGACGTTTAGTGAGCAACTGAAATATGTTCTTGGGAAAACATAGCCTAGAAAGATTTATCATTTTATTTCCTAATGAAAAGTAAAATATATTATGAAATCCTGAGACCAGAAACAGTTAAAAATGCTTACAAAGTTAATGGCATTTTCAGACACTGTAATAAAATACAATCTTTTATTTTAAAGATCACAGTCATTTAAAATTTACCCAATAAATCTGCTACACTGATTTCATCACAATACTCTACTCTCTTCTTTGTAATCTCTTTAATCCTGCTAATTTCTCTGAAAAAAAAGTATGTTAGGTTTCAGTCAAATTCCATGAGTACCTAGTTTTATATGGTTTGCTTAATATGTGGAACTGAAAAGGGAGGAATGGTTTCTCAAAGTGAAGGTCTCTAGAGAATTGCATCTGACATCCCCATGGTAGAAATAGTTTCTCAATTAGCTTTTCTTTTTCTCTTTGTTCATTAATTCTTTCCTTCATCCAACAGTGGCAGCAACAGAATTTCTGAGGAACTACAGACTCGGTACACACAGCTTAGTGAGACACATTCTCACCATTTAGTCGTGGCAGAGAAGAGTGAATATGTTAATTATTGCAGTGTTTTCTTTACTTTAATCATCCCAGTGATATTTTTAATGCTTTCATTGGAAAATTCCCAGATCCCACATTATAGGATGAATTTTAGGTAGGCAGTTTAAATTTGAAACTACTTTATAAGGCAAATAAGCTGGCTTGTCTGGTTTTGGTAACCCATAAACATATATCTCTAACATTGCCTTGATGGGTAGGCTAAGATTTAAAATAAAACATGAAAACACCATTGATACTTTATAGGAGAGTAAATGTGTAACCATGGCAATGCTAAAGAGAAGTGGCAAGGAAGCCAACACATGCTATGTACTAGTATGCTAAGCACTTTTATAATAAATTTCCTTAATTAGCTCTCACAGCACCTTGTGAGGTTGGCACTGTATAATCCATGTGGGCCCATTCTCCTCTCCCCACTAGGCAGGCTCCATCCTCTAAGGCAGTTTTAAAGTCTAGAGGAGCCCTCTCTACAGGCCTGGATGTTCCACACCTCGACAGGCAGGTGCAGGAGAGTGAGCACTCGTCATTTCCAGTCCTCCTGATTTCTGGGGTTTCCTTCCAAGCAGTGATCTGATTAGACTAGGTCGCACCATGCAGATGTTCACCTACCTAACTTATGACTTACCTCTGACTCCCCAAAAGTCAGCCCCAGGAAGCAGTAGGTTATCAGAACCACATGTCCTCCCATGCTGAGGCATGAGATAACACTTTCCTACAGAAATGGTATTCTTCCTTCTGACACGAATTTTTGTCTCTGCTGTAATCCTTTTTCAAATTCCCTCACAGATAATTTTTAAAGCAAAGCTAATTCCATTAGAAGGAACTGTTCTCTTTGTACTGTCATTATGTTAAAGTAAGGATCCTAATGTCAGGGCAACCCGTACAGACTTTTGACCAACATTTTTATTTCTATCTGTCTTGTAGTTTACAAAATGGAAATCGTGCATAGTTCTGCCTACATCCTCTCCTTGTTTTGTCTTTCTCTCTCCCTGTGTTCTGCCTACTCGACACATTTCTCTCTTTAATTAGATGAAATTCCACTATTCCTATTAGTTAACCCTAATCATCCTCCTGAAATACAGGTGGCCCTTCTGAGCTCTCTCAGTAATTCCCATCCTACAAATGAAGACAACGAGGTTCAGAGAAGTTAGTTACATTACTCAGAACGTAGGGCAAACATTCCAATTCGGAACTGATTTATTACAAAGCATACAGGCTTTACTCCATACTCTGTGGTCCACTCATGACTGGTTCATTCATGGTTGATTTAGGAAATTAAATTGTAAGAGATTGGACTTTTTTGGTTACTTAACATTAATCATACCCTATGGCCAATTACCCTCCTGTGGAACATTTTCAGTAACATATAAATAAAGGGTACATGTTCACACATTATAATATTTATTATTATTATTTCACCTAAAATTGATTTGTTTTCTCTTCAGGCTTTTAATAAGAATCACTACATAGAGCTTTGAAACTTTCTAGAAAATTATGCTGCTTCTACATACAGATCTTGTCAAAATATATTCTCCAGGGGGAGAAAAATCAAGTAATACATAATGTACAAGGTTAACTCTAGTTTTGTGAAAATAACATCTGCCACTACGTTAGTTTGTATGATCTTACTGGCATTAGTGTGTGTAAATATAACTATTGAAAAAGATCCTATCTATGCCAGGTTCCAAATGGCCAATAACTATAGTTAGCACTGAAGGCTGAAAATATTTCTAAGTTTATCTATATTTTGAAGTTTTGCTTGCCATTTATTCTGTGATGTTCTTACTTTGATGAACAGGATTTCATTTTATTTAAAGGATTATTTCTAATCTCATAAATAATAATTACTTTATTCTAAAATAGAATATATCCCTGAACTTCTGTTTTTTAAGATCAAAGTTATTGCTGAAGTGCTTCTCAAGTTTCTCTTTTCTTTTGTTTCCTTTTCTTTTTTGAGGTGGAGTCTTTCTCTGTCGTCCAGGCTGGAATGCAGTGTGTAATCTCGGCTCACTGCAACCTCCCCGTCCTGGGTTCAAGCGATTCTCTTGCCTCAGCCTCCTGGGTAGCTGGGATTACAGGCGTGCACCACCATACCCAGCTAATTTTTGTATTTTTAGTAGAGATGGGTTTCACCCTGTTGGCCAGGCTGGTCTTCAATTCCTGACCTCAAGTGATTCACCCCCCCCCTCGGCCTCCCAAAGTGCTGGGATTACAGGCTTGAGTCACCACAACTGGCCCTCAAGTTTCTAAAAGACATTATATATAGTGTTAATTATTGTCAATAACTTCTACTAAACTCTTGTTCAACTTCTATTTTCTGCATTTAATTATGTTAATCTGCTAACAAGCCAGACTGTGATATTCATTCATTCATTGAAATGATTTGAGCGCCTATTATGGGGAGGCACTGTACAAGATACTGAGGATAAAATAGCAGGCAAGACAAAGTTCTTACCCTCGTAGAGTTCAGTGGGGAACAGAGATGGTAAGCAGCTAATAAGCAACTATCCCACCCACCGTTTCCCCTCTTGGGGTGGTAAAGGAGAAGCTAAAAAGCAAAAAGAGGTGAAAATTAAGGTTGAAAGTTCAAGGCTGTAACTGGGTCCCACTGGTTCATACTTAAAAAAGATTCCCCTGTGCCACAGATTCCTGAATCTTGGCCATGGCACTTTTGCTGTATCACCAAAATAACACTATCTACTTTGTCTTCCATGACAGAGTGGTAAAACTCGGCCCAGTTAACACTGCAAAACAGGCAAAATTAGCATTAATAGTTTATTTATTCATCCATTTCAACAAACATGTATTAGTTATGTTACATACTTTTGGAAGACCTGAATTGTAAAGATTAAAAACTATATACAGACAGACTTCTGCTTTTGGGCAAGATGTCATAGGCCAATACTGTTATCTGAACAAATGGAAAACATTACAAAAGTCATTTTCAAAGGCACCTGAGAGCTGTGAAAGCAACGAAGACTAAATGAACTAAAATTCTAGAAAGAGAGAGAACAATTTCAAGGTGATCTGATGATTGCCAGCTATTTTTCTCTCAGGACATTTTGTTGGTTGTGGGATTACACTGATGGGTTGGGCTTCACCCAGGTAGAGGGACTCTGCTGGACAAAGAGAAACCAGTGAAGCTTTTAACAATCCTCCGGAGCACTGGAAACTCAAATGCATGCCTGTTTCTCTCCGTTGTACTGAAATCTCCCACAGTCTCATAGAGCTTGGAAAACAAAGACTCCTCAGGAAGAGGCTTGCTTCAAACACATGCCCAATCTCCCTCTGAAGACATTTATAAAATCTTGAACTTGCATGGGGCAGGAGGCCAAAAAGTAAGATGAAAACTTCTGAAGGGCAGAAATGTATCTCCTACAGCCTTTCAATATGCCGAAGAGGCAAAGACCCACCATGCTTGCAATGAAAAGCCTGGGATAGCCATGCCTCAGGAACATGATTAAACCAGAAGTAGGCTGACTTTTACTAAAACTTTATCTCTGTTCAATTCATGATTGGATTGAAGTGTCTGGACCCTTTTATGTGCCTAACATAGATGTATTATGAGCTGCCGTGACAAAATACCACAGACCGGGTGGCTGAGACAAGAGAAAATGTATTTCTCCCAGTTCTGAAGACTGAGAAGTCCAAGATCAGCATTCTGGTTAGTTGGGTTTCTGGGGAGGGCTCTCTTCCTGGTTTGCAGGCTGCTGCCTTCTCATTGCACCCTCACATGGCCTTTCCTTGGTGTATGCTCATGGGGGCGGTGGGGGGTGGGGTGGGGGAGAGAGAGCGATGACTTCTCTTTCTTTTCTTCTTATAAGACCACCAATCTTGTGAGATCAAAGTCCCACCCTTATGACCTAATTTAACCTTGATTACTTCCTCAGAGGCCTCATCTTTAAATATAGTCACATTGGGGGTTAGGGCCTTGACATATGAATTTAGGAGAACATAATCCAGTTTACAGCAAGAAGATACATTATTTTTGTGTGGAATATAATAATATTTGAAATCTCCCCAGTCTTTTATACTTAACATTCTACCTACAAATATGAGTCACTACACATGTGAAGCGGCACTGTCATATGAACAATAATCAAGAGAAAAAAGGCAATAAAAGCAAATAGATAATCCACATAATTGAAGTTAACAGACAAGAACTTTAAAACAACCATAATTGGGACTTCTGGATAGCTAAGGGCCTAACAGCTGCACCATTTAGCTATATGCCTCCCTATATTTCCTTCCTAAAGGATTAAAACCGACCAAAAATGATATGTTAATATAGACAAAACCATGCCTTCAATATAACCTGAAGATAGAGAATGCCAAAATATTAAAATGACCATGACTAGGTGCAGTGGCTTACACCTGTAATACCAGCACTTTGGGAGGCTGAGGCAGGTGGATCACTTGAGGCCAGGAGTTTGATAGCAGCCTGGCCAACATGGTGAAATCCTGTCTCTACTAAAAATAGAACAAAATTAGCCAGGCATGGTGGTACATACCTGTAATCCCAGCTACCGGGAGGCTGAGGCACGAGAATTGCTTGAATCCAGGAGGCAGAGGTTGCAGTGAGCCAAGATAGCCCCACTGCACTCTGGCCTGGATGATAGAGTAAGACTCCGTCTCAGAAATAAAATAAATAAAATGACTGTGATTAAACAGAGAAAATCACCACATTCCAGTGTAAGATCTCTTGTACTCTGGCTTGATCCTTGTATTGCACAAGGCTCTTTAGAGAGTAAAGACAGACTGAGAAAAACTTCAGGAAAGTTAAAAAAAAAAAGGGAAATGCAAAAGGGCCTAAGGTTCATAAAAAACTACCATCAAAAACACCAAGTTGACCTTATTTATGGAAATATTTTAACAATGTGCTGGCAGAGCACAGCGTGGATTACAGGGAAAGAACTTCAGAGTACGCGTGATTAAAAAGATCAGAAGTTATTTAAAGGGCATTATTCAAAACATATTGTTAAGTGGGAGAAAAAAGACAAAAAGGAAGAGGGAAGCACTCTGCAGTTGGACGGTAAAGGGGAAATATGCAACAGGTGTAAGGTTTAGGGTCTTGCAAAATCAAAGAGAAACAACTTTGGAAGGCTTATAGCTCTTCCTCCCACCACTAAAACAATGAACAAATGACCCCTGAAGCATATGACTCTCACTATATTGCTAATGAATGAAGCCATTAAACTAGGAATCTTATGATCATAATACCATAAAAATGAAAAGATACATCAAGAGATTCATCCAGAGCCATTGCCAAAAAAGCAGGGAAGACAATCCTACATATATCCTCCACGTAACAACCCCCATACTCCATGAGCAAAACCCTGAAGCAGCAACAGTCTGTAAGCCAGCATTCTAACCGGGTCATATACACTCATTCAAGCATTTGAGAATATGGAAAAAATGCTTGAATTAGAAACTCAAAAATTAAGAACAGAAATAGATAAAAACTTCACAAGGGCTTCAGAAGGGAAAAAAATAAAAACAGAACTGACTGAACTCAGGAAAGAAATGGAAGAAAAATATAAAATTATCCAAGAAAGAAAGAACACATTACAAGATACTCGAGGAAGAGTAGACATACAAGAAGATTCAATGGGCATAGAAGGAAAGCAGGAAATTAAATGAGAGAATAAAAGTAAAAAGAAAGTAAAAATAGTCAAGAGAAAAGACTAGAAATGGAAGAAAGGCAAAGAAGGGCAGTGCATAAAAAAACTACAGACTAATATCTCTTGAGTTTCAATATGAAAATACTGAATAAATATTAGCAAGCAGAATCCAATGCCACATTAAGAAATACACCTAACCAAGTCGTATTTATTCTAGGAATGCAAAGTTTGTTAAATATTAGTAAATCCTTTGATATCATCCTATACTGTATCAATAGTTCTAAAGAAAAAGAAATCACATGATTATCCTCATAGATGCTAAAAAAGTCTATGACAAAATTTAAAACCCATTCACAATAAAAATATTCAGAAACAGGAATTGAGTACTTTCTCACATGATAAAATTGATGTGCACACACACACACACGTACACACCTTAGTCTTCAATCTAGTATATTATGTAATGGGGAAACACTAGTGGCAATTCCACTAATCCCAGGAACAAGCAAAGAATGCCCACTACCTCTGTTCCTATTTAACCCTATAGTAATGCCATTAGCCAATGCAATTATACCAGAGAAATCAAGTAGAGGCACAAGAATAGATTAAAGAAAAAAGAACTATCTCTATATGTAGATAATAAAATAGTCTAACTGGAAAGCCTTAGAACGTTGCAGGATTCTTATGGGGTAAACAATGAAAGTGATCGCCTGAGATGGAAGTGAATCTTGGTGAAGATGCTATGAATATTGTTGAAATGGCAACACAAGATTTAGAATATTACATAAATTTAGTTAATAAAACAGCAGCAGGATTGGAGAACTGACTCCAGTTCTGAAATAAATTCTACCATGGGTAAAATGCTATCAAACAGCATTCTCTGTAGCATTGCTACAGAGAAACCTTTCATGGAAAGAAGAGTCAATCTATGTGACAAACTTCATCGTTATCTTATTTTAAGAAATTGCTACGGCCACCCCCAACTTTCAGCAACTACCACTCTGATCTGTCAGTAGCCATCAATGTCGAGGCAAGAGCCTCCACCAGCAAAAAGTTTACGGCTTGCTGAAGGCTCAGATGATCATTAGCATTTTTAGCAATAAAGTTTTCTTGTTTTAGGACCTACCTTCCTTCCTTCCTTCCTTCCTTCCTTCCCTTTCTCTTTCTCTCTCTCTCTCTTTTTTTTCTTGGCAGGGTCTTACTCTGTCACCCAGGTGGGAGTAGCAGTGTGATCATGGCTCACGGCAGTCTCAACCTCCTGGGCTCAAGTGATCCTTCCACTTCAGCCTCCCAAGTAACTGGTACTATAGCCACACTTGGCTAAATTTTAATTTTTTTGTAAAGATGGGAGTCTCGCTATGTTGCCCAGGCTGGTCTTGAACTCCTGGCCTCAAGTGCCTCCCTCTTGGCCTCCTAAAGTGCTGGGATTACCGGCATGAGCCACCATGCCCCAAAATATTTTTACATTGCTCTTTTAGACATGCTATTGTACACTTAATAGACTACACTGTAGTGTAAACACAACTTTTATATACACTAAGGAACCAAAAATTCGTGTGACTCACTTTATTCCAGACCCTCAATATCTCCAAGGTATGCCTGTATAACAAAATGTATGTGCATCTGCTAATTTGTACAAAAAAAGAAAGATAATCCTGACCTTGAAGAAACTGGTTACCTATGGGGCATGGGGGAAGAAAGAATAGCTGAAATTGAAAAGGAGTAGCAAGGATGAGAAGAAAATGATACTTCTCTAAGTATACCTTAAACGTATAGCTCTGACTCTTAGAACCCATGGCCTGCCGGTTGGTTTAGCACGACTTGAGGCCAACAGCCAGGTTTTCTTCAAGGTTGGACACAGGAGGCCACCAGGGATACAATACTCACTCTTTACTTTTGCACTCTTCACACAAACTAGATTCCATTTATAAAACAGCTCATAGTTCTTTGTCTAGATTTTTAAATCTGAAAGTAACTAATACTCTATTTAGAGCAATGGTTAAAAGAAAAATCAATGTTTAACTACCAAATGAATAATTTTATTTCTAACCTGTCAATTGTGAGTTTATAACCAATCCTTTTTAACACTCACAAGGTGCCCCAGGCACTTTTCGGAGCTCTGGACAATCAAACTAGCTAATTTTCATCTGGTTGACTTTGTGCAGGGGTTAATTACCTCCTTAATTCATTCCTCTGTCTCTCTGAGCACTAACTGCTGTTAATTACCTCCAGTTTTTTGTGGCCAGAACATTTAAAATCTACTCTCTCAGCAATTTTAAAATATACATTAGTATTTATTATGGTCACTATCCGTTGTATCCCATAAATATATGCTATTATTATTTGTCAATTAAAAATAAAATTTCAAAAAAGGAATTATCTTCAGTTTGTGAGGCAATCACAGGAGAAGGACGAGGGGAACACGAGGAACTCGTATACTCCGCATTTCATCTTTTGTGTGCAATTGCTAAACCAGTTCAGGAGCCTCCTTTTTTTCACACTTGGTGGCTTGCATTTTGCCATATTTGCTACAAAGACTTATTATCACCATAAGCCATATGTCCTGATTATCCGGGTGTAACTCTATTAAATTTGAACCTTTTAATGTAAGTTGCTAATGTTATTTAGCCTGATTCCTTGGAACAGGCCACAAAATTAGAGCTGTATTTGAATTCTGACTTTTGCTTACTGACTTTAGGCAAAACCTCTCTGAATCTTGGTTTTTCCATCTCTAAACTTGGAATACTAATGATTGTATAATTGTTTATAATAAAACCTAAATCACCATGCTAATTACCAGTAACATTTAATAAATCAACTTTCCCCCCATTTCTTTATACTTAATCTTCCTCTGTAGTCAGTGAGAACTTACATTCTATCACTATTTTTTCTTTTTGAGACAGGGTCTTACTTTGTCACCTAGGCTGGAGCGCAGTGGTGCAAACACAGCTCACTGTAGCCTCGACCTCCCGGACCCAAGCAACCCTCTCGCCTCAGCTCCAAAAGTAGCTAGGACTACAGGAGCATGCCACCATGCCCAGCTAATTTTTGTATTTTTTGTAGAGATGGGGTTTCACCATGTTGCACAGGCTGGTCTCGAACTCCTGAGCTCAGGTCATCCACCCGCTTCAGTCTCTCAAAGTGACAGGATTATAGGCCTGAGCCACTGCACTTGGCCCCATCGGTACTTTTAAAAATTGCACAGAATTGAGTTTCCTAAGGTCATTTGTCTCAGTCAAGGTTGGTGATTGCAAGCAACAGAAACTTTAACTTTGGCTGATTCAAGCAGAAAATTATTTAATTAATGGATATTGGACAGATTATAAAATTTCCAGGAAATCTTGAGAACCAGACTTGGAGACTACATAATCAGCAAAAAATGCTGCAAAAGAAGCCTCAGAACAATTGGGAGCCATATCCCTGCTTTTGCAGTGGGCACAGGCAGCTTTCTGATCGGGAGACAGAAAGACACTACCAGATCACCCACCTTGTGGTCTCTAGGTGTCACCTTGGCAGAATTGAGTCCTTGGCAATCTCTGATTCTTCATGGCAGCAGCTTCTGAACCAAATTCTAAGTAGACTCACCAGATTAGCCAAGCCTACAGCTTTTGTCTGTGCACTGGCTACAGAGGAGGCTGGAAAATGTCTCTGAGATTTTTTTCAATTTATCTCAGGGGAATTGAACCATGTCTCATAAAGTGGGGTCTCTCAAAATAGGAAGGAGGGTCAGGTACTAGTCAGTCAATAAAAATGAGAAATGCTTACTACAGAATTTCAGGATGAGGAAGGAGACCCCTTCCTCTTAAGCTTCTAAGACCACCTCCCCTTAGCCTTCTACATTGCATTTCAAAAGGAGGAGTAAAAGTTGAAAATAGAAGGCACAAGGTCAGGGGAGGAGACAAAACCAGTGCCTCTAGCCAGACCCGGAGGTTAAACATCAAACCCCCAACCCTAGTTCCCACCCTATCTATAGATCACAGGCAGGGTATGGCGGAATCTTCCCCAGAAGGCATTGTTCTTGCTTAATCACAATGAGACCCCCCCCCCCCCACCTAAGTCACATACCCCTTGCTTACCTCATCGATCATGACCCTCTCACATGTACCCTCTAAGATTGTGAGCCTTTAAAAGAGGCCAGGATTTTCTAGTCAGGGAGCTTGGTTCTTGAGACTCGAGTCTGCTGAGACTCCTGGCTGAATAAAAAGCCACTTCCTTGATAAACCTGGTATCTGAGAGGTTCTGTCTAGGGCGTGCCCTGCTACAAGGAAGTGTAGTACACATTGCATGAAAAAATGGGGGGGGCGTATACCATAATCAAATAAATTGGGTGTATTTGTCAGGATTCTCCAGAGAAACAGAACAATAGGAAATACATCTGTATCTACATCTATATCTAATTCATGTCTACATCTATGCACACATATATATCACACAAAATGAGATTGTGCAGAATTGGTTTGTGTGATTATGCAGGCTGTGAAGTCCCCACAATCTGCCATCTATGAGCTGGAGACCCAGGAGAACCGGTGGTGCAGTCAGAAGGCCTGAGAGCCAAAGAGACAATGGTGTAGATTTCAGTCTGAGTTTGAAAACCTGAAAATCAGTAGCACTGAGGGCAAGAGATCAATGTTCTAGCTCAAGATGTCAGGTGGAGGGTGAATTCAACTTTCCTCGGCTCTTCTGTTCTGTTCAGGCTTCAACTGATTGGATGTTGCCTTTCCACATTGGAAAGGGTCATCTGCTTTATTCAGTTCACCCATTCAAATGTTCATATCTCCACAAACATTGTCATAGACACATCCAGAAATAATGTTTATCCAAATATCTAGGCATCCCACGGCCCAGTCAAGTTAATACTTAAAATTAACTCTTACATTGGGAAAATGCTCTTTCCCCTTCTTTCTTCCCCCTACCCCACCCCCTTTCTCTTCTTTGACCTCACTTAAATCTTCGCATTCTTCAGGCAACTTCTTTCTCTTCTCACTCAAGAAAGCGTATGGCATTTTAGTAAAAGGTACTGGCATCAGGCTAAGGATAATTTTGAAGTCTCTCTAATTTAACATAAAAAGATAAACCGTTACATATGTTTGGTATGTACTGAGTATTATCAGCAAATATATTAGGCAATCGTTGATTTTGAAACACAGTGTCATGATGTTATGACTGACACGTGGATTTAGGTCAAACAGTATCAGAAAAACAGTCTTAAAATATCCTGGTTGGAAGTTTTTCTGTGAGCAACACTAACACTCAGCCAAGACCCCAGTGTGTTTTGCTACATCCTCCTTCCCTTCTTTACTTTCTATTGAGGAGATCAGGCTATGTTATTGCTGATATTCCTTTGTTGTGATGTCCACTTAAGCTTCCAGTATCTTTCTAAGTAACCTGCAATCAATTCTAAATAACTACAAATTTAAACACAACTTTGTAACTAGCTAATATTAATTGCTACTTTCCACAATTATAATGTTTCCCAAATGATTCAGTCCATAAGCTAGTTAATGTACAGCACTCTCCATTCTGGCCTATTATATCTACACATCATTCTGTGGCATCTGGTAGTGCTGATTTGTGAGTTATGTGATCACCTTATTGAGCTTTTATCCTGTTAATGGCCCGGCTGCCACAAGCCTCACATCATTTAGTATAAATTAGCTGTGGCTCCATGCTTTACCAGTGGAGTTGTGTGTGTGTGTGTGTGTCTTAAAAAAAAAACAAAAAAACTAGTGTTTTGTTAATCTCCTAATTTTCTGTTTTGTTTTTTTTCAGATTTTTTTCTACTTTTATTTTCAATGTGGTGGTACATGTATGGGTTTGTTACCTGGGTATGTTGCATAATGCTGAGGGTTGGAGTATGAATGATTCTGTCACCCAGGTACTGCGCATAGTCCTCAACAGTTAGTTTTCAACCCTTGTTTCCCTCCCTCCTTCCCTCTTCTAGTGGTCCCCCAGTGTCTACTGTTGCCATCTTTATGTTTATGTGTACTCAGTGTTTAGCTCCCACTTACAAGAGAGAACATGCAGTAGTTACTTAAGACCAAATGTTTCCTGTTTGCTTGTCTGTTTTTCTTAAGAGACAGGGTCTCACTCTGTCACCCAGGCTGGAGTAAAGTAGTGCAATTATAGCTCACTGCAGACTCAAACTCTTGGGCTCAAGCGATCCTCCCACCTCTGCCTTCCCGGGACTACAGGTACAAGGCACCAAATCATCTCACAGTTTCTTAACCAGTATCTTGTCAAGGGTATTGCCAGAGACTGGTCAGTGCCTTTAATAACCTAGGGCAAAATCCCCTGTGTTTGCCATTGGCTCTCACCTCCAGAAAGATAAAGACATTTGTCTAAATTTAGCATAGAAGTGCCATGAATGACCCCCATCTCCAATCTGGGCATGTTTCCTTCCATTTTCGATGAATATTTTCTGATACATTTTAAATTTCTCCTCCTTACTGAAATGGCTCTTTGTGCCTCATTCTAAGTCCCCATCACCAGTACCTTTCTTTCACAAAACACTGCCTTGGGGTGTGGATCAAATGGACATCGAAAGGAGCATACCAGTATGGATTTAGGACATCCTTCACTTTGCCAGTTCCCAGTTTTCATCACACCTGGCAATACAGATACTTGCCAAGACATCTCGCATTCCATTGATAGTGTTGGTCTGGCAAAATTTAAAATGCATCACATCTGTCTTTTCTTGTATTCTTTTTGACAGCATTTTTGAAGCAAAAGAAATGAAAAAAAGATAAGGGGGAATCAACAGCAGAGAAGAAACTGAAAGGTGCTCGCACAATCCTTATTATATGTAGTCTACATATGTCAAGACCCAAATGAGCAAAGGATTACTTAGATACATAATTAGGAAACTTAAACTGGTCCTGTTGCTTTAAAAGCTTTAAAATTTATTTTAATGTGTCAGAAACAGTAATTGTTATATTCGAATACATAATAAAGCGTAATGTAATATAGTATAACATAACATATAGAATATTAGTAATAATATAACATCTCTAGTTAACTATCTACACCCTTCTTACATCAACACTATGGCATAAAGATCAAGGGAAATAGGAATTATCTGGTTCAAAGCAATTAATTTTCCTGTCTGTCTGAAAAATTAGTCCCTAATTTGTATTTGATGTTTGTGTGTGAATTACTCCTATATGTTTTATTCTTCAAGATCCCCTAAAGGAATTAAATAATGTTAGGTGACCCACTAGAACAGCAGTTCTGCTTCTAGTAGCAGAAAATTAGGCTAGAATCCTCCAGAGATTTGCCAGCAAAATTAGCAGCAGAGGGTACAAAAGCAGCAACTAATTCTGCTAGAAAATGAACAGAAGCAAAAGTACTAATCTTATTAGCAGCAGTGCCATCAGTCAAAACAGTAAGAATGTAGGAATGAGGCTTTGAAGGTTGTTTTATCTTATAGAGTCCATTTCTCTTCTCATCTCAAGACCAATGGCAGGATAAAGAATAATGGTAGCAAATGAAATTCAACAGAGGTGAAAAAGCAGAATTGTGTCATTCTTCTGTCACATAATTTGATAAACACTGGGCATAGCTCAAGAGTGACTTTGGGCATGCACAGCGCCGATTGCCCAGATGCCACAAGAAGCTGTCATTGCAAATTATACTGAATGCTTTGCAAGAATGGTCTCTCCGTGTAGCGTTGGCTAGAGTGTGCAGTCTAATGCATTCGAATAGAGAAGCCATGCACTGAGCCCCGCCCTCCTGCAGAGAAAACAGTGTGCTTTGGGCTGGTCCAGCCCACACAATCCAGAGGCCATGAAGATGGACCGCAGACCAGGGAGATGTGTTCTGTTTATTTACCTCTATCCACAGAAACCGTATTAATATTTTTGCTCTCTGGGTATGTGTTCCCAGCATGTTGAGTGGCATGAGTGCTTCATCTCACCTTTGGCTCAGTGTAAGGTTCTGAGTTAATAAATGCTTAGAGTTTGATGAGAAACCCATTTTCCCCAAAGAAAGTGGAATAAAAAACTATATCATAGAAAGATGATCTCACTTTTCACCACTCTGTTAGACCTAATCTTAGGCTAGGGCTAAATGCTAAAACTTGTTTGTTTACATTGAATTTTTCCCCTGACATGAAATGACCTGAATTTTATTCCCAGCTTTTAGGACCTCTGGTCTCTCATCTGTAAATTTTTAAAGCCTCCTTCAAATTTAGTATTTAGATTTTGTGAGTAATCAAGTCAGACTCACAACAACTGAAACAGTTAAAACATGTAGACAAAGGTGGTTGCATGGAGTCTAGTGAGGACATATCAAGATTTGACAAATGTCTTCAGGGAGACAATTCAGGATTGGATTGAAGTGACTGGACCCTTTTTTGTGCCTAACATAGATGTATTAGTGAGGACATTTTAAAAAATGGACTTTTTGGTCACCCAATCCCATGGCATTGATTTAATTTCCAACCAGATACAACCTCTGATGACTTGACAGCAGAAACAACATAAAAATCAAAATGCAATGACTTTCCCATTTCATATTCTTTTTGAATTGATCAAATATTCATTTCATGAAAACCAAATGATTGTTGATTTTTTTCCTCAACACAATTAGGGAATTCTAAGTGTCAATATAGTTATTCAGGCTGAATAACAAAACAGTCTCTTGTGATAATTTGCAAAGAAAATTGTGGTAAAGCCAGAAGTAGTTCTGAGTAGATGAACAATCCCCTACCCAGTACTGTGCTTGGCACTAGACTGCTCTAAACTGTTGTCTTCCCTCCTCTGTATGATCTACTTTGCATAGGGAAAGTCATTGGCTATACCCACAACTCTCCAGTATGCTATCAGGCAAGCGAACTTTGCTTCAGTTTCTCAAGCTGGAAGGTGGAGACTGGGCTCCTGTAATGGCCTGCTGTGGGTTTTTATCTGCTTTATCCATTCTTATTTTATTTGCTTTTTAAAATAGCAAACGCAATAGTTTTACTTTTAGAAGCCACTCTTCTCTGACTCTTGACCATCAGATTTAAATGGCTGGTACTAAAGTGGAGCTGGCCCCATTCCTGGCTAATCAGCAAGTTCAAACACAGTGATTCGTATATCAAGATACCTGAAAAACGAGTTTACTCTTGGACTTATTGGTAATGGGATTTATAAATTCCATTTCTTAATAACCAAAAGAATTCTAGCCCTCTTATTTTAGAGCAAAGCCCTTTGCCTTTTATGCAGGTCAATTCCATCTTGTGTGGCCACAGTGCCACTAAGGTCATGACATTTTTCTTAGCCAATGACAGTCCCATACTTGCCTACAGCTTTGATTTTCTGATATCCCTTCAGGATAAGACATTATTGATTTTGAAGGTCAGAAAGGCTAATGCTTGAAAAGGAATACAAAGAAATGTGCAGTTAGGGCAAAGCTAATGGTAAGTGAATGGAATATAGGAACAACTTTCCCCCCATTCCTGGGTAACGGGCAGTGGGCTTTTCCTAGGAGACAAGAGGAGAATACATATTCACCTATAAAAGCCCATAACAGTACTGTGAAGCAGAAAGAAAGAAATGGCAGTTGTCATCTTGTACACCATAATCACTGAAGGAATAAAAGCACATGTGAGTGGCAGACAAATATCCTTCCAGACCTTTTGCCTCTTTCTTAGGAGAGGCGGTGCAGTATAATGGTTAAACTCATAGACTCCAGGGTCAAACTACCTAGTTCTAAATCCACCATGGTCATTTACTGGCTGTGTGATCTTGGGAAAATTATTGAACTTCTCTGTGTTTTCATTTCCTCATTTCTACAGTGGGGATTAAAAGCTATCTCACAGGGTTTTTTTTAGAAGGAATTAATGCACACAAAAATTCTTATAGCAGTGCCAGGCATGTGCATGCTACTGGAAACCTAAATGTTATCAATGCTTGTAAGACTTTCTAAATCTAATATAAATTCATGATGTAGTGAATGCTGCTTTTATTCTTACCCAGTAGCATTGGATTTTCTTCTAGAGTTTGCTTTTTATGCGAATAAATGTCATGATGACTTCATAGCTTTTAGATTTATGTCTCCATCTCACCTGATCTCCGGGTTCTTTTCTCAACTACCACGTGTCTGATATTGGTGCCTCCATTCTCAAGTCTAACTCAAAACCTTGAGATCAAAGAGGGGGTGACTTTACCAGATTTGAGCCAAGGCCAGAACCAGGAGACAGAAACAGAGTCCCATCTCACCACTAATAGTTGTGCGATTTGGAGGTGAAAATGTCTCTGCGCTTCTCTTGTCTATAAAATGAATATAAATATTCCTCTTGAGCCTATGAGGGACTGTTGTAGGAGTCAGTTCCAAACCCTTACAGTCAGTCCTGCTCGTACAGGGCTGCAAATGTGGATCTGAGTGGATCCCAAACTGGGAGTTTCCTGAGGTGAGGGCCACACCTGCCTGTTATTGTATCCCTCTGCCAGGACACATGGTTGATGCTGAAATGTTAGTTGAGTAAGTGGCTGACAGAAAAGAGCTGCTTCATCTCTAGGGATGACAACTGCCTAATTGCCTCAAGGATAACACACAGGGACTACCCTTAATAAGCATTTATTCAGCACAAAAAAAATTAGGCCAAATCAGTTTCTGGGTCTCTAATATTGTTAATCCCAGTTACTAATTGTCCCAAGTAAAAGCTGAAATTTATATGTTTGTAATACTGCTTTCATTTTAATTTTAGTCTGACAGGCTTTTTTATATCGTGGATTAGTCCTGCATACAGGCATATCCCTTTAATTTATTTCTTTTCCTAAGACTTCATTTTTTAAAAAACAAGAAAATAATTGAAATTGCTTGTATAAGTTTCAGGAACAAACCATGAAATCTTTTGCGGGGGCATCTTATGAATGTTTTTATAATAGTTCCTTCCTCATGCAGTCACATTGAGGAAAGCACATTGCCTTTATGTGTTACATTTCTTTGTTTCTGTTGGTAAATTTAGAATAACCTTTGGCAATGCCGACTATAGATTATATTTGTAATGCTATAGTGAGGCCTCGTTATTCACTGTATCATGGATTTATATTAGAGTTAGAAAGTCTTACGAACACTTGTAACATTTAGGTCTCCAACAACTTGCTAAAAAAGATCTTAAATAATTTGTTGGGTAAGGCATTAATGAAACCAAAAAAGATTTTATTTGATAAGGAAATAGTTGCCGCAACCTCTTGGAACAAAAGCCCTTGTATTTATTGCGTTCAATCTCTAGTGTGTGAGTTTGAGAACTAGATGTTTAAAGACTGAAATTTGATGGTGACACCAAACAGAGCATTCAGATGATCATTAATTTTTTTTTGGCATTAAGTATTAATAGCAGATATTTGTTAGCCATGCTCAATTTTGATAACAATTTTAGACGTAAAGAAAAATTCAGTTTTATTCAGGTGGAAAGTGACACAATTGAATGAGGGATTATCTTGGCAACATTTGGAAGGGCTGTGAGAGCTACTGGGGTTGTGCTTGCTGTGGTTCCTTGAGGAATTTCCTCTTTGAAGGAGCTTGTTGCATGAGAGAAGTCATCTTGGAAGTAGCAGTTCATCATAATTGGCCGTGGGTCTGGGCATGGAGGCTCATGCCTGGAATTCCAGCACTTTGGGAGGCCGAGGCAGGTGGATCATCTAAGGTCAGGAAGTTTTGGCCAACATGATGAAACCCCTGTCTCTACCAAAAATACAAAAATTGGCTTGGGATGGTGGTGCGTGCCTGTAGTCCCAGCTACTTGGGAGGGTGAGGCAGGAGAATTGCTTGAACCTGGGAGGTGGAGGTTGCAGTGAGCTGAGATTGTGCCACTGTACTGCAATCTGGGTGACAGAGTGGGAGTCCATCTAAAAAAAAAAAACACTGGCCTTGTGGCAACATATATATAAAATATATAAATTTATAGTATCATATATTACATTAAATTTATGACATACATATTTGAGAACTTTTTAAAAGTCCTCTGTTAAATAGATAGCAACAATAAATGCGTTTGTATGCCCTAAAACATCTCAAATTCAGTTTGGATTTGTGAAATCCAGAGAAGGGCTCTATTTATTGAAAAGTTTTGTCACAAATAGGGCAAAAGTCTGAAAATCACTCTCACTGGGCTTGCCATGAATAGCGAACATCAGAAGTGCAACTGAATTGGGTCCCATTCATCCACTGAACAAATATGAAGTGCCAACTCTGAGCCTCCAGTCTCCATTAAAGGTGAAGGAAAGGCAAGAAACAGCCTATAGAGTCCTAGTCCGACTTTTCTAGTGGTTGTATAATTCAAATTTCAAGGTATGCAATACATAATAGGAATATTATTCATTCATGCCATGCTTACTAAACCTTACCGTAAGAAGTGCCCTGAAGTAAGGGCATGAAAGCAGGAATAAGATCCAATCCCAAACTCAAGTTTATGGCAATTACTCAGAGTGTAGAAATAATATGGAAACAAACAGAGTCGGTCCAAAAACTTGAATCAGGAGATCACTAAATTCTGACTTCATTTCTTCTGTTTACATATGGTCTAAGTGGTAAAAGCTGCTGCAGGTCTGGGCAGTGCTTCCAACTATGATTTCACTGGGCCCTTCAAGTTCAGTTCTGTTTACTGGGCTTCCCTCCATGTTGTGCCTGCCCAAGAGGAACTCAACTGCCCTTTTTTTTTAAAAAAAACAGCCTGCAGTCTCCAAGAAGCCTCATCAGTTCAGTTGTTCTCTCTGGCAGGAAGCCGAGCTGCAGTCTCCGCCTTTGGCCTTGTGCCTTTTCACAGGCTTCTTGACTTCTCTGCACTCAGCCATAGCTTATGAGCCATATCGTGGCCTATGCATTGTGCTGTTTGCTTCCTTTTCTGGTCCTGCTTGTCTCTGGAAGAGAGATGTGTTGTGTTCTGTATTCGTTACACTATAGTCCACAGCATGTCTACCTTCGACTCAACTCCTTCAGTTGTCTTGATGCAGCATTTGATATAGTGAAGTAGGAGGACAAAGTCTGACCCCTACCTTTGCTGTTTATAGGTGTTGTGCAATCTTGCAAAATAGTTAACCCTCTCAATCCTCTACTTAAAAATTTGTGAAAAATATATTGTTTTAGGCCAGGAATGGTGGCTCATGCCTGTAATCCCAGCACTTTGGGAGGCTGAGGCAGGAGGATCACAAGATCAAGAGATAGACACCATGCTGGTCAACATGGTGAAACCCCGTCTCTACTACAAATACAAAAATTAGCTGGGCATGGTGGGGAATGCCTGTAATCCCAGCTACTCCGGAGGCTGAGGCAGGAGAATCACTTGAAACATGGGAGTTGGAGGTTGCAATGAGTGGAGATTGCAGCACTACATTCCTGCCTGGCAGCAGAGTAAGACTCCCTCTAACAACAACAGCAACTATATATATATGTGTATATAAATATATTATACATATAATATAATATATAAATATATTATACATATAATATAATATATAAATATATTATACTATATTATAATATACAAATATATTATACTATATTATAATATATAAATATATTGTAATATATTATATATATATATATAGTTTTAGAGATGGGATCTCACTCTGTTGCCCAGTGGAGTGTAGTTGGTGTAATCATAGCTCACTACAACCTTGAACCCCTGAGCTCAAGCAATCCTCTTGGCTCAGCCTCCCAAGTAGCTGGGACTACAGGCATGTGCCAACATGCCTGGCTAATTTAAAAAATTTTTTTTGTAGTAGTGGGGTCTCACTATGCTGCTCAGGCTGGTCACAAACTCCTGACCTCAAGCAGTCCTCCCACCTCAGCCTCCCAAAGTGCTGGGATTATAGGCATGAACCACCGAGCCTGGCCAGTCCTCCAGCTTCAAAGTGGATAACAGTTTTTAACTTCATTTGATTGCTATGAGGACTAAATGAGCTAGTTTAGGTAAAATGCTTAGCATGTAATTGTGCTCAATACATATTAGTGTCTCATCCCTTCCAGTTCCCATTCTGATTAGCCGACCTCCATATTTGTGCACCTGAACAATTTATCAGTTTAGCTCCTAAATATTCACTTATCACACTCATCAAACAAGTTTCCTCAGGCTCCATGGAGAGCCCCAGGCCCCTTGCCTGTTGATAGTCAGGGAAGGGGGCAGTTTCCATTATTCATTCACTGTTCATGAAATGAAAGTGGTTCCCATTACTCATTCACTGTTCATGAAATGCAGGTGTGCATCTTATACACAATCAGGGCTAAAAAAGTGATTATTCAAATGAAGGGGATGATGGGTCTAGGAATGTGAAGGCTTAGCTCAGCCTAAGCCCTGATGGAGCACTTATCGTATGCCAGGCACTAAACTGGGTAATAAATAAGCCAAGTATGGATCCAGTTGTCCTGGGGCTTTCAGGACAGCTTTTTTGTTTGTTGTGTAATTTCCTCAAAAGCCCAGGTAAGATGGTTTACACGCAATGGGTTTTGATAAGCTTGTTAGACTCTAAGATCAGTTAACAGGAAGCCAGGACAGAATTCTCACGGCAACAGGGGTGTGTCCCCTTGTTTAAATGACTTACCTGTATTGGGTTTCTGATGCCTTACCTGTATGATGATAGGCTTGGCTTACATTGTCTTCAAAAATCCCTGTTCTAAATGGTTGTGAAATTTTAAGATAATTTTAAGGCAGGTACACTAGTGTAACCTGTGTTTTAAGTGAGGGGGGTAGGACTTTGATAAGATAAATTACCTTAGCATTTCTGAAAGGAACATGAAAGTCTTTAGGATGAGTTTTGTAGATCGATTTTGAGTTATCATAGCCTCAGTGATAAGATTTTTGTTTCAAAATTAGAGTATAAAAATGAAAAGTGAATTAAACCAACATCAGGTACAGCATGGAGTTAACACTGGGTCGTTTAAAGCAGCTGATATGAAATTTTAGTTTCTTTGTAAATATTTGGTGACAAAGTCCCTTTTCTTCCTGAGAAAGGTAAATATGTCACTCATCCAAAAATCACTACATAGAGGATAAAATTGTTTACAAAACTAAGCTCAGTATGAGTCTAAGGTAATGACTTCCATGGACAATTAGGTGTATGGATTCAAGTTTTCTACAAATTATACATATTTGTATTTACAGTTTGATTCGTATTTATTAAATGCCTGATTGACAGAAAAGCATATGTTGTATAAACCATGCTTCTATGTTTACAAAAACAACCTAAATCTCACCATAATAAATTTTGTTAAATGAAAAAATGTCAGGGAAAGTATATAATAGGTCCCCAATTTTTCCTTATATCAGTGTTTAAAATTGAGTTATACCCACACAGAACTTTAAGAAACCTAAAAAGTAGTTCATTAAAAATCTGCCATTTTGCAGAGCCTAAAGAAAAATAAGTGACCTTGTCAAGGTCACTCCATGAATTAATAGCAAAGCTAGGATTGTAATCCTCTTCTTTGATCAATTAATCCCAAAGATTCTGTACTCTGAATGTGGAGCAAATGGACCCGGATCATATCTGCTACTCGTCTTTTAAAGGCGTTCAGTTTAGACAGTTCAGAATGTCCATAATTTATGGATCCTTGTTTAGCTATTTCTTTTGGTCAAACTGCTCATTCCTCAGCTATATATATTATTTCTTCTTATAACTAAATACTCCTTGTACCTTTAACAGTTTCTTTTCTACCTTTGTCTTTGTTTCTATTTCCGCATCTTGTATATTTACCTTCACTTCTCCCTTCACTTTTAATCTCACTGGGCTTGGTCCAGGTGGCGGTGCAGGCCTGATGAGCTCTACGGCATCTTTATTCAGGGTTCTTAGAAGGATTTTACTTTCGATTTTGAAGGCTGGTGCATATGCATTCATATCTGGTATTTTTTATTTCAATTATTTTTGAGCTGCTATCAAAAATTTAATGTTGACTGTGGAAACTTTTTATCTCTCTTGTCTGACACTTTGAAGACAAATTCCTTTATCCTGGATCGTCCTAGGGATCCACACTATTAAGTACTGGATGGAATGCCAGATATTACCTGACAGATTTGTTTGCTAGTAGTAACCTTTTAGAGAGGATAGGAGGTGGGGGAATAAGCACATAAAATAACTGAAGGAGAAAGTAATTAAATTTTCGATGCTACTTAGGTGAAGAAAGTTGTTACGTTAACTGATGCAGGTGGTTAAATACCAGATTCTCTCATTCTAAGCTGGTAAAACACATTCTCCCAGAAACAGAGAGAAAAACACACTTTTCTTCACCTCAGCTTCCTCATGGAACTAAAGTCATTTCCCACAGCTAAGTGAACCTATAAGTTTATAATGTCTCAGTTTCCAATATAGGCTAATTGAGCTAAAGGGAAATTAATCTCTGGGACACTGAATTAATAATACGCCTCTAGGAAGTTGATGTAAAAATTGATGGGAGGAGTTCTGCTTCTGGTTATATCAGATTAGCTTGTATCAGACCAACCCTCCCATTCAATAAAATTATAAAAGCTAGATAAAGAAAAATGTTTGAAGGGATCCAAGAGCTTCCTCTCTGTGCTTGAGAGACTGTGATGCTGGACAGAAGGGAAGCACAGAAAGAATCTGACATTTGGCTCAAAATTTCATTGGAGCCATTTTCTTATTTATAAGCAGTGGTTGAAATAACAGAGAAGCTAAGTGGAGCTTTTGGCAAGCTCACAGGGATGATGAGATAAAAATTGGAATATAAAACCCAAGGAAGAAGAGAGCTGGTTGAAAACTTCAGGCTTTCAAGCCCCACCCTGCACTGACTCCCCCGCACTTCATGACTTAAACCTTAAAGCACATAAGAAATAGACCAGGCCTCACAAAGACAAAAACCAAGATTTGAGTCACCTCAGTCCCCAATTAGATTAAAGTGATCTGCTTCTAACCTAATTGCCTGACAGAAGCTGAAGTATAATCTCTCTAGGAGGAAGGTGACATCATCCAGAACCTCAAATTATCTCCACAGTCTTTCAAAAACAATGTCTGGCATTTAATAAAAACTTAGCTGGATAAAAAACAGAAAAAAGTCTGTATCAGTCTGGCTTAGGCAAAGATTTCTTAAACATGATACCAAAAGCACAATCTATCAAAGAACAAATCGATATACTGAACTTTCTTAAAAATGAGACCTTTTGTTTTTCAGAAGACATTGTTAAGAGAATGAAAAAACAGCTACAGAATAGGAGAAAATATTTGCAAATCACGTTTCTCATAAAGGACTTGTATCTAAAATATGTAAAGAACTCTTAAAACACAATAATAGGAAAAGAAGCAATTCAATTTGTAAAATGGGCAAAAGGTTTGAAAGGACACTTCACCAAAAACAATACATAGATGACAACTAAGCCATAAAAATGTTCAACATCATTAATCATTAGGAAAATTTAAATAAAAATCACAAGATATTACCACACACCAGTTATAATGGCCAAAAATAGACAAAACAAAATACTTGCAGGGATGTGAAGTTGCTGTTACTGTCACATATTGCTGGAGGGAAGGAAAATGGTACAGTCACTCTGGAAAACACAATTCACTTTCTTACAAAGTTGTGCATATACTTAAAATATGACCTAGCAATCCTATGCCTTTTTTTATTTTCCCATGTTAAATGAAAATTTATATTTATACCAGAACCTATAATATATATAGTGGCTTTACTTATAGTTACCCCAAACTGGAAACAACCCAAATATCTTTCACCTGGGAAGTAGATAAGCAAACTACAGTACAAACTTTCAATCTAATACTATCCAGCAATAGAAAAAGACAAGGTACCGATACACACGACAGCATGGATGACTCTCACATGCTCTGTGCTAAGTTAAAGAAGCCAGTATCAAAAGATCACATATGTGTTGTGTGATTCTATTGATATGACATTCTAGAAAGGCAAAACTATAGGGACAGAAAACAGATTACCGGGGTGAAGGAAGAAGTTGAGCAAAAAAGCGGTATGGGGGAGTTTGGGAAATGATTAAACTATGCTAAATTTGGTTGTGGTAGTTGTTACATGACTATATGTGTTTGTCACAACCCTCAGAAATGAATTTCTCCTTCTTGGAACACATTTTTCACCAAGCCATATTTAAACATAAATAGACACATTCTTCACTAAATACAGTGAAAAGCTCTGGCCTTTAATGCATAAAACAAACATAAGACTGAGAAGCAGAGAGAAAGCACACCAGCTAGGGACCTTGGGTCCCAAGGAAAAACATCAATAGACTGTGATCAGTTATGTAAGTATAATGTAATAATGTAACAAATAATACAACCACTGGAAAAGCTATATAAAGAGATACATATTACAACAATTTAGATAAATTAAAAAGAAATTCTAAAGAAGTTTCAAGTAACCCACAAGGAGAACAGAAAAAAGAAAACAGAAAAACAAAGATCAAAGAAACAGAAAATAAAAAATAAGATGCCAAATTTAAGCCCTAACATCAATAATTACATTGATGCAAATAGCCTAGTACACTCATTAGAAGTAGAGATTGACAGAGTGAATTAAAAAATATGACCCATCTACATCTGTAAAAACCTTTCTTCAAATATAGCAAAATAGGGAGGTTTAAAGTCAAAAGATGAAAGTTGTATTATGTAACTATTAAGCACAAGAAAGTAGAAATAGCTATGTTAATATCAGATACAGTAGACTTCAGATAAAAAGAATATTAAGAAAGACAGAGAGTGACATTATATGATAGTGGATTACTTTACCAAGAAGACATCGCAATCCTAAATTTGTATGCAACAAACAAGAGAGCTAAAATATATATTAAGTAAAAACTGATGGAACTGAAAGAGGAAATAGACAAATCAATTATATTCAAATCTTTAACACTTCTTTTTCAACACGTGAGAAAACGAATAGAAAATCAAGAATGTAGAAAACTCAGCATCATTAACCAATAGGATCTAATCTATATTTATGGAACACTCCAGTGAACAACAGTAGACCATACATTATTCTCAAATGTCTATGGAGCATATACCAAGTTGCGCTACATTCTGGGTCATCAAACAAATCCAAAAATCTTAAAAGAATTGAATTATACAGAAGAATCAATATTAACTCAAACTAGAAACAAATAGTTTAAAAATAACAGTCTCCAAACAATTGGAAATTACATGACACACTACTAAATAATGCATAGGTTAAAGAGAATGTCTAGGGGGAGAAAATTTGAACTAAATTAAAAGGAAAAAACAACATATCAAAATTTGTGGGACACGGCTAAAGTAGTGCCAAGAGGGAAATTTATAGTATTAAATGCATATATTAGAAGAGAAAATGTCTCAAATAAATAATCTAATCTTTCACTTCAAGAACATAGTAGAGTAAAATACACTCAAAGCAAGCGTAAGGAAAGAAATCATAAAAATACAAGTAGAAATTATTGAAATTGAAAATCAAAAAATAACAGAGAATATTAGTGAAAGAACTGGTTCTTTAAAAAGATCAATACAATTCAGAAACTTCTACCAAAACTAACAAAGAAAAAAAAAAGACACAAATTACCAGTATCAGGAATGACACAAGGGATATCATTACAGACACTGCAAACATCAAAAGGATAATAAGATAATACTACAAACTTTACATTCATAAATTTGACAACTTAGATGAAATGTTATCAGTTCTTTAAAAAATACAAACTACTGAAATCTACCCAATATGAAATAATTTAAATTGTTCATTCACTATTAAGAAAATTAAATTCATAATTACAAACTTTCACAAAAGCAACCTCTAGATTCAGATAATTTTACTGGAGAACTTGCATAAATATTTAAAGAACAATTAAGAGCAGTTCTATACAATGTCTTCCAGGAAATAGAAGAGGAATGAACACTTCTCAATTTACGTCATAAAGCTAGTCTTACCTTGGACCCAAACCAGAAAAAGTACATAAAAAGAAAACTACAGAACAATAGCCTTAATGCATATTGATTCAAAACCCCTTAGTAAAATAGCAGCAAATAGAATTCAGAAATATAAGAATTCTATATCTTGACCAAGTGGAGTTTAGTACAGAAATATGTCTGGTCTAATATTTATAAATCATTCAGTATAATTCAACATATTAACAGGCTAACGTAGAGGAATTACATGATCACATCAACTGATACAGATAAAACATTTGACAAAAGTTAAAATTAATTTATGATACTAACTCTCAGGAAAAATGGGATAAAGAGCATCTTCAAAAACCTACACTTAAAATTATACTTAATGGTGAAAGATTGAATGCTTTCTCCCTAACATTCAGAACAGGGCAAGAATATTCACTCTTACCAGTTGTATTCAGTATAGTGCTTGCTGTTGTAGCCAGTGCAATAAGGCAAGAAAAGGAAATAAAAATACAGATTTGAAAGAAAGAAATAAAACTGTTCCTGTTTGCAGATGACATAATTATCTATCTATATAATCCCAAAGAACCTGTAGAAAAATTCCTACAACTAATAAATGAGCTTGGCAAGGTTGCAGGATATAAGGTAAACATTGAAACAAAAAATCAACTGTATTTACATATGCTAAAAATGAACATATGTACATCAAGATTTAAAATGCAATACCATTTATGATTGCTTAAAGAAAATGAAATACGTGTAAATCTAACAAAGCATGTATAGTACTTGTATGTTAAAAAATACAAAATGTTGATAAAAATTAAAGAAGATCTAAATAAAAGTAAAGACATATTGTAATTTGAATGAGTGCATATATTTAAGATACAGTAATATATAGTATGTCAATTATCATTGTATCAAAATATAGTAAAAGAGTCAATCCTCCCCAAAATTATATACACATTTAACACAATTCCTATCAAAATACCAGTGAGGTTTTCTTTTAGATATAAACAAAATTATTATTATTTTAATGTATTTATTTATTTATTTTGAGACAGAGTCTCGCTCTGTCACCCAGCTGGATTGCTGGATTGCAGTGGCACAGTCTCATCTCACTGCAATCTCCACCTCCTGGGTTCAAGTGATTCTCCTGCCTCAACCTCCTGAGTAGCTGGGATTACAGGTGCCCACCACCACGCCTGGCTAATTTTTGTATTTTTAGTAAAGATGGGGTTTCACCAGTTTGGCCAGGCTGGTCTTGAACTCCTGAGTTCAAATGATCTGCCTACCTCAGCCTCCCAAAGTGCTAGGATTACAGATGTGAGCCACTGCACCTGATCTATTACTGTTATTATTATTATTATTTTAATTTTTATTTTAAGTTCAGGGGTACATGCTCAGGTTTATTACATAGGTAAATATGTGTCATGGGGGTTTGTTATGCAGATTATTTTATCACTCAGGGATTAAGCCTAATTACTGGTTATTTTTCCTGATCCTCTCCCCTCCTCCCCACCCACCACGTTCCAATAGTGTGTGTTGTTCCCCCTCTATGTGTCCATGTGTTCTCATCATCTAGCTCTCATTTATGAGTAAGAAGATGTGGTATTTGGTTTTGTGTTCCTGCACTAGTTTGCTAAGGATAATGGCTTCCAGCTCATTCTTTTTTATGGCTGCATAGTATTCCATTGTGTATATGTACTTCATTTTCTTTACCTAGTCTATCATTTAAGGAAATTTAGGTTAATTCTATGTTCTTGCTATTGGGAATAGTGCTGCAATGAAGGTAAGTGTGCATGTGTGCATGTGTCTTTATGAAAAAGAACAAATGACTGCTATGCATAGCAACATAAACTCACTTCAGAACTGTAATATTAAGGGAGAAGGACAAATACAAAAGAGTAAATACTATATAATTCCATTTATACAAAGTTCAAAAGCAGTTAAGACTCATCTGTGGCACTGGAAGTCTGAATGGGTGTTACCTTTGGAGTGTAAAAGGGCTGCTAAAAGGGAACACAAAGATTATTCATGTCGTGCTGGAAAGGTTGTTTCTTGATTTGTGTGGCAATTACAAAGGTGTGCTCATAGCACAGGAATTAATTGAGCTGCACATTTATGAGTTTTACATGTATATATGTGTGTGTGTATGTGTGTGTGTATATTACTTCAGTAAAAATTGTTTGAATAAGACTAATAGGAAGACCTAGGTAGGAGCACCTGCCACTTAAAGGACTAGTAGAGCAACAAAATTATTTCCCCATAAAAGTTAAAAATTGTTATCCAAAGTGCTAAGTAGCATCATTTAGACAGATAATTCATGCAAATAGTCTTATCATTTAGGAATTTTTATTTCTCTCATAGGAAAGCCATGTTGTACGTTAATGTGACATTACAGAAAAATACTTTTTAACATTTATAATGAGCGTTTCCTTTGTTCTTTATTTTGCCTCTTAAAAGTGCATTTAAGGAAATGACTATTTCCTTGTGAACACTATGTTCTAAAAATGTGAAGGAAAGCTGAAGTATTTCTTGTTCAATCACATTTGTCCTGCTACTGAAGAGGGGCCAGGGGAAAAACAATATCCCATGTTGATAAAAGTGCTTGTCACAAAAGAAGGGAAAGGGACAGATACAAAAACATGCATCGTCAGATTTGGAATTAGGCTTTAAATGCCCCTAAAATTAGTAGGCATGTTCTTTAACTTGTTCAAAATAGATAACTACAATTGTGGATAGAGATAGAAATAAGACCAATGAAAGAAGTTCTCGGGGAAGCATAAAAGACAATATGAACTAAGAATGGATGCTTTCTTTCTATTTTTAATTAAAAAGAATACATCTAATTGTAGAAAATTTGAAAATTACAGGGAAGAATAAAAATGTAAAAATCACTCATGATCCTACTACCCAGAGATTAAAACCTACCAGTGTAAGAATTTGAGTCTATTCCTCACAGTTTATTCCTGAGCCTGTATTTAGGAAGGTTTTATTATAACAGGCTTTCCACCTTTGGCATTATTCTGGAACATTTCCCCATGTTGTTATGTATTGTACTGTATTTAATGGTTTTTAGTTCTTCATAGAATCACTTGTGTGAATTTTTAAAAATACAGAAATCTGGATTTTACTATAGTTCTAGTGATTTGACTCTCTTTAGATGGATCCAGGCATTTGTACTTTTAAAAAATACAGTAGTGCTGGGCGCAGTGGCTCATGCCTGTAATCTTAGCACTTTGGGAGGCCAAGATGGGCAGATCACCTGAGGTCAGGAGTTCGAGACCATCCTGGCCACATGGTGAAACCCCATCTCTACTCAAAATACAAAAATTAGCCGGGTGTGGCAGCACCTGCCTGTAATCCCAGCTACTTGGGAGGCTGAGGCAGGAGAATCGGTTGAACCTGGGAGGTGGAGGTTGCAGTGAGCTGAAATCACGCCATTGTACTCCAGCCTGGGCAACAAGAGCAAAATTCCATCTCAAATAATAATAATAATACAGTAGTGTACAGCCAGGATGTAGACTACTCAGGCAGGAGTTGAGTAACATTATAAACAGATGCATGGAATTATATCCTATGCATATACCATAACTTACTTAATTTATTTCCAATATTATTGGACATTTATGTTGTTCCTTCTTTTTTGGGGAGGAGAAGATAAGTAATTCTGTGGTGGGTATCTATTTGTGTATACAACTCTGATTATCTACTAAGATTAAATTTTTAGGAGTAAAATTGCTGGTTCAGTTCTACTGAAGGCTTTGGATTGCCAAATTATCTTCTAGAAGTGTTTTGTCAAAGTATTCTAGCACCAGCATGTATGAGACTCCCTGTTTTTCTGAATCGCCACCAAATAGTAGTAAATATTATAATCGTAAGCCGATTTTGGCCAATTTTATTATTTTGATAAATGCATTTCTTTGATTACCAATTAGGTTGAACAGTTTTTCATCAGTGAATTGCCTTTCTATCAGAGAAATTGCTTTTATATGGATATGAATTCAGTAAAAGCCTAACATTTTAAAGTAGAAATGAAAATAACTTGGTATTCAGTGTTCCAAATCAAGAACTGAAGCAAATTTGAAGTTTTTACTGGGAGTGTAGAGTTATCTTAAATATGTTCGTTTTAGATTTAAGTAAATAGAAAAAATTAAAGCACTCAAGGAAAGATGGGTGGCCTTTGTGTTTAACTTTGAATCAATATCTACAAATGTACTTTGTGGATTATCCATAAAATAATTAAAATCCAAATGTAATTCCGGACCACCATTCTGTACCACTTCCTATCTAAACATTTGTTGAACATAGTTTCAGATGGACTTCCAAGAGGAAACAGATAGTACATGCAAGTAGCCTAATTTGAGGAGAGTGTATTTACAAAGAACTCATTACAAAGAGGAGGGTAGGGTAGAAGGAAACTGTAAGCAATAGCACAGGACCCCAGGGCCGGGATGGGCAAGGCTGCCCCCATCTCCAGTCCTGGAAGAAAGAGTGTTAGTTGTGTTGGAACTAGAGCACCCTGGGAGAACAGGGATGTTGGACAGGGGGACCCAGCCAGTCTGTGACGACTTCATAGGAAGAATGCTAAGGAATAAATTCCCTGACAACAGGATGCTACAGAATTTGGTTTCATCTCACTCTTCAATCTCATCTCCTGCTATTCTCTCCTCACATCTTTGCATGCCTCATTCTCTTACTTCAGTCAGATCTTAGTCCAAATGTTACCTCCTCAGAGAGGCCTTCCCTGTTATGTACAGGAGCCAGGAGAGACCTGTCCAATCTCCCGCAGCTCCTTACTCTGCTTTAGCTTGCCTTATAATCCTTCTTGCATACCTTTGTTGGCTTCTTTCTCTACTCTTGTCTCCATCATCAGAAGGCAAGCTTTATGAGGGTATGGACTTTCTCTATGTTATGTGCACCTGTATTTTCAGTGCTTACAACAGCATCTAGTTCATCAGAGGCACTCAATTAATATTTTTCATCTTTGCAAAAATGCTTAGGAGACTGCCATGCACCATAGAAATATGAATTATCATTATATTAATAATAATAACAGTAAATATACACATTTAGTAAAGATCCCATTTTTGCTCATGCTCCTTTGTTAGCACAAATAACTCATTTTATATCCAATTATATTTCCCGTAGACTCTCCCTGCAGTATATGTCTCTGACCTGTCCACTTCTCTCCATCTCTACTGACACCATGCAAGAGTGAACTACCATCTCCCACCCGGACAATCAGAATAGCTTTCTAACTGGTCTCCCTGCTCTATTCTTGGGTCTTTCAATCTTTGTCTATACAGCAGCCAGAACAGACTTTTAAAAATCTGGTATTTCTTTTCTGCTTAAAAAGCTTCAAAGGCTTTCTTTTGCCCTCGTGAAAGAATTGAAACTATTTAATCTAACTTAGAAGGACCTGAATAATCTCATTCATTTGCTTCCTCTAACCCCTTCTCTTTCACTTGTAATGCTGTGGTCACTGAGGTTTATTCTGTTTCTTAAATACCCTCAGCCATTTCCTGCCTCAGCATCAACTCCTGCTGTCTTCAGACCCTGGAACTCTCATTCCCACACCTTACCATTTAGCTTCTGCTCATTCTTCACATCTCAGCTTAAAGATGCCTTCTTCAGGAAGGGCTTTCCTGATCCCCTGGTCCTTGTGTGACCTTCTCTCATAAGTTCTTAGAGCACTGTGCAATTTTCCTCCTTAAGATTTTTGTAATTGTAGCTCTATTGTTTGTGTGACAATTTGCTTAAAGTCTGTCTTCATCACAAGATTGTAAGCTCCATGGAGGTGAGGTTATGCCTATTTTGTTGCCTTTCTGTCACCAACAGGTAAAATAATGTCTGGCATGTACTGATCAATTTCATGTTTCTGTTGTAAATAAGTAATATGGTGAAAGTGCTCAAAATTCTTGCCTTTAATATTTCAGTATATGAAAATGGCATTTAGGACTCAAGCTCTGTAGCAACTGCTTCTATTTCCTAACACAGCATCTCTTATTAATAGACCTAGAATAAACATTTTTGAAGAATTCATGAATGTTCCATAACAGGAATTGTTTTCTTTACGTCTGGTTAGATTCTTGACTCCACAGTGTGAGGGAGGGCACATGGCCCAGATCTCCACACAAAGTGAAAGTTTGCTGGGTGATGCAACAATATTTTTCTTTATTGCATTCTTTTGTTATCCAAGTGTTAAATGGTGGTATCAGACAATTTTCCTAGTTAAAATGGGGTTCTGCACTTTAATATAGAGAGTGAGGAGGGGTCTCAAGGCTGCTGCTAACTCATGCACTGACATTGGTGGCTTAGAAAAAGGCAGCTCTTCCTTAAGATACTTTACTTCTGTTTGCAAATTATGTAATATTACTATTACTTTTGTTAGAATTGCGCTGCCAGCCATAAAAACAATGAGTTCGTGTCCTTTGTAGGGACATGGATGAATCTGGAAACCATCATTCTCAGCAAACTGACACAAGAACAGAAAATCGAACACCCCATGTTCTCACTCATAGGCGGGTGTTGAACAATGAGAACACATGGACACAGGGAGGGGAACATCACACACTGAGGTTTGTGGTGGAGAACTAGTGGAGGGACAGTGGGGGGGTGGGGAGTTGGGAGGGATAACATGGGGGAGAAATGCCAGATATAGGTTATGGGGAGGAAGGCAGCAAACCACATTGCCATGTGTGTACCTATGCAACAATCCTGCATGTTCTTCACATGTACCCCAAAACCTAAAATTCAATGAAATATATATTTAAAAAAAAAAAAAGAATTGTGCTGCCAAAATTGTCCTGATAATTCCACAAGTCTATAACACCCACAATGTCAGTAGTGCCCCATGAGTGGTGCCGTTGTATCTGCCCAAATGTCTAGTGGTGCACCCTGGGATGTGTACCAGATATAACACCAAAAACGTATCACCCATTACATACTTTTCAGTGGTTTTTCTTCACCAGTGATACAAAGTACAGTAAATATCAAAAATCTTCTTTATGCTCAGTGGGATTTTTCTGAAAAAAAAAACAAAAAACTGTAGCCACATACACAGGATGTAAATATTTGATTTCCCTTTTCTCATTTCTTCTCCTCAAATCCCATCAGTTTTGCTCGATTCCATTTTGCCCATGTCACTCTAACTGATCTCTTACTTCGTTTTTATGATAGACCTTTAAATTCATTCTTCAAGTTTGACCCAGAGAGCATCATTTTTCCTGCCTTGAGGAAACAGCTACAAATAACCCAGGTAGTCTCCTGGATAACTTAGAGTAAAATATAATTAAATTTGAAAGTAGCTGTTTTGTTGGCATGGATTTTCTCAGTTGCTGTGAACCTTATCCTCTCCTCCAGCATTTCCCAAAGTGATATTCTGTAGGCTGCTAAGAGTAGTATGGTAGGAAAAGTATTCTGTGCTGTGAAAATTAGGGAGCTGCTAGCTCAACACATTCAACAGATTTTGTAAGTTTTTCCTATGATTTGGTTTTCTGGTAGGTTTTACGTAGATCTTTCATTACATTATTATGTATTGCGAATTTGGAGTGTTTTATAATTTAGTTAACCATTCAGCCTTTTGCAGCGCCTGTTAACAAAACCTTGAAAAAGCTTCTGCAGAACACCAGTTTGGGAGGTGTTATTGATTAGTCCATTAGTGCCTGTTCTTGGGAAGCAGGGTATTAAAGTGGAACGGTTTTGACTGACAACTAGGATGCCTGGTTTCCAGGCCTTCTATTATATAGCACATAGTTTGGTACATTAATCAAATGTTTCTGGATTTGAAGTTTCTTCTTTGTTTAGTATTTGTTCAAAGAGTGACCAGTCAATATTCTTATTATTCAGTGAATTAATTTCCTAGGCTGGCCATAACAAAGTACCCAAAACTAGGTGGCTTAGAAACAACATAAACATTTTTCTCACGGTTCTGGGGGCTAAGATTTGGAAATCAAGGTGTGAGCAGGGCTGCACTCTGGGGCGGCTCTCAGGGAAAAACCTTCTTGGCCTCTTCTAGCTCCTGCTGTTCCCCGGCAATCCTTGGCACGCGTTGTCTGGTAGTTGCCTCATTGCAATCAAATAGCCATCTTCTCCCTGTGGGTCTTCACATCATCTCCTTCTGTGCATGTCTGTTTTTGTATCCATATTTCCCCTTTTGATGACGACATCAAGCATATCGAATTAGAACTTATGCTAATGACCTCAGTTTAACTCTATTACCTCTTTAAGACCCGGTTTCCAAATAAGGTCACATTCTGAGGTACTGGGATTAGGACTTCAACGTATCTCTTTGGGTGGACACAATCCAACCCATAACAAGCAGCCATCAACAAAGTTTCCTTTGTCATCTGAGATACATTAAATTTTCAAATCCTGCCTTTATTTTAGGAACTGTACTCCCCCAACACTGCTGCCCCGCCAACTCCATTCCCCTCACCCTAGTCAGCTCTTTTTATTGTCTGCTTTGCCTGTCTCTGGGCTGGTTTAAGACTTTGCTGTACAATATATGGTTCTTGTATCAGCAGCAGCATCAGTATCATCTAGAAGCTTGTTAGAAATGAGAATCACAGGCCCCATCTCAGACCTCTGGAATCATTATCTGCGTTTTAAAAGATCTCTAAAGGATTCACATGTACATTTTTTGTTCTCTTTATTTTTAGTTGATCTGTAATAATTGTACATATTTATGGGAGGCAGAATTACATTTTGAATGTATAATGATCAAATCAGGGAAATAAGTATATCCATCACTTTAAACATTTATCATTTCTTTGCATTGTGAACATACCAAATCTTCTCATAGCTTTTTGAAAATATACAATAAATTGTAGTTAATCATATTCACTCTGTAATGCTGCAGAACACCAGAACTTTTTCCTCCTATCTAGCTGTGGTTTTGTGTCTATTAACCAACCTCTTCCAAGCCTCTCCCACCCCAACACCTCCAAGCCTCTAGTAACCACAAGTATACCTTCTACTTCCATGAGCTCAAGCATTCTTTTTGTCCCACAGAGTAAGAACATGTGGCGTCTATCTTTCTATGCTTGACTTTTTCACTTAACATAATGTCCTCCGTGCTTATCCGTGTTGCCATGAATAATAGGATCTCAATCTTTTTCTAGGGCCAAATAGTATAATATTTCATTGTGTATATATAGTATATTTCCTTTATCCATTCCCTGTTGATGGACATTTAGGTTGCTTCCGTATCTTAGTTATTGTGAACAGTGCTGCAATAAACGGGAGGTGCAGATATCTCTTTGATATACCGATTTCCTTTCCTCTGGATAAATACCCAGTAGTAGAATTGGTGGATCATATGGTAGTTCCATTTTTAGTTTTTTGAGAAACCTCCACACTGTTTTCCATAATGGCTGTCCTACTTTACATTCCCACCAGTAGAGTATAGGAGCTGCCTTTCTCCACATCCTTGCCAGCTTTTGTTATTTTTTGCCTTTTTGAAAATAGCCATTCTAACTGGGGTGAGATTCGCATTAAGGTTTAGAAGCAGTAGATTGAAGATTTACCTCCCATTAGATCAGCCTGTTTCTTTCTTTGTTTTTTTTTTTTTTGAGACCAAGTCTGGCTCGGTCGCCTGGGCTGGAGTGCAATGGTGCGATCTCGGCTCACTGCAACCTCCGCCTCCTGGTTTCAAGCAATTCTCTTGCCTGGGCTTCCTGAGTAGCTGGGACTGCAGGCGCACGCCACCATGTGCAGCTAATTTTTTTTTTGTATATTTTGAGTAGACACTGGTTTCACCGTGTTGCCCAGGCGAGATCAGCCTGTTTCTAAAGGTGAAACAGGAAATCGTCTCTACTCTTAAACCTTATTTGGCCCTAAAGATAGAGACCTGCTCTCCAGGTATTCTCTGGTGCTGCCGTCCTGGTTTTTTGTCATATGCACCAGGGACTTGTCTTGTGTGGTCCCTTGTTTGCATTGTCTGGTTTGACTCTCTCTAGGTGTAAGCCTCCATCATCAGGACTTCCTAAGCCTTTCTCCTTTCCTGCCTAGCCGCTTTGCACTTATACCCTGCTGCTGCTGCCTGAGCCCCAGCATGCTATAAATGTCACTGCACCTGGATTCCAGGAGTTATAACAACAAAGCAAGTCAAAGACTTATCAAACAGATGTATTATTGTATCCTCAAATGACACCAAAATGTTGGGCTCATTAGTTTCACAATGTGTATGATGTCTCTTTTCCCCGTTACTAATATAATCCACGAAGCTAAAACAGAAGCTGCCCACCAGCTGGGAAAGTGTGCGATGTAAAGCAAAATCAAAATATTATGATATTGAAGTTATAATAGTATGTATATAATTATGCTGGCTCTCTTTTGCATTGGATTCTCTCCGAGGTAGAAAATGAAATCGCCTTCTTTTGATAAAAAAAAGTAAAATCTCATTTTTATAGGATACCATTTGTAACAGAAATATCAGTAACATAAAAATGAAAGTGACTGGTCCAAAGGAAATTAATGAGCATGGGGGACAAATCATTTTTATTCTATTTATAAATTCTAATTCTCCAATAGAAGGAAAACAGAAGAACACTAGATTTATTACACTTTATTATTAAGGCAAGTGTTATTTTAAATAAAACTTTGGGATTAATTTCCAACTTCCCTTTTCCATTTTTTAATTATTATTTTAAATAGTAGATATTTATGGTATACAACATAATGTTTTAAAATTTGCATACATAGTGGGATAACTAAATTAGGCTTAATAACGTAAGCATTATCTCATGTACTTAACTTTTTTTCTAGTGAGAACATTTAAAATCTACTCTTAGCAATGTTCAAGATACAATACGTTGTTATTAACTACAGTCAACCTGTTGTGCAATAGATCTCTTGAACTCATAGCTCCTGTCCAGGTGAAATTTCGTGTCCTTTGACCAATATTTCCCCAGTCACCCTGACACTCCAGCCCCAGGTAAATACCATTCTACTCTCTGCTTCGGTGGGCTCAACTTTTGAGATTCCATATAGAAGTGAAATCATGTGATACTTGTTTTTCCCTTTGCGGTTTATTTCACTTAGCATAATGTCCTCCAGGTTCATCTATGTTGTTAATGATAGACTTTCCTTCTTTTAAAGGTAGTTCATTGTGTGTCTATACCACATTTTCCTTTCTTTAATTAAAAAATTTAAATTGGACATAATAATTGTACATATTTATGGGGTATAGCATGTAGAGATGTTGCAATATATATAGTGCATAGTGATCAGATCAGGGTAATTAGCATGTCGATAATTTAAACATATATCATTTCTTTGTGTTGGGAGCATTCAATATCCTCCTTCTAGTGATGTGAAACTAATATATTATTGTTAACTATAGTTATCCTACAGTGCTATAGAATACTAGAAGGTTTTTTCCTTTCTAGCTGTAATTTTGTATCCTTTAAGAGATTCCTCCCTCTCCTCTCCTTCTCACTACCCTAGCCTCTAGCCTCTAGTATACTCTGTTCTGCTTTGTACTTCTCTGAGATCAACTTTTTTTTTTAGCTTCCACGTATGAATGAGAACATGCGGTGTTTAGCTTTCTGTTCCTGGATTATCTCACATAACATAATGTCTTCAAATTCTGTCCATGTTGCCACAAATGACAGGATTTCCTTATTTTTATGGCTGAATAGTATTCCATTGTGAATATCTCTATCTATCTATCTGTATATATGTATATATAACATTTAAATTTCCATACTTTGGCTATTGTAAATAGCTCTACGATAAATATGAGGGTGCAGATGTCTCTTCGATATACTGATTTCCTTTTCCTTGGATAAATGGCTCCCAGTGGGATTCCTGAATCATATGGTAGCTCTGTTTTGGGGAACCCCCATACTGTTCTCCATAGTGGCTGTACTAGCTTATATTTCCACCAACAATGTACAAGCGTTCTCCTTCCTCCACATACTTTCTGTCTTTTTGATAGTAGCCGTTCTGACTGGGGTGATTTTGATTCGTATTTCCCTGACAACTAGTAATACTGAGCATTTATTCATATATTTGTTGGCCACTCTATGTTTTCTTTTGTGAAATGTCTGTCCAGATTATTGGCTCATTTATTATTATTATTGTTATACTTTAAGTTCTGGGATACATGTGCAGAACAGGCAGGTTTGTTACATAGGTATACATGTGCCATCTTATATGCTGTACGCATCAACCCATCATCTAGGTTTTAAGCCCCTTATGGATTAGGTATTTGTCCTAATGCTCTCCCTTCCCTTTCCCCCCACCCCCCAACAGGCCCTGGTGTGTAATGTTCCTCTCCTTGTGTCCACGTGTCCTCATCGTTCAGCTTCCACTTATGAGTGAGAACATGTGGTGTTTGGTTTTCTGTTCCTATGTTAGTTTGCTGAGAATGATGGCTTCCAGCTTCATCCACGTCCCTGCAAAGGACATGAACTCATCCTTTTTTATGGCTGCATAGTATTCCACGGTGTATATGTGCACCCTTTTCTTTATCCACTGTCATTGATGGGCATTTGGGTTGGTTCCAAGTCTTTGCTATTGTAAATAGTGCTGCAATTGGCTCATTGTTAAATCATATTGCTTGTTTGTTTTTTTGCTGTTGAGTTCTTTGAGTTTTTGGTATATTCTGGATATTAATCTGTTGGATGAGTAGTTCAAAAATATTTTCTCCCATTCTGTAGATTGTCTTTTCACTCTATTGATTCTTTCCTTTATTGTCCAAAAGCCTTTTAGTTTGATATAATCCCATTTGTTTATTTGTGCTTACGTTGCCTGTGCTTTTGAGGTCTTATTCATAAAATCTTTTCCCAGACCAATGTCCTGAAGCATTTCTGCTGTTTTATTCCAGTAGTTTTATAGTTTTAGGTCTTACACTTATGTCTTGGATCCATTTTGAGTTGATTTTTATATAAAGTAAAAGGAGAGTCTAGTTTCATTCTTCTGCATATGAGACTCCAGTTTTCCCAGCACCACATATTGAAGCAACTGTCCTTATCCCAGTGCATCTTCTTGGTGTCTTTGTGAAAAGTCAGTTGGCTGTAGATACATGAATTAATTGCTCTGTGCTCTATTCTGCTCCATTGGTCTCTATGTCTGTTTTATGCCAGCACCATGCTGTTTTAGTTACTGCAGCTTGTAATATATTTTGAAGGCTGATAGTATGAGGCCTGCAGCTTTATTCTTTTTACTCATGATTGCTTTGGCTATTTGGGGCCTTTCATGACTCCATACAAATTTGGGGATTTTAAAAATATTTCTGTGAAAAATGTCATTGGTATTTTTGATAGAGATTGCACTGGATCTGTAGATTGCTCTGTAGATTTTCTTTATTCATGCATCTGTTAATGAACACTTTGATTCTGTATCTTGCTATTGTGAATAATGCTGCAATGAACATGGGAGTGCAGATATCTATGACAAATCGCATCACACCTGTGAGAATAACGATCATAAAAAGACAAAGAATGACAAGTGTTGGCAAGGATGTGGAGAAAAGGGAACACTTGTACACTGTTGGTGGGAACGTAAATCAGTACAGTCATTATGGAGAACAGTACGGAAGGTCCTCAGGAAATTAAAAATAGAACTACTGTATTATCCAGCAATCTCACTACTCAGCATTCATTCAAAGTAACTTACCTTTTTTAGAAGAGAAAATTAATTTGGATCATCTTGATTGCTACTTACTCCATTAAAATAAGGAATTACTACCCTCTTATGAGAAATATCTGTTTTTTTTTTCTATTGCTATTTACAATATGTTTTGTGGAGCTAGAGACTTTTAAAACCAGAAATATTTATTACTCATATTTCTTATTGTTATATAAATCCAAAAAATGTGTTTCACCTAATGCAAGTTGCCACTATCTCTATGCAATTATGAAAATTTTTGGCTTTATTTAAAAAATCTATACTGGTTATTTTCCACAAATCCATTTTTTTTTAGTGTAAGTAATGTTTAAAATGGAGTTATTTGCCTGACACTTGATCATCAACAATCCTTATTGATGTCGTCCAGTTAGAATGAGATGTTGAGATCCAAATGAGAAACACTCAGCAACAAATGCTGTCTTGTTAACATAGTACCTATTGAGCTCTTCATTAATGTTTTTTGGCTAGGTATCCTAGAAAGGAAGCATTTCCTGGTTACCTATTACCAGGAGAGTGGATGCACTGGAAAACAGAGGAGGCTGGAAGTAGACTGGCCAAGATTGACTCAGATGAGATAGAACTGGGGCTCAGTGTTTCTTGTTCTGCTACTGAAGCACTTATAGGGCTCTAGGCACTTAATTAACCTCTCTGGATCTCATTTTCTTTTCTATACAGGTAGGCTTCTGCTTATGACAGGAATATGAAATATGGAAATGAACTAAATGGAAACAAGTAAGAATGCTTTACTATTCATTTACTTAGTTATTAAACAAACAGTTTTGAACACCCATCTGTTGCCAGGAAATATGTCTGACTTGAGGAGCTAACTCACAATCTGAGGGATGTATCATACACTGGAACTTAGGGGAGTGGGAGGCAGGAGAAACGTCATTCATGCACAATAGAAAGAATCAAACTTTACTTTTATTAGCTGGGAGAACCTGGGTGTATCTTCCACCTTCGTTTTTCCATCTGAGAAATGAAGCAATATTCTTATCTGCCAGGGAAAGAGGACTACAAGTTAAAAGCACTGTACAAACATTAGTTATTATTACCCTCATTAATTTATAAGAACTTAGCAAAACCATGTTGCTAAACTCTCAACTAAAGAAAGGACTGTAACACTTTAAACCTTTCATGAATAGTTAGAAAAGTTCAGCATAGAAGTAGAAATTATTGTAAATACGTTGCACATAAAATATGTTATGGAAATCCATAACTAATTTATTTCTCAACTCCAACCTAGAACTTACTAAAAATCTAAGTAATCACTCACCTCAACTACAAAACCCTTTTAGATGAAAGATTCTCTATGAATTCAAAGAAATATTATTGACAAGGTTTCATCATCCACTCTCAATTCACAGACTGGGGTGATCAACCCCTAAATAACATTAGTTGTCTTTGAGAAATGCAATTATTTTGCATGAATATTGCTTAAACAAGAGTCAGCACTGATCTGCTCCTTGTACAGACAGGGAGAGATAAATTCCTACAGCCAGAAAAGGCAGTTGTATTCTCTAAAGGCCCCTTTAGTGTCTCTGGCTGGACCTGGAAGAGTATCCACAGGATGCAGATATATAAGTAAGGTGGGAAGAAGGAAAGGAGAATCTCTGAAGGAGACACTGAAGAGATGTCCCAAGTGAGAGAGGCTCTAAGGAGATTTCAAACTGCACGTTAAGATTCCACAGTGAGCTTGCACAAGTCTCATGGCCTCTCTGCTCATCAGTTTTCTCACTGGTAATAATGATCTCCGAGGATCATTCAGAAGAGGATGGAAATGAAATGATAGGTAAGCACTGACACACTGCCTACCATATAGTAGATGCCCTGTGAGCTAGCTACTCATCATCATTATTGTCATCTAATTCTCCCTTTCCTCCTTTAGAATCAGATGCCCAAGAGCTGCCCCACTTCCCCAACTCTGGGGTTCAGGCTGTGCCTGTAGCTACGGTTTCTTGCTGATGGAACGAAGACTTTTAATTAATGTTCTAAATCTCTCAGAGGTAAGCTCTTGTTGCTTGTTATCTATGGGTCTCTCAGGACCTTTTGGCCTTTTTCCCTGCCATACAGAACATGTTGCCATTTTTTTCTCTCTCCCATCAATTAAAAAAAATAATCAAACTATTATTTTTACAACACTTATTACCCTGTTTCCTTGGTCACGAACAAATTATCACGTGTCTCTTGCAATTTTAGTGTTATTCCACATCTTCAGTCTTGCCTTTCTATAATAGATGGAATTTCTACTTTTGCAAAGTGTCACAATCAGCATGGATCTTCCCAAATTTTGGGGGGGATCATTCTTCAATTTGCCCCTGCTTTTTCTTTAGAAACATTTAAATACAACAGAGCACAACTTTTCTTTTTTTCTTTTAACATTTAGAAAAAGATGTTTCTTGTAGAAGCTAGGAATTCAGATACATATTTGCATGTTATTTAAGTAGTATTTATGCCATTCTCTTGTACTCTAGTAGTTAAGAGGTGATTATATGTATTACCAATTCTAATATTCTTATTAATTACAGAAGTTATAGAAAATACATTCTATGTGTATGTTCACTTCATTTTTCTGTCCCCAGTGCTTAATATAACACCTGGTATAATAAACTAAGTAGTATAATTTTAAATGAATAAATAAAGGATTTTTATGCAGAACAAAAATGTCAGTACTTTTAAGTTTATGGTTAAGAGTTTATGGAAAAAACTGAAGCTATATCAAAGAAAAAAATTATGCAAGAAAGTTAGAGATTAATCTTTACAATGTAATTATGGCTTTAATGCCAAAACATCCAGTGGTCTTATCTAAAAGTGTGAGTACTGTTTTCTACAGATAAGATGACTGTAATAAACAAGAGTCTTTATTCTGCTGTAGAATTCTGAAGTTGAAATGTTTAGAAAGAAAACCCAGGTACTATAATTTTCTTTCCAGACTTTTTGCTTTCAGGATATTTGGAAACAATTTCTCCAAAGTGTACAATTAAATTATATGCAAAGAAGAGTAGACTGTTAGACCATTGAGGAAAGATATCCCATTGAGAAAGCATTTGTCAGGATCATGGCTACACTTCGAGGAGAAAATTTTAAATTACAGCATACAGGTGAATGATAGCTACCACAAGAATAGTGAGTCACTGAGAAATATGAGCTCAAGTGAGGGAAATTACCATAGTCTTTTACAGAAATAAATTATCACTTACATAACCTTAAAAATTAAGATTAAGGTAATCCAGGACTTATTTACCAGCTTACAAAAGTAAAGATTCTATGATCAAAAGCACTTTTTAGTGATGCTATTGGTAGTAACAGCATTAATTATAAAATATAGAACATAGCACAATTCATATTCAAGATACTATTTTCTCCAGTCATGAAATAGATAATGATGAGGTAAATCATATTGTAGTCAAAATTTTCCAGAGAGAGGTGGCATAGAAAACTTAAATCCAAGCTGCATTAATTCAGAGCTTAATGAATGCAAGACTACTTGTCACCCAAGAGGGTAGCGAAGAAAGAAGAATATCTGCAATCCAGCCCATGCATAATGATGCTAGTGAACAATTACATAGCAGCCACTACATAATAAAAATGATTAGATCCTCACAACAATCCTCTGCGGTTCTTATTTTTATGCTCATTATTACGTATAAAGTGCCATTATTATGCCCATTTTATAGATGAGGAAATGGAGGCACAGAAAAGTACTGTAACTTACTCAGTGTAACAGTGGTTAATGTTGGGATTTGAATGCTGGCAGCTTTCACTCAAAACCAGACTCATATTCTACACCATCTTCTTCTTCTTTTTTTTTTTTTGAGACAGAGCCTTGCTCTGTCATCAGGCTGGAATGCAGTGGTCCATCTCAGCTCACTGCAAACTCCGCCTCCCTGGCTCAAGTGATTCTCACGCCTCGGCCTCCTGAGTAGCTGGGATTACAGGTGTGCGCCACTACGCCCGGCTAATTTCTGTTTTTTTTTTCTTTTTCTTTTTCTTTTTATTATTATTGTTTGAGATGGAGTTTCACTCTTGTTGCCCAGCCTGGAGTACAATGGCATAATCTCAGTTCACTCTCCTGCCTCAGAAGTAGCTGGGATTACAGGCGCCCGCCATCACACTCGGCTAATTTTGTATTTTTAGCAGAGATAGGGTTTCACCATCTTGGTCAGGCTAGTCTTGACCTCTTGACCTCGTGTGATCTGCCCATCTTGGCCTCCCAAAGTGCTGGTATTACAGGTGTGAGCCACCGCACTGGGCCCACTATCCTATTTTCAAGAAAGTAAAATATCCAAACATTGTGTTGATTCTTAAAAAAATAAACCGTTTAGACTTTGGTGCACAAAATGAGGTGTGTTCTATAACCTACTCAGTTCAGTTTCCAGCAGTAACTATTCTATTTTGAGCAATTCTACTTCACAATAGTTAGATTCAGTTTTGCAATTTGTCTGCTGGATTTCTCTAGCCAGGGGTCGTGCCATGGCTGTTATGTGGAGCAGTGATGAATGTTCAGACCACCTGGAAGAACCAGTATGCAGGGAGATTTTCAGGTCTTGCCTGAAGGGAGCTTCCCCATGTTGTCTGAGGCCGAGTGGTCTCAGAAAGCAGCCAACTTGCTGTGCTTTTAAATTGTGCCAAATCTCCACTGCGATCAGGAAACTGTGTAGTCAGATACCGTTCCTTCAGCTGACTCAGTTTTGTTTAAACAATTACAAAATGTAGTATCTAACACAAAAAGATGTTTAAAGTTAGGAGAAATTCAGGATTAAATTCAGTGGCTCAACACTGTCATCGAAGATCTGGGTTTTGCCTTTAACCCTCTGCCCTCCATTGTGAGTTGGTTTTGTCTGGTCACAGGATAGGAGTTACAGCCAGATCCAATAATGTACAGAGGAAGAAGAATCATTTTCTCTAGAAGACCTTTTCTCCTGCCTTATTGATCAGAACTAGGTAACTCCTAGGCCAACCACCGGCAAGGGGAAGGGAGCTGCTATGATTAGATTTGACAGAAGCCCTGTAACTGGGAAACCTCTTCAGTCACCAGGAGGAAGGATAGACAAACACCTTGCTCTGCTAGCAAGGGGAAGAGAGGAGGTTCCTGGAGTGGCCACCAACAGCATCCACGGTAGGACAAACCGTTCATTTCGACTGCTCATTTTGACTACCTTCAATAAGATATATTCATAGTACCGCCCCTCTTTCTAGTTACGAGAAAGGTTTGTTGTGGTTTCCTGCATTCAGAGAAATTTTTTATATGTCTAGTTTTAATTTAACCCTAGGCTCTTAAACTTTACAGGAAAAATACTGCATAAACATGGCACCCAAATAGACGAAGCAGAGGCATAATGCACCAACTACCACTTTAGCAACTGAAGAGCGAGAGAAGAGCCTGAAGTCATTCAGTAGATAGATCAAACAATTTACTAATGGATTATTTGTCTTTCCTTCCAATGTAAGTTTAAGTTCTTATTCCAGATAGGGACAAGGGAATGGTAGAAAAAACAGAGAATTTGAGATTCCTAGAACCTAAATCTTGGCCCAACTACAAGTACCAGAAAATCAAAATTCCAATACCCTAACGAATAGGATTTTGTCCTTTTCTCCCAGGTAGGTAAGCAGGTAAGTATAGAGCTCCATGGCAGCATCAGTGACTCAGGATCCTTTTATCTTTCTATTCCAGCTTCCTTAGCAAGTTGGCTAATTGCTTCATGGTCACAACATAGCTGCTGAATCTCTAGAAATCATTCCCAAGTCTCATGCAGGAAGAAAGTAAAAGGGTGCATTGGCTTTTTCTGTTTCCCTTTTCTCAGAACTCTCTCAGCAGACTTTCACTTACGTGTTATAGTCCAGAACTGGATGGCATGGCTCCCCACTCTGTGCAAGAAAGATTCAACAGGATTTGGTTTTTCAGCCTCTATTCGGAGAGAGCAAGGGACAGAAGAGAGACTGGGTAACACTGTCCGCCATAACCACTTTGTATAGTGATAAATCTGGGCAAATGTTAATTACTACTGGGCTAGTTGAAAGTTTCTGGGAAGCAAATCACTTGCTAAGCACATGCTCTGTGAGACCAGTAATATAAATTGGAAGAAGAAAAAAAGAAGGTCTAAATGTTGACTTACTTAAAGGAATGCGTACTTTCTTCTCTATCACTGTGGTAAATACCACTAGGTAACAACTGTTACCTTTTTTCACGGAATGACAATTTCAAAACAGAACTCCAAATGAAAATGCTACATAAATAATGGATTAATTGGGTACCATTTCTACTCTTATCATCATGTTTTACAAGCAGTTGAAATAATATGTGCCCTTCCCACTCCCTTTTTAGTATTTGTCAGTAGAATAGAGTGTCAAAAAAATATTTACAATGCCTAAAACACTTAGAAATTAAAATAGTATGTGGTGGTGCCACGACCTTTTCAATATGCTGGTTTTTCAATTCTTCAGCCATTCTTCATGTTCTTTTTCCTGACTGTTCTTTATGAGAGGAAAAAGTAAATTGGCACTCTAAAGTATGGAGTACTCAGAGGAACAAAACAGCACATCACTGAAACAATTCAGAGGCAATCCCGCATGGCTTCCAAGTGGCAGGGAAACAAAAGAGGGTAACTTTATTACTGAAAGGCTGGGGGAGTGGATATAGTATCTTGCTTTGCCAGTTTTCCTCTAGTGCACACTATAAGTTCTGGGACCTGCATACAAACATCAACTCCTGATCAAAATGTGACCTTGCCTATCCCAATGCATAAAAACTAATAAATTGCCCAGTGGTATGCTTATTCTGCTTCTCTGAGGGAAGATGGTTGCTTTCTTGTCATTATGGTTCCATGATATCTCTGGGAAGGGAGCTTCTGAGGATGCCCAAGCTGCTCCTCTGAGTTTCCCTAATATCCTGCATGTGCTCATCATGTAGAAATTGCCACATAGCATTGCAGGTTTCTGTTCACTCATTTGGCCTGCCCAATGGGAATGTGATTTCTGAAGGGCACCTAGCACATGCCTAAAACACAAAAGGACTTCACTAAACATTTGCTGAATAAATACCACCTGTGCCAAGAAGCAGATGGGCTTCTGCTGCAACTGACAGCCCTTGTCTCCTGCTAGTCAGAGATTCTCTGTCTCGGAAGAGACTTTAGGAAACAGCAGACATCTTGGATGTGTGCCTGCCTTCTCCACCACCTTCCAGTTTTATCCTAAAGCTGACTTTGGCACAGCTCTCCCCAAACTACGGAAACTTTAGATGACTACCTAAGAATTCCACAAATGCAAGAAGTTTTAAAGCCACTCTGCTACTTTCCTACAATGAAAGAGGAGGCAGGTACCATTCTCAGAAAATACTGATACATCCGGAAACCAAAATAAATCTTAAAAATATGGGGCCTCACACTTATATTAGTACCCTTCTCCCTTCTTGCTTCATTCCCCAGAAGTGAGTAGCTCCTGAAACTGATAGCCAAGGGATGTTCAGGAAGAATACTTGTCCCCAAGCAGATGTTTGCACGTCCAAGTTATGGAGGTATCTGAGTACAGCATATACTGATATGTGAAATTATATATTTATCAAGGAGGAAACCCACTATTTTTCTATCTGACTCCATTAAAAAAGGAGGTTGAGCAAACCATAACACATGTGACAGTGACTGATAAAGCATACCATATTGGCTAAGAGCAAGGCCTCTGGAGTGGAAGGGCGAATCCCAGATCTGCCACTTTGTAGCTGTGTGATCTTGGTTACTTAACTTATTTAATCTTGGGTGGCCACATATGTATTAGAATAAAGATAATGACAGGTCCTACATCACATGGGGTTGTTAGGAGAATTCGGTGGAATGTGCAGAGCTTGGCTACTGGTGAATTCTTAACAAGTATTAGCTGTAACTATCAGGTATTACTCTGTGACAATGCTCTCCCAGGAGACTGGGTATTTCGAGTGGAGACAGAGCAAGAGACAGGAGACCTGAGCTGTAGACCCAGCTCTGTGACAAACTATTGATACAGTCTGGACCATTCTTAGGGCCTCAGTTTTCTCATTTAATAAACGAGAGGTTCAGATTAGTCATCTCTCACCTGATGTTCTGGAGACTGACTTCTAGCAACCAGTGCAAAGCAATCTTAACACTTTGCTGAATATTTTGTATGAGATTGAATGAAACAAAGATGAGTTTCTTGAAAACATCCCTTGACAGGTACAGGCTTCAAGCCTGTATGAGATCCGTGCTTGCAAAAAAGAAATGTGCATTTGCAGAGCATAGTTAGTAGTCCTCCCTGCCAGCGCACAACTGAGCACAAAAGACTCTGAGAGCACACTGTCCTAACTGGCTCCACCTTCTTTACAGCCCTAAGAACCACCTAATTCCTCCCTGCCTCAAATGCCTATTTTCCTCGGCCACTGCCCAAGGGCACCTTTCTGGTCATGTTTCACCTGGCTGACTTCCATACTAAATAATGCTTTGTCCTTCTTCTCCCTGGTCCAGTTTCTCACTTTCCCCCACACCTATTGAACTCTTCCCTTCAGCCCTTTAAACTCCACTTCCATGGTCCCAAATCATGGCCTTCATCCACTTCTTCAGGGAACATTCCCTCAATCTTTTCACCATCACAGAAATTTGACCATCACCTTGTAAGACCACTTGTCCCACAGCCTTTTTGCTTAGAGGTTGCTTTTTCTCTGCCATACCCCGTGAAGCTCAGAATTGAAAGGTAGGGTCTGTAGCCCACATACCTCTCCCCCACTCATCAACTGATGACGTTGGCAACAAGCTCACTTTCTTCCTCTCTACCTTAATTCCTGGCACCATTCAAATGTGCATGCGGGGGAATTCAAGTGTGCATGTCACTGGCCTGCTTAGCACACAGCCTCTTTATTCTATGACCTTTGTTGTTCAAACACCTCTCCAGCTGAGTCGCTCAGTTCCATTTTCACATCTTATACCTTATCATGACCACAGGTTTTGTCAGAAGCTCAGAACCTTCAAAAATCTCAAATTAAACCACACTATGGTTTGATCACAACTCCTTATTTTAAAAGCTTGAGTCTTCATTTACTGTCCCTACAAATAAGTGTCCACTTTATCAAAATAGCCAGTCCCTTGACCTATCTACTTTCTCTTTGCTCACTGGCCTGCTCTTGCTTGACCTCCTTCCTAGTCAAGCTGAGATTTCATGGTCTATAGTTTCAATCACTGTCTTGTCAAAATCCTAAAATCCTTTTCTTACAATCACCTGACAAAATTCCAGCCCCAGATGAATTCACTGTCTGCTTACTGTGCCTACAACCTACAACTGAGCTGCTGAACACAGTTGTAGGATAAGAAATCCCACAACCAGACAAACATATCAGTATAAACCCATCATTTTTATCTATCAGGTTAGACTAGGTTCTGCTGCAGTAACAAGTAAACTAAAACAAGAAAAAGCAAAACAAAACATAAGTGAAACAACAAATCTCAAAATCAAGGGCTTGACATGATACAAATTGCTTTCTTAGATTGCAAGTTCAGAATGGGCTGGCAGGGGCTCTGCTCCTCTTAGACATTCAGGGATTCAGGATGATGGAGGCTCCACCTCAGCTCACTATCCACAGCCCCTGCAACAAGGGGAAAGGCTTCTGTTCATCTTTCATTGGACAAAGAAATTCAGGAAGCCTTTTCTGCATTCAAGGGTCTGGAAAAGTAAAATCTTATCATGGATCAGGAATAATAAGAACCAAATACTAGTATTTATGAACAGCCAATGACTGCCACAACCATCAATCTCAACTGCTCCTGGCATTTTTAATAAGTTTCTCCAGTTAGCACTTTCTCCTTCTCTCTCGCTTGCTCTCACTCTCTCTTCGTGGCAACTATTTCAAGCTTTTATTCAACCTCTGACTCTGCCTCTTTGTGGTGCTCTCACAGTTGTGTAGATTGGAGAGAGATGATACGGGTCCTAGGACAGTGGCTACAGAAATACATCATTTACAGTTTTCTTACCGGTAACAGAGAAATAGTAACATCTGCCAAGTTTACTTCAAGGCCAGGGACATGTGAAAATTAACTGAGAACGTGCAGGCATATCTCAGAGATATTGCAGGTTCAGTTTGAGGCCACTAGAGTGAAATGATATTGTAACCACAGGAGTTATGCAAATTTTTTGGTTTTCAAATCCATATAAATTTAAATGGATTATAATTTTTTTATACTATACTGTAGCCTATTAAGTGTGCAATAGCATTATGTCTAAAAAACATACTTAATTTAAAAAGTTATTTATTGCTAAAAAATGCTAACAATCATCTGAGCCTTCAGTGAGTTATGATCTTTTTGCTGGTGGAAGGTCTTGCCTCGATGTTGACAGCTGCTGACTGATCAGGGCGGTGGTTGTGGGAGGTTGAGGTGGCCATGGCAGTTTCTTAAAATAAGATAACAATGAAGTTAGCCACATTAATTGATTTTTTTACAAAAGATGTCTCTGTAATATGTGATGCTGTTTGATAGCATTTTACTCGCGATGGAACTTCTTTCAAAATTTGTACCTGTGTGATCTTGGTTATTAACCTACTCTTCTCAAACCCTTCTGCTGCTTTATCAACCAAGATTATGTAGTATTGTAAATCCTTTGTTGTCATTTCAACAATTTTCACAGCATTTTCACCAGAAGTAGATTCCATCTCAGGAAATTACTTTCTTTGCTCATCCATAAGAAGCAACTTCTCATCACTCACATTTTGTCGTGAGATTGCAGCAATTCAGTCAGATCTTTAGGCTTCATTTCTAATTCCATTTCTCTTGCTATTTCCACCACATCTGTAGTTATTTCCTCCGCTATAGTCTGGAACTCCCTAAAATCACTCATGAGGGTTAAAACTGACTTCTTCCAAATTCCTTTAATGTTGATATTTTAACCTCCTCTCACGAATCATGAATGTCCTTAATGGTATCTAGAATGGTGAATGTTTTTCGGAAGACTTTTAATTTAATTTGCCCAGTTTCATCAGAAGAATCACTATCTATGGCTTCTATAGCCTTATGCAATGTATTTCTTAAATCATACTTGAAAGTTGAAATTACTCCTTGATGCCACAAGCTGAAGAATGGATATTGTGTTATCAGGCATGAAACCAACATCAATCTCCTTGTACATCTCTGTCAGAGCTCTTTGGTGAAAAGGTACATCATCAATGCAGTAATATTTTGAAAGTTTTTTTTGTGTGTGTGTGAGCAGTAAGTCTCAACAATGGGCTTAAAATATTGAGTAAACCATGCTGAAAATAGATGTGCTGCCATCCAGGTTTTGTTGTTCCATTTCTAGAGCACAGGGAGAATAGATTTAGCATCAATCTTTAGAATCCTAGGATATTTCAAATAGTAAATGAGCCCCAGCTTCATCGTAAAGTCAGCAGCTGCATTATCTATAACAAGAGTCAGCCTGTCCTTTGAAGATTTGAAGTCAGGCATTGGCATTGCCTCTCTAACTATGAAAGTCCTAGATGGCATTGTATTCCAATAGAAGCTGTTTCATCTCCAATGAAAATGTGTTGTTTAGAGTAGTCACACCTGTCAGTGATCTTAGCTAGATATTCTGGATAACTAGCTGCAGTCTCCATCAGCACTTGCTGCTTCGCCTTGCACTTTTACATCACAAAGAGAGCTTCTTTCCTTCAGCCTCATGAACCAACCTCTGGTAGCTTCAGGCTTTTCTTCAGCAGATTCATTACCTCTCTCAGTCTTACTAGATTTGAAGAGAGTTAGGGCTTTGCTCTGGATTAGGCTTTGGCTGAAAGGAATGTTGGATCTGGTTTAATCTTCTATCCAGACCACACAAACTTTCTCCATATCAGCAATAAGGCTGCTTTGCTTTCTTACCATTCATGTGTTCACTGGAGTAGCACTTTTCATTTCCTTCATAAATTCTTCCTTTGCATTCACAACTTGGCCAACTGTTTTATGTAAGAAACCTTTCTTTTGGCTTATCTCAGCTTTCAATGTATCTTCCTCATAAGCTTAATTATTTCTAGCTTTGACTTAAAGTGAGAGAGATGTGCAACTCTTTCTTTTAAACACTTAGAAACAAATGTAGGGCTGTTTATTGGCCTCATTTCAATATCATTGTGTCTCGGGGAATAGGGAGGGCTGAAGAGGAGGACAGAGATGGGACAAAGGCTAATTGGTGGAGCAGTCAGAACACATGTGGCACTTATCCATTAAGTTTGCCATCTTATATGGATGTAGTTCACGGAACCCCAAAACTATTTAAATAGTTACACAAAAATCCCTGAATACAGATCACCATAACAGAGATAATAAAAATGAAGAGTCCTGAAATATTGCAAGAATTCTCAAAATGTGACACAGCTACACAAAATGAACACATGCTGTTGGAAAAATGGTGCTTATTGATAGACTTGCCTGACATAGCATTGCCACAAACCTTCAATTTGTAAAAAAGTCAGTGTCTGAAAAGCACAACGAAGTGAAACACAGTAAGACAATTTGTGCCTGTGTTTGAAAGTACTTTGAAAACTTAAGCACTATATTTTATAATTCTAATTATAAACACATATAAATTATAAATAATTATATTATTATTTCAGAATATCTAATAAGCACAAAATGGCAAACAGGGTTAAAAACGTCATAATGGCTTAGAATTTAAGCTCCAGGTGGGCTTTTTGTCTGTACATTGATATCGTCTCAGTGCCTACAGTGTCCAACACACAATAGGCACTCAGTAAATATTTATTAAAGTAAGTTTTTTTGAGATGAGGTCTGGTTGGTTTGCCCAGCCTGACTGTGAACTCCTGGGCTCAAGTGAACCCCCTACCTCAGCCTCCCTAGTAGCTGGGACCACAGGTACACGCCTCCATGCCTGGCTAATTTTTATTGAATATGTGCCAGTTTATAAGGTAGCATGACTACTGTGGGATAGTAAGGTGTTTTGATGTAAATTCATATGCTAAGAACTATTATTTAATTCTGTATTCAGTTGAATATTTTCTTGCTTATATGGTATAAAATTAGAAATGTGTGTTGTAGAGGGTGAGGGTCTAGTTATCACAAATAAATAAGATCTAAAGTCCCATAAAATGACATTTTGGAACCAAAGTTTTGCTCACCAAAATTTCCATATTCTATATGGTCTTCAAATTCATATGAGTTTTGTATATGCATAATAAAGTATTGTCACTATTATGAATCTAAAATGCCTTATAACGTATGGCAAAATTTGCAAAAAATGCTTTCATTATATATTAGACAAGGCAAATACTTGATGTACGGTAAGATAATTTAACAGGAAATATTTGCAATTGATCTCTTTAAAATAAATTGGGTGCAACTCAATATTGACTCAACAAATTATCAGTCTTCTTTGTAGTTTATTTAAAATAGTTCTTTTTTCACTTTTGGCCACATTATATAGCAGTAGTGTATATGAATAGATATACAGCTATTATTTATTTGGTTTCCTTTGTAAATACATGCTTGCTAATTTTGTTTTTAAAACATCCTTATTTTTGAGTTATTACTCTTTGAAAATATTTATAACTCTGGGCTGTTTTTTTCAACTTGAGAAATTCAAAAAGCAAGTCCATTTCTTTAGCCTTTTTTGCAAACCTTTCTTCATATGTTATGGTTCCATTCAGAGTGGACATTTAAAGCTACATTTAAGGTGACCATCATAAATCAGCAGCCTTCCTGATAAGTCATATTCAGCAGTGGCAGCCACAGCACTGCTTGGTATTGCTGAAGCAAAGCCTTAAGCATCACTATGACCCCGGGGCAGAAGACATTTGTACAAGATCCTGGGGACTTGCTTTTCGAGTTTTTCAAGTTGAAAAAAATGCCTAGAGTTATAAATGTTTTCAAAGAGCAATAACTCAAAAATAATGACTTTTAAAAACAAAATTAGCAAGCAGCGCATTCACAAAGGAAATCAAATAAATAATAGTAAGCAGGGTTTATTGTGTCACCAAGTCCCCCAAAGGCCCAGGGTTCTTACACATTCCCATTCTTGTTCAGAAATCACTGAGATGCTTCATTAAACCTCCTGATGGCAGCATTTAATGTCTCTTTTGACCTATTTCTTCTTATCAAAATCATCCGTCTTATGTTCCCTAACCTTAAGCCTTAGGACGTATCTTGCTTCTCGTCTTATAAGCAAAATCAAACCAAGCTGTTAACGACACTTGACATGTTACCCTTCAACAACTCCAACCTTGTTTGAGCATCTGCGGTGTACAAGGGATGTGCTAGGCTCTGGGGCGTACATAAAAGGAGTAAGAAAAAATCCTTTTGGTAAGAGTTTCTAGCTATAGAATTAGACAAGACACAATTTTATTTGGGTTTTGAAAACTTAACTAAAGGTAACAAATATTTAATGAGAAGGTATTATGTGCCAGTCATTGTCTTGAGCTCTTATACACAAGTGAATAAGAACCATTCCTTGCCCTCAAGGAACTCATGCTACCACAGGCAGAAGTTGCAAATTGTTGCCTGGAGGCCCATTCCTGCCTGTGGATTCCTTTACTTTTTGATCGGCACACTGCTGTAGCAAATTTGAGACTAAACTTGAAATTGTACTATTTCAAATAAAAATCTAAATTCCCAGTTTCTAAAAAAAAAACAAAACAAAACCAAAAACCCACATGCAACAAGATCTAGCCCCATTATTCCACTGTCCACTCACCAGGAACTGAGTGCAGCCTCTCCATTTTGACAGGATGAGGTTTTCAGTCTGCCACAGTCATTACCAGTCCTTCTTTCCCAGCACGGAGGTCGAGTCTTAGTGGCCATTTGTTAACAAGTGTGAAAAAACACTAGGGAAATATTTTTGTACCCATGTCTGTATCAAAAGTGGGAAATGAAAGGTCCAAATGACCCCATGTTTTAAGAAATATGGAGGACAGCGTATCCCTTAGGGAAGTAAAAATAACCCAGTGGATTTAAGGCGCAACAGCCAGGCCTTTGTCACACATTTAAGTAACCTGCCTCACCTCTTGAAGCATTTGAATTTCAGGCCACTTGTTTAGGGCATATTGGTGCAAGACAGGAACACATAGAAGAAATTGTATAGGTATAAGAAAGAAAGAGAGTGGTAATTAGTGGGAAAGTTAGAAAGGCTTTAATCAGGTGATGGCTTTGCGGGTTGAGTGGGAAAGGTCACTCAGAGAGAAGCACCATTTTGAAACAAGTCCTGAAGGTGGGAAAGCATCCAGTGAATCGTAGTGAATAAATGGTATCCAGATTCAAGGGCCGTGGAGGGGAATAGCAGTGGGTGGGTGATAGGACAACACTGGAGTCTTAAGCTCTGATACATAAAATGTAATGTTGTATATGGGCATCAGAGAGACTAATGTAAGTATCTCTTTCTTATTCTTTTGGTGACTCCTTCTCAGAGCCATCATGGACCATTCACTATGCTCTTGAGGACCACCCATGAAGAAAGCTGAAATGTTGTACCACTCCACTTTGGGGTAGTGCTGTACACCATGCAGAATTATCTCAAAATCAGATCATCTCAAAATCGGATCCAAGTTGTTTCTCAGCCAGCTGATCATGGGGCTATAAGTGTGGGCCAGGGGAAAGGTGACAATGAGCAGGGAGTAGGTACCCAGGAATCTGAGCCAACTGCTCGCATAGCTTATCTGTGCCTTCAAGTCCTGCTTGAGCAGGGTCTTGTTTATACTGCAGTTGGCCCTTTAACAATGAGTGGATTAGGGGCATCGGCCCCCTGCGCAGCTGACAATTTGTGTGTGTCTTTTGAATCCTCCAAACTTAGCTACTGATAGCTTACTGCTGGCCAGAGGCTTAGCAATAACATAAATAATTAACAGCTATTTTCTATGATATATGTATCATATGCTATATACTTACAATAAAATAAGCTAAAGAAAATGTTACTAAGAAAATCATGAAGAAGAGAAAATATATTTAGTATTCATTAAGTGGAAGTGGATCATCATAAAGGTTTTCACTCTCATAGTCTTCACATTAAGTAGCCTGAAGAAGAGAAGGAAGAGGAGGGGTTGGTTTTGCCATCTCAGGGTGGCAGAGGAGGAAGACATGGAGGAAGTGGAAAGGGAGGCAGGGGGAGATTTATTTAAAAAAAAAACAACACATCTAAGTGGACCCATGCAGTTCAAACCTGTGTTGTTTAACCGTTACTGTACTTGCACTTGGTTCTGGAGTGCTGATGCCGACACCCAAGTCTGTGGCATTTGGTAACTTCAGTTCCTGATGGGCAGCTCAGGCTGTATGGTTGTTTGATGGACCTTGTTCAGTCATTCAATCTCTGCTTGGGTTCAGAAGTACTCCAGAGTTATTCCTTAGAAGGAGAAGAATTATCTGTGGAAAAGAACATGATTTTTTTCTCAAAAACTCCAAAGGGTCTGCACTGTAATTCTCTTATCTGGATTTGCAGAGGCTTGATGCAGCATTTCTATTTGCAACAAGTGGTCTTTATGAATCGGTATATAGAAGGAAGCATTTACCAGATCAATAGTAGCATACCTGATGCCAGAAGATGCATTGATTTGCTCCGAAAAGATAGTGCTCTGGGGCAGTAGTTGTAATTGGTGTCACAACCTGATTAAGTTTAAAATAATTTACTGTTACTCTCCAAAATTCATCTTTCTTTTACACAAGACAAATAGGAGAGATTTATGTGAACGGGATAGAAATCACTGTAACTTTCAGGTTTTTGATGGTGATATTAATCTCTGAAGGTCTCCCAGGTTGTGTAATTATTACTAATGTGTTACTTTGGTAGAAGGGGGGATGGTTCAAGGGCTTCCTCTTGGCTCTTCCTATTACAATAGCTCTTACTTCAAGGGTCAGGAAGTGGGAGTTCTGCCAGTTGCCAATATGTTTTTGGAACCTGGGAAAATATCTATGAGAGACCCACTTGGCCCACTGGAAGATGTATTTAAGCCAAAACTTCTTGTGTTATCTGACATCCATAAGCCATAGTCTAATTGGTTGGTCCTAAAATTTGGAGGTTATCTAAAGATTAGTCATTTCAGAGCCAGTGTCCAGAAACCTAGAATCATCTGGGTATTTTCCTTTCCCCAGAGTATAATCACCCTGGTAAATAGGTACACTTCTTTTTGGGCAAAGCTACAAGGAAATTTTATGTTCTTGTTGCAACCTTATTGGATCCTTCCTTAAGAGGTCCAAGCCCCCCTTTCTTTTAAGGATTCTTATTAACCGGCTCATTTCTGAAAACTGGTGAGAGTTCTCTACTCTTCATTATGGCTATTTAAGTCAGATATCTGTACACTAGACTTAATTTTTAAAATGTTTACAGGTAAACTAAGACTTTATCAGGCTGAAAACCATTTGAATTCCAGAAACACTATGATAAAAAAAAAAGTCACTGCCAAAGATACCTGTGAATCCAAATATCCATTTGGATAGGGACTTTGGTCTTTTAGTCAACAATATACTCTTGACCACCTTATCTCTGGTGTCTAAGTGCTGTCAATTGGCCTCTGTAACTCTTGGTAGCCAATCTGAATAGTGTTATACTATATGGTCACGTCTGATCTTCAAAAGGACAAAAACCACTGAGATTTGCAAGGACACTGATTCTCCTTTCACAAATACATTTCTTAATGTCTTCACGATTGGAGTGTCCTCTGGGCCATAGGAAGGGGTGAGTGTAAGGTTACATATGATTGATCTACACCAAAAATTTAATCTTCCTAAACATTTGCATTTTTTCTTACTATATAAATTTTATTTAATGAAGCCCATTGTTGGGTCGGGTTTTAGTCAACCCATTGAACTAATTCTTTATAGATTTATTCCTAGCCCTCAAACTAAATACTGAATCTAAAATTTATGGTAACTGCACTCACATTAACAAATTTGGCCATATCCAAAACTGTTTCTTCCTCTCTTGTCTAAAATCATTAGATTGCATTTCCACAATTGTTTTCCAGGTTTCTGGTAATATAAATCTTGAAATTCTTCAGTGAGCACATTACATCCTTCTTTGTCAGACTCCATACTTACCTTCCCAGGGTCTATTGGTCTGTGATTCTAGTTATAAATCTGGGGGCAATAAGAAACGATGGAGGTGAATCATGACTGCATCCCTGTGCAAGGTAATTGTTTCAGGGTCTTAAGGCAAGGGGAGACTAATCTCAAATAGGAAAAAGGGGAAGCTGAGAGGCATTCGGAAGTTCGTGATTCTCAGAGTCATTGGAATCTATCCAAACGTCCTCATTCCAATTTTCACTCTTTCTCAATCAATGCCCTAACTTTTACATAAGAGACCTGGCAAGTCTGTGAATTTCATTTCAGTTATAATTATCCAACCTACAGATGAAAAAAAATTTTTTACATTAGCCATATGGCTATAAGAGATATTTTTAGGGCAGTCCTAGAAGCTTTCTTGTTCTCTGACTGTGCCTTGAGCTAAGAATATGAAATCCTAACCTTTTATTTAGATGCAGCCAGCCCATTTCACAGTCCTTACAGTCTTTATTTCCTCTTAAAATCCTACTGTAAGAGCAATCTCTCAAAGGCTCTTCTACAATAAACACTTCATTCCTTGAAGATATAGATAATTATTTTGCCACTGCTTTCCGTGGAGGGCCAGTATCCCATCTTTCATTGGTGACGAGGTCGTAATTGCTTTTCAATCTAACAAGGTCAGATAACTAAATCCCTAATTCCTGTCTTTGAGCTTCTGTATCTTGGAACTACTTTTGGAAACAAACTTATCAGTCAGAGTTTTCCAGGGAAAATACTGGCTTCTCTAGGCTTAGCAGGAAGAGATGATTAAATACAAAGGGAATTACAAAGTTATAAAACTGTTGGAGGGCTGGGGCAATTAAAGTTCATAGAAACACTGCTTGCTTTGAAGAAATGTGAAAATTGAGGAACCACAGTAAGTGACTGGTTATTACAGCTGCTTGAAGAACTCAAGTAGGTAATTCACAAGAGCTCACTCAAAAGGAGCTGTAAACTTCATGTTTGCTATCAACCCAGGTATCTACCAGCCACGGCTGGGGAAGAATAATGGCTGTGCTCTCTTCTGCCTTTCAAATTTTATGCAAGATACTTTGTCACTAGCAGTGAGAGAGTTTAAGCAATATATTTTGCAGGCTTCTAGACCCTGTTGTGTAGGGAAGAGTTATGGACATTCAAATAGACATTATGGACAGTCAATATTTGGCACAATATGTAACCATCAGTGTCTCAAAAATATTTAAAATATGGCATCCAAAATAATATATGACCATTCATTTTTCTTATTGCCTTTCCAATAGGTAGAGGGTTATAGTGTTCTCATGATCTGCTGCTTACTTTTCCTCCTGTCTCTGACCAGTTATTTTGAGACTTTAAGATGAGACTAAGCAGGTAAGAGGTATACAGAAAAGGATTTCAGGATGTTGGGCAGTGACTAAGGAGGGAGCTTTTAGAAGGGGTGGAGAGAAAGACACAAGATTAGTTACAATTTGAGAGCTTTGGATGGAAGGGGAAAATGACTTTTAGAACCATTGTTTTGAATATATGGTTAATCCATGGTGCTTAAGAAACACATATGAAGGATTTTAGTCATTTGAAATATCTTTTGGTGGTTGTATTTTGTTTGTATGTTTGTTTACCGTGGAGATTCTCCCAGTGTGCTCCACAGGTCCCTAGAAGTCCCCAGCAAGCTTTCAGGGATACTATGAGGTCAAAATTATCTTCTTCATAACATGAAGATATTGTTTGCCTTTCTCAGCATGCTACAATTTCTACTAACGTGCAAAAATAATGGTGGGTAAAAAATACTGGCAGTTTAGCAAGAATCATAGCAATGGCACCAAGCTGTACCCGAGTCAGTATGTTCTTCACCACCATGCATTTGCATTTCAAAAAGAAAACAAAGCAAATTCAATTCCACTTAATAATATCCATGATAAAGTATTGAAAATTATTTTATTGAATCTTAATCCTTGAGTATGCATCATTTTAGCATTCTGTGGGACAAAATGAGAAGTCTCTCTGTGACGTGCTTCTGCTGCATATCAACATACAATGTCTCAAGGAAAGCCACTCCTGTGACTGTGTTGTGGGCCAAACTACCCAGTTCACAGACCATCATTTTTACTTGAAAGAACAATTCAAGACAAACTATCGTTATTCAGACTAGGGGATTTGGCAAACGTGGTCTCCAAAATAAACCAAATGAGTCTATTACTTTAAGAACAATAATTTACACTACATGTTGCCAATGATAAAATTCAAGTTTTTGAATAAAAATTAACATTTAAAAAATCTTGTACCAAAACTATGAGCTTTAAGTACAGCTTCCCAGTACTTAAAGACTTTTATGATGGAATTAGTGGTGATAGTAATTATGTGATGTTTTTGTATTAGATAATGAAATATGTCAACATTTAGAAGACATGCATCACTCAGTGAACCAATATTTTCCAAATGGTCAATGCATGATGTCACGAAATCAAGTATGGGTTAAAGATTCCATCAAAGTGCAAGGCAAACTAATAGATTTTAATGTAATGGAGTGCTGAGAGGTCACTGATATAGTTTCATATGCTGCATTACAACTCACTTTTAACCGCAACTTACTCAAGTTTGGTGTAGTATTAAAGAAGAATATCCACAGCTATCTGAAATAGTTATTAAAATATTTCTTTTTCAATCACATATCTGTTTGAGGTTAGAATACATCTATATATATGTATATGTATATGTGTATATACATAGCAGAATATGCCACCCCAAAATATGCCACTTTGGCATAGAATTATTTTGAGCCAAATGCACCAACAACAGCAAGTGCAAGAAGTGTGCTCTGGCCCCCCCTCTTTTTCTTCCTGAAATCAGGAGATAAAACCCCAATATGGAAGATGTTCTCCCTGTGTCAGAAGGAAAGTAGTATCATCCGCAAGGACGGGAACTTGTGGCCAAGAGAATTCTGTACAGACTTTGGTAATAATTCATGTCTTCCTTTATCCTCTCCTCATAGTTCAGTAACTTTTTCATAAAAGTTACCTTTGTGGAACCTGTTAGAAATGCAGTTAGATTTTGCCACTTCTTTGTGTCTTCATTTCTTTATGAAGTATCATGTAAAACATTAAATAAATTTGTTTGCTTTTCTCCTGCTAATTTGTCTATGTCAATTTAATTCTCAGGCCTAGACATAAAATAATAAATAAAGTAAAATAATTTTTCTCTATATATGCACACACACACATATATGTTTGTTTATTTTACAGACTTATTTCTGTAGAGAGGTTGTTTTAGGTTCCCAGCAAAACTGAGCAGAAGATAGAGATTTCCCATATATTCCCCACCTCACACATGCATAAACTCCCCCTTTATCAACATATTTGGCAGTTTTTTGCAAAGCTAAACATTTGCCATATGAACCAGCAATCATGCTCCTTGGTGTCTACAAGGAGTTGAAAACTTATGTCCACACAAAAACGTGCACATGGATGTTTCTGGCAATTTTATTCATAATTGTCAAAACCTGGAAGCAATCAAGACCTTCTTCAAAGGCAAATGAATACATAAGCTGTGGTACATCCACACAGTGGGATATTATTCAGCACTAGAAGGAAATAAGCTATCAAGCACAAACACACATGAAGAAAACTTAAATGCAAATTATTAACTGAAAGAAGTCAATCTGAAAAGGCTACATTACCATACGGTTCCAACTCTATCACATTCTGGCAGAGGCACAATTATGGAACCAGTATAAAGATCGCTAGTTGCCAAAAGTTGGGGTTGGGGTTGGGAGAATGAATAGGCAGATCACAGAGAATTAATTTGTAGTGTAATAAAAGTACATGATACTGTTATCGGGCAAAGCCTGAGTCCTGTCCTCTCGCTCTCCTCCCCCGGGCAGCATGAGCTCCACCTTCTCCACTAACTACCAGTCCGTGGGCTCTGTCCAGGTGCCCAGCTATGGCGCCCGGCTGGTCAGCAGCACGTCCAGCGTCTATGCAGGTGCCAGGGGCTCTGGTTCCCAGATCTCCATGTTCTGCTTCACCAGCTTCTGGGGCGACATGGGGTCCAGGGGCCTGGCACGGGAATGGCTGTGGGTCTGGCAGGAATGGAAGGCATCCAGAATGAGAAGGAGACCATGCAAAGCCTGAATGACCACCTGGCCTCCTACCGGGATGGAGTGAGGAGCCTGGAGACCGAGAACAGGAAGCTGGAGAGCAAAATCCCAGAGCACCTGGAGAAGAAGGGATCCTAGGTCAGAGACTGGAGTACTATTATATCAAGACCATTGAGAACCTGAAGGCTCAGATCTTTGCAAATACTTTGGGCAATGCGCCAGTCTGTGGAGAGCGACATCCATGGGCTCCGCGAAGGTCATTGATGACACCAATGTCACTCGTCTGCAGCTGGAGACAGAGATCGAGGCTTTCAAGGAGGAGCTGTTCTTCATGAAGAAGGACCGCGAAGAGTAAGTCAAAGGCCTACAAGCCCAGATTGCCAGCTCTGGGTTGACCGTAGAGGTAAGATGCCCCCGAATCTCAGGACCTCGCCAAGATCATAGCCGACATCCGGCCCAATATGACGAGCTGGCTTGGAAGAACCGAGGAGCTGGACAAGTACTGGTCTCAGCAGCTTGCACCACAGTGGTCACCACGCAGTCCGCCGAGGCTGGAGCTGCTGAGATGATGCTCACGCAGCAAAGACGTATAGTCCAGTTTTTGGAGATCGACCGGGACTCCATGAGAAATCTGAAGGCCAGCTTGGAGAACAACCTGAGGGAGGTGGAGGCTCGCCACGCCCTGAAGATGGAGCAGCTCACCGGGATTCTGCTGCACCTGGAGTGAGAGCTGGCACAGACCCAGGCAGAGGGGCAGCGCTAGGCCCAGGATTATGAGGCGCTGCTGAATATCAAGGTCAAGCTGGAGGCTGAGATCGCCACCTACCGCCATCTGCTGGAAGATGGCGAGGACTTCAGTCTTGGTGATGCCTGGACAGCAGCAACTCCATGCAAACCATCCAAAAGACCAGTACCTTTTGGATTGTAGACGGCAAAGTGGTGTCTGAGACCAACGACACCAAAGTTCTGAGACATTAAGCCAGCAGAAGGGGGGTACCCTTTGGGGGAGCAGGAGGCCAATAAAAAGTTCAGAGGTCAAAAAAAAAATGATACTATGATGGTAGATATATGTCATTGTTCATTTGTCCAAAGACTGTCCTTAGAATGTGCAACACCAAGAGTGAACTGTAATATGAACTAAGGATTTGGGTGATAATGATGTGACAGCATGGGTTCATCAACTGTAACAAGCGTACCACTTGTTGATACCTTTAGGTCCAATTTCTTTGAATATGCTGGGAATGAATAATGCATTGTAATTAAGGGATATTACCACTTTAGAACAAATTTAGTGATATGTTCCATTCCTTCTTCTTTTTCCTGCATTCTCATTGTGAAAACTGAAAAGAATTTATGTGGAGAAGCAAAATTTCTTAGTCTGGGGGGGGGAGAAAAAGAGAAAACAAAGCCAGGAAAGCTAGAATCCTGTTTATAGGGTCAGAACAGGTACTTATCAGAACAATTGAAAGGCACAATAGGTGAGTTTCATAGGAAGTGGGGGAGAATGTGGTTCAGAGCCAGGGCTCAGCCCTGAGAGGGCAGGTCTTAGTGAAAATATGTGGGCATTAGGTGCTCCTGATGGGAGAGAAGGCAACAAAAGGGGGCGCTAGAGGTGTTACCATCAAAGCAGCCATTTCACAGTTTTCCCCCAAAGGGCCAACCACACTTTAGCTTTGCTACACCCATGTTTAGCTAGAGACAAATAAGGTGCATGAAAGCTCCCAGGGCTTTAAGCTTTTAAAAAGCTCAGTGCAATTTCCAGCCTTTGCAGTTATTTAATCAAGGCAAGCAAGAGGGTTATAAATTCAACAACTTTGTGATTGAGATTAATGTGCTCAGATGTTAACTCTTCCCTTCACAGGCAACTGAGAAGAGAACATCAGACATTAAAAATTCTCTAAATTAAATCTGCCTGCTTGGTGGACTAAAACAAAACATGGTTCCTAGAATATAACCTTTTCATGGTTGGCAGCAGAGCCAGATGAAGCGGTGGCCAGTTAGGACATTAACCTGGACTTGCAACCTGTAAGGGCTGACAAACCATCACTAATAATGTCACGAAATGAGTAAACATGGTCTCAAACCAGAATTTCTTTCAGGAAGACTGTTCTATGACTAGAAGGGAACTTTTTGTTACATTATATAAGGTTGATGATAAAGCAGCCAAAGAATTTTCCTAAAACTCTTTCTGTCTTCATTTAAGCTGAGACTTCAAAAGCTGAGAATAACACAATGAGTTATAGGTATCGAGTTTTACTCAGATTCTTAAAATAAAGTGCTAATCCACCATGCAGAGAAGGTCCGCCAATTTTGCAGGTTTAGGGAAACACCCATTTGAGGGTATAGACAGGCGTGGGTTGAAGATACTGGGTTGGGGGAGAGTTGTGGTTTTTGGAGAAAGTTAGTGAAGTACAGTGGCTGTCCCATCCTAGGCAACGTTAGGGTGGTAGAATGTGTTTACCCCCACCTTAAGGAAGAAGAATTTAAAGAGAATTACTTAAAAAGCTTTTGTCCCTGAGGTTTGTAGGGAGCTGTGACTGGACAAGTATAAAGATGGGAGACTGTGGCTGGCTTGCTGCCATCAAGAGACGAAGCAGCACAGTGGGTACAAGGCTCACAGAGGCTAGTATGTAGACGGCAGGGCTGGCTGGTCACACTTTGAGATTCAGCTGGTAGCAGGTAAGGCGACAACTTTTCATGAAATGTTTTTTCCAAGTGGTTTCAGGTAGATTCCTACCACATGGCAAAAGCAAGATCAGCATGGTATTAGTTACCCACCTCTCTGATGCTGGAATACAGGGCCAGGGGGTGGTGACACCGAATGAGAGTGGTGGTATGGTAGTGGCTATTCTGCCGCTGAGGAGCAGACTCTAAACTACAGCCCAGAACTTTCATAGATGTACACAGAAACCTACAGCCACGCTCTAAGAAGAGGGTGGGGGGAGGGGGAGAAGCCGGTAGAGACCCCTGTTCTCAACTGAAATTAGGGAGATGTATGAGAAATAGTGGCTACCTCCCCACCAGATGGAAAGACAGATGAGAAACTGTCTCATGGCAGATCCTCGAAAGGCTGTTTCTCTTCCTCTGCTTCTGGGAGGAATCACAGGGCTTTCAGCAAAGACTTGGGTCAGACTGATAAAGCCTTGCATACGGTGGCCCATGTGGAAACATTCAAGGTGGTAAAGGAGCTATGGTGATGCTGTTTCCCAAAGTCTGCTTTGCTATGACAGGTAGAAGAAGGCTTCATTGGAAGTGGTTGCTTTAAATTTTGCTTAAACGAATAGCCTGGAGGGTTGATGGGATCCCCCATGGTGGGGGATCAACTGCATGCAGAGACCAGAGGCTAGGGCAGGAATCAGGAGCTGCAAGTGGAAGGAAGTACACACTCAAATTATCTGAGTATTGTCGGAGGTTCTCAATTGGGAAATCTCAGAAAAACTCTTAGAAACCACAAACAAGGAAAAAGTCAGCCTTGAGCATGCACCAAGCCCAGAGACTGGCAGTGTCTTATCACAACAGTACCAACAAGTGCAGCCTCTAGTGTTGCCTAGCTTTTCTCTTCCAGCAGCACCCCAGAGCCGAAGTCAAAATCTGTCTGAGAATGGAGTGCTCTGAAAGAAGTACAGAGAAAAAAGGCAAAGGCCGATCATGCATCCTCTTTGCCATTAGAGATTTTCAGCTGGAAGTCACCCAATATTGAGGAAGAGAGAAGCTTTACATTTGACGGAAGTTTGCACTTTTGATGACAAATGATACTGAGGTTTGACTAGAAGTTCCTGGAGGACTTTTTTTTTATTTGATACAGAGTTTTGCTCTGTTACCAGGCTGGAGCGCGATGGCGCGATCTCAGCTCACTGCAACCTTTGCCTCCTGGGTTGAGCTACTGCCTCAGCCTCCAGAGTAGCTGGAATTACAGGTGCCTGCCACCATGCTCAGCTAATTTCTGTATTTTTAGTAGAGATAGGGTTTTGGCTAGGCTGGTCTCGAACTGCTGACTTCAGCTTATCCACCCGCCTCAGCCTCCCACGGTCTGGGATTATAGGTGTGAGCCACCATGCCTGGCCCTGGAGGATTTTTAAGATATTATCTACAAGTGAACAGAAAAGCCAAAATTTCATTCATGGCCAGGGAAAGAACTAGCCCATAAGAGGATTTAAGGGACAGTAAGTAAAAGAATAATATTGTTTTCTCCTTGGATCCTATTTGGTTCCACTTTTTTACATCAAGGCTACATCAAGGAGTATGCTTTAGTAACAGTAGATGGTGAAAAACTAACAACAGCAACATGAGTTTCCTTTTGCTGAGGGGGGGTGTGCAAGTTTGAGCTGGAGTTGAATTGTCTAGGGAAATTGAAGAATGACTGAAGTCAACCCCCAGCTCCTTCTTTTCTGCCTCCCTTCTGCTCCCCATGTTTAAATAAATATTGAAAAAAATGTTTAAGAAAATATAGGTGTGAAGGAGTGTCAGATTATTAGTCTGTTTGCTGCAGCACAAAATTTGGTCCAGTACTGGTCCAAGATTTGCTTCCTGGCTAGACTAAGAATCAAGTTGGAGGTAACTCAAAGTTGAAGAGTTTTGAAATAAGAAGTGGAGCACTTCCTATTCCCAACCTGGCCATCTTTATGACCATTTACTTGGACTTTTAAAAATTCATCAGAGAATATGACTGTCTTCCTGAGTAGGCCGGTTTTAATATGGAGGTGGTTTATGCTTTATTATGAGGGTACATAGTGTCTAGCAAGTTTCAGTGTTTTTGAGAAATGGAACAACTTTTATATATATCTGCAGGTTCCATATGAAGACAGCTAGTGTGCTTTGAAAGGATAATTTTTTTAAACAGAACAATTTGTTATAATCAGGCCCCATTCAACCATTCTTGGCTCTGGAAAAACTTGTACCTAGGTAAACACTGGTTGATTCATGGCTGGACAAGAACTAGAACATTTTCCACTAAAAATAGTGCTGAAGAGTTTCAGAGATTTTGTTATTATCCTAACAACCAATCAGAATATTTTCCTCTTCATTCCATATAACCAACATAAATATTCTACCTTTGTTTTCTAGATACCAAGACTAATATGTCTCTGATTAAATGGAAGCTGAATGTTGGAGCTCAGATTTCACAGAATGGCAAAACTCAAAAGAACCTTGAATCATCTGTTGGGTCAATCCATGTGAATATCCCTAGACCAGGAATTTTCATTTATTTTTGTGGCATCCCACATACAATCCGGGGGAATCACAAGGTGAAAAGTTCAATACTCAGAATTAACTTGAAAGTGATATGCTTTAACATACTCAACTCCAGTTTTATTACATCAGAGTGTAATAAAACAAAGCATATCGTGAAGATGTCTCAAGTCCAGAAGGTTGGATTTCAGTGTCTGAAATCTGTCAAAGTGGAAGGTGGTCTGCTTAGAGTTTCCAGGAAGGGGGCACCAAGAGACTGCCTTAGCAACCCATTCCAGTATTTTTTCAAGGCATATTTGATAAGCAGGTAATCCCCATGGTAGATACTTTGTCTAGTGTCCCACATACTACATGAGGGAAAACTTAGTACATTCCCTGTGAATATAATGAGGATGAAAAGAATACTGTTTAGTGTAAAATGAGTCAGGGCATTCTGTTTAGTGTAAAATGAGTCAGGGCATTCTCACATCCATATAATTGGGGTAGGGGGACATGATGGTGATGGATGGACAAGGAGCAGGCAGAATCTCCCCCATCAACTTGCAAAGATGAGAGTTTAGTGCACATAAAAACCATTTGAATCTTACATACCACCAAAGCAAAACTCAAGGGATCTCACCCCTCCCTTTTCGTATTCTAAAGTCAAATAGTGCCCACATTTTTCTTTCAAATCTGTCCCTTACGTTAATTTAAACATAACTGTTTTTGTGTGGACATTATTTCAAGCTCTGAGTACCTGATACTTTGTTCTGGATCCTTAACTGCTTACGTGGTTTTAGACCTCTTCCCACCTGGAAACAATTGCAAAGGTAGGAATAAAGAGTCCTCCAAACCTCTGGCCACATATAGGCTGTTCTTCATTGTCACCGAAAGGCCTCATAAACCATCTCGCCATCTATCGTCTTCCTTACAGTCTTAGCCCCCCAGACCCTGATGAATTTCTCCAGGTGCCTTTTGGGTTTCCCTTCCGAGTCCTCGCAGGATTCTTCCAATCTGCTCTTGCACCAAACCACCAAACAACAGCATCTTTCTGACTTCCACAAGAAATCCCAAACCATCAATTATATCATGATATTTGGAGCTTCCCTGAAGGTTTGTGGGATCTGAGGGAAGGATCACATTGGCGCCATCCTACTGGCCCCTGTTTGTGTCTGCTTCTTCAGATCCTCCCCTAGTTGTCATCTCCTGCCTTCCCAAAGCCTCTTTCCTGCTTTGCGACACTGTTTCCTGCTTTCTTGCTTCAACTGCCTTGGAAAAAGTATTTTTCCCCCCTGCAATTGTGGCAGATTAAATATTTTCACCTTGTTATATAAATATTTAAAAACTGTAACAGTTCTTAAATCTAGTAAATATTTTTAAGAGTAACATAAAAAAAATTCTTCAACTGTCATGAATGGGCTTTCCTGAGGGAGAGGGGGAAGAAGCCTCAAGTTCATACATAACCTATAGGTAAATATACTTAAAGCTGCCCACAAAGGCTTTCGAATTTTTCTAAAGTGGGCTGTGATGTGTAACTGAAATATGTTCTAAGGGCATAACTTACTCAATGATGCAAAAATTTTCCTGGAAGTTAAGTATTGGTTTTAAATGAATTGTTTCTTTCTATTTATGGGACTAAGACTGTCAACACGCATACTACTGTGTGCTCTTCATTTTTGTGGTGTGATTAATAAGAACAAGCTAACTGTGCCTTCTTCTCAGCTAGGAACATACATTGTTAGTATGTTACATATGTTATTGTCTTGGTTGTCTCTATATACATGTAGATCTATGAATAGCAATTATCAGTTAAATTAACTGAAAATTGAGTTCAAGGAAAATATACAACTCTCATGATATGATCAACTCATGTTTCTTGCAAAAATTGTAAAAATAAGCAGGTTTTCTTTTGGTCTTGCATAAAAATACCATAGAGAAATTTAACAGTATTCCAAAATTTCAGTCTGGCAGGTATCTTCAAGGAAAAAGAGACATTTAAGAGAGAAATATTTATTTATGAGATATGGTTAGATATAAACAATGGAATAGTAGTTGTCAAATGGAGCAGGTTATTTGTGTTTTCACATAATGTAAAAGGCATACTCTGAGGAAATGTTTTTATGTAAAGTATGGTGTACTCATTAAAAATGGAAATGGGCTTGAATTATACTTGGAATTGATCTAATATTGTGATAGATTATCTTGATTATAACAGAAGTGAGTCTTCCTAGACTTAAGACATTCTATAGTGGTGTATAGTTGCCATGGAAACTCCCCAAAATGTATTCATACACTATTTGGGGGACATTTCCACTGTACCGATTGACAAGTGGCTGCTAGAGAAAGACTGTTCAGTTGGTAGCTTCCCAGAGTAGTTTTGGATTGGACCTCAGAGAAAAAGATAATGATTAGTTAGAATGCATGTGTTACTTTGCATTTTTCAAACTGTTTTGACATTCAAACTTGGTACTTTTCACAAAATTTATGCTGTAGGTCAGTATTCTGATTGCTCTCTTTATTTAGCTGAGAAAACAAAGGATTGTAGGCCTAGGAAGCATTTTCAAGGCACAGTCCTTAAGCAAGACCATAATTAAGTCATCAGTAATAAGTTGTTCTGCATTTTATTCTAAAAAATCTTGAGTTGATTTGCAACCTTCTAATGGAAAAGTGTTTTTCTTTTAAAAAAAAATTCAGTCTATATCTCTCCAAATAAAATTTCAGCACATTTATCACCAACAATAATAATACAAGATTTCAATGTATTGAACCCTGGATATGCGCTAAGTACTCTGCTAAACTAGTTCCATTCATTTTATTACTTTTTCTCTCACAACAGTTCTGTGAAGTAGGTCTTGTTACTACTATTTACAGAAGAGAACCCTGATTCAGATTAATCAGCTTGCCCATATTTCTTATTAAGTGGTAGAGGCAGAATTAGAAACCAGGTCTGTTTGATTCATAAGCCTGAGTGCTTACTCATTTTGCCACACATTCTGTTGCCATTTTACAGTTGCATCCAACATGCATTTGTTGTGCATAGCACTGTGGTAAGTATTGTACATGTAACATGCTTCTGAAGTAGTGGGGGGGCTAAAGAAACAAAAGTTCTAGGATTAGGGAACCAGGGTTCAAACCCAGACAGGACTAGTTTGTAGCTACTCTTCTCTCTGATTATTGGAAATATTTCGTGAAGTTAAATTACGATCAGCCTCAGGGCTTGGTGTAGAGGTATAGAACAGATGGTCAACTCATTCTCCCTAAGTTTCACAAGAACTATTCTCACTCAGTTCATTCCCCTAACTTCAAGGAGTTAGCCTATCCAGAATGCGAACATTCCTTCATTCAACAGATACTTGGGGAATCTTACCGTCACACACTGCCCTAGTGTGCTGATACAATAATCAACAACACAGACCATACTTTAGCTCCTCTGGTGCTATTTTCCTGCTAAAATCCTTCAAGGGTGCCCCATTACTTATGGGTTAATATTCACACCCCTTACGAAGGAATAATTAGTAATTTAGAGGAATTTATCATATAGTTTGGAGAATGAGCTAAAAATAGGAGACTTGATGGGTGGAGAAGGCAGGGAGGGTGGGAGACAGCTGTAAAGAAGGCAGGAGGCTGATAGTCTATCAGGGCCATGGACTAGAGTTCAGGAAAGCATGAATTCTGTCTGCAGCTTTGAGCAACATATAAGTTATTCACTTTTCTGCCCTGACTCCCCATTACGCTCTAAGTTATGTGATGACAGGACTGTGGGCCCCTCATCTGCACATCCCTATGGACTAAGCCAGGCTTGGCACATAGAAAGAGTCTAAACACTCCAAAATAAACGTTCTAAGTATTTGTGGAAACTTGTGTTTCTAAAACCATCTGGGTCATAGTTTTCTTCTGAAAATGAGGTCACATAGATCCTTACAACACAAAATGTGAACCACAGATACACAATATTGGCTATAACTGTGAACTTTTTCCAAGCAAGGAATCCCAGGCTTCATCCCAAATAACTGTGAGTCTGTCTTTGTTTCACAAGATCCTCAGGTGATTTGTGTGCACATTAGTGTTTAAGATACACTGGATCCAATCATTTTTATAATTGATTAGTAATTTTAAGACAAAATATGATCAACTCTATAATACTATACTCTAATAGTGTTTGTAGATGTTATAAACATCAGGGGACGAAAGCAAGGCCAGGGCCTCAATAAGCTGCAACAGGATAGACTGAAATCCTGTAAACCTCCACAGAAACACTAGCGCCCAAGAGAGAAGGACTTTATAGCTTCTGACAAAGTTAGAAAGCTGTAGACAGAACAGATTGCATTTGTCAACCTGGAAACATTAAAGAAAGTTTGTTCTTTTGTGCAATCATTTAGCAATAAGGTAAGGCTTGCCAGCTAGATTTATTGGGATATTGCATTTTATGTTTCTTGTATCGAATAATATTTTTTACATTGTTTATGTCTAAATAAATCTGTCTTCTATTTTACATCACCCTGTTGTATTGCTGCTTACAAATAAAGGGTTCAGGTAGCATAATTTGCTCTGCCCTTGGGACATGCTGCCATACGTTAAAACCCAGTCACACAGCAACTATAGCAGAGAATTTCAATGTGTTCGAAAAGTTGCACAGAAATAGTGGTGAAAAAAGCCCACCAAGAAGAGGTGGTTTCTGATCTTGTTCTACCTAGTCTTTGCCTGGTAAGTACTGATTATGAGTGAAATTCAAACCGAAAGATGGTAATTTCAAAGTAAAATCTCTCCCTTAAAAACCCTTCATACAATCCAATCCTTGCTGTTTCGTAACACACGGCTTTATGTCCATCAATATTCATTGATTTTTGACTCTTTTTATGGTATACATACAAAAATTAAATCAGTAAATAATAGTGAAAAGAAAAATGACAACCAGATTAGTTTAAAATGTAACTTAAAATTTTGCAAAGGAAATAATGACTATTGTAAAGAAAATTAATGTGGATCTTTCTTTGTGCGTATGAAAGGAATAGAAATGTGCTCTCACTTTTAAATAGCAGGATAAAATATGTCCATTTGTATTACAGTCTTTATCCGTTAGTCTGTTTTATGATTTGATTTCAGGTTTTCATTGTTCCAACGCAATTTTCCGATCGAATCTTAAAAGGATTATAAACCACAAAAGTCATTTTAAATTCTACATGGACTTACTACACCTGCTGCAATTCTGTGCATTTGTCTTTTAAATTCTATAAAAAAATTTCTTGACACTTTCTCTTTCACTTGTTTTTTACAATATATTTTGTATAAAAATTTGTCAAACACTGATGCCTGTCTTATTTAATATGTTGTAAAATGTGGCAGCCAATCAGCATAATTTCAATGTCAAATATGCTGATGTTTTAATTTTTTTCTGTATTAAAATACTATCCTCAATTTAGATCAGTTGATAATGCAACAGAAATAAATACAAGCTTAAGTTCAGAAAACAGCACTTTTTTCCTCTCCTAAGCCTCTGTCTGACACAAGGATGGCTGTGTCTTTCTATTCCCTTGTAAAATGGAGCCACTGTTGATAGCACTGGGAAACTTAAATGGTCCATCTTCCCGAGCACCCTTGGAAGACAGACTGTTTGAAATGGAACTGGGAAAATAGAAGAGAAATGAATTCCTCCATCTGGATAAATAAGAACAGCAGACCCAGAATGTTTAGGCAATTTGGCTAACAGGACACTAATTTTGCAAGCCTTTTCAAAAAAAAATTGTAGCCAGTATCTCTTTTAATCCTCATAATTCAATGAGATGGTTCTTACTATTTGTCTGAGATCCAAGTGTAAGGCCCTAGGCCAGGTTTACTTGGGAGATTCAGACATGTTCAAGAGGTATGTGAGGTTTCCAGAGAAGCGTCAGGGGGAATAATTACATTTGGAGTAGACAAAGAATAGAGAAGAAGCTTTATGGGGAGGAATTCAGCGTAAGGGAGTCAGAACTGAGGCAGGTACATCACCTCTGCAGACAGATTTTGCATGCAGTAATGCGTGTGTACTGCCAGCATGTTCTCTGGTCTTTCCACCTCTGTGCCCATTCTTTTCTGTTCTAGAGATTTGTTCCTAAACTCAAGGAAGAGAAACCTGAGAACCCAAGGTAGCCCTGCCTCTGGCTTACATAACAGAGGGGCACATAAATATGGTGTGAGTTTGAGATATTTTATCCCCTTCAGGAAAACTAGTATGGGGAATGGTGAAGTATGAAGCAGAGGCTTGGCAGTGAGTTCAAAATAGCAACAAACTCTGTCTTTACAATGGCCACAGGTCTATGTGGCTAACCTCAGAAGCAGACCCAGCACTTTGGGAGGCAGAGGCAGGTGGATTGCTTGAGGCCAGGAGTTCGAGACTAGCCTGGCCAACATGGCAAAACCACGTCTCTACTAAAAATAAAAAAATTAGCTGGGCTTGGTGGCGTGTGCCTGTAATCCCAGCTACTTGGGAGGCTGAAGCAGGAGAATTGCTTGAACCCGGGAGGCAGAGGCTGCAATGAGCCAAGATCGCGCCACTGCACTCCAGTCTGAGTGAAAGAGTGAGACTCTGTCTCAAAAATAGATAGATAGATACATAATACAAATAAGAAGCAGAGGAGGCCCATAGAGCCTCTGCCTCATCAGAGCCACCTGTTTCTATCTTTTCCCTGATTGTTAGCTTGTTGACAGCAGAGAAAACTAACCCGCATTCTGCAATTCTCAAAGCCAGTATCTTAGGTGAGGAATATGTAGGCTTTAGGCATGGCTAGTTCACTATAGATTTCTGTTATACTCTATTGCCTTTGGAAGGAAACCTACCAGCAAGAGTGTTCATTTATTTGTGATTTTATTGGCTTTTATTCAACCTTTGGCTCAAAAGACAGCAATTAGCTTTAGGCATCATGTAGATACCTGATTATTGATAATCATGCAGTATCTGCAAGTTAATACCACTGCGAGAGTCAGCATTGGTAGAAATGATCTGTATATAAAGCAGTTAAGATTTTCCAGAATTTTTAAACTTTTAAAAAAATTTTTAGAAAACTGGTTTGTGTTCCATCCTCCTGCCTCACCTTCTTTTTAACTTTTAGTTATGTAGCACCACTTTTGGGTGGGTTGACTGTAGTCCATAAAGATGTGTGTGCTTCTCTCTGCTGGCAGTGGGGCAATCATTAATTTTCAAATTGACGCTGTAGTCACTTGACACGTGCTGAAAGTGAGGCTTTATTCTTATGGGGAGAGGTGATTCCAAATCTTTCAGTCTTTCTGATGGCCATTTTTCATGCTGGTGCTACTAATGGCATCCAAAAAAATTCCCAGTAGATCGCACAAGTGGAGAAGCAATGTCTAGCACATGACTACACAATACACTTTTGTTTTGAGACAGTCTTGCTCTGTCACCCAGGTTGGAGTGCAGTGGTATGACCTCAGCTCACTGCAACCTCTGCCTCCCAGTTCAAGTGATTCCCCTGCCTCAACCTCCCGAGTAGCTGGGACTACAGGTATGCATGACCACGCCTGGCTAATTTTTTGGATTTTAGTAGAGTTGGAGTTTCACCATGATGGCTAGGATGGCCTCGATCTCCTGACCTTGTGATTTCCCCTCCTCGGCCTCACAAAGTGCCGGGATTACAAGCATGAGCCACCACACCCGGCCAATAAATGTTTTCTATTTGACAAAGAGCCTCCATCAAATAGACATAAATCAGAGCCTATTTTGTGCTTGCTTTGAATTTGTAGTTACTGATAAACACATTTTTGTCAGATACTAATCCAGAATATACCTATGTTGCTAAAAAAAGAAAAAAAAATCCAAATTAGGGGTAGTTGTAAGAGTAACCTTTTGGCTTTATTTCCACAAAAGATGATAAAATTCTTCCTGAAATGTATATAGTCAACATCTCGAGTTCACTACTCACTTTTCTGTATTCCCACACAAGTTCACAACTCAAACTGCTTGCCCTTTCTCCACAAGGCAGACCTAAGGGTACCCAGAGATCTCTGCACACTTCCTGACATATATGGGGAGTGGGCCACAGGTAAAGATCTGCTATGGGCATGCAACTGGCTCTCAGCTGGCTATGCCTCACCTCTCTCATTCTCCACTGCCCAACTGCCAGTGTGAAATGTGATATTTGCCAACATCACAGAGTCAGGACTACCATGAGGTCAGCCTCCACGCAAGTGGGTGGTCCTGCTGTGGTTAGACACTCATTAGATTATGTGGTTGGGATTTCCTGCACGTTTAGGAGATTTAAGGTCACTTTGTTTTATTTATAGGTGGACTTCAGGAGGAGCCAGTTCCCCCTAAACTAAAAAAGTTACTCTCTACCAACTAACAGTGGTCGCATTTCATTTAACATTTGAAAACAAGTTTGTGAATATTTTCTAGGAGGCAGACTTAGGGGATAGGACCAGATAAGCTCTAAGATCCTTCCAATCCATGGGAGGAACCAAATGAACAGATATCAGTTTGCTTGTCCAACTCCCAGAGGCATCATTGTGCTCAGCCTTTTCCAGAGCTAAATGGCTTTCAAAAATGTAGCTTGGTCTAGGTAGCACTTTATGGCTAGGACAGGAAGAATCTTAGAGCTTATCTGGTCCTGTCCCCTAATTTTACAGATGAAGATACTGAAATCCATGGGAGGTGACTAAATAAGATAATTCATGTAGATTGCTGCCCACACTAACACATAAGTGCTCAACAATTATTAGCTTGTTATTATGTTGTTCTGCAGTTTGCTCTCTCTTGAAATCTATATCCTTAAAACTATATATCATGAGAGTCTTTCTTGGTTTAGTTCATCCAGTTATATCCATGTATCTCTACTTTTTAAATAGTTCTCAATTAATGAACATTTAGGTTGTTTCTAATTTTTTTCCCATTTCAAACAATGTGCAATGAACATGCTTATAGGTGGAGCTTTCCATAGCCATGTATTATTCCTGCAGGCTAGATTCCTAGATGTGGGATTGCTGAATGTGTATATTTAAATTTTAAAAACTACTGTCAGATATTTTTTCTAGGGCTAGTCCATAAATTTCAACTTCATCAACATTTATAAAAATATTTCCGTACAACCTTGCCTATACTGGAGATGATCAGTTAATAAAACTTTTTTTTTTCAATCTAGAAGGTTAAAAAGAAGACAATTTGTTATTGTGTTAGTTGACATTTCTATTACAATTATTGCAATTGGGCTTTTTTCCATGTGTCTACAAACATTTGCATTTTTCTGTATATTTCCTACCATATCTTTTGCTTATTTTTCTATGGGTTATCTTTCTTTTCTCATTGATTTATAAAAGTTATGTATTTATTTAACAAATACTTACTGCATGTCTGTATGTGCCAGATGATGTCCTGGCACTGAGGCTCTAACAGTGATTAATGACTAGCATTCGTTTAATACTTAGAATAAACCAGAGATGATGCTAGGTGATTCTCACAAAAACAAACAAAAATCCCGTGAGCTGAGTACTGTTGCTCTCCACCGCGCATCATTAAACAAGCTGAGATTTACAGACTTGCCCGCTGTCATATAGCTTGTGAATGGCAGAGCCAGAAATTCATCCCAGGCTTCTTTAACATTCTTCGTGATGGGAGGAACTGTGGATGAGGAGACACTCAAGAACTTACCCAGAGGGGAGGGATGGTGGCCTGGAGACAAAGTTCCTTGTAGCAAGTGCCTCAGTTTGAAGTTAATTCTGAGAACCATTAGGGAGTAAAGCTGAAGAAGATAGTCCAATTAAGGACATTTAACTCTTTGTTTGTTACAAGTGTCACAAATAGTTCTTCCCGGTTTTATTGCTTGACTTTTCTTTGGAGTTTTTCGGGTATGTTTGGTACAACTGTAAATTTAAAAATTATGTTACACTGCTGTCAATTATTTTCTTGTATGATGTCTGGATTTTGATTCTTAGAAAAGCATTTTACAAGTCTAGATTACGAAAAATTACCTAATATTTTATTTGAATATGACTTTGATTTTTAATGCTTATATATTTAATTCATTTGCGTTTATTTGGGGACTGACTCTAGATAAGCCAAATAAACCTTTTTCTAAATTAAAAAAAAACTCTGTCTCATTCACCGCCTTTATTACTTATAGTTATTAAATTGTCTGCTGCTTAAAGAATTTCAGTTTCCGGCTGAGTGTGATGGTGCACACTCGTAATCCCAGCACTGGGAAGCTGAGGTGGAAGGATCACTTGCGGCCAGGAGTTTGAGACAAGCCTGGGCAACACAGCGAGATACTGTCTCTACAAAAAAAATTTGTTTTTAATTAGCTGGTTGCAGGGGTGTGCACCTGTAGTCACAGCTACTCAGGAGGCTGAGGTTGGAGGATTGCTGGAGCCCAGGATTTTGAGGCAGTATGCTATGATTATGCCACTGCACTCCAGCCTGGGTGATAGAGCTAGCCCCTGTCACACACTCACAAAAAAAATTAGGTTCAGAGATGGATGTAGAAAGAAAAGACATTTGATAAAAGCTCTGTATCAGAGAATGTTGATATTTCAGTTGCTTTCAAGAGGATTTTAATATGTCTTTCTGCCCTTGGGCACATTAGTGAGTACAAGCACACCAGACAAGGACATCAGCCATTAAACACTTAATCGAATAAGTAGTTTCATACATATATTTCTTATTTAAATGATCAAAAAATCAATAACAACTTTAAAGCTCCTGTGTTATGAATAACTAGCTTAGCTGACACATATGTTACAAATGTAAGGGAGGAACCCATTAGAAGAGAAGCATTAGCTAAGTGGCAAAGGAAGGAAACAAAGACCTTAGGGAAATAAAACACATTCTAGATCATATCGGTAATTTCAAAAGTAACTCCCAGAGAGTCATACAAAACTATATGCAAAACACCATCCTGGGCATTCAAAGATTCTACCCACTGTGAGAGGCCAGATAATTTTTCAAAAGTAGAAGTAATCAGGTATATTTAAAGAGAAATGGTAGGAGCTTCCATTGTCACCCAATATGGAATACCAGGGACCAGATTTACTCTTTTACATGAAACAACAACAAAAAGGGATACAATATAGGAAATGATGGTTTGCAAGACACTGGGTGTAAGGCAACACAGGACCATGATCCTTGAGAGATGGTAAACAAAATGGTGAGCCCTGCAGTTATCTGAGCATACTGCCTTGTGGGTGTTTCCAGGGTGAGGCAAAGGGGGAGGGAATTTAGATCCTTGTGATATCCTGGAGTTGAAGAGATGGAGCTGGGGCCTGGCATGGTGGCTCATGCCTGTAATCCCAGCACTTTGGGAGGCCAAGGTAGGAAGATATCTGAGGTCAGGAGTTCAACACCAGCCCGTCCAAAATACAAAAATTAGCTGGGAATGATGGTGCATATCTGTAATCCCAGCTACTCGGGAGGCTGAGGCAGGAGAATTGCTTGAACCTGGGAGACAGAGGTTGCAGTGAGCTGAGATCACGCCACTGCACACCAGCCTGGGCAACAGAGCCAGACTCCATCTCAAAAAGAAAAGAGAGAGAGAGAGACAGAGAGAGACAGAGAGAGAGAGAGAGAGAGACAGAGAGAGAGATAGCTGGATGTCTAGGGATCATAGGACAGAATGCCAGAGGAGAGATAGCTGCACAGAGTGAAAACTCCAGAGATCTGAAGACTCAGCTTCGTTAGCACTGAGCAGATTACCTGTGAAGAAACTACCTGATGCAAGGGAAAGAAACCTTCGAAAGGATTAAAGAGAAGCGCACCTGGCTCACACAGAGCTGGGAACAGTGTTTGTCCTTCCAGCTAGAACAGAAAACCTCAGGATTCATAAGGAGCTGAGCAAAATATACAAAAAGTCTCACCTCAGTAGTGGGAATGAATATCCCTAGACTGAGCATTGCTCTAATTCTACCAAATTTTAAAAGTAAGATCTGAAAAGATCAAACTGTTTCAAAATAACACATTCCAGAGTAAAGCTCAAGTATATTTATAGACATACAAAAATATCCAGTACCCAAAAAGGTAAAAGTCACAAGATCTGGCGTATATAAAAAATTGCAAGGCATGCAAAGAAACAGGAAAATATGACTCATAATAAGGAGGAAAGTAAACCCACCTAAACTGACACAGGACTAACACAGATGTTAGAATTAGCAGATAAGAACATTAAAATAATTATAACTGCATTCCATATGTTCAAAAGGCTAAGATTTTTTAAAAGATTCAAGTCAAATTTCTAGAGATTCTAACTGCAATAGATAAGAAGAAAAATACACTACATAGAATTATAGGCACATTGGATATTGCAGAAGGAAAGATTAGTGAACTTGAAGACATAGCAATAGAGACTATGTGAAATGAAATACAGAGAACAGATTAATTTTTAAATGAGCAGAGTATTAATGAGCTATGGAGCAATTTTAAGCACACTGATATATGTGTAACTGGAGTCCTGAAGGGCAGGAAGACAAAAAATATTTGAGGGAATAAGTTTAAACACTTTCTAAATTTGATGAAAATTATAAATTTATAGATCCAAGAAGCTCAATAACCTCAGACACAAGAAACATGACGAAAATTCCATCAAGGCACATTGTAATTGAATTGCTCAAAAAGATAAATAGAATATATTAAAAAGTGGTCAGTAAAGGAAGTTACACTTCCTAAAGTGGAACAAAGGTAGAGACGAGAATGTTCTTACTGGAAACAATACAAACTAAAAGACAGTGACGCAGCATATTTAAAGCACTGAAAGAAAAAAAGCTGCCAACCTAGAATTCTATGTGCAGTGAAAATATCTTTCAAAAATAAAGGAAAAATAGTGTTATTTTCAGACATACAAAAGCTAAAAGGATTCACTGCCAGATCCATCCCACACACACACAACAATATTAAAGGTAGTGTTTAGGCAGAAAAAAAAATGATGCCAGATTGGAAAAAAAAAAAGATGTACAAAAATGAATTGAGGAACACTAGCAATGGCAACTACAGGGGTAAATATATACATATATTTTTTCTTACTAATTAAATTTCTTTAAAAGATAATTGAGTGTTTAAGCAAAGATAATACCAATGTAGTGTACAGTTTAAAACATAGGAGAAGTAAAACATGGAATAACCGTAGTACAAAGACCAGGTGGGAAGAAATGGAAGTGGGATGGACTGAATATTTGTACTCTTGTACTCCAAACTTCATATATTGAAGCCCTAATTCTTAACGTAATGATCTTAGGAGGTGGGGCCTTTGGGAGGTAATTAGGTTTAGATGAGGTTATAAAGCTCCATCTTCACAATGGGGTAAAGGTGAAGCCTTGTGATATTAGTGCCCTTATAAGAAGAGAGACACCATAGATTCATCTCTCCACCATGTGGATACAGCAAAAGGCAGCCATCTGCAAGTCAGGAAGAAGGTCTGACCAGGAGCTGAATTGACCAGCACTTTGATTTTGGACTTTGTTCATAGCCTCCAGAATTGTGAAAAATAAATACCTGCTGTTTTAGCCACCCAGTCTATGATTTTTTTTTTTTTTTTGAGACGGAGTTTCTCTCTGTTGTTCAGGCTAGAGTACAGTAGTGCGATTTTGGCTCACTGCAACCTCTACCTCCCAGGTTCAAGGGATTCTTGTGCCTCAGCCTCCTGAGTAGCTAGGATTACAGGTGCCACCATATCCAGCTAAGTTTTGTATTTTTATTAGAGGCGGGGTTTCCCCATGTTGCCCATGTTGGTCAGGCTGGTCTGGAACTCCTGACCTTAAGTGATCCATCCCCCCTCGGCCTCCCAAAGTGCTGGGATTACAGGTGTGAGCTACTGTGCATGGCCATTCTATGATATTCTATTACAGGAGCCAGAGAAGACTAACTCTTAATATAACTAAGGAGATAAATGAAAATAATAACAAATTAAATAGGTTAATAATTATTTAAAAAATAACAAAGCAGAAGGGAAGAAAAAGAGAGCAAACAAGCAATGGGGAAAATAGAAAGCAAACAAGATAATGGATATAAATCTAACCATACCAGTAATCACATTAATTGCAAATCACCTAACTACCCCAATTAAAAGATAAAAATTGTTGGACCCAAAAGAATTCCCCCTACCATAAACTTACTTTAAATATAAAGATACACATAGATTAAATTTAAAAGGATGAAAAAGACATGCCAAGATACCAGCTACTATGTTACTACTATTCTATAAAGTGAAATAGATTCCTGAACAGCAAAATACTATAATGGCTAAAGAAGATTATTTCTTTATTATAAAGGGGTCGATTTATTAAGATGATATATAAATCTTAAACATTAATTCACCTGATAACAGAACATCAAAATACATGAAGAAAAACTGATAGAACTTCAAGGTGAAATAGAAAAGTTCACGTTTATAGTGAAGATTTCAGCATCCCTCTCAGTAATGGATAAAACAAGATGACAAAATTTAGTGAATATTTAGATTTGAAAAATAGTTTTAACCCATTGACCTGACTGACATTTATAGAATAGCAGAATACAAATTTCGCATTCTTTTCAAATACATACTGGACATGTAGACCATATTCTGAGCCATAAAATAAATCTTAAAAAAGTTAAAAAAGATTCAAGTCACATGAAGTATGTTCTCTAGAGCTAGTATAATTGAATTAGAAAGAAACGACAGAAGTATTTCTGGAAAATCCCCAAATATTTTGAGATTGAATAAGTTACTTCTAAATAATCAATGGATCAAATAACAAATCAAAAGAGAAATTAGGAAACATTTCGAACTGATAGAAAAGAAAAAAATACATTTTAGTTTTTGCAATGCCACTAGAGCATTACTGGTAGGAAAATTTACATCACTAAATATCTATTAAAAAAAAGGAAAGTTCTCAAATCAATGATCTTAAGTTCTACCTTGGTAAACTAGAAAGAGAAGAGCAGCTAAAACTCAAAGTAGGAAGAGCAAATGAAATAATAATGGTTGGAGCAGGAATCAATGAAATAGAAAACAAAAATACAATAGAAAAAAATTACCATGATCATAAGCCTGTTCTTAGAAAAGATCAATAGAACTGATAAACCTTTAACCTGAATAATCAAGATAAAAAGAGAGTTATCAGTGAGTAATAACTACCAACATCAAAAATAAAATCAAATCAAAAATAAAAGGTGGCATCATTACAAATTCTACAAATATTAAAATATAATAAAATATTATAAACAATATAAGCTAATAAATCTAAAAACTTAGCTAAGATAGGTAAATTTCTTGAAAGACAACATATTCATTTACATAAGAAGAAGTGAATAACCTATATAATCACATATTTGTTAAAGAAAAGAAATAGATTTAATAATCAAAACCCCCTCCCTGACAATCCCCTTTCTCAAATTTTCATGTCTAGATGGCTTTATTGGTGGATTCTATAAAACACTGGATGGGCCGGGCACGGTGGCTCACGCCTGTAATCCTAGCACTTTGGGAGGCCGAGGTGGGTGGATCACCTGAGGTCAGGAGTTCAAGACCAGTCTGGCCATCATGGTGAAACCCCACCTTTATAAAAAATAAATAAATAAATAAATAAATAAAACACTGGATGAAATAATATCAATTCTACAAAAGTTCTTCCAGAAAACACAAAAGACAGTAATAGTTCCCAACTCATTTTACACTGCCAGAATATTATTCTTATATCATAAATCAAAGACATTGCAAGAAACTACTAATCCATATTCCTCATGAACATAGATGCAAAAATTCTAAACATAACTTTAGTGAATCAAATCCAACAATAGATAAAAAGAATAATATGTCATGATCAAGTGATGTTTATCCCAAGAATGCAAACTTGGTTATGCATTCAAAAGTCAAGTCATGAACCCTTTTAATGAACCTATTCTCTGTTGTCTTAATAGATGGAGAAGAATTATTGGACAAATCAAGTATCTATTCCTGATTTTTTTAAATTCTCAAGAAACAAGAAGTAAAAAGGAGCCTCCTCAAAGAGCAGCTATCAAAATGGCACAGGTAAGAGTTAAAATTGAATGTTTTCCCTTCAAGATAAGAAACAAAACGAAGATTTCTGCTTTTACCACTCATATTCCATTCAATATCATATTGAAGGTCCTAGCCAGAACACTAAGATTAAAAAAAAAAAAAAAAGAAAGAAATAAGAGTGCCTATGATATGGTTTCATTTATATAAAGTTCTGGAAAATGTAAACTAATCCAACGTGACAGAAAGCAGACGAGTGAGTAGGATTCTGCCTGAGACAATGATAGGTAGGAAGGAAGGAAGGACGACACAGGGGCATGAGAAAATGCTGGGGGTGATGGACTTGACAGGTTCATTAACTTGATTTTGCTGTTGCTTTCACATATGACATACAGTTGGCCAGCCATATCCATGGGATTGACATAAAATGGCTCCATGGATTCAAACAACCAGGTATTAAAATATTTGGAGGAAAAAAACAGTAAAAAGTAAAGATACAACAGTAAAAATAATACAAATAAAAAACTGTATGGTATGACAACTATTAGCGTTTACATTGTATGTAGTCTAGGGACAATTTAAAGTACAGTTGACCCTTGAACAACATGGGTTTGAGCTTCATGGGTCCACTTATACGTCAATTTTTTTCGACTAAACTTGGATCAGAAATACAGTATTCACAGAATGAGAAACCCCTGTACATATGGGGGGACTGACTTTTTTGCATATGGGTTCCAAAAAGCTGACTGTGGGACATGACTAAATAGATTTTGGTCACCTCATGGGGGCCTAGAACCAATCCCTGGCAGATACCAAGAATCATCTGTATGTCAAAATTATCAGATTGTATCCTTAAAATATATATAGTTTTTGTATGTCAATTATACCTCAATCAAGCTATTAAAAATAAATTAAAGGAAGGATAAAGGGGAAAAAAGGAAAAGTGGTTATAAATCCATGAATCAGCGTATGGGGTAAACTATTTAAAGTCTGGATTAGGAAACAGAGAGAAAAATTTATTTATTAATGACCCAGATTGTGTCTAGTAGCTAAGTAGTTTTCTAATGGGAAGGTTAGGTATGTAGTATTGAACATAATCTTTTTCTAGTCATCAGGGTACCATTTAGTGGCTTTCTAGAAAACCAGCTATAATTGTAGTAATGCACTAATTGCCCAGAGAGAAGCCAGTGACTCTCAGGGGACTCAGCACAGCCCTCAAGATTTGAAGCATCTGCTGCTTGGCCAGAGGTCTCAGCAGCATGCAGAGAAAGTGACATGAAATCCTCAGCGGCCTGTCCTAGGGAACCTGTACTAACTGAAAAATGTTACCGGCTCTCTCACTGTACACCTGGGGCCATCTCTAAGGCTGCCTACTAAGCAGAACCAGCCCAACCATGGTAAGGGAGGTGGCCACATCAGTCCTTCCTGCCAAACATTTATGGAGCCCCTGCACTGTTCCAGCCACTTAGCCCCTTCCATGTAGGTCTGGGGCCATGGATAACAAGTTCGGTCCTGACTTCTGAGGCAGAATGTACTCATTACCACAGCTAGTTCTGGGAACTTTGGTAGCCTTTTCTTACCAAATTATTTCTCGAGGTTAAAATATGCAACTAAGTACCAAGCTTATCTCCTTATCCCAATATATCTTAACCATTAAGCTTGACTTTACGGCTGTTCATGTATGCATGCATTTTAGATATCATCTACTTAAGTCTTTCCATAAGTCAGACACTGTTCTCGGAAACAGGTGTATTAACACACTTAATCCGCGTAAGAATCCTGTGGGCTAGATTAGTATCATTATCCTCATTTAAAGATGAGAAACTGAGGTGCAGCAGAGGTTAAATAACTAGTCTAACTTTTCAGAGTTAGTAATAGATGGTGGAGACAGAATGTAAATGCAGGCATTCCAAGGTAAGAGTCCACACTCAATTGACCACAATGCTAATGAAACCGAGTGAGGGTGAGGAAATAATTGGCCATGAGCCAATCTACTTTGCCCAGTGAAAAACATTCTGTTTGATGGGTCACAGACTCCTTACAATGTTTGCTTATTGGTGACAAGCAGTATCAAGCAAAAGAAACAGAATGGCTCATTGTAAAGCCATCCTGATGACTAGAAAAACAGCCCCCAGCTCAATGTCAGCATTGTCATCTTCGCCCAGTGGGCCTGAGTTTTCTTTCTTGTCATCTCGGCCCAAACTTTGCTCCTGTGAGGAGTGGGAGCCACAGGGTTAGTGGGGAAGGCTGGCTGTTCTGCATCAGCCATGGAGAATTGTTGCCACTGTCCTAAGCTGTAAGAAAAAAGGCCTCAGGCTGGGCTTTGTTCTGTGACACTTTGCCAGGAAAAGACACAGGAATCAGATTTTAGATTAAAATAAGGAAGAGCTAGAAGGAAGCACTCCAATATTTCAGCAGTAGGTATCACTAGTTGGTAGTATTATGGATATTCTGAATGTTTCCCTTTATTTGTCTGTATTTCTACCACAAACCTATAGTTAATGTTATAACCTTTAAAGTGATAAATGGTATAAAGATATAAGTAAGCGTTTTCTGCCAGAGCTACCAAAGGATTGAGTAGGCTGCAAAACTTAATACCAGAACTTAGGAAACGCACATACGCACACAAGCTTTTCAGCTAGGAGGGATGAAGTTTGAATGGGCCCCATCAGAGGTAATAAGATTCCTTTAATAGGAGATATTCAGCGTACATCCAATGACTTCTTGATGGGAATATAGTAGAAAGGATTCAAGTATCTGCCGGAGAGTCAGCCTAGGACCCTGCTACTCAAAATGTGGTCCATGAACTGGTAGCATAGGTATCTCCTTGGAGCTTGTTTGAAATACAGACTCTCTGGTCCTCACCCCAGGCCACGAGAATCACCTGAGTATTTAAGTATTTGGCCTGGTTCAAACATGGGGCTTCTTATACAGTAGTGCTGGGTCCAGGGCAGGTTTGGGAACTGAATGAACTTAGAATCTCCAGATTGCAAGGGCTCTGGAAGGTCATTCTTTGGCTGGATGATCTTCCAGAGAGCCCTTGTAATCTGGAGATTCTGAGCTTCTCAGCCCCTGGCGAGCCATTCACCATGAGGCCAGTCACTTGTTCCTCTACCCTGGTGTAAAAATTCTGCCAGCCTGGCTACCTGGGGCATCCTTCCCTCTCTGGGGTGCATTTCATGGCTTTCACTCTCACTTAGATGGGACTTTCTTTTTCTGAGCATTCAAGGTATCTTCTCAACCTGCCCTGCCTCTCTGTCTTTGCCAGCATTTCACTCATGGGCCCACTGATGGCCTACTTTTGCAGGTTCACCTCTGCCTCAGTTCTATCTTAAGACAATCCTGTTGAACAGGAGTGAGAGCTACAACCTTAAGCCCCAGGATGTGCAGCAGGTTTAGTTAAGCCCCATACCCAGTTCATGCTACAGGAGGGGAGTCACTCTAGGGTTCAGTAGAGGGCCATGAGGGTGATCTATGAATACTCGTGTTGCACCTTAAAGGACAGGAAGTGCTAACCTTCCTCCTCTCATGTTGACCATGTGACTCTTCTTGTCTTCCATCCTGAGTTCTGATTAATTCATCTTCATTATATACTTCAGAGTCTTTCTAGAACCCCGGGTTTAGGAACTAGTCATGTCTGAGCACCTATCCTGTGCTAGGGGCTTTGATTTGTTACCACATTTGGTCTTCACCCTCACAAGAGGAGGTTTTTAATGATCCATTTTACAGAAGAGAAAATCAAGGCCCAGAAAGAATAAGTAACATACTCAATGTTGTACAATCAGTAAGAGGCAGAAATTTAACTCCAGAGTCCTCCGATCCCAAATTTCTCTGTTGATTCCATCATCCCACACAGCCTCCTAAACAATGCCAGTTGGCAGTGGGGTGGCCCAGTGACTTGTCAGTTCTTGTGAGTCTGGCTCCATGGAACTGGAGAAGCTTGTATAACAAAACAGAGACATTTAGTTTATGTAACAAAATTCTGACATTCTGTCAGAATTTCAAGGTTTGTGAAAAACAAAGCAATGTGGTGGGGCTACAGAGTCACATATCAGATCATAGCCTTCAGAGAGCTACGAGACAGAGCTGCTCTAGAGAGGGAGAGGGGAAATGGTTGGAGAAAAGGAAGCTGGCAGGTGGCCACACCCCTCCTTAGAATTTGTTATCTGTCTCCTCCACTGTATTGGAAGCTCCAGGAAGACAGGGATTTTGTCTGTCTTGTTCACTACTGTATCTATAGCAATTAGAATAGCAATTAAAACATAGTGGGTGCTCAAGAAATGAATGGATGTGACCAACCCTTACCTTTTGACCCCACAAATATTTAATAAAACTACACAAGTTATAATATACTCTCTGTAACTGAGTTTCTTGTAAAACTTGATGAGGGATGGAGTATTGTGCCTGGTTTAGCTCTGTGGGAACCTAAAATGCATATACTCTGTGTGACTGAGTTTCCCGTAAAAATTGATGAGCACGGGGTACTACTCCTGGGTTAGTTCTGCGGGACCCTAAAATGCATACACAGATGCAGGAGTAAAGACAGAGAAAACCATAAAAAATAAGTCTGGAAATGTGTACTAATTATGGTGGGGGTCTTCAAATCTCTACTTATGAGCTTAGGGATATGAGGAAGGTTTTTCTAAACTTCAGAGGGCAGAAAAACCTGCAAGTGACTCCAGGAAGACCTCGAATGGACAAATACTCCAGGCAACAACTACCTTCTTATCTTTAAACACGAACCAACATGCTTGCCCTGCATGCTTCTTGGACCAATGCCAAGAGTTATCAAAATGAGGAATGGAACTGTATTTTCTCTTGGGCACTAGACTTCAGCTTCCCTGCTACTCCACTGGTATTCACTCTCCAGAAGGAGTAGTTTAGCCTACTTGCTGCCTAAGTCTTGTACTCTCATCTGTGTTGTCCCTAGTGATACATGATGTTTTGAATCGAAAGAATCCAGGACTTTGACAAAGACCCTCGTTCTTCTCTGGTTTTGCATTGGCTCTATCAGGCCTGACTGATGGCCGAACTGTCCCATCTTTTGCTGCCCATAAACTGGTATTAGAGAGCACCCCAAGGTCTCAGGGACATAGGCCGCAGATCTCTGCTCACTTCTCATGACGTACTCATTGTTGTATTAAGCACGCTCTTCCCCCAGGCTTGAGAGCTGCCCAAGGCTGGTGCTTCCCTTTCAAATCCTTCACACTTCTTGTGCACACACATAGCATGTGCTGAGTAAGTGTAGCATGCTCTGACCAAGGAGAAGTTGGATTACTCTAATTTTAAAACTCCTGTAGGGCCCCAGTTGTTTTCATATAACTTGATATTAGGGGATCCTGAAGATGGGGGTGAAAGCTCTAACATTCCTTAGTTGTGACTCTGCATACATTTTGTGTGATCATATTTTCTTCTGAACCAAAGATTTCACTTTCATTTAAATTCAGTGAGATCTCAGCAAAGAGAAAAAAAAAGAGTTAGAGGGACGCATTCCAGAGAAGACTCAAAACATAGCCTATGACTTTATAAAGGAAAAAGAAGTCATTCTCATTTTCTTCTTATGTCCTGTATAATAGTTCCACACCGAGGATAAACTATAGCAATGTTAATGAGACTAGATGTAAATGATAGCTATTATGGATCATTATTATGGTTATTGTGATTTACATGGTTCTATTCTTGATGTATTCAGTAATGTCTAGCAATTAAGAGACTGAAACTAGATTTCAAACATAAAGCTTTGGGTATTAAGAAAAAAATCACATGCAGGAAAGCATTAAGGAGCAACTGGGGTTTAAAGCTGTGAAATTGACATGTAAATGGGCGTGGGTTCCAGGAAGAGTGATAACGCTGCAGAGGGTCTCAGTGATGAGAAACGGAACAGTGCATTGCACACTGCTCTCCCCCATTTCAGGGATAGAAAGGGTGGGTTCTTGTCCTCAACCTCTGTTGCCCTCTGCCTCTTAATTGATCTCCTGCCTTTAATCTCATACTGCCTCTTTTCATAAGATCTGTCCTGTGGCCACCTTGAAATGCTTTCCTCCCAATTTGCTTTTTTCTTCCTGAATCATACCACTCCCACATCCCATATCCTGCTGGCTCTTTTCCTTTCTCCTATCCTTGAAATATAGCCCTCTCCACATTTCTATTCTCAGCCGTCTGCTCTCTTTCACTCTACACCTTCTCTCTGAGACCTTATGCACTACTAAGGGGTCAACTACCACTTTCCAATCTTTATTTCCTCCCCTAACTTCTCTTTCCAGGCAAGGGCACACATTGCCTGCTTGATTTCCTACTTCCATTTCCACAGGTTGTGGCCCTTGAAGTTCAAGATGCTTCAAGCTGAACTCTGTCCAAATTAGTTCCTTTTCCAGAAGTCTCTCTTTCTAAGCAAGGCACCACTGTTCCCTCCATTCTTAGCTGTCCTTTGCTCTCCATATCTAATCAGTCCTCACATAAAGTGCCTTTGACCTTCAGAGTTCTCTTATCTATCCCATATTTCCATGCTTACTGCCACTGCCTGAGTTTACACTCTTATCCGCCTTTATTTGGACAATGAAAATAGCCACCTAATTGATCTCCCCTTCCTTTAATCTCATATTGCCTTTTTCATAAGATCTGCTGTCAAATGAATTTTTCTTTATTACTGCTGGGATTGTCTCATTCCCTTACTCAAAACTCTTATGTCTCCTCATTAGCCATTGACTAAAAAAAACTTATACACTCATTCATTGAACAAATATTTATGGAGTACCTACTATGTGCCATGCATTCACTCAGTGCTAGGGTTTCAGCAGAGAACCAGACAAAAAAGATTCCTGTTTTCATGGCATTTGCTTTCTAGTAAGAAGATAGAAACAGGTAAACAAACAAACAAGATAATGCTGTGAAAAATAATGGAATGTATGAATGGGTTAGAGGGTAAGCCGTAGAGGAGAGGTGGCACTGCTTTAACGGGTTGCTCAAGGTAGACCTCTAGAGGAAATGACTTTAGTTAAAGACTTGAACAATGAGAAGGTTGTGGGGGGGGGAAGAGCACTCCACGTAGAGAGAATAGCATGTGCAAATGCCCTGAGGAGGGAAGTTGAATCATTTGTCATTCTTGCCCTGGTACCGTGTTTTCCCAAGCTAGCCTTTTGGTTTAATCTCAGACAAGTCCTCCACACATACTCAGGTTCCAGCCAAGTTATTCTGCTTGTTGTTGTCCACACATGGCTTTGCATTCCCAACCCCATTGTTTCTCAGTTTTTTCGCTTTCAGCTGAAAAGTTATCCTTTTTCTTACCTATAACAATTTAAATCCAACAAAATGCAGTTCTGAGGCTACTCGTTCTGTTTAAGCCTCACTGGTCACTACCAGCAAAAAGTCCGCCTCTTCTTCATTGAAATTGAAAAGCACACATTGGAACCTCTCAGTCTTCCTGGCTATACCCAGACAGTTTTATGGAGGGCTGCGTTCATGGAGGAGGCATTGTAATCTGACATATGTAAGCCAAGTCAGACCTTTCTCATGGAGATTGTGTCATGATGATGGTTATTCTTCTAGCCAACAACCTAATCATTGAAGTATATGGAGAAATGTTCGGAAACAACACATTTAAGGAATGCTGTCTAATAAATTCATATTCTACCTCAGAGCTATTTAAACCTTATTTTTTAAGCCATTGAACCTTGTCCTGCAATAACATATAACTATATTTTCCACTATAACATTTCACTAGACATAAAAGCAGAGCTTATCTGGTTGAATCAGGAAAAGAGACCCACGAGTCTTCTGGCTCAGTATCATTGCCCCTCCCAAGCAATAGATTTTCCATCTCCAGCCCTCACTTTCATTCCCTTAACCCCTGAGAACTTGGTAGAACCCTAGGGTTTCAGGAACATGATTCAATAAAGCATAGCCCTACCCAACACAAAGCATATGTATATCTTTAACACATGTGATTTACATAACATATATGGTTAAGTTAATCACACATTTTAGATTTCTTTAGGAGAGCTCCAATGGAAGCTTTGGGGATGGTGAGGCCATGGGCCGTTGCTACAGGGTTCCACAGGAGTGAGCCAGCCAGAGCATTGAGGGGGTGATATTTCTAAGCTCCTATTTGCATCCATTTTTGGTTAGTCAACTCCTTATTTTCCTTTGATTCTCAGATATCATTTCTTCCAGGAAACCAGTCCTGAACCCACGCCTGGGTTAGATTCCCACTGTTACGGGTTTGTGCAATCCCTTGTACCTTCCCAACCACAGCTCCCTATTGTAACTGCTTGTTACACTCTCACTGTAATAGGGCTCCTCCACCTTCTGCTTGTGAGCAGAGACTGTACCCTTAACTGTTCACTCTGGACTCTCCGTGCCAATAATGCCTGGCACAAGGTAGATGTTCTGTTATCTGTAGAATGAATGGATGTATAAAAATAGATGAGAAGCCATTCAGGGCAGATGAAGGCCAGGAATGGGGCCTTACCATCCAGTGACCACCTGCAGGCATCCTGATGGCATGACAGTGAGTAGCCTGCTGCAGGGCTGTAAGGAATGTGGTTGAGTGTCTTCTATTGCGGCTGTTGCATACCTGTTTTGCTTTCCTTCTAAACTGTAAGACTATTGGAGACTCCACCTACAGCTTCTATGTATGTCCTTTTAGGGAACATTTGCTGTTTGCTGCCTGGTATCCATTCCTCTTCTCTTAACAGTCACTGTGGGCAAGTATTTCTCCACCTTCCTTAGTCATGTGTTATCAATAGACTGGCCACACTCCTAGCTCTGGGGCGAGTCCTAATTGCTTTAAGCCAATCAACATATCCTATCATCAGCAGCCCACAGTGATTAGTTGAAGAAGGGGCACATAACCCAATCCGAACCCATATCTGTCAGCAGCTCTTAGCTGAGGCTATAAGAGGAGGAACTCAGGAAAGAAGTTATGAGCATGAAATTTAGCTCCAGACTGGGTTCCAGTCCTGGTTGCTCCCCATCTAGCTGAAGATCTTTGGGGATGTTACTTAACCTGTCTGTGTCTTGGTTTCTTCATCTGTAAAATAGACATAATGAGATTGCAGTGGGGGAATATGCCTAGAAATTGCTCAGAAAGGCACCTGACACATGGATCAATAAGTAGCTGTTGTCATTGCTTCATAGAATATATTAATACTGGCTCATAGAATATATTAATACTGGCGTGTAGATGTGAAGCTTTGGACTAGTGCCTGAGTGTGAAGCCAGCAGAGGGGAAAACTGAGCCTGGGACATAGAGAAATGAGCCAAAGGACATGATTTCAGTCTCTGGATTAAGCCATGCCTGAAGCCAGCCTTATCCCCCAGATTTTTTGAGATGTGAGCTGATGAATTTCTCTCTTGTGCAAGCCATTTTGAGCTGTATTTGCTATGATTTGGAGTAAAAAGATTCCTGACTAGCTCACTGTTCTTTGGTGGCAAGGGAACAAACGACTCTTTGAGTACCTATCGCATGCCAGCGTAAACATCCGCAACCAAGTCATCTGCTACTCTCTGTGTTAGTCGGTTTTGCATGTGCTGTATTAGTTAATCTTCATTATGACTTTTCAGATAGATATCAATGACGGTAATTATCCCCTTTGTATGAATGTGGAAGCTGAGGCTTCAAGAGATTAAGTGATTTGTCTAAGGTTTTATGAAATTGAACCCTTGACCCTCATCCCCTGACACCGAGGCCTGTGTTCTTTTCACCATGCTCTTTACCTCTTTCCACAGAAAGAGGAACAGATAGGGCCCCAAAGGGTAAGTGCTCCATTTATTTGGACGCTTAAAAGTCATGGAATGAAATTCAGTCCTTCCTAATTTCAATACAGACTCAGTATCATGCAATAAAACTCTATCCTAGGGACAAGTGCTGATTAGCAACCAAATGTTTAGAGAATCAATAATCTAATTTTGAAAAAGAGAATTAATGCCATACTTAAATTTTAAGGTCATAGATCTCATTTTCTTAGAGCTACTTTAAACCAGCTGAACATTAAAAATAGAAAAGATAATGGAATTAGTGTGCAGAGGTGTGTGGGTTTTTTCCTTTTCTTTTTCCCTTTCCTACTTTGTAACCGCAGTCTCTAGATGGGTGGCAATCCTAACTAGGAAATCATTTCCTTTAAATTAATTGTAGATGGCCACAGTCACACTAAAGGCTATAATCCATAGCTCAATATTAGTACCTTGGGCCCAAATTTTATGTTGGCAAATGTTCCTGTGGTGAATTGTGATTGTCCTGTTTTTAATAGTTACTTCCCTCCTGCTCTCTGCAGAATTAACCTCTTCTGAATCCACTTATAAACTGTTAGCAAGAATTTTAATTGTGAAGGACATTACATGGATTCTGGACTGTTTCTGGACACCTGCTCTGCAGATGAGGTTCTCTACTTAATGATTTGCCGCCATGACATGATCTCAAGGCTGTCACCCACAGAGTGAGCTAGAGGCTGCTAGTGCTAAGGATGGAAGCTTGTGGTCATTCCAACGCTTTCCTGAAAGATATCCAGGTTTTCTGCCACTGCTGTTTTGCAGTTCATTGTTCCTGATGTCACTTGCAGTGTTCATTTTTGCAAAAGCACAAGTCTCAAAACATTCTTTGTTAGAACAAATTCTTTTTCCCATGATAACCTTAAGTAAGAAAAGATTACTAATTAAAAGTTGTTTTCTGAAATGCAAACATTACGAAAGAAAACAGAAATAATTTAATGACTTAAAAAGAAGTATTGATGGATGCATCTTTTCCAAGATATATGATTAATTCTCCTTTTGGCATACCTTTTTATGATGATGTTTGGTATTAATTTTGTCTATGTAGTGTAAAATAATTGATTTTGTATAAAAAAGGCAACAGGAGAAGAGAAACTCTGTCCGTGAAGTCTCTTGGGGGGGATTTATGTGGAAATAAACTGGATAATACTTTTAGGAACTATTTAATGTATGCTTTTTGACATAATCATGATCTTCAGTGTAAACCAGTTAAGTGTTTTTTTTTTTCTTTTTTTTTTGAGATGGAGTATTGCTCTTGTTGCCCAGGCTGGTGTGCAGTGGTGTGATCTTAGCTCACTACAGTCTCTGCCTCCTAGGTTCAAGCAATTTTCCTGCCTCAGCCTCCTGAGTAGCTAGGATTACAGGTGCCCACCACCATGCCTGGCTAATTTTTTGTATTTTTAGTAGAGACAGGTTTTCACCATGTTGGCCATGCTGGTCTTGAACTCCTGACCTCAGGTAATCCACCCACCTGGGCCTCCCAAGGTGCTGGGATTACAGTCATGAGCCACCACACCCAGTCACCATGAACTGTTTTATTAGGCAAAATTTGTATGGAAACTTGTTGGAGTGGGTTCATGGAATATTTTATACTATTTTTTTTACCTAGAATTTAGGATAAACAAGGTTACTTCATGGTGAAGCCTCAAGAAGAGGGAGAACCACAGCCTGAGGAATTGTAGGCCCTTTTCCTTCTCCTTTGCAGTTCATACCTAGGAGATTGTGCCCCGGATGAAGCATGTTTAGGATGCAATTCCAAAGCAAATAAAAATGGCATGCTTTTTAATTTTTATTTATTTTATTTTATTCATGTATTTCTATTATTATACTTTAATTTCTGGGGTACATGTGCAGAACGTGCAGATTTGTTACATTGGTATACACATGCCATGGTGGTTTCCTGCATCTATCACCCCGTCATCTACATTAGGTATTTCTCCTAATGCTGTCCCTCCCCTAGTCCTCCACACGCAGACAGGCCCTGGTGTGTGATGTTCCCTTCCCTGTGTCCACGTGTTCTCATTGTTCAAATCCCGCTTATGAGTAAGGACATGTGTTTGTTTTTCTGTTCCTGTGTTAGTTTGCTGAGAATGATGGTTTCCAGCTTCATCCATGTACCTGCAAAGGACATGAACTCATCCTTTTTTATGGCTGCATAGTATTCCATGGTGTATATGTGCCACATTCTCTTTATCCAGTCTATTATTGATGGGCATTTGGGTTGGTTCCAAGTCTTTGCTATTATGAACAGTGCCACAATAAACATAAATGTGCATGCCTCTTTATAAAAGAATGATTTATAATCCTTTGGGTATATAACCAGTAATGGGATTGCTGGGTCAAATGGTGTTTCTAGTTCTAGATTCTTGAGGAATTGCCATACTGTCTTCTGCAATGGTTGAACTAATTTACACTCCCACCAACACTGTAAAAGAGTTCCCATTTCTCCACATCCTTTCCAGCATCTGTTGTCTACAGATTTATTAATGATAGCTAATCTAACTGGTGTGAGATGGTATCTCATTGTGGTTTTGCTTTGTATTTCTCTAATGACTAGTAATGATGAGCTTTTTTTCAAATGTTTGTTGGCTGCATAAATGTCTCCTTTTGAGAAGTGTCTGTTCATATCCTTTGCCCACTTTTTGATGTGGTTGTTTGTTTTTTTTCTTGTAAATTTGTTTAAGTTCTTTGTAGATTCTGGATATTAGTCCTTTGTCAAGTGGGTAGATTGCAAAAATTTTCTCCCATTCTGTAGGTTGCCTGTTCACTGTGATGATAGTTTCTTTTTGCTATGCAGAGGCTCTTTAGTTTAATTAGATCCCATTTGTTTACTTTGGCTTTTGTTCATTGATTTGGTGTTTTAGTCATGAAGGCTTTGCCCATGTCTGTGTCCTGGATGCTGTTGCCTAGGTTTTCTTGGCATGCTTTTTATCATAACCAACCATGCTTGTTCACCAAAATCCAGCTTATGGTTTAAAACTATACAGAAAGATCTTGGAAAACACCTCAGGAAATGTAACCAAGGGTAGATTTGTTAAGTCATGCTGCTTGTGCTCTGTGAGCATGCTGTATCCGGATCAACTTCTCTCTCCACCACGTGCCTAACATTGACATCTGTTCGCATCTCTGTAATCTGGGCCTTATGCCTCATACCAAGAAGTGGTGCAGGTGGGACAGTCAGATGGTCTCTACCAGACAGTGAATTGGTTGATCCACCATGGCTTAGTTTGATGTCTCCACCTTCCATTCTGGTAGAAATGAGCATGTCTATACACCAGGGACAGGGAGTGGAAAGGGGAAATCAGTTTCTCTCCTCCCTCAGCCAGGCAACTGTTAAAAGAATTCCTAAGATTATTCCATCACTTGTTTACATTCAGCTAATATAACCTACTGTGGACAGAATCCACAGTGTGATGGGTGCTTCTAGTCTGGCTGACACTGTTCCCCTAACTTGTCTATAGGGATGGTGACACATTTCTAGTCTTCTGGGGAGCTGCACATGTTTACCCTATCAATTGCTGACAGATTCCCCATGAAGCCTCTCCTTCCTGTTCTTTTAACTCCTTCCTCATCCCCTGTATCCCAAGTATCTGCCTCCTCTCCTATTATATTCTCTGGCCTTGGGTTCAGTCATTCTCTACACCAGACAAAGAACGGGGGGATACACAGCTGGGGGATCTGACCTGAGGCTGCAATATCCTTCTAAAAATCATATTTTTCAACTATGAATTTCGCATCTTCACAGACTGTTCTTCAGCCACTCTCGATGGCTTTAGCACAACAGTATACATCCCTGTGCATGTCCAATTAGCAGTGAACATCTTTGCATGTTTTTGCTGCTATCTTGTAAATGTTTCTATCTATTTTCATTTGTAACTGTCCCATTCTCTTGCCTGTGTATTTTATTCCCTCCATTAGATTTCACACTCCTAAAAGGATGGGGCCATATCTTCTATTTCACTTTAATTCCCTAAATTCTCTACAAACAGTGCTTCATGGATGCTTTTGATTGCCTGATATGCCTTAACAGATAGCTTTGACTCTATTGGTACTCTGGGCTTTCCCAGGAATCTTGTTGCATGAAGGTGCCCCCTTTGACCTTGAGCAAAACTCTAAAGCTGCATGTTTTGCTCTCATCATAAAAATGCTGCTGCCAAGGAATTTTGACCCAACACAGGCTCAGGAATCAAACCACAAATTTAACCCCTCTGTCAATAGTGAAGACAAAGGGATGAAAAGTCATACTCTGGACATTGGTTTTCTAGCTCTGGAGAAATCGTGTGTAATGAATAGTTCTGCTGACATAGAGTCAACCACTCTTTTGCTCTGAGAATAGTTTGCCTGACAGGCTTAGGATGTTTTGGTTTTTTTTTTATACCTTTCTTGTATTTTAAAAAACAAGGCTATCTTCAGAATAATGACATCAAAATAATACTGGGCTTGTGAATGAGCATGATGAATGTAGAGAAAATTATGGACAATTAAGGCTGAAAAATTGTCCCTGTCTGTCTAGGTACAGCAATGCTTTTTCTAAACTGCTTTCTTCCTCCTCCATCCTGTTCAGGTTTTTTGAGGACATTTAGATCTTTGATCATTTTAGCTTTTGTTAAGTTTTTTTTACCTGATATTTGTTGAGGAATTTGTTGTTTGCTCTTTAGCCTTAAGACCTCTTTCATATATTAAGATTTTCTACGAGGATGTGAATGATTCCATGGGGGACAATATTTCTAAAGCTCCTAAATTGACAGACAGTGATGACTTTGGGTAAACCAGGAAAGCAAAGGAAGCAAAATTCATCCTAGGGTTTGGGGAAAATTGGCATTTAAAGCTGGTAAAGAAATTGGAGGTCAAAAGATCAGGCACTTAAAAACCGCTCATGGGTTACTGGCGGTGCCAAATGATGAGGAATATAGGTCAAGAGACAAATGGCATCATGTTTGAATGATGATGGGGGATGTACGGTCAGATGCTTTTATTTTGACTGATTATACTTTGTAAACCAAAGTGGTAAATGATGGGCTTCCTTGGTTGTCAGTTAAACACTGTCTAAGAACGCTGGAGATCATGTTCCTTTAACTCTCACTTTGTCTTTGGATTAGCTCCTGAGCTTTATTAGCTGTTAATCCAGTGAAAAATGATGGACACCCAAAGTTTTAATTTTCCTATTTCTTTAGAAGAATATTGCCTTCATCCTTTCCCTCACTTCCAAATTCTCCTTTTTATTTCGGTATAAGTAGCTCTCCCTTGCTTAAGTATAATCTTAAGGGGAAATTTGGCATGTATTTATAAGAATAAGTTCCCCCAGTAAGGAAGAAATTCACACTTCCTCTATGTTATCTCAGGCCAGAGAGAAGTCCCTTTATACACTAATCTTGAATCTACTTTAAACCTCATAGCTTTTTTTCTTAATGTATGCTGATACTCTTTGACTTACCTGAAATTATTTTTTTGTTTCCATGCCCTTATCTGCTTTGACATGGAGACCTGCGCTTGTGATTTCTTTTAATACCCCGAATGTTTGAAATCATACTGAGAATCTTTACAATTTAACAGACAGAGAAGTATAATGTATTCATCCGATACCTATAGATACTCAGGCCTATCTTACAAAGAAAATTAATTCATCTCTAAGGCTCAAGGCTTCCTAACTGTGTCAAAGTCGTGCACTTACACGCATTGATGTGAATATGTACACATACGTACAGGGCTTAAGAAATAGAGTCCCCTGTGCATTTCTGCAGCTGGGATCAGGGACTAGTGAAATGCAGCTGGGAATTCTTTTCAGCTTGTAATGGGCCTCACTCCAAGCTTCAACCATCACACTGCCTGTTTAAAAGCACTTATTCTACTCCCAGGGAATGTACAAAATCCTGCAGAGTGTTGAGGGGAAGGAAGGCACAATCCTGCCTGCCGAGGTCTAGAGGGCATGAGCCAGCCTCTCCTAAGGGATGAGTTCCAGCAGAGAGAAAAGAGTTGAGCGTTTCCTTTGTGCCTCATTTACCCTCTGGCAGTTACTAAAGTCAAGACCAAAAGTTGATTGAAAGGAGAGGAAGGTAGTTTTGATTATTTGGTTAAAGCCTTCCCAAACCTTTTCTGCTGGTTTCCCATTACAAAGAAAAGATTCAACCAAGAGAAGGCAGTCAAGTTAGCTTGAAACATTTTCTTCTAAGGGAAGAATTTCCAAAGACTGAGAGTTAAGTAAACCCCATGCTAAAATTGAAGCACAAAACTTGAGGCTTTGGAACTAACACCTATTAAGAAGGCAAGATGTACTTGATATAGCAAAAGATTCATCCACAAATTGTCCTTCCCTTCCCTTATGTATTTGATTTAATCATAAAAAGTATACGTCAGAGAGAGTTTATGAATGTTAGTTTTTGCCTTGGTTACTACAGCATCTATCTGCTTAAGTTTCTCTTCTTTCTGGCCATGCCTGACGACATTGGTCAGCATACATTTACCAGCTTTTTAGGGAACAGCAGCCAAATTGGGCAGTGTGCATGTGTACATAAACATAAAATTTAAGTATTATTGTCAGCACTAAAGTTTGAAAGGATGAGAAACTGGCTCCATGCCCTGTCATGACTTGCAATTGTTCTGCTGATGCATAAACTTTTGTTGGAGGAAAATTGGTCCTCTAACAATAATTCTGAACGTTAATTTTAAGTGCTCTTCCATAGATTTATTTAACTTCTGAAAATACCGTGCTTCAAATTAATAGTCCATTTGCTTGAATAGAAGGGATACAAACACAGTGAGCACAATATTCTCAGTTCGGTACAGGAGCTCTGGGTCCCTGTCTAGGTTATCCTGGGAATGGAGAGTCGGATACAGCAGATGTCACTGTCAGCATTCCTGCTCCCCCAAAACAGAGAAGTATGAGTGTGTGAATCAAGATAAATGACAACACTTTTTAAAAGATAAAAGAATTAGTAGTTACCATGGGTTGAGGGAGGGAGGGGTCAATAAGTGAAGCACAGGACTTTTAGGGCAGTGTAACTACTCTATATGATACTATAATGGTGGATACATATACATGTCATTGCTCTAAAAATGACATTTACCCAAACCCATAGAATGTACAACACCAAGAGTAAACCCTAATGTAAACTGTGGACTAAGGAAGATTATCCTTTGTCAATGTAGAATTGTCAGTAGTAGTAAACGTCTCACTCTGGTAGTGGATGTTGGTAATTGGGGGAGACGTGCATGTGTGAGGCAGGGGCTATAGGGGAAATCTCTGTACCTTCTCCTTCATTTAGCTATAAACCTAAAATTGCTCTAAGAATTAAAGTCTATTTATAAACTTTAAAATGTAAAGATCTCTTTAATTTTTGATAATTTTAAATTACAATGGCTTCTAAGAGTTTTGTTTTGTTTTTCTTTGAGAAATTCAACCTTTTCCCTCGTGTCTTTCCTGCTCTCCAAAAATAAACAAAAGCCTATGCTGAGAGCATGATTTGCTTATCCTGACTTAGGAATAATCCTTGGTGACAAAACTATTCCTCATTCTTTTGTTTAACAAATGCTTATCGAATTCAAATTATTGAGCAGGTTCTGTGACAGATGCAAAGGATGTGGCAGTGAGTGACGAATCTGGTCCTTGCCCCTTGGGAAACCTAGGGTTTTGGGAGAGAAGACAAATTAACAGGGGACTGCAACAGAGAAGGGTAAGAGTTTCTCTGATGGTTAATAAGGGGGTACTGGGAGCACATAGGAGGGAAATCCAACAGTTTAGTGTGGAGAAGGGGTCAGGAAATACTCTCCAGAGAAATTCATGTGTAGACTAAGACCAGAATGGATCAGAAGTTAGGGAAGGAGGGGGAACTTGAGGAATGTGGGAGAACTTTCCAGGAAGTCAGTGTGTTTAGTACTTCTGCTGTTGGCGGTAGAGAAGGGGTGGTTTCCCATTAACTAGAGCAGCCAAACTTCAGTCATTATTTTTGATGACATTTGCCCATGTAGAAATGGTCAATAGTTAATATTTATACAGAGCAAGTAAACACGCAAAAAGACTTGGTCCTGCATTTGCACCCAGGAAGGTAGGCAAAGGGAGTCATTTTGCCTTAGGATGGGATTTCATGAAAGAATATTTCTGTGATTGTTTTTGACAACTGGCAATAATGCCTGGAACATTAGTTTTTAATTTATTTTTCAATAGACTATATTCATTCATGTTGTTAAAAAATTTAAAAAGTCAAAAACAACATTATACATACCTTACTTTACTTCCTTAACAATAAACTTTTTAGGGGTACATGTTAAACATATACACCAACTATACTTAATAACAATATATCTTGAAAATCTTCCCAAATCAGTAAACAAGTCCCCCTATGCTTTTTAATGCTTCCTAGTGTTCTATTGCATTGACATAGCATATAAATGGTGTTATTATACAGACATTTTTTGATCTTGCAAATAATCTTGCAGCAGTAACCCTGTACATTTCTGTAGGTTAAATTTCCAGAAGGTGAATTGCTGGATAAAATGTAATGTGCGTTGTAATTTTGTTACATATTGACAAATTGTCTTCCAAAGAGGTTATACCAATTTACACTCCTATCAGTAATATACAAGAGTGCATGTTTCCTCACAGTCTATATCATGTTTGGATCTTAACAATCCAATTCATAAAAATGATAAAGCAGATTAATTTTAATTTGCTTTTATTTTATTGTCAACGAAGTCGAATATTTTTAACCTTTTGAAATAGCTATTTGTATGCCCATTTATATGAATTGTTCATATGGAAATTTTGACTCAATTTGTACTGGCTCTTTTTAGTTTGAAGGAGCTGTTTATAGAAAGAGATATAATATATATGGCAAATACTTTTCCTACCTTTGGCTTAGCATGGGCCTAAATGTTTTTGAGGCATAAACTTATTTTAGCTTACTCTCTAGTGTAGAAATGAGATCTTAAGCACTGGTTCAAGTGGTGTAGAGAATTCAGAACTGCTTCCTAAGAAACATCTTACTTGGATTTCAGTACCCCTCCCCTACCATATTAAGGAGAATATGCCTTATTTTTCTCATATTCTTACCCCTTAGTCATCTACATGGTTTCCCCAGTGAATTTGCAGTGACATCATTTCATCTCCATTCATTTCCATGCTCTCTTCAGGTAGTAGAATCTCTGTGCACATGAAACCAGCTTCCATGGAGAGTTATTTGAAGGCAGTGTCTTCCAGGTGAATGAGGCCCCCCGCCCCCTCCTTTCTCTCCCTCTCTGCCACCCGCCTCCCCCTCCCCTCTGCCCACACATCCTGGAGTGCTGGAATAAAAAGTTTGTGCATTACTCTCCTACAAAACACACACACACACACACACACACACACACACACACACACACACCCCTGGAGTGCTGGGATAAAAACTTTGCGCATTGCTTTCCCACAAAACAAGGTTGGTTCCTGGAAAATTTGACAGAAGAGCTTGTATTGTCCTGGGCTTTTTGAGGTGGGATTTTGTCATTTCTTCACCCTCCCACTTTGTGGAGCTTACTGAGGAAAAACATTATATCTTCAAAGCTTTGTATACTCATAGTTCTATATGTTGCTGGGCATATAGTTGGTATGTAATAAGTGTTTGTGAAAGTAAAGGATAAATTAAGTTTAAGATTTTTTCAATTACCCAGGAATGTCTTGAACATACTATTACTGTTTTTGTCATATTATACTGCATTTAATCACACAACTGGAGAGCCTGTTATGAAAATAAACTGGTAATTAAAAATTATCAAATAAATATCCCATGAAAAGGACATTAAAGTATACACAAACTGGACCAGTAACTGTGTTGTATATTCCATCCCACTCCATATATGTATCTACCTATTTTACCTCTTTGTCATCTCTTTGTGATTCATCTCTGCAGAAAGAAATGGAATCAGTGTGGGAGGAATGGTTTTAGAAATAGAAAGAGAGAGGAGGCTGGCCAAGATGGCTGACTAGAAGTAATCAATGTACTCTACTTCATGGAGAGAAATAAAAGGGGTGAGTAAATACAGCACCTTAAACTGAAACATCCAGGTATGCTCATTGGGATTCATCAAAAAAAAAAAAAAATACTCAACCCACAGAGAATTGAGGAAAGCAATTCCTGCTTACTTGAGAGAAACACGAAGCCAGAGGAGCCTACCTTGCCCAGGGAAATGGTCCCAGTCCTCACTTCTCCTCACTGGGCAGAGCTGTCTGACCTGGGACTCCAGCACAGCCACCCTGCCCCTGCCTGACCACTTCAATCAGAGACAGCCCAGCAGTTAAAGGAACACACACTTGGAGAGATGGGAAAGAATTAATGCAGGAACTCTGACAACTCAAATGACCAGAATGTCTTATGTCCTACAAACAACTACAGTAGTTCTCCAACAAGAGTTCTTAAATAGGCTGAATTGGCTGAAATGACAGAAATAGAATTCAGAATATGGATAGGAATGATCATTGAGTGTCAGGAGAACAACAAAACTCAATGTAAGGAAATTAAGAATCATGATAAAATGTTACAGGAGGCTGGGTGTGGTGGCTCATGCCTATAATCCCAGCATTTTGGGAGGCAGAGACAGGTGGATCACCTGAGGTCAGGAGTTCGAGATCAGCCTGGCCAACATGGTGAAACCCCATCTCTAATAAAAATAAAAAAAGTAGCCGAGCGTGGTAGCACACGCCTATAATCCAGCTACTCGGGAGGTTGAGGCAAGAGAATCGTATGAACGCAGAAGGTAGAGGTTGCAGTGTGCTCAGATCATGCCACTGCACTCTAGCATGGGTGACAGAGCAAGATTCTGTCTCAAAAAAAAAAAAAAAAAAAGTTACAGGAGATGACAGACAAAATAGCCAGTATAAAAACGATCCTAACTGATCTTATAGAGCTAAAAAAACACACTACAAGGATTTCACAATGCCATCATAAATATTAACAGCAGAATAGACCAAGCCAAGGAAAGAATCTTGAAACTTGAAGACTGGCCCTCTGAAGTAAGATAGACAAAAGTAAAGAAAAAAGAATGGAAAGGAGTGAAAAAAATCTTTGTGAAATATGAGATTATGTAAAGAGGACAGGTCAACAGATGCCAAATTACATTGGCATCCATGAAAGGGACAGGGAGAAAGCAAACATCTTGGAAACCATACTTCAGGATATTGTCCATGAAAACATTACCAACCTTTCCAGAGATGCAACAACCAAATACAGTGAACCCCTGCAAGATTCTACCCAAGAAGATCATGCCCAAGACACATAATAATCAGATTTTCCAAGGTTGAAATGAAAGAAAGAATGTTAAAGGCAGCTGGAGAGAAAGGGCAGGTCATCTACAAAATGAACCCCTTCAGGCTAATGATAGACCTTTCAGCAGAACTCCTACAAGCTAGAAGAGATTGGGAGGCTATATTCAATATTCTTAAAGAAAAACTCTTCAACCAAGGGTTTTATATCCAGACAAACTAAGCTTCCTCAGTAAAGGAGAAATAAGATTCTTTTCAGATAGGCAAATGCTGAGGGAATTTCTTACCACCAGATCTTGAAAGGGGCACTCAATATGGAAAGGAAAGACCTTTGTCAGCCAATATAAAAATACACTTAAATACACAGACCAGTGACATTATAAAGCAACCACACAAACTAGCCAACATAATAACCAGCTAACGGTACAATGACAGGGTCAAATCCACACATATCAATACTAACCTTGAATGTAAGCAAGCTAAATGCCCCAATTAAAAGGCACAGAGTGGCAAGCTAAATAAAAAAGCAAGATCCAATGGTATGCTGTCTTCAAAAGACCCATCTCACATGCAGTGACACCAATAGGCCCAAAATAAAGAGATGGAGGAAAATCTACCAAGCAAATAGAAATCAGAAAAAGCAAGAATTGCAGTTTTACTTTCAGACAAAACAGACTTTAAACCAACAAAGAATCAAAAAAGACAAAGATGGGCATTGCATAATGGTAAAGGGTTCAATTCAACAAGAAGACCTAACTCTCTTAAATATATATGCACCCAACACAGGAGCACCCAGATTCATAAAGCAAGTTCTAAGAGATCTACAAAGAGACTTAGACTCCCACACAATAATAGTGGGAGACTTCAACACACCACTGACATTATTAAAAAGATCACCAAGGCAGAAAATTAACAAGGATTTTCAGGACCTCGATTTTGGGCAAAATGCATGTGATAGACCTCTACAGAACTCTCCACCCCCAAACAACAGACTATACAGTCTCATCAACACATAGCACATACTGTAAAATCAACCATACAGTTGGGCATAAAACAATCCTCAGCAAATGCAAAAGAACTGAAATTATATCATACACACCCTTGGACCACAGTGCAAGAAAAATAGAAAGCAAAAATAAAAAAAATGCCTCAAACCATGCAAGCTAAATGCCCCAATTAAAAGGTACAGAGTGGCAAGCTGGATAAAAAAGCAAGACCCAATGGTATGCTGTCTTCAGAAGACCCATCTCACATGCAATGACACCCATTAAAAACCTGCTCCTGAATGACTTTTGGGTAAATGATGAAATTAAGGAAAAAATCAAGAAGTTTTTTGAAAGTAATGAGAACCAAGATACAACGTATCAGAATCTCTGGGACACAGCTAAGGCAGTGTTTAGGCTTATAGCACTAAATGTCTACCTCAAAAAGTTAGAAAGATCTCAAATTAATAATATGACATCACAACTAGAGGAACTACAGAAGCAAGACCAAAACAACCCCACAGCTAGAAAAAGACAAGAAATAACCAAAATCAGAGCTGAACTGAAGGAGATTCTGACACAAAAACCTCTCAAAATATCAACAAATCCAGGAGTTTGTTTTTTAAAAACATTAATAAGATAGATAGATGAATAGATAAAGGAAAGCAAGAAGACCCAAATAAACAATTTGAAACGACAAAAGGATGTTACCACTTACCCCAAAGAAACACAATCATCAGAGACTACTATGAACACCTCTATGCACGTGAACTAGAACACCTAGAAGGGATGGATAAATTTCTGGACACAAACACCCTCCCAACACTGAACTAGGAAGAAACTGATTCCCTGAACAGACCAATAACAAGCTCTGAAATTGAATCAGTAATAAATAGCCTACCAACAAAAAATTACAAGACCAGGTGGATTCACAGCCAAATTCTACCAGATGTACAAAGAAGAGTTGGTATCATTTCTACTGGAACTTTTCCAAAAAATTGAGAAGGAAGAACTCCTCCCTGATTCATTCTATGAGGCATCATTCTGATACCAAAACCTGGCAGAAACACAACAAAAAAGGAAAACTTCAGGCCGATATTCTTTATGAACATTGATGCAAAAATCCTCAACAAAATACTTACAAACTGAATTCAGCACCACATCAAAAAGCTAATCTACCACATTCAAATAGGCTTTATCCCTGAGATGCAAGGTTAGTTCAACATATACAATTCAATAAATATGATTTATCACATAAACAGAACTAAAGACAAAAACTACATGATTAACTTAATGGATACAGAAAAGGTTTTTGTTAAAATTCAACATCTCTTTGTGTTAAAAACTGTCAATAAACTAGGTATTGAAAGAACATACCTCAAAATAATAAGAACCATATATGACAAACCCACAGCCAACACCATATTGAATGGGCAAAAGCTGGAAGCATTCCCCTTGAAAGCTGACACAAGACGACAAGGATGCTGTCTCTCACCACTCCTATTTAATGTAGTTTTGGAAGTCCTGGCCAGAGCAATGAGTCAAGAGGAAGAAATAAAAGGCATTCAAATAAGAAGAGAGGAAGTCAAACTATTCCTGTTTGCAGACAACATGATTCTATATCTAGAAACTCCTATAGTCTCAGCCCAAAAGCTCCTTCAGCTGATAAACAACTTCAGCAAAAATTCAGGATACAAAATCAACATATAAAAAATAGCTAGTATTCCTATACACCAACAACAGCCAAGCTGAGAGCTAAATCAGGAACATAATCTCATTTTCAATTGCCACAGAAAGAATAAAACACCTAGAAACACAGACAATCAGGGAGGTGAAAGTTTTCCACAAGGAGGACTACAAAACATTGCTCAAGAAAATCAGAGATGACAGAAGCAAATGGAAAAATATTCCATGCTCATGGATAGGGAGACTCAATATAATTAAAATGGTCACACTGCCCAGAGCAACTTATAGATTTATGCTATTCCTATGGAAATACCAATGACATTCTTCAAAAAAAAAAAACAAACAATTTTTAAAATTCGTATGGAACCAAAAAGAGCTCGAATAGCCAAGGCAAATCTAACCAAAAAGAATAAAGCTGCATACATGGTATTACCTCACCTCAAACTATACCACAGGGCTACAGTAACCAAGACAGCATGGTACTGATACAAAAAACAGACACATAGACCAATGGAACAGAATAGAGAGTCCCCAGATAAGGCTGCACATCTACCAACATCTGATCTTTGACAAAGCTGGCAAGAACAAGCAATGGGGAAGGGACTCCCCATTCAGTAAGTGGGTGCTGGGATAAGTGGATAGCCATATGCAGAAGATTGAAACTGGACCTCTTCCTTATACCAGATATAAAAATCAACTCAAGATGAATTAAAGACTTAAATGTAAAACCCCAAACTATAAAAATCCTGGAAGACAAACTAGGCAATACCATTCTGGTCACAGGCATGGACAAAGGTTTCAGGATGAAGATGCCAAAAGCAATCGCAACTAAAGCAAAAATTGACAAATGGAATCTAATTAAACTTAAGAGCATCTGCAGAGCAAAACAAACTATTAACAGAGTAACAGACAGCCTACAGAACAGAAGAAAATATTTGCAAACTATGTGTCTGACAAAGATCTAATATCCAGCACTTATAAGAAAATTTACAATGAAAAAAGCCATTAAAAAGTGGACAAAGGACATGAACGCTTTTCAAAAGAAGTCATATATGCAACCAACCCACATATGAAAAAAAGCTCAAAATAACTGGTCACTAGAGAAATGCAAATCAAAGCTTCAGTGGGATACCATCTCACACCAGTTAGAATGGCTACTATTAAAACGTCAAAAAATAAGAGATGCTGGCAAGGTTGTGGAGAAAAGTGAACATTTACACACTGCTGATAAGAGTGTGTATTAGTTCAACCGTTGTGGAAAGCAGCGTTGTGATTCCTCAAAGATCTAAAAGCAGAACTATTATTTGTCCAGCAATTCCACTCTTGGTTATATCAAAGGAATACAAATCATTCTGCCGTAAAGACACATGCATGCATATGTTCATTGCAGCACTGTTCACAATAACAAAGACATGGAGTCAACATAAATGCCCATCGATGGAAGATTAGATAAAGAAAATATACTACATATACACCATGGAATGCTCTGCAGCAATAAAAAAGAATGAAATCATGTCTTTGCAGGAACATGGATGGAGCGAGAGGCCACTATCCTTAGCAAATTAATGCATGAACAAAAAACCAAATACTGCATGTTCTCACTTATAAGTGGGAACTAAATGATGAGAACACATGGGCACAAACAGGGGAACAATAGATACTGGGGCCTACTTGAGGGTAGAAGGGGGGAGGAGGAAGAGCATCAGAAAAAATAACTATTGAGGAGGGAGAGGATCAGAAAAAGTAACTATTATAAAAAATACAGCTTGGGCTGTGGCTTGAGATGGTGTGAAGATGGTGTGAGCCTCAAGCCTTGGCAGCTTCCAAGTGGTGTTGAGCCTGCCAGTGCACAAAAGTCAAGAATTGGGGTTTGAGAACCTCCACCTAGATTTCAGAAGATGTATGAAAGTGCCTGGGTGTCCAGGCAAAAGTTTCCTTCAGGGGCGGGGTTGTCATGCAGAACCCCTGCTAGGGAAGTAGAGAAGGGAAATGTGGGGGATGAAGCCCCCACACAGGGTCCCTACTGGAGCACTGCCTGGTGGAGTTGTGAGAAGGGGCCACCATCCTCCAGACCACAGAATGATATATCCACCAACGGCTTGCACTAGGTACCTGAAAAAGCTGCAGACATAACACAAGCCCATGAAAGCAGCTGGGAAGGAGGTTGTACCTTGCAAAGCCACAGGGGCAGAGCTGCCCAAGACCATGGGAACCTACCTCTTGCATCAGTGTGACCTGTATGTGAGGGATAGAGTCAAAGGAGATCATTTTGGAACTTTAAGATTTGACTGTCCTGCTGGATTTCGAGCTTACATGGGGCCTGTAGACCCTTTGTTTTGGCCATTGGAATGACTGTATTTACCCAATGCCTATGCCCACATTGTATCTAGGAAGCAACTAACTTGCTTTTGATTTTACAGGCTCATAGGCGGAAGGGACTTGCCTTGTCTCAGATGAGACTTTGGATTGTGAACTTTTAAGTTAATGCTGAAATCAGTTAATACTGTTGGGAAGGCATGATTGGTTTTGAAATGTGAGAACATGAGATTTGGGAAGGGCCAGGGGTAGAATGATGTTGTTTGGCTCTGTCCCTACCCGAATCTCACCTTTAATTGTATCTCCCATGATTCCCATTGTTGTGGGAGGGACCTGGAGGGAGACAATTGAATCATGGTGGCAGTTTTCCCCATACTGTTCTTGTGGTAGTGAATAAGTCTCATGAGATCTGATGGTTTTATAAGGAGAAACCCCTTTCTCTTGGCTCTCACTCTGTCTTTGCCTGCCACCATCCATATGCCACATGACTTGCTTATCCTTGCCTTTCACCATGACTGTGAGGCTTCCCCAGCCATGTGGAACTGTGAGTCCAATTAAACCTCTTTCTTTGGTAAATTTCTTAGTCTCAGGTATGTCTTTATCAGTGCATGATAAATGGACTAATATAGTGTTTATGTAAATACAAGGAATGTATCAAGATGATATCAAGATGTATCAAGATACAACAGGGATATTGCCCTTAGGAATCTTATGTCTGTACCTTCAACTACATAGAAATTAATATTTGCCAGAAAAGGTATAGACACTATGGAATTTTATAAGAGAGATTGATTTCTACTTATACAAATTCCTAGTTTAGTGGCCTTCTGATGTTTCCTTCCCAAAATGATATTATTCTTAAATGTTTAAACTTCCTAGAGTCAGTCTATTATGTGTAAAAGGAAATAACTCATTATTCTAAAGTATTAACGCCATATTTTTACTAAGGTACTTCTCAATTCTTCAGTTCCACACAATTGTCATTAAATAATGTTTTTAGTGGCCAAATATATATGTTATAGCTCTAGATTAGACTGTTAAATAGGCACAGTCTTTGGCCTTAAGGAGTTGAAAATATCAGTGGGACATCAAGTAATTTATGAATATACATATAAATGATATAATGGAACTTCCTTCATTGGTATTAATAACAATGAAATAAGAACTGACATAGACATCTTTAGAGGCTCTTCCATTACTGGGACCAATGAATTGGAGTATAATAAAGGGGGAGATAGAACCACTCTTGATACCAAGGAAAATCTTATATAAGAGTTGGGATTTTGGTTAATGCAAAGGGTGGAGCTACCTTCAAAATGCGATTTAACTGGGTACTCTGGCACACTTTAAGCTAGCTCTAATGAAATAAGATGAATAGGTTCATGTTTGGGGGCATTGCAGAGAAAGATCCCTTTTTTAAAAAACTTGGTTGAAATGACTTGACATACTTGTAGTATGCACAGTTTTGCCATTTTATGATTAATGATGGATTTGGAAAGGGCTTCTCTAGGTATATCTTAAGGATGCACTAATAGAATTGAATGGGAATTGACAACCCTGAGGTATGCCAATTATCTCTTCTCATAATCTGAAAAAATAGAACTCTATGACTAGTCCAATAGGAAAACACCGATTCTGAAGTGGAAAGGGCCAGGGCAAAGGTCTTAAACTTGTCAGATTCTATGCTTTGATACTTGTTTGATGTTCACTCGGTTTTCAAATGAAAAAATTCCTTTTGAAAAAAAAGTGTTAATTCTGTTTCAGCGAACCAATGGCCTGGGGGATTGATTGATCCTCGTTTCAGTCAGTGCAGTTAAGAAACACGGTGGTGCTCTAGGGACAGGTAGTCATGGTAGCAGTAGCCGAAGCTTCCTTGGCTCAGACTCTCTCTAGGATCCATGGAGGCTTGGGTGAAACTAGAGGCAAAAATGCCAGCTGAATGGGCTAGGAGGTGAGGACACTCACTTCTCTTCACCTGAGTAGGTCCTTTATTGGCAGCCAACACTCAGCTGATCTGGGCTAAGAGAATGAGGAAAGGCTAAAGAGGAAAAAGTAGAGGTCATGAGCTCATCAGAGCACCTTGGACAAGAACTCAAGACTGACGCACTAAGGTGGTGTGGGTGGACTCTATTGAGCTGCTAAGGAGAAAAGCGACATTGTCAAGGACGGGAAGAGAACTCCATTAGGCAGCAGCATGAGCCGTTAGCATAAACCCTTTTCTCCTTGCATTTTCTTAGGGCAGTGGAAGCAAATCCTGTGGACTGCTGCTGTGAATCTGGCTGAGCTGGTTCCCAACACTTCATATTGTACATGTCATCGTCAATTTGGTAAACTGGGCAGTGACTGTAGCCACCATTGCAGGAGTCTCATAAAGTGAAACTGCATTATAATTTCAGCAGTGTGAAGAGAAACTGAAGGTTTCAACAAAATGAAACCCTGTAACTATAGATATCAAGCTCCATGTTCCCTGAAAGTGGCTTTACAGCATATAAAACCAACCTTCCTTTCTGCAATTAAACCAGAACAAGATAGATGTGTCTCATTCCTTGACGTAATGGCCTTGAAGCATCTTAATGGAAATACTCTAATAAAAGTTTATCTCAAATACTGACCAATACTTTATCTCCGGCTGCAGTGAGAATGGTGGGCAGCAGCCTTCAGCATTCAGCCTTATCGAAAAAGAAACTTCAGTGTCAAAACTTGGCAATGAAGAAATCAGGATGAACTGTGAGAACCGTGAGCACAAGAAAAACACAATTACTTCTGGGCTGAGCCCCTCACCTCACAATTTCAGAGAAGTAGTATGTGATTTCTTAGCCAAAGGTCTTCTGAAGACCTGATACCTTTGTCAAACCGTCTATGGTGATCAGAAGATGAATAGAATAGTCTCCAATTTCTGTTCTCTGAGGGGCATGTGAAAGAGAACAGGACATTGCTGTACTTCTCACACTGGAACTGGTCCTTTAAAAAGAAAATCGTTTTTTAAATTCTAAAAGAAAGCAAAAGAAAGGGAAATCTTTGAGCAACTATACGGAAAATCCTAAGCAGTGTTCAAAGAGAAAAGTACTCCCAGGAAACACACCCACTTGCCACCTCTTAGCATTAATGTGACACTTTCAGCATGGATGGAAACCTGAATTTCATTTCCCTCACAGCATCTTCCATTTCCGCAGGAATCACAATCTTTCCAAGCTTTGCCTCCTATAATGACTGTATTCCACAAACTTCAGGCCCAATTCACACATATATATTCTATTCTCCAACCCTGTCCCCCTCAGCGGGAGACTAGGGTTTGACTGATCCTCCTTTCCTGTCAATGCAGTCAGGGGACAAGATGGTGCTCGAGGTCCGCAAGCAAATAATAATCAGGCCACCTTTATCTTAAAGAAAACCCGTGAGGTTTGGGAGATGTTCTGTAGTTATTTTCATGTCCAAAATGGTTGCCTAATATCTTTAGCTTTATTTACTGAAGGGGAAAGCAGGCACGATGTACACTGAAATTTAGCAGCCCAAAATGAAATTCCATCACTAAATTAACCTTCTGTTGTTCACTTTTTCCTGGAAATATCATCTTCTTTTAGTGCTGTGATCTGACCAGAAAAGCCATCTCTATTTAAATGACAGTCACTATTATTGGACTTTAGAAACTCACTCAGTTGTGGGTCAGGGCTGTGGGCTTTTGAGTAAGTCCTTGTTTGAGTTGGCCTCACTTTGAATCTGTTTTACCAGCTACTGGCTATGCAGCCTTGGACAAGTTATGCACCTCCCTAAATCTCAGGTTTTTCAGCTCTAAAATGGAAGCTATGGCAGCTACCCTACAAGCATGTTGGGAAGAGATATTCAGACAATTGTTATAAACAGTGATGCCTGATTAGCTGGTAAGTTCTCCATAAATGGTAGGTGTTATTAGCAGCAGTAGTATTCAGTTTCTCAAGCCAATGATGTATAAACTAGGCAGGATAGACTGGGGCTAAAATATTCAATGTGTCTTCTGTTTTCTTTTGTTTGTGTTCCACTTTCTGGCAGTGAAAGGACATCAGTGAGGCTTTCAAAAAAGAAACAGACCCAGTGTTATTATTATTATTATTTTTTTCTGTATTCAACTGGTGCCCTCTTTGTTTGGCTATGCACACACTGTCTCAGTGAATAATAAAAATTCTATAATGTTTTCACTTGACTTCTGCCTCTTGGCAGCCATGACCAAAATCACCCTGCAGCTGTCATTTACAACAGGGATCCCCAGCCAGTCACTTGGAGCCACCCTGCTGTGAGGGGCAGCTGCTCAAGAGTATTTCAAACAGGAAAGTGACAGAGCCAGATGCTATCAGGAATCCCTCAATGAGTTCCAGGCGTTAGAAAACAGTAAGCCTCGCTCCCCAAAAGGATGGGGACTCCTGCTTCAACCCATGCCAGGCAGCTAACCATATGATCTTTCTCAGATCTTGTTAATTACAACAGTGAAAATGATGAAAATAAAGGCCCAGATACTTTACTGTGCCCAGAGACCTACAAAATTAGGAGAAAACCACTGAAGCACAGTTATACGGTTTCAGGGAAAGGTAGTCTGTTATGATATCCTTTAAACCTTCCTAACAGGAGTTTAGAAATTTTAAATGCAATTATATATGTGATAATAATGCATAACTTGAACATACATATAATGTTCTCAAATATATAACACACATTCTCTCTTTAAAACAGTCTGAATCCAATAATCTATTTGGGAAATCTAGGATCCTGGAGTTTTCCTCATATTCTTCCTCCACTAGAATGGCCAGATGTCCAGAAAAGCATTTTGAGAAATGCTAGTTCTTGGACTGTCCACAAGTGTTACTCAAAAGGTATGCCTAAACTTACCTGGGTGAAATCAAATTAAATACTCTATGATCCTTTATCTCCAGACACTCAGAGCTTTTAATACACTAACGTGCCCCGTGTATAGCATTTCCTAAATATGTTTGATCAGGGAGTGTGTATATGTTTGTGTAGAAATGGTAGAAACATATTTTCTTTGCAATACACTTTAAGAAAGGCAGCCCTGTACTATGAGCTGCTTGAGGCCAAGAACAAAATTTTACTTTTCGCTATTATTACTAGACCCTAGCACAATGTTTGTCATGGAGTAGGTATTTAATAATGTTTGTTGAATGAATTAATGAATGCTAAGGTGATTTCTCAAATCTACCTGTACATACTTATGCAGCATGGGGAGAAAATAGCTCCCGGTTAGGCCAAAATAGTGGATGCTAAGACATGTCAACTAATGGAGAGGATAATTAATCTTACAGTAATATTAAGGATAATTTTAAAAACTTGATATTATTTCAGGAAACAAGAGCATAGTGAGCTACATTCTAGTAGAACAGAAATTATTTTATTATAAGAAATTCAATAGATGAGGCTTTGCAAATTAGTGAGTAGAATATCATCTTCTGCCTGCCTATACGCTGGTGATGGGAATTACCTAAAGAACTACCCTGCCCCATGGTAGGGTATCTATCTCCTTGTTTGTCTTCTCTCATTTCACCAGGAGCACACAACAAAGGTGAAATGGGTTCTCAGGCATGATTGACCTGTTAATTTCTAACAAATAGATTCTGGTGCAAGGAGAGTGAACAGCCTAAAGGAAGTACATTTCTGTACTTGAACTTCCCTTTTGTGGCCCTGACACACCATGAGGGTCACACCACACACCAGCCACTGCTGCCCCTAGCTCAGCCCTTCCTTAACCCACAGGCGGTATAAAGATAATCTGGACCACTCCTTGCAGGCTGTGGGGGATGATGAGTGTCCCACCAAGTCACGGCAGAGTTGATAAGGAATCCCACATGAGCTGCCAGGATACCGGTTGCCAAGCCTAGCCCCTTCCTCCCATGGAGACTTACGAGGATGCTGGAGAGGAAAGCTGAGGACCTGTTCACACCTGGCAGGGTGGTTGATACAAGGACAGACAACATTTTCCCCATGTGATGGGAGAACATCAAACAACTGGATAGTTGACTGTGCTGGAGACAATGTGGGGCTATAGGCACTCTCATGCATGTTAGTAGAAATATTGATAATAAGAAATGATATATCAGTTTATGTTGTCCTGGGCACTGTTTTAATCACTTTATATGCATTTACACTTTTAATCCTCAGAACAACTCATGAGGGAGAATACTAGTCACCCTCATTTTAGAGATACGGAAACTGAGGCACAGAAAAGGGAAGTAACTATATCAAAGTCACATGGCTAGTAAGCTGTAGTACAGTCTCTTCAGAGGACATTCTACAAATTTTAAATTTTTAAATGTTCCTACCACTTCCGTATAGCTAGCTTAGGGAAACACTAGCAAATATGTATAAGGAAGTATATAAGAATGTTAATTGTCGCAAAATTGGAAACAATCTAAATGTTTATAATGGAATGACCAACTAAAAGTTGCCATGTTCATATAATAGAGTACCACAGAATAATTCAAAGGGATGAAATATATGTGAACAGGGAATGGTCTAAAACCTTTTATTGAGTGAATAAAGTAAGTGTAAATACGATGCATATTGTATTACAGAAAGCCCAACGAAAAAAAGTAATATATATTATCTGTGTGTTGAGAGAGATATGCCAATCTTGTTAGTGGGGCAGGAGCAGACACCAAAATTAATAGTGGTAGTCAATGGAGAGATTACCTTTCAAATTAATGTTCTGTTTATTTTTGAAAAGAATATATACATGTATTACTTGTAGAATTAAAAACCCATACAAAGTAAAAAACAATCAAATGGTCCATCAGGAAAAATTAAACAAAACCCAAAACAAACCAAGTAAACAAGGAGACAAACCAAACAGAGCAGTTGAACTTAGCTTTCGATCACCATGATTTTTGGACTTGCCTAATGTACACATAAAGGAGATCCTTCTAGTTCTATCCTTTCACTCATTTTCTGAAAACTTCACATTTTTATTACTCATCACTTATTTTCTTCAAATCTTATATTATTTATTCTGAGAATAGGCTGGTCAAGAATTGTTGGCAGACTGGTAAATTAACTACATTCTGTGTTGAAGGCAAAGAAAGTGTTATTTCCATAAAGTCAGATAATTCAGTTGCAATTTTTCAGTATACTTTTAAATCTCTGGCAGAATATCTATGATCAAGCAAAGTCTCCTCTTCTATGCCAGCAGTTGCTGCATTTTAAGTGCTTTCCTAAGGATTCTATGTTGCCAAAAAATACAATTACTTTTCAGTTACTTCAGAAAACTTTTAAACAAACTCTAAGAAAATGTCAGAATCCGAAATAAGACTCTACAAAGAAACTTGTTTCAATCACATCCATTTTGGCTGCGAGGTGCAAGCTTGGTGATTCCATCTTGATAGACTGTGTTTCATTTGCCTTGTAAGCACCATGTAATTTATGTCTAGAACTGAATTCTATCAGAGGAAATCTGAGCTCTGCAGGATTTGCTGTCGGGCTTCTCTTTGTGTAAGTTACCCCGTGAAGGCCTAGGATCTGTCTTCTGGTCGAGTCTGGTGTTTTCTTAGATCAGCTGCACACATGGCTAATAGATACAATCAAGTCTCTGAACTGATCTCACATAATTACAAAGAGGTAGTGGGCATTAGAGACTTCTAACAAACTTTCAAAATTTCTGAATTACTGTAGACTTCTATTTTCTATGACGATTTTCAAACTGGAAGACCACCGTCTCTGGAAATGTGGGGAAAACTGAGATTGAGTGCATACTGTGTGCTACTAATGCTATTTCAAATGATCTTACCTTATTTAACACACTTCTACAGTGTTGGCATTCTTCTTTCCATTTTCCAAGATGGGACACTGAGGTGCTAAGAAGTTTAGTCATATGACATAATACAAACAATGTATTATGTGTCAGAGACAGAATTTGAACCTGGATTTGTCTAAATCCTATGTCCAGACTCGTTCCACTAAATAGCCAAGAAGTATTACATTAATTTAGTCAGTCCATTGAGATGGTATTTGAGATACTGTTGAGCTATTCTGTTCAATAGGAAGTGATCAGAATAATCTACTTACTTTCTTAATATGCGCAACCCTAACTGAAGACCAGGCAAGGGGGGGGGATTATGTACAGGACTGTTTTCATGCCTGTGATTTCAATACACTCATGCACCTTACAATGTAGTAGGCTGAATTCAGGCAGCCACCACAGGAGACCACCTGAAGCAGAGAGTTACACTGGCATTGGGAAAGTGTGGCTTATTCAGGTGAAGCCCATGGTGTTCATTTTTTATGCTGCACCACACTGAAGTGGGATGGATTTCTTTCAGCCCCAGCAGTCCTCACTATCACCTGCCACTCCTATCAACTGTCCCTGTTTGCTCCCACAAGCATCAATTGCCCAGAGTGTGGGCTGCTTGATCTCATTATCAGAGGAAAGCAAACAGTAGTTGCAAAGGAAGAATGTGTCCTCCTTGTCCCCTTAAAGCCATGACAATCAATGGCAGGCACAGTTTTCAATAACAAGCCCACGGACACATTGGCAGAACCTGAAGCTCTTATCAGGCCTGAAGCTGCTGCTTCCTGCCAGAGGAGAGACTTGAAACAGCTCAGAAGAAAGTGCAAAGGATGGAGTGATTCATTAGCTCACCCTTTCTCTCTCAGTAGCAACTGTGGCTCTGCTCTGCCTGGAACCTGAGGGCATTCAGTTTAGCATAAAACTGAACATCCTTTTAGGAGCTTCTGGGCACTTTAACATTCCAGGCATCTTTTATTAAAGTATTTATTTATGACATTTACAACGTGCCGGGTACAGTTTTAGGTACTTAATGGATATTCACCGAGGGGGAAAATAAAAACAGCGAATAACCACGAAAAGGCATTCATGAAAATAAAGTAATACACATTTGAGTTTGTGCTACAATTGTGACTATATAAGATATGTATGCACCAGGTCCAAGAAGGCAATAGCAGATACACAACTGAAAATAATTATATTGGTATCCAGAAAGACAGTTGACTTTTTCAACTTTTCAAAAACTTTCCTTTGATGTTGATTTTTATAATTTAAAGAAAACAAACAAACACAAATAGTAGTTAAATAAGGCTCCCCAGGTAACTTGTTTGAGCTGTATGTTGTGAGGGTCTCTGATTTTTTTGTTGTAGTGGTGTGCAGTTTTTTCTAATTTTAATTAGGAACTTGGATTATCTGAGTATTGGAACTTCATGTCATTTGGAATAACAGCTGGGGATGGTTGTAGTAATAAATACATAAAGAAGAGAAGAATCTAGCGTCTAACAGAAGCACCTATTGAATTTTGATGTTTATTTGTTATATTGTCAAATTGTAATTTCTAATTATGGGGAGGGAGAAGTAGATACTGTAGCCAAGAATTACAAAATATATCCTCATATACTGATGTCTAATTTTTCAAGACATTGTTGTAGAAACCATCCCAGGTTCTCAAAATTTACAATAATGTATTGTTTCAGAAGAGCCTTTATGCGTACGTCAGTTATGCTATCTAAACAGTCAAACATTATGTGAGTGTTATTGGCAAATAGACAATGATAAACTATTACATTGGAATTTTGCGCTTTCTCTCCTTCACCATCATCTTTTCATCTGTGTGAATAGCAGCGGCTATGGGATCATCCTTGAGGCTAAATGCCATCTCGTCTAGGTTGCTGGTCTTTTTTTTTTGTAATTTGTTTAACAAGCAAAGATCTTGTACTGTTTTATTTATGTATTTTGTATTAACGAAAGAATTAATGTATTGTCACCACCAGCTCATTTGACCAATTTCTCATTATGAATTTGCAACATTTTCTGATTATTAAATGCCTTCAAGCATTACATAAACAATTTCCAATTGAGCAGGTCTTTGGGAACTTTTATGCAGCAAACATTACTTTTAGTGTTTTTTACTTCAGTGTGTAGAAATTTTTGTGCTATCCCTGAAAACAATCTGGCGGTTAATTTTACTGCATCTAGAAAGAATTCAGTCTCATACCATGGTTAAAATAAATAAATTAAATGTACAAAATGAGAAGCATTTCCATGATGAGTAATTTCACACATGCTGCTAAGTACTGCAGAGTATTGCCAAGCCTAGCCTTTAATCTCTATGGGAAGCCGTACAGCTGTAAACCCTTATTTGCTGTCAGATGTCTTTTGCAAGGTTATTAGAAAAGATGGGGACCAGAAATCCTTCCATGTTACCTTACTTTTTGACTTGATTTTATTATCATTACCCCTTTGCTCAACATGTGCATATTCCACCAGCCTCAGGCAAAATTATGAGGTAGGATTCATGAGGCTTTGGTGTTTTCCCTGCTCTGCCTTCTGGGCCCTCGCCTGCATTCTCTCCCCCGCAAGTTTCTCACTTCCTGAACCCAGGCCCTGCTCTCTGTCTAATCTACTTACTGGCAATTTTAAGGGTGTATTTTTAGCCAAATGCAGACCAACGTGGTTCATTCGTGGATCACTGTGTTTTGTCTCCCAGGTAAGAATCCCATGTGATAAAAACTTGGGCTTACTGAAGTGGTCCATCTCCTGGAGTGGGGATCGTACTTCTATGGCTTCGGCAAGCTCTAAATTCGCTTCAGCCTGTCTTCTTGCAAGACTCAACAGATACGCTTTGGAATATTACTGCATTTCTTTGCCCTGACTTCTAACCCTCTGGGCTGAAACTCAAACTACTGTGCGGTTTGATGTTACCTTCCTAGTACTGGAAACAGTTCCTGAAATCCTTTAGAACTTGTAAGAAATAATAATTTCCACTGTTAACTATGTGAGGAGGGTAGGATGAGTGGAGTGGGGGATGGTTTCAGTGGTGGGCTGAGCCTGGAGAACTGACTGTTAAATTTTCAGGAATTTTGTGAGCCAGTTCCCATCACCTTGATAGCTTACAATCAGCCACACGTGGGAGAATTTACACCATGATCTGGCAAACTAGCTACACAAACTAGCTGCCCCCAAGCTCTAGCCAGCGTGGGAAGAGCCAGGATTGGTATGAAAAGCAGTGGTGCTGCTTCCTCACCACACTGTGAGCTCAGTGTGTCCAGCTGGCCTGCATCCATGTCTCTCACTCTTGGACCACCCCCCTTGCTTCGCACATGTTAAGCATTCATTAAGAATTTGTTGAATGAGTGAATGAATGAGTTCGAGACAGAAGAGTTTTTTTACACAGTGTGTACTATTTGTTCTCATCTTTGCCAAAATGTCAAAACTCAAGGCCTCTCTCTCCTTGCTCCTGTTTGCCTATTTAGAAGTTCCCATGGTTAATTACCTCCTTGCCTACGACTTCTATCATTCTTTCATTTCTGGAACTAGAGTTCACTATCCACTGTATTGCCCCCTTGCTCACTCATATCCTCCAGAATATATTCTAATAAGGTTAGGAAGAAAGAATAAAGGAATCTTAACTTTTCAGAAAACCTGGTTTCTAGTCTCAGTTTTGCCACATGATATCCTTGTGACCTTAGAGAATTGCAGCCTCTCAGATCCTCAGTGCCTTCATGGGTAAGTGAAAATGTTATTACTGCTATGCTCACCTCAGGTGGGCTCCTGAGGGTCAAAGCATGTGACAGGGCTTTGTAGACTATAAAGTGCTCCACAAATGTTAGTTCTTGTTAAAAGGAGACAGATGCAATGAAGTATCTTTGACTTCACAAACAGCAAGAGTTTGTTGAAATTCACCTCTATGATTGTAAGCAAGACTGAACTTTTCTGAGTTTCTGTTTCTTCATCCTCAGAATGGAAATAATACCCTCTAACACTCAAAGTAGTGAGAGTTCAGTGAAACAATGTCAAGTTCCCAATAATCTCTTCCCTTTCTGATTTTCCAGCTCAAATGTCTTTGTGATGGGATTAGCATATTGTTATTGGTCCATCCTTAAATTTCCCCTGTCCTCAAGAAAGATAATTTATGTATTATTATTGGTTACGTGTGCAGGTTTTGGAGTAGGACCACCTGGCTTCCGTCCTGGCTCTGCACTTGCTAATGCTGCGATCTTGAGCAAGTCACTGTGGTTCTCTCGGCCTCCGTTATGTTTATAGGGAATAATACCTCCCTGAACGAAAAACCATCCCAGTTTATCTGTGACAGGACTTTCAGTGCTGAAATCAGGAATGTCCTAACCAAAGAGGGGTGAGCTGGTGACCCTGTTACCTACCTCATAGGATTGCAATGAGAATGAGAGGAGTTATAAATGTGAAGTGCTTTGAACAACACCTGCAGTTAGTATTATGTCTCACTATTGTTTCTCCAGAAATGTTCCTTTGGTCCAAAAATTGAATAATGGGTTTAAGAGCACAGGGACAAATCACAGCAGAGACAAGGAGGCCTTCTTAGAACCACTCATCCAAGCCCAGGCACAGCCACCTCCCCCAAGGCCTGCTGCCGACACTGTTCCGAATCATCCATCCTCTGCTTTCCAGGGTCATATGCAGAGGGGGAACCACCTCAACTGCTGGCCTTGTCTATAGCTATGACTGTCCTTCTGCTCATTTTGAAGAGAGAGGTTGGAGGAAAAAAGAAAACAACTACCTGATTGTTTGATACTTCTTGTGAGGATTGACCAATCCTTAGAGGGTGAGGGGAGGTGAAGCCAGGGTTGAGCTTCAGCTCCCTGCTTTTCCAATCCTTCCTCTGAACAGGCTCCACTGGAGGCCATGGAGTATATACTGATGCTGTATATTGAACATGATTGTGGGGACTTGACATATTAATTCTGAGCTTCTCCCCTCTGTCTGAAATCACACTGCCTGGAGTCCAGTCCTGCATCTGCCTCTGCTAGGTAGGTGACCTTGGATTTGTTATTTAACTTCTCAGTTCCTTCATCTGTAACACAGGGAATAATAAAAACAGGACCAACACCATAAAAGCTTGTATTAAATGAGATAATTAATGTCAGAATTTTCTCAGAGCTGGCCTAGTACGGTAAACTAGGCAAAACTATGGTGAACTATAGTGAATTATATATATAGTCACCTAGGGAAAAGATGACTCCATGATGTTTCGTTGGTGTGCCTACATTTCCAAATACTCCTTTTAGATAACTAAACTTACATATAAAATTTATTCACTCATTTTCACTATCCCTTTGAAATTAGAATGTTAAAATTATGACAATATTTTTCTAGGCCTAATGTTGAAATGAAAATCCTGTGTGGTTTCTTTGCTTTGTTAAGAGTTTGTTTGCTTATTGTCAAGAACCAATAAGAATTTGAAATCTGAGCTTCCAAAAACTGGTTCCAGAAATTAGGTTTTAGTGTGTCATCAATTCTCCCAGAAAGAATGCCAAAAATAAACATCAAACAATAAAGTTATATCTTGCATGTTTAATTGCTTAACATGTTTACCAAAATCACTCTTTTCATACCGATAAAATTCTTGATCCTCTCTCTTATCAGTGTTTCCAAAGCAGTTTTAATTGTGACAAGGCAATCAAACAATGTCCTAAGTTCCTCATTCTGTTTTCCCTACCTTAGTGCTCCTCTGGGTTTGATTCCTTCATACTCCCTGGTTTGTTTCCATGCAGATGATTTTATGTTTGGAAGCACAACACAAGGCAAGGCTTCTGCCTTTAGACAGGCTGTTGCTGCCAGAATTCCCTCTGAGCTCCCTTTTCCGTCATTTCCAAGCATAATAACAGGATCATCCAAGGATCTTTATTAAAGGATTGGGGCCAAGATTGTACCACCAAGAACAGCCCTCTGGACTCACTTTTTTATGCAATCTGGTTCCTCTATAACAAGCTTTCAGGTTATGGCGGTGGGGATGATTCACAAAGGGAAAGAATCTTCTGGCCTCCCTGATGCATTGTCTTCAGAGTTCACTGATGTGCAGTGTGAATCCAGTGTTTCAGTATACAGAACCTAAAGTGCAAACGGTTCTATTAGTGACCCTTGCCTAACCATACTAAGTGCAGTCCAAAATATATTTTAAAGATAATTTGAACAGTTATTCCCATTTCTCCTAGGTCTCTGAATTTCATCTATCCTAATAGACACAACTTGCAACTTGAAGGTCAAAGAATGTTCATCTCTGAATTTTATGGCATCTAAGTTTTAAAACTTAGACATTCATCAAACTTTAGACAAAAAGTCTATATGTACTATACTATGTAAATTAAACCTCATTTTTAAAATGGGGTGGGGAGGGTTGATGGGGAGGAATGCCCAAGATCAAGTAATTTAGAACCTCTTAATAGTGGGGACTGGATACAGGTATATTTTTAAAAATTTCCAGGTGATTCTAATATGCAATCAGCAGAAAGAACCAATACCCTATGGTAAAGGAAAATTGAGAGTGGTTTAGGTTCAGGGTTTGGGCACTCCTGCAATATCTGGACGTATCTATGTCTCTTAGCACTGACCTCCTCCCTCAACTTCAATTTGTATGCTACAGAAGCTCCAATAATGCCATTGCCTTTTAAACTGGTTGCCACCCTTCTAAATCTCTCCATTTAGTCCTTCTAGAACTTGTATTAGGTATGATTTTGTGAAAGGTATTTATGAAGTCACAATGACCCCAGACTCTCCTCCTCTCATGCCTAGAATAAACATTGACCTTCTTGCAAAAAAAAAAAAAAAAAAAAAAAAAAAAGCATTAAAAAATTGAGCTTACTCAGGGAGTAAAATTATTATTTGAATTACAAAAAAACAAGTTTGACTGTTTTTCTTGCCTTGCTTCTTTTTCCTGTTGCCACAGGAGCACTTCCCCACGACACATTTAGACCTAAGAAGGAACTGCCAGTTTCACACAAGAAGGAATGAACATGTTCACCACAGACCACAGGAAGCATTGACTGGCAGCTTCCTGGGCCAGCCCAGAAACCAGAAATGTGACTTGCACCAGGAATGATGGAATAGTTTGTATCTCTTCCGTCTGTCATGTTTTTGTACTCTACTGGCAGAATTTTCTTTTCTTTTCTCTCTTTTCTTTCTTTTCTTTTTTTTTGGAAAATCGGCATTGTTTATCCCATGTCCTTGATGAGAATGTTCCAGCAAAACTGCTGGTTGCAGAAAAAGTGCAACCTTCACAGTTGACCACTAAATGGTCTTACTCCTCAGGCCCACAACTACTAGTTCTAACCTCATTTTCCACTATTTATCTGCAGTATTTCTTGCTGTTCCTTAAGTGAGTTGTCTCTCTCTCCTGCCTCACTTACTTCCCTGTGCCTTAGTCCTGAAATACTTTCTCTCTAAACTTCACTTCTCTTTCTAGTCTTGGTGCCCCTGACCACATCAGCATGGCATAGCCTTTTCCTTTCCTGAAAGTTTAAGCCTGTTCCTACTAGACTGAGCATGAGCTTTGGATTCAGAGAGATCCACTTTAAAATCCCACGACCTTCAGCAAGTTCCGTCATTTTTTATCTTTTAAAAAAGGGAATGATAATACTCCTGGGGGTGGGTTGCTGTAAGAATTATATGAGATCACATGTGAATGTACTTAGATGATCAATATACAGTTCCCTTTCCTTTACCACTCAAATAGCATTGTTTTCTATTGTGGGTTTTTGAGAGCACATCTTACTGTCTCTATAAAAGCCTAGGGTCCTTGAAAACAAGGGCCTTTAAAAAAAATAATTTATTTGAATATTCTCTAACACTAAGAAGAGTGCCTTGCATTTAGAAAGTACAAATATTTTTGATGGCTGAATAAATAAATAAATGAATTTTCTGACCCTCTGTTGGATAAAAAATAATGGCATGGATGGGGATATGATGGAGAGAGCCAGTTTACTTAAAATATAGTGGCTTGACAATGGTTAGCATTAATGATAATTACGGAAAACACATTAAATAACTTACCCAGTCATATATTAGCCTATTTAGGCTTCCTGGTCGAAAAGAAATGATGAGTGTTCCATACAACAGCAAAGAGGTACTCAGGATCACGCAAAAATAAATTTCATTGACATTTGATGTTCTTACACTTCCAATGTAAAGAATAAAATGGGCTCTTGTCGTTTCCTTTTTAAAAACTTCCCTTTAACAAACTGCCCACTACTGTGTGGTCCAGATGGCTGTTTGGTGTATCAATGTGAAAGAATGCTTTACATTCCATGAGACTAGAGAGGGCGCACACAAAAGGAGTGCCTTATGGACAATCCAGGCAGAGATAGTGCCTCTCTCACAATAGGAACAAATTTTTTTTTTTAAAAAAAATTCTGTATGTAGAAAGGTTATTGCTTCATTATGAGGTGAACTGTTTGACAAAGAGATGATGCCAGAGAGTGCCTATTCCTTCGGAGGAGATATCTTTGTCCTTTCTCAAGAGAAAAAGAAAAAAGAACTAGATGTGATACTTTTGAGTATTTACTGCCAATGCTGCTATAAAAGCACTCCCAGTCTTATTAGATGACACAAGAACAGACTCAGTTTTATATTGCAAAGTAGAAATGGGTTATTTATTGATGTTTAAGATCCATCAAGACTTGCAGGTAAATTGAGACTCTTGACAGATGACCTTGAAACAAAACAGTGCAATATGATATTTCTCTATCACCAGAAAAAAGACATTTTTGACAGCTGAGAAATAGTGACCAGATCTTGAAGTCATTTTTTCCCTCTTAGAGGAATTTGAAATATAAAACTTATGACAGAGGTCACATCTTTGCTAGGCTCTTCAAGAGCTTAAAGTAATACCAAGATCCCACAGATAAACAATGACCTCTAATCATTAAGTTTTTAAGGAAAAATACGTGGTAGGATTTAGTGAGAAGTACATTTGTAGCATGTTTTAACAAATGCCTCACCATTTCATATGTTTACTCAGTTGTGCCTGTATTTTTATATTTAATATTGATGGAAAATATAGCTTAACGTAAAAGTAGTTGATGTAAATGCATAATAGTACTGTAGTTATCTCCCCACCTAGTACTGTTTTGGGTAATAAGTATGACCAAAATTTAACAATGCTACTGTTTATTAGCACTTCAGGAATTTAAAAATCTGGATTATTCTTTCAGGTCTCATAAAACTATTTCAAAACGGGGGAAATAACTTTTATGTTAATAGTATGATATTAGAGCTAATAGATAATAAATTGCACATTTTTTTTTTCTTCTAGTGCATTAGATTTGTAGCAGGAAGGAAATTTGAAAGGAAACAAAAGAATAAAATTCTAGGACCTATCACTCTCACCAAGATACAAAACATTTACCTAGAATCAACTGATGTAATGTTATTGTTATCCTCTTTACCAAATATCAAGACTAATGCTAGAGATTTTTTTCCCAGTTTCTTTCTAATCTAAGTCTGACTCTAAAACATAAATGAAGAAAAATATTTTACAGTTTGCTATTTTACTATCTTACTGGAAGCAGGCTTTTGCTGACACCCTGTCTGAAATGGATATCTTTTGCAGTATAAGCTGTGCTTCTGAACTTTTCCTCATGATGTGTAAGCATAGCAGACAGTTCGAAGAGAGAGGATACAAAAATGGGGATTCACAGTTTAATGTATGCCCTTTTTCATATTTTTCTTCAATCACACTTATGTCATTTTTACCACATTGCTATCCTAATCAATGATAGTGTAGATGGAAGAATTTTCAAGAAGTGTTATGCCCCAAACTGATAAAAATGTATTAGTCCATGTTCTCCTAATTATCCTAAATCAACACTTTTTTCTAGAAGTTTTCATTTCTTCATTTTTTTCCTTTTTAATCTCCAAGGTACTCTGTAATTGCTTCCATATTGTAAAGATTGTGAATATTGTCATGACAACTAAGGAAACTTTGCCATCAGAAATTATTCAAAATACAATGGAATACTTACTGTGAGGTTTTCTAGTCTTGGCTGAGACTATAAAATGTGCTTTGTGCTTCCCACCTCAATCTAAATCAAAGTGTTTTGGACTAATTTGTCTGCTTACATCAGGAAAAAAGTGTTTGCTTTTAATCATTGTGTGGGTTTGCTTGACTGTATTTTAGCTGTAGTAATGATACATTGAAGGAAAGAATATTTAAGGCAATAAAACCTAATGACTTTTCATGGATGGGAAAGGTAGTGAATATTCAATGGGATAAGCATGCAGTCTGTCTTAAGGGATATGGAGCTTCAGAAACATATACCAAGATTTTAAAAAAAATGTGCAAGGCTTAACTATCGAATCTAGGTTTGCGAGCTTGAATAATAAAACTATAAAGCAAAGCAACAGGGAATAATTATAAAGATCAAGTGTGTGGCTGCTTTTCTGGGAAGGGAATGACTGTGGTTGAGACAGTGCGCATGGAGAGGCTTTTGAGGCAACCAAGGAGGTGATGATTAAAAGGACGTTTCTCTTATAATAATTGTTAAGCTATGCATTGACCTAGACTGCTCTATCTGCATTTATTTTTTAATAAAGTGATTTTTAAAATGTTAAGGCTATGCAGCTTCAGATTCTGAGCATAACGCTGTAGCTATTTATAATCTGGAGGAGGTTTCTTGGACTTTAAGCAATGCCTCTGCCTTTGTATGTCTCAGTATTATACTGAGAGGGTTAGAGATCAAAGAGAAAGCTTAAGAAGTGCCATCAAGACAAAGACAAAAACAAGAAAGTAAAGTTTCCACTTAAAATTGTTTTAAAATTAATATTAAAATATTTGATGTAATAATGATACTTTTTCCTAGTAGATACATGCTGAAGTATTTATAAATGAAATAATACAGTATCTGAGCTTTGCTTCAGCAATAATTTAGTCAGGGTATGTACACAATGAAATACCGTCCAGCCTTAAAAAAGAAAGAAATCCTGCCATTTGTAACAACATGGATGAACCTGAAGGACATTATGTTAAGAGAAAGAAGCCAGGCCCAGAAAGACAAGTGCCGCATGGCCTTACCTACACATGAAATCCTAAAAAGTTGAACTTACAAGTGGAGAGTAGAATTACAGTTACCCGGGGCAGGGGAGGAGTGCAGTGGGGAGAAGGTCAAGAGATACAAATTTTTTTAAAGAAAAAAAGGCTGGGCACGGTGGCTCACGCCTGTAATCCCAGCAATTTAGGAGGCTGAGGCGGGTGGATCACCTGAGGTTGGGAGTTCGAGACGAGCCTGACCAACATGGAGAAACCCCATCTCTACTAAAACAAACAAACAAACAAAAAAACTACAAAATTAGCCAGGCGTGGTGGCGCATGCCTGTAATTCCAGCTACTCAGGAGGCTGAGGCAGCAGAGTCGCTTGAACCCGGGAGGCAGAGGTTGTGGTGAGCTGAGATCGTGCCATTGCACTCGAGCCTGGGCAACAAGAGTGAAACTTCGTCTCAAAAAAAAAAAAAAGAAAAGAAAAGAAAAGAAAAAAAAAGAATTGAGCTTATAGTTGAAACCATGTTGATAACTAGTGAAGCTGCATTATAGGTACATGAGGGTTCATTATATGATGCTCTCTACTTGTCCATAATAAAATAGTTTTAAAAGTTAAGTCGTCTCAAGTATACAGAAGGAACATACATATTTTAAAAGTTGCCTTAGGATACTACAGTCTACATGGGGTTTATGGCATTTTAATCAATTTTATATACCTGAATATGACTATTTGTAAAGATTCTAACTGAGTGATCTTAGAGATTAGTCCTTCATTTGGGACTAGTTCAATTACAAATTAGTGGCTTAATATAATTACCATCAAATAATCCTAAAACTGAAATAAAACAAATCTAATTGGATGAGCACTTGGGCATGTTTTCGGTTCCTGGCATTCAGAGAATCTTCCCATTATTGTTAACCCACAATGAGGAGAGGAGACACAAGGAAAGACACAATTACAATGGAGTAGAGAATTGGATTAATTTCTTAGGTAACTCATGGGAAAATACAAGAGGACAATGATTGTTTCTAAAAAAGCATTGTAATTTTTGCTTTTTGTCTTCTCGAGATATATCTGTACCATGGAAAGTGAAGTAGTTTGTTTACTCTCACATATCATCGTTTATTTAACATAAAATGTTGAAGCTATATATAAATGTGCTATAATTCACAATCTTATGTTCTTCCTGTTAAAATTTTGTTCATTCTTGAGCTAACTCCTCAATGTAAGAAAATATCTATTATCTGTCTCCACAGTGTGTGTATGTATGTGCATGTACATAATTTTCCTGAACAATTTGGGAGTAATAAGTACACATCATGCTCTTTACCCCCTATTTTAATGTATATATCATTATAATAGACACTTTTATATACATAACTGCCATATGATGTTCAACTTCAAAAAATATAACAATGAATTTTACCTGGTCTACCGTTTAGATGTCTGTTTTATCCATTAACACAATAACTAAACATCTTTACAGCATTTTTTTCTTCTATTATGTGGTGAGTGGGGTTCAGTGTAGAATTAAATATTGCATTTAATTATTAACCTTTCATTAGAATATTTTCACAGGCTTTGTCTTCCATGATGTTGTTGTTTTAAAAGTACACAAAAATATACAATATTCCTTATTTGGGGTTATTTGATATTTCCTCATGATTTAATTCAAATTATAAACTCCTGGCTAGAATATCACATAAACAGTGTTGTGTCTTCTTCAATGTATCACATCTGGAAGCAAATGATGTCTATTTGTCCTTCATTAGTGATATTAATTTTGATGACACAGTGAAGGTGTTACACTATTTGTTCACTATATGATTATTATTTTTTCCTTTGTGACTAATAAGTAACCTGAGGCTTGCTTGAAAAACATCCTACTCCTCATAAAAATTTCCCCTATATTTAGCATTCATTAGTGACTTTTGCCTGACTGAATCTTTGCAAACAAATAATTATTCAACTCCAGCCTTTCTTCCACATTTGCCACTTGACACAGTATTGTACTGTAAGCAATAGGCCTCGCTTTTTACCTATGGATTTATCTATTAATATTTATTATCAGTATGAATATATGAACTTCAATCTTGTAATTTGGTTTATAATTCATTACTATGCTCACTTATTTTGTCATTTGTCCAGATTTGGCCAGTATCAGCTCCTTCAAGCTGGTCTCCATCTTTTTTTCTTCTCTGGTACTTTATTTCTGTTATAACAAAACATTGTAGGCTCATCTTGTACCTATCCCACTCCATTCTTGTAATCAATCATCTCTCTGAGAAGCCTGGTTCCTTTTAGGGAGAAATATTAGACACCAAAATAGGCAAGATAAGTGTGCTCATTGCTGCTGTGGTGGTTTTATTTCTAGGTGCTTTCAGAGGCCAGAGCTAGGAAATACATACATGTTGGTAGACATAGGCATACACACCTCTATATACACATGTACATATGCATGGGTAATTATATATGCCTATACATACATATACATATTTTAGAAATCATAAATTCACACTGATGCTTTCATTTTAATTCATTCCCATAGGATTCTTTATTGTCTTTTTCCATTCTATATTTGTAAGTTCCTTTTTCCACAGTGAGAACCCTGGATCTCAACAACATCAGCACACTTATTCATTCTGTAATGCACCTAAAATGATCCCCAAATTGCTTTGCCCATATCACTACAAAATAAATAAATAAACCTACTAAACAGAATTCAGGATTTGTTTTCAGTGTTTCTCCCATTACATCCCCCAACCAAGACTGAGAATACATAGTCACCTACTGTGTTTGTAAATTACTTGGATTAGTTCTTTCGCCTGCTTCAGTTTAGCTATGGCGTACATTTAAATTAAAATTGCAGTTTATTTTTTGTTTTGGTTGTTTCCCCTTCTCATCTTGGTTGATTTAATTTTATTTTTAATTAGTAAAACATTAACATGCTTCCAAAAGTCAAAACTATGTATAGAGTGTATCCGTATCCCTTCTGTATCACTTCCATCCTATTTCCGGATCCCATTGTAGGTAACCAACTTCATTGCCTTCATAGTCTTGACAATTGTTAAACTATGTGACCTCTCCAAGCTCTTTTCTTTAATAGAATTATGAGAATTTGGAAAATATGTGCAGTTTGCTTGGTACAGTGCTTGACATATAGTAGGTTGCCAATAAATGGTTATAAGATTCATCACTGGTAATAATATTTACCAATAAACACACAAAATCTTTTATACAAGGAAGAGGAATTTTTCTTATGCCAGTGTGGAACGTGAGCAGAAAAGGACATGAAAGAAGATTCAAATGGGACCAGCTCAAGGCTTCACCAATCTTCTGGTGAAGGATTTGGAGGTTATGGTCAGAACCATACTGTATGATATTTGTAGGTCTAATTACTGTTTATGATCCTGCGTATTTATTCCCCATTGTGGACTGGGAAATAAATATGCAGGATCATAAATAGCAATTAGATTAATGGAAAGACCAAAATAAGAATTCAGGCATTCTTATTTCGATCTTGCCATTGTTATAACAAAGTTAGGCATTTATGAGAATCCCCTGTGGTTTTCAACATGAATGCTGAAAGGAGTGAAACAGTTGACACATGTCATGATAACAGGCACAATTTGGCCCAGTGCGGGTAAAGCAGTGGAAGAGCTTCTCTCACCCTGAAGCCTGTTTATCCTTTTGCATGTGTCATATGTCAAAATGACCATTTGACATGCCACAGAAATGTATATGTTCATTTGAAGTGTTTCTTTACCTTGTAAGGGTATGGTTGCAGCAGCTATTCCAGTGAAAAGAATGTCTACATTTAGATGTCGATATTTTAGGTGGGTCATGAAATTAAATTTCTCTTCAGGAGCGAGCATATGTTGATAGTGCATGGCAGAGCTGTGTGTGCGTGAGTGTGGTTAGGAAGAAGGAAAAGAGGCCTTCTGTCTTCTGGATGCATATTCATGGGGAAACTCATAAGGTTCTTTGAGAAAAGTTCCATTTATATATTTGATTCTTGATAATTAAAGCAAATTGACTGAAAGGGAACCATTCACTTCATAGTTTTGTTTGTAGTTTAATGCTCTTAACACATGGCAACTTATGTGTTTAATGTATTGTTTAGCATTTATGTTCTGGTTGTTTTATTTTAGAGTCATAAGACATTTCTTTTTATTTAAAATTATCTCATTTTTTTGGACTAAATAATGATTTCACTTTCATAAGCCTTCAATTTTTTCTTTGATATATTTGATATTTGCCATTTGCTGCACTTACAGATTTTGTATTAATTTTTTTAGTTTTAAAATAGCTCATATTATGGTAATTCATGCTCATAATTAAAAAACACAAAGACATGAAAGTACATAAACTGAAAAGCACAAATATACCTCTTACCAGAGTCTTACTTCTAGAGACTGTCACTGTTCATAATCTCTTGTGTATCCTTCCATAAATAATTATATATATGTATTTTCCTTTTATTAATTTAATTTAATTTAATTTTTTTTTTTAGAGATAGAGTTTTACACTGTTGCCCCAGCTAGAGTACAGTGGCATGATCATAGCTCACTGTAACCTCGAACTTCTGTGATTAAGGAATCCTTGTGCCTTAGCCTCCCAAGTAGCTAGGACTACAGGTACATGCCACCACATTCAGCTAATTATTATTATTTTTTTTTCTGGAGCTGGAATCTTGCTTTGTTACCCAGGCTGGTCTCGAACTCCTGGCCTCAGTAATCCTCCCACCTTGGCCTCCCAAAGTGCTGGGATTATATGTATGAGCCACCATGCTTGGCCTGTATTTTTTTTTAAAGAGTATCAAACTATGCATATGATACCATTATATAACTAGAATTTTTAAATTTAATACCTATCTTGAATATCTTTCCATATCTGTGAGATGTATATGTATACTAATTATTCATGTGATTCCCATAACATTTTAAAATACATTTGTGTGTGTCTGTGTTATTTTAACAGCTGATTTATATTCCATTGCATTGGAATGATAATTTTTAGTGTTCAATTTATGAAGATTTAAGATAGTTTAAGGGGTATTTTTTGCAAGATTACTTTTAATGCAAATGATTGACATTAATTAAATTGTCCCTCCTATTAGTGAATAATGGACATCAACTGACCAGAGGAAAGACATAAAATTCACCAATACTCAACCTATGCCACCCCCTGTCCCCAAAATAATTCGTATGCTGCTTCTCTAGCAGTGTTAGGTAATCATCTAACAAGGCAAATAAAATACATTTACTCTCTCATTTCTGGGTGAGAGTTTGCTAAGATTTAAGAAGGTTAATTATCTTGATGATCAACTGTACCATTTCTTTTTGATGAGAATGAATGCTTCTCAGATAGACCATGTATCAGTAGGATCTCAGTGTAGCCTGTATACATTGTAATTGTTTGTGTGATTCACATAAGAAATGCAATAGCAGCAAGACAATTCAAAGTAAAAAAGAGGATTGGAAATTATCTTACAAAATGTGCAAAAAGCTTCCCACTTATTTATTTAAGGGAGTTTTTGTTGTTACTTTGTTTGGGCATCTAACAATTTTTTAAAAATTGTAAGTTTATTCTTACCATTCTGTTAATGGATAGATTTCTCTTTTTTGGTTGACACTCCTGTGACACTCCTATTTTGTGATACCTATCAACATTAAGGTAATAGTGAATACAAATAATTTTAACTTTAAGTTTTTGAGCTTATTTTCCTTTTCTTTCATCTCCTTAAGGCCCCAATTTTATAAATAGTCCCTTTTTCATATTATAATTGTCTCTCTTTCTGTTTATTTCTAAGACATCGCTATTGCCGATATCCCATGATGCACTGGATCTCACAGTATGTTACATGAACAACTTTCATTATTTTTCTTTTAATGTTATTATTCTTACCTTTACCTTTTCTGTAATATAAATAATTCCTGATGCCTCTTACAGTGGGCCCCACTAGTTTACATGAATTGGTCAGGCATTCTTTAGTCACTTCTCTATTTTACTACCATCCCTGAAATAGGCATCACCTTCTGTTTCTTAACTATTCCTCTAATTCTATAGCAGTATATGGAATTCCTTAGGCTGTGAAAGAAAAGACATGCTAGCAAAACAAAAAACAATATTTTATTTAGATTGGCTGTAAATTTTTCAAGGTGTTCATTCTCACCAGCTAGAGTGCAATGGTGTGTTCCTATTTGCTTAGGATAGGGCCTGGTACTTAGCAGGCAGTCAATACTTGCTCATCAGGGGACTATTTGCTTTTCGGATGAATCCAAACTGCTCTAAGAGCAACTGCAAAATTATGGTTGAATACAGACAACATCGATAAAGAATATAGGAAAATAATGATTGATCTGTTGGGTGGAGAAATCGTAAGTACTTTACTGCAATTTTTGTCTTTTGGTATTGTTACAGTGCTGAACGAAAAGTAAAAAGTTCTGTTAGAGCTTATCTGTTACGGGTTCATGCCTATGAATGACTGAAGTCAGCATGCTCCCTTCCTTTACTGCTGGCTGATCACATTGTAGCTTTCCTCTGACAACATTTTTTTGATACAGTAAAATTGAATTGAAATGAATACTCAGATCAAGATTAAGGACAATGATGAAAATAAAAGCCAATATTGCATATTCACTCATGGGTCAAGTACAATATTTAGCACCTTGCCTGTATTGCTTCATTTAATCCTCCCAACATTGTTAGGAGGTAGGATTATTATTGTCTGTATTTAGAGAGGAGGAAGGACAGACTCTAAGAGGCTAAATAACTTACTTAGAAAAACACGTCTCGACTCTGTCTCCAAACTTCTTGAAAGTAACGGCAACAGAGCTTGAGATAAATGGGTTAGAACTGAGGGCAGGCAGGCACATCTGCTTTGCTCCAGTGGGGATTAATGGTTTGACTGATCACAATTTTTTATTCCGAGATGGTAGCTGTAGTCTCTACTTTGTTTACCCAAGACTCAGACTAATCAGAATATAACTGAAGAACAAATAGGTGGATCCATCAGGAAAATTATTTGAGTAAAAGACTAAGGTACTAGCTGGGGGAGATGAAAAATAAGGAAAACAACAAAAAAATAACAAAAATCACACTTCACTCACAGGAATGAGAGAATGAAGACTATAGATCTGATCTAAGGCTAATCACTCAGGATCACAGGAAAGGTCTGTTCAGATTCCCAACAGTCCCTGAGTCCAAGGTCATGGTGCTATGAGCAAGAAATGAAGGGGCTCGCTCATACCATTTCTCCAAGACTTTGGGAACACTTCTTTTAAGCCAAATAACAACAGACCCCAGATGGACTAAGGAACAGAACGTGGGGAGAGGAATCCTTTACACTGCAGCCTCAAGAATCTTGGTCACAGAAAATCAAAGCAGGTGAGAAAAAAAGAGTGGTTGAAGTCACAGGTATCTGGGATGGATCTGCTCATGAGTTCATGTGAGATAACCCTAGTGTTCCCTATTCAGAGCTACCATGTTTCCTCCCTGCCCTTCTGACTGCCTCTCTGAGTCATGCCGCATGGGCTAGGGGTGAGCCCTACCGGAATTCACTATACAGGAGGGGACAGCAACATTTTATTGTTTTTGTTATTAAATATTGTTGTTCCAAGAAATAGTGAACTCTTCAAGGGCAGAGACCATATTGTTTTTCATATATCTGGTAGGGCTTGGCACTATGTTGGGCATAGAATAAGCAGTTGGTAATTCTTCTTTAACCTGAGTTGACATTAATTTGGTTCTTATTGTTAGCCATTCAAAACTACAAGGTTGCAAAGAGGTATAAATGAAAAAAAAAATCCCCCCTTCCTGGCTATCACCAAGGACAACATTGCTTGGAAAGGACTGAAACATTTTATATCTCTACCAACCATTTCCCTGGGAAGCAAGGCCAAGTCTGTAATGCTGATTAACAATGTTAATGTTCTCCTGTAGGCGGACAGGCAACTCAGAGGCTTGCTTCTCACCTTCCCCCTATTCCTTAGATAGAACGACTTAACTCCTCTAATTTTTAGAGAGAGAATGAGAGAGATACACACAGAGAAGAGACTTATTTACAGTTATGCAGTCTCTACTTGATATAACACATATCCTACAGGAATTTAGAAAGCAGCGAACTTTAAACTATAACAACACAAATACTCTGTGCTTAATCTCGTCTACCATATCAGAATAAATTAGGAACCAAGAACTGAGAAGGGAACTGATGCTTTAGGCCATTTAAGGATCTTCTTGCTAAAGCCAATGAGGTTTCAATATCAGAAATAGCTGCAGACCATAGATCTCAGTGACTGTGGAAAGAGATAAAGTACCGCAACAAACCTGGAAGATTATAGTTTTTCAGCTCAGTTGTTTACTTACATTTGACCATGCACTTACTTGATTCAGAGACCTGTTACTCTCACGGATCTTACTACCAGACTTTACACATTGCCAGGATTTACCTGATGATGACTGGGTATTTGTGAGATTGTTCATCCTTTGATAGAAATTAAATGGTGGGATGACTCGTGGTTACAACTAAATTTGATAAAGCATGTTTTATCATGGCAATAACGACTGAGCACTGGTCTAGAGGTCAATACATTTTAGTCTAATTCTGTTCTGACCTTTGGCAAGAACCTCACCTCTCTGGGGCCCCATTTCCTTACCTGTAGATTAGCAGGTTACACTAGCTGATTTAGAGGATCTTTGTCAACTCTAATATGCTGTGCTATTGTTTATGAGATGGGGTGTAACAGAGAGATGTCCAAACGAAATCAAGAAGACATGACTTGAGGTCCCTGCATTTGCCATTTACCAACTCATTAATTCTCACTGAACCTTGGTTTCTTTCATCTGTAAGATTCATTCCAGTTCTAAATTCTACGATTTTATGACATTGCTTATAGAGTCTAGAAATATCACAAACATAAGGTCTCGGAAATTACCTTTAAGATTTTTGTACTGCACAGATTGTACCACATAAACAACCCAATTTGATCGTCAACCACTAGCATTTTTGTACAAGCAAATGGTTTATCTGCACAACTGTGCAGGGGTGAGAAGATGCACATTTTGCAAACACCATTCAGTAGTTGTGGTTTTCCTTGTCCCATCATAACTGAGTTTTAAATCACCATTAGTAGTTAGCATTAATTACCACCACACGCTTTTGTTTTCCTGAGGTTAAACACCAAGAGAGTTGATAAATTCTATATTTTTAACACTCTGGATTGCCTGTTCTCTATTTTGCTGTTGGCAAATAGCCAAACGAACACAGATTGGTGTCTTCATACAACTGGTCCTAAGAAAATTGCATGCCTTCTGAAGTGCTTATGGAGCCTGTATCCTGCAGTAGGTTTCATTTTAGGGTTTAACCAGTTCAGCTCCTTCCTCCCCCAGAAAATAAAGTGTCTCCCCCCCCCCTTTTTTTTGGTATCAGCTTCATTATGGCTAGGCTGATGTCTGAAATGTGTGTGCCCTGAGGAAAGAATGGCTGTTTTTAAAGAAATATTGGTAAAATGCAGAGGGAGCTTACATTGTTTTAGGGTGTGACTTCATGCTCATTATTTTCCTTTCTATCTTATTGGCTTTTCTCTGAAAGCCAGAAACAGAAGTGTTGGCTGACAAAGATGGTTTTAATCCTTCTCTGGCAGCTGCCAAAGTCAAAGAAGGAGGGAGAGATGGAAAGTAACATTTATTGAGCATCTCTTGTATTGCCAGACAGTTTAACTCATTCAATGCTCATGAGGTTTCATCAGACATGACAGAATTCAGGGCCCCCGACAATGCACTTAGTACTCTGATTTTCTCTGTCTCTCAGTTCTGCTTTTCCCTACTTGATTTCTTCTCAACAGCCTCTCTCCATAGGATGGCAAGGCCACCACCAGCAAACCTACTCTCACATTCACCTAGTTTAGTAAGTCCAGAGATTGAAGATTTCTCCACCCCATGCCTATGTAAGCAATCCCAAGGAAGCTTCAGACTGGCCTTGCTACATCACGTTAATGATTGAATCAACCACTCTGCCAGGTCAGGCAAGCCTGTTCAGGAGTCAGAGTATGAGGCACAGTGTGAGGCAGCCCCTTTGTGGAGTGGGGGGAGGAATTTCTCCAAGGAATCAGAGGAAGAGGGTGGCCACCCTTCCTAGACAAAAACTCTTACCATAGTCCATGGCAATGGACTACATAAGAATACTGTTGGTTTGAGTTGTCAGTTTGAATGTCTTCTCTGGCAGAACTGAATCAAGGACCCAAAAAGTAGAGTGAAGGGCGGTTTACCAAGTCTCAGTGGACATATACTTTACCATACATTTGACAGACAAGCTACATTAAATCTGTGTTTTTTTCATCTTTCCATGGCTCTTGCTGTGCAGTAGTGGCAGTTAGGTTTCTCTTGGATATGTGTGCAGTCATCTAGATTTAAAGGCATATGGTCTGTCTTGGATCGCTTGCAGATTGCAAGATGGCTCTGAAGCCAAACTTGCTGCTTATTTCATGCCCTGCACATTTAATTACTGCTTGATGTGAATGAAGTGTTATATCTGAAGATATGTGCCACTGAAATTTTAGTTGGGTAGAATCATAAAACAGTTTTCAACAGATTGAGGCAATCTAAGAGGGAACTTTGTAACGAAAGTTTGCTTGAAGTAGCTCACTGTAGGTCACAAATGTTTTGAGTCAGTTTGATCACTGTTAGATAAGACAACAAGTACAAATGTTCCTAGTTTCCTAATTTTCTGGAAAATTCTAGGGATAAAACAAAATTTTTCTGTTGGGATTAATCAGTATTGGTAAACTGTTGGTCATTATTCAGGTGGCTTCTGAAAGAAAGGTAGGGCGTTTTCCCTAGTCACTTGTTTCTTGTTTTGGTTACATTTACCTAGTGCAAACAAATTTCTCTGCAGCACAAGTTTTCTTAGTTTTTCTTTTTGGCTTACCTTCTGTGTCTTCATGTCACTTAAACCAGTTCTCTAGCTGGTCATGATAGGTAGTACTAGCCAGGCTAGGGCTAGGGCAGTAGCAATAACTGAGAAGCCTGTATAGCCTGGTATTTAAGCAGATAGACAAAGAGCTCAAAAGTTCATGTTGCTCTATCTCATGGGTTTCTCTAGCAATTTCCAATTATGCAAATGTGAATATTGGGAAATAGGTAGGCTTGTGGTGAGGATTGTACTAAATAATGCTGGTAAATTACCCAGCATATGTCCTTTATCCAAGGTGACTGCTGCATTGTTATCAATCCAACGCTACTGTCCATGCACATGCTTCACATTGAAGCATGTGGGATGGTGGGAGGTGATAGTAGTTATTAGCCACATTTGGCGCCTGGATACCCACTCCAAGTGATCCTTTGTTTTTTCCTTTGCTACTGCCTTCCCTTCTGTGCTAAGCAACTTGGGTAAAATGTTAAAACAGTGATCAAAATTCTAATCTCAAGAGATGGAATGGATTAAGAAAGTAATTTTACTGACTTCTTTAAATTCTTCTAAAGCATGACATGCTCTCTCAACTTTCTGAGTCTTCATACAGACTCTTCTGTAATTCAGAAACAGTTTTTCTCTTTTGTTAGTGATGCTTCTCACAGTCAAGGCCCTCGTTTACGTTTTTCTCTCTGGAAAACCTTGCCTCACCTCTGCCCCAAAGTTGGGTTAGATGTTCTGTCTTCAAGGTCTGTTGTGCCTCCTGCTTGTTGAACCTCCCTTACCAAAGGTGTGTTCTCGCTGGAGCCTGGCTTCGTAGGATTATGAGCTCCAGCAGGTGTGGAAATCATGTCTACCCCACTGATCCTTACTGATCATTGTTGATCATCACTTCCAGCACCTAGCACCATGCCTGGCTCAGAGCAGTCACTCAGTAAACATCCTTTCTTGGAAATATGTGTCAGATCCTTTTCTGAGGGGCTCAAGAATCATTTGCTCTGTTGTATCTACTCAGTTGTCTGTTTTCTACAGCAACAGTGCTGTTACAATAGAAATATCACATAGCTGTGCTGGCAGTAGAGTAGCCACGTACCATGTGCCACTATTGAGTACTTGGAATGTGGCGAGTACAAGTGAGGGTTTACATTAACTTAATTGAATAGCCACATGTGGCTAGTGGCTGTCATATTAGCCAGCACAGTTCAAGGGCCGGAGGTTAAAAAAATTTTTTTTTCAGGAGCCGTAACTCTAGGAACTTTCTTGTTTTCAAGGAAATAGAATTGCTACAAAATCCAGAAGTTTGTCAGTAATACTCATGTAGCTAATGTTTGGAACTGAGTTCCCAAATGACACATACCCCATGTCACTGGTTGGGTGATGCTGAGCATCTCAGGTTTTGGCAATGGAGGGCAGTGCCTTGGTTAGCGTGTCTGCTCTGACACCTTCTGATATGTGATCTTATATCTTGTGTGTCAGTTTTTTCAAGTATAAAATGGAGCTGATAATAGTTCGTTCCTCAAGTAATTGTGTTAAGTGTGTGTGTGTGTGTGTGTGTGATGCAGTATTTAGTACATTGCCCCGGTACATAGTATGCTCTCAAAAATGCTAATTGCCATGATTAATCATTCCATTCTTCCATGTTTTTTCATTGACATGGCATTTGGATGTCTATACCTGTACATATATCCAGTAAATGTGCTTCACAAGTTTTGGCAAGGCAAATTGAAGGTTAATGTGAGTGTAAAGAACTATGAAAAGGTCAGAATATAGGTGTAACAGACTGTTAAACTGGCTTGTTATTAGGGAAGGTAACTTGTTTTACAAAGATAAAGTATCTTGAATTTTTAAAAAGCAACCATGTTTGAAATAGGAAGTAGAATTCCTGCTTGCAGGAAAGCTTTGCTGCAAACATTTCTGTACCTCTTTTCCATTTGTGTCACCTGTCCAGGATGCCCTTTTGCCATCCTTTCAATAGGCAAAATGTTTAGGGGCAGCTGCCCTGTGCCAGGCATCACAGAGGCTGATATGGGCAGAAGCAAGAAGTCTAAAATCAACCTTTGAATTTTGCTATTCAAATCAATATGCTATACAATGTGTGTATTCTTTGTTGCTCCAAAGCCCCATCAGGAAACTATGCTTGCTAGGGAGGGAGATTGGGAAATGGTTCCCCAGAATCAGTAGCTGATTTGCAAGCCTGAGGAGTTTGCATGAAAGGCTGCAGTAAAAGTCAGTCATCAGCTCTGATATTTATAGTGAGAGGGAGGAAAGAAAGAAGAGAAAGCCATAGAATGTTATTAGGAAGTCAGGGAAATAGAGAGCTACTCAATATAACTCATACCTTACTACCTGTTCTTCATTTTTTTTTAATGTATGATGTATATGTGGGATCTGTTTTTAGAAATGGAAACAAGAAAACATCCTCTCTCTGATCGATGGTATAAAGTAACTTACCATGTTCTTTTGATATACAAAATTGAACTAAACAGAAATGCAAGCAGATGAGATCTAAAAAGCAATATGAGGTTTTCTCTTCCCCTTTTTTATGTCAGAAATTGGAGAATCATACCCCTGGTTTCAATACAAAATGTTGCGTATTTTGCACGTTTAGATACACTTTTTAAAGTATTTGATAAAATGCATTTGTATAGTTAGACGATAGAAGAAGTAAAGTAATTCTCACATGATATTAGGAGAATATTAATGGTTTGCAAATAAGGAACAATACTGTATTGTACAAACAGAAAGGATTGATTTTATTGTGAATACAAATAAAGAAATAGCAGAAACAGGAACAAACACTGAAAACTATTTGGAAATACTGAAATGCCACAGAATTAGGGAGTTTTAATGTATCCTGATGAATTGTCACTATTGTAGATTCAGTATTATCTGGCCTTATAGTTTGTTTTTGTAACTCTGATTTACTATTATCCTGGGAAGATTAGATCACGATACTTGGAATTGTAATTGATCCTCAAGCTCGATTATTTCCTATACAATGTAGCATCTAAAAGGCAGGACAAGCGTTTAGGGGAGAGATATGCTCAAATATACAGTAAAGTGAAAAACATATCATACATACTCCTTCTTTAAAAGTCTTCTTGCGTCTTTGTAAAAGCCTAAGGCCTAGCACTAAAACTGCCCCTTGGATTAGAATTAGGACGCTTTAGGAGGGCTTATGAAAGCATTCTTCTTTGCGAGGCCACTGTGTTTCCACTGCAGTGAGTTCACTAAACCAGCAGCAATCACAGAATATGAGAGACTGAACAGCAGCCCACCTCTCCCTTTATTTTCTAGGTTAGAAAACGAAAGTCCCAGAGATTGGTGGCCTTGCCCAGGCTACACACTGGTCAGAAGTAAGGCTGATCCTAGAGTGGCACCTTCTGAGCTGCATCCAGTGCTCCTCACCCCAGCACGCTCCCTGGAAGTCCATGGTACCCAGCACCTAATCCAATGCCTGGCACATAGTAGGTTCACAATAAATATCTATGGACTGACAGAATGGCCCGAGAGCCTTACTATTTTTATAAATGATTTTAAATTAGCTAAAAGCACCAAACAAATCTGGTTTTAGGAGAGGCTAGCCAGCCATGAACAAGGCCATTTTGAACAAGAAGAGAGGTTACTGAATAACATAAATAGAAGGAAATACTTCAGCTGTAGCCTGTACTAAAAATGCTGAAACTTATCTCATGATGGTAAGGGGCTAAAAAAGCTGGTGAACTGTGACTGTATCTGAAGGGATAAAACGTCCTTGGCTATGATGGAAAAAACGTGGTGTGAAATTCCTTTGCTTTCTGCTGTTATTGAAACAGCAGGTGTATGTTCAGAATGCTTCTTTTAGAGAAAACAGATTGAAATTTTGACATCAAAAGGTCTTGAGATAACCATAGTAATGAGAATGACCACTGGGGGAAGAGCATACCTTTTTGAAAATACTGATTTAGGATATAGCTATTTTGAGCATTTTTATTCAAAAAAATGGAAATTTTGCTTAATTTCCATTTATACTGTTCTTACTCTGCAAAGCAGAGGCATGATTGATCTTCAAATGTCAATCTCTCACCTAAAGAGAGGAAGAAAAGATTTATTTAAAGAATAAAATGTCATAGGGGTTCTTAGGGGAAAAGCTCCTGGGTTTGGATTTTCTCCTGACAGCCAGGCTTCTAGGTGAGTGACTCCCTTTCCATCCATCTCGTAGCTTCCCAGATAGCTATGAGCGAGACATCCAGGTTGGCAAATGTTTCCATGTTTTAGTTTCCTTTTTGCAGTTCATCTACCTGAGCACTGAGTTAGTTTCAGCAAAGAGTTCTTGATACTGCAAGAAAAAAGTCCTTAGGACTTTGAGGAGTTGATAAAATCATGCTTCTGGAGACACTTATCCCAATAAAAATGAGTCTACTAGGCTGCTATCTTTGGATTAGACCTGGAGGATTCAGGAAGCAGCTGAATCCCACAATTTGGAGAGCTCACCTCAGTACAGTTTGATGTATAAGCAGGTACAGAAAATATGAATGGTTTATCAGAAGGTCCCAAGAATTTTCAACACCTAGATGCAGTCTGCACACTGCAGGTTAAATAAATGCACTATGCTGTATTTTCAGCATCTACAGCAGGGCCCGCCTGGCACATAATTAGGCATCTGAGAATCATTTATTAAAATAATTCAGTGTTAAAATAAGAGAAAATCTCCCACTGGCTAAGGTATGAGCATAAATGTATATTGTTTATGAAATTTGCAACCATTGTTTTATGACCCTGTGAATTAAAAAACAAAACAAATAATACATGAATTTAAAGACACCTTGAGGTGTTATCTAAACTGGCCTCCTGTTTAAAAAAGAACCTTATACTAAAAGCACCCTAGATAAATGGATTCTATTCTAAAGATCTTCAGATGGAGAATAGCTGTATATAAAAGTCCACTGACTGGTGCCTAGGTTTTCTTTGTATAAGGGTGCATAATCCTTGTTCTTCAGGTTTTCCATGCTTTTCTGTGGTGGGCAGGATTTATCGGGTTTGTTGCCAATGCTTTGGACTTGCTGGAGGGACTGCTTGTCCTTCTGACAAATAAGATTAAAAACTCAATCTTTACCTTCACAGTCTTCACAGAGGAGCAAAAGGCAGAGAGGAGATTCCCCTTAGTTGCAGAAAACCAGGCTAAGTAAGAATCACTCTACATAAGCAAATCTGTGGTCTGCTGTCTCATTCAGAGACCTCAGGGGAGCCTAAAACATGAGTTAGTCTCTCTGAGGACTCACCAGGCTACCAGAGCTAAACAAGAGTTTTATTTGAACTCTGAAGGAGAGAAGGGACAGAGGGCATGGGTGAGAACACAGCTGCAGTTGACTTCCGTGAAACAATCTGGAGAGCATGGCCCAAGAGAGAGAAAACAGACATGGGGACCAAATTAAGAATGTTCTTACTTAATTTTCTAAAGAATGAGTCCACTGGAAAACTACCCATTCCTGGGTTCCTGATAATGCAAGCTTCATTCGTTTATTCATTCAACAAATGAAGTAGCTCAGACCAATTTTATGGGTTAGCTTGGTAAATACCTCTAGCTTCTTGGCAGAGAATCAAGCAAGAAACTTACTTGTGATTTTGGACTATTATAAATAACTTCTCTAGGGTTGCATACTTACATGCTGATGGTTCACACATAAGGAGGACAAAAATAATGCTCCCAAAACAAAAATCACCCCTCAAAATTATTTAAAAGGCCTGGAAGATTTTAAATTGAAGAGATAGCTTGGCAACAAGTCACGGTATGAATGTACCAGAAAAGCTTTGTTTTAGCAAATTTACTCCCCCAAAGGGCAGAATAATATATATGAAACGAAAAATGCACAGGCCTTTTTTTCTTTAATGACCTTGGGGAATATTCTAATTTATTAGGAATCTGCCAAGAAAACAGTTTACCTCTTCAGTCATCTCATTTTGTGTTTCTAATTTTTTTTTTTTTTTTTGCCGGGGTCTCAATCTGTTGGCCAGACTGGAGTGCATTGGTGCAATCACGGCCACTGTAGCCTTGACCTCCTGGGATCAAGTGATCCTCCCACTTCAACCTCCTGAGTAGCTGAGAATATAGGCACCTAGCTAATTTTTGTACTTTTTGTAGAGACGGGGTCTTATCATGTTATCCATGCTGGTCTTGAACTCCTGAGCTCAAGCAAATCTGCCCACCTCGGCCTCCCAAAGTGCTGGGATTACAGGTCTGAGCCACTATGCCAGGCCCATGTTTCTGAATTTTTAATACACTTTATTAATTCTTGCTGATCATTTTTCTATGAAACACTAAGAAAAGTAAATGAAGTGTTTTAGAATTGTCTCTGTTAATATCTTCCATAAAAGTTAATTCTATCAGTTTTTCTTTGTATACTTCTTGGATGCTATTTTCCTCCCTTTGTGTCGGTGACTTATCATAGGAAGAAAAAAAGGTTCCTCATCCATTCCTTACTTGGTATCTATAGGGCTGTAAGCGAAGACATTGGCTTTATCTACAAACTGCTGTAGTCAGATTGTTAGGGAAATGTGAATTAATTACTGTAGATGCAGTATAATTCTCTTCTTGGGAATCAGAGAATTAAAACCGGGATTCAAAGCAATACCTGTAAGGGAAAGTGGTTGGGATTTATATCGGAATCATGGGGGTATATTACATTAAGGTAAAAGAGGGAGGATGAGATGGAAAGACGGAAAATCTCACCACGGCATGTGGAAATTTCTCCTTAGGAGAGCCTTGTGGCTCATTGTGCCTGTCAAGCAGGCTAATGTGCCTGTAAATTTCCTCTGACAGAAAACACATCACAGCAGCAGCACCAGAAAACAACACAACCAAACTGTGGAAGACTGAAAGCCCAGCGCTTTCAAGGGTGATCAGAATATGCCAGAGTTAAAAAAAAAAAAAAGCAAGACATTGAAAATAAACAAAAGCTAGGAAGAAATGAGATCACTTTCCAAGAAATAAGCGTTTATCAGTTATAGGCCAAAGGAAATGCTTCTCCCACAGTCATTTTTAAATGTATTAGTGGGCAGTCTCAGTTCAAGGTCAAAAATATCAGAGGGCAAAAGGAATAGGACTCAAGATTTAATACTGTATTTATCATAATTGACTTTGTAATTGCATAAATATTAAATATGTAGAAATAATTATAAGCACATTATCTCCATATCTCCACACGTTGCTTTAATTTTTAATGTAATCTTTTATCTGCCTTTTCCTCAGCTGGCTGTGGGTTTGTGATTTGCATAGTTAGAATGATCCGGTGCCATCAATTTAGTAATGAAATCACTCATTGAGCAGAAGAGTTTTCTAAAGATTATACAAAGCTGTAGGAAAGAAAAGAACAGAAATGAAATGTTATGTTTCAAATAAATGGGAAGTTTATTTTAGAACATATTTTCCATTGTAAATTTAATACAACCACTTTATAACAACTTTGGAAAACAGAGAAGATTGGGAAAAAGCACCCATATTTCATCATCCTAACTTATCAGTGTTTTATGGTCTTCTATACCTAGGAACATACATTTTTAACATAGATGTAATCATAACTATATGTGTGTGATTTTGCATCCGATTTTTTCTATTATTAATATGGCTTTCATAACTATAACTTTTATGACTATAAAATACTAATAAAAAGAGGGGTCTATAATTTTCCCACTAAATTTCTTGTGCTAGCAGAGCAGAAGGGTAGAATCAGATGGATTAAATATCAGCTCTGCTATTGAACTGTGTGAATTTGGGCAAGTTAGTAAAAGCTGTGTCTTAGTCTTCTCAACTACAAAATGGGGATAATAATAGTGCTTTTATTAGAGTATTCTTATTAAAGGAAATAATCCGGCATTTAGCCTGGCTCTGTCATACAATAGGTACTAAAACTAAGTATTAGTAAAGGTAAAAATGTCAAATACATTACACTGGGTTTCAAAATTGGGAAAAAAAGCTTAAGTCCTACAAAACTGAATTTCCTGGAACATTTCCATTACCCCCTTTAGAATTTTTAAAAATGTCTTTTTAGAGATGGGGTCTTGGTCTGTTTCTCAAGCTGGACTCGAATTTTTGGGCTCCAGTGATCCTCCTGCCTCATCCTCCCATGCAGCTGGGACTATAGGCATGTACCACTGAGCCCTGCTTGTCCTCACTCTTGAAGTCTCCATGTGCCCTTTCCCAGTCACAGTTCCTTTCCTCCACCACGAACTAGACATTGATGCTTTGGGCTTTGTTGCTTTTCTTCATGCTTTACGTGTAAGTATCCTTCTCTAAAGATACATCTTATTTTGCCTGTTATTGAACTTGATGTAAATGGAATCTCTCTCTCTCACACACACACACACACAGACACACACACGTGTGCATGCATGCATCATTCTGTGTTTAGACAGCACGCAATCTAAGGCTTGGTTTTGTGATGAAAAAGCTTTAGACAGGGAACCAGAGAACTGGGCTCTAGTCTAGTCTCCCTGAGACCTCGGGCAAATCTTTTTGCCTTTCTTGAGTTTCCACGTAAAATGTTTGGATGTTCTAAGCATCTTTGAAGCTTTAAAGAGTTGTTAAGCCTTTCCTATTTAAGTATTGTGTGGCATATGAAAAATCATAGAGAGAGTCCAGAGAAAGGCCTAGGTCCTGCTGGAAATAAGCCTCCTCTTCCCCCAAATTAGGCCAATTATAATGACAGCAAACAAAGGGCTGTAGAAAAATGAAAGTGATGATCCTACAGCACAAATAATTTTCTCATCCCTGATAAGTGCACATTTAGACATATTATTATCCCTAATTATACTGTACATAGAGAATATTTTCCCCAGGACAAATCATAGCCATAAAGATTGCAATGTCAAGAGTTCAGAGTTCAAATAAATAATCATATATCAGATATTACAGGTTTTTTTGGAAAGAGACAGTTTTAAACATTTTATTCCATTCTCTTTGTAGAAGTGTTTGTATTTCTACAAATACTGCCTGTAGTAAGTACTGCAGGCTGGCTCACTCACTGTCCATTCTCCTCTATTCTTGTGGTGGTGTTTACACTGCAGAGACTGGAAATTTAAAACATTTCCTAGACTTGTTTGCACGTAGAGCTGTGATATGAATTAGGTCTATCAATTAGATAAGCTAATGTAAAACTTAATAGAAAAGAAGTTAAGGCATCCTCCTGACCACTTTTGGTTGCATTTCTCTTAGCATTAAGGTCATAGAAATATTTTTCTGCAGCAGTGTTCCATGGTCCATTATTTAGCCTCCTGGAAGACAATACACAGATGAGGCTGTTGTGACAGTGGTAGGTTTTGACTCCACCTTCTGCCATAGGGTTATGTGCTTGAACTCAGTGTTCCAGTAGTCTTCACAGGTACTAGCTTGGGGTCAGCTTGGTTTTATACTGGGAATCACTTTTGGAAAGCTGGTTTAGGGCCCACTTCTTCAATCCTGACATAGATTTTTGTAAGCATCCTCTATTAAATAACTTCTTGCTTAAAATACCTAGAATGATGTCTAATTTTTACACTTAATCTGAGCAATACACTTCCTAAATGTTATTTTCAGAAATCTATTTGTTGTAATACAAGGTATAAAGTCATAATTCTATAGAATGCTGTATCAAAAGAGGAGTTTTGAAACCAGAAAAATGAAGCTATACCATTTAGTAGCTAACTATTCTCAAGCAAGTTATTTAACTTCTCTGTATCTAAGTTTCTTTATATGTAAAATAGATGTTAATGTACTAATCTTGCAGAGGTGCGATAATTACATGAGGCAACGTAAGTAAAGCAGTGAGCATAGATGCATTATATGGTGTTCATTTCTTCTATCCCTGTAATGGACTTCCTTCAGTGATCAGGATGATTAGTAAAATACTTTGGGGGAGAAATTCTCTTTAAAGGGCTTTTTGTTCTAAAAAAGCTCAATTTACAGGAATATAAAGATCTGACGCTGACTCACAAAGACAAGAGGAAGAGCTTTAAATGCAGCTCAAGAGCAAACAGACATCTATTACCAGCCAGGGCCACGCATAATGGGCACCACCAATCCACCTCAACTGGTAGCTCAGAACCAAGATGATCATTCACTCATTCAACAAATATGTATTAGGCCTCAATATTGCTAGACACTATTTTACTCAGTAAGAAATAATGTTGAATCACAAGGTCCCTGACTTGTAGGAGCTGGTATTCTACTGAGAGGATAGACATTAAATAAGTCAATACATAATTTCAAATAGTGAGAAGGATTATAAAGAAAATAAAGTCCTTCTCTAGCTCTTCTTCTCTTATCTTCTTATGTCTCTCTCAGTAGTGTATTATGCTATTTGACTCATCCTCTCTTGCAGCTTCCTTTCATAGGAAGAAAGGCACGGAAGGTACAGGTTATGCCAACAGTATCGAAAGTCTGTTAGGAAGGTGGCTGATTTCAAGATCTGCAAAAGGTCTGGGGCTCACTACTGTTTCGTGGATATCAGTGGAAAACACAAGACACTCGGATTAGAGACAAAGGAAGATGTTAAAGCTGCAGGAGCCTGGTGCTAGTTTCTCATGTCCCCCAGACCCCACAGGGTCTGAGGGGAAGGGTCCAGCTGGAGGCAACATACACAGTGGATTTATGTCACAGTAAGGGAATTTACTGCTTTACGGTATGTGGTCAGTCTCTGGTCATTGTTTGGGAGAAGACACTACTGATTGCTCAAGGCTGCTCCCTGCAAACACAACCCTGAGAGAACACAAGTAAATAATGGTCAGGGCCTTGCATTCTTAGCATACCCAGAAAGAATATGTAAGGATGCTCGGGGCTTTGACAGAGTGATTTCGCAATAGGTAGAGTGGAGAAAAGGACTAAACCCTCATTCATGTATTATGCAATCACAATTATAAAATTTTCTCAAGTTCCTAGGATTTAGAACTTTGTCCTACTGCCTTTCAATTTTTTCCCCCTTAGATATGATCTATTTAGGCCGTTGAGGAGCTCAGACAGTCTTAGAGTATCAGTGGACAGAAAAGACAGATTTTCCTATTGTTAGCAAATATAAGCTGAGGCTCTTGTGCATATACAGACTTATCACCAGACACATGGGGCTATACCTCATGCCTTCCAGAACCCTCATCCCATGCATTCCTTCAAGACTTTTCCTATTCAAAATTACATTGAGTGTTCATTTTAACTTAATCTTCACGGCAAAAATGTATTTCAGTGGGTAGGAAAAATGACAGATATCTATCATATGCTCCCAACCTGAAGCATTCCGTGGGTGGCTGTTGTTCTCGCATCCTGGTAGAAGGGGCTCTTCCTGGATTATCCTCACAGTACACTTTCATTGAGCTCTAAAGCCATAGATCAATGACAAGGGAGAAAATGGTGAACTTGCTCCATAACAAATCAGTGCTGTCCAATTATCTATGTGGACTTCCTTCTCCATGTCCCACAGCAGCTATTCAAATGTTCCCTCCCCTATTCACCTCTCGACTGCACCCATCTTTGTCTTTCCCAGAGTAAATGGAAGTATCTGGGGAATGCTCTCCCAATATATCACTACTTGCAGGAATCATACAGCAAGGCTGAAAGATCACTGTTACTACCCCAATATAATATGTTGGAAAATAGAGGCTTAGAGATATTACGTAACTTCCCCAAAGTTACAAAAGCTTTGTGTAATGGAGAAGCAATTAGACTTGAACCTTTATGGTATGGGTTCTGCCCTCATGTACCTTCCCTTCCCTCTGTTTTCAGTGTTCCTACAAAAAGCTCTAGCCTCCTGAGCCACAGAAACATGTACGCTATAGAGAATTGTTGCTTCCACTTTTGCTAGAAAATTTTCTCATCGCATAAGGATTAAATCTGTAGCAATTTGTTTCCCTAAAGACAGAGCGATAATTACTCTGATCCAAAGGGAGAATAACATTTCTCATATTTTTCCCAAATGAAAAGATTGTATCCCAGGATAGGCACCTAGGTTTGTTCTGAAGGTCCTGGGGAAACCAGAGTGTCTGTCTGTCTATCTATCTATCTATCTATCTATCTATCTATCTATATATCTATCTACCTACCTACCTATCCATCCATCCGTCCATCCATCATCTATCTCATCTATTAATCTATCCATCCTATTTATCTGATTTATCTATCTATCCTATCTTCAATTTATCTATCAATTATCTATCTATTCTCCAGACTTATTGAGGTAATATTGACAAATAAAATTTGTATACATTTAAGGTGTATGACATGAAGTTCGGATACATGTATACATTATAAAGTGATTACCACAAGTAAGCTTATTAAAGTGTCCATCACCTAATTACCATTATTTTGTGGATGGCGAAAACACTTAAGATCTCCCCCTCTTAGTAAATATTTAGTACACAATACAGTATCATTAACTATAGCCACCATGCTGTATGTTCGATCTCCAGAATTTATTCATCTAATAACTCAAGGTTTATACCCTTAGACCAAAATTTACCCATTTACGCCACTTCCCAGCCCCTGGCAACCACCATACAACTCTCTGTTTGTTTGGGTTTGACTTCTTTAGATTCCACATACCAGCATAAGTGAGATTGTAACTGGGTGTTCCAGGTTCTTGGCCACCCGGCCCTAGGAATGGGGGGAAGAGGCCCTGGAGGTGAGGTGGACCCATTCAAGTAAATATTGGACCCAAAATGTTTTGCAGAAAAGCAATTTATTAAACAGAGAGAGAGAGAGAGAGAGAGAGAGAATAGTAGGGAGAAAGAGAGAGGCTGTTGTGGGAGGAGATCCAGAGATGGAGTCCACACAGTTGAGGGGCAGGGAGCCTTTTAATCTGGGAGTTATTCCCACCCTGTTCAAGTTCTTGTCCCAAGAGAGGAGTTCCTTCAAACTTCCACTGGAGTGATTGATTTTTGACTCTGATGCTGGATTGGTTGCCTGGCACACAGTCCTCCCATAGCTTTTCTTGGGCTTTCTAAACAAAGGGAGCTCACCTGGGCAGTCTACTTTTCCCACACATGAGCAAGTTAGACAAAGAACTCTAGGCTCCTGGATGGAGTCGTGAGAGAAGGCAGGTCAGGCATGTCACTGGGAAGTTCTTGTCTTTGAAGCCGTGCCCCTTGTGGACCCCGGCAACAGAAGTTTAATACATTTCCTCAAGATCATGTGGTATTTGTCTTCCTGAGTCTGGCTTATGTCACTTAATGTTCCCCAGGTTCATCTATGTTGTCGTACATGATAGGATTTCCTTCCTTTTTAAAGGATGAATGCTATTCCATTGTTTATATAGACCACATTTTCTTATTCATTCATCGGTTGATGGACACTTGGGTTTATTCCACATCTTGGCTATTGTGAATAATTCTGCAAAAAAAATGCTAGGGATGGCATAACAAAGCTATCTAATGAGATATCACCTCACATCTCTTGGAATGGCTATTATGACCTCTCAGAGACAGAAAGACTCATATGTTAGTAACAATAGGAAAACATACAGTTTTTTCAAAAGTGATAGTACAATCTTATTTCAGTAAAGTAAATAAGTGATCAAGATGATCCAAATTTATTTTCTCAAAAAGAGAAGTTGCTTTGGATATATACCCAGTAGTGGGATTCCTGGATAATGTGGTAGTTCTATTTTTAATTTTTTAAAACAGCTTCATACTGTTTTCCATAATGGGTTACCAGTCTATAATCCTACAAATAGTTTACAAGGGTTTGTTTTCTCTATTTCCTATAGAGAACCCTCATCCCATGCATTCCTGGTCAAATCTTGTTACTATTTGACATGTTTCTAATAGCCATTCTAACAGGTATGAGGTAATATCTCATTGCGGCTTTCATTTGCATTTGCCTGGTGATTAGAAACATTTTTTTGTTTTGTTTTGTTTTGGTTTTTGAGATGGAGTCTTGCTATGTCGCCCAAGTTGGAGTTCAGTGGTGCAACCTCTGCTCACTGCAACCTCTGCTTCCTGGGTTCAAGAGATTCTCCTGCCTCAGCCTCCACAGTAGCTGGGATTACAGGCACCTCCCACTACACATGGCTAATTTTTGTATTTTTAGTAGAGAAGGGGTTTCACCAGTGATCTGCCAGCTCCTGCTGGGATTACAGGCATAAGCCACCGTGCCCAACCTAGAGCACTTTTTAATATTAGCTGTTGGCCATTTGTATGTCTTCTTTGAAAAAATGTTATCCAGGTCCTTTGTCCATTTTAAAATTGTGCTGTTTATTTATTTACTATTGAATTATGTGGGCTCATTATATATATTTTGGATATAAGTCCCATATATATATATGTTCTAGGATGGTACAAGCTACATGAGGACAAAACCACTGAGTTATTGAGAGATGAATCCAAACAGATGGTGTGGGTTAGCAATGGTTCCATGGTTTGCAAATATTAAGTTGGTTTGCAAATATATGGTTTGCAAATATTTGGTTGGTGCAAAAGTAAATGTGTTTTTCTTTGCCATTATCTTTAAAAAAACCCACAATTGCCATTACCTGCAAAAACTGCAAATACTTTTGCACCTACCTAATATTTTCTATCAACTGGGTGGTTGCCTTCTGTATACGTTTGCTAGGGATGGCATAACAAAATGCCACAGACTGGGTGACTTAAACAACAGAAATTTATTTTCTCAGTTTGGAGGCTGGAAGTCCAAGATCAAAGTGTCAGCAGGTGTAGTTTCTCCTGAGGTCTCCTTGGCATGCCATCCCAGTCTGTCCTCACATGGTCTTTTCTCTGTGTGCATGTATCCCTGGTGTCTCTCTCTTCTTGTAAGGACACCAGTAAGATTGGATTAGGGCCTCACTAACAGCTTCATTTTAACTTAATCGCCTTTTAAACTTAATCTCCTCTTTAAAGACCTTATCTCTATATACTATTATGCTCTGAGATACTGGGGGTTGGGACTTCGTCATGTGTATTTTAAAGAGATACGTTCAGCCTATACCACTTTCCTTCCATGGCCACATGATTGGTATGACCAGTTCCTGAAGCAATCACTTTTTCCCCCAATCCTAACCGTTGCTAACCCACAGCATCTGTTTGGATTCATCTCTCAGTGACTCAGTGGTTTTGTCCTCATATAGCTTGTACCATCCTAGAACATATACCACATTTGAAGTGACCACTTTAGAGTTGTCATCTCATACTCAAGATCACTATCTCCTTCTCTCTAGTTCAAATACATATTAATAAGGCACCCAAAATACTTGCTAATTCCTGCTCATCAAGTCCAATCAGCATAATGTTGTCAATGTAGTGGACCAGTGTGATATTTTATGGCATGTCAAGACAATCAACATCTCTGTGGACTATATTAATGTGAATTCATATTCTCCCAAGACGATACTGTGTAGGTATCCTGTTGGCCCTGACAGGAGAAAGCCAACTGCTTCTGGTGGTTTTACAAACAGGTATAGAGAAAACAGCATTAGCCACATCAATAGCTATATACCAAGTGCCAGGTGCTATGTTGATTGGTTCCAGTAAAAATAATGCATTTGAGACAGCAGAAGCAATTGGAATCACTTCCAGCTTAAGTTTATAATTAATCAATAAGCTCCTGGAGCTTCCACTTAGCTCTCCCTACTGATGGCCCTCATTCTATGGCTAAATCCCAATGTGGGGATCCTGTCAGTTGCTAAGTATGTCTATTCCAATTATTAGGTTGGTGCGAAAGTAATTACTGCTTTTGCCATTAAAATTATGCCATTAATACATATTCCAATTACACTGGGAAAGTAGCCACATAGTTGGTATGTGGACTAACGGTGGTGATTTCTATCCCCAGGAATTAGCATCAATTCAGAGCCAGTGTCTAGTAAAACTCAAATGATCTGTGTATTTCCTTTTCACCAGTGCAGAGTCACTAGTAAATGGCCACATGTCATTTTGGGGAAAGCTTGAAAGAATTTGCCATGTGTACTGTGGGAAGGTGCAAGGTCCTTCTTAAAGGGGACACAGATTCTCCTTCAACCAAAGGACTATGGGTCTGTGAATTGACTTAGGTCTGAGAACTGAGAGACTGCGACTATCCGCTGTGGTAACTCAAGTCAGGTTTTGGCTACCTGACCTAGAGCTTTACCTGTTGTAAATATCAGGCAATAATCTATTTCAACTGCCTACCTACTTTTTTCCAAGAGCATCTCGTAAGCCAAGGCAGTCTGATTTCTTGCTGACCTTTAAGGTAGATGTGCCCACCTTGTCCTTGTTGGTTATGTGCTGCCTGGATTCTGCTGTTCTGAGATCCTGTCATCCCCACTGAAATCAGGGAGCCCATCTAGTTAGTGTCATCTTCTATAGTCAAGGTTTTCAAGCAGAGGAAGGCTAGTTTCTTTAGACACTGGAGGGCAACCTACTTCCACTGATAAGAGAATGAGTGAGTTTGAGTGTTTAAGATTGTCAGTTTCATCTGGGTCCAACCCATTTCAAGTATTGAGATCCTATTATTAAAAAATAACATCCTTTTACATGAGAAACTCAGAATGTGTGTGAATTTAATAGTAGTTATAATTCAGTAACATGAAAATTAAAATTTTGTGTTTGATTTTCAGCATCATTCTTGTTGCTACAATAAAGCAGAGATTTTAGAATTCTACAGAATATCTCTGGTTCTCATACCATAACCCTGAGAGTTAACAAACCCGTGCTTGTCATTTCTCTTTATAACCATTCAAAAGCACTCAAAAGAATCCATCCCACACCATAGTCTTTCTAGTCACCTTTATAACCATAGCAGTCAAGTGTAGCAGCCACTTGGGCCCCCAGAGCACATGCTTCAGTTGGCACTTCATCAGAATCAACCACAGATAACTGCTTGAGATGCCCAGCATGCCATGAATTACATTTCCCTTTGGCAAGGAGTTCAAGCTCAAAACCTCAATCAAACTGACCTCTAATCCCGTCTTTGCAGGTCTATTTTTTGGGACTACTCCTGGGACAGGGAAGGCTTAATAAAAAGAATTATTAACTATAATAGAGGATTAGAGTAATGAGGGATTCACTAGCAAGAAGAGAACCCTAAAGAATATAGAAATAGCAGCTATAAGGAGCTAACCTTATAACTAACACTTGGGCTGAGAGACAGAGTGCCCAATGAAGAACCTCCCCAATTCCTCCCAGGACTAAGATCTAGACCTTTTTGGAGAGTTCATGACCTGGCTCACTGAATGACAGAGAAGTCACCATTGGGCTACATCTGCAAAACTAGTGGAAGATGTGCCCTCTGCAACTTGTCACAAATGCCTCTAGAGTGCCAGAGAAGTTATTCATGGGGTAGCGTCTCACCTCCTCTACAAAGCTCCTAGAGTTGGGCATGCGGGAAGAAACTGCTAGTTACTGAGCACTGTAGGACCTTGGCACTGGAGAAAGCCAGGTGTGCTGCAAAAGCCTATCAATACATCGAAACCAGGAAGCAAAACCCTTTTTTTCTGTAATGTCTCTTTAGCGCCCTCTACTGACAAAGCTTCAGTCCCAGAAGGCAAACGGAAAAACTGTTTAAAAGGCTCAGATCCATTTTCACAGTGCAGTCAAAAAGGATGAATTTGGAGCTGAGAGGCAATAAGTCAGTAACTGGCACAAGCATCACTTCTCAGATTACACTCATGGATTTCGTAGTCAGATGTCTACATTTGCCTGGAGGGCCCTCTGTCAGACTCGTTTCCCCTAGGTTTCAACAGGCTGTCACCAAGTTGGAAACAGCCAGAATGGAATGTGCGGCCCTCTTTTCTTGCATTTCCTCCAGCCCTTCACCAAGTACTCTTTCAGGCACGCCGGGCCCGAGTGTCCTAGCATAGGAAACCTGGGCAACAAAAGGAAGTGGGGTATAAGCTCAACCCCTGTTGGACGTGGGGTGCCGGCGCCTGAATGTCCCCAAGGCCTCAACTCCCAGAAAGCTGCCTGCCAGGTCACAAAAGCCTTGTAAAGTCTTCCTACCGCTGGGACACTGGGAGGCAGGCGCGGGGCGGGCCCGGCGGGCGGTGCACTGTGATTGGGCGCCGGGGGGCCCACCCCCTCATCTCGGTGCGTCGGGAGGGGGCGGGGTCAGCAGCCTGCTCTGCTCCAGGGCTGCAGGCGCCTATTGACCCAGCGGCAGCCGCGCCGCCGCTGTCTCCTCCTGCTCGTGGCGGGCGGTGTTGGAGCGCCAAGTGGCGCTGGAGAACCGGCGCTTCCTTTCGCCGCTGCCGCCGCCATCTCCGCGATTGTGGGGCGGGAAAAGGGAGGGGGCTCGCGGCTGCAGCTGGAGCAGGCTTCTCTCCGGGGACGGTCTTTTCCTCCCTGCTCTCCTTTCCTCCTCCCCGCGCTGCCGCCGCCCGCCCCCTGCGCCTCCCAGCGCAGCCCGGATCCGGGAGGGGAAAGGTAGGGGCGGCAAGGGGCTGAAGAGGCTGGCGAGCGGACGCTAGCTCTGAGGAAACTCCTCGATCCCTGCGTCCCGGAGCCCAGGGTGCACACAGGTCCGGCCGCGGCGGTGGCGGCGGCGGCAGCGGCGGCGGCGGCGGCGGCAGCAGCAGCAGCAGGAAGGGGCTCAGTCGGGGGAGGCGGGGGTGGTGCCGCGGGGGCGGGCCCGACCGTCCCGGCTAGAAGTTGTAGGGCCAGGCTCCTCGCGACCCTGTTCCTTCCTCCTCGGCTACTCTGACCTAGCCGCGCGGCTCCGGCCCGGGAGCTGCCGAACCCGCGCCTCCCCTGGGTGAGGAGGACACGCCTGCCCTCGTCGAGAAAACTTTTCCTGCCGACTCAGTCGGGGCGGCGGAGGCAGGAAGTGCGGGCAGCGACCTCTCCTACGCCTGCCCCGCGCGCCCTGCCGGGGGTCAGCGCTAAGCTTGCGATCGAGTTTGTGGGGGCCCCTTCCCAGCTGCCAGCGAGTCTCGCCTCGAGAGGGACGCCTGGCCCCTGGGGAGGGCGGCAGGCCAGGGCGAAGGCCAAGGGCGTGTGGTGGCGCCGGAGACGAAGTGTCGGAGAGCGGCCGGGACTCGCACCCGCAGCCGAGAGCGCGGAGGGCGCGCAGCCCGGGAGAAGGGAGCCTCCGGCGGCTGCTTCTTGGAGTCCGTAGTCCGCTGTCTCCTCCGGCTGAGGACAGTGTCCTGGCCCCGAGTCTATCGAGGAAAATGAAGTTAAGCCGCCAGTTCACCGTGTTCGGCAGTGCGATCTTCTGTGTGGTGATTTTCTCGCTCTACCTGATGCTGGACCGGGGTCACTTAGACTACCCCAGGAACCCGCGTCGCGAGGGCTCCTTTCCTCAGGTAAGCACCTGGGAAGAAGGCGCGGGGCTCCGAGGGGCCAGGCGTGCGGGCTCCTGGTTACCAGCTGCTCCCAACCTCTCCCTCCCGCCGCGGCCCCACGCCCGGGCTGGGCTAGGCCGAGCCGAAGGAGGGTCCCAGCCATCTCCAGCCGGGGCTCTGTAGGTATCGGACGTCAATGACCACCTCCCGGGAGCCACCTCGCCCGGGCGCGCTGAGTTAACAAAGTGCCGGGCGGCGTGCGACGGCGGCGTAGCGCCGGGGGAAGTGGCCATGTTCCGGCACTCGCACCCGGCCTGTTGGGGTGGCCTTGGGCACCTGCTGGCGGGGGAACGGGCGCGGTATGAGGCGGCCCCCGCCAGCTCGGGCATCGCGTATCGCGGTGGGGTCGTTCTCGGTTCTTACAGGGTTAAGCCGCCCGCGGCAGCCCAGACCCCCTGCGCGCACCCAGTCGCGGAAATGGACCAAACCGACCCCACCTAGGTTTTTCCCCCTTCCCACTGCCTCTGAAGAGAGAGAAGTTTATTTCGTGTTGCGGCCCTTTTAGAAGTGGATCTGTAGGTTGATTTTAGTGTCGTCATTCTTCAGCTATTACATCTGGTTTGTTTGTAGCAGACATGGGGAGCCGAGTGGGGGAAGCGCGTGTTATACTTCGGCCGAAAGCTGTGGGGCGCTCAGTCCTGCGCCCAGTGGTTAAATTGGTAAATGAGTTGAGAAGATGACCCATCCAAAGTCTTATTTAAAGTTACCAAAAATAAGCAAAACGGACACAGTCTGTTCCCTTTGGAAGGGTACCCACCTCGCGGCATGTGCGACTTCAGTTGCAGGTTATTTGCCAATAAACTGTGCACTTAAGAAATTTCAGTGAAACTGAGTATTGTGTAGTGTGCTCTGTAACAAATGAACCTGAAGAACTCAAACCCTGACAGGGCGATCTAACTATTCCTACTTCACTTACGAGAAGGAGAAGCCAGGCCGTGAAGCTGACATATTTTTTATCTTTTGTGACAGTGTAATGACCAAAGAATATCCTTGCCATTTTATTCTATTAAGCTAGAGCAAATGGCTTGAATTTGAGATTAAAGTACAAACTTTACTGGAATTATTTTGAAAGTGAAAAAAGACCCTTTAATGGATGCTGTCATCAATACGGAGCACTCAACATGTTTTGTTGGTGAGAGGTATGAAAAATCTTGCTGCAGAGAATGTACCAAAATTTTAAAAGCCTCTGCTTCCCCTAGAAAATATGACAGAGAAAATAGAAACAAGCACTATGGGCATCTTTAAATCTTGAGCTTGTCTAGTACTTCTTGATGAGGTTGGAAAAAGGTAAGGAGTTTTACGCTTAGATTGATTATGTTGTGTAATTTTTGGCTGAAATTACTGTGATTTTTTCCCTCTCCAGTAACCTCATTTTCAGAATTTTCTTCATTGCAGGAAAATGATAAAAAGTGATATATTCTACTTAGTGTTACCTTAAATAATGTCCTTTGGCTTTGGCTTGATCACTTGAAAATGATTTATGCAAACATCTGGACCGGGGTTTTCTGGCAACCTTGACATTTTCCCTGTTTCTAAAGACACGAGTGACTCATTCAGTTACTGGGAAATCTTAGGCAAAGTTAATTTCAATATTGCAATATCCATCTTTAGTCCTCAATGAGAGGCTGAAGTTCTGCTTTAAGTGTAAAGCGTTTGATGAAAGGTGACAGTGGCTTTTGGAAGAGAAGGCTGTTGGTATTGTACTAGGCGGTGGAGCATTTTTTATTTAAGATTGCCCTTCTCAGATTTTCTGTACTGGATTTTCACTGCAGAAAGAAAGTATTCTTTGTTTTAGTGCTTGGAGGGCCACTGAATCCCCAAGCAGATAGACATTATAAGAGCCCTGTGTAAGCTTAACTATTATGTATGTCATATTAGCCTTGCATCTTACATGGTAAACTTAATTCCCATAATCACCACACAGTGGGCGAGGGGAACTGAGTCACAGAGAGATTAGTTTGCCCAAGGTCACATAGCTGTAAGCTGAGATTTGAACAGGTATCCTTTGGAGTCCAGGCTCTCAGCCACTATGTTGTTTTGCTTCTTAGGAATCTGTTGCCTACTGTTTAGGCTACCGTCTGCTTATGGAAAGACCTGATGTAAAATATAGAACAGTGGTCCTCAACCTTTTTGGTACCAGGGACTGGTTTTGTGGAAGACAGTTTTTCCACAGATGGGGGTGGGGTTGGGGGCAGTTTGGGGTTTCGGGGGGATGGTTTGGGGATGAAACTCTTCCACCTTAGATCATCAGGCATTAGATTCTCATAAGGACCATGTGACCTAGATCCCTCACGTGGGCAGTTCACAGTAAGGGTCCTGCTCCTGTGAGAATCTAATGCTGCTGCTGATCTGACTGGAGGTGGAGCTCAGGCAGTAATGCTTGCTGGCCTGCTATGCCACTCACCTCCTGCTGTGTGGCCTGGTTCCTAACAAGTCCACAGTCCTGGGTTTGGGTATCCCTGATATAGAGCATGTTGCTCTCTGGTACCTTAGGTTATGACTTTTCTTTAAGGAACTTTTATTCTGAAGCCATAATGAATGTGGTTTTTTTCCTGCAACATTTAATACTTGAGATTTATACCTTCCCAGAATGTCTTTGAGCTCATTTCAGAGCTAAATATTATAATGAAAACCATTATGCAGTCCAGCATCCAGAACTTGAGTTGATTCTTTTGTTTTTTTTCACTACTTCTAAATTATTCTTAATTTGATAACACCAAACACAGCAAAAGGAAGTTGCAATTTATTTATTTGACAAGTTTGGGTACTGAATTTTTGAGTTGCCAAGCTGGTTGGTCAGTATATGTCATTTTTGGTGTCTAGTAGAATGATTTATTTAGATAGGTATTGAGTTCCTCTAAATTGTCCAATTTAGTTGATTTCAGTTGATATGGAAACTTCACTAGGCTTTAAGGTCCACCTTGTAAACAAGGTATTTTTAAAGACCATTCTAGATTGAGAGCAATCTGTTTGTGGCTTTTCAGAGAGGAGGCTTTGTTGTTTTTTTTCTCTTATCTCACGGCTCTGTGTTTTCCACCACTTGGCTGGACTCTGGAGCAAGAGTGGGTTGCCTCAGGGTGCTCCAGTTTGTCCCACTCTGGAACAGCCGTCTGCCTTTGAGATATTCTTTGGAGGTCTATCTTGAAGCCCTCCGAAGCCTTGCTTCTGCTTCTGGGAGGAATTCCTTGGAGGACTAGAGGCAACAGGGGGGCTTAATCTGTTGTAACTTGTGTGTATATTTCAGAGTTAATAAATCTCAGCTGAAAAAATTAATAAAAATTCCACTGTGAATAAGAGGTTGGTCCTGGCCTAATGTCCTGAAAATGCTTTATGATAACTTGGAAGAATTTGAGCAGATGGAAAGGAGAAACTTTATTAAGGTCTCCCTGAAATTAGTCATCACTTCTTACAAGCAGATTTCACAAGTTGCTTACTATCTATGGTGTGTATAATAGGGTTATCTTATTAATGTCTTATGTTTGGATCTGGAGAATTAAATTAATGAGTCAGGTTTTGTATAATAAATGATCACTCTTTAAATAATTAGTGTAGCATATGACCAAAGAGATTAATATTAACTCTTAAAATATGGAAATTGAGACTCTAATGGAAAATGTGAAAGTGAAGTTAAAATTTTATCTTTTTGCCTATGTAATATTTATCAAGTGAGAATGCCTTTAAATAAGCATTTGAAAGCCATTAGAAGGTGGGAACTTATATACCTTCTTTTTTTCTTTGGGACAGGGTCTTGCTCTGTCACCCAGGCTGGAGTGCAGTGATGCAATCACAGCTAACTGCAGTGGTCTGGAATTTTTGGGCCAAAGCCATTTTCCCACCTCAGCCTTCTGAGTAGCTGGGACTACATGTGTGAATGCTACTGTGCCCTGCCAATTTTAAAATTTTTCTTTTGTAGAGCTAGGGTCTTGCTATGTTGACCAATTGGTTTCGAATTCTTGGCCTTAAGCTATTCTCCTGCCTCAGCCTTCCAAAGTGCTGGTATTATAGGTGTGATCCACTGCTCCCAGTTGCCTTTTTTTTAACTGTTGCTGTGCATTGTGAAACTATAATACACATACAGAAATGTGCTTACATGCTTTATACATCAGTAGTACTTCTTAAGAGTCCAACAGTGTAGTTGTTATTAATGAAAGTTGACCCATGTCAATAAATTTAACTAGGACTTTGATTCCCCAATTTTTTTTTCTTGCTTTCGTAAATCTGTAGATCTTAAGAGTGACATACAAGGAAAATATGACTTCCTTCCCCTTCTTTCAGTGCAGTCTATTTATAAACAATAGCACTTGCTGCTGGGGTTTGTTCAGGTTTGTATGAGGGAGTTTGTCTTATTTCCTGGGATGTGATGCTGGAGATCTGTGCTTTTGGGAAGTGATGGAACTTTGACAGTGCAGAAGAATTTAGGAATGCAAGAACAAACATTAGAACAAGCCTTTTGAGGCAGGTGTCCTCCAACGTCTCTTCAGTCCCACAACCCTGTGGGACTCTTCCTGATCAGTGTTTTTCACTAAGACCCAAGCTTATTTCCTAGAAACCAACTGGGCCAGATTCAAGACTGTCTATGGTCTGAAGATACTAGTTTATGGTTTTCTTTTTTTTTTAAATTGAATTGGGTGTGTTGTTCCCAGATGAACACTGTTATCAGGGCCTAAAGTACTTTTGTCAGGGAAATGTTACAATTGTATTTATTATTGGAAGGGGATTTTCTCTCTTATATGTTAATTTGCATTATGAGGTGTCTGGGCTGTGGGCAAAATAGGGACTAAAATGATCACTTTTATTGCGTCAGCTATTGCTTTTTGTGATAACTTAAAACTCTGGCCTTTTTTGAAGGAATGAAGTGCTGAGAGTTTCCTGGAACGAGTGAGGTGGTTCAGTAGCTGTTGCTGATCACCTGGTTTATTAGTTTTTTTTGCATTTAGGAGTCTTAGTTTTCCCTTGTTCTCCAACGTCTGTAGTCTTTAAGAAAATGGGAGGATATTTAGCAGCTCTGATGACCTGTGTTTGCTGGATTGTAAAGGCCTTACTACATTTTTTGTCCCTTCTGCCTTGGTAAAGTTCTTGATAGCAGCAGCTTTTATGAAAGTTTGAACAGAACTAAGGCAAGGAGGAAGAACTCAAAATAGTGATTTTTGCTTCTCAGTTGTTATTAGTAGGTTGATCAGGAGAGGAAGTAGGACATTTTAAAATGGGTTTCTGTTTAAGTTATCAAGCCAAGCTGCTATTTTTAAGGTAGAAACCATGTTTAAATTCAGACAAGTTTGAGGATTAATTGTACTGAAATGGAGCTCACATCTAGTGCTTTAGTGAGTATTGCTAAATTTGCCTATAATAGGGAGGAAGTAAATCATTTGATTTGATGAAATCTGTCACTAGAGGTCATATATCTTTTCTGAAAGAGTGCTCTGTTTAAGTTATATTTTTATGCAGACAGGTGCATAGTAGGTATCTAGTAAATATCTGTTTTTTTTTTTAATTGAGACGGAGTCTCGTTCTGTCACTAGGCTGGAGTGCAGTGGCGTGATCTCGGCTCACTGCAATCTCCTCCTTCCGGATTCAAGTGATTCTCCTGCCTCAGCCTCCCGAATAGCTGGGATTACAGGCACGTGCCACCACACCCAGCTAATTTTTGTATTTTTGGTAGAGATGAGGGTTCACCGTGTTGGCCAGGATCGTCTCTATCTTCTGCCTGGTGACCTCGGGCCTCCCAAAGTGCTGGGATTACAGGCGTGAGCCACCACGCCCGGCTGGTATATAGTAAATGTCTTAATGTTAAATTTCTAAATCTAACATACTATTTTCTAAAGAAGAGATCACCTTTAAAGTACTTTAGTTTAAAACTGTACGTACTCTACCATTTGCTGCCTCTCTCCAGGGTTTACAGCCTCTTTGCTATTGATGTTTTGGGCCAGAGGATTCTTTGGTGTTAAGGGCTGTCCTGTGTATTATAGGGTATCTAGCAGCATCCTTGCTGTCTACCCAATATCTGCCAATGTCACGTTTCTCTCTCTGTCCACCTAGTTGTAGGAACCAACAATGTCTCCAGACACTGCTTAAAATCCTCTGGAAGTGGGAATCATCCATGTTGAAACCACATTGGCTGTGGTCTTGTCAAAGGCCTGTTGTTTATACCTAGGATACTCTGTTAGCACTTTCGTTTTAGGAAGGGGTGATCAAAAGGCTGCTTGAGAAAACTGCAGACATTTCAAAATATTTTTGCAGACGGTTTTTAGCCTTATTAATCAATTTATCTTATCTATCTATGCTAAAAGGCAAAAGGAATAAATCTGGACAAGTGCCAACATCTAATTCAGCTGGAAGAAAGTAAAAGATGATCTGTTTACTATGACCTGACCCTAATGCTTTTCTCAGAATACCTATGTCCAGTTGGAAAAAATTTAAGCTCCATTATAATAATCTTCCATTTTTTCCTTTAACTTACATATGAACATAATCTATCCTTGTGTTTTTTGTAACATACTACAATTTAGAATTCTAAATGTATAAGTGAATTTTAGGCATCCTGAGAAAGAATAGAGCTCACTCATCAAAAAACACTGGTTGTCTTTTTGAGCTTCAGCCTTTTGATCACTCCTTAAAATGAGAAAAAGCAGGGACAGAAACTGGAAAATAAGGAGAGTGGATAGAGACTTACCTCCTGTTCATTTCATTTTGTCCTCTAAATAGCATTTTTTTTTAAGAAAGTGGGATGGAGGTAGGAGGGCAGGGAAATAATAAAGTTCTTGACAAATATGTTCCCTTTTTCTCTTTTGTCTTCAAGGCCTCTGGTTTTAAACTCTGCCTAAGTCAGCTAACTATGAGCAGATTCTGCCTGCTACCTGTCTTTATAGGGTCATGAGCTGAGAATGGTTTTTACATTTTTAAATGGTTTAAATTATGTTTTATGACATAGCCATGGTCATTCATCTACCAGTTGTCTCTGGCCACTTTCATGCGATAGTGGCAAAGTTTAGTAGATAGGACAGAAATTAGCTCACAAAACCTAACATGTTTGGCCCTTTTCAGAAAGAGTTTGCCAATCACTAGTTTAAACTGTATTTCTCTATTGTTAATATTGGAGGCAAATAGTATGGTTAGATCTGTTAAAGTAGATGTGGGTTAAAGACAAACAAAATTCTTGTAAATTGGTTATTAGGTAACCATTGGTCAAACTTTGTGTTTTTAGAGAGTGGTTTAAAACTTGTGTTATCTACATGTTTCATGTATTTCCAGGTATCGTTGGAGAACTTTGCTAGAGTGTGGAAATGCTTGATGAGTTTAATTTGTTTCTCTTCTTTCACCTGAAGGTTTCATACTGTAGGACTGCTCTGGGAGGGGGGAGGTTCTGGGCCATGAACTAGGCAAAATTGATCCATAGCTTCAAGATTGAAAAACATGACTTTAGGACTTTTGGATCTGCTGTAATTCAGCAGATGGGCTGAATTCTGAGCCCAGTCTGATTGCTTGGGTTAGTTAGTCCTGAGAAGGGAGTGCTCAGATGTAGGTATCTTCTTCATAAGCTATAAATATGAGATGGAACTCAGCCAATCTCTGGGATCCTGAGCATTGCTCAGCTTGGAGGCAAGGTACTTTCAGGTTGTCAGCAGAGGTACTGGCCTGCTCTTCTGCTTATCAAAGAGTAATTCTTGCTAATTTTCATGATTTTCTTCACTTTTAAAGATTATATGTCATTTTCTTTGCTTAACACAGGCCACCATCCCGTTTGTGTCCTCAGAGATTTTAGTATGATCTTTAAATTGCAGTATACTTAGTCTGAACAAAATGGGGGTAATGTTTGTCATTGAGTAGTACTAAGGTTAGTGTTTAGTGGAGTTTTTAAAGTATTTTTTTCCACTTGAAAATGTATGCATTTGTGCATTTTTCACATGTAGACAGATTGACCACTGGCCTCCTTTGCAGGTGGTGCCTTTGGAAGTCCAGAGAAATTCAATGCTTTTTCCAAGAGTAGAGAAGACTCCAAATCCAACCCTCTCCTGTGTTCTTGCCAGTGAACTTCATGGGCTTGAGTGAGGAGTCCGGAGTACCATTGATTTTTTTTCTTTTAAACGTGCAATGTATAAAGGTGTAAGTGCACATAGAAATAATTCAGATGACATAGAAAGCTACACGTTGACAATAGAATCCCTCTCTCTTTTTTCCCCATCCTTAGTCCACTCTTCTTTGAGCCCCACTTCTGACCATTTCTTTGTTCCATGTGTGGTTCCTTCTTTAAATAGATCCGTATACCTCTTTTTTGCTTTTTTTTTAATTCAATTTCGAGCTATTGTTTCCCTGTATAAGAGATGAAGAATTTAACTCAATACCCACTACTGTTTTCAGTTTTTAAGAAAGTTTTGTATTCAATTTCTGTTTGGCATGCCTTAACAACTTTCAATGCTGTAATTGCATTTGTTTTCTTGATCCATCAACTTTAGACCTAAAGTCGACTCCCCACTCTGTCAGTCAAGGAATTTGACACTTCTCAGCCTTCTCCCACTCATTTCTCTTCCTTCTCATTTCTCACCCTCCCTCAGCCATCAGTTTTTTTACATCAACATGCCTTATATCATGTACTTTTCATTTTGTGACTGAATGTGTTATGTGCTCTGACTATAGGTTAGTTACAAAAATTGAAAACCTGTAAACAAGGATACAGAATTTTAGGTAGAAGGAATAAGTTCAAGAGATCCGTTGTACAACATGGTGATTATAGTTAATAATAATGCATTGTAGTTTTGAAAATTGCAAAGAGTAGATTTTAAGTGTTCTCACCACAAAAAAGATAAGTATGTGATGTAATGCATATGTTAATTAGCTTGATTTAGCATTCCACAATGTATGCATTTTTCAAAATGATATACTTGATAAATATATACAATTTTTATTTGTCAGTTAAAGAGAGCTTGTTGGAGATTCCAGTAGGGGGAGTGCAGCTCCTCATGTACTCTTGACCGAAGACCAGTCCTCCTCTATCAGAGATGGTTGTCCTCTCCGACCGAGCACGCAACTTCGGGAGGGACGGACATGAGAGAGGAAGGGGGACACCTGCCTAGCCAGCCAGATCAGCTGAATCAGCCCTGGCGGTGAATGGGGTGACAGATTTCGCAGCCAGATTGCCCTCACATCCTAGTTGTAGGTTAAAGAAATAAAAAATGTTAAAAATAGAAAACCAGTACATAGCATTTTCAATTTTATGATGATAAATACCATTCAATGTATGTCAGGTAGTTTGGCTTCATAGAGAAGAAGGGATAATCTTGGTCATTAAACCTGTGCCACTTGAAGGAAATATTCTGAACGTCAGAGCAAGTAGAGTCTCTTATCTTATATTCCAGCTGGTAAGAATCATGCTATATTTCAGTTTCCATCACTTCTGGAATGACTTCCTTGTATGTAGCATTTTGTTTTTTCTATTTCTAATTCCTTTCCCTTTTCATTAGTGTCAGAGGAAACAGAAGTTATTGATTCCTATCCGTTGAATCTCATTATTTAAAAAATCATTTTACAACTCAGCATGCACCAACATTTTGGTCTCTTGTGCCTATCAGGATTGAAAGTCTGAAGTTTTTCCTTTTTTTTATTTTGGTCGTTCACAATTACTATTTACACAAATTGCTGTGCTTCTTCTAGGACTGATAGTGCTTTGTCCCCTTTGTGATGAGAAGCCTTACCCTTAGGGTGAGGACTTCAGGGCTGAAGATGTACTTTGCAGCAGTTCTCTTCTGTTGCTTCGTACCACAGGTGTAGAGGAATGTGGAATTTATAGGTCCTGGCCTTGGTGGTAACATTTTACCTGTAGAGCATCAGAACGTTGAAGCCTGAGAATGTGAATCATTCTTAGAATCATTTTCTACATAAAAAAAGTCCTGAATTGGTGTTTTTAGAATCCAGTGAAGTAGTCATTCTTTTAACAGTCACCAGCATTCCGGAAAAGTCATGCATATGAAAAATTCAGGCATAGAATTGTAAAGTAGGCTGGGTCCTTCCAGGTCAGCTAATTTTTAGTCTTTGATTTTTCAGATAAGGGCACCGAGTCACATAAACTAGACCTCAGCAATTTGCCCAGTAACAGCATACCTGGGACGTGCATCACTGGCCTGGCTGTACTGTGCCCATACCCAGCATGTATTTGAAACTTTACTGCATTAGGTAATATAGAAATTATGATAGACATATGTTACTTGCTTTGAAAGAACTTTTTAGTTATTTAGAAAAACAAAACTGCTGTTTGGGAAACTATTAGAGACAGTTAAGTGTTATTATTCATTAAAAAAGAAAGAGGTTGGAATGGTACCTAGCATATAGTAAGTGCTCAGTAAATGCTAGTTGTTACCAGTGGAGCCGAGGTTTATAGCATACTTATGTAGCAGGCACATTTCTAGGTTCTGGGGATATAGGAGCTAAGACTAAAACAAGAGTCAATTATATTATTTTATACTCCTGATATAAAGGCAAAGGCCTTAAAGAGAAATCAAAAACAGAACCAAGTTCTGGTGATGGCCTGGCTTAAGTTGATTAAAGGGAGAGGGGGAAAGGAGCTAAGCTTTTCCCATTGGATAGTACTTTGAAGAAAGAAAGAACATTGCTAGTGTAAAGTACAGTACTTCTGAAGGTTTTGAATCCTGGAGGAGACTGGCTTGATTTAGAATCTTTGGTGCCTGTAGACAGTAGTTGGGAAAACACTGCAGGTAGTTCAGGATCACTTGCGAATCACCCTGAGAGTTTAAAGAATTATGAGTTAGATGATAGTGAACCACTCCTGGAATATACCAGGAAGCTGCTTGAGAAAAGCAGTGTGAGAGAATTAATTTTGTAGAAAATTTTAGACCTGGAAAGGAGCTAAGAGAATATTCAATCTAGATTATTCTGGTAGCTGTGTGTAGGAAGATCAAGCAGGAAGGCAGCTGAGAATCTGTTTGAGGTAATACAGACATAAGGCAGTAAATCCCTGTACCAGTATTGAATTGGCTAGAATTGAGAGGATGAAAAATGTGGAGACATTTTGTAAAGGAAAGGACCAGGGCTTCTTAAGAGATTTGATCAAGGGTAATGATGAGTGGCTTGAATCAGAAAATTTCTCCTACCTTTTTCCTTTGGGGTGTTGGAAACTGGTTGTACTATTTGCAGAAGGGGATAGTTTGAAAGACAAGCTGATCTAGAAAGCCAAGTTCAGTTTCGTTTATGATGAAGTGGACTTTAGTGGAAATAACCAAGTGTGCTCGAAAGCCAGTTAGAGATCAGGGAAAGGGAGATGCTGATCTGGTAGTCATCAGCATAGCCAAGAATGAATGAGCTCACTTGGGGGACCGGGTTTAGTGAGAGGCAGAACCAAGTATATTTCTTGTATCCAAAAACTGCACATCTTACATTAAGAATATTGTGTAGCAGATGTTAATGAAATAAAGCAGCTTGTGTTCAAATTGTCAGAAACCAGCAGCTCATGGATCAGCTTATCTAAGAAAAGATTATCAGAAGGGAGGATTTCAAAGAAGCATTTTAGTAGGAGTTTAAAAAGACCCTTCTCATCTTTGGCACAAATGATAGGACTAAATTATTTTTTCTAGGTTGTAAGACAGAACATAAGTTACTTTTGTGTGTGTTTGGAGGGAGGGTGGCCAGACAGGTGGTGGAGAGGGTGAGAGAAAGATTTATTAAGGAAAAAAATGCAACACCCCAAATAGGGGGCTGAAGGTTAAAGTTGCTTTGAAGGTCAGACAGATTTCTGAGAATACCCTCCAAACTGCCTCTTGTTGATAGTAAAGAAAAACCCCTTCTGTTGGGCTGGTAGCTGATCCCATGAACTGAAGAAGTAAAAGCTGTCTTGACCCAGGGCTACCTCTGGAAAATTTGTAGGGTCAATAAACAACACTTGAGATATAGGATATTTCTTGCGACTTTTAGGTAGAAGATCCAATCGGTAATTGTTTTAAACCAAAGAGATTTGGGAAGAACTCCAGAGATTTGTATCCTTAACTCATCTTTGACAGCTGATGGTATGATATTTAGAGGTTTGCTATTACTGTATTGTTACATATTATGTCTCACGACTGCATTTGTTGCTTCTGTGGTATTTACCATGTCTCACCTTGCCCTTGTAGACTAGTTGGTGCAGATGGATTTTTATAAAGAAAGGCAATAGGAAAGAACTTGTGAAACTTTAGAGTCTGTCGTGCTTGTATAAAGAATAGTTTGGAAATTCAGGATTTATAAAAATTAGGGTGAGACTTGCTTAAATACCTGTCTCCTGTCAATAAGAAATAGAAGGGACTTATTCAGGAAATGATTAGTATAAATAAAGTTGAAGGGGGGTTGATTATCTACTTAATACAACCTTGCCTTCAGAGGCTTTCCAAAACTGTTTCTGTATGAAAAATAATCTTAGACGTGTCAGTTGCATTTATTTTAATAGACCAACACTGTTTAGATTGATTACTGACAATTATTCTCTTTTTGTGTTAAAATTGTTTTTCAGAATTACTTGTGTGAAATTATAATACGTTGATGAACTCTGTTAGCGTGTCCTAACATAATATATGACATTAATACATGGTAAATGAGTTTAGGTAGTATAAATGGATAGTGCCTAACAACCTTGCGTACAAAGATACACATTTGTCAAAAAAATGTAAGACAGATTACCAACATAGACCAGCAGTCATTGCCTATATGATGTGTAACAACATGAACCTGGTTACCTGAGAATTGCTGTAGTCTGAAGTGGATCACATGAACCTTCATGCAAGTTCTTGGGTGGATACAGTGTTGGCAGACTCTGTCAGAGTGCTAGGCATAAGAATATAAATTAAAGTTTTAGAAGAAAAGTTGGTGTGCTTTTTAAAAATATTCTGCAAAACATACTGTTCCATAGAACACATTGAGAAGTGCTGAATTAAACAAAGAGTTCTATTAGTCAACAGTTAATATGTTTAGTGGCACTTAATTGCAGTTATTAAATGGATTTGTAAGTAATAAAACTGCATTTTATTAAAATTTTATAAATTTTTGCCCTACTTATACACCCTTCGTCCAGTCATTTTTAAGTGGGTATCTGTTTTGCATAGTCTCACTTTATATAATAGCTTGGTGTCTGAAATGTTGCCTCAACAGGAGGTAATTTCTGTGCAGCCATATTGGGCTGGTGCAGATAGGGCCATGTGGTTCTAATCTAAACATACATCTGGAAACTCACAGGGTGGAGCTGGTGCTGTCTCCTGGAACCTGTAGAAAACATCAGCAACTGGAGTCCTGACCACATTTTGAAGGAAGGTGGTGAGAGAATGAGATGCTATTATTCGAGGTCAAGGCTTGGATCCTGTGTCGTAATTCTGGTGGCTACTAAGTTGGTTGCCCAGCTGTAGTTGTGAGTCCCTTGAGTGCCCTGCCAGAGCAAGTGATGTTGGGCTTGGTACTCTTACCTGCATCTGAGCAGCCTCTGTTACTGTCATACCTAGGCAGTTGTGAGATTTATGAAAAATGATTAGCCTGGGGAAAGAGTGTATTGCTCCTGTGATTTGGTAAGGTATTCTGTAACTATGTATTTTTTATGCTCACATCATGAGGGCATTTATTTCTTTGAATGGACAAGCGGTTGCACAAAGACAAATTCCACAATTTGGAAGAAATTCAGGCATGTTAAGCTCTGGGTCTGGAAAATACCATTAAAAGGTAATTTATAACTGGCTTGTGGCTTGTTGATGGACAGGTGGAGGTACATACAGAATTGTGGCCACAGCCCCAGTTCACACTGTATTTGGCCTCAGCAGTACACATCTTAAGGGGTGGAATGGGCACTAGGAGGGTTACCTGTCATTTTATCAAACCCCAAAGCCTTCCTGTTAAGTTTCAGAGATCTGACTAAAGGCAGGGTTTTTCTGTAGAGATTGAATAGTGACTTACTGACCAGGGACTGCAGCAATAATGATGATACCCCTGCTGGAAATACAGACTCTCTTTTACCAAATTGCACTTTCTATATTTAGCTGTAATGCGGAGGTTCTTAACTGGGGATGTGTGAGAATTGCCTGGTGAGCCATTTTAAATCATAAAAGGCAGATCTGTGCGCTTTCTCTAGGTAATCCCATTTGTTCCTATTGCTTGAAATTCATATTTATTCTGGCCACTCAAGTTTATATATTTAGCTCTGACTTCTCTCCTGAATTCCAGACTTGCATGTCCACAGACACCACCATTCAGATATCTAATAGTTTCAGGATATAACATTTGCCCCTCCATTTCCTCCCCAATGAACTGGCTTTTGGCCCTGATTCTCTAAAATGCTACCCATAAGCCTCCCCCTTGCCTCAGCACAAAACTGAAAGGCCATTTTTTTTCTTTCCTGCCCCTCCCATTCCTAGCTCATCTTTCTCATCATTCTTTCATGTTCCTTCCCTGCCTATCCAAGCTATCATGGCTTTCACCTGGCAAACTGCAGCCTCTTACTCCACTTGCCCCACTGTGGCTCCAGAATGGCTTAAAGCTTTTTAATTGATTGACTCTAAAACTCAGTCTAAGGTAATGATGTTGATGCTGCTTTTCTGAAAATTACTTTTAACCATAAAGGGTAACTCTGTCTTTTACTCCTTTATTCAAAGTTAGGTGTAGAGCCTTGTTAGACCAAATTATGCCCCTGGGAGACAACTTATGAGGTTGCATAGCCTCACTCTCCATTTCTTGGGCTCACAGCTCCTTAGAGTCATGGCTCTCCAGCTCTGATGATGGAAATTTGGGCAAGGCTTTCTCGAAGAAGGACTAAGCATAAAAATATTTTATAAGCTTTATAGGGCCAACTCTTTGCCAGGTATATTAGTTTCCTATTGCTGCCATAACAAATCACCACAAATGTAGTGGCATAAAACAAGAAAAAATGTGTTGTCTTACAGTTCTGTAGGTCAGAAGTCTGAAAAAAGCTCTACTGGACTAAAATAAAGATGTCTATAGAGCTGTATTCCTTCTGGAGCCTCCAGGGGAGAATCTGTTTCCCTGCCTTTTCCAGCTTCTGGAGGCTGAGTGCATTCCTTGGCTCAAGGCCCCCTTCCAGCAATAGCATCATTGTGATTTCTTGTGTCCTCAAATCTCCCTTTCTGGCCTGACTCTTCCATTTTCCTCTTTTCCCTTATGATTACATTGGGCCTACTCAGATATTCTAGGGTTTTCTTCCCATCTCCGAAGCCTTAAAATTAATCACATCAGTGAGATTCCTTTTGTCATGTAAGGTGAGGTATTCACAGCCTTCAGGGATTAGGACAGGGAATTCTGCTTACTGCACCAGGCACTCTTTAAATTTATTTGCATATACTAACTAACCCTCATAACAACCCTATGAATTAGGTATTAATTCTCCCCATTTTATAGATGAGGAAACTGTGGCACAGAGAAGTTATGTAGCTTTGAACTTGCCCAAAGTTACATGGCCATTAAGTAGTGGTGCCAGAATTCAAATTTTGGTTGGCATCAGAGTGTTTTCTTAATTATGATGCATACTATCTGGAGATGCATATCGTAGTACCCTTCAAAGTGATTTTTCAAAAGCCATGCTTTTATTTTGTAGCAGCAGCTGCAGTAATACCTTCTTCAGTGCTTACTTGTTGGCAGGTCCTATCCTAAATTCTTTCATAGCCATTCCAAGCAATGGGTATTAGCATCTGCATTTTGCCCATAAGGAAACTGAGGCCCAGGATTAAGTTACTTCCCTAAGATTACACGGCTGGTAAATGCCAAAACTAGTATTGGAAGCTAGATAGCCTGAACTGGAGCCCATGTGCTTAGTCATTAAGCTGAATTGCTTTCACCTTTATCTGGTGAAGGAAGTCATTAAAAATAAATGTAATCTTTGCTCTTTCATGGTGGGCACATCTGATGATACAATCAGAGTCCAGAAAGAACTTGATGTGTTGGAGTGATTTGCTGAATCTAACAGAATTAGATTTGAAGGAAAAAAAAAACCATAAATGAAAGGTGGTATAGATCGTAAATTTCAGATACATACACACACATTAGGGTAAAGTTTTGTTTCTTTTGAATGCTACTATTGGTGGGTATATTATAAACATAATTTATCTTCTAAAGCTCTTATAACTAGAAACTTGATTTGGTTGAGTGCAGAACTTAGTCACTACCGTGATAGGAACTAGTCCAGAATTATCTTGAGGTTCTTTTCCAGACTCCCTTCACTCACTACATGAGGTGAAAACAGTAGTCTTTTGAGCCAGGTTACTGATGGTAGTGAAAATGGAAATCTTTTGTTTGGACTATGCAGAATCCATAATCTTTGCTCTAGAAAGGGAACCACATATTGTACCCTATTCACCAGGTCGTAAGTGTCATCCTGTGACCAAACGTGGTCCCGTTCTGTATTATTTCCCAAACAGGCCATGAAAACCTCTCTATTAATTAGCTCTTCCCTTCCCATTCTTACCCACTTTTTGGGATACAGTGAAGACTTTTTTGGATTTTCTTTCTTTCAAAATGGTTAATGTGTTTTATTTGTATTATTTTTGGTGTGGGTTTATATGCCAAAACATAACATTGACTACTTAGAAAAAAAATGTTACACACCATTTTTCTTTCTTTCCGTCTTTTTTTTCTCCCAATGAATACCTGAGATTCTGCTGCGTGTCAGCTAGGTAGGCATCAGGGTGCAGTACTTGAGTAAAATAGCTATGGTGCCTGTTGTCAATATAGGGATCCATTTAGTAAGGAAAAGAAGGAAGCAATACATGAATAAAATAGATAATTGTAATAACACTGTGGAGGAAACAACAAATAAGTTGAGATGAAGAATAACAACACTGCAGAAGAAACAACACATAAGTCGAGACAACAGTAAATTGAGGAGACTGTTTTAGAATGGCTGGGGAAGGCTATGCAGAGGTGACATTTGGCATGAGAGTTGAAGCATTATGTAAAGGGAGACTATGTACAAAGGTTTTAGGGTAGGGAGGAGCTGGCTTGGAACGGAGATAAGATCAAGGTGAAGCTAAGTTGAGAGAAAGAGATACTCAGTCTTTACTGACTGGTGTACGATGTTTTGATTTTAAGGGTGCTTAACTAGGTAGAGATTAAAGCCCCTTACTGGTGATCTGAGGACTGTAGGTGGCTTTTTGGGGAGGATGGTTTTTGAACTTAAGTTTGAAAGCCAATTTGAGACATCAGGTAGGCATTTGAATATATGGATCTGTTTTTCGGAGGAGAGGTTCCAGCAGGAGATATAAATATGGGAGACATCATGGAATTTAAATCATGGAGTGGATGAGATCATGTAAGAGATTGTAGAGAAGTACTTGCTCAAGGAGCTAACCTTGAGGTGCTCTAACATTTAGAGGTTGGAAGATAAGGAGCCAGCAGGGGAAACTCATAAACAGCTGGCAGGAGGAAAACCTAGGGCATGTTGTACAGGAAATGAGTAAAGAAAATGTTTCCAGAGGGAAGGAGTGCTCCACTGTGCCTAATACTCCCTAGATGATACATAAGGTAAGGGCAGAGTGCTTTTCATCAGGCTTGAAACATGGGAGTCTTTGGGGGACTTTACAAGGTCAGTTTTGGTGCAGTGGTGAGCAGATGCTGATTGTAATGGGCAGATGAATGAATGGGAGTTTGTAAGGAAGGGGGTTAAAGAGTAGAGAGAGACTCTTGATAATCCAGGTACATGAAGTGGGTGGGGCCCTGGAGGGGGAATGTAAGGTGTTTTATTCAGGGTTCTCCAGAAAGAACTGATAGGATGGACGCGTGCACGCGCGCGCAAATACACACACACACACACACACACACACACACATGAAAAGGGAGTTATTAAGAGAATTGGCTTATTTGATTGTGGAGACTGAGAAGTTCCACTATAGGCCATCTGCATCAGGAAGCTGGAGAACCAGAGAACTTGGTAGCAGGGCTTAGTCTAAGTCCAAAGGCCTCAGAACCAGAGAAGCCAGTAGTGGAACTCTCAGTCCAAGGCGGAAGGCTCAAGAGCCCAGAGACCACTGGTGTGAGTCCTGGAGTCTAAAGACTGGAGAACCTGAAGTTCTGAGATCCAGGGCTGGAGAGGAAGAGTGGTCAGGCTCTCGGAGAGAGAGGGTGAGAATTTGCCCTTTCTCTGCCTTTTTGTTCCATCTGGGCTCCCATTTGATTGGATGGTGACTGCCACATTTAGGGCACATCTTCTCCACTCAGTCCACTGACTCACACACCGTCTTCTCTGGAAATGCTCTCACAGATACACCTGGGGCAGCTCAATAATTCTAATCGATTGCCAAACCACATGGGTTTCACTTTCAGTAGTTAAAGGATGGACTCAGTGCCTGCTGAAGCTCTGAGAATAATCAGTGTTTGACCAGCTATCTGGATATTCTTTAGTCAAGTTGAACCCCAAATTAACCGTCACGTGGGGTTAAGCACAGAAAGCGGGGGGGGGAAGCAAGGAGTTTGACTTTTTTAGGTGTACATAACATATAATATTAAATTGAACCTTACGAAATCAGTGATATTTGACTGTTTTACCTATAAGAATGGCAATTTCATATAGTTTTATCTAATAGAACATGTTATATTACTGAGAATGAGTTGCTTTTAAAAGTGGAGCTTGATGGAGCAAAATTGAGAGGGTTTAATCAAAAGAACAGAGAACAAAGGCTTGGAGCAGTTAAGATAGGTGGGATTGTTGCTCAGCAGAGGGTTGGCCTTTGAAGCAGGGAGAAGGAAAGGCGAACACTTTTCCAGGAAGGCAGGAGAAGATACACAGATTCAACCATGGTGGAGGGATCACCATGAGGCCAAGACCCAGTAGGTAGTATCTTGCTTGAGGTAAGTATTTATGTAATAAATTTATGGATTTAGCTGTGGATACACATTGATTGATTTTGTTCATAGGACTGAGTGGTTACTGATCCTGTTCTACCTTGTGGTGGACTCTAAATTTGTTCTTTCAAAGGTCTTTGATATGTAATTTTTTGCTAAGGTTTTCTCTTTCACTAAAAGTGGAGTAAATCAAATATCATGACTTCCTTCCCCACTCCTCAGCAGTGCAATGCTGTGGCCTCCCTGTAGAACTGATTAGCAAATCAAAGAATAAAGTAGTTTTCTCGCAAGTGATTTTCTTGCCCTGCAGAATTGTCTTTTTCAATGTTACTATCAGTATTCTTTGACTTCTCAGCATAATTGAAGCATTATCTATGATTTCTGTTTCTTTAATGCAGACTACAAGTACATCCTTTTAAGGTCATTCCACTCTTCTCTGTCACATGTACAGAATTTTCCTATGAGTTGTGTTTATTTCAAGAATTTCAGCTGTTTGGAGGGAGACTTTATTCTACTGCATAATATAATTTTTAAAAATGATGTGCTTTAGGCCATTGTGTGCACATATCCCTAGGCCATAATTTTCTCCATGTACTTAATTCAGTACAGAATTCCAGGTACTGATGATTAATGATATCTTTAAAGCTAAATGAGATTGAAAGTCATCTTTAATGTCCATAGGATCTTTTTTTCATGAAATGCTTCCTCTGATGTTTATTTTGAATAATATTCTTATCCATGGCTTATAGGACCAAGGCCATAATAAAAATATTCCCAGGAAGGGTCATCTTCTTATTCAGTACGTACTTGTTGAGCTATAGGCAGTTTTGCTGTGTACGTGGCTCTAAAGTGATCTTTTCCTCAAAGTACAGAAAGATCTGGAGAAATGTGGGCACTCATGTATTAAGCTTGTAGTATAATAATACTGTAAGTATAAGAGAAAATGTGATATGTATTTTTTGAGACAGAGTCTTACTTTATTGCCCAGACTGGAGTGCAGTGACGTGATCTTGGCTCACTGTAACCTCTGCCTCCTAGGTTCAAGTGATTCTCCTGTATCAGCGCTTTGAGTATCTGCGACTACAGGTCCGTGCCACCACACCCGGCTAATTTTTGTGTTTTTAGTAGAGACGGGGTTTTACCATGTTGGCCAGACTGATCTGGAACTTCTGACTAGGTGATTCACCTACCTCAGCCTACCAAAGTGCTGGGATTATAGGCGTGAGCCACCCTGCCCCGCCAAAATGTGGTATCTTTAAAAGCTCTGAGATGATGGCATTTTAGACTAAGGTAATGTTTTATTTTATGGAGATGTGTGGCTATACTGCTGGCAAGGTGAATCAACATGTTCTAATTCTGCTTGGAATAAGAAGAACTTGATTTACCATTACCTACTGTGGTAGAAATTGCATCACTGAAGTAGATTTGTATCTTCAGTATTGGAAATATTCAACAGAATCTATCTGAAAGGATTTCAAAAGCTGCAGTCTATGCTGTTGTGGTAATAAATAAAGAAAAGCATTTCCTCTGTTTCAGACAGCCTTTGATAGAATATGTATTTAGTAAAATATATACAGATTCATCAACTGTGTACCTGACTCAAATATTTTTAGCTTCTTTGGGTTGAACTTTGGGTTATTCCAAGGGATCCCCTTTGGTCTTTTCATGGAAAATCACTCAAAACCAATGTTGATGTGCACTTATAAAGAAGGGTGTAAAGGTTTATAGGACGATACTGCTCAACACTTTACAGGTCTGGAATCTACATGGTTCAACTAGCTTCTCTATTTGAGCCCTGAACTAGTGTTGCATTCATCTCCTGTTTCTTTTCCTTTGCTATTTTCCAGCTGTAAAAGTGATGTGTGCTTCCTCTCTTGCCTTTCACTAGTGCATTGGGGCTTGTCTTGCAGGACGAGATCTGTGCTAAAACTTTGTGCTTCTTGTCTCTGTATATGCTGATAAACAGACTTTAGTGTTCTGTCTTGTGGTGACATATCACCCCACCCCATCTTAGAGGTGACAGTTGCCTTTAAAGGACTTCGGTTTTGTTGTGTAAGGGGCTCTTTCTGTTATGTGCTTCTAAATAGAGAGGCCTGTGAGAGAATCTTTCAGGTCTGAGGAGGTACGTGGCTGTTCTGTGCTCCTTTCCCTTCCAACATCAGGGCTGTAGGTAATTCACCCCTAGTGTTGTATTGCCCCCAACCCCTGCCACCCCTGGTGATTTGCTGCTAATTTTGGCTACTTTTTTCTTATTCCAAAATCTCTTGCCTAGTCTCTTCAGACTTCTGCCAATTCTGGTATAGTTTGTTCAAATGATTGGCCTTTTCTTGGTAGATCTCAGTCTCTTAACTTCTCCCCTTCCCCTTGTTGAACTGACCAATAATCTGTGAGTATAACCCTTATATCTTGTGTGTCATATGGGCTTCCGTATTTTTTCCTAAAGTATATCATGCTATATGTATTATTTTTAAACTGCCTGTTTGCCACTTTATCTTCTGAAAATACCTTTCCTTACATTTCTATTTTTAAAAAATTTATATTTATGAATTTTCAATGGCTGACATCCCTTCCATGATAATGAATCTGTCATTTGACCAGTCCCCTACTTTTAGGAATTTGGATGTTTTCTATCTCTTTTTCTCTTTTCCCTTCTTCCTTCTTTCCTTTTGCCTTGTTATTTCCTGGTAATGAATATCCAGAGTTGTTTGTTCACCATGCATATAGTTAGTTTTTGAAAACCTTACCGTGGGCTTTTTGAGGCTTTTGCTAGTTATAACATTACCTTGTGTGTTCAAAGACAGGGGCCCATATCTTATGCATGTCTTTCTTCTTGGCATACGTGTCTGACACAGTGGCCATTCACTAAGGAATTATTGTTGAGTTTCAGAAATATGAGGGCCATTTGAAAAATACATGAGTACCAACTGTGTACTTGGAACCCAGGATATAGGGGTGAACAAGGTAGAGATTGTGCTTGCTCTCATAAGGTGAGGTATTATTTTGTAAAACAAGGTTTATGTTACAGAGATGACAAGATTCTTATGGTGAGGATCAGTGAAGAAAATTAAGACACTCAATATAGCAAAAGCAGACTGAATGACTTAGGGTGTGGTTACTTGGGACATATTCATGCTTGTGGCTGAGTTGACTAATTGATTTTTCCATAGATGATATTTCTTCTTTAGGATTATCCACTAGTGTTAATGGATTGAGATGGAATGATCTTTTTCAAGTTTCCTTCTTTTTTGCCCCTTGTGAGTAACTCCAGTCAATTATACTTAAATTAAAAATTTCATGCCTGAATATAATATACTGTTGTACTTAGTGATTCCAGAGACCCAGAGATCTTTTAGGATCGAGTTTGGGGGGAATAGAAATATATCCCAAAATATTTTTGGTCTTTCTGTTGCATGTCTTAAAATATGATAAGCAAAGATTGCAGCCATGGAGAAGATTTTCTGCTGTAAATTGGTGTTTCAACCCTGCCAGCTGTTCATGCTTTCTGCGATCCCACTTATAAAAGTGGAAAGTGAAGGGTGAGTGGCTGCCCTCACAGGCAACCACATAATTAAAAAAAAAAAAATGTGTATGCCTCAGCAAATCTATATTAGTGTTTCATATAGCTGCCTTTTTCTTTTTATTGTAGGGCCAGCTATCAATGTTGCAAGAAAAAATAGACCATTTGGAGCGTTTGCTAGCTGAGAATAATGAGATCATCTCAAATATTCGAGACTCAGTCATCAATTTGAGTGAGTCTGTGGAAGATGGTCCGAAAAATTCACAAAGCAATTTCAGCCAAGGTGCTGGCTCGAATCTTCTGCCCTCACAGTTATCCCTCGCAGTTGACCCTGCAGACTGTCTGTTTACTTCACAAAGTGGAAGTCACAATTCAGATGTGCAGGTAATGTATACATTTATTAATAATCACTGGGCCTTTTTTTAAATTCTTTTTAAGATTTGACCTGATGTCTGTTCTGACTTGGTAAGTTGCTTAAACTCTTTGGATTCTAGTTTCTCATTTTGATTAGTCACATGAACGTTAATGTTCTTTTTAGTGATAAAATTCCATAATTTTATTTTTCTTAGTTTATCTTACTATTTCATACTTGCGTGAATACAGTCTTTTTGTATGCTTTGCAGGTCTTGTTTTCTATAATAGTTGAAAATCTTTACAGGTTTACATTTTGCCAGATGTTTTTGCCTTCTTTTGGAGAATACAAGAAAAGTCCTGCTCTTATATATCAATTATACATTATAGATTTTGTACATTGTAGGGTTAGTTTTTTTTTCTTAATACCATTTGCAAGGGGGAAGGGAAATATTCTAGAGCTGTACTTTCCAGTATGGAAGCCCCTTTCCACATGTGTCTACTGAGGACTTGAAATGTGACTAATGTGTCTTGAGATGTGCTAAGTGTAATATACACACACAGTGTTTCAGAGTTAGTGTGCAGAATATCTTAATTCATTTATATATTGGTTATATGTTAAGATAATATTTTGGATATACTGAGTTAATGAAATGTTATTAAAATTAATTTCAACTGCATCATTTTACTAGAAAATTAAAAATTTAGCTTGTATTATATTTTCTTGGACAGCGCTATTATAGAGGGCAATAGAGTTGAAAACCAGCATCAGAAAGGACTTCTGCCTTTCTTAAACTCAGAGTGTTTCACTCATACTGGCTCTGCAAATTAGGGGAAGGCTGTGTTTAACCTTGTGCCTTAGACCAGAAACTGGATTTTGGCGGGAGGATCCTAAGGGGTGAATATTTTAAAGTTGGACAAAATTAGTTGACTTCTGGCCTTGTTTTCAAATACGCATTTTCCACTAACTGCTGAGGGCAGAGAACATGATATGATCTTGAGGTCCTGGCTCACAGGCCAAGCTGGAAGCTGGGGACAGTGCAGCTGGCCAGGTCTTGCACCTGCAACCTCATCAGCTGGAGTGTAGCCAGATTCTCATAGGCTCAGAATCCTGTGCTTACGGATAGCTGTTTCTGTGAGGCTTGGCTTTATTCAGTTTTTGTTGTTGTTGTTGTTGAGTACTTCTTAAGTACCTACCCTTGTTGTCATCCATAAGGGGACAGCAAAAAAAAAAAAAAAAAAAAAAAATTATTTTTATTGTGTGTGGTCTAAATCTGGGCTAGACAGAAAGGAGTTGCAGAGCCACCATGGAAGTCAGGCAGAGCAAGTCAGGAGAGTACTGGGAGAGCTGCAGGACTGAAGGAAGAAACAGAGACTGCCACCACATCCTCCTGACCAGCTGGTTTCCAAAGATTCGTCAGCTCATCCTTGGGAAGATTTTATTTATTAAAGTCATATAGTCCATAGGCAGAGAAATGTTATTGTCTTAAAATACTTTGTATTGACTTTTATATAATTTGGCCTTTAAAATATTTTTGTAGCTCATTTATATATTAGGATATGATTTTTACAGTCTAGTTTTAACATAATTTAAGTTTGACAAAAGGTTGTTTGGTCATGTTGTTACATTTAATATTATAGACACTATGAAGAATAAAAGTAAAGTTTGAGTTTTTTTTCTCCCACTGTTTTTATCTTTGCATCCAAACATTATTAGCTGGAAGGAATACTGCATTGAAAAGCTAGAAAACATTAGGATAAATAAAAGCTAAATCTCAATTTTAAAAATTTCCTCCATTTTTAGATGATTATGCCTGGTTGACCCTATGGTAGTTTTACTTTTAGGATAAAATAGGTAGATATAACATATGCTACATGGAAGAATAGCTATAGATAGATGTATTTTCATTCAGGCAGAGATTTTTAAGATACATGAGATTTACTATAAAATATAGACAGCTCAAAGTAAAATGTCATTTCTAGTACTATATTTGAAAATGCTGAAATATCTGGTCATAATCAAATTTAATCAGAAATTTTTTTCTAGTTTTTTTCCTATAAATTTATATTAAGTTGTTTTGGAAGTAAAGTATGGGAAGAAGGAATTTAATGAACTTATTTTTTATTAGAAGAAGATGGGAGAGGATTACTTGTCAGGGTAGTTTTGTAGCAAAAATAGCATTTCAGTCCTTTGAATCGTGATGAAATATTTTCTACTCTAAACTCAATTAATGTCTACAGAAATAGTTTTATTTTATAAAATATATATGCAAAGTATAGTAGTGAATAATTTTGAGAAAATATTTACCAACATTAAATTTAAATTAATAATGGGTTAAACTTTAATTTTTTTTCTTTTACATTTTTAGATGTTGGATGTTTACAGTCTAATTTCTTTTGACAATCCAGATGGTGGAGTTTGGAAGCAAGGATTTGACATTACTTATGAATCTAATGAATGGGACACTGAACCCCTTCAAGTCTTTGTGGTGCCTCATTCCCATAATGACCCAGGTAAAATTTGCACTTCAAAAAACAGGTTCCTAGTTCCTTAGGCCTAGAGTCTTTTAATGAGAATCTGGTAGAGCCCACTTCTCAAATTTTTGAGACATTATTCTCTGACTTTTAACATTAATATATTCCTTTTACGTGTCATTATGTTTTAGTGTTCTCATTTTATCAATTTATGTGCCATTTAAAGATAGTACTTGTGCAGTATCAAATGGTAATAAACAAAAAGAAGGGCTTGCCTTCAGGGGCAAAAAGGTATATACTTTTAAGAGACTGATTTTTCATTTTAGTTACTTTTTGTAAAATATTGCACGGGAGAATTATTTCATGTCCAAGAACTCTACTTTAAAAAAGGCAGAATGCTCATGGGAAAGTTTTAATCTTTAAAATAGAGAAGAAGTATTAAGTGGTTTAAGAGCCTTGGTGTTGATTGGTTTCAGGCAGATACAAATGTGAGTCTCAGTGCTCTGTATTTATTACTGTTAGTTTGATGACTTTAGGCAAGTTACTTAATCCTCTAAGACCAAGTTTTTTCCCTGGTACAATCAGGTTAATAGTGTCTGTTTCAATAGGGTGAAGTGTAAAAGAATTGTGTATGGCACAACAGTAGCTGCTATCATTATTGTTACTGCATATGATGGCTTTTATTTATTGGGACCACAGATTTTTTTTGCCCCCCTCCCCAAGATGAGGGGGAAATTGTTTCAGTTATAATGGAACATAGGATTTGATATAAATATTTGTTAGTTTGAGTACACAGGCACAGAGTGAATGCCCAATGAATTTAGTTGCAGCATTTTTTTTTGGCGGGGGGGAGGGTGTATTTCCAAAGACTTCTTTTGAAGGAGTGTGTTACTTTTCTTAATATCTCAATTTCGTGATTACTGTCAGAAGCACTAGTCACTTAATACTTTGAAGGTTTTTTTCTGTTTGCTTCTAGCATTCATTTATCTTCTACTTATGTTTTTTTCTCATTAGTTTGTTGGCAGATATTCCAATTTTTCTATTTCTAAGACAATAGAACATGTTACTTTAGATCTGGACACATGGTTTAGTGAAGCATTTTGTGTGTGTGTGTGTGTGTGTGTGTGTGTGTTTGCTGCTTTTGGGTGTGAGAGGTAGTCTGTGAACTTGGATATTGAAATGCTCGGATTTCTAGAACAGTTAAATATTTAGTATGCACTGACATGTAAAATGTATGAAATCAGTATTCTGGAAATTTGTGATGAGCTAAACATCAGCTTCTGACTTGGTTTCCCTATCTTTGGTCTTAGTACCTTTATCTTTTCCTACAAATACCTGTTAGTCTTATGTTTTTTCATATATATATTAGATTGTCTTTCTCCTTAATATTAACCTGTACCTTTTAAATCCAAACTCAGGGAAGGCTGGGGATTATAGAAAGGCTTCAGGGATTTAGAGCCAGGCAGAATGAGGCAGGTATCGTGGCTCTGCTGTGTATTGCCTGTGTGTCCTTGGGCACATTGATTTGTGTATCTGTAAAATGGAGATCATACAGGTGGAATAGCATCTTAAGCCAGGGTTAGTTATAAAGTAATTATAAAAGTTGATGAAAATTACATCTAATCCAAATTTCTTTTGCTATTTATTCACTTGAGTACAGATTAGTTAGTATATTTGCATTTAGGGGATGCATATGAAAAACATGTATCTTTGATTACTAGACTCACACTCAGTGAGGTGAGGTGCTCACAGCTGACAATGTGGGATCTGAGACTGCTGATGGCACTGCAGAGTATTTTTCTCTATAAATCTCATAATCACTGTTGAATATTCAATTATTGAATGAAATGGTGGCATAGTTACTTGTGGTATCTAAATTGTTCTCCTCTCTCTTTTCTGGCAATCATGTATAGTTTAATTTTTGTTACTTATTTGGGCGAGTGATGTGATTCCATGGTATAATTTTCCTTGTAGGCTTATAAATATGCTTTGAAATGTGTCTTGCAAGTCTTCCTCATATGAAACCCACTTCTTCCCTTTTCTTGATTTTTTTAAAAGACCTTTGTTCTTTCCCTTTTTCTACCATTTTTAATTCTCACCAATCTCATTTCTTGTTATTCCATACATGGCCACTTGACTGTAATAATAAAATCTATGGTTTACCAGGCAGAATGCCAAATGTTTTACAGACATTTAGTGCCTACTCGTGAAGGTTAGTGCCATGATTCGCAATGAAGGTGTTACCAGGTTACGCAGCAAACAAGGGGCACCAGAATACTTTCCTGACAATTTACCTGGATCTCCCACTAGAGTAAATTCTAGTGGCAAAGAACATATGCCTCCTATTAAACATACTCTCCACATGGCCTAGCTGAGCACTTGGCATATAGAATAATTGCCAAATATATAAGGCCTCTTTGACCTTTTTCTAAGCTCCTCCACCGCATACTTGTACTGAACACACACATCCCCCACGCTTGCAGATCTGCATAGATACAAACATTTACAGCACTTTAACTTGGTCTCCTCACTAGAATGTTAGCTCATTAAGGGCTGGAGCTTTGTTTTATTCACTGCTGTCTTGAGAACGCCTAGAACCATAACTGGCACATAGTACTGAGTCAGAGTTTGGTTAAATAAGTTAATGAACTAATGAAGCATTTAACTTATTCCTTGCTCACACTTTTCTTTTAAGTTCCCTCCTTCCTGATGGCTACTTATTTCTATTCTTAATAAAAGCAACTTATTTAAAGTACTCTTTTGTAATTTTATATACTAAAAACAAGCAATAATAAGTTCTTTGAAGGCAGAGATTGCCCTTGTTTTTTAGATTTCTTTTGCTGTTTGCATTACTATTCCTGCTTAGTTAGTTGGTCATTTTCTGAGTAGACATCCCTAATAAGTATTCCTGTCTATAATCTCTTTTGGTATCCTAGTAACTACAGCTGAATCTTTTTGTCTTAGTAAAAGATGTTAATAACCCTGACTCTCACACCCTTCTCCACTTGGAAAAAATAATTGTCAGAAACAGACCTTTTAAAATTACAGTGATTTTTGCTGTCAAGCAAAATGCTAGAGAGAAGAATCCACTGACTTAATAATTTTCACTCTTCCTTAACAAAAGTAAAATATTGATAAACTAAATTATTCTGTGAAAAATTGAATTATGTATATCATGAAAAGCCATTCTTTTTAATAGAGGAAAAAGAGAAAAGTCTGTTTACATACAGTCCAAGTCAAAATATGACTCTGTAATGGAAAATCTTTGTATAATACTCCTAAATGAACGTGCAGTTAGTTTTCTTTCTAAGTGAGATTTATGGAGATTTGTTTGCATTTTCTGCAGCAACAATTTAAAACAAGGTTTAGCTTAGTAGTTTGTTTCATTGGTGGATTTTTTGTCTATTGGGGTTAGAAATATTTGAAATAGATTTTTTAAAAATTTCTGTATTTGGTTCCCTAACTTTGTGAATTTGTGTTGCTGTGTTTTTCTATACATGGATATTTTTCTTTTTGCACTGAGTTGGTAATATCCTTCAAGAAAAGGTAAATTTCAAAATATGTTTCTATCTTTAAAAAATTCCAGATTATATTACAGTCTGAAAAGATGTAACAGTTGTCATAAAATATTTAAGAGGTTTACAAGAGTAAAAACAGAACTGGAAAGGAATTGTGAAGTAAATGCTTATAACTTTGTACTGTTATGCTTTTGAAAGTTTTGAATCATAGACCATGAAATTAAATGTTAGTTGATTGATACATGTTCATGTTGTATTTAATAAGCAGATTAAAACACAATTATGGCACCTTTGTATCTACAATCTTAATTCTTTGCTTTCTACCAGTTAAACTGCTGAAATATTTGGTTAATTTTACTTCAAAGAAGTCACAGCGTGTAGAGAGAAGATAAGGTATACTAAATAGAAGGTTGGACAGCATATTGTTAGTTAAGCAATTTGTAAAATGAACATTAGAAAATAATCCCCCTTGTGGCATGACTCTAAAATAGTAGGAAGACCTAGGCCCAAGAGTTACACTGTAAAGTAATTTTTTTTGTGTGCATTTGCAATTCTTCCGCAGAATTTTTTATTGACTCAGAGGGTGATTAGGATTTTTCAGCTTTTGTGTGTGTGTAAAATTAAGAAAAACATGTTTGCATTTAGTATTATAATTATGTATCCTCACTCTAACAAAGTTTGTAAAAAAAAAAAAGCATAAAAACATGAAGAAATCAGTGTAATATTTTCAAATATTTCTATTGAAATATTTCAAGTATAGTTAGAATTTGAAAACAGTTCTGGTCAGCTGTAGTTGGCTAATGTCTCTAGCAGAGGCATCCAATCTTTTGGCTTCGCTGGGCCACACTGGAAGAAGAATTGTCTTGGGCCACACATAAAATACACTAACACTAACAATAGGTGATGAGCTAAAAAATAAAGTCACAAAAAGAATCTCATAATGTTTTAAGAAAGTTTACAAATTTGTGTTGAGGCGCATTCAAAGCTGTCCTGGGCCACACGCAGCCCGCGGGGCCATGGGTTGGACAACCTTGATGAAAGGTGGTGGAGACTTAGAAGTCTGATTGCTAAAGGAACTTTACTGTTCAGAATGAGGTGGTCATCAGAAGAACTTGTATATGAACACTGTTCGGGGGAGTACTTTATTTGGTTTAGCTACTACAGGATGAAGTAGATTCTTTGGTTTTGACTACCATGATGAGAAATTATAGTTTCTGGAGCTAAAATAGTATGAGGAACAACTGAGATCTGGCATTCATTGCCTGTCCTGCATCAGGGGAATGACAGGTGTTTGTTACTTTTTATTTTGTGTAATTCTTTATGTAACCCTGAAAAGTGGTAAATTAGCCACATTTAACAGGTGAGGTCAATGAGGCTAAGGTAGGTTATAATAATTTGTTTAAAGTCAGTCAATTTAATTATAAATTTTCAGAGGTTGGTAAATTGAAGCTCAGGATTGCCTGATTGTAAACTGTTCTTTCCATTTACCATATTGCCTCTTAAGATACTGTAGTTCAAATTTTTCTATTTCTTTTCTTTTTACGTTATGGGGATTAGCCAATTTAACACATTTATCTGGACTTTGAATTGTTAATAGGGTTGTCAGATTTAGCAAATAAAAGTATAGACTGCTTAGTTAAACTTGAATTTTCAATAACAATGAATAGTTTTTGAGTGTCTATGTGTGTGTGTGTCCCAAATATCACATGGTGCGTGCTTATACTAAACATTTATTTGTTGTTTATTTGAAATTCAAATTCGAGAGAGATCCAAGATGGCCGATTAGCAGCAGCTCAGGATTGTAGCTCCCACTGAAAGCGCAGAGAGTGAGTGGACGCCACATTTTCAGACCAATTTTCATAGCCTACGGACCAAGAGATTCTTGGCGGAGGAGCCCCACGGGTCGCCAGCGCGACCCTTTTGGAGGGCGCGGCCAATTTGCAGGCGCCCCGACGCGGCGGTTCTCAGTCCGGAGTATACGGGACTGAGTGCCCTTTTGGTTGGCGTTGGAGCTCCGGGAAAGCAGAGTCTCCCATTCAGCTGATTAAAAAGCGGACTGAAGTGGGGAACCAGACCGGGAGATTCCCGGGCCAAAAGCGCCACGAATCTTAACGCCGCTGTTTCAGCCGGCGTAGTGGGTCGCCGCAGGGGAAGGCTGGTGCCCCCCTCCACAAAAAAATAAAAATAAAAACAGCGGTTGGAACTGCTGAAGATTGAGAGTTTCACAGCAAGTGCAGCTGAACCCGGGAAGGTCCAGCTCTGTGGGGGGAGGGGCATCCGCCGAAGGAAAATTAAGAAATAGAGGAAATTTTATCACTAGCAAGTTGGACGTCCACTCAGAGACCTAGTCTGAAGGTCAGCAATTACACAGACGACAGGTGGATAAATCCACGAAGATGGGAAGAAACCAGCGCAGAAAGGCTGAAAACACCCGAAATCAGAATGCCTCTCCTCCTACAGAGGATTGCAGTGCCTCATCACCAATTGAACAAGGCCTGATAGAAAACGAATGTGAGGAATCAACAGAATCAGGCTTCAGAAGGTGGATAATGAGAAACTTCTGTGAGCTAAAAGAACATGTTCTAGCCCAATGCAAGGAAACTAAGAACCTTGAAAAAAGGTTTCACGAAATGTTCATGAGAATGGACAATTTAAAGAGGAATATAAGTGAATTAATGGAGCTGAAAAACACAATACAAGAACTTCGAGAAGTATGCACAAGTTTTAACAGTCGAATTGATCAAGCAGAAGAAAGGATTTCAGAGGTGGAAGACCAACTTAATGAAATAAAACGAGAAGACAAGATTAGAGAAAAAAGGGTAAAAAGGAATGAGCAAAGTCTCCAAGAAATATGGGACTATGTGAAAAGACCTAATATACGTTTGATAGGTGTACCTGAATGTGACGAAGAGAATGAATCCAAGCTGGAAAATATTTTTCAGGATGTTATCCAGGAAAACTTTCCTAACCTAGCAAGGCAACACAATACCCAACTCCAGGTAATACAGAGAACACCACAAAGATATTCCTCAAAAGAGCAACCCCAAGGCACATAATCATTAGATTCATCAGGGTTGAAACGAAGGAGAAAATACTACGGGCGGCCAGAGAGAAAGGTCAGGTTACCTACAAGGGGAAGCCTATCAGACTCACAGCTGATCTCTCAGCAGAAACCCTACAAGCCAGAAGAGATGGGGGCCAATATTCAACATACTTAAAGAAAAGAACTTTCAACCCAGAATTTCATATCCAGCCAAACTAAGTTTCATAAGTGAAGGAAAAATACAATTTTTTGCAAACAAGCAAGTACTCAGAGATTTCATTACCACCAGGCCTGCTTTACAAGAGCTTCTGAAGGAGGCACTATGTATAGAGGGGAACAACCAGTATCAGCCACTTCAAAGGACCCATCAATAAGCTGCATCCAGATCCATCTTACATGCAAGGATATACAGAGACTCAAAACAAAGGGATGGAGGAAGATTTGCCAACCAAATGGAGAGAAAAAAAAAAAAAAGCAGTAGTTGCAATTCTCATCTCTGATAAAATAGACTTTAAAGTAATAGAAACCAAAAGAGATAAGAAGGACATTGTATAATGGTGGAGGGATCAATGTAACGGGAAGAGCTAACGACCCTAAGTCTATGTGCACCCAATATAGGAGCACCCAGATACACAGGGCAACTTCTTGGTGACTTACAAAGAGACTTGGACTCCCACACAATAATAGTGGGAGACTTTAACATTACATTGTCAATATTGGACAAATTAATGAGACAGAAGGTCAAGAAGGATATCCGGGACTTGAACTTAAACCTCAAACAAGTAAACTTAATAAACATTTACAGAACTCTCTACTCCAAATCCACAAAATATACATTTTTTTTTCAGTAACACATCACATTTATCCTAAAAGTGACCACATGGTTGGGAGTAAATCACTCCCTAGCAATTGCATAGCATTTCATAGGTTTAAATGAAATATTGTTTGGCTGGCTGTTTGTTATTTTCCTCCCTTATTCCTTCCTGTCTCCCATTATATAACACAATTATTAGTATAAAAAAAGCTTTTAATATCCATTTGTAGACTGTATACTAGCCTGGGCAATAGAGTAAGATTCCCGTTCTCTGTCCCCCCTTTTTTTTTCTTTCTTCTTTTTCTCTTTATTTCATTCTTTTTTTTCTTCCTTCTTTCTCTTTTTCTCTTTTCCAAAAAAAAAAAAAAAAAAAAAAACACTTGAAATTGGTAATTGGCAACTTCCAGTAAAATCTCAGGAATTAAGTGAGTGGGCACAAGCATACATGTTAACAGACAAAATAGTGGAGTATGACCTTCCAGGGGCCTTCCACCATAAAAAGGGAAAAATGCCTCAGGTGAACATCCATATAACTTCTTAAAAAAAAAAAAAAAGAAATTCAAATTCAACTTGACTTCGCGTTTTATCTGACAACCTTAATTGTTAAGAAAACTGTAGCACTTAAGAGTTAAATACTTATATGGCTATCTAGAATTCTTTAAGAGATCTCTAGAATACATGTATTGAGATTCCTTTTTAGAGGAAGGGTCGATGATTTGGTCTCTCATTGGACTTTATTCCTTGAGGAGCATATATGTTAAGCAGCTGCTGAGAAATGTAGATGATCATTAAATAGCTCTTCCTTCTCCTCATTTCAGTTACCTTTTTCTATCTTTCAAGCCTGGGGTGTTTCAAAACTCACCAGTGCCCTGGTAATACAAATAATTACTAACACTTAGGGAATTATTATGTTCTATTGCGCTATTCTAGGCATTTTGCATGTATCACATCCATCACTTCTCTCAGTAACTTTATGACAGAGTCCTGTAATTACCCTCCCTTCATAGATGTGGGAGAAGTGGCAGGAGAGCACATAAGTGACCTGCTCATGGCAGGGCTAAAGGTTTGAAATTAAGTGATCTTGTTTCAGAACCAGAACTTGTAACAGTTTTTAATATGTTACTTTTTGTGGATAATTCTTTGGAAACCACAGGCTGAGCATCTAGGAGGAAAGTCTTTAAGTGTCTCCAAGCCAAATGTCAATTACTTTAGTATTATTAATCATAAAAAATATTTTTTTCAACTATCTTGCAAAAGTATACATCTCACTGCACTATCTCCTATCCTTGTTTTCCTTCTGATTTTTTCTGGTTTGTCTTTATTGAAATGAATGTTTCTGTCCTTAAATACTACATTAGTACATTAGATGGTGAGTAGTTTTCCTCATTGCCACATTTTCTACAATTAGAAAGTGATTTACAAGCTATATTTTTCAGCCCTTTTTTTTTTTTTTTTTTTTTTTTGAGATGAGGTTTTGCTCTGTTGTCCAGGCTGGAGTACAGTGGCACCATCTCGGCTCACTGCAACCTCAGCCTCCTGGGTTCAAGCAATTTTTCCTGCCTCAGTCTCCTGAGTAGCTGGGATTACAGGCACGTGCCACACTGCCTGGCTAATTTTTTTTTTGTATTTTTAGTTGAGATGGGGGTTTCGTCATGTGGCCAGGCAGGTCTTGAACTCGGGACCTCAAGTGATCCGCCTGAGTTGGCCTTCCAAAGTGCTGGGATTACAGGTGTGAGCCACCATGCCTGGCAGTATTTTCCAGGCTTTAAGGTGATTTCTTTTAGAAACTTTGATAATTTGCCCAGTATTTGTCTAAGGCTAGGTAGCCCCATCATGTACCCTAAGAGTAACCCATCAAAGAAAGTCACTTTTCCTTCTAACAGTGTCTCTCATATTTTAGACAATTTTCTTATTATTTCAAATAACCAAGCTTTGGGGAAGACTTATTATGCCTGAAGTATTGTTGGTCAGTGTTAGATGCTCATAGATTGGATCATTAACAAGGGAGGAGAGAAACTTTAGCACAGATTTAGAAATTATCTTGGGGATTGATCACACAGTTGCAGCTATCAGATATCAAAATATGTAGGTCTTCTAAGGAGTACTTAGAAAAGCTATATAATAAGGGGTCACAGTTGGACATTGTACATATACACATGTACAGCTGCAGGATGAACAAAACGCCTGCTGTTCTAACAATAATGCAAATAGGTTCCTCTGGTGTGGGGTAAAATTTCCAGTGAAAGCATCTGTATATGGATTCAGAAAATTATCTCTCTCAAACAACTTCAGGAAATTAAAACTGATAAGCTTAAACAACTATTAAATGATACTGAATCAACTGGGAAAAATAGGTTCGATTATTTTGGAAACCTGTCTTTAAAAGCATTTAGAGGAATCAGGAGGTTTATAGGTTTTCCAAGGCTCACAGGTCTCTGGAAGCCTCAACTTCACCTGTGACTCTCTTCTTACCCTCTCTTGGAAACTTCAGTCGGTTACTAAGTTCTCTTCATTTTGTCTCCTTGACCTCTTATTTCCCTCTGTTTATTTCCACTGCAGTCCATATCCATTTTTTACAGAATTTTGCAGTGGTCTCATTTTCTGTTTCTCTGCTTCTATTTTGCCTTTTTAGTCTTCATACTCTTAGTACAGTTATTTTTGAAAGTACAGGTCAGAAAACCCTAATGTCCTTCCTCCAAAGTTCTCTGTAAGAAATGGTTTAGAAGGTTTTCAATGATCTGTCTCCCACTTCTATTTTTATTTCTATTTCTCACCACATTTACATCATGTACCCTGCAGTGCAACCATACCCAACTGCCTGTCTTTTCCATATGCTCTTCCCTCTATTTGGAACTACCACCCTTTTTATCTATCCAGATGATGACTAATCTAAGAATCTTTCTTCTTTTCTTTTGGTAGGACTTTACCATTTCTTTATTTCCATAACATTTTGTTCGTATTTTCACTGTTGACTCTGTTTTCATTTAGCTTTGCTTTATTGCTGTGCCCTTATTAGATGCAAGGTACGTGTTTGAATGAATAAACCAGAACGTTAATTAAAAGTCTTTCACAGTTTATCAGGGAGGAAAAGCAAGCTTAACTTAAAATAGAAATGTTGGAATTAAAATTAATCAGCGACATATTTGAGTAATCATAATACCATTTAAGATTGTATGTTACCCCTTAAATACATGACTGGAAGTTACAGTTGAATATTGAAGGATTAATGAGTGATGGAAGAGACCTGTTCGTCATTTGTTGATAGAAAATAACTTAATTACTAGATGAGAACAGTAGACACTACGGATTCCGAAAGGAGGGAGAGAGGGAAAGGGGTAAGGGTGGAAACACTACCTGTTGGGTGCTGTTGTTCACTGTTTGGGTGATGGGATCAATAGAAGCCCAAACCACAAGACCATGCAGTATACCCATGGAACAAACCTGCAAATAGACCTTTTGAATCTAAAATTTTTAAAAAAGAAACTCAATTATTAGAACAAAGGATATTTCTGTTTCTTTCTCTTTTTTTTTTGAGACGGAGTTTTGTTCTTGTTGCCCGAGCTGGAGTGCAATGGTGTAATCTCAGCTCGCTGCAACCTCTGCTTCCCGGGTTCAAGGGATTCTCCTACGTCAGCATCCCGAGTAGCTGGGATTGCAGGTGCCTGCCACCATGCCTGGCTGATTTTTATGTTTTTAGTGGAGACGGGGTTTCCCCATGTTGGCCAGGCTGGTCTCGAACTCCTGACCTCGTGATCCGCCTGCCTCGGCCTCCCAAAGTTGCGGGATTACAGGCGTGAGCGACTGTGCCTGGCTGATGTTTCTGTTTTTAATGAACTTTATTTTAAAAATTTGACAATATTTATCACATTGAAATGGGAAAAAAACCATAAGGCTTAAGTTGCATGTGTTAAATGTTACTACCAATGTATTATTTATCTGGATATAATTATTTTTGATTCAAAATCTTTTCATGTTTTCCTGAAGGTTGGTGCTTATTTAACTTTTGAGTGGAATTAATATACTTAAAAAATCATTATTAATAAAAATAAAAATAAAAGGGAAAACATCATTATTGTAGCAATTAAAACCATAACAGTGTAACAGTGCTTTGTGGAGCGGCATGCCTTCTTAGGGATGGGTGTTTTAATCTTCTTAGAGCTGACAGATTCTCTTAAAATACAAACATTGTGGAAACTTAAAGATATTGGACAATGATTATTAGGCTAGCATCAGAACAGACAGTGAACATATTAAAACTAATAGTGTTGTAATTTTTATCTTTAGTTTTGTTTCTAGTTGAAGTAATAAATTTGCATTTGTACTTTTTTCCTAGACCTTTTGGCTACACCTTTCATTTATCTTACTAAGTACTTACTGAACTCTTGCTCTTCTTGTATGTTTGCAGTAGGTGCTAGATTCATGAAAATTGGCTGTTTTAAAGTTTGAGTGGTAGTGTGTGCTCAGGCCTGCTTCTGAAATTTGCAGGATCTGGGGCAAAGTACACAGAAGGCCCACATACCCTGTGTTTAAATATTTAAAAGTTACAAATCAAAATAATAAATTACTAAAGAAAAATAGGTCTTTTCTTCTTGCCTGGAGAAATAGCTCAGTGATCTAGAAGACCAAATGTGGGTTTAGATTGCTCTAGCTCTAGTTCCCCACTGGAATGTGGTGGTGTGTATGGGGAGAGCCAGCTTATGGGGCAGGCCAGCTGCCTTCTCCTCCCAGACCTGGCCCTGTCCCAAACCAGGAGGGACCTTACCTGAAGAGATCCTGCTGCCAGGCCTGCACCCCTGTGAACTATAGCCTCTTGGCCACTGTTTAGGCTAGAGAGGTTTCCATTTGTAGGATGAAGTACCCTGATGGGGAAAGACTTAGAGAAGAGTCCCAGTAGGCTCCCAGTTTGGGGCTGTTTAGACAGATTTCTGGACCCTGGTAGTCAGAAGGGCACAGCACACTCTGGGTCAGTTTGTCCTATGGATTTATCTAGTTGAAAGGGGTATAGTCAGAATAGGGAGGTCCTTCTAGAATCCAGAAGTCACTGCCAGATACCTCTTGCCCATGTCCTCATGGTGGTACTCAGTGTATGCCCTTGAACAAAATAAAACTAAATGTTCCTGAAGAGCATCAGAACTCCACATAGTATCTAGATTTCCAACCTACGACTGAGAGCTCAAAATTTAAAAAATAAATTGTGATTTGTCAGTGAACAATTACTAGGTGCTTAATTGTTCACGAACATTGAATATAGGCACTAGAGTTTCCAACTTTATTAGCTTTTTTTATTTTAGAACTTAAAAAAAATAATTAAATAGTGGTATCAAATTTGGGTTTACGCCTGTTTTGTGGAATTTGTAATTATGCACTCTTTGTTTTAAATATTTCTCCACTTATTTAAAATAGCTATTAGCTTTTTTATGGGTGGTAGTAGTGTTAGAGTAGAAAAGAATAAATTGAAGTTATTCTTAATGCTGTTCTAGGCCTTGTTCAATTTTCAAGTATATTCAAGAGAAAGAAAAGTAGCTATGAATTGACCACTTTAAGTAAATCAGTTTGCAACTCAGTGTCCTAAGATTATTAGATCTAGAAGTAGGAATGTAATTTTATGTCACAAAAATTCATCCCCTACCACTTTTTATAAAATACTGTATTTCTGCTTGGTGTCACGTTAATATACAATTGTAGTTTTTACAGTAATTTAGAAAACGAAATAACCAATTCAGTGTAAAAGGGAATACTTGATTACTCTATTGTATAAAAGCAATAAAAGCTAATTTACTGTTATATTACTCAATACTGAAAACTGCAAGAGGCTGTCTTTCAGTTCTTTCTCCATTAATTATGCTGCATTGTGGTGATATTAGTATGGGTTTTTTGAAAGGCTTTCAAGTTGACATCTCTGAGTTTGTATTGTGGCTCACGTGAATATCTTTGATATATTTTCCTCATGACTGTTGAGGGGTGAATGAAGTGTTGAGGGCCAAATGGACTCCTCAGTCACTGTGATTCCTCTGTGAAAACTCTTATGATAAACTCTTCTTTGAAATGGTCTTAGTTCATTTATCACAGGTTATAACTGTTGAAAATAAATAGTTGTACTTTAAAAAGAACACAAAAAAACTTTTATTGATCTTCATGAAGATTAGTCCTTAAAAATTTGCCATTTATGCTAGATTACTGGAGTTTTATTATCAAATTAATTTGGAGACATTTCACTGTTTGTGGTTCTTTAGCTAGTAGCCAGATAATTAGGAATTAGTTTGGACCTTTGCTAAAATTTAGGTAAAAGGTACATGTGGTATCTTAAAGATGATAATTCTACCAGAACCATTTAATTTACATGGTCCTTGTTGCATGTATGTAATAAAAGCATGGTACAGAAATAGATTTACTTATGTACATTTGAATTTAGCTCAGTTTTACAATATGTAGGTAGATAGAGTATATTCAGTTAAATATTATGTTGGTACTTTATAAAATAAATTCTTCGCACATTGCAGTTTTTACTTTTTGGATGATAATGACACTAATTAGTTCTAGGGTTGAATAAGTTTGCTTGGGCTGCCATAACAAGTACCAGACTAAGTGGCCTAAACAACAGAAATTTGGTTTTTCACAGTTCTGGAGGCTGGAAGTCCAAGATCAAGGTGTTGGCAAGGTTGGTTTCTTTTGAGGTTATCTCTCCTTGGCTTGTTGATGACTGAGTTCTCCCTGTGTCTTTGCATGGTCTTCCTTGTGTTCTCATCTTTTTTTATAAGTACGTCAGTCGTGTAGGATTATGGCCTATCTTCATGACCTCATTTTACCTTAATTACCTCTTTAAAGACCCTGTTTTCCGGACCTAATCAAACTCCACAGCTTCTGCACGGCAAAAGAAACAGTCATTAGAATGAATCGGCAACCAACAGAATGGGAAAAAATTTTTGCAATCTACCCATCTGACAAAGGGCTGATAACCAGAATCTAAAAAGAACAAAAACAGATTTACAAGAAAAAAACCAATCCCATTCAAAAGTGGGCAAAGGACATGAACAGACACTTTACAAAAGAAGACATACATGAGGCCAACAAACATATGAAAAGATGCTCATCATCGCTGGTTGTTAGAGAAATATAAATCAAAACTGCATTGAGATACCAGCTCATACCAGTTAGAATGGCGATCATTAAAAAATCTGGAGACAACAGATGCTGGAGAGGATGTGGAGAAATAGGAACACTTTTACACCGTTGATGGGAGTGTAAATTAGTTCAACCATTGTGGAAGACAGTGTGGCGATTCCTCAAGGACCTAGAAATAGAAATTCCATTTGACCCAGCAATCCCATTACTGGGTATATATCCAAAGGATTATAAATCGTTCTACTATAAGGACACATGAACACGAATGTTCACTGCAGCACTGTTTACAATAGCAAAGACCTGGAACCAACCCAAATGCCCATTGATGATAGACTGGACAGGGAAAGTGTGGCACATATACACCATGGAATACTATGCAGCCATTAAAAATGCTGAGTTCGTGTCCTTTGTAGGGACATGGATCAACCTAGAAACCATCATTCTCAGCAAACTGACGCAAGAACAGAAAATCAAACACCACATGTTCTCACTCACAGGCGGGTGTTGAACAATGAGAACACAGGGACACAGGGAGGGGAGCATCACACACTGGGGTCTGTTGGGGGGGAAAAAGGGGAGGGACAGTGGGGGGGTGGGGGAGTTAGGGAGGGATAGCATGGGGAGAAATGCCAGATATAGGTGATGGGGAGGAAGGCAGTACATCACACTGCCATGTGTGTACCTATGCAACAATCTTGCATGTTCTTCACTTGTACCCCAAAACCTAAAATGCAAAAAAAGACCCTGTTTTCCAAATACAGTCACATTTTGAGGTGGTGAGACTTCAGCATATGACACAGATCTGTCCATAACAAGGGCATAGAGTGAATTCAGTGCAAGCTGAAATTCTGGGGTAACTAAAGTATGTTTAAGATGTAGAGCAGTTTACATAAATGTTTTAATTGTATACTTTTAAAAATTAGGCCTTCAAAATATTTTTTATTTCCCCTTTACCTGGTTTAATTGTACAGATGTGGGGAAAGGGCAATTAAAGGCTGATGATGATAGTGATGATAATATTAATAATAATAATAGTAGCAGCTTATATTTATCAGGTACCATATTATATGTCCTAGGCTCAGTTCTGAGCACTTGTTTTTTAACTTGGTGGTGTTGGCACGGTCAGTAGGGAGTCAGGGCATCTTGTTTAAGGGTTTGTTGTGTTTTCTGGGCTATTTCCTAGGAATCCAGAGGTGGATCCTGGCTCAGTGCTCTGGGGTCAGTGCTCCAGGTTAGTACTTTTGTGAAGCTAGGTGGGATTCTTTGCAGACCACTATTTTATGAAATATCTTTGAGATTTTAAAAATAGACACAGGCTTTTTTAGTTAAATGTGGAAAAGTTGAAACAGGAAGTAGTCTTTGGTGACAAACTAGGTTAAAAGTGCCCTAGATCAAGAAAGTCCTATAAAGAATATTTGATACTGTATTTCTATTTGGCCCATAACTCTATATGTCCCACATTGTAGGTGTTCAGTAAATAATTGTAGGATGAATGAGTAGATTTCAATTAAAGCAAGAGGAATAAATAAGTCATAGCTGCAGTGCTCTTTTCAAAAGCTCATATTCATGTCATCAAAATAGTTTTGTGTTACCTGTTCTGGCAGTCTTTTCTTTTTTTTTGCCAGCAAATATAGTGTATATATTAACTATATATAGATAAGAAACAGCCATTTGTACTCCCTTATTCTTTAATTCTCTCACATGTAAATTTGGAAACAATAGACCAATAGTTCAGCCTGGATATATAGAAACTTCTCCCTATAAGATGTCTTAGATGGGAACGGGTTATTTTTTAGTGGGTCTACTTTGTCTGCCACTAGTAGGTGGAATTGGTAGCTGTGTATGCTTTTGCTTGATCATTTTAGTAGTCTGCTTTGTGGCGCTATATTTGGACCTGTTGGTGTTAAAAATGTTTCTTATAAAATTGCAAATATCTTTAGATAAAATTTCCAAGATATTTGAAAAGTAAAGGAAAAACCAGAGAACCGAACTGTCAACGTCTGCAATTCTCTTTTGGAAAAACTTTACATATTTGTATTTGCATTGTTGTTTGATTAGTGTTACTTTGTGCTTCTAAGCAATTGAATAATGAACAGCCTTTGGGAACAAATCCTATTTTTTGCAAAGTTCTACTTCTCAGTATTCTTATTTATGCTATAATTACCTTATTGATCTGCTGCTAGTGTATAATTACCTTATTGGTCTGCTGCTAGCTTTATACTTGCAATCTCTTTTTTTTTTTTTAGTTTAACTTATTTAATGGGTGAAGAATTTTAGATGTGGCATGAGAAGAAAAAGTTTGGATTTCATATTATGAGAACAGTACTGCCAACTTGGTAACACAGTTTAGATTTATAAAGTTCAAAAAAAATTCCTCAAACTAGAGATAAAAAATTGAATTAGATGCTATACTTGTTAGATATAAATAACTGCTTTTAGGCCTTAGGTTCTCTAATTTTTCCCATTTCCATCTGAATATATGCAGTTTTCAGAGTATTTTCATTGTTTTAATATTAGTTTGTTTCTGAGTCCCACGACAACTAAAATGGAGTTTCATTAATTGAAAACACCTGTTAAGTTTAAAAGTATGTGTTTCTATGAATGAAACTTCTAAGGATGTTGAAAGAAATGCAATGGAATGTGACTGAGTTGAAATCAGCTGTACAAATCAGACCTTTGTGGTATATTTGTGTCTTGATTTAGGTTGGTTGAAGACTTTCAATGACTACTTTAGAGACAAGACTCAGTATATTTTTAATAACATGGTCCTAAAGCTGAAAGAGACTCACGGAGGAAGTTTATTTGGTCTGAGATCTCTTACCTTTCAAAGTGGTGGGATATTATAGATATTCAGAAGAAGGATGCTGTTAAAAGGTTTGTTTTAAAACTTTTTTTGGAATTTGATAATATTACAGATTAATTGTACAATGAACTAAGTGTTGAATTTTTAGATGGTGAAAATTGTTAGCTTTATATCTGAAACTTAAAATATTTGTATACATCCCATTTTCATTGATTTTGGTTCATCTCTGAAAAAGCCATTTGAAACTTTTCCATTTAAATCCTGTCTTCCATTGGGTGCAGTAGCTTACTCCTGTAATCCCAGAACTTTGGGAGGCCGAGATAGGCAGATCATCTGAGGGCAGGAGTTCAAGACCACCCTGGCCAACATGGTGAAACCCCGTCTCTACTAAAAATACAAAAAAATGAGCCAGGTATGGTGGCTCACGCCTGTAATCCCAGCTACTCAGGAGGCTCAGGCACGAGAATCGCTTGGACCCAGGAAGCAGAGGGTTGTAGTGTGCCAAGATAATGCCACTTTACTACAGCCTGGGTGACAGAGTGAGACTCTGCCTTGGGGGAAAAAAAAATCCTATGTTTCAACTTTGTCCCACCAATGGAATTGCTAGGTCAAAGCGGCTTAATATTTTGAAGGTTTTTTTAAGCAAATAATTAAAGTGACTGCTGTATAGTTTGTTTTAGTGTATTTTTCAATCTTCCATATAGAGAGAGTCAGTTTCTTTGCCTGTTGGTCAGCAATAGAATTTTTGAAATCATTGGCCAATTCAATGGTTGAAAAATTTCATTTTAATTTCTATTTTTGATTGGTAACAATGTTCTGTATTTTCTCATACAGGGTAAGGTTTTTGTGACTTGCTTATTGTACTTTTTCTTACTGATTTGTAGGAATATTTTGTATCTATTTATATTCCTTAACTTGTATTTTTCCTCAAATTTGTATTGTAGTCTTTTAGTGTTTGATATACACACTTTTAGCACATTTATGTACTCAAATCTGTTATTCTGTTTTTCTTTAGATATTGTTTTTGCTGTGATGTTTTAAAAAGTTTTCTCCAATCTAGAGGTCAAATAAACAGTGCTTTTTCTTCCTAATTTCATTTTTTACCATTCACTTAAAAAAAACCTGAAAATTAAAAAAAAATATGTTATGATGGGAGGTTCTCTGATCTCCATGTATCCCTGGAGTTAAGAATTATCTTATAATGAATTGTTTAATTTATCTAATGTCACTTATACAGCACTTGCTGTGTTAGAGTCTGTTCTAAGCACTTTACAAATTGTAACTGATAATCTTCTAAACAATTCTGTGAAATAGGTACAATTGTTTTACTTGTTTTACACATCAGGACACTGAGTTGTCCAGGGTCACAGGGCAGCCTGGTATTCCATGTGGTGCAGGCTGTCCAGCTCTAGAGGATGTCTCTTTTGCACACTTTGCCATCCTGCATCCTTAAGATTAAATTAGCCCATTCTTTTCTAGTGATTTGAAGTGTAATCTTTATTATATTTAAATGTGTACTAGTTCCTGGGCATTTTGACCTGTTTCATGGACTTCTGTTTGACTATAATTGTTGTGCCTTTATGATATATTACATTAACTGACAGTTGAAGTTTCCCCTTGTCTTCTTAAAAAAATATTTTTAGTTATTATGGATACATAAAGTGTTGTACATATTTATGGGGTACATCTGATATTTTAATAGAAGCATATAGTGTATAATGATCAAGTCAGGGTAACTGGGATATTTGTCACCTCAAACATTTATCATTTTCTTGTGTTAGGAACATTGTAGTTCTCTTCTTTTAGTTATTTTGAAATATACAATACATTATTGTTAACTATATTAAAAAGTTCTTTTAATGAGTGAACATTTAATTTTCCCAGAGTGCTTTAGAATTAATTTGTTAAATTCTTCATACTCCATCAAAAAAGTAATCTCTTTGGATTTTGATGGAAATCAGTGTAAACATTTAAAGATAATTTGGGGATAATTGATTTTTTATAATTTCCATTGGAGTTTTTTTCCCCCCCTCTCCTGATAGTAGGCTTAAAATGCTTATAGGTTGGGCTAGGAAGGTACTTTAAGTGAAGGGTATATTTTCTATAGGTAATGGGATGAAGTAACTACCTCATCCAAAGGGGCTAGCCACATCCACTCTAGCCGTGTGCTGCCACTGGAACCAGAGTTGTCAGGATATCCCTCCAGTTACTCAAGACAAGCTAGAATTCCAAAATATTATGTAGAGATTTTACATTGAAATGTTAGCTATCAGTTTAGATGAATATCCCTGGACATGCACACATGCACATGAGTAAAAACACACACACACACACACACACACACATGTGCCTGTATAAACACACACACACATACACACACAGCCAAACAGATTACATCAGCATTTCTGAATCTGTAGTTTAGCTACACTAGTTTGCAACCTTTCAGACATTAATAACTGTTTCGTAAAACCGCATAGGCTTTGGTGTTTGTTTTATAAAGGGAATTTTTAAATTAAGCTTTAAAATTTAAAAAAATTTTGCCAAGTACAGTGGCTAATGGCTATAATCTCAGTGACTTGGGAGACTGATATAGGAGGATCACTTGAGCCCACAAATGGAGGCTACAGTGAGCTGTGATCATGCCCCTGCACTCAAGTCTTGGGTGACAGGGTGAGACCTCGACTCTAAAAAAAAAAATTTTAGGGTTTTAGGTCTTACATTACTACTTGAGTATGAATAGTATTTCATATTTTCTAAGAAAATAATTTTGTAGCTGTTTTACTCAGTTTGTTTCTGATTTTAAGAATTTATCCCATCTATAGTTATTTTTGCTTTTTTGTTAATTCTTTTGGGAATCTGATTTTTTTCTTCATTTTGATTTACTTAATTTTGTTGGTTTTTGTCCACCTTACCCTCCTAGAATCTACATATATCTTACCAATTTATATGCTATTTTCTCATTATTGTATTTTCCCCCTAAATATTCAATAACTATACAACTGTTTTCTTTTGAGTTGAGTATGTTAGAAAAATAATTTTCAATTCGCAAGTGCTATTTTTTCCCAGTTATATTAAACTAGCTTTAATGTCTTATGTCTTACTGCCATAGAGTATGGACTGTATACTCTTTTTTTTTTTTTTTTGAGACTGAGTCTCGCTCTATCACCCAGGCTGGAGTGCAGTGGTGCAGTCTCAGTTCCCTGCAACTTCCTCCTCCTGGGTTCAAGTGATTCTCCTGCCTCAGCCTCCCAAGTAGCTGGGATTATAGGTGCCCACCACCGTGCCTGGCTAATTTTTGTATTTTTAGTAGAGATGGGTTTTTACCATGTTGGTCAGGCTGGTCTTGAACTCCTGACCTTAGGTGATCCACCCGCCTCAGCCTCCCAAAGTGCTGGGATTACAGATGCCTGCCACCACGCCTGGCCTATGTTTGTATTTTTAGTAGAGTTGAGTTTTCATCATGTTGGCCAGGCAGGTCTGGAACTCCTGACCTCAAGTGATCCTCTTCCCTTGGCCTCCCAAAATGCTGGGAATACAGGCGTAAGTCACCACGCCTGGCCTGTATACTTTTTATTCTTTAGAATTTTTTGAATTTTTCTTTGTGACTTAATGTGTAATCAATGTTCATGAAACTTCTACTGGTATTTGAAAAGGTGGTGTTTGTAGAATATAGAGTTTGGTATCTGCTAATTCAGTATTTTACAATTGCTATTTTTATCTTCGTACAGTCAGTTCTGCTGCATATTGCATACACATTCCTAAAAATCATGTTATGCAAAATTGTGCAATATTAAACCACAGGGCTCATGAAAAAATACAGTTAGGGCACAGCACTCAAAAACTTCATTAGTGACGTAGACACACACAAAAGATGGAAACCTAGTAAAGATGCTAATCCAGTTTTACCTGTGTTAAATTGGTTAAAAAATGCTTAAATAAATATGCCAGTTTACCTTGAAAAAGACCTAAAGTTTGCTTGTAGAAGTATGTATTGGAAGGAATATAGATTCAAGTTATTACTGAGAAGTGGTGGCAAGTAGGTTATCTGAAATCTGTTGGAAAGTTGAATAGCAGATGTGGATGACTGCCTCATAACCCTTGGTCACCTGAGAGAGCTGGTAGATGTTTATGGTGTGTGTGTGTGCCTTGTGTATTCCATACACAGCTTTGTTTAGCTGAGTGCAGTTTTGTACCTTCATCTCCTGTTTCTTGGAGACTAAATTGTGCATAAACAAGGCAAAATTTATTTCCTTGTACAATCAATCACTTTGGAACTAATTCCCATTTTTAAAACAAGTGTTTATAGCAGAACTGACTGTACTTATTTTTTGCTACTGTTCCCCTGTCAGCTTTTATTTTTTGGGTATTTTATGTTTTTTTTTTTTTTCTTTTTTCCCCTTCTTGCCTGATCTTTGTTCGCTTCTATATTAGCTTATTCATTTATCCAACAGACAGATACTTCCTGAACATCTACTGTGGGGCAGAGACTGTAAGGTTCTGGGTACTCCTAGACTAGTATTTATTTTTCTTCATTGTAAACTGTATGTATCATCATTGACACCATCTTTTCTCCTTTTTATAATTAATACTGTTATACCACCACTCTTCTGTTGTCCATTTGCTTGAATTTGCCGTCCTTTTTACTTGAAGGACAGTCAGCTTGGTGGCTTTAAAGGCTGGGAACTGGGACCAGGCTGCCTGGGTTCAAATTCTGCCAAGTCCCATCTACTGAGCGGCTTTAGGGAAGTTATTTAACTTCTCTGTACCTTAGTTTCTTCATTTGTCAAATGAGGATAATATTGGAACCGATTTTATTTGTTTTTTGTGAGGATTGAATTAATTCAAACACCATGCTTAGCACAATGCCCAGCACATTTTAAAATCCCAATAAACATTAGTATTTTTTAACTTTTATTTGAGGCTGTGAGTGTTTCTCTTGGATATCATACGTAATTTTTATTTCTGAAGTCTTCTATAATGGGAGATTTTTCTTTTAATATTTAATTTTTTTTTTTTTTTAAAACAGGGTCCCACTGTGTTCCCAGGCTGGAGTGCAGTGGTGTGATCACAGCTCACTGCAGCCTCAACCTCCTGGGCTCAGGTGATCCTCCACTTCAGCTCTCCAGTAGCTGAGACTACAAGCACATGCCACCAGGCCGGTTCATTTTTGTATTTTTTGTAGAGATGAGATTTTGCCATGTTGCCCAAGCTGTTCTCGAACCCTTGGGCCCAGGTGATCCAATTGTCTCAGCCTACCAAAGTGCTGGGATTACAGGCATGAGCCACTGTGCTCAGTCCCTATAATGGAAAATTGTAATTATAATTTTTTTTTCTCTTCTGTCTTAAAAAAGCTGTCTTAGATAATGCTTCATTGAAGATAACTTTTCCCCTGTGCTCATTTATGAAATTTTAAATTTTCATCAAGTTATATATCCAAGTGTATATAACTTTTCATTAAGATTTCCATCTATCAATTCAAATGTTTCTTTAGCTTATGTGTTCTGCACTTACTAATTTACTATTGCTTTTGTTTCATTTGTTTTAGAATTCAGTTACCTTGTTATTGTGTCTCTAGTCTCTTTTTCATATACATTTTTAATTGGTTATATTTATTGTGTTTTGGGAGATCTTTCCCAGGAGTCTTCCCCTGCTACCCCCTCAGTTCAGTACTCTCTGGTATTGAGTCTTTTCTGGCTTTGAGTGTTTGGTTCTAATCTTATTTCTGTGCTTTTTGTATTGTTGTTCATAAGTCCAAGTATTTTCCTCCTTTTAATTTATGAGCAAGAACAGCTATATCCACACCTGGAATTTGTCCCAAAACATGATGTAACTTGCCTTGAATCCCTTTCTTTTCTAACCAGATACTTTCAGTTTCCTTGCTGTGGGTATTAGTTATTAGTGGCTGACCAGCATCCACTTCACCTGATTTCCTTTTGGGAAGTTGTCTCTCACCCAGAGAAGTCAGATCCTCCTCCTTGTTGCCCTAGCCCACACAGGTCAGCTATGAACTCAGTTAATCAGCATATTATTTCCCAGGGCTTTGAATCTTTAGAGAGTGAAGTGAGCGCTGACAGATTGAGGGAGGGAAGCAGACACAGAGAATGATTGCTGGTCGTTCCTGACAGCACCTTGCATTTGCAAGACTCTTCCTGTGATAAGATCCCTGTGTTCCCTGCAGCATGACCTCTCATTTTCCTCCAGTCCTTTTTTAAGCGTGGACTTTTAACCAGTCTTCAGTTCTGTGTGTTCAAGACAGTCTCCAGAGTCAGTTTGTATTGCTTGCAAACCAGAAAGCTAGCTGATAGAAACTTAGGATCTCTCCTTAGTTCCTCTGTTGGAGAATTACATCCTAGAAGATTATATGAGAATCAGGGATCAGCAGTTGGGGAAGGTGCCCTGGTTATAAGAGGAGCTGGGGCTATGAGAAGATCTGGGAAATCAGTGGGAGAAAGAGGAGCTGGGGCTATGAGAAGATCTGGAAAATGAGTGCCCCATCTATGAAGGGTCTTCTGTTTCTTTGATGAAGCCGTTGAGCCTGGAGCTGGCTTTCTGCATCTAGCTTTGTTTTTTGTGGCCTGTCCAGCCACCTCAGAAGGAAACTGGGTCTGCTGCCTGCTGCTTGTGGTCCAGTGAGGCCAGCCATGCTTGGCTCCCTCCCAGCATGGCTTTATTAGGGAGACTGTCTCTGCAGCAGTCACAGTGCATAGGCTTCTGCAGAGGGGGCTCACACAAGAGCCATGAGGGTGAAGAGTCTGTGATTAGTATCTATCCCAAGACTCAGCTTTGCTTCAGCCCTTGGCCCTCCAGATTAGGAGCTGTTGACAGAATCTCTCAGAATCTTTTTATTTATGCTGGGATCCCATGCTGATTTTTCATGCAGGACAGTTGCAGGTCAATACTTGAAATATTTCGGTTTTACCTGTGCCATGTCTGTCAGAAATGCTGCCAATTTTATGGCCTGCAGGTGGCCTCTTTCTCCTGACTCTACCTGGATGCAAATTTTCTCCCTCTCTCTCCTTTTACTTATTCTATTGGTTATTTTTCTTAGGTTGAACCACATAAAATTGCCAATATTAGACTACTTCTGATATGCAAAAATGGCAATTTTGTGAATCAATCCAATATTAAGAATATAAGATGGTAAGATATTGGAGGGGACTACAGATTAGAATCTAGTCCTCAATCTTTGTCTTACTCAGACTCCTTCTGAGAACAGCTTGTTTTTGGCATTGGAAAATATTCTGGAATATAGGCTTGATCCTAAATGGTATCATTTTGCTTGAAAGAAAAATGGTTTTGTAGTCAGATTAGTTCTGTTTCTGGTCAGGAGTTGCTAAAGTTCTCTCCCTTCTAGCTATAATAATTCACTTGTATTCATTTATTACATTTATTTGTAGAACTAGGGTAATAGCATTTCCCCCCCTTCTTACTTTAACAAAACATTCTTAGTGTTAGTTGCTTAAATGTATGTTTTCGGAGGAAAACTTAATAGATGTGTAGGTTTGCTCCTGTTATGTAAAATTCTGGGCTTGTACTAAGTGGCATTACTAATAGATTTTTTTGTATGACTTCTAGTGTAATGCTTATGCAGTGGCTTGTTTTTCTTTTTGAAGATGAGCTATGGATTAAATATCTGTAGCTAAATTTGCAAGTTAGCTGTTGCAGAGCAGAACCTGTTAATTCCAGCAGAGTTCCACGTAAGCTTTCATTGTCCCTGAAGAATACCAATTGATTGTGGGAACTTAACAGAAACATACTCAAATGATCCTCATAATCTATTCCAGAAGTGACTTGATTCTTTTCCCTCCCCCAATAGCATTATTCAACTCTATAAGCTTTTAAAGGCGAAAATCTAGTTAGCTCAAGAGAGATCTATGCAAACAACATCTAGATTTTTTGTTTTTGTGTGATCTGAAATAATTTAATCAATTATAATCATGGTACCTACTTGTAATACATATCCAGTGGATTTAAAGAAGCTGCCTTCCATCAAATAATCAGCGTATTCTACACTTGTTTTATTTTGAAAATGACTGGTGTAGTAATTTTTTTTCAACTTCTTAGGCTTCACTTTGGAATATTTTTGGCTAAATGCTGTTAAATACTGCATGATATTTATAATACATCAAAATGTGAACCCTTATTGAGAATCAAGCAGCTGAAACATTAGCCTTAGCATTTCCTGTGACTAGCACCCAGTGTGTTACATATTCATTGTTCCTCTCTGGGATTTGAGATATTGGAACAGCTTTTATATTGCATCTGCTCTGGCTATTGAGACTAGTGCTGAGTGGAGAAACCCACCGAGTTGTTAGAACCTAAGAACAGTTTGTGTATTCACCAAAGTCTTCACCAGTTTCTCTTTCCAGATCTTTTAGTGTGAGAAAGCGTTCCAAATGTGTGCTGGGAGGATGTTGCCATCAGTTAGTATAGATTTTTTATCTTCACTGAATTGCTGGGTTTCATTGCTTTGGCAAAAATGCAGACTCTTTGTTTATGTAGTCCTTGTACTATCTTCTTACATTTTTTCCCCTAGGTTCATATTTAAGTGAACCTTTTACTTTCTTCTCAACTATCTCTGCTTGCTTCTTGAAATCAGAGAAATATTTGATGTTACGTGCTCAAATAAGAATCTAAACTTAACTAATGTGCATCTTGGGTTTTTCTAAGAAACTGGACTATTAATGTTCATATACAGATTAGTTTATTATACATTTAATACAGATTGGATTTTATGGTGTGTAACTGAAGGTTGCTGTAAAATTTATAGAGCAATGGGAAATTACAGTGTGTCTTGTCATATTCAGAGTCATTTGCAGATTTGGATTGAGTTTAGAATCCAAAGATATTTAGCATTTCATCAAAGCACTGAAAGCAATGCACCAGGGTCTAAAATAACTTGAATTCTAATAGTCGAAGCAGTGGTTTACATTTATTTTAGAAAGTATGTGTTCTAGCCCTACCTCTCCAATCCCAGTTCATCTTGAGTGAGGTGGGTGTCCTTCCACCTCTCATTCCCTTCAACTACTGGCATCTGTTTATGTCATGGATACCTGTAAAAGCCATGAAGGACTTCTCAGGTGCTCCATTCATCCCTTGAATACTTTCATCGTCCTCAGAGAGAATTTGCAGCATTGACATTGACCACTCCATTGTCCTTGAAATTCTCTCTTCTTTGGCTTCAAAGTGACCTTGAGCTCTTTCACTTTCAGGTCTATTCCTGCACTGCTGAACATTCCTTTTTCATCACCTCTCTGATTTCCTCCTCTGCTTACTTCCCAAATGTTCCCTGTTCTCTTGTGTTGGGGAACACGACTTGGTTTTCTTCATTTTGCATGCTTGTCCACACTGTTGTTTTAATTACTAGGCATTTGGACTACTTATAGATCTAAAGATCAAACCTGGACTTCTTTTTTGTTCTCTTAGTTAGTGGCAGTAGTGAGAGATAATACTTACTGAGTGCTTACTGTGTGGCAGCCACATTTTAAGCACTCGTGTATTTATTCAGCCAATCCTCTAGCATTCTCTTGAGTTAAGGCACTTTATCATCTTCATTCTCCTGTTGAGGAATCTGAGGCAGAGGTGTTAAGGAAAGTGCCTAAGGTCACCCAGCTAGTAAGTGTGAAATTAGGACCCAAGCCAAGTAGTCTTGCCCCAAAAATAGTGGGTAAATAGTCTCAACCTCCATGGTGCTCTGCCTTTCTACTTCCCCTTCCTGTGACATCCAGTCAGTCTCTAAGCTCTGTGACTTCTGCCTCTTCAGTGTCTCCAGACTCTGACCCCTGCTTTTCATCTCCGTTGCTCTTGTCTCGTACTATTGTGAAAACCTCCAAATGACCTTTCCATTTCCAGCTGTGCCACTTTTAAGTGTCAGCCATTTCATCAAGAGTTAGTTTTCTAATATGTGAGTCCCACTATGTTTGCTTTAAAATGCTTTATGATGCTTCAGTCTCAAAAGGTACAGGCCAGTCTCCTTTGCCTGACACATACTGACTTTTTCTGTCCTGATTCCTCCCAACTTGCTCATCTTTATCTCCAGTCACTTCCTGCCTCACACTCTACTCTTAGGCATTCTGAGCCATGGGTATCCTCAGACACATGCTGTTTTGTGCTTCTTAGGAATTTGCCTGTGTTCAGTTTGGATTTTTATTTTTTTCCTTTCGTGGACTAGATAATTTCAGACTGACTCATTTTTAACACTCAGCTAAAATATTACCTCATCTCTGAAGCTTTCTCTTATTTACTTCTTCCATTTGTTCAACAAATGTATTTGTTGTGCTACGCTCTAGGAATGCAGGAGGTAAGCAAGACCGACCTGTTCCCAGCCCTCAGAAAAGAGCAGAGGAGACATGTAATTAAACACAGTATTACAATAAAGGGTTTTCTTCTGTAGAGGCAGGAAGAGGGTCTTGGAAGGTTTCCTGAAACAAATGATATTCAAGCTTAAACCTGAATGATGACTAGAACTAGCCAGTCAAGAAGGGGGTGTCAGAGGGTAGAAGGAATTCCAGATTGTGAGAAGAGAACTGTGATTATGGGCCAGGGATTAACAAGGGCATGTTCCAACACCTGAAAGACGTTTATCAGCAGCAGTGGGGGAGGGTGGGTGGCGAGGGTGTGTGTATAGAAACTGGGTAACGCATGGCCATCAGGGAGATACATATCAAAACTTCTACAAGATATTGCCTCCAACCCTTTTAGAATGGCTAAAATAAAAAAGATGACAACATCAAAAGTTGGCAAGAATGTGTAGCAACAGGAACTCTTATATATTGTGGGTGGGAATGTAAAATGGGGACGACTTTCTGAAAAGTCTCCAAAGAGTTTTCTAAACTTAAAATACATACCATGTGATCTGGGGGCTCTACTCCTAGGAATTTACCCAAGAGAAATGAAAACATGCTCACAAAAAGACTTGTACAGACATTTTCATAGCAGACTTTTTCCCGGTAACTTCAAACTGTAGACAGTTTAAATGTCCTTCAGCAAGGTGATGGACTAAAAAAAAAAGATAAATACTGAAATACACAGCGATATGAATGAATCTCACAAGTGTTAAGCAGAAGAAGCCAGAAAGAAGAGTAAATATTATTTGATTTCCATTTTATGAAGTCTGAGAGTAGACTCAACTGATCTATTGTGATGGAATTCAGATTGTCAGAATGTTTTTTGGGGTCAGGGTGAGTGGGTGAGCATGGATTGGAAACTCGCTGAATTGTTGGAAGTAGTCTATATATTATTTTGGATAGTGATTACACAGTTGTCAAAATTTATGAGAATGAAAAGATGTGTATTGTATATTGTTACATCAATGAAAAACATTTAAAAAAATGTAATACGACATAAACATACAATATAATATAAATAATGATATATGTCTCTCTTGATATGGAAAGATGTTCATGGTATAATGTTAAGTAAATTGAGTTGGTTAAAAACCCTACCATAACGGTTTGTGCATATATCAAAAGTAGTAAGTGAGTTTTTAAATTTCATTTAAATTTTATTCTTTAACCTCTTTCACATTTTTCAACCTATTTTGAATGACTATTTTATGAATGAAATATTGTTTACTATACAGTGAAAGATTTAAAGTATATCCCTTGCTTATCAAAACTTGGCAGAAATTATTAATTGAACCATATGATAAATTTATTTTTGTTTCTATTTTATTTAATTAATTTATTTTAGAGACAGGGTCTTTGTCACTCAGGCTGGAGTGCAGTGTTGCTATCATAGCTCAGGCAGCCTCAAACTCCTGGGCTCAAGTGATACTCCACCTCAGCCTCCTGAGTGGCTAGGACCACAGGTGCATGCCATCATGCCTGGCTAATTTTTTTATTTTTATTTTTTTGTGGAAATAGTATATTATCCAGGCTGGTCCTCAAACTCCTGGCCTGAGGTGATCTTCCTACCTTGGTCTCCCAAAGCACAGGGATTATAGGTGTGAGCCACTGCACCTGTTCCCAAGAAATAGTTTTAAATAAAATTTCATGACTATATTTAAGCTATTTTGAGACAGAGCTTAACTCTGTTGCCCAGGCTGGAGTGCAGTGTTGCAGTCTGGGCTCACTGCCACTTCTTCCTCCCAGGTTCAGGCAATTGCCTCAGCCTCATAAGTAGCTGGGATTACAGGCATATGCCACCACACCCAGCTACTTTTTGTACTTTTTGTGATGACAGGGTTTTGCCATGTTGGCCATGCTAGTCTGGAACTCCTGACCTCAAGTGATCTGCCAGCCTCTGCTTCCCAAAGTGCTAGGATTACAGATGTGAGCCACCATGTCTGGCCTGTTTTCTTAGTTTTCAGTGCTTAGGAGACATAGGATATAACGTTTATAGTTGAGAAAAAATTTTGTTTAATTTACTTTTAATATATGCAAAGGATACACAATGAAAAATAAGGTACTCAGCCACTCCTGTCTCCTTGTTATTTTGCTCTTTTCACAGAGCGTAACTACTATGACCAGGCTCTTGTTTATTTTATGGATGTATGGGAAAACATATGTACATGTACATAAAAGCATAGGCATATATGTCATACAAATGATAGCATGCCATGCACATTGTGCTGGGTTTTTTTTTTTATTGAGTGGGTCTATTTTTTTAATTGTGGTAATTAAGCATAACATGTAATTTACTATTTTAACAATTTTAAAGTGGACAATTCAGTAGCATTACAACATTTACATCAATGTGCAGCTGTTACCACCATCCGTTTCTAGAACTTCAGCGTCACCCCAAATGCACACTTTGTACCCATTGAACAGTATTTATTTTCCATTCCTCTTTCTCTTGGACTCCTGGCAACCACTGTTCTGTTTTCTGTTTCTACAAATTTGACTATTCTGTTAGGTGCATTAAATATGTAGAATCATATATTTTTTGTCCTTTGTGTCTGCCTTACTTCATTTAGCATAGTATCTTGAAGGGTCATTCATGTTGTGGCATGTATCAGAATTTCTTTCTTTTTTAAGGCTACATGATATTCCCCTATATATATTGGAAGTAGTGACAAAAGCCGTAATTACTTTTGCAACAACCTAATATATACCACAGCTTGTTATCCAGTCATCCTTTGATGGACGTTTTGGTGGCTTCTACCTTTTGGCCACTGTGAATAATGTTGCTGTGAATATGGGTGTGCAGCTATCTGTCCAGGTCCCTTCTTTCTATCCCCAGAAATGGGACTGCTGAATCATATAATAATTCTTTGTTTAATTTTTTTTTTTAGGAATCACCATACTGTTTTCCATACTACTGTACCATTTTGCATCCCACCAGCAATGCACAGATTTCCAATTTCCTCACATCCTTATCAACACTTACTTGCTTTTTTATTATTTTAAATAATAGGCACCCCTAATGGGTGTCATATCAGTACTTTTTTTTTGTCTCCAAGACAGAGTCTTGCTCTGTTGCCTACGGAATGCAGTGGCACGATCTCGGCTCATTGCAACCTCCACCTTCCGGGTTTAAGCAGTTTTCCTGCCTCAGCCTCCCAAGTAGCTGGAATTACAGGCACGCACCACCACGCCCAGCTAATTTTTTGTATTTTTAGTAGAGACGGGGTTTCACCGTGTTAGCCAGGATGGTCTCCGTCTCCTGACCTCGTGATTTGCCTGCCTCAGCCTCCCAAAGTGCTGGGATTGCAGAGCATGAGCCACTGCTTCCGGCCATACCAGTGCTTTTTAAACATACGTCTTGAAGAATCTTTGAGTAAATTCTGTCATATGAATGGGACTTTCTAATTTAACTACTCCCAATTTTACTTCTGGTCTCTTGCTAATGTATTTAGTGTATCTTTTTGTCTTTAGTGTATATAATGCTTTTATTTTAAAATACTTTTAAATATTTTCTGACTTATTTGCAGTGAGCATGGATAAAAGTACATATGCATTTTACAGTTTGATAGTTATTGCCAGCAGTATGTGACACTACCTATGTCTACGCCCTTGACATCACAGTATGCTATGCGACTTCTTGATCTTTGTAATTCGATAGGTGAAAAGTGGCATCTTAATGAAGTTTTAACTTGCATTTCCTTATGAGTGAGCTTACATTTCTCTTCATTTGATGAGCCAGTTATTTCCTAAATATCTACGTTGTATCCTTTCCACATTTTTTTTTTTGCATTATTGATACCCATTTCTTATGATTTTATACTAATAGGAGCACTCAGTGTTAAATGATGAACAGAATAGATGTGATTCCTGACCTCAGGGGTACTTTTACAGTCTATTGGAATAGAAAGTTAGTAAACATACAAATATGCAGTTAAATTTTGTTATAAATGTTATGGAAGAAAAGTTTTAGATTTTCTGAAAAATAACAGTTTAGGTGGGATATGGGTGGGATGTGGTGGCCAGTGACAGCCCTAATGAGCCTGTAATAATCAGTGAGGCAAATATTTGAAGGAAAAACATTCCAGGCAGATAGACAGCATGGACAGCTAGCTGAAAGAAGGGGATGTGGCTGGATTGCAATGAGGAAGAAATGATGAGAGAGGATCTGATTTACCCTCTGCTCCTCATATACCAAATTTGTATAGATATGTATCAACAATGTTCAAAACCATACAGTGAGTGCCCCCAATCCTTATATGCGGGGCTGTAAAACAAATCTTTTTCTCTGAATACTAGGTATTTTCCATGAAAGGAATATGAATCAGAGAATCTGATTAGCAGAATATCTTTAGGGTATAGATTGATTCACTGGGAGCGTCTATCTTTTTGAATTTTCCATTTAAATTTTTGAGAATTTAAGAATGAAACACGGTACATCATCTTATATTATTTCCTATTTCCCCCAGATGTGTGATTAGAAATTCAACTGGTTTTCTCATGTGAAATTAATTTGTGATTCTTTGAAGCTTGCTAAATGATGCATTGTTTGCTACTAAGTTGTCTGTAACAATTTCCCATTAGGGAGAAAAGCTCTTTGAGTGTGTCCTTCTGTGTGTGACCAAATTCCAGATGTCCGATGATTTTAAATAGGGGAAAAAGTGACACTCAGAGAAAATGATTTGCAGCTTGTTGTGTTTTGCAGTAAATTTTGCATTTTAGGTAAAATGAGGAGCGGCAGATAAGCTCAGTTTAGTTTTGTTCGTAATTTTCTTAAGCTTTCTACACCAGATTTCTCATCATTGAAATAGAAACATGGTAGTATTTTAATGTCTTTTACCATTAGTTACAAGTCAGCTCAGTGTAAAAAGTGAAATGCAAGTATTGTTAATTTTGAAATTAGTTCCTGGTTTGTTAGATAAATATATTCCTTTGTTTCCCTTACTTACCCAATATCCATTCACATTGGTCTTTAGATTTCATGTTTATTAGGAAATATGAAGTGTACATGTAAAAAAGTTTGTCAGACATCAGAGAAAATGTCTTAGTAGAAACTAAGCAATATACCCTATGGTGTGGGTACTTTTGTTTTTTTTTTATTTTGTCATTTTGTGTTCCCCTGCCTGTCAGATAAATAGCTCAGTTGATACCTGTTGAACACTGTGAATGGAGATACTTCGAAGTGCCTGTATTCATTCTAAGTAAATTTTTCTACGGATATAGGTATTTATCATTACTTTTTAAAAATTGTTAGTCTTTCATATAGAGCTACAATCTTTCTTCATTTTATCTTTATCATCACTAACAATAGTGGCCCTTGTATGGTACTTTTTTGTAGGTTTGCATAGCTTTTATGTTATTGCTTGTGAATATTTTTTTAAAGTAAGTATTTCCAGACATATTGTTTCTGTAAGACTTTTAGTCCTAGGTTTTATAGTTATCACTAAATGATGATGATTATTGCTATGCTTCTCAGTAATTAGATTGACAATTTTCTTTGGTTTTTTTTTGTGGACTATTTCTTTTTTCTCTTTCACTCATCAGATGCTTCCTTAAGTCCTTATCATACATGCTCTAGAATTCAGGGCAAATTTGTGTCCTTCTGATGTTTTTGGGTTTTGTTGTTGTTAATGACAAGTGTTTTTGCTTAACACCACAAATATTTTATATCAAATCAAACCTTCCTGCCTTTAAGAATCCTCTGGGTTATTATGTTTTTCCATTCTTGTGGATGGGTTAGAGGGTAATACCCTAGGAAAAACAGGCAGTTCAATGAAATAGGAGTACTCACTAACCTGATGTTCTATCAGGTATCATACTATTATAATATGCTTCATATTAAAAATAATGTTGTCTCTTTTCTTCCATGGGATGTTTTATTCTATCTGATAAGAGAAACTGTGCTAAGAAAAACTGAAATCTATGTACTTTCTGGTCTACTATTATGATATCATTTGCATATGATATGATATATATGCCTATTTTTGACCTACTCATGTAATTTTTCTGAAAAACCTGTATGAGCATACTATTTTAAAATATGAATCCCTTGGCTTCCATGACATAATATCTTGGCTTTTTCTTATGAGCTGGTTTTAAGTCACTCTGATTGAGTCTTAAAAGAAAAACCATAATACATTCTTCCCCGACTAACTCAATGGCTCTTTTATTTTATTTATATATTTTTAATTAATACAAATATTTGTACATATTTATGGAGCATATGTGATATTTTGTTACATGCATGGAATGTGTAATGATCAGTCAGAGTTGGGGTATCCATCACCTTAAGTATTGATCATTTCTAAGTGTTGGGAACATTTCCAGTCCTCTCTTTCAGCTGTTTTGAAATGTACAATACATTGTTGTTAGCTATAGTCATCCTATTCTGCTGTTAAACATTAGAACTTGTTACTTTTATCTAACTTATGTTTGTACCCGTTAACCAACCTCTCTTAACCCTTCTCCCCCATCCTTACCCTAAGCCACATACTCTTCCTAGCCTCTGGTATCTATCATTCTACTATCTACTTCTGTGAGATCAACGTTTTTTAACTCCCATATGTGAGTGAGAACATAGGATATTTGTTTTTCTGTGCCTGGCTTATTTCACTTAATAGAATGACCTCCAATTTCATTCATGTTGCTACAAATGACATGATTTCATACATTTTTATGACCAAATAGTATTCCATTGTATATATTACCACAATTTCTTTTTTCATTCATCTAAATCAGCACTTAGGTTGATTCCATATCTTTGCGGTTGTGAATAGTGCTGCAGTAAACATGGGAGTACAGGTTTCCCTTTGATATACTGATTTTTTTCCTTGGGATAAACTCCCAGTAGTGGGATGGTTGGATCATGTGGTAATCCTATTTTTGGTTTTTTTTGTTAAAATAAATCTTCAATGGCTATTTTAATAATGTAAATATTTTTTAAAAAGTGATTTCTCAGCTTACTATTCTGAATCACTCAAGTGTTTATTTCTAAGTCATAGTTATGGTAGCTTTTTAATGGCTTTTACCAACTGAAAGGACAGATTGCTCTTTATTACTCTTTTATAGAATGTTTCGGGCTAAATTCAGATTTATTCTTTTTGTTCTTTAACATTTCTTTTTTTTTATCATGCAGAAATGTAATGATAATGAGCTTAAAACCCACTATCAGCAATGAGGATTATTATATGTATATATATATATATTTTATTGCGTTTTAGGTTTTGGGGTACATGTGAAGAACATGCAAGATTGTTGCATAGGTACATAACATGGCAATGTGGTTTGCTGCCTTCCTCCCCCATCAACTGTATCTGGCATTTCTCCCCATGTTATCCCTCCCCAACTCCCCAGCCCCTGCTGTCCCCCTACCTAGTTCCCCCCCCCCCCCACAGACCCCAGTGTGTGATGCTCCCCTCCCTGTGTCCTTGTGTTCTCATTGTTTAACACCCACCTATGAGTCAGAACATGTTTGATTTTCTGTTCTTGTGTCAGTTTGCTGAGAATGATGGTTTCCAGGTTTATCAATGTCCCTACAAAGGACACGAACTTATTGTTTTTATGGCTGCATAGTATTCCATGGTGTATATGTGCCACATTTTTCCTGTCCAGTCTATCATCTATGGACATCTGGGTTGGTTCCAAGTCTTTGCTTTTTTCTTATCTCCATTTCTCTTACATTTTTCTTCAGCTTGATCTTTGGCTCTCTATCTGCTTGTTTCTGTTAACTTCCCATCATTCTCTGTTTTCTCTTTTATTAATAATTCTTTGAAACTTTTTAATTTGCCCTTTTTGTTAAACTTACTCTTCTTTTTCAATTAACTCCTTTTGGATGTCACACTGTCATCAAAAAGCCCTGTCTAAATTTATATGCATTACTACAAAGTGACTTCCTTTCTCCATTCAATTCCACTCTCTGTGTATTAATACTACCACTCGATTAGACACCTGGAATTAAAACTCTTAAGTCATATTTGCATTAATTCTTTCTTCTATCTTCAGTCATTTTCTAATTACAATTGATGCTTTTTCATGTAATGTCTCCCATGTTTCCCCTCCTCCTCCATATTTCATAATTACTAATATCATATTTTAGATCATATCGTCTTGCACCTAGATAATGGAAACTTCATTTTACTGACCTTTCTCTGTTTTATTTTGCAAATGTCTGTGAGCTTCTTCTAATATAAAAACTGTAGGTAAATACTGACATTAAACTGATGGCCTTATTCATTAATTACTCATTCGTCTAACAAATATTTGAATGAACATTATCTGCCAAGTAAGCTTCTGAGTGCCAGATGTGCAACCGTGAACAAAATACATTCTAGTCCCTGCTCTCTTGGAACTTACAATCTAATGGTGGGTAGAGGTGGGAAGGGAAAGAGTGGAGATTTGTTAATGAACAAGGTAATTTTGGTTTGTGATAAAGACTGTGATGGATAGAGTGGTGTGGGGGGGGGCCGACAGTGAGAGTGTTAGTTTAACTTGGGTGCACATGAAGACGTCTGTATTTCTTAGCTCATAAAGTGGGAAGTTTTTCATGCCTCCTCAAAATTAATAGACAGAATAAACTTTAATGTAACCTTTATTTACAGGTAAGAATTCAGTTTTTGATGAAAGTAGCATCTCAGGCATCATAGGGAAGAAAAGGATTATTAACAAATGGAGCTGGGAAAATTAGTTGCTGTATATAATGTAATTCTTGACTGATTGACTTTCTTGAAGACCATTGATGCCTGTGGGACAGGAATTATGTTGTAAATTGAAACTGATATAGATGAATAAAGAAAAGCTCTATCATTGGAGTAATTTTTTCCTCTTAACCTTTTTAGTTTTTTTAATCTGTAGTTTATTTTCTGTATTTAAGATCAGTAATGAGTTTGTTTTTGATTTATATCTGAAATTTTCCAAAATATCTGTTTATTAGATATTGAAATAATGAGGTCAAATTTCCATATTTGATAATTAATTATTAAATCTCATACTGTGCTGACATCTCAGGCTGCCAAGCATAAGGCATATGCTTGGCATATGCATATAAGGCAGATCTGGTCCATAGCCTCTAGACTGTGGCTAAATCAGGCAATCACCAGAAAGATAAGAAAAAGAACTAATTGTATGCATAGGTTTATTGACAATGAAGGGGGGACCAGTAGCCTTGAATTTAGTTGTGTTCTTAAAGAAGTACAGTTTTAAGAAATTTCCAGCTTCGTCATTGTAGGTTCTTGATTTGGGCCTTTGAGAATCTGAAGTTTGATTGGATAATGGGTTTCTGTAGATATTCTAATGAGTCATTGTATTCTCCATGTGAAATTATATTAGTTGGTGATCCCCATGGCAACATAAATTTATTTCTTTAATTTTTGCAAGGAATTTATTATTTGACTTTTTAAGAAATTATGTCCATTATCCACTCTGTTATTGGTTGTATGATTATACATATGTTTGAATAAATTACATGTTGTATTAATGTTGTGGCTTCTATCATATGCTTTGTAGGAAGATAGTTATTCATCCTCTGTGCCCCTGGTCTGCTTCAACTAAATTTGGCTTGAGAGTTGGCTGTTAGCTGTAGGCATCCAGTGATGTATGTCCTTTTTAAAACTGCTTTGCTTCTTTCTGAAATGTTACCCCATTGTCCAAACTATCTTGTTGCAAGCTGGCAAATCTGTGGCACTTAAGATAGATACTTGCTCAAATTCTTTTTTTTTTCTTTTATTTTCTTTACTTTTCTTCTTCCTTTTTCTTTTTTTTTTTTTTTTTTTTTGGCACAGTGTCTTACTCTGTCTCCCAGGCTGGAGTGCAGTAGCCTAATCTTAGCTCACTGCAGCCTCAAACTCCCAAGCTCAAGCAATCCTCCCACCTCAGCCTACCAAGTAGCTGGGACTACAGGCATGCACCACCACACCTGGCTAACTTTTTAATTTTATTTTGTAAATAAGAAATCTTCCTATGTTGCCCAGGCTGGTCTAGAACTCCTGACCTCAAGCAATCCTCCTGCCTTGACTTCCCAGAGTGCTTGAATACAGGGCTGAGCTACTGCTCTAGAACTTGCTTAAATTCTTGACTTTTATGCCTGCTTGGGCGCTATTTCAAATTTTTAATTGTTTATGATTTTTTCTCTTCTCAGGGGAAAGTATCTTCTCAAGGCAATTTTATTAGGGCTGGGGATCTTGTTACCTGGTATGGTATTATGGGAAAGGAATACCCAATAAACAAGTAATGATGCTGTTAGAGCCTTTCACTCAATAATGAAAAAGAAACTGTATAGCCTGTATTTCAACTGAATCTGGAGCAAAGTACTTTATGATGTTATCTGTATTCCCAGAGTCATGTAGTATTGACTAGCTTTACCCTTTTAAATTTTTTAGGATAGTTTGCGTGATTAACTTATAGGTGTCAGAAGGACTAAAGTAAATATTGCTTTTTGATAAAGGTATATTGAAATAAATATTTTGCTTAAAATGACAGCCCTCCAACAAACACTCATCAAGCATATACTGTGTATAAAACAATTTGCTAGGTGCTCTGCAAGATTCAGAAATAAACCAGATGTGGCCTTTGACATTAAGAATTTTTGAGGCTGTGTAGGAGTTTATACCCTTGTGGAAGGAATCTCCAAAATGACCTGCATGGCTTTTCCTACAGAAGGGCAGGGGTCACCTGAGACACTGGGTGCTATCGTGGGGTCTTGAGGTTGAAATCACTCACTGGTTTAAAAAAAAATTAACAACTAGTATACATACTGGTTATATTTAAAGGCTGTTCTTAAGGTTTATGCTTGTTTAGTTTTTTATTTGAACTTATATTTATTAATGTAGACTCTTGTTATTTTCTCTCTAGTTTAATAGAAAATGATCAGTTTGAAATTGTGACAGGTGGCTGGGTTATGCCTGATGAAGCTACTTCACATTATTTTGCCTTAATTGATCAACTAATTGAAGGACATCAGTGGCTGGAAAATAATGTAGGTATGTATTCGTGTATTTCTTCTTTATTTGGGCTGTTTTAGACAGTTAATTTTAGGGAATGTGAAGTGAGGCTCTGTTTTTTTCCCAATAACTATTTTCCCCATTACTTATTATCATTGATAATTTATCCTTCATTAATTTATGATATTTCTTAGACCATAAACTGAGTTACAAAGATTTACTATAGTCACTTTTAGGATCATCTACCATGTTTAATGTATTCATTTTATCTATATTTATATTAGTTTTGGGATTTTAATTACATCTTAATACTTGATCACAAGAGGCAAAAACCTCATATGGTAACTTAAGTTTTTTTTTTTTCAACCAAAAAAGGAAAGAAAGTTATGTCACTGGGTGTTCCAGAGATGTGGTAGCTTCAGGTATGGCTGTATCCAGGGATCCAGGGGACTCAAATTATGTTGTCTGGGCACTGTATCTTTGGGCTCTGCTTGTTTTGCTGGCTTTCTCTACATGGTGAGTAAGATGGCTCTAGGCAGCTGAGACTCATTTTCCCAACCTAGCAACCAGAAGGAGTTTTCCTTGATACTTTATGTGGTTGGCCCAGCTTGAGTCAGTTGCTTATGTTTGAGCCAGTGAGGTATAGAGTTCAAATCACTGAGGTCTAGTCATTTTGGTGGACATGGTTTTGGGGTGAAGGTAATTGTGGAGGGCAGGGTCAGCTGTACCTAAAAAGCATGAGACTGGGTCCTTGATATGAATGGCCACATGGAGTGGGTCCAGTTCAACAGAAGAATTCTGTTGTTATAAGAAATGGGGAAAAAGCTGCTAGACTGATAGAATCAGAGGTCTACATAGAAAACTGCGTGATATTTAATATTTGCATTTTGTAACCTGGCATGTAAATCTTTTCAAATATTTTTATATCTCAGTATAATAATGTAGTTCTTTATGTAAGTATATGCATTTTTATTGAAGTTATTTTTAGATATTTCATTATTATAAAAAAATCTCTTAACGATAAAATTCTTCCCATCCCTATTAATTTTTTCTTTACTTTTTGAGATAATTTCAAATTTAAAGAAATGTGTAAGAATACTGCTAAATACTCTCATAAATCCTTCACCCAGATTTACCAGTTGTTAACATTTTGACACATTTTCTTAATTTTTTCTCTTTCCATGTTGATGTAGTGGTGCTCATATTTATTATTATCAGAACCATTTGGAAGTATGTTCTTCCATGATATCGTCCATGATATCTGTTCTCACAGATATCGTGCCTATGTAGAAAAGAATTAACATAGCAGGTCTGAAACTGCTATCCTTAGAAAGACCTTGCTTGCAAGATTGGCCCTTGGCTAGTGTCTGGGAACATGGATTTCCTAACCGATAAGAGTGGCTGACTATTTTTAATCTGTTTGTACGAACAATATAGTTTGTGCTAAATAATTGCTTTCCTTCTGGGAGTCTGAAATCTTAGTATGTGCTGAACAGAGGGTGCCTACATGACCAGCCCCCAACATTGGACACTGAGTCTGTAATGAGTTTCCTTGGTCAACAGTATTTCACACATACTGTCACAGTTAGGTTCTGGAGGGTTTAAACACATCCTGCATGACTCCACGGAGAAAGGAAGCTTAGAAGCTCGCACCTGGCTTCCTCTGGACTTGCTCTGTGTGCCTTTTCCTTTTGCAGATTTTTTTTTTTTCATTTCACTGTAATAAATTATAGGTATGAATACGACAATATGTTGAGACTTGTGATTTTTCTTAACAAATCACCAAACCTGGAGGTGGTCTTAGGGACCCTCTCTGCGCAATGCCCTTTTTCTTAAATACTTGATGTGCTAAGCCAAGAATATTCACTTTATAAACCTCAATTATGGGTTTTTTTAATGTGTAGTTTTTATTGAAGTAGAATTTGCATGTAGTGGAATATATAAATCCTACATGTAGAGGTCAGTGAGTTTTAACAAATGTACATACCCATTTAATCTATACATTAATTACCCGAGAAAGGTCTCTCATCCCTCATCTTTCCCCCTGCAGCCAGCTAATCTTTGATTTCTGTCATTGTGCATGAGTTTTGTTTGAAGAAGAACTTATTAATATATGAACTCACATAATCTTCTTTTGGATCTTGTTTCTTTTTGCTCAGCGTAATTTTTTTCTTATAACTTATTGAGATTTATTACACATAAATTCACAGATGTGTTCAACCATCACCACAGTCTGTATTTAGAACTTTTTGCACCATCCCCCAAGAAACCTTATACCCAGTAGTAGTTACTCCACTTTCTATATTCACCCTTCTCTGCCCCAGTCCCAGGCTGTCACTAGTCTTTCTGTATATATGGATTGGACTGTTCTGGACATTTCACATTGATGGAAGCATGTAATGTATGGCCTTTGGTGACTAGATTCTTGGCATAATGTTTTCAAGGCTCATATATTATGGCATATATCAGTGCTTCATCCTAATATTCTTTTGTATGGATGTACCACATTTGTTTATCCTTTATTCAGTTGATGGGCACTTAGGTTGTATCTTCTTTTTGGCTATTATGAATAATGCTGCTATACACATTTGCTTAAAAGTTTTTGTGTGAATCTACCTTTCTTGCTAGTAATAGAATTGCTGGGTTATATGATAAAAATGTTTAGCATTTTGAGGAACTGCCAAACTTTTTCAAAAGAGCAGTGTCATTCTATCTTCCCACCAGCAGTGAATGAGGTTTCTACTTTCTCCATGTCTTCACCAACATTTGTTGTTGTCTGTCATTTTTATTGTAGTCATTCTAGTGTGTGTGAAATGGTAATTTCATTGTGATTGTGATTTGCATTTTCCTGAAGACTAGTGGTACTAATAATCTTCTCGTGTGTATATTGGCTACTTATATATCTTTTAAGGAGAAATGTCTATTCTAATTATTTTCCTATTTTTCAATAGAGTATTTGTCTTTTTATTATTGACTTATAAGAGTTTTTAAAAATATATTCTGGGTAAAAGTTTTTTGTCAGATAATGACTTAAAAATTTATTTTTTCATTCCGTGGGTTTTCTTCACTTTCTTGAAGGTGTCTTTTGATGCACAGTTTTAATTTTGAGGAAGTTTTCCTTCTGTTGCTTTTGCTTTTTATGCCATAGTAAGAAACTGTTGTTTAATTCCAAATTATGAAGATCTACTCATGTTTTTAAAAGAGTTTTATGGTTTTGGCTCTTACATTTACATCAGTGATCTATTTTGAGTTCATATTTGTGTATGATGTGAGGTAGAGTTTCATATTTATTCCTTTGCTTGTTGATACCCAGTTATCACAATGCCACTTGTTGAAAAGATGATTCTTTCCTCACTGAATTGTCCTGGCACAATTCAGTTAACCATAATTGTGAGGGTTTATTCCTGGACTCTCAATTCTGTTTCCTTGACTTATATCTTTATGCCAGTATCATTCTGATTACTATAGCTTGTAGTAAGTTTGACATTGGGAAGTCTGAGTTCTCCATCTTTGCCCTTTTTTTAAACTTGTTTTTTTCCATGTGGATTTTAGGCTGGTTTATCAATTTCTGTGAAAATGTCCGCTAGGACTTGGGTAGTGGTTGTATTAAATCTATAGATCAATCTGGGGGACTATTGCCACCTTAACAATGTCACATCTTCTGTTATATCAACATGGAATGGCTTTCCATAAGTAGATTGTCTTTAATTTCTTTCAGCAGTGTTTTTATAGCTTTTAGTGTAAAAGTCCTGTGCTTTTTTTTGTTAAATTTGTTCCTAGGCATTTTGTTTGTTTTCCTGCCATTATAAATGGGATTTTTTTTTCTCCTCCATTGCCCAGGCTGGAGTGCAGTGGCAGGATCTCAGCTCACTGCAACTTCTGCCTCCTGGGTTCAAGCATTCTCCTGTCTCAGCCCCCGAGTAGCTGGGACTACAGGCATGTGCCACCACGCCCGGCTAATTTTTTGTATTTTTAGTAGAGATGGGGGTTTCACCATGTTGGCCAGGATAGTCTCGATCTCCAGACCTGGTGATCTGCTGGCCTTAGCCTCCCAAAGTGCTGGGATTACAGGCGTGAGAGCCACTGTGTCTGGCTGGAACTATTTTCTTAATTTTATTTAGAATTATTCATTGCTAGTATATAGAAATACAGTTGATTTTTTGTATAGTGTATATCTTGTCTCCAGCGTGAAGTTTTTGAGATTCGCTCTTGTTGTATATGTTGGTAGGTAATTCATTTCCTTTTATTACTGGGTAGTATCCCATTGTTTGTCCACTTTCCTGTTGAACATTTGGGTTGCTTTTGGTTTTGAGCTATGGTGAATCATACTGTAATAAACATTTGTGCACAGGTCTTTTTGTGGGCCTATGTTTTCATTTTCTTGGAATGAAATATTTACTAGGACTAGAATTGCTAGGCTATAGGATAAGTGTATGTTGCAGCTTATTTTAACTTTGAAAGAGTTTTCCAAAGTCGTTTTGCTATTTTATATTCCACTAGCAATGAATTAGAATTCTGGTTGGTCTACATTTTGCCAATGTTTGTGTTGTGAGTCTTTCTTCTTAGAACCATTCTAGTGAGTACATAGTGATATAGGCCTTTTCTGCATTTATTGAGATAATCATGTGGTTTTTCTCATTTGTTCTGTTTATGTGATGGATTTATATTTCATGATTTCTGTATATTGAACCAGCCTTGCATCCCAGGGATGTAGCTGACTTGCTCATGGTGGATAAGCTTTTTGATGTGTTGCTGGATTCAGTTTGCCAGTATTTTATTGAGGATTTTTGCATTGATGTTCATCAGGGATATTGGCCTGAAATTTTCTTTTTTTGTTGTGTCTCTGCCAGGTTTTGTTACTGGGATGATGCTGGCCTCATAAAATGAGTTAGGGAGGAGTCCCTCTTATTTTTGGTTTGGAATAGTTCAGAAGGAATCATACCAGCTCCTCTTTGTGCCTCTGGTAGAATTTGGCTGTGAATCGTCTGATCCTGGGCTTTTTTGGTTGCTAGGCTATTAATTACTGCTTCAATTTCAGAACTTGTTAATGGTCTATTCAACTTCTTCCTGGTTTAGTCTTGGGAGGTTGTATGTGTCCAGGAATTTATCTGTTTCTTCTAGATTTTCTAGTTTATTTGCATAGAGGTGTTTGTAGTATTCTGTGATGGTAATTTGTATTTCTGTGGGATCAGTGGTGATACCCCTTTATCATTTTTTATTGTCTATTTGATTCTTTTCTCTTTATTAGTCTGGCTAACCTTTTTAAAAATTTACAGATGTTCTTTGTATGTTCTGAATATGAGCACTTTGTCATATATAAGTTCCATGAATCTTTCCTTCCAGTTTGTGGTTACTAATTTGTTTTTAGTGGTATTTCTTTCATTTCTGTTAATCATTTAATACCAATATATAAGAAAATTTTTCATATGCATTTGTATATGTGTGCTCTAAAAGTGTATAAATCCTAACTGTATCTTTTTATTATAAATATTTTATATAATTTCTTATAGTTTTAAGTATGTAATAAAGTCTTAAAATGATATTCTCTTTTTAATACTTATGGTAGTTAGATATATGTCTGTTTAATATTTTATTGCATAGCTAAAATCTCCTATAGTAATGACAGTGGGTAATGGTCTTTCCTGTTCCAGATTTTTAATGGAAATTGTTTAGCTGTTTATACTAACTATTATATTATGTAGTATTTTTATGGTAGGTGCTATTTATAATGTTTAGAAATTATTTTCCTTTTTAGTAGTTTTCAGTTAGCAGCAAGTAGTTATTGTTACTGGATTTCTTATAGTCATCTATCAATACTATATGGTTTTTCTTATTTTTCTGTGGATGTGACAAAAATGTCTTAAGTTAAATAGTTATAGACTTCGAATAAATCCTTTTTGGTCTTATTGCTAAGATCCTAGGCTTAGAGGGGTTTATTATTGGAGGTAGATTTTTTTGATAAAGCCAAAAATTTCTCCAGGTTATTAATATAATTATTTTATATGTAAAATGTAAATTAAATTATTTTTACCAGAAACCCAGTCTTATCAACATTTTAATTACTTGGAATATAAAACAAGAATTGTATATAGTAGTCTTTGTTTTAAACAGTATTTTATTAAACAATATGCAGTCAATGTAGGAAAATAGGAAAAAAAAATACTAGCAGAAAGTAAGGAGAAATCTTTCTACACCATTTAGAGCTACCTGTTTTGTGATATATCACATTATAACATTCTGGGCTTTTTCATATGTATATTTAAACACAGAATAAATTTGTTCCACAACAATGGGATAGTATTTTTTAAAAAAATTTGTTAGGGATGGTAAAGTGTTTAAAACTGTCTTCTCTACAACGTTTTTATCTGTCTCCTTTACCATTTTCTGTAGGGCATTTTTATTTGACTATTAATTAACATAGTCAAATAATTAGTCTATGTTATTTATTTTTTAAAGAGCAGCTTAAAATTTTTTAAACTGAAAGTTATTTTGTGTTTCTTCATACTACCTTATCTTTATTTTCTTCCTGCTTTGCTTTTTTTGTCCATTTTTTGTTTCTTTTCCTCTCAAGGAGTTGGTAAGGGGTACATGTGCACACATAAATACACTTTGGCTCATTTGTTCTTTTTCTACAAAGTGAAGGTGAGTGGCAGCGAGGCCTCTTGTGAGAGAGCATACCCATCAGTCTCATTTATCCTGCAGAGTCAGTGTAGGCAAACTGATTAAATGGTGTTGGAGCTCATTTCTGCACTCCAGGCGGAGGACAATGGCAGTGTGGCAGGGTCAGTCTGAGAGTGTATGTTCCTTGTACCTCAAGCTGCCCTGGAGAAGATCAGTGCTGGCCCTTGATGTGGATCAGGTGTTGTACTTGTGGCTCTTAGCATGTGATAAGAGGTATCTCCTCACACTTCACTCTTTCCTCCATCCCAAATAGTGAACACTCTTAACAACACTTACGGCATCATAAAACTGTTCAGTTTTAGAGCTATAACTGTCAGAAACACAATGTGAACAAATTCAGCTTAAAAATTGAATTGGCTTTATTAAACAATTCATGAACAGGGCAACATCACATCTAAAAAATATGTATTCTGATGAGCTAAGCAGAGAACATTGGCTTTACAGGCAGAAAAAGCTGCAAAAGCAGGAATAGGGAACAAAAAGTAGGTTGGTTATTTCACAGTTACTTCCCTTACATGATTAAAACAGAGGAGACTTCCTTATCATGCTGGCTCAAGTAGACAAGTCCCATACATCAGATTGCTGCGAATCTCCTAGTTTTTGTTGTTGTTTTTGAACTGGTACATATTCAAGTTCAGTTTGATTATGTGGCATCTTAGCACAAGAGACTGCATTCTGGTTTCATGTGGTCTTTTGGGGCGTAGTGCAGGAGCTCAGCCCAATACAGTGGCTTCCCATAAATTTTATTCAAGACAGACCTCTATGAATTTAGTTCGGAGGCTTTTGAGCATCAAAATGAGCTTCACTACATGTTCCGTAAGGCTGAGAAAAGCCAGGTTCGGGGGAGATTTTCCTTTGGCCCAGTTACTTTCTTTTTAAAGATAATGAACATATCTGAGGATATGACATTTCTTTGTATTGTAGCTTTGGCTGCATCTTATCAATTTGTGTTCTTGGTTTTGTTTCCTAAGAATTTAGAACATGTTAATTTGGAGACTATTTTTACATTTGATTATGGGATGCATTTTTAGTTGTTTAATCTTTGGCTATTAATGTATGTTTTTAACTTTATTATGAAAATTTGACCATTATAACTTTTGAGTTGGAAAATTAGTGTGTGTATGTTTGTGAATACACATACAGATACCTATATCTATATTTTTATATTTCTATATTAAAAACCGTAAGTTAGTACTGATATCTCCTGTTGTAATGCCGTATTATAACTGGTCAACAGGAGCAGGGCTGCGGGGGGTGTCCCAAAGATGCTCACTGTTCCCCAGTTGGATGTGTTTTTTCCCAGGTCCTTGGGCCTCACTCACCCAAGAATGGGGAGAGGGGCCCTGGTGGCACGGTGAGCTCGTTCAAGTAAGTATTGGACCCAGAGAGTTTTGCAGAAAGCAATTTATTAGTCAGAGAAAAAAGAGAGAGAGAGACAGAAGAGAGAGAGAGAGAGGGAGCAAGCTCCCATGGTGTCCTGGGAGGGGATCCAGAGATGGAGTCCCTACAGGTAAGGGAGTAGGGGGGGATTTTAACCACGGAGTTACTCCACCCTATTCAAGTTTTCATCCAGTGAGAGGATCTTTTCCAAACTTCTCTGGAGTGATTGATCTTCAACTCTGATATTGGATTGGTTGCCTGGCTCTTAATCAAAGCCTCCTCCCTTGGAGCTTTTGGCCGGCTTTCTGAGCAAAGGAAGCTTACCTGGGCTTTCTACCCAGCCCGTGCATGGGAATGTTAGGCAAAGAACTGTAGGTTTCCAGATGGGGAGGTGGATGGAGGCATGGCACTGGGAAGTTCTTGCCTTTGAAATCACGCCCCTTGTGGACCCCGGAAGAGAAGTTACTGAGTCCCTCAGTATCATAGGGTACATTCCAGTCTTCCACATTACATTTCCACATTTGTAGTTACTTGTCTTAGAGTGAAAATCCTGGCTCCTTTGTTCTTCTTTGTTCAGTCTTAGAATACATGAAAGTTAGCTTCAGAATTGTTAAACCCATGCTACCACAAAAACCAAAATTACTAAATAGAGTTCAGTATTTCTTTATAATTTTTGAATGTAAATTATATATGTGAAACACACAAATCTTATGCGGTCAATTCTTTTAGTTTTGACATATGCTGTTTTTGAGTTTTGGCTATATATTCTTGCCCTCTGTAGATCCGAACTTTTCCTTATTGTCCTTTACTGGCTTCCCATCTCTGTGTTCTTCTGTAGTATTGTTTACAGGGTTCTCTTTGCTGTCTTGTGTGCTACTTTGTGTTATAGTTATTTCAGTGACTGCCTCTGCAACTAGAGTCAAGATCTAGATTAACTCATTTTTGTAACCCTGGGTTTCGTCACCTTAGGTAAGGTACTTAAAAGGTGTTTGAATGAAAAAAAAAAAAACACACACAGCAATACTACTTATGTCAGTTTATAAGTTGTAAGTAAACACTTTGAATCCCTAATAATTAATTTTAATTAATTAATTAAATTCAAATTAATTAAAATTACTCAAATTTTAATTATTTGAATCCCAAATAATTAAAACATCAGATTTTTGTAATGCTAGATGAATACTCTTATTAATTCTAACCTGTACCTTTATTATTTTTATTTCTATTTTTTTTTTTTTAACATTTTGTCCTCCGTGAAATCGAGATATATCTTTAGTCAGTAGTTGCGTTATTGGTGTGAGCCAACTATGAGAAATCACTGGCACCTTTCTACATAGAGTGAAAGCACCAGCATCAAAATGCCTTAAGATTTAATGAAATATGGTATAGTTATTTTGGCCAGTTCTGATACTGTATCATAAGAGGGTTTAGGGCTTTTGTAAGATGTAAAAGACACACTAAAAAATCCATAATGTTGGGGTTGGGAAATATAAGTTGAAATGAGTTATGCTACTTTTCTTTATCATGTAGCGGTGAGTTCCAGGGTTATCCAGCTTCACAGATCACAGGACTGTGAGATCTTTGCAGGAAGGGTCCTGGTCCTGTTTGTTCTTTACCTCTAATGACTGTGGCTTTATAATAGGTAAAAGATGGTAATGGCTAAAAGATGGGAGTGTTTATTTAAACTGTAACTGATTAATTTCAGTGAGTATTCCCTGCCTGGGTGGATAGGCAGTGGCAGAATCCTCCCTTCATGACACCTTGCTGGAATTACTTTGCAGAAGATAATGCTGGGTAGGTCTTTGGTCTGATATCTCTAGGAGACTGTACAACTTCGATGAGTCTCAATGTGTTGTGACTTATTTTTATTTCGTTAATTAATTTAAAAAATAACACTTGTCATCTTTATCCACAGGAGTGAAGCCCAGGTCTGGTTGGGCTATTGATCCGTTTGGACATTCACCAACAATGACGTATCTTCTAAACCGTGCTGGGCTTTCTCACATGCTTATCCAGAGAGTTCATTATGCAGTTAAAAAACACTTTGCACTGCATAAAACACTGGAGTTTTTTTGGAGACAGAATTGGGGTATGTAAGGTTTGATGAAAGTTGATCCCACTTGACCTAGATACTATTTCACAAGGGTTATGAACTCATGCCACTGTGGGTTTTGTTCACTGTCAGTCTTGAAAAATCAGGTTACGTAAAGATACTCACTCTCGTAATTATTTTTTCCATGTACTTGTGTCAAGATTCTTTCCATAATCCCAATATTTATAGAGCATAGGAGAATCTTTTTATGACTGAAGAAAATAGATAAATATAAGGAGTTAGTATTTTATCAGTAATGCTTTCACTTGGTTCTGTTTTAGAAAGCACATGTTTTATCACAAAGTTGAACATTCATTAGAACTGATATCCAGTCATACATCTTATATTCAGCCACTGTTCCTTCTTTCTCTCTCTTGTCTCTACATCTTGTAAAAATTGCCTTTGAAAGCCTTAATCCTGTCCTCCTAAAACAGCCCTAATATCACAGTATCACCTGTTTTCACATTGTGTTCTGTGGGCACCTAGGCATTCTAAGGACATACTTCTGCAGCTCTTTGTTAGGAGAGAGGAGACGAGGTCTAGGCCTCTTGGGAGGCCTTTGCCTTCTCAACCCCCATCTAATTCAGACCACCTTATTTTCTATTTATTTATCTAGCCCTTCTTATGGGCCATGTATTATGCTACCTCTGTTTTATATCCTTTCCCATTTAATCTTTTTAATATTATTCCTTTTTATGGTAAAGAAATGGAGGCTTAGATATGTGAAGCCATTTGCCAAATGTCATACAGGTCATAGATAGAGAGCAGAGATTTGAATCTAGTTCTGTGTAGTTCCTGAAGCCCAGGCTCCTAACCTTTGTCACTGTGTTCTCGACTTCATCTGAAAGAAATATTTTGTTTATAAAACAGTGTTGGGAAATTACTGCATTACATTATACTTGTTTTCCTGTGTAATGTAGACCCCTTAAGTGTTTCAGAAAAATCATTTGTAAATCTAGACAGTAACTTTCTTATATGTACTGCTGTTTTTTTCAGTAAGGAAAGCAATTAGCTATACAGTTTTTTAATTCTAGAAAATTAAACCTGTAAGGAGAACAAGAACTTGTAGGGGACTGCATTCTGTGTAGTTTGATCAAATGTTAAGGAGCACATTAATTTGAAAAACAAGGAACTGTTAATTTGAAGAAGCCCTACACAAACAATTGCCCATAAATATCGGTTAGTAAGAAATTATTGAGTATTTTTATATATTTAAATATTTTACTAGGAAGAAGTAATCCTTGCTTATAGGGAAATTCCAGTCTAATTTGATAAAATACAGATACAGCCATATGTAGCAGATAAAATTAAGTATGTAAATTTGCTGCAAAAGAGTAGAGCATAAGGAGAGTTAGTAGGGTATGTAGTATGTCCTTATCCGTACGAGAGAGAGTTTTAGGACTTGTGACAACCTTTTGTGATGACTATATGCTCATAGTAAGCATCAGTGACTGGCATCTACAGTGTCACAGTTGTGAATGTGATTCAGTGAAACAACTGACAGCACTGAAATACATAGATTTTAATAGTTTTAAATTTGGAAAACAACAGGTAATTATTTTAACTAAGTGGATAAAACTGGAATATTTTAGGACTTAATAAATTTGAACATGTTGCTTTTTAAAAAATGTTTTTGAATTAAGTTGAGCTTGTTCATGTGTTCCAGTTCTTAATGAAGCAGTTATTTTCACTTCTTAAGGATGTAAAATTTTTTTGTTTTTCTGTTATAAAAGCAATACATACTCATTGCTGAAAATTGGAAATCCATACATAAATTAAGGGTGGGGGGATATTTGAAAGCGCAGGATCATATTCACAAAAATAACTTTTAACTACTAGTTAAGTCCTCCAGTCTTACTTGTTGGTAGGCTTCTGACCTCTCCAGGCCAGTGGTATCAACATGTGAGAACATCGTGGTTTTAATTAAAAATAATTGTACATCAGGAATCAGTGCTCATTTTCTATATCTTATTTGTTTGTTTTGTTTTGCTTTATGAAAATTACCTTTTCTTTGCCTCTGCGTCTTTCTTGGTGAAAAGTCTCGTTGGCTGACTGTTTCTTGGTAAACATGGAGAGAGACTGTAGACTCTCCTGGGTTGCACATCTTCTGCTCACCACAAGAGGAAATTCTCTCCAAGAAGGAATTTCTCCAATGTTTTTGTAAATCTATGCCCCACACTTCTTCCTTTGTTCTTCCAGTTCCCTTTTTTACTCTCTTCTTTTCTTCTTCTCACCCAGCCTCTGCAGCTTATATCATGGTCTCTCTCAGTGAATCCTGTTACCTGAAGTGGGAACAGATACGGCAGGAACTGGCAGCCAGGGATGGACATGGTTTTGGATGAGCCAGTTGTAACTTTTACTACTGCTCAGTTTGTATCCCTCCAGGTCAGCTGGCGCTGGTTCATGGTGGGGCTTTTCTGTCTCTGCTATGCTTAGATAGAAGAGGTAGATAGAGACTGAGATATGTGAGTATCTTCCCTCAGACAGGTGGCCAGTAAATGCCACTGGGGTTTGCCTACTGAAGTTAAAGGGGCTGCTGATTTAGGTTAGAGGTAAATCAGCATTACTTTGTGTAAAGTAATGGCATTTTGAATATTTTTTGGGAAAACAAATTTTATAAATGCAGGTTTGTGTGTTGGCTCTTTATTTTAGATATGGGATCTGTCACAGATATTTTATGCCACATGATGCCCTTCTACAGCTATGACATCCCTCACACTTGTGGACCTGATCCTAAAATATGCTGCCAGTTTGATTTTAAACGGCTTCCTGGAGGCAGATTTGGTTGTCCCTGGGGGAGTCCCCCCCCAGAAACAATACATCCTGGAAATGTCCAAAGCAGGTATGAAAATGCATATTTCATAAGACAGCATCTTGAATAAAGTAGCCACTCAGCTTCTAGTTGCTGAAGGGTTGAACAAATGGGCTTCAGTAGCCAGCATTATCCTTATTTGAGGTATTCATTCAAACCAGATCTAAAGCAACTTAAAAATGCCAGAGCCTTGACTATGCCTGTTATGTGTTACAGTTTAATGGAAAGTGAACAATACAAGATCAATATACAATGGATAACCTGTAGTACACTGTTATTACCATTTCCTTTGCCCTCATTATAAAAGCCTTATACTGTGTTGATTGATTTCATATACTTTTGTTGATAATAAAACTTTTGGTCCCTATTGTACAAATGGATAAGAAAAGCAACTGAACTGCAAAAACACATTTATTGAAATGGAACACATAAAGAGTATAATTATCTGTTCTCTTAATAACAATTTCGATAATAGTGAATGCTACCAAGCTCTGGTGAATACACATCTTTGCATCATTCTGATGTTTTTGACTTACAGTAAACTTTAATTAGGAATATTTATACTTAAATACATTTAAATAAAAATCAAAGGAATGAATCATTCCTTTAGAAGAAAATTGTGCTAATGATGGAAGCGTCTCATTAAACCAACTTACTTGTAGTTTCTAATAGTGGTACTTTTAAAGTTCAATTTCTTCACTTAAAAATTAGTAGTGTATTAAAATAAAACATTGTGGTATAATATGAAAACACTAAACTCTGCTAGGAAAATAATATAGCCCACTAAATAAATTAAATAAATAATTTTTTGCACTATTAAATCAGTTTATTTTAAAAAGAAAAGTTACTTAAAATAATGTGTGGGAGGTAGAAGGTGAAATGAGATCTTTTTACCTTCAGTGAGTCCTTAGAATCACAAAGATATTTCAGTGTAAGCCTCTCACTGTGGCAGACATGAAGGTGTTTTAGCATGGCAGCCTTCTTAAAGCCATGGAGCCCTTCTATCAAAATCTGACTTTAATAGTTGTTTAGAAAAACTGCCCAAGGCTAGGGACTGACTTGGTTTCGTTTTCTTGGTTCCTACAACCATGAAAACCAGTGAGGAATTATGAACAACCTGCTTTCTAGCTAGGGTTGGGCTAAGGAGGCGTAAGAGAATTAGCCGGTGTATTGTGTGGTGGAAGGTGTAGTAAAAAGGAAGGGGTGAGTGGGGGCACCCTGGCCTGTCTAGGTGGGCAAATAGCTGTTTATATTTACAGGTATTTATACTACTTTCTGCTCAGGTGAACACGGTTGGGGAAGTTCTTAAAAGTTAACCAGATGTTTCAGTTGGGGAGTCCCACTGCCTTCATAGGTATTGTGAGCTCTTTGTTCTGTCTTTTTTGGGGTGCTGCTGAGACTGCCTGTGGCATATTATCTAGGAAAAGCAGGCTTTTTGTATAATCCTTTTGCTATGTCATCTAACATTTCAACAATTGCCCCTCAGGATGATACCTTGTGCTCAGTTAGTTCCAGTGATTTTGAAAGTGATTTCCAGGCACCTGGAGGCATACTGTTGAATGAGTCTATATATTAGTAGAGATTTTTTTCTTTTTAAACTTCTCAACAAGTCTTGAAATGTTACCTCTACTGGTTACTTCAGATCCATATATCACCTTCTTTTTGACCTGATCATGAATTGATATCAAACACAGACATTCCAGCTCACTGGCACCTTTCAAGCTCCTTACTTTTTTTGAGACAGGTTCTCTTTCTGTCACCCAGGCTGAAGTACAATGGCACCACAGCTCACTGCAGCCTCCATTGCACAGGCTCTCGCAGTTCTCCCACCTTAGCCCCCTGAGTAGCTGGGACCACAGGCACGTGCCATCATGCTCAACTAATTTTTTAAAAACATTCTATAGAGACAAGGTCTCCCTATGTTGCCCAGGTCTTGAACTCCTGGGGTCAAATGATCCTCCCGCCTTGCACTCCCAAAGTGCTAGGATTGCAGGTATGAGCCACCATGCCCAGCCTTGTTCTACTTTTTAATGTTCCAAAGAAAATGAAATTTAACCATAATGTATGGATGGCATCTTTTGATAAGTCCAGCTCAGCAGGTCCTTCTACTTTGCAAGTGAAGAAATACCATTCTTTGTCAAGTTCATTTTTGGTTAAGTACTATGTACTTTAAGTTGGCTTTTTCCATTGACTGTCAGATGATTTGATGTTTCAGGGATTTTCTTTTTCTTGGTTACAGTTAAGTTGACATTTGTTACCTGGTAAAATAAATCAGGAGCAAATTGTATCTGTATGTCTTCAAATGTGATGTTGGCTCAGTTGGTTCACTGTATATTTAGTGAGTGAGTTCTTCATTACAGGCTGGTTACCTGGCTTTCCCAGTGTTGACACTTTCTGGACAGGCTTGAGACTTAGGATAGATGTGAAGTGTAAAAGCATGCCATTAATGTATGTGATTTCTCTTCTCTATATATGCTTTACACGTATATATACAAGATAGTGTATATCTAATAGTAAACCCTTTTTCATGCTGGCTGCCTAGGAAATCTAGTTGGAGCTCAATTGTATCTTGTATCTTTGACTTATGTATTTGATTTTTTTACTCATTTTTTTGGTAGTCTTCTTTCTATGTGGTTAATCTCATTGTTTATGTGTTTTTTATTGTAAGTAACCTAAAAGTGTTTTAGTAAATGTAGAATGTTAGTAAATTACAAGTAAAGATAAAGTAATATGCTGAATGCTAATCTCAGAAGAAAACTAAGAGCATTCTATGTTATGTAAATATGTTATGTAAAGACACTATGGTTATATTTTACTCGCCAAGGTATTATGTTGTTAAAATTTTATATTTGCAAAGCAATTTCAGATATTATAAATGTCAAAAGAGCCATATGAGATTTAAATTTAGTTAAATGTTTATAATATTTATAAAGTGTATCTTTCCATCATTGATATTCTTTCATAAGTTTTTATATTGTGAATTAGAATTTACTTTTGGATTATTCTTGAAGTAAAAATTAAAATACTAATAAAAAAAACTTGTCATTTAATCACTAATTTCTTAAGCTTTGTCTTTGTAAACATTGTGAACTGCTCTGGGTTCATCGGCTTGTATAATTTCATTTTCACAAGCCCTTTCTCTTAGTTTGTATTCTCAGACTTTCTTAAATGATGCCTTAATTCAGTGATTTCCCAAGGATGTTCTGCAGAATACTATCATAGGTTATGAAACATAAAACCTATTCCATCAAGCTATTGCTTAGAACCCAGAGAGGTAGAAACCAAAATAGTTAATTCAACTCCTAATCCTTATCTGATGAACAGTATTGAAAAGGACACTGTGACAACTGAGATTATTGATGGCAGGGTGTTAAGCGTGCTGAATTTTTTTCTTTAGAAGAGGAAATATGGCTCTATAAAATGTTATGGATTAACATTTATTCCCTTTTGATTTTGTTCAAAGTGTACTTTTTTCTGTGTTTAATCAGATAATTTTAGATTAGATTAGAGAAAGGAATATTAAGACAAACAAACTTTAAAGTTTGTATATGTGGGAACTTGCCTTATTGTCTTACTAGACTAAATTATTTTAACACATGTGCTATCTGGTATTCAATCTCTGTGGCTGGGCTTTAGGAAGTCATTGGTGCCTCGGTAATTATATGCCAAGTTGTTATATGACCATATTTCTCCAGAGATAATCCATTATGAGTTTTTCCTCCTGATAAGAATTTATGAATACTTTTAAAGGATAATGAAAATTAGTATGATAGTTTTAAAGTCTGTCTTTACATTATACTAATCTAGCAGATAGATAAAATATACAATAATTTCTTTTATTATAATATACTTTTGAATTTAGTTATTTCCTTTTTAGTCAGTTGCCACATTCACCTTATCTTAATCAAATTCATACTTTCTGTTTTTTCTGTAGGGCTCGGATGCTACTAGATCAGTACCAAAGAAGTCAAAGCTTTTTCGTACCAAAGTTCTCCTGGCTCCACTAGGAGATGATTTCCGCTACTGTGAATACACCGAATGGGATTTACAGTTTAAGAATTATCAGCAGCTTTTTGATTATATGAATTCTCAGTCCAAGTTTAAAGTTAAGGTAATGAGAAGATATTTATGATTCCATATTTGAAGTTGAGTCTTTATTATTAAATTAGACTATAACAGAAAATCCTTAGTTTCTTTGTCCTACACCATAGTGCTTCTTAGAATATGTAAGTCTTACGTAAAAGTATAATCCATTAGGAAGAAAATTATTATATGCTGTAGTTCCATATCTCAAGTTGTACCTTTCCTGCCACTCCTTGAGGGATTAAAGAGGAATTTACTTTTATGTGATTGAGAATATGTACCTACTAAGTTGTGATATTTAGTCTTCAGGGATGTCCTTTTTTTTTTTTTTTTTTTTTTTTAAAACCAACATTGAAAGTCTATTGTTTCTCTCTGCCAGTTGCATCCATGTGATTTAGTAGCATGACTGACAGATGCAGATGAACGTGTCATGAATTTTGCAAACAAATGTCCTATGTCCAGAAAATAAATATTCTAGCATTTTTTTTTTTTAAGTAAGAAGACTTCTAAAAATAATAATTTGCCTGTGGTTCTTACTCTTTTTTTTTCTTACGGAAAATTTCAAATGTACTGTAAAGTTCTGAAAATAGCAAAAATTGTCCCCCTTCTCCCCATATCCATGGCTCAGCTACAACATTCTTCAGCTCAAGATCACTCTTCTTTCAGCTGTTCCCCACTGCTGTCTCACTCTTCCCCACAGGATTTTGTGTAGTTTCATCTATAAATATTTCAGCGTGTATCTCTAAATTATAAAGATTCTGTTTAAAAATATAACCATAATACCATTGTCGCATCTAAAAAAATTAATAATTTCGGTTGCTGAGCGGGTCTGATGGATTTTATTGCCTGTGATGTAATGCCCGGCCCTTCCTCAAGGCTCAATACATTTTTTTTTACAAGGTTAAAAAAAAATAATAATTTCATAATATGTATCTGGGCAGATTCAAATCTTCCCTGATCTCATAAAAAACAATTCTTTAAACACAGGATTTGTTGAAGTCAAAATTCAAATAAGAATCATATATTGCATTTGATCAATGTCTTTTTTAATTACAAAATTGATTTTTTATTGATACATAATTATATATATTTATGGGACACATAGGAATTTTGATACATGCAAAGAATGTATAATGATAAGATCAGGGTATTTAGGATATCTACCACCTCAAATTTTATCCTTTCTTTGTGTTGGGAAAATAGTCTTTTAAAGTCTTTTTTTGTTTTAAATGTGTCTTAGAGACTCTACATAAGAAAATTAATTATTCAGCATGTTTATTATTCCACATATTGACCTGTAAAAGTAGAAGATCTGTGAAAATACTATAGAAAGGAAGTGATGTTACTGTGTAGGAAATTTGAAAGTTAAAGGGGAACCATAGTTTATGTGGTAAGAATTCAGATTTATTAAATAAACCTAAGTAATATCAAATAGATAAATAAACTTAATAAAGTATCAAGTTTATTCAGGATCATTGCAGCTGAATTTTTGTTAGATTATGAACTTGGAGCCTAGGGGTATGTTTAAATTATACTTGTATTTTCCTCAGAGTTGATACTCATACATGAATATATGTTCAGAGGAGGGAGTATGTAGATGAGTATCTTATCATAGAAGCACCTCATTTCCTGTCTGACAGAAAAATTAGATCCTGATTTTAGTATTTTACCTATTTCCTCCTTTGTTTGCCTACTAGAACAGTTTTTTAAAAGTAATTTAAAAAATTGAAGTGCCACATACATGGAAGAAGTGGACAAACCATAAGTGTACATAGAATTTTACAAGTTTAAAAGTCTGCATGTTACTACCATTCAGATTAAGACTTTGAACTTTTATTATCTCTCAGATCTCCTTCCAGTCATAATCAGCTGCTACAAAAGTAACCACTACTTTCATGTCTGTCACCATGATTAGTGTTGCCTGTTCTTGAATTTTATATGATGGGAACTAGACGTATGTACTTTGTGTCTGGCGTTTTCATTACACGTTATGTTTGCAAGATTCATTCATCCTGTTGCATGTAGCAGTTGTTCATTCCTTTTTAGTGCTGTATAGTATCTCTAGTATTCATTTATTGATGAATACACCACAGTTTATTGTATTGTTATTGGGTATTTGGGATTGTTACTGTTTCTATCATAAATAAGGCTGCTTTGAATATTTTGCGCATATTTTGGTTACTTGTATATGAGTTTACATGGTTATAAGATGAGATGGAAGTTTTTGGCGCACTGAGTATGCACATGTTCAGCTTTAGTATATATTGCCAAACTATTCTAAAAATAGATGCATCATTTGTTGTGTTGTATGACAGTTTCAGTTCCACACCCTTTCTCAGTCTCAGGACTTTTGTTTTCCATTTTTATCCTTTTGATAGATGGGATGGTTTTATTTTGTATTTTTTCCGTGGTTAATGAGGTTGAGCCTCTTTTCATACATTTATTGCCATTTGGGTATCCTCTTTTGTGAAGTACCTATTTAAATATTTTGATGATTTTTTAATTAAATTGGATTGTCTATCTTTTTCTTACTGTTTATATGTCTTTGGTACATTTTGAATTGTATCTTTTTTCAGATGAAAGTTATGCAAATGTTGTCTCCCACTATGTAGCCTGCATTTTCACTTTTTCATGCTGTCTTTTGATGAACAGAAATTCTTAATTTTAATTAATTAAATATAACAATTTTTTTATGTTTAGAACTTGTTTCTGTTTGAGAAATTCTTGTTTATCATGTGATTGTGAAACTATATTTCTTATGAAGCTATCCTCTAGAAGCTTTACTGTCTTGACAGTAAAGGTCTATAATCTATCTGAAATGGATTGCTGTGAATTGTGTGAGGGTAGGAATCAAGATATATTTTGGCTTATATAGATATCCAGCACTATTTATTGAAGAGACCATACTTTCTTCCGCAGCACCTTGGTGTCATCTTTGTCATTAATCATGAGTGAGACTGCATTTGTTTGTGGATCTGTGTCTAGACTCTCTATTCACTTTTATTTGTCTATTTGACTCATCTCACACTGTCTTATTAATACTATAGTTTTATAATAGCTTTTAATATCCAATAGTAAAAGTCTTCCAGTTTTGTTCTCCTTCTCAAGATTACATTGGTTACTGTTAGTAACCTTTGTAGTTCTATGTAGATAGGTTTAGGTCTTTAAATTTCTACCAAAAAAAAAATTGAGGGGGATTTTGATTGGGATTGCATTGAATCTGTGGTTTGATTTGAGCACAATTAACTACTTTACAATTGTGGGCCATCTAATTGATGAGCATGGTGTATTTTGTGTATTAATGCAATTGACTTTTGCATTTTAGCCTTTTATCCAGTAACTTTGTTAAATTTATTATTTTTAGTTATTTGTGGATTCTGTATGGATTTCCTATGTATGAATAACTTCTGCATTTTAGCCTTTTATCCAGTAACCTTGTTATATTTATTTATTATTTTTAGTTATTTGTAGATTCCTTATGGATTTCCTATGTATTAATAATGGCATATTTATGTCTTTCTTTCCAAAGCTTTAACTCTTTCAATCTACTTTCTTACCATGTGCAATGGCTGTGTCCTCTTGTATAACGTGTAGAAGTGGTGAGAGCAAACAATTTTCTAGGCGAGAAAACATTAAGTGTTTCATCATTGGTCATAATGTTTGCTGTAGAATTTTGTAGATTCCCTTTATGAGATTATAGAATTTTCCTTATATTCCTCATTTGCAGAGTGTTTTTTCATGACCAGATACTAAATTTTATTGTTGTCTTTTTCTAGGACATTGCTTTCTATTAAGTCTTGTGTCTTGTGCAAATGATGGGACCAGTACCCCAAGATGAAAACTTCGTAGAGTAATAGGGTCCACCTTAGTGCATTTTCTTTCTCTGCAAAATTTTGTCCCTTAAGTTTTCGCTGCTTTAGTACTTTAATGTCTTCAAAGCTTTTTCTTTCTATAGTTTGTCCAGTTATATCTGTTTCTTGTGAGATACTTAAAGTTAGTTTGTCTGAACTGGAAGCATAAATTTACTTCTTTTGATGAAAAGAACAACAAAAGAAAATAACTGAGTTCAGATGGCTGAAAAATTGACATGGCCTAACCAAGACAGTCATTTTGCCATTTGGTCATCATTTATTTAATAATTTTTGTAATTTTCCTTATGTATTGTTCTGATAGAGCTCTTATATTTAAGATTGAAGTTGTTGCCTTTTAATGTGAAAACCATGTGAATATTTTTATTTGGTTATTTTTTTAAGGTGTCCTAAATATTTACTTTTTTTGAGCTACCAAGGTACTTTCTAGAGAAATTTACTTTAAATAGTTGCTTTAAAAAATTCTCTAGCACAGGTACTGAGTTATTTTTCTGCTCTCAGAGACTGAATTAGGTTTTTGAGAAAGCCTACTAGGCTACTTACCTAAACTTTGCTCTGGGACATTGCCAGGAAGGAAGTATTTTGATCTTGGCTCATATCAAAAATTAATTGAAATATTTTCAAAGGGTATACTCTGTTGTTAATAGTAATTCTGTAGTATGCCATAGATTTCTAAACTTTGAAGTTCAAAAGGATTTTTATTATCTAAGTAAAATCTTTTGTTTATAGGTAAGGAAAGTGAGACTCAGAAATATACAGATCATAGAGTATTTTGTCACTCCTATTATGTATACTTTCCTGAGCTTATCTGTATCTGCTGAATATGAAGTTAATGCATATTTCCTTCTATTCGTGGCTCTCATTTCTTATATGGACACACACACACACACACACCTGCTTCCTACTAATGTTTCTGAGTAATAATACTCTTAATGTTAGCTAAAACATATTGAGTACTTACTATTTGCTGTAAATTGTTTAAGGTACTTTTTAAAACATATTTAGTTATCTGAACATTCTCTGGTAGGTCCTGTGATTATTCCCATTGTAGATGAGGAAATTGAGGCACAAATAGATTAACTTGAGGTCTCAAACTCCTGAACTTAGGTGATCTGCCCGCCTCGGCCTCCCAAAGTGCTGGGATTACAGGTGTGAGCCACCGCACCCAGCCACTCTGTTTTCTTAAATGAGTCAAAAATAGTCTAAATACTGTAATTCATAAAATTTGTAAAGTGGGAAGAATCCACACTGTATTTTAGTGAAGCCAAGATAAGAGTAGGGAATAGTTGAAAATTGCTTATCTTTGATATAAACTTAAGGATTTAGAAATAATCATCTATTAGGCTGTAAAAATATATTGCAGCACAATTATATTATAATCACTTATATTTATTTGCCTCATTAGTATCATTGTTGTAAATGTTCCAGTTGAAATTTTGTCTTTGAAGTGAAGAAATGATAGCTAAAGCTTATACCATTATTTGCCAGTCATGATTGTAAGCTTTTTACTTAGAGCCCTATTCACTGTAACATGGATAGACAAAGAAGTTATGTAATATGCTCAAAACACATGTCAGATAAGTGGTAGAGATGGAATTCAAACCTATGCTATTGCTATGTTGGATCAAAATGACTTGCAATATCTGTGTTTGTGTATGTGTGTTTGTGTGTATGTATATGCTTAGGAAACAACAAAATCAGCATCTTTCTATTAAAAGGGACACATTCCCTGTTAAATAATCTATTTATTTTTGACAAGACTGTCTTTTAATATCTGTTTACATGATTTGGTATAGCGTCATTTTGTCTTTGATTTGTAGAATGGTTTAGACTCATAAAAATGAATTTCTTACTGCTGATTTAAATCATTAGTCAGAAAGACCAGCATGTTTAAGCAGTCAGACTTGCCGTTCTTGTCACTCTTTGTATTTAACTTCTACTCAGTGTTACCTACTGGTAGAGTAAGTTCATTTTTTTTAAAATGACCTCCTATTCCTTAAGTCCCTTCTCCTTCACAAGAATTCAACTGGGGGAAAAGGGACATAGATGAGGGTATGATATATGAAATACCTTATGGCTAACAAAATTATTCTTTTAGACTTTATGGCTAACGAAACTATTGTTCTAGACTTCTGGGACACTTTGCTCAAAATACGTCTTTTATTTTTGCTGTTGCCCCTCATCTTTCATTCATCTGGATTAATTCATGCCCAAATCCTTGCACACTTTGAAATTCTAGATATATGTAGGAGTTTTCATCGTCACTGATTTGTAGATCTAAATAGCTCTTCTCCTAACTGCTGAAGTGTATAAGTTTTCCTTTAGTTTAATTTGGGCCTTAATGTAAGTAAAAAAAAGAGTCACTATTATTTTCTTCCCCTGCTCCTGGTTTTTGTAAAATCTGAGCTATATGTTCATCTTAACTTGGAAACACATCTTAAATATTTATTATTAACTTTTCCTAACAGGGCAAGAAGTAAATAATTTTAAGGTAGAAATGAATAATTGAAGTGTATTTTTTTTTAACTAGATACAGTTTGGAACTTTATCAGATTATTTTGATGCACTGGATAAAGCAGATGAAACTCAGAGAGACAAGGGTCAATCGATGTTCCCTGTTCTAAGTGGAGATTTTTTCACTTACGCCGATCGAGATGATCATTATTGGAGTGGCTACTTTACATCCAGACCCTTTTACAAACGAATGGATAGAATCATGGAATCCCATTTAAGGTACTTTTACCTTTCTATAGCTACATCTATTTATTCACTTTCTTTATATTATCATAGCCTTTTTGTAGAGTTTTGCATAATATACATTATTCATGTATTACATTATGTAGTGTTAAGCTCTAAGCATTTAATGTAATTGTGAAATCTTAATGCAATCAGAAAGAGGTCTCCAAACTAATCAAATTATTACATGAGTTTTTGTTCTGGAAGGAAAAGTAGTTTATTTAATTAGATTTTTAAGGCGTTATATTCTGCATTTTGCATTTTTGTAATTAATATACCTGTGTTATTTGCACATTGTATTAATATTCAGTGACACCATCATGAGTGTCTGCTGGCTAGTAATCTGATGGGCTTTTCATTGGAAGCAAATAGGGTCTCTCAGCAGCCAAATGTGAGCTTCAAAGTTCACAATCCCAAACTAATGTATTTTATATGTGGGAGAACTTTAGACTAGGCTTTATCTCAGTTCTTACTTACTTGAAGCACACTTCTGTAGGTACAGTTATCTGCATAGAAGAACAGCATTTCAAAAAACAATAACTGATGGGGCAGATAGTGATTAAGATTGTAAACGGATACAGAGAAGATGGAAAAGTTCGTAGAAAACACAAAAACACTAACCCAACACTATCCAGTAGAACTTTCAATCGCTGATAGAATGTTCTGTAATGATACATTCTGTTTCTGCACTGTCCAATATGGTAGTCATTAGGCACATGTGACTATTGAGCACTTGAAATGTGCCCATTTTATTTTAATTAATTTAAACGCCGACACCCATGGCCACCCATGTGTGGCTATGGTTACCATATTGGAGAGCATGGTCGTAAGTAACTGAGGTTGATTGTTGATAAAGTTAAACTACTCCAGAGGCTCCCAAGACTTTCTCTATGTATAGCCTACTAAAGTAGTTCATTTTTATGATGAATCTTGATGTTTGAGTTAGATTGTACTTACTTTCTTTTATATAGTAGTGGACATTGAGTAAATTTTTGAAAGGCTTTTTATTAAAAATTGAATTTTCTTAAGAGTTGCATTTTTATATGGTAGTGGTTTTTGTTTATGGTTAATATTGTGCTGCTATTAAATATTATTATTTCAAAAGCCTAGCTTTTTACTGTTACTTGGAATATGCCAGAAAAATATATCTCACTTAAAAAATTATTTTAGATACATATTAGTTGTACATATTTATGGAGTACATGTGATATTTTGATATAGGCATATAGTACATAATAATCAAATCATAATTTGCATATGCATCATTTATTACATATTTCAAAATAATTAAAAGGGTAGAATTGGAATGTTTCTAACACAGAGAAATAACTGTGCTAATGGGATATATCTTATTAAATTTAAAATAATGTTTACATATTATAATGACTATCCATTCTTACCCTATAGAAATGTCAACCGGTTATCTGTTACACTATTTTAAACTTTTCTGTTATAAACTGGAGTATATTCTCAATAATGTAGAGATCCTTCTCGACCACCAAATTAGTGATTTTTAAGTGTCAAGTATTTTTTAGTCTCAAAAAGAATACTGGTTTATCTTAATTTATTGAACATATTCAAGGCATTGTGGTTACTGCTAGTAATATATTTGGAAAATTCTGCTGCACTGAAACAAACCAAAAAAAACATACAATAGTTGTGACTTTTCAAATGTATTAATTTATTTGTACATAAGTTTGTCTGAAAATAGTAATATTTCATCCCTATGCTCATTTGTAAAATGTAGATAAAACATAAAAGTATAAAGGAAACAGTATTTCCCAAATCTTCTTTTTGACATTTGGGACATCTTATATGGATATGTACTCCTTTTAAAACCAGTAATATTTGCTATGGATATACATGGGGATATACACACAATTTAATTAATGCAAGCTTAGTAATTTTTATGCCATGATTTTTGGAAGGGCTAGAATTTAAAAGTGGAGATTGTTTACTGTCCTTTGATTATTTCTACAGTTTAGAGAAATTCATCATTTTACAAACAAAAAAGAGTGTTTCCAGTGTCTCCTCTTTCTGAATCTTGATACATTTTCAAGTTGCCTTGGTTCTCTCTCTCCATTGTCCTTAAAACATGTTTTGTGTGTAGAACCTTCTTATACTTTTTACTTAATCAAGCCATGTCTCCTTTTAAAAAGTTTTCAAGAAAAACCTACCTTGAGCCATATCCTTTGATGAAAACACATAAAAGGTGAAAATTATAGCCCCCATATAAAAGCTATTCTTAGAATAAAGGTTTTTTTTTTTCCTTAAAAATATACTACAAAGGACATCTTTTTTGTTTTGTTTTTGTTTAAGAGACAGAGTCTTAGCTCTGTTGCCCAGGCTGGAGTGTTGTAGTGTGATCCTAGTTTGCTGTGGCCTCAAACTCCTGGGCTGAAGCAATCCTCCCACCTCAGCCTCCTGAGTAGCTAGGACTAAAGGTGTATGTTACCACACCTGGCTAAGATAGAGTCTTGCTATGTTGTGAAGTCTGGTCTTGAACTCTTGGATTCAAGTGATTTTCCTGCCTTGGTCTCCCAAGATGCTAGGATTACAGGCATAAGCTACCATGCCCCGCTGACATCCTGTTTATCATTTTTCAGTTTGTATTGTTAAATTCTCTATATTTGTTGTATGCTATCATTCAGAACCAAAACTAACCCTTGCCTCTGAGCTATTCTTGGGCCTTAATTTTCTGCCTCTCTTCTCTGATTGTTCTGCTCACATGACCATGCATTTCTTTTTCATTTCTCTTAATGTATATATGTGAGAGTAAATGACATTCTGGTGATGTTCATGGTCTATGTGTGTGTTGCTCTTCGAGAGAAGAAAGGACAGAGAAATTTACCAGTTTTTACTGCTGTGTCTAGATATTTTTTCACTGTGTTATACATAAATAAGCCTGTCTTGCTGCCAACAGGACTGGCTTCTTTCCAGGATCATCTAGAAAAGGAGCCCTGATACTAGTGTAGACATGGTATTTTTTGATGATTGAGAATGTAAATGTGTTATATGGATACATTGATCATTTTATATGAATTATTATTACCAATATCTTTTTCATAAATTGCTTGTACTGAAATTATGGATTTAAAAAATTTAGAAAGTAGCAGTGTCACATGTTTTAGATTATAAGCTAAAATGTTTGTTTTAAAATTAAAATATGACTTTTATGCAATTAGGGCTGCTGAAATTCTTTACTATTTCGCCCTGAGACAAGCTCACAAATACAAGATAAATAAATTTCTCTCATCATCACTTTACACCGCACTGACAGAAGCCAGAAGGAATTTGGGACTGTTTCAACATCATGATGCTATCACAGGAACTGCAAAAGATTGGGTGGTTGTGGATTATGGCACCAGGTAATCTAATTATAGAAAAATCATCTTTAAAAAAATCTTTTAAAAGTATAGGTAATAAGATTATATCTTTTGATGAAGTTGTTAGTGCGTATCAAACCGCATTAACGATGATATCACTCCTAAGTATTGCTATAGCAAAACAGCACCAATATTCAAAGATTTTTTAAGAAATCAGTTGACAGAGTCCTACCTGCGCCACCTTTTTATTGCAGTGCATTTCTGCAAATAGGGTAGTAAAACATTATTACTACTGTTTAAAGGTGATCCTATTTTTTTCTAAATACAGTGTGGTGATTGGGGTTATCTTCTTGACCAAGGACTTGGCATCAAATAAAACATAGTTATAATCTAGAGAGATAAAGATTCCTACTTCATTGTATGTCAGTTTAATCTCATCCTAATTCATATCCAGTTGTTCTTGTATACTTCTTTTTTTTTTTTTTAAGAGGTACATTGACTTAAAAGAATAAGCTGAGAAATATAGCCAGGAAGAAAAAAGACCTATAAACCTTATCATATGTGGATAATACAAGCCATTGGGGATGAGAAAGGATGACCTGGAAGTTGATATCAAAGCCACCTTTAACTCATTGAAGGGCTGTCAGATGGGTGAGGAAATAGAAGCTAATTTATTTCTATATTAAAGAATTTGAAACAATGAGTATAGGCATGGGTGAGATAGCAGAGGACTTGGCAAACAGTGCTTCCTAATGAGAAAAAAACCTTACTTTTCGTAATAGATAGTTCTCTATCCTCATGCCAGAGTTTGGATGACCATTCATTCATTAGGATCAGTGTAGAGGGGGGATTCCCAGATTAAGGAAGGAGTTTTGACTATTTTATTTACTGTAGATTAGACTATTCTTCCTGATACTGTTTTTTATCCACAATGTTATGCTTTGATAGTATTTTAAAATCATTTAAAATATGCTATGATTTTCTTAAAGAATAGATTTAAAAAGTAAATATCCTTATTACTACTCCTGGATGAGAAAAGCGTATACAACATATAAAAACAATGTTAAAAAATTGACTCACATCTTATATTACAAATGTTAATTAAATTTTTAGTTATAATATTTTGACTGGCTTTCTAGAAATTGGGGGAAAAAGATATTCTTGGGGTTTCATTAGTGGACTTCAGTCCTTAAAAAATACATTCAAAGTAGTATCTTGAATATCTTCTCCATTTTTTTTTTTATGGCAAGTATATTTGACACCCACCTATTGAGATTGATCTGGAGTTAAAGTAGAAAATGCTCACGAAATGATAAAGATGGTATTTCTCCCACAGAAAGCATTTTTGAAAGTAAGGTCATATCCTCCATTTTTCCTTCTTACCTGCTCCTGGCCTGCTTGGTTTGTTAAGAGTTTAAAAATGAGACTTCTTAGAATCAGACTAGGGTAGAGCTCCTGAGAGGACATGGAAAAGTCATTTTCCTACACTGCCCACTTGCTGTCTCTGGCTGCCATATTGAAAGAGATTTGCTTATAGGTCATTGAGCTGTGGCTACAGAACATTTTTTGTATCATGACCTTTCTGGAAGAGCCATCATTTGTTCTTCATATGTTTTGTATTGCTTTTACCTTATAAAAACTTCCCCATGCAGAATTGCATGTTAGAGAAGAAAAGGCAGTAATTCTCAAATTGTACTTGGCATTTGTAAATTTGCTATGTAAGTACTTCACACTTCATTGAAGTCATCAACAATTACCAAGTCATTAGCACAGACATTTTAAGGAGGAAATTTCAAAACACAAGTTAGGGAATTATTAACAAAGAGGTAGTTAGTATTGGGTGTCTCTCTTGAACTTGGACCGATGACTACTGTTCATTCAGATTTGGCAGAAATGTCCCTGTGAACAAATGCATGAATTAGGGGTGCATTTAGCTGCGAGTAATAGCAACTAGAAATAGAATAAATCCTGTCCTGCTTATTTTTATGTCACATGAAAGAAATATGTAGACAACTGGTTTTGGTACAACAGCTCTGCAGTGTCATCAGACATTCAGGCCGTTCTTTCTTCTCTGCCATAGTAGGGGGACTCTGAGAGCCATGGTCTCAACAATAGATTGAATGTTTATATAGTTATAAACTGGAAAGCAAGAATACATCATGACATATATGGAGATTAATTCTAATCATTCCATTAAAAAAATGGATTGGGACAATGTTTGTAATAGACATTCAGGTTAAAAGTATTAACAGATAATGTGGCTTATGTGGAAGGGAAGAAGAAATGGTAATGAGAAAAATGTTTTAGAATTCTGCTAATTATTCCTAACTTGTAATTAAGGTAAGTGGGAGAAAACGAACAAAGGGTGAGCATGAGGGTCCTAAAATATAGATTGAATTGTATAGTGGCAGACATGCTAGCATCTCCTTAATAAAACAGCCATGGCAGCAAACTGGGAAACTGATTCCCAAGTGATTTTTCCTGAAGTGTATTCCATATTAATAGGATAAGTGCATGTTTGGAAATTAGAGGCCCTGAAAACCATATTAATGAAATATTGAAACATTCAGAATTTTGTTTTACCCAGTGTTTTCCAAATAAATGTACTTTTTTTCATTTAGTTTTGTTTTAAACAAAACAGCTCCATACATCCTGAGAAAGCGTTTGGGGAGTGATATACTGTAGTCTTTAGTACTCATCTTATGAGAAGGCTTCATGTGTGCCTTTAGGATGCAAACATTGATTCCTGGCTTTCGCTCAGTTTAATTAGGACTCTTTAACACATCTATGGTTTTAGGTGTTGGAGAACATGACTTTTCCTCTGCAGATTCAGGCCGCCTAATAAAGATAGCCCTGTAGACAATAGAAATGAACTTAGATTGAGGGTCTTATTGTCGTAACTGAACCATATTCATTCATGTGGTGTTTTAGTATGGTGAAAACACTTAACACTCTCTAGGAAAACATTTGAATGTATTGGGAAATTTAATTAGATTACGGCATGAACTCAAATCCATAAGATTGTAGTATTAAAATTATAGATTTGCCATGTAAATGTATTTAATGACATTGATCTTGATCACTTGCATCTCTGAAGAAAATATTAGTGCTCTGCAAAAAAAGAAGGTGTTGGGAAAACTGGCTAGCCATGTGCAGAAAGCAGAATCTGGACCCCTTCCTGACACCTTACACTAAAATTAACTCCAGATGGATTAAAGACTTAAACATAAGACCTAACACCATAAAAAACCCTAGAAGAAAACCTAGGCAAAACCATTCAGGACATAGGCATAGGCAAGGACTTCATGACTAAAACACCAAGAGCATTGGCAACAAAAGCCAAAATAGACAAATGGGACCTAATTAAACTACAGACCTTCTACACAGCAAAAGAAACAATTATTAGAGTGAATCAGCAGCCAACAGAATGGGAAAAAAAATTTTGCAATCTACCCATCTGACAAAGGGCTAATATCCAGAATCTACAAAGAGCTAAACAGATTACAAGAAAAAAAAAAAACATTCAAAAGTGGGCGAAGGATATGAACAGACACTTTCCAAAAGAAAACATATATGAGGCCAACAAACATATGAAAAAACACTCATCATCACTGGTCATTAGAGAAATGCAAATCAAAACTGCATTGAGATACCATCTCATGCCAGTTACAATGGCAATCATTAAAAAATCTGGAGACAACAGATGCTGGAGAGGATGTGGAGAAATAGAAACACTTTTACACTGTTGGTGGGAGTGTAAATTAGTTCAACCATTGTGGAGGACAGTGTGGCAGGCGATTTCTCAAGGACCTAGAAATAGAAATTCCATTTGACCCAGCAATACCATTACTGGGTATATATCCAAAGGATTATAAATCATTCTATTATAAAGACACATCCACACAAATGTTCATTGTGGCACTGTTTACAATAGCAAAGACTTGGAACCAACCCAAATGCCCATCGATGATAGACTGGACAGGGGAAATGTGGCAAATATACACCATGGAATACTATGCAGCCATAAAAAACGATGAGTTCCTGTCCTTTGTAGGGACATGGATGAATCTGGAAACCATCATTCACAGCAAACTGACACAAGAACAGAAAATCAAACACCGCATGTTCTCACTCATAGGTGGGTGTTGAACAATGAGAACACATGGACACAGGGGGAGGGGAACATCACACACTGGGGTCTATGGGGGGGGGGGAACTAGGGGAGGGACAGTGGGGGGGTGGGGAGTTGGGGAGGGATAACATGGGGAGAAATGCCAGATATAGGTGATGGGGAAGAAGGCAGCAAACCACACTGCCATGTATGTACCTATGCAACAATCTTGCATGTTTTTCACATGTACCCTAAAACCTAAAACGCATTAAAATATATATTAAAAAAAAAAAGTTACTTCTTTTACAGGTTTTTTTTTTGTTATTGTTGTTGCATGACAACGAAAATGTCTTTAAGGCATAGATCCAAAGTTGCTTTCTGTATTGGAAAAAATAACATAATTGAAAACGTCATTAGCAAGGATTCTCTACAAACTTCTCCAATGTGAATTTGCCTAGGGATGCCTGGTCTGTAAAGCCTTCAAAAAACATAACTGAATTTGAAAAAAAAAAAAATCTTCTAGCAAGTTCTTTTTTCATAAGTAGGGCTTCAGCAGTAGCTGGTGATGTACTGAGGATATATTTCAGAATTGGTCTGGAATCAGTAGACTTTTGATTCCTTAGACATAAAAATACAATTTATAGGATTTCAATGTAGTTAGTAATTTCATTGACCAAAAAAATTAACAGGGATGAAGACAACTTTATTACTCACCTCTGTCAAAAACTCTCGTCCTCCTCGTTATTTTGAACAAGAACATGAAACTAAATTAAAATACCTGTTTTAATTCTTGGGGTATGACTTGTATACTGGTTGAATTTTCTTGTGAACTGAATTATCTCATGTTTTTCTTTGTTGTTAGAACTCTCGTTAGAGCTTTTTCTAAAGTAGCAAATAATTGTTTTTTGATAGAATGCCTTAAGGTTATTGGAGTGATTCTACTGGATATTATTATTTGGTGCGATATTCATAGAAAGTAGTTTGAATATGTTTATATGTTTCAGGTGTGTCTGGAAAGCTTTCAGTTTTAAATGGATCCTTGTCAGTGATATCTTCTGACTAGCCATTTTTCTAAATACTTAGTTCTGGAGAGAAAAAGAGCAGATTTGTTCGCTTTGAATACAAGATGAAGATACTGGTGGTTTGGCTATTAGTAATGAAACTGAAAGTATTGTATGCAGATTTTTAAATTATTTCTCAGACTAATAAAATTTTTGGTTTACAGACTTTTTCATTCATTAATGGTTTTGGAGAAGATAATTGGAAATTCTGCATTTCTTCTCATTTTGAAGGACAAACCCACATACGACTCTTACTCTTCTGATACCTTCCTGGAGATGGTTAGTTGATTTCATTTCTAGTCATCTTAAAAATGTGTGATTATATTATTCTTGAATTAGAAAAGAGTATAAGCTTAATGAAAAGAGATATTGAAATATAATTTTTTTGCACATTTGAAAGAATTTGTATCACTTAATATAAATTACCTGTATGTTTGTCTTTTCTATAAATATTTCAAAGTATGTGAAATACATAGGGTTTTAGAACACTATTAAGATGTTAGTAAGGCAACTGGGCATTATAATTAGTTGTTTTGCTTGACTTTAATTAGAAACCCCTTGATATTTAAATTTTTATAAGACCTTAATCTGTTCTTGCTAAACTTGAGTTTGAATGGTCTTTTGGTTTCAGGATGAGTCTATGGAGTGTTAAGTAAAATTTAAAAATTACTGTTCATTTTTATAGGATTCGAAACAAAAATCACAGGATTCTCTGCCACAAAAAAATATAATAAGGCTGAGTGTGGAGCAAAGGTAAATTCATAATTTCTTATAAATGTTTACCACTTTTCTGGCTTAGTATTTTTGGTTTTTATGGTTCTGGTCTTTAGTTAGCATATATTTTAAGGTAGTATTCCATTTAATCAATTTAGTAATTTAAAAACTCCTAAAAATATGGATTTCTTCCATGACTGTGTTATGTTCAGTACTAATAGCTAACACAGTGCTTAGTACATCACTGAATAAACTATTATAACAATTAATATTTCTCACTGATATAAGGTATGATAAATATGTAGCTTATAAAACATTTTCTTATCTCTGTAATATTAATTTTAGACTATATTCTTTCTTGATTAACCTTTCTTCTAACTACCTTGTTTTCATTTCTAAATGAAAGAAGAAACTTTATTATTATTATTAGATCAAGGTTTCTATTGTAAATTGTTCATTAGGTAACTGTCATTTTGCTGGTCAGACAGCCTTGTTTTAGCACTATTGATTTATGCTAAAGTAAATGGGAAGGGTGTTCAGTGACCTTAAACTAGGGCATTATTGGTGGCTACCAAATAATTATAAAGAAATGTGTAATGTTTTATTGGTTTTTCTTTAAACAGCAAGGTATCTGTTTTTAATGACCAAATATCTGTTGATCATTACCCAGTGGACCCAAGCACACAGTGTTTATTTTTAACTTTCAGAATTGAGATACGTAGTACCACCTCTTACAAATTATAGAATAAAACAATAATTTCAGAGAGTAATTCATTATTTTAACTTAATATATTTTATTTAAATTTTTAAAAAATAAATGGAATGAAAGTGTAGAGAATTTCCAGTTGCTAGTAGAGATTTTTGTTAAGCATAGATTAAAGCCTTAGTTGTCTAAATTTCTTTAGTAAGTAGAGACATAAGATACATACAGCTTATTCCTTAGAACAAGATAATAAGTTGTTTTTTAAGTAATACTAGTGTACTCTGTAACACTGAAGAAGCCTTAGGAGCTTTCAGATTGCCAAGTCATCGTTAGGATGAAAGGATAATGATACCAAAAGAAATATTAGTTATAAAATTACAAAATGTCTTCTTTGTCTTAAAATAAGTTATGTTTTGATGCGTTTGAGGTTATATGCCTGTTCCTTAAATATCGTGTTCCTAGTAAACTCTGACATTAGTAAATCTATTTGGCTTTAGGCATAGTTCTCTCATCTATTAACTTTTCTTTCTTTTTATGTTTTGGTGGAGGAAGAGCTTTGTTTTTGCTGGTTATAAGAATAATATATGCTGCAGTAAGTGATTTGTGCCCCATTTCTACCCCACTGGTCTCCCTGTAGGTGCTTTTATGGTGGATGGGTTGAGACAGGGCTGGACCTAATAGGTCAAAGGAAAAGATGTGCTCTTTAGTTTCTCTCCTTCCTTTACTGTCTTAGTCTTAGCAAGCAGACTAAGATAATTTAGCCTTACTTACGCCAGAAGAAGAAAGTTAAGAAATATTGTATATTAATGAAAGAGAAAAATACAGGCTGGGTATGGCGGCTCACACCTGTAATCCCACCACTTTGGGAGGCCGAGGCTGGTGGATCATGAGGTCAGGAGTTCAAGACCAGCCTGGCCAACATGGGGAAAACCCATTTCTACTTAAAATACCAAAAAATAAAAAAATTAGCTGGGCATGGTGGCAGTCACCTGTAATCCCAACCACTTGGGAGGCTGAGGCAGAAAATTGTTTAAACCTGAGAGGTAGAGGGTGCAGTGAGCTGAGATCATGCTACTGTACTCCAGCCTCCTTCTCAAAAAAAAAAAAAAAAAAAGAAAAGAAAACAGAGAAAAATACTTTTAAACTTTCATATTGAGGAGTTTTAGTTACAGTTAAACACAAATGGAATTTTGGGGGCTATTAGTAAAATGATTGCTTTTTGATACTTTTTAAAATAGTTTTTATTTAAGTGGTATAGTATTTATCTTCTTATTACTTCTTTGCAATTCTTTTCTATCAAATATTGACTCTCCTATTTCTGTAGGTAGGTAAATTAGCAATACTTCTGATTGGCAGATTCTTATTTTTATGCTTATCATCCATTTCATAGGTTAGGGCTTCTTAGATTTTTAGTTTTAAAATCTATATTTTACTTGTTAGCTACAAATTATTTTAGTTACTGATCTCTCAGTAAAAATTGGTGAATAATGAAGAAATGATAGTGACCTTTAAAATGGAAGAATTTGATAGTTTTATTTAGCAGGTACTGAGAATAAAATAATTGCCCTTTTCAGTTTTTAAATTCAAAGTTTTAGTAGCTATGAGTATTTGTCATATTCTTCATGAGTCTTCTTTAATGGTCTTAGGCTTGGCTTTATTTTAGTTGTAGACACAATTCCTTTTTGAGCAACAAATTATCTATCTGAATAAGCCATGCATTCTCAAAGGGGGAGATAATTTTTCCAGGAGAGTGAAAATTGGTTTTTGGGGATTTGAAGAAAATCTTATTCTTTTTAATATATAAAGCACAGATACAGTACATAACAGGCAGTTCGTGTGTGGTATTAAAATTGTATGTGGATGAGTAGCAAATAAATGTCTTAAAAGAGTCCTTAGGGAGGTGATAAGGTAAAAAAAAATTGAGAAATACTAACTTAAACTCATAATATAAATAAGACACATAAATAAATTCGATCATACTATTGGCAACATTAGTCATAGCAATAAACCTAACATAATTTAGTTTGTGAGTATTTAAAAAGCAGTCCATGATCTGCTTAAAGTAACATTGGTATATTTTGATATGCCTAATTTAGTTCACACAGTTATGTGAACTGTATCATATGAGAATTCAAAGTTTTTATATAGAAAACAGATACTTCAGAATAGTAGTATCTGTTGGCCTAAAAAGTAGGCCTCCCATAACCCATTGCCATTGGCTTGTTGAATGGTTCTCCCTGGATGACCTCCCAGCACCTCTAATTTAATATCCTCTGATTTTCCCCATACGCTTTCCTTTTGGATGCCAGTCTTGATTAAGAGCATTGTTATCTTTTTAGTTATCTAGGTTCTGAAACTCCAGAACCCACTTTGACCTCTACCTTTTATTATTAAATTTCATCAGTTGGAGAGTCTTTTTCTTCTCATCTGTGAAATACAGCTCTCTTTTCCTGTTACTTTTTGGTTCTAAGCCATACTTCATGCTTGAATTACTTCAATGGCTTCTTACCCTTTTGTCTTCAATTTCTCTTTATTCATGTATTAAAGTTATCAGAGGAATCTAGCAAAAAACAGAGCTCTGAGAAAATTACTTCTAGATTAAACATTCTCCAGGGATGCTTCTTACCTATTGAGGAATGTCTGACTTGATGGTCAAATGTTTTAGTAGACTACTGCATAACAAACTACTCCAAAGCTTAATGTCTTAAATATAGTTTATTATTTTTCCCATGGTTCTGTAGAACTGCTGGGCAGTTCTTGCTTGGGGTCTCTCATACCGTTGCAGGCAATTGGAAATTGGGACTGGAGTTCTCCAAATGTTTGACTGGTTTCAGTGTGCAGGAGGGGCTCACTCACATTACTGAAAGTTACTGCTCCCTGTTGGCTGAGGGTTCATTTGGAGCTGTTAGCTGCCAAGGCTTACACATGGCCTCTCCATATGACTCGGGCTTCTCTTACCATGGTGTCTAGTTCCAAAAGGGAGTATCTAAAGATCGAAAGTCTCAAACGTGAGTTTTCTGGGTAGGAACTGCAAGACTTCTTAAGACCTAGCTTTGGAAGTCCTAGAAAGCCATTTTCACTGCATTCTATTGGTCAAGGAAGTCATTAAGGTTAGTCAAGGTTCAAGGGGAGGGAAATTACTCTCCATTTCTTGATGTAAGGAGCAGGTATAGGAAGCAAAGGGAATGATGACAGTCATTTTTGAAGGCTAGCTATTACAGCTCACCCACAGGCTACCTCAATTCATATACCGTTCATGTACAGAGTAAACTCACCCACCTCCCAAGATGCCCAAAGTCCCATTCCATTATGCTACTAGCGCCAAAATTCTATCTAGATCAGGCCGAAATGGATCACTCATATGGCTGGCAGTTAATGCTGGCTTATTTCTTCCAATATAATTATTTGAAGTTAATCACACTAGATTGTAAACTCCTTGAGGGTAGGAATTATTTCTTTGATTATTTCTACCATCATGCCTGTGGTATTATATGCAACATAGTAAGAATAATACAGATTCATTGAAATACATTTAAATATCAACTGAAGAGAATATTAAGCTTCAGACACCAGATATGGATAAAACATAATTCACATTCTATGCAAAAATGTGGCATCCTGGTATATATTCTCCCCAGGTAGTTCATTGGACTAATATTTGGAGGTTGAGTGCCAGAGTGCTTCAAAGTAAACTTTAAGTACTACTAAAAATAAAGATAAAAGTAATTCAATAAAGCTTGGAATTTGTATAAGTGCCCATTTGAGATTTTAGTTTTATACCATGAGACCTGAAAAATTTCAGATTGCATCTCAGCATCATTTCATTCTTACAGAGTTAACTTCATTGAGATTGGATTTTTGGGGGGGTGTTCAGAATGAGTGGATATAAAAGATAGTTCCAAATAACTGGATGAATTGGCCTTTTCAGATTGATTTTTATTTGTAAGACTTATTATTGTGATCGACATAGCCCGATTGTACATTTTGTATTTTTAATATTGTTATTGTAAACAGTTCTCCTGGCAGTAATTATCTATTAGTTTAATGGGATTCAAGGCTTTAGGTGAGTTTCTTTTGTTATCATGTTATCAACATATTTTTATACCAAGTAAGAATATGTCTGAGAAATTATGTAATATCTCTAACCAGTTTTTTACACATAAGTTTTAAATGAAGAAGCCAAGCTCACAACCTTATTTTTTATTGTTTGGAAATGCAATTTCTAGGAAAATAGAATTCTGACCACTCAGATTGTGGCAGCATTACTTAATGGAGGCATTTGGAGCTTTTTCACCTCTCCATGTGGCTTGGGCTTCTCCATGGTGGCTAGTTCCAAGAGGGAGTATCTATCTTAAGATTAAAATAGAATCTCACTTCTTAAGGGCAGAAGTGAGATTCCATGACTGGAACCAAAGTGGCTCTATTCTGAGAAGTGAGTCTGGTGAAAGAGCTGTCAGTGTCCAGAGGGAGCGTACTTTGTGCTCAACTGGGGAGGAGACGGAAGAGTGTTAGCTACAATAATTAGTCCAGGAACTGTCCTTAATAGCTCATGAATTATGATGGTTTAAGCTTAAATCGTGACATATACTAGAAAAATAGTGTATAGAAATTTCTTTCCATTAGTTAACAGAAAAACGAGTGTATAAAGTCAGTAAGATTAAAGGTTTTTTTTCTTTGAAAATAGTTGACTGTATTTTTTAATTCTCCTAAAAGAATTCAAGGCAATAATAGAATTTAGGATTTGACACCCTGGCCCCTCTACAGCTTCTATTATTTTGAGAAAAGCTTAGATAGCCTTACCTTTTAAGTAAAGCTGCTTTGAACTTTTCTTTTGATGAGGGGAATTAGTAACTGATGGTCCTAGAGACTCTAAAAACATAAAAACTAAGCTATTCTGTATTCTAGTCTAGTTTAGGTATATCTGGGCATTAATAGCACAGTGTTTATGAATTTTATTGGATTTGAAGGATGAGTTTGTAAACTATCCTCTGAGGTGCTTAAGTATATATTGCTTGTAAAAAGTATTTGTATGTTTTCACCTATGTTCCATCTCTGTTGTGTGTCGTTAACTTTGATTTTTATTGAGGTATAGGTTGGCTAGTTCTCTGATTACTCAGAAGCACTTTTCATCTTGTCCGTGGTCTGCTAGGGTATTTTCAGAAATGATACTTTACCCAAAAGACTGAATAGAATATGGTATATTATGTAAATAACCAAAAGTTTCTTAAGGAACTCAAGGTACCTGCAAGAATCTACATTAGTTCATTTAAATGTTAAAAATTCTTTGCATTGACTAGTGGTTGATTCTAGTGTTGGAGCAGTCATGGCTAGGTAGCAAGACAAAATAATCTTATTTGGTGTTTGCCATTCTAAGTCAGTCGTCACAGGCTTACATTTTGCCTAATTTTTCAGGAAAATATAAAGGTCTCTTGGGGGAGGAAATGAGGAGAAAAGGCGCCATCTTTGTTCCAGTTCTCCCCACCTTTAGCATTTCTATTTATTTTATGACATCAGGAATGATGAGTATTAATTCCTGAAATACATTTCAACCTCACATTGACTTAAATGAAATAACATCTATTACATTAAAAAAATAGTTGGCACTTGCAATTTACATGATGGCTGACTAGGGACCCTGAGACTGATTCTCAGTTTCCCATTAACACTCATATGAAAATGTAGATGATGATGAACAATTGCAGAAATACCAAAACCTTGGCTTGACAGTCAATGAGGTGTCCACAAACTACAAAGCTGATAGAACTGGACTGAAAAATACAATTACTTGCTGATGAATGATAAGCAGTTAGAAATAACAGCAACCTGCATGTCTTTTAAAACAAGTGTGGAGAATGATTTCTTTTCTTTTTTATAATGTCTGCCAAGGCTTTGAAATTATGATATTATATCAACTAGAAAAGTAAACAAATATTTTTCTACTGGAAGAGTGCTAATTTCGAGGCTATTAAGAAGTTGGGTAGCTGTTCTTTTTTTTTCTTCTTCCCTGCCTAAGGTCTTTGTTGACCAATCTTCATTTAATTGACCAACTATATCAACTGATGTTTTTCATTCCTTTTCTATGCCCATGACAACATGGTCTTGTAGTGAGTGGGCTGTTAGCTGTCAGACCAGTGCACTTCCCTCCCTCCAGTCTTTCAGATGTGTGATTATGACTCAGTTATTTATTCCCGAACAAGTTGTTCTTATTTTTTCTCATAATCCATTTTATTAAGCTGATGAATTATGTAAATACACTTTTTTATGAAGTTGAGGGCTTTGGAAGTATTCAACAAAGGTGAGTCACTGATAAACATTGGTGACATGACTATAAACGATTTGGGAAGAAATCATAAAAATGTAGAAACAGCCTGCACTCAGATTTTCTTAATATTTTTAAGTTTAAATTCTTGCTGTACTTTAGAGAAACCTAAGCTTGGGACCACAGAAGATTATCATATGTTTGGTTATGCAGAAAATATGACAAAGAACTCCAGTTACTGGTTCCATAGTCAAAGCAAAGGTTTTGCTTTTACATAAGTAGATTTGAATATGATACACATGTGTATTTCATGGTAAATTAAAATATTAAGAATAACACATACATATCATAATGATTTTCTGCCTTAACTTTTATTTTCAGGTCAACTTTAACTCTTTCTGTTAATAGATCTATGCCAGCCTTGACCACATTGATGAAAGGGCTTCCACTGTGTCTGTATTTTGTAATCAATTTGGAGACTAAATCTGCCAGAAATAAAGTAGGCAGGAACAAGGGAACTTGTGATAGGTCATTGACTAGGAAAGCTGTTGGTAGTGGCATGGGCTGGAAGAATACTGTAATATTCTTTGTTGAAGAAGAAGCCTTCCCTTTGTTCAGAATCCGAGCCGGTATAGATGACTGAATACCAGTCAGGCACAGCCACTGTGGATATTAGCCTTTTGGAAACTTGCAGTCAGGCTGGATCTATGCATGTGAACCTATTATTCACTCACTCTTTTCTCCATCACTGAATCCTCATTACATCCTTCATAGTATTGTTAACAAATTGGCCATGTCATTTATTCCTTATTGTCTGTCTCCCTTGCTAAAATAGCAGCACCATGAGGGCAGAGAGCTTGTTTGCTTTGGCATCCCCTGGCAAATACCTGGCACACAGTAGGTCTTCAACAAATATTTGTCAAATAAACTAACTCTGTAAGAGAAGGACTTCAACTAATACCAAAATAAAAAAGACCAAGGGTAGTTAGCAAACACAGAGTCTACGTTAATGCCTACTTCTTTGAGGATAACTGATTCAAAGGTTATCGTAGGAGAGCTGTGAAAAAGCTCTACAGAATGATTAAGAAATAGGGTGAAGCATGAAGACTCAGAAGAATAACTTACGTATTAAAATGATATATTACAGAGACTAGATGAAAATTATTTTCAGAAAGAGGATCTGGAATTCTCAAAAAGTTTTGAGTTACGATCTCTAAGAAATATGAAACAAAGTGAAACACTGAAACAAAAAGATGACAAAGAAATGAAAATAAAAATATTTGGAAGAGAGGAGGAGTGAGATAAGGAGAGACTGTTGGAAGGACAATAACAGACCATCTTTACTAGTGATACTGAAGAGTAAAGCTGACACTGAAAGAGGGTATTGATGTGGAAAAAAAAAGTCCATGAGATACTTTTTAAGAATGTAGACAAAAGGAAGACAAATGCAAACACTGAGAAGGAAGATGATGATAGGTATGGAGGACAAGATTCCAACAAAAGAATTAAAGGACTTTAGGGGAAAAATACAGCAGAGGCAATGATCAAAGATACAATTGATGAGAAGTTTTCTGAGCTGAAAAGGCCTCCCTTTATAGATGATGAAGGCTAAGTGCTGGGTAATAAAAAATGAAAAAAGAGTCACCCCCAGTACAGCATGGTAACTTAGTTCAATTAAAAGGAAAAAGGACGTATTAAAAAAGTGCCAGGCAGAAAGAATATATTGTGTAATACAGAACAAACACTAGACTGACTTAGACAGGAAGACTATGACGTTTTGAAATAACTTTATACTCAGTTATCTTTCGTATGTGAAGGTAGTAGAGAGACATTTTCAAATATGAAAACACAAAACATATCACAGGCATACTTCCCATGCTTTTAAAAAGAAATTTTAAAAATTTATTGATGAAGTCAATTGAGCTGACTTATAGATGAATCAAAATTAATAATTAAAAATGAATTAAAAAAGCATTGGAAACAATTAGACATAGTGAATTCTAAATCATTGTTGTCAGTTTTATTGTCAAACTAACAGTAGAAATGTCTGTTTAGTTTTGATAGAATTTACTAACAGCACTGTAGATCTGTGACTTCAGGTTATGTTAATGCCAGAAAGAGGTGGAGAGTCAGGAGCATATAGGAGATCCTAAATAATCACTTCTCATCAAGAAGATTTAAAAAATACAGGCTTCTGGTGAGAGCGATATTTCCTATTCCATTGTACTATGAGTGTACTGTTAACTCCTCAAATACCTGTCTTGGCTGAGAAAAGTCTCCTAAGTTCTAGACCCACAGGCCAAGTGCATAGATCTCTGGGATGGCCCATTAACAGCTCCATTTCCCTTTTTTTTTTTTGCTTTAGGTTCTGGGGTACATGTGCAGATCACGCAGGATTGTTGCATAGGTACATACATGGCAAGGTGGTTTGCTAGCAGCTCCATTTCAACGTGTTTAAAATGTAACTCCTCTTTGCTGCTTGAACCTGTCCTGTGGTCCCAAGCTCTTTCAATTTTAGAGTGACCAGATATGACAGTTTTTCACTATTGGCCTCTTTCACTCTCAAAAGTGCATTAGTTTGGACAATAAATTATGGGGCTACCCTGATCATCTTTGTCTTCCTAGTATCCAAACACATGCTAGACCTTTTCATTCTGTTTTTTAAATGTATCTCAAATTTGTCCACTTCCTCTTCATCTTCAGTGCTACTACCCTGCTTCAGACTACTACCACCCCCCCCCGGGTGACAGTGACCACCCTGTGACAGATGTCCCTGCCTCACACATTTGTTGGAGGGATTAAATATGGTTATGTGTATGAACTTCATAGTATGAGACCTAGCACTTAACAGGCCCTTAATGTTAGCAATGATATTGTAACTTAGCTCAAAACCCTACTTTTTTCCATTACCCTAAGGCTAAACTGTAGACTCTTTAACATGGCCTGTGTGCCTGCATTTTTGTCTCTCTAGCATCATCTCTCAGATCATCTGAGTCTGCACTATGTGCTCCAGCCCCACAGTGACTCTATTCAGAGCACAGCAATTCAGAGAACTATGAATTCTCTGACACTCCACTTTCTATTAACTCTACATCTTTACTGCCAGATATGAGGTGGTGGACAAAAAGCAAAAGAACCAAACCCCAGCAAAAAACTCTGACCTTGGCCAGGCATGGTGGCTCACTCCTGTAATCCCAGTACTTTGGGAGGCTGAGGTAGGCAGATCACCTGATGTCAGGAGTTTGAGACCAGCCTGGCCAACATGGTGAAACCCCGTCTCTACTGAAAATACAAAAATTAGGTGTGGTGTCATGCACGTGTAATCCCAGCTACTTGGGAGACTGAGACAGGAGAATTGCTTGAACCCTGGAGGCGGAGGTTGTGGTGAGCCTAGATCACACCACTGCACCCCAGCCTGAGGAAGAAAGTGAGACTCTGTCTCAAAAAAAAAAAAAAAAAAAAGCAAAACCAAAAAAACCCTACCTCACCTCCAGATGCACCTGAGAGTGCAAACATACAGACAAGCACATGCACACATACACCACTTGCCTGATAAATTTCTGATCGTCTTTTAGGACTCAGCTTAGATGTTACATTCTCTGGAAACTTGGTTGAGATCCTTGAGTCAGGGCTGGGTGTTTTTCTCATATGCCTTCATGGGACTGTGTTTACCCACTGACCAATAGTCCTCCGAAGAAACTTGCTGTAAACTTCTTGCAGGTATGGGTTGGTCTTCTTCATTGTTCCAAAACAGTGCCTAGCAAACCTTTAAGGAAAATTACCTAATGCCAGGAGCATTTGAGCTAGGAATTGCACTGGAGGAATGCTGTCCTGCAGAAATAATCAGATGTGGAAGCGGAGAGAACTGTGGACAAGGACGTGCATCTCAGCTTTGTTTATCATATGAACAAATATTTTTAAAGACTTAAATATTTATCAGTAATAATGAATTGGTCAAATATTCCACATTCATAAGTTACATAGAAAAAATTTTTAAAGATACTTAAAGTAGCATTTTTTTAAATAATAAAGAGAACATAGGACTGGTAAATTCTGAGATTTTAGCTTAAGTTTTTATGAAATCTGTGTTTTCAAGTTTTATGGAGAAGATGAAGATGACTTGTTTGAATTTAAAATGTTGTGAATGGTTGAGTGAAATATGGAAGAAGTGTTTGGTACATAAGGAGGTGTTTGCCAAATTAATAACTAAAAATTAGAGGTAGAGATGGTAAAAATTATGAGAAAAAAGTCATGTAATATTTGTTAGGCAATTAAATAATCCATCCATAGTGATGAACCCTTTTGGGAGAGTTTTTGATTTAGAATTATCTTGCATTCGTTGTTACCTTCTTTTAAAGTGAAATTGTTTGTACTTCTTAGCTTTTCTTTGTTACCCAATGTGACTTCTTGTATGTATAGTGTTTCATTTTGTATTGCACTCAACTGCGGGTAATAGCAACCTTATTACAATGACTTCTGAAGAAAGCCTTTTATTATTCTTATGGACAAGTTTCAAGGTAGGTAGTCTAGGGCTCATGATATGTTCCATGGTGTCATCAAAGGTCCAGGCTGCCTTTACCTGTTAGCTCTGTCACTGTTAGCCTGTGGTTCTTGTTCTTGTGAACTCAGGGTGGGTCCTGCTTCTACATATATTACATCTGTGCTTTGTCCAGAAAGAGGGATGAGCAAAAGATGAGAGTCAGGACTTGGAACCAACCCAAAAGCCTAGCAATAATAGACTGGATAAAGAAAATTTGGCACATATACGCTATGGAATACTATGCAGCCATAAAAAAGAATGAGTTTATGTCCTTTGCGGGAACATGGATAAAACTGGAAACCATCATTCTCAGCAAACTGACACAAACACAGAAAACCCAAACACTGCATGTTCTTATTCATAAGTGGGTGTTGGACAATGAGAACACACAGACACAGGGAAGGGAACATCACACACCGGGACCTGCTCAGTGGGGAGCTAGGGGAATTATAGCATTAGGAGAAATACCTAATGTAGATGACCGGGTGATGGATACAGCAAATCGCTACCATGGCACGTGTATACTTACGTAACAAACCTGTACGATCTGCACATGTACCACCGAACTTAAAGTACAATAAAAAAAATTATTGATTAAAAATAATTAAATTATTGACTATAGTTAAAAAAAATAAAAAGAAAGTCACAGCAGTTGGGATAAATTGGGGACTGAATAACTTTCTCAGAATTTTCACGTATTAGAATTCTAATTACATGTCAATGTCCAGAACTATGGCATATGTCTCCGTCTAGCATGGGGAAACAGTTTTTTGTTGTTGTTCATTTTGATTTTGTTTTTTAGGCTATGACTATTGCCGTCCTAAATAAAACCGGCTTTCTGTCAATAAAGGAGAAAGTGATAAAGGTTGTTGGGTAGGAAGAAGCAGCATGCAACATCTGCACGTTAGATTCATTAACTAGATTAAAGAGCAACTACCAGATTTTCTATAAGCTGCTCTTCCTTGGCCACTTCGGCTCAGGGACTGGAGTTGTATTTTGAACAGGTCTATACTGAATAAATGAGTAATGGTTGTTAGACATTTCTTTAAAACTTGTTCTGCAGACTTATCAGTTAGGTAGGAAAATCATATCAAACACAGTGAAACTGAGAAATTTTCTGCATATTCTAAAACCAAAACATAATTAGATGCTGCAAAATTAAAAATTTAAGGAGATAAAGTAAAAGCTCATAAAATAAGAGCATATATATGCAATTGGGATTTAGGGTATTTAAGTATTAAGAAAATAGAATATTCTTAAACATTTCCTATTTCTTTGTAGGACTTTGTGGACCTATGTTAAAATAGAACTCCTTATTCCTTGATTCATACATTCATTCGATGACAGGTTTACTTTGCATTTCTGTCTTGGGCAGCACTGTGCTGGTATGTGTTCATATTTTCTTGCCTCTTTCATTTCTTCTTGATTATTTCTTGCTCAGAACCTACACAGGCAAGGACTCTTTTCTAAGTGACCTGTGATCTATACTGTGCTGTATAGACTCCCCATAAGACAAATCCTCAGTACCTTACCTGAAATCTTCAGGGGTTGATATATGTGAGGGTTCAGAATTCTTTTTTTTTAATTTTAGGAAAGTACTGTGCATGTGTGGCATATTATTGCAGTCTCCTTTGAAATTTCTGAATGTTCATATCAAATGGGATAAATAAAAATTCTATAAAGCTTCATGTCAGTGCTGTTTAGATTTACTACCAAATGAGTTATAAAAAAGCTTTTGATTGTTTTCAGAGCTTTTGGGATTTCACAGTTTAGAGATTGTAGATCTGTACAGTATTGGTTTAGGAGAATTATGAGATTGCTTAACATCATTAGCAAGCTTCCTAAAAAGATGCGATATAGCAGAAACCACTTTTGACTCTTCCAAATGGCATTGATTGTTACTATCATGCATGCTTGGGTGCCTCAGCTTTTCTTTGTTCTGATTCCCATCATTTCAAAAATCTGTTAAAAAATGCCTGCCTCTTAAGAAATCTTTGCTAGCTGAGCAGTGCTCTTCACCCCTTTGTACCACAGTCTCTAAACATGTAGGTATTAAGGTGCTGACTTTTTTTTTTCTTTGTAACCGTCCATTCCTTGACTTTACTGAGTGTTGTAGCTTCCTAATTATACTTCAGGCTTCCCTCATTATCAGATTTGATTTGTTCAAAAAATTTATCATTCCATTCTTGCATCTTCTAAAATAATACTTTTTACAATTCTTGCATCAGGCAGTTTAAAGTTTATGACAGGCTACCTAATGCAATATAATTAAATATACATTTTTACTGTCCTTTAGAAATTTGAAGAAAAATGTTTGTCATTAGGCTATTACCAGTCTCACACATTGATTTTTTCAGTGATATACAGTGTGGAATTTGCCTTAGTGCTTTAACAGCATAGGATTTTAAATCATTCTTTTCTTTAATTTCACATGAACTTTAAAAGAATCTTCCTTACCAGGCACTTATAATTAGTTTGCTGTGATTTTGTTTTTAAGTACAAAATTCTTTTAGATTTTATTTGAGAAAGTGATTAAACAGATAGATTGCATTTAAAGTTATATTTTTTATTTTTGTTTCTTGAAAAATAAGGGCAGAATAGCTTAATATTCAGAGACTACCTGCTAACGTGTCTGGTTAGTCTGTGTTTTAATTGATTTTTTATTTATATTTTAAGTCAAACTTTCTTAACTAACTGCACGGTTCTAGTTTATTGTCAGATTATTATACAAGGAATTCGGATTATAAAGTGTGTTTTAATTGTGTGTTTTGTGTGGTGAGATTAAAGTTATTTTGCTTGTTTCTTACAAATAACATCTTCACCCATCAAGGACCGTAATCAGGAAAGTGCAGAAGATGGGGAGGAAAAACAGCTGCTCATATATATATAGAATTATGTTGAGATATTTTGGTATATTAAAACATGAAGGCAGAATTGGCATGGAGAATACCATTTATAATGTATAAAGGATTATAATAATTTTTAGTTAAGATATTTGGAAATACATAACTGTGGGTAACTGAAGAAAAACTTTGAAAAGAAGATGAGGTGGTGTCAAAGAATAGGTGGTGCTAGTTTGGGTGTGTTTGCTAGATAATATAAATTTTGAAGGAATCTGTTCTGCTATTGCTGTAGCACCAACATTTTTTCACCTATCAATTGAAGTTGTATAATGTACTATGAAAATGTTAAAGTAAACTAAATATCTGGAGTATCAGAGATTTTTTTAAAATGATTTCTATTGGGGTGGGATTAATTGATGATTATGTGAGATTCCTTCAGTAGCTTATTGTTTTCAGTTTCTTGCAAACTTAGTTCTCTGTCCACTTTATACTCTTTTCCTCCCAGTGTTCATCATGTCTTCTGAAATAGTAACATAAAGCTAATTAACCCAAAGCAGTTCAGAGCATAGACTGAAGTGATATGGCATATTTCAAAGTCTTCCATTCTTCTGAACTAGATTTTTTTTCCTTCTAAATGCAGATTAATAAAGCGTGCACAACAAGAGGAGCAAGGAAAAGGATTTTAGTGAAGGTATCCTGATCCTGAAAAAGTCAGGGAGGGCTTCAAGCCCATCTTGGACTTCAGAACACTTCACAACTTTGTGGTAAAAGAAATATTTTAAATAGAGCCTTTGGACGTATTTATTTCATCCTTATTCAGAGAGTAGCTGTTTTTTTTTTTGGGCAGGACAATTGTATGTGAAATCGGGTTACTTTTCAAACTGAAACATTCCTGCATTTCAGATTTGTTGTAGGTACTTAATATATATATTCAAAATATTATAGGTAGTTGGTTGGCTTGTGTGTTTTTCTTCAAAGTGTGTTCTTTTATCCCTTGTGACATTGTGTTTGCGTTCACTGTGAGTGATGTTTTCTCTAGCGTTTTGTATCTTTAATCGGTTCATTGGACTGTGTATTAGGAGTCTTTCCTAGGACCAATATTGTTTCCAAAAAGACTTTGAAAGTAGAAAGTGGTTTGTGTTTTATTGTTATCATATTTTTTACCAGTTATATGATGGCTTACTAATGTGAAGAGATGTAGCACTGGTAAAAATTTGTTGTTTTCTCCTCTATTCACCTGGAAATTTCACACAGGATAGAATTCATTTGTCAACAGAGATACAGAAAATGAATACAAACATCTTTGCCATTTCTGTCCTTAACAACAAAACAGTTTTATTTTACTGTGTTAACTTTTAAGGTCCTTTTTATTTGTGAAAATTAGCTTGTTTATGTACTGCGTGTTCTTCCAAAGTTACAGCATTATATTCATTGGAGAAATGAAAATTTCTTCCAGTAGATGAAAATTACACTTTGATTGAACATCACTCCTTATGCAGTCACCCATAAATATAATGTCTTTTGCTGTCTTTTCAGCAAATGGCTACAGATGTGATTTCTGAATTGACAAGGAAATGGAACATCTTAATGTTTTAGGTAGAACAGATGGTATTTTTGTTTTAGGCAAAACTCTTTTAGAGTAAAAGCAACTTAATTGGTGACAAGACTCTTTGTCAGCCAAATTATATACAATTTGTATTTGTTTTTTTTTTTGTTGCCTTAATATCAAAAGTTTTAGAATGCTTAGAAAGGAATGTTCTTTTATTGATGTACTATTTTCTGTTGTGTACTGGAAATAGTTGTAAAATTTTTAAATCTTCTTTATAAAAATTGTAAGTCCACATATTTATTCTGCTTTGGTTACATTTATGGTCTTAGAAATGCTTTTTGCATTGTGAGAAGTCCCTGAAATTTGTAGTTCTACTTTTGAGGATTAACATTTTCATTTGTAGTTTTGAGTTGCATTTGCAGCTACAAATTCTGTTGACATTGATACCAACTCTGTTATTTCCATGCCATTGAGCTCTAGGCAGATCTCACTGTCAGATGCCTGAAAGGAGCACAGTGTTGTGAAGGAAGCCTTGCATTGAGAGTCAGGGGACTGATTCTAGTCCCATCTCTGTCACTAACCAGCTCATGTTTTTGGAACTTCAGTGTCATTTGCTCTATATATTTGGTGGGAGTGTTAAATAGATGATCTCCGAGGTCACATCCAGTTAACATTTGGTTTTCTTGTCTAAGTATTAATCATTTATAAAACATTCATTTGGATAAACACCAGGAAAGGAAGTTTTGAGGAAGAAACTACTCTGGAAAATAACCAAGTATTTCTAGTAACTGGAACGTAAGATAAAGAAACTATCCTCCAAAATATCTCCAGTATTCCAAAATGAAGACCTATGATGTAGCAGATTTTCTTTTTACTACTTCTTACAGAACTTAGTGAAAACTGCTTGTATTGTCATCACAGCAACCAGGAGAAGTAAACTAATCGTCACCTCTAGGAAACCTCCTTTACCCCAGTCCTACAACTGTAGGTGGAGAGGCTTTGGAGTGCAGGTTCTTTGCTGGGGTGAATATAGAGCAGTCTGATAAGGCTGTGCTCAGAGAGGCAGGGGGAGGGTAATGGAATTCTGAGTGCTCCAGTTGGTGCATCAGTGCTTCTAGCACATGTACCCTGACTGCCTTACCCACTGCAGGAGACAACTGGTCCACCTTCCCTGCCTCCAACTGCCTGACTGACTGACTGAGTTTGAATCCTGGCTCTACCATTTCAATGGCTACATAACTATCACTAGGATACAGAACCACTATGCTTCTGTAAAATAGGCATGTAAAGTACATACTGTTTGCTCAGCACTGTTTTAAGGCTAATTAAGTGCTAGCTGTTGCTATTATTATCATTATAGTTGCTATGATTACCGTAACATCTGAAAAACTCTGCCACCAACTAAGTCATTTACTTAAATATAGCAAAAATATTCCTTTAATACAATTTTATATATGACTTACTGCTTTGTCTGTTAGTATTATAAACAAACATAACTCTGCCTAAGTAATATTTTCTAACATATAGCTTTCTAGAATATTTACTTAATAGTGTCATACTTTTCTTATCATTCTTAGTTTAGAAACTAAGAAATTATTAGTAATATTTTGTAGAATTCTTCCATTTGAGAAGAATAGATATTTGCAGAAATCATTTAGTTGCCAACAGCAATATTAGATACTGTGGTCATACTGTTTTGTGAAGGACAGCTTTCTATTTGCATTTGATCACACATGCAGCATGCTTGTTTACCTTCCTTTTGAATCTCTTACTTGGACAAATGACTCTCCATGAGATGATAGGTTCATAATATTTTTGTCCATGATTTTAAGAATGATTTTTCCTAAATATAGAGAAAGGTGTGAAATAAATTTTCATATATTAGGAAGATCGGGTAACATTTATGTACTACTATATTCAAGTAAAATCCTAATTTTTATTGCTGAGTGTTCTGTACCTTAGTGGTGATTTTTTTTTTCTCATTAGAGCAGACCATATTTATTATTAAACAGCTAGTAGCTTCCAGAAACCGTCATTTAAAATTTTTCCCTTGCAAATACAGGGAGTACTCTGTAGGAGAGAGGGGCAAAGGGGTAGACCCAGTTCATTTAATCTACACTTGGGCCCAGTTCCAAGGACCCCCAGCTCTTCCTATTGCTCTTTGCTCACCTCCATCCTGTTTTCCAGGACTCTGGATTTTCTTTTATATATCCTTGGTGGCAAAAAGTCTTTAGTCTTTGTAGTATGAAACTGGAGGTTAGTCCTCATTTTCAACAGGAATAGTGTAACCTGGTGTATTAATTTCCTGTTGCTGTTGTAATAAATTACCAACAAACTTAATTCTATTAAAACACACAGACAAATTTATTATCTTATAGTTTTGGGGGTCGGAAGTTCAATTAACACAATATTGGTAGGGCTGGTTCCTTCTGGAGTCTCTAAGGGGAGAATCATTTCTTTTCCTTTTCCTTTTCTAGAGATGACCTGCATTCCGTGACCTGTAGCCCCTTCTTTGCATATCCCATCCCCTTGCTTCTGTAGCCACATAGTGTTATTCTCTGTTGGATCATCCCTCTTATAAAGACCCTTGTAAATACATTGGGCCCACCTAGAAAGCCCAGAATGAACTCCCCATTCATTAGCTGTAATTTAATCACACCTGCAAAGTCTTTTCTACCATGTAAGGTAGTATTTATAGGTTTTGGAATTAGGATATGGACATCTTGGGGTCATTATACTCCCTATCTTACCTGGAAATCTGATTTTTAAATTTCCAATGGAAAAATGGATGTATCTGTCTTCACCTTTCCTGTCTAGGCTATCAACTTGAAGCTATCTACTTTGTCTTCCTGTTTTGAGCCTTCTCTCCTTAAGTTCTTTCTCTACCTGGCAACTAGAAGTAGATATTAAAAAGGAAAATTTGATCATGTTAAACCTTTTCCATCAACTGCACAAAAAGCTCCAAGCTACTTGGAATAACTAAAAGATAACCCATTCCCCAGTATGACTTGTGTTTTATCTCCTTTTCTAACTTCGTATAATTGCATTTTTAGAGGTTCTCTTTACTATGTAGCTTCTAGTGGTAGTGGATGGCCTATATATCCTGAAAATAACATTATTTCCCATGTATCTGTGCCTTCATCACTGGAGAGGATTTCCCTGCTTCCTTTGCCCTTTAAAAAATTTGTTTGTTTTTGATGTTGTTATTGTTCTGATTTTTTTTTAAAAAAACACATAACTTCTTGTAGAATAGTGTTTACATCCAAAGCTATCAAAAGGATTTCTAGCATATTCACTGATTACCCTAGAGCCTAGAGGAAGTAACTATTAACAACAGATTTTTTTCTTTTCAGAATTTTTTATGTTTTTATATTTCACTGATTATTCTTGGTATATAATTCAGAACATTCTTTTGTATTTAATAATACAACAAACATTTTCTGGTATTTAAAAAATTACTTATGAATATTTAATGGCTACTTAATGGCTATTAATATTCTAATACATAAGTACACTTTTAATTATTAATGTGTTCCCCTCAATATTATATTGATTAACTAATATAATGTTTTTAATAGTGTTGTTTAGATACTTGCATTGCTTAGATGTGGAAATAAAATAAATGTTTTTTGTTTACTATATTTCTGTTTTTCTCCTTACACTAATTTTTTTTTTTTTTTTTTTTTTGGCAGAGTCTCTCTCATTCTGTCATCCAGGCTGGAGTGTTGTGATGTGATCTTGGCTCACTATAACCTCTGACACCTGGGTTCAAGTGATTCTTGTGCCTCAGCCTCCTGAGTGGCTGGGTCTGTAGGCACGTGCCACGACACTGGCTAATTTTTGTATTTTTAGTAGAGACAAGGTTTCACTATGTTTGCTAGGCTGGTCTCAAACTCTTGACCTCAGGTGCTGTACCCGCCTTGGCCTCCCAAAGTGCTGGGATTATAGGCATGAACTACTGCACTTGACCTCCTTACACTAGACTTCTAAAAGTAGGAATCACTGGGTTAAAAGAGACTATTTTTAAGTTATAATTTTTTCTGATTATAAAATCATAATTGCCAGACATAAGAAATTTACAAAGTGTGAAAAATAATTACACTACCATCTAATGATAGGTATTGCTAGTATTTTGGTAAATCATCAAGTTCTTTTTCTCATCTTTCTTGCCTTCTTTTATAGATGATTTTAATATTCTTTTAGTATTTACCATAGAAAAACATAGATGACTTATTATAGTCTAATTCAAATTATTACTTTTGTGGTGGTTTGTGGTGTCATATTTTCTTATATATTTAACCCCCCTTTGTGCTCTTCATTTTTCCCTGCAATCTCATGTTTCTCTCTGAAATTATTTTCTTTTTGCCTGAAGACTTAATATTTCTTTTAGTACAAATTTGCTAGTAACCCATACTTTCAGTTCTTGTTTCTCTGAAGCCATCTTTATGTGTGTGTGTGTGTGTGTGTGTGTGTGTGTGTCTGTATGCGTACATATGCATCACATGACATGCTATGCATACTTTTGTCTTATTGCCTACCCTGCTATATTGAACTTACCAGTTTGTTTCTGTGCCTCCCCTTCCTAGACTGTAGGTATTTGGTTGACTGGGGTTATGCATTCACATCCGTAAGTTTATAACTATACATACCATATAGCATCTTTCTCTCCTTTCTTTGCTAGCTTTTTAACTTAACCATAAGCTATATGGTCATTGAGATTCTTTTTTGTGCTTGGTCTGAGCTAGGAGGTTTTCTAAACATTTTATAATTTAACATTAACAGTAATCTTGTTTCCCAATTTTATAAATGAGGATATTAAGTCTTGGGGAAGTGAAATAACTTGCAAAGCCTCTGAAACTCATGACATGGTGGGGATTTGAACTTGAATGTGTCTGACTCAAGAGTCCAGGAATCACACAAGTGTGATTCTAGTATAACTCAAAAAGACACTTAGTTTTGAATATCTTGAATTTTTTTCTGCTAATACGGTAAGCATTATATTTTAAATCTAGAAAACAAAGTAGAATATATCAAAAGAACTTCAGATCTAGATATTACAACTTTTGTTAACATGTATATTCATACGTTTCCATATTCAGAATACTGTGTAAAACTTAATACTCTTCTTTAGGTTACATTCTGCTGATGAGACTTCTAGAGAAGATGAATACATTCTTGTTGGAAATGAGTTTTTTAAATATGTTGTCATTGATTAAGAGTCAGACGAAATGAGCTCTAGTTTTTAGTTTGTTCCTAATTTTCTCTCTCATCTTGACTGTGTCATTTCCCCCTCTTTACAAAGGGATTAATTATATAATTTACATTGCTGAAGGATTGAAAAGCACCTTTTAAGGAATTGAAATAATCAAAATGAAACTGCTCTGATAAAACTATAAAGCCCCATATTAGTAGATACTATTTACAAGTGTTAAATTCTGCTAGTGGGATTCTTCTGCACTGATGATTCATCAACTGTTTATTGAACATTATTCTGTGTTAGGTACCTATGGTAAGCATATGAAGTTACAGTTATTTTTCATATAGCCTTCTGATGTTGGCCCAACTGGTTTTAAAGTGCACTTAAGAACTTGAAAAAGTATATATTTTTTTATCTTCCTTTCACAGTCATAAAAATATGTATATTGCTTTTAAAATGTTTCCTCAAATCTTGTTTTGCTTACTTCATGCAGTGAGGTCATAAGATGAACTCCTTAGTATATATTGCAAGAGTTTTTCTGTTCTAATGTTTCAGTATATAAATTTTCTTTCACAACTATAATATACATGAAATGTAAATAGCTTATTTTGCAGCTGAGCTTCCTGAGGAGAGAAGCTCTGTGGGGGATATTGGCATTGCTGAAGGGAAAGTTCTTCACATGTGAATTTGGAAATAAGGGAATCTCCACAGGAAACTTCAGCTGTCACAAAGATTTTTATATGCTTGGCCTGTGAGTGAAGTAGTTGAGAAGATGGGTACGGGGGGTAAAATTGCATTCTAAGCCCTATTGTGGCACTTTTTAGCTGGGCCAGTCTTGGCAACATTCCCACTCTTGTTGAACCTCGGTTTCCTTATCTGTCCAGTGAGAAGGATGAAAGTTTGTGCCTCACGGGTTACCCATGCAGGCCTGAGGACCAGCCTAGGATGCACTATGAATGATAATTCCAAGGTCCCTCTGACCAAGGGGCATGTTCCTTCCACTTTGTCCTGCATCCAGTCCTGGAAAGAAGCGTGTGTGGTCCTAGTGTGTTGTTCACATTTTAGTGGGCACTGATTAGATTTACCTCAAGAGAAAACTCAGTATTCCATAATTGTCTTTTTTAACATGGTATGAATTACTTTTATGAAGGGGGTAAAGGAATTTTTAGTATACTCAGCCTCAGTAGAATCTTTAGGGACAGACATGTTTACACTTGGATTCAGTTCTTCCGTAAAGTGATTCCCAGTTCGATATGAGCATATAGATGTTCTTTCATTTTTCTCCATTCCTTTTTCTCACAGCCAAAGTAGATGATCTTCTGCCCTCTAATTTGATTGGCAGGTAACATATGAGTGCTTTTTCTTCATGAGGTAAAAGTTATTCCTTGTATATACAGAACTGAGATAATTGCTCATAACCCTGATTTGTGGGGGGCCCAATGTCACAATGAGAACTAGGAGGCTGGGTATGACTTGGTGACAGATGATATGTAAGAGGCTAATGCTGATGTGGTGGAAATTGGAGAAGAAAGAAAAAGCACTGAGATTCCAGCTAAAATTGAAATTAACCCTCCCCATTCTGAAGATATAAACATAATTATTTTGTTAAGTGAATCAATTACTGTTAATTTTTAGTGAGTATGATATTATGATACTGAAACCTGTTGGTTTCATTCACAACCAAAGGACTTGAAAGTACTCATGTTTGAGAATATTGGCAGTATAACAAATGTTTGACTACCAAATGTGATGACAATGAAAATTAAGTTAATTTATGATGGTGTACTTATTTCCAAAGGAGATACCTATATATGATCATCCTTTCTCTATGCTCTACTTAAAATGTACATAGATAGGAGTTTGTGCATTAGATAAATTTGTACTGTGATACACATAAAAAACATGCTGTGAATCTCTAATTATGTTTAAAATTATTTTGTTAGAGCAACATTATACTCATTATATACTCTACACATTTAGTTTTTGAATAGATTCGTGGCATGATAATTACATAATCATTCAGTACAGTGGAAACATCATTATGGTCAAATACTAATTAGCTACTAAAATGAAACAAAATAGAACCTAGTTCACAGCTTATTATAAAAAGTGATTTAATATGGTGCAAAACCAAATATATGGTTAAAATTATTGTTTGCATTAAGTATGAGTACTTTTTTTCGTAGTAAGGAATTAGTGTTCTGGGTGTTTATTATCGAATTTATTTCTTGGGAACCCATTATATTTTTTTATCACAGCCTTCATGACCAGCTCTGTGTAGTGGAGCATCCAAAGAACATGCCGGTAGGGATTCTAGGCTTAGTGTACCTGGGTATGCCTCAGGGCTTTGGCAAAATTAGGAGATTGGCCTAAGTTTTCAGGCCACCATTTTCTCAAGTTCTTTAAATACTAGCTCTGTAAGCTTCCAGAACATGGCTTTCAGTAGTAAATCACTCATTTCTGGGGTTCTGGTTTGAACATCTTTGGTGCAGAGAATGAGTGATCCAGCATTGTTTTTCTTCCCCAGTATACCTTAGAAATATAGGACAGTACCATTGGTAATAATGAATCCTGGCAGTTGGGGTTCACCAGGTTCACCTGGCAGTTGTGAAATGGAGAACAATCAGGTGAAACATAAGCTCTGGTAGGAGGGCTGTGGGAGGCCCCAAATAGGTTGACAAATCTCTCAGGTAAGTCTGTTGAGAATACCTCTCAAGAGGGCATCAACCTCACTCTCCTTGAGAATTGCTCCTGTGGGTAAAATGGGATTTTATCTAAGTACTAGGAGGATTCAGTGCTCTTTGTAAATACGTTTATGACTATGTGGCTTCATCTGTTCATCTCTTGTATACATAGGGGAATCTCAATGAACATAAGCAATACAAGTTAGGTCTTATTATCCTGATGCATACTATAGGCATAATAGGAATTAGAGACATTCTTAATGTCATTATCACCTTTGGTATCTCAGAGTGTTGCTTTAACGTAAATGCTTCTGATGAAAAATTTGTAAGTCTAGTGTTGTACGAATTTTGTGTTATATCCTCTTTCTTTTCCTTCATTTTTCCTGTTGTCGTCCTTCCTTTTAGTTTTGGCCCTTGTAGATATTCATTTTATTTCTTAATGAACACTTTGTAATGCAATTGAAAGCAAAAATATATAGGACACATACAGGTTGGAAGAATACCGGTAAGCTTGGATCTGCCATCTGTAGCTACAAAGTGCTGGGGGGAGGTGGTTGTTATTCAACTATTCAGTGTGTTCCTGCAGTTACAACACTATAGGAAAACAAAGATATTTCAGATCATGAAAATACACACTAGTAAATCAGTGAGTTAACCATCCTCTTTGAAATTCTCTTTGATTTATTTGAAGACAATATGATGCAAATAGATTATAAATTGTAAAATCATAAACCTTGTAGAGGATGCAGATTTCATGAAGTCTGCGATGTGATGGTCTAGAACTTTTTTACTCACAGGCAAAGCCATGAAACAATGAGAATCTGGCAGAGTTATGCTAGTAAGAAAATCAAGGATGTTGGGTGCCTCAACTGAGAATTATTTGAAAATCAGAACTGGGAGAGGACTTTAGGAAAAATAAAGTCCTTAAATTTTTTTTGCAAATATAGTTTATTAATAAAACCATCATGTAAAACTTAAATGTTATGTGAAGGATGTCATAATGTGCTGGTATGAAATATTGGAAAAATTGTGCCCCAAATTTCAGGTCATTTATGTTTTGCTCATACTGAAAGTTGCACATAGTTGCAAATATTGCCTAAACTTATTTTAACAGTTTGCATTTTCCTTTTTCTACCTCAATCCCATTTTTTTTCACCATTACTTACTATAAAAATTTGGGGCCCTGTTATAAGTGGATTCGATTCAAGTGACCTTTTTTTAGAATCAACTTACTTGAATAATAAAGGCCATTGTATATAAAATACATGTGTGAATTATGTGATTCTCCATATATAGCCATACATTTTTGTTGTACCTTGGTGGTCTAAAATGAATATCAGATTTTTAACTGGAACTAATTGTGACTAAATTGCAAACATATTGTGAATTTTTTTATTTGGTGAGATTAGGTAGGGATCAGAGTATTGGTTGTATGGAGCTGATTCTTTTAGACAGATGAATAAAATCGTATTTATATAGGCCTTTTTCTGGGACACAGAAAAGCTTTTTTACAAATCTATTAATGTCTTCCATCTGTAAAGCATTTATTCTTTAGAAAGGTCTTCTGAATCATTATTTAGTTACCCTTTGTACTGTGTGATATTTGTTGTCATGAAATTGCCTGTTCTCTGAAAGTTCTGTGAAAGTGGTGGTGTGCACTACACCTGCTACTCCCAACTACTCGGGAGGCTGAGGTGGAAGGATCGCTTGAGCCCAGGAGGTTGAGACTGCAGTGAGCTATAATCTCGCCATTGCACTCCAGCCTGGATGACAGAACGAGACCCCATCTCAAAAATATGTATGTATATGAAAGAAGTAAAAATAGTTTGAGATCCCAATAATGAAGCAGCTGTTTTTGCAGGTACCTTGTGGTCTATAATCCTTTAGAACAAGACCGAATCTCAGTCGTCTCAGTCTATGTGAGTTCCCCCAAAGTGCAAGTGTTCTCTGCTTCAGGAAAACCTGTGGAAGTTCAAGTCAGTGCAGTTTGGGATACAGCAAATACCATTTCAGAAACAGCCTATGAGGTATGTTGTGGCTGTAGAACTTAAGGAGGCATTGTAAAACAAACCTAGCCAGTATATAATTTATGTATGTACAATAGTCCCCATTTAGCCATCACTGATGTATGTGAAGTGATGAAAGTTGTAAATACCAGAGAGTTTAACTGGTTGGTTAAATGACACTAAAGGATAAAAGATCCTGTGTTCCCTAAAATGTTAATTTCTTTGTTAGTATATATACTGTATCTTATTATATGTTGTTTGTATGTTGTAAATCTTTGTAAGGATGTATACTGTTTATTCTAAGATAATGCAGTAATTATTACTCATAAAATTTTGAGTGTTTTGTTCTAACTGAATTTAATAACAGTTGTGCATATTGAAAGCGAGATAAACACCACCTTTAATAACTTTGGATAGTTTCAGTTTCTCGTTGCAAAGGTGACATAATACACCATGGAAGAGAAATGCCCTAAAATAATTAAGATGCTTCTTTTTTGAGATGTGATTATGGAAAATCTGTGCTCAAGTAATAATTTTTTTGTGCTAAAGTTTCTTAAAATAAGCAATATTAAACTGATCACTCTAACTAGAAAAGTTAAACTTTTAAAATGTGGAATGTAATTTAAACTGTACTTCTGGAGATACAGCCATAAACTAGGAACTCTTAAGAACTGCTTCTGCTTGACAGAAGCTATTGCTAGCTACTCTTAAATATGCATAGTGTTTTAGATAGAAAGGTAAAATATAACATAAATTTTGGTCAGATTTTATAGGAAGCTTTCCATCTAGAAAATGGAACAAAAGCTCCTGGAAAGCAGAAGGTCATGTCTTATACTGTGTGTGTACCCCATGCTCTGTTCAGAGTCTGCTGAACCTCGAACATTTGATGGCTAGTGCTGACTGAACTAACGTGTTTAATATTTATATTATATTTATCATTTTTATATAGTGAAATATCAGTATTGCAAAAAAATGTTAATAATTAGGAAACGGCATTGTTGCAAAGCCCTTAAATTCATGGAGAATTTCCTTCTGTAGGCATTCTAGAGTACAGTCAAATAATTGAGGATGATCATATAGGTTTACATATTGGATAAAAACATTAATGCCTTTGATAGGCCTACCAACTTTAGGTTATTAGGTTCTCTGGATAAACTGAGATGTGTATGTCTTACCATAATTTATCAAAGCATTTATAGAATATTATTATACAGGTCTTCCTTGGTATCTGTAGAAGACTGATCCCAGCACCCCTGGGGATAACAAAATCTATGGATGCTCAAGTTCTTTATATAAAACGATGTAGTACAGACAGTCCCTGACTTAAAATGGCTCAACCTAAGATTTTTCAATTTTATGAAAGTGTGAAAGTAACGTGCATTCAGTAGCAAGGGGTGCTTCAAGTACCCATACAACTGTTCTGTTTTTCACTTCCAGTACAGTATACGATAAATTATATAAGCTATTTATATTTAGCATAAAATATGATTTGTGCTAGCTGATTCTGCCCAACTGTAGGCTAATGTAAGTGCTCTGAGTACATGTAAGCTAGACTAGGCTAAGCTATGATTTTGGATAGGTTAGATGTATTAAACACCTTTTTGACTTATGATATTTTCAAATTCTGATTGAACATAACCCTATCATAAGTTGAGGAGCATCGGCATTTCCATATAACCTATATACATCCTCTTGTATATTTAAATTTATCTCTAAATTACTTATAACATCTGATACAATGTAAATGCTGTGTAAATAGTTATTATACTACAGTTTTTATTTGTATTATTTTTATTGTTTGCTTTTTTTTCCAAATATTTTTGATGTATAGTTGATTGAAACTGTGGACATGGAACCTGTGGATATGGAGGGCCAACTGGCTTCTTTTTTAAAAAAATATGGTAGTTTGTTGGTTTTACCAAGAATATAAATGGTTTGCCTCTCAGTAGATAACATTTCTCTTCAATAAGTTCTCTTCCTTATCTTTTAAAGATCTCTTTCTAGCACATATACCACCATTGGGACTGAAAGTGTATAAGATTTTGGAATCAGCAAGTTCAAATTCACATTTAGCTGATTATGTCTTGTATAACAATAAAGTAGAAGATAGAGGAATTTTCACCATAAAAAATGTGATAAATACTGAAGAAGCTATAACACTAGAGAACTCCTTTGTTTTACTTCGGTTTGATCAGACTGGACTTATGAAGGTATGTTTTGAATAGTTCTAAAATTCATGGAATGCTTATCATTTTTGCTACAATGTGGGTAGATTAATTAGGCAAAAGAGGAAAAAGTCTTTAGAGCTGTACCAAATACTCTTGAGTAAAAGGATGCATGAGAAGCTGTTTGCACCTTGGTGCTGACCACTTGGTGCTCACATGTATGGTCTGTGGGTTGTGCTGCTCCAAGGGCGGTGTGTCTCTGGTCCACAATAAATTGTGTTTTTTAAATTTGTCATACACATGGAACCAGATGCAATATGCTTAACATCTTAGTGGTGAGTTGCTTACTTTTTTTTTTTAATCTTTAGGAAATGGTGACTAAAGAAGATGGTAAACACCATGAAGTAAACTGTACAATTTTCATGGTATGGAACCACAGTTAAAAGAGACAAAAGTGGTGCCTACCTCTTCTTACCTGATGGTAATGCCAAGGTAGGTGGTACTGATGAGATGACAAATGGAATAAACACTTATTGAAAGAATATTGAGGAAAAAGATAAGTGAGTGTCATTATTTTATCATCTGTTGATGTATAAGGGATAGATGAACCTTTAGTTTCAATATTATCTATCACCTTATTGATACTTAGCAATTTGTAGTCGAAAATTAGATAAATGGTTGGATTCAGAGGCTCATGCCTATAATTCCAGCACTTTAGGAAGCCAAGGAGGGTGGATTGCCTGAGCTCAGGAGTTCAAGACCAGGTTGGGCAACATGGCGAAACCCCTCTCTACAAAAAAAAAAAAAAATACAAAAATTAGCCAGGCATGGTGGCCCACACCTGCAGTCCCAGCTACTCAGGAAGGCTGAGGTGGGAGGATGGCTTGAGCCCGTGAGGCGGAGGTTGCAGTGAGCTGAGATCATGCCACCACACTCCAGCCTGGGTTGATAGAGCCAGACCCTGTTAGATAAATAATTTGTCAGAGTTGGAATTTGTTAAGATGCTACAATGAATGGTGTTCAAATAGGATAAACAGTGAACATGGGAAGAAACTAGATCTTACTTACAGTTAGGGTGCTATTGTGGTGTTTTTTTACATGTATGCATTTTATACAGACACAAAACCTCTAGCCATGCAGGAAAAACAGATTGTCCATTGGACCATTTTTCTCCTGCACTTTCAGCCCTTTAAAAAACAGTTTTTTTTTCTCACTCTTGACTATAAAGGTAGTAATATGCAAACTCGGGCACATTTTGAAAATGCCAAAAACTGAAGAAAACATTAAAATTTACTAACTAGTACACAATCCCATGAAAACCATTGCCAACTTTTAGATGTATTTCTTATTGTCTTTTATTTTATGCATGTCCTTTTCTCCCCATTCTCAAGTCTTGACTTATTGCATGTACATATTTTGGTTTTCATTTGTTAGTACTCACAATCTGATGGTATGTTTTTACAGAATGCAAATTTAATATACACTGTTGTGTTTAAGATGTTGCATTTGTTCTTTTTCTCCTATTTCTTCACTACTGTAACATTGTGATATGCTTTCTTTGTAGCATTCTTTTTATGCAATTCTGATTATTTCCTGAGACTAACTTTCTAGAAGAATCATTTTGATTTTGTATCAGTGTCTAAAGTCTTTTAAGGCCTTTTGCTATATACTGCTTATCTCCCCCTCTAGAAAGGCTAGGTAAATGTTTAATCCCACCAGCATTTTTTGAAAGTAACTCTAAAATCCTACTCTAAGCACTGAGAATTAGCCATATTAAAAGCTTTGCATGTAATAATAAGTTAATAGAAAAATATTGTTTTTGTTAAGATTTTTGTGATTACTATTTAGGTTGAAGTTTTTTGTGCCTTCATTTATCTTTCATATTTCTTTTGTGATTTTCATATTCCTGTTCTTTGACTATTTTTTCTATTGGTGTGTCCTGATGATCCCTGATTACTCTTTTTTATATGGTAAAATTAATCCTTTTTCCCATATGTTGTAAAATGTTTCTTCCTGTGTCATTTAGTTTGTTAATTATTTTATGGTATTTCTCTTTTAAATTTGTTTTAAATTTTTGTGTAGTAATTTTTTTTTCTTTACAGTTTTTTCCTTTGCTTTTATATCTTTATAGGTTTTCTCCACCTCAAGATCAGTGAAATAGTCTCCTAATGATTGTCTTGTTAGATAGGGACCTATTTCCTACAAAAGTTGCTTTTGCTCCACAATTTATGAACTCTGCTAACTAAAATCAAATATTGGATTTTAAGGGATTCTATAGGCTACAGTAAGGACTCTAGGTGTTTTTTGGCTGTTTGGGTTTTTTATTTTTTATTTTTTTGTCAGTGAGGAATTAAAGACAAACTAGCTTATACGAGGCATTCCAGGATGGGCAGTGAATCCCAATTATGAGCTGTTTTAATGTTTTCTCATTTACCAGCTTTTGTCATTGGACATTTTATTTTGATTGACTGTATTTATAGTTAAAAATGTAGTTGTGCTAGAGAGTATTAGGCATAAATATCAATAACTAATTTATTTAAAATTATCTTTAGTTCTAATGTCAGATAGAAAGATATCACAATTGTCATTTTTTCAGAGAGAAAAAAAGAAACATCAGGGAAAGAGGCAATCTAGTGCATCAGAAAAAGGCAAGAGCCCGGAACTCACCATTCCAGGTTCTCATCCCCGCTCTTGCACTTTCTAGCTATTTGGTAATTATGTACAAGACCTTTGTAAACCATTAAGAATTTTATTAACTGCAGAATATTTTTCCAGCCAAAGAGATGAATTTGGAAGAAAATCACACCATTTTGAAAATCTTTTTTCTTTTTGTTTTTTAAAATTTGTTTTACTTTTATTTTTTTCTGAAAATCTTATATTGTTTAAGTAGTCCATATTGCAAGCCTAACTTTTTATGCTGTTGTTGAGTTAAGGTAGCTAATACTTTAAAAATATAATTACTCATGAATGTTTTAAATTTGTTTCCATGTCACATAAGTTACGTGCTTTATTACCATATTTTTTTGAATTTAAATAAAAACTAAACTAGTGGTTTCCAAGTAGTTTTTTCAAGTTTGTAAATTTACTTTATATTCAGCTAGTTCTTTCAGGTAAAAGGATAGAATGTTTTATAGTTTAGTGAACCAAGCTATGATTAAACTATGTTTCTGAATCTTGCTTTCAGTTTGCTTAGATGACTGCCTGTAGTCATCCTTGCCACCTGTCCCAAACCCTAAACATTAGGGGGCTGGGACCATGGTTATAATAAATATTTGCCTGGAAAAATGTCGCTTCTGCTGAATGATGGCTGTTTCCAATAAGTAACTATATGGACAAATAGAAGGATTTTAGTTAGAAATTTGTATAGTGCTTTCTAGACCAATTAAGCTGTAAACATTTTTATTTCCTATTTTCAGCATTTTTAAAAAATAAAAAACATGTTCAGTTTTTATCACATGCATATTCTGCTACCTTATAAGATCTGGTTTACGCTTAAAATTGCAAACATCAAGTGATAAAAGTTTTAAAAGTTTGGAAGCCAAAATATTTTCTCAAATATATTATTTTGTTCTCAGCCTTATGTTTACACAACACCACCCTTTGTCAGAGTGACCCATGGAAGGATTTATTCGGAAGTGACTTCCTTTTTTGACCATGTTACTCACAGAGTCCGACTATACCATATACAGGGTAAGAAAACAGGAATGTAGTTATGAAACATATGTATACTGGTTTTTGAATTCTTGCTTTTCTTATGCCATTCTTAATAAATTAACAGTTGGTTTTTGGAGATGACATTTTTCTAAACTTGACATCTTATTTTTAATATGGTTTAAAATATGAAACTTAACCCTTTGATAATAAAAACTGATATAACATTTCAGTCCCTACATATACATGTTCCTCTGTATATCTTCTCTTCACTGTTGCCCTTTTGGTCTTAGTCATGAGCTCATTAACTGGAAACTTTATTTCTAACACCTGAAAACAATATAGTTTTGTTTGATTTTTATGAAATGGAAATTATATTAAATATGACTTTCAGTTAGTAGACCACACACACATATGGGGCCTGCTTCCTTAAATATTGCCTGTATCGCGGAATGTAACTTTAAGAGAAAAATGTTCTAAACTAGTTCTGTTTGTTTACAGTTCTCTACCCTGTAGAATATAAAATCTAGAAATTGTTTATTGTTTTTAGAACAATATTGAGCAGCATCTTTATGAACTCTGCTAACTAAAATTTAAAAAATTAGAAAAAAAAAAGAATGTGTTTCATGCCACTGTACTCCAACCTGGGCCACAGAGTGAGACCCTATGTCAAAAAAAAAAAAAAGGGAATAGGCTTTTGATCCTTTTGAGAACTTAACCCTGGGCAATGGAACTGATTCTTCCGTGGGGTCTGAGTAGAGCTGTGGTTACCAAACACTCTCACACTTGCACATTTAGGTTGGTTGATTTAGAATTCATTGTTTTTAGAATGGAGTGCTTTTCCAACCACAGATTTAATCCTAGTAACCAGGGCGTTTACCATATTATCGACACTCTTAGAAAAGGACCTCATAAAAATGTCATTTAAATTTATCTTTGCTGTTAGCTAAGTTGAACAAATTAGAGAAGAAAAAATAATCTTCCCCTGAATCTTCATACAGGTGGAAAATAAAGGATTTCACAAACTAAAGATAAATGTGTAGACAGGCACTGTTTCCTTTTTAGATACTGTGGGGAAGCAAAGGATACTGTGTCCAGGGAAATTTCTTAGATAACCGAAGTTCAATTTTCTGATTTTATAGTCTAAATTTAATTTTGCTCTTATTTAATTTTTTTATTAACTTCAAATTTCATTAGTATTTGCTTTTTGTTAGAATTTCAGGTATGGACAAACTTGCTCTTGCAACTTCTTTAGGTAATAATATGATAAGTTTTCAAAATAACCTATGATTCATAGGATGAATCAAGAAGTAAAAGTTGTCTGGCGGGTGGGAAAAATAATGCTAGACACTAATTTTATGTCCTAAATGTGACTTCTGCAGTTATCTACAGTCACTTTGCTACCTACAGGGAAACCTTTAGTCCCGAAATAATCTTTTATTGAGTCTCTCAAAACTTCTGATAAGTCGGAAACTATATTTTTGACCATCTATTTGTACTCTTGTATAAGCCATTGTTTAATACCCCTGAGAGCTCTAAGTTACATTTTCAGCTTTATAGCATTATCACACAGAAGATAGTCTCAACTATTTTTAAGTTTGCTTAAAATTTTTGTTTTTTAGTGGAAAAGTTTTTCCTTGAGTGCAACATGGCACACATTTTGGCACAAACTTGTGTCATCAAATTTTATTTACCATTGTTTTTCATCAGATATATTTAGAGATGGGCTGTGTCTCAGAGTAAATGCTGTAGCAACTCATCCTAAAATTACAACTTCTCAATCAGGAATATTTGCATAATTGCTTTTGCTTTTATTTATCATGTCACTGTATCTTTTGGGTTTTCCTTGTATTATCCAGGACCTTTAGTTCTCACATCACAGGGCAGTTTGTTTAGACTAGATGGTGCTGTTCTGCTGCTGGTGGGTGTAGCTTAGCTTGCCAAAGTACTTAGTGCTTGACTTGGAAATTAATAGACTCTGGCTTGTCTGTTTACTCATTCGAGCAAACTGCAGTCTTCAGAACTAAATGCTTGTCATTTTTCCTTTCCTCTTCTCCTCCTGTCTCCACTCTGGGCAGTGAACCGTCCAGTGGCTAATAGCATTAAGCAGGAGCAGGGGTCACTGAGGTTTGACTGGCTCCTGGCCTTCCAAAGTGGTTCTCCGTGTAGCTCATTTCTATTTGCTGGTCTGGCCGCTGCCTCTTTTCTCTTTTTATTTTTAAATTTTCCTTCCTTCCTTCTTTCTTTCCTGCCTCCCCTCCCTCTTTTTTTTTTTTTTTTGAGATGGACTCTTGCCCTATCGTACAGGCTAGAGTGCAGTGGCATGATCTCAGCTCACTGCAACCTCTGCCTCCCTGGCTCAAGCTATTCTCCAGCCTCAGCCTCCTTAGTAGCTGGGACTACAGGTGTATACTACCACACCTGGCTAATTTTTGTATTTTTAGTAGGGTCAAGATTTCGCCATGGTGACCAGGCCGGTCTTAAATTCCTGACCTCAGGTGATCCGATTGCCTTGTCCTCCCAATGTGCTGGGATTACAGGCATGAACCACTGCACCTGGCCTAATTTTCTTTTCTCATGTGTTTCCTTTCTAGATTATTTTTCTTCTTTTCCTTGGTGTTCTCTTGTGCATGTGAAAAAATAATAATAAATGATGGATAAATAAGTGTAATGCAAATTTAGAGTGCTTCACTGATGAGTTTTACAGTAGTTGCCTGGATTAAACCTGAAGCTATCTTATATAAACTTGAAGTAACATATAAATCTTTTTTTCTTTCTTTGTAGCCCAGATCATTTATTATTATTTTTTTCAACATGAAAGTAGTTGGTAAGAAATAGAGATACCAAGATCACCTGAAATGCTTTTTCCACACTATATACCTGCCCATGTTTGTATTTGAGCTCATCTTAACAAATCTCCCTCTGGGAAAGATAAGCCCAATTGTGGAAAGAGTCTTTCCTTAGTAATCTCCATGACTTACCTGTCCCTCCTGTTTTTCACACATGGCCTGAAGACTCAGGTCTTCTCAGTCCTGACTTATTGGGGTTTTAATGAAATCACTAATCAAGGCCCATGATAGAGATACGAAGTCTTCAGTGTGTTTGGCTCTATAAGTGTTCATACTGCCTGAAAGGGTGATCAGTCTTCAGGGATCTGTTATTTGCTGCCATGTCTTCTGTATTAAGAAATACTGGCAAGTTGTTTAACTTTCTAAACTTTGGCCTTCTGTAAATCAGACATCTGGATGATCGATCAAAATGCATAGACAGGATGTGTCTTTTCATTATAGGTGCAAAGAAAACATCAGCCAACCTCCATGCTTTTGTAGATTGGCTTTTAGCTAATATTGCATAAAATAACAAAAATATTTATTCTTGAATTTAATTTACTAAACTAGTTTTGGACATATGCTACTTTTGCCCCCTTAAACCAACCAGATGCAGTTACTTGGATGAGTATTAATGAATAAAGCCTATTTGTTATTAGTACCAGATTTTCAATCCAGAAAGAAATAAGGGTTGAGGGAGAGAGACTTCATATTTTTATGATAACATACTGTAATTGTATTAGGTTACTAAACCAGTTAATTATACAAAAGAGTTAGTAATCTCTCAGCAACAAGAAATAAAGAAACAGAAAATGAGTTAGTACTAAAGATTATTTTTGTTGGGTGTCTTTTTTTTTTTTAAATCTTTCAAATTCAATTTATTGAAACATTCTTTAAAAAAAAAAAACTAAAGTAATGCATACCTGAAAAAATATTCTGATATATCGCAATCTCTACTTTAGTTGTTCTTTGACCCTTTTCTCCCCCAAAGTAACTATTGAAACAGAGTTGAGAGGACTTATAGTTCAACCCTACTTTTGTTTTTGGCTTGGTATTTAGTTTTTCTATTTGCTTTCTCTCTGGATTCTGAAAATGATTGGAAGTACAGTTGAAGGGCTCTCTCTTTCTTATAATCTTTTAAGCTATTAAAAGAACACCCTATTTTTCTTTTTATTTTCGTTCATACATCACATTCAAAAGGTTTCTAGAAATACTAAATTAGAAGAAATCTTGTGCTCACTAGCCTTAAAAGCTCTACAAGATCAGAGCAGTTCAGAAATTTCTAATGACACACAATTCTTTGCCAGTGTCAGGTTTAATGAATCCATTTTATAGCACCCATAATTTAATGAAATATAATTTATTTTGTTTGTAGAAAATAACATTTTACTGGGGGAAAAGTTGAGGGAGGTGGGAATTAATTTTTCTTGCAGTTTAATCATCTTTCATTTAATTGAAGCTTTAAACATTACCATGTAGGCTGCTACTTCAGCTTTTTTTGGTTAATCTGGGATTAGAAGATAGAATATAATACAAACAGAAGCTCCTGTATCCTCTTGTGTTTTGTCTAATATTGCACCTACACAGAAAGTGCATACCTTGCAATAATATAATACAGGTAAGTGACATTGCTAACCGTGGCCTTATTTGTCTTCAGAGCTATAATTGTTGGACTTTAGTGTCCTAGTTTCTGATATCAACAGCTGCTTTGAAGAATTAGGTCACTATGGGTAACCGGTGTGTCATGTACATTTCACTGGCAAAGGACTATGTTCTCCTAGGCAGGTGTTTGTTAGAGAGTGAGTATGTGTGTGTAAACCACGTTTTAACCCCTAGGAGAAATATCTTAAATGTGATACTTCTACCCTATTTTCCACCAACATATTATAAAGTATTATGTGTAATGGATCTTACTCAAACAAGTAGCCTGGGGGCAATATGTAAAGAACTGACATCAAAAAGTATGGAAGCAATGACTTTCCTTTGACTGAAATGACTGATTTCCTTGCATGGGCATAGTTAGCAATTGAAGAGAGTTGCTTAGTTTTTCTCTGAGCAATTTTGAATATATAAACCTAAGTGGATTTATAACCTGACTCTTGGCTTTTAGAGAGTCAAAATGAGCTTCATCTAGTTAAACATGCTAGGGGACTTCAAAAAGTTTGTGGGCAAATGGAATTACAAGATAAAAATTAAAAATATAAACTGTTCCTCAACATAAGCTTCATCAAGTTCATGACATTTTTATAAGCAATGGTACACTTAGTCCATCCCTAAGGAACTGAGGGTCCTGGGAATTTAACCATGTCACTTCAGTCTTCTTACTTTAAAGATTTTTTTTAAGATTAGGAAACAAAAAGAAGTCAGGAGGAGCCAAATCAGAACTGTAAGTGAATGGTTAATGATTTTCCATTGAAACTGTCACAAAATTGCTCTTGTTTGATGAGAGGAATGAGCAGGAACATTATGGTGGAGAGGACTCTGATGAAACTTTCCTGGGTGTTTTTTTGCTAAGACTTTGGCTAACGTTCTCAAAACATTCTCATAACAAGCAGATGTTACTTTTTTTTTTGGCCCTTCAGAAAGTCAACAAACCAAATGCCTTGAGCATCCCAAAAAGCTGTTGCCATGACTTTTACTCTTGACCAATCTACTTTTGCTTTGACTGGACCATTTCTACTTCTTGTTAGCCATTGTTTTGATTGTTCTTTGTCTTCAGAATCATATTGGTAAAGCTGTGTTCTATCTACTATTACTATTCTTCAAAGAAATGTTTCAGGATCTTGATCCCACTTATTTAAAATTTCCATTGAAAACTCCACTCTTGTCTGTAGCTGATCTGGACACAATAGTTTTGGCAGCCATTGAGTGGAAAGTTTCCTCAACTTTAATTTTTCAGTTAGAACTGTATAAACTGCTAATTGTTACTTCTCTTCAATTAGAGCAAGAGCAAACTTAATTTTTTTTTTCTTGAAAATTGATGCAGTCTTCATCTTCAGCATTGTCCCATCCCTTCTTAAAATAATTTATCCATTTTGTACACTGCTGATTTTCTTGGACCATTGTCCCTATAAACTTTTGGAAAGCATGAGTGATTTCACCATTCTTCCACGCAGTTTCCACCCAAAATTTGATGTTTGTTCTTGTTTAAATTTTAGCATAATATATATTGCTCTGATAGGGGCTCTTTTCAAACTGAAGTCTCACCCTTCTTAGTGCCTCAAACTAGATCCTGTTCAGACGTGTTACAACAAGTTTACATTTATTTTGATGAAAATCCATGCATAGTTTTTTCATGATAGGCATTGTCCATGAAATTTTTGAAGACCTCTCTTATAAGGGAATCACATTGGGATTTAGAGATCCAAATCCTTAGTTTTGCTTCTAAGCAAACTAGAGGAATATGGGTTTGTCCTTTAATTTCTTAGGGACTCAGTTTCTTAATCTATAAAAAAGGTAAATGTTCAATTAGGCATAACCATCAAAGAGTCCTCATACAACTTAGTTTCACATAAAGTCTCTTGTGCCTGACTCCCCTGTTTCTAAATTCATTTTCTACACTTGATCTTAGCCAAAAGGCCAAGAAGTGATTAAATTCATCTTCTAAGCATGCCTGAATCTGGGCCTTCCATCCCTGGAGTCTGCCTCACTTGTAAACAAGGTCTCAGAGCTTGACTGAAGTTCTTTTTATTTCCGTAAAAGGATTCATGAGGACATTAAGATGGTTTGCAATCAATCTCTCATTTTTTTCCAGAGCTATATTCCATATTTAGTTTGATTTAAAACTAAAAAGCATTAAGTAAGTTATATAGCTAGGCAGGCTTAGGTAATTAAAACATTTTTGGAATATCATAATATGCAATTGACTGCTAAGGATTTTTTTCCCCTGTTAATTGGAACTTTTAAAGATTGAAATAAGTAGCTATATGTTGAATCTGATTATTCCCTACAGGCATGAAAGAGAAAGTTATTTTAAGGGACTGTAAGCACATTCTGGTTACACAAGATTCAGAACTCAGAGGTTATCTTTGGGGTTATTTGAGAGCAGCTGCTTGTTGAAAACCATAACTCCTTAGCAAGGAAGCACCATCCCCTACAAAGGTAGGTGCACTGAACTCAGATGAAGGGCACAGAGGTAAGAAACTAAGGAGGTGTGTAATGGTTCAGAGTTGAGACTTCAGAGCCAGTTTTCTTGTGTTTTATTCCCAAGCCCATACCAGCTCTGCCACTTAGCAGCTGTTTGACCAGATTGCACAGGTTACCGCCAGTCTGGCTTTGGTTTTATCATCCTGAAATGTTGACAGTAGTAGAATCAACTTCAGAGAGTGTTGGCAGTATTCCTTGAGTGAATATACAAGGAACCTGACCCATAGTGAGTGTGGTATCTACTTATAAGAGTGAGTGAGCCAGATGGGTTAGAGAGTTGAGTGTTACAAGACAAAGCATGGTCATTAAAGGTAGGGGGAATTGGGGAGGATTTAATGAAGGAAGTGAGTTCTTGAGAGGCTAGGTATTAGAGAATGTCACATGAAAGGCAGAAAGGAGGAAAAGAATATCACAAAGTGTGAGGTATGGTTGTTTAGAACCCTACTATAAGGATTTGAAGAACTCTTTGTCCCTTATATATTTTTTAATTGACTTGTAGTTTTTCTTTATACATTTAAATAATTGCAAAGGATGTTATTTTTGGTGTATTGTACATGGGGACTTTTAAAAATGAGCATATTCAAGGGGCAGTGGTACTAAATCATGTGTTTTTTAAAAGCCTGCACTAGCTGTTTTTCTTTAGCTGTCAGAAACTTCACATCATTGTTTTCTCCTTATAATTACATTTGTTTAGAATTTTATCTTAATGCAGTATTTTTGTGGTTCAGAGTCTTGTTATTGGTCAGTCTTTTATTCTCTAAAACAAAAATCGTGTGTGTATGTTTATTTATATATATATATATATACACACACACATATATATGTTTTAAAAGTCTGTTATAAGGCTCTAAATATTCTTTTTATTTCTTCTGGATTTAGATATAAAAATTATTATTAGTATGCAATTGGCCAAAAACCATAACATGTTTCTATTTTAATAATTTTATTTTATAAATTTTAGTGGAAAGATTTTTCTCAATGAGTTATACCTTTTTTATTCCTAATAGATAACGTATCCATTGATAAATGTCACTTGTTGCTAGAATGATACATGATTTTATTAATTTTTGTTTTTATAAATATCACTGAAAAGGAAAGTTGTTCACATAAATAAGTAGCTGGTAATGAAAGGAGTTTTGTTATAGGAATATCATTCAGTACTTTCGACTCCTGCGTTAGATGCTGTAAGTCACAGAGTGATGTATTCTCAAACGTTAATTTTGATCAAATTATTCTTAAAGATGTACCGCCTCACAACCTGATTAGGTATGCTTTCAATTTTGTTGAAAGCAAGCAATTGGAAACCTCATGTTTCACAGAAATATTTGTTACTTAGTCATTAAAGTCCAGTCAGACACCAATATTTCGAACTGTCTTTGTTCAGCACCCACTAAAGAGGGTGAGAGATACGCTGCTGCTTATTTTATTTTATTTTTGTAAGTTGGGAGAAGAAGTAAGAGTGGTGGAAAAGAAACATCTGCCATGGAGGCAGATCAGTGTGCGGAATCTGCTCCTGTCTAAAGGTCCCTTAGAAAGGAGCATGTTTGGGAAAACAGGAAGTAGGTGAGTTCAGAGTAACTGCCAGTGTCGCAGTTGTGCAGATCAAATATCATGATTAGTTCAGCTGTCTCCCCTGTCCTAGACCAGCCCACTCCTGGGTCATGGGGAAAGTATCAAAACACTCCAGTGTTGTGAGCTATTTTATTCACCTCCTAGGGGAGTATTTTACTTAAACCTTTTTTATTTTGATTATCTATTTTGAGGTTAAAACTGTTGTCGGTGTTATCCCTCCAAAACAGAGCTTCCAAAAGATTCTGTTGTTTCATAAAATTATTGCTTTTTTTTTTTTTAAAAGACAGCTTTTCAGTTTTGTTATATATTTTTCACTTATTATGTCGTCAAGTCTATCAGTTTATTGGTATAATCTTTACCCAACATTTGTAACCCACATGATCAAAATGCCATACTTTCCTGTTACACATTTACTGTTTGACATTTTTGTGAGAATTATAGAAATGAAAAGCATAAAATATGTACACTAGTGCCTAACTCATAAGTGATTGATAAGTAATAGTAGCTGTTTAGTAGTGTTTTATGAATGGCACAAAGCAGTATATCATTTTCTTAAATTTGTGACTTGGAATGAAATTTACTAAAATTTGTATTCATGAAAGCAGATGTTAAAATTTTCACTTGTGGAGAAATAATCAATAGGAACATTTACAGACCCAGAAATCAAAATCAGCAGTGAGTCAGAGGATAAATTAGATCTTATAATGAATGATAAATTGAGTGAGTCAACATGGAAGAAAAGGTCATCCAGTAGTGGGAATTTTTATTTTGGTACTTTCAAATATAAGTACAGTTTTGTTTTGTTTTTTTAAATATGGTCGTGATAATATTTTCTTTTTAGAAACATTTAGATGTTAACTTATTCAATTTATCATTGTCGTAAGAATTTCATATAAGCATACCTATTGAATTAAGCAGTATATGTTAATTAATAACCACAAGCTTGAGCTTTAAACTAAGTTGAATAAAGTTCACAAAAATGTCACTAAAGTAAGTGTATAGCAAAGGTATTTTTATATTTTTGATGATTAAAGTACAAAACAAAATGTTCCCCAAATTGAAGAGGAAATACTTGAAATCAGAAACCCTGGATTTTTATGACAGCTATTATTATCTTACTTCTGCAACAAAGTGATGGTTTTGTCATCTCTCTGCTCAGACACAGATTGGAGGAAAAGAGATGAGAGCAACAATTACATAGACAGCAAGGTTCCCTTTTGTCTGAGAGCCAGCATTTTTTAGACACTCAGATGTTTCTTTGAATCTTAGATGGGCTTTTTGGAGATTTATTTTATGTAATTTGACAGTCGTATGTTAGATTTCAGTTAAACTTTTATTTGCAGACTTAAATATGTCTCTGAGGATTCTCACCATCACTTGTCTTTTTCCTAGGTGACTGTGGGCCAGTTGTTATGGTCCCTCTTGATCTAATGAGTTGTTCTAATCACACATTAGGTGCCACTGATAGGATACTGGACTTTGCTGGGATGTGAATGAGGTTCTTTTTGTCCTTTTTCCCAAGTTGTTGCCTCTCACTCCTATAACTAGTTGAGTGTGGTGAGAGTGGTATCTGAGTTATCAGAGTATATTCCTTGGAAAATTTACACTTTGCATTTCAGAACAGCTAGAATAAGATGATCTGGAGAGGTGGAGAGAGTTGAGCTAACTCTGGGATTCTGCAGTTCAGGGTTGAATTAGGCGGCTCCAGATAAATTGTTGAAGGATCTAAGTGTGAAGAGAGTTGGTGGTACAGAGGAATTAAAAGCCTGGGATTCTCCAAAGGCCATCATTAGTTGTTGCTCAGAGCTGTGACTCCAGGGTTTCCATTTGCATTTCTTGGAGTCCTCACACCTTCCTGGATGTTTCCTCTACCTCACGTTTCAGGCATGGCATGTGTTGGATTTGCCCTCTAGTTTTTCTAATTTTTTTTTTCTCTTTGAGATGGAGTCTCACTCTGTTGTCCCAGGCTGGAGTGCAGTGGCGCAATCTTGGATCTCTGCAACCTCCACCTCCCAGGTTCAAGCAATTCTCCTGCCTCAGCCTCTTGAGTATCTGGGATTGCAGGCGCCCGCCACCATGCCTGGCTAATTTTTGTATTTTTCTTAATAGAGACAGTGTATTGCTGTTGTTGGCCAGGCTGGTCTCGAACTCCCACCTTCAAGTGATCCACCTACCTTGGCCTCCCAAAGTGCTGGAATTACACGCACGAACCACTGTGCCCAGCATGCCCTCCAGTTTTTCTCTCCCCACACCAGGGAGCACGCTTCTCAGTTTCCTAGACTACTGCTAAGCAACGTTAAGAGGGTGATGCCTGGCTGGGCGCGGTGGCTCACGCCTGTAATCCTAGCACTTTGGGAGGCCGAGGTGGGTGGATCACCTGAGGTCAGGAGTTCAAGACCAGCCTGGCCATCATGGTGAAACCCCATCTTTAAAAAAAAAAAAAAAAAAAAAGAGAGTGATGCCTTTTGTTTTGTGTTCCCTCTCTCCTAATCCACCCAGTGCGGGAGTCTCTGAGAAGAGAGCAACATCGTTCTGAGAGTGGCGCTAAGACCCTGTAAGCCTGAGTGTAAAAAAAAAAAAATAGCATTTTTGCTGCCATGTGATGCACCGGTGCAACACCATTGGGTACCACTGATTTGCATTCCTGCTTCCTAGGAAGTTCTCCCCTCCCAAAGCTGTGATATGGCCCAGCCTCCTGATGGTGACCTACTTGGTTTTATTTCTTCTTGCTGTCTTAGCAAATATTCTAAAAATGCTTAATATTATTTTATAAATACAGGTATAAATAATATATATGTGTACTCATTTGACAAATTTCACACATTACAGTTAATAAAGTAAAATTCCTCTTGCATCTGTGTTTGTCTCCATCCACTCCTCAGGAGAGGAATTCAGATATATATGCAAGCATACACGCGCCACATGCTCTTACACCTGTAGATATAGTATTGCGTTTGTGTCGATTTTCAGCTTAGTTTATCATGCTATACAAATGCTACATTTAACTTTTTTCTTCTGATGTTTCTCTGCCAAGAGAGACAGGTACCTCATTCTTTTCATTTGTGACACAGCATTCCATAGCACAGGTGTATATGATTTTATTTATTCATTTTTCTGTTGAGGGGCCTCTACCGTGTTTTCCCATTTTTTTGCTCCCAGAGCCAGTATGCAGTAAACATGCTGGTGCATGCTTCCTGGGCTCACCATTATGTACATTTCAGCTAGGTACAGTAGGGAGGAACTGCTGTGCACTAGAGTATGCATCTTTAATATTTAATATGTATTACTTTCTTGGCTTCTAAGGTGAGTGTGCCATTTTAAAGAGAAGTTTTGGGTTGTTTTAAAGAGCTTTTGGGGTCTGGAAGCCTTGTCCCTTATTTCGCTCAAATAGCTCTTACAGCATATTGGATTAAAAAAAAAATCTGGAGGTCTTCTCTCTACTCAGTTACCACAAGGCCTCTCCCGGTACCTGGTCCCAGAGTAACTTGAGCCTTCTCCAATAGTTGGTCTGCCAGTAAGGCATGATGATGGAGTGGTTTCGTTCTGGTTCTGCCAGTCTTGTCCTTGGGCAAATGATTTCTTCCTCCGCTTGGGGTCAGGATGAAATGAGTCATTATATACAGAGCTTGTAGTAAACATATGGTACATAGTAAGCATCAGTAATTTTTGGTCCCTGTCATTGCCTCATAGCTGCCACCCTTCACTCAGCATACATTTATTGTACACTTTCTACATGCTGGGAACACGAAGATAAATAAGACATGGTCTCTAGCCTTAAGGAACTTATATTCTAATGTGCATGTAACACATATGTAAAATGAAAGTCCTTATTCCCTCATCTTTCAGCTACTTAAACTTTATCCATAGCCCAGTTTGCTTTCCTCCCATGTCAGCTAACTTCTGCATGATAAAGGACAGGCTTTAACATCTTAACTGTTTCTGTTTAACAGTGATTCAGTACTTACCTTGTACCCCAAATGTTGTTAAGAACTGGAATTTAAAGATGGTGTGTAAGACACTCTGTGTTTATGAGAAGCTAACATTCTGTAGGGATAAAAAAAAAAATCCTAACCGTGGGGGTGACACTGGAATCTACAGCATCTACAGAGCACTCTGGTGTAGTGGGGCCTTCTGAAGGACTCTTTTTGGCCTTTTTATTATCACTTTTCACCTGTGAACTGGCTCTGTTCTACCTTGCATAGCCTATGTAAATAAGGATAAACAACCTCCATTGTCTCTTCCAAGGAGGAGAGTTAGCAGCAAGAGGGCATGTATTTCTCTTTGTTGAAACCTGGGAATGGCATCACTCCTTTCTTTCCCCAGTGACTAATCTTGTAAAGTGTTGGAAAATAAACAGAAGGACTTAGAAAGCCCTGGCCATTCATGCCTAGGTAGAGCCACTGTAGTAAAAAATAGCACTTTTGCTGCCATGTGATGCACAGGTACAACAGACCACTGGGTACCACTGTTTTGCATTCCTGTTTCCCAGGAAGTTCTCCCTTCTATTGCATGAGCTTCTTTGGGGAAAGAGACAACTTAGGGAATTCTTGACACAGAATAGGAACAGTTGGCAATCCTTTCACTCACTCACATATACTGTTCTTTAAAAAAATAATAGTCATTGAGAACTCAGGGATACCCTCTTTTATGACCATTACAGGTTTTGTTTGGCTTGTTTATAATAAGCATAATAAGTTTAATCTTATTATAAAAGTCTCTCCTGACACAGAATTTAAATTTTTATCTTGCTGAATTGTGAATGGACATAAAGGCTCCTTTTAGAGACCTTTAAGTGTTTGTTGCCACAACAGGATCTGAGTATAATACTGAGCTTTAGAAAGATGATTTCTCTCAACAGAAATACTTTATTATTGCTAGAGGTAATGTGAAATTATTAATTTTTCCTTGAAGCATGTTCTTTTATAAATGATTTCTAGAGATACATGAATTGAAATTAATGATGTTCTTCTTTGTTAAGGCTTTATTTCATTTCATTTATTCTGTTGACCTTTGAGAGAATATCTGATCTAGAGAGAAGAAAACATAAAACAGTACTAAAAACCCAATGAATGCTTTTAGTAAGTTAGAGTTTACTTCTTGTCATCAGCCATGCTCCCTAGCATTACTTAAGTACTATCATGTTTGGTGCTACATTTTGTGTTTTGAATGTTTTTGGTTCATTTGTAGATGCTTATCTGTTACTATTAAAATTCCATATACATTCCTTTTGGCTTTACAAAAATATTTTGGTTAATGTAAGCATACTGAAAAGAGGGTTTGCATTTAGAGTAATGCATTTCCTAGGTTAGAAAAGATACTGTTATTTATCATCAGTTATTATGTGATTTTTTTTTTCAACTTCCCAATAGTGGGGGAGATATTTGAGTCATCTATCTATGCAGGTCCTTCTAGTAACTGTCATCAGGAAATGTACATGTGTAGGTAACTGGCAGAGGTTAGTGGTTCAGACTATGGCCATTTAAAAAAAAAAGGCATCAGCTGGGTGCAGTAGCACATGCCTGAAGTCCCAGCTGCTCAGGAGGCCTAGGTGGAAAGATTGTTTGAGCCCAGGAGTCCAAGGCCAGCCTGGACCACCTAGTGAGACCCTGTCTTTTTCTTTCTTTCTTTTTTTTTTAAAATAAAGGGCATTCCCCATTTCCTCACCCATGGAGCTGGTACTCATAATAGTTTTATGAATGTAGTAAGAAACTGAAGTTAGTTCCAATTGACTTGGAAGAGCAGTATATACTGGAAAGAAGTTCAGTGAGCACTCTGAAAATTCTCTTCCTAGAGGCTTCAGCCCATTTTTAAGTGTTATTTATCACTAAATTGTTATTTATATTTTATAATTCCCACTGTATTTTTCAGTTAAATCTATGGTGCTTGCACTAACTGCATTTACATTTTTTTTTTTTTAACAGAAATGTCTTGGCCTCTGGAAGGCCATTTTATTCACTAACACATGCTAGGAGGCTTCAGCAATGTCTTGCTCCAGCAATCTGATCCTTTTTTCTCCTCAATCATTAACAAGATTATGCATTTGGGGTGAGATGATCCTTCCTGAACAAGTAGCCAGAAATGATTTGTTCCAGTTTCTTCTCAAGGTGCTAAATTAAGTCTCATCTTGTAAATCTTGCTGCTATCCTTGATAATGGATTCAAAAAATCATTTCTTGACTTCTATAGGTCCTTGTACTCCTTCAAGCAATTTCAGGAGTTTTTCACATTTTCATCCAAAGTGTCGAATTTCCTTCACTAATTGACATTTTATATCAACATTAATTTCTTCTTGGCTTTTTGGAAAAGGGAATGTTTCTGTGACTTTTGGGTCTTCTCCAGAGAAGTTGCTGGCAATGATTCCTTCTACAGGTGCGTTTCTACCAGGTTTCTGCATCAGCCCATCTTTGCTGAAACCAGTGAAGTCATCAAACTGAGAATCCAATTGGCTGATTGGAATACCATCTCCTGCCTTAAGCTTCTTTTCCTTGGACGTGGCAGACCCTCCAATAAGGCCATCTCCTTGTTTCCTTAACAACAGGTCCATCTTCTGCCTTTTTTGAGATGAAGGACTCTCAGATTCCCTGGGACATTTAAACACATTTTCAAGTTCTACGCAACCTTCTCTGCTTTATTAGTCATTATTTCCAAAAACACCAATCCAGTATGGCCCAAGGGTGATGGAAGGGAACTGCCTGCCATGACGTACTGTGCCCCAGCTAAACATCGGGAACATTGGTAACCTGTATGGGGTGCTAGAATCCCAAGGAGAAGCCTTGTGCTCAGTGGGACCACAGCTGCCAGCCCTGAGAACCAGGCAGCCTGCATTTACATTATTTCCCACAAACCTCATGGAGTTAAACTTCCTTTCTTTAACTCTTTGCTGTCCCCTCTGTTAAGCTCTGGGGATTCTTCTTGGCTCCTAGGAAAAAGTCTTCCTCACTCCTTTCCTCCCTTTCCCATTTTTCCTTACCTTTCTTTTCTGAACCTCAGGAAGCTTCAGCTTTATTAAATAAAATAGTGCCAGTCTATCTTCTTATGACTACTTTCCTAATTGCTCTCTTTAGAAGATCCTGTAATATCTCTCACATACCCTTTTAAAAATTTTTTTCCATAGGTTATTGGGGTACAGGTGGAATTTGGTTACATGAGTAAGTTTTTTAGTGGTGATACGTGAGTTTCTGGTCCATCCATCACCAGAGCAGTATAAACTGAACCCTATTTGTAGTCTTTTATCCCTCACCCACTTCCAGCCTTTCCTCCCAAGTCCCCAAAGTCCATTGTATCATTCTTATGCCTTTGCATACTCATAGCTTAGCTCCCACATATCAGTGAGAACATACGATGTCTGGTTTTCCATTCCTGCGTTACTTCACTTAGAATAATAGTCTCCAGTATCATCCAGGTCACTGCGAATGCCGTTAATTCGTTTCTTTTTTATCTCATACACCCTTGATCTGTATTAAGTATGCTGGATTTCCTCTTAATTTCTCTTTCCATCTTTGAAATTGACCCAAGGCCTCAGTGAGGACCTGAAGATACAATTAAGGTAGAGTGACAGAAACTAGTAAACACTTGAGGCTTATCCAAATGAATGTTTGATATGTTAGGTACTTTTTAAAGCTGTCCTCTGCTTTATATAACAAAGGACAAAATGGGTCATTTCATAACAAGGGGTCCTAAGAGATACTAAACTCAAGTTAAAATTGATTTAACTTCTGGAGAGCTTTCCAGATTATAGTCCACAAATACTAATATGTTAATATGACTTTCAGCCACAAATCATCTCATTGGATCTCCTTTTTTGAGCAATAATATACTGTCTCTTGAATCAACAGAATATAAACTTTACTGGCTCATAATTTCTGGTCTGTAAGGAGAGAATGGTGAAGAGCAGGCTAGAATGGCTCTGTTGGGGGAATGGTGGTGTAGATGAGAAGTGGACCCGCCTGTAGCAGGGCTACCCTTTTTTCATGTCATGTCCTCTTTCCCCTTTTAGAACTCAGAGAATCATTTACATGTTATATATCATCTACATTTTTCTCATCCCAGCTGCTTCATTCTTTAGTTGAATAATATGCTCCTCTGAGTAAATACTGTCTACCTTCTGATAGTTTTTAAAAAGAAAAGATAAATTGTCATAGCATTTATTATATGAGAGATGTTAAAACAGGAAGTAGAAAACAAGAAAATGTATGTAACTTTGGAATGAGTTCTGTATACTATATTTAAGAAAGGTGAGGCAAGTAATTTTTTTCTGTTAATCTATATATATTTTTTAAATTTAGGTATAGAAGGACAGTCTGTGGAAGTTTCCAATATTGTGGACATCCGAAAAGTATATAACCGTGAGATTGCAATGAAAATATCTTCTGATATAAAAAGTCAAAATAGATTTTATACTGACCTAAATGGATACCAGGTAATTTTCTTTGAAAATGTTTAAGTGATGGTTGTATTAGTGTATAATTCTTATATGTAATAATGGGCCAGTTAACTTTGGATTCTTTGAAAAATAATATCTAAAGTTTCAAATTATTTATAAAATAAAACTGAATTTTGACAGACAATTACAGGTTCTATATTTAATCAAATACCTAAAGTTAGAACAAATATTTGGGAGGCCATTTTTTTTAGAACATCTTTTTGTAAGGATTTATTTGTTCAAAGGGTAGATTGGGTGACCACTATGAATGTTAAATACCTTGATGCTAAAAATATATATATATTAATTTATCTACCTGAAAGGAAACATAATTAGGGATCGATGGATTATACCTTTTTGGGGTTTTTTGTTTTTTGTTTTTTGTTTTTGGGACAGAGTCTTGCTCTTCGCCCAGGCTGGAGTACAGTGGCACAATCTCAGCTCACTGTAGCCTCTGCCTCCCAGGTTGAAGCAATTCTCCTGCCTCAGCTTCCCAAGTAGCTGGGACTACAGGCACATACCACCACACCCAGCTAATTCATGGTTTTTTAATAGAGACAGTGTTTCACCATATTGGCCAGCCTGGTCTCGAACTCCTGGACTGAAGTGATCTGTCCACCTCAGCCTTTCGAAGTGCTGGGATTACAGGCATGAGCCACTGCACCTGGTCTGTTTTTGTATTGGTCCATTCTCACACTGCTATAAAGAAATACCTGAGACTGGGTAATTTATAAAGGAAGGAGGTTTAATTGACTCACAGTTCTGTATGACTGGGGTAGCCTCACGAAACTTACAGTTATGGTGGAAGGGGAAGCAGACAAGTCTCACATGGCAACAGGTGAGAGAGAGAAAAAGCCCAGGGAAACTGCCATTTATATAACCATCAGATCTCATGAGCTCTCCCTCACTATCACAAGAACAGCGTGGGGGAGACCACCCCCGTGGTCCAGTCTCCTCCCACCAGGTCTCTCTCTCAACACCTGGGGGATTACAATTCAAGATGAGATTTGGGTGGGGATACAAAACCTAACTATATCAGTTTCCCTCATAAGGAATTGATCTATATCTATTAAGTTTATTCCTTATATATTATTTAATGTGTGATCTAATAATGGGCTCTTGCAAATTTCAGGAAAACTCTTTCCCTATCTTTGTGTGTGTGTATACAGTTATACATACACAGAGACACATGTATACATATTCATAGGTTTATCTATTTAGAAATGGGCAGGTATGTGTTTAATCAAAATTTTCATGAGTTTCAAATTATATTAAGGAAATTGATTCATACAATCTTATCAGACTGTCAAGTCTCCAATTTAATAGAGCACTTTTGATTGTTACCTAAATCTCTGTTTTCTGAGTGTATGTGTTTGACAACATATCTTTGAAATAATACCATTACAAACATAAGCATGTTTTTAAAATAAGAGTTTTAGAAATTTTTGACTGTGAGTAGAAATAATTTTACAATGACCACTTTTACTTTGATTTTCAACTGGGGGGTGGGTGAAAAAGATTTTAATAGTTTTCTCTTCTATGATTCCCTGTAAAAGTTAAATTTAAACTTTTTCCAAAACATTAAAATTGCAGCATACATTCTGAATTAACATGTTAGTTTTACTACAGCCATTTGGATTCCAAATAAAATGTCAACTTTATGGTGATTCATTTTTTTTACATACAAAAGAAAGTCTTTTCTTAAAATTATGCAAAACCAGTTATTTGTATTTGTGGGTGTAGACATAAATGAGAAACTTAGTAAAACTGAATAACTAAAAATGTGTATTTTCTTTTTAAGGATAGAACATTTGACTAAAAAAGAAAATATTTCTTTTAAGTCTATAATATTTCTGCTTTTAAAATTGGCCATTTTTTAAGCTTTGTATATAGTAGTACTTGGGCAAAACTAGATGTCTAGCCCCACAGGTGGGGGAGTAGGAGTAGCAATAACATGATTGTGGTAGTTTTACATTTTTAAAACAAGTTTACTTAAACAAATTAATTGGGTTTGGAAATGAGAAATAGATAAGTCTTTTAAGGTAGCTTTACTTTTTTTTTCTTTAAACATTTTACAGTTGTTGCTTTATCAGTTTATTAATTTCCTAAGGCTGCCATACAAACAGAAATCATATAGAACAACAAAACTTTATTCTTTCACAGTTCTTGAGACTAGATTTTTAACATCAAGGTGTTGGCAGGGCCATATTTCCGACAAAGGCTGTTAGGGAAATATGCTTCCTTGCTTTTTCCCAGCTTTTAGTGGTTGCCCATGCTTGATTTTCCCTGGTTTGTGGATGCATCATTCCCATCTCTACCTCTTTTGTCATACAGCATTCTCCCTACGTCTCTGTATCTGTCCGTCTCTGTCCAAATGTTCTTCTTCTTGTAAAGGTGACACTCATTAGGTTAGGGCCCACCATAATCCAGAATGACCTTATCTATTTCTGCAAAGGCTCTGTTTCAAAAATAAGATCACATTCACAGTTGGTGTTTGTAGGTGGACAGGAATTTGAGAGAGGGAGGCATTATTCAACCTAGTACAAACAGTAATTTGAGGGACGTATTGCAGGGTTGTTGGGAAGATTAAAGATCAGATTTGTGAAATATTCAGGACTGTGCCTTTCGTTAAGGGGCACTTAGTACATGTTAGCTATTGTGCTAACTTTGTACCTCTTCTTTACTTTTATGTCCAACTTTCATGAGTTTAAATGAGGAAATGACATTTTTATGTGGCATCATTAAGATTCACTGATAACAGAGTTCTGAGCTTAGAGTCAGTCACTGTGACCCAGACCGGCTTTGGGGTTACCGACAGACTCTCTCAAAAAATAGAGTCATATTTCAAATGTTCAGGTACTAGACTCCAAGAAATTGGAATCTGGAACTATCTACATTGAAACTAATCAAAAAGAGTAAGCACTGAGTGGTTTTTAAATATAAGTATGCCTTTGATTATAATGTAATATCTTAGAAGATTTGGTGGGGAGATCTGTGGTATTTATTAAAACCAAGAATAATAAGAGATATTTCTTGAAAGGGGATAGAGAGCTATTATGCTTAGCATTCATTACAAAAGCAGTATGTTAGATTTAGATGAGAAATGAATACTTAATACCTTTATAATTTGTTTTATGCAAATATTGGAGAGCGAAAAGACTTTTAAGCATTTTTATTCTGAATTTAAATAGGAATCTCCATTTTAAAAATCTGGACAAGTTCTACCTGTTCCACTTAAAAATTGCTTTCTAACATCCTTGTGGTTTTTCTTCATATTGTTTTAAATAATGTTTTAATTTTTCAGTTATTTCTTCCATTGAACAAAAAAGGAAGCTTCTTTTTCTCTTGGGAAGAAAAATTACCTGTATTCAATTTTTTTAAAGAACACACATAAATATCACTTTTTGTAAAGAGAATTGTTTTGTTTTATAGATTCAACCTAGAATGACACTGAGCAAATTGCCTCTTCAAGCAAATGTCTATCCAATGACCACAATGGCCTATATCCAGGATGCCAAATATCGTTTGACATTGCTCTCTGCTCAGTCTTCAGGGGTTTCAAGTTTGAATAGTGGTATGCATTGCTTAGATTCTTTTCACTATGAAAGGTTTCAATTCCAAGTGTATACTTTTTCTTTTGGTCAGATGTGGTATAATCTCCACTTAAAACCTCCCTGTCTTCTTTTCAGCTTTTTTCTTCCTACAACCAGACTATTAGTTAATTTTGGGTTTTGTGAGAACAATATAAAATGATGAATCTCCTAAATCTTCAGAGGAAGAACAGGAGACCTAAAACTATATGTCAAGATTGCTTTTTAAAGATAATTTGCTTCTCCTAATAGTGTGTTCTTTGCAGAGGTCACCATCATCATCATGATTTAATGGATGTGGAAACTCAGATTCAGAGGTTTAGATAAGTTACATAAGTTTGCAAAGTTGAGAAGTCATGGTTCAAACTTAGGTCCTTCTCTGAATCATGGTCTTTCTATTCTGCTACCACCTGAAAGAAGGAAGGGAGTAGAAATGATAGAGATATGGGGGATAAAGAGGTAATGGCTTTAAGGATTCCAAAAGAGAGAAAGTGATGCTCAAAAAGTGAGAGAAAATAGACAATAGACACTGATTAATTTTTGAAAGTCTTTCTATTGAGAGACTTTGATCCTTTGTAATACATAGGTTTAATTGGTTGTTATACATGTTATCATTGGTCTTCTTTCTTACATTCTCAGTGTTGGCAGAGATAAATGTCTGAAGGAGCAAGGTAGATAGTGAGTGCAGATGCCTGGTGTGTCCTTTGACACAAACCCATTTTTTACATGATGTATATACATACATTCTATAACTTACACACACAAAGAAATCTCCTACTTCTCATTTTTCTTTGTGGCCTTCATTAGATAAGACCATGTAAACTCATGCCATAAAGATATGAATTTGGTTATGAAAATAGGAATGGCTTCACAACAGGGATCCAGTAGGGAGGGTTGGAGACTTGAGCAAACTCAAGAGCATGTTCCTGATGTGCAGTGGGGCAGCATTGTTGCTGTGCAGTTAGGGGCCCAGTGTTGCTAAATTCTAAATTCAGTTTTTGAAGAAGAGTCCAAAAGTCTTGAATTTTACGTGAAGTTGTTCAATCTGTAAAATATTGTTATAATTTTTTAAAAAATACTATGTTGACAAAAGATAAAACATCTTCGGGCCATACAAGACTCTTGAACCACCCATTTTTAAACCCCGTCTTAAATTCTCAAGGCTATGCTCTAAATAGGGGACTAGACAGTAAGACTCAAGCTGTGATGAACAAAGCAGTATGGTCTGACTTCCTGATAAAGACAAGCTAGAAAATAAAGTTCCTCTGTTTCTGCTATAGCCACCAAATACCTTAGTATTTGAATTAAAGCAATTTGAATACAATCCCGGAAATCACTAAGTGCCAGTCACGTGTCACATGTACCAACATTTGGAGACAGGAGACAATTAGAAATTGCCAAGAGGTTGATATGCCCATTTAATCCCTACACCTGGGGACTAAATATTAGACAGTTGTCTTCTAAATTATGAAGGTAATATCAGTGAGATTTCTACTTATCTCTGGTAATTTTAGGTATTGGATATGTAAATTCAGAAGAAAGAGGCTAAACAGAGTTGGTATGACTATGTAAAAGTAGTAATTGTTAAAGTCTTTTGTGTTAGCTATTTCCCTTTGTACCAAAATATAATTTAATATAGTAATGGATATAAATGAATATGCATGTAATTTTAAGTATATAACTTCAGTTTTCTAAGTCTTATTTGAGTATTATCTTAAATCTATATATATATATATATATATATATGACTCTAGTTGTTTGGGTATTTTTTTCATTTTTTACTTTTTAATCTCATAATGTAATAATTGGCTTACAACTTAAACTAGAGGAAATATGGGAATATTGAATAGCAAATGAAGGAACCAGGTATGACCAGGTATGACCCCTTTTAATGGTTTCTAGATTCATCCATGTCTCCAGAGAGGCAGGACACTGGTGCTGCCGCTAACACAGTATCGGAGAAGCAAGGGAGTATTTGATGGATGTGTCCACATTCTAGGGCTTCCTCAGAGACCTGCCTCACATCAAGTAACCTAAATTTTATTTGCAGACCTTTTTAGACCTACCCATTTGTGTGTATTTTACTACTCTCTGTGTGATGTACATTTCCTAATAAACCTCATAAGCATTTTTAGATTCTAAATGGTGCTACTAAAAGTTTGGAGAACTTAATTTACTCCTTAAGGTTAATTTTTTGGAAAAAAGTTTCATTTAAATTTTGTTCTGTCCTGTCTCATTTTTAAATTTTTTATCAGATATTGTGAAACACTAACGAAACACAGAAATGCCGTCTTGTTTTATGAATTTGTAGTAGCTACTTTGATCTATTATCAAGAGAAAGCCCATGGTGTAGTGGGTTGTATAAATCCACCTCCTTGACTGGAGGGGAAATTTAGAGCAAGACATCACTGGCTTCTACTTAAGTGATCCTCAGTGAATGTCAGTAGTAAGTAACTCTGGTCAGTTTTGCTTGTTTGTTTGTTTGTTTGTTAGGTCAGATTGAAGTTATCATGGATCGGAGACTCATGCAAGATGATAATCGTGGCCTTGAGCAAGGTATCCAGGATAACAAGATTACAGCTAATCTATTTCGAATACTACTAGAAAAAGAAGTGCTGTTAATACGGTATGAAAAAAATAACCAGCGTGATCTGATATTGGTTGTTCTTTGTCACCCAAAACTTGAAATTATGACTTTCCACTTTTAAAATTTTTTAAATCATCTCCAATATTGAGATTTCTTTATAAGAGATGTAGCCCACATTCACAGAAAGAGAACTTCAGTTATAAATATCATGTAGGATTTGCACTTAGGTCTTTTTATTTTTTATGTTTGTTTGTTATGTTGATAAAAAATAATGACAAGAAATTAGTTTGAGTAAAATTTCCTGAAATTATTATTATTAATTAATTTATTTTTTATTGTACTTTGGGCTCTGGGGTACATGTGTACATCCTGCAGGATTGTTGCATAAGTACATACATGCCACATTCTCCCCCCCACTGTTGCCTACATCAGGCATTTCTCCTGGTGTTGTCCCTCCACATCCTCCCCATCCCCAGCTGTCCCTCCCTTCCACTTCCCCAGCTAGCCCAGTGAGTGTTGTTCCCTTCCTTGTGCCCAAGGGTTCTCATTGTTCATCACCGCCTATGAGTGAAAACATGTGGCGTTAGTTTTCTGTTCTTGTGTCAGTTTGCTGAAAATGATGGTTTCCAGATTCATCCATGTCTCTACAAATGACACAAACTCGTTGTTTTTTATGGCTGCATAGTATTCCATGGTGTATATGTGCCACATTTTCTTTGTCCAAGTCTATCATTGATGGGCATTTGGGTTGGTTCCAGGTCTTTGCTATCGTAAACGGTGCCACAACGAACATACGTGTGCATGTTTCTTTATAATAGAACGATTTATAATCCTTTGGGTATATACCCAGTAATGGGATTGCTGGGTCTGAAATTATTTTTAAAGAAATAAGAATTGAAAAATTGAGCTAAACAAAAGTTAAAGAATAGAGCTTAGTCACATGCTTAGCAGATTAAGTTTGGTAAAATTTATTTGAAATCTTAGCGTATTTATTCTAGTCTTAGACTCTTCAGTTGAAAATATGTTTACATGTAGGTTTTTCACATTTGATTTTCATTCCTCAAAGCAAAAATCTAGCACTCTGTGTTGAATGGTCAGGCACTGATCACCTACCTTGGATAGCCCTGAACATGGGCTCTTTCTTTTGCTCTATTCTTCTTTCTTCCCTGACCATTGCAAGTCCTTTATACTCTTTTCAGCCAGTGACCTCACCTTCCACTTTATAGTGAGAACAGCCAGTAGACAGGGCTCTCTGTTCCAGTTACCTAACATCTACTCCCATCCTTCTCTTCTTTCCTCCTGTTACATTAAAAGAGACTTTATCTTCCATCATCCTAGGTAGGTCCTACCACTTGTCCTTGGAACTTACTCCCTTCACCCACCTCAGCATCCTTTTACTATTCATTCTTTCTCTCTGTTTCTCCCTGGCTCCTCATATCCAACACTTCCCTGGGAGATTCTTTCTGTTAGCTTTGAACACTCTTTGCTTTCTTCTGTTAAAAATAGAAATGGAATACATCCTTCCTTCACACTGTTATTTCCATTTCCTCTAAGCTACTATCCTTTCTCTCCTACCCAATTGAGCCAGAGTTTATGAGATGAGTTTATTTCATCACTTCCTTCTCACACTCAATTTGTTTCAGTCTGGCTTTAGCCTCCATCATATTCTGAAAGAGCTCTTGCTGATGTCACTAGATCCAGTGGCTACTGACTGTCATCATCTTACTTTACCTTTCAGCAGTATTTGACACTGGCCATTGTGACTCTGTAAAATACTAACTACCTTGCCAGGGCTTCTGTGGAGCCATGCAGCTTGGTTTTCGTCCTACCTCTCTGGCAGTTCTTTATCTCTCTAATAGTTTTCAACTCAGCCATTAAATCTTAGAGCTCTGAAGGCATGGCCCCTGGCCTTCTCCTTTTCTTATTTTTTATGCTGTCCCTTGGCAATCTCTTCTACTCCCCTGGTTTTGTTTGCATCCTTCACACAGGTAGAAGCCACTAACACATATCTTCAGCTTAGGCTTGCCTCTCACCTCCAGATTCATCTGTCTAACTGCTTCCTGATATTCTCTGTTTATAAGGACACCTTATGCTTAACGTATCCAACACACTCATGATCTTCCTCCCTCCCAAACCTGGCCTATTTCCAGTGTTCCACCCAGTCAACAGCTACCACCGTCCATCCAATGCCAAGACAGACACGTAAGAGTTCTGCCTGATAAATGCGTATCCCCATCAGCCTTTTCTCACAGAGTAATGCCATCACTCATCTATCTCATTGCCTGAATATTTCAAATTTATAATCTTTACTTCCACCACCCTAATCTAAACTGACTTCCTGTATGTCCTGGATCTAGCCTATACACATCCACCCTGTTCTCCTTTCTGCCATGTCTGTTCTTAACCCAGAAGGCAGAATGTTTTTTGTTTTTTTTTCAAAACCAAATCTAACTTTATTGCTTCCTGCTGAATCCTCTGATATCTTCTCATTGCTGTCAGTAAAAATGTCAAAATTCTTTCCATGGCCTCCAGAGCCACTCATGATATGGGCCCTGCATGTCCCCTAGGCATCTGTGTGCCTCTTACTGTGTCTGCTTTAGGCCCACTGGTTTCCTTTACGTCCCTAGTATTTTCCCATCTCCTCCTCCCCCACTGCACTTTTGCACATGGCTATTATCCTTTGCCCTAGAGACTCTGGGTGATAGTTCAGATTAGCGTTTACTTCATCAGCTGCTTCTGGACCAGGTTAAGAGCCTTTCCCCTGTGCTGCCTCTAAACTGTGCATCTCACCTTCATGCATGTGTGTAATTATTTAATCCCTGTCTTTTCACCTCCTTTGTACCATAATCTCCATGAGAGTGGGATTGCGCCTGTGTCCACTTCTAGGATTATTCCTAGCAGAGGATTTACCTAATATATGTCATATGAATGAATATCCAAATGCATAGATGAATGAGCTGTTAGGGCACATTTTGCCACTGTATTTATTGCAATTTCTGCTTATTACCTTGTCTTCATATGCGTGTTCTATTCCACCTACTAGATTCTAGGGACTCGCTGCCTTTATTTTCATATGTTCTTATATATGGTAGACACTCTCTAATAAAATACTAGTTGATTGAATGAAATGGCAGCAGCTAATTAAAGCGAAAAATTCTTCCAGTATTTAGAATATTTTAGAAAAAGAATTTGTATCCATTTTAGATGTCAAGAGCCATACTATTCTGGAGACTTATGTTTCAAATCAATTACTGACAATATAGCTTAGTTTTAAGGACTAAAACTGCATAGGGAAATTATTGTCTGAGGGCTGGCAGCTACTGTCTTTTGCTCCTCTTGAAGGTGTTTCTGGCTTATATGACTTTCTATATTGACACATCTACAAAACTTTTGTTAGCTATAACAATAAAAATTTTCACATCAAATCTAAAGCTTTGACTTAAAAGTGAAATAATTTGTTTATTCCCATTCAAAACTCCTTGGATAGTAATTAATTTAAATTTAATGTTTTTATTTTACAATCCTATGTTGGTTAAATTTTTCTGTTACTGAAGTATAGATTCTGGGGCTTCAATCAATGGTTTCTTTTAAATAAGAAATGAACTAGAGAAGAGAAAATACATTTTAATGTCTAGTGAAAGTAATTAAAAAGACACTTAATTGAGGAAGGTTAATACCGTGTAACTCGAATTTTCTGGGATGTGTTCTTAATTCAACTCAAACTCTAGTATCTAAAATGATGATGGAGAAAAGTGAAGTAGGGAGATACTCCCTGGTTAGGAAGAGATTTTAGTGGGATGTCCTGTGCATGACAGAGCCTCATGGAAATAATCCCGAGCTGACTAAGTGGAAGTGAGTCCTGTCCTCAAATAATTCTGCAGAGAGTCAGTAAAAACAAGGACTTGGATGATATTCACTGTGTGAGATGTCCAACGCGGACTGTGGCTGCATGAGGTTGACCATCATTTATGCTAATTATCCTTAAAGGCCAATAGAAATGGAAAAAGAAATCATCTCTTTTGGCATTGCTAGGGTTTGACGTGTTCCCCGAAAGTTCATGTGTTGGAAACTTGGCTACCATTGTGATAGTGTTGTGAGTGGGAACTTTGGGAGACTTTTGAGTCATAGGGGATTTGCCCTCATGAATGGATTAATGCCATTATCATGGGAATGGGTTAGTTATTGCAGGAGGGGCTTTGTTATAAAAATGAGCTCTCTTGCATGCACTCTCTTGCATGCACTCTCTTGCCTTTCCACCATGTGATAATGCAGCAACAAGGCCCTCACCAGATGCCAGTGCCGTGCTCTTGGATTTCTCAGCCTCCAGAACTGTGAGCTGAATAAAATTCCTTTATAGATAAATTATCCAGTCTGTGGTGTTCTGTTATAGCAACAGAAAATGGACTAAAACAGGCATTGATAGATTTAGAATTTGTTTCTTTGACTATTTCTCCTTACTCTCTTTCCTGCTGGTTCGTTAATGAGATATGAGCTAAGAACCCTGGAAGTGCTGAAGTGTTATAATTGTGTTGCTTTGCCTTTAAATATAAGGAGAAGAAATTGGGAGAGATCACATTAAAATCTTAAATGCTTATATGGTTTAGAAAAGTGACAGCATGAGGGAGGTCAACCAGGTTTAAGGGTAAATACTTAAGTTAGGTGACCAGAAGATCTATGGTAAACTTGAGGACACATTCCACTAAGATCCACAACTCAGCTCCAGCTGATTATTTCCACATGGGACTGAATGCCTGCTGGGGGTGACACAAATTTCCAGTTTCTTGGGTAAAAAACAAAAAATGTGTTTTGGGTTTTTTGGGTTGTTTTTTTAGTATGAATTTTTTATTAAAGGGTTGGCTGAAAAGGAAAAAAACTTTTTAATACCATACAGACCTACCAAAATGTGTATCTACAAACCTGCCCCATAGTCTTCAATCCTGGGCTGCGTGATATTTACCTCTAAATGTTATGATTCAATATATTATTATTCATTTTCTTCTCCCATCTTCCTCACTGTCTTTTTACTCCACCCTTCCTCCACCCTTCTATTTATATTGCATTTGCTTAGTAAATTAATAGATTTACTTCCACAGACATTTAAGTTCCCACCGTATTTCAAGTCAAACTCAATAAACAAAGGTAACATAAAAATGTCTCTTACTATCTCACCATAATTTAACAGAATTTGATGTAGATGAAGTGGAAGTCTTTGATGTAACTCAAAGTGAGCTTAATAACGGGCACCAAGGAGTCTGGCAAGAAGTTCCAACTGGTGGAATAAGGGCTGGAACCCAGTGAGGAAGATCTCTACTTTGTGTGGTTTGGATCGGAAGGTGCTAGAAACTCTCTTTAATGTCAGGCGGACTGCAGAGAGAAAGCTACACTTACACAGTGTGAATGAAGCATTCCAACCAACGAGAAATTAAATAAGGTTTATAGTACTAGATTAGTTAAGTACAAGGCTGGGGAATTCATTTATAACTTAAACATATAAAATTTCCTGTAGAAAAACATGTTTTTAAAACTTTGAGTTTATCAAATGACTTACAGTGAAAAGGTTACCTTTGTAGAGATTAATGTAAATATTGATGCTTCAACAGTTGATATCGTTGAGCCTCTTGTTGCTGTAAATATGATAAGAAAGTATATGAATGGCGGAACCCTGGGTGAGACTTCACCACTCCAACCTGGCCAGCCTCCAGCAGTCTTATTTGTTCATGATGCTCTTAGAGTAGTGAACCACAACTCTTCTGTAAACTTTCTTAACTTGCTAAGAACAATAAACTACGGTTTTTAAATTCTTGAAGTCCTTTACATCCATGACACTGTTTCCTTTTAGAAGACTCCCATCAAAATGTCTTTGAAACTAAATCTTGTTTTTTTAACGCAAAGGTAGTTAAAAGGTACAGCAGATATCTTTTGAATCTAAAGGGAGCTCTGTTTTTCTGTAAAGTTGGATGTCTGGGGTGGCAGTTCCCAGCACAGGATCACGGAGCAGTGTGAGGCTGACTCCATGAGATTCACCTGGGGGAGGCTTTTCAGCTTTGTATTTTTCAGTACCCCACCTCCCAAGATTTTGTAGATTTGGGATAGGACCCAAGAATCTATGTCTATTAAAGGTGTCCCAAGTCATTCTGTTGTGTGGTTAATTTTGGGGAAATACCAATGGTTAGGAAGAACTAATCTGGTTTGGAGAATTGTTATATATGCACATTATTGCTTCTGAAGTATAGATCAGTCAGGAAATGTTCTGGCTACTCACTGGAGTGGTGAGGAATTGCTCCAAGAGTGTAGAACAAAGCCAGAGCTTTCTCTGAATATTTCTTGACCTAGAGTGGACTTAATACTTCCCAAATATGATAAGGGAGGTGTTTTCTTTACTGTTTTGAATCTTTTTATGTTTCATTACTCATGAGTGATTTTGTCATCAAAAATGAAGTCCTTTGATCTTGGAGTACCTTTAAAATATCTTATTGAAATTGTTCCCTCTTTATTCATGTTATTCTACAAGCTGCATTAAATTTCAGTATTGTTGGAGAATATTATTTTATATGCTTTATTTAATCTTTCTGTTAAGAAATGTAGAATAGATACATTTTTTTACAATTCTTTCAGACCTGGTTTTTTGTCAGTGTCTTAATATTGCAATGTCCCTCTGCTGTCTTAAAAATTTTTTTTCTCTCTCCGTGGTCTGAATTGTAATGACATCTAATGTTAGCTGCTGGCACGATGGTAGTCACTTTTTGCTAGCACCCTTCTGTGCAATGCTAATCTGACATTCTGAATTTTAAGCTCTATATCTCTATAAATCCTGTCTTTTCACACAGATAAGTAGCCAAGCCTTTTATTTGAGCTTTATATTACAAAAAAGATGCAAAATCAGAAGACACCAATGCAGTAGTCATTTTAAAAAATAAGATACAAAATTAAATTTGGTTCAGATGTAACTGATGATCAAAGGACCTTTCTGCATAAATTATTTTCTCGGTTATTTGTGTCTGTTTTTACTCCTTAGGCATTATTGGTTAAGATTCTATTCAGGCATTGATTTAATTAATTATGTGTATCATTTAGCATATGTAATCTACCAACATTAGTAGATTATTTAATGTTTGAACATTCAGAAATGTTGCCTTTAACCATATACCATAGCAAAGACTAAAGCATTTTAAATTATATGGATTAATCATATACTATGTAAGTGTGTGATAACTATTCAGTAACATTCAACACTTCTAGTTTTGGAATAGAATAGTGAAACAATTGGCAATGATTTACCAAGTAGAAAGAAAACAGATGATCTAGGTGTGTCACCTATGTTATTTATATTTAAAAACTGGATTTATTTTGAGAGTTTTATTTTTTTAAAATTCTATCATTGGGTAACATTTAGTTCCTGTCATTTGTTAACATGGATGTACTATAGCTTTGAATCAGTACCTGCCATTGTGGTCTTGTTAAGGTGTATAAATGAAACCCCAAGTTTGTGATGGATGAAACCTGAGAAGGGAGATAATATTTGATGATGCACTACAAATAATCTATGTACAGCCCAATCCTTGTACTTCTGAGAGTTTTGTGATAGGTTGAAAATTTTCATAAAAAGGTATGCCTTGTCCTAAAATGTTTGTAGGAAATTTTTTGGTATTTTTAGTATTAAATCAATGAAAGAGATATTTTAAACATGTGGGTTAGATGTACACTGTTTATTTTCTTGTATTGCTTACAACTAAACTTGGTAGTTTATGGAGTATTTTCTAAGACTATTATTTATAAAATATAATAAAACCAAAGTATTCATAGATTTTTATATTTAAACCCTCTCGGCTAATTCTGTTAATGTAATGAGAACTTGTAATATAGACCTTAAACATTTTTGTTTTTTCTTGGTAGGAAGAAGAAAAGAATTCGGTCAGTTATCCTTCTCTCCTTAGCCACATAACTTCTTCTCTCATGAACCATCCAGTCTTTCCAATGGCAAATAAGTTCTCCTCACCTACCCTTGAGCTGCAAGGTGAATTCTCTCCATTACAGTCATCTTTGCCTTGTGACATTCATCTGGTTAATCTGAGAACAATACAGTCAAAGGTATGTCTCAAAATATACCTATAAAAAATTGCTGTTTATTATGTACTTGTTTTAAGGGAGTAAGGAAAGCCAAAAAAATACCGTATGCTTTACTATGCTTTGAGGAATTATTAAGAGGGCTTCACCATTAGCCTAAAGCTTTTTCATTTGACTATTGCTCTATATTTTAGAGCATATCCTGATACTAATTTACTTGATTCTTAAAAAAGTTCTGTATGGTGAGCAGGTCAGGAAATATCAACATAGTACGTAGGAGATCTGGGCCTTAAGTTTAGCACTTCTGTCTTTTCTCATTCATTTGTCCTTGTTAGACTGTATCTCTCAGAAGTTAGAGAAATAGTACTTAGTTATTTCTGTATCAGAAGCTTTGTATTTTCGTATCTTTCTCTTGAGAATCACTGCAACTCAGTTTCCTGTTAGAAAACCAATTGTTTAGAAGAAATATTAGAGGAAAAGCATGAGGAAGTTTTATTAGGTATGAAGTTTAATTCAGTTAGACAGCAGTTATATACATACCTGTTTTTAACATCAAAAAGATTGCATTTGGAAAGAATAAGAATTAGACATTTGACATCGTTCTTATGTGTTGCAGAGCTGTTTTGATATTGCAAACTGACATAGATTAAGCTGAAAATAGTAAGTAGTTATGGATTCTGTGGAAAATATCTCATGGTAAATGGCCGGCCTAAGTATGAAGAGGATGCTCATGTTTAAAGACAATATAAGAGGCGAGAAATGTTTAATTTAGAACAAAGAACTAAAGCAATAAAGTAAGGATAAATGCCTATAATTTGGACATTAGAGATTTACAACTTTATGTCTAAGATATAGAAAAAAATATAATTTCTTTCCTTTATAGATTCTTAGTTGAGATACTTTTGAAAACAAAAGTCAGACAAACGGGACAAATAGCAGTAGTACATTGTACATGCTGTACGCGTCACTTGGGAGAGGCACCAGTTCAAAAGTATTTTTTTCCCAAGGCAGTGGTTTTGGGACCTTGCTTAAATAATATTTTAACAAAGAGCCATAAATCCTCTAGAGACAAGACAAAGAAGAAAGCATCATAAGGCTTCCAAAAGGCAAGAAAATGTGGGAGGATACATTTATGGGAAGAGTGAAGTCTGCCCCTAGATGCTCTGACGCTGCTGTCTCTGAGCTGATTAGCAGCCCTTGTAAAGGGGCCTGTCTTTAGGCAGGAACAGGCAGAAAGGAAGAGATGAAGACTTCTTGTACAATTGCTGAAGAAGGGACAGAATGGCCCCTGTTTTTTTCCTTTTTCAGCTCAATAATCCTGTTATTTGAGAAGTATTTTGGTATCCTTCAGAGATAAGGATGTGATGCTCTGCTATGCAGGCAAACATATATGGCTTGTAGTAATGAATACAAGCAAATGCTTGAGGCCTGTATATATGTGCATGTACGTGTGTGTGTGTGTGTGTGTGTGTGTGTGTGTGTATGTGTGTGTGTGTGTGTTGAAAGGCTTTTTAAAATCACATTAGTGAACTTGCAGGGTTTAGTGTTGTGTGTTTGTGTGTGTGTGTTGAAAGGCTTCTAAAAATCATGTGAGTGAACTTGCAAGATTTATTTCATACCCACTACATGCCAGTTACTGCCATAGACACTAGGGATACAATTGTAAACAAAACAGACAAATGCCCCTGCCCTTTTGGAACTTAGATTCTAATGGGAGGAGAAAAATAAGAAAAAATAAGAGAAATATTTAATAAGTTAGATGGTGTTAAGTGTTATGGAGGAGTGAAAAAGGAAGGGTCGTTGAGAGGAGGTGACACAATTTTGATTAAGGTATGTAGAGAGGGCCTCACAGAGGTGATAATGGAGTAAAAATCTGAAGAAAGTCAGAGAATAAGAGATTCCTGCAGATTTCTGAGGGTAGAGTGCTCCAGGAAAAGAACAAGTGTGAAGGCCCTGAAGCCAGACACATATGTGGCTAGAACAGAAGCTCCAGGAGAGCTGTGTTTCTCCTTTATTCATTGCTGTATCCCCTGTGAAGAACAGTGTCTGCGCATAATAGGATCTCAAAAACTATTTTGAATCAGTGAATTGTGTAGATGTTTTTTCTAGGATTCTGCTGTGGTTTTTTTTTTTTTTTTTGGAGTCTACTTTTTCTCCCTGAGGTGTCATGTCATTAATTCATGAGCTAAAAGAAAAGTAAAGAATAGAATGGAGGGCACCAAAGACCCTGGGCTTCAGGTTATCACCACCTAGCATAGATGGTAGAGGACATCAGTGACCCAAAGAACCCAGAGGCTAATGGGGAGGATGGGCGGTCACCATCCCTTAGCCTCACTTCTGGGTGGCTCCTCCACTGTAGTTGTTTTAAATGTGATTGTTTTCTGGAAGCAGCTGGAGCTAACTAGAGTCAGTGGGTATAGGGTTTTACCTTCTGTAAGTGAAGCCTGGAACTTGTTTTCATGTCACCTTTTTTTAGTGGTAACTGACTTCGCAGCTGGAGCTAACTAGAGTCAGTGGGTATAGGGTTTTACCTTCTGTAAGTGAAGCCTGGAACTTGTTTTTCATGTCACCTTTTTTTAGTGGTAACTGACTTCTTTACCTCCTTCCTGCTTTTGACTATTTTCTTGTAATATGAATCTAATCACTTTTCAGATTAAAAAAACCTCATTGCTTACTGAATTGGTTCAGACCCTGAAGTTCAGACCCGTAGTCTGGCCTCTGTTCACTGCAGGCACGTGGCTTCCCATTGCACTTCGTGCCTTTGGACAGGTGGGCCACCCTCCCTACCTGTTTCCTGAGTGACTGCTGACTCAGCTACCATTTGTAACATGAGGCTAATGTCATGTATTCCTGTGTCAGGTCTTTTGCTAAAAACTGATGAAATCGTATTATGAAAGCCATTTGAAAACAGAAGCACTTTGTAAGCATACATTGTTATCCTAACGACACTTACTCCAACCTGGGTGCAGACTGGGGTTTTAGCAGAAGAAATAGAGAGCAACTTAACAACATAAAGATTTGACCAAGAAGAATAAAAACTGAAATGTTAATTCCTATTGATAACTACCATGCTGGCACATAATCAGAACTAATATTTACTTGGCAGTTTTGCATTATCGTATCATTGGTGCCAGTTTCTGTGTTAGCCTTTAACTCTTAGCAGCACATATTTATAACAATTGTTTAAAAGCCCGCTAGTAATCCAGGAGGACGGATTGGTCCATTCACAACCACTTCTTTAAATAATTGCCCTAACCTGTTAACAGAAAGATAATCATTGAAGGGAACTGTTGTGGGTATTGGTTCAAAGAAAGCTATACCTACAAAGTGCCTAGTGTAATTCCATGCTTATACTAAAAGAAAGACCAAAGTGACTCAATGAATAAGTGCGGAAGCCAGACTCAAACATTTTGGATTGGATTCCTGTTTTTGTGTGCTAGAAGCTTCCAATGTGCGATAATGGGCTGTTCATTTTGCAACTCATTTTTTCCCCCTTGAAATAATGTCAAAATAGACAAACGTTCCAAGCAAGACCTCAAGTCTGCATTGGCCTGTATTTAAGTAAGCATTTTCCTAACCCCCCACAGTATTTCATGAGAAATGTGTCTGAAAACCACCTTAGCATGATAAGGACATGTGTCTTCCTGCCTGACCAATTCCTTCAGCACCATGATAGAGAACGCCCTTGCTTCGCCGTCCCCTGGGCTGCTGTCTAAAAGTTTCTTAATTCTAAACCTCAGTTGGTTTTCTTGACTTTTGGGATAAGGGGTTATATATTCAAGGAACAGAGAGGGAGGCAAGTTGCAGGCAGCAGTTATGATAACCCACTGAGGTGGTTCCCCCAGTTCCAACTACGGGCCCTCAGATTCACTGTTCAGATCACATGGGTGATTTTAAACATAAAGACGTTTACAAATTTCCAGATCTCTGAGATTCTGATTCTATAGGGCTGGGAAGGAGAGCCTGGAAATTAGTAATTTTTAAAAATTCTTCTGATGAAATTGTTGAGTTATCTCCATATCCTAAATTAGGAAAGTAAGATTTAGAACTAAGTTAAATGATAAAAATAAAATTACCCAGCAGTAAATGGCAGAATTAGATCTACAGCCAGGCCTTCTGAATCTCAAGTGCTGTGTGAGGCCTCAGAGGGTAGTGTCTGACATTTTTAGAATTACTAAATGTTTTTCTAAAAGTCCAAGTTTTCAGGGATTGCTCTATATTAGTGGATGAGTTTATGTTTTTATATAGACATAGCTTGCTTTTAGACGGACATATGTTGCTTTTCTGCTTTATGTCAATTTTTGGAAAATGATTATATGCTGTACATTTGTAATCAGATGAAGAGAGAAACAAACATCTCTTGAAGCCCTGCCTCACAGCATGCTGTGTGGCCTTGCCCATTCCAGCCACTATTACAAACTTACCAGTTAGCTTTCCTATTCTGCTGGCCTTTCCACTTTTTTCCTTGATCACCCCCTTTCCCTATGCTATGAAGAGCTATAGATACTACAAAGACGCTTCTGTAAAGGTTTGAAACGGAGGGAACAGGAACACCACTCATACACATACAAATGCAAAAGCCTTGTCATCAGGAAAGGGCCATTATTTAAGAAGAAGGGAGATTGGGAAGAGAAGATACTGGAAGGATGTCTTGGGAGGACAAATCATGAGTCAGGCTTCTGAAGCTGGAGGTGCAGGTTCAGCCTGGAATAGAGGGACAAGAGGAAGCTGGTTAAGCTCGGCTTCATGGAGCCATTCTACTTGAAATCACTTTAGAAAAGTGATACATAGTTCAGCTCTTTTTTTTTTTAGATTTTTCCATGGCTTTTATATTTACACATATTTATTTAATTTATTTATATGTGTGTGTGTGTGTGCGTATAACATGTTTAACTCTTTATTCTCTATGTAATTGATTTGTGTTTAACTGTTTCTTGCAAATAGCTAGCCATCTTTCAATATCAGCACCACTTACTGAATAAGATTTTCTCCTCCACTTGTGCATTCTGCCTCTTCTTTTCTTATAAAAGGCAGTTTAAGGATTTTACTTTATTTGTCTTTCTTATAAGAATTGATTGGTGCTTTATTGATCTCCCTGGCTTCTGGAAAGGTGAAAATTGTGGGGAAAAAAAAATCCTTTGTTGTACATATCTAAGAACAACCATTTGCCTTCCCTTTCTTTCTGTCATTTTATCTTGTTGATCAAAACAGGACAGCTATTATTGGACATTTTAATGAGCACTCTAAAAAATGAATTTCTACTAGTTATTTCCCGTCTTAGCAGTTATAATGAAGCATACAGTTTTCTAACCTTTCCAGCTGCCAGAATGCACTAGAGATGAGTGTTAGGTATTTTCAAGGAATCTGAGTGGGATGGAGAAATATCCCACTAGATATGTAACCATGACTTAATCTATGTGCACCTTACTAATCCTGTGAGGAGGGTGGGGTCCCATGAGTCCTGGACAATTTGATCAAAGTTATGGCTTCTCTTTAGTCATAAGTTTACTTCCAAAAGTTTACTGTTTCTTTTGGTGTGAGAGAAGAATGACATAACTCACATCTTAATGTCTTTGGTAGAGGACTATTCGCCTACTTTTTTCCATAGAAGAGACTGTTGTGTGTATAATTTGCAGAATGGCCTTAAATCCTATTTGAAGTGGGGGTGAATGGATAGATGGGTAGGTGGTAGATGGAAGCAAATTACAATTTCCAAAGCTTGCTTTCTGAATTGATATATTTTTTGATAAGTTATAGTTTTATCTCTGCTGGAACCATCAATCAATACTCCCCCTTTTCAGCCATAAATTGGTGGGGTTATCTCCTTTAGTTTACAGTATTTTGTTATTTTACATCAAAAATAATTCTTACCTTTTCTCTCCTGGCTAGGTATCTATGAGCACAAATTCATAGCTAGTGCAAAGGCAGGAGAAGGAAGCTGTTAAAAGCTTAGACTTTGGAAACAGATGTCCTGGGTGTTAGCGTTTCTCCTTCGCTTTCTAATCATGTGACTTAGAGCAAGTTACTTAACTCTCTGAGTCCCGTGCTCCTCCTTAGTAACATGGAGATGGTAATAGTACTCACTATAGAGATGGTCTGAGCATTGGAGATAATTTTAGTGTTAGTAAAGCGCTTAGAACGGTGTGTGGCACATAGTAAGCCCTATGAGTGCTTGACAAGTAAAGGTTCTCACCTGTGGTGGTTCAGTTATGAACAATGGTGATTTTCACTAATAAGGAGGTAAAAACATTGTCACTTCTTTATAAATTAGATGTTGACATTTATTGCCAGAGTAAATCTTGATGTCACTTTGACTTATATTCCTGGTATTCTAGGTTGGTGCAAAAGTAATTGCAGTTTTTGCCACTAAAAGTAATGACAAAGCTACAATTACTTTTGCACCAACTTAATACTTTGTTAATAATTCCTCAGATATTTAAAAATATCATATCTAAAATTGTCTATTTGCCAGGCATTGTGCCAAGTGCTTTACATGAACTTTATTTAAAGCTCTCACAACAACACTAAGAAGGTAGGCAGTATTTTTATCCTATCTTACAGAAGAGGAAACTAACTGACCTAGTGATATGATAGGTAACTGTCTAGGGCACACAGCCAGTAAATGGTGCTGGGAGCACATGCAGGTGTGTCTGAGTCCAGATGCTTCTCAGATTCTTATACTGTCCTGCATGGGAACAAGAAGGGAGAGGGAGCGCTGAAAATGTTAGGGAATACACTGTCTATTTTTCTTGTGTCCTCAGTAATAACAGGACACCTACAGAAGGATATACCAAACATTGGAGGGAGAAGACTAAGGGCTAATGCAGGGTCACTGCATTAGCGGTCATTGCTATTTGAGTATAAGAGAGAATGCTTTGTGACAGAGATTTTCCTGTGTATTTACATGCGTTAATACAAACTCATATACCACCTCAACTATTTCAAAGGCTGTTGTGAGACAAAATGAGTTAATCAGTGAAAACCATTCTGCACAGAGTATGGCACACAGCAAGGGCTCAACAGGTATTAGCAATGACTGATACTGACACTGCAGTTGACCCTCCGTCCTCAGAGGTACTCTTCTAGCTTGCTGAATTTATAGAGGTTTACTCAAAGTCACATACATGGTTCAAAATCTTTGGTCTGATCCAGCTTTCTCTAAGCCCAGCTTTATCTGATGGCTTCATTCTGCAAACCAAATCATCTTTCCCCATACTCCACCAAGTTGCGGGAAAAGCCTCAGAGGCCCAGCTTAGTCTGTGGGCTGAATGTTGCTTTTATCCCCTGAAATAAATTTGCAACAGGTTTTCCCTGTGTAACTTTTGAAAGCCCCAGCCTCACTTCAAATCCAGCCTTGAAAGTGATCTAATCTGTTTACAAAGATAGTTACCTACCACAATGCTTGGCACAATTTCAAAAATTGTAAATTTTCTTCCCCCACATCCTCCCCTTGTATGGGGTCCAGATATTACTATGCATTAATGAATGTAAAAGCAATTCTTTCAAAATCTGTTTACTGTCCTAGAGCAGACAGTTTGACTGCTTGAAGGTGTCTGTTTTCCTGCATGCATATTCAAGTTAAATTCACAGTTTCCCTACTTTGAAAAACAGTTTTCTTGGAAATAAAATGTCTAGACAGACTTTGAAACTGAAAAACTGCTGCTTTGCCTCAGGTATTTTTGCTTGAAAACTGATACTTTCATGAATATTTGATTTTTTAAAAACTTGGACAAGATGATTGCTATTTTCAGTTTGTTCTTACAAAAGTGATGTAATTTTAGTTTTGAGAGAAAGTATAACTTTTTCTATCAGTGAAAGTTAATTTTTATGACTTTTATCTCTATTTTTGTGTTGTCGGTTTAAATCTATTATAGAATTCAAATGTAGAATTCCAAAGGTGTTTCCCTTCCCACTTTTTTTGTCCCCTTCTGTTGCTATAAAGGCCTTAGGAATTCATTATTGCAAGAGCAAATGTGTTGCAGAAATTTTAGCAATGCATGCTATCAAGTAGTATATAAGGATGAATCAATGAGTAAAAATGGCCAGATGTTTTTAATAGTGATATGTGCTTTTAAAATAGTTTAATTAAGAGGCTGTCTAATCTGTGAATCTGAATACAGACTTCATTATGATTTTGGTGTGTGACTGTAGACATGTAATTTGGGAGTTCCCTGATTGTTTAGCTACAAAGTTGTAATGTCAATAAAGGAAATTTATGAATAAGAAGTTAAATAAGAGTATTGTTTAATTTGTAACTATTACAAAAATGATCAGCAATATTTATTTGATGGATTACATAGATGGAAATAATAATGGCAACTATACAAAGGGCTTCCTGTGTGCTAGACACTTCGGGTCTTTGTTAAGTTATTTCATTTCATCTTCATTTTATAGAAAAGGAAAACCTGGTTTTGCTGAAATCCGCAGCTAGTAAATTGTAGAGCAAAGATCCAGATCAGCTGTCTGACTCCCCCACCCAGGCTCTGAACCACTCTTACTCCACAGCTCCTGCACTAGTGCATTCTGCCCTACAAGGCTATGTGAGGCTGTTTACACGGTATTTTCAACAGATTAATCCACACAGGGACTCCATGAAAAAAATAATAGAAGCATTACCTCCATTTTACGGGGAAGAAAGTGTATATTTAGGAAGAAGAAATTATCCCAAGGTTTCACAGTTGGCACATGATAGAGTCCTCTTTGTTATTCTTTTGGAGATCTAATAATACCGTAAATGAAGGATTTTCCTATGTGTTACTTTTATACTACATGGGGAGGGTGTTTTAAATGTATTGAAGTTCATTAGAAATTTTTATCATGATTTAAAATTGCTGTATCATGTGGTCTTGTGATGACTCAGAATTCCTGAAGTGACTTTTCTCTTCCTTCAAACAAAATCTTAGCACAACGCCTACAAAGTACCAGTGTGAAACATCATAACATAGGTTATTCTAGCCAAGAGTGAGGTGAGGACAGCTTTAAACTGTTCAGGCACATTAAAATCAAATCAGTGGCAGAGATGCTGGCAGCTATTCAGGAAAGATGTCTCTTTAGTACATTAAAAAATCTTATCCCCTAGTGAGGATGATCAAGAGTTTGGGCATATTCCTGTCTATAGCCAGAGAACAGAGGAAAGAATCAGTTTTATCACAATGTCAGTGCTGAGCAGCACATGACTCTTTTTTAAAAAACTGTATGTTTCTTAATTTTTCCAGGGATTTTTAATTCATTTTTCTTATTGTCATAAACACCTTCCAACTTTAGGAAACATACACTTTATTAAGGTAATTATAATTTAAAATTCAGAGACCTGAAGCATTCATGACATTGATGCTTAAATGGATGTGAGAAATTTTATTGCAAGAAAATGTATACTGACCCCCAAGCTAACTTGTCATGTTTAGTGTTTTTATTTTGCCTGCCATTCAACAATAGCAGGATCAACCTAAATGATATGTGAGCTGGCGTAGCAAGTGAAAGCACAGCTAAATTTAAATATTAAATAGCTCTAATATGAAATTAGGAATCAATATATTAAAGAGTAAGAATATTAATGCAATTAGCAAAATTTAGTGTTTAATAAAGAAGCATTTGTGACTTTTAAGTTAGATGGTATCATTCAATGACCAGACAAGGGCTAAGTTTAGGTGCAATTTATTCAGCTGATGTGTGCATTAGAAAAATAAGATGAAAACAAAATGCTTTATTTAAGGAAACTTTGATAAAACAATATATAACGTACGGACATAAGGAAACCTAAGTCCTCAGGGATTATAGGGGAAACGAAGGCATGAGGTTACCCAACAGGTAACCTTAGAACATAACCTCACCTGGCTCAGTACAGGTAGGAGAGCATGACAGCAGGTGAATGGGCAGTGAGCATGGGCCTGAGGAGAAATGAATTTGCCTAACTTTCTTGCTAAATAAACATGCTTTTGGATGCTGACATCAAGAGAGTGGTGTGTGAAGTTCTGTAAATATTTGCTTTATTGTCTGCATGGTGTGACTGCATTCTGCTCATTTGCAGGTGGGTAGTGGGCATTCTGATGAGGCAGCCTTGATCCTCCACAGAAAAGGATTTGATTGTCGGTTCTCTAGCAAAGGCACAGGGCTGCTTTGTTCTACTACTCAGGGAAAGGTAAGTTGAAAAGGTTATTTTTGCTTACTGAGTTAGTGTGCTTTGAAATCGTCTTTTTGCAAAGGTCTTGACAATAAAATCATGTTTCATTGCCTCTTTACTGTCTCATTTTCCTCAGTCTGCAAATTAGTTTGAACTCCCCCATCTTAAAAATGCACTGTCTCAAACCTTCAGTCTCTTTTCCTTGTCAGCATCAAAAGGCATAGCTGGAATTTATGCACATTTGAAGGCAATGCTCTTGTCATTTCCTAGGCCTTCTGTTTCCAACCTACAAAGCGTCTTGTTCCCAGACCCCTAGTTTTCTCCTCCCCTGAACCACACATGTCATCTAGTTCAGCATTACAGAGGCCAAGGCAAGTGTGTAATAACTGAAGCTTATAGAGGCAGCCATAAAGAGGCAACTGGGAACATTGAGACTATAGGCTAGTGGGATAATCCACCCACAGCCCAAGAGACAGCTGTACGTAGCGCCAATCAGTTGTTTTCCCTTGGGAAATAAATGTAGGTCTTGGTCTTCTGATTAATGCAGATTTGCACATGAGTCAACACTGTGCAGGCCAAACAGAGCCTCAGTCTGAGCACAGCTTACTGGCTGCCTATGTTGATTTCTCTTCAAGTTGGTCTTTCTGGCAGTTCCATCAAGCCTGTCCTTGGAAGGAAACAAACCTCCAATCTCCTGCCTCTGTCACTGAGTGGGCCATGACTCAGAGAAGGCAGCTGGGCTGATTTAGGTACACAGGCAGGTCTGCCTCACCAGGCAGCTCAGCTAACCCAGCTTTCCTCCAAAACCCCATAAATAATGCTGTAGACCAGATTCAAGTGATTCAGTTCCAACCCTACAAATTTGCATGTGTTTAGGGTCCGAAAAGAAAAGAAAAATGTGGTAGGAGCCCTGAACTTACTTAGATAGATTAGCTTCTACATTCTTTTACCCTACCCTGCTTGGAACTGATGCCAAGAAAGCACCAATATTATTATTACTTTTTAATTATACTATGTTTGCACTCTATCATATTGCTGATGATCTAAGTATACTTGGTTCTGAACATTCTGACATGGTATAAGGGGGTTATACCATCCAGAGAGACATGTAACATGGCAGTGGTAAGGGAAATACTTTCCAAATGACCTGCCCATGTCTATAGACTGGGACTCAATGACATAATGAACCTTCCTTGCACTGAGCCTGTGTGCTCTCAACTCTGTCGGAACAGGAAAAAGTAGATGAGGCCACCATTGTCAGGGATAAGTATTGACTAAAAGAGAATAAGGATGTTTTTAAAGCTTCTTGGCTATTGAATGTCCTGTCTTTTATTGAAAAAGCCCCTGTGCCTGATAAAATCCTAAAGCAATACAAAAAGGAATGTGGAATATGTTGCTCATGACCATTACTGGTTTTCTGTTTCCCTCCAAGGATAGTCTGTATGTCCAAGTGGGTATATATGTATATTTAATTCATCCTTTTTTCCTTAAAAGAGAACTTATGTATATATATTTAATAACTTATATATGTACATTTAATCCACCCTTTGTTCATCAAAAGAGAACTTCAACATACTGTTTTATTCCTTCTCATTCTAATTTTCACTGAATATATAGTTTTGCTGCTAATCTTCAAAGTTGATCTAAATATGCAAATTTTATCATTTACTTTTCAGATGTTGGTACAGAAACTTTTTAACAAGTTTCTTGTCAAGAGTCTCACACCTTCATCATTATCCTTGATGCATTCACCTCCTGGGGCTCAAAATATAAGTGAGATCAACTTGAGTCCAATGGAAATTAGCACATTCCGACTCCGGTTGAGGTGAACCTGACTTTCACATTTGGATTGGGAATCATTGGCTTTTATACCTTTCTTGGTTTGACGTGCAATAAAGAAGCACATTATTTTAGCTTCTGGCTACTGTGAGAACATGAATTCTGTGATTCTGTGATTTTTTTTTTTTTTTTTACCACTACAGTAAGAAAAAAAAAGCCATGCTATCAACCAAGTTTCTTTTCCTTTTTTTAAAATTTCCTCCCATGAACTACCACCATCAGTATGAATTGATGCAACAAATGAAGAAATATTTAAAGACAACCTCTCAACAGATTGTATCTCAGGTTAAATGCTAATTATGTCTGTGTTGGGGGTTGTGAAGAGATTAAGTATTTGTGTGCTGATCCTTCATTAGTTTTACAAAAACGCCTATTTGGCTGAAATGGAATAAAATGTTTGTGGGTAATAGCTAATGACCAAAATGGTTGCAATCATTCATACTAGTTAGAAAAATTACGTGTTGAAATAAGTGGAAAAGTGCAATCCATCCACCCTTATGATTAACATAGTTGATTTTTATACCTTTTTCTGGTGTACCTCTTGACCTTTTCCTTCCCTTCCTACCCTTTGTAAGTATTTCCAGAAATACCTGATTTTGAATCATTCAACAGTAGAAAAAGAGGCATATTTTCATTACTTGACAATGTGGGATGGGTGCAATTTATTCCATCTTCACTAAAATAGAAGCAATTCCATAGGTACCATAAACCTATTTTAGGTACCACAAGGTGTCTTTTTACACAGCTCATTTGAATACAGGTGTTCTGAGATGGGGTTTCTATTTTAAAATTACCATATCAAAATAAATGTGCCTTATTTTTTTATAAGTCTTATTAAATCAGTGTCCATATTACTGTTTGGGGAAGAGGGGATGTTGTGGGATTGGGGAGAGGGTGGGTACTTTCTATGACACATAAATTGTGTAATTTTTGCCTGACAATGCTGGCCACATTCTGATGTTTCATTAAATTTGTGGTGATGTTACTCTAAACATTTTGACTATTTGAATGTACTGAGATGTCAGAAAACAAAACAAGGAAGGAAAATATTGTTAATTAAAATATGCTGCTGCCAAGGAAACTGCAACTTGAAGCAAGGATTTTGTGACATGCAAAATCCAGCTACTGTTTCCATTTCACAGTAGTTAACTATATTAAAGAGAGAATGCTTTAAAATGGACCCTGTTTTGAAACCCAGTTTTACGTAGTTCATCATGGTTTATCTTACTAAGGAATATATTTGTTCATTCAATTCTCATTCAGTTCTCAACTTGTCTGTGTTAACCTTAAAGTGAAGTTCTGAGCCCATGTGCCATCACAATACGTTTAATAAAATTTATTTGAAATTATTGTTTCCTTAACATTAAAATAATAGCAACATTTAGAATATTCAATTTTAGCATAGAAAGGAGTCTTTGAGTATGTACAGTTTTGAAAATTCTCTTTGAGTTAATAGATTTCATATTATGTGGCTTTCAACCTCCATTTACCTCTTGTCATTCCAACATATTTATAGAGAAATTAAAACTCAATTTCTCTTCACCGTATAATTTGATTATTATCTGGATTTTCACTCAAGATGCAGCTCCTAAGATTATCATTATGTTGAAGTCATAAACTCCTTTGCCTTTAATAATTAAGAAACTAACACCAGTGTTGATAAAGATATTACAAGGGGTAATTTCATGCAATAAACATGTACTGTAAGTTTTCTTCCACAGTTTTGGGGAATAAACAACTAAAAAAAGAAAAAGACTTCCTTTTTGTGGACATCTACAGATGTTAGGGTTGCCAGAAGCAAATCCCAGGAATGAGATCAGTATTTTCATTGCATCTTAAATGTAAAAGCTTCCTGTGGGAGTTCAGTCTGTTCTGTGGTTAAGTGGGTGTGCCTAATCATTGTAGAAATTCTGATCAGATGAAATAAAAGAAAACTTGATGCAATAACAGTGGTTTTGCCACTTCTGGTTGTTTGAGATGGATCTGTCCCATGTCAGTCTGGGGTTTTATTCATTGTGTGTTGCTACCAGCAGTTCACAGGTAAAGCAGAAATTCTCTTTAACCAGCAATTTTCTGCTTTTTAAAGGTTACTTTTAGAATAAATCATCAGGGAAATGAAGAGAGGATGCTTTTGCTTTGGGTTGTGGTCAAAAACTGATTAAATAATTTAATGTCTCTGGCATACACTAAAAACCATACACTTCAGTTGTGATCTCAGTGGCATATTTATTAGGTTTCATTACATTTATTATTCCAGATGTTCAGTTGACCAAGTAGTTCAGTGCTTTTTTTTCTTTGGAAATTTTGAGTTTATGACTGCAGTGTTCAAGAACTTAGCATCCTTATTTTCTACAAATACTGATAAAAATAAAATGCTGTAAAACGTGTGTTGTAAAACATTATCATTATCTTCCCATGCCTTTGTTGTACTTGTGCCGAAATATTTTTCTATTTCTTTGTCTGGAAGAAAATGTTTGCTTTTATTTTAACCATTTTGTTCACCTTGGAATCAACAGGTTTTGATATTTTCTCTTAGAAGATTTTATATCTTTTTGGGAATATGTAATATAAGATCTCTAATAAAAGATAATCTTATCATGTGCATGGTCCTCTAGAGTAGTTCTTGATCGTATTTTGTCAATGTGTATTAAGACATAATGAAGGGGTAGGGAAGTACTGAGGGTCTGCTCTTTGTTTCTTCATGATGGATTGCTGTTTCTTTAGTCCAGTTCTAGTTAGAAAATGTAGTTGTAGAGAGAAGGTTGTAGATGGGTGGTGGTGAATGTTACATCTGGGTTTGGAGGCACCTTTCAGGTGAAGTCTAGGGACCTTCCTAGCACCTGTGCCCACGGGCCCTCTGAGCCCATTAGGAGGTAGGTAGATTGTGGTCAGATTCCATATAAAAGCAGGACATAGGTGATGGGGAGGAAGGCAGCAAATCACACTGCCATGTGTGTACCTAGGCAACAATCTTCCATGTTCTTCACATGTACCCCCAAACCTAAAATGCAATAAAAAAAAAAAAAAAAAAGCAGGACAAAGTTGTGGAGGGGAGTAAGCGCAGACGTGAGGCTAAGAAGGTTCATATGAGTTGATCTAGAAGGGAGGGAGTTGAGAAAGTCGAATCTGGCGGCACCCTCCAGCCTGCTGGCCCAGACTACTACACAGCTTCAGTGGCTTGAGGGTAATCCTCTCAAAGCCGGGAGGCGGGCACAGGTGGAGAATAAATATTCTGGGAGGTACACGTGGGTTAGCCAGGTAAACAATACATGTTAACCAGGAAATCTGCACTTGGTTTGAATAACTTATGCAGTAAAGAAATTAATCCACTTAAGGCTAACCACGGTGGCTCACACCTGTAATCCCAACACTTTGGGAAGCCAAGGTGGGCAGATCACTTGAGGTCAGGAGTTTGAGACCAGCCTGGCCAACATGGTGAAACCCTGTTTCTAGTAAACATACAAAAATTAACCAGGCATGGTGGCGGGCACCTGTAATCCCAGCTACTTGGGAGGCTGAGGCAGGAGAATTGCTTGAACCCAGGACATGGAGGTTGCAGTTTGCTGAGACTGCGCCACTGCACTTCAGCCTGGGCAATAAGAGTGAAAAAAGAAAATCCAGTTACATACACACAGGAGCGTAGCAATCTATAGACATTAATGAAAATAGATTTCATTGAGAAATAATGAGACTTAAGTCTTTGGATCCATAAAATTCGATCATTAACATGTTAAAATAATTTGAATATTAAAATTGGTAAAGAAAAATTTTAGGTGGGCATATGTTAATGCCTTTTACAAACCTTCAAATCAGACTAACAAAGGGCAGTTATGGTGTTGAAAAGTTGGATCATAAGGGAGTAGAAAGAATTAGCAAGTACCCTGTTATTACCATGTATCAAAGCAGAAAACAAACGTCTTAAGAGAGGTTGTAAAGGGCAAGACTTCTCCAGGACACACTAGATGAAGCAAAAAGGAAATTGTAACTACCCAGTAACTAATGTTCAAGGTAGATAGCACTCCAAATACAGCTCTTGTCAGGTATGAGATGCCATCTAGGCTCTGTCAGGATCTCTTGATTTTTCTTTCCCCTGAGTTGTCCTCATTCTTGGACAAAGTCTGCCCATTGGATGGCAGAATAGCTGCCAGCAGGTGCAGACTGGCATCCAGACAGCTCAGAGACCTCAGTGGAAAGGGCACTTTTATCTACACTTTTACCTAATGTTTTCAGCAAATATCCTGGGATTTATGGCTCTCATCTGGCTCATGTGCTAATGATTATGACTAGGAGTATAGACTTAGGTTCAACTGAATCACATGGAGATATCGTTGAAAATAGTGCCCCACCCCCAACCCAAAGAAAATGGAGTTCTACAACCAGAGAAATGGGAGTTGGATGCCCAGATACTTTGGATACTAGGCAGAACACAGTAGAAATCCATGCAGAGGAAAACCAAATGGAGATTGCAGATTTAAAGGAAGCTGAAAACACACCCAGTTTGAGTTTCAGGAAAGGTCCCATAGAAGAAGTGGACTTGAGATAATCAATTCTTAAAAGATGAATTTGATTTTAGCAGGTAGAGACAATATGTGTCCCTGTTAAAATAAAAAGGGGGTGGGGGGAGACATGATAACAGCAAATCCTAGAGAATTAGTTTCTTCTGTCTGATATAGTGCTGTCCTATAAAGCTTTCTTTGATCATAGAAGTGTTTATACTTGCTCTGTCCAGTGTGGTGGCCACTAGCCTCTATTAGCTCTTAAATATTTGATATCTGGTTAGTACAACTAAGGAACTGAGTATCTTAATTAAATTTAAGCAGCAACATGTGGCTACTGTGTCTGGAGCACATAGTTACATACAAGATATTAGTAGAAAGTACAACTGAAAATTTAAGGCCACATTTTGCCAGAATCCTGCTGCTACTCAAAGTATGGTCCTCATCCTAGAAAAAGCATTGGCATTACCCGAAATGTGCTGGAAATGAAGACTCACAGGTCCCACCCCGGACCTACTGAATCAGAATCTGCATTTTCACAAGATTCCCCCAATAATTCATGTGCTCATTAAAGCTGCCCTAGCACATTTTTCAAGAAGTCAGGTCTCTGTCCTGTAAAACTTTTCTTTCTTTCTTTCTTTTTTTTTTTTTTTTTTGATAGGAGCTGGAGGTGGAAAACTTTTCTAAATAACTCTTTAAGTCCCACCGTTACAATCTCCACTGCCTGAAAACATCCCATAAAGTCTGTGCACTTGTCCTAACACCAATCAATTACAAGCTATTTTCGGCCCTACCCACTTCTGAAAAATGACATTTGAAAATCTTGTTTCTCTTGGAAAAATGTAGATGCATATTAACTTGGATTAACACAGAAACTTCGCCATGGTCTACAAGCCCTACCTGGCCTGTCCCTGCCCTTCCACATACGTGAACTTTATTGCGTGTGTTGCTTAAAATTTTTTCCTGGCGTAAGCCAGTCTTGCCTTGTACCACTCTCCCTCTTACTCACAGTTGTCTAGGATTTCCTGGGTCTCTAGCTCACCAAGATCATTTCTCTTAAGGGCCTTGCACTTGCCTCTGATTCAAAGGCTCCATCCTCAGATCTCCTTGTGGCAGCCCTCCTCCTGTCCTTCTCATCTTGGTTCAGTTGTCATCTTCTTAAGGCCCTCTTCTCTTGACCAGCCACTTTTTCAGAGTCCTACCTCCACTCCTTCACTGAGTAATCTTTTCCTCGTGGCAGAGCTAAACCTGAAATGTTGTTGGTTTGACTTCCCTACTAGAATGTAAGCTCCTCTGAGGGCAAGAACTTCAGTGTATCCCCACGCTTGGAACAGCAGGGGTTCTGTAAATATTTGTTCAATAAATGAATGATAGTGATTACCACCTGTAAATGTAGATAAACAAGAATTATAATTTCAGAATAAAAGGCTGCAGAATCGCTTACATCTATGTGTTTGTTTGTTCGTGTTATTTGCCTGCTCAAAACTCTCAGGGAATCCCCGTGGCCAGAAATGAATGTATACATTTTCAAGCTGTATTCCTAATCCCCCTCAAAGGATATGACCTTGTGGAAAATACTGTAGGTTGATTATCAACCAGAAACTGCCCCTTCGCCTTCTTCTTCCTAATAAAACTCCGATTTTATTCAAGTATCAGGTAGCCATGAGTCTCAAAGGGTGAATCATTGTTGGTCTCAATTGATCCTGATAATTTCCTTCTCCAGACTGCATTATTGATTTAGGAATTGACATGTTATACAATTCTGGCCAGTCCAATGACCTATCATGGAAATTAGTTGGGAGCTTCTGGAACAGGCCTCTTTCCTCCCTCTCAAAAAGGGGAGAGCACCTTATTCTTGCAGGACCATGTTCAAAGACAGAATTGGGTAAGTGTTGATGCTGGAGCTGCTGCAGCCATTTTGTAACCCTGCAGGGAAAACCTGAGGACAGATTGAACTGGATAAGGAGAGCCTTGGTCCCTGATGATGCTGAGCTGCTGGATGAACCAACTCCAATTTTCTTGTTACATGAAGGAATAAATCCCTTGAGTATTTGGAGTTTACTGTGACATGGCAAAGAGCTAAAAGCATTTAAACCGATGCTCTTGGGTGTCACCGCTGCCCCAGCACCAGACTCGTGCTTAACGTAGATGCTTTGCCGAATGGGTACCTAACACTTGATTGCAGAGTCAGTCCCTCGGAACATGGCCTCTTACTTTGTCTCTCCTGCCCTCACAACCTCGCACATTTTGCTAATAAATCTTAATAAGCTGAGCTTTATTACACTGCAGTATTTTTTTTTTCAAACATAAGGTGTGTAGACGGGTTTTTTAAAATGAAAAGTGAATCAAGCATGTGGATACTAGGAAAATGCCTGAAGATTTTAGAGGTACTTTGGCATATACTCAGAGAGTATTTTAATTCAGATGTGGAATTGCAGCTGGCTCCTGTGTGGCAAGATGAACCTTCCAAATGTCAACCAAAAATTAGAGGTAGAAGGGAAGAAGAAGTAAAAGGGGCTGGGGTGGGAGCAATGAGTCAGTGGCAGCTAGTTTCTTCGAAGTATGTACTTTGAGACTTTTTCAAACATCATTGAGAAGCTGTCTGTGAAATTCTAAGTCTACAAACGAGGGAAATTGGGACACTGCTATTTAAAAAGGCCTTTTTAAAAAAAATTTATTGTTTAGATTGACATTGTAAAAGGGCCTATTTTACGGGCTTTACATGCAGACATTAGCGTTCTTGGCTCTCAGATTTTTTAATTAACGGTTTAGCTTTAGGATTCATTTTCTGGTCCCAGAGCTAAATGGCATTGCTACCAAGCAAGACATATTTACAGGGTCTGGATGTGTGAAACACCAGTAAAATAAAATGGAACCCGCACTGGTTGGCTTTCAAAGCTTAAGTTGGGGGTAGGCCTTTGTTTGGGCTGAAACTTCCTCCTGGATGAGACTCAGAGCCTTTGCCTTTCTTGGGATGGATTTTTCAGTCATAGGCAGGACTGAAATAATTTCGGACTGGCTATGTGGAAGTGAGTGTTCCAGAAAAACAATTTGAGTCATTCATTTACGTATTCATCTAAATGAATTTTCTAAGTGCAGTTAATAAGATTATTTTGAAGTTAAAATCTATTTTCTAAGTGAAATCTGCAAATTCATCCTCACTGAATTTCTGGGGTACCTTTAATAGGAGCCTGAAGACAATGAGTTTTTGACTTTGCATTGTGCCATCCATGAACATTAACTGACTTGATCATTTGGGCAGGGCAGCTGTGCCGAGCTCTGAGCGAGGGAGATTCTAATAATCCTGCCCTCCTATTAGTAAGGGAGAGAAGTCCCAATGCAGTTAAGGTGCCAGAAGATGAGAGCAAGAGGGTCACATTAGTGGCACAAATGACAGCTGCTCTGGTAGTACAGAGGAGGGAGACTTTCCTTCTGTCTGGAGTGATGAGGAGGGAAGGCAAGGAGGTAGGAGGATTAGAGCTGAGCCTGAAGGATAAGTATGTCACTAACTGGGTGTGGGAGAGGAGGGTGGCTTGAAACCAACAGCAAGAAACCTCGTTTCTCGTAGAAGTTTCGTGAAGGGAAATTATTGGAAGTTAGGCTGGAGATGTTTTTGATTAAAGACTCTGCAATCCGCGTGTGGACTCCAAATTCTACAGGAGAAAATGGGGGGTGTGGTAGTGTGCACATTAACATCAATCTGCAAACACGTTTAAGCACATGAAAGAAAAAAAGCGTGTCTACAGTTTCCATTCAGGGAAACAATATAACCACACAATTACTAATAATTGCAAAGGAAAAGGCATGTATATCTCTGAATTTGTAATTTTCTTTCCTTGTAGCCCTACAATACTTAAGGAAATTATGAAATATAAATGTCTTATGTATGAGCCTGCTAGCTCCAAAACTCTATAGTGATACAGTGAAACCTTATCATTGAAAGAGTAGAATCTAATCTAAGTGTGGACAGAACATTTTACAGAGTATTAGTAAATAGCCCCTTTCATTAGTCCACAGCCAATCTACTTCAGAGCTGTCTCTAGGGTTTAATTTGTCAACCATAAACTCAGGAATATTTGTCACCCAAATAAGAGGTTAAAGAATTAATGAGACACGTTATTAAAACACTTTTAGCTAAGAGTTCTATTTTGTTAAGGTTTAGTAGAAACTTGTCATCGTGCAATCTCTTGGGCCTGTGTCATTGAACTGTAATAATGATGAAGTTTTGTCATTAAGTAAAGACTACCTAAAGTGAAAGAGGCCACCTTATCCTGAATCTCACCGTCTGCCCCATGGGAAATGAGTGGGGTTTCCACGGAGTTGTGGCACGAAAGCACATGCTGTAGTTAGTCCTTACAGCTTTCACAAGGAGAGAAAACATGAAGCTCTTTGGAATACAAAATTTCAAATTAGAGGGGAACGCAAGGGGCAGGGCGGCACCAGCAATAATAGCTGGCCTTTGAAACTATGCACCTGGCTTCATTAAAATCTCTAGAAATAGACAATGAAAATAAAAGCCATTCAAAGTTGAAAAAGAAAACTACCTGTTTCAGCACCTGGTTTCAAGGAACCAGGCAGGAGGCTATAGGAATTCAGAATTTGCCAGGGTTCCAAATAGAAGACAAACTGTCTGCCTCAGGCATGCAGGGCCCTGGGAGCATGGAGTCTGATGCTGCCATCTGTGTCGTTCTAACAGTCGCCTACCTGATGAAGTCCGTAAAGCATTAGCGGGTGGCAGTGGGTAAATCTTGACTTATCTGGGGGCAGGGGAACAAGAAAGGATTACTAAATGTTGATTCCTTTGTTTCTCATCCTTTTTCAGAAGGCACAGTCAGAAGTTAAATAATGGTGATAATAATGATTACAGCTAACATTTTTTGTGTCACATGCCGGGGTAGATACTATAAGACATTTAGCGTATCTTCCATCATTTAATCCTCACAGCCACTCTATAAAGGATATGCTATTGTTATACCCATTGTACAGAACAGGAAAGTGAAGGCTAATGAAAAACCTCTGTCCATCTAGGAGTCTGCATACTATAGTCCACAGGCCAAAGCTCCCACTGCCAGTTTTTGTAAATAAAGTTTTATGAGGACAACGTGATACCATTTGTTTACATATTTTCTGTGTCTGCTTTATGGCTGCAAGGGCAGAGTTGAGTAGTTTCAACAGAGACTGTGTGGCCTGCAAAGCTGAAAATATTTATTAATGTCCCTTTACAGAAAAGAGTCACTGTCCTCTTGTCTCTCTGCAGAGGCTGGGTTAACACTATCCTTCCACTTCAGATGGAATCCCTAGAGCTATCACTTCAGAGAGTATTTTCATTACAAAAGAGAATGGAAATGATGTGACAGTAATGGAGAGACTGCTGGATTGGGATCTGGCCATGTGGATTGTAGTCTCGAATTCTGCCAAAAGCAGCTGTGGGACCTTGGGGGAGTCACTACACCTCCTGAGAAGTCTTTTTCCTGGTCTGCTAATTACAGCCACACTGCCAACTTTCCAAATTAGAAGGTTTCCTAAACACTTTTTCTGGTTTGCAAAGAACTATTTTAGCAGATGCATTTTAACAGGTTCTCCATGGCAACGCTTACAGCTCTTTTCAATAACCTTTTGAAGTCCTACTTCTCCATGTTGTGGCAATGGTACCTTTGGGTAGATAGATGTTTGGGGCTGGGAACAAAGTGATCTGTTTAACGCAAAACTTATTTTGGTTTTGTAAATGCCAGGGTTTCCTTCCCAGAAACAACATAAGCCTGAAAAAAAATGTACCTGAAACTTTATCTAGGGTGCTCAAAGCCCATATTTTAAGAATAGTCTGAAAAATCCTCAAAGGATTCCATGAAAACAGCTGAGTTTTGACCTGGGAACCAGCAAGCACAGCTCATAAATGCCTTTTTGGCTTCAGATCAGTGTGGGGACCTGCAGAACAGGAGATTCTCTTCAACTGAAGTACTTAGAGGAGAAATGTCTTTAGATCTCAAGAAATCTTAGTTTTTGGCTATCCGTGGTTAAAAATCAGTCTTGGTGTAGCTTTGTCCTGGAAGATTAAGGGAAAGGACTGCTTAGGAAAATATAAAGACTGTTTTGTAAAAGTGCTTGAGCAATGACTTTCACATAGGGTGGATTTGCTAAGACGCCTGGTGAAGGGACCTTCACCTTGTTCCACAATGCATCGTGGTGGTTTGAAGCAGGAAGTGTGTGTAGTTTGGTGATCCTGTCTTGACTCTAATTTAGAGTATGAAGATTTAGAGTGGGAGCAGAGAGGAAGTAATTAAATGTATATCTTTTTAAAATGCAACTTCAATCAAATTTGACTCTGACAGAAGTTATGTATATTTTAGGAACAGCAAAATGTCAGAACTTCAAGACCATCATTTGAGAGCAAGCTCCCATTTGGCTAATTCCAGCTGTGGCCTGTTGAGTCTCAAGTTGGTGAAGCACTGCAAGCACAGAGCCCATTTTGCATTTACCTTCTCTTAGGATACGGGGCACATGTAGTGACTTGAATGGTGGCTCCTGAAAAGATATCTTCATGTCCTAATCCATTGACTCTGTGAATGCAGCCTTACTTGGAAAAAGGGCCGTTGTGTATGGAATTAAGTTAAAGACCTTGAGAGACTATCCTCTGGATTATCTGGGTGGGCATAAATCCAAAGACAAACATCCTTACCAGAGGCAAAATAGGAGAAGACACAGAGAGGAGGCAACATGACTATGGCGACAGCGCTGGGAGTGATGTGGCCGCGAGGTACGGGATGCTGACAGCTATCAGAAGCTGAAAGAGGCCAGGGAGGCGTCTCCCTTAGATCCTCCAGAGAGGGTGTGGCCTGGCCAATAGCTTGATTTGCCACTTCCGGTATCCAGAATTGTGAGAGAATAAGTTTCTCTTCTTTTCAAGTACCCAGTTTGTGGTAATTTGTTACAACAGCCTCAGGAAACAAAGAGAGTACCCAAAATACATTCATGCAACCCATCCCACGGCCTCTGTGGAGAAGCACATCGGAGCTTTCCCCACCTCCCTGTGGTCTTATCAGAGAATAACGGGCTGAGGGACTGTGCTGACTTCTGATAGACAAGGTGGTGTGCCAGGATGACAGAGGCACAGAACTAGCTGAGAACAGCTCTAGTATTTGATTCATTTGGTGGACTACTCTTCCCACCTGCTTGGAATAAAAACAGGAAGATGTTTTCAGTGATTTGCCTCCATTTACCATAGAACGTTATTCATCCAGTTCCAGTCGATTTGAGTTATCTTCTCAAGATGAAATAACTGGATACTTGTCAATAATAGGCAATGAATAATTTTCGCTTCTCAGAAACTTTTAATTTTTAGGGAACTTTAAGTATGCAGATCAATTTGCACTTTCTCATCTCACAATAACTCCGTGAAGCAGGTCAGGCGGGTATGATTATGAATCCTTTTAAGCTCTGCAACTTAAAGCTAATGAAGAAAGCCAGATTGAAAGATAATTTTTCCTGATCCAATGTCCTGCTTAATTGGCTTACTCTCTCTGTAGGGAATGACTGACTGATCCAACAGAGAGTTGACAAATTGAAACCACATTTACCTGGAAATGTCCTAGCATGAGAATAGGGGAAAAAAAGTTTTGAATAGAAAAACTAGAGATATACCCTAACACATGCTGAAACACACATACCTAGAATATAATAAAGATCGCATTTCACATTGGTGGTAAAGAGGCAGATCACTCAATAAATAGTATAGTCTTCATTCGGAAAAAATTAAATTATCTACCTTAGATACAAAAAATAATTTGTAGATTAGATATTTAATTGTAAAAATATAAATACAGTAGAAAAAATACAAGAAATATGTTTTAATGATTTGGGAGTGGAGAAGGCCTTTCGATGCATAAAACGAACTTAAGAGCTATAAAGAAAAATAGACAAATTTGACCATAAAAATTAAAAATGATGTGGCCAAAGATGCACAAGTTAAAAGGAAAACAATATACAACATTTGCAAAATATGTGCTATTTTTTAATTTATTCAGCAAACAGTTTTGGAGCACCAGTTAGGCATCAGACACTACAGTCAGTGTTAGGGGCTAAACTCTGAATAAGACAAGGATTCGTCATGACCTCATGGACCTTGTGATCTAGTTAGTGAGGAGCCCACCATGACCAAGCACTTTTGAGTTTAATGAGTATTATAAAGGTCAAGCTGGATGCCCTGGGAAAGTGTGATGTGGAGAAGTCTTGATTGGCAAGAGTTAGCATCTCTAAACAACTGACAGAAATCCATGAGAAAAATATTACCTAGAAAAGTTGCAAAAAGATATGTACTGAAAATCTCCAAATGAAGAAATAATAGTTCACCAATAAACACAGGAAAAGATGTTTATCCTCATGAACAAAGATACTCAAATCAAAATGACATACCATGTTTTTTTACCTATCAGATTACCAAACAATAAAATGAGTTCCAATAGAAACTGTGGGTGACGAGAGGTAGGAAATTGGGCTCTCTCTCATTCCTTGGTAGAGTGTAAATTGTAGAAAATCTGATGATGCCTATCAAGATTTCCAATTTATAAATCGGTTTCTCTATTCAAAGTGTTACGGACTGAATGTTGTGTTCCACCCCGCTGCAAATTATTGAAGTCCTACCCCTCCATGTGTTGGTATTTGGACATGCATCTTTGGAAGGTAATTAAGGAGAGATGAGGCCATGAGGGTTAGGGCTTGCTTGATGAAATTATTGCTCTTATAAGAGACACCAGTGATTTTTTTTTTCTTTCTCTCCCCTTTCCCTCCCCTCTTTCTTTCCCTGCTGTGTGAGGACATACCGAGAAATCCCATCTGCAAGCTAGGAACAGGGTACTCACCGAATCAGCAGGCACCTTGATCTTAGACTTCCACCCTCCAAAACTGTGAGAAATATATTCCTGTTGATTAAGCCACCCAGTCTTTGGTATTTTGTTATCACAGCCTGAGCAGACTAAGACACAAGGGTGTGTGTGTGTGTGTGTGTGTGTGTGTGTGTGTGTGTGTGTGTGTGTTATTTAAAAGCAAATAATAGGAGAAGTAAGAAAAAAATGTAAGTACTGCAGTGTCAATCAGAATATTATCATTATATTGGGGATTGGCAAACTCTACAGCCCATTGCCATATCAAGCCCACTGCCTGTTTCGGAAATAAAATATTGGAGCAGAGCCATACTCATTTGTTTATGTATTGTTTCTGGCTGTTTTTATGCTACAGCAATAGAGTTGAATAACTGCAACAGAGACTGAATGGGCTACAAAGCCCAAAATATTTCTTATCTCTTCATTTATAATTTGCTAATGCTGCTTCTACTGAAATTAAAACTGTAAACAACTTAAATATTCATTCATTATGTTTAATTAAAATTATTTTATATCCACAATGTGGAGTATTATGCAGCAATTGGTAGAGTCTTACATATAGACATGTAAATATGGCTTAAGATATTTTGCTACATGAGAGTTAAGGCTCAATATGTGTAGCATAATTTGTTTATGTAAACCACATGTATGAAGAGAGATACATATCTATGCTGCCATTTATAAAGTGCTAAAGTACTGCACTAAACAACTTCATTTGTCTTATTATATGATTTCTTACATATAACATTCGTATGTGTTAGGTAATCCTATTTACTGCTTTGCAGATAAGAAAGTGAGGGTTAAGAGATTAATTTGTCTAGTCACAGCGAGTGGCAAAGTCAGAATGTGAATTCACACTTTTCACCGCTGTGCTGTGCATAAATGTTCAAAAACGGGTAAACCAAAACAGTTTTTTAACTGTAGATCTCCTTTTTAAAAATACTTTAAGTTCTGGGATACACGTGCACAACGTGCAGGTTTGTTACATAGGAATACACGTGCCATGGTGGTTTGCTGCACTCGTCAACCCGTCATCTGCATTAGGTATTTCTCCTAAAGCTGTTCCTCCCCCAGCCCCCAACCCCCCCAACAGGCCCCGGTGTGTGATGTTCCCCTCCCTGTGTCCATGTGTTCTCATTGTTCAACTCCCACTTATGAGTGAGAACATGCGGTAACAGTTTTTACTTGGGGTGTAAGAAAGGGAACAGAAATGGAACTATAGGGGTCTTTAATTTTCTGATATCGTTTATTGTGTTCACTGTTAGTACATGATTGTTGTTAAAAATTCAAAGATGCTTCCATTTTGGAGAAAAAGGATGTCAGAAATAATTTCATGAACTTTGCCTGTCTGTAAGCCAAGGTTACTGTCAGTAAATTTTGATACTGTCACATGAATGCCAGATACACTGAAACCTGTCATTTGGTATCATTTCCTGACCATTTTAATTAAGAATGAAGAAATAATAGTTCACCAATAAACATATGAAAAAGATGTTGATCAGAAAACCCATCCAGTTTAGAAATGAAGGAAAGAAAGCTTTAACATCAATGATTTTTTAGGAAACTTGCAAGACAGGGAAAACTAAAATGTCAAAGTCTGTGGTAACCACCATGGATTCCCTAAGTTTGCATTATTCAAAGGGATATAATTTTCCTGCCATATCATTTGGCAGGTATCGTTGTGGCCTGGTGGAAATGGTTTTACACTGAAAATAAATTAGATTGAATTAAATTAATATCCGGCTATAAATTTTGGGCTTGTTCTTTTACTAGCTAGGTCATTAAATAACAAACAAATTATTCACTGTCTTGAAATCTTACTTTATATTTAAAATGGGGATGTTAGTCCCTAAATTTCTGGGTCTACATACATTAAAGCCGCTAATACATCCAGCACATTGCCAATTATTTGCCATTTATTAAGTACCACTTAGTAGGTGCTTAATAAACACTGGCTATATCTACAGAGAGAGAATTTAGACTGTCAAGAAGCAAGTTAAATTGGTCATCCCAGATATTTCTGTCCTCGGCTCTACTGGTCCAGAAGGAAAGTGGTTTTCTCCCACTCACTAGCACAAACCGGCAACAGCACCATCCGGACTGGATGCTCATCACTATGGTAACACCGTGGTCTCCCTGCTTCCTGCTCAGTGTTTATGCTTCCAGTTTCTCCCTCTCCTCAGACCCAGACTCAGCCGTGGCTCCTACTCAGAAGTCTTTCTGAAAAGAATAGACAAATTGTAGCAAACGATAATTGGATATAATCTCTTTTTCCCTCAAAGTAAGATACCACTATGATCCACCTTTTTTTGGTAAAAAGAGCCTAACTAAATATAGTACTTCCATTCTTGTAACAACACAAGATTCCCGTGTTTGACGGAGATAGAAGCAGGAGGCATGCTTATTGATACTCACTTAATCCTCATGAATTTGCTCGCTAATCTTTAGAGCCCTAATGTCTAGGGGCATCCCATGGAGAGGATTCTGGGAGCAAAGAGACAGACACAGGAATGCAGTCAGTGGATCTGAAAGTCCATGGGTCCACTGGCTTTTTAGGAAGAGTAGGTTGACATGGGTGAGGAGGAGGAAATAAGGCTGGAGTGCTAGATTGGGCCAAGTTGTAAGATAGTTGATACTGTTAATCTTGTCTCTTTCTAGGAAAAATTATCTCCCTTCATTATACCAAATTTTGCTGTCAGGATCACTAAGGTCCTGTATTCCTTATGTTTCTATGATTCTAGCTTCTGCAAGAAAACCAAATATATGTAAACCCAGTGATACTTGATCTTAAGCAGTTTGCCATCTATGGTCCTTGATGCAACAGTTATATAACTTATTTTCTTAGCTTCCAGTTTTCCAAAGGCAGACCTATCTAGATAATTATTTTAACGGGAATAATATTTTTTGCAAATGTTAAATTGACATTTTCATTCTCAGAAATCACGTCGCTATGCAGCTCTGCACTTATTAAATCAATGGACTTCATCATTTCATGGGAGCTTGGAACAGAGAAGTCATTTCTTGGCCATCAGTGGAAAACCATATTTTAAAAAATTCACAGTGAGAACATAGTAATGAAACCCAGGCTTTGTTGAGAGGGAAAAAAACGTTGTTTAAATTTGCCAAAATTTCATTTACAAATCAAATGCTAAGCCGAGGGAATCTGGAACACTGAATTTTATTATAAGCCATTATGTACAGAGGACCAATATATGCTGCAAGGGACATTTCTAGCTAAGAACGGGGAAAGCTCCTCATATTTCTGAGAGGAGGTGGTTGGGAGGAGGAAGAGGAGAAAGACAAGCCATCAGATGTGACGATGCCAGCTCTCTTGTCCCCTTGGGATTGTAGTTTCTTGGAAGATGTGGTAGAAACATGGTCCAGAACAGCAGGTGTATCCTAGTACATGCTTCAGAACATCCCACAGTCGGCGTGACACTGCATCTGACATGGTGCCAGACTGGATGGCAGAAATGGCTGAGTGAGCTGTCTAAAGGGCTGAGCTTTAGATATCACCTCATTTCTTCATGTCCTCCAATATTCTGTATCCTTGACATGAATGGGAAATGGAAGAAGCAGGAGACCAGAAGAGAATTAGGCTTAGAAGGAAGAGGTCATGAATGTAGTCTTACTAAAGCTATGACTTCAGCAGGGGATGCCAGCAGAGCATTTGAGGGAACCAGGTGGGACAAACCACACCTCTGTGGGCGCCACCACTGCTGTTTCCTGGGTACCAGAGCAAACAAGCTACAGCATATCGGAGACCAACAAGGACTCAGAGGCAGTATCTATCCCTAAGGACATTTCACTTATTATATGTGTGATACGTAAGCATACCTGTATGTCCAGATGCCAATTTGGGAAACATGAAAGGAAGGGAATACTTAGAGGGAGCTTAAACTTTGAGCTATCCAAGACTGAGGCATCTTTAAATAGCAAATAGAGAATAAATAAAGTTATATTTTCACTCCGAGTGTGTAACTTTTGAACCATCTACATCAACATTCTTAACCACATGGAGAACTTCCTGGAGGCCTTTTGAGGGAGTACATGTATGTTTAGCCAAGTAACCGAGAAAACTTAGCAACTCCTCATGGTAGACCCAATAATATGATAGAATCAGAATCAGAATCATAGAATCCTGTAGTGGTGGGAATCTTTCAGTCCAACCATCAAAGTAACCTGAAACACTGAACAAGACTACCATATGCAGCCAGCAGAATGCTGTAATATACTACGATGACTGGAATCCTTTCTAACCAATTCCAGCACCCAGAGAGCTTGGATTTCTAATAAAATTACACTCATTGAGCATACTAGGTTTCGTAAGGCACCATGCATTCTGTAAGTGGGCGATAAGGAATTGTGATAAACTAGAACAGAAGAGAGGGTTAAAAATTGCAAGAGGCCTTAGAGGCTGTATTTGAATGTTTGTTTTGATCACCCGCATCAAAACCAGCTTAAATGTATTAAAATGCAGATTCCTGAACCCTAGTCTTTATCAACTGAATCACAAACCTCTACTGATGGGTTCTGGTTATGTTTTTTTTAAATGTATTTTTAATTTTTTTAAACCAGTCATTTTGATTATGCAGTCATTTTCAAAGCAGACAAAGAAATAGATTAACTATCCCAATTAGCTGTATTGACTGCAGAAAATGTTCACAACCACGTTATAGAAATTGTCACTTTTCCTAAATTAATAGGATAGTTATACTAAATAGTTTTGATAGACACATCATGTTTAAATATCTTAATCCCTAAGCATAAAAAATTAATCAGAGACAAACTGGGATTGAGCTGTCAGTCTGGGATTTATTATTGAATAAGGATAACCTCCTCCTTCTGGGCTATCACCAGCCTGTCACCTCTCCCTTGAGACCAGCACAAAGGCAGAAGGTCACACCACTTCTGCAGACTCATTTCATCCCTCACCTGGCCATGGTCACCTATATAGCTGGTAAGTCCTTGAGCCCTCAAAGGCCTAATAAAGCAGATCAGTTCAGATCCAGAATCATAAGGAATCTCTATCTTTGGAGAGAGAAATTGGTTTTGAAAGCAAGAACCCAGATGAGGAAAATCTATAATGGATAAATACTTAAGTGACAAAAGATTTTCAGAAATTAAAAGAATGTGAAGTGAGTTGTGAACAAAACCTCGGTGCCTTCCTTCTCTGTGTGCCTCAGTCACCCTCGGACCTGGCAGGCTTTGCCCACAGAGCCCAGGGGACCCTCAGAGACGGCCTACTGTGGTCATCAAAGTGATGGCTTCATTCAGTCCCCAAAACAGGCCAGAGTTTTGTCTGAGCAGTTTTCACCTTAAACCACACAAGGTTGTTCTGGCAGGTCATGGTAAGGTAGAAAACCTTGCAAAGAAGTCAGGTTATCTGATCTGAATTTTTCCCTTGTCAACCCGGGCTAGAAATCTCTCAAATGCATCATTTGAGAGGAAGGGGAAGGAAATGCCAGAGCCAGGTCTTGACGTAAGGAGGGCAGACTCTTGTGGCCAGCCCTCAGGACTGGGTGATGCTGTCAGGGGCATGAACCCCGTGTCCCCCAGGGTCCCGGCCATTGGGTCGGATCACCAGGTGGGTGATGCTGCCATTGTTGAGGGAGCGATGGAGCCAGCCTTCGGGAGGAAACTGCAGCGCTCTGCCCTGTCATCTGCAGCGAATAACACCGGCGTGACATCGGAAGATCTCCTAACTACCCTCCTCCTGCTTGGCATCCTGCCTGGGGGGATGCAGTTCTGGAGCGCCGCCTCCATCAGACTCCATTTTCATAACATTGTCCAGCAGCGGGTGCCTGCTGCTGAAGCCAGTGATGTTTATGGGGTAGGTTGTGGAGGAATGGATGATTTTATGAAGCCTCAACCCCAAGCTTGCAAGTCAGAGTCCAGTTAGTTTGGCGTGTTCACGACCCAGTGGGCTCAGATCACAGTCCTTTTCCAGGGAGCCGTCCCCATGGTATTAGGAACCCGTGATGAGGAAGATGTGCGCTGTGGCCTTGGCTCCGCCGTGGTCCAGCCTGGACGCCAGCTCATCTCCAGATTCCACGCTCCTCTTCTGCAGGTTGTTCAGAGACAGTGGTTCTCGTCTGTCTAGCTGGGGTCCCAGACGCTGAGGCGCAGCTGCAGGCCCCACACCCAGGCCCACGACTCGCCACCGGCGGCTTCCCCACCGTGCCAGCCAAGCAGAACCCCAGACGGAGCCCCTGGCCAGCCCGCAGGCCGCCAGCCTCAGCGCCTCCCGAATCCCGGGGCCCCCAGCTCCCTCACCGGTCCCCGGGTGCTCACTGCCTGGCAGTCGCGCCGCCTCTAGGATATGCTTTTAAGTAATAGATTTGGGCCAGGTGCGGTTGCTCACTCCTACCTGTAATTCCAGACATACAGGAGTTTTAGACCTGCCTGGGCAACACAATGAGACTCCGTCTCTACAAAAGTGAAATAAAAGAATATCTGAGTGTGGTGGCACATCCCTGTCACCCCAGCTACTAAGAAGGCTAAGGCGGGAGAATGGCTTGAGCCTGGGAGTCCAAGGCTGTAGTGAGCTAGGATAGGGCCTCTGCACTCCAGCCTGGGCGACAGGGCGAGACTCTATCTCAGTAACTAACTACATAAATAAATAAATAACTGATTTGTTTTGTGCCACCTATGCCACTGATCTGGTCCTAGCCCTCATTTAACAAATGAGAAAACTAAGGTCTAGAAGAGCAAATGATTTGGTCTTGATTACTCCATTAGTTAGTGGAAGAGCCAAGATTGTATGTAATAATAGTCTTTCATAGTTTGTTCATTGAGAGGGAGGTTGGAGAGACGATGGGGGGTGGTTTATGAGATACACCAGGCTGGTTAATCTTGTCTTTTAGTCACAGGATGCTCGTTCCCTTCCCGCATTCCACCCCCATGACTCTTTTAAGTAATTGTTCAAATGCGTGTGGCAAGGTTCGGGAACTCTTTTAGCTGGGGGTGTGACTTCTCAGTCCCTTGACGTAGGAATTTTCAGGATATTCTACGGATTAGATTCTGGAACAACTTGTAACCCAAACTCAACATAGGACTGCTTTATATTGGAGCATCTGCTTCCTGCATGATATGGAACACATTGCCCCAGAACTGAGATCAGTTGTCCATCCACAAATGTCAGTCTTTTATTTGATGATTAACTGAGGAATGCTTATTTCCATATCAGCAGACAACTGTAAATATATAACATATAAACCTCTCTGTTTATATGTTATAAACATATACCATGTAAACATATAACATATAAACAGAGAGGTTTATATGTTTGTTTTCCCCAAGAAAAGAAAGTTGGTTTTCAGTGCAGAAATTATTATTTTATTCTATATTTTGAGAGACAGAGTCTCACTCTGTTGCCCAGGCTAGAATGCAGTGGCATAATAATTGCTCACTGCAAACTTGAACTCCTGGTCACAAGCAATCCTCCTGCCTTGGCCTCCGAAAGTGTTGGATTTATAAGTGTGAGCCACTGTGCCCAGCCCAGAGATAATATTTTTCATAAGATACAGTTGGAAGCAGATGCTGTTACCAGAGGTCCCTTTTAGTTCTACTCCACTATTTTCCTAAATGTAGTGTAGGTTCTTGTCTTTGTATCTCCAGAAGATTTTCAGGCTTTCCAAGTTTCACTTCTCTTCAGTGATATGCTTTCTGATTTCTAGAGTTTTTCTATAGCCAACTTTCACCTACCTGTTTTATGGCAGCATTGCATATTGCATTGAACAAACAAGGGACAATCAAAACAACTGTTTTTTTCTGTTGCTACAACCCCTCTGAGGGCAGGTTCTTCTCTGTTGTAGATGAAATGAAGGGCAAGTGCCGCTGACTTTCCTGGTTGCTCTTAGAAAATAAAATATCCTCTGGATACTTTAATCTCCAAAGTATTGTCAATTTAGTAACCTGGATGTCCAGCCAAAACTCCAAATTTCATCCAAAGTTAAAGTTTCTTTCCTCCTCCAGCACTGGCCTGTCAGGGCCCAAGGTGGAAAAGCAAGAGGGAAGTGATTGGCTTCACGACTCCGTCAGTTCTCCCCTGCCCTCCTCCCCAGCTCCCTGACAAGAAAAGAGGAGGGGAGGAGAGGCAAGGGGGTAGGAGGAAGTCTTATTGACTGGCATCAATCTATGTAGACATTTATAGTTGATTTTGTCCTGGAGCGTTTCCTAGGTTCTTTGGGGACATCCATTGTGGGAAGTTTCCCTCGATGTGGGCACCGGCTTCTGCTAATCACTTTGCCTTTCTCTCAGCTCCCTGGGTATTTTGTGGTGCACTTCCATTTTTAAATGCAATATCCTCCTAAGACTGTAGCCCATTTTTCCTTTGAGCATGTGATAGTCCACCCCAGCCATATAATTAACCTTTAGATTTTTCAGGCACAAGTCACATACCAGTCTGGTATCAGAGGTCACCTCACAGGTTCTCCTGGTGGTTTGTTTGATCCCTCCTCACTAGATTCAAAGTCAGGAGAAGGCAACACTCCCCCCTTTCCCACTCAGGAGTGGAGAGTGCAGGAGTGGAGAGTGCAGCATTACACCAATTATCCCTAAAGAATTTTTTTCTCTAATTGCAATTTTCCAAGCATTTAATTTCATTTTATAGTCTTCTTTTGAGAGAGGCTAAGAGTTGCGAAACCAGATTTAGACCACGTCCATTACAAGTTCTGCATAAATAGCCTGAATATCATTTTGGAACCCAGAAGCAGTTGTTTCTACCTATTGCCTTGGGGGCCTCAGCCTAAACTGAGATCAGATCTCACTCTATCTCCCTGTTGCATTCAGGTGGAGGCGGATCTGTACAACCAGACGGAGATGGTGTATACTTAACCTCGGAGCTCTCATCTACCTCTGCAATTCCTCATGTTTGGGACATACTCTTCTCCCCCTCCTACCTGATCAGGGCCTCTGCTTTCTGTGAAGTCACCCCCCACAGCATCTATTTCATGCCATCACTCATTCTTTGATTCTTTGATTCTGTGGCTCTTTCCAATTTGATATTTCCTTGCTTCATATCCCTCTGCCCTCAAACCTAGGGATTTTTAACTTCCGTTTGTGCTATCTATTCAATGCAAGTTTCCTATTTGAAAAAAGGTAAGGACTATAGTTCTTAGAAAGAGATGTTTGGGAAAGTTTTCCAATATCCCCGGGCCCTTGGTTCCCTTGGTACCTCATCATCCAGGCCTCTGCAGATTTGTGCTCCCTTCAAGGGAACTCTGCCTGCTGCAGAGACAGAGGAGACCCTTTTGTTTGTTGCCTACATAAGCGTGTTATCAATCACTGAAAGGAAGCATGTGGTGAATTCTATTTGCCAGTTGTATTTCAGCTTCTATGTACTTACTCTGTTCCACTTCTTTACTTGCAGCAGAAGAATGGGGCAGACTTTTAAAAACGTTCCTTTGACGAAACAACACAAACCAAGAGTAGCCCTTTATTTCCGACTAAATTTTTTTGAAGCATTTTATTTATTGTCAAAAAGAAAATAGCGGAAATAAATGAAGATGACGTAGATGCAGAGCTTAGACAGTCAGATCAATACACTGAATTATATTGTTATCAATTATACATTTGAGCATGTGATAAATGTTTTAAATGCTTTTAGCTTTCCTCTAGATCCCAAAAGAACGTTTCATTAGACTAATATACGTGGGAAAATAATTTGAATTTAGGAAGCTAAATATTTAGAACAATTTTGATTAGATTGCATGTTAAAGAGGGTTTATATATTCATCATTAGTAATTCCCAATCTAATATTGCCAATGAGGAAACTCTGAACAGCTGCCATCCAGAATTCTAAAATATCACTCGTTGATAAATGTGCAACATAAGCACCATAGCTCAACAAAATGAAGTGTAATTTTCTCTTCAGTCAGAGAAAAGAGCAAGCTCAAGATTAGTTATACATTAAACAGTCCATTTGGGGAGGCTAATTAGAGAGAGAGAGAGAAGACCTTGAAATAGAAGTCACCAGAAAAAGCTAGCAGATGAGTCTTTTTGGAGACTCACTTTGTCCTTTGTCACAGACAGAACACCTGTGAAAAGAGCATGTTGCCCTCATCCAAAGTCTGGTTATGAGGTCCAGAAGGTTTTCTAACGCCGATGAAAAAAACAAAACAATAGTAGCTCATGAAATTGTCCTTAGAGATGCTGAGGCCTTTTGGGCATCAGGTTTCCAAAGTGATATAATAGGTGTGCAAACTCAATTCCAAAAAAAGATATGGGCACAAGATTTTGGCTTGTTCTCTTTTTCCCCAGTACTTTAGAAGGCCTGAGAATGAATAGAACATACAGCATTTAAGAGAGTCACGTTTTTGACAGGAAATCTCGCATGTGGTAAAAAAAATCTGAATTCTTTCCAATTTAAATACACTCAGATTAGTATAGCTCTCACGCCAACCAAATAGCAATCCTCCCAGAAACTGCCCTAGTTTAATAGCACATGCTATTCTTTGCAGAACACTAATCGAGGACAAGAAAGAAGTTATTCTTGTGTAAGTTGCATTTACTTTACTATCACTAATGTGTACCTTTTTAGGAAATCTAGACAATGATTTTCTTAACAAAATTGTGTTAGAGTTTCAGTATCCAGGTTCCTCAATATTATCTCATAGGAGTTAAATAAAGCAAAAAGTTCTGGAGGAGAAGGGCCAGAGTGTTGATTGTCCATTATTGGAAGAGGGGGGGTCCCAGAATTAGTGATAATTCTTATGAAAATATCTCTCAGCCGGTTGTCCTAGACCTGTCTTTACTAAGGAATGGAACAGATGCCTTCAAGAAAAGAGCAGAATTGGCCAGGTGTAGTGGCTTGCGCCTGTATACATAAGGCTCATTATACGTAAATCCTGATATCATGAATGAATCTCTTGCTTGCCATGGACTGTTTCTTATGTAAAATCCTAAGCACTTTGGGAGGCTGAGGCTGGCAGATCATGAGGTCAGAGATCGAGAGCATCCTGGCTAACACAGTGAAACCCATCTCTACTAAAAATACAAAAAATTAGCCGGCCGTGGTGGCACATGCCTGTAGTCCCAGCTACTTGGAAGGCTGAGGCAGGAGAATCGCTTGAACCGGGGGAGGCAGAGGTTGCAGTGAGCCAAGATCAGTCACTACGCTCCAGACTGGGCGACAGAGTGAGACAAAAAAACAAAACAAAACAAAAATCATAAAGTGTTATTCCTACAGCCCTTTTTTATTTCCCTTTTTCTTCTGAGGAGTTAGCAGTCTAGCCTTGAAGCAAGATAGGCCAAAAGTTCTGCTCTTAAACTCTATCAGTGTCAAGAACTCTCAGATGATCTATTAAAATCCAAAGCCATGTACATTCTCTTAAGAAAATCTGTTTTTTAATGTCAAGAGAAATCTAGTTCTTCTTTTCATTTGTAAGTAGCAGGGCTAAGGAAGGCCACTTCTGAGGATTTCATAATGAGGCTTAGTGAATGGTTGAACTTGCCCACTCTTCTGAGCTTAGTTTAGGCAGTGTCTAGAAGCCACGAGAGCTGCTTTGGGGGTCACGCTATGCACTGCTCTTTAACCCTCTCCTCAAGTCTTTCTTCCCTTATAAGGGAAGGTTTCTTGGTCTCATGGAAGACAAATATCCTATTGACCTGAGTGTGTGTGTGTGTGTGTGTGTGTGTGTGTGTGTGTGTGGCTGTAGGTATATACTTCTTGCAAAAAAGTTCCAAATCTCTACAGTCTACAATGTCAGCCATGGAAATCATCTTGTTCATCTTTAATTCCCACACCAGGGATAATATCCAAACCTTTTAACAATTAATATGGCTTCTTCATGGATTATCCAAATGGCACCTACAATAATGCTGGAGCAGAGACCTGAAGGCCCATTTGTGTCTCTGGTTGGAGGGTAATCGAGAGGTGTGGATAGATGGCATGGGAAACACTGTAGTTACTCCCCAACTTGTACTAAAGTATTTTAATGTTTTAATGATCAATGCAATTGTTAACACTGTGTGCTGCCTGGATAGAGCTCTGTTCATGGCACTATGAGGTGGAGATTACAATCTCTGTTCTATATCTGTGAGAACTGAGGTGCAAGGAGGTGAATTTTACTGTGGTTACTCAACCAGAAGGAAATAGGGAGAAAGGGAAACCTGAGGACAAGCCAGGCTTGTAAGATGGCCAAGCACAAGCTTTTCCCACTACTATATGCAGCACCTGTTAGCCAGGCCCCGCATTTATCCCAGCTCCTCAGCATCTAGTCCATTAAATCAGGTTTAGAAATAACCTTTGACCTTCTCTCATTCTGTGAGATTGGCCTGGCTGGAAAAGTCTGTAAGAAGACCAGAGAAGTGGGTTTACCTCTACAAAGAAAAGCTTGTCACTGCCCTACCCCCGCCCCTCCAAGCTTCAGGAGACCCTGGCTGTTTTCAGGCCATAAAAATCCACTTCAATGGCTGCTTTCCTGAATGAGATGGAAGTCTATGAGACCACCTTTTCTGAGATTGCTTCGGCGGCAAGAAGTTGAAATATCTCTCTTGAAAGGATTTTTCCCTTTTCCTTTCCTTCCAAACATCAATAAAGCATACAAAGGAAATAAATTTTCTTTACTTTAAAAATGTCTCTATGTTTTAAAAACTTGTGGTTGACTATAAAATTAGCTAATATTTATTTTAAGCAAGTGCAAAAAAACCCTGATTTGAAAATTACTTAATAAAATTACTTACATTCCTACTGTTATTGTATTTATTGACATACACACTCCAGAAATCATACTTTTTAGTATTTTAAAGTTATTTTTAAAATTATTAGTTTTTAAAAGTCACTTTGAAATAATTTTATGAGTTTTTTCCTTTTTTATTATCTTATCTTTGAAATTTATTTAATTATTCCTTTATCATTGAATGTGGAGGATATTTCCAGTTTTTCCTCATTATACATAAAGCTTCATTCAAATCCTGCTGTCATGAATCTCTTACTTGCCATGGACTGTTTTCTTAGGTAAAATCCTAAAAATTGAGGTTATAGGAACAAGAGTATTAATATATTGCACAGTTACTTTCCAGAAAGACAGTGCCAGTCTGCACTTCCACCATAGTGTATTAAAGCACCTGTTTCACCTCATTCTTGCCAACACTGATAATTTTGGAAGACCTTGCCAAACTGAAAGATGAAAGATAGTATCTTTAAAAAAAAGATTCAGATTTTTAAAGCACTAACTATAGCCAGTTTACTGTGTTTAGTATTTTAACCTATTATTTCCCTTTAATATCAACTAAACCTGATGGAATAATTATTGTTCCTATTTTACAGATGAGGAACTTGAGGCAGAGAATGAGTACCTGGCCTGAGGGCATACCTGCAATAAGGGCCAGTGCCAAGGTTGCATTGGGGCGCTTTCAGGGGTGGTTCTCTCAGACTCTCTGCTGCGCTGCTTTGCTCTACGCTACTGAGATCTAGTGAAGAGCAACACATTTTTAACATTCACTTTTACCCCAATTACAAAAGTAGTGTAAGGTCATTGAAAAAAGAGTGGATATCCAGAAAAGCCTGGAGAAGCAAATATCCAGCTATCCAGAATCAATCACATGTTTTTCACATGTTTGTGTGCTAATTTCTCTCTCTCTCTCTGTATATACATATATGTGTGTGTGTATATATATATATACATATATATATACACACACACATATACACATTCATGTATATATACATATGTGTATATATATATATATATATATACACATTCTTGAACAAAGCAAGGTTTAGGACATCAACTCCCTGCATAGCTGAAAAATCTGTGTGTATGGCTTTATTCCCCCAAAACATAACTACTAATAGCCTACTGTTGACCAGAAGCCTTATTGATAACATAAGCAGTAGAATAACACATATTATCTAAGTTACATGTATTATATACTGTATTCTTACAATAAAACAAGCTAGAGAAAGGAAAATATTATTAAGAAAGTCATTAAAAAGAGAAAATATATTCTCTATTCATTAAGTGGAAGTGGATCGTCATAAACATCTTCATCCTTAACGTCTTCATGTTGAGTAGGCTGAGTAAAAGGAGGAAGAGGAGGGATTGGTCTTTGCTGTCTCAGGAGTAGCAGAGGTGAAAGAAAAACCGTGTATAAGTGGACCTGCATTTAAGTGGATCATACAGTTCAAATCTGTGTTGTTCAAGGGTCAACTGTACTTATGTATGTTGTCACATTGTTTAAGTTGCTTGATGTCTTGCAGTATATGTCACTCAATAGTCTTATATAAAATTATTTTAAATGGATGAATAGTGTATTAGTCCATTTTCACACTGCTGATAAAGACATACCCAAGACTGAGTAATTTATATAGGAAAAATGATTTAATGGACTTACAGTTTCGTGTGCCTGGGGAAGCCTCATAATCATGGCGCAAGGCAAAGAGGAGGAGCAAGGCATCTCTCACATGGATGGCAGCAGGAAAAGAGAGAACTTGTGCAGGGAAACTTCCATTTTACTGTCAGATCTCGTGAGACTCTTTCACTATCATGAGAACAGTGCAGGAAGACCTGCCCCCATAATTTAATCACCTCCCACTGGATTCCTCCCATGACACATGGGAATTGTGGGAGTTACAATTCAAGATGCGATTTGAGTAGGGACATAGTCAAATCATATCACATAGCATTTTATTAAGTGGAATACCAAAATTTAATTAAATAATGCCATAGTGTTGTACATTTAAGTTTTCACAATTTTATTTGTAAGTATCTTCAGTGAAGATATATATAATAAGGAAGTTCATTGTAGCATTAATTGAAAAAGTAACAAAGATTTAAACCACCGAAATGCTTACCTACCACAGAATGGTTAAAACTAAGCTAAATTAATATATATGCACCTGTTTAATAAAAGAAATAAATCAACATGTAGTTTTCTAGGAAGAGGTGTACAATACACACAACCTGTCTTCACACACAAACACACACACACACACAGATATACATATATCTTTGTGTTAACCCTTCTTAACACAGAGACAGATCCCTTAGATATCTAAGGCCAGATCTGTGCTTTAACAACTATAGCTTTCTACAGTTTTGAGAAATTTATGCGATCAGTTATTCTTCTTTTTTCCAGTAAATTGTCTGCTTCCTTTCTACTCGGTTCTTCCTAATGATATTAAATATGCCAAAAGCTTTCCTATATTAAAAAATGAAGGGGGAGAATAAAACAAGCTCCCTAGAACCCTCTTCTCCTTATAGATTATCTCCTTATTTTTCTTGTCCCTTTTGTAGCTTTGATAGATTGGAATATTTTTCTTAACTACTGTGTAATAGGATTACATATTCCTTACCATCATGTTATGGTCCTCTTGCTGTGCCTACTGAAGATGTGTCTCTCTGTTGCAGATGAACATTTATTAATAGGTAGTTTAAAGTTTATTATTTTTATAATCAATGCTACAATGATCTTCCTATACATACATCTTTATTGAAGCTATTTATAAATGAAAAATTGGAAATAATGAAATGTGCAACATTATGGAATTATTTAATTAAACTTTAGTGTGATCCAGACTTTGGACTTGGCCATATGCTTTGGCCAAGGCCACATTTTCATGTATTAGCAGAAGCTTTAAATGCCATGACATGGTTTGTCTCACATTTCTGTCCTCAACTATGAGCACAGACTGTCCTAGTAACTTCTCCTTCAGCTTAGATTCCAGAATGGGAATACATGCATAGTCGAGTGGAGCCCAGTCAAATCCAGCACTGAAACAAGTGTTTGTTGCTCTAAACTACAAGAATCCTGGAGATGTTTATCATCACAGCAAAATTTTAATACAATAGCTAAACTTCTTCAAAGAATTGTCCATATGCACTATTTTTGTTTCTTTGTTTTCTAGTCTTTTTTCCAATTCACTCCATATGACTTTGGCCCAATTGTCTCACTGAAACAGCCCTTGCTATCATCAGTAATAAACTCAATAATGCTATATGCAATGGATACATTTTAAAACTCTAGGTTTTTCACCTACTTCACTGGTCATTTTGTTCTATATGCTTTGCAGGCTCTTCTCCTTCGACCCAGAAATTAAATGTTGATATTCTTCTCCTAGACTCTTCCTTTCTCATTTCATACTTTATCCTTTATCTCAACTAAGTTCAAAGCTTCAGTTACTATAATTATGTAAATATAATATTTAGCCCAGACTTATACATTCAACTAACTACTTGAAATCAATGTTTCTCACCTGAACATGATCAGGACTGAATCCATGATCTTTCCTTAGACTTCCATTGTTCTTACTGTGATCAGTGGTACCAAGTTCTATTCATTCAGTTGCACAGGACTAAAAACTTAGGCAATATTTCCTTCCATTACATCATCTCCATATCCCTACTAAAAGCGTTACTGGTATCACCTCCAAAAAAATCTGTTTCACTTATAAGACTGACCCAATCACCATTTTAGCCCAAGGTACCATCATCTCTTGTCTAAGTAATGCTTCTGTGCTTAATCACCACCTGCTCCTGAGGAAGCCATTTAAAGGTTCAATTGGATTTTAACACATCCACTGTGCTTGGGATAAAGGATAAAGACCAAAATCCTTAGCATAATGACCAGGGCTCTACATGCCTAGATGCTAAGTCTTCCTCAAGCTTCCTCTCTTACTCTTTCTCCTCATTTTTCATGACCAAATCACACAAGTCATTTCTAGTTTCTGAATGTGCCTTCTCTTTCCTAACACAGAGCATTTACACTGGCCATTTCCTGTCTTTTGAATGTTCTTTTCTTTCTCTCCATTTTCACTTAAGTTCTACTCATATTTCAGATTTCATTTTCTTAGAGAAGCCTTCCTAATCCCCAACACTTGGGACCACTTTCCTTTGTCATATGACCTCGTAAGACAACCTTCTTACCCTTTGGGTTGTCTTAGTCCATTTGTGTTGCTATAAAGGAATACCCAAGGCTGGGTAATTTATAAAGAAAAGAGGTTCATTTGGCCTATGGTTCTGCAGGCTGTACGAGAAGCACAGTGCCAGCATCTGCTCTGGGGAGAGCTTCAGGCTGCTTCCACTCATGGTTGAGAGCAAAGAAAGTAAAGCTGTCATGTGCAGAGATCACACGGCAAAGAGGAAACAAGGGAGAGAGCAGGAAGGTGCCAGGCTCTTCTTATCAACTGGCTGTTGTGAGAACTAATAGAGTTAGAACTCACTCACTACCTTGAGGATAGCACCAAGCCATTGATGAGGGGATCCACCCCCGAGACCCAAACACATCCCATTTGACCCCATAACCAACCTGGGAATCAAATTTCCACATGAGGTTTGGGGAAACAAATATCCAAACTTTAGTACTTATCTTCAATTGAGAGTCTACATTAATACTAATTGATTTATTTCTGTAATGTTTTCCTTCTTTGTTACATGACCAACCCTACAATAGTAGAGTTCAACTATTTTTACTTATCACTGTATTCCTTCCACTTAGTATATATGCAATAAAAAATTGATGGATGAGTATAAATATATTACTTAAATTAAAAATAAATTATAAAAGAGTGTGAATGGATTGTACTCTTTTAAAAATAAATACATATGCAAATGTGCTGGTACCCATCCAACTTTATTATTAAATATAAGAAATAAAATATATTCAAACATTAGGGGATATTTGCATGTATTTTTGTGTAAAATATAAAAAAGACTCGGAGACTAAAACAGTCAGACATTTGTAAATAACCTTTCTAAATAGTTAAACTTCAGTGAGAATCTTTCTCTATCAATTTTTAGACGAATCTCTGATTATTTTCTTTAGGTAAATTTTGAGAAGCAAAATTTCTAAATTTAACTGTGTCTGCTTATTTATGTTCACGCATATTGCCATTCCTTATCTAATGTTAAGGAGCTCAGTGACTGGGTTTGCTCTAAGAATAATAGGAATAAAAATAAATATAAATAAAGAAAACATATAAAAACATATAAAATAAAAATCATATAAAGTAAAAATATATATTTTTGTTCTCTATTGATTCTTTTATTGGGTAAGTCCTTTAAAGTTGTTCCACATCTAAGGATCCAATAAATATTAAATATATTTTCTTCTCATTTATTTGACGCTAATTTTAAATATTTCACTCTTTAAGCCATCAGAAGTTTCATCCATCAGAAGTTTTATTTGCTTGAGGTAACTTTTTTCCCTCTAAATAGTGATCTATTTATCCCTGCACTATTTATTGAAGAGTCATCGTTTTCCCCATTAAGTTGTGATATAATATTTATCTTACACTAAATCATCATATATACTAGTGTTGGTTTCTTGAACATTTGTTTTGTCCTATTGATATTTGTACTTTCATGAATCAGTACATACTACTTTATTCATTTAAGCAAAAATCACAGGGTTACTATAAAAGAGTTACTACCTATGCTTTAGTTATCATTATAAAAACTTGTTTTAAGTAATTGAATAGTTACTGAGATGTATAAGTACATGATTTATTTATTTACTTTCATTATCCCCAAATTTGAAATATTTTACAGAAACGTGCACTGCACAATGGATTAAAAATAAATGAGAACACTTGTAAGAATTAAGATTAATTTAGGAGTGAGGTTAACATATGAAATCATTTCCATAAGGAACGGGAGTTACTTTAGAATAGACCACATATTGATTCTAGGTGTGATCAAAAGAAAGAAGAAAATGTGACCAGTTACAAGATTCCAAGTTTATCCTTAGAGTAATTTTTTTAATTGTTATTTTTTGAAGTTTCACCCCCCCTGGTATTGTAGCCCAAAAGTGGTGGTAAGCAGCCTTGATGATGTCTCTGCAGTTGGCAGGTGAATCTGTCTCTCATCGTGCTTCCAAGGCATCTTGTGTCACTATCCAACACTGACTGTTGTGCTACGATAGCCACGCAATGCTTTGCTCTGTCCCCACCAACATGACCCTCACAACTCCAGCCTGTAAACTTCTTTGCTGCTTGTTTTCATAGCCCTTGTGTCTGGCACTGTGCTTGGAATAGGAGAGGGCTCAAAATTGTGGGGGGGGGGGGGAAAAAAGGGAAGAAGAAGCAAACAGGAGATAGGAAAGAGGCAGGAAAAAGGAAATTGTCTAAGATTCCACATGGATTTGTTTGAAGTTAGCACTAATATGTGGGTGCCTCTGGCTTCACATTCCGTGCTTCTAACTTATCCCTGGCACCATCCTGGTCCCAAATTCTGTTCCCATCCCTCAGAGCAATAGAAATGGATTTTAACCTTTCTGCTCACTGTCCCCAATCCCAGTCCTGACAGTACACTGTCTATGCTCATATTAAATAGCACGAGATGATTTTTATTGTCAACATGATGGGATTTCAGGACTAGAATCATTTCCAGTTACTAGTGCGACATTAGAAGTTGATAGATTTAGTATCAGCCTTGGGAGCTAAGTTGAGCTCACTCATCTGCTTTTAGTGATGCTGTAACTTTGTTCAAAAGGACCACTCAGAAAGCAGAGCTGCCGGCTGCTCACTCACGGCTCCTTAGATAAGGCAGGCCTATTCCCTTGGCTTATTTTCTGAGCATAATGTGCTCACAGCATCTGTCAAAACTCATTGCTTGTAAAAGACAAGGACCTACGTTAAGCCAGCTTAAGTACGAAACGAAACTCATGTAACTAACTTGTGTAACTCATGCAACTAAAACCTCCAGGAAAAGTTGAGCAGGGGCCCAAATCAAACCATGTCATCAGGACTCTCTCTCACTTCTGTTCCTCTGTGCGGGTGTTGTTCTTTAGTAGGACCTCTCCACAAGTGAACCCAGCATTTTCAGCATAACAACGCTGGCAGAAAACACCTCTTTTCATTTTATTTTCCTCTTTTCAAACAGGCTACAGCCAAAGTCCTAGGATCTGAGACTCACTGGCCTCTCTAACTCTATTCAGGGCATTGGAATGTTCTCATTGTCTATTCCTAGAAATTCAGACTTGGAGTCAGCCCTAGCCCACCCACGTAGACTGCTCATGGGCAAGGGGTGACTCCCCAAAGGAAAATTGAGTCATGGAGCTGAAATAAGAAGTGATGATGTTGGGCAGATGTGGTGGTTCGTTTTATGTGTCAACTTGAATGGGTCAGCATTTGAACAGATATTTGGTCAACCATTATTCTGTGAGGGTGTTTTTGGAAGAGGTTCACATTTAAATTAGTAGACTGAGTCAAGTAGATTGCCCTCCTTAATGTGTGTGGGCCTCACACATAGATGAAGGCCTGCATGGAACAAAAATGCTGACCGTCCTCTATGTAACAGAGAATTCTTTCTGCCTGACTGCATTTGAACTGGGACATTGGCTCTTTTCTGCCCTTAGACTCAAACTAAAATAATCGGCTTTTGGCTGGGCGCAGTGGCTCATGCCTGTAATTCCAGCACTTTGGGAGGCTGAGGCAGGCAGATTGCCTGAGCTCAAGAGTTCGAAATCACCCTGGATGAAATGGTGAAACCCTTTCTCAACTAAAATACAGGTAAATTAGCTGGGCGTGGTGGTGCATGCCTGTAGTCCCAACTACTGGAGAGGCTGAGGAGGGAGAGTTGCTTGAGCTGGGGAGGTGGAGGTTGCAGTGAGCCAAGATCACGCCATTGCACTCCACCTTGGATGACAGACTGAGACTCCATCTCAAACAAAAAAAAAAAAAAGGAAAAGACACATAAAAGGTCTGGCGAGATGGCTCACGTCTGTAACCCCAGCACTTTGGGAGGCCAAGGCAGGCAAATCACAAGCTCAGGAGATCAAGACCATCCTGGCTAACACGGTGAAACCCCGTCTCTACTAAAAATACAAAAAATTAGCCGGGCTTGATGGCACTCACCTGTAGTCCCAGCTACTCAGGAGGCCAAGGCAGGAGAATTGCTTGAACCCGGGAGGCAGAGGTTGTAGTGAGCCAAAATCGGTCACTGCACTCCAGCCTGGGCAACAGAACGAGACTCTGTTTCAATAAACAAATAAATAAAAATAAAATAAAATAAAATAAAATACCAGCTCTTCGTGGGTCTGGAGCCGGCATACATTTAGACTGGAATTTACACTGTTGGTTCTCCTGGTTCTCAGGCCTTCTGACTCAGAGTGGAACTATGCCATCAGCTGGGCTTGGTCCCCAGTGTGCTCTCTTACCTTGAAGACCTTGGGGCTTGTCAGTCTCCATAATCATGCAGGCTAATTTCTTCCAATAAATCTCTTTCAATATGTGCATATGACCTTTTGGTTTTGTTTCTCTGGAGAACCTTGACTAATACAGAAGGCCAGACAGTAGAAACCCTCTACACTCTCCATGTCCTCTCTGTGTGTTTGAAGTCCCTGTGTTCTATCTACCTGCATCTTCTTTCTATCCTTGAAATACGTGTGTGGCCTATTCCAGAGCTCATACATATCCTTTGCTTTGAAGCCCTTCCATATTTTATTCTTGGAGAACTGGGCATCATCCACCTTATAGTTTTGCAGAGCATACATGTTTCCCAGTGGTTTCCTCATTCTGCTTCCACACGGACTTCTATAGCTTCCCTACCTTTAAGGGATAAGGGGCTCTTTTTTGTGCACCTACTATGTATACAACCATGTGTTAAAGTTTTATGCAATATGGATAGGAAATATGGATGCCACTTGACTTACAGTGGGGTTATGTCCTGATACATTTGTTGGAATTTGAAAATATCAAAAGTTAAAAATGCTTTTAAAGGATAAGTCAAGACTGTGGACTGTGAACATCTCGACTCATGTGTGATGGCCATTACTGGCCTGCTGCTTTCGTGCTGGGCAATTATCTTGAGTTTCATCTCACCAGAAGCAAGAGACACAGATGGGCACTTTTAGACATGATGGATGCAAAAACAGGATATCCAAAAATTGCTGGCAACACAGCACGCTGTAGAATATCAGTTGTTTACCCTCATCATCATCATGTGCCTGACTGGGAGCTGCGTTTCACTGCCGCTGCCTGGCACCTCAAGAGACTAGCCCACTGCATATCTCTAGTCTTGGAAAAGAGCAAAGTTAAAAATTTAAAATATGGTTTCTACTGAATGCATATAGCTCTCATACCACTGTAAAGCCAAAAATAGGAGGTTGAAGGATTGTAAGTCAGGGACAAAGGTACTTGGTTTCTTGTCTGAAATAGAGTGAGATTCAGATAATCACGGTCTTTTCCCTTCTTCTAGCCTTACTTTCTGACTCATCTCTAATTAGGGAGTTCACAATATTTCTTGAAGACACACACTATCCCCAGAACTGTTGTTAGGGTAGTGATTAAGTTCTGTGGCTGGTGACAATAAACCAGAGCGATGACAGGAAAAACAATGAAATTAGCTTGAGGGGGAAGCCAGAGGCAAGTGGTGCCAGAGGTTGTCCCTTAGGGTTGGCGCCTGCCATAGCAGGGGGCAAAACCAAAGATGATGCCTTTGCACCTGACTGAGGCATCAGTCACAGTGGTCCATCCCCCAGAATATCTAGTTTACCTTGTAGAAGCCAATTTGGTATGCTATAAGTGGTCAGAAAGCACAGGGTAAAGATCTGGTGTCAATATTGACCTAATGTGAGATCATGGGAGGTCACTTTACTTCTCTGAGTTGTTTCCTTTCCTGTAACTTGAGGAACTGCAAGGCTGACTTCACGGTCATGCAAGCTCTGGGCAGTCCTATAGGAGCCCACATGTAGAACAGGCCCACACTTGGCTTAGTGCTTTGCTGTCACTGTCTTGAATTTCTTAATGATTTTTAAACAAAAGGCCCATCATTTTCATATTGCACTGGGTAATTATGTCCCTTGTCCTGTGGGCCAAGTCAGTGATTCCACAGGATTCCTGGGGTTATTCTATGGACTACGGTGCCTAAGGTCCTATTTGTTTGGGAAAAGATGGGTTAACCATTAAACAAAGCTAAGTAAGTTTCTTTACCGAAGGACGTCTCAGAGTGTTTATATGTCAATGTTATTTGTCACCAGAAAAAGAAGATGAAAGTCATCGTTTAGACTTATTTGACCACAAAGCTCTCCAACTGTTTTTTATTTTCTTCTCAAGAAGCATGTCATATAACAAGTGACACACAGAGTACATTTTGGAGAATGGTGACCTCAGTGTTTGCTTAGGTGTCTGTGAAGTCTTGCAACTTATACTTTTTTTTTGGTAATGAGTCATGGGTGGAGGGAGAGTGGGAGCAGGGGAGGGGGGAATTAACGCTGGAAGTAGGCAGTGGAAACAGGGTCTATTTCCACACTAAAAGGTGAATAATGCTCTTCTATGATTCAGGGCTCTGTTGCAAGAGTTACACTGGTCTGGTCTTGCGGAAGCCCACGCAGCCCTACAGTTTATCTCCTCTGAATTTCTGTTTATGCCCCTTTGTCTACCTAAATGCCCTGCTTCACCTCAGTCCAGTAAATTCTTATTGTTTCTTCCTCCAAAATGTATCTTGAATTTATCTACTTTCATATCTTCCAGCTTCACCCTTGTGTAAAACACGTTGTCACAAATGGAACAATGAAACAATACTACAGTTTCCTAATTCAGCTCCCAGTTCCAGCCCATTCTCCACTTGGTACTCTGACTTGATTTCTCTTTTCAAATTGCGGACTGGCCTCATGCCACTTTCCAGATTAAAACCTGTCAAAGGTCCTGCTGATTTTAGGAGAAAATCAGGACTTCCACTCATAACTAAGTGCCTTGCAAGATCTGAACACCACCTGCTTCACCAACCTCATCGCAAGCGAGCCTGCCTGTTGCTTCTGTTCTCTGAACACAGTGACCCTTTGACACTTTCTTGAGAGCACCAAGTTATTTTTCATTTTAGGAAATTTTTACTTCCTGCTTTCAGGCTCATGAATATTCTTACCCTTGCTTTTCAAATGGCTGTTTCTTCCTCAGTCTTTAGGTCTTTACTAAAAATCACCTCCCTAGCAAGATCTTTCTTGACCACTTTTCTAAAGCACCCCCTCCAACCCCCACCAACACTAGGTATCTCCTACCCCCTGTTAATAGTATCAGTTCTTCATCCTGGTCATTCAAGTCTTCATAGCCATACAAGCTATAAATAATAGTTTACTTTCTCATTGCTACAATGCCAATGCCTTGAAGGCAGGGATTATATCCCTGTGGTATATTCAATTCTTAATAGATGCCTGGTACATAGTAAATGTTCACTATGTATTTGTTGACTGAATGACCAAGTGAATGAGTTCCCAAAGGTCTGTGTCTAATGCTTGTTTCCTATTCATGATATCTCTTCTGATTTTTCCCAACCAGAAAGTATGTCTCCTTTGTTTGAATTCCTATAGTTCTTTATCTATGACTCCTTTACAGCTCTCGTATTCTGCCCCTTAGCATTATTGAGTTTATTGCATCCTTCTTAAGTTCCTGGAGTAGTATCTTACAGATTTTTGTATACTCCAGCTGTTCCTGGCACAGAATAGGTACCCAATAATTCTGATTGACTTGATTTGAATAATTGAAAGAGCTTTCAATAGAACAGGCACCTCAAAAAGTTGTTAAAGAAGATTATTTAAAAATCAAACCACAACAAGCCAAAAATGGGCACATTTCCCAGCCATTTTAGGAGTCTTGGAGAACAGCCTAAACACCAGTCTCCACTGATCCAAATCAGCTTCATTAAACACTCCCTGGGCCTGCGAGATGGATGACATCTGAGCAGAGCCCTGACAGGGAGAAAGAAAAGATCTCCACCTCCAGGTGCTCCTCCACTGCTCCTGGCCCCAGCTGATGGCCCTGCCACAGAAACTTTCAAGGAGGAAACTGCTGTGAGCATGAAGACTGAACAGTGCTCCTTTTCTCTGGCCCTTTTAGAAGTTTCCTCTGATTGAGAATTAGTCTTGGATATATATGCATAGGTGAGACCACAGTAAAGACTTTGGAAAGAGGAAGGTGTCTTTTTTGGCCAGGACACTCAAATTTTAGTGACTGTTACCATTCTGAGTTTATTTTGTTTCATCTATAGGAGTAATAATGCATATCCAACAGGGTTGTTGTGAAGATAAAATAAGATAACATATGTTTTAATTTTATATGCATATAGTAGATGCTAAACATGTGTTAGCTTCCTTCCTTCCTTCCCTTCCATTTCAGGTGAGAGCTCTGTGTGTGACCTCCAAGATGGACCACATCAGGGGACATAATTTGAATTTATAGAAAGGGGAAAGTTAGACTGAGTTATATGTGTATACACATGAGTGCATATAGCCCATGTATATGTGTTACCTTTCGAGAAGCTGGTTCTTGCAATGGATTTTGATGTGATAAGTGAACAGCAAACAAAATGACGTGCACCCAGAAGAGAATGTAACTGGGACCTTCATCTCAACCTAGACAGTAGTGCCTTGTGGAGATATGGTTAGTTTATGGGAAGAAAAGTTCTACAGCCTTAAAGGGGCAAAGGATGAAGTTTTCTTCCTCAAACTGGAAATAATAACAAGTTTCATCTGAAACAAACTAACATCAGAAAAGTCACAATATCTTTTTTAAAGTTTGTTTCATAGCCAGGTTGACAGATTTCTATTGGTAGATCTAGAAGCCTTTTATATCAGGCTCCATTATTTACTAAATGAACTTCAGAAATAGATGGATAAAGTAGTATCTAATACTTGAAAGTCTATGCTGTGTTCCTAGTCCAGCAAAAGAGGGGCCAGATTACATTATGATGTCATTTTTCTCTCTTCCTTTCTGATAATCATTTCCTGGACACAGGAATGTAAAACACATTGCTTAGAAACAGAACATGTCTAATAGAAACTCACTGAAGGTTCAGAAAATACCTGAAGCATAAAGGGTTTTTTGTTGTAAATGTGATGTGACAAGTTCACCTGTGGACCAAATGAAGTAAATGCGTGGAGGACCATAAAGGCATCCATTTGCTTGAGAATTATCCCCACAGTAACCCGACTTCAGTTTTCAGATGCCTCTGGAACATTACCCGTGGTCTTGAGTTTTTTTCATCTATATCCATGGTATTTTCTTCATTCCTTCATTACAAATGGGCAAGGGATCTAAGAAGAAAATTGAAACTTAAAGAAAAACACACAGAATCCCCCCCAAAATGCCCATATTTACAAGAACAATGAATGGAATTTGAGATAAATCTGTCACAATAATAGCTGTCATTTAAAATTGCTGTCTTTAAAGTTTTGTTTAACTGACTTTTTTTTCCCTCTGTGGTCCAGGCTGGAGTGCAGTGGGACAATTTCAGCTCATCACAACCTCCACCTCCTGTGTTCAAGCAATTCCCATGCCTTAGCCTCCTGAGTAGCTGGGATTACAGGCACAAACCACCATGCCTGGCTAATTTTTGTATTTTTAGTAGAGATGGGGTTTTACCATGTTGGCCAGGTTGGTCTCAAACTTCTGGCTTCAAGTGATCCACCTGCCTTGGCCTCCCAAAGTGCTGGGATTACAGGCGTGAGCCACAGAGCCCTGCTATTTAACTGACTTTAACATGCCATGAAGTTTATTTTATGATTGTAAGTTTTGGAAAATAACACATACATTTGCTTTGTTGTTAATGAAAGCTTACTTTAAAAAGATGCAACAAAAAGGAAATTCACTGGGAAAGATGGCTACCTTGTCTGACATTCAATACTTGTAACCCAACAAAACGATAGGAAAATAATACACGTTCCAAAATGCTGATGTCTCGGAGACTCCTCCCCAACTATTTATATGTTTCTTCTCTCCTCCATCCCATAACAGTTCCTGCAGTGACACAGCAGCACCAGGACCATTTATTAGATGAGGTACTTTATTAGAATGGTACTTCATTGGAAAAGAGACTCACACAGTCCTTGAGTAAAGACACATGTTTGTAATGGGAACAGGTTATTTTGCCACAAGTCATATTAAAGATGACTGGGTGTTGATACAACACAGAATATCTCTCATGACGGATTTTAACCTTCTTTAGCAATGAGCAGATCACCTCTTGGAAAGACAGGACAGAGTTTTCCAAAATCTTCCCAGGAGCTTAACGAATGGATTTGAGCATGCTTATAAAAATGGCTGCATAAATATTTTTCTTTGCTCATTTCAGAGCATGCTAATCAGAAAGGCTCTTTGAAAACAATATTTTTATCTGCACCTCAAATTCATACCATACCCATTAGCTGCTCAATTAGGCGAAACAAACTTTAACATGCATGCCAAGGGCTTAATTTAATTTGCCTGGGATAAGCAGTTGGCCATAGCTGTGAAGCCCTGTGTTTTTAGAAATTAAACCAGAGTAATAAAGCAAAAACTCTTAAAATACAGTGTGGAAATTGAAGCAGACCATGGTTCACATTGTGTGGGAAACTAAAAGAGATTTAATGACCAGTAAGCAGGTATGTTAGTCACATCCCCCTTGACGTTGTTCACCTTCCAGTTGCTGTGCTTTTCACTCTATTCCTGTGGATTCTAAAGTAGTACAACTCAAGTGACATCAGTTCATGAAGACAAAAGAAGCTTTTTGTTTGATTTTGGCTGGGTGGGTGCTCTGTTCAGGCAAGTATTGAACAGAAGAAAAATTGTCTTTATAAATCCTTAGCGTAATGGATTTTTTAAAAATCAAATGTAAATTCTATTAAACTACTTTTCAGTTATCACATAATTTACTTAAGCATTTCTGAAAAGCAAAATATATTTGTCCTAAATGCAAAAGGAAAAAAGTGATTTAACTTTGCAAGAAACTGTTCCTTTTTTAAAAAAGTTATTTTTAGAACGGGCGACTGTGGGTGCAGCTTCAGCAGACTTATATGTTCCTGCCTGCTGGCTCTGAAGAGAGTAGCGGATCTCCCAGCATGGTGCTTGAGCTCTGCTAAGGGACAGACTGCCTCCTCAAGTGGGTCACTGACCCCCATGCCTCCTGATTGGGAGACATATCCCAGCAGGGGTTGACAGACACCTCATACAGGAGAGCTCCAGTTGGCATCTGGGGGGGTGCCCCTCTGGGATGAAGCTTCCAGAGGAAGGAAGAGGCAGCAATCTTTTCTGTTTTTCAGCCTCCACTGGTGATACTCAGGCAAAGAGGGTCTGGAGTGGACCTCCAGCAAACTCCAGCAGACCTCTAGAAGAGAGGCCTCACTATTAGAAGAAAAACTAACAAACAGAAAGGAATAGCATCAACATCAACAAAAAGGCTGTCCACACAGAAACCTCATGTGGGTTCGCCACAGCGTAGAGACCCCTAAGAGTGTCTCCGCCATAATGTGAGCTTGAGCCCAGAAGCATTTTCCCCCCTCCTGGAGGCAGTCGAGCTATGGGAAAGTAGGAACTGAGGGATGAATGATTTTGTAAAAGGTCATTTTAGACTCCTTGGCGCTGACACAATGGCTCGGTGAAGGCTGTGTGGTTTTACTAAGGCATTGTGTCTTATCTTGGTTCCTGTACTGGGCTAGTTTTGTGACTCTGTTTACCAAGTAATGTTTGAACCCTGTGATTACTCATGTGATTTTTGATGATTGTTGTCTCTAGGATTTATGGTGGGTTTAACCTGTAAAGAATGTCACTCTGTTAAATATAAAATTCTTACACAATAGATAAAGGAAGATCAATTGTAATTTTGCATCACTTGTGGTTACTTTATGGCTCTTAGTTATATGCTTTTTTCTTAACTAACATTTTATCTTTTGTAACTTTCTGTTCCCTTTATTGTTTAAGCTGAAATAATGTAGACTGACGTCAGCTATTGAAAACTGACAGTATATATTGGGACCCTATGCACAAATAAATTTGCTGTTTAGGCATTGCCTAATTCAGTCCTCCAGACCCCGCTGTCTGTCTATCTTTTTCCGCGCACTCTCTCTTCCAGGTATTGGGACCCTCTTGCTGGCCAAGAGTTCCCTGGCAGACGTGCCATCCTCGACAACCTCATCCACAGGTCACCACATCAAACACCAACGGTAGATAAGTCCACAAAGATGAGGAAAAACCAGCACGAAAAGGCTGAAAATTCCAAAAACCAGAATGCCTCTTTTCCTCCAAAGGATCACAACTCCTCACTAGCAAGGGAACAAAACTGGATGGAGAATGAGTTTGGGTAGTTGACACAAGTGGGCTTCAGAAGGTGGGTAATAAGGAGTTAAAGGAGCATGTTCTAATCCAATGCAAGGAAGTGAAGAACGCTAAAAAAAGGTTAGAGGAAGTGCTAACTAGAATAACCAGTTTAGAGAAGAACACAAATGACCTGATGGAGCTGAAAATCACAGCATGAGAACTTTGTGAAGCACACACCAGTATCAATAGCCTAATTGATCAAGTGGAAGAAAGGATATCAGAGATTGAAGATCAACTTAATGAAATAAAGCATGAAGGCAAGATTAGAGAAAAAGAACAAAAAGGAATGAACAAAGCCTCCAGGAAACATGGTACTATGTGAATAAATCAAACCTATATTTGATTGGTGTACTTGAAAGTGATGAGGAGGATGGAACCAAGTTGGAAAACAGTCTTCAGGATATTATTCAGGAGAACTTCCCCAACCTAGCAAGACAGGCCAACATTCAAATTTAGGAAATACAGAGAATACCACAAAGATACGCCTTGAGAATAGCAACCCCAAGACACATAATCATCAGATTCACCAAGCTTGAAATGAAGGAAAAAATGTTAAGGGCAGCCCGAGAGAAAGGTTGGGTTACAGACAAAGGGAAGCCCATCAGACTAATAGTACATCTCTCTGCAAAAACCCTGCAAGCCAGAAGAGAGTGGGGCCAAATTCAACATTCTTAAAGAAAAGAATTTTCAACCCAGAATTTCATACCCAGCCAAACTAAGCTTCATAAGCGAAGGAAAAATAAAATCCTTTACAGACAAGCAAATGCTGAGAGACTTCGTCACCACCAGACCTGCCTTACAAGAGCTTCTGAAGAAAGCACTAAATATGGAAAGGAGAAACTGGTACCAGCCACTGCAAAAACATACCAAGTTGTAAAGACCATGAATGCTATGAAGAAACCACATCAACTAAGAGGCAAAATCAAAAGCTAGCATCATAATGGCAGGATCAAATTCACACATAACAATATTAACCTTAAATGTTAATGTGCTAAATGCCCCAATCAAAAGACACGGACTGGCAAATTGGGTACAGAGTCAAGACCCATTGGTGTACTGTATTCAGGAGACTCATCTCATGTGCAAAAACACACATAGGATCAAAATAAAGGAGGAGTATTTACCAAGCAAATAGAAAGCAAAAAATAAATAAATAAATAAATAAAAAGAAAAATCTGCAAAAAAAAAAAAAGCAGGGGTTGCAATCATAGTCTCTGATAAAACAGACTTTAACAAAGATCAAAAAAGACAAAGAAGGGCATCGCATAATGGTAAAGGAATCAATGCAACAAGAGAAGCTAACAATCCTAAATATATATGTGTAATAACTGAGCGAGTTAGAAGGAATGCACCACACACTGAGTTCCAAATTAAGAGTCCTTTTTATCAGCCAGCGACTCAGAGATGGCTAATGCTCAAAGTTCTCTAGGCCCTGGGGAGGGGGAGCCTAGCTGAAGTGGAATTTTACAGAAGCAGAAGAGACAAGTTAGCTAGAAATCAGGGGGAGGAGGTTCCCAGGATTGTTGGTTGCTAAGGGTATTTCCAAACAATCACCAAGGGGGTTCCAAGAGAGTTATACACAATAGCAGGTGTGCTTGCCAAGCAGGATGTAGTTACATTGGTTATATTGTAGGATAAGCACAGAGTCAGTGTGACATGAGCACAGCATCAGTGTGGCCCAGATATGCACCGAATGGGCTGTGGTAGGGAGGGGGAAGCTAGGGAGAGCTTGTCAGGTTTTGCAGCTAAGATGGAGTCAGGCTAACCCAAGTTAGGTTATTACATATGCAACCAATAGAGGAGCACCCAGAATCATAAAGCAAGTTCTTAATGACCTACAAAGAGACTTAGACTCTCACACAATAAAAGTGGGAGACTTTAACACCCCACTGTCAATATTAGACAGATCAATGAGACAGAAAATTAACAAGGGTATTCAGGACTTGAACTCAGCTCTGGACCAAGCAGACCTAATAGACATCTACAGAACTCTCCACCCCAAATAAACAGAATATACATTCTTCTCAGCACCACATTGCACTTACTCTAAAATTGAGGACATAATTGGAAGTAAAACACTCCTCAGCAAATGCAAAAGAATGCAAATCATAATAAACAGTCCACAGTGAAATCAAATTAGAACTCAAGATTAAGAAACTCACTCAAAACCACACAAGTACATGGAAACTGACCTGAATGACTACTGGGTAAACAACAAAATTAAGGCAGAAATAAATAAGTTCCTTGAAACCAATGAGAGGGAAGACACAATGTACCAGAATCTCTGGGACACACCTAAAGCAAGGTTTAGAAAAATATTTATAGCACTAATTGTCCACCAGAAAGCAGGAAAGATCTAAAAATTGATGATCTTAACATCTCAATTAAAAGAACTAGAGAAGTAAGAGCAAACAAATTCAAAAGCTAGGAGGAGACAAAAAAATAACTAAGATCACAGCAGAACTGAAGGAGATGGAGAGACGAAAAACCCTTCAAAAAAACCAATGAATCCAGGAGCTGGTTTTTTGAAAAGATTAACAAAATAGATAGACCAATAGCCAATAAATAAAGAAGAAAAGAGAGAAAGACCAAATAAACACCATAAAAAATGATAAAGGGGATATCGCCACTGATCCCACAGAAATACAAACTACCATCAGAGTATACATTAAACTCCTATAAATAAACTAGAAAATCTAAAAGAAATGGATAAATTCCTGGACACATACATCCTTCTAAGACTAAACCAGGAAGAAGTCAATTCCCTGAATAGACCAATAACAGGTTCTGAAATTGAGGCAGTAATTAATAGCCTGCCAACCAAAAAAGCCCAGGACCAGAAGGATTCACAGCCGAATTCTACCAGAGGTACAACGAGGAGCTGGTACCATTCCTTGTGAAACTATTCCAAACAATAGAAAAAGAGGGACTCCTCCATAACTCATTTTATGAGGCCAGTAGCATCCTCATACCAAAACCTGGCAGAGACAAACAAAAAAAAGAAATATTTCCCTGATGAACATCAGTGCGAAAATCCTCAATAAAATACTGGCAAACCAAATCCAGCAGCACATTAAAAAGCTTATCAATCACGATCAAGTCAGCTTTATCCTTGGGATGCATGGCTGGTTCAACATATGCAAATCAATAAACATAATCCATCACATAAACAGAACCAATGACAAAAACCACATGATTATCTCAATAATGCAGAAAAGGCCTTTGATAAAATTCAACACGACTTCATGCTAGAAACTCAATAAACTAGGTATTCATGGAACTTATCTCAAACTAATAAGAGCTATTTTTGACAAATCCACAGCCAGTATAATACTGAATGGGCAAAAGCTGGAAACCTTCCCTTTGAAAACCAGCACAGGACAAGCATGCCCTCCTCACCACTCCTATTCAACATAGTATTGGAAGTTGTGGCCAGGGCAATCAGGCAAGAGACAGAAATAAAGGGTATTCAAATAGGAAAAGAGGAAGTCAATTATCTCTGTTTGCAGATGATATGATTGTATATTTAGAAAATCCCATTGTCTCAGCCCAAAATCTCCTTAAGCTGATAAGCAACTTCAGCAAAGTCTCAGGATACAAAATCAATGTGCAAAAGTCTCAATCATTCCTATACGACAATAATAGACAGACAGAGAGCCAAATCATGAGTGAACTCCCATTCACAATTGCTACAAAGAGAAGAAAATACCTTGGAATACAGTTTACAAGGGATGTGAAGGACCTCTTCAAGGAGAAATACAAACCACTGCTAAAGGAAATAAGAGAGGATACAAACAAATGGAGAAACATTCCATGCTCGTGGATAGAATCAATGTTGTTAAAATGGCCATACTGCCCAAAGTAATTTGTAGATTCAATGCTACACCCACCAAGATAGCATTGACTTCCCCACACAGAATTAGAAAACATGCCTTAAATTTCATATGGAACCAAAAAAGATCCCATATAGCCAACACAATCCTAAGAAAAAAGAACAAAGCTGGTAGCATCACACTACCTAACTTCAAACTATACCACAAGGCTATAGTAACCAAAACAGCATGGGGTTGGTACCAAAACAGATATATAAACAAATAGAACAGAACAGAGGCCTCAGAAATAACACTATACATCTATAACCATCTGATCTTTGACAAATCTGACAAAAATAAGCAATATGGGGAAGATTCCCTATTTAATAAATGGTCTCGGAAAAACTGGCTAGCCGTATGCAGAAAACTGAAACTGGGCCCCATCCTAACACCTTATACCAAAATTAACCTGAGATGGTTTAAAGACTTACATGTGAGACCTAAAACCATAAAAGCCCTAGAAGAAAACCTAGGCAATACCATTCAGGACATGGGTGTGGGCAAGACTTCAGAACTAAAATACTAAAAGCAATGGCAACTAAAACCAAAATTGACAAATAGGATCTAATTAAACTAAACAGCTTCTGCACAGCAAAAGAAACTATCATCAGAGTGAACAGGCAACTTACAGAATGGGAGAACATTTTTGCAATCTACCCATCTGACAATGGGCTAATATCCAGCATCTACAAGGAACTTAATCAAATTTACAAACAAACAAACAAACAAACAAACAACCCCATCAAAAAGTGGGCAAAGGATATGAACAGACACTTTTCCAAAGAAGACATGTATGTGGCCAACAAACATATGAAAAAAAGCTCATCATCACTGGTTATTAGAGAAATGCAAATAAAAACCACAATGAGATACCATCTCATGCCAGTTAAAATGGTGATCATTAAAAAGTCAGGAAACCACAAATGCTGGAGAGGATGTGGAGAAATAGGAATGCTTTTACACTGTTGGTGGGAGTGTAAATTAGTTCAACCATTGTGGAAGACAGTGTGGCGATTCCTCAAGGATCTAGAACCAGAAATACCATTTGACCCAGCAATCCCATTACTGGGTATATACCCAAAGGATTATAAATCATTCTATTTTAAAGACATGTGCACACATATGTTTATTGCAGCACTATTCATAATAGCAAACACTTGGAGCCAACCGAAATGCCCATCAATGATAGACTGGATAAAGAAAATGTGGTACATATATACCATGGAATACTATGCAGCCACAAAAAAGGATGAGTTCGTGTCCTTTGCAGGGACATGGATGAAGCTGGAAACCATCATTCTCAGCAAACTAACACAGGAACAGAATACCATACACCGCATGTTCTCACTCATAAGTGGGAGTTGAACAATGAGAACACATGGACACAGGGGAGGGGAGCATCACACACTGGGGCCTGTTGGGGGGGTAGAGGATAGGGGAGGGTGAAATACCTAGTGTAGATGACAGGTTGATGGGTGCAGCAAACCATCATGGCATGTGTATACCTATGTAACAAACCTGCACTTTCTGCACATATATCCCAGAAATTAAATTATAATTTAAAAAAATTTAAATTAAAAAAATTTAAATTTTATGGGTACATAGTAGATGTATTATTTATGGGGTACATGAGATATTTTAATACAGGAATAAGTGTTATAATCACATCAGGGTAAATGGAGTATCCATCACCTCAAGCATTTATCATTGCTTTGTGTAACAAACATTCCAATTATACTCTTTTATTATTTTTAAACGTACAATAAATTATTGTTTACTATACTTGGCCTTTGTTTTTAATCATTTAAAATAACATCCAAGACACAATTCTTGTAAAAAGGAAAGTTAGAAAGTTGATTCTTTACAGCATGTAAAATAAGTATCTTTATGTATGTAGTACCTTCCTGGAAAAATAGGGGAGTCATAGCAAAGCCTGTTTCCATTGTGTGTCTCTGACACACACGTTGTGTGGAAAATCAGGAGGAACCATGGATAGGGCTCAGGGTATCGTGCTGGCTCCAATCCTGATATTAGCTGTGTGACTTGAGACAAATCACTTGACTATGTTGTCTTAATTTTCCAATATGTGAAAAAGTGAAAGAAATCATGTGACTTATATAGCCCACAGGGTTGTCTACAGCAGAGGAGGAAAAGATGAATGTGATTAACCTATTCAGCTGGGAAAATATGCAGCAAGGTTCAAATGAGAGCTGTGAGGTAGAAAGAGAAGTAGATTGTGAGAAAATCTGGAAGTGAGCTAAGGGGCCCAAAAATAATGTCTAGAGTGAGAAGAATGGGCTAGAAGAAAAGTAGAGTGTGTTTGATGAGTAGAGAGATGCTGGCATAAGAATGGACTAGATGCCACCACAGCAGAAAACCTGGAGCCTCTTGGTATTAGGTAGAGTCTTCTACCTTGACCTTTGCTGCAGTGTGTTTCTTCTGTTAACTGTCCTTATGCTGCAATCTGTGACAAGATGGAATTTGTTACGAATCCTTGTGGGTTCAGGGCCAGGAAGGGAATCAGTGGAATGATTGTGTTGTGTCGATGCTTGAGTCCCCTGCCAAGCGTGGTAGATAGGAACAGTCTATGCGGTGACTGAGAGTGATGAGGTGATAATTGAAGAGACAGAGTAAAATGAACAGAAAACCACTGGGTGTTCAGTGCACAGAACTTCTTGGCATGCTGGATTTATCCAGCGAGAAAAAGAAAGAGAGGGAAGAGATTGGCTGATGATCTCTCACTTGCAGACTTTGTTGCTTAATTGCCATTGAGGGAGAGAGGCTGCTTGCAGGTGAGTTGCCAAAGTGAATAAACATGAGTTATGTTAAGAAATTAACAAAAGATGAAATTCAGGCAACTTTCTGGAAAACACAGACTGCTGATAAGATCCACTGGACTGTGAAAAAGCCTTACCCTTGGAAAGCGGAGGCAGTGCCATCATTTAAGATATTTAAAACAAGACTAGCTAAAGCATCTGCTAGAATCTTATCCAGAAGGGAAAAATCCAGACCTGGCAAGAGATTAACTAGCTGATGTCTGGGAGCTCTAACACCTCTCATTCTTGATGTTGAAGAGTTGTGGTCAAATCCCTGAACATTTTCCCGAGCACATTTAAGACTGGGGGCTGTGTGACCCATTAGTCATTCTGATAATCTCTAGGAGGCAGTGCCAGCTGTGGAATTTTGAGCAGATGTGGCAAAACAGTGGAAACCACCTTTTGGATTCATATCCTCTTGTCTCTCACTTATCCTTGGAAGAATCTGAGCATATTTTTAAAGGGCAATTTAGGTGGTGGTGGAGTTGTTAAAAAGAAAAAAAAGAGAAAAATCTGTCAGAGAGAGAGAGCTTCCAACTTCCTAATTTATATTAAGGGGAGAAAAATTGTAAATGCCCAGATTTAAGTACTGTAAACTGTCTTGATCTGACCATCACAGGACTGTGCCCAACCCAGAACAATTGTCAACTATTAATTATGCATTAGAGCATGAGGCCCAACAAATTGATAATTCCAGACCATCTTCCCTCTGCTGCCTGTTTCTACCCTGTCCCTTGGCTATTTGGTAGCAGAATAAACTATATCCTTGGTAAGACTTCCATTTGAGAAAGAATGCATCTGGAAGGATTGGCAGAATAGAAGGGATAGGAGTGCTCCCTTGATAAGTCGTAAAGACCATCTGTCAGCTATGAATCTCTGATCTAGGCTGATTGGGGAAAAGACAGGTGCAGATTGCAGTTGAAAACATTTATCTTGAATGAATTTGTCAAAAGTTTGCCTTACTTAATTTCCATGAGATTCTAAACCCGTGGCTTTGAATCAGCCTCAAGAGTAGCATTTCCACTGCCTTCCTCTGGCACACATGTTGTGAGGAGAGGCAGAAGGAACCGTAGATAAGACATCAGAAGCTCAGGGAATGAGGCCTGGCTGTGTGTGACTTTGGACAAGTCCCTTGACCAAGTTGTTTTAGTTTTCTGGTATGTGAAAAAGTTATAACCTAACTCTTTTAGCTGTAGCCCACAAGGTTGTATTTATTAAGACAGGGAAAAAAGGAAGCAATTAGTATATTTTCTTCTGAAAGAAAAGCGTTTAGATTAGAACAAGTTGTCCTATCAAAAGCCAATTTCTCTGTTCACTTAGTAACTGCAACTCATCTCATTTTACTTACTTCACGCCAGAAATTTATCTTCTGTTCTGTATCATTAATTTCCCCCATCAACTGGATCATTCCTATGGGCATACAAAAACTCCTAATATTTCTCATGTCAAAAGAACAAAAACAAAAGAACTTTAATTCCAAGTTGCATGTCTTCCTCCACCTACCGCCCACTTGCCCTGCTCTCCTTCATGACAAAACACTCCAATGAAGTTGTCTATGCCCTTCTTCTGTCTGCTCATCTTCCAGTCTGTTTTCAGCTCATTTCATCAGGCTTTGTTCTCACCACTCCTTTGAACCTGTTCTGGTAGTTACCAAATACTTATTTCCACGTTGCTGAATCTAGTGAATTCTTCATGAACTCTCTGCATCATTTGACACGATTTTTTTTACTTCTTGAAATGCTCTTCACTTGACCTCCAGGCCATGACAATTTTCTCAGACTCATTCTGTCTCCTCAATTACTTCTCAGGCTTCTCTATGGGTTCCTTGTCCTTTTTCTGACCACCGTTTTGGAGATTTTGGGGGCTCATTTCCCAGATTTGTGTCTTCTCTGTATTGTTAGGTGACTGCATCCAGTATCATGGCTGCACATATTATCTCCAGGCTCAACCTGTCTTTTGAACTCCAAACTCCCATCAAGGTGCCTCTGTGGCATTGCCAGTGTCTAATGAATTTCTCAAACTCAGCATGTTTGGTACATCTATTCAGTTAGTCAGGCCAAAGTTCCAGGAGTCAACTTTGAATCTTCTTCTTCCTTCATATTGTAAATCCTACCCATCAACAAATCCTGTCCATTCTTCCAGTTACACCCCATATTCAGCTATTCTTTACCAACTTCATGACTACTATTCTATCACTCTATCATTCTATTAAGTCATTAATATTCGATCGTATCATTCTACTAAGTCACCATCATCTCTCATTTGGACTAGGGTGAGAGTCTTGTAATGGATTTTGCTTTCACTCTAAACTGCCCCGAATCCAGTCTCCAGACATCACCCTTAATGATCTTTTAAAATCTAAGTGAGATTCTTTCACTTTTCATTCAAAATCCTTCAACTCAAATTCTTTATAATGGCCAATATATCTCATATCCGATTTAATTTTATTTTCTATTTTTGTCCCCATTATACATTCTCTTCTGGTCACCTGAGCTTTCTTGGGTTCCTTAAACATGCCAAGCTTATTTCCTCCTCAGGCTCTTTGCAATTCCTGTTTCCTCTGCCTGAAGTTTCTCTTCCAGATTTTGAAGGAGTTTGTCTAAAGAGTCCTTCCCTGACCATCTGACCTAAAATAGTCCTTGCCCTGCTGTGTCGCTACGATCTCTCCACTTGATTATTTTTACTTTAGAGCATTTATTAGTGTCTGAATTACATCATTTATTTTTTGTTTTACGTGCTTTTTCTTTGGTTTTTACTCTGTCTTTCCAAGTAAAGGTAAGTTCTCTGAAAGTAAAGTTTACTGTTGTATCCTCAGTGTCTGAAATATGACTAATGTATAGTAGATGCTTCACAGTAGCTTTAAAAAATCTTATTAATTCACCATACCATCTAAATTTCTTTGAAAATCTCTTTGTCATGTTTAGCTTTTGATGCATGAGGAAATCAGTTCTTCCTTATGGAATCAGAAAATGCCTGCTTTGTTGGCTAACTCCAGTACACTATTGTTTATTCTCATAGTGACGTTCAGTAGCAGTGTTTGTACAGTTGCTGATTCTTTATAAGGCCTGCGTTTTTTGGTTTTTGGTCTTTTTTGAAACAGAGTTTCACTCAGGCTGGAGTACAATGGCGTGATCTTCACTCACTGCAACCTCCACCTCCCAGGTTCAAGCGATTCTCCTGCCTCAGTCTCCCGAGTACCTGGGACTACAGGCGCCTGCCACCATGCCCTGCTAATTTTTGTATTTTTAGTAGAGACAGGGTTTCACCATGTTGACCAGGATGGTCTCGATCTCTTCACCTCGTGATCCACCCACCTCAGCCTCCCAAAGTGCTGGGACTACAGGCGTGAGCCACCATGCCTGGCCAACTCCTGTGGTTTTGCTCTCCCTAAGAAGTCCTAGATATGTCAATAAATCACAAGGATGCACCACAAGAGAAACTGACCACTTGGGTATGTTTTAGAATGGGCTTTTTGGGCAAAACTGAAACAAACAAATAAACTAAAAACCTGGGTTCTTTAGTAACTCACTTTCCTGAAACACGGATGTGTCAGTATGGGGACTGTGGATTGAAGCAATTAGGCTGAGAATGGAGGTGAGCTGGTGAAAGAGCAAGCCAGGGTAAGAGTTGTCTCCGGTACATTGAAGAAAGCAGTACCAAGAGTCAGGTGCGCAGACTGACACAACACCTTGAGGCCGAACAGAGAGGCCCAGTGCTGGAAGGTAGGGGGCTACTGATGGTGACTGGCAAGGTGAGGGAGGTGATCACAGAGCTGGACCATGGAGGTAAATAGCTATCTGCAGGAGAGAGGGGACATGGTTAAAGGAGAGGCTAAATTCTACTCAGGGAGTCCTCAGCTCATTCTTTCTGGGGTACTAACCACACTCTTTATTCAACTTAATTATTTTGGAATTTGTTAAATGTCCGTACATACCAGGCTCTGTGCTAGCTACTAGAGATAGGGAGCTAAAAAGGAAGTCCTCATTCCCATTTTATCCCTTTCAAGTGCTTACAGTCTGATGTATTGTTGGTCTTCAACAAATCAAGTACACGAGAAATCTTTTTAAACCAGATAGATTTTCATTAATTTCAGGGAAGATAATAATGATGGAAATTAGTTGAGGTTAGGGGAGAAAAGGAAGATGGAACAGAAAGAGAAGACTTGAAGAGGCAAGGTACTTCCTTGAAAATATATATTTTTTACTATTTATCAAATGTTTCATCATTGTAACAAGCATTTCACTGTGAGTAGGGAATTTTTTCTTTTTTCTCCGTGCTCATATAAGCATAGGAGATTGGAAGATGGAATAAAAGATATAAAGTCAGTTACATAGGTATGTTATTTCCCAGAGTATCTAAAAAATTTTATGCTGGGGATTTCTAACATAGGCAAACATTTACAAATGCTGTTCTTATCTTCTACGCTCTTCGTTTTTTTTCTCCCTAGGACTCCTTGGAGAAGTTCACATGACATTCTGTTTGACGTAAAATCAGCATGTGTCTCAAGTAAATCAACAACAGCTGTTTTAAACAGCAGATTGTATTTCAAAATATCATTATGAACCAGGGGAAGAATTGCATGGATGCCTATGTCTTCAGATTACACTGATGGAGCCTAGCATCTGGACATTGTGGCCATGGGTAGACAGAGTTCAGAGTTGTCTGGGGGATGCTGGTCTATTTAATGGAACAGTGACCTTTAGGGGGATTTTTTTTTTAATCCATAGTTTGAAAACACCAGCAAAAAAGAAAGAAGAAAAGGCTCAGTTACATTCAAAGGAGTCATGCTTCTGCTGACTGAAACTTCCACTCAGAATCCTGTGCATTTCTCTAAATGGGGCAGCAAAGCAGTTTAATACCAATTTCTTCACTTCAAAATTACTCGTACCAATGACCTAAGTAAGATTCAGCACCATCCCCACAAGAGTTCTTAGATAATATGATGGACTAACTGTATTACCTCGTGTCACCAAGAAAGTGTAGTTTCTGTGACCTACAGGTTGTTCCAGGCACAGGACAGAGCCGTCTACACTTTTCAGTCTCTCATTGCCCCCCACTGGTTAAAATTCCTTTGGCAATGCCAGCAGCACTTCTCTCTGCTCTGATTTTAGGCCTCAGAGGAGAATTTAGGCATTTCCCCTTCACTCCTCATAAAAACTTCTTTGAACAACCTGCTTCCATGATGCTGTCAAATGAACCTTTCCTATTGGCATGACTCCATTGAGTTGAAGGGAAACAGCTTCATACTGTGGTGGTACTTGCAAATCTCAGAATCTCCATAGCCGGCCCAGTGTGCCTGATGCAGGCAGCACCCCTTTCCTCAGGAGTCTCCTGTCTTATTTTGCAGTCTTGCCGAAGGGTCCATCATTACATTACATGACTGAAACAGCAACTCTCTTGACTCATGGCTCTCTGCAGGGCTTGTCCATTGTGCACAGTATTATGAGTCCCTGTGGTCAGCCTATAGCAGGCGCTGCGCTATGCTTTCCATATACACGATCTTATTGTTTCCCACATTATAGATTATGAAACTGAGCTTGGAGAGATTAGTGAAATTGCTCAATCTGACATGGCTAAACGTGATGAAATAATATTTAACACAGGCCTGTCTGGTCCCAAAGCTTTGCTCTTAAGTGCCACATGGTGCTGTCCTCATTGAGGCAAAGCTGACCCAGGAAAATGAGCCTATAATTTAGAATGCTATGGCTCTTTTTAAAGCAGCAATCACAACCCCCATGTATTATTGTAAACGTATGGCCCATTATTTCTGAGTCTGACCTGCAACCTCAAATGATGGCTGAAGAAGGAAATGAAACACTTCGTGCTGAACAAGCGTAGTGCAAGCACCGACTTTTCTTCCGAAGTTAGATCACTATGTAATGCACGGTGTTTAATTGACGCCTGATCAAATTCAAATCTCATTTGAATGTGGAAATTAAAGTTCTCTACAGTGAACTCTGAGGGATTTTGTCAACATGAGATAATTCTCTTCCAAGATAATGACTAAATTTAATCTCACATAAGCCTGATAACAGGCAATTCTCCTGACAGCCGTGAGGCTGTTGGGCTTGCGTGTGAATGGTGAGAAACTGAGTGGTGGACAGAAGTCCTGAAGTGTGGGCTGTGAAGAAAATGGTGAGAAGGGAACAGGGTATCTCCAGGGAAAAGAAGGCCCTAGTTAAACACTGCTGTGTCTAGGATTAGAGCAAACATAGCCCTGTCAAAGGCACATACAAAGATGCTATTTCAAGTCCTAGAGACATTTCTGGATGCGTTTTTTCTATTTCTTGTTTTTTAATGCTTCTATTTCTCTTCCTGACAGTACTGCCCCTGTGATATGGTTAGGCTTTGCATCCCCATGCAAATCTCGTCTTGAATCGTAATCCCCATATTCCTCTCATAATATCCACTTGTCAAGAGAGACCAGGTGGAGGTAATTGAATCATGGAGTGGTTTCCCTCATGCTGTTCTCCTGATAGTGAGTAAGTTCTCACGAGATCTGATTGTTTTATAAGGGCCCCTCCCTTTTGGCTCGGCACTTCTCCTTCCTGCTGTCTTTTGAAGAAGGTTCTTGCTTCTCCTTCACCTTCCACCATGATTGTAAGTTTCCAGAGGCCTCTCCCAGCCCTGCTGAACTGTGAGTCAATTAAACTCTTTCCTTTATAAATTATCCAGTCTTGGGTATTTCTTTATAGCAGTATGAAAGTGGACTAATTGATTTTCATATGACTATAAAGAATTTGGGAATTTGTTTCTCCTCCTTAGGACAAAACAAAAGATACGATATTTCCCCCACCCCATGCCCCAATCTAGAAACATTTGAGCCCAAATATCTATTGTCTATGATGGATCCTGTGCAATGAAGTTAGTCAATGACCAAGTCTCTAGATCCTTCTAAATTGACTTGTTAAATAAAACTTTTATTTTAGGTTCAGAGGTACAGGTGCAAATTTGTTATAGAGGTAAATTGCATGTCACAGAGGTTTGGCGTTCAGATTATTTCATCATCCAGGTAATAAGCATAGTACCCAATAGGTAGTTTTTTGATCCTCTCCCTCCTCTTATCCTCCACCCTCAAGTAGACCCCAATGTCTGTTGTTTTCTTCTTTGCATTCGTATGTACTCAATGTTTAACTCCCACTTATAAGTGAGAACATGTGGTATTTGGTTTTCTGTTCCTGCATTAATTTGCTGCGGATAATGGCCTCCAGCTCAATTCATGTGACTACAAAGGACATAATCTCATTACTTCTATGGCTATGTAGTATTCCATAGTGCATATATACCACATTTCCTTTACCCATTCTACCACTGATGGGCATTTCAGTTGATTTCATGTCTTTGCTATTGTAAATAGTGCTGTGATTAACATACATGTGCATGTGTCTTTATAGTAGAATGATTTATATTCCTTTGGATATATAATGGGATTGTATATCCAAAGGAATATAAATTATTCTACTTATAGCCGATAATGGAATTGCTGGGTTGAATGGTAATTCTGTTTTAAGTTCTTTGAGAAATCGTCACACTGCTTTCCACAATGGCTGAACAAATTACATTGTCACCAGCAGTGTATACACATTCCCTTTTCTTTGCAATCTTGCCGCTATCTGTTATTTTTTGTTTTTTAAATAATAGCCATTCTGACTGGTATGACATGGTATCTGATTGTGGTTTTGATTTGCATTTTTCTAATGGCTGGTGATGTTGAACATTTTTTCATATGCTAATTGGCCACCTCTATGTCTTTTTTTGTAAAGTGAATTGACCTTTTTATTTATTTTTAAATATCCTCTTATTTGGACTCTGCTAGGTCCTGGCTTTGAATGGATTTCCTCTCTTTCTCTTCCCCCTCTACCACTGAGAGTGAGCAGGGTCCCCAAAAGCCCCTGGGCTCCTGGGACATGTGGAAGGTGGTGCCTGCATGGACAGGGAGAGTAATGTTGGGGGTGGGGACTGCTACCTTTCTGTCATGTAGGGCTTTTACCTGCAAGGGCCCATGGAGCTGGCTTTATTCAGAGTTTCATTGCAAAGCTTCATTTCTACTTTCCTCAGTTCCTCTCTCAACCAGTCCTTGCCTCCAAGGATACCCACAGAGAAGCAAAACGGCAGAGTCCTTGTGGTCATTTCTGGTGGTTATCAGCCTCCCATGGCTCATCCCTGAAGCTGCAGGAGGTTCACGGTCCTGCCATTACATCTTGCAGGTGGTTGGGGTTAGATTAGGCCTCTGGCTACCAAGGGAGGAATCAGGAGCTGCTCCACATTTTGGGCTGAAGGAAAGACACCACAATTATGGATTGAAAGACCCCACTATTGGCATTACTGACTGCCCCCTACGCAGTGGATTACATAGAAATAGACAGCAGGGACACCCAGATGGACATGGCTCACCTGACTTTTACTGGCTGACTGCGATCACCTTTTTCTGACCTTTGGAAATTACAGAGTACTGTGTTCTCCTGACTCAGAGTGTGACTGCCAAGGAAGGGTGGCTGGATAATCAAGCCCTGGGGATGTCACCATTTTATTATTTTTTCTTTCTAATCTTACACAAAATCCAGGAGTGTGCTAAAATGATTTGGACCCTATCCTTGAGGAGTGTAGGATATCGAAGGATGCAATATTAACACAGACATAATCATTAAGAACAATCCAGAGGAGTCTAAAAAGACTGCATAATTGTGTGCAACTGTCTGATGGGATAGGAGGAGGAGCCCTGGGGGCTGTGGGAGCCAAGAAAGCCTTCAAGAAAAAGTAACTTAAGCTGAGTCTTAGAGAATGTGCTAGATTTGAGTAGGGAGATGGAAGGGCATTCTAGGAGCCAAGATCAAAGGGAAAGGACAGGAACTGTTTATTAGATGCTCAAGAAAGTGGTACAAACCTGAGGTGTGGAAGGACAGGCTGGGTGGGTCTTTAACTGTTAACCCAGGTCCTGAAGCTCAGGGGTGAATCTGATCAGCTGTGAATCTCTCCTATGCTGAAGGTCCGCAGAGTGATTCCTCAAGGTCACCGAGCAGCCTTGGCGCCAGATGCTGTGGTGTATCTGTGCAGTCACAGGCACAAAGCACTTCTTGCTCAACCACATTGCATTTGCTCACAACTCATAACCCCTTTGAAGCTTGCCAAAACACAGGTGCACTTTTGTTTTGATGACAAACTCTGAGGGCTGCTGGTGGGACTTTTTGAGGCCACCATTGCTTCTGCAGCTGCTCATATCCTTCAAAAGAGCTGAGGCCTGAGCTGCAGGGGGAGGGGGAGCCTTTGATTTCTGAGGTTTAGGTGGCAGGTGCCTTTTCTGCAGTCGCTCCCTCCCTGTTTGGAAGCAGAGGGTGCTATTCAGAGAGGACTGTGAGCTCCCCTCCTTGTCGCGGATGGCCCTGCAGTGCCAATTGCTGACAGGAGGTCATGGCTGCTTTCAGCGGAGCATTAGCCCTAATAGGTTTGGCAGGATTTTAAAATAATCAAAACAAAGCAGGTTAAAAGGTTTGATGGGGGAGGGATGTGGTGACTGCTTGAGCTCAGATCACAGGGTATGCCCAGCAGCCTGGCCCAGAACAGCTCCAAGGCCTGATGCCAAGGGTCTGGGCTGAATAGAAATCTGAAGTGGCTTTATCAGAGAAATTAGTCTGTGATTAGAGCTGAAAAGAGTCACAAGTCTTAATTTCTATTTAGCACTCCAAGGATAAGGTATCCTGTGTGGTGCTAAATTACTCCCTCTGGCCCAGGCAGTCTAAATAATGAATGAGGGTGCTTGTCCAGGGAGCACAGTGGAGGAAAAATGTGGGGGGGTGGGGGGGGTGAAGAATGATGCAGTGCCACGGAGCAAGATGTGGACAGACATGCTTTAGCTTTGTTTGGGGGGTGGGGTAGGGTGTGAAATACTTTCTGTACTGATTTCTGTCCTGTGATCAGATACCTAGGACATGTGTGAGAGCTAACAAGAGACAGAACTTGACGATGTTGGATATTGCTTGATTTTTTTTTTTAAATGAGGTCTTGTTCTGTCTCTCGGGCTGGTGTACAGTGGTGCAATCAGCTCACTGCAGCCTCCACCTTACGGGCTCAAGCAATCTTTCTGACTCAGCCTCATGGGTAGCAGGGACTACAGGTGTGTGCTACCATACTCGGCTATTTCTTTTTTTTTTTTTTTTTTGGTAGAGATGGAGTCTCCCTATGTTGCCCAGCCCTGTCTTGAACTCCTGAACTCAAGTGGTCCTCCTGCCATGGCCTCCCAAAGTGCTGGGAGTATAGGTGTGAGCCACCATACCTGGCTGCTTTGCATTTTTATACAATTGGAATAGTATATTAAATATTTTTGAAGGAAAGAATAGACCTTCAGTGTGGTGGAAATGAAAGGAGTTACCCATCTCGTTTTCCTTATGGTAGGACATTGTGTTTCAGCCACCACAGGCACTCCAGCCTGTGGCTTTCAATTGTGAATGACAGCCCACTGAAGTGACCTGTCTTTGCTATCTTTGTCCACAGTAATCCCTGGTTTTGCTCTCACTTTTGCCTGGGGCTGTCTCTTCTACATCCTTGATGCTTTCGTTTTCCAACTCTGAATGTTTTTGGCAAGGACAGAGATGTTGAAAAGATTCTTCCAGAGCTAGCAGGAGGGCCTGGTTCTGAAAAGGACAGGCTGGCAGTGCACAGGTGGTGTGCGCTAACCAGCCTCCATTGTTCAGTGGTGAGGAAGACCTTCTGTATGGCTTTGCTGGGAATCTGTCCCTGAAGCCTTGATAGGCCCAGCCCTCACCTGGCTAAGGATTGTCCCCAAAGCTCTTTTACTGCACATGAACTCAAGCAGAATGGAGGACTGATACTAACAAAATAGGCTATCTATCTCTTGAAACACAAGGGGAAAATATATGTCTGGGCTTGGGACCAGCATCTTAAAATTATCAGAAAGTAACATAATTCCTCTTTCTTCCTCTGTCTCTGTCTGTCTCCCTGTCACTATATGTGTTTCTCTCTCTGACTTTTGAGACTTTTGCTCTCTACTTGTCATTGTGTATCTGTTTTATTTTTCTCTTATTATATAAACTTTTGCTGTTTCTTCAAGCACATGCCAGAAGATGGCTGCCTCTTATTCGGCAATTTTTACAAAGCCCTCAGTTCAGGGAAACAGTAGAGCTGTTCCTATCAGTGCCAATTCCAAATTCACAGAAAAAAAAAAACTGATTAGTTTAGATTAAGTCAGAGACTGTTGAAAGGATTCTGAGGGAGGGATGTGATTGCCTGATTTCTGATCATAGTATGCCCCTTAACAGTATACGGGGTGTCCAGAAAAACTCCAAGACTATGTCCACGACTATGTCCTGGGGTGGCATGGGGTGGATAGAGAGCTCACAAAATGTTCGCATAGACAATTAACATGGCTGCCTGGACCCACATGCACTAGGGTTCAGAGCTCAGAGATGCACATGTGTGCACACACATGCTCACACACGTGTGTGTGTGTGTGTGAAGTGTGCGTGTGTGGTCTTATGGTTGGGGGAGAGACCCCCTAAAAGTGCCTACCACATCAGGTAGATAAATAGATCTCTATAAAGAAGAAATTTGGGCTTTTCCATTATCCAGAAATTTCTTTCGTGGAAGGCACCTTCCTGCTGTGTACTTCAGCAAAGTTACTTGTTAACATGGCCCTCCTGAATTGGGAGATTTGGTCCCAGATACTCTAATCATCCTCTGTCTTCCCAGGGTGGAGAAGCTGATATATGCTGGCGAGTCTTTTGTGAATTTACATTTCCTTTAATATGCATTGGGCACAGATGGTTACCAGGTTGTCTCTGATTCGTAAGCCTTCTTTCATCAAGGGCTCATCGAAATTTAGTGCAAGCAGGTTTAAAGAGACAAGCTTTTAGGCTTGGAAATGTGCATATAAATAAAAATGTTGCTGTAGCGGCTCCATTGTTAATGAAAGAAAAATGATCCATGTCCTCTTCCGGGATAACGGAGTCTCTGAATATATTTATTTCAAGATTTAGGTGCTCAGGGAACCAGCCACAAATCACAGAGCAACCATTAATGAGACTCTGTCCCTACCTGTTAAGCTTATTAACTGCCTGTTACCTACAGTTCTATATCCCACTTGGGGACACAAAATGGATGCATCAGCAATGCAAAGACTGAAAAACACAGAAGTTAATCAAAAGCACAGGGGGCCTGGAAATGCAATCAGAAGACACGTGCTGGCTGTTTATTGGGGTACTGGGAGGTGGCTAGGAGGGAAGATCTGATGCTGTCTGAGATTTAGCTAATTAAATCCCCCTGTCCTTTAGTCAGTGTTCTCTCACTCTGTGCAAGCTGTGGACATGAAAGGAACAGTCCCTGTCCTCAAGGAACCTACACGCTAACTGGGGGGCATGCTCTACATGCTGGAATCAGACTGTTTCTCACAGAAAGCAAATTCAGGATAGCACTGTAGAGGCTACATGAACCAGTGTTAAAGTACTAAAAAATGGTGGATCGTTATACAAATAGAAAGAGAGCTTAGCTGAGGGGACATCTTGGATTTTGCGTTGGTTCTACGATTTAACAGTGACTGTGTCATTCACCTCTCCTCATCTTGATTTTCCTATTGATAAAAGAAGAGCTTCATCTTGGCCATTGCTGAAGAGTATTCATGAGAAGCACTACAGGTATCCATGAAATCGGAGTAAAGACAGGAAGTTACTGAGATTTCAGGAAGCTTCATTTGGCTGTTTAGTAGATTAGAGGGTTTAATTTATGGAGAAGAAAGATGAAGCCACCTTTGGCCGGGACCCTTGTGTGCATCAGGGTGTGTGTGTGTGTGGAGGGATGGGCCTGCCTTGTGGGCATGAGAACCAGCAAAAGAGGGGAGTGGCTGTCGATCACAAGCGCAGAGATGGGCAGAGCCAATTAGGCAGGTAGGCAAAGCGGAATTCAACACCACAACCTACAGCTGTGTTCTTTCACCCAAATATTCAGAAATCTTTTGAGTTACTTCCCAACTTGAAGGCAAAATTCTACTAAAAGCAGGAACAGTGTTTTAATAGTAATTTGAAGACACAGATTAAAAACTGAAAACTAGAAAACCTTGACTTTATGATTAATTAAAAGGATCAGCTCAAATTTAGAAAATTGCTTAAATAAAAGAAGACACAAAATCGCATACATGTGCCTCCGCATGTTAATGACGGCTATTTTTCCTTGTTTCTCTGCTGCTGCTACAGCCATGTCCCATCTATCACTTGGTTTCAGGCGTCATAATCAATTGACTCTACCATAAACAACATGCTGTACATGCAGCAAATGATAACTCGACACAGGGTAAAATCTCCCTCTTTTCATTCTTCCAATCTCTCAGAAGACAAAAAGAATAGCCTTAAATTAATTCCTTACTTATTGAGCCAAGCCGACATTTTCTTATGAACTTGACTAGGACAGAGAAGTGTGACCCAGCAGCTCAGCAGTGAATCCTACCAGATAACTATACCCACTGCAGTGAAGCTCTGTAGGAGCCTGTTATCCTGGTGTCCAGCATAGTGCTTGACATGCAGTAAGCACTCAGTGGCTGTATGTCCATCAGATCACTGCTCCTAATTTTAGTTTCTCTGAGAATGGTAAATTTCATGGAGAATCGATAATCAGTTTTTACCCATGGAAGGGATAATTTTACCCATGAAAGATAGCAAATCTTTTTTGCAGGTTAAAAATAAGTAAATAGGTAAAAGATCTCTTCCGACACCGACTCCTTGTGAATTAACTGATTTTCTTGTATTTCTTCTCTAAACACCATGATTGAAGCTCATGGCACACTGAACGCTTACAGCCGGTTGGCCGGTCAGACTTATGTTCTTGTTCTTTTGCACCTGTTGGCTGTATGCTTGTATGTTTACCAAGAGCTAATTGTGTTTGTTTCCAAATCTCTTTTCCAGTTAACTTTAAAACTGTAATTACAGAGTTAATTAAATATTACATAAACTGATGATACATAAAAGAAGAGTCATTTCTATGAAAAATAAGCTAAATGCTCTGAAGAAATTCAATAAATTTTCTTGTGATTAGACGGTTACATTACATCAGTGGGCAAGGTATCTGTAAATGATGTAAAAGAATGTAAACATCTAGACAAAATACACTTTCAACTTTAAAAAAATGAAACCTGGAAATAATTGGTGATGGGTGTGCTTAATGCAAGAAAGATAATGAACAGCTCCAACTGGCAAATGCCTACTCGAGGAATACTTAAGGATTCAAGGGAAAAGAAATATTTCAGCCATGCATGCAACATTTTTGACAATAGTTAGCTCTTTTTACAAACATTTTCAATTAACGAGTAAATGATTTTTCATTACCGGTAGGTAACATGAGTTCTACTAAAAATAATGTAATGCATTCTGAAAGAATTAAGGCCACACAAAATCAGCAGTGCAGCTTTGCAGTGAAAGCACAATGGTTGGCGGCCGCAATCCTGGAAACTGCAACAATATGGGAACTTAGTGGAACACCTCCAAGTGAAATGTGACCCATAGTCCCAGCTACTCAGGAGGCTGAGGCAGGAGGACCACTTGAACCCGGGAGCTGGAGGCTGCGGTGAGCCAAGATCACGCCACTGCACTCTAGCCTGGGCGACAGAGTGAGAATCCTTCTAAACAAATAAACAAACAAAAAATGGCGACCCAGGTCAGTGTGCTGCTCGTGGAAGGGATGGTACTTTCAGTTTACAGACCTATCTTATAAGCAGCTAGTTATGTGTCTTATACATAGTGCATGCTCTTTCTCTTTCTCCGTGTTTCTCTTTTTTATAAGGTTTTACAAAATGTTTATTCTGATAAAACTTCAAACTTACAGAAAGTCAGAAAGTTGCAAGTGTAATGTAATTAAATTCCGTATGCCCTTTAGCTGGATTCACCACTGTTAATGTTTTACAGTCCTTGCTTGCTTTCTCTTTCTCCACCTTCCCTCCCCCGCCAACAGTCTTCTTCTGCTTCTTCTCCCTATTATCATTACTGTTAGCTTTGCTAAATGAGTTGAGAGTAAATTGCAGATGTCATGACTTTTATCTCTTAAATACTGTGTCTCTCTTAAAAGCAAGGATGTTCTCTCACATAACCGCCATGTAATGCTCAAATTCAGGAAACTTTGCATTAAATAATAATATTCTCTAATATTCAGTTCATACTTAGATTGTGTCTTAGTCTGTTTGGGTTTCTATAACAGAATACCATAGAGTGGGTAGCCTACAAACAACAGAAATTTATTTCTCACAGTTCTGGAGTTTGGAAAGTCCAAGACCAAGGTGCTGGCAGATTCCATGTCTGGTGGAACAAGTTTCATGGTTCATAGATGGTGCCTTCTCTCTGTGCCTTTGCATGATGGAAGGGGCTAGCCAGCTCTCTGAGGTCTCTTTTATAAAGGTACTAATTCCATTCATGGAGGCAGAGCTGTCATGACTTAACTCCTCAAAGGCTTCAGCTCCTAATAGCATCATCTTAGGGGTTAGAATTTTAACATATACATTTTGTGGGGACACAAACATTCAGACAATAGTAGATCACGTCCAAATCTTGTCTTTTATAGGATTTTTCTTGATCCAGGATCACTTACTATACTTTTTCGTCTGCTTAAAGCTGGAATAATTACTCAGCCATTTTTTGTCTTTCACGGCATTGACATTTGAAAGAGCGTCTGGCCAGTTGTTTTGTGAAATGCTTCTCCATTTGTGTGTATTTGACTGTTTCCTCATTATTACTTTCAGGTTATGCCTCTTTGGCAGGAATACCACAAAATATGGCATCCATCACATGATGCCAGTTTGTCCTTTTATTGGTGACATTAGCTAGGATTACGTGGTTATCGGGGCATCTTTAAGTGTTTTTCTACTGTAAAGTTAGCTCTGTCTTCTTTGTAATTAATATTTGAAGATGGTGTAAATATACTGTTTCTTAGCAAACTTTCATCCACTTGTTTTCTCAGCCTTTGATAATTCTTGTCCAAGTCAGTTATTATTATACTTGCCAAATGATATGCCTATTTATCTCTACCTTCCTAACTTCCAGTTGGAGAAATCTAAGTGTTTGCTGGAAACTGGAGATGGGGGATGGGGAAAAAGCACACACATTCCCTTCCCTCTTCACTCACCACTTGGCCAGTGAAACAAAATAAATTTCTTAATCTATTCAACTTTTCCACAGGTTGCACTCCAGATTCTTGGGAATGTGATATTCATAGATGTCCTTCCCCTCCTTCTTTCTTATGCCATCAGTGCTTTTCATCCCTTTGCTCTCCATCCCTCAGATTTCTGCCACTTCTTGTGTCCAGACTGAAAACATGGGGGGATCAGCCATTTTCGGTTGCACAAAGTGATTTTGCTGAATACAGTGTGTTGGGTAAAGAGGTGGCTGTGAAAGTGTCATGTCATGAGAGTAAAGGAGAGGAGGGAGAGGGAGCCCCTGAGAGGTATGTCCTCAGAATGGACTCTCTGAAAAACATAATTATATGCATTACAAAGCTTAATCCCCTGACAGCATGACATCTTTTTTGTATTACTTTTTTGTGTTAAATGAAAGTCTGTCTACTCCTCAGGCTTGAGATCTGTCTTTTGCTTTATTTAATGCCTCCATGAACTAATGCTTTACTCAATTTATGGCATTTACATATTACAATAACCATATGGCATGTGTTAGTGTCTCCATTTTACATACGAGGAAACTGGGGCTTAGTGAGGTTGGCCTAAGATCACAAGGCTGATGACCAAGGTGTTCTATTTTCAGAGGCCACTTTTTTTGTCACCATGTTTCTGAGAAGTGGGAAAAATAGGTGTCAGAAAACTCAAGCACATAAGTATGGATCGCCATACTTCTGGATCTCCAGCTAGAGTTTACTGCCTAATTTTGAATAAAATTATGCTTCCCAGCATAATAAACTTGGTGATGTGGTTTCCCCCCTGACAAATGACAACTCTTCTCCAATCATAACCGATTCTCGTGAGAAATAACACTGGCTGCACTGACAGATGGCAGCTGGACAGCTGGAGAGGAATCAGCAGAGGCTCCCTGGTGGCCCACTACAGAGGAGCTGGAGTGAACATCATGACATGCCCAGCCCCTGGAACACATCTTCCAACAGCAAAAGATGCTCTCACACTGATAAACTGAAAAACCGAGGAAATCATGCATTGTGTTTCTTTAATCTCTTTTGATGAAAAATAAATTTTGTGTATCTCCTCATTCTAATAAGAACAGAATAGGATGAATTGGAGGAAATTACTTTATCTAAACTGCAAAATAAGGAAGCAGAATTCCATCTCCAAAAGGTCTCTTCTAGTTTCATGAGTCTGAACATGAGTTGTTATTATAACCGTCTGTTCTAGAATATCAATAAATTCTTTGCTCGTGTGCCACATAAACATGGCCTATGCTGAAATTAATCCTGATGTTCAAACCACGGTAAAATTCTTTAAGACAGTGCTGTTCTAATTGGTTCCTGGAGCAGACACTTTTGGTGAATAATTCTCCCAAGACAAGGAAGAACTCTGAGATTATCACCATATCTAGAAGACAAATGTATCACCTCATGAAAATGTTAATGGACAGCATTAATTGGAAGCAGAGGCCAGGCTGGGAGTTCTCTGTAGAACCTGAGAATCACAGAGCACTCTAGGGTGGAAAGAACACATCTTTAAATAACAGATTTATAGTGCTAGATAGGGAGTATTTAAGTCCCATAAACTTCCTGATTCTCCCCCTCCCTTTGGGTCTGTGTCTGCCTTTGTTCTTAGCTTCCACCTCCTCGCTCACTCTGTCTTCACTTTAGCAGTATTCCTGACCTCTACTATGCATTTCTGGCATGAGCAGTAAGGATCAGTAATGAGAAAAAGAGAACAAACCAGGGAAAATGACTTCCAAGGAAGCAATGAGACATCAACCTGAAAATCAATGAAGAATAGACCGACACCTAGTATAAAGTATGTAATATATGAGGACCCGCCTTTCCCATGCATCTGTCTAGCTATTGTATTTCCTCTTGGTCCCTTTCGAGAGGTTAATTCACAATTGAAAAAAAATGCGAACAATAAATATTCTAGCTGAATTTTAGCTCCTCCCCTCATGCTATCTTATTGAACTTTATTTATTTTTTTAGCCGCCTCACATTCATTCCAGAACAAGCCGGGATACAAACAACCACAAACATGAACGATTTATCCAATGGTGCTTCCATTATCCATAAATGATAACCAACATCTATACAGCATGGACCATTTGCTGGGCACTGTCTATTATTTTACATATATTGATTATATTGATTCACTTAATTTTCCTGTGAATTAAGCACCATGATCACTCCTCCCCACCTTTTGAAGGGGGAGAAATTGAAACCTAGAGCAATTAAGTAACACTTCCAAAGTCACACATCTAGCAAGTAGTGGAGTGGGGGTTTGAAATCCTGACCCCGAGTCCTGACTCCAGGCCTTTGACCACCGCATGTTGCTGCTTTCCTCAGGTGCACTATTATAGGCATGATGAGTGGACGCATAAGTACAAACCTATCAGTGTTCAATGGGCTACGACTAGCTATTCAGGAGATAGTGACTGCTACTCTTCGGGAGCTACAATACACATAGATTTAAACACAATTCATTTTCTAAGCCGCGGGAAAGCATGCTAGAGAGTCTAGCTTTTACGTGATTTATTGGTTTTGATTTTGCAAAAGACCTTTCTAAGATGTCTCTTGGTCTCTTCTGCTAATTTTAAATGGTAATAAAAATACTTTTCTTTGAAATTGCCCCCTTCTCTTAGCATTTTGGGTGCCTCATCTTCCTCTTCTTTGTCTCTTCTGGCTGTCCCTTGTCACAGTTCCAGCTTTTTCCACCTCATGGGCAGTAGTTAATTTGCTTTCAAAACAGTGCCATCTGAGACTGTTTCAACCTGAAAAGAACTCTCTGGCTCTTTTGCCAGAGAGCAAAGCCCACTTGGTTCAGAGGCTATGGCTGGGGGCAGCAGATGGATCCTGTATCCCTTTGAAGATTGAGCCTTGAAGAGTTATCTTGAAGAGATGTCCACTCACTTCAAAGCTTACCAGTGCCGCCTCTGTGCTCGCACAGACTCATGCTTCAGTCAGCCTTGGTTGGGGCAGTTCGGAGGGACACAGCAACTTGTATATTTGTGGATATTGTTTTGGCTTAATTTTAAATTCTAGCTGATTTCAGGCTCTCTGATGTGCTGATGAGGATATCCAGGTAGGAAGAGAGAAATGCAAATTTTCCTTTGAAATTCAACCACTGGCTCAGGCTTCTTCAGCTCCAGCCAATAAAACCAGCAGTAGTTTTGAGTTGCTTTTTACTTGAGCCCACAATGCTTCTAGCAAGAGGGTGATGGAGAAGGGAAGAGAGCAAATGTAAATGTTGCACCTGTTTACACGCTGTTTGTACAGAAGGGTAAATTTGTTAACACTTAAATCTCTCTCTCTCTCTCTGTTGCTCAGAACTAGGGCTGGTCTCGAACTAGGGCTCAAGCGATCCTCCCACTTTGGCCTTACAAAGTGCTGAGATTATAGGCATGAAGCATTGTGGCCAGCCTGCACTTCAATCTTAACTGAGTTATAGCTTTATGAGACATGGGCCTTTGTTGCTTGATGGAAGCCTACTCCTGTTTTTGGAACATCATCAAAAGTCAATTTTAAAAATTTCTGTCTTTGGTGATATCTCAAGAGTGTGGCTTCCTTTCAAGCATTATTATTTTGAGTGGCTGCACTGGTTGAATTGTTCCTACACAGGTTCTTTTAAGGACTGTTTACAGGGACACAAAAATAACTCAGTGACTTCCATTTGGTTGATGATTTTGTATGAATTTTTCAGGTTGAGACAACCTGAACTTATGTACATGGTTATGTGTGGTAAACTATAGAAGCCCTTGACTATATTTTAAACCTTTCCTATCTTAGGATAACTAGTCCAGTTTTCCCTGCTTGGTTCAAATTTATGCCTGCTGTCTGCTAAACATTGTCCTGCTTTGTATGGTAAATTATAAGGCTAGCCCATATCTGGGGAACTCAACAGGTATCATCCAGTGGGCACCACTATAATTTAATAGGAAAAAAAATGGTATTTAGAACTAAAAATCTAAACCCTGGATTTGCCATGGATGATGGGAAAAGTAGTCTAAAGTCTCTCTGAGCCTCAGTTTCCTCATCCACAGATTAGGAATAATAATGCCCCACATAGTTTTTGTGTGAGAATTAACTGGGTCAATATATATGTGAAAACACTCAGAAGTGTTCATAGAACTCAACAGGGAGTCACTGCATTTGTTTTTATACAAAACCTCTTCCCCCGAGGAGCGGGTGGATTGTACTAGCTTTCTTTTAGCTGGTGTGTGTGTGTGTGTGTGTGTGTGTGTGTGTGTGTGTGTGTGTGATGGGAATGGGGCAGAGAATTAAGCGAAAGAGATCTTGAGGGCAAAGAGAAAATGAATTAGAAGTAATTCTGGTGCAAGACACAGGATTGCTGATTTTAAATGTAGCATGGAAAGTATTTCCACTCAGGGCTATGTAATAATTGCACATGGATCCTCCAGCGTGTGTTTGAAGTTTCTTAATGTATTTCATGTCTTGAGGCTTTTGACGCCTATGTTCCAGCCCCACTCTCATGTTCTTTTGAAGCAGGCTTAGTTTTCCCTAAAAACGTGACATTTCTGTGCAAAAGCCATGGGTGTTCTAGGACTTGAGTCTCCAAAAACAGACACAAATTCATCAGGGAAAAAAGCACTGGATTGCCATTCGGGGAGAACAAGAGAAAAGGTGATCCGGACACAACTATCCTCAGGCACTTGGATGCAGCTGGATAAACATGAGTTACAATAAAGTTACATGTGTAATGTATCTGCAAGGTGTAACTGTCCAAACACAGCCAGGTTGTACTTTCTCTTCCTATGACCCATCTACTATTTCACCTGGAGCAAGGATAGGTTGATATTGGAGACGTTACTGTCTTGAACATGCTTTTACTGAATAGTCCTCATTATCAATGTAGTGCATGTTTATTACAGGAAATGTGATCCATATTTCTACCATTCAAATGCAACCGCTGTTAAGGTTTGGGTGTGTTTTATCTAATATTTGCTCCTATTTCTAAAATTTTTCATTCCTTTTTTCTGTCAAGTTATGTTAAAATTTTATCATGTTAGCCAGGTGCTGTGGCTCACACCTGTAATCCCAGCACTTTGGGAGGCTGAGGCTGGCAGATCACAAGGTCAGGAGATCGAGAACATCTTGGCCAACATGGTGAAACCCCGTCTCTACTAAAAACACAAAAATTAGCTGGGTGTGGGGGCACACGCCTGTAGTCCCAACTACTCTGGAGAATCGCTTGAACCTGCGAGACCATTTGAGATTATTTCTTTAATGTGAAAATAGAAAAAGAGGAATTGGCCAGGCGAGGTGGTTCACGCCTGTAATCCCGGCACTTTGGGAGGCCGAGGCAGGCGGATCACGAGATCAAAAGATCAAGACCATCCTGGTCAACATGATGAAACCCCGTCTCTACTAAAATACAAAAATTAGCTGGGTGTGGCGGTGCATGCCTGTAGTCACAGCTACTCAGGAAGGCTGAGGCAGGAGAACTGCTTGAACCCAGGAGGCGGAGGTTGCAGTGAGCCGAGATTGTGCCACTGCACTCAAGCCTGGCGCCTGGTGACAGAGCAAGACTCTGTCTCAAAAAAAAAAAAGAAAAGAAAAAAGAGGAATTATAGGGTCATTTAATGAATCTTTTAAAGTTTTTTATTCATATTGAATAACTGAAAAGCTATTTTGAAATACTGCTATCAGTTTACAACTCACTTGATATTTTTTAAAATACTCATTTTAATAATATGTAATAGGCATTGTCTAACTATAATCATTTTCCTTATAACACTCCATAAAATATTATTTTTGGTCAAACCAGCATATAGAATAATTTGGATTTTTCAATATAAAAATTCTGGTTTCTATGCATACTAATGTTATATGTGACCCTATTATACTTGTGGTGGCTCGTAGCTGGGTATTTTTCTGGCAGTCTTGACGGTCCGTTTTCTGGATCATCATTGTACTTGAATTATTTTAAAAAGCAAACTGGTAAGAGGAAGAGGAAGGGAAGAGATTTTTTTCTTTTAGAAACAGCTTAAGCAGTTTGAGGTGGTCCACTTTCTGATATTTGCAGCACATTTTGACCCAAATTGTGAAAAAAAAAGTTTTGATCTTAAAAAATATTTTTTATATTCTATTAGCATTTTTGGAAGTTCATTCTAAAAACTGGACAGAAATCTTGGAATGGATTTCCCTAAGTGGGGACTCAGAATATGCGATTATTTAGTGGCTCTTTGAGGTGGAAGCCCAGGCTGAAAATGACAGCTCCCCACCTCTCCAAAGCTCTCTTAGCACTTGTCACTGGCAGAGAGAAACCTCTTGCTTGCAGGAGAGAAGAGGCCTCTAGATTGTCTTTTTCGTTCTGTGGTGGAGAAAAAAAGCACCTGGCCGAGAGGGAAGATTCCCTCTGAACCAAGATCAGCACCACAGGATCAAGGTACCCCATCTGAGAGCAGAAGCCTGTCAGATCCCATAGCCTGTGCTAGGACGAGGCAGGGCATGGCCAGTGGGAGGCTGCTAGTGAGCTTTCCTTGAGAAACGGATCCCTCAAGTGAATGATGAGAGAACAACACTTGTTTTGATCTCGGACAAGTTTTGGTCAGGATGGGTATACTTAGAGTGGATTGGTGCTTTCTAAAACCTCAATAGCATTTTCACCAACATTTTAAACTTCCCTCCTGGCTTAAACATCCTGAGTTTCCTTAATAGTTATTCTTGTGAGGTAGTCTCCAGAAGTTTCTCTCTGGTCAGCTCTCTTTCACATCTCTACCAAGCTTGTCAGTCTCAACCGTGATGTATGGAATTAGCCAGCATTTTTTTCTTATAATATTGTGCCTACATGAACATAATACTTCTTATGTCATCCAATATGGCTAGCCACATCCTAACAGTACAATATACTTATGTTGTCAGAATAATAGTTTTGAGACAGTCTAAACTTCAGTTAATTGCTCTTCTACCCAGATGTATTATACCATTTGCTTATAATAAACTTGTCTTTATAGCCCTGGAAGTAACTGCTAAGACCATCTTAAATCTCATCCTGAACTTGTAGACTTGCCTTTTCTGTTTTCTATTTATTTATTTATGTGATTGTAGGAATTTACATCTATTCTATTTCAAGCGTATCTAGTTAAGCTTAAGTCTAAGGCCATTACTATAAATATACTATCATTATACTATATATATACCAGTAGGTAATAATAAATGCTTGTTATAATGCTTAACCAGTGCTTTTTAAATAGGTGACTTTGGGGTCTTTTGTTTATTAATGATACCTTTCATTCCTCCCATCTTTTCCTTTTTCTCTGTACTGTATTTTACACTCTTCCTGAAGTGGTCAGTGTGCAAATCTATTTCTTTTTCATCTCCCTACATGCATAAATGAAAAACCAGAATTTGTCTCTAATGGTCTTAGTGCCACATTTTAAAAAAAAGGAAAAAGAAATAAGTTAAACATGCATTGCCCTCCTTAATAATACATGTTTTTTGTTCTCGGGATAGTTTGTTATTTAGAAATTATGGGCTCTAGTATCTTTCCTATAGCAAACAGAAACAGCAGAGGGTAAATCTGAATGATTAGTATGCAAGGAGCTGATTTGGGGATATTCACTATAGCTTGTCCTTTCAATGTGTCTTCTTTGACATCTTCACCCTGTGTATCCTGGCAACAGAGCACTTCACAAAAACAGAAGTCCCATGGACACTGTTTGCTGAATTCCATCAGAATAACAAAAAGACTATTTTATCTAAACATTTGCTGAAGACAGTAATTTAGAAAAATAGAAAGACAGCAGTGAAATGTACTTGATTCAGAAGTGACTGACACTGAAGGAAACCTGCGGCTCAAGGATGGTATCAATGGGTCATATAATTTCTCAACCATTTGCAGGAAGACAGGAGAGTGAAAAAGAGATGACTGGTGAGCTAAAATGAGAAGTAAACCAACATGAATGTACCAGAATAAGAAACCCTTAAAGCGGCCTGTTTCTATAATGCAGGGCCCGTGCCTCCCTAGGAGCTGAGAGATGTGTCTTTGCTGTGCTGTAAACAACCTGAGGACATGTGCCTTCTGCTGCATGTGGAGCCTCCTCCTTGCTGTTCCATTTGCTGTCTAGTAGTGTGGCAAGCTGAGTACTTAGGGTAGCACACTCTTCCTAGGCCCTAGGGGATCCAATAACCTTAGTAAGACGTTTGGAACTTCTGATCCATTTTGTGCAGTGATAATGCTGTCAATGGTCTCCTTTGGGCCTTAACAGGTTAATAAAGCACGACTGTCAGATCCTAGCATCGATGCTCAGGCGATGGGGGACCGCAGGGCACAGCGGATAAGAGAATAACTAACATGATTGGTCTCCTAGGTCTATCTGTCTAATTTTTTCAGACTTATCCTACAGTTTATTTCCATTTCTTTTTTTGTGAATGAAGGGCTTATTATGTTGGTGAAGAGACTCTTCTTCCCAAGGTTAAGAGTTGCTAGGCTGATGTCTTTGTTGAACAGAGCTCAAGATTCACACTGTGTGAAAACAGGGGGAGGGCTTTAGGGACCAGAAGTTTAAACTTCTCAAAGTATTAGAATCCAAACAGGCTGAGTTCTAGAAACATTTTGGCAGTGTGTGCAGCCCAATAATCGCCTCCTGGTGTCTACCCTCGTGCCACCCTTCTTCTCCAATTCACTCAAACTGCCTTTGTCCTGTATAATTCTGACTCCCAGCCCCAACCCCCCATTCCAGGCCAGAGCTGGTGGGACCAGCATCAGGCCTCTAACTCAATCTGTCTAGTCACAGTATCTCACCTGTGAGCCTGAAGATGAGACTCCGCAGCACTTGCTGTTCAGCTGGCTTTTTGAGTTGAGGACATTTACACTTTGGGTGGGGGGGTGACTTTTTCTGAGTATGCAGAAACAGAGAGATGAGAATGACGTAGCCACACAGCAGAAATAGATGAGCGAACACAGAGAGAGAAAGAGAAAGAGGGAGGGGAAAGGGGGTGAGGGGGACAGGCTGTCTTGATTCTTGATGGCTTTCTAATTTCTAGTTTCAATTTATTCTGAAATTCAATTCCATTTGTTTCCTTTGGGTTCTATGAGAGACATATGTCCCAGATCCTATTTGAGTTAAGCTAATTTGTGTAAGTTTTTTTTTAATTGTTTTAAAAAAAAAGTCTTAACCAAGACAAATTGATCAAAGACAGCTCTAGAACTGGAATCTGGGTCTCCTGTCTCAGGCCAATGTTTTGCCCACATTAGTGGCCTCCTTCCAATACCTCAACTCTAGAAGGCAGCAGAAGACCCTCATTCTCTTGACAATTCCACTGAGTCCTGATGGGGCTGGAAGAACCCCCTAGAAATTATTACCTGAATGGTCCCACCCTCCAGTCCTTGGTCCCAGATTTTTCCTCTATTGGATGATCTACTGATGCCTAGAGTGCATCCTCACTCAGGTTGGAAGAGAAATCTGTGTTGTGACCCCTCCAGGTGCCCATCTGAATGCACTTCTGAAAAATTCTTGGGCCCCGTGTCCCAGATTCCTGAATGACATCTAACCATAGCACAGACAGTGTTTTTAGGTGATGAAGGTGATAACTTCTGCTTCTTTGGAAGTGTCACTTAGAAGTCATCAGAAAAGAGTCTCAGGCAGGTCCTCACTTACTGCTCGAAGATGCCAGCTGTTGTTTTGTTATTGTGTGCCATTAGGACAAAGGCAAACTGATGTTCTGAGAGAGGCTAACTGTTGGGGGGCAGCAAGGAACCGGGAGCAAAACTGAGCTTCTGATCAGGTCAACAGTGTTTCTGTAGCTCCCACTGCACGAGGCTCCTGCTCTCCAGGACAAGGCAGACTGCGTGCATTTGGCAAGAATAAGAGCCATGTGGTGATCCAGGTTTGATCTCTGCACAGAAGAGCTTCCTGTATAATTTATGGCTTTAGAATGGGCAGTCAGAGTTTTGGGCAGAAAAGAAGCCTAACATATTCTTGTCAAGAAAGAATAGAATAAGTGGGATAAATGGTACTTGGGAAGCTCCTGACCATTCCCATACTAATCAGAAGAAAGTCCAAGTGATGTTGATTATACTGTAAATCAGTTCTTTGGAGCCTAATTTGGACTGCCTAAATTTAGAGACTGTCTGCAATCTCACAGAGGGCACAAAACGTGGTTAAGATGGAAACGCTAGTCTTTTTGTGACTATTGTCACAGCAACACTTTGCTTTCTGGAAAACAAGGCACGTTCTGTTTGCAGGAAGTAGTGTGTTGCTAGAAAAAGCCAGGACACGTCAACATCAGAGTAGACTGAAGTCTTTGAAGTTATTGACCTTTTACCCTATTTATGGATCACTTTCCTGGCTTCCCTTTCAAAATGCCTGCAGCTACATACAAACTTTTACTCATGTTCACACACAAAGGCACACACAGACTCACACCACAAAAATAATCCCTTAGGTAAAACATATTCTCAAACTAACATAATAGTAGAATAAGGGCTCTAAAGGTTGCTAGTTATCTGTTGCTGTATAAGAAATTATCCCAAAACTTAGCAGCTACGACCAACAAATATTCATTATTTCATGGTCTGCAGGTCAAGAAACTAAACGTGGTTTAATTGGGTGCCTCTGACTTAGGGTCTTTCTCAAGGCTGCAATTAAGGTGTCAGTGAAGCTGCTGTCATCTCAAGGCTCAGTGGGGAAGGATCTGCTCCTAAACTCATTTATGAGGCTACTGGCACCTTTCAAGAGCTCACTGGCTGTTGGCCAGAGACATCAGTTTCTTCTGTGAGGGTTCCATAGGGAAGCTCACAGTAAGGCAGTTGGCTTCACTCAGAGCAAGTGTGCAAGCAAGAGGTCAGATTGTGAGAGAGGGCGCCCAAGATGGAAGTCATCTAATCTCAAAGCAGATTTCTGGGACCTCTGCCGCGTCATATTCACCCCAAGCGTCACTCTCTGCAGTCCCTATGTACTCAAGGGGAGAGGATTTCGCAAAGGCATGCGTGCCAAGAGGAGGGAGTTACTGAGGATCACTTTAGAGCTCCCTGCCACAAAAACCAGCTTCTTCAGCTCTCCAGGCAGCCACATCTCTGCTTTGCATGAATGTCTCTTGTACTGGGGAGCTTGGCCACTTTTGAGGCTGCTGTTTTCTTTCTACTTTTAGAAAGTTTTTCCTTAGGTTGAAAAAACATGAAGGCTGTGTTCTTCAAGTGGGCATCTTTTGTGGGTGTCTGTCCAGACAATTATCTGTCCAGCTTCCCTTTCCTTTCTGGCACTGGCAGTTCACTTTCCCACTGGGGCCGCTCTCCCCCATTCTTAGTCTAGGCTAGTGGTGGGCATAGGATCCAGTGCTGGACAATCAGACATTTGCATCTTCTTGATCATAATGACTGATTAAGGAATGGATACAGGCCACAAGCGGATCCAATTTACACACCTTGAGCTATCTTTTTACTATTTGTGTGAACCCCTGTCCTTCATTCCCCCTCAATGCCCCTTCTACATTTTATTCAGGACCAGAAATTGTAATTCTTTAGGGGACCACCCTTGAACTTCCCCAGCCACAGAGAACTGAAAGTGTCCAAGAATTGATATCTCCCCTTCCATTATTTTGTTTGTTGGTTTATTTTTTATACTTTTAGCCAGTTAAAAAAAATTAAAAGATATTATTAACTTACCATACACTTCACCCAATTATAAGATAATTCATTGTTTTTTTTGTCTATTCACAGATATGTGGAGCCACAACCATAGTCAATTTTAGAGCAGTTTCATCCCTAAGCAACTACTAATCTGCTTTCTGTCTCTACAGATTTTCCTTTTCTGAACATTTCGTATAACTTGGATCACATAATATGTGGTATCTTGGAACTGACTTACTCAGCATAATATTTTCAAGGTTCATCTATACTCTGGTATGTACCAGTGGTTTATTCATTTTTGTGGCCAAATCATATTCCATTGTATGGATATACTGCATTTTATTTATTCATTCACCAGTTGATGGACATTTGGGTTGTTTCCACCTTTTGGCTATTATGAATAATGTTACTATAAACATTCATGTACACATTTTTGTATATATAGCTGTATATATATCTGTAAGTTCAGTTGGCTAAATCATAAGGTAACTCTATTTTAATAGTTTGAGAAACTTCCAGAGTGTGTTTCAAAATGGCAGCATGTTTTTACTTTCCCACCATTAGTGGATGAAGGTTCTTATTTCTCCACATCCTCACCAACACTTGTTATTATCTGCCTTTTTGATTCTAGCCATCCTAGTGGCTGTGAAATGGTGTCCTGTGGCTATGATTTACATTTTCCTAATGACAAATGATGTTGGACATTTTTTAATGTGCTTATTGGCTGTTTTCATATCCTCCTTGGAGAAATGTCTATTCAGATCCTTTGCCTATCTTTTAATCGGATTTACCCATCCTGTTGACCAAAAACTATTTGGTGTGAGAACCTGAAAGCCTAGCTCCATTCCCTTAGAGACAACTCTGAGGCATGACTTTCTCTCCAGAGTTCTTCTGAAGAATCAGAGAGAAGCAAACACTCTGTGAGATTTTTAACTTCTTCCCTATCAGACTCTTCTGGGATTACGTGGTAGCTTGTCTTAAGAAATGACTGTCTTCAATTTCTTCTTTGCCCATATACATCTCAATCCTGCACGGTCCCATTGACAGAACCTCTGCCTTCATCCACGTGGAGCTGGTCTGGCTTGTGTCTGGGTTGTCTAACAGAATAGAGCAGAAGTGATGCTGCTCATTTCTGGGCTTAGACTTTTGGAGCCTAAGAGGACTGACAGTTCCCACCTTTTGATTCATTATGTAAGAAGTCCAAGCGGTGGTTAGAATCTTTTCCAGCCTCTTGGTTTTCAATGTTTTTCAGACAAATGCAGTTTTATTTTGCTACAAAAAAGATTTTTTTTTTTCTGATTGTAAATTACTTTCTTGTAGAAAATCTGGAAAATACAAAAAAAAGTGAGATAATAAAAATCACTGGTAATATACTTCTTAGTGATAAACACTGCTAACATTTTGATATATATTCTTGCAGTTTTGCCTTTGCAACTAAATCTGTATCTAGCCATCATTTATCTGTCAATCAATTTATCTTTACGTATTTTATCAAAAATGTTTGGCTTGATTTATATGTACTTTTCTTAAACTCTGTCAAGTTCCTGACTACAATTATTCTTCTATTCTTAGCAGCTTGAGACACTGTGACAGGGTATTAGAAGGTGTTTGAGTTGAAGAATTATAAATTAAGAAAGAAAGCATGAAAGAGGAAAGAAAGAACAAGAGCCACAGTTTCCTTCTTAAGTAAGAATAAAATGTCCGATCCTTAGCAAATCCAGTGTCTCCATCTTTTTATTCTCAAAACTGGGTTTCTTATTTTCCAAGAACTCATTTTTGTTAAGGGAATGGAGGGTATGAGCTACAAAAGAACTTCTCCCCACGAAAGCACCTACTCAGCAGATGCTCCATTTCCTAAACCCTTCGTCTAGGTAAATAAATGACAGCCAGCATAGATCTGCAAGTTTCCGATGATGAAACTTTAAGATAATGAGCTCTGCTTCAGGTAGTACCAGGTGAAATAAAATCACAGAACACTATTCTCAAAAGTTGACTGCAAAGGCTGGGGGTTAATTGCATGGAAGGTGATGGAGCTGCTGGGGTAGAACAGGTCAGAATGCACTGGCTGGTATGGATGCTGAGTGCCCTGTCTAGAGGTCCCAGGGAGGAGAATGGCTAATACCTCAGTAACACATCCTAAGTGAAGCCCATCAATCATTTGTAGCTCCAGAATTACACAATATAAATCCTTGGATAAAACATCTGCTCTATGAGGATGTTGAGGGGGTGAGCACAAACCAGAGGAAAGGATACTCTGACAAGCTCAAACAATTGTAGCTATGAAGAATCAACAGAAAGCTGGTTCCAAATATGTGTATAGTGGGAATCTATGTAAAATTCAAGAAAATCTGCTTTGCAACTTTCTTGCAACAGAATAAAGAGATAGCATACGTGCTAAAGGTAAAGAGTTATTTGGAGAATACAGTGGTTACCTTCTTTTTACCCTTATAAATATTGAAAATGTCATTTGTTATATCCAAGCTTGGAAGAGACAAGGCATGGGGCTGTCAGTGAAGCATCTGTTTTTCTTCCTGGCTCTCCTCTGGCATGGGAAGACTGGTCTCCTTTTCCCTGTTGGAGGATGCTGGCTTTGAGGCTTGCCAAGACACCCTACACACTCATGTTTGCTTGATGGCAGTGTCATATTTTATAGGTTCTCACAACTTATCATGTCCAAATTTCCTGCCATTAATCACCAGTGCCTGCCATCCTCACATTTCTGAAATATAATCTAATGAATTTATATTCATAGAAACAAACTCCTTTTCCTGGCTGCTATAGCCCTGGAAAAGAATATAGATCCCTGGCAAGTTGTCAGGTCAAGTGCAATTCCACCGAGAAAGAATAACCATCTCAATTCTAGCAACAACTTTTTTTCTAGAAAGCACTTTTGCAAATCTGTGATTGCTGTAGCATTAATTAGAAGAAACTTTGACTTTACTAGATAGCAGCAATTGACCTTGGCTAGCTTTCCAAGCTGAATTGAGGCTGACTGGCTGGTTGACAGGCTGGGTATTGTGACAAACACCCTGACCAAGCTGGTTTACCTCGAGGAATGTTAGCATTTAGACAAAACAATGCTCAAACCCCATTACATACAAAGACAACAGAAGCATGTGAGAAAATAGTGAAATTAAAATGCTTATCAAATATAGGACTCTTTCTGTAGAATAAATTTACTTCATAAATATTAGAACTTACTTATTCCAAATTTTGGTAATAAAATGCATGTTATATAGTTCCTGACCTCATTTTTATTACATATTCATTTAAATGCCCACTAAATGCCTACCATAGTGCATTAATTAAGATAGCGTTAGCAAGGATCAATGAAGTCCTGAATAAGGCTGAGGTGATGGAGATAAAGAAAAGAGGAGAGAGCTGAAGGCCATTTCTGATCTAGAACCCCCAGGAAAGTGCAAAGAAGAAACAACGATTGGATAGCTATGAGCTTTTCCTCTTGGGAGACACCATTAACTGAGTGGGAGAAATAATTCAGTTCGGGGAGCATTTGAGTCAAGGTATCTATGAGACACAAAGAAAATGAAACATTAACTATTGAACACAGGAAGCCCTGGTGAACTAAAACGTCTGTCTGAAGATATCCCGTCTCTTACTCAGATAAGCAGAAGGGGATTTTGGGCAGGGGATCACAGTGCCTGCTGCTGGCAGTGACTAGACATGAGGTGTATCTCAAGCAGGTTTAAGAAATGGGATCTGGGGCAAAAGCACATTTTAAAAGCCAGAGAGATGATCTGACCATATGAATGAATCTCATTCCAATAAACTTCACTGCAGAAGAAATATCCCTTTGTTTTTCTGAAGACCAATTTGATTTAAGACTCTAAGTGTCCATTCCATTTCTATCATTGTTGCTCCTTCCCTCTCTTGGGATTGCACCATATCCAGGGGTGGGAGGAAGTCTTGCATGATGCCTGAAAAAACTAAAGTCTTCTGATTTTAAATCTTCCTGATCTTAAATCTTCTGTGTTCACTGCTGGCATCCTCATTATTCAAGCCCTCAATGTCTCCTGTTACCTGTTGGCTCACTGCTTTCACATTTTGTGGGTCATGGGCAGCTCTGATGAAGCCAGTACTCTCTGTGCTTAGGGTCTCACCCCTTGGTTGCCTATGGAAACATTTCTTTCTGAGGTCTTCATGCCCCGAGGTACCACCATGGGACAAGACCAGGTAGTTCTCCACTTCTCTGGGCATCCGATGCTCTCTCCTTCCCCCAGCCTAGGGGAATCTCTCCTGCCCTTTCTACTTCTCCAAGCCCCTCTGTTTCTTCAGTTAAGTTCTTCTGTCCCCCAGAGGATTTAGAGTAAGAAAACAAACCAGAAAATCTCACGAACTTCCTGTTTTGCAATCTGCCGCGGACTTACCCTAAGGCAATGAATCAAAGAGCAGGCTCCCTGCTTTGATGAAGGGAGGAAAAGGGAAAAGCACAGCAGGAAAACAACTTCAATTCCTACCTCGAAATGTTATGTGGCTGCTTCAGCCCCAGCTCTGAAGGGGTCAGGGAGAGAGAAACGCTGGATTTTCAAGCCAATGCAAGGAAAATCCTGGAGAACCCATAGATCGCAGGCTAAGAGAAGAGGGTGGGAGATGAAGCCTGAAATCAGCCCTTCAGCTGGGGAGGAAGCGTTTAGCCATCTGACCCGTCCATGCTAGGGTTCCATAAAAATGAGGGGAGAGAAAGCCCTGTAATTTTTATTTTCTGTATTTCCTTTTGTAAGAGCTGCTAAAAGGTTTACTTTAAAAAAAAAGTTGGAATTACTCGATTTTCTGCAAACTGACTGATCTGCTCTTGTATTTCTGCTTCTTAGTATGCCTTTCCCCCAAAACTCAGGGAAAGGTGTTGCTGGAAGGCTGAGGGTGAGTAGAATGGGAATATTGGTTGACCCACACACTGCTGGCCTGGACTCAGTTGTTGGTTAGCTTGCAGCGCAGAGAAAACACAGCTGATGGTGCTCTTTCAAAATAAATCAGCATTCTAGGCACTGAAAGGGAAACTAGGTTTGAGGGAATTGCAAAGACAGGCTGAGAAAACATCAAACCACAGAAGGTCAGGTACCACCAAGAGGTTTCTGGCAGAATGAGGTAGCCTTTTTATTGAGGAATGTAGGCAGCTGGGGGAAAGGCATCAAAGGAGATTATCTATTCACAACTCCCTCGTTCAGATGTGGCCTGCATCTTTGAGTCTGCCCAGAAAAGATCAAGGGGAAAGAGAGCAGGGAGTGGGGAAGAAAGCCTCTGCTCAGCAGGTGCTGATGTGACTGAGGAGTGGCATGAATGTCTGAAGAAGGGAGGGGCGAGGCAGAGCTGTGCCTGCCACGGGTTTAACGGTTTAACGAAGAAGTCACTCTGGGGTGGCGTGTGAGGTGGCAGAGGTGCCCAGGGGCTGCTCTCCATTTCCCTGCCAGGTGGTGACAAGCATTAGTTACATCATCACGGGCCGTGCACAGGTGTAGCTCCCTTCAATTGTCTAAGCGGGGCTGGATGTGAACTGGTAGGTGTGCAGCCAGTCACAGACTAGGACATAATCATGATGAAGACCCCAGGAGTCAACAGAGCCAACCGTGCAAACCGCTTTTCCTTGCTAGACCTCATTCGTCTCACCTGTAAAACAATACACTTAAGGAGTTGCGAGTATTAAATGAGACCATACATTTGTTTATTTGTCGATTCATCAATTTTTTTTTCTGGTGGTCAGGAATAGCAGTGGAAAAGATAAAGCCCCTGCCTCCAAGGAAGACACAGACCATAAGCAACTCGACGTAGAAATATAAAGAGAGTGTCAGGTCCTGAGCAGTAGTAGGAGGGAAAACACAGCAGAGTAGACAGAGTGTTGGAAGACGCAGCTTCACACTGGGTCTCTGATGAGAGCAGACACAAATGAAGCAATGGGGGCAAGCCGTGTTGCTCTCTAGGGGAAGAGCATTTTAGGCAAGAGAACAGCAAAGAAAACACTGAGACTGGAACCAGTTTGGTGTGTCTGGGGAATGTCCAGAGGCCAGTGATAAAGGAAGGTGATAAAGGAAGGAGTCACAGCAAATGAGTTTAGAGAATTAGCTGGATCACAGGGGACCTGTCAGCCATTGGGGAAGACCTAGGATATTATTTTAAGTTTGATGGAAAACCCTAACATATGCGAAGAGTTTCACTAAACCATGTATGGAACACTTCCTATGTGCCAGGCCCTGTTCTAGGCCCTTTATTAATTCAGTCTTCACACAACTCTGTGATGGGGTCCAGAAAGTTAAGTGACTTGCCCACGATCACATGGCTGGCTGGTGACAGACCCAGAATTTGAACCAAGGCAGGCTGCCTTCAGATTAATGCTCCTTTTCCCCTTTGCTCAATGTCTGGAACACAGGCAACAGTCACTGTGTGATTATGCTGTTACTGTTTTAACCCATCGATGGCTTCTCATTTTCCTAGAAAAGCATCCTGACTCCCCAGTAGAGTCTGCCAACTCTGTTGCCATAGCCCTGGCGCCTCTGTGGCCGCCCGCTCCCTTCCTAAGGCTCTATCTGCCAGGCACTGTGGTCCTGCAGCTTCCTGTGCATGACTACCCTCTGGCCTCTTTGGGAACTTCACACATGCTAAAGCCACTGCCTGGAATGCTCTTCTTCCCAGGGGCCTGTGGCCAGTGCTGCCCATCCACTTCTCGGAGGGGACTTCTGACCCACACACCTTAACAGTAGCTCCTTCCACCCGGTGATTTTCTTTGTCAGTTTCTTGTTTCCTCATGGGCTTGTTACATGCAGATTATTTCATGTATTTATTTGCTTGCTATTTTTGTTTTGTATCTCCTGTCTATGAGACCGTAAGCTCCATCTGGCTTGTTCCCTCAGAATCCCTGGGGCCAACATTCAAAACATATTTTTTGAATAAAGACATGAATAGACAAATTATTATTTTTAAAAGCAGAACTTTATAGGCATTTTCAAATGATTTTTTTCCTTTTTCAACAATACATCTGGTTGGAGGTGGCATGATTGAACTGTCATATTCAGTTATATCAAAGTGCTCATGGTTTTTTTTTCCCTGCAGATGAAAAGATTTTGAATTTTGCACAGTGACAAAACAAATAAAACTTTGACTTACCTTTCAAAATTTAAATCCCTAATTTTATGCATTATTGACAGTTCTTTCATGTTGCTACCAGTTATAATTTGTTTTTTCTCATGGGATATATTCTAGAAGTCAAGAGACATCTAAATAATTATTTTTCTAGCCTAAATGGGTAATATTATATGTAGATATTTAGAAAACATAATTCTTTGATGAATCATTCATTAATTAATGCATTAATTTATTCAAACATTAATTGAATGCATTTATGAAATAGGTACTGTGCTATACCCTGAAGCAAAAAGGCAGATATGTCAAAGTCCTTCTTCCCGATAAGTTTATAATTTAATGAGAAAGACAATTAAGCAAAATTACAGCCCAGCATGACAAATTCTGTGCTAGAAGGAAGCCCAAGATATTGTGGAGTATGTGAGGGGGCAGGGAACACATGCCCAGGGCGGCTTCCTGAGGATACTGCAGAGATGAGCTCTGTAAGCTGAAGATGAAGCAGGGGTCAGGAATGGCATTCATGGCTGAGGGAATAGGGTGTGCAAAGGTACAGGGGTGGAAAGAGCCTTGAACACTCCAGGAGCTCCAGTCAGAGCAGTTGGCACCAATCCTACCTGTATATTCTCAAAGTGCTATATGTTGACAGCTACACAAACACAAGCTCTGTTATCTGGCTGTCAGATCCTTCCATGTGTTGATCTTACCCCTTCTCCAGTAACTTCTCTCTCCTCCATTCAGGGTTATCCTGTGCATGCCATACTTATCCCAACCTGTAAGCCTTTGCTCACGGTGTTCCTAATCCATAAACCCCTTTCCTACCTTTCATAGCCTGTCTCAGCTATTACCTCTTCCAGGAAGACCTCTCTGACCATACCTATCCATGTTGATCACTCCCAGTTCTGAATTGGTTTTGGTCCCTAAAGACAATTCCTTAAAAACCTGTTTCATTATCTTTTAATTATTTGGGGGTGTTAAGTTTGCATTCCCCGACTCATTTGTGAATTTGGTAATGTTGGTACCCTTTGTGACTTTAAATTTTTGTCTAGCTCAGTGTGGGCCATGGTGAACATTTTCAGTCAGTGCCAGAATTTAATTAACTGGACACTTTTTTCATACACACTGCTGTATGCTGATTATGGTTAGTAATCCCTAGCCTTTTGTATACTGGGTGATCAAATGGACAAGTTTTATTTCTCCTGCACTAACTCATCTTGTGATCTTGAGCAATTCAAAAGAATCAACTAGATCTGCTTTCTAGATCAACGTGCAAACATCACTGGAACACAAGGTTGAGTGGAAATAGCAACTTGTAGAATGGTACAATATGATGCCATCTATGTAAATTTTGAAAAATTTTAATGCTATACTATATTTTTAATGAGTGTAAACATAAGGAAATATTTTTAAAATGAAATGGAAGAATATACATGCAGTTCATGGTAAAGGTTGACACCGGATTGGGAGAGGGTGGTCAAAGAAGATTATACTATGATTTATTTTGATTTTACGAAATAAAACAATCGAAGCAAAGAAGACAAAATCATTTCAATGGTTAATACTATTTTTCCAATGGTTCATATGTTATAGGATTGTTTGTTGTATTAGTCCTTACATTTTTCTCTATTTTAAACATTTCTCAAACTCCAAATCACACACATGTACACAGAGATGCATGTGTGTTTGACAGCTGGAACATTTAGGAAAATTGGAGACAAGGAATAGATATAGCTTGAACAGCTCAATTATGTGAGTAGAAAATTTTCCTTATAAAATATTCAAGCTCCTTGTAGCTCGAGAGACAATTCTAGTAAAAATAAATTCTGTGGCCTTTGCATTGTCTTTGGTTTTACCGTAGGCTTCCCGAGTTAATGTGGAAGCTGCCCTAGAGGACTTCAGCTCACCCTCTCCCAACCAACAGAAGCTGTCTCTGTGTCTTTGCTGAACTGTGTGATTTCAGGTGAGGTCAATGAGCACTAATTATACCAGTAGGTGGACTATAAGAGGCCTGAATTTCAGTGCCTGGACCCCTGCCATTCTAAGGTTGATAGTGACTCAGGAGAGTTACAAATAGGTAGATAGTGTCAAGGGGCTGATCATTAACATTCTCATAAAAGCTGAGAGGGTGGGTGGCCAGGTCAGCAGTGATCTAGAGCCCGGGGAACCTGAAGGCATCACCAGCTTACAGGGCCTGAATTGCTCTCACTTAAACTCACATCAGTGGAGAAGATGGGAAGACTTTAAATGAACAAATTGAGCTGATTCAAAAAGATTGTGTGACCTTCTAACCAAGTTCAGCCTGGGGAGATAATAAAGACACAATCAAATCCAAATGGGAGGGCCCAGTTGTTTTAATAATAATTCACAGAGAAGAGTTTCTTTGAAATCCAAGTCTGCCTAGGCTCCTAAAAAATAGGCCTTGAAGTAGACATTTAAACATTCTTTAAAATTATGTATGTCCATGCATTTGTATATGTGTATGTGTGTGTGTATATACACACACACATATATACACACATACACATAAACAGGTAAAACATATATATGTGAGTGATATACATGATGTATATATCATAATATACAAATATATATAACATATATAAAATAATTGATTATATGTAAAGATCACAACTAATCAGTCCTATGATTAATAAATGCATGGTGAATGATTGTCATGAATAGACAAGGTTAGTAATAGTGATGTTTTTGTCTTAAATTTCTTATACTGTTGATGAATATTTGTTAATCCTACTGAAGTGGGCTAAAATTGTACACAACCGGTAACAACTAGGACATCCAGAGAATTGGGGATCTAGGGAAGGATAGGGAATGACAAATCTCTCACAGCCAGGAGAGCGCCCACAGTCACTAGCATATTTATTCTTACCCCCAGCTGGGCTTCTTTGTGGAGCAGCCACTCTGCTAGTCTCTGTTCTAGGCACTTGACATACACCTTCTCATGGAATCCTCACCACAAGACTGCCCCCCCAGGTACAAGTATCTCATTTTCGGAACTGAAAGCTTGGATTAAGCAGCTTTGCTCAGATAGGTAACCAAGACTTGGCAGAGGTGGGATTTGACCCTCATTTGGCTGACTCCCAATGCCTGCATTAATAACCAGTAAGGATAATTTTGATCATAGGCAATAGCAGATAGAAGGTGCTTCCTCTCTAATACAAGGGAGAAACATCACCGTTCAGGACAGTTTGGGCTGCAATTAAAGGTATATACAGGTATAAACAACCCCAGCAGTTTTAAGAACCATAGAATACTTATCAACCATGCAAAGATGCTTCTAAACCACACACCTGAAATAAGACTTTCTGGGTATCATCTCTCCACTGGGTAGAAGACAGAATCATTTGGGAATGAGCATGGCTTTGGAGCCAGTTAAACTTGTGATCAAATCCCAGGCTTGCCATTTACATTTGCAGCCTTAGAATGTTACTTAACCTCACTGAGTTTCAGTTTCTGAAGCTCTAGAATGGTGACAGCAATATCTACCTTGCAGGGGTAGTCTGAGTACTGGAGAAAAACAGCAAGCAGCACATGGTCAGTACTCAATGGACGGTAGCTATTACACACGTTATATGTATTTGTTGGATATTGAACTTAGAGAAAATGATGGACAAAATAGTCAGACCTAGACCCACAGGTGGATAGTACAGAGTTCCCTGTGAAAATGGCCTTGCTTTTGCTGAACAAGGGCGCCTAGTCTTGATGGAGTAGCACGCTGTATCCCCCATCCAAATTTTATGAGGTGGTTATCCACAGGACCTTGAATGGTTAAACTTTAACAGCCAACATGTATTTAACACTTACTGTGTCAGGCACTTTTGTAAGTGTTTTACATGTATTAGTCTTTTAATCATTTAATCCTTACAATAACACCATTAGGTAGATAACCATTTTGGCTTCATTTTACAGTTGCAGAAACAGGCACAGAGCATTTAGATGTGTTGCCCAAAGTCAGTCCTTAAGTGGCAGAACTGGGATTTAAATTCTGGCAATCCAGCTCCAAAGACCTGACACAGTTGGGGCCAATATGTGGCATTGACAGCCCTGCAGGTTTTGCTATTGTGGTGACAGAGTTGCGTGCAAAGCGAAATGGCAGCTAGTGGAAAGAGTTCCTCCGCCTCAGCAATCCAAAGGCATTGCTACCCAGAGTTAAAGATGTGCTTCTTCTCAGGATGGTGTCACCAGCATCTAATTTTAGAGCCGTTAGGTAGCAGCAGGGATTCTAACCAATATTTACTGAAATCAAATTAAATGTCTGCACATTATACTGTCTTGGAAATACACTTGCTTTAGTGACATGCTAAGTGGGTACAATGTCAAGGCAAGGTCACAGATGACAACATCTTTGTCAGCCACACACAGACCAGCTTTGGTGATGTTATTTTTACGGGAAATCTTGTGTTTTGCTGTTTGATTTACGTGAACTCCAACTTCTTTTATGCTCTAAATTTTGCTTGTTTTCCTTTCACAAATTTATCGTGTTTGTAGTACAGCGTGTGCTATGGTCTGAATGTTTGTGTTCCCCTAAAATTCATGCTTTGAAACCCAACCACCAACGTGAAAGTATTAGCAGGTGGGGCCATTGGGAGGTGATTAGGTCTTGGGGTGGAGCCCTCATGGATGGAATAAATGTCCTTATAAAATAAGCCATAGAGACAATCCTCACTCTTTCCACCATGTGAAGACACATCTGGTGAGGGCCAGAAAGCAGATTCACCAGAAACCAAATCTGCTAACACCTTGATCTTGGGCTTCCCAGCTTCCCAAAGTGGGAGAAAAATTTATATTGTTTATAAGCTACCCAGTTTATGGTATTTTATCATAGCAGCCTGAACAGATTAAGATAAGTGTATTTGGGACTCAAATGAATGTGGTAGCCTAAGACATTTTAGGCCTTAGGAGTTCTGAAATATTTGAATGCTTTTCAGTGAGACATAAGGAAACAAATAGCGAGATAGTAAGAAGCACTTAGGAGAACACACAGCTGCTCAATTTTAATCCGCTCCTTCTCATTTGTAACATAGACCTAGAGAGTTATAGTTTTACTTTTTTTGTGCCACTGAGAGTGGTTGGGTCCTAGATTGCTATTCTTGACTACAGAAAGCATTGACAATACTTGTGATCTGGATGACACAACACCGATATTCTGTTATACGGTTGTCATCAGTGCCATATCCAGGAAACTGCATGAGTTTGGGCCACACTATCTTTTATTAGGCAAATCTGAATCTGCAGCTCTATTCACTTGGATTTCACAATCTTGAACTTACAATCGCTGGACCTGGCGTTGCCCACTGGGGTGAAGACTTTACTAAACGTACAGATAAATCTAGGCTTGGACAAAATGCAGATGTTGGTGAACATTTCAGTGTTGACTCTTCCCAGCTAGCATCTCCTTTGACTACCATGATGATGTCCATGGTGAATCATGCCTGTGCCTTCATCTTCTTTCTCTCCTTCTCCTAGCAAACTTGAGACTTGAGAAATAATTTGATAAAATCACTTGCAGTAATAGGTAATTGACTGGCAAGGTTTAATTACTTTTTACTATATTCCAGGATATTTGCATTTTAATAGAACTTCAGTTTTTCTACAAAAGACTAAATATAATCTTGAGGTAAGGGACTGGTCAAGCAAGTATATTTTTGGAATAGAATATTTCCTTCTGGTACCCATGAACACATAAATGGCCATTTTTACTGCATACCTAAAGGTTTGATCTTGCATGTTAAATACATATCTTTTAAAGAAATACATACCTTGTTGAGAAAAGGAAACTGTATACCAAGTCTCTTTGTTATATTATAAAGGCAAGTAATGAGAATAATTGTAAATAATTCTAACGGTGTGTCAACAAGATTTGATAGTACATGTGCTTATAAAAATTAGCAAAAGTTATTTTATGTATAAACTTGATATTAAAATAAACAAACATTTCCATAATTTGAATTTTGCACTACTTTTGAGTACAATAATATAGTTATGAGGCCTTATAGATCAGTGTTTTCAAAGTATGTTCTCTGTATTAGCAACTCCAGCATCACCTGGGAGCTTGCTGGAACCACACATTCTTGGGCTCTACCTGAGAGCTACCAAATCAGAAACTTTGGAGGTAGACCCAGAAATCTGTGTTTTAACAAGCTCTCTGGGTAATTTCAATGCATACCAAAGTTTAAGAACTGGGGTTGTAGATGATTATGTTTAAATTCATCCTAATTCACAGATGAGTAAATTAAGGCTCAGAAAGATTAAGAGGCCGAGCTGAGCTGCTGACTTTTAGTAGTGTTCTTTTAACTGTTCTCAGATAAGTCCTCTCAGCTAATCAGTCTGAATGAGAGAGGTTTGCTGCAGCATCTTTGATTGACAGGACAGTCAAATCTCTTCCTGATTGTGTGGCTTTACCCTTGTAAAGGCCTGAGGGTGAGACTTGAACAACTTCAATCTCTCAGAGCCTCTTAGGGATCAGGCTGCTCCATATTCACTCTCTTTAAAAAGATCAGCATTCATTTTCCTTTAAAGTTAGAGTTAGTCTGCCTGAGTTGCATACAAATAAGATGAATGAATTCATTACCAAAAGCTAGATTAAGTTTTGCAGCTGTTCTGCCTGGGGATCTAGTAGAGAGAGGCGCCGGCACAACTGAAAATCCTTTACTGATCAAGGCAGTCTGAAAATGCAATCTTTTGTGGTAAGTAGCATTCAGAAAAACTGAAATGAAGTGAAAAATTAAAATGACTTTTGCCTAAACATGTGGGAAATGGGGAAATCCTAGGGTGCCACCAGACGTGTATCAGAGTGTGGAAAGTGGATGCTGTCTTCATCTGGCTCACCGCAACAGGAGCGCAACTCAGGAATGTAGGAATAATAATTTGCATTCAAAATTTCAAAGTGGCTTTACACATTTTAGGACATTATTTGTCCTAAAATCTTATTTGATGTTTGCCACTTTACAAGCTCACTTATCCAGCTATCTCTAAATCACAACCTCTAAACTAGGCAGAGTCCAGGAACTGATTTCTTCTTACCTGGTATCCTAGCATAAAAATGCCAACATGTACATTTATCCATCTTTCCTTCATGAATGATGCCATTTATCTCTCAAATACTTTAAAATTACTTCTATGTTCTAGGACTATTCTGGGACTGTTTTTCTTTCCTTTCTTGCCTTTTATTCTTGATTGAATAAGGAATTTTGATCTTTTATTTCTCCCTCTCCTGGTTTGAAAACTGCATGTATTGTTTCTTTACATGTTTATTCTAGAAATTTTTACCTAATATTCTTAAATTAGCAAAGTCTAAATTTAATCAAAACCTTGTTCTTCCTCTCAACTGGAAAGATGGTCACTTACTGGTTTCAAGAAAGCTGCCCATAGATGTAACAGGTAAAAGTAGGTTTACAATAAAGTCTTGTCTATAAAAAATAACATGAGTTCTTTTCAAGCTTTAATTCCATTTATTCCCCCTCTTGACTTACGCTATTGTGTTATATTTTCAAGTCTACTAAAAAACTGACATTATTATTACTCTTTTATGCAATCAATATTCATGAATATAAGCTCAGTTTATTCCTTCCTACATCTCAAGTTTTACATCTGAAATTACTTTCCTTCTGCCTGAAGTACTGCCTTTAAATTAGTGCTTGTGAAGAACTCCCTTAGGTCTATAAATGTCTTTATCTTTATTCCTGAAAGATATTTTACTGAATATAGACTTCTAGATTGGCAGTCATTTGCTTTTAGAACTTTGAAGGTTTTTTTCCATTATTATTAGGATTCTGTTGCGACATTGAGAAGTCAGCTGTCTAACATTCCTTTATGTGTGATCTGTCTTTTCTTTTTTCTGGCTCCTTTCAGATTTTCTCTTTGTTGTTGATTTACACCAATTTTACTATAGTGTATTTTGTCTGAGGTTTCTTTTAACTTACCTAACTTGGGATATATGGTCTTCTTGAATCTCTGGATTGCTGTCTTTGATCAGTTCTTAAAAATGTTCAGATACCATCCTTTCAAATATTGTCTGTAACTCTCTTTTGTTTTGGTACTTCAATTTTAGATCTTGTCATTACATTTTCCACATTTCTTATTCTTTCCTGTATTTCATGCCTTTTTTTTCCTTTTCTTTTCATATGGCATTTAGGATCATTTATCCTGGCTTATCTTCTTAGTACATAATAGACATTCAGTAAATTTTTGTTGAATGAAATGCAATATGGAAGTTTTAAAAAATTTTACTATTACATAAAACTAGTATTTCATAAGGCACATCACTTGAAAAGACTGATCTGATGCATTCCTTTCAATTTTCTGTTGCATATACTAAGGTTTATAGTTAAACGCCTTGGCCAAGATCATAGAACTAAATATAGTGTCATATCTGGTCCTGGAATTCAGATTCAGATCTTACCCTAAGTTCATTGTTCTCTGCAATTCACCACACAATCTCTCATTCTAATCCAAAATGTTACAATATGGGTGATGACAATATGAGTGAGAGATCTCCATTATTTTTCCTTGTGAGAAATTATATTACTATTTGACAAGTAGCATCTATCTACTATTGATGACCAACATGAAGAAATAAATTTGGAAGCAAAGTAGGGAAGGGCAGTCAGTGATTTAAGAAATAAGAAAGTGTTTGATAGCCTTGAATAAGATAATGACTTACTAGCTGAAGAGTCTTTAGGCAAATTAGCATCTTCTCATTCTTTCATTTCATAAAAGCTTCTCATATGTGTAACAGGTAAAAGTAGTAGATTTACAATAAAGTCTTGGCTGTAATGAAGTGGCAGAGAATATTTAGAGAATGGTAAGTGAGGACTTATGCCGATTCCTGAATAATTGGCCCTAAGATACAATTCCAGTAGTTTTCTGGAAGTAGGCTTTTCCATGTAAGTGAGAGCAAACCCAAATTTGGTAAGTGAGATCTGTGAATACAAGCTGTAGGGAGACATGAGTGATGGGGGAACACAGAAACATAGAGGCAAGGCAAGATAAACTCAAACATCTGCAACAAAAAGTATGTGTGGAAGTGGGGAGAGGGTGCAGAAATGAATTCTTATTAGTTATTAAGAAAGTCCACATAATCCTAGTATTTACATATGGATAAATCAATGTATAGCTTAACAGCCTTTTATGAAAATTTGGGTTAAATTAAGTAAGTGACTTAGATTACAGTTTTGGGACATTTTGTATCCTTTTAGCTATTTGGACACATTTTTGAAAATAATATTTACTCATATACTCAGTTCTCCCCCACTTGTGTTAGTTCTCAATACTAACTATGGGATGATTTAAAAATAAAAGAAAAAAGATCTATTAACTTCATATAGTTACTTTCTTCCATCAAAAGTTCTCTGGCTTTAAAACAGTAGTAATTTGCATATATTTGTCCAGTTCCTCCCAATTGCCCTGTATAGTACATTGCTTCATCAAAACACAATGCATAGCTGTGTAATGATAACAAGAGGAAAAAACTACTTTCCTGTTCTTCTCCCCTGGTAGCTTTGAAACAGTGACTATTTCTGTAATTGTTATCCTTCCTCCCTGTCAGGGCAAATTCATCAGTCCCAAGCTTTGATATGACATGGCCCTAAAATCAACTCTCCAGAGAGAAGATACTTTCCCCACTTACAGAGCAAACAAAGATGACCAATGGCAGGGGGTGCTGGTGAGGGCAACATCTGAGACTGGCCTTATCTACAGATACCCTGGCCATGTGTTTCCTGCCTCTACCCTCAAAGGGACAAAGCAAAGGATTCAGACCACTATATTGCCTCCTTCCTTTCACTGCAATGAAGAATGCCGTCCTAATCACAAAATGGTGAGATCCAACATGTTCTTTGAAAATCCAACATGTTGTTCTTAGTTTGCCTTAAAACCATCTGTCAGCTTCTTTTGCCTGTTTCTCATGTGCCTGAAAAAGCAGTTGTAGTATCTACTAATACTTAAAGACCCTAAAATAGTATTATTGAGAAATGGAAAAGAAGGACATTTAGTTGAAAATAGTCTCCATCTTTTCCACTTTGTTTTGGTTATTTGGTTTGAATTAAATCTGTTTTGTGGCTTGAAATTGATTAGAATATTTTTGTCTTGAATTTTCCTACTTTGTTTGCTTACAACATAATTGACGTGAACTAAGAAATTATTTGACTAAACATTTATCGAAAACCTTTTCTAAATGTAGAGTTTAATCTGGGAGCAGTTTTGAAATTAGCAACTTAGAAAGACCCATTTGTCAGACAACCTAACATCTTTGGGTTGGTCATTTGACCTTATTTACTTTTTAATATATAATGTAGAACTAATATCTTTCTAAAACAATGAATACAGTTTTTTACAAAATATGAAATTAGTTAATATATTCATCAATTCAATTATTCCATTGTCTACCCATCCATCCCCTCCATCTCTTCATCTAAGCAACAAGCCATCCCGTTAACAGATATTTATCACTAACATGCTAGGTGCTGGGGATAAAGCAGCAAGCAAAACAGAAAATAAGTCTGATTTCATGGAGCTTAAATTCCAGCAAGGGAAAACCAATGGTTTATCAATAACCAACGCATATAGTATGTCCGATGGCCACAGGTGTTAGGGGAACAAAATTAAGTAGGGTGGGGCCTAGGGAGTTGTAATTTAAAATTGAGGAGGCACGGAAGCCTTCACAGAGAAAGTGGAATTTGAGCAAAGACCTAAAGAGGTCAAGGGAGTAAGCCATGTAAATATCTGGAAGCAAAGTGTTTCAACTGAGCACAGACTAAGTGTAAATGTCCTGAGGCAGAAATGTGTCATCTTCATGGAAAAGCCAGGAAGCCAGTGTGGCTGGAGTGGTGCGAGGAAGGGCAGAGTGGCAGAAGACGAGATCAGAGTATTCATGGGGATGATGGCCTAGGGCCTTGTGGACCACTGAAAGGATTTAGGCTTTTATTCTGGATGAGCTTGGGAACCACAGAAAATTTGGGGCTGAGGAGTAAAATGATATGACCCAGGTTTTGGCTTCTGTGTTGAGCAAATGCTGTGTTAGAGTAGGAAGGAAGAGAGGGTAAAGATGGGAGCGGAGAGGCTAGCTAGGAGGCTATTGCCATTATCTTGGACCACTATGGCCACAAAACGTGGTGAGAAGTGATAAATACTGATTTATTTTCAGGGTAGAGCCAGGTAGATTTTCTAACCATTTAGAAAGGAAAGAGAAGAGAAAAGAAAATATCTGGAAGCAAAGTGTTTCAACTGAGCATAGAGCATTCATCGGATTACAGGATTTGGCCTGCGGAATTTTAACAGAGCTATCGTGTGCTGAGATGGTGGGGATGGGATTGACTGTGGGAGGGACAGTTTGATAGTTAAGCTATAGAAGTGGATGTTAGACTGATGAGTTTGAGATGCATCTATCTCATGCACAGAATGCCTAACTAGGAGCCAGACCACATTGAATCCTTGGAGGTGGGTAAGTGATGCGCAGAGATGACTGAATAGCCAGGCAGCTTACTCCCGTGAGTAAGCTTAATTCTATGAGTGCTTACTCCTCACAGAAGGAAATAGATGTGAAGACAGGTAACCACAGCAGGAGGCAGACTAACCTAGACTGCAGGAACACAGTGTTGCTTCTACCCAGAACATTCCTTTGGGATTGAAATAAATGGCCTTCTATATGGTTCAAAGTCTTAATCACTTATTCAGCCTTCAGACTTGGCATCATCAATCTCACACTCATCTGATTACAATCACTTTCTTGATACTTGTAGCAATAAGACTGGAAGAGACCTTTATTGCCCTGCATGCACTTGCAAACCACACTTTGATGGGTATGTCACTATATATCTCTTTGAAGAAAAGTCTCAAGTGAAATCAAATCCTCCCACTGATATCTCTGACCTTCACTTATTTTGTTCTATATATTTTTGCCTAATCTTTTTGCCTGAGGCTGAGAATTGTGGAGGTTAATGTGTGTCTTCACCAGCATGCTAACAGAAATAAGTCATATTGCCACTATGCATAATTATGCAGTGATTTGATAAACAACCCCATGACTTTTCAGAACAATGTCTTGACCAAGATTGATTTTGAATGAAATTAAGCGGTATGAAGAATAATTGTTAAGGCAATTTAAAATCAATATATAACACTAAATAAACACTATAAGAATTAAAGTAATTGTGCTGGGGTGGCAAATTATGCCACAAAGCACAAAGGAAAAATTCTTTTTATTTTTTCAATACTTTTATTATTTAAAAATATGTAGAAAAAACTATGATCATAGTTCTATATTGAATTAATATAGTGGGTCTGAATATTTGATTTTTTAAGCAAATCTGTCATTTGAACTACACTGGAAAGCTAGTGTACAGCATTTTTGTCATTTTTTCCTTACTCCTACAGTTCAAGTGAGCTGACAATAGGGGCAAGTGAGTGCCTTGTCCTAACAGACACAGACATGAACTAAAGCCACTCAGTTGGGCATCTTTGGGTCCCCCACTCAGCTCAGTTTTTTCTGGGAAGAGCTTTAGATATACAACAGGGAAAAGGATGTCCATGCTTTTGTATGTGCCTGCATAATGCTCAGAAAACAACTTTGGCTTTGTAGACTCAAGGTACCAGGATGGGGTATACTGAAGAGAGAGAAAAATCAGGGTGCTGACCACCTAAGGCTTGCTCCGGGCTCACATAGAACAATGTATAGTAGAGCTAAGAGAATGAAGTCAACAAAGACCAGAGGTTGAGCTGAAAAATATGTAGAAGTAGAGTGGATGAGATCTGAAGCTGGTGCAAGCCAGAGAAGGTGAGTGTTCTTACCTTAAGTCCCATAATCCATCCATCCTGGGGGCACACTGTTCGTTCATTTCCATGCTTTGGTTCTGTGATCTAGTAAATCACCTATTTTTTTTAAACTTAAAATAGCTTAAAATTTGTTTCTGTTATTTTCAGCTGATAATACAGATTAATATAGGGGAATGCGTATTTTCTTTTTGAAGTCCTAGTCCATGTTTCCAGCACAATAGGTAAAAGAGAGAGATTGTACATATGGGTAGAGATCTTCTGTGTCCTCCTTTCCTTCCTCCCCTCCCTCCTCACTCCCTCCCTTTCTCCCTCTCTCCCCTCCCCCTTCCTTCCTTCCTCCTCCCTTCCTTCCTTCTTCCCTCCCTCCCTCCCTCCCTCCCCTCCTTCCTCTCTCCTGCAGCTGAGCATAAAAAGACAGAAGGGGATTCAGAGCCCCACATTACAAAAGGAAATATACAACTGAGTTAATAATGAAATTTACTGGAATTACTAATAACCATTTAAAGTATAATGTCCAATTTAAGTGTGGATTTAATGAAGTGAAAATAGTGGGGAGAGGAAGCGATCTCACATTTAACTGTGCGTATTATATCTTCAACTCATGCTAGACACTTTCTGTTACCTTGTCTTTAGTTGTTTATGAAAGCCTTATACTATAAATGTATAAACTGCATATACCTTATGACCTAGCTTAAGCAAAAAGATTTATTGACTCACATAACTGAAATGGTCCAAGAGTGAAATTGTTTTTAGAAGGAACTTAATTCAGTACAAAAGTGATGCCATCAGGATCCATTTCTGAGTGAGAACCCTTGTGTTGTGTAACTCTTGATACATAGAAAACTGGCTGAGTGGTGTTCCCTTGGGTCCTGCAGCCTCTTCTGGTTGTTATTGTTGTTGTTTTCATACTTCCTTATTCTCAAACTTGCTAGTAGAGCCTGGAACTTAAGAATTATATAATTACAGCATCTATTAAAGACAGTCTTTTCCAAGATAGAGAAGCCAAAATTGAGTTTTATTAATTCCATGCAATTGTGAGAACAGCTGAAGATTATAGTTCTTTGAAGTCAGATCATGCTGACTTTAAATTCTGGCCCTGCCATTTACTGACTATCTGACTTTAGGTATGTCCTTGGCTTCTCTGAACCTTAGGCATGGCCTGTATAGTCCTGCTAAAATTTGGTACGGAAATTTGCTACCAGAAATGGAAATTATAACCTAATTTGCTTCCTGTGTTTTTCAGAGAGCCAAGAAGCCAATATTTCAGTTTAGGAACTGCAATATGTTTAACTCAGAAAACATAATGCCTTAATTTTTCTTTTGCACTTAGATGGGTTCCTTTTTTTGCTTTTTTCATCTTTAAATTACTTTTGGGATTTACGGTTATGGTAGCTGGACTACAATCTTATTGAAAGGGAGAGGTTATGGTCACCTGACTTTTGTTTGAGGCTTTCCTCTGATGATCTTTTTTCAAGTAGAAAGAGGTTTCATGGTTTTTTTATTAATTAATTTTAAACTTTTCTCCTTTCATCAAAATCTTCAAATTTTTGTGTAATTAAAGCTCTTATGAAAAGTTGTAATATTGATTTCCATTGCACTCAAGTTTTATTTTAAAGGATCACTGCCTTTCTTCTACCTCAGATTTTTAACTTTCTTAAGGGGAACATAAAGAGTAACTATGTATTAAAACCCAGACTCATGTTTAGCCTGTGTGAAATTATATACATGAGAGGCTGTTTACTATCTCCTTGCCCTTCCAGCCTCTCTAATCTTCACCTCCTGCACCATAGACATTTTTACCTGTCCGAACCTGACGTGGGATATCTTTGATGCTCACAGTCTGACTGGGCAAGTATCATAATAGGTAGTAATACTTCTTTTGATATGACTATCGGAAAGAGATATTTAGCACAAACACATATGTTCTTAGAATCCACTTCTGGAAAATTAGAGGCAATTTAGAATTTGTCATTAATGATTGCTTTGAACTGAGTTTGGGTTATGTGAACATACACTTATCAACAAGGCTGAAATACCTAAAACACACTGTGAAACTGAAAACTTGCAGAAAATTTATGTAGTTCAGAGGTTAAGATAGTTTCTGCCCTCTGAAACATCCTAGTGCACAAACTCCTCTGAGAATCCAGTCCTATGAGCTTGCAAGATTATCTTTTATTGTCAGACCTTTCATGTTCTTAAGATGTTATAATATAAAGGGAGGAATTCTTTAGACATCATCCCCTCCCTTTTGATAGAATTCTGCATTGATTTCCATATTGCATGACTTTGAAAACACACACCACCCACTGTGGGAAACAGGAATGGATTCTTGTAAGAAGAGATAGGTGCTTGATGTTGGATCCTGAGGAGAAGGCTTAGAGGTGCCATGAGAGATGTCTCCAATTATTTAATGGGTTGGCAGGTGAAGCATGTTCCCAAAGATTGAACTGGAAGTAGAATCATCAGATGGCAGATTTTATGGGGGGGGGCGCATAATTGGACTCAGTTTAATGAGAAATTTCCTAAGAATTGTAGCTGCTCAACAAAAGAACAGGCTTCCTTGAGGTGTTCAAGTGAGGGCTGTAGAATATTATTCACGTTACAGAGTAAGGGAAAGAGATTTAACCTCATGCCCCAATTCCTGAAGTTCATGTGCTCTCAGAATGCCCTAAAAATAAGGAAGCAAACATAATTTCTTGATCATGTTGAACACACAGAGATTCTGCATTGCTAAGGAAGTCTTTCATCCTTTCCAGTCCCAGAACCACCTCCACGCATTTTTAATTTTCTAGAGTAAGAGTATAAACACTCGAAAGGGCATGGGGGACATGTAGGAAGGAAACATAAGTGAGCAAAGTGGGCTGGATGGGAACTGGGGCGAAAGAGCCAAAACTTGTTTAAAAGTGCATGCACCTACAGCTTCTCTTTGCCATGTGGAAAATGAGACCTAATGTTGCCAGATCTGCTGGTTTCAAGGAAAGCAGGAAATTGATTTTTTAGATGTGAAAGCTCTTCAGTTCTCAAATGTTGGCAACTAAAAGCATTTAAGAACACAGTGCATGATCAAGGGTGGGAGAATTCAAACAAAACTGATCTGCAAATCAAATTCAGCCCTCAGGCTACCTCCTTGTGATATCTGAAACAAGTAAAGAGATAAGAAAATTAATGAATAAATAGCTACCTGGTCACAGATGAGAACACAGATGAAAATTCATGATTTCTGAGTCACGTATCACTAACTTTGTCGTGGTTTGTGCCATGTAATGTCTCAGTCATGAGGCTTGGGTCTACTAAACATATTTGCTGTCCTCACAGCAGTACAGATACCACAAGAGGCAATATGGCAATGTAAAACTATTTTAGATACACACTACAGTCTGGGCTCTTCTGAATATCATTGTCAATAATGTACCGTATTGGAGGCTTAATGGGATAGTGGAGTTGGAGAGACCTGAGTAGAATCCCAATGTCCCACTTACCAGCAGGTGACCTTGGGAAAGTCACTTACCGTACCTACGTCTTAGGTTTTGGGTTTGGAAAATGGGGAAACCTATTTCATAAGGTGGTTGTGGGTTTGAGTAGAAGGAGGTATGATAAGTGCCCAGCAGAGGGTTGGGCACAAAACTGGAACTCAAGGAGGTTATTACCCTAGATCGTTCTCCTGACTCTTTTCCTTACTTATTTAAAATGACTTTTGTTAAAGAGTATAAATAATACTCTAAGTTTATTCAGGACAAATGAACAAATAAATGAATAAAACATGCAAACAATATCAAACATAACCAGTATAACTGACGAACTTCAATCCATAGTACAAGATGTGCAAAAGAGTACTTAATGCATGTGAAAAGTGACACATTGAGAAGGGACTTTTGTTTATGACATTTGTGTGTCATGAACCTTGCACTCCCCCAAGATCTAAAGTCCCAGAGTCAGAGCCAGGCTTGTTCAGTGCCAAGTGCCTTCTTACAGTGAGTACACTGAAAATTCCTTGGCTTCACATTGGTTAGTGTGCGTCCAACCACAAGAAACACAAATGACAGGGATGCTGCCCATCAAAGGACACTCTGCTCTTGATACTTCATATTCTGCCAATTCATGAGATGCTCCTAATGTCACAGAGAAAGGCTGCATGTGGAGTTTAGGTGGTTGGTGATTACACTTGCTCACTTGCTCCATTTGAAACTGTGAGAGAGAGAAATTTCAGCCAGATGCGGTGGCTCACACCTGTAATCCTAGCACTTTAGGAGACTGAGGTGGGTGGATCACGAGATCAGGAGTTCAAGACCAGCCTGGCCAAGATAGTGAAACTCCATCTCTACTAAAAATACAAAAATTAGCTGGGTGTGGTGGCAGGTGCCTGTAATCCCAGCTACTCGGGAGGCTGAGGTGCATAATTGCTTGGACCCGGGAGGCAGAGGTTGCAGTGAACTGAGATCATGCTACTGCATTCCAGCCTAGGTGACAGAGAAAGCCTGTCTCAAAAAAAAAAAAAAAAAAAAAAATGGAAATTTCATTATAGTTTACAGTAGAAATTTCATTTGGGGCCCACATTGTCATGCTTCATGTTTTACAGGCCTATGCCACCCTTCCCAGCTGTTACTGAGCATTCTTTTCTGAACTTTTATCTCTATGTCTAGAGACAATGTCCAGACCTGCATGCTTTCTCTTTCTAGTCCAAGATGAGTGAGCCAGCCACCTGTTGGCTTGAATTTCATCTTGAGTGGCTCAAAATTCAGGTGCTTACAGGGCTACCACTGAAAACACATCACTTTCTGGGACACTATGGGGAATTGTTATTTCATGCGATCAGTTTCCTATCAACAGTCTGTGAGGATATTTGAAAATTATTTAAGATACACTTACTCTCTTTTCTTAATTGCACTGCCCACCTTTTAAATATGATCTTAAAATTCAATAGTGCATTGAACAAATGATTGCAGGAAGTGACAGTGATGCTAGCGGAATCTGGTTTCTTCCCTCTGTACTCAGAGAAAAATGGGTGCTGTTTCACATCCACCTGTAGGAGTCATGACTGGGTTCCATTGCACACCATATAACCTACAACAGGTGTGGTTTCAAACACAGATCATTGTTCCCACCACAAAAAGGACTTCACCAATCAACATTTATTCTGCAATTTATGGAGAAATGAGTGTTCATTGTTCAGAAGCTGGGAAGAGATGGAATTACGATGGGGTAAGAGAATTCAATTACTTTTCTTTCATAAAATTAGAACAGCATTTATGGAGAAAGTAGGTGTGTATATATTCTTTAAAATAAAGAAAGAGAAAACAAATCTTGGTCATGAGCTTTTAAAAAGTATAGAAAGTGAAAAGAACATGTTGACATAGTCATCACTCAGCACCCCTCATTGGCCCTTTAAGCTGAGAGAGACTATGAGCCTCTGGATGCTTGTGGAGCTTTGGAAAGCAGGATTCCACAGCTAGCACTCAGGCTTTTCATTTGGAAAGTTGCTTAAAATATAGTGGGATCAAAGCTCCCTTAATATGACCATGTAAGGTGTTCTGTTCCTAATATAACACTTTCTGGGTTCTCTGAACATGGAATACTCTAGTTGGGATTCATACTTCTACTAACTGAGGTCTGGTAAATTGCTCCTACTGCAAGTCTGATAGTACCCATTAATGTAAAGCAATGCCCCATCACCAGAAAGTGTTGTTCTCTACTCTTCCCCTCTTTATGATGTTATTTTCATTTCACATTTGTAATTGATCCCTCCTTAATTTCTCCCCTATATGTCAAAAAATTTTAAATATTTCTCTACTTGTTTAATTAATTCCTTCTTTATTTCAATGATATTTCTTTTACTTCAAATATTGTTTACCATTTTGATATTAGTCTTTATATGTATAAGAACCTATGTCCATGGGGAACAATGATCTACATTCAAATGTCTTCTCATATTTTTTATTTTTTTATAAGACTATAAGAGAAGAAAGAAAATAGTCAAATTTGGCATTGTCTCTTCTTCCTCCAAACAAAGCAGAATCCATTTCCTAGGTCTGCAAACCCACTTCTCCTTTGTTTTTCCCCATGTTCAATGAATAGCAACCACCAGTCACCAAGTTACCCCAGATAGAATCACCCAAGCTTGACACCTCTCCCTTATTCTCCAAATCCAACGTGTACCCAAGTACGGCACTTTACACACTCCCGAGGATCTCATATCCACCCTCCCTGCTGCCTCTGCTTCAGTTTCCTCACTCTACTTCATTTACCTCTGGCTACTGATCTCACCTCCTCTATTCATTCAATAAGTATTTATGAGATTTTCCTATGAACTGTGTTGGGTGTACATTATGTTGAGTAAGACCAACATGGTCAGTACCCTAATTAACTGTAGAGTGTTGTAGCGGAGGGAAATGTGAATCAAATGATAACAAAAACAGAATCTCAGCTGCTATACTAATTTTTCCAAATCTTCTTAGTGCTTAACATCCCTTGGTATCTTCCCATTTTTTTTTTAGGATGAAAATCTCAAACTCAATAAGGCATCCCAGGCAGGTCTTTCACACCCCAATCCCTAAGTGCCCTTCCAATCCTCTCCCTTGACACCACCATCTTCCTACACTCCCCACATCTCAGCAATTCATCAAACAGGCCACATCAGGCCACAGCTGCATGCCTTTGTTTGTGCTGTATCTTCTGCTTGGATCTTTTTCTCCCTCCACTGCTCTCACTGAGGATCTTGTCTGCTACGCTAAACTTAGTTAATTTCCCCAAACTCAACTCAAGCATGAACTCTACTTTTTGAAAACATTCTTGCCATCCTCTTACCTGCTTTGTCTCTCCACAGGTGACATTGATCCACCTTCATTCCCCTCTGTACCCTATTTAGACTTGAACTCACCTCTACAATACTTAATTGCACTTACATGTTCATATGAGCATCTTATTCTCTAAGTTAGAAATGCCTTGGAATCACAGAATCTGTTTTATTCATTATCTCTTTATACTCAGGCCAGATCTATGGCTGTCCAATGGTAAATAGTTAATTGCAAATGAATATGTGAATGAGTAGGTACAGATTTACTGAGATTTATTGAGTGCTTGTTCTGCACACTGTTCTAAATATTTTAAATGCTTTTAATCTGGCTACAAACCCAAAAGTAAGGTTCCATTTACAGATGAGGAAATCAAATTAAAGAGGATTTGGATAATTTTTCCAAGGTTACATGTGTCGTAAGGGATGGAGCTTACACATTAGCGGGACAAATGACTGAGAGATTGCATAACTGGGTGGATGAATTCAAAATATTTAAAACAACTTTATGTGATTTAGTTGTTCTTTTTTTTTTTTGTTATCCTGGAGGAAATGATTTGTGGTTGGGACTGCTCTGAATCTAACCAGCTAGAACTTTGAGCAATGTGTCTGGTCTTAATTTTTTCATCTGTGAGATGAGGATCCTGGAGTACTTCTCTCATAAGGTAATAGAGAGGATTAAGAAGGTAACCCATGTAAAGTGCTTAATATGGTATCAGGCATGTGGTAAGCACTTAATAAATGATATCAGTTGCTCTTATCTTTACGACACTAGGAATTATTTTCTTCCCTTTCTAAATTTTCAAAACATTACAAAAAATTTTAAATAGAAAAGCACAGAAAATGACAACATAAACCTCCACGAACTTATTTAACACCTGGATTTAACATTAATTAACAAGTTGCAAATTCCTTTTACAGAGAAAATTATAACATTGTGACAAATTAAAGAGTTGAGGTTGAAACCTCTTCCTATGCCTTCCTTCCCTAAGGAAATAACTATACAGACATTTGCATTTATTCTTTCCATATATTATTTTTATACTTTTATTAAATACATGGTTATTGGAAAACAATATATACAATTATTTGGTTTGCTATTAAAATGTAAATACAAAGTATTATATATACTTCTTTGCAACTTTTCTACTTAATTACATTATTAAAATTTATTCAGGCACATATATAATTAGTTCATTTATTTTAGTATTACATTGTATGGATATATTATCTATTTATATTTCTCGTGAATATGTTCTTTTTTTATTTTATTTTTGGCCATTAAAAACAAGCTCATTAGATATCCTAATACACTCCTTATTGTGTACACATGGAAGAGATTCTTTTTTTTTTACTTCTTTCTTTGAGACAGAATCTCACTCTGTCATCCAGGCTGGAGTGCAGTGGTGCAGTCTCGGCTCATGGCAACCTCTATGTCCCGGGTTCAAGTGATTCTCCTGCCTCAGCCTCCCAAGTAGCTGGGACTACAGGCATGCGCCACCACACCCAGCTAATTTTTGTATTTTTCTTAGTAGAAATGCTGTATTGGTATGTTGGCCAGGCTGGTCTTGAAATCCCGACCTCAAGTGATCCACCCACCTTGGCCTCCCAAAGTGCTGGAATTACAGGCATGAGCCACTGTGCCCGGCATGCCCTCCAGTTTTTCTCTCTCCACAAAAGGGAGCACCCTTCCTAAGAGTTTCTTTTTATCCCTTCTCAACTAGGATTCTGGAAGGGAATTAAGCCCTACAGTTCTAAAGCAATCATTATATATATATCAATTGATTATCTCCTATGCATCTAGAATGGAACTAACTATGCATCCTGAGAGAATTGAGAAGGCAATTGCTCAAAGTATTTTCTGTAGGACTTAGTTTTTTAATGGAATTCCAGTCTAGAAAGGATATACACAAGGAGGAGAAATACTAGATTATAGATTATGTGTTAGTGAACTATATAAAACTGCCAATATCTAAGCACTTTTGACCTACAAAAATGGTAATTTCATGTAGGTCAATTTACATGTCTTTAACTTTGAAACATGTTACTTATCTGATATTTAGGAAATGGCATTTCATTGTTGTTTTAACCATTGTAGATTACAAAGAGGTTTATATTTCTTTATATGCTTCATGACAATTTGGCTTTCCTTTTCTGTTCATAGCCTTTGCGCGTTTTTTCAAATGGGTCTCTTGTCTTTATGTGTAATATACGTGTGTGATAGTAAATACCTTCTCATTGCCTTTCAGTTGCTTGTCAAAAATTTATGTATACTCGTAATTTATGCAGATGTTTAAATTTCACTATAGTCAAAATACTTCATCTCTTCCCTTACCTGTTTTATCTCTTTCTTATTTAGGAACTCTTTTGCTATCCTAAGGTCTAATATATATTATGTATATTTCTTCTAAAAGTTTCAAAGTTGGTTTTTCACATTTGGGTTCTTAAGCTATTGGCTTTAATTCTAAGTGGATAAGGTAGGGTTCTTTAATTTTTTTCAAATAGATAACGAATTCTCTTCATATTGCTTATTGAATAGCTCTTTTCCCACTGGCTTACAATGCTGCATGTGGGATCCACTCAGTTCTCATATGTATGCATGTCTTTCTCAGCTCTCTATTCTGGTTTCATTCATTTCATTGTCTGCACTGATATCTAAGGATTGTATTTAGCTGAGTTATACTAGTATGGCCCTGACTAATTATTAAGATATTACAAAACTTCTGTACAAATAGTGCCTTTTTTTTTTTTTTGGTAAAAAGACACTGTTCTGACGCCTCTGAGTCTCCTCTGCTTCTCTCTCCATTCCCCCAACTGTTTCTCTACCCATTCTCCTCAAACCCATCCGTGATCTAGAAATGAAAGGGTTAACATTTGGCATACATAGGGGGTTATGAGACCAGTGCTAAAGCCTTTCTGCCTAATTAGTGCCATTTATATATGGGGAATAATTCCTGACACTTCATTGTTGTTCTCAAAATTCTCATAAATCTTCTTTGCTCTTCTATTTTTTAAGATCAATTTCTTAAGTAAATTTCACCCAAAAAGTATACTGAAATTAAAAAAATACAGCTTATTATTTGAATGGCAATTGAAAATTGAAACTCTAAATTTCTAGTTTGGTATGTCTCTTAAGTCTGTTTAAATCTGTATGTCTTCTCTCTCTCTCTCTTTGCATCCCTTGTAATTTATTTATTTACTTGAAATGTACAATAAAAACCAGACTGTGTGTACTGCTCTGTTTCTCACAAAAACACAGTGTGATATTTCCCAAATGCATTTTCGAGGCATTTTTTAACAGGTTCCTGGCCCTTGCATTTCTTATAAATTGCTAGCTAGATCTAGGTGATTGATCGGATTTAGGTTTGATTCTTTTTTCAGTTGCATTACAATATCAAAGACAGTATTATATATTTTAGTCAAGAAACAGAATGGTTGTTATATCTCTGTGTAATGTCAGAAGACTTTAATGAGCATTGCTTGAATCCATTAATACAATAGAGGCTGAAATATGGTGATATTCTAATTGTATCATTCCTTGTTCATTTACTACCTGGAGTATATCTCCATGGAGAACTTTCCTTTATCAACTATTTAATTACTCTCTGTTAAAATTTGTAGAGGAGAGGCAAGATCAGTTATTGATTTTCCTCTTTATCAGTTTCCAAAACAGTGGGTTACTTATCTTGCATTCTCCAAAGATGATTTTTGCATCATTTTAAACATAAACATATTTGATGTGTCTCAATCCATTCTAATTTATTGTTATCATGGCTGTCTAAACAGTTCCATTTTTGAGCAATCATAAAGGTTGAATCATAAAGGTTCATGTATGTGTGACCTGTGCGGTCTCACAGGGCCTCTCACTTGCGGGGATCCTGTATTAGTTTTCTGTGTCTGCCATGATAAGTTATTATGAACTTCGTTGCTTACAGCAACAAAAATTTATTTCTCACAGTTGTGTAAACCTGAAGTCCAAAATTAAGGTGTTGGTAGGGTTGTCTTCCTCTGAAAGCTTCAAAGGAAAATCTTTCTCTGCTTCTTCCAGCTTCTGGTGGCTCTTTGTGTTCCTTGGCTTCTGGCTGCATAATTCCAATATCGGCCTCTGACTTCACCAGGCCTTGTCCTCTTCTCCCGTGTGTCTCTTCTCTGTATGTCTCCTATAAAGATGGGATTTAGTGCCCACCTAGATAAGCCAGGATGAGCTCATCTCAAGCTCTTTAACTTAATAAGGCCACGTTTGCATGTTCTGGGGGTCAGAACATAGTTACATCATTTATAGGGTCCCGTTCAACCACAGGCACATGCTTGGTTAACACTCTGCTGTTTCTGTCATTACATTCTTGATCAAGTTATTTCTGAACTTGTGTTTTCTAAGAGAGGTCTTGATGGGACAATGGAGCATGCATTCGCACAAAGGACATAATGTGTCTACTCTTCCTTGCTGCTACATTTGCATGTAGTGTTCATAATGCCATGAGCACAGAATTCTGGTAGAAAAATGTGTGGGAGTTTAGAGAAACACAGAGCAAATGCAAGGTAGGTATATAGGGCCCATGACTAAGTAGGGCACTGACTGTCCTGAGAAGCCATACTTTCCATTCAAACAAGAGCTCGCTTCTAATGCACAGAGAAGGCATTAGCATTCTAAGAAAGATGAATGACCAAAGAACCCTCTGGCATTTTTTTTTAAACTAAAGTTACTTCCCTGTACTATCAAAAGATTGACAACAATGACAAAATGATGACATAGAAGGTAAGGGAAAGAGGGCAACTCATAGCTGCTTTCCCTTTAGTTATTCTTTACTCATCAGTAAGCCAAAGGTAGAGAATGTTGATAGAAGGTGCTCATTATCAAGAAGTAAAATAATAGAAGACTTAATTTTATGCAGTGTTTACATTGTTCTGTTAAGAATGAAATATGTTTGAATGTACTAGCTAGGAAACAAAGTAGTTTTGCATATGAGTTAAATTATTTTTTATTTGCATTTAAAAATGAAATTATATAATATAAAAATGAATGGAAAAATCTATGTTAATAATTCAAAATTTTAATTTTTCATTTTTATGACATTTAATAGCAAATAAAAAAAGTCATGGCAAGTCAAGAGACATACTGCAGAAGAAAAAAAATGCTTATAGTGCCTTTAGTTGCAATGTTTTCCCTGTGTTTTGAACAAGGAACCCCACAATTTTATTTTGCCCTGAAAATTATGTAATTGTCCCTGGATCCATCCTTGGACAATCATGATGGCTCTTGAGTCCTTTGGATAGAGGCCTAGTTGCCATGAGTAGCTTCGTGGATATCTGTTATGACAAGTTGTTCTAGGTTCATCTTGGAAATTTCTGTCTCAGACTTGAAAACCTGCATTTTCCCAAGGGGTGCTAGGTCCATTTAGTTGAAATTAGTATTTTGAGGCCGTAGTCTGGAAACTAGAGGTATTGATTCCGATTTTTTGTGTTATGGACTGAATGTGTCTCCCAAAAATTCATATGTTGAAATCCTACCCCCTAATATAATTGTATGAGGAAGTGGAGTTTAGGAGGGAATGATGTCATTAGGGTGGAGCCCCATCAATGGGATTAGTGTTCTTAGAAGAAGACACATGAGAGAGATGATTATTTTCTCTCATTCATGTGAGTACACCATGAGAAGATGGCCTTTCTCAAACCAGGAATATTCTCACAAGATAGGAGATCTTCTGGTGTCTTGACCTTGGACTCCTCAGCCTCCAGAACTGTGAGAAATAAAGTTCTGTTCTTTTAGCCATCCAGTCTCTGGTATTCGATAATAGCAGCTCCAAAATTTGGTTACTATTTCTAGATCCTTTCAATAGAGATTACTAAGAAATTTTCTTTTTTTCTTCTTATCGAAGTAGAACATAACAGGGAAATATGCATAAAACTTAAGCATACTGCTTGAGAATTTTCACAGTCTCTATGACCAGGAAACAGAACATGACCAACTAACATTCAGAAGCCCTGCCTTATCCACTTCCAGTCACTGTCCCCCACCAAAGGTATTAAACTGACTTTCAATGCCAGAGATTACTTTTGTCTACTTTTGGACTTTATATAAGTGGAATTATACATTATACTATTTTTGTCTAGCTGCTTTTGCTCAATATTATGTATATAATAAAAAGTTTACTAGCATGCATTTACTAATAGTTGAAGTTTATTCATTCTCATTGCTCCCTAGTATTTTATTCTATGGTAACATCAAAATGTCTACTTATTTTACTCTTGATGGACATTTACATTATTTCCAGTTTTTGGCTATTACAAGCAGTGCTGCTGGAAACATTCTTTACCAGTCTTCTAGTGAATTTATGTATATATTTATATTGGGTATATAATTAGGTATAGAATTGTTGGGTATGGTGATGTTCCGCTTTCATAGATACTGCCAAACTGATTTCTAAAACGATTAGAGCATTTAAGCTCCTACTAGCACATATGAGAGGACCCGTTGCTCCACATATTTGCTAATACTTGGCACACATTTGTCAATACATGGTACATTTTACCCACTATAATGGGTTTGTAATGATATCACATTGTGGTTAATAAGTTAAACTTCACTGATGATGAATAAAAGGGTATGCTTTCATATGTTTATTAAATACTTGGCTATTCTCTTTTGTAAAGTGCTTGTTCATGTCTTTATCTCTATTGATATTTACATATCTCTATTTTATTTGTAGCAGTTTTTATTTCTGATATAAATCTTTGGTTCAATGTGTGTATGTGTGTATGTGTGTGTATAAGTACAGTATACATATTTCAATTATATTTTCCCATTTTATGGGTTGTTTTCATTTTCTAGGTGGTGTAGGTTGATAAATAGAAGTATTTACTTTAAATATAGCCAAACTTATCATTTTTTTCCCTCTAGGAATACTGCCTTCTGTGTTCCAGTTTAAGAAATCCTTGATTACTCAAAGGTCATGAATGTATATTCTATGCTTTCTTAAAAAAACTTTGCTTACTGTTCACATATTGATCTGCAGTCCATCTGGAATTTTTTTGTTTACGGTAATAAATAGGGCTCTAGATTCATGTTTTTGTGTGGATTAAATGGCTTGGCATAATTTTTTAAATAGATTTTATTGTGTATATTTAAGGTATATCACATATTATGAGATACATATATAGTAAAATTGTTACTATAGTGAAAAAAATGCTCATGTCCATCATCTCATACAATTATCATTTTCTTTCTCCTTATGGCAAGAGTAGCACAAAAATCCTAAAAACAATACACTATTATTCCCTGTAGCCTTCATGTTGTATGTTAGAACTTTAGACTTGTTCATCCTACATAGCTGCTACTTTAATGTCATTTGACCTACATCTCCCCATTTCCTGCTCCCTCTGCCCAGCACAAGTTACAAGTTTTTTTCCTCTATCTCTGTGTATTTGACTTTTAATTTAGCATCCACGTGTGAGATAATACAATATTTTTCTTTCTGTTTCTGGCTTATTTCACTTAGCACAATATCCTCCAGTTTCATCCATGTTGTGGCAAAGGGACAGGATCTCCTCTTTTAAAGGCTGAATAATATTCCATTTACTATCTATATATACTCCAGTTTCTTTATCCATCCATCCATCAACAGACACAGGTTGTTTCCATCTTGGCTATTGTAGGCAATGCTGCAATTAACATTGGCATGAACTGCAATGAACATTGCAAATACCTTTACAAGAGGGTGATTTCATTTCTTCTGAGGAACTGCTGGATCATGTAATAATTCTATTTTTAGTTTCTTTAGAAACCTCCATTCCGTTTTCCATAATATCAGCACCATTCTACATTCCCACGGTGTACAAAGTTTCCCTTGTCTCCATACCCTTGCCAACACTTGCTACCTCTTCTCTTTTGATAATAGCTATCCTAACAGGTGTGAAGTGATATCTTACAGTGGTTTTGAATTGTATCTCCCTAATTTTTTGGTGATGTTGAACATCTCTTTATATACCTGTTGGCCATTTAAATGTCTTATTTGGGAAAATGTCCATTACATCCTTTGCCTATTTTTAATTGGGTTACATGTTTTCTTGCTATTGAGTTGTATGAGTTCTTTATATATTTTGGTTATCAAGCCTTTGTCAATTATATGGTGTGCTAATATATTTTACTGATTCATAGGTTGCCTTTTCATTTTGTTAATTGGTTCCTTTGCTGTGAAAAAGATTTTAGTTTGATGTAGCTTCATTTATTAATTTTTTTTTGTGTTGCAGTCTAAGCTTCTGGTGTGATATTCAAGAAATCATTGCCAAGGCCAGTATCAAGGAGAATTTTTCCTATGTTTTCTTCTGGGAGTTTTATAATTTTAGGTCCAGTGCCATATTTTGATAGATAATTCTTTCTCCTTGCACTGTTTTGAAATGTCATCTTTAAAAATAAGGTGGATGAATGTGTGTGGACTACTTATTGACTTTATTCTATTTCACTGTTTATAGATTCTAATAATTGTCTGTAGCATCTTTAAGTCTAAGATCCCCAGTGTTCATCTTCTTCAAGATCGCCTTAGCATTGCCAAGGTTCTTTGCGTTTTCATATGCATTTGAGAATTTACATGAAATGTAGAATTTTAGAAGCCTGTTAATTTGTACAACTTGCTGGAATTTGTTTGAGAATGTTTTTAATCTATAGGGTAATTCTGAGGTTATTGGCAAATTCACAAGGCTGATTTAATAAATCACAAATCAGCCTTGTGAGTTTGACACATGGTAAATCTCTCCATTTATTTAGACCTTTAATTTATGTTAGCATTATTCATAGATTTTAGTGTAGTGGTTTTTTTAATTTTTGTTAAATATAATCTCAGGTATTTTATATATTTTAGTACAGTAAATAGTACCATTTATAAAATTTCATTTTCACTTATTCACTGTTAAATATAAAGGCATATTGTCAAGCAGTGACTAAGGTTTGCTTGACATGTTTCCAAAAATTCTATGGGTAAGGAAGAGCTGGAATGGGTGTGGACAATTTATTACTCATGGCACAACATGTTTGCATCAGTTCCACTTGCCTCTAAAGTTTCATGAGGGTCATACAGAATGGGCCCAGGAGCATGCTGCCCGAACAGGTCCATGTATATAATGGCTCTTGAGTCCTTTGGATAGAGGCCTGAGAAGCACTAAAGGTTAGAAACTTCTTCGAAGAGGCTGCTGCAAACCTGCCCATTCTCCCCACAGGAGAGATTAGGTATATATATAAAGATTAGGTTTTTTATCCAGGAATGAAAACAAATGGCTCCAGAGAGAAAAGTCTCTAAATCTTTCCAGAATCATACTTTATTTCTTGCTTCTCAAGTATTTACTATTCAAATTTACCTTCTTGCTCAGAAAGCCAGGACCGTGCAGAAATATGAACATATTCATAGAAGATTTTCTTCTACCCTGCATGAATTTACCTAAGAATCCTAATTGTTAGTAGGTTGTCAGTTGATTAATTAATTAAATTTGCTACATACACAACTATGTCTTCTGTTCAGAATGTCAGTTTTAGGGTTCAATTTCCAATCTTTAAACCTCCCGTTTTAGTTTCTTGCCTCACTGCACTTGTTGGAACCTCCAATCAATGTTACATGGAAATGATGATACTATATCTCCTGGCTTATTTCCCATCTTAGGGAGAATGTGTTCGTTATTTATAATATTAGACTTTCATAGGTAACCTATATCAGATTAAAAGTGTTCTTTTTTTTCTAATTTGCCGAGAATTTTTGAAAGATAAAAGTGGGTGTTGAATTTTTGTCAAATGCCTTTCTTGCATTTGAGAGATTGTTATATGATGTTTCTACCTTTTTGTTATTAATATGGTAAATTGTACAGATATGCTTTTGAATGTGAAATCACCTCTGCCTATCTGAAGTAAACTCCATTTCGTTGTGGTGTACTATCTTTTTTATGTGTTTCTGATTAGGATTTTCTAATATTCTGTTTGAGATTTTTACATCTATGCTCATTAGAGAATAAGGTCTGTAATTTTCCATTCTTGTAATGTCCTTGTCAGGTATTAAAATCCAAGCTAGACTGTCCTCAGATAATGAATTTGAAAACCTTTATTATTTCTTCTCTCTGGAAGTATTTGTATAAGAGTCATGTTAATTCTTAAATGTAATCATTCACCCATGAACCCATCCAGAGTTATGGTATTCTTTGTGTGAGATGCTTTTACAAATGAATTCAGTTTCTTTAATAGATATCGAATTATTTAGAATTTCTTTTTTTAAGTTTTGGTCAGTTATCTTTTTCAAGGAAAGTGTTCATTTTATCTAATTTTCAAGTTCATTGAATTTTGAACTTGTTTTTATTATGTTCTTTCAATTTTCTTTGGAGTTGATTTGCCTTACTTTATTTAGCTTCTTGAATTAAAAAATCAGATAGTTAATTTTTTTAGCTTTTCAATTCTAGTATGTCTTTTGAATATTATAAGTTATTTGATGACTGTTTTAGCTATTCTGCATGTTTAAAATTTTGATGCCATGTCTCTGTTATCATTTAATTTAAAGTCTATTCTGATACCTTTTGTGATTTCTTCTTGATTTATGGATATTTACAAATGTCCTTCTTAGTTCAAACAATGGAGGATTTTTCTAGTTATCTTTGTGTGATTTATTCTTAGCTTTTGATTTATTTCTAGCTTAATAATTATGGTCAGGAAAATATGCTGAAATTATTTAAATACATCAAGATTTGTTCAGATTTGCTTTATGGGGCAGCATAGGGCCATTTTTTTTGGTAAGTGTCCTGTATGGAATTCAAAGATTATGTATTTAAATGCGACAATCTACATATGCCAATTAAGTTAGTTTTAGTAACTGTGTTGCTCAAGTATTTCATATCTGATGATTTTCAAAATCTGCTTGTTTTATCAGCTATTAAGATTATAGAATGGTCTATTTCTTCTTTATTTTTGTAGATTTTTCCATTACATATTTTAAAGAAATGTTTTTGAATGAATACAGATTTAGAACTCTTATATCTTTCTGGTGGATTGACAAATTTATTATTATAAAATACATTATATGGTTTGGCTGTGTCCCCAACCAAATCTAATTTTGAATTGTAATCCCCAGGTGTCACGGAAGGGGCCTGGTGGGAAGTGCTTGGATCATGGCGGGCACTTTCCCCTGATGCTGTTTTAGTGGTAGTGAGTGAGATCTCTTGAGATCTGATGGTTAAATAGTGCCTTTTTCTCTCTCTGTCTCTTGCTCTCACTCTATCTCTTGCTGACTTATGAAGAAGGTGCTCGCTTCTCCTTTGCCTTCCACCATGATTGTAAGTTTCCTGAGGCCTCCCCCAGCCATGCAGAACTGTGAGTCAATTAAACCTCTTTTCTTTATAAATTACCCAGTGTCAGGTAGTATTTTATAGCAGTGTGAAAATGGACTAATACAATACACCTTTAATATCTAATAATGTTCATGCCTTAAAATTTTCTTTGTCTAACTCTGTGTTTATCTTTCCATGGTATATCTTTTGCCATCTTCTTGCTTTTACATTTTCTTTGTTTTTAATATTTTAAATTTGTCTCTTGAAGAAACTTACAGTTAACTACTCTTTAGTCTTTTAATGGTAATATTTAAGCCTTTCATACTTTTATAATTACATATAAATAAATATATATTTGTATTATTTTATTTTCCTTCCTCTTTTATGCTCCTTTTGATTTTTACCTTCTTTTATTAAATTAATTAAATATATTTTTATTTTTTTATCCTCTATATAGTCTATGTTCTTCTCCAATTCCTACAAGTTACAGCATGGATCTTTGTCATAATATAAGCTAATATTAATTATTTTACACTTTCTGAAAATTCTAGAAATTTAAAACACTTTGATCATTTTCTGCCTCTTGCATTATTTTTATCATGCCTTTTAAATCTAGATATATTTTAAAACCTATAAATTTTTTTTTAGTCAATAGAAATTTATATTTACTCACATATTTACTTTTTCTGTTGCTCTTCCTTTTAATTTCCTGCATTTATGTGGTTACATGTATCTGACAAATTCTTTGAACTTCTAAAAATACAGGCCTACCAGCAGTATATTTTTATTTGTAATAAAATGCACTTATTTTGCCTTCACTTTTGAATATTTTTTCTGGACATGAAATTTTAGATTGCAGTTTTTCTAGTACTTTAAAGATGTCACTCTTTATTTTCTGGTTTTCATAATTTCTGTTCAAAATTAACTGTAATATTCTATTAGCTTCTTTGAAGATAAAGTTGTCTTTTTTCTGACTAGTTAGTAGTTTGGTTTGTAGCACATCTAAAAATAATTAGTCTTGGGATTTTTTTCTTTTTAAATTCTTTTGTAAAAGAAATGTAGTTCTCTTGAAACTAAATTTTACTTTCCAAAATCTTCAAGGAGCATATCTGCAAACCTAAGGTACAGATATGGTTCTTGAAGATTTTGGAAAATAAAAACTTAAATCTCTGAATTTAGTGCTTAACTTGTGAATAGATTTAAAAACTTTTAATTGAATGTCTTTAATTGTTGTAAGATGAAACATATTTTCTACTTATTTGTCAGTTCTGGTAATATCTATTTTTCTATAAAATTATTAATTTCATTTGAATTTTCAGATTTATTGGCAAAAGTATTTTTAGTATTCTTTCCTTCCTTCTTTCCTCCTTTCATTATTTCTTTCTTTTGTTCTCTTTCAGTATCTTCCTTTTTTTCTTTTTCTTTATTCTACTTCAGTGATATGATTATAATCTTTACGTGTATTTTAAAAGAATTTCTATAAATTAATTTTGGAAGGGAAGACCATGTAACTTTAGTAATTTATAAATGATATAACTGACAATAACCATGTTACCCAAAAGGCAGATGCAGACAGATCCATGAGGAAATTTTTACACTATCAAGAAACAAGAGATAGATAGTAGGTTATTTCCCTTAGGCAACCAAGCTCCCTTTTTGTGGAATGGTGGTGGTGTCTAACTTACTTATTTTCGTATTCTACTTCTGTTTTAATGTCTCTAAATTTTAGTCCATTTTTTCCCTCCATTTTCCTTTTTCCTCATTTTTGGGAAGGATGCAAGACACTTATTATATCACCCACCATTGTAGAAGAAAGAATTCAGTTTTGACTATTTTGATAAATGAAGTAAGAAACAACAAATATGTCAAGGTTAAAAAACCCCCATAAATATGTGTCACTCAAACAGATGTACACTATAGAGTTGCCATAGCCCTTCTCTGGCCTATTTTAGTATTTTTAGCAGTTTATTCTTTAGTTTGAACAACTCCTTCATGTTTGCACATGAGAATTTATCTATATTGTCTTTCTTCTCTGAGACCTTTTTTAAATGTCCAAAATGGAGCTGATTGTGGGCTGAGGCATAGAGACAAGTGATCCAGTGAGTATTTTCCTTGGCCATACCATCCTTAGCAAATCTTGCTCTCATAATGATGCAGAAAAAATTGCTTTCAATAACCATTTAAGGATTACCATATTACTAGAATGTGGGGGTGTCATATTTTCCTGTTTCTTTGCTAGTTTAATAATTGTTTATTGGATGATGAACATTGTAAATGTTGTGTTGATAAATATACATTTTTTTTTGTATTCCTTTGAAGAGTTTGGCAGGCAAAGTAAGCAACTTGTAAGTCATCCTGATTCTTTAGAGGATTACTTTTAACCTTTTAGAGTGTATCTAAAAGAGGTTTTAGGTTTACCTTAATCCTACTTTTAAGGGTGATATATCTGGTATCTCTATTGAATGCCCTGCTTGGTCAACCCTATCTCTTCATTCAGTCTGGCCAGAATTCAGTCATCTTCAGGTCTGAGCCCAGAGAACTGTTAAACTTAATGCTTCCTAGTAGTTATTCTTTACCCAGCTTTGTGGAGTCTCACCCAATGCACACACATCTTGATATCCAACCAAAGACCCAGGGAACTCTATTAAGATATCTGAAGATAATTCTGTGCATATCTCTCTCTTCTCCAACACTCTGTCTTATTAACTCTACTGCACCAGCCTCCCAAACCCCGCTGTTTCTCAACTCAGTGACAGCGTAGGCTTGGTTGGTTTTCTCCTCCTTTAGGCAGAAAGCTAGGGATATTTCAAGGCTTACTTCTTTTCTTTCTCTTCTTTCAAGAATTGCATTCTGAGGCTGCATATTTTCCAATGTCTGCATATAATTGCTTCACGTATTTTGTTCACTTTTCCAGTTTTTTTATGGAGAAAGGTAAATCTGATGTCAGCTACTCCATCAAGGATGGAAGCGGAAGCACTAACCCGTATAATTAAGTTAACTAAGAATTAGTTTTTCCTTAAATAATGGGAGGAGGCTTCTGATTTTTTCTCAAACTATACTTAAAAAGCAAAATGTAATTCAAATATGATACAAAAATGCATCAACTTTAGCTTATAGACCAAACTCCTAAGTAATGGTTCTTTGCCTCTACATTTTAAAGGATACACAAATTGGATTCTTTCTCCTGTGAAAGATAGTCAAAACTTTTTTTGCTTTTTTTTTTTAACAGAAGGCCAATTGTGAGCAATAAAATGGATATTGATTGAACTCACTAAGTATTTCCCTGAGGAAACTATCAATGAATTGACAAAGCTAGAACCATGTTAAAAATATACATGTACAACTCAGAGAACAGATGGAATAAATAACATGAATTTAGAAACAATTTTTAAATCCTTGGTGAATGTTTTTCTCATGCTTCAGAATTGCCAATCAAACTCTTTAAATCACAGTAATATTGAATTTAAAACAAAATCTGGTTTGCATATCTTTACTATCTGATATGAGACACTGTAGTTAACGTGACATTTATCAAAACAAGTGTCCTATTAAATAGATTGAATTAGTCATCCAGATAGTATTTGCCTATTTCCTGAAACACTGAAGGGAGAGTAAGAGAGGAAATGGTGTAAAAAGATAGCTTGGGTGTTTCTGGATCACTATTGACCTACCATTATTTTACTATACTCATGCCCATTAACTACTCATCTGTATCAGCTATCAACTAAAATGTTAGTGTTAACTCACAGACCTCTATCAACTGCATGTGCTTGATTATCCAGTTGACTCTAGGGGTACTGGATGTTATTATTATTATTTTGAGACAGGGTCTCACTCTATCACCCAGGCCAGAGTGCAGTGGTGCAATCACAGCTCACTGCATTCTTGACATCCTGGGCTCAAGTGGTCCTCCCACCTCAGCCTCCAGAGTGGCTGGAACTACAGGTGCACACCACCAGGCTTGCTACTTTCAAAAATTTTTTCTAGAGACAGAGTTTCACCATGTTGCCCAGGTTGATCTTGAGCTTAAGTGATCCACTGGCCTTGAACTTCCAAAGGCCACCAGGGATCACAGGCATGAGCCACTGTGGCCAGCCATTTTCTCATATTCTTAATATTTTCCCAAGTAACCCTTTTAAGGGCTTTCTATCATATTGAGGCTAAGAATCCCTATTAAATTGACAAAATGTTAATAATTGCTGAAGGTAGGATAATGGATTCGAAGGGATAGTTTCCTGTCCTCCTCAGTATCAGCCTTTTGGTTTTCCTTTCTTTGATTTGTACCCTGGCTTCAGCCTCAAGGATTTTTCTTTCTCCAGTGAGGCCCTTTATCAACTTAGTTTTGTAATCCTTTCACCTACAGAGCTACAGTCATCTTTTATCTCCATTTATCTCTGTTGACAATTCCTGTCTTACAGCCCTTTCTCTTCCACCTATCTCAGTATTATGAACCTAGAATATGCTGTTGCTATGAACTCCTTATTTATTCTCAGAGTTCTTCTCTCCTTTCAGCACTTTTATTGCAGACAGACGGCCTGTAGCCATTTCACAAACATTTTACCAGGACTTCCAGATCTCTCAGTCCTCACTGGGTTAGTCCTCTGTGCACTGCCTGGCTTCTTTATGCCTGATCTCAATCTCCTGAGTATTTTTGAGGACAATTTGACTGCACATTCATGCTGTCTGGTTGTGGCTAGATGCTTACAGCATCCTATTTTACTTATTCATCACACTTGACTGGCAACTACATGTAGATACTGACCCTGATACTGGTTTCCTTATTCCCAGAAGATGACTTATCTTAAACTTTAAAGATGGCCCAGCAACCCCTCTTCTGGTTATATACCCAAAGGAAATAAAATCACTACTTACTAAAAATATCTGACTCCCATGTTTATTACAGCATTATTCACAATAGCTAAGATATGGAAACAATTGAAATTTCCACTGATGGATGAATGGATAAAGAAATTGTTGTATGTGGTATATATATTAATATATATAAAATACACATATATACACACACATGCACACACACACATATAAATATATTCCACTGCACACATGCATGTGTGCACGCACACACACACACACACACACACGCACACACATGCAATGGAATGTTTTGCAGCCTTAACAAAAGAGATTCTACCATTTTGGAAAACGATGAACCCAGAAGATACTGTAATAAGTAAAATAAGCCATACAAGGAAAAACAAAATAGTATATGATCTCACTTATATGTGGAATCTTAAAAAAATTGAATATATAGAAACAGAGATTAAAATGGTGGTTAGGAGACAGGGGCAGGCAGGGGTGGTGGTGGTGGTGGTCATGGGAAATGGGTAGTTACAGATGAAAGGGTATCAAGTGGCTGTTGCATAGGATCAATAAGTTTAGAGTTCTAATTACAACATAAGCACTATAGTTAATAATATTTTATACTGGCAATTTACTAAGTAATTTTAGGTACTTGATATAATTTGGATTTCTGTTTCTGCCCAAATCTCATATTGTAATCTTCAATGTTGGAGGAGGAGTCTGGTGAGAGGTGATTTGATCATGAGGGAGGATTTCCCTCTTGCTATTCTTGTGATAGAGAGTGAGTTCTCACAAGGTATTTTAAAAAGAGCTGTAATGTAATTTAAAAAACAAGATCTGGTTGTTTAAAATTGTGTAGCACCTCCCTCTTCACTCTCTTCCTCCTGGTCCAGCCATGTAGGACGTGCCTGCTTCCCCTTTGCCTTCTACCCCATGATTGTAAGCTTCCCAAGGCCTCCCCCAACCATGCTTCCTGTATATTCTGTGAAACTGTGAGCTAATTAAACCTCTTTTATTTATAAATTACTCAGTCTCAGGTATCCTTTGTAGCAATGCAAGAATGGACTAATATAGTACTTTTGCCACAAAAAAGAAGAAGGAGGAGGAGCAAGAGGAGGAGGAGGAGGATGGTGACTATGAAGTAATAGATATGTTAATTTTCTTGACTCTAGTAATCGTTTCACTATGTATATTTGTGTCAAGATAAGTATGTCAAAACATCATGCCATACATCTTAAATATATATAATAAAGAATAATTCTAAGAGTAGACATCAAATATAAATTCTCTCAACTTTCTATTTTCCTTACAAAGATTTTGCTATATCTTTCCATTTACTATTTTCTCTAAATGAGAATTATGGCCCTTCTCATTTCTAAGGATAAACCCTCCATATAATGCTCAAGTCTTTGTAGTCTTAAAAACCCTGTCTTTTAATTCAGCTTCAATCTCAAGACATTACTCTACCTGTGTCTTTGCTTCTGGATGTCAACTTCCTCACTGCCACACTTTTTTACCCTTTAGTCACCTGGTGGGCTTCCAGTCACCAAGTCTCACAATCTACGATTGTTCTTTGTTCTCCTCATGTTACTGCTAATCACCTTTGTGTTGGTCTGTTCTTGGGTTGCTATAAAGAAATATCCGTGACTGAGTAATTTATAAAGGGAAGAGGTTTAACTTGGCTCACAGTTCTTCAGGCTGTATAAGCATGGCACCAGCATCTGCTCAGCTCCTGGTGAGGGCTTCAGGAAGCTTGCAATCATGGTGGAAGGTGAAGGGGAGCTAGCACATCACATAGTGAGAGCAGGAGCAGGAGAGAGAGAAGAGGGGGGCACCAGACTGTTTTAAATAACCAGATCTCACATGAACAAACAGAGCAAGAACTCACTTATCACCAAGGGGATGGTGGTAAACCATCCACACGAGATCCACCTCCATGATCCGATCACCTTCCACCAGCTCCCGCCTCTAATATCAGGAATCACATTTCAACATGAGATTTGGAGGGGACAAAATATCCAAATTGTAGCAATCTCCTCTTTGGAATTTGTTTCCTTCTACTTGTAAATTCCTAAATCCTCCCTGACTTAATGAAACTGACAAAGTATCCCAGCAAGCCCAAGATGAAAGAGGCTGATTGTACTCATTATAGTGGTTGAGACTTGGGCTTGGAAGTGCAGACTTTTATATAATCTGGAAGCCCACCCAGTAAGGTAAATGCCAAATCTGGAGGACACAAAGCAAAGTTCACACGTGGAATTATGGAGCCAATATTTAGAGCTGGGAATACTTTATCACAGCAAAAGCCACTGGAATTAAGGAGGGAATGTGGAGTTGGAGAAGATAGTCCTGAGTGATAGCTTGCCATTTGCTCATGTTTGAGGCTTGCCCCTGTGGGCTGACAGGGGGCATCACGCATTGGTAGACCTGTCTAGTTTTAAGGCTGTGGCTGCATCAGCCACATCACTGTTTTGAGAATCTCTTTTAGGCAGGGTTGATGTGGCCCATCTTTATGTTTTCCCAGTGGAATTATTTGATGAGGTCTAGTGAATTCTTAAAATAAGACTCTTTACCAAAGAAGTTCTTTAGTCTCCATCCTTTCAATTGCTGCAAGAATTGATGCTTCAAGGATTCAAACATTTTTATCACTATCTAATCAGTTTCCCTACTTCTGTCGAATGGGCCGAACATGGGTCTATACGTTCTTTAAAAGACAGTCAGGAGAGACTGAGGACCAGGTTAAGGGTAAGCTGTAGGCAGTTTGTGATAGATATTAGTAGCTCAAAATGTTCCCTCTATCAGCAACTCAGTTGAGGATGCTGAGTGAATCAGGGGAATGTTATCATCCATTAGTGATCTGGGCAGTGGTAAAAGAAATAGACAGATTGGATCAGGTGATTAACTGGGGCAGAGTGAGGCTTTGTTCTGTAAAACTTCCTGATGTTCTGGGTTTCTAAAAGCATGTAACTAGAGGTGGTGGCCTGCTTCACTCAATTCCATAGATATATAAAATCTGATTTCTCACAAATAGGAACTATTAATAGCATTCACTGATTGCGAGTGTACAATGAGATCCAAATGCTTCATACTTTGCCTATGGGCAATGTTGCAAGCAAGCATGTTTTCTATGTGAGTGTGTGTGTGTACCGTGATTTTCTTTTTAACTTATTGCAGCCATTTTTCTGTATTATCATTGTGCTTTTTGATAGCAATGACCCTGACATTCTCTTTTAGTTGAAGATTTACAGTACTTTGACAACAGTGACACTGCTGTTCCACTGATTAGCCATTTAGGACTGCAATTTGATCAGAGGTAAAGAAAAGAATGCTACCTTCAAGTTAAGCACAAGACAAACCTCCATTGTTGAGCCTTCAGTCTTTGCATCAATTTCTTTCCTTAGTAAATACTATTCACCCTCATTACATTACTCCACTGCACAACCACATTAAATGATATATCTAAAAAAACACTTTCTTTGCCCAGGGTTGTTCAGTGGTCCCATTGGATTATTTTATGTACTTGTAGTAATTGTAGTCATTGCTGTTAATGCTATAGGCTCTCCTGTTCCCTTGTATTCATTTGATTACCCAAAGTGGCTTTGTTGAGAGTACTATATACAATAAGGTGTATTATTAGCAGTAGTCTTTAAAATCATTTGCAAGCAAATTGCTATGTCAATGCCCCATAATAACGTTGAGGACTTTTATTCTTCTCAAAGTCCTTTTTATTCCTTCAGAAATAAGTCACACTCTTAAGAACCTGCGGTGGAAACTAAAATATGAACCAGTGTGCATCATAATGGAGCCCCCTCCAGGGTAATAACATTATTTCCATTCTAAGGGGACTGCACATTTAACAGTCATAAGGAGAGGACCCATGCCTTGCCTCACAGCTGTGCCACAGTCTTTTTATTTTAAGTCTTTCCCTGTGTTGAAGAACACTGAGGTTTGTTCTAACTTGGGAGGACATTTTCAAGGATATTTTCTTTTCTCCCTAATTCCTACATGCGCTGCCTATGTTAGCTGTGCTACTCTGACTCTTAGCTTACTACTTTCATTTGTCCACTCTAGCTCTTTCAGTCTCTTAAAACATCTAAGTCCTTTAAATACCACGTTTCTGATCCAAGCCTCCCACTCTCGTGCCCAGATGATAGGATCAGAAACTTTAAAGTGGAAACATTTTCCTTTCCAGAACAGTTCTTCAGTGTCAGCATAGAATGGTTTTAGCCCTGATAATGTGTAGTCGGGATGAATTAGATAATCTTCCCTTTAGCATCACTGTTTGGGCTGTCTCTTTAAGAACCATTCAGAGAGGAGAAAAAGCAGCTTCCTTCCCTAGATCATAGGCCTACATCAGGCAAAAGAGAGTTTTTTAGCTTTGGGGAGTAGAAACCAAAAGAATTTAAATTTGCCTCAAGGTGGGAGCAGCTTGTGCCTAATGGGAAATTGCGTTGTTGACACTTTGATAATGATCAGATCCTGACTTAAGTTCTAATAAAAGCTCCTATTCATCAAGCTCTTACTATGAGCCAGATCTATAGAAAGGTACTTTAAATATGCAGCAGTTGTAAATTTGAGCCTATAGTGCAGATTGTGTAAACATATCATCTTTTTTTTTCCAGTGTTGTTCTTTTTTAAATTCTTTTTTAAAAAATTGAGATGTAATTTAATTTGCACTTAAAAGGGTAAAATTCAACGACCATTAGTAGATTCACAAGGCTGTACAATCATCAACATTATCTAATTCCAGGAAATTTTAATGACTCAAGGAAGAAACTCCATGACCATTAGCAGCCTCTCCCTATTTCCTCCTCTTCCCATCCTCTGATGTCTAACAATGTACTTTCTGTGTCTGTAGAGTTGCTTATGTTAGGCTTTTATATAAATGGAGTCATACAATATGTAAACTTTTGTGTCTGGCTTCTTTCACTTAGCATAATGTTTTCAAGCTTCATCCATGTTGTAGCATGAATTAGTACTTCATTCCTTTTTATGGCCGAATGATATTCCATTGCATGGATATACCAGATTTTGTTTATTCATTCATCAGTTGATGGACATTTGGGTTATTTCCAGTCTGGGGCTATTATGGATAATGCCGGCATGAGTATTTGTGTACAAGTTTTTGAACATTCGTGTACATATGTTTTCATTTCTCTTGCATGAAATATAATTGCTGGGCCATATGACAACTATGTTTAACTTTTCAAGGGACTGCCAAACTGTTTTCCAAAGCAGCTGCACCATTGAATTCCCACAAGCAATATACAAGGATTCTAATTTCTACACATCCTCACCAACATGTTATTATCCATCTTTATTATTATAACTATCCTAGTGGGTATGAGGTGTATCTAATTGTGGTCATGCCTTATATCTTATTGTATATAAGTCAGCTTACTTTCTGTTGTAAGCTTCTATCCTGCCAAGGATAGAAGCTTGGCAGGATAGAAGCTTACAATAGTCAGCTCAGCAAAATAGTAAATTCAGCAAAACCATTGAACTCAGTGATTTTCAGTGTTTGCTATGTGAGGTCATGTTGAGGTCTTAGAAAACTTACACAGTTGTCCTGGATATCAGTAGGTCAAAAACGAAGCTGTTTGGTCATTGAATTGTCCACACAGATAATGCCTAAGTCATTGTAGCCCACATGGCCATCATATGTTATCTCTAGCCCTCTTAAAACACTCAAGCCTTTTGTGAGATGGCTTGGTGTTCATTAGCATAGGGGCATCGTGCAGCTATGTTTTATTTTTTCTTCTTTTTCTATTGAAAATGTAGGTGATTAATTGCACTATATACCTGACTCTCAGGCTTCTCATGTGCTCCTTCAAGTCAGGAAAAGCATAATTGTACTGTGTATAAAAACCATCAAATATGGATTTAAAAAATCTTCTAGGTACAAACTTAACCATGGTGGCTCGATTTGCAGAAGGATGTGTTGAACCCAATATTAGGAGGAGGTGTTGAGTGTGGCAGGGGTACCATTGTTCTTCATTTGAGGACAATGACTTGGTTACTGAAGTTGGTTATGCTAGATTTTTCTGAGATATTTACCTGCTTCTGCCCTCCCAAGAGCTATGTCCAGGTTGGCTGTGTCCCATTGCATTTGGGTCAGAGACCACATACCCTCTCTTCAATGCTTATCTCACCCACAGGCAAGTCAGGTAATATAGGCAAACAGGTGAATTTACTTTTTGCAGCTGCTGCCTTTCTTCCAATGCATTTCTTTCATGTATTAGGTTTGCAGTTTTTGCCATTGAAAATAATTGCAAAAACTGCAATTACCTTTGCACCAAACTAATAATAACACAGGCTCCACTCTGCCTGCACTTTCTGTCATCAAAATCTGCTCCTCAAAATGCTACCATCAGTCACTCTTATTCTCTATCAATTCACCTACATTTACCAGGAATCTACTTGTATTTTAAGAAGCTGCATCTTGCATAGTGGTAAAAATACTTTTCTTCATCAACAAAAAAATTAAATTTCAGTGGAGCAGACTAGCTTATGGGTTAATTTGCTTAGAGTGGGATTTATGTTGGGGGATAATGTTGAATGCTAACATTTAAAGAACAATTAATTCCATGTTAGAGAAGAGCTAATGCTTTATATGACTTATTTCATTTAATAACTGTAACAACAGCTCTTAGATGCAGGTATTATCATGCTATTTTACAAGAGACAACATGACACTTAGCCATGTTAAGTGATTTTCCCCAGGTTGGTTGGTTAATAATTGATGGGGGCTAGAATTTTGTTTCAGGACTGTTTGAATCCAAAGTCCTCTCTTGTTAGCCATGTCTCCTTTCATGCTTAACTTTGAGATCTCAAAGACAGGTTGGAATGCTGTAACTGGAAATTAGCGAGTTTCCAGTAAAGACAGAGTGACTGTAGATTTGGTAGAAGAGGTATAATGTATTTTAAGTATTATTTAAAAAGAAGTTTGATAAGTGCCCCTTCCTAAAATATTACCAGCTCCAAACTTTTATCCAATCATTTATAATTATATTCTTTGGATACAGGCTTTTAGATTTCAGTAGTTCAGATTCCCAGGGGTGTGTGTGTGTGTGTGTGTGTGTGTTTGTGTGCATTTATGAAAGATCCCATCATACCTTTAGCCATTGCTAGTCAGCTAGCTGCCGTTTTTAGCAGAGATTAATTTCTGAACCAGTGCTGAAGAATTGGAACATAGATGGACTCACTTTCTGAACAAAAAATGTGGAGCGTGGAGGGGTACACAAGGACCAGGGTAAAGTGTGTTCTATAGGAGGCCAATCTCTCCCTTATTAACTTGACTATTGACACAGATAGTTGCAAAGACAGTCTGAAAGAATAGGGAAAATCTGTTGATATGACAAGGAGAAGGGTTGCCTGCATTGTAGTGATGAAAACAGAAGTAGTTATTGCTGTGGTTTATGCTGAAGTGGAGAGGCAGCTTAGAGAAGGCAGTACATTATACTTTCTAATTATATATTATTGTATTGTCAGCCTTTTCCCATTTTTGGCTTCTTTCCTTCATCTCGCAAACAGACTCAGTTCACCATCCTAAAGGAAATCCCATCATTTTCAAACTCTTAAGAGATTGTGTTCTCCTCCCACTTTCTTATGACGTCTCTTTGCCTTTCTCTTCCCCATGTAATCAGGCTCTGCCTCCACCATCCCGCTAAGACTGATTTCACTGAGAACATTAAGAAAAAAGCAAAACAGAGCTCCTAATTGTCTTGTCCAAAGGATATTTTACTGCCTTGTGCGACCACATTGTTTGCAGCATCTAGCTCTGAAAATTATATCCTCCTCCTTGAAATTCTCTTCTCCCTCACACTGTTTATTTTTTTTTAATTCTGTTTTTCATTTACTACATTTATATATTTATCCAATCAATGTATCCATGTGCTAGGGCTGCTGTAAGAAAGTCCTATGATCTGGGTGGCTCAAGCAGCAGAACTTTGTTGTCTCACAGTTCTGGAGGCTGAAAGTGATGGGTTCCTTGTGAGGGCTGGGAGGGGAAGGATCTGCTCCAGGCCTTTCTCCTTGGCTTATAGATGGCCATCATTTCCGTGTGTCTTTTCACATAGCTATTCCTCTATGTGTGTCTGCCTATGTGTCTGTGTGTTCAAATTTCCTGTTAATCATAAGGATACCAGTCAGATTGAATTGAGGTCTACCCCAGTTAGTTCATTTTCATCTGATTACCTCTGAGAAGACCCTATCTCTAAATAAGATGACATTCCAGGGGGATAGGATACTGGGGGATAAGATTCCAGTGTACCTTTTATGTGAGTGGCCATAATTCAATCCATAACATTCAACAAACTTTTGTTGGTTGTCTGTGATTTGCTGGACATTGAGCTAGTTGGGAGTTTGCATATATAGTGACCGAGCAGATACTTTCAACAAGACTCAAATTTAGTGGGGAGAGAACCCCGGCCTGAGATTGTACCCTGGTCCTGACTGGATAGTGAATGAACACAACCTGCCGGTTCTCTCCCCAGCCCTACCCTAGAGATTCCCCAGTAGAAAAAGAACATGTAGGAGTCTAAAAAGTAAAAGCAAAGACTGTAAGAAACCCTGGGAAGACAGAGTGCAATTGATGAGGGTGCCATTATGTGTAGGGAGTGACAAGCAGAGGCAGGGAAGGGCCGGCTGCCACAGTTGGGGAGAATCTTCACTGTGCACTTTTCTGCTACATTGCCTGGAATGGTGAATGGACACTTTTCTCTCCATAGTAGAACAGGAAAACATTTCAGCCCCAGCCCTGTGTGCAGGGGTAGGTGATCTTGAGATTATTCCAATCTAGGAGTAGTAGGATACGTTAGGAGAAGACAAGCACAAGGGTAGGCTAATTGGCCCACTTTCAGGCATTCCCCTCCCTTTAGTTTCCCAGGTGCAAGGTCACTTGCTAAGCAGAAAGCAGTCAGGGGTGATCAAGCCCAGATTGTGAACACATCACTAACCACAGTAACTGATGCCTCCAGGAGAGGGGAGAGTCACAGGCAAAGTAATCAGAGAGTGAACAGCATACATAGCCAAGAAAAAAGGGAAATCATGAACACCCTAAACAGAACCAGGATGAACAGAACAGAGAGATAAAAAAATTTGAAGTATACACAATAATTATCTTCAAGTTCATAAGAGAAGGTACTATAATGTGAAGCAGAGACAGGCATGTCTGCTTTTAGAGGGAACCTGAGTGTACATCATTATGGGAATGGATGATTTAATGTCATAGATCTAACTATAGAATACTCTATGAGAGGAGAAAACCACAAATTTGATATAAAGCATGAAATAATTCTTATTTTTTAATAAAGAATTAAGTATCAAAAGTCAGAAATAAAATGAAATTTTAATACAATAATATTTATCTAAAGGTTTACATATTTATAAAACAAGACCTGAAGGGCACATTGGTTCAGGCCTGTAATCCTAAAGGTTAATATTTTAACCCTAACACTTTGGGAAGCCAAGGTGGGTGGATTGCTAGAGCTCAGGGGTTTGACGTCAGGCTTGGCAACATGATGAAATACCCCATCTCTACAAAAATTAAAATAAAAAATGTCCAGCATGGTGCCTGTAGTCCCAGCTACTAGGGAGGCTGAGGTGGGAGGATCACTTGAGAGTGGGAAGTTGAGGCTGCTGTGAGCTTTGATTGCACTACTGCACTCCAGTCTGAGAGACAGAGTGAGCCTCTATCTCAAAAACAAAAAACAAACAAAAAACCCCCACTACCAACAAAAACAAGACTATACATATTATAAGCATATGTAAAAACACATATCAAATATATTATTAATAAATGATTACCTGCTGGGCAGTTGATGAGAATGAGAACATAGGTTCAGAAAAGAAAGAGAAAAATATTATATAGAACAAGAAAGAATCAACTGTATACCTAGAAACAAAACATATTTCTGTAACCTCTGACCACACTCTTCTTGGTTTTTATTTTAATTCCTTTTCCTCTTTCCATCCCTACAATATTAATATTCTAATTATTGGCTCTTCTGTCTTGTTGTTTGATAAGCAGTTTCACTATAGCTATGATATGAACAATGACCTAGTTCCAAATAAACATCTCCAGCTTCCTTGTGTCTTCCGACTTCTGGTCTTGTACTTCTAGCTATTGACCAGATTCCTCTCCTTGAGTGCACCAAACACATCTCCAAGTGCCTGGGTCTTGCAGTGAACATGGTCTATAGAAAATGGTGGTTTCCGTCTTCTAGAGTTGTCTCTAGTCTCAAATTCATTTTGCCTGCAGGTGAAATGATATGAAGTGGAAGGAGGTACAATAGTCTCAGAGGTTAAAACATGCTCTATTTTATAGTTTTCCTGACAATCGGCTCTGAGACATCCTGCTGCCCCAGAAATGGGATTAGAGGTCACACTGATGGGATAATCCCTTTGGGGCTTTGTAGAGGTGTTCTCAGAATATTATCCCAGGTTGTCTTAGGACTGGTATGTCACAACGTGTTTGGCATTGCACAACATGCTGAGCACATAGGAATGCAAATATTTGGAGCTGAAATAAATATTAAAACTCATGGAATTTTGTGGTTATCAAGCTCAGCAGTGTTATTGTTTTTAGTGAAGCCTCAGAGGTGGGCTTCTAGTCTGCTTACCCCACTTCAGCTAAAGGAGCTTTGGTGAAGAGTAGAGTGGTAAAGAGCACAGACTTTGGGGCTGGAGTCCTATCGCAGACTCACTGTGCATATCTGTGTGACCTTAGGAAAGTTTTAATCTCTCTGTTCTTTAGTTTCTTTCTCTGTAAAATGGAATTTATGACCATCCTTGCCTTAGAGGATTTTGTGAAGATCAAGATAAGCAAAATACACATGAAGCATTTAGAACTGAGGCGCCCGCAGAGTACATGTTCAAGGAACACTCTTATTGTTGCTGCTCTTAATTTATTTCAGATAATGGAACTTGGAATAAGAATTGATTTGAAAAAAAGTTGTTTAAAAAAGTTTAGAACTTCCAATTTTTATTTTTTTTCCAATGATTTAACAGATAAAGAGGCCAGAATTCACCCATAATCATGCAGTTAGTAATAGAGTGAGGATGAGGTCTTAAGGGTCTGACTCCCAGCCAGGGCTCTGTCCAGCATACCTGTATCAGGTGCTGTGGACATCCCAGCTCCTTTCCTGTGTCCATCAATTCTTCTTGGGTCACTAGAAAGAGAAACTAATTCAAACTGGCTTAACCAGAATAAGACTTTATCTAGCCCTGGTCACACTTCTTTTCAGGTCTGCTAGCTCATATCTCCTTAGCTTAGCAGTCTCCCTACCTTTCCAAGGAAAACTCTGCCTAATTATGACAAAACCCAGTGACTTGCTCTCATGCTCTTATAGGCCCAGCATGCTTGTGTGTGTGTGTGTGCATTTCTTAACCAATTATTGTGGCCAAGGGGTCCAGCAACTCTTCCTGACCAGTTGGGGTCAAGCGTCTAACCGTGGAGCTGGAGATGGGTGGGTTAGTCATCCCCTCACACTGCAGTGGTTTTTAGTGCAACAAGAGGATGCTCCCCTAATCACAACTGAGAAAAGAGGAATGATTGTTGGGAAGGCAAAAACAATAGAAGTCTTTATTTCCAAAAATTGACTTAATCTCACATAGAGCTAAGTAACTTAAGTAAACAGTCCTGGAACTTAAAAGAATTGTACCATCTCAGTTTATATTATCAACCAATCCACTGCTGATTAAATCCAATTCACCCCCATCCTTTGCTTCCCTTGATGGTTGCTGTCTTAGTACTACCCACATGACTGCTCATCTCTTGCTCTTTTTATTCAACCAAAGACAGATGATCAGGAGGGTGCTTTGTAAATTAGTACCTAAAGTTTAAAATGGGTAGGAAGGTATGGTGTGTAACGTTGTATGTGATTTTGCATTGCCATCAGTTTTCCCTGAGTCTATCAGTTTTTGGTTACAATTTGAGCATGGGTATTGTACCTTTGAGACCCTCTGGGAATACAGAGTGTCACTCTTTGACTATTAAATATGGTGAGCTATGGGGATACGAGGGCCCAGCATGCTCAAAATGCCTTTTCTGTTCCTAGTGCAATTCTAAGACACTGGCATGTAAGTCCCTAAATAACCAACACCTCTTCCCATGTGCCATGATCACAATTAGCCTGACTTGAAGCATTCCAGTTACAGTTTAGAAATTCAGCTTTCAGGAAAAGAGGAGCAGAAACTTCCTGCAGAGGGTCGTCATTTGTAGAAATTTCTTTGTTTGCCCTGATTGGCAAAGCCCTAGTGAGAAAAAATTTCTTTTTATTATGGTGAGTTACTGATGCTTATATATGGCACTCAATGTTGTTTGCTATCTATTTTAATTTAACATTACTTTGCACTGGCTCCCTGAAGAGGCTGCATCACAGAAAAGCACAATTTCATAAATCTAATAAACAACTATACATGCCTTTGTGCATTGACACCACTTGATATCTCTGCATTTTCATAAGTGTGTGCTGTTATGATTGCAAAGACAGCTATTTGTACTTATTTGTGCATGAGTAATTCCTCCAGTTTCCTTGGATGTAAAGCCAAAGGCAGACATTGGCTGCTTCTCTGCACATTTCTGTGTGTACAGAGGGATCTATAAATATGAATGCTCTTACTTTCAGAGTTTGAAAATAAAATGACCAAATATTTTTGAATGGAACTAGTCTCGCTTTTAATTCATACCAGCTCTCTGGAAAACATGCTAATAAAACCACTGTAACAATCACGTGTTTCTAGGAAACATCAGTATAATTAGCCCTTTCAAGAAGAGAACAAAACTGTATTGGAAACCTCAATTTGAAATACAGTGAAGCCAAATACCTAATTATAGTGATGTAGTCCTTTTTCTTTTTCTCTGATATTCTGGCAAAACATTATTTTATGCCTTTGTTCCCCTTCAATGGGCATAATAGTCTTGGCATAAACCTTGCATGTAGGTGGGAATATCTCCTTAGTATTTCTTGCTCTTTTGGAGGATATTCTTGGAAATAACCAAACAAGCAGTCTGTTTAGAGGCTACCCCTGGAAAGTCAGGAGGAGTCTTTTCTTAGCCACATTCCTGACAAAGATTTGTTTCTTCTCCCTTCCCATCCCCAGGATGCTCAGTAGCCTTGAATCTTTCCTTCCTCACTTATAATCCCTTCCTGCACAGAAGGGATTACAAGTGAGGAAGAATAATTCTCAATTTACACAGTAGGGTGGGTTTTCGGAGTCAAGGAAGATCTTTGAGGGCGTTGGGATGGCTTGTGGAGAAGCCTCCTTGGAAGATTTAAACCGTAACCTTACTTCCTCCAGGAGCGTCTGGCTCTTAAGCACTGTATATGGAATGAAATGTTTTGTCCCCTAGTGAAATGAATTTCTCTATAAGCAGGATGGGGAAATATTTGTGTTTTGGGAGTCCTTCCCTGGAGGAAGGGGAAACTGGAAGAACAAATAACATAAGCATAATATATACAGCTAGTGAAAGCGGGGGATTTCCAAGTGACTGCTCCAGTGCTCTAACTATAGCCCTTGAGGTTAGAAGTTAAAACACCTCACTTTGCACCTGACTTAATGACTACCCTGAGGGGAAGAGTTGTCTGGTTGATAGGATTAGGCCTCTCTTTACTTCTTGATTGCACCTGAAGCATGGAAGAAGCTGAACAATGAGGATCTTAAATACTCCAGTGTGATTTCACCGTCACAATACCTAAAACACATCTGATTTTATTGGTGTCTTGATTTTCAGCCATTACCATAGCTTCCTCATGAAAGCTCACATTACAAATTAGAGAGTTAAAGAAGAAAGGCAAATTAGTGGGAACATTTGCACTTGAATTTGATTTATAGGAAATCACTCATTTAGTGTTTTCTTTATTTTTTTTTCTCAAATACATGAATGAGTTACAAAATTTTAAATGAAAACTATGTTTGAAACACATCTGGAGACACAGGGTACCATCACTAGTAATTCTCTTTTCTCTGGAAATGATTTGAAAAGTTGTCAGTAAGCCTTTCCCAACTTGTAGCTTTCTGAGGCACTTAGGATGAAATCTGGAATTACTTACCATAGTTTATCAGCACTTCAGCACCAGACACTGCTTAACTCTCCAGCCTCTTCTTTGTTCTCATATTCTAGTTTCTTTGAATTTTTCTGCACCCGGAGTCCACCCTACTTTCTCTTGGCTCTAAGAGTCGGTGTGCATTTCCTTAGCCTGGAATACTCGTTGCCCCACTCTTCATCTGATAAACTCTTATTTAGCTTCAAATTTCAGCTTAAACACCATGCACTTTCCTGGACCACAGAAGAGGTTGGTTTCCTTGTTATTTATGCTCTTCATACTCTGTCCAACTTTTGAAACCCTCTTTCCCCACCCCATCAAATACATAGGGTTTTTTTCAATATCTTTCTTTGTCACTAGAGTGTAAGCTTCCTAAAGACAAGGTTGTATTTTTGTCTTGTTCACCACTGTTAGCACTAGCCTCAGCACATAATAGTCACTCAATAAATATTTCCTGAATAAATCCATGCTGTAATACTTTTCATAAAAAGCCTCAGTCTCTTTCTCTTTTTCTGGCTCTCTTTCTCTCTCTTATCTATTAAGGGACAAGAAAAGAGTGAGCAAATCTAACATTAAAAACTGTAGTACCATTTTCAATGTAAATTGTTCAAAATGGGCTTATTTTTTTTAAAAAGCAGGACCTTAAGAAGCTTTCTGAGTGTTCACCATGCTTCTTGGTAGTTACTTCCAAGACCACCAAGTGTGAATCTGGCAATAAAATATTCCAAGAATGGGCTTTAACTCACAGTGGTTCTTTTCTCTGATCTATGCTGGAAACACTAATCTTTCAGCTCCCAACCTCTGGATCTAGATAGAATGGACCAGAAGTTTTGACCAATCCGACAGTGAAGTTTAGATTGAGCAAATAATTCTTAGTCTCCTTGTGTTGATCATAATGACTCCGAACAGCCACATGATATAGAATGTAAGTGAGTTAAACATTAGTAAACCTTTACTCAAATTCCTATGCCATGAAAAGACTGCCAATGAGTGGTTAAGTACTTCACGTGGGCTTGCTAGGCAGGGGTCTACATTCTGACCTTATCCCAACAGTTCACTCTCTAACCCGATGAAATCAGCCTAACTTCCTGTGTTTGCTTTTGCAGGACAAAGAGGCAATTCAATTGCAAAAGTATCCAGCTTACTCTTGATTTAACCCAATTGCTCTCTCAATCTTTGCTACATACTCTTAGCTCCACAAGAACTTTCCATTATTAATGCAGCTTGATTTGGGACCATTAAATTGTTTAAATTGTAATTAGCTTTAAAAATTATTTTATCAACTTTTTAGCTTCTAAAATGTTTTTAAAGCATGTAAGTCCTGAGTAGTCTATACATAGCCTTAAATCCCTATAGGTGGTGATCACACTGAATCCAATGACATTTTAAAGGGAAAGTTACACCTCTGAAAATTTACATAGGAAATAATACTTTGATTAAATTAAGGATAAGCATTTTAATTATTTTCTTGGACATTTTCTTGCAAAATTTTACAAAAATAGAAACTCTCTTTTCATCCTTACCCCCTACCCCTTCTTTCCCATCAAAGCTTACCCTGGTATTAATAACTTCTACAGAAAGGGTGATATCTGGAACTAATTTATGATAACTTCACAGTCTTTGCAGCATTCTGGAACTTCCTCAGAGAAGTTAGAATCTTTCCAGTCTAAGAAAATAAACTTTCAGACAAATATTATCAGTAAAATATTTCTGAGGAATAAACGCGTTTACATACTATTGAATGTTGAACACAAATTTCTTATGCCCTCATATTTTCCTGAATGGGTTCTAGTCATTAAGGGTCACAACAACAGCTCCACGGAGAGCCCAGAAAGAGCAGAGGGTCTCAGCTCCACGGAGAACCCAGAAAGAGCAGAGGGTCTGCCAACAATACGAGGAGACTTCTGACTGAATGAGCTGTCATCTGGATCTGCATAGTTTCCTCATCCTGATCATTGATCAAGTATTGACTGTAGGCCAGATGCTATGCTAGGTTTTGTAAGGCTGTTCTGTGTATAAGACATAGTCCTTGCCCCAGGAGCTTTTTGCAGTGTCTACTAGAGGCATTTAGAGTAATCTCTGTGTGAGTGCAAGTCATGGATATAGAAAATGAGGTCACCTATGGCAGGAATCTGAGAGTTCCGCCTCCCTGTTATTGTTATTTTAAAGCACATAATGGCATTTTAGAGATGAGGAAAATTTTGGTGTATGATTAGAAACACAAGCATGAGGAATATCTCAAAGTTAGTGCACAAAGCTGGCAGCAGTTTGTTTGGCCTTTGCTTCAAGTATCCTGCTATTTCAGTCTCAGTGCTGATTCTCCTTGAATTCGCTCATGTTACCACACCGTTATCTGGGTTATTACTTTCCCTCTTTGTTTCCATTTTAATAGTGACAGGGGAAAGGATCAAGTGTAGCCAAAATGCAGGGACAGTTCTTTAGCCTAAGAAGGCCTATTTAGAATAGAAGATTAAAATATTAAAGAAGTAGGAAAGCTTTTTTTTTTTTGATTTATGAAAAATTCAAGTTGTGCAAGGCCTTCTGGAATTGAACATTTGTGTAAGTTTGGCAGTGCCTGGATTTATTTATTTATACCCTGCCTATTCTAGAAATGGTTTCAAGCAGACTAAAATGAAACATGAAATTCCCCCAAATCACATGTGTTGATGTGGGATAAAATAAATAGAGGCAAACACAAAGTGGTTCTGGAATAAGCCTAAAGACACCTACTGTAACGGGGAAGTGGGGGCGTGGGCGGGGGTGCGGGGGGTCTGAAGATGCTCCCAGTTCCCCGATGAGATTCTTGGCCTCTCTTACCCCAAAGAATGGGGAAAGGGGCCCTGGAGGCATGAGTTTGCCAGTTTGAATAAGTATGGTGGACCCAAAGAGTTTTCTGGAGAAGTGATTTATTAGGCAGAGAGAGAGAAGAGAGAAAGACGGCTTCCACACTGTCCTGGGAGGGGGACCCAGAGAAGGAAACCCTATAGGGAGAGAGCGGTGGGATTTTAACCCTTGAGTTATTCCCTCCCCATTCATGTTCTCGTCCAATGAGAGGAGTTCTTTCAAAGGTCCTCTGAAGTCATTGGTCTTTGATGCTGACACCAGATTGGCTACTTGGCCCACAGCTCTTGAGTTAGAGCCCCCTCCTCCTGGGGCTTTTGGCAAGGTTTTTTGGACAAAGAGCCCACCTGGATTTCTCTACCTTGCCCGCTGCTGGAAACCTAGACAAAGAACTTTACATTTGAAACCCCTCTGGTTCCTGGATGGAGGTGTGGAGCCGGGGAAACTCCTGCCTTTGAAACCACGCCCCTTGTGGACCATGGAAGAGTCCCTCACTGCTATGGAGACCAACACACATCTATGAAAGGTAGACCACAATTGTGTCTATGATTCCTGACACCAAGTTAGCACAAAATAAATGATAGTTACCTTAGGAAAAAACTTCTGCATAATTACCATCTCTTTCTGATTTATTGAATTGAGTTGTGTGGCTTGGTGTTCCTCAGGGGTAGCTAAGTTGACAGGTTATTTTCTGTTTTCTGTCAAACTGTTCAAGAGATTGCAGAATCCTTGGGCACTAGCTTGTTCTTTATAACTGTGGCATCTGGCAGAGTGCCTAGTGCATACTGGGTGCTGGATAAACACTGGTTGACTGGCTCAGTAAATGAAGGAATTAAGAAATGTGAATCAGGTTGATCTGCCAAATTGGGACAGGGGTTCAACTTTCCTGAACTGATCCTGTTTCTTGGGATGCTGCTATCAAGTGTCTGAAGTTCTGAATAACTGCTATGAAGAGAATCAACAAAAAAGAAAGTTAGTGATGGACTTAATTTTGTATGTGTGTGTGCATGTGTTTGTGTGTGTGTGTGAGAGAGAGATCAATTCTACAAATTTTTTGTTCAAAGGTGAACAGGGAATGTCTCTAGCTACACTCTGGGACAGAGAAAGTCTTGAGAATTCACCCTATCATCTCTCTAGTTGCATCAGTATGTTCAGGTCGGTTCTATAAGAGAAGTAGATGCTTGGGTGCCATCTCACTCTTTGTCTCCTGGACTACAGGAGATACTCAAAGGTGTTACTCAGCAGCTATACAAAGTAAGGAACAGAATTGCTTCCTAAATCCTGCTATGTAGCTGTGAGTAATGTGTGTCTTTGTGTCTATGTAAGCTGGCCTCCTGGGGAGAAGGAAGTGTGAGCTGGAGTGCCAGGAATCAAGGGGTGATAATCAAGGGGTGATGGTGGTGTGTTTGTGTGAGAAATAGTATGAACTTCCACTTTTCAGTTGGAGCTGATTTTCCCCATAATGTATCAAAACCAAACACTTATTCACTTCTTGTCTCCACAACTGAACTTATTCCAAAACTTTGTCTGGTTTGTTGAGTGATTCATATTTTTCCCATTAACGTAAGTTTAATCTTTGCAACCCTATTCCTGACTTGTGCTAAGAAAAATTCGCTTCCTCTCTGCCCTGATTTCTAGTTCAAATATTCCTCCATTAACTGACAAAGAAGAGCTACTTCTTGTTAATTACAAGATTCCTCTTGACTATACAAGATAATGTCAGTTTTTTTATCCCCACCATATTTGTCACAGCCAGTAATTCACAAGATTATTTTGATAACTGTGTAACTTCTTTTGTCTCTGAAAACATTGATTTGCTCAGGTTCAGTCGTGTGTGTGCATCTGTTGATCTGGAGACTGAGAACTCTGTCTCTCAGATGACGTTACTTCACCTAGACAGCAATTTTTACATAATCTGGTCCAATTGTGACTCCTTTTCTGCTTTCACGATGGTGTAGTCTAGGATGCATCAGATGACCCTCAATGAGACAGTGTTCTGAATAAAGAAAATAGGGCCACATGTTAGCAGCTTTACTGAATCTAGATGGCTGCTATATTTGTATTTGTTACACTATTCTTTAATCATTTAGTATCTTTAAAGTTTTTCACAATAAAAGGGTTGGAAAAAGGCTGTGTACTCTCAGGAGAAATGAAATCAATGGGAAGAACACAGCGAGGGGGAACAGGGACTTCTTTTAGGTTTCAATCTGTGTTTAAATACTAGACATTTAATAGCTAAAACGTTGATGAGTGATTACACCTTTACTTCTGAAGCTGATATTAGGGAGACTTAGTGAAACTCTGCAAACACTCCACGGGGTGAGAGTGGGAAGTGGGTGAGCTTTTTTCATCAAAATTTTTCCTATGCTTTATCTAACCTGGGGTCCCAGGTAGGGTGCCTGTAGTGACTGTCTTTTGTCAAGAAAAGAAATTAGTCATTGAAGAGTTTCCACCAAATAGAGGATGAGTGTCTCTCCTCATTCCGGAGTGAACAGAGGGCACACCATGTGACTCTTCTGTCACCACTTTACTGAATTTAGACAAAATATGACAGCATTTCCCTAGGAAAAACAAGAAACGGAGGAATCCTAAAAAGCATCTGCTTCTTCTGAGATCTCAAAAATAATATAAAGAAAGAGAATACATGGCTATTAGGCCCCTTCAAAAGAAACAGAGAAAGGGTGTTATTAAGAGAGCAAAGGACTATAAAAAGGGCATTCTGGGCCCAAGAGACAAATGCTATTTATTTCATAATTTTGAAGTTTTAGGGTAGCAAGAAGTCACTATTTAATACATGTTTAATACATATTGTAAACGAGGGGTTGGCAAACTATGGTCGGTGGGTCAAATACAACTCGCTGTCTATTTCTGTATGACCCATGGACTCAGAATGGCGTCTGCATTTTTAAATGTAAAAAAGAAGATTTATATGAGAACAGTTGTTTAAGAGTTGAGGACATTGCATCTTGGCTTGCAACATCTCAAATATTTACTATCTGTCCCTTTGCAGAAAAAAGTGTGCCAACTCCTGTTGTAAACTACACTAAAGACCACAGGTGCAGAATCACATGTAATCTTCACAGCAACCCTTGGACACAGGCACATTACCTTTCCCAATTTACAAATGAGGCGATCTTGGCTCAGCAGACTTAAGTAACTCACCCAACACCAGACAACAAGCATATGGCCAAGTTGGGATTTGAACCTGAGTATGTTAGTCAGGGTTCTCCAGAGAAACAGAACTGATAGGATGTTTATATACAGAGATTTATTTTAAGGAATTGGCTCACATAATTATGGAGGCTGTCAAGTCCAGAATCTGCAGGGTGAGCCAGCAGGCAGCAGATGCAGGAAGAACTGATGATGTAGTTTGGATCCATAGGCTGTCTACCGCAGAACTCCCTGTTGCTCCAGAGAGGTTTTTTTTGTTCTGTTCAGACCTTCAACTGATTGGTGAGGTATACCCACATTGTAGAGGGCAGTCTGCTTTACTCAGTTAAAAAGGTTAATCTCACCCAAACATACCTTCACAGAAACATGCAGAATAATGTTTGAACAAATATCTGGGCACCATGGCCCAGGCAAGTTGACACGTAAAATTAACCATCACACTGGGTATAACTCACCAAGAGCATTTGCTTAACTCTACCCTAGGCAACTCTCTAATGATCTTTTATTATTGTCTCTAAAAAAGATTGTCTTTTAAAACTGATTGGGAATGCCTACTAACTTTCCTCATGCACCCTTAGTGAAGTGAGTTTTGATTTGGAATATCCAGAAAAGTTGCTCCTCACAGAACTGTGCATCAAGAGAATCAACTGGGCTAGTCCTTTTCCTTATGCCCAATCACTCTGTGAACGCCCTTCCTATGTAGAAAAAAATACACATGCAGTTGACCCTTGAGCAATACGATTTTGAACTGTGAGGGTCCTCCTATATGCAGATTTTTTTTTACAATAAATGTATGAAAACTTTTTTTTGAAGATTTGCGATAATCTGAAGAAATTCAGATAAACTGCAGTCTAGAAATATTGAAAAAATGAAGAAAAAGTTCAATATGCCATGAATGCATTAAATATATGTAGATACTATCATTTAGTACTATAAGATATACATGAATCTATGATAAAATGTTAAAATTTATTAAAACTTAGGTACATAAAGACTGTATGGGCATTATTTACAATTAAGAGAAATATAAACAAACATAAAGAGCTTTCTGATGATCCACTTTCAGTTAATGAATAGTAAATGTATTTTCTGTTTCTTATAATTTTCTTAATAACATTTTCTTTTCTCTAGCTTATTTAGTTGTAAGAACATGATATATAATACATATAACATACAAATTACATGCTAGTCAACTGTATATTATTGATAAGGCTTCTCGTCAGCAGCAGGCTATAAGTAGTTAAGTTTTTGCAGAGTCAAAATTTATACTCAGATTTTTGAATATGTGGGAAATAGGCGCACTCAGCCCCACGGTATTTACAGGTCAGCCATATAGTCTTGGAGCAACATTTGGGAATGTCCAAGAATGTGGAAAGGATTCTGATACTCTCATGCTTGTCTAGTTTCTCTTAACAGAAACTTTTGGAGTGACATATCAATGTTTTTGTATAAACTGTGACTAAGTGGCATTCTTGGAGTCCAGCATATTTTAATTTGTAGTTGTAAGTGTGGAATAAAGATAGATTTCAATTATAAATTGAAGTGAAATATTTCTAGGAATCACTTGGCAATTAATATGTAATAATTACTCTTTTAAAATAAAAATATAATGTATATAAACATAGTATTTGAATCTCTTACTAAAGAAGGCATTATAGAGCTAATTTATAATAATTAATTTTGTTTGTTTTGGTTTTCTGTAATTTTTTTTCTTTTTTTTTTTATTATACTTAAGTTCTGGGATACGTGTGCAGAATGTGCGGGTTTGTTACACAGGTATACATGTGCCGTGGTGGTTTGCTTCACCCATCAATGCATCATCTACATTTGGTATTTCTCCTAATGTTATCCTTCCCCTTGCCCCCAGCCCCTGAGAAACCCCAGTGTGTGATGTTCCCTTCCCTATGCCCATATGTTCTAATTGTTCAGCTCTGACTTATGAGTGAGAACATGTGGTGTTTCATTTTCTGTTCCTCTGTTAGTTTGCTGAGAATAATGGTTTCCAGCTTCATCCACGTCCCTGCAAAGGACATGAACTCATTCCTTATTATGGCTGCATAGTATTCCATGGTGTATCTGTGACACATTTTCTCATCATTGATGAGCATTTGGGTTGGTTTCAAGTCTGCTATTGTGAGTAGTGCTGCAATAAACATAAGTGTGCATGTGTCTTTATAGTAGAATGATTTATAATTCTTTGAGTATATACCCAGAAATGGGATTGCTGTGTCAGATATTTCTGGTTCTAGATCTTTAAGGAACCACCACACTGTCTACCACAATGGTGGAACTAATTTGTACTCCCACCAACAGTGTAAAAGCATTCCTGTTTTTCCACATCCTCTCCAGCATCTGTTGTTTCCTGAGTTTTTAATGGTTATCTTTCCAACTGGTGTGAGGTGGTATCTCAATGTGGTTTTGATTTGCATTTCTCTAATGACCAGTGATGATGAGCATTTTTTCATGTGTTTGTTGGCTGCATAAATGTCTTCTTTTGAGAAGTGTCTGTTCATATCTTTTGCCCACTTTTTGATTTTTTTTTTCTTGTAATTGTGTTTAAGTTCCTTGTAGATTCTGGCTATTAGCCCTCTGTCAGATAGATAGATTGCAAAAATTTTCTCCCATTCTGTAGGTTGCCTGTTCACTCTGATGATAGTTTCATTTGCTGTGCAGAAGCTCTTTAGTTTAATTAGATCTCATTTGCCAACTTTGGCTTTTGTTGCAATTGCTTTTGGTGTTTTAGTCATGAAGTCTTTGCCCATGCCTATGTCCTGAATGGTATTGCCTAGGTAATCTTCTAGGGTTTTCATGGTTTTAGGTCTTATGTTTAAATCTTTAATCCATCTTGAGTTAATTTTTGTATAATGTGTAAGGAAGCAGTCCAGTCTCAGTTTTCTGCATATGGCTAGCCAGTTTTCCCAGTACCGTTTGTTAAATAAGATATCTTTTCCTCATTGCTTGTTTTTGTCAGGTTTGTCAAAGATCAGATGGTTGTAGATGTGTGGTATTATTTCTGAGGTGTCTGTTCTGTTCCATTGGTCTATATGTTTTGTTACCAGTACCAAGCTGTTTTGGTTACTGTAGCCTTGTAGTATAGTTTGAAGTCAGGAGTGTGATGCCTCCAGCTTTTTCTTTTTGCATAAGATTGTCTTGGTTATATGGGCTCTCATTGGGTTCCATATGAAATTTAAAGTAGTTTTTTTCTAATTCTGTGAAGAAAGCCAATGGTAACTTGATGGGAACAGCATTGAATCTATAAATTACTTTGGGCAGTGTGGCCATTTTCACAATATTGATTCTTCCTATCCATGAGCTTGGAATATTTTTCTATTTGTTTGTGTCCTTTCTTATTTCCTTGGGTAGTGGTTTGTAGTTATCCTTGAAGAGGTCCTTCACATCCCTTGTAAGTTGTGTTTCTAGATATTTTATTCTCTTTGCAGCAACTGTGAATGGGAGTTTGCTCATGATTTGGCTCTCTGTTAGTCTGTTATTGGTGTAGAGGAATGCTTGTGATTTTTGCACATTGATTTTGCATTCTGAGACTTTACTGAAGTTGTTTATCAGCTTAAGGAGTTCTTGGGGCTGAGACAATGGGGTTTTCTAAACATGTAATCATGTCATCTGCAAACAGAGATAATTTGACTTCCTCTCTTCCTATTTGAATACACTTTATTTCTTTCTCTTGCCTGATGGCCCTGGCCAGAACTTCTAATATTATGTTGAACAGGAGTGGTGAGAGAGGGCATCCTTGTCTTGTGCTGGTTTTCAAAGGGATGCTTCCAGCTTTTGCCCATTCAGCATGATATTGCCTGTGTTTGTCATAAATATTTCTTATTATTTTGATATACATTCCATCAATACCTAGTTTATTGAGTGTCTTTAGCATAAAGTGCTGTTGAATTTTATCAAAGGCCTTTTCTTCATCTATTGAGATAATCATTTGTTTTTTGTCATTGGTCCTATTTATGTGATGGATTATGCTTATTGATTTGCATATGTTGAACCAGCCTTGCATCCCAGGGATGAAGCTGACTTGATCGTGGTGGGTAAGTTTTTTGATGTGCTCCTGCATTTGGTTTGCCAGTTTTCTATTGAGGATTTTCATATCGATGTTTATCAGGGATATTGGTCTGTGTGTGTGTGTGTCTCTGCCAGGTTTTGATATCAGGATGATGTTGGCCTCATAAAAAGAGTTAGGGAGAGGTCTCTCTTTTCTACTGCTTGGAATAGTTTTAGAAGGAATGGTACCAGCTCCTCTTTGTACTTCTGGTAGAATTTGGCTGTGAATCCGTCTGGTCCTGGGCTTTTTTTGGTTGGCAGGCTATTAATTACTGCTTCAATTTCAGAACTTGTTATTGGTCTATTCAGGGATTTGACTTCTTCCTCATTTAGTCTTGGGACCGTTTATGTGTCCAGGCATTTATCCATTTCTTCTAGGTCTCCTAGTTTATTTGTGTAGAGATGTTTGTAGTATTCTCTGATGGTAATTTGTATTTCTGTATGATCAGTGGTGGTACCCTCTTTATCATTTTTTATTGTGTCTATTTGATTCTTTTCTCTTTTCCTCTTTATTAGTCTGGTTAGCAGTTTATCTATTTTATTAATCCTTTCCAAAAACTAGCTCCTGGATTCATTAAATTTTTTGAAGGATTTTTCATGTTTCTGTCTCCTTCTGTTCTGCTTTGACCTTAGTTATTTCTTGTCTTCTCCTAGCTTCTGAATTGTTTGCTCTTGCTTCTCTAGTTCTTTTGTTTTGTTTTGTTTTGTTTTGAGATGGAGTTTTGCTTTTGTTGCCCAGGCTGGAGTACAATGGCATGATCTCTAGTTCTTTTAATTGTGATGTTAGGGTATCGATTTTAGATCTTTCCTACTTTCTCCTGTGGGCATTTAGTGATATAAATTTCCCTCTGAACACTGCTTTAGCCGCATCCCAGAGATTCTGGTACAGTGTGTCTTTGTTCTCATTGGTTTCAAAAAACTTATTTACTTCTGCCTTAATTTTGCTATTTACCCAGTAGTCATTCAGGAGCAGGTTGGTCAGTTTCCATGTAGTTATGTGGTTTCGAGCAAGTTTCTTAATCCTGAGTTCTAATTTGATTGCACTGTGGTCTGAGAAACTGTTTGTTATGATATTTGTGTTTTTATTTTGCATTCGCTAAGGAGTGTTTTACTTCCAATTATATGGTCGATTTTAGAATAAGTGTGGTGTTGGGGAGAATGTATATTCTGTTGATTTGGGGTGGAGAGTTTTGTAGATATCTGTTAGTTCTGCTTGGTCCAGAGCTGAGTTCAAGTCCTGAATATCCTTGTTGATTTTCTGTCTCGTTGATCTGTCTAATAGTGACAGTAGGGTGTTAAAGTCTCCCGCTGTTATTGTGTGGGAGTCTAAGTCTCTTTGTAGGTCTCTAAGAACTTGCTTTATGAATCTGGGTGCTCCTGTATTGGGTGTATATATATTTAGGATAGTTCTTATTTCATTGATTCCTTTACCATTATGTAATGCCCTTCTTTTTCTTGATCTTTGTTGGTTTAAAGTCTGTTTTATCAGAGACTATGGTTGCAACCCCTGCTTTTCTTTGCTTTCCACTTGCTTGGTAAATCTTCCTTCATCCCTTTAATTTGGGACTATGTGTGTCTTTGCATGTGAGATGGGTCTCCCAAATGTATTTGGATGACCAAATACATTTTTGATGTATTTTTTACTCTTTATCCAATTTGCCAGTCTGTGTCTTTTAATTGGGGCATGTAGCTCATTTACATTTAAGGTTAATATTTTTATGTGTGAATGTGATCCTGTCATTATGACGCTAGCTGGTTATTTTGCTCGTTAGTTGATGCAGTTTCTGCATAGTGTTGATGGTCTTTACATTTTGGTATGTTTTTGCAGTAGCTGGTACTGGTTTTTCCTTTCCATATTAAGTGCTTCCTTCAGGAGCTCTTGTAAGGCAGGCCTGGTGGTGACAAAATCTCTCAGCATTTGCTTGTTTGTAAAGGATTTTATTTCTCCTTCACTTATAAAGCTTAGTTGGGCCAAATATGAAATTCTGGGTTGAAAATTCTTTTCTTTAAGCATGTAGAATGTTGGCCCCCACTCTCTTCTGGCTTCTGCAGGATTTCTGCAGAGAGTTCCATTGTTAGTCTGTTGGACTTCCCTTTGTGAGTAACCTGATCTTTCTCTCTGACTGCCCTTAACATTTTTTCCTTCATTTCAACCTTGGTGAATCTGATGATTATGTATCTTGGGGTTGCTCTTCTCTGTATTTCCTGAATTTGATGTTGGCCTGTCTAGCTAGGTTGAGGGAGTTCTCCTGAATAATGTCCTGAAGAGTGTTTTCCAACTTGGTTCCATTCTGCCTGTCAGTTTCAGGTACACCAATCAAACATAGGTTTGGTCTCTTCACATAGTCCTATATTTCTTGGAGGTTTTGTTTGTTGCATTTGATTCTTTTTCTGTAATCTTGTCTTCATACTTTATTTCATTAAGTTGAGCTTCAATCTCTGATATCCTTTCTTCTGCTTGATTAATTCTGCTATTGATAATTGTGTATGCTTCATGAAGTTCTTGTCCTGTGTTTTTCAGCTCCATCAGGTCATTTATGATCTTCTTTAAACTGGTTATTCTAGTTTGCAGTTTCTGTAACCTTTTATCAGTGTTCTTAGCTTTGTTACATTAGGTTAGAACATGCTCCTTTAGCTCAGAGGAATTTATTACCCACCTTCTGAAGGCTAATTCGTCAATTCATCAAACTCATTCTCTGTCCAGTTTTGTTTCCTTGCTGGCGAGGATTTGTGATTTTTTTGGAGGAGAACAGGCAATCTGGTTTTTGGAATTTTCAGCCTTTTTGTGCTAGTTTCTTTGTGGATTTCTCTACCTTTGGTCTTTGAGGTTGGTGACCTTTGGATGGGGTCTCTGGGTGGATGTACTTTTTGTTGGTGTTGATGCTATTGCTTTCTGTTTGTTAGTTTTCCTTCTAACAATCAGGCCCCTCTTCTGCAGGTCTGCTGGAATTTACTGGAGGTCCACTCTAGACCTTGTTTGCCTGGGTATCACCAGCGGAGGCTGCAGAACAGCAAAGATTGCTGCCCGCTTCTTCCTTTGGAAGCTTCATTCCAGAGGATTACCCATCAGATGCCAGCTGGAACTTTCCTGTATGAGGTGTCTGTTGACCCCTGATGGGAGGTGTTTCCCTGTCAAGAGGCACGAGGGGTCAGGGACCCACTTGAAGAGGCAGTCTGTCTCTTAGCAGAGCTCAAGCGCTGTGCTGGGAGATTTGCTGGTCTCTTCAGAGCTGGGAGGCAGGAACATTTAAGTCTGCTGAAGCTGTATCCACAGATGCCCCCTTCCTCTAGGTGCTCTGTCCCAGAGAGATGAGAGTTTTATCTGTAAGCCAGGGACTGCTGCCTTTCTTTCAGAGATGCCCTGCCCAGAGAGGAGGAATCTAGAGAGGCAGTCTGGCTACAGTGGCTTTGCAGCACTGCAGTGGACTTTGCTCAGTCAGAACTTCCCTGTGGCTTTGTTTACACTGTGAGGGGGAAAACCACCTATCAAGCCTCATTAATGGCGGACACCCCTCTCCCCACCAAGCTTGAACATCCCAGGTCAACTTCAGACTCCTGTATTGGCAGAGAGAATTTCAAGCCAGTGGCTCTTAGCTTGGTGGGCTCTGTGGGAGTGGGATCCGCTCAGCAAGACCACTAGGCTTCCTGGCTTCAGTCCCCTTTAGGGAAGTGAACAGTTCCATCTTGCTGGCGTTCCAGGCACCACTAGGGTACAAAAAATACTTCTGCGGCTAGCTCAGTGTCTGCCCCAGCTGCCCAGCTTTCCGCTTGAAACCCAGGCACCCAAGGGAATCTCCTGGTCTGCAGGTTGTGAAGACTGTAGGACAAGTATAGTATCTGGGCTGAATGCACAGTTCCTTACTGCACGGTCCCTCACGATTTCCCTTGGCTAGAAGAGGGAGTTCCCTAACTCCTTGTGGTTCCCAGATGAGGTGACACTCCACCCTACTTTTGCTTGTCCTCCATGGGCTTCACCCACTGTCTAACCAGTCCCAATGAGATGAGCCAGCTACCTCAGTTAGAAATGCAGAAATCACCTGCCTTCTGCATTGTTCCCATTGGGAGGTGCAGACCAGAGCTGTTGTTATTTGGCCATCTTGCCCAGAAAATCATATTATAATTATTTTTTTATATAGGCTGCTAAAAGCCTGTTTTGCAGCTGGAAGAAATTTCCCATAATACCTTATCTTACCTTCATTGCCTACCTTTGCTTTGCAGATGAATGGCTAGACCAGATAACTGATGTTTCTAGCTCCAGTTAATGCAGCGTGGTGATGGCACAGTCAGGATGGGAGCTTTGCTGATTTTCAGCCCAGGAGTTTTCCCTCTGATCAAACCACAACCTGACCTACTGTGTCTTTATTTCACTTTGGTTAAGTGAATAGGTCATGTCAGAATCAAATAAAATCAGGAACTGAATGAGGTGATATTGAAAATGTAAGAGCCTGTGTAATTTTGTGTTTGGAAAATTTTAACAATGGCAATATATCAATATTTTAATTTGCCTGGTGATGTATCTGTTCACCCATAAGGTGTATCTAGCTTGATTCTGATATGATTTACTACTGCTGGTGATCACTTTGATTCAATAGCTTATGTATTTACAGAAATTCAGGAACAGGTGTTTCTGATTCAGCAATGTCTCCAGCATCTAATTTGGTATGCAAGGTAGTAGGTTGTGTATCATATTTATAGGAACTCCATTACATTCATAATAGGGTGAATATTTTCCCTGGGCCAAATCTTAAAGTGTATCAGGGAAATTACTATGTATTCAGAGCCATGTACAAAAAAGTCTGTAATTCCGAATTTAAATTTCTTGTTTTTCTTCTTGTTCTTTCTGAATCATCTTTTTGTTTGAGAAGGAAAGCATTGAATAGCTTTTTCTTTATAAATCCCCAGCTTCGTTTCCAGCATCCCAGTTGTGGGAGGTAACAATTTAGGTGTCAGGAAGAGATGTGAAGTGAAAATTTTTCTGTTACCTCAGGGAAGGGACCTGATAGGACACTGGGTGGGGCCCACAGAATGCAGTTGGATGTTGGATAAAAGGCTAGTTTAGTCTCTGGGTGTCTGCAGACCTTTTTCTTACTTCAGGGTTGTGAATAAGATGCCAAAATATATTGCTGATCTTTTGCCTCAGGGAGCTGCATCAAGGCTTTAACTTGATTTAAGCCCACAACACCTGGAAATGTTTTTATCCTATTCACTTGAGGCTGGATTTGAACAGCTTACTTCGAGGTGAAGTGTTCTACAGCCCAAACCCAATCCCTAGAGTCAATCAAGCTGCTTCTTTATATATCTTCTGTTGTTCTGGGTTGGGAGAAGCAATGTTGAATGTTCCTGAGGAAAAACATAATGTTGGCATTGATAGTGATATTGATGTGTTGTCCTTTGACTAGAGTGCTTTTATTTTAGTAAATTAAAGAGCAAAAATTAGCTTGTGTAACATAAACTCCAAACAAAAAGGTAGGCCATGATCTATTAAAAGAGGGGAGAGTTCAATTACATATTTCTGCACAAAAGAAGCAGATGCATCTTTTTGAAGAGGCTTGCCAGCACCACTATTCATAAATGTGTATGCAACAGATAGTTTAATTACCTCATTTATAGTAGTAGGGCATACTGATTTCCTTTCACATTACTTACCCATTCACTGAGTTTTGGAGTAGACAGGGGGGAATGCATTTCAGTCCTGAGGGCTGCTTGTTTTAAACATTGCTTCTGTCTCTGTGACAAGTGTTTTATTGTCACTTTTGACTAGATTCCTGTTTTGGTTGTCAGTTGTCTGTCTTTTCAGGGTTTGTGAGTTTCAGTGAAGGTTCTGTGAATATTTTTTAAACCCTTCAGTTATCATGACTTTTCATAAATCAGCTAGTGTACTCTGTATTCCTTTATGAGTGAAGAAGGTAAACTGGAGATGATTCTGTGGCTTATTCCTGTTTACCATCCTGCAATCATTTATGTCTGTGTAGCATTTCCCTTTCACGCGTATGAACCCACAGGATTGTTACAGTCTCTCAGTTAGATAGGTAAGGCTGACTTTTATGCACTCTTTTATTCATTCATGCATGTATTTATTGAGCACTGATGTGTCAGACATTGGGCTAGGTTCTAGGGATACAAATAATCAGTCCTTATGTTCTAGAAGCTTCTAGAAGTTCTGTTCTAGTGAGAGATAATAAAATCTAGTATAGATGGTCTCTGACTTATGATAGTTTGACTTAAGATTTTTTGACTTCATGATGATGCAAAAGAAATACTTATTCAGTAGAAATTGTACTTTGAATACCCATACAACCATTTTGTCTTTCACTTTCAGGATAGTATTAGTAAATTATATGAGACATTTAAAACTTTTCTCATAAAATAGGCTTTATGTTAGATTATTTTGCCCACCTGTAAACTAATGTAGGTGTTTTGAGCACATCGAAAGTTAGCTAGGATAAGCTCTGATGTTTAGTAGATTAGGTGGATTAAATGTATTTTGACATGATATTTTTTTTTGAGATAGAGTCTCACTCTGTCACCCAGGATGGAGTGCCATGGTGTGGTCTCTGCTTTCTGCAACCTCCACCTCCTGGGTTCAAGTGATTCTCCTGCCTCAGCCTCCCGAGTAGCTGGGACTATAGGCACATGTCGTCACCTGGCTAATTTTTGCATTTTTAATAAAGATGGAGTTTCACTATGTTGGCCAGGCTGGTCTCGAACTCCTGACCTTGTGATCTTCCTGCCTTGGCCTCCCAAAGTGCTGGGGTTACAGGTATGAGCCACTGCACCCGACCTGACATGATATTTTCAACTTGCATTGGGTTTATGAGGATGTGACCCCATTGTAAGTCGAGGATCATCTATACTATATGGTAAGTGACTCAGTTTGTTTGTGGTGCTATAACAACTTAGACTGAGTAATTTATAAACAATAGATATGTATTTTCACAATTCTGGATGCTGGGAGGTCCAAGACCAAGGTGCCAGCAGATTCAGTGTCTGGTGAGGGCTTGCTCTCTGCTTCCAAGGTGGGCCTTAGCCTTGCTACTGGCAGGAAGAGGAAGAGAGGGAAGACCAAGTCTTTACATGGCAGAAGAGAGGGAAGAGACAAGCAAGCTCCTTCAATCCTTTTTATAAGGGCACTAATTCCATTCCAAAGGATAGAGCCCTCACAACCTAATTGCCTCCCAAAGGCCCCATTTGTTATTACTATCACACTGGAGATTAAGTTCCAGTACATGAATTCGAGGAGGACACCAACACTCAGATCAAAGCAGTAAGCATGTCGACAGTGTGGATAGAGAAGCAAGGAAGGATTGTTAAAGTCAGCATGAGGAATAGAAAAAGGTTTCACCAAGAAGCAAGAATTTAGGGTAAGATGTGAAAAGAAAAATGTTTTCCAGGTTGAGTAAGTGAGAGTAGGGGAAGAGAAGTACTATTGCCATTGCTTTATAGATAAAGAAAGGAAAGTTAAGGTCACAAAGCTGCCACATGTAAACACAAGTGCTTGAACTGAGATTTTTCATGCTGTTTTTATTATAGCCCACTATACCAATAAACAACTCATTAGATTGATTTTTCAAATTTTCTTTAATACATTCTATAAGAGCAAGAGTAATGTATTCATTCATTCATCTTAAGTACGAAAAGGCATTGAAGTCTTAGGGAGTGAAAATCCAGTTTGCATTTGTGATTTCAATTTTGCGTATTATTTTTCTGAAGTACAAATAAAATATTATAAAGTATTAGTCTTAGAAATTGGACATACCTATGATCAAGAAATAGAACACAAACTCCTTCGCAACCTCCCTCACGTAAAGGCATAGTGATTATAGCTCCTACAAATTAGCTACTATTCTAATATCTTCTATCTCAATAAATTAGTTTAACATGTGTTTAGAGTTTTATAAAAAAGGAATCATATAATATATATTATTTTGTGTTGGGCTTCTTTTCTCAAAATTATTCACCCAAGTCACATCATGTAGCAGTGGTCTGATGTTCATCATTGTCTTATAATATTCCATTGTAGGAATATACCACAACTTATTTATGTATTCTGTTATCTATGACCTTTAGGTTGTTTCCACTATGCATCTATGATGAATTATTCTTGTAAGACCATTTGTGCAGGTATTTGGTGCCCATATATGCACGTGCTTTTGGGCATACCTCTAGATGTAGAATTTATAGTTCATAGAATATGCATATATTAAGCTTAAGTAGTTACTGTCACATGGTTTTCAATCCAGTCCAATTACTTAATAATGTCTTTTTATTATAAATAGCATTTTCTTTGTATCTTGTTTAATCAATCTTTGATTGTTCCAAGGTCATGAATGTATTCTCCCATATATTCTTTTAGAATTATTGTTGTTTTATCTTTCAAATAGAGATCTATAATCTATCTGAAATGGGTTTTTGTGTACAATGAATATTAGGGTGAAAATGCACTTTTTTCTACCATATGGTTGCTCAATTGATCTAGTGCTGTTTATTGAAAAGGTCATCCTTTCCCTATTGTAGTGAAACTTTTGTCAAATTTCAGGAGACCATGTAAATATAGGTATAATTATGAATTTTCTTCTCTGTTTCGTTGGTTTCTAATTGTCTATTCAGATGACAAAACAATGCTCCCATAATTGCTGAAACTTTATTGTGTCTTAATATCTGTTACTATAAACCCTCTTATATTGTTATTCTTCTTTAAGATAGTCTTTCTTATTCTTGGCCCTTGCCATTTCTACAGAAAAGCTGGAATTTTATGTGGAATTGTACTGAATCAGAAAAAGAAAGCTTTACAATAATAAATATTCCAGTTTAGAAATGAGATATATCTTTCCATATATTTAGCTATTCTTAAATGTCTCTTTCTTTGTCTTTTGGTTTTTTGTGCAGAGGTTTTACATATCTTTAATTTATTCCTAGACATTTGAGGTGTTTTTATGCTATTGTAAAATCTCCAGTTAAAAAAATCACTTTCTAATTATATGCAGTACTGTATATATATTTTATTGATTTAACTATTGAGTTTATATACAGAAACATTATTAGATTTATTTATTAATTTGTTAATTGTAGTTTAAGAATTTTTTCAGTGCTCATATCATCTGTGAATAAAAACAGTTGAATTCTTTTCTTACTTTCCAAGATACTTTGTTTGTATTTATGTATTTTATTTATTTGTATTTTCTATTGTACTACCAAGGACCTTCAGTGTAATTTAAAGGGTCAATAATAACTGATATCCTTGTTTTGTTCCTGACCTTCGGCAAAGTGAAAGCTTTTAATATGTCACCATTAAACTCCTTTTAAATTCCTATTAAACATGACATTTGCTATAGAAGTTTTCCATAGTCTGTAATCAGATTAAGGATGTGCTATTCTATTTATAGTTTGCTAAAAGTAGAGTATCTACAAGGTAGATAAATCATCCCTCCTTTTTTAAGTAGGAGCAGATAAAAGTTGGTAAGAATTTCTGGAAATGTTATTCCAGTATAGCTTCTCCCTGGACAGTGGCACATGGGAAAATGGATTTTTTTCTACAAAAAATGAAGTAAAGATGAGAGGGACAGACAGAAGAATTTCTGCTCTTTCTTTTTCTTTCCTGGGTTACCTTTCTCCTACCATCAACTTTTTTTTCCTTAATTTCCACTGTAGATTGCAGTTCACATGTTCCTTGATTAATTGAATAGAGAAGCATTTTTGCAGCCATTTCATAGTCTGTTTTAGCTAAGAAACCACTTTTAATTTATAGTGTGTGTGACTGGTGACTGGCTCAACCAATAGTGTTTCATGAGCCACTGTGGCAGATGCATGTTGACCTAACATCCAAGGGAACAAGGTAAGCTCTGATGCTTCACAGCATCCCTTTGAAATGTTCTGCCCCACCCCCTCACATTTCTGAGTAACAGCTGTGCTGTTGAAGTCTCAGTGATTAACAACATATCAAACCATTCCCCTGGAACTCTTCGGAACTGCCTCTCATGGGGCACCTGATGGATCTCTACTTCACAGATGGCTTATCAGTACATCAAGTTATTACTTGCTCTTCTCTCTCCCATTTCTCCTGTGTATATTTTAGGGAAAAAAAATTTCCAGGTCATCTGATAGGTGTTTGATCTTTGTTAACACAGCACTTGGTAATGAATCTTTATAGTGTTAGCTGCGTGCTGAACTAGTCCTATCCCTGGATTCACTTTGAGACTCTGTAACTCCACATTTGCTTCCTTAGAAAAGCTCAAGATTATTTATTTTCTTGGTGTATATCCTTGGCATATTTCTGCCTAGAGGAAGAGCAAAATCAATATGTCCTACAGTTTTATTAAGTTTCTTTAAGAACAGGATATCTGGTCTGTTAGCTGGAGTTGGTTAATCACCATCATGTACAGATTCATCTTTGGATGGTAGCTTTCCCACATGTTTTTCAGTTGTCATTAGTAGTAGAATTCTGTCTCATTTCTTAACCCTATTTAAAGAATAGTTGTTGCTCCTAGCTACATATCAATATCTTTTGGTATAGCCCCAAACCAGCCAAAGTTAAAGAGTATTTTCTTACTCATTCTTTTGTCTTTTTAGCCTGCCATATACTATAGTTCAATCTCTCTTTTGTTTCTTCCTATGAGTCTAATTGTGTCAATTGTATCTGCCATTCAGCACATATCAGTTTGCAATAAAAGTCAAGTAAGATTTCATGGCATGTATCCAGTGTCACCATAGTGAAAACCATGTATGCAAGTTTTGGGACAAACTGAAACAGGCTGCCTCAAATTTCAGTGATCTACTGGGGAAAATCAGCCAGCAGTTTGGACAATCCCTTCCACATTCGGCAGACTCTCAGTGCTGCCTAGAATCATTCTCCATGCAGCTAGTCAGCTGCTTCTCTTTTTTATCTCAATGGCTATTCCCAACTTTGACTAACACTCTCTTTAAATCCCTTCCTCTACCATATCCTCTTACTCTCAGCATATGTCTTCCTTCCTTATTTGCCATTTACTGCTCAACTGATAATAATTTGCCTTCTATCCCCCAAAAAGCAATAAAATTATTTCCAACAATCAACTTTGTATTACTAAATAGAGTGAATATATTTTGTTGTCTTTAATTATTTAACACTGATAACAATTTCCTCCTTCTTAAAACTGTCTTTTGACTTTCACAAAGGTTTTCTTAGCTAGATTTTCGGCTCTGTCTCTTGACACTTCTCTCAGCATCTCTCACTGGCTCCTTTTTTTGTGATCTCTCTAAAATGGGGGTTTTCCTAGTTTATTCCCAAGGATGGGTACGTTTTTCTACACTGGCTTCTATGACCACTTATATATGGATGACTATTAACTCTACATATATGGCTCATTCCTTTCTGAGAATTTCAGACTCATATTCACTTGACGATCTCTTAGTCACCAGAACTCACTATATCCTAAACTAGTCTCATTATACTTGGCCCTTGACTGCTTTGGTATTTATGTTAAGGAATAGTGGTGCCCAGAAGGTGTTGTTATCCCTAACTTTTCCATTTTAGTCATTATGTCTTTGTATGTTTTATCTCATAAACACAGCATAAATCTCTTCATTCCCATTGTCATTACCTTATTTCACCTAATTGCATGTACAATTTTCTACTTAGTATTTTTATCCTTCAGTTTGACCTCACCAAACTGAATGCACTCACCATTATTGGAATGATTCTTCTAAAATGTGAATCCACGTTAATTTTCAAAACGTATATCCATTGATTTGATGCAAGTGTAATAAAAAGTATGACCGTTTCTAAATGAATTTGACAAGGTGACTCCAAAGTGGGTATAGAATAGCAAAGAGCTCAGAACAACCAAAGTATCTGTGAAGAAGAAGAATAGGGTCACCTACTGCTATAGCAGCGTATCCAAGAGTGGGTAATTTATAAAGAAAAGAAGTTTATTTATCTCTTAGTTATGCAGGCTGAGAAGTTCAAGGGGCATGGCCCCAGCATCTTCTTGGCAATCAGGAAATAATCCATTTCCGAGACAGCTAATCTAGTTTTGAGAGTGAGAACTCACTACTGCTAGAAGGCACAAGACCATTTATGAGGGATCCACCCACTATGACCAGAACACTTCCCACTAGGTCCCACCTCCCAACACTGCCACACTGGGGGATGAACATGAGTTGATTTCAACATGTGTTTTGGTGGGGGACAAACCATATTCAAACCATAACACTCACCCTAAGAAGACTTACATTACTGATATCAAGGTTTATTTAAAGCCATAACTAAGGCTCTATATGGCCTCAGGGACAGTCAAAGCAACCAATGATACATCATAGAAAACCCAGGAATAGACCTGTTCATAAATGAAACTATTATCTTTGACAGAAGTGGTCTATTTCTTAGGTGCAATGAAGAAACCAGAAATCACTCAGTGTTTCAAGTATAAGGGAAGGGATTTAAAACAGGAAAATAGATACGCACAAATTATTGAAGGGCTGAAAGGACAAAGATATAGGAGACAAGGTGCCATTAGCTCTGTGATCGACTGCCACAGCCATCCAAAGAGGCTACTCAGAGGTCAGCACTGGAGGTCTCTGCTGCCGAGGTCACAGCGTCCCCAGACCGCAGCCCCAAGACTGTGACTACTATACCTGTAAAACCTCACACCTACCCAAGTCTGTATTTCCTCTGCAATTATTTCTGGGAGTGAATTGTTTCTACCCCTCTACTGTCTTTCAAATGTTTGTAAGTTCATTTCTCTGATGGCAGTGTATCTTAAACCTTACTGGCAAAGAGGTTTGGAAAATTCAACCCCAGGGTTTCTAGCACTTGTGATACAAGGGAGACCAAGAAGGGAAATTAATGGGTCCTGAGGGCCACAGAGAACATATGGCACAGGGGTGCTAAAGATCAATGAAGAAAGGAAGAATTGTTCAATCAACAGTGCTGGGACAACTGGGCATTCATTCAAGAAACTGAAATTGAATTCCTGTCTTATGCTGTACAGTAGAGTCAACTTAAGCAGATAAGGACTTTTGCTAAAATGAAAACTTTAGGAAGAAAATGCAGAAAAATATTGTTGTAGTTTTGGAATAAGGAAGGTTTTATTAAAACAATATAACAGGGAGAGGGGCCAAGATGGTTGACTAGAAGCAGCTGATGTGCCCCACTCTCATCAAGAGAAGGAAGAGTGGGGAGTGAACACTAGCTCTTCAACTGGACCTTCCAGGTGGTCACATTGGGATTCATCAAGGAAGCAACATGACCCATGGAGAATGGAGAACAGTGAAACAGGAAAACTGCCCACTTCGGAGTGGCAAGAGGTGTCAAGGGAGACTTCTCAAGACAGGGAAATGGTGAGTGAGTGAGAGTCCCCCAGGGATCCACATTTCTGCCATGGACCTTTGCAACCCTTGGTTCAGGAGATCACCTGTGCCATCTTCCACCCCCCCCCCCCGCCCTCCTCCACTGGGGCCTCCAGTCTGACATGGAAAGCTACACAGAATCTGGGCAGAGCTACTGCAGAGGCACAAACAGAGTCCCAGGGGCCTTGGATCCCCAGGCACCCCAAGCACCCCAGGACCAGCGGCTACAGCTCTGGCAATGGGGGAAGCAGGGCTCCCCCGGTACACACCCAGGATAGGGGCTGAACAGTGGATGGATGGCAGGCTTTGTCTCCACTGTCCCTCACTGAACAAGGCCCATTGGCCTGGGACCCTAGCGTGGCCACCGCAACACCTTCTGGGCTCTCTGACCGGTAGCATCTCTGCACTTCCCTGGGAGGTGGCTCCCAGAGGTAGCAGGCACACAACCATTTTTGCTGCTCTGGATTCATCACATGGAGAGGAGCCCAGCCTCTCTTCCCTGTGTGTCCCCACCACTCAACTTTTCACCAGCTTGGGACCGCAGAGCAGCTGCCTCACCCCTTGCTGAGCATACCCACTGGTAATGGCTCTGGGTTTCCCAAGTGTGGAACTCCCAGAGGCAAGTGACAGTTCCTCTGCCATTGCCAGTGCAGCACTTCTGCCCCTGCTGCCCTTGGACTGGGGGAAAGAACACAGAGCCTGAAGTCTTCATTTGTGCTTGCAGCACGCCACAGTCACCACCCAGAGAGGAGCCCAGTCTTTCCTCCCTGTGAGCCCTTGACCCCCCACTCTTCACCAAGCAAAGTTCCTGCCTTGGACCAGTAGCACAACACCGCCTTTCCCCACCTTCTGAACATTTTCATTAGTAGCACCGTGTTCCTGTGAGGTGGAGCTTCCAGACGCAACTGAAAGCCCCTCTGCCACTGCCACTGCAGTGGTATCCCCCTTGTGGCCCTCGGACTGGGGAAAGAACAAAGACCCTGAGCACTTTGTCCACACCTCCAGCAAGCCACAGATGCCCTAAGGAGAAGAGGTCAGTTGGTCTTCCCTGTGAACCCCTACTCTGCCTGCTTGTCAACAGGTAATGTCCCCTAGCTTGGCTCACAACACAGCCACTCAACTTTGGGCCAGTTGCATAGACTGGTAATGGCTCTTTGTTTCTCTGGGGTGGAGCTCCAAAAGACAAGTGAAGGCTTTCTGCCCCAGCCGATGCAAAGGTTGTCCCTTCTGCTGCCTCCAAGCTGGGGAGGCAACATAAAGCCTGAGCTTGCCCCAAGGCTGCAGTGTGTAGGCTGGGGGTGCCAAGCTGAGATCTGCAGCCAGCACTGGAGTGTGAGGGAAGCCCACACTTTCAGAGCACTGAGAGGGAGCATGGCTGCAACTTTGTGGAAAGACGGAGGAGCCATGTAGTGGAGCAAGAGCTGACCGAATGGTCACTTAAGTGTCATCTACAGGATCACAGTCCAAACTTCAACACTAAAAGTACTTTGCTAATATACCCACTTGTGAAACCAAGGACAAGAACTCGGCTACAAATAGTAAAAACCTTGCAGAAAGCCTCAACCCTCTGAAAACATCCAGAAATGAAGTCAACTGACTATACGTGAATTATACCTCAGTTAACAAAACATTAGCTCACACAGACAAGAAGGAACCAGCACAAGAACTCTGGCAATTCAAAAAGTCAGAGTGGTTTCTTCCAGATGATCACACTAGTTCTCCAGAAAATGTTCTTAACAAGGCTGAAATGGCTAAAATGACAGTCATAAAATTCAAAATATGGACAGGAATGAAGATTACTGAGATTCAGGAGAAAGTCAAAACCCAGTCCAAGGAATCCAACCATTACAATAAAATGATTCAGGAGCTGAAAGACAAAATGGCCATTATAAGAAAGAACCAAACTGATCTGATAGAGCTAAAAAACACCCTACAAGAATTTCATAATACAATTGCAATTATTAACAGCAGAATATGCCAAGCTGTAAAAAGAATCTCAGAGCCTAAAGATTGGCTCTCCAAATTAACTCAGACAAAAATGAAAAAAAAAAGAAAAAGCAAATAAAATAAGCCTCCAAGAAACATGGGATTATGTAAAGAGACCAGATCTACACTAATTGACATCCTAAAGAGAGAGAGAAGTCAAGCAACTTGAAAAACCTATTTGAGCATATTGTCCATGAAAATTTCCCCAACCTCACTAGAGAGGCCAACATTCAAATTCAAGAAAGGCAGGGAATGTCTGCAAGATACTACACAAAATGATCATCCCTAAGACGCATGATTTTCAGATTCTCCAAGGATGGCATGAAAGAAATAATATTAAAGGCAGCTAGAAGAAATGGGCAGATCACCTACAAAAGGAAACCCATTAGGCTAACAGGAGAACTTTCAGCATAAATCCTATACACCAGAAGAGATTAGGGGCTTATGTATTCAGCATGCTTAAAGAAAAGAAACTCCAAACAAGATTTTCATGGCCATCCAAACTGAGCTTCACAAGTGAAGAAGAAATAAGATCCTTTTCAGCCAAGCAAATGCTAAGAAAATTGGTTAACACTAGACCTGCCTACAAGAGGTCCTTAAGGGAGTGCTAAATATGGAAACAAAAGGCTGTTACTGGCTACCACAGAAACACACTTAAATCTGTAGTCCAGCGGCACTGCAACCACACAATCAAATTTGCAAAATAACCAGCTAACATCATAATGACACGTTCAAATCTGCACGTTTCTATAACTAACCTTTAATATAAATGGGCTAAATGCACCAATTGACCTGCTCCTTCTCTCCAGCTGCCTTTAATATTTTTTCATTCATGTCATCCTTGGAGAATCTGAAGATCATGTTTCTTAGGAATGGTCATTTTGTATAGTATCTCACAGACATTCTCTGCATTTCTTGAATTTGAATGTTAGTCTCTCTAATGAGGCTGGGGAAATTTTCATGGACAGTATGCTCAAATATGTTTTACAAGTTGCTTGATTTCTCTGTTTCTCTTTTAAGAATGCCAAGTTGGATAAAGAAGCAAGGCCTATTGGTATGCTGTCTTCAAGAGACCCATGTCACATTCAGTGACAACCATAGGCTCAAAGTAAAGAGATGAAGAAAAATCTACCAAGCAAACAGAAAACATAAAAAAATTGTGATTTGCTATTTTAATTTCAGACAAAACAGACTTTAAATAAAAAATGATCAAAAAAGACAAAAAATGGCATTACATAATGGTAAAGGGTTCAATTCAGCAAAAGGACCTGACTAACCTAAATATATATGTACCTAACACAGGAGCACCTGGATTGCTAAAGCAAGTTCTTAGAGATCTACAAAAAGACCTAAATACCAAATAATAATAGTGGGAGATTTTAACAACCCACTGACAGTATTACTGAGGTCATCAAGGCAGAAAAGTAACAAAGATATTCAGGACATGAACTTGACACTTGAACAAATGAGACTAAGAGATATCTGCAGAGCTCTCTGCCCTCAAACAACAGAATGTACATTGTTCTCATCTGCATATGTCACATACTCTAAAACTGATCACGCAATTGACCAAAAAACAATTCTTGGAAAATTCAGAAAAACCAAAATCATACCAAACACTCTTAGACCACCATGCAATAAAAGTAGAAACCAATACTAAGAAACTTACTCAAAACTATAAATGCTTCAGAATGACTTTTGGGTAAACAATGAAATTAAAGCAGTAATCAAGAAGTTCTTTGAATCTAATGAGAAAAATGATACAACATACAGGAATCTCTGGGAGACAACCAAAGCAGTGTTAAGAGAGGAATTTATAGCACTAAATGTCCACATCAAAAAATGAGAGAGTTCTCAAATTAACAACTAATATCTGGAGGAACCAGAGAAAAAAAGAAAACCAACCCTGAAGCTAGCAGAAGACAAGGAATAACCAAAATCAGAGCTGAACTGAAGGAAATTGAGATGTGAAAAATCATACATAAAAAATCAATGAATCTAGGGGCTGGTTCAGTGAAAGAGTAAGTAAAATTGTTTGACAGCTAGCTAGACTAATAAAGATAAAGAGGGAAGATCCAAATAAACACATGCAGGAAAGACAAAGGGGACATTACTAACAACCTCACAGAAATATATAAAACTCTCAGAGAATACTACAAACACCTCTTTGCACACAAACTAGAAAACCTAGAAGAAATAGATAAATTGCTAGAAATATACAACTTTCCAGGATCAAACCAAGAAAAGACTGAATCTTTGGACAGACTAATAATGAGTTCTGAAATTGAATCAGTAACGGAAAGCCTACCAACCAGAAAAGGCCCAGGAACAGATGGATTCATAGCTGAATTCTACCAGATGTATAAAGACAAGCTGGAGCCACTCCTACTGAAACTATCAAAAAAATTGAGAAGAGGGATTCCTCCCTAATTCATTCTATGAGTCCAGTGTCATTCTGATACTAAAACCTGGCAGAAATGCAATGAAAAGAAAACTTCAGGCTAATTTCCTTAATGAACATAGTTGTAAAAATCCTCAACAAAATACCAGAAAACTGAATACAGTAGCACATCAAAAAGCTAATCCAGCACAGTCAAGTAGGTTTTATCCCTGGGACTCAAGGTTTGTTCAACATATACAAACCAATAAATGTGATACATCACATAAACTGATCTGACCACATGACCATCTCAACAGTTGCAGAAAAGGCTTTTAATAAAATTCAACATCGCTTTATGTTAAAAATCCTCAATAAATTAGGCATTGAAGGAACATATCTCAAAATAATAAGAGCCATCTATGAAAAACCCACAGCCAACGTTATACTGAATGGGTGAAAGCTGAAAGCATGCCCCTCGAGAACTAGAACAACATGAAGATGCGCATTCTCACCACTCCTATTCAATATAGTAGTAGAAGTCCTGGCCAGAGCAAACAGACAAGAGAAAGAGATAAAAGGTATCCAAATGGGAAGAGAAGAAGTTAGACTATCTCTGCAGATTATATGATTCTATATCTAGAAAAGCCCATAGTCTGCTCAAAAGCTCCTGGAACTGAAAAACAACTTAGTAAAGTTTTAGAATGCAAAATAAATATGCAAAAATCTGTAGCATTTCTGTATACCAATAATATCCAAGCTAAGAGCCAAATCAAGAATGTAGTCTCTTTCACAATAGTCACAAAAAGAATAAAACACTTAGGAATACTGCTAAACAGGGAGGTTAAATATCTCTGTAATGAGGGTTACAAAAAACTGCTCCAAAAAATCAGAGATGATACAAACAAATAGAAAAATATTCCATGCTCATGGGTAGGAAGAATCAATATTGTTAAAATGGCCAGGCTGCCCAAACCAATTTACAGATTTAATGCTATTCCTATAAAACTACCAATGACATTCTTCACAGAGTCAGGAAAAACTATTTTAAAATTCATATAGAACTAAAAAAAGAGCCCAAATAGCCAAAGCAATCCTAAGCAAAAAGAACAAAGCTGGAGACATCACATTTTCCAACTTCAAACTATGCTACAAGGTAAGAGTAAACAAAACATCATGGCACTGGTACAGAAACAGATACATAGGCCAACAGAACAGAATCGAGAACCCAGAAATAATGCCACATACTTAAGACCATCTGATCTTTGAAAAAGTTGACAAAAATAAGCAATGGGGAAATGACTTCCTATTCAATAAATGGTGCTACAGAAGATTGAAATTGGACCCTTTTCTTATACCTGATTAAAAAATCAACTCAGGAAGGATTAAAGACATAAATATAAAACTTAAAATTACAAACACTTTGGAAGGTAATATAGACTATACCATTCTGCACATTGACCTTGGCAAAAATTTCATGACAAAGATGCCAAAAGCAATTGCAACAGAAGGAAAAATTGACGAATTAAACTAAAGCGCTCTTGTGTTGCAAGAGAAACAATCAACAGAGTAAACAACCTACAGAATGTGAGAAAATATTTGCAAGCTATGCATATGACAAAGCTCTAATATCCAAAATCTGTAAAGAACTTAAACAAATTAACAGTAGAAAACCAAGCAACCTGCTAAGGTTTGGATCTGTGTCCCATCCAAATCTCATGTTGAAGTGTAATTCCCAGTGCTGGAGGTGGGGCCTAGTGGGTGGTGATTGCATCATAGGGCTGTTTCGCATGAATGGTTTAACATCATCTCCTTTGTGCTGTCCTCACAATAGTGAGTTCTCAAGAGATCTGGTTGTTTAAAAGTGTGTGGCACCTCCCTTCTCACTCTCTTCCTCCTTCTCTGGCCGTGTGATGTGTCTACTTCCCCTTCTCCTTCTGCCATGATTGTAAGTTTTCTGAGGCTGCTCCAGAAGCCAAGTGGATGCCAATATCATGCTTCCTATACCTCCTGTGGAACTATAAGCCAATTAAACCTCTTTTCTTTATAAATTACCCAGTCTTAGATATTTCTTTGCAATGTGATAACAGCCTAATAAACAACCCCATTAAAAAGTGGGCAAAGGACATGAACAGACACTTTGCAAAAGACATACACATGACCAATAAACATATGAAAAAATGCTCAACATCAGTTATTATTACAGGCATGCAAATCAAAAGCACAGTGAGATACCATCTCATACCAGTCAGAATAGCTATTATTGAAAGTCAAAAAATAACAGATGGTTGAGAGGTTGCAGAACAAAAGAATGCTTGTAGACTGCTGGTAGGACTATAAATAGTTCAACTATTTTGGAAAGCAAAGTGGCAGTTCCTCAAGAAACTTAAAACAGAGTTACCATTCAACCCAGCAATCCCATTACTGGGTATATGCCAAAAGAAATATAAATTATTCTGTCATAAAGACTCATGTGTGCATATGTTCATTGCAGCACTATTCACAATAGTAATGACATGTAATCAACCTAAATGACATGGAATCAACCTAAATGCCCATCAGTGGTAGACTAGATAAAGCAAATGTGGTACATATGCACCTTGGAGTAATACACAACCATAAAAAAGAAATTATGTCCTTTGCAACAACATGGATGAAACTGGAAGCCATTATCTGAAGTTAAGTAACACAGGAACAGAAAACAAAATGCTACATGTTCTCACTCATAAGGGGGGAGATAAACACTGAGAACACATGGACATAAAGATGGGGACAACAGACACCACAGCCTACTTGAGGGTGAAAGGTAGATGGAGGGGGAGAACAGAAAAACTACCTATTGGATACCCTGATTATTATCTGGGTGACAAAATAATCTGTGTACTAAATTCCTGTGACACACAATTTACTTACAGAACAAACCTGCATATGTACCCCTGAACCTAAGATAAAAGTTAGGAAAAAAAGCAAAATATAACAACTTCTAATCATAAAAGAAATGCTTGACTAAATCAACTACATTAAAATTAATAACTTCTATTTATCAAAAAACATTGTAAAGAAAGTGAAAAGACAAACAACAAAATAGAACTTATTTGTCATACATATAACCAACAAAGGTTTAATATCCAGAATGTATAAACAATTCCTACCGTTCTACAGGAAAAACACACACACAAACAAAAGAGAAAAATAGGCAAGTAACATGTAAGTGTATGGCCAATAAACATAAAAACATGTTTAATCTCTGCAGTAATCAGTAGAATAAAATCAGCAATTATAGTCAAATTAAAATATTATACTTATAGTATTGGTAAATATTAAGAAATAAATATTCAGTCATCTTTGACTTCTCCTTAGCCACCATGTCTTTCAATGTTTTAGCTCCAAAGTGTAGCCTGAATCTGCTTTTGTTTTCCATTTTCATTCTTATTGTCATTGCTTTAGTTCACAAAGTTTGGGAGAGAATATGGATCAGTAGGAATTATTCAATAGTAATCTTTGAAGTGTAAATTAAAAAGGACTTAGCAAAACAATTTGGCATCATCTTGGAAGTGTGAACAATGGAGACATACCATAACTCAGCAATTCTGTACCTAATAGATACCCCCAGAAAATTCTTGAACATGTATCCAGGAGACAGGCTCACAGCAAAGAGTTTAAAACTGGTTACATTTACACAATGAAATATTATACAGCAGTGAAAATGTAGTGATCCATAGCAACACTCAGTAACATATGAATCTCAGAAATCGAATGTGGAGTTACAAAAAAAAAAAGAGGTCCCAAAAGACCATAAGTAATATGACACCATTAGGATAATGTTTAATCCACAAAAATAAAGCAGTATATTTAGATGTGCTTACCCTATTACCAAAGCTATTTTTAAAAAGTAAAGATTAACACAAAACTCAGAATGATGCTATTCTCTTTTACATGTAGGTGGTGACATGAGATAGGAAAGGAATGAATACATAGGTAGATGTATCTTATTCCTGATATGTTTATTGGATAGTAAGCTCATGGGAATTTAACATATTATTACACTTTACAATATAAATATATGTTAATAAATTCTTTTGTATATGTCAGACATAATATTTAAAAAATAGAAAATGATCTATATTTTAAGATGCTCAGCTTATTCAAGAGTAATCACTATCATTGTTTTTCAATAGCTGTTTTATTTTTGATGTTCAATAAATGTCATGATACTAAAAAAGAAAACCCTGTTCTCTATCTAGCATCTGTGTCACACATGTGACCACACTATTGCTAAAAACATTAACTTTCCCTCAGTGCCAGAATGGCTTACTGCCCACTAAAACACAAGGCAGTGTAATGAAAGCAAATAAACTCGCTGATTTACTAAACCGGAGGAAATGTAACATACTTTGAAAAGCACCTGGGGATTTTATATGGCAACATCCAACAGGGGAAATAAACCTGCAAAAATGATAAAATAGAGTTGGGATCAGTCACTCTGAGTTTTTGGATTTCTTTTGAAATCTTAGTACATTTCACTGTTGGAGGTAGTGGGAGAGAAAGGAAAACAAAACAAAAGAGGAAATCATTCTCTATCTCTCTACTTAATCTTTGATTATCTCCCTGTTCCTTTTTGGATAAGGTTCCAATCCTCAGCTTTACACACAAGGCCTCTACTCTTATAATCTCTAGTTTTTCTGCCTGTCCAGCCTCATCTCCCGTCTCATTCTTGACCTCCATCTGCTCACATCCTGTTCATAAGCCAAACTCAACTTCCTGTGGATCCCTGAGGAGGTCATGCTGTTTCATGTCTCTGTGCCTTTGACCAGGCCCTTTGCTCTTCCTGGAAATCCCATCCTCCCAGCCTTCCCCTCACTGGCTAGGAAGTCTTGCCTGATCCTCTAGCCTGAGACTCCCTTAGTTCCTTATGCATAACTTTCTCATGGTAGTTATCACGTTCCCATAAAAGTCAATTTCCCTGTCTTCTGTATTAGACCTTAAGCTCTTTGGAATCAAAGATTATATCTTTTTTTTTTGAAGTGACATTGTGTTACTCAGTATTTATCAATGTGCTTTATAGGAACTCAATAATGTTAGCTAAATCAATATGAAAAGAGAAAATAACATTTTGAACCTAAATTTCTTCACTACCTTGAGGACTGTCATTAGGGTGCCCCTACCACGGACCTCACCTAGTTTACTCTCTAATGACTTTCTCAGGCATGTTCCTCATTCCATGAGCAGAAGGATTCCCTCTATGCACTTTTCCCTAGCAGCATATTTGCTCTTACTGCCATTGCATGCTTACCTCAATTTGTATCATTCTTTGAATAATGTGTGCTTTCCCACTAGACTGTAAGCTCTGTGAGAGGAGGGGCCAGATTTGCTTTTGTTTATTATTACATTTCCACTATATGGCATAGGGTGGACTTCCAATGAGTATTTGCTGACTGACTGAATGGCTGAGTGAACTGTGAGGACTGGTGGAATTCAGGATGCAAGGATCATGTCTGATGGCCTGGTAGGGGATGCACAGCCCACTCTGTTACCTGTTTGCATGTGTGAGGGGGGATATGGTCTGTTCAGAGGTTTCCATGGGCCCTTGTGGGACAGATGAGAATGGGGGAAGACAGCATGATGCTCATTACCCCCACTGCTCTGCCTTCCCGACTCATGGACTTCTGAGTCTAAAGGAAAGAAGGTTCATACACATAGAGAAAAGGAGTCCTTTCCATGAGGAAAGTTCAGGTGTATAAGATATACACTGCTTTGTGGCCTGAGTGACAAAGTCACACAAGTCAGCAGTGGGGGAAAGATTTCCCTGCCCTTGCAGAATCCAGTGTGGTGTTTTTGGTACAGGGTGACTGAATGGCACAGAGTGGAATTCAGGGCACCCTATGCCTGAACCTCAGTATTCCCTCTTTGATGTCAGTCCCTTTGTCACCTGCTAGGCACTGCTCTCAGGTGGCTTTTTCTGGCAATCATCAACAGTAAAGAGGAGCTAGAGGAAACAAAAAACATGTGCTTTTATAAGACAGCTTAAGGCAGAAATATCAGATCCCAAAGGCCTATGGACTCCGATTTGTGCATGGGGAGTATAAAGCAGTGGAATTAGATGGTTTTTACTTTTTTTTTTTTTTTTTTTTTTATGTTACTCTCTTTATATCCATAGGTTGCTGACACCTGGGAAAGTCAGGTGTGTCATTGTTCTCTGTCAGCTAAGAATTTGCTTCTGAATTATTTGAAGTTTTACACTGGATATGGTCTCTTGTCTCAAGCTTTACTGATATGTTTTACTGACCAATTTACATAGTTTATAGTTTGACTTGTAAAAGATGCCCTATAGTTTGACCAGCTGGAAGTAGTACAAATTATTGATGTTAATTACTCCTCTTTCATATTCTATTTTTGTGATCCTCTCAGTTTTCAGCTTTTGGTGATACATTAGATGATCATTAATATTTCGTGTTACATGAGATGGCCTCTAGGTCTTCATTAAGTGAGCTTATATTGGTGAATGAATGTTAAAACCGGGAGAGCAAAAGCATTTATTGCCTCAATGTTTTTGTCTTAATTGGGTTATATTTTCTGCATCTTCTTCACATCAAACCTACTTTTATCTTTCAGCCTTATAATTACTCTATAAGAAACTAGACATCTGTAGACTTTCCTTCACATATGAACTTCAGTTTAATTGCCACTAACAATGCCTCCATCTTTCAAACAACGAGCCCTTCATCTGGATATAGTTTGTAATGATAGGAGGGCCCCATGTTGCATGTGTGGAGAGGTCATGCCTGTTCCTGACTCTTCCGTGACTCAGACTTTCTTGGTGAAATAAATAAAGGTGGTTAACAGAATGCAATCAGGCAAGGAGAGCAGACAAACCCTCTGTGGTGATGGGAAGGTCAGGGCAGATATTTCGGTAACTCAACAAACAAACAAACACAGAAAAAGTGAGGGAGGCCTGATGCATATCAGGTGGAGGAAGAGGCTGAATCAGATGGTCCCAGACCGGAGGATTTCTGCAGGGTTATGTGGTCCAGACAAGTTTGTTTTTTCAGCTAACTTCTCCTACAACTTCTATCTGCAGAAAAAAGTCTCACTCAACCTAGTTTTTTATACCTTTCCCCCTCTCCATCACTGATCTGCTTTCCTCCTTTGGCATCTCTTTAACAAAATACTTTCTGCCTGTTGGCTTCCCAGCTAAAACAGACTTCTCACTGCTCACACATTTGAACTCTGCACTGTCAGACCGTTTGGAGGATGCTTAGCCTGTGTGAGTCCTCATCGGTCCCTGTGGCCATCTCTTTAGTTCTATCAATTCAAGAAGCCCACTGCCTACCTTCAGAAATTGTCATCCAGCCACAGACAGACTTTCACATTTTGGTTTGCTCCTGAGTGTAGCAGCCTAGAATTTGGCCTTGGCTTCAGGCAGATGGAAGTGAATATTTCTTAAGAATCAGATTCACGGACCTAAAGAAGGGCTTCAGTTCCCAAAATAAAGATGAGAGTAATTCCTCCTATTCTAGTTCAATCAACTCTCCACCAGGGAGAACTGCTGACTTGCTGCTTGTCTGATTAGGGGACTTATTAACTAAGTGCATCTGAAGACAAACAATTTTTTTATAGATCACATAAATGAAATACATGCTAAAAAATTTTTTTAGTCCTCTTACCTGAGTTCTTTAGAGATTTTGATCTCTGGTATTGTTCTGAGATTATTGGTTTATTGCATCCTCGTGTTGAATCTGGAGGTATCAGCAAAGTCTCACAGTTAGTTCTAGTTAAATTATTTTAATTTTAAGCTCTACTTTGAAAGAAGGAAATTTATTAGTCCTTTTATGAATTACTTTATTTTTCATTTTCTTTATTTTTTACCCATCAGCTAACGTTTTTCTTTCCAACAAATGGAAACATACTATAAATACTATTTTGTAACCAACTTGATTTTTCATATTGATATAACTTCATTCTAACAATTTTCAGTGTAAATTATCATAATAGTCTATTGAATGGAGTTTTTGTATTTATTCACCAAATTCTGTCTGTGGATCATTTAAGTGCTAGTACATCATAAAATCTATATTCAGATACACAATTTTCCAGATGGAGGGTATCCAACAAGCAAGCTTCCATATTTTGGTAATTGATATTATTTATATTTTGTTGTTCTTGTGTTTGACTTTGGCAAACATTCTGAGCTGTATCGTCTTATGACCTCAACTGGCCCAGTGCCATCACTTTTATAGACAAAGCCATCCTCTGGTGACAGGCAGAGCTCTTGCCTCACAACATGAGATTCTTTTCCTTTCTTGGTCACCTTCTTAAGAAGGAAGCCAATAAACAGGGAAAATTTTCCAGGAAGGCTTGGGTTCTGACATACCTCTAAAGCTAGAAATGGAAACTAAATTTTCTTAGCGTTCATCAGACGGTTTCCCATTCTTGCTACATGGAGTGTAAACATACATTTTTGCAAATCAATAGGAGACAAACCAATTGTGTTGGTTTCCTGTGGCTGCTATAACAAAGTACCATAACTTTGTGGTTTAAAGGAGCAGAAATCTACCCTCTCACATTTCTGGAGGCCGGAAGTCTGAAATCAAGTTATTAGTGGGGTTGGTTCCTGCTGGACACTCTGCGGGGAGATTCTGTTCCACGCCCCTCTCCTAGTTGCTGGTGGTTGCCTGTAAAACTTGGCAATTGTTGGCTTGTAGATCTCCAGTTACTCCAATCTCTGCCTCTGTCTCCACACAGCATTCTCCTCTCTGTGTCTCTGTGTCTCAATTTGCCTCTTCTCAGAATTTTATCAGTCAAATTGGATGTAGGGACTCCCTCATAGAGTATGACCTTATCTTAACATGCTTACATCTGCAAACACCCTGTTTCTAAATAAGGTCTCATAGAATCTGAATGGATATGAATTTCTGTAAAACATTATCCAACCCATCACATAAACTGACAAACAAACTTTCATTGGGCTTCTCTCTTTTTTTGGTGGGGTGGGATTAAAGGAAAAGGAGAGGATTTTTCTTCTCCCAGTTTTTAATGAATATCTTTCTATGTAAGTTGGAAATAAATTGGATGAAGTCACAGAAAACCCAAAGAACATTTTTTTTTTCCTTATTCCTTTTCCTTTTTGTGATAAGAAGTCTGGTGACAGATGGTACAGGGCGAGTACTGTGGCTCACAGTACCCACTGGGAGCCAGGTGCCGTGTCTTCCGGTGCACTCACCCTTGGCATGGGGATTTTGACCTATGCTTCCTGCCTCATGGACACAAGATGGCCACTCCACTTCAGCATCGCATTTGGGCAAAAGAGATGCGCTGACTGACTGACTGCTCCTTGTTACAGAGCTTTCCTAGAAGCCCCTTCAGTGCCTTCCGTGTAAACCTTGTTGGTCAGAGCCATCTCATATGCCAGGAGAGTGGCAAAAAAATTATTTTTATTATTAATTTTTAAAGCAGGAAAAATTGCTGCACTAGAGCAAATTAGATTTTAGTTAGTAAGGAAAGGGGGGAAACATAGATATTGCAAAAGTAAACCAGTACCATTTGCTGACTCTCCCCAAATTTATGAGAATCAGGATTCATCCTCAGTGAGGAATTAGGGTTAATTGTTTTAAGTGACCAATCAATATCTGTGTTCATGCAGGCAAACACACTCACAACATAGATCCAAGGACTGACTCTTCTGATCCTGCCCAGAAATGCTTCTACCTACTATCAAATAAAAGCGTGTTTTATAAGCGTTATTTTATTTTAATTTATTGATTTTTGAGAAGGAGTCTCACTCTATTGTCCAGGTGGAGCACAGTGGCATGATCTCAGCTCACTGCAACCTCCACCTCCTGGGTTCAGGCGAGTCTCCTGCCTCAGCCTCTCTGGGTAGCTAGGACTACAGGCATGTACCATCATCCCCAGCTAATTTTTGTATTTTAGTAAAGACGGGGTTTCGTCATTTTGGCCAGGTTGGTCTTGAACTTCTGACCTCAGATCATCCACCTGTCTTGGTCTTCCAAAGCGCTGGGATTATAGGCATGAGCCACCATGCCTGGCCTTGTTTTATAAGCTTTAGACATTTTAATGCCACAAGAGCTTCCATATGAGGCTTGTGATTACTAGGTCAGAAAATACAGAACTAAATTCCTCGTTGCATAGTATTCTAGTAAATGTATATTTTATGATTTATTGAACCAGCTATTACTGAACATTTAGTTTCTGATATATTTTTAATCAGTTTTTTTAATATAATTTTTTAATTGAGTGACCTTAAAAATGAAATTTCCCTGAGTCCCATAGGACTAAGTTGATGGATGAAGCTGAGATGTTTAGTAGTGTTATTGGTGTTATTAAGACTGACTTAAAACAGGGTAGGATATATTGAATTATTCTATGCTGGGTGTAATGACATGCTCTTTTGACTAGGCAAGAGAATGATGACAAAATATCAACTGACAGATAACATGAGAGGCTAGGGAAAAGAATATTGAATAGTTTTTCTTTTCAATTGTCCTTTATTGTGGGTCCCTACGTACTTGGCTTTGGGTTGAGCTGCCTTTTCCTATTATTATTGTTTTACTTACCCCTAAAATTAGCCCAAAGATCTTAGTGGGTAGTTAATTCTTTAGGATGGATTAAAAACATCAGTCGCATTCTCCAATGGCATCTTGTCTCTCTACTGTTCACCTCTCCTTTGATTCTGACACAACCATCTAACCCCATTCTTCAGACACAGGTGCTGACATCCAACAGAGGCTCAGCTTTTCTGTATTTCTTTTCCCTTTGTTCCTGGGCATGTCTGCTAGGAACTTCTAAGGCAGGAAAAAGCCCAGCATTACACCTTTCCCCCAGACCGTATGCAGCATAATAATGCTTGCTCCCCTGGGCACTTGTAAGTGCAGATATGGACTGTTTATGCCAGTGATGACAGTGGGTGAACAGCTGCAGCTGCCGGGCAAAAGATAATGCAGGAATGAGAATGTCAAAGTGGCTATCTCCGGACTTAAATTAACCTTGCTTGTTGCTCTTCTTTTTATCTCCCTTTCCATTCAATTTCCACCCCAGGGTCCCCCAGCATCTTCCTCAAGACTTTCATCTATTTTGCCATAATGACTGAGTTGGCTGCTCTGGTGGACGGATGATGGCCCTCAAAGGAGGGGAGATTAGAGGGTTGGTTGGGGGAGAGCTTGGAGGCAGAGACAGTGGTGAGTAGACAAAGCAGTGGGGTGTTGACAGAAATAGTTTTATCCTGTGTCACAGCTCCTCATTATAAGCACTGATTAGAGCATTTCTGAGTTTATAATTCCATCCAGGGTTCTAATTCTTAGCCAGTGTGCTAACATATATGTATATTACAAGGTTAGTGATGTTATGCCCACTTCACTTTATAATTCTGCATAGTTCTGCCTGCCTGTAGGGATTAAAATGATGATGAATTCTACATGCAATGAGTAGCTCTCCATCCTCCTGCTCTGCACAGTTGGAGCACAGCTCGTTTGTGTGCCCCTGGCCTGCCAGTCTTTTATTTTTCCTTTGCCATTCCTCTTCCTCCCTTACCTTGCAGGAATGCAAGTGGCTATTTGTTCCTCTCTATGCCTTGCAGCTCAGCTCTGAGATAATTCATCCTTGCTCCTCCATTGACAGACGCAGACATCACTCAAGGCATAGAGGGCAGAAATCAGCAAGCGGCCCTTTGCCTGGGAGTCTGACCTGGCTCCGTGTGGGAGGCCAGGTGGAGGCAGCTTTGATACGCTCCTGTGGGGGACTGCATCATCGGTGGACCATCCATTGGCACTTCCAATGTGTGCACTCCCCCATGACCTGGCCCTTTGACAATACCATTTGTTGTCAGCGATTTCTGGATGCTCAGACGGCTGGTGGAATCTGTACACAGTTTCTTAAATCTTAGTGGAGGAAAGCTGCATACTAACCCTGTTGGGACCTGCCAATCTCTTTCTGGCTGGAAAGAGCCTCATCTAGGGAATGATAAGTGCTCAACAGTCAATTCCATTTAAATTCGACAGATATTTGATGAGAAGCTACATGGAGTCAGATATGATGCTAGACAGGACAAGGGATAAAAGGTTAATGGGATCCAGATTCTTGCCTTCATGGGGCTCACAGCCTTGGGAGAGTTGTAGTTGTGTGTAATTGTAAGAGGAGTGTGTGTGTGCGCGTGTGGTAGGAAGGGGGTTAATATGAGAAAGAAAGGATACTCCAGATGGGAAATCTAGACAGAAGACTGGTGAGTTGCACAACGACCTGGGGGTAACAATAACTTATTTTCTCCCACTGTTCAGTTTACTTCTTTGAGTCTCAGTTGCCTCGTTTGCAAAATCAGGGCATAATGCTAGATGATTTCAAAGGCAGTTTATTCCCTTTCTTCCTCTTCCCCCTATTCTTCTTCTCCCTCTCCCCCACTCATGCTTCCTCCTTTTATTGCTTCCAAAATATGTTTGTCTGCAGGAACAGAAAACAAAATACCACAGGTTCTCACTTATAAGTGGGAGCTGAATGATGGGAACACATGGACACATCAGGGAAAACACCACACATTGGGACCTGTCAGAGGGTGGGGGTGGGAGGAGGGGAGAGTATCAGGAAGGAGAGCTAATAAATGCTGGGCTTAATACCTAGGTAATGGGATGATCTGTGCAGCAAACTACCATGGCAAACGTTTACATATGTAATAAACCTGCACATCCTGCACATGTACCCCTAAACTTAAAATGAAAGTTGAAAATTGAAACAAAATGTTTGCTGAAGAGTCAAAAAATGTACTGATATTATGTGATACACATTGTGATAACACTACCATGTTAACTTCTTGTTACTTGATAACACAAAATACCGCTTGAAGAAAGGATGGTTACTCCAATCTCTGCCTCTATCTCCACATAGCATTCTCCTCTCTGTGTCTCTGTGTCCGAATCTCCCTTTTCTTATAAGGATATCAGTCAGTTCGGATTTTAGGACCCCCTTATTCAGTATGATCTTACCTTAATGTGTTTATATCTGCAAAGACCGTATTTCTAAACAGGGTCTCATAGAGTCTGAGTGGATATGAGTTCCTGTGGAATATTATCCACCCCAGCACATGAACTGACCAACAAACTTTCATTTGGCTTCTCTTTCCGATCACCTCTAGTTCATGTGCAAAGGTTCCTAGGCCCATTTTCTTCTTTGTCCACACCTTCTATCCCTCCATCTTACTCCTTCCATGTCTCTGATCGGGCAGAATTCTTGTCTAGACCATAAAGAAGACGGTGCGAGAGTCCTTTTCTATACACTTTGCTTTTGTAGATTGGGAGACACAGCATCTCTTCTGATGATGTGTGTGTTTTCAATGAGTGGGAATATTGCGTTTCTCCACCTACCTAGTCATTATCCACCACCTACCTATTCATGATCTGATGGCAAGTTTATGCCAATGACTATAAAATATTTCATCATGAACAGATACTTCTCAAAGGGAGACACACAAGCAGCTGACAACCATATGAAAAAATGCACAATATCACTAATTATCAGAGAAAGGCAAATCAAAACCACAGTGAGATACCATCTCACATCAGTCAGAATGGCTATTATTAAAAAGTAAAAAAACAAAAAACAAGAAACAGATGCTGACGAGGCTGCAGAGAAAAGGGGAATGCTTGCACATTATTGGTGGGAATTAGTTCAGCTGCTGTGGAAAGCATTAAACAGAACTACCATTCAACCCAGCAGCAATCCAATTACAGGATATAAACCCTAAGGAAAATAAATCATTCTACAAAAATGACACATGCATTTGTATGTTCATTGTAGCACTATTCACAAGAGCAAAGACATGGGATCGACCTAAGTGCTGCTCCGCAAAGGTTTGGATAAAGAAAATGTAGCACATATACACCATGGAATACTATGCAGCAATAAAAAAGGATGAAATTATGTCTTTTGCAGCAATGTGGATTCAGCTGGAGGCCATCATCCTAAGAAAATTAACATAGAAACAGAAAACCAAATGCTGCATATTCTCACTTATAAATGAGAGATAAACATTGAGTACATATGGACATAAAGATGAGAATAATAGACACTGGGAACTATTAGATGGGGGTGAGAGGGAGGGAAGCAAGGCTGAAAAACTGCCTGTTGGGTACTTTGCTTACTACTTGGGTGATGGCATCATTTGTACTTAAAATCCAGTGTCACACAATATACCCATGTCACAAAAACCTGCACTTATACTCCCTAAATCTAAAATACAAGTTGGAATTATTAAATATTAAGAAATATAATCTTTATGGGACAAATTGTTCCTATTAAGGAATGGAACAAATATCAAGAAAGCACCTACTATGTGCTGCTGGTGAGGCCCAGTGAGGCCTGCCAGAGTTAAGTCTAGCAGTGGCTGACATCTTAGACTCTTCTCTAGTCCCATAATACTCACGTCCTAGACCTAAGTGGGAGATTTTTAGTTTCCTGAATGTGAGGTTTCTAGGAAGTTCTGTTTCTGTGAACTTGAGTTTCTGGCATCTTAGAAATTTTTCTGAGCTGCCAAGAAGAGGTGACTATGCTGATTATTACATAACTTTTCTAAAAATGGATAGTACTAAATAAATCAGTGCAATTTTTTCCTTTGTTTAAGTAAACTGATCTCAATTGCAAGGATGAACTTGAGGTTTCCAAGAGATTTTTCTTACCAGTTTTGGCAAACCAAGTGGAAGAGCAAATCCACTTGAATTGAATGAGGCACCTCTATTAGGCTTTTTGTCCTGGCACTGCCCATCTGCTAGAAGCTGCCCTTACAAGAGCAGGCAGCCATTAGAGGTTTCTCTGTTTAGATTCTTCTTGGGGGAAGGGAGACTCTAAATAGAGTTGGGTTTAGTTGCTGAGAACTTGTGATTAGCTGTAGACTGTCAATCAGCTGCAGCCAAGTCTATTTCAGCACTGCTATAGTCTTGTTTCAGATCACTTCTCACTGCCTGAGATTATTATGGCTTCCCATTACTGATAGTCAAGCTCTTTCCAGCTTGCCTTATTTAATATCCACTCTTTCATGGCTATTTTAAATGTGTAGGTACTAGGGAAAAAATAGGTAGCTTTGAGCTATGATGTTAATGTCAACACTTCACCTGGCTTTCACAGTAATGCAACCATCCCTACCTTGCAGAGTTATAGGTTCTGTTGTGATAATGTGGTTTAATTTGATTTATTTCAGTAATTATTTGAAATTTTATGCTACATACACACACACACACACACTCACACACACACACACACTCATACACATGCTCTTTTTTTCTAGGGGACTGAAACAAAGGCAAATTTTAATTAACAAAATAGAAATTGCATCACACCTCAATGTCAATATAACAGTAAACAAAATCACCCACCAGATAGTTTAAAATAGTTTATACAGAACTTGATTATTTTTTCATCATCATCATCATAATCATAATACCTGATGAGAATGTACCCTATGTCAGACACATTCCTAAGCATTTAAAATGTGTTAATTCATCTAAAGACACACTAAATCAGGCTGAAAGGGTATTTAGGATAGTTCTTCTCGTTGGATTGAACCCTTAACCATTATGTAATGCTTTTCTTTGTCTTTTTTTGGTCTTTGTTGGTTTAATGTCTGTTTTGTCAGAAACTAGGATTGCAACCCCTGCTTTTCTCTGTTTTCCTTTTTCTTGGTAAATTTTCCTCCATCCCTTTATTTTGAGCCTATGTGTGCCTTTGCACCTGAGATGGGTCTCCTGAAGACGACATACCAATGGGTCTTGATGCTATCCAGCTTGCCATTCTTTGTGTTTTAATTGGACATTTATTTATTTATTATTATTATTTTTGAGACAGAATCTTGCTCTGTCACCAAGGCTGGAGTACAGTGGTGTGATCTCGGCTCACTGCAACCTCCACCTCCCGGGTTCAAGCGATTCTTTTGCATTTAGCCTATTTACATTTAAGGTTAGTATTGCTATGTGTAAATTTGATCCTGTCATCATGATGATAACTGGTTATTTTGCATACTTGTTTATGTGGTTGCTTCATATTTTCATTGATTTGTGTACTTCAGTGTGCTTTTAGTAACAGTTTTTCCTTTTCATAGTTAGAGCTTCTTTCAGGAGTTCTTGCAAGGCCTGCCTGGTGGTGGCAGATTGCTCAGCATTTGCTTGTCTGAAAAGGATCATGTTTCCCTTTGCTTATGAAGCTGACTTTGGCCAGATATAAAATTTTGGTTTAGAAATTATTTTTTTTTTAAAGAATGTTGAATATTGGCCCTCAATCTCTTCTGGCTTGTATGGTTTTCACTGAGAGGTCTGCTGTTAGAGTGATAGGCTTTTCTTTACAGGTGACTTGGCTTTTCTCTCTGGCTGCCATTAACATTTTTTCTTTCATTTTGAGCTTGGAGAATCTGACGATTTATATCTTGGGGTTGATCTTCTCATGGAGTATCTTATGGGGGTTCTCTGGATTTCCTGAATTTGAATGCTAGCCTGTCTTTCTAGGCTGGGGAGGTTCTCCTGAAGGATATCCCATAGTATATTTTCCAACTTGGTTCTAGTCTCCTCATCTCTTTCAGGTCCCCTAATCAGTCATAAGTTCAATCTTTTTATGTAATTCCCTATTACTCAGAGATCGTATTCATTTCTTTTTACTTTTTTTCTCTATTCTTGTCTGTCTGTCTTATTTCAGAAAGATAGCCTTCAAGATCTGAGATTCTTTCCTCTGCTTGGTCTATTCTGCTATTGATACTTGTGATTGCATTGTGGAATTAATTTTTATGTTGTGTTTTTCAGCTCCATCAGATCAGTTACGTTCTTCTCCACTTGTAGAGTTTTTGGAGACTTCTTTCACCCCATCACTAGGGTCTCCTCTTCTGCAGTTCACCATTGATATGGTTTGGCTGTGTCTCCACCAAAATCTCATCTTATAGTTCCCATTATTCCCACATGTTATGGAAGGGACCTGGTGGGTGGTAATTAAAGGCTGGGGGCAGTTTCCCCATACTGTTCTTGTAGTAGTGAATAAGTCTCATGTGATCTGATGATTTTATAAGGGGTTTCCCCTTCAGCTTGGCTCTCATTCTCTCTTGCCTGCCACCATGTAAGGTGTGCCTTTTGTTTTCTGCCATAATTGTGAGGCCTCCCTGGCGATGTGGAACTATGAGGCCATTAAACCTCTTTTTATTTTTAAATTATCCAGTCTTGGATATGTCTTCATTAGCAATGTGAAAACTAATACAGCCATGATAATGATAAATAGATTCCTCAGAAGAAATTACTTCTTATTCTTTCTTTAGCCACTACACAGCAGTAATATACTTCCAGTGTCTCACTACTAAGATCGCTTTACCCCTCCAACTGACCTTTAGAATAGGATTTAGGATAAATATAAGCCAGCTCTTCCTTTTGCATAGACAACTTCTGGTCGAGGGAAATCACATGCATTCTTTGTACCATCAAACTTATCTTCTGCCTGAAGACTGGCCAGCTATCCATAGTAACTGCTGTTTAGATTTCTCAGTAGTGATTCAGACTTCAGGCTCCTTTGTTCCCAAGTTCCACCCAACACAGTTCAAGTTATAGTTTGGGGGGAGTCATCTTTAATGTCTGTTTCCCTGATTTAGATAAAGAGCAATGTATCTTCGACTTCTAACCCCCTTCTATCTCTATACCCCTTCTATCTTTCTCCTGAATTCCTTTCCAGTATCTCTTGTCTTTCTCAGCCCCTCAATATTAACTTATGGATTTGGAGGTAGGTGTTCATCAAAGTATGCCCAAAGTGGTTCCTAGCCATCTACTTTGAAAGTCCTGCTTTTAACTTCTCATGGCTCATTTTGAAATGTTGATGAGGCTGATCTCATGTTCTATGGCCTCAGTTAAAACTGTACCGCCATAGTTCCATTTGAACATTTTGTTATATCTGCAACAAAACAGAAGATGTGCAAACGTTATGAAAAATCAATGTGAGATGCATTCATATAAACAGATATTACACATATGAGAAGATGCTCAACATCATTATGAAATCTTGGAAATGCAATTAGAGCAATTAGATATCATGTTTATTGTATTAGTGGAAATAAAAATGATTGATAGCAGTTGGTATCAATGGGCTATATTGCTGATGGAGTATACATTGGTATAGTCTTTTCTTGAGAATAATCTGGCAGTTTCCGTTAAAATAAGAAATGTGCACATTCTTTAAGTCATTTATATATCTGACTTTCTACCCTAGAGAAATACTTGTCCATGTTCTTAGAAAGGCAGGCACAAAAACATTCACTGTAGCATTACTCATAAGAACAAAGACTAGAGACAACCCATCACTGGCAGAATAATTAAATTAGCAATTTCTAAATCTCCCTTGAAATTATTAGTATAAGATTAGTGTAAGTAATGTGTGTCACTTATAGGCCATGTCTTAAAAAGTAGATGTACCCTCTCCATCCTCTTCTGCTGACTGAATGCACATAATCAGAAGCCCCTAGGAAGTGGCCAAACCATATGGAGGGAGTTGGGTTCTTGAATGAAGGAAAACTACCAGTGGGCCTGTATCACTCTCACTGGACTGGTATACGAATAAGACATAAGCTTCTCCTGTTTAATCCATTGATATTTTGAGATTTATTTGTTGAAGTAGCTAATGTTACCCTAATACAAATGATATGTAGAAGTTAAAAAGAAGAAAGTAGATTGGAGTGCTTGAACTTACCTATATCTCAAGGGTTTGTTAAGTTAGGAAAGCATGTGATATCATGTACATTAAATAACACTCAGACTATGCCTGTATATGTTAAACAAATAGAAAAAGTTCTGGAAGGATAACCATCAAAGCAAATGAGTACCTCCAAAGAGGGAAGTAGGATTGAGTATTGTGGTAACTGGGGACTTTTGCTTTTATTATTGGAGTTTCTATGAGAAGAATATTGCTGGAATTACTTGTGTAATTAAAAATTATAAAAGAAATTAGATTGGCTCTCTGGATAATTGCTTGGCTTGAAGTGATCCTTTTTTGTTTCTGTCCTTATTTACATGAAGAAAATAGATAAAAACTTTATCTTTCCCTCTTTACCAATATCTCATCATCATCATCGTCATCAATTATTGGGAATAATTCCTGAATTCTAGTTTTTGGCATAAATTCATATGAGGAAATTTATCAAAGATTTTAAAAACGTTACAGAATCCTCTAAAATAACTTGAGCAGAAAAATGCTCATAAATCAATTATGATAGCAAAAATAAATATATATGAACTTAGAAATATTTTGGTGGGACTATTGATGTAGTGTTACTGAATTCATATATATATCTTGTTAAGAAAACTGAATTCATTCAAATGTCTCCTTTGATAATTACAGAAGTGATCATATGACTTTGCTTTCATCAAGCTATGACGACCTGACTTCTAACTTTGACTTCAGTATGATAACTGCATGGCACTAATGGAACACATCTGCTCTCTGCACTGCTTTTAACATCCAGTGAGTAATCTGGGTGTTCCTTCTGAGAGAGTAAGAATATCTAAAAGCGCCCAGCCATGAATGACCAGAAAACAACAGTACCATGATGCCTTATCTCCCACTCTGCCTCTATGCTTTTTATACATTGCTTCCTTTAGGTCCATTCAGTTGGGCTGGGCCATGGACACTTTTACACAGCTGAAATCAATGTTCCTTTGGTTATAAAGGCAACTGCCTGTCCTCACATCCTCTGAGAAAAACCACCATGAAGGACTCTGTCTTAGAAGCCCTATGGGTTGGACTCACCATACCATTCTCCCTCACATACTTTCATATGAAGTGTTTCATCTTCAGATCATGCCTTGGGTGCCACGTCCCAAGAGGGATGGAAGCTCTGCAGGCTTCAAGACTCACCCCTTTCTTCACATCTTTTTCATTTCACTCTCCTAGACTAGATCAGATTGGACCTTGTATTTCCCATTTCCTTCTTCAGTTCAAGGACTCTACATGACTTTTATTCTATAATTTGTGTTATAGCATTTAGCAGTATTCAAATAAAATAGAAATAGCAGTGTCTAGCTCAAGGAGTTTTTGTGAGAAAAAGAATGTGTATCAATGTGCTTAGCAGGGACACCATAATGTTGGTTTCCCTCCCTGGGGTTTCACATTTCTTATATTCTGCAGGTGCTTGTCAGTGTTGCAAAATACCAAGCAGGTAGGGCTATAAGCTTGGAGCTTTAGGATGAAATACCAAGAGACAAGCTTCACGGGGGATGGGAATGGTTCAATCGGGGAATAATAAAGTTGGTTCAGGATGGAGGCAGTTACAGGGTGACTTAGAAGCTAGGGAAGCCTGGAGAAGACACTGCTGCCTGCAGATGCTATGCCAAGGACCTTGTGCCATCAAGTATCAGAATCTCATGGTAAGCTTAACTTTCATTTGATCCTAATACATTAAAGCTAAAATAAGGGTAAAGAAAAGCAGCAGAAAAAGCTTAAATCCTACCCCACTGTGTATATGATTGCTTTCCAGTGTGAATTCTGAACGATGGAGGGAGCATTAATGAGAAGACAGATGACTGTATTTTTGTAAGTTGAACTCTCCCCATTGGCTGAGGAGTCTCTACTCTATCCGCGCCCCCGCCACTGCTGACCTCATTTCTTTCCAGCAGCCGTCCGCTCACTCTTTCCTTGTCTAGTTGAGGCCCATGTGGATCCTGTATACTAGCAGCTCACAGGCTCCACTTAATCTCTCCAGCATGTCTCTTTGCTGTGGCCCCTGTGACCTTCATCATACTGCGGAGAGGCCATCTTTGTTCAGTAGCTCCATTCCCTTTTCCCATTTTTAAAGAAACCCTGTCTCCCCTTCCTGTGTGTGTCTCCTTGCTTTCCAGAGCCACTTCTAAACCACTGGCTGATTCTTATAGTTTGAATACTTCAAATGATTAAGCTACTGTCTCCAGTGCCTCTGCTTGCTTTCCTTTTCCTAAGTAATTTTAATGTCTTGTAAAATTCCTTCTCTTCTGCCATCTTGAGATTACTGTTAATGATCTTCAATCTCATCCTCTTTGACTAGAGTGAATTATCAATTTTGTCCCCATCTTCATTCGTCCAATCTCATTCACCCCAGGTCCAACTCAAAACTATCCTCTCTTCAGAGCCTTTCCTGATTTTTACAGCAACAACTACAAGTTACCTATTTTTTTCTGGACAACCATATTCCTTTATTTTATTTTATGCATGTTGAAAATTGTATATAGAATAATGATGAAGGGTGAGATATTTAGGGAAAAGAACCGTGAAATATTTAGAGGAACTGTGTTTTTTATTCATGTTTACATTTCTACCAGCCCTGCTTCAGCTCCTAATTTTGCACTTGGCATGCAGAGTGTGCTTAATAAATGTTAATTTGAACACAATGACAACACCTGCCTCCTTATCCTTTCCTGTTTTGGTAATGCTTATTATAATGCCATAAACTACCACCCCTAAACTTCAAGAATTCTAGGAACTCTCTGGAATAGCATCTACAAAGCTATTTTTAATAATATTCAATAATATTGAGGGATTGTGTTAAGAAACTTCTCTTCCCAGTCCACTAGGGGAAGGGTTTCAAATGCAGGAATTTTCTGGCTCCACGGCTCCATCCGGAGACCAGAGGGTATTCAAAGGCAGGAATTTCCCGGCTCCCCGCCCCAGTTGGCTGGGGCTCTTTGAGCCCCTCCTCCACGTGGGCCAGGTAAAATTCTTTGATGCTCCCCACTGAGGGAAAGCCAGGTGGGGGCTCTTTTGTCCCAAATTCCCACAGAAAGCTCTGGGAGGAGGGGGCTCTGTAATTGTTGTAGAATAAGTAGCCAATCCAGTATCAGAGTCAAAGATGAATCACTCCAGAGGTAGTTTGAAAGAACTCTTAACTAACTCTTCCCTGCCCCTAGTCCTATAGCGTCCTTTAGAGTAGAGTAAGTTGCAATTCCAAACAGGTTCTATTTTGTTTCACAGCCTTCAATAGCTTTCAGCATGAAGTTCAAGTGCCCAGTTTAGCATAGAAGGCTTTCCTGAGCTGCCTGCTTCTGAAGCATCTTGCACTAAGCCACATGCATGCCCACCCTTTAATCATGAAGTCTTCTTTTAGTTTTTAAACCTGGCAGACTTTTTGAGCATCTGTGGTTTATTCACGTTCTATTTTTTCTTTCTAAAATGGTTTCTTTTCTTCATTTTAACTCAGTAAATGCCTTCCTACTCTTTACCTCGGTTTAGGGATCACATCCTCTGTTTTGTAGCATAATATGGTTCAGTCAGTCGTAGTGCTTATCACAGCCTCCATGTTGGTGAGTTTACATGTCTGCCTTTATTTTGCTGTGTGCTTTTATTTGCCTTACTCAGTTTTTGCATCCACTGTACAGACTGGAGCCTGGTATATAGAAGGGACTTGGTAGCTTTAAAGATTAACTTCCAGCACTTTTCAGGCTCCTCCATTAAATCTAAAGTAAATACTTGCTTTATTTATTTACCTACTTCACTTTCAGAAGTGTTTATATTGAACAAACTTATTATTCAATTCTAGAATTTTGTGAAACTTTCTATTTAGATGAATATTCTATTTCTGGTTGGATGATTATCCTAGTTGGTTGATGCTACTACTGAAGCACTTATAAAATTGAATTTTATTAATTATTCATTTGCTTTTCTCTATCCTTCTCTCACTATGTGGTGAAGTCCCAGAGGTGGGGTCCACATTCTATTCATTATTGCAGAGCCAGTCTTGGCACGGGAAGAGTACTCAGTGAATGTTTATTGAATAAATACAAATACATATCCTCTGGTTCTAACTTGCCTCTTACCTCTGAAAATGATCTCTTCTTTTTTATTTATATTCTTGAGCCTCACCTTTCAGTACCTTTTAGGCGTCCCTGATTTTACATTTATCACCTCTCTTCCAACTAGGAAAAGTAGCCAGTCGGAGAAGGGTTTGCCACTGCTTGGGATGCCTCCGTCATCAGTGGGTTCTAATTGGAGGGCAGGGGCAGCCAAGTGAAAGATAAGTGGCAGAAATCCCAGGTGACAAAAGCATGGCAACTTTGTCAGTGAGATGCACATGAAGATGAAGTAGGCCTGGCGGCACAGCACAGGAGCCTCAGAAAGTCTGTCCCTAGCTTGACACTGTGGATAGCAGGGTTATTTGGGGAAAGACTTTATGGTGATCACTGACTCTACTGTTAAGAGTTAGGAAATAATGAGAGCAAATAGAAAGGGCAAGAGAATAGAAATCTAAAGGACAGAGTCCCAGTGTCAGTTTCTTTTTTCTGCTTGCATGCCAGACTTTGAGGAAGTCATGAGCCCCATGAGCCTTGGTTTCTGTATCTCTGCTGTGGAATAATTATACTTATCATTCTTACCTCACAGAATTGTTCTTAGGACCAAATGAGATGAGGGCTACACAATCAACTGCACACTGTTAATTTGTTTACCAGTGTGAGGGGTTATAATTCTTACTCTGATCTGATAGAGGCAATGGTATTGTTACCTAGTTCTCAGATTTACAGAGGTAATTATGCAGATTTCCCAATTCACTGTATTCTGTTTAGAGAGAACGTTACTACAAGCTAGCTTTTCTCTTTGAAAAGTAGAATTTTACCTGAGGTAACAATTCCAGGGAATGGTTCAGGTTTTCACCGCAGCAGGTGGTGGTAACCCCTGTTGTGGGGATTTTACTCTTTGTTGAGAGGCAAGGAGAACGGAAAGGATGTGAGAGGAATGTGGAAACAAGTGGTCTTCTCACAGCATGGCTTTACTTGATTTTATTTTTTGGACAAGCCTTGCTGACTTGTTGGCAAATTACAATTTTCTACAATGACCGGTTGTCTGAAGCTTCTCCTCTCAGAAGCGTGGACGATCTGTCCATTAACAGCTGCTTACTGAGCACCTTTGGTGTGCAATGAGTTAGACCATAGAAATGCAAGGGTGAACAAAACACGGCCTTTGGGTTTACTGAGTTCATATTCCAGTGAAGAAAATGGACAAAAACAATTGAAGATATTGAGGAAATATGATTAAAAACAAAATCGTCAACCCAGGAAATTTCTCCACAAAGGTAGTAGAAACAGAAAATGGTTTTTATTAAATAAGCATTAAACCAATATGCGATGTGCGTCACAGACAATTCAGTAAGAAATTGTGAAGACAGAAAGAAATTTTACTCATTTCTATAGCCAAGCTGACACAATCCATTGTGCACGTGTTCTCAATAAGAACAATACCTAGTCCTGACCATGCACGGTGGCTCACACCTGTAATCCCAGCACTTTGGGAGGCCGAGGCAGGCAGATCATCTGAGGTCAGGAGTTCGAGACCAGCTTCACCAACATGGTGAAACCCCGTCTCTACTAAAAATACAAAAAACAAAATTAGCCAGGTGTGGTGGCGGGTACCTGTAATCCCAGCTACTTGGGAGTCTGAGGCAGGAGAATCACTTAAACCTGGGAAGCAGAGGTTGCAGTGAGCCGAGATCGCACGTTTGCACTCAGCCTGGGCAACAAGAGCAAAACCACTTCTCAAAACACAAACAAACAAAACAAAAATACCTATTCCTAAAGTGAGAGGACTTGACAGCATCATTTGTCACACATAATTCATCTTAACTTAACCCGGTAATGGGGGTTACTATCTATGCTAGCGTATTTGTCTTATTCAGAAGAAAAAGTTCTGATGATAGGAGGTAGTTTTGCAGTTTGGGGCAAGATTCCCATCTAAGTTAGGGTGCTACCCTCACATAGAAACTGAGACATAGGGTTGCTGATTTCCCTTGATGTTTATATTTCAAAGAGATGGCTCCCAGGTTTTTGGGGTCTATTTTCCTGGGCCATCAAGCGATTTAATTTTCAAAAGAATTTATATACATTTCTAAGAGAGGAGAAAGTATTTCTATAAGTTTTCTAAAGTAAATGGTCTAAGAAGAAGGAGGGCAATATAATTCCTTCCCCTGTTTTCAACAGGGAGAATGAAGTGTCTTTTAAAAAAATGATGTCCTTACACAGGTAACTGCTTTAAGACTCTCAAAGGTGCAAAACATTTTCAACTCAAGAAGACTGAACTTCAGTTCACTTTTTCTTATTGATTTTTCAATTAATTTCTTAGTTGACTGAAATGATTAAAGTCTAAAAATTCATTATGTAAGCAAATAAGGACTAGAAATTGGAAGTCATTCCTGATCCTGGAGTTTATCTGTCTCTGGTCTTAAGGATTATTGAAACAGTTGGAAGGTGGTTATAATCACATTTTAATTTGATAGTATTTCAATATTTTAACCTCAGCACCTCGCAAATCCTGGGACATAGCAGGTTCTCAGTAAACCTTGGCTGACCATGAATAGCTGAATTGTCTAAAAACAGAACGCACTAGCCATGTAGAGAGAGATGTGTGTCATACCAGGGACAGGGAATTCCTGTGCAGATTCCCCCAGATAATTAGCTTCATAAATATTGATGTCTCAGCATTTCCCACTCTTCTTTGCCAGCCCTCCTGGGAATATCTGAAAAGCACTTTTAACACAGACTTAAGTTTAATGAACATAACGCAATGTTAATTAAGCTGGCTAGGCTTTTCTTCAGATACTGTCTCAGATTCTGGAACTTTACTGGATATATCCAGTCTGTATCCAGGCTGAATAAAAGGGGGAGCTTTTCTATTCTACTTTCCTCATCCAAAGACATGTCTTCCTGATACTTGGGTTTGATTCTCCAAATCTCCAGGGTTAATTTGTCGATGGTAGTAGGTATTCACCACTGCAGGTGTGGGTTGTAGGTAGAGGAGAGCTTGCCTCCTTATTTTTGCTGATGATCGCTATCATCTTTCTCATTTTCCCCAGATGCCTTTCCTTTACTTGCCAGGGTCCCTTCTGATCCCCTCTGTTGTTCCCCCCACCCCCCTCAGGAAGCCTTGGAGGGTTTCTGTTTCTCATCAGTCCTCTGATCACCAACTTCCTCTGTGTTGTACATCTTGATTGCAGCCATACATACAAGACATGCTTTTTACTATGCATATGTATACAGAATAATAGAGTCACTTAGTGGCAATCACTGATGTAGAATATGCCACTATGAGTCAGCAGTTTTCTCTTTCTTCAAGAAATCCTCATGTATGTAATTGTGTTTTTCTAGTTTCAACCAGTAAAATGTTTGTAATTAATTTAATCTTATTAGTGATCATAAAAAGGGAAGTGATTTTTCACTTTTTGAAGATAAAAACTCTTTTGAACTAGTGAGAGGGAAGAATTCCCTAAACAACAAGAAGAACATCGTTTAATACAAGGAAATTGCAATTCATTTAAAACTACCTTAGTAGCTATAGAGACTTAGGTGATGGCCAAGCGTTCAACATTTAGGCGTTTAGTGAGTTGGTTATTTGGCATTATGCCACTTAAACATGCAGATGATTGATTTCATTTTTAAAACACTTGACCGCATCCTCCTGATGTTTTGGCATCTTGCCAACAGGCTGCGCGCAGTGCTTTTTAAGAGAGCTCTCTACTGCCGTCTCATGGTGACTGAATGAATGGCTGGGAGTCGGAGGCAACGCCGGCTCCACCACTAAGCAGATAAATTTGTATAATCTTGGATGAGTTTATTTGTGTGGGTCTCAGTTTCACCTTTTGCAAACTGCAAGTTAAAATCATACAAAATTTTGTAAATGTGGAGCTGTCTAATAGGCAAGGAAAATCTTCAGGACTCTATGAACAACTTTTTGTAAAGTCATGCACTTTGGCCTCTGCTGTTTCCATTGTGGCTTTTAATGTACTCACTAACTCACAGGTTCAAGCAATTTACAAGGGATTCCTTGTCATTCTTATGAATTAATACACCCTTACATACCCTTTTTGTTCTTGAGCTTAGGAGAGACTTCGTTTCTGGAATCCAGTAAGAATGTTCTTCTTGGAGATAATTAAAGGCCTCTGCCCTCAACCAACAAAATAGATTTTAATCAAAAATTGAATGTGGAGATTTTTCCTTTGAAATTATATAAATCAGGTACAAACCAGGATGCGGATATGGGAAGATCAAAGTGGAAACTGCTTCTGCTGGTCCCTTGAAGAGCAAATTGTTTTATTGACTTTTCTTCAACATAGTTCTTATTCTGCCTTGTAAGGGTTTTTCTTCTTTGCATTTCTTTTTTAAATAGAATTTGATGATTTATAAGAAACAAAATAAAGAACTTTGACTAACATAGCTTCTGTCTTGCTAGAGGCAGAGCTAGCATTGAAATTATGCTATTTAATTACAGTGAAGGTTTCCATGGCCTCATGAGTAAAAGCCAGCTAATGCTTTTCCTTTCAGAAAGCAGGCAAGAGTGCAGGCAGAGAAACAAGGGTATTTTGGTTCTCCTGAAAATAGGATCCTGAGATGTTTATATGAGGAGGAAGTGCTTGGGTAATGTCTGTTCCTGTTTAGACTTTATCCCTTTGCGGACTGGCAGAGATGTGGTAAATCTCTCTCCTGAGAATTTCTGAGCAATACACAGGGCCTGGACAAGCTTCCTTTAACAACTTAATCAATTCAAGGAATATGAACGACAATTCTTTGCCTGGTAGTTATATAAGATGAAAGGAGTCTCAAAGTCGAATGAAACTGTGTTATTCAGCTCTGTATTATTCACTCTGAAGACATCCTACTCAATAGGTTATGCATGAATTTCTCCCATTTGGAGTAAAGCACAGTAGCCAAAAGTCATCAATGTTTTATAAACTGTGACTAATCCTCTACATAGTCGCTGTCTCTCTCTTTTCTACTGATCAGATTTTTGTTTTGTATTTGCTGATATTTAGGTAGTAGTTCTCTGCACTTTTATTATTATTTTTTTAAAATCACTTGAGATCACGGCAAACTGTGGAGTTGAGGATTGATAGGGTCATTAGCGAAGTCTGCTCTCCCAAGCCTTTAGATTGCTTTGAAATGTTTTGCTTCAAAATAGCAACAAATAAATCTGAAGCTCTGCCTTCCAGAGCAGCAGAACAGTGCATTTCCAGGGTCCTCCTGGCTTTTACCAAGCTGTTGCTACCCCAAAATAGTGGCGATCTCATAAGTGTTTAGCAAATCATGGCAATGAATGTGGCAAGGGCGGACATAGCCAGTGTGTGTGTTTTTTTAATCATGCATCATTTAGTACAAAGATGACTCTTGGATGTTTTGGCAAATTAATTTGTATTGTACTTCAGAGAAGGGAGAGAGCAGCTGGGCTCTAGCCCATGAAGCTGCACTAGTTGTATCTTCTAATTAAGTTGCTGCTTCCACTGCTTCATATGAAAGCACAAATGGAACCACAAGGCGTCGGGCATTCTTTGCTGTTTCCCCCAAGGTTTTGAGTGAATCCATGTCAGTCCTTCTCCAGTGAGTCCGTGTTCTTGTTATGCAGTGTTGGCCACTTCAACGCAATGACAGAGCAACTATTTCTAAAACAATGGTGCTGTACAACTTAAAAGTCAGCCACAATGCCATCTTCTTGGAAATTTGGTTGAAGATGTACTCCTGGACATTTATACAAGTCAAATGTTACTCCTCCCCCATCACTGTTTATGTTTGATATTTTATATAACCCTACAAGAAGGGTCTTACATGGCCTAGGTCTTTGCTAGGTGTTGAATTAAAAACAAATGGTCTGAAAGAAAAATTAATTTGGAAGAAGGCCAAATTGAGGTACTCTTCTAAAAAGAGGGCAAGAGAAGTTGATTTACATGCAAAATATTCAAAACTTTCCCCAATCTTCATCATTCTAATAGGCTCCACCCTAAAGACTGCTGTCACTCCAATCCTCTCCTCATGAAGTCTCATCTCCCAGTGGGATTCTTGTCCCCCGATGCACCAGCATACCTGAGCTGCTAGATTTTCTTTTCTTCTTCCCACACCAGCCCTCTTTTCTGTTCTGTTGTCATTTAGTCTTTTTTAAAAAATTAGGAATATATCTTTTCAGATGCAAATCCTCTTCCCCCCAATATTTTTCTATTCTGTCTCTTAACTATTGCCAGAGTTCTGCAACATGAACTCCAGGAACCATCCTTGCTTCTCTGCTTAGTGGGCAGAGAAGCAGGAGAAGCCGCACAGGCAAAACCTGAATTTTCTCTTTAACAGGCAAGAAAAAGGAAGACTGAGAATATGCACATTTTAATAATTTTTAATGGCTATCGTCGTGTCCCTGGGTATACATGATTTTCTTCTAAAAATACATTAAAAAATTATGTCTTCTGCCTTTCAGAGGAACTGTGGGCCACCAAAAAGTAGATGAGGCCTGGGTTATTGTCGGGTATTTTGTCATGGTGAAATGTGTCTATGGAGACCTTTGAGACATTACCTGAGTTGGAGTTAACAAAGAAACTTAGAATAAAGGCTTTTCATGTCATTTAATAATAAAAACATTTAAATATTTTTATTGCTGGATAGCTCTATGACTATCTAAATGTGTAAGAGTTTAACACTCAACTGAATTTATACCTTAAGCAGGTGTGTTTAGTTATTTGGTTGCCAAATGGTTTCAAGAGTCCCTGAAAATGCTGACAGGTAAGTGTTTCATGTTCTGACCCACTTCAATAGCTTTGTGGTGATGGTAGCAATGATGGTGATGATGATTATGATGGTACCTAATGTTTATGGGGATCTTAATTTGTGCCAGATGTGTCCCAAGAACTTTACATGTGTTGAATAATTTAATATTCACAGCAAACCCATTACATAGGAACTTACTGTATTTCTATTTTTCATGTAAGGGAACAGAGGCACAGAGAAGTGAAGGGGCTGGCCTGAGCCCAAGTGCTAAGTGGTGAAGTCAAGATTTAACCATAACATCTTGTTTCCAAAGCCCACACTCTTAGCTACTACTTTACATTGTTACTGCTGGTATCATTTTCTATTAAATAAACTGAATTTTGATTACAATTGGCTAGCTTAAGTCTGCATACCTCCCTCCTGTATTACTGCCCCAAACTATCAAAATTAGGATACTTCAAGCCCAAATGCACTAAGATTGACTGGACCAGATGACAGGAGAAACATTTAACTTACACTTTCAGTCTCATTCAGATTTTCAGCAATGGCTTCACATCACCAAGAAAGGAGCTTCTTTTTCTAAAGAAGAGTACGATGGCTAGGGCTCACAAGGGCCGGAGCTGTAGGATCTGGCTAACTCCAACCTACCTGGGCTCTGGTTGTCCTCATGCTAATCACTCATATTAATTTATTTATAGTGTCTGCCAGGGGTCACAAACTCAAATGCTGGTAGTATGATTTAGTGATGTGAGCTTGGTGCCAAATTGCTTGTATTGACAGAGTGCAACCTGCACCTAGCTATATTGCCTTTAATAAATGGCTAAACAGAACTTGCCCTCGGGCTGCCTTTGGTAGGCGCTCAGCCAGTCTGCCACCTCTGCTACACGTTTCTCTCTATTAGTAGCACAGATTGGAAAGTTGCCACTGGCTTCTGATGTCAGATAATGTGCCATCCAACTACACACTAATAAATAAGGACAGAAAGTAGAATCACAGCTTTTGGCCTATCTGTGGCAGACAGAATACAGCCCTTAGGGATTCTAGTTTTTGAAGAAATCAAATAAATTTCCACAGCATTATGGTTAGCAGTTCAAATCTGGGCACTTACTATTTTGTATCCAACACTGTGCTAGGCAGGCATAATACATAAAAGAAGCAGGAAAAACTTTTATTAGTTTTAGATGGCCAGCAATCTTGTAGAGAAAACTAATGAACAGTGTGTGACATATTTAAGTAAGGTTTAAGGTGTGCAGTTCAGACAATGAGTATTAGAGGAGATTTCTATTGCAGAATGGAGACCGGACCTAACACAGTTAGTTCATGTAGCTGCTTCAATTCCATTATCCACGAGCCCTGTAAATTGTAAAATGTCAGTCCAGGTTGACTATCTCAAAGCCTTGAAATGCAGTAGGTCTGCCAGGATTAAGTAGAAAATTGGCTAGCAATATTTTGCTGTATTGACTTTGGATTCATAGATATGCAGATGGGTGTTAGAATCTTCTCTGAAAGGTATACTAGACTGCTAGAAATGGCTTTGCCACTAGCTGGGAGGCTTGGATCATGGTTCTTCCTGAATACCCCCAAAATGCTTTGCTCAGTTGGCTAAATCAATCAATCATTCATTCATCCATCCAGTCATTAAATAATTAGAAGTTCCTACTATGTGCTAGATTCTATTCTAACTTTATAAGATATTTTAAATTCCAGGTAGATTAAGCACAGAATTCGATATCAGAACACCTAGATTATACTCATGGCTCTCTTCTTTATTTACAGTGAGGCAGAATAAAGTCAATTTAATTACTAATTACATTGGTTTTTATTTCATATTTGTGAATGAAAAGTTGGCTACATGTGTTGTTTATGAACTATGCCCTCTGGAATTCTGTGATTTCTTTCTTAGGATTGCATGGGGATATTCTATACCAGTGGTTCTCAACCAGGGGCAATTTTGTATTTCCTTATGCCCAGAGGACATTGAATAATGTCTGGAAACAATGTGTTTGCCTCTGGCATCTGGTGGGTGGAGGTCATGAGTATTGCTAAATATTCTACAATGCACAAGACGGTCTGCCACAACTGTCTATATAAAGAATTATGTAATCTAAAATGTCAGTAGGAGCCAGGTTGAGAAACACTGCTGTAGAAGACAGACATGAGGCTGAGCTTGTTGGGCCCCTGTGATCCCTAATCCACTAATACCAAAGTAGATCCACATTTATTTTCTGGAAGTAGCCAGTATAAATTTGACAGCTGATAAACCCAGTGTGTAAACTTTGTTTTCTATAATTGCGCTTATGTATTAATTTCCCCGCCACGGTTTTCAGTTGATTCAGAGTTTTTACTTACAGATACTTCCAGGTTACAATGTTCTTTCTTCTCGTCAGGCCCGCATCTACCTCTGTGGCTCTTAAAAGCCATCTTGGCATTGAGGGGGAAGTTAAAGTCCAGGTTGCTCCACCCTCAAGCCTCCGCTCTTGTCTGCAGCCACGCATCTCTCTTTGCTGGTCTTTGTTCGTCAGTTTTTATTCTTATTGCTCTTGTCCGCACCACAACTGCAATAGCGTGCTCTAATCACAGCTGTAACAAGACTCTGGCTCTATCCCTTGGCTACTTGTGTTTCCATTTTGGAGTCACCGGAAGTTTTCATATATGCTTCTTAATCCCTCGAGGCTGTGGAGTCTCAGGGTACAGATCTGTGAGGCCCTCTCTATCTATACCTGACCTGCTACTATTTCTATTCACAGTTGAATTCCTGTGCTAGAAAGGTGCACCCTTTTGAGAGGTTCTCTGGCACCCCTGATGACACATTTCTTTCCTGTTCTCTGACCCTCCAGTCCTATGTCTCTTTTGCAGAGATTCCTACCGGCAGCTCACTCTATTGATATCCCCTTTGCTGCTCTTTCCTTCTTCCAGTTGGTTGAAACTTATCTTCTTTTAAGAGTGGAAAATGGCATCTATGAAGTCTGACATTCTTTCTAACCTTAGGGTATATAGTATAAAATTAATATCCTTATCTTTATCAAAACTGCCATTTCAATGAATGCTTTATTCTTTCAAAATCTTGGCTCTTTAAATAGAAAATCTTTGTTTTTTTTAAACTATTAACTCTGACGTAAATTTCAAAACCCCAAATACAAGAATTGACTTCTTTGTAATTCAGTAGCCACTAGCCTTTCCTAATGATAGGAACGCCATTGGCACAATGGGTAGTGGATTTTAGGATTAATCATTGTAGTTTCAATGTGCTTTTAAACTGTGATTTACTGCTTAAAAAACTAGATAATTAAAGAAAGAAAGAAGGAAGGAAAGCCTAGATGGTCTCTGTTCTCATTCTTTCATAGAAAATGATCTGAATGTGTGAAAAGCCAGGGTCTGTTGTGTATGCCTACTAATCTCCCTTCCTTGATGTATACTTACGGGTGGAAAGGCAATATGGTTTGGACATGTGTCCTCTTCAAACCTCATGTTGAAATGTGACCTCCAGTGTTGAAGGTGGGCCTAATGCAAGGCATTTGTGTCGTGGGGGCAAATCTCTCATGAATGGCTTGGTGTTGTCCTCGTGGATAAGTTCTCACTCTGTGAATTTACATGGTATCTGATTGTTTAAAAGAGCCTGGCACCTGCTCCCTTTCTCTTTTACTTTCCGCTCTCACCATCTGATGTGTCTGCTCCCCCTTTGCCTTCCGCAATGATTGGAAGCTTCCTGAGGCCCTCACCAGGAAAAGATGCCAGTGTCATGCTTCCTGTACAGTCTGCAGAACCATGAGCCAAATAAACCTCTTTTCCTTGTAAATTACCCACTCTCAGGTATTCATTTACAGTAATGCGAACAGATTAATAGCAGAGGCCTTTGGAATCCCCCATAAGGAAGCAAAAAATCTACATATAATTTTTTCTTTGAAATTCATTGTCAAGGGGAAAATTGTATTAGATAATTAGAAACATTTTACACAGACACTTGGCTAGACATTATTCATAAATTATTTCTATCCAGAGTATTTGTTTTTGAACACAGAAAATTTCAGAGATAGCAAAAATATTCCCTATTCCCTAGTGGGAAAATAATAAATATAATTACCAAATTTAGGGATTGGGAATCTCTCTTCTCTTCCATCTCTCTCTCTCTCTCAGCTACCTAATTTTTTAGTATAGTTGGTAATTTCTTCCTATTATTTAGGAGAATAAGATTTAATTTCCTAATGGCAGGGCAAGGATTTATTTGAAAGGCATTGTGCATCATTTATTGATTCAAAGAATATTTATTGAATGTGCATTCCATAGATAAACCCCCTTATCAAATCTACTTTTTAAAAGACCAGGTCCTAGTCCTGCATGCATCGTTAACTAATAATGTAACTGAAAAAGCCACAGTCTTTTTATATGGCTGGACGCTCTCGTCTTTAAAATTAAAGACTATTTCTAGGTTCTATTTTAATGGCTCAAAATCTGTACCTTTTTCTCCCACAAGTTATCCTTGGCATATACAGCTTTCTTAGAATCTAATGTGCACACGAGTATAATTCCTACGTATAATGGTTTAAACAGTCTATGGTTAAATATTGTTTTATTTTACCTAAGTTATTGTATCTAGTAATCATTACCTGATAAACTATACAACAAATAACAATTACTGATTGAATGAATGTAAGCCATTAGCAGTCCAAAGAGTAAAATGCATTTGGACAACAAACTTTCAGATACAATCTATACTATAGTATACAAATTCTTATTCAAAGTAATCTCAGAAAATAAGACACGTAATAATAGAAGCAAAGTAAAACCAATTTTATTCTCTTTCTTCTTTCCATTTAATTCTCTGAGTTTGGATAAAATTTAATCAATAGAGGGTCATGTTGAAAGCTAACACATTTGTCTGTGGGTCAGATTTCTGATTAAGGACTGAACATTGAACTTTTAGTCAGGATAACATTCTCGGAAATGCAGCTATTCAGTCATGTTGCATTTGCTATTGGAATCGTTTATTATAAACTTTCATTCATTTAAAAGAAAATGTAGGCAATTAGAGTTCCAGCTCAAAGCTTTGCTATCTGGTGGGAGCTAACATTTTAAATTAAGGAGACTCTTGCAAAGACACATTTCTATGGGGGTTGCTATAGAGCCCTAAGGAAAAAATCACCCATTCACCATTGCTAAATGTCATGGCATGTTACCAAAATGCATCTCTTGAGATCTTCTATTTAGGTCAGTGCCTATATTTCTACCTTCTCCTGAAAATGGACTATCTTGTTATTGATATTAAATGATAACTCTGGATTCACATTTACCTTTGAATTAGAGTTGCTGATAACTCTGGTATCAGCTGAGTGCATAACTCATTTTCCCTCAAGTTCTGGTTGAAGATAAGACTTTATTTGCATTGCAGTCTCCAGATGGAATACAGGCTTGTGTATAAAAGTGTACATGTGCATCCAGATATGTGAGAGGTAAAAATAGTGTAGGAGTCGTACAATGTAGTCTGTGGATCCCTTTCTTCTCCCTCCCTCAGTCTGAGAGATTGCAGTTTTGGCCCTGTAGGCTCTGATGGCAATGCAGTCTCTATATTGAGTAAGATCAGAATGCTAGGTAAAGCATTCACTTACCCCAACTTTCTTCACCAAGGTGAGTAATTGATGAAGACAGAGATGGGCTTTGAAGCAGTTTCTGTTGCTATTGGTCAATATATCCAAAAAGCCTAGCCTACTACATTTTCTACAAACATAAACAAGCCATGGTTTTTGCCCTTTAAAAATTTCCATGGCTTAAGTTGAATAAATAAATAAAAATAACTCTGCTGTGTGCCACTATCATCTGAAATTTCATTCCTAGCAGATAGAATTATGGTGTTTCTATTATTACGGATTCAGTATTGGCTGGAGTTGTATATCGATCCCTATCACCTAGCTATTATGCAGGTGAAAAATATAATACCTGGCTAATTCACTTAGATGTTTTTGCTTTACATATTCTGGTCTTGCAAAGATCTCTGAATGTCCCAATGTTCAAAGTGAACACAATCAAGAATTATCTTTTGAACTAATAAGATCTAATCTATAGAAGGATCTATCAGTTTTTTCTTCCTAAATGTTCATTTATTGAGAAAAACGTAGGACAGAGTTTACTGCTCATTTGAAGTGTACCAGGATCTATTTAATGAAGAGAGGCAGTTGGGGCTGCGTATTGTCAGTTGTGAAAAAAGAAAATTAATAAAAAACAGAGATAATCATGGCTTCTGTGGAAGCTGTTTAGGCTTGCAGTCCAGGTTTGACTGCTTCTTACTGAGGTTTACACAGCAAGATAAACCCCACTGCTGACTGTCTTATGATTTTTTTTGCCGAGGCCTGTCACAGTACAATGTGATGAAGATGTATCAAAGCACTGTCCACCCCTGCAGGACAAAATATTTGAATACTTTGTATTTACGTAGCACCTGGCTCCAGGGACCGCACAGTGCCAACACACAACATTACTCCCTGATTATATTTCACAAGCCCCTGCAGCGACTGGGTGACCGCTGTGCAAGTCCAGCCGTAACTGCATTCTCTGAGTGAGAAAACAGAACGGTGCTCGAAAATCCAGCTCCAAGTTTAAACTTTTAAGTGCGATGCTGCATGATGAATTAAAGGCAAAGAGGCTTGGGCTGGCCATCAGAAAGGACTTTGTCTCCAGAGAAACGTTAAATATAAAATTAAGTTCAAGGATAGAGTGGTCATGGCTGGTAACGTTTGAAAAAAATAGCTTGGCATTATGGATTATTACCAAGAAATAAAATAAGAGGCCAGTTATCAGAGAAATATTGTCTGACTCATTGATTCTCTCCAACCACCATTTGTTTCCTGTGTGCCACTGGATCGTCAATACACAGTAAAAGAACTCTGCGTATTGAAATCTATATCATGCCACAGCTCAACTGGGAGGAGAAAACTGTAACAGTGGCAGGAGAAATTTGTGGCCAAGGAACATCATATGCATCCAAGCTATCTGGGAACTGGCAAACCTCCCAGTGTGGCAATTTAGCACATTTATCGGGGGTAATGGAATACACCTTTATATCAGAGGGGCATGTGTTTCATCTTTCTCACTGTGTTTTCTGGATCTGTCAGTGTTTTCACTGGCCATGCTATAGAGCATATGGGGTCTCCAGAGCACAGAAAAACATGTGGTCTTGCTTTTCACTTAACAATAATGTCCCCAGTATAGAGGCTTATTTATAACTCACTGATGATGTTGAGGATATTTCCCTTCCCTGTCTCACTTCCTCCTGATGTGTTTCTGGTACATAGGCTATGGACAATGATTATTTCTCTCTGTTATTAGCTTGGCCTGACATTTACAGGCAGAATAATAATAAACTTATTTTTATATGTGAGAAAACTCAACAAAACCCTCAAGAAACTGCAATTAGGAAACTGATTAACCATATTTTATAACTTATCAATTATACTGTCATTATTGTCAGAATGAAGGAAAGGAAAATATAATAACTATGGGTCACCACGACAGGTGTAAGGATATTTTGTTCATTTTGTTTCATACTCAAAATGAATAAAAGTACAATAGACCTAGGTCCAACTAAGACCTAGAGAATTGGGACCCCTGCCCTGGGTCCAGCGCTTTAGTGGAGGCGTCTTTTGTCCTTCTCTGGTTGTTTCACATCCACGGGGGAGAGGAATCCCTTGGGAACCAAAGGAGCATGCCCACTTAGAACCCACTCTCCTCTGGAAGACTATACTGTAGGTACTCAGACCTGGACATTTCCTAATAATTGGCCCCCCAAACAACTTCCAATGATTTTGTGTGTCTTTTCCACCAGTTCTCTCTAAGTCTGAGGACAAGCGACAATTGTTTCTGGGGTGTGTGGATGGAACTTGGGTCTCTGTGCTGTGTGTCCCAGGTATGCTTGTGAGGTCCCTCCCTATGTGGGTAGGGATGAGATTGGGAGGTGGTTGCCTTGTGAGCTGGAACTGCTAATTGTACTCTTTTCTTGCGCCTTGCAGTGTTAGATGTGGGTCTATATAGATACATGGCAACCATTCCCAGTATCATCTTACTTCTACTGACACAACCACAGAGTGGATCTTAAGTTTTTGGCCATAAAAGTAATTTTTAAATTTTTCCTTGAATTACTACAAATCACTGTCCCTTGTTCTTTTTGTTAAATTCCAAAGGCCAACCCTTAGTTTAAATCCTGCTTTTTCAATCTTCTCAATTTTTGTGGAGGCAAAGAATGCCAGAGGCAATGCACCTATATTCAATCAAGGAGATAATTTTGGAAATCATGATCTACACAAAAGGATAAGACAATTAGGGAAAATGCCAGTAGAGATGGTTTTAAAACTCAGGGTGAAATTGTGTTGAGGGACTTTTTTAAGGTAACTGATCATCCCTCGGCCTGCTTTATTCCTGCTTCTTGGAAATGATTTTTATATTCTCCAATTTTACATCAATTATTCCTTTTATTCTGTATAAAGCGTGTGAGTCTGGCAAGGCCCAGAAGCAGCAAGACTTTGAAGTGAGTAGCCAGAGAAGCTGATATGGGTATAGCTCATTGGGCATACTTTCAGAGAAACTAGCAAGTTCTATTCTCTTCCAGTCTAACACTTCCTTACGCTTTAGTGTATAGCTCATGCCTTAGGAAGGGCCTAGGGAGACAGCAAAGGAATAAACAATGAAAGACAGTGGGGGCTTGAGAGAAGGGAATAGGAATCAGTGAAGAAGTAAAAGGCACACACAAGAGATGCTCTATAAAAATTGGTATTTGATTAAGGAGAGGCTTGGCACAATGAATACGGACAAACTGTGTCATAGGCACTGATAATTATTTCTTAGGATAGATTCACCAAAATGAAAATAGATGGGTCTCTACCAAAAATACAAAAAAAAAAAAAAAAAACCAAAAAAAAAAAATTAGGTTCATATCGTGGCAGGCACCTGTAATCCCAGCTACTTAGGAGGCTGAGGCAGGAGAATCGCTTGAACCTGGGAGGTGGAGGTTGTAGTGAACTGAGATTGTGCCACTGCACTCCACCTGGGTGACAGAGAGAGGTTTTGTCTAAAAAAAAAAAGAAAAGATTTCCTATTTTCCCTATTTAGTAGATGAAAATAGATTAGGTCTCTTGATATCTATGAAAAACTGTAATCTGCACTTCCACCAGAAATGTCTGAGGATTCCTTAGTTACTGGATGTTTGCCAGTGTTAGCAATCGTTTTTTATTGTTGTTAAAAATTGCTTAATGGTTAAATGTTATGTTATTGTTTTAATGTATATTATTAGTGAAATCAAATGGTTTTCAATATGCCCATTGCCTTATATTTCCTCAGTGAAATTTTTTTTTTTTAATTTTAAGTTTAGGAGTACATGTGCTGGCTTGTTACCTAGGTAAACTTGTGTCATGGGAGTTTGCTGTACAGATTATTTTGTCACCCAGTTATTAGGCCTAGTACCCATCAGTTATTATTTCTGATCCTCTCCCTTCTTCCAGCCTTCATCTTCTGATAGACTTCATTGCCTGTTGTTCCTCTATAAATGTCCATGTGTTCTCATCATTTATCTCTCACTTATAAGTGAGAACATGTGGTATTTGGTTTTCTATTCTTACATTAGTATGCTAATGAGAGTGGCCTTCCACTCCATCCATGTTCCTGCAAAGGACATGATCTCATTCTTTTTTATGTCTGCATAGTATTCCATTGTGCATATGTACCACATTTTCCTTATACAGTCATTTGATGGACATTTAAGTTGATTCCTTGTCTTTGCTACTGTGAATAGTGCTGCAGTGAACATATGCATACATGTATGTTTATGACAGAATGATTTGTATACCTTTGGGTATATACCCAGTAATAGAATTGCTTCTAGATCTTTGAGGAATTACCATACTGTCTTCCACAATGGTTGAACTAATTTACACTCCCAATAACAATAAAAAGCATACCTTTTCTCTGCAACCTTGCCAGCATCTGTTGTTTCTTGACTTTTTAATAATCACCATTCTGACTGGTGTGAAATGCTATCTCATTGCGGTTTTGATTTGTGTTTCTCTAATAATCAGTGATGCTGAACTTTTTTTCATATATTTGTTGGTGGCATGACTGTCTTCTTTTGAGAAGTGCCTTTTCATGCCCTTTGACCATTTTTTAAAGGGGTCATTTGTTTTTTTTCTTGTAAATATGTTTAAGTTCCTTGTAGACTCTGGGTATTAGAAGTTGGTCAGATGGATAGATTGCAATTTTTTTCTTCCTTTCTGTAGGTTGTCTGTTCACTCTGATGATAGTTTATTTTGCTGTGCAGAAGCTCTTTAGTTTAATTAGATCCCATTTGTCACTTGATTTTGTTATAATTGCTTTTGTTGCAATTGCTTTTGGCATTTTCATTGTGGAATCTTTGCCCATGCCTATGTCCTGAATGGCCTAGATTTTCTTCTAGGGTTTTTATAGTTTTGAGTTTTACATTTAAGTCTTTAATCCATCTTGAGTTAATTAATTAATTACATAGGGTGTAAAGAAGAGGTCCAGTTTCAATGTTTTGCATATGGCTAGTCAGTTCTTCCAGCACCATTTATTAAATAGGGAAAATAGGATTTTTTTGTTTGTTTAGAAAAAATCTCACTCTGTCACTCAGGCTGAGTGCAGTGGCACAATCTTGGTTTACTGTAACCTCTGCCTCCCAGGTTAAAGGGATTCTCCTGCCTCAGCCTCTTGAGTAGCTGGGATTACAGGTGCCTGGCACCACACGTAGCTAATGTTTTTGTTTTTGTATTTTTAATAGAGACAAGATTTCACCATGTTAGCCAGGCTGGTCTCAAACTCCTGACCTCAAGTTATTCACCTGCCTTGGCCTCCTAAAGTGCTGGGATTACATGCTAAATAATCTTTTCCCCATTGCTTTTGTCAGGTTTGTCAAAGATCAAATGGTTGTAGGTGTGCCGTCTTATTTCTGAGTTCTCTACTGTGTTATATTGGTCTATTTGTCTGTTTTTATGAGTACCATACTGTTTTGGTTACATATCCTTGTAGTATAGTTTGAAGTTGGGTAGCATGATGCCTCCAGCTTTGTTTTATTTTTGCTTAGGATTGTCTTGGCTATATGGGCACTTTTTTGGTACCATATTAATTTGAAAATAGTTTTTTCTAATTCTCTAAAAAATGTCAGTGGTAGTTTAATGGGAATAGCATTGAATATATACATTACTTGGGGCAATGTGGCCATTTTCACAATATTGATTCTTCCTATCCATGAGTGTGGAATGTTTTTCCATTTGTTTGTGTCCTCTCTGATTTCCTTGAGAAGTGGTTTGTAGTTCTCCTAGAAGAGATCCTTCACTTCCCTTGTTAGCTGTATTCTAGGTATTTTATTCTCTTTGTAGCAATAGTAAATGGGAGTTAATCCATAATTTGGTTCTCTGTTTCCTATTGTTTGTGTATAGGAATCCTAGCGATTTATGCACATTGATTTTCTATCTTGAGACTTTGCTGAAGTTGCACATCAGCCAAAGAAACTTTTGGGCTGAGACAATGGGGTTTTCTAGATATAGCATTATGTCATCGGAAAACATAGATAATTTGACTTCCTCTCTTCCTATGTGAATACTCTTTATTTCTTTTTCTTGCCTGATTGTCCTGGCCAGAACTTCCAATACTATGTTGAATAGGAGTATTGAGAGAGGACATCCTTGTCTTGTGCTGGTTTTTGAGGGGAATGCTTCCAGTTTTTGCCCATATAGTATGATACTGGCTGCAGGTTTTTTATATATGGCTCTTATTATTTCAGGTATGTTCCTTCAATACTTAATTTATTGATAGTTTTTAACAATAAAGGATGTTAAATTTTGTCAAAGGCCGTTTCTGCATCTATTGATCATGTGGTTTTTATCTTTAGTTCTCTTTATGTGATAAATTACATTTATTGATTTGCATATGTTGAATGAAATTTGCATCCTTGGGATGTAGCCAACTTGATCATGGTGGATAAGCTTTTTGATGTCCTGCTGGATTCGGTTTGCCAGTATTTTACTGAGGATTTTTGCATCACTCTTCATCAGGGATACTGGCCTTCATCAGATTTTATTGTATCTTTTCCAGGTTTTGGTATGAGGATGATGCTGGCCTCATAACATGAGTAGGGAGGTGTCTCTCTTTTTTAATTGTTTGGAATAGTTTCAGTAGAAGTGGTACCAGCTCTTCTTTGTACCTCTGGTAGAATTCAGCTCTGAATCCATCTGGTTCTGGGCTTTTTTTGGTTAGTAGGCTACTTATAACTGCCTCAATTTCTGAAGTTGTTATTGGTTTATTCAGGGATTTGATTTCTTACTGGTTTAGTCTTGAGAGGTGTATTTGTTTAGAAACTTATCTATTTCTTCTAGATTTTCTAGTTTATGTGCATAGAGGTATTTACAGTATTCTCTAATGATTGTATTTTTGTGGGGTCAGTGGTGATATCCTTCTTCCCATTTCTGATTGTGTCTGATTCTTCTCTCTGTTCTTTATTAGTCTAGCTAGTGGTCTGTCTCTTTTATTAATTTTTTTCAAAAAATATCTCCTGGATTTGCTGATTTTTTAAAAAGGGGTTTTTGTGTCTTTATCTGGTTCAGTTCCACTCTGATCTTGCTTACTTCTTGTCTTATGGTAGCTTTGGGGTCTGCTTGCTCTTAGTTTTCTCATTCTTTTAGTTGTGATGTTAGATTGTTGGTTTGAGATTCTTTCTCGTTTTTTGATGTGGGCCTTTAGTGCTATAAATTTCCTTCTTAAAGCTGCTTTAGCTGCATCCCAGAGATTTTAATACATTGTTTCTTTGTTGTCATTGGTTCCAAATAACTTCTTGATATCTGCCTTAATGTCATTATTTATCCAAGAGCCATTCAGGAGCAGATTGTTTCAATCTCCATCTAGCTGTGTAGTTTTGAGTGAGTTTCTTAATCTCGAGATCTAATTTGATTGCATTGTAGTCTGAGAGACTGTTTGTTATGATTTTAGTTCCTTTTCATTTGCTGAGGAGTGTTTTACTTCCTATTAGATGATCAATTTTAGTGTAAGTGCCATGGGCAATGAGAAAAAATGTATATTCTGCTGTATTTCAGGTAGGAAGTTTTGTAGATATCTATGGTTTACTTGATTCAGAGCTCAGTTCAGGTGCTGAATATCATTGTTAATTTTCTGTCTCAATGATCTGTCTAATATTGTCAATGGGGTGTTTATGTCTCAACTATTATCGTGTGGGAGTCTAAGTCTCTTTCTAGGTCTTAGAACTTCCTTTATGAATGTGGCTGATCCTGTATTGGGTGCATATATATTTAGGATATTTAGCTAATCTTGTTGAATCAAATCCTTTACCATTGTGTAATACCTTTCTCTTTTTTGATTTGTGTTTGTTTAGTGTCTGTTTTGTCAGAAATTAGAATTGTAACTCATGCTTTTTTCTGTTTTCCATTTGCTTGGTAAATTTTCCTCCATGCCTTTATTTTGAGCCTAGGTATGTCTTTCCACACATGAGATGGGTCTCTTGAAGACATCATACCAGTGGGGCTTGACTCTTCATCCCACTTGCCATTCTGTGTCTTTTAATTGGGGGCATTTAGCCCATTTACATTTAAGGTTAATATTGTTATGTGTGAATTTAATCATGTTATCATGATGTTAGCTGGTTATTTTGCAGACTTGTTTATGTGGTTGATTTCATAGTGTCACTGGTCTGTGTACTTCAGTGAGTTTTTGTGGTGGCTGGTAATGGTTTTTCCTTTCCATCTTTAGTGCTTCCTTCAGGAGCTCTTGCAAGGCAAACCTGGTGTGATGTATTCCCTCAGCATTTGCTTGTCTGTAAAGGATCTTATTTCTCCTTAGCTTATGAAGTTTAGTTTGGCCAGATATGAAATTCTGGGTTGCAAATTCTTTTCCTTAAGAATGTTGAATATTGTCCCTCAGTCTCTTCTGGCTTGTAGGGTTTCTGCTGAGAGGTCCCATGTTAGTCTGATGGGCTTCACTTTATAGGTGACGTAGCCTTTCTCTTTGGCTGCCCTTAACATTTTTTTTCTTTCATTTTAACCTTGGAACATCTGATAATTATGTATGTTGGGGCTAATCTTCTCATGGAGTATGATACTGGGGTTGTCTGGATTTTCTGAATTTAAATGTTGGCCTATCTTGCTAGGTTGGGGAAGTTCTCCTGGATGATATCTTGAAGTATGTTTTCCAACTGGGATCCAATCTCCTCATCTCTTTTGGGTACCCCAAATCAATCATAGGTTCAGTCTTTTTTCATAAACCCTGTTTCATGGAGATTTTGTTTGTTCCTTTTCATTCTTTTTTCTCTATTCTTGTCTGCCTTTCTTGTTTCAGAAAGATAGTCTTCAAGCTCTGAGATTCTTTCCTCTGTTTGGTCTATTCTGCCATTGATACTTGTAATTACAAGTACTATGTGATCAATTATGTGGTCATATAATTGTAATTACAATACTTGTAATTGATACTTGTAATTCTGCCATTGATGCTTGTAATTACAAATACTATGTAATCAATTATGTGATCACATAATTGTAATTACAATACTTGTAATTACAAGTATCAGTGGCAGAATAGACCAAGCAGAGGAAAGAACTGTGAAGTTCTCATGTTGTGTTTTTCAGTTCCATCAGGTAAATTATGTTCCTTTCTAAACTGGCTATTCTGATTATCAGCTCCTATATAGTTTTATTATGATTCTTAGCTTATTTGCATTGGGTTTGAATATCCTGCTTTAGCCCAGTGAAGTTTGTTGTTACCCACCTTCTGAAGCCTACTTCTGTCAATTCAGCTACCTCAACCTCAGCCCAGTCCTGTGCCCTTGCTAGAGACATGTTGTGATCATTTGGAGGTGAACAGGCATTCTGGCTTTTTGAGTTTTCATTGTTTTTGCATTGATTCAATCTCATCTTTCTGGGCTTATCTACCTTCACTCTTTGAGGCTGCTGACCTTTGGATAGGGTTTTTATGGGGCATTTTTGTTGATGTTGTTGTTGTTGCTTTCTGTTTGTTTGTGTTTTGAAAGTCAGGCCACTCTTCCATATGGCTGCTGCAGTTTGCTGGGGGTCCACTCCAGCCAGACCTGTTGCCTTGGTATCTCCTGCACCAGGAGGTATCACCAGTGAAGGCTGCAAAACAGCAAACATGACAGCCTGTTCCTTCCTCTGGGAGCTTTGTCCCAGGAGGGCACTGACCTGATGCCAGCCTGAATGATTCTGTAGGTGTCTGGAGATGTCTCTTGGAAGGTCTCACCCAGTCTGGAGAAATGGGATCAGGAACACACTTAAAGAACCATTCTGGCTGCCCCTTGGCAGAGCAGGTGTGCTGCACTTGGGGGAACCCCTCTTGTTCAGACTGCCTGGACTCTCCAGAACCAGCAGTCTGGTAAGGCTAAGTCAGCTGAACCACAGAGACAGTGGCCACCCCTCTCCCTGGGGGGCTGTGTCCCAGGGAGAGATCACAGTTCTGTTCATATAACCTTGGCTGGAGTTGCTGAAATTCCCACAGGAAGGGCCTTCCAAGTGAAGAGGGGTGGATCAGGGTCCCACTTAAACAAGCAGTCTTGCCCCAGTTTGGCACAGCAGCCATTCTGCATTGTGGGGAACTCCACCTGGCAGGGACCACTGGACTCCCTGGAGCCAGCAGGATGAGAAAGGCTGACTTGAACCACAGAGATGGTAGTCACCCACTCCCTGGGAACTCAGTGCATCTCAGGCAATCTCTAGCCTGTTGCTACTGGCTGACTAAAATTCCAAGCCAGTAGGTCTTAGCTTTAGAGGTGCTGTGGGGGGTGGGACCTGCAGAATGATGCCATTTTGTTCCCTGCATTCAGGCCACTTCCTAGGGAAATGAATGGACAGATTTTTCACTTTGCTGGAATTCCCAGGGCCAGAATATGCAAAATTCCTGGGTCTCTGTGCATGCCTGAGCTGCTCTGCCAAGCCACTGCACAGCTCTATGCTTTGGACCCAAGGTCCTGGTGATGTGGGCTCACGAGGGGATTTCCTGATCCATGATTAGCAAAGATCCATGGGAAAAGTGTAGTTTCCCAGGTGGGGTTGCATAATCACTCACCACCTCCCTTGGTTGGAGGTGGGGGCTCCCCTAGGTTTGTGCCACTCCCAGGTCAGCCGTTGCTTCACCCTGCTTTTCCCCCATTCACCTCTTCATTCCCAGTGCAAGGACTTGTATACCTCAGTTGAAGATGCATAATTCACTTGCCGTTTTCATTCCTCCCTGTGAGAGCTGCAGACCACAGCTGCTTCTAATAGGCCATCTTGGGCCTGTCCGAGTTGAAGTCTCTTTGAAGATATCTAAGAACTTGCTTTATGAATCTGAGTGCTCCTGTGTTTCGTGCCTATATATTTAGGAGACAGTTAGATCTTCTTGTTGAATTGAGCTTTTTACCATTATGTAATGCCCTTTTTAGTCTTTTATTTTTGAAATTTTCATTGGTTTAAAATCTATTTTTTTCTGAAATTAGAATAAAGTCTGTTTTTTTCTGTTTTCCATTTGCTTGCTAGATTCGTCTCCATCTCTTTACCCTGAACCTATGGTTGTCCTTACATGTGAGATGAGTCTTTTGAAGACAGCATACAGTTGAGTCTTGGTTATTTATTCAGCTTGCCATTCTGTGTCTTTAATTGGGGCCTTTAGCACATTTATGTTCAAGGTTAGTATTGATGTGTGTGGATTCGATCCTGTCATCATGATGTTAGCTGATTATTAAGCAGGTTTGTTTGTGTGGTTACTTTATAGTGTCGCTGGTCTGTGTACTTCAGTGTGTTTTGTAGTGGCTAGTAATGGTCTTTCCTTTCCATATTTAGTGCTTCCTTCAGGTGCTTGCAAGGCAGACCTGGCGGTAATGAATTCCCTTAACATTTGCTTGTATGAAAAGGAACTTATGTCTCCTTTGCTTGTGAAGCTTAATTTGGCCAGATATGAAATTCTGGGTTGGAATTTTTTTCTTTAAGAATGTTGAATGATGACCCCCAATCTATTCTGGCTTGTAAGGTTTCAGCTGGGAGTTAGGCTATTAGTATGATGGGCTTTCCTTTGTAGGTAACCTGATGTTTCTCTCTAGCTGCCTTTAAATATTTTTTTATTATATTTCAACCCTGGAGAGTCTGATAATTTTGTGTCTTGGGGATGATCTTCTCAGAAAGTATCTTACTGGGGTTCTCTGTATTTCCTGAATTTGAATGTTGGTCTCTAGCTAGATTTGGGGAAGTTCTCATGGATGATATCCTGAAATATGATTTCCAAGTTGCTTATACTCTTCCCATCTCTTTCTGGGACACCAATAATTTGTTCTCTTTACATAATCCCATATTTCTCAGCGGTTTTGTTTGTTCCTTTTTATTCTCTTTCTATATTCTTGTTTGACTGTCTTTTTTCAGAAAGCCAGTCTTCAAGCTCTGAGATTCTTTCCTCAGCTTGGTCTATTTTGCTGTTAATACTTGTGATTGCCTTATAAAATTTTTGTACTGTGTTTTTCAACTATATCAGCTTGGCTATGTTCTTTTCTTTACTGGCTATCTTATCTTTAAGCTCCTATATCATTTTATTGTGATTCTTAGTTTCACTTGATAAAGTACTCCTTCATCTCAATGATCTTTGATCCTATCCAATGGACAGAATTTTATTTCTGTCCATTCAAGCATCTCAATCCAGTTCAGAAACCTTGCTGGAGAGGCAGTGTGGTAATTTGGAGGAGGCACTCTGGCTTTCTGAGTTATCAGAGTTCTTATTCTAGTTCTTTTTATTTTTATGGGCTGATTTTCTTCAATCTTTGAAGTTGCAGACCTTTGGATGGATTTTTTTTTTCTTTATCCTATTTGATGACCTTGAGAGTTTGATTGTGGTATCAGGTGGGTTCAGTCAACTAACTTCATTTTTGGAAGTTTTTAAAGGGCCAAGACTCAGCTCAGGACTCTTGGACTTCATGCTTTAAATACAGGGGACTTGTATCAGGCCCCAGCTTTGTTCTCTGGCTTCTTGAGGTTAGAAATTCACTGCACTGGGGAGGTTGAGGTGTTCCTAGACTACTGGGCACTACAGTCCAATGGGTGGTACCAGCCAAAGTATTTTGTAGTGGGTGGTAGTAGGATCCATTCTCATTTGCATGTGCTAGCATTAACAGCAGCAGCAGCTAGGTGGGGGGCAAGCTTGTTGGCTGCAGTAGGGTGCTAGTGGATACTGGGGTGCCCGTCTTCATGAAGGCATTTACAACAGTGGCAGAGGCAGCACAGTTCGGGGAGTGGGGGATGAGAATTGTTTGTTTAGATTGTTTACCAACATGTGTATGTTAGAATCTTAGTATTTTAGTTAGGTTAGCCTTTCTCTTAGGTACCAAATGGCACAACTAGTGTATGTAAAAAAGTGATCTGCACATGTTTCAACTCAGTTTTTTGTTTGTATTACACCCAGGAATGCTCTTTTATTTTTGTTATTTTATTTCAATTTTTTTGGAGATTTTATAGCAGTTGAGAGATTTAGAATGAGAATAAAGTTGATTTTGTCCCATTAAAAGACTGTTTTTAAGATCTGATAATTTTAACTGCAACTAGCAGATGCTGTGGATCATCAATTGAATCATATTGTAACTGATTCTAACTCGTTTTTTAATCAGCTGACAACTGTTTTTGATGTAAGCACTGAAATGAGACAGATATAAGGCAATTTTTCAGCAGAGGGGAAAAAAAACTCAAACAGCTTTTGCTCCCTTGAGAAATACTACAGAGGGATCTGGTAAAAGAGAAGGAAGCTTGTGGCCAAAAATTTTCCCTTTATCCCCTAAGACAGTAGAAATGAAATGGCCACTTCAGTCAGAGTCTCCATCTGCTACAGGAGTATAGACTGAAGGCTTTCTTCGCTTAATTTTCAGTATTACATTATTTACAGGGCATGTTCTTACTTTAAAAGAATAGCATATATACCATGGGTAAGAGGTGGGAATGTAAAATGTACTTGCCTCTCAAATGAAATCAAACTTAGCTTAATTTTGGGGTGATGGTTCAAAAAGTTGCTTTTTCATTCATTTATTTCATTAGCTTAATTAGTATTTATTGAGCTCTGTTCTTAAGGCATCAAGCTAGGTGCAAGGAAGATACATAAACAAATTACACTTCGTCCCACTTCACAAGAGTGTGTGGTTGATTAGGAATGATGTAACACATTGTTAAATGGATGTAATCCAAAAAGAATGTGATCAATGACATACCAGAGGTTCAACTAAAGTGCCATGGATGTTCAATGTGGGAGAGAGCATCCAAATAATCCTACCTTGACCAGACTTTGAAACTGCTGCTCAATGTTCTGTTTCTTCTGGCCTGTGCAGATAGAGTGACTGCACTGCAAATAACAGAACTTTCTGAGAGCCCAGCTCAGGACTGCCTTTTTAGTCCCCCAGGGACTCCTTCCACAGTTTACGTGGACAATTGGTGTTTTGGGCCTACACAGCATAGTTTTTTTCTTTAGATAGCACTCTAATTTCCATTTTGAGTACTACTTCTTTTCCATTGGGACTAGTCTTATGGTACAGAATCAGGGGTCCTGTCTTTTTAAACTTAATTTGCACGTAATTGAAGTTAGATAAACCTCCAGTCCCAAGCTATAATTTGAATCTGGAGCAAAATAAGAGTTTGTCCTCACTGGGTTGTTTCTGCAGTTCCTATTTCTTGGCTTGCTTCTGCTCATTTTGAAGTTAGGTTCTCTAAACTCCCCTGAGGTAAGATATTTTTCAAAATCTTTACTGTATGGAAGTTAGTCAGAGACGGGTTTTTGATGCTTGTAGAACATCTGTTGTTTCCTATCCTATTCCCATTTTCTACCCCGTCTCCACCCTGCTCTCTGTCCAGGAGGTTGATCTGAATAGACTAGGTCAGCAGGTTTCTCTCACCCTATGATTCCTGGTTGGGTCTGAACAAGGGAAATTCCTATGAGAGATCAGAGCAAGGAGGAGAGTGAGATCATATCTCTTGGTCTCTTCATGGTGAGGCCAACCTCAAACTGGCTGTCTCTCAATCGAGCTTGGGTTCTGATTGTAGGGGATGAATATTTGCCATGTTAATTAAACATATGGCAGTGCCATGTTCTTATGCTATAGTAGGGGATTGGTGGAGAAGGCATGAGATCCTGAGAAATTGAATGGTGTTAGATATGAACCAGGCTGAGAAATTTTTACTTCTGAATTCCTTTGAACCTGTCTTGATGGGAAAGGAGCCTGTTCCTGCTTCTTTTCCCTATGAGGTAACCAGCTCTCCTCTGCTTAAAGCCTCTCAATGACTGTGCTTGAGACAGTTGCTGCAGTTGCCTCGGAAGTTGACCAAGTCTTTAGCATACACCTCATCACATGTTCTCATGGCTCATGAAAGAGTCAGAGATTCTCATTGCCCAGGACTCTCCAGTTGGAAGTATTTTATGTGCTAGAAGAGTAAATGATCTCATAAAATGAGTTTGGAAGTGCTTCCTCTTCTTCTTTTATTTTTGGGAAAAAGTTAAGAAGGATTTGTGTTAATTCTTCTTTAAGTGTTTGGTAGAATTCACCAATGAAGTCATCTCATCATGGGCTTTTCTTTTCTGAATGGTTTTTGATTACTAGAGTAATCTCTTATTAGTTATTTGTCTGTTTAGATTTTCCATTTCTTCATGATTCAGTCTTGGTAGATGTATGTTTTAGAAATTTATTCATTCCTTCTAGGTTAACCAATTTGGTAGCATGTAAATATTCATAGGAATGTCAGCATTATCCTGATATAAATAAGCCAGATAAAAACATTATGAGAAATAAGAACTATAGGCCAATATCCTTGATAAACATAGGTGAAAAAATCCTCAACAAAATACTGGAACTATATTCAACCACACATTAAAAGGCTCATGCACCATGACCAGGTAGGATTTACCCCTGGGATGCAAGGAGGGCCCAACATACACAAATCAGTTAATGTGATATACCATGTTGACAAAATGAATGACAAAAGTCACATGATCATCTCAATAGATGCAGAAAAAACATTCAATTAAACCCAACACCCTTTTATGATAAAATCTATCAATAGGTGTGTTGGGGGAAGAAATTTGTCTCAATGTAATGAAGGCCATATATGAAAAGCTAACATTCAATGGGGAAAACTAAAAGATTTTCCTCTAAGATCAGGAACAAGGCAAGGTTGCATACAGACCAATGAAATAGACTAAAGAGTCCGGAAATTAACCCATGCATATATGGTCAACTGATCTTTGACAAGGGTGCCAAGAATTCACAGTAGGGAAGGGATAGTCTCACGCAAATGGTGTTGAGAAAACCAGGTATCCATATGCAAAAGAATGAAATTAGAGCCTTATTTTATACCATAAACAAAAACAAATGCAAAATAAATTAAAGATTTTGGTATAAGACCTGAAAACTCCTAAAGAAAATATAGGATATCAACAGAGTATCAAAATGGGAGGATCAAATTCACAGATAACAATATTAACCTTAAACGTAAATGGGCTAAATGCCCCAATCAAAAGACACAGACTGGCAAATTGGATAAAAAGTCATGATCCTTCAGTGTGCTGTATCCAGGAGACCCATCTGGTATGCAAAGACACACATATGCTCAAAATAAAGGAATGGAGGAAGATTTACCAAGCAAATGGAGAGAGAGAAAAAAAAAAAGTAGGGTTTGCAATCCTAGTCTCTGACAAAACAAACTTAAATCAACACAAATCAAAAGAGACAAAGAAGGGCATTACATAATGGTAAAGGGATCAATGCAACAAGAAGAGATAACTATCCTAAATATATATGCACCCAACAGGAGCACCCAGATTCATAAAGCAAGTTCTTCATGACCTACAAAGAGACTTAGACTCCCACACAATAATAGTGGGAGACTTTAACACTCCACTGTCAATATTAGACAGATTACTGAGACAGAATATTAACAAGGATATTTAGGACTTGAACACAGATCTGGACCAAGTGGACCTAATAGACATCTACAGAACTCTCCACCCTAAATCCACAGAATATACATTTTTCTCAGCTCCACATCACACTTACTCTAAAATTGACCAAATATTTGGAAGTAAATCACTCCTCAGCAAATGTAACAGAATGGAAATCATATAACAAGTCTCTCAGACCACAGTGCAATCAATTTAGAACTCAGGATTAAGAAACTCACTTGAAACTGCGTAACCACATGGAAACTGAACAACCAGCTCCTGAATGAAGACTGGATAAATAATGAAATGAAGGCAGAAATAAAGATGTTCCTCAAAACCAATGAGAACAAAGACACAATGTACCAGAATCTCTGGGATGCATTTAAAGCAGTGTCTCGAGGGAAATTTATAGCATGAAATGCCCACATGAGGAGAAAGGAAAGATCTAAAATCAACACCCTAATGTCACAATTAAAAGAACTAGAGGAGCAAGATCAAACAAATTTAAAATCTAGCAGAAGACAGGAAATAACAAAGATCAGAGCAGAAGTGAAGGAGATAGAGACACAAAAAACCCTCCAAAAAAATCAGTGAAACAAGAAGCTGGTTTTTTGAAAAGATCAACAAAATAGATAGACCTCTAGCCAGACTAATGAAAGAGAAAAGAGAGAAGACTTGAATAGATGCAATAAAAAATGATAAAGGAGATATTACCACTGATTCCACAGAAATACAAACTACCATCAGAGAGTACTAAAAACAGCTCTATGCAAATAAACCAGTAAATCTAGAAGAAATGGATAAATTCCTGGACACTTACACCCTCCCAAGACTAAACCAAGAAGCAGTTGAATCTTTGAATAGACCAATAATAAGGTCTGAAGTGGAGGTAGCAATTAGTAGCCTACCAACCAAAAAAAGTCCAGGACCAGATGGGTTCACAGCCTAATTCTACCAGAGGTACAAAGAGGAACTGGTACCATTCCTTCTGAAACTATTCCAGACAATGCAAAAAGAGGGAATCCTCCCTAACTCACTTTATGAGTCCCCATCATCATCCTGATACCAAAACTCGGCAGAGACACAACTAAAAAGGAAAATTTCAGGCCAATATCCATGATGAACATTGATGTGAAAATCATCAATAAAATCCTGGCAAACTGAATCCAACAGCACATCAAAAAGCTTATCCATCACGATCAAGTTGGCTTCATCCCTGGGATACAAGCCTGGTTCAACATATGCAAATCTATAAATGTAATCCATCACATAAGCGGAACCAAAGACAAAAATCACATCATCATCTCAATAGATGCAGAGAAGGCCTTTGACAAAATTCAACAGCGCTTTATGCTGAAAACTCTCAATAAACTAGGTATTGATGGAATGTATCTCAAAATAATAAAAGCTATTTGTGACAAACCCACAGCCAATATCATACTGAATAGGCAACACTGGAAGCATTCCCTTTGAAAACTGGCACAAGGCAAGGGTGCCTCTCTCACAACTCCTATTCAATATAGTATTGGAAGTTCTAGCCAGAGCAATCAGGCAAGAAAAAGAAATAAAGGTTATTCAATTCGGAAAAGAGGAAGTCAAATTGTCTCTATTTGCAGATGACATTTGTCTTCTAGTTGTATATTTAGAAGACCCCATCGTCTCAGCTCAAACTCTCCTTAAGTTGATAAGCAACTTCAGCAAAGTCTCAGGATACAAAATCCATGTGCAGAAATCACAAGCATTCCTATACACTAATAACATACTAAAAGAGAGCCAAATCAAGAATGAACTGCCACTCACAATTGCTACAAAGAGAATAAAATGCCTAGGAATACAACTAACAAAGGAGGTGAAGGACCTCTTCAAGGAGAACTACAAACCAGTGCTCAAGGAAATAAGAGAGGACACAAACAGATGGAAAAACATTCCATGCTCATGGTTAGGAAGAGTCAGTATCACGAAAATGGCCATACTGACCATGGTAATTTATAGATTCAATGCTTTCCCCATCAAGCTACCATTGACCTTCATGGAACTGGAAAAAAACATCTTAAACTTCATATGGAACCAAAAAAGAGCCCACATAGCCAAGACAATCCTAAGCAAACAAAACAAAAAAACAAAAAACAAAGCTGGAAGCATCATGCTAGCTGACTTTGAACTATACTACAAGGCTACAGTAATCAAAACAGCATGGTTCTGGTACCAAAACAGAGATCTAGACCAATGGAACAGAACAGAGGCCTTGGAAGTAATGTCACACATCTACAACCATCTGATCTTTGAGAAACTTGACAAAAACAAGCAATGGGGGAAAAGAATCACTGCTTAATAAATAGTGTTGGGAAAACTAGCTAGCCAAATGCAGAAAGCTGAAACTGAACCCCTTCCGTAAGGGGTTCACAAAAATTTTACACCTTACACAAAAATTAACTCCAGATGGATTAAATATTTAAATGTAAGACCTAACACCATAAAAACCCTAGAAGAAAACATAGGCAATACCATTCTGGACATAGGCAGAGGCAAGGACTTCATGACTAAAACACCAAAAGAAATGGCAACAAAAGCCAAAATAAACAAATGGGATCTAATTAAACTTAAGAGCTTCTGTAGAGCAAAAGAAACTATCATTAGCATGAACCGGCATCCCGCAGAATGGGAAAAAATTTTTGCAAGCTACCCATTTGACAAAGGGCTAATATCCAGAATCTGTAAAGAAATTAAACCAATTTAAAAGAAAAAAGTGGGCATCAAAATGTGGGCAAAAGATATGAATGGACACTTTTCAAAAGAAGACATTTATGTGACCAACAAACATATGAAAAAATGCTCATCATTACTGGTCATTAGAGAAATGCAAATCAAAACCACATTGTGATATCATCTCACACCAGTTAGAACCGTGATCATGAAAAATCTGGAGACAACAGATGCTGGAGAGGATGTGGAGAAATAGGAACACTTTTACACTGTTGGTGGGAGGATAAATTAGTTAAACCATTGTGGAAGACAGTGTGGTGATTCCTCAAGGATCTAGAACCAGAAACAGCATTTGACCCAGCAATCCCATTACTGGGTATATACCCAAAGAATTATAAATCATTCTATTATAAATACACATGCACGTGTATGTTCACTGTGGCACTATTTACAATAGGAAATACTTGGAATCAACCCAAATGCCCATCAATGATAGACTGGATAAAGAAAATATGGCACATATACACCATGGAGTACTATGCAGGCATAAAAAACGATGAGTTCATGTCCTTTGCAGGGACATGAATGAAGCTAGACACCATCATTCTCAGCAAAGTGACATGAGAACAGAAAGCCAACGCCACGTGTTCTCACTCGTAAGTGGGTGTTGAACAGTGAGAACACATGGACACAGGGAGGGGAACATCACACACCTAGGCCTGTTGGGAGTTGGGGGAGCTAGGGGAGGGATAGTAGGGGGTGGGGGATTGGGGGAGGGATAACATTAGGAGAAATACCTAATGTAGTTGACGGGGGGGAATGGATGCAGCAAACCACCATGGCATGTGTATACCTGTGTAACAATCCTGTTTGATCTGCAGATGTACTCCAGAACTTAAAGTATAATTAAAGAAAATACAATTTTTAAAAAAAGAAAATATAGAGAAATTTTCATGACATTGGTCTGGGCAATGATTTCTTGGGTATGACACCAAAAGCACAGGCAGAAAGCAAAAACAGGGAAATGAGACTACATCAAACTGAAAAGCTTCGTTCAGTAAAGGGAATAATCAACAGAGTAAAAGGTAACATTCAATGAGACAAAATATTTGCAAAACATATATCTGAAAAGGTGTTAATATCTGATATATATAAGAAACTCCTACAACTCAATAGTAAGAAAAATATAACCCAATTAAAAATGGGCCAAGACTTGAACATATATTTCTCCAAAGAAGATATATAAAATAGCCAACAGGCATATGAAAAGATGTTCAACATTACTAATCATCAGGGAGACGCAGAGTAAAACTACAAGAAGACGTTACCTCACACCTGTAAGGATGACTATTATAAAAGAAAACAAAAGACAAGCGTTGGTGAGGATGTGGAGAAACTGCAACTATTGTATGTGTGAAGAACTCTTGATTCTTCCTAACCATGAGCATGGAATGTTTTTCCATCTGTTTCCAGCTAAAGAAATTGTATGTTGTGCATGGTAATGTAAAATAGGCAATCACTGTGGAAAATAGTATCGAGGTTTCTTAAAAGTTAAAAGAATTGCTATATAATCCAGCGATCTCACTTCTGCACATATATGCAAAAGGATTGAAGTCGGGATCTTGAGTTATTTGCATTATTATTTGTAATAGTCAGGATATGGAAACAATCTATTGAGGTGAGAATGAATAAAGAAAAATGTGATATATGTATGTGTTGTATGTATATATATATACAGATATATACATACATATGTGTATGCATACACACAGTAATATTCCAATATATGTAGAATATTATTCATCCTTAAAAAAAAGAAAATCTTGCTATATGGAACATGGATGAACCCGGAGGACATTATGCTAAGTGAAATAAAGCAGTTATAGAGAGACAACAACTGCATGATTCTACTTACATGAAGTATATAAAATAGTCAAAGTCATAGAAATAGCATGGTGGTTGCCAGGGACTGAGGGTAGGCAGAAATAGGGAGTTGCTATTCAATGGGTCTAAAGTTTCAGTTAAACAATATGTGTAAGTTCTAGAGATCTGCTGTACAACATAGCACCTTAGTGCTTATAGTTAATAATACTGTATTGTGCACTTAAAAGTTTGTTAAGAGGATAAATCTCATGTTACATTTACTTACCACAATAATTTTAAAAGATAGAAAAATTGACTTAGGGGTAAATATGGTGCATTATCTGGGAAAAATAGTTTTAGAGAACATTATTGGGACAAGAATAGTGAATTATATAACGCTATTGTAACCAACTTAGATTGTCTGATTTTGGTGATTTTATGGTGGTTACACAAGTGAGTATCCTTGTTCTTGGAAAATACATTTTGAAGTATTTTGGGATAACAGTGCATGATGGCTGTAATTTGCTCTTAAATGACAAGTAACTCAGAAGAAAAGTGTATGAGGATGTGTGCGTATAGAGAAAGAGAAACATAACTCCAATATATCCTTTACCCAGATTCAGTAAGTACTAACCTTTTGCCTTGTTTATCATTTACACCTTTCATGCAACTTTAAATTTATGAAACTGTATTTTCAAAATTGTATTAAAATAAAAAGCTGAAGAAATACAATTCTTAAAAAAAACAAGAGTAAATGACCTTACCATTCTACGTCATTAGGAGCCTGAAAGTAAGCATTAGGATAGGTTTTCTGGGGTGTTCAAGCAAGAGAATGAAAATGTAATCAGATAAGGCTGAATTCATTGAAGTGAATGCACTCATGTGGGATTCAGAATTTACTGTGTTGGCATGAACACTTGGTAGAGGCATGAATAATTCGCTGGGTTGGCTGATCTAAACCTGTACCCAAAGTTGGCTTACAGCTAATAAGGCTAAAAGGCTAGCATTCCCTCTGCATTCTGAAAAGGTAAGAGTTTGATGCCACAGGAAATGGGAATGTTGGACTAACTGATTATGTGCAACCTGCTCATTTGCCTCCAATTGCACACTCTGGGAAAACATGGAGGGAATCCCTTCATTAAACCAGTGGCGAGGATACCACCATCCTTGAAGACCCCTGAGTTCCCAGTTCTCTTTAGGCCAGATAGAATGTAGGGACATTTCAGTGCAATTGAGTTTCTGATCTCAATGGGAATAATGTCATGTGGAGTTATAGAGAACAGGTGGTGATGCAATTACTACAATAAAATCATGTTTTAAATGGTAATTAGAGGATTTTGACCTGTAGGGATTTCTGGCAATGGCTCCTTAGAAATGAAATAGATGGGTAACCTAGTAAATGCTTCTTGAAATACATAGGCAGACAAAAATTAGGCTGGCTGAGAAGAAAACTAATTTGAATTGCCTTAAATGGGATTTACAGCCTCTTATCCAGTCCTTATACCTAAATCAGTGCCCAGACCCTGAATCCCTGGAGTTAAGGGGAAGTAAGATCTCTTTCAGGAAAAAATTGTGTAACAAAACCTCAAGCCTTCTCCAACTGTTCCTGAGGCCACTTACCAGGGTGACTGTATCCAGGGGGAGAAAGGAACTCAGCTCTTAGAGGGCTTACTGAAACTTAAGATGATATGATACTCAGATACCTCAAATGACACTGTAGTCCACAAGTCATGAAAGGAGCTTGTGGAGATCAGGATATAATTGGAGTTCTGGCCAGTGACTGTCTAGAAGTGTGTCAGATGAGAACACTAACATCCTCAGCTTATTGCTTCAGTTGTAATGTATTTAATATATAGTATACTTAGCAATTGGAAAATCTTTCATATAGGTTCCCTGACTTGTGGAATGAGGAGAAATTTGCACAAGCCCAGTTTATAGATTTATCTGCACACTATGTCAGTACCAGCTGGAAGAGTTTGGCTGTTTCACTGCAGTCCTACCCAGGATAGCCTGAAAAACACTGATGGGTAGAGACCCTCCTTTTGAGCAGAACTTGACATAGAACATCTGGTTGCATGTTTTGTGTGGAAAGAGAGAGAGACTGAAGTATGGGCCTACACTGAATCATGGGCTGTAGCTAAAGGGCTGACTCACTGGTCAGGAATTTGGAAATAACAAAGTTGAAAAATTCATGGTAAGGATGTCTGAGAGAGAGATGTGTGAATGGACCTCGCAGAGTGGGTTCAGCATGTGAAGTCACTCATGTCTCACATAATGCCTATCAGAGGACGTCTACTGCAGCGATGGGCAAAATGTTCTTTCCATTGGATGTCAGTCTTTTTCCACAGCCACCTACCTCTATTTCAATATGTCTAAGTACAAAGAATCCAGGGTGGCAGGGTTTTAACTATGCATGGTTTCAAAATCATGCTCTTCCCCTTAAATGCTGTTGTCATTGCTGACTGCTCAGACTACCAACAACATAGACCAAAACTGAACTCCTGATAGAGCACCACTTTCAAGGGGGTGGGGGGCAGGCAACTACCTAGTGACATGCTAACTGTATTTGACCATTCTCTAAATGGGCATAGCTTTGTCTTTATAGTGGTAGATTTGTACTCCAGGAATGCTGAAACGAACATTCATGTATCTTAAAAACATTTTCTTCATTGTCACAATCTACTACGTGACATCACCTATTGTTGGGGGCACTTTTTACCACAAAGTAAGTGCAGAAACACAGGCACGCACCTATGGTCTTGTCATTTGCCTCATTGCTGAGAAGCACTTGGCTTGATCAAGGCTGAAGTGGCAGCTGAAAGCTCAGTTATGTTTATGGTAGGAAACACCTTGTGAAGTTTAGATGCTGTCTAATAAGATGTGGTAGATACCATAAGCAAGCATCTGTCTTAGCTAGTTTCTTTCTTAGCCAGAATACATAGCTCCTGGATCAAAAAAGTGAGCAAAAGTCATGATTATATTTAACAATCTACTTGGGAAACATTTGTTCTCTGTCTCTGCAATTTTGAGTTCAGTGGTTTGGAAGGACCTAGAGTGAAAAGAATGAATCATTTTCCCATTAACCCGTCTTTGTTCTGATATGCTGAACACTCTAGCCATTCTGGGTTCCTTGTGGCAGAGAATGGGGTCACACTTCTATCTTAGGTGCCTTATTCCAGTTACCAGGAAGAATATGATTTCTGCTACTCAATGGGAACAAAGAGTGCAAAGGAACTCAAGGGATTTAATGGGGGAATTTTTTACTTATATAGTCAATAGTTCAGGTCAATGGAAAACTGCAACAACCCAATAAACATAAGATCATGAAAGTCTTAGATTTTGTAGAAGTAAAAGTTTGGAATACTCTTTGTTTAGCTGTTTACTCTTTGTTTAGGTAAACTGCTTTGTTTAGCTGAAGTCTTGGAAAGAGATAATGGAAACGTAGGATAGGGTGGCAGATTATCAGCTAATGTATCAGTATTAACTGCAGAAGCAGGTACTCTAGAAGTTATGTTTGTTTTATGATTTTTCTCCCCCTTTTTCCTTTTCTTCCTCATATGATGGACATAAATGATGACCAGTGTTTTAGGCTTCAGTGGGAGATGATCAAATTGATATCAACCTGTTCTAAAGCATTAAATGATGAAACATAATATAACCTCTGTATTGGGGGACACAAATTCTTCATCTGGATAAAGGACAATAGTACATAATAAAGGGAAAAGAGGGGGGGGGGCATACTAGATACCTTCTGATAGCACTCCAGAGCCTCTTTACAATTCTTCATCCTAGTCTCCACTTGAGAAGGCTGACCTGTGTTGATAATCAATAGTCTGTACATTCCAGTTGGTTTTGGCCATGGAGAGTCCCCATAGGATTAGGCTGTCTGTGTCCCTCGACTGAGGGTGGCTTCTTTTACACAACTCTGTTCTTCCGGGTTCTAGTAACCACTCCTTCTTGTTATTGCAGTGTCTCCGGTGGGTCTTCAGTACTGACTCACAGATTTGACCTTCCTTGAATTTTCACCTTCATTGGCATATCCAAATGTGAACGTGTAAAATCTGTTTCTTGTTAGGACCCTGACTGATAAAATTGCTTACTGTCACAATACAGTGACAAAAAAAAAAAAAAAAAACATGAGTCAAAAGCTTTGTGTGCATTTACTACCATTTATCCATACGTTGACATTATAATGATAACTGCTCTTCTGAATCATCAAAAAGATCAGATTATGCGTGGTAAAAGTTTAAGATGTGAGGTATTTTATCATATTCCACATTTAACACATATGACATCATTTTAGTACTATAATAAACTTTAGAAATATTTTAGACCAGCCCTTCATTTAAGGGCTGAAGAAACCGAGAGCCATAAATATTAAGACTTAGCCAAAATTTTAAAATAGCAGCAGGATTATGTTTAGAAACTAATACTTTTTCTTAGGATATCTTCTATTCTTTGACTTGTGTGGTATAACAAGGCTGGCCAATCCATTCATCCTCATTATCATGGCTTTTCCATAAATCATTGAGTTCAATATATCCTTTCTTTATGGATATAGTACAATTTACATGGTTAGTCACTGGAGATGATTTTTCAGAATTTTGGGCAAATTTGATGAATTTTATGTTGTAATTTGCATTTATTTATTTGTTTTCTAAGTATACACTGAATTTCTTGAGGTCAGGACTTTGATTTTTTATTTCTATATGCTTAATGCTTAGTACAGCATCTGGTACCTGGTGTGCATCCAGCAAAATCGATTCATTTAATAAATACATGTTTATCACTAGCTGTGTGAAAAGTCAGATAGGTCTTTTCTGAATGGTTTGCTTTCTGCACCTTGGATGGTTTAAATATAATGGATAGCTTTTAAATTTGTTTCTCTGGACATGCTGAATATGAAGCCAGGAGTCTGTGATTTCATAAAATGTCTTTTTTTTTCCCCATCATGAAAGTTTGTATTACACAGCTGCAGTCAACATTATTTTGTAATAAGAAGCATATCTTCTTAAGTTCCTCCTTCCTTCCCAGGAGCCTTCTGTGACTTAACCATCAGCTCTGTAATTAAAGAGTAAGGAAGCAGGTCTTTAAAATCTAGAACTTGCTCTTCAGGGATCTGTTGGGGCATCCTTAGGTACTTGTGTGGTGACATTTATCGACAGAATCCCTTTCTACCTTCATAGACAAACTGAGGGCCTGGCCAGGGTTACACAGCCTGTGCACTATGTCAGGGACACAAGGGACTAAAGGCTGACAAACTGAGAGAGTCCTTTGAGGACATGTGCTCTTAGCCAAAATCTAAGCCAAGGTCCTTTTTTAGCATGTCCCTGCCTGCTGTTGGTGAAATCCAAGCCCAGGAAACTTCAAAACTGTCATTGCTGGAGTAATGATGTAATATCTAATATAGTTCAGATCATTTAGTTATTGAACTCTTAATCAGACCTTCTTCCTGTTTTTGGAAGAAAGAGAACAAAATTCACTTTCTGGACCCTGTGAACTGGGCTATCAGATGCAATTTAATTTAGTGACATCATTTCTTCCACACAAGAATTTGTGAATATATGGAGGAAAGAGCATATTATTATATTAAAGTCATAATAATCCAAGAGGCTGGAAGAGCACACAGGTTTTGCTATCTTTTTCTAACCCTCTCTGTGCTGCCTCTTACTTGCAATAAATAAGCTTGCTATGTCTTCTCAAAGCAGCACCTAAATATTGTTATGTTTCTACAGAGTTCTAAATAAAGGAATTTCTCATTCTCCTCAGTTTTCACTTTCACCTGTTACATTTCATCTTCATTGAAAGGGAAAATGGTGCTTGCTAAAAAAAATGGTCTAATCCTTTGACTTCTTATTTTTTTTTAGCCGTGCTACCATTTTGAAGTTGGGCAAGTGAGTGGTGATAGAGACTGGAGGGCACAGAGAAGGAAGAGCTAAACATTTCCAGCCCTATTGGATTTTAATCATCAAATGGGTAGACAATAATCCCTGGAGAAAACCAAATGACCCTAAGCATTTCCATATATATGTATGAAGAAACAATGAAGCCAGAGAGGTGATTCATGGTGTTAATGTTTGATTACAAAAGTTGTCAACCCATACCTTATATCCACTCGAATTTTGGACACCCCTCTCATATCATTTGTGGAGGTATGAAAGGACTATGGCTACTCTCACACCAGGTTGACACCTACAGTTCAGATAATCATGACTAATTACTTTCTTATTTGCATCTGTTGCTGTTTGCGTGTGATTTCTGGTAGCCAAAGGAATTGGGTGAGTTAAAATATATGATACTCTTTTGTGTTGGAAATGAGGGGAAAGGTAAAGAATAAAAGAAGAAGCTTCCATGGTGGCCAGTCTCTGGAGAAATGTTACTTTCTCTTCTACTTTCCAGAGACATTTTTGTCTTATATGATCTCCTCACGTTTACAGCTGTGCACAGTAGAAATCTGTAAACAAGAGCATGTCTACATCGTCTCTGGAGATTTAGGGTTTCCTTGGAATACCAGTGGTGTCAGGGGAATAGCTAATGCTGACACAGATTTCTGGGCTGGTTGCTATTAACAGACACAATTAGGTAGGTGTCACAACCTATGTGGTTAAAATATTGTCTCAGAAAATGTTCCTGCCCAAAAGAGAGGATGGCAAGTCAGTGAATGCCTTTCTCTGCACACATTCTAGAGGCTGTCAGACGGTCTTTGTGGGCAGGAGAGCGCATTCAGTCCTCCGTGGTTTGCAGAAAACAGCTGTGATGTCATTGCTTAGTAAACGAGAAAGTTACTTGTGAATGAGTCAAGGATTGACACATCACTCAGCTCAACCAAGTAAAAGCTGTGTTCTCTAAAGACTCATACATTCCAGGCACAATTTCTTTCTTTGCTGTAAATCAGTCACTATGTGAAACTATGTTAACTCTTCCTGGCCCCTAGAGTAAGCCGGCAGTGCTGACAATATTAATAGAGCTTCAGGAATTACCTATCTTATATTGAGTGAGTGTTTTTTAAGAGAGGATTTGGTTATTTCTCTATGTAATAGAGAATCAGGGCTTCTCAGTTGCTTTCCACTTATTTATACTTTTTTAAAAAATTATTCTTTTATTGATTCAACATTTACTGAAAATCTGCTCTTGTCAGGCGACTGTGCTAGTCACAGGATATAGAAAGATGAATATTATACAAATAGAACTTACTATTTGCCCTTCCCAAACTCACAACCACACACACCTGCTTGTTCTGTATCAAGGATGCTTAACTTCTATTATGTGGATGGCCAAGCCCTAAAGAATCAGGTAAGATTGTGTATATGTGTGTGTCGGTATATATAGAGAAGACCTGTATCTTTCATTGCATTTGCAAAAGAGCTTAGGAATAAATATTTTATTTAATTCTTGCTCCTGGTAATTTGAATAGATATGGGGGATGCGTTTGATTATGATAAAACTGGCAGACTTTAGACACATATTATACCTGGGAACCAAAAGTTGACAAACTTCAGAGCCAAGGGAATAAACCAAACAGTTGTGCAAGAGTTTCTAACTTCCGCAGAGCAGAGAGAATCTTGTTAGCACATTTCACTGGGCATCTGGGGCTTTGTACAAGAAGTGATTGCTCAACACATTGCACACATAAATGCTGCAAAACAAAAGAATTTGATTTGCCATCAGCTACTGGTCTACTTTTTTTTTTTTTTTTTTTTTTTTTTTTAACAAATCTGGCTATTTTGCTCATTGTATAACCCTACTTTGACTTTTTATAAACTAAGATATTCTCTGTGGTATGAGAAAGTATTTTGCTACATTTTACCATTTTAGAGATATTTATGGATGTAATTTCCTTGTACTACTTAAAATATCATATGTTTTAAATTTTGCAGTATAAATAATCAATGTGATTTGGAAAGACAATTACCACATTTCTGAGTTGGGTACTGCTATTACAAAGAATAATTGTTGTTGACTTAGTAGTACAAAGAGCTCAAAACTCATAAAATATTCTAAATTTTACTTAGCACTTTTATTGACATTATCTTATATAGTGTTGCAACTACTCTATTAGATTTGCACTACCATCCCTAGTTTAAAGATATGAAAACTGATGCTAAGAAAAACTCTATGTCTTAATTGCAATCTACCTTTTTTGAAATTATTAGATGTGTGTGAATATAAGGTAAGCAAAACATATATGTAGAAAGTCCTCTTATTTTTGTGGTCTAAATTTAACATTTGCTGAATATTTTATCTGCTGTTTTAAAGACAGATGGATTAGTGCATGCAAAAATCACGAATTTTCAATAGCTGTGGGGAACACAATTTTTGATTAATGAATTTGTAGTCAGCGTTCCTTGTTGAGGACATTCACCTTTTCATGGCTTTGTTCTGTTAGATAGAAGTGTTTCTAGACTTGGCAGTTATCTAACATAGCGTCATAAGGTGAATGGAAATGGTAACAATACTTTATAGGAAATGAACTGCTACCAACTATGGTTTGTCGGGCCCTCTGGTGAGTAATTTACATACATGAACACAAACTTGTAAAAACAGGTTTTTGTGATAAAAAATATTCAAGATAAGGAAACCCATTCGGAAGGTTGTACAACTTGTCTAAAGTTACTTAGTCCATGAGATGTCCAGCTGGGCTTCCAATTTAAGTCTTTTTGATTTGAAAACTCATCACATTACCGATGGCATGCTTCTAGGGGCAAATTTGAACAAGATGCTGAGAAAGTGTAGCTAACTGCTGTGACTCTCAAATTAGTCATTTGTCTGTTGGGTCACATGTTCTCTTGAAGGCCAGTGATAGAAAGGCAGTGCCAACTGAAACTGATAGGATCTGACAAAGGTGATGCCCGTTGCTGATTTGTTTGCCCATTTATTCCCAAACAGTCAGTTTAATGGCTGCACAAGCATTATCCAAGTGCAAAGAACTATTTAGGGTCACTCAAAATGAATAGCACTATTAGTTCTGATTGGAGATAAGTACAATAAAGTTGCCAAGTATCTCTGCTGCTATTCTTTTCCTCTCTAAGTCATCAACCCAAAGTCACTGAAGTCTCATTGAATTTTTCCACTACCTTCTAAGAAGTTTGCTGTTTGCAGAAGGTAGTGACACTGTAGCATCTCTTGAACGACCTTGAATAATTTTCTGAGATTTGGTAGAGTCAATAGTTCCACCTTTGAGTATCTCAGTAGGTCCTTTAGATAGTTTCATTTTTGTGTGTATATGCATGTTTATGTGTGTGCGAGTGTACGTGTGTCTAGATAGTATTAACAAGAACATGCCATATAAAAAGAGTTAACATTCACTGAATACTAAATGTCTCTAGATACATTATATTCATAATCTCTCATCTTGATATCAAATTGGCAAGACAGAGTTATCCCAATTTTACAAATGAAGAAACTAAGTCTCATGAAAACTAGATAATATGCCCTAGACCTATTATGGTATTTTAGTCTGCTTACTGCTTCAGAAACTAAAATGTTGTCTGATGTAGACACATGCATGTAAATATATCTATGGATAATGTGATGATCAAGAAATCTTAATTTACATTCCAGCCTTTCATTAGAATTGATCGCAGAATAAGTGATAGTACTATATAAGTAATTTCTGTTTCTGCAATTAATTTTTATTTAACTAGTTTGTCCAAATCCACAGATTATCCAAAATATTATTGTTAAATTACAGTGTTCATTTGACACAGAATAGTTGAAGAATAGATGAATTATTTTAATGAAAATTAACCTCTTCAAAACAAGTTATTTTCTTTTAAAAGGCAAGAAGAATAAGGGATCTTTTGTCCTGAATCTGTCCCACCATCTTTGTGGTCACCACTGAAATGTAAAGGCACTATGTGACATTTACAGTGAGCTAATGTACTGCAGATGCTGTGACAGACCCTATAATTACATTTTCCCCTCTTATTTCTTTAGAAACAGAAATATAGATAGCTTTTGTGTTGAAATCAAGCAACGGGTGAAATGTTGAACTGGAGATCTAAGCATAGGGAGAAAGCATTTGATATTGAGTGCTGGAAAGAAGGCTTTTAATTTTCACATATTCCAGGCATAAGACCGAAGGGGGAAAAAAATCCTGCAAGATAGAATGGAAGAAGAAACAGTTTGACCTACAGTGGACAACAGGATAATTCTGTCATCGAATTAATGTCACGAAGAGACAAACTCCTGATTACGTGAGCATATACAATTTATTCCTTTTCCTCCATTGGGTTGGCTGTGGAAAGGTGTTTGTTTCCAAAGCAAGCCATAGATTTCCTGGGCTCCAATGTGCAAGGTGCTGAAGTGACAAACCCAAGAGCACAGAGTGAAGACACGAAGCAGTGCGGAGACAGCTCAGGGGAAGCTGGACATAAATTCCCTGCGCATCCCGGTGTGCTTCCTCCACTTCTCTTTTTCCCTCTTGTTTCCTTTTTGAAAAGAAAATTAGTTCCTAACCCATGGGTGGTGTAGGAGTTTTCCAGAAGCCTTGCTGTTTTACCCATCTTTATTGGGTGACTATTGTTGATAAAAGGGTTAGTTTGACTGTTACCTCTTGATGTGAATATTAAAACAAAACAAAACAAATACACTCTGCCCAAGTGGCACCTAATTCTGTTGCATGCGTCTCTTCTTTTCAAAATATCAGTTTTTGGTTTTTATAGCTTTGAGTTGGACATACAAAAAGAAAAAAGAGAAAGAATAGATTTGGTTATTGTGAATAAATCATAATTAATATTACGTAACAAATCATAAGACTATTATAAAGATTAAGATATATAGGCTCTGTGACTGGTACCTATAACATATCTTAATCTTTATAATATTCTTCTTGTTTTTTTTAAATGGAGTCTCACTTTGTCACTTAGGCTGGAGTGCAGTGGTGCAATCACAGCTCACTGTGACCTCCACCTGCTGGGTTCAAGCGATTCTCCTGTCTCAACCTCCTGAGTAGCTGGGACTACAGGAGTGTACCACCACACCTGGCTAACTTTTGTATTTGCAGCAGAGATGGGGTTTCCCCATGTTGACCAGGCTGGTCTCAAACTCCTGACCTCAAGTGATCCACTGTCTCAGGCTCCAAAAGTGCCGGGATTACAGGCGTGAGCCAATGCGCCTGGCCAATCTTTATAATATTATTGTGAGATAGGTATTATTATATAATGTTATTTGGTGATAAAGTATTGATTTTGTATTCTACTGTGCAGCCCTTTGGCAAGTGACTTAATTTTTCTAAACTTCGACTTTCTCCTCTATAAAATGAGGATAACAGTAGCTACCTTGCAGAGGCAGCCTGTAAAATGCTTAGCACAATGTCTGGTGCATTGGAGCTGTTCAATGTTAGCTTTTTTATATGTCCAGAAAAGATTAAGCAATTTTTTCAAGGTCACAAAGTTAGTCTGCCATTCAAGGCCATGCATAGTTTGTTCCACATTTCCGGACAACTCTTCACTCTGGAGACTGACTGATCTTACTGTTGTGTTCTCTGTGCTGGCTATGTGGCTCTCAGTCTCTTCTTCCTTATACCTGCCCTGGATGATAAATGTGATTATTGTCATCTCCACTATATAGACAGGTAAACCAAAGCTCAGAAAAATTAATACACCTGCCAAAGGTTAACAACCAGAGCTGAAGTTTAAAGTTAGTTTTGCTTTCTGAAGCCAAGGAATTTAGCCTCTACAATGGTAAGCCCTTTGAGTAAAAGTTTTGGTTTTGTTAATCTTGAATTTTCTCACAGAATCTGGCATGTTGCCTTGTACATAGTATAGTTCTGATATATATTAGCTGAAGAGATGAAGGAATAAATAACTTTAGGATAAAAATGTATAATTGTGATTGTAAAGCATGGAGAGAGAGTCAGAAGTTACTTAGAATTACACTTTGATGAAGATTTATTACAACACGTATTATACAATAGCTTTGATTTTTATTAGCAGGATGCATTCTAAAGATGAGTCTATACTGAGTTCTTTCTTTGGTCAGCTCTGGAATTTAAATTATTTACAGACGATTGTGTGTTTTCTTAATCTACATTTCACTCTATTCATATTTGCTCCCAACACAATCTTTGGCGTATGGCTGGCCGCCTGGTAACTAACATAGCTGCCCATTTCAACAAAGCTTCATATAAGGAAGCTGGAGAGGAAAGGAAGAACTGATGTGAGCTTCCAGAACTCAAACTGAAAGATCCCTAAACCTCTTTGTGTGGGCAAGGAGGGAGGGAGTTACTAGAGGGAGAGGGGCTTGAAGGAAGAAGATGTTGATACCTCTATGGGGAGCTGACCCTCTGCCCTTTCCCTTGCATGCTGGTTTGTGTGTGAATGTCCTTTCTGAGTTACTGGCCTTAGACCTGCAGGGGCTATGAGCCCCTGTATGTGCAGTGTGTATGTGCAGCTCCTCAGCTGCTGGAGGGCACTAATGTTCAACAACTTTGATTTGTGTTTTAATTTTCCTGCAGAGGGTACATAATATATTTTCAGAGCTGGTTAATTTCCAAAACCTCTGGGTACTATTGAAAAAGTGGCTTTAAGTGCTCTGCCTCTGCTTTTCAGAGTGCAGTGCATTCTCATTTTCAAACTCCTTTAGGTATCGAAGACCTAGTGAGAGCATTATAAATGCTGCTTCTCTACGGTACCTTTGAGGACTAATCTGCCCCCCGAAATCAGCAGCGTGTTGACACTGGGTGAGAGAAAGCGTTGTAAAATACATTTTACATTTGTTCGGTAAATCATTTATTTGGTTTTATTTTATTTTTTCTCTAAGAGAAACTCATTTGAGAGTCTTATGGCTGTGACATTTTTAATCGACTAAAATCAAATTTTTAGAAGTTATTCCTTTCGAGTGGGGGAAAGAAAGGTCATAAATCCCTATTTAAATGAGATTTGGTTTTATGCTTGAGGGAGAATAATACTTTTTTCCCTCCATTATCTTGAATTTAGAAGCATGAAATATTTTTAATAACAAAATGGGCAAGGTACGTTCATAATCAATCTACATATAATCACACCATTCACCTAAAAAGGTGAACTGCAATTGATGACTCAGCTGTCAGGGCTACATTACTCCAGGAATTGAGAAGCAAGGATAGATGTGCTTCAAATAATGTCTAATGGCAATTTTGCATTAAACTAAATCTAATAGCATTCAGTAATCATGTGCTGATTCTTATAAATATCTGTGCATGTCAGCCTCTTCTTTTTATCTCATGGCTGCTTTGGTGGTCCATGTTCTCATCTCCTCTTCCCTGCACTCTGTCATAGCCTCCTAACTGGTCTCCCACTTCTGTCCTTGCTTGTTCTTGAACTCTTTCCACTCTCCAGCCCTGCTTTCCTAACAAAATGCATTTCTGCTCCCTGTCATCCCTGCTTAAAATCTTTCAAGGTGCTCTCATTGTTCTAAGAATAAAGAACATAGTTCTTAACACAGCCAACAAGGCTATTGTGGTCTGAATCTACCAACCTCTCCAACCACTTCCTGTTCCCCAGCCACTACCATCTCTTTTACTTCTTTGAAGGCACCATAGACTTCTTGCTGTGAGACCTTTAAACATACTGTTCTTCTGCGTGGAATATTCTTCTTCATCTTCCCCTGCCCATACCAGTGAACTCTTCCCCATACCACAGCTCAAAAGCTGTGTTTCCAAGGAAGCTTTACACTAACAGAGCAGGTCAGATCCCCCTCCTCATACTCTTAGAGTATCATGAATCTTTTCTTTTGAACTTATCAGTGTAGTAATATTCTTCGTGTATTTAGTAATTTTTCTATTTACTTTTTCTATAAGCCCATGAGGGCAGGTATCATGTGTGTTTTGCTCAACATTGTATTTCTATAGCATAGTACAGGTACAAAGTAAATGTGCAATAAACATTTATTGAATAAATATCTCATTGTAGTTTTGGTTTGCATTTGTCTGATGATCAGTGGTGTTATGCACCTTTTTATATGCCTGTTTGCCATTTGTATGTCTTCTTTTGAGAAATGTCTATTCAAATCTCTTGTCTATCTTTTGTTTGGATTATTAGATTTTTCTCATATATTCTCATTATAAATCCCTTGTCAGATGGATTTTCTCCCATTCTGTAGGTTGTCTCTTCATTTTGTTGATTGTATCTTTTGCTGTGCTACAGGCTCATTGCTGATAAGGAGAAAGGAAGAAGATGGATTTCAAAAACATCCACATTATCGTAAAGCTTATAGCCCAATGACAGAACTAAGTTAAGTGCGGAAATGGCTATAACATGAAGAAGAATTTAAGTAGTTCCATAGTAAGACTTAGAGTGCAAAAAGGAATAGCTCTAAAGTCACATCAAGGTCAAGATATAAAAAGAGTGGGCTTATTAGATAGACACTAAGTATTTATTTTGAGTCTTTGAGTAGAGAAATGAAGACAGTGTGCCTGAAAAAGGTTCTTCTGTAAAGAGAAAATTTGGAGGCAAGGGGACCAATTAGAAAATGTAACAATACTTTAGCACAAAAGTACTAGAGGATTAAAATATGCTTATGGTAGTAATCCAAGATGGAGAGACTGCTGTTAAAGAGACTGTGGAGAGGAGGGGTTACTAGATTTTGTTTCTTTGGTTAGTGTGTTAATCTGTCTTGTGTTGCTATAAAGAAATACCTGGGGCTGGGTAATTCATACAGAAAAAAGGTTCATTTTGGTTCATGGTTCTGCAGACTGTACAAGAAGCATGGCACCAAAATCAGCTTCTGGTGAGGGCTTCAGGAAGCTTACAATTATGGTGGAAGGTGAAGGGGAGCAGGTATGTCACATGGCAAGAAGGGGGAGCAAGAGGGAAGGAATGAAGTACCAGGCTCTTTAAACAGCCAGTTCTTATGTGAGCTAATATAGCAAGCATTTACTCGTTACTGTGAAGCAGGCACCAAGCCACTCATCAGGGATCTACCTCCGTGACCCAAACCTTTCCCACTAGGCCCTACCTCCAACATTGATGATCAAATTTCAACATGAGATTTGGAGGGGACAAACATCCTGAGTATATCAATTGGTTGCTTGATTAGGGCCTGATGACAGGTGGCTGTTAAATATGACTTCAAGTTTTTGAGCTTGTATGCTTGAGAAAACAATGGTGTGATTAACAAAAGTATAGAAATCAATGAAAGTTATACCTTTGAGAATATATAATGAATTTTGTTATGTATATAATAAAAATGGTACCTTGTTTATATCTAAATCTTCTCCTCCAGGAGTAGGTTTGGTGCTTTGTGTATTTAGGGCTGGAGTGAGATATCAGAATCACCTACAAAGAAAGGAATGAAATTATCAAGGGAGGAAGGGTAGAAATGGAGAGAGTAGGGTCTAAAAACAGATCTTGAAGATGTCCTACTTTTAGAGGTGAGAGAGGAGCTGAAAACACAACAAAAGAGAAAGAGAATAAAGAGAGCAAAGAGAGAGGAGAGTTATATCAGAGAGGTAGGAGACCTGCCAAAGGAGTTCACAGGAACTAAACAAGGAGATGAAAGGATAAGACTTGCTTGAAAACATGCAATGTTTCTGTGAGATTATGCAAGGTAACAGCTGAGAAAAGACAGTTGCATCTGATGGAGAGAAGTGACTGGAGGCATCTGAACGGTAGTTAAGGCTTGTGGCAGAGAATGCTGACTGCCAGTCAAAATCTGTACTATATTCTTACATCTGGGCAGCAGCTGGCCTAATGTCACAGTTTCCAATGTAGTTAGGTGTGACCCTGAAAGCAGTCAATGAGGTAAACAGACAGAACATGGAGAGAAGTTATATACGCTGCTCTCAGGCCTAGTCCATCTTGACATCCCATGCATGCTCCACCTCACACTTACTGCTTTACGATGAGTTGGAAGAAAGAAAACCCTAAGAGTAATTTTGGAAGCCACATATCAAAATGTCAGAGTTTCCATTAGTCTGTGTGGTAGATATCTCAGGCACTCATCAAAATATTATGCTTTTTTTTTTTTTTTTTTGAAAGATAATGTTGGTTAGCATAGATTTCTGGGGTTGACATTTCTTTTTTCTCTCCGTAGAAATTTTTTTTCCATATTAAGAATGTTATTCCATTGTCTTCTAGCTGACATAGTTTCTGATGTAATTCTGATATTTATTCCTCTGTATGCAATGTATTTTTTTCTTTGTATTCGGTTTAATATGATTTTCCTAGGTGTCTTTCTTTTGGTGTTTTTTTATTGCTGTTGTAGGCTCTCTAAGTTTCTTGGATATATGTGGTTTGGTATCTTGAATTAATATTAATTTAGGGAAACTCTCAGCTATTATCACCTCTGCCCAGTTGTCTTTCTCCCTTATTTTATTATGAATCTAGTTTCATGTATGTTAGGCCCATTTTGACATTTTCTGGTTTCTGTATGTTCTGTTCTTGCTTTTCTTTTTCACCTTTTACTTTGGGTAATTTCTAATTACCTACTTTCAAGGTCTATGATTATTTCCTTGGCTGTGTTAAATCAACTGATGAACTCATTCAAATATTCATGTCTTTTACTATGTTTTGCATTTCTGATATTTTGATTGGAATCTTTTGTATAGTTCCAGCTAGGGTCTGGGTTCTTATGTCTAGAAATTGGCATGTGTTATCTACTAGCAGACCACTAGCATGAGGGGCTGACAATGTAGTCAGAAGTTGAACTATGTGTGGATTTAGTTGTTGCTATATTACCTTGTGTGTTAACCAGCTTAAAATTCCTCTTGTGCTTAGAATATGGTGGTTGCACCTGTGTGCAGTGGCTAATGCCTGTAATGATAGCACTTTGGGAGGCTGAGATAGGTGGATCACCTGAGCTCAGGAGTTAGAGAACAGCCTGGCCTTATATGGCGAAATCCCATCTCTACTAAAAATACAAAACATTAGCCAGTTGTGGTGGCACAGGTCTGTAACTACAGCTGCTTGGGAGGCTGAGGCACAAGAATCTCTTGAATCAGGGAGGTGGAGTTTGCAATGAGCTGAGATCATGCCACTGAACTCCTGCCTGTGTGACAGAGCAAGACTGACTCAAAAAAAAAAAGAATATGGAGTTGGATGTTGGGGCTGTTTCCTCCATGTTCCTGCTCTGTTTTTGGCTTTCAGATTTTCCTGCATGCCTGTTCTACAGGGATGCCTCTCTCTGTACTCTTACATTCCACAGAAGTAGATTGCCTTTGTTTGTTACTTGGTGCTTGCTTGCCTGATGGTGGGGTTCAGGGAGTGTTCTCAGTTGTCCTGCTCTAGCCTGAGGCTTTGACATGCCTTGTGTACCTAGCCTTGGGAATGGGGTTTTCTTAGTGGTCTTCTTCCTCTTCTCTGTGGAAGCAAAACTATACTAGGACTCTTGAAGTTAGATCTGGGAATGTGATTTTCTTTTGGCCGAAGAAGCACCCACAGAAGTCACATATAGCCCTTCTGAGTGAAAACATTTAAAAGTCATTGCACAGGTCCCCCATAATCCTTTTTTCTGCAGCCTTTTGTTGGCATCGTGTTGTCATAATAGGGAGGTATTTCCATCCACATAAGTCCTTGAGTGACTGTATTAGCATAACTGCCCTGCTCCACGTGGTACATATAGATTAAATAAGAAACAAGCCATTGTGGTTTAAAGCCAGTAAGATTTTGGAGCTATTTGTAACCAGAGCATAAAATCTACTTTGTTTTGACTAATATAGCCTGACTTCCTGAATGACTGTTTGTAGAAAGTATGCCACATTGACCTATTTACCTGCTCAGCACTATTGTTGAAACAATAAATAAACTTCTATTATGCTTGAACCTTTATGTAGTTTTGAGTAAAATATTATAGCAATTATCTAGCCTAAGTAATAAAGAGACTAGATGGTGGTAAGCATGCTCTACTTTCAAAAAATTTGAGGTAGAATTAAAGAAACAATGTTTAAGGGAAGAGCAGTATTAATGCAAAGTATTAAATAAGTGAGAAAAATATGAGCATAATTTTAGGCAGAGTAGAGGGTGTATGTTGAAAAAATATAGATGAAAAAGAGAAAAAGATTGCTTAAGCAAGGAGTACATACATGTCTTTTTCAGAGTGGAGTAGAAGAGAAGAGAGATAGCATAAGTGACTACATGAAGAGATGATGAGCTGGAGAGAGCAGAAATGGAGGCAAGTCCCATTGAAGCTTTGCTTTGCCCTCAGCAAAGTTAGAGTCATGTTTCTGTCTGCACAGCACAAATTTCACCCTTTCTTCTAATAGTTATGCCGGCTTCTCAACCACAGGCATGGACATCTGATCCAGACCAGGCCAATTATAGTATTAAATTCCTCAAGTCCCAGTGATTTTTTTTCCCCTGAGATAAATATATTGTCTGAGCAGAGCAGTCAGCAGCCTTCTCTCTGATTTTTCTAACTGCAGCACATGGAGAACAATGTTTTTCTCTTTCACAAGTGATTCTGGAGTTGCCTATGATAGTTTGTCCCACTGAGAAAATGAAGTCAATAGGACAAACAGACAGAAGGACAGATGAGAGGTAGAAAGGTATATGCACAGATACTACTCTTAAGAAGTTACTGTGCAGTGGAGGAAATCTGATCTACCATAGCCATCAGCTAATTTAAGAGAGTGGTGGATGTCAAAAACAAAGGTATAGAATTTCAAAAAATGAAAGAATGAAGAGGTTATAGCCATTGTTTACATGTTGCAGGTTTTATGTAAGGATGCATTTGAACTTTTCCTAGAGGGATGGGTAGGATGGGAACGAGATACTTTAAATAGTGAAGAATAACATGAATGAAGGCTGGAGGAAGAAAATTATACGAAGTCAATCTGGCTGTAAGAGGTTAGAGGAGATATTCTCAAACTCAGCTGTACTGGAATTACATGAAAAGTTTATTATTATTTTGTGAATATTACTTCCAGGGCCCCACCTACGAGAGATTTGAGGCACATTCTTCTGAGGGACAACCAGGGCATCAGGATTTTTAAAACTTCTTCAGATAATTGTAATGTGCAACCAAGGTGAAAACCCACCATTTTAGAATATGGAAAAGTAAGAGAAAACAATTTGAAATTATAAATTAGGATCACATGCTGGAAGAAATTACATAGAAGACTCAAGATTGGGCTTTGTTTTATAAACAGAAGGCTTCCTTCCTTCAATTTTTTATTTTTTAATTTTTTTCTTAACTAAGTGAAGGAGAATATAGTGACCTTGAGGCTGAAAGTGCTAACTGTGGATTCAGACTACCTGGTTTCCATCCTGGTTCTGCCACTTGCTCACTGAGAGCCCTTGGGCTTTTGACTCTGCCTCAGTCTCTTTACATGTAAAGCGATGATGTTAATATTAGCTGCCTTGGAGCATTGTTTTGATTATTACATCTAATAGTCCGTTTGAACATTCTTAATATAATACTTGTTCTATACAAGCCTAATTGAAGTCACTTTTTTCCCCCCTCCAGTTACTAAACTTCAGGAAAATGGGTCTGACTTTGATGTGTGAGATGGGATGTATTTTGTTTAATTATTTGTTTATTTGACACATGTTTAATGAATACCTACCATATGCAAGGGACTATCATGAGTGCCAGAAAAAATATAGCAAAATTAAAAACAATGCCTATACAGCACTTTAACATTTTAAAATTGCTTCACATAAATGAACTTGTTTGATCCTCACTACAATTACAAAAGAGGAAGCAGAGACTTCTGAGATTATAGCAAGCTCAGTGTTAGAAATATTATCTTCAGGGGTGAATCTAGAGAGAGATGAAAGTTAAAACCAGAACCAGAGAGATGACCTGGGATCACTTAGAGGGACTCAGACTAGAAATTATAGTGAGGACAAGGAGGAAAGAGGTGGGAGAGATGTGACAGCAGTGGTCAGAGAGGCGAATGTATCAATCTAACTGTATCTCAGCAGACCATAGACTCCAAAAGACTCTCTGCTTTAGTGGCTCAGGCTCCCTTGTAACCAAGTGGCATTTCTGTAGTGATGCTGCGATTACTTGTACTCTTCATTCCTAGGTTTCTGGAAGCCAAAGCGTCAGGGGATTCTGGTATCCCACATGATGCGTGGCCTGCTTCATAGTTTACTTCTTAGCCCAGTCTTTTTATAAGTACTAAGAATTTAGACATAAATATTAATATGGTAATGGATTTTATTGGTGTTTCACAAAAACTGGAAATCAAAGAGGAAAAATTGCAAAAAGCCGCCTAACCTATCAACTTGCTTTCATTTTTAAATCTTATATAACCTACTTTTCTCAATTGATAGAAAGGAATTCCATGTTAAAGCTCTCTAGGGAAGCTCTTATGAGTGGTGGAGAGAAGTCACTTTCTTGAAATGAACAACAATTTTTTCCCATGACTCTGTGTGGGAAAGCCAAATAATACTCTGATGTCAGCACTCAAGTAAATGGCAAAACACTATCCTAAATAATGTTACCTGTTACCAATATCAATTTACATTCATTAGTTATTGGCTCTCCCAGGTTGATACTGACCTACTGATAAGAATTTGGACTTGTTTTCAGGTTTCTATTTGTCCAACCCATGGTTGCATAATTCAGGTTCCATTTTCCCAGTTTACTGATGAGTATGCCATAGAGGATGACATGAAAGTCTCAGTAAAGTCAAGATATATTATCTCAGGATGTGTCCATCTGTCTGAGAAATTAGGTTAGCTTGACCAAACATATTGTAAACATTATCCTTACTTTTCTTAGACCTTACTTTTCTTTAAGATGTCCAAAAATGGGTCCTATGATGATCTTTCTCAGTATCTTTTCAGCCTAGACCATCATGCAAATACAATTTACTTTCTTTTAAATACCTGAGTTTTCGTTCAACTCAAGGAATCCAGGAGTGAATTTCTAACCTAGATAAATGAGATTTAGCAGAGCTTTTATTGGAATTTCTTCTGTCAGCTGTCAGCCAAGAAAATGGGATGAATTTCCTCAGTTCCTAAATCAAAACTTTAATAATAAATACTGCCCTACATCCTCAAAAATGACTCTGCTGAACCTTTATCTGTGGAGCCTGAACTCCGAGTTTGTTTTCTCAGGACTGCAGTTTCTAAATTTGCTCTGATCTAGACACATTTCTTGCTCAGTACACTTGTGATCATCATGTATTGGTATGAAATGGTTAGCTGGGCTTTGCGGTGTCATGGGTAACTGTCATGATACAAGTATCAAGCTGCATGGAAGACAGCCTGAGACCTAGCCTTTGCTGTCACAGCTAGACTGATGTACTGACCATCTAATGTAATCACAATAGCAATGCAAAGCTGAGTTAGGAAAGGACTATGGAAATTTTTGTCCAATAAAGCATGTCCATTTCCATTACTCAAGTGTCTGTAAAGGGTCAAAATTATTATACAGTATTCTAAAAGTAAGTGTTTAAACCAAAGTGCTTAGAATCAAGTGAATGAGACTAGCATAACATAGGTAAAACCAAGAGAGACATCATACATATAGTAAAATGGCATACGGAGAATAAAGTGGCATGCAGAGAGATTCTAATAACACTGGCCACAGTTATTCAGAAAATGTGAACTGACTGGAGTTGGTGTAATGAAGAAAGGTTCCCGAGGCAGTGAGACCTAAATTCCCAAAGAGAAAACAGAACTCATTCAAATGTAAGGGGGTAAGAAGGGCCAACATATTTTAATGTGGAAACAGTTTTGTTTTTCTTCTTATTTGCTTCCTTACCAGCATCCACCCCATTCTAGGGGAATGCACTTGACTGCACACACCCCACCAACAGGGACAGAAGGCAAATATTTTCCCTCACCTCAGGGGGAGTGTTTGAAAACATTCTCTTGGAAAGGCAACTAATTTATTTGGTTGCTAATTATTTTGGCTCTGGTTTTAATGAGCCATCCACTGTAAAAGATGAAGAGGATAAAATGGCTTCTCTCTCTTTTTTTGGTAAAGTGATTAAAAGGGTATGGAAGAGTAGCATGCAGTAGTTAAAATCGTGGGTTCCTGTGCGGGCTGTCTGGGTTTGTACCCCTGCCTATTAGGTGTGTGACCTTTGGACAATTGCTTATCCGCTCTAATCCTGAGATCTCATCCAAAAAATGAGGAAAAAAACGATACCTATCTCAAAGGATGGTAACGAGGGTAAAAGATTCAAACAGTGGTTATTGTTATTGTTGTCATTATTGTTATATTATTATTGGCCTGGAACACTGGGAAGACTTGAAGAAGAGATGATATGAACAGATAGGATACCAGGGCTTTCCAAATGGTTCTAGGGAAATTGCTTAGGAAATGTGGTGTGTGTGTGTGCGTCTGTGTGTGTGCTTTAGAGAAGAATAAACTGGGAATCAGGTAAACTGTTGTTTGGAGAATGCCTGTTGAGTATAACACAGAAGGACCCCATGAAGAATTTTTTGTTTTTTTGTACCCAAACAATCAGATTTATCTCAAGCATCTGACTGCCCCGTGTGTGCGTAATGAAGAACCTGTGTTTGCCTGTACCCAGTGCCCAGCCAGTTGTTCCTGAGTTCCTCTGAGTGGGGTCTTATGATTGTTGTAGGACTATCTCCTTACTTCAGCTAAGAGCCGGTTTCTTGTCACACAGCCATGAGAGATTTGGCTCAACTTTGAAGGGTGTGAATAAATGGAATTTATTGGGCAAAAAGAGAATGAAAGAGAAACAGGGACCCTCTGGAAAGCCAGAGTTCTGCTAGGGCTCTTCCAGCCTCCAGATTGAATCCCAGGCACCACCCAGGAAGAGGAGGACCAGGCTCCTCCCTGCTGCAAAAGGTGTGAACTTCTGTGACTTAACCCCAGTGTGCAGGCCAGTTGGAATTTTCCCAGGTACCCCCTTACACTTGGCTGTCTTATTATTCTCTCTACCTCAGTGTTTTCAAAAATCAACTGATAAACAACAAAAGCAAAACTTGTTAATGCTATGGGAATTTTGTTTTTCTCTATGAATTTAACCTAGTGTGAACAACTAGGAACAAATGCTGCAAAATAAACAACAACGAAGAAACAAAAAATTCTAGAATACCTGTCTGGAAGTAGAGGCCCCCTAGGCATTATGACTAGGATTGGTGTTGGAGGAATTTTTCTAAACCTGAAGGTCAAGGGTGCCCGAATCAGAAAAAGTTAGACTCCTGTTACATTAGCAGTCTTAAGATGGTAGAACTCCTTTGAAAAAACCACTCGTTCCGTAGAAGCAGCTTCTTAGATGAGCAGTCTGGGGCAAGACTACACAGTGCTGTCCTTGAAACTGTAGGATCAGGATCACCTCGGAGTTCATAAGAAATACAGGATCTTGGGTTCCACTCCAGACCTACTAAATCGGAGCTTCCTTTACATGTGCTTCACGTGTACATTCGAGTTTGAAAAGCTCTGCTCCAGGGGACTCTAATGGGTTACACACTTCCTGGGATGCCTAACTCACCACTCTGGAATGGTAAAACATCGTGAGAGGCTCTGGTTGAACATTTCCCCATGTACAAGGAGAAGGATTTGGATTTCCAGAAAGTAGAGAGAATGCTAACGAGCATGGCAATTGCAAATAAACCCTCTATTTTTAATTAGCAATTGAAGAAATATGCAAAAAAAAGTGTGTAATTTTTCATTTTGAAATCTCGTAAATCCTCAGACATCTTGAAGTAAAAGATGCCTCTGGAATATGGCATAACTCTTAGATCCTTTAGAAATTTAGATCAAAGGTGAGAGTCATCAAAGCGTTTGTAGGTTCAAAGGCAAAAAGATAGCAGTTCTGGAATACAAGAGTTACGTTGAGACGGTTTTTGTCTCTGTGCGTCTTTATGAGGAAGAGTGCTTCTTGAGCCTTTTAACCCTATAGACTTGCCAATTTGAGTGGAAGAGGTGACATTTTCCTTTAAGCTACAGGCTGTATTCTGTTCAGATCCTCCAGCATCAGGGTCAGGCTCTGTTCAGAATAACTGAATGCTAATTGACTTGCTGGGAATTAATGTGCATTATCTTGTTTACACCAATGTTCTGTTGGCAGTTTGTAAATCATTCTCTCCGGCAGGCTCTGACATAGATTTGAAGTTTGTTTCTGTTTTATAGGAGTTGGGTTAATCTCTAGCTATGCTAGAGGGTTAGAGAAATTAGATAGAATGAGAAAGGGGGGACCTCTCCCCTGCACATTTCTATATCATGAATGATTGTCAAAATTGATGGTGATTGTGCAGCCTGCATTTACCTCCAGGTAAGAAACAGGCTGGCTATATAATTATGCTAATGCTTTCCAGGGAATTTTTTTTTTTGTTCTCTATTTTTACCAAATGTACACAGGTTCATGCTTGCTTGAGCATCCTCTCAGCAACCAACCAACACACAAATACACACATACACACACACACACACACACACACACACACACACACACACAAAATAGGCAAAGACTGGCTGGCACACTCACAAAGACCATGCAAGGTGACCTCAGTGATTTGTATGGCTACTCCTCACTGTGGTCATTTCTCAATGCAATGGGCATTTTTCCAAGTCCACAGCAGCTCTTTGTGCAGTAATCATTTTGCCTTCTATTGAAACCCCAAGAAAGAGGTATACAGTTTTCCTACATATTGCACTGCTTTGGGTCCATATTAGCTATGATTAGTTAGAGGTGTTGAACCACAGCAACTCCATCTTGGGTAGGAGTTGGGTAAAATGAGGCTGAGACCTACTGGGCTGCATTCCCAGATGGTTAAGGCATTCCAAGTTGCGGGATGAGATAGGAAGGTTGCCACTGTCATAAAGACTTGCTGATAAAACAGGTTGCAGTAAAGAAGTTGGCTAATACCCACCAAAACCAAGACGGCCATGAGAGTGACCTCTGGTTATCCTCACTGCTACACTTCCACCAGCATCATGAGTTTACAGATGCCGTGACAATGTCAGAAAGTGACACTATATGGTCCATCAAAGGGAGGCATGAATTATCTACCCCTTGTTTAGCATATTATCAATAAATAACCATAAAAATGGGCAACCAGCAGCTCTTGGGGCTGCTCTGACTATGGAGTAGCCATTCTTTTATTTCTCTACTTTCTTAATAAACTTGCTTTCACTTTAGGTACTCGCCCTGAATTCCTCCTTGTGTGAAATTCAAGAACCCTCTCATGGGGTCTGGATTGGGACCCCTTTCCGGTAACAGTCCCACTGTTGTTTACTTTTCTTCACACTAGCTAGCTATGTGATCTTGAGCATGTCACTGTGCTTCAATCTCCTTCTCTCTAAAATTAAGGAGTTATACTCCTTAGCTGTATCCTGGGTGTCCTGCTTTTTTCTGGCTTTAGTTCTAGGAAGCAAAATAGTTGCTAGCATCAAGAAATTGCCCATCTTGGTCTTTAAGGCCAGAACAACCTGCAGTGCTATAGTGAAAACTATAGTGACTATAGAGGCTTTATTTGGAGTTCCAGAGCTGCCTCTGACTTAATGTGCATCTGACCTTTGGCAAACGTCTTGGATCTTCAGTTTTCTCATCTGTAAAATGGAGATTTAGAGTTTCTTGCCTGTCCTGCAAGGCTGTGATGAGAGAGTGTATTGCACTATATGGTGCAGAGGATGATAAATTATCCAGGTTTTTCTGACCAGTACTTTTAACTAGGGAGAGCAAGCTAGTCCCAACCCACAATATCCCCACTAGCTGCAGCTACAGTGCTCAGCCTAGTTCCATAGCAGAATCCTTTAGAGACGAAGATTCCTGGACTGCACCTCGACACCACCCAATCAGAATTTTTAGGGGAAGTCTCAGATGTAAAATAAAATGCATGAGCAGCCAGGTTTGAGAACAACTGATTCAAAGACAAGGAAATCTTATCACCCCCTCAGTCTCAAATCCTGATATTCATCATATGTGACAGGATGTCCCTTCTCACATCTGATGCCTGAGGTGTTGTGTAAGACAGAATAGAGTCTGCAGGGGACTGCCCTACTCTAGCCTTCTTATTAAGCTTGACAAATATACCTTCTAGTCTTGATTCATGGTTTTCTTCCCCATATATTAAATGGAAGGAATCTCTCAAACTACTATTGGAGATGAACTTTCTGAGCACTATATGTCTTTGAGAATGGGGCAAGGTTCAGCTTGAACTATATTTAGCCCTGTCTAAGATCTCTTTTAAGTAGTAACTAGGGCACAGTTGAAGTTGATGTCTTTTGCCCTTTGGAACACCAAAATAGTAGAGGATGATAGGGAAAGGCAAGAGCAAAACTAATGGGTTTCTACTTATATACTTTTGTTACCTTTAGAGTCTGTTTGGAACTGGACACTGGTTCAGTTCTGTCCCTAAGGAACAGCTGTGGGAATGAGTATCTGGAGTTTATGCAAACGGCTTCACAGGTAACAAAGGCTTAGGCTAAATCTTTCTCTTTACTGTTCTGCTCTGGTTCCACCATGTCAGAGAGTAAAATCATGCTAGATATTTCAGAGCCACAGTCCTAAGCAGTGCCATTAAGAATCTCAAAGCAGGTGGCAGGTGGAGGGAGGAAGAGAAAGAAAATAACCTCATCCAAAATACGTGATTTGAAATAAAAGATGCAAAGCAAATTCTCAGGAGGTCGCTTTTTTATTTGTCTTTATTATTTCACTTTAGTTTGTCAGTGAAATGAGATAAGAACACCTGTCTCCTGCTAAATAGGGGCCATGTTCTTTTAGGTGAGAATGTAAAGCTGGAGGAATGCATTTCTGGAAACTTGCTTTAATCTATTTCTGGGGTAATGGACTTGCACAGCGGCCTCAAGTGACACCGTTAATAGGTTCTTGCTTCTTCCAGCAGAAATTCACTAGAGCTGTGTTTAGATGTGTGTTCACTTTGAGGGAAAGAACAACAGAAACTTCTCTGGGGAGTCGGGGTGAGAGAGACAGAGACAGAGAGAGAGAGAGAGAGAGAGAGAGAGAGAGAGATTAAGCACATCATTTAATCTAGCAAGAAAGAAGAAGAAATTACCTTAGTGCATGCTCCTACTGGTATAAGCAGCAGCATTAGGGGAAAAAAAGCTAGTTTCTTCATGACTGAATAACATTTAGAACATAGAACCTGGGCTCCAGCTTCTCTGTATTTCCCTGTTAACTTTAATCCTGTGAGCTTTGGGCTCCAGGGAGAAAGTCTAAAAATACTGCAACCTATTCATTCAAAAGCAAGTAACAAAGGTGGAAGGAGCCTGCTTTTGCCTTAAACAACAACAAAAAAAATGAAATCTTAATGTTTTCATTTTAAAACTCTAAATCAAAGTCAGGCTTTGGAGTATTGTTTTTTATTTTTATTTTTATTAGGCAGTGTGGAGGCATGTAACACAAATTCAAATGGTGCAAAAGGAAATACATTGGAAAGTTATTCTCCCTCCTAGCTTTATCCACCAGCACTCCAGTTCCCCTTCCCTGAGGCAACCTCTGATGTCAGTTCTTGTGAATCCTTTCAGAGATATTCTTTCCATATCAAAGTGTGCATGTGAATGTGTGTGTGTGTGTGTGCATGTGTGTGTATGCACAGATTCACATGGCCTTCTCTTCCTTCATTTAACATAAATAATTGCATTCTACACATACTCTCCTGCCCCTTTTGCTATTCACTGATAAAGTTTTCTGATAGATAATTTTATGTTAGGACATAGAGACCAATCCTCTTCATTATAATAGTTGTAAGAAGTTCACTGAGGCATGTATTGTAATTTTTTTTAAACAGCTCCTCCAGTATGAATTTAGCCTTTTTTGATTCAATTGCTCCTATAATGTTGGAATGAATATTTTTATACATATATCTTAAAATATACAATATTTTTAAATCTTAAGTTGCCACAATGTAAATTGATTTGCACATCTGTCTTCTTCCATGGTTGCAAGCTTCTCCCAGGCTAAGCAGAGATCTTTAGTAGATTTAATTGTATTTTATTTTTGAAATATCAACTGCAGGTCAGAGGGCATTGCTGTTTTCTGGATGTGAGATTTCCCTTGGATTTCATTTAGCTCTTACCAACCCAGCCAGGGAGGACAGAAGTTTGAATTATGTTTCTTCACAGCTACTAGATCAGTTATTGAGCAAATATGACCCTTTCTGCTACAATGGTAAGGTCACAAAAGTCACTTGAACAGTCTGAAGAAATCAATCCTACAATGGTCTTGGAACCACCTCTGACTTAGGGCTTTCTGGATGCGTAGAATTTCTGACTCTGCATTGATAAGGTCATGCATATGTATACACCAGACCTCAGGGTTCCCTCGGGCTCTGGTTTTCAAAACTGAATAAATAGAAACTGGAACACATTTGGAATGAGACTGAAGGCTCTGGGAATATTGGATCTTTGTACCAATATGAGTAGCAAATATGTTTGTGCAGGTAGATAAATTACAATGCAATCATGTAGAGACGGAGAGATAATCCTTCCATTCATCAGATGCAGGGCCATGCAAAGATATCAAGGTTGTCATTAAAACATGGAAGCTTACTACTTCTGGGTAAAATAGGTAGAGGAGGTTTGTTTTTAAATTGATAAAGGAGAAGGAAAGCACTGTCAGCAGAGAGGAGACAGGCAGCATCAAGATGAAAAGAATACAGGTTGAGAGTTACAAGACCTATACTTAGTTGAAACGCTGCATGATTTTTAGTTAGGACCAAGTCAGAAAACTGAAGTTAAGCTTTAAAAACAAAACAAAACAAAACAAAAAACCCAAAGTAAACATTTCTTCTACAGATTGTCTTGATCTGGGGGTATAAGAAGCCATAGCACCCTCCGCCTCTATTCACCTCTCAGCTTTGTTGTTGTTATTCTCAGGCTGCACGTAGTGGTATAATGGCTGCCAATAGCTCCTGTCCTTCCAGGCTCAAGGCTGGCAGATAGAACAGCTTCTCTTCCTCTGAGAGTTCAAACAAAAGTCCTGGATGATCAAGGGTCTAAAGTCAGAGAGCTCTTAGCAAACTAATGAGGTTATAGGTGCTTGGTTCCCCCAAATTCATAAATGTCCAAAACAGCCTCTCAATAGGTATAAGGCTTCGGCTCACTTAATTTCTTATTGTTTTACTTTTCTCATTTGTAAAATATGGTTGAACTTTATAACCTTTGTGGCCTCCTCCAAATCTGTACTAATTTCCCTTCTTCTTCTTTTCCTTTACTTTCCCACATTTTTTGAGAATTTCCTCTAGGCAGGCATTCTCTTAGTTTCTATTTTTGACTGTTTATATTTTAATATGTATAAGAATAAATATGTGTCTAAAGAAGAAAACATTTGTAGACTAATAAAGTATAAAGAGTAATAGAAACACAGAAGAGGGAAGAATTACATCACTTATGGTAATAACATTTGAATCAATTTGGAAACTTGACCAGAGTTCCACAAGTTTGTGGTGTATACATGTTTGTGCTTGTACACAAGGAATAGAAGTGTGAAGCAGAAATTACTGAAAATGAGAAAAGTGCAGTGGTAAATTCACCCATACTTATATATTGATTTACTAGAGTCATCTACAATATTCTGGTAGGACCCAAGAGGGTTAAGGACAGTATGGAGACCAGTCAAAAGTCACCAGTGAAATAATTAAAGAGTAGACAAGTATAGTTTCTGAGAAAGTATCAAAGAACTAAGTAAATGCTGAAGGATAATTAGGAAGTAATTTTAACGAGATCGTAAAGGAACAAAACAAATTAATTGAACCAAACTAAACCACACCACCACCATCACCTCCAGAAAAAGTTCATGGTGATTTATAGTACATAGTCCAGTGAAGAGAAATTAGAGAGACTGGGTTTTTTTTTTCTAAAATCTTGAAACTTGGAAGTCTCTCCAGTGATGGATTGTGTGTACATATTGGAAGTCAGAGGAATGAATTAGAAGGCCTTCTAAAGCCCTAGAGTCCTCACATTCTCTAATATTTTTGTTTTGCCTCAATGGCTATTCTCCGAGGTGACTTTATCCCAAATGAAAAATTGCTGCTACATAATAGTTGATAACAATTAGAAGACAAATGTGGTGGTCCAGGGAACTATTTTAAATAATACGAAGAGAATTCCATTTTTTCTAAATTGGGGAGGAAAAGAACCAGAAATATCAGGAAAAAAACAGGTACGTTCTCCTCCAGAATGCCAAAAGGCAGCACAGAAACGATCATTTGCAAGGACAGAAACTGTTGGAGCGGGAGGGAGTCAACCAGGGACCAAAGACTGAGTTTTCTTGTTCTACCTTTCCTTCCTACCAGTTTTTCCTAAAGCAGATTCTTAAGAGAATATATGTACTCACTTTTCTAGTCAGACTTAATTACAGTCTTATTTAGAAGTGAAAGAGTGGTTTACTTTATCCTTTAAAGTTCTTTCTAGGAGTAGTGTAGTTTCTATTAAAATGACTTGGGCATTAATAGTTTCAGAAAACTAAATATGTAGTCTGTTCTAACACAAAAAGGAAAACCATGTTTCAAAAAGAAGAAACGGGATGAGGGTGGGAGCGAGGAAGCCTTTTCCCATTTAACGTTCACTTTTAGGAGGAATACAAATATTTGTGATTAACATGATTTTCACACTGCTGATGAATGCCAGTTTCTGCAAAGATGTAATTAATTCTTGACGTAGTCTAACAATAAAAATAATTTTTGAACACATTAGGAGGAATAAGTTGCGCTAGACACTGTGGAAAATATTATGAACATAGTCACTACCCTCAGGGGGCTTCTAGGCTAATGGAAGATGTGATTAGACTGAAGCAAGCATTTGCTTTCCCTACCAAAACCACCATTCATAGCCTTTAGGCATGTCCTATTCACTGCCATGCTGTATAAATCGTCAACGATGCATAATAAATTACCACCTAATTATCAACTTAAAACAACACATAGTTATTATCTCATAATTTCTGTGGGTCAAAAATGTGTGCATTATTTATATGCTACCTCAACAGGGCTGCAATCAAAGTGTTGTTAGGTTGTATTCTGGAGGCTTGGATAGGGAAGATTGGCTTCCAACCTCATACAGCTTATAATTGGGCATAATCTGGAGAACACCTTCAGATCCTAGAAGCCACCTGCGATTCCTGGCCATGTTGTCCTCTCCATAGGCAGTTCCAAATATGGCTGCTTACTTTTGCAATGCCAGCAGAAGAATCTCTCCCTCCAACCTGTTAACATGGAAACTTCTACAACAAAATATTATCATGAAAGTAGCATCCTGTCACCTTTGCCATATTCTGTCGGTTAGAAACAAGTCACATGTCACACACACTTATGGAGAGATTATATAAGGGTGTCATTCATTGAGAATCATCTCAGGGTATATTCCCCATACATGGTATTCTACCAAACTTTGCTTCTGACAAGAGAACTCATTTGACAGCAAATGAAGGCTGCGAATGGGCCCATGTTAATCAAATTCACTAGTCTGACCATGTTCCTAATCACCCTGAAGCAGCTGGCCTGATGGAACTGTGGAATCATTTTTTGAAGACTCAGTTACAGCATAAACTGGTTGGCAGTACCTTGAGGGTCTGGAGAAATATCCTCCAGGATGCTGTATATGCTCTAAATCAGTTAGACTTCTGTGCTGTTTCCTTAATAGCCATATTCATGGGTCTGGGGGGATCAAGGGCTGGAAATGGGTGTGGCTCCTCTATTAACCCTCATATTCCACTAGTGAAGTTTTCATTTTCCATCTCTTCATCCCTAGAATTTGCTGGTCTAGAAATTTTAGTTAACAATGAAGAAATGCTTCTGGCAGGGGACACAGCAATGGTTCCATAAACTGGAAGTTGAAAATCTCACATGGACACTTTGAGTTCTTTATGTCAATAAATCTACAAGCAAAGATAAAGTTATTTTACTGGTTCAGATATGTGAACCCAACCAGGTAGAGGAAATTTTCTTGCTACTCTACTATGGAGTAAGGAGGAGTGTATCTGGGCTGTGGCAGGTTTACCTAGGACACCTCTAAGCATTTCCATGTCCTATGGTTTACGTCAGTAGATAACTAAATAGGCCGATATATGCAGGACTTCTAATAGCCTAGACCTTTTAGAAATGAATGTTCAGGCCCCTCATTAGAAAAAGGTGCTTGCTGAGGCCAAGAAATATTGAGTAGGTAGAGGAAGGTAATTATAAATATGTGGTATGACCACACAATGAGTTACAGAAGCGTGGGCTGCAATAGCATATAGATTTCTTTGTTATTATAATATTATTTGTTATATATATCGTATTTTTTTCCTCCTTTCCTATTGTCTTACCATACAACATATGATATATTAATATTAGTTGTATGTGTTTTATTGCTGCTGCAAGAAATCACCACAAATTTAGCGACTAAACCCAAATTTATTCTCATGCAGTTTTGGAGATCAGAAAGTCCAAAATCAGTCTCTGTGGGTGTTGGCAGGACAGGTTCCATCTGGAGGCTCTGAGGAGATAATCTATTTCTTTGCTTTCTTCAGCTTTTAGTGGCCACCTGTATTCCTGTGTTTGTGGCCCTTTCCTTCATCTTCAGAGCCCATCATTCCAATCTCTGCTCCGGCATCCCATCACCTTCTTCTCTGCCTCTGTCTCCTTCTGTGTCCCTCTTATAAGGTCTCTTGTGATTGCGCTGAACCCATCTAGACAATGTTGGACAACCTCCGCATTTCAAGATCTTCAATTTAATTACACTTGCAAAGTCTCTTTGTCATATAATAACGTTCACAGGTTCCAGAGACTAGGATGTGAACACATTAGGGTGTGTGGGGGGGGGGGAGGTACTATTCAACCTACCACAATTGTTAAACTGGATTTCTCAGTATTTAAGTTCCAGAGTATCAGAGCAGGTATGTGACTCAGATAAAAGAGGAATAAACATTACCCAAAGACAAGTGGAACTTTATATTCTTTTATGGGAAGAAAGTCTGTTGTTGGCTGTATGAGATATAGTTCCGTTAGTTAGTTCCATTACTTTCCTTTTACTTTCTCTTTTCTCATTTACAAAATGCTTTCGCAATTGTTTTTGTTTGGAAGAGGAAGTAAGTTAAAAGACGTATATAGATGGTAAGTGTATATAGATGTCAAAGTAGATTTTTGTCTCAGTTTAACTAAAATAGAACTACATTTCCCAGAACCCTCTTTGTGCATAGTTTAGAGATGGTGTGGAACACAAGAGATGTTTTGTGTGAGATTTGGCAGTCAGCAGTGGAGAGGCCATAATACACTGAATGAGGACATGAGCTGGGGCATGAGGTGCTGCGTTCATGCTTACCTGCTAGCTCACCGAGTTGGTGTGGGGCAGAAGACTAGCACACTGCCCTTGTAGCTCCTTTTGGGCATTTAGTGTTTGCTTCTCTAACTTCTTGGCTAGGTACACGTTCATCTCCATGACAAAGGACACAAAACTCTCCTAAAGGACACTCCCATTATAAAAGTTAATGTCAGATGCTGTAAAGACCAATGTGGCTTCTAGTCCATCACCGTAGGTCCCAGCTCAGTCTCACAAGCTGCAGCTTGTTCTTGCTTCACATTCTTGATAAATATCTTCCTTTCCTGACTGCCACAAGTATATAAGGTCCTATCTCTATATCACATTTTAATTTATTTATTAGGATGCATCTATATTAATATATATACTCATGTGCTGCATAACAACATTTCAAACAAGTGACCACATATATGATGGTGGACCTATAAGATTCTAATCTCACATTTTAACTGTACCATCTCTGTATTTAGGCAAATACCATTGTGTTACAATTGTCTACAGTATTCAGTCCAGTAACTGCTATACATGTTTGTATCCTAGGAGCAATAGGCTATACCTATAGCCTAAGTGTGTAGTAGGCTATACCATACAGGTTTGTGTAAGTTCACTCTGATGTTTGCATGATGATAAAATCACCTAATGACACATATCTCAGAACATATTCCTATTGCTAAGCAATGCATAACTGTATAGTAACATATTAATTACATACATCTTTTAGTGGTTTTTCTTTAATTGAATCCTGACTTCTTGAGCAGAGGATACTTCTCTGCTTGGGATTGGTTTAGTCATATAAATGGTGTTGGTCTCTGGAATGTGAGTGGATATTATGGTAGAAGTTTTAAATGTGCTTGTATAGTTTGACTTGCTCCTTGTACCCCAGTAATCCTCCATGAGAAGTACATGTTCTTGTACTCTGTATCTTTAGGTCTCGTATCTTTAGTTCAGGCCCCAAAACAAAACACCTGTTGAGTAGACATGAGCTGAATTCTCAACCTGGAGCTAAAGTTCAGTCAACCATCAGCCTCAAATAGAGCTTGTTAGCTAAGTCCAGCGATATCAACAGAAGTACATTCATTCTGCAGACCTGTGACTATGAGAATAAACAAAATTCTTGTTTTACGATAATGGTTCTCAACATAGGACCAGGGGGGTAGGTTTTGTCCTCCAGGGAACATTTGGCAGTGTCTGGAGATATTTTTGGTTATCACAGCTGGGCAGAGAGGTGTGTTAGTCTCTTATTGCTTCTGTGAACAAATTATCACAAACATAGTAGCTTTAAACAACTCAAACTCATTGTCCTACAGTTATAGAGATTAGATGTCTGAAATGAATTTTAGAATCTAACATCAATGTGTTGGTAGAGCTGCATTCCTTCTGGAGGCTCTAGGGGAGAATCAGTTTCCTTCATTTTTCAGCTTCTAGAAGCTGAAAACATTTCCTTGGCTTGTAGCCCCTTCCTCTAACATAAAAATGTATTACTCCGATTTCTCTTTCTGTTGTCACATCTCCTGTCTTTGACTTTGACCATTTTGCTTCCTTCTTGTAAGGACCTTTGTGATTATATGCGTCTACCTGGATTGTTCAGAATAATCTCTCTATCTCAAGATCCTTAACAGAATAACATCTTCAAAACCCATTTTGCCGTGTAAGGTAACATATTTTAGATTCTGGGAGTTAGGATGTGGATATATTTAGGCAGCCATTATTCTGTTTATCATAGGAATTCCATAGGCATCTAGTGGGTAGAAACCTGGAATGCTGCTAAATATCTTACCACGAAGAGGACAGGCCCCACAATAATTATCTGACATGAATGTCAATCCTGGTGAGGTTGAAAAACCCTGTTTTAGGGCAATTTCTCATAGAGCATTTTTAACACATTTGCTGAATAATACACTGATAATGATGATTCTTTAAAATTACCTCCATGAGTGTTTAAGAAAAAGCAAATAACTGAGTCAGGCTTGTTTTTTGGAGTGGGAAAAATCTACCCTTGAGCATAAACATTTTATAAATGTTTGCATCTATAAGATGGGAACAATAGTACGTTAGCTCATGGAGTTGCTCTGTGTCGTAAGATAACTTACATACGCCAAAGATCTCTGTAAAGAGATAGACAAAACCAACATATGTTTTTGTTATTAGGGTATCCAGAGTTCTATTTTGATAAAAAATTACATTGTAATAAAGAAACATTGTGGGACTTAAAAACAGGTCAAAATATTTACCACAAGATTCTACGGATTTCCTAAAAAATAAATTGTATTGTATATGTTGAAGGTACACAACGTTATGAGATACATACATACTAAAATGGTTACTATAGTAGAACAAATTAACACACCCATCATCTCACATTGTTATCCATTTTTTCACCTTTAACTAGCCTTCTTGACACAGGTGTGCATGCAATTTTATAACAAAAATTGGTCATTGATTTTAAAAAATTGTTTAATTTTTGTGGGTGCATATGAGTTACATAAGATGTTTCAATATATGTATGCAATGTGTAATAATCACATCATGAAAAATGTGGTATCTGTCCCCTGAAGCATTTATCCTTTGTGTTACAAACAATCCATTTATACTATTATAGTTACTTTAAAATGTAAAGTTAAATAAATTATTATTAGCCATAGTCACCCTGTTATACTATCAAATATAGTAGGTCTTATTTATTTTTCTAACTTTTTTGTATCCATTAGCCATCTCCACCTACCTCCCCAAGCCCCCACTACCTCTGCCAGCTTATGATAACCATCTTTCTACTCTCTACATCCATGAATTCAATTGTTTTGATTTTTAGATCCCACAAATAAGTGAGAACACACAAAGCTTGTCTTTCTATGCCTGGCTTATTTCACTTGACATGATGACCTTCTATTCAGTCCATGTTGTTGCAAATGACTGGATTTCATTTTTTTATGATCGAATAGTACTCCATTGTGCGTAAGTAACACATTTCATTGTCTATTCATCTGTTAAGGAACATTTCGGTTGCCTCCAAATCTTGGCTATTGTGAACAGTGCTGCAACAAACATGGGAGAGCAGATAACCTCTTAGATATATTGATTTCCTTTCTTTTTGGTATGTGCTCAGCAGTGAAATTTCTGGATCATATGATATCTCTATTTTTAGTTTTTTGAGAAACTTCCAAAGTGTTCTCCGTAGTGGTTATACTAATTTACATTCCTACCAACGGTGTATGAGAATTTCCTTTTCATTACATCCTTACCAGCATATGTTATTGCCAGACTTTTGGATAAAAGCCATTTTAAATGGGGTGAGATGATATGCCATTGTAGTTTTGATTTGCATTTCTCTGATGATCAATGACATTGAACACCTTTTCATGTGCCTGTTTGCCATTTGGATAGCTTCTTTTGAAAAATGTCTATTCTAATCTTTTGTCCATTTTAAAATCAGATTATTAGATTAAAAAAATAAAGGCGTTTGAGCTCCTCATGTATTCTGGTTATTAATCCCTTGTCAGATATGTAGTTTGAATTTTTTTCCCATTCTGTGGGTGGTCTCTTCACTTTGTTGATTATTTCCATCACTGTGCAGGAACTTTTTAACTTGGTGTGATCTCACTTGCCCATTTTTGCTTTGGTTGCCTGTGCTTGTGAGATATTACTCAAGAAGTTTTGTCCAGACAAATGTCCTGGAGAGTATCGCTAATGTTTTCTTATGGAAGTGTCATAGTTTGAGGTCTTAGATTTAAGTCTTCTATCCATTTTGATTTGATTTCTGTATGTGGTGGGAGATAGGGCTCTAGTTTCGTTCTTCTGCATATGGATTTCCAAATTTCCCAGCATAATTCATTGAAGAGACTCTGTTTTTCCTGTTGTATTTTCCTAACATCTTTGTTGAAAATGACTTCAGTGTGGGTGTGTGAATTTGCTTCTGGGTTCTCTATTCTGTTCCATTGGTCGATGTGTCTGTTTTTTATGCCAGTACCATGCTGTTTTGATTATTATTGCTCTGTAGTATAATTTGAAGTCAGGTAATGTAATACCTCCAGTTTTGTTCTTTCTTTTAGGATACCTTTGGCCGTTCTGGGTATTTTGTGGTTCCATATAAATTTTAGAATAGCTTTTTTTCTTTTTTGAAGAATGGCATTGGTATTTTAATAGGAATTGCATTGAATCTGTAGATTGCTTTTGGTAGTATGAACATTTTAACAGTATTTGATTTTTTTCAATCCATGATCATGGAATATATTTCTATTTTTTGGTGCCCTCTTCAATTTCTTTCATCAGTGTTTTATAGTTTTCATTGTAAAGATCTTTCACTTCTTTGGTGAAGTTAATTTGTAGGTATTTGTTTTTGTGGCTATTGTAAGGGGGATTACTTTTTAATTTCTTTTTCAGATGGTTCACTGCTGTCATATAGTAACACTACTGAGTTTTGTATGTTGATTTGTATTCTGTCACATTACTTAATTTGTTTATCAGTTCTAATAGGTCTTTCTAGTGGAGTCTTTATGTTTTACCAAATATAAGATCATATCACCTGCAAACAAGGATAATTTGGCTTCTCTCATTCCAATTTGGATGCCATTTATTTTTTTCTTTTGTCTGACTGCTCTAGCTAGGACTTCCAGTACAATGTTAAATAACAGTGGTGAAAATGGTATCCTTGTCATGTTCCAGATCTTACAGAAAAGCTATTTGGATTTTTCCCAAGCACTTGGTACTAGTTGTGGGTCTGTCACAGATGGCCTTTATTATGTTGAGGTATGTTTCTTCTATATCCAGATTTTTAAAGGTTTTTTTTTTTTTATCATGAATGGATGTTGAATTTTATCAAATGCTTTTCAGCATCAATTGAAATGATTATATGGTTTTAGTCCTTCATTCTCTTGATATGATATATCACACTGATTGATTTGCATATGTTGAATGATCCTTGCATCCCTGGGATAAATCCCACTTGTCCATAGATGACTGATCTTTTTAATGTATTGTTGAATTCAGTTTGCTAGTATTTTGTTGAGGATTTTTGCATCAATATTCGCCAGAGGTATTGACATGTAGTTTTCTTTTGATGTATCTTTGCTTTTGGTATTAGGATACTACTGGTCTCATAAGATGAGTTTGGAAATATTATCTCCTCCTTTATTTTGTGGAATAACTTGAGTAGGATTGGCATTAGTTACTTAAATGTTTGATAGGATTCAACGATGAAGCCACTGAGTCCTGGGCTTTTCTTTACTGGGAGACTTTTTATTATGGCTTCAGTGACATTACTCATTATTAATCTGTTCAGGTTTTAAATTTCTTCTTGATTCAGTCTTGGTAGGTTGTACATATACAGGAATTTGCCAATTTCTTCTAGATTTTCTAATATATTGGCATATAGTTTCTTACAGTAGCTACCAATGAGCCTTTGAATTTCTGCAGTATCAGTTGTAATGTCTCCTGTTACATTTTTCATTTTATTTGTTCGAATCTTCTCTCTTTTTTCTTAGTCTGGCTAAAGGTTGACAATTTTGTTTAACTTTTAAAGAACCAACTTTTTGTTTCACTGATCTTTTGTATTGTTTTATTCATTTCAAATTCATTTATTACTGCTCTGATATTTATTATTTCTTTCCTTCTACTAATTTTGGGTTTACTTTGCTTTTGCTTTTCTAGTTCTTTAAGATTCATTGTAGACTTTTATTTGATATTTTTCTTTTATTTAAACATAGGCACTTGTAGCTATAAAATTCCCTGTTACCACTGCTTTTCCTGTATCCCATAGGTTTTGGTTTGTTGTGTTTCCTTTATTGTTCGTCTCAAGAAATATTTAAATTTCCTTTTTAGTATTTTTTCATTGACCTACTGGTCAGTTAGGAGCATATTGTTTAATTTGTACCTCTTTGATAGTTTCCAAAATTCCTTTCATTGTGGTTTTCTAGTTTTCTTTCATTGTGACCAGAGAAGATGCTTGATATTATTTTAATATTTTTAATATTTTAAGAGTTGTTTTATGACCTAACATATGGTTTATCCTTGAGAATAATTCATGTGCTGAGGAAAAAAAAGTATATTCTGCAGCCATTGGATGAAATGTTCTGAAATATCTATTATATCCTTTTAGTCTATAGTGCATTTTAAGTCCAATGTTTCTTCGTTGCTTTTCCATCTGGAAGCTTTGTTCGATGCTGAAAGTGTGGTGTTAAAGTCTCTAGCTATGATTGTATTGGAGTCTATCTCTCTTTAGCTCCTGTAATATTTCCTTTATGTATCTGAGTTCTATAGTGCTAGATGCATATATATTTAAAATTGTTATATCCTCTTGCTGAAGTGACTCATTTATCATTATATAGTAACATTGTTTGTGTTTTCTTACAATTTTTTGTCTTGAAATACATTTTGTCTGATATAATTATAGCTACTTTTGCTCTTTTCCTCGTCTTTTATTTTCAGTCTATGTGTACAAAACAGGGTCCTGTTGCTTGTCTTTTGATTGGAGAGTTTAGTTCATTTATATACAATATTATTATTAATAAGTAAGGAGTTACTCTTTACATTTTGTTATTTTTTTCTGGATATTTTGTGGTTTTCTATTTTTTCTTTCTTTCCTTTTTGTCTTCCTTTTAGCGAAGGTAATTTTCTCTGGAGATATAATTTAGTTTCTTGCTTTTTATTTTCTGTGTATCTGTTGTATGCTTTTTGGTTCAAGGTTACCATGAGGCTTGCAAATACTATCTTATAATGCATTATTTTAAGCTGATAACAACTTAACACTGTTTCCATAAACAAACAAATAAGCAAAAAGAAAAATTAAAACTTTACACCTTAACTTTGTCCCTTCTCTTTTGAACTTTTTGTTGTTTCTATTTCTAACCCTATCTCATTGTACTGTCTATGTCTTGAAATGTTATTGTAGTTATCATTTTTGATTGCTTCATTGTTTAGTTTTTCTACTTAAGATGAGAGTAGTTTACACACCACAGCTACAGTGTTATAATATTCTGTGTTTCTCTGTATGCTCACTATTACTAGTGAGTTATTTTACCTTCAAATGATTTCTTCTTGCTTGTTAAAATCCTTGTCTATCAGATTGAAAAACTCCCTTTAGCATTTCATATAGGACAGGTCTTCTGTTGATGAGATCTCTTGGCTTTTGTTTGTTAGGGAAGGTCTTCATTTATTTTTCATGGTTTGAAGGATATTTTCACCTCTTGGTGCTCTACCTCCCCTGTGGCTGGTATCAAAGGTGCTAGACAAAATTCCCTTTACTTTTTCTTCCACTTTTCTTAGGCAGAAGTCTCAGCCTGTATATGCCACAGCTGGGGATCTGCTGAGTCTCACCCAAAGCCAGAAAATCTCAGTCTCACCCGAGGCCCTTGAGATAGTACCTGGGTATCACTGCTGTTATACAAAGCCTCATCAGTTAGCAAGCAATGAAGCCTGCCCAGGGCTGGCTCCTTCCTTTCAAGAAAGCTGCTTTCCTTCTGTTTCAGGGTGCATCTATAAATGTCTTCTGGGAGCTAGGTCCAGGAAAAGGGGCCTCACAACTCTGTTCAGTGTCCTATGCTGCTGTGGCTGAGTTGGTGAGATGGTTTGGCTCTGCGTCCCCATCCAAATCTCATTTTGAATTGTAGTTCCCATAATCCTTACATGTCATGGGAGGGATATAGTGGGAAGTAATTTAAAATCATGGGGCCAGTTACCCCCATGCTGTTCTCATGATGGTGAGTGAGTTCTCACAAGATCTGAGGGTTTCATAAGGGTCTTTTCCCCCGTTTGGCACTTCTCCTTTCTGCCGTCATGTGAAAAAGGACATCTTTGCTTCCCCGTCTGCCATGATTGTAAGTTTCCTGAGGCCTCCTCAGCCCTGCAGAACTGTGAGTCAATTAAACTTTCTTTACAAATTACTCGGTGTTGGTCAGTTTTTTATAGCAGCATGAAAATGGACTATCACAGCTGGTATCCAAGATTTAAGATTTAAGTGAAGATCTCTCCACTCTTTCTCTCCTCTTCTCAAAGGAAAGGAAGGAGTCTCTTTGGAGCAATGAGCTGTGCATCCTGGGGGATAAATGAGGACTAATGCCACCACTCCATTAGCCACATCAACTGGGTCTCAGTAGTTCTTGTGCCCCACAGTCCTCTGACTCTGGGCCCAGTTAAGCTTTAGGATTCACCTAGGAGTTGCATTCCTTGTGGTCTAGATACTGCCTTTCACATTTATTTAATACCCCAGAGTACTTTAGACCACCACAAGGGTGAGGCTTTTGGGAACTCAAATTCCCACCACTGGTATTGGCAGCATATTTTCCCTCTGGCTTGGGCTGGTTTAACTGCTCCCTCTGTGAGCAGATGTCAGCTGAGTTTAGTCTAGTTTTTCTTTCTGCTATAATGTTGCAGCACTAAGTTCAATGTCTCAAAATTGCTGGCTGTGCCTCTCTGCAGCACACAGAAACACTCTCCACACCATGTTGTCACAGCCAGGGGATGGGGAGGGGGTGGTGTCAGCAATTCAAGACTGTTTTCCTGCCCCTTCAGTGCCTCTTTCAGTGATAAGTTAAAACAGGTGCTGTGAGTGCTCATCTGATTTTTCGTTCTTATGAAGGTGCTATTTTTGTGTGGATAGTTGTTAAATTGGTGTCCTTTTAGGGGTGATGATTGGTGGAGCCTTCTATTCCACCATCTTGCTCTACCTTCCATTGATTTTTTTACTAGAAAAAGATGCCCAATTTTATAAAATTGAAAAGTCAGTTATATTTTTAGTAAATATTGAAAGTCAAGAATATCTTTACTATAAATGGAAGCCTCTCTCAAAATTTTTAACCTTTTTTTAAACTTGGTAATAGTTGATGGTTTTGATCAGAATAAAAAACTAATAAATACCTTTTTGAAAAATTTTAAGTTTCAGGATACATGTGCAGAATGTGCAGGTTTATTGCATAGAAAATATATGCCATGGTGCTTTGCTGCACCTATCAATCTATCACCTAGGTATTAAGCCACAGATGCATTTATCCTAATGCTCTCTCTACCCCCCACATCCCCAATAGGCTCCAGTGTGTGTTATTCCCCTCCCTTTGTCCATGTGTTATCATTGCTTTCAAGGGAAGTGAGAACATGTAGTGTTTGGTTTTCTGTTCCAGTGTTAGTTTGCTGAGAATGATGGTTTCCAGCTTCATCCATGTCCCTGCAAAGGACATGATCTCATTACTTTTTATGGCTGCATAGTAGTCCATGCTGTATATGTACCACATTTTCTTCATCTGGTCTATGATTGATAGGTACTTGGGTTGATTCCAAGTCTTTGCTCTTGTGAATAGTACTGTAATAAATGTACATGCATGTGTCCTTACAATAGAATAATTTATATTTCTTCAGGTATATACCCAGTAATTGAATTGCTGGGTCCAATGGTATTTCTGATTCTAGATCCTTCAGGAATCACCACAGTCTCTTCCACAATGGTTGAACTAATTTACATTCCCACCAACAGTATAAAAACAATGTAAAAATATTCCTATTTCTCCACAGCATTGTGAGCATCTGTTGTTTCTTAACTTTTTAATAATTGCCATTCTGATTGACATGAAATGTTAACTCATTGTGGTTTTGATTTGCAATTCTCTAATGATCAGTGATATTAAGCACTTTTTATATGTTTGTTGGCCACATAAATGTCTTCTTTTGAGAAGTGTCTGTTCATATGCTTTGCCCACTTTTTGATGGGGTCGTTAATATTTTTCTTGTAAATTTGTTGAAGTTCCTTGTAAATTCTGGATATTAGACCTTTGTCAGATGGGTAGATTGCAAAAATTTGCTCCCATTCTGTGGGTTTCCTGTTCACTCTGATGATAATCTCTTTTGTTTGTATTTGTTTTATTGTGTAGAAGCTCTTTAGTTTAATTATTTCTCAGTTGTCAGTTTTTGCTTTTGTTGCAATTGCTTTTGATGATTTCATCATAAAATCTTTGACCATGCCTACGTCCTAAATGGTATTGCCTGGATATTCTTGGGTTTTTATGATTTGGGGTAATACATTTAAGTCTTTAATCCGTCTGGAGTTAATTTTTATATAATGTGTAAGAAAGTAGTCTAGTTTCAGTTTTCTGCATATGGCTAGCCAGTTTCCCAGCACCATTTATTAAATAGAGAATCCTCTCCCCATTGCTTGTTTTTGTCAGTTTTGTCAAAGATAAGTATGTTGTAGATGTGTGGTCTTATTTCTTAGATCTCTATTCTGATCCATTGGTCTATGTGTCTGTTTTGGTACCAGTATCATGCTGTTTTGGACACTGTAGCCTTGTAGTGTAGTTTGAAGACAGGTAGCATAATGCCTCCAGCCTTGTTCTTTTTGCTTAGAATTGTATTGACTATATGGGCTCATTTTAGTTTTATATGAATTTTAAAGTACCTCTTTCTCTAATTCAGTGAAGAATGTCAATGGCAGTTTGATTGGAGTAATATTGAATCTATAAACTACTTTGGGCAGTATGGTCATTTTCTTTCTTTTTTTCTACTTACGTAAAATTTTATTTTTTATTTTGTTTCTTTTTTTAAAAAAATATACTTTAAGTTTTGGGGTACATGTGTAGATCTTGCAGGATTGTTGCATAGGTACACACATGCCTTGGTGGTTTTCTGTCTCCATCCCTGTCAACCACATCAGGCATTTCTTCCAATGTTATCCCTCCCCCAACATCCCCCATTCCCCACTGTCCCACCTCTAGTCTCCCACCCACCAACATACCCCAGTGTTTGGTGTTCCCCTCGCTTTGCCCATGTGTTCTCATTGTTCAACATCCACTTATGAGTGAGAACATGGTAGTATTTGGTTTTCTGTTCTTGTGTCAGGTTGCCGAGAATCATGGTTTCCAGATTCATCCATGCCCCTACAAAGGACACAAACTCATTGTTTTTTATGGCTGTATAGCAATCCATGGTGTATATGTAGTCTATTATTGATGGGCATTTGATTTTGTTCTAGGTCTTTGCTATTGTAAACAGTGACATAATGAACATACATGTGCCTGTGTCTTTATAATAGAACAATTTATAATCCTTTGGGTATATACCTAGTAATGGGATTACTGGGTCAAATGGTATTTCTATTTCATGATCCTTGAGGAATTGCCACACTGTCTTCTACAATGGTTGAACTAATTTACACTCCCACCAGCAGTGTAAAAGTGTTCCTATTTCTCCACATCTTCTCCAGCATCTGTTGTCTCCAGATTTTTTAATGATCGCCATTCTAATTGGTGTGAGATGGCCATTTTTTAATGATTGCCATTCTAATTGGTATCTCAATGTAGTTTTGATTTGCATTTCTCTAATGACCAGGGATGATGAACCTTTTTTTGTATGTTTGCTAACCTCATATATGTCTTCTTTTGAAAAGTGTCTATTCATATCCTTTGCCCACTTTTGAATGGGTTTGTTTGTTTTTTCTTGTAAATTTGTTTTAGCTCTTTGTAGATTCTGGATATTAGCCCTTTGTCAGATGGGTAGATTGCAAAAATTTTTTCCCATTTTTTTGGTTGCTGGTTCACTCTAGTGATTGTTTCTTTTGCTGTGCAGAAACTCTTAAATTTAATTAGATCCCATTTGTCTATTTTGGCTTTTGTTGCCATTGCCTTTGGTTTTTTAGTCATGAAGTCCTTGCCTATGCCTATGTCCTGAATGGTATTGCCTAGGTTTTCTTCTAGGGTTTTTATGGTGTTAGATCTTATGTTTAAATCTTTAATCCATCAGGGGATACTTTTAGTCTAAGATGTAAGGAAGGGGTCCAGTTTCAGCTTTCTGAAGATGGCTAGCCAGTTTTCCCAAGATCATTTATTAAACAGGAAATCCTTTCCCCATGACTTGTTTTTGTCAGGTTGTCAAAGATCAGATGGTTGTAGAAGTGTGGCATTGCTTCCGAGGCCTTGTTCTGTTCAATTGATCTATATCTTTGTTTTGGTACCAGTACTGTGCTGTTTTGATTACTATAGCCCTATAGCCTTGTAGTATAGTTTGAAGTCAGGTAGCATGATGCCTCCAGCTTTGTTTTTTTTTTTTTTTTTTTTTTGCTTATGATTGTCTTGGCTATGCAGGCTCTCTTTTGGTTCCAGATGAAGTTTAAGGTGGTTTTTTCCACTTCTGTGAAGAAGATCAGTGGTAGCTTGATGCGGACAGCATTGAATCTATAAATTACTTTGGGCAGTATGGCCATTTTCATGATACTGATTCTTCCTAACCATGAGCATGGAATATTTTTCCATCTGTTTGTGTCCTCTCTTATTTCTCTGAGCAGTGATTTGCAGTTCTTGAAGAGGTCCTTCACATCCTTTGTTAGTTGTATTCCTAGGTATTTTATTCTCTTTGTAGCAATTGTGAATGGGAGTTCACTCATGATTTGGCTCTGTTATTGGTGTATAGGAATGCTTGTGATTTCTGCACATTAATTTTGTATCCTGAGGCTTTGTTGAAGTTGCTTATCATCTTAAGGAGAGTTTGGGCTGAAACAATGTGGTCTTCTAAATATACTATCATGTTGTTGGCAAATAGAGACAATTTGACTTTCTGTTTTCCTAATGAATACCTTTTTTCTTGCCTGATTGCTCTTGCCTGATTGCTCTGGCTAGAACTTCCAATACTATATTGAATAGGAATAGTGAGAGAGGGCATCCTTGTCTTGAGCCAGATTTCAAAGGGAATGCTTCCATTTTTTCCCATTCAGTATGATATTGGCTGTGGGTTTGTTGTAAATATCTTTTATTATTTTGAGATACTTTCCATCAATGCCTAGTTTATTGAAGGTTTTAGCATAAAGGGCTGTTGAATTTTGTAGAAGGCTTTCTCTGCATCTATTGAGATAATTATGTGGTTTTTGTCTTTGTTTCTGTTTATGTGATGGATTATGTTTATAGATTTAAATAGGTTGGACCAGCCTTGCATCCCTAGGATGAAGCCTACTTGATCATGATGGATAAGCTTTTTGATGTGCTGTTGCATTTAGTTTGCCAGTATTTTACTGAAGATTTTCACATCAATGTTCATCATGGATATTGACCTGAAGTTTTCTTTTTTATTTGTGTCTCTGCCAAGTTTTGGTATCAATGATGTTCTCCTAAAATGAGTTAGGAAGGATCCCCTCTTTTTGTATTGTTTGGAATAGTTTCAGAAGGAAAGGTACAAGCTCCTCTTTGTACCTCTGGTAGAATTTGGTTGTGAATCTGTCTGGACCTGGACTTTTTTTGGCTGGTAGACTCTTAAGTGCTGCCTTAACTTCAGACCTTGTTATTGGTCTAGTCAGGGATTCAAATTCTTCCTGGTTCAGTCTTGGGAGGGTACAAGTGTCCAGGAATTTATCAATTTCTTTCAGATTTACTGGTGTATATGCATAGAGTTGTTTGTAGTAATCTCTGATGGTAGTTTGTATTTCTGTGGAATCAGTGGTGATATCCCCTTTATAGTTTTTTATCGTATGTATTTGATTCTTCTCTCTTTTCTTTTGTATTAGTCTGGCTAGTGGTCTATTTTGTTGATCTTTTAAAAAAAACCAGCTCCTGGATTTATTGATTTTTTGAAGGGTTTTTTATGTCTCTATCTCCTTCAGTTTTGCTCTGATCTTCGTTATTTCTTGTCTTCTGTTAGCTTTTGAGTTTTTTCGTTCTTGCTTCTCTAGTTCTTTCAGCTTTGACAATAGGATGTCAATTTTAGATCTTTCCTCACTTCTCATGTGGGCATTTAGTGCTATAATTTCCCTCTAGACATTGCTTTAAATGTGTCCCAGAGATTCTGGTGCATTGTGTCTTCGCTCCCATTGGTTTCAAAGAACATCTTTATTTCTGCCTTCATTTCATTGTTTATCCAGTCATCATTCTGGAGCCAGTTGTTCAGTTTGCATGTAGTTTTGCTATTTTGAGTGAGTTTCTTAATCCTGAGTTCTAATTTGATTGCACTATGGTCTGAGAGACTGTTTGTCATGATTTCTGTTATTTAGCAATTGCTGAGAAGTGATTTATTTCAAATTATGTGGTCAATTTTAAAGTAAGTGCAAAGTTGTCTGAGAAAAAAGTATATTCCCTGGATTGGGGTGGAGAGTTCTGTAGATGTCTGTTAGGTCTGCTTGGTCCAGATCTGAGTTCAAGTCCTGGATATCCTTGTTGATTTTCTGTCTCATTGATCTAATATTGACAGTGGAGCGTTAAAGTCTCTCACTAGTATTTTGTGAGAGTGTAAGTCTCTTTATAGGTCATTAAGAACTTGCTTTATGTATCTGGGTACTCCTATATTGGGTGCCTGTATATTTAGGATTGTTAACTCTTCTTGTTGCATTGATTCTTTTACCATTATGTAATGCCCTTCTTTTTCTCTTTTGATCTTTGTTGGTTTAAAGTCCGTTTTATCAGAGACTAGTATTGCAAATCCTGCTTTATTTTGCTCTCCATTTGCTTGGTAAATCTTCTTCCATCCCTTTATTTTGAGTCTATGTGTGTCTTTGCACATGTGATTTGTCTCCTGAATACAGCACACCAATGGTCTTGACTTTTTATCCAGTTTGCCAGTCTGCATCTTTTGATTGGGGGAATTTAGGCAATTAATGTTAATATTGTTATATATGAATTTGATCCTGCCATTTTGTTGCTGGCTGGTTTTTTTTGCCTGTTAGTTTATGCAGTTTCTTCATTGCATCATTGGTCTTTACCATTTGGTACATTTTTGCAGTGGCTGGTACTGGTTTTTCCTTTCTATGTTTAGTGCTTCTTTCAGGAGCTCTTGTAAGGTGGGTCTCATGGCGCCAAAATCTCTCAGCAATTGCTTGTTCGTAAAGGATTTTATTTGTCCTTCATTTATGAAGCTTAGTTTAGCTGGATATGAAATTCTGGGTTGAAAGTTCTTTTCTTTAAGGATGTTGAATATTGGCCCCAACTCTCTTCTGGCTTGTAGGGTTTCTGCCAAGAGATCTGCTGTGAGTCTGATGGGCTTCCCTTTGTGGGTTACCCAACCTTTCTTTCTGGCTGCCCTTAGCATTTTTTCCTTTTTTTCAATTCTGGTGAATCTGATGATTATGTGCCTTGGGTATGGTGTTCTCTGTATTTCCTGGATTTGAATGTTTTCCTGCCTTGCTAGGTTGGGGGAAGTTCTCCTGGATAATATCCTGAAGAGTGTTTTTCAGCTTGGATTCATTCTCCCTATCACATTCAGGTACATTGATCAAACATAGATTAGATATTTTCACATAATCCTATATATCTTGGAGGTTTTGCTCATTTCTTTTCACTCTCTTTTCTCTAATCTTGCCTTCTCATTTTATTTTATTTAGTTGATATTCAATCTCTGATATCCTTTCTTTTGCTTGATTGATTAAGCTACTGAAACTTGTGTATGCTTTGTGAAGTTCTCGTACTGTGTTTTCAGCTCCATCAAGTCGTTTATGTTCTTCTCTAAGCTGGTTATTCTAGTTAGCATTTCATCAAACCGTTTTTTCAAGGTTCTTAGTTTCTTTGCATTGGGTTACAACATGTTCCTTTAGCTCAGAGAAATTTTTTATTACCCACCTTCTGAAGCCTGCTTCTGTTAATTCGTCAATCTCATTCTCCATCCTGTTTTGTTCCCTTGCTGGCAAGAAGTTGTGATTTCTTCAGGAGGAGAGATGTTCTGGTCTTTGATAATTTCATCCTTTTTATGCTGGTTTCTTCCCATCATCGTGGATTTATCTACCTTCAATCTTTGAAGTTGGTGATTTCAGATGGTGTCTCTGAGTGGACATCCTTTATGTTAATGTTGAATCGATTTCTTTTTGTTTTTTAGCTTTCCTTCTAACAGGCCCCTCTGCTTTATGAGGCATTTTTAAAAAAAATTATACAGGGATCAGGGAGCTGCTTGAGGAGGCATTCTATCCCTTACCTGCTTGCAGAGGCACTGCTGGGCTGCCTTGGACTCAGCCCAGCTGCTGTGTAGGCTTCCTCTGGCTTTTGTTTACACAGGTAAGATTAGACCTGCCTTTGCAATGGCAGATACCTTTCCCCACACTGAGCTCAATCGTCCTGGGTTGAGCTCAATCTGATGTGCTGGCTGCAAAACTCTCAAGTGAGAGGGCTTTAGTTTACTGGTCTTTGTGGGGGGTGGGACCTGCAAAGCCATATCACCTGTCTCTCTGCTTTCAGCTCTTCCTATTTCTGGGGGGAAGGTCAATCTATCCCGTTGGTGCTCTCACCACTAGTCAAAACTTCTGCCCAGTTTTGTGCCAACAACTTGTGGTGCCAGGCCAGCTGGAGCTGTCACTAAGATCTGTGTTGGTAACTTGCAGTGTTTTTCAGCCCGGCAGCATTCTCCTGGACTGTGGGTTGCAACAGCCATGGGAGAAGCACAGTGTCTAAACTGGAGTACTGAGGGGGTAAAGTCCCTGATATTCCATTTAGGTGCACATGTGGCTAGCAGTCTATCTATTTTGTTGATATTTTCAAAAAAAGAGCTCCTGGATTCATTGATTTTTTCAAAATTTTTTTTTGTCTCTATCTCCTTCAGTTCTGCTCAGATCTTAGTTATTTCTTGTCTTCTGATAGCTTTTGAATTTGTTTATCTATCTTGCTCCTCTAGTTCTTTTAACTGTGATATTAGGGTGTTGATTTTAGATTATTCCCACTTTCTCCTGCGGGCATTTAGTGCTACAAATTTCTCTGTAAACACTGCCATAGCTGAGTCCCAGAAATTCTGGTACATTGTGGTCTTTGTCCTCATTGATTTCAAAGAACTTATTTATTTCTGCCTTAATTTTGTTGTTTACCTAGTAGTCACTCAGGAGCAGGTTGTTCAGTTTCCATGTAGTTGTGCAGTTTCGAGTGAGTTTCTTAATTCTGAATTCTAATTTGATTGCACTGTGGTCTGAGAGACTGTTATAATTTCTGTTCTGTTGCATTTGCTGAGGAATGTTTTTCTTCCAATTATGCAGTCAATTTTAGAATAAGTGCATTGTGTTACTGAGAAGAATGTGTATTCTGTTGATTTGAGGTAGAGAGTTCTGTAGATGTCTATTAAATCTGCCTGGTTCAGAGCTGAGTTCAAGTCCTGAATATTCTTATTAATTTTCTGTCTCATTGATCTGCCTAATATTGACAGTAGGGTATTAAGTTCTCACAGTATTATTGCATGGAAGTCTAAGTCTCTTTGTAGGTTTCTAAGAACTTACTTTATGAACATGGGTGCTCCTGTATTGGGTGCATATATGTTTATAATAGTTTGCTCTTTTTCTTGCATTGATCCATTCACCATTATGTAATGCCCTTATTTTTCTTTCCTGATCTTTGTTGGTTTAAAGTCTGTTTTATCAGAGACTAGAATTGTTACCCTGCTGCTTTTTTTTTTTTTTTTTTCCATTTGCTTGGTAAGTCTTACTCCATTTCTTTATTTTGAGCCTTTGAACATGAGATGGATCTCCCAAATACAACAAACCAATAAGTCTTGACTTTTTATTCAATATGCCAGTCTGTGCATTTTAATTGGGACATTTAGCTCATTTACATTTATGGTTAATATTGTTATCTGTGAATTTGATCCTGTCATTATGATGCTAGCTGGTTATTTTGCCCATTAGTTAATGCAATTTCTTCATAGTGTTGATCTTGTTTACACTTTGCTACATTTTTGCAGTGGCAGGTAATGTTCCCCCCCCAATATTTATTGCTTCCTTTAGGAGCTCTTGTAAGGCAGGCCTGGTGGTGACAAAATCCCTCAGCATTTGCTTGTCTGTAAAGGGTTTTATTTCTCCACTTACGAAGCTTGGTTTCACTGGTTATGAAAATCTGGTTTGAAAATTATTATTTTCTTAAGACTGTTGAATATTGGCCCCCACTCTCTTCTGGCTTATAGGATTTCTGCAGAGAGATCCACTGTTAGTCTGATCAGCTTCCCTTTGTGGGTAACCCGACTTTTTTCTCTGGATGTCCTTAACATTTTTTCCTTAATTTCAACCTTTGTGAATCTGATGATTATGTATCTTGGGGTTGCTGTTCTTGAGGAGTATCTTTGTGGTGTTCTGTGTATTTTCTGAATTTTAATGTTGGCCTTGCTAGGTTGGAGAAGTTCTACAGGATAGTATCCTGAAGTGTATGTTCCAACTTGGTTCCATTCTCCCTGTCACTTTCAGGTACACCAGTCAGACATTGGCTTGGTCCTCTCACATACTCCCATACTTCTTGGAGGTGTTGCTTGTTCCTTTTCATTCTTTTTTTTTCTCTAATCTTGTCTTCATGTTTTATTTCATTAAGTTGCTCTTCAACCTCTGATATCCTTTCTTCTACTTGATCAGTTTGGCTATTGATACTTGTGTATGCTTCATGAAGTTCTCCTGCTGTGTTTTCAGGTCCATCAGGTAATTTTTGTGTTTCTCTAAACTGGCTATTCTAGTTAGCAATTCTTGTAACCTTTTATCAAGGTTCTCAGCTTCCTTGCATTGGGTTAGAACATGCTCCTTTACCTTGGAGGAGTTTGTTATTACCCACTTTCTGAAGCCTACTTCTGTCAATTTGTCAAACTCATTCTCCATCCAGTTTTGTTCCCTGGCTGGTGAGAAGTTGTAACTTTGGAGTAGAAGAGGCTTTCTGGTTCTTGGAATTTTTAGCATTTTTGCACTGTTTTTTCCTCATCTTCCTGGATTTATCTACCTTTGGTTTTTGCTGTTGGTGACCTTCAGATGGAGTTTTTGCATAATCATTTTCTTTGTTGATGATGATGCTATTGTTTTCTGTTTGTTAATTTTCCTTCTAAAAGGCTCCCCTTCTGCAGAACTGCTGGAGTTTGCTGGGGGTCCACTCCAGACCCTGTTTGCAGAACAAAAAATATCGCTGCCTGCTCCTTCCTCTGAAAGCTTTGTCCCAGAGGGTACCCACCAGATGCCAGCTGGAGCTCTCCTGTATGAGGCGTCTGTCAACCCCTGTTGGGAGGTGTCTCCTTGTCTTGAGGTACAGGGGTCAGGGACTCACTTGAGGAGGCAGTCCGTCCCTTAGCAGAGCTTGAGCACTGTGCTGGGAGATCCACTGTTGTCTTCAGAGCTGGCAGGCAGGAACATTTCAGTCTGCTGAAGCTGTGCCCACAGCAGCTCCTTCCCCCAGGTGCTGTGTCCCAGGGAGATGGGAGTTTCATTTATAAGCCCCTGACTGGTACTGCTGCCTTTCTTTCAGAGATGCCCTGCTCAGACTGGAAAAATCTAAAGAGGCATTCTCGCTATAGCAGCTTTCTGGTGCTGAGGTCGGATCCACCCAGTCCAAACTTCCCAGTGGTTTTGTTTACACTGTAAGGGGAAAATTGCCTACTCAAGCCTCAGTAATGGCAGATGCCCTCTCCCCCATTAAGCCCTAGTGTCTCCTGTCAACTTCAGACTTCTGCACTGGCAGCTAGAGTTTCAAGCCAGTGGATCTTTGCTTGCTGGGCTCCATGGGGGTGGGATCCACTGAGCAAGACCACTGGGCTCCCTGGCTTTGGCCCCCTTCCAGGGGAGTGAACGGATCTGTCTCACTGGCATTCCAGGTGCCACTGGGGTATTAAAAAAAAGACTCCTGTAGCTAGCTCAGTGTCTGCTTAAATGGCTGCTCAGTTTTGTGCTTGAAACCCAGGGCCTTTGTGGTGTACTCACCCGAGGAAATCTCCTGGTCTGTGGGTTTCTAAGGTCATGGGAAAGGCAGAGTATCTGGGCTGGATAGCACCATCCCTCACGGCATTGTCCCTCATGGCTTCCCTTGGCTTGGGGGAGGGAGTTCCCCAGCCCCTTGCACTTCCTGGGTAAGGCAATGCCCCACTCTGCTTCTGCTCACCCTCCATGGGCTACACTCAGTGTCTAACCAGTCCCAATGAGATGAGCCAGGTACGTCAGTTGGAAATGCAGAAATCACCTGCCTTCTGCATTGGTCTGTCTTGGAGCTGCAGACAGGAGCTCTTCCTATTCAGCCATCTTGCCCAGGAATCAATTTCAGTTCTTTTGCATTTGCTGAGGAGTATTTTACTTCCAATTATGTGATCTATTTTAGAGTAAGTGCCATGTGGCACTGAGAAAAATATATGTTCTGTTGTTTTGGGGTCGAGAGTTCTGTAGATATCGATTAGGTCCACTTGATCCAGAGCTGAGTTCAAGTCCGGAATATCCTTGTTAATTTTCTTTCTGGATGATCTGTCTAATATTGTCAGTGGGGGTGTTAAAGTCTCCCACTATTATTGATTCAGAGTGTAAGTCTCTTGGTAGGTCTCTAAGAACTTGTTTTATGAATCTAGGTGCTTCAGTATTGGGTGCATATATATTTAAGATAGTTAGCTCTTTTTTGTTGAATTGTTCCCTTTCCCATTATTTAATACCATTCTTTTTTGATCTTTGTTGGTTTAAAGTCTGTTTTGTTAGAAACTAGAATTGGAACCCCTGCTCTTTTCTGCTTTCCATTTGCTTCGTAAATTTTCTTTCATCCCTTTATTTTGAGCCTATGCTTGTATGTTTGTACTTGAGATGGGCCTTTTGAATACAGCACAACAATTTGCCAGTGTATGTTTTTTTAATTGGGGCATTTAATCCATTTACATTTAAGGTTAATATTGTTATGTGTGAATTTGATCCTGTCATCATGATTCTAGCTGGTTATTTTGCACGCTAGTTGATGCAGTTTCATTATAGTGTCATGGATCTTTATACTTCAGTGTGTTTTTGCAGGGCCTTGTACCACTTTTTCCTTTCCATATTTAATGCTTTCCTCAGGACCTCTGCAAGGGAGGCCTGGTGGTGATGAATTTCCTCAGCATTTGCTTGTCTGAAAAGGGTGTTATTTCTCTTTCACTTATAAAGCTTAGTTTGGCTGGAAATAAAATTCTGTGGTGAAAATTCTTTTCTTTAGGAATTTTTAATATTGGCTCCTACTCTCTTCTGGCTTGTAGGATTTCTGCTGAGAGGTCCTGTGTTAGTCTGATGAGCTTCCTTCTGTAGGTGACCTGACCTTTCTATCTGGATGCCCTTAACATTTTTTCCTTCATTTTGACCTTGCTGATTATATGTCTTGGGGTTTATCTTCTTGTGGAGAGTCTTACTGGGATTCTCTCTATTTCCTGAATTTGAATCTTAACCTGTCTTGCTAGGTTGGGGAAGTTCTCCTGGATGTTATCCTAAAGTGTGATTTCCAACTTGGTTCATTCTTACTGTCCCTTTTAGGTACTCCAGTCAGTTGTAGTTTCAGTCTTTTGCATAGTCACATAGTTCTCAGAGGTTTTGTTCATTCCTTTTTACTCTTTTTTCTCTAATCCTGTCTGCCTTTCTTATTTCAGCAAGATAGTCTTCAAGCTCTAGTATTCTTTCTTCTTCTTGATTGTGGTTGTATTATGAAATTCTTGTGCTATGTTTTTCAGCTCCATCAGTTCATTTATGTTCCTCTCTAAACTGGTTATTCTAGTTAGCAGCTCCTGAAATCTTTTATCATTGTTCTTAGCTTAGTGAGGTTTGTTATTATCCACATTCTGAAGCCTACTTCTGTCAATTCCTCTATCTCATACTCTGTCTAGTTTTGTGTCCTTGCTGGAGAGGTGTGATCATTTGGAGGAGAAGAGGCACTCTGGCCTTTTGAGTTTTCCGCATTTTTTCATTGATTCTTTCTCATGTTCATGAGTTGATCTAATTTTGGTCTTTGAGATTGCTGACCTTGGATGAGGTTTTTGTGGGGGTTTTTTTGTTGATGCTGTTGTTTTTGGTGTTTGGTTTTCTTTCAATAGTCGGCTCTCTCTTCCGTAGGGCTGCTGTAGTTTTCTGGGGGTTCAATTCAGGCCCTGTTCACCTGGGTTCCTCCCTCACCTGCAGATGTCACTCAGGGAGGCTGGAGAACAGAAAATCTGGACACCTGCTTTTTCCTCTGGGATCTCTGACTCAAGGAGCATGGACTTGATGCCAGTAATACGTTCCTGTATAAGGTGTCTAGTGACCACTGTTAGGGGGTCTCACTATGTTGGGGAGCAGAGGATCCAGGACCTGTTTAATGAAGCACTTTGACTGTTCTTTGGTGGAGGAGATGTTCTTCACTGGAAGGAAATCCACTTGTCTGGGCTGCCTGGATTCCTCAGAGCTATCAGAGGTAAAGACTAAGTCTTCTGGTCCCATGAAGACCATGGCCACTTCTCCCTCCTCGGGCTCAGGCCCATGGAGATCAGAGTTTTGTCTCTAAGCCCCTGGCTGGAGTTGCTGGAGTTCCTGCAGAGAGACCCTGCTCAGTGAGGAGAGATGGCTCAGGGTCTGGCCTAAAGAGGCAGTCTGGCCTTGATCTGCCGTAGCCAGTGTGCTGCACTTGGGGAATACCTCTTAGGACTGACCAAGCCATTCAGTCTCCCCCAGCACCAGCAGGAAAAAAAACTGATTTGGAGCTATAGTAATGGCTGCAACCCAACCTCCCCCCCACACCCTGCCCCGCACCGCTGAGTTCACTGTCTTAGGCAGCTTGCAAAGCTATAACTTGCAGTGAACGCCGAGAATAAAGTACTCAGACAATTCCAGGTGAGTGGGGTAAGGGGGTAGCTCTTCTGAGAGAGTCTGCCCAGCACCCATTCACAAAGTATTTATTGAAAGGGCTTATATTAACTACAAACATCAACTAGATGGCCATATGAGGTGAGTTGCTGAAGCACCTGTGACCTTGTACACACTCAAACTGCATTCTCAGGAGTCTGTTTTCAGCATTCCTTATATACACCACACACTCCACTCCCTGTCCTGTTTTCAGGATCAAGGAGTTTCATTCCCATGCACAAATAACATACACAGTGCCTCAGTATTTTTCCATGCCCCAACCTCAGATGCCATGTACATAAACTTAAATGTGTTTCTGTGCACCCACCCCTATCTCCTGCTTATTTAATTCTTAGAGCATGCTGGTCATCCAATGCAAGGTAAGCTTCTAGTGTTCTCCCCTGGTTGTAGATGCATTGGGTGGCAGCACAGAGCCATCTGTAGATGCCTAGCAAACAGATACTAAAAAGAATGTAAGTATAGTGGCCATCACCCAAATGCATATGTTTAACTCATACCACAAAGTGTTTGGGTTTAACCATTGAAAGCCTTCTTGTAATTGCTGAAGCGTACTTGTTTGTAATTGCTGTGACCATTCTTCAAGTTATTTCTTTAATTCACACACAAGAGTGGAAATTTGAGAGGACAAATTGTCGTGATAAGCCCCTTGCAGATGTGCTTTTCTAAATAACTGCAAGGTAGAATCTCCTTCCCAGTTCCAGGTTAAATTTCCAGGCAGCCACAATTCTGCTTACTGTATTAAGATCATGACCTAGATTATATATAATGTTTTGATGAGACAAGGATGAAGCATACCAGCTACTGGAAGAGACTTTAATACTATAAAAGGATTGATTCTGCTCTATGATAGGATCACCTTGTCCAAACAGGAGTATATAAGGGTGCACAGTACAAATCAAGACCATATCAGTAATGTTATTCTGTAAAGAGAGGGCATGGTTGCCACCACTAGTAATGTACTTACCATGTGAAAGAACCCTTTCAAAAAAGGGAAGTCCTAATTTCCAAATCTGGGTATAAGCAGGGCTTAAATCTTGTTTCTCTTTTAGTTATAATATTGGTCCTGAAAACTTGTACTCTGACCAGGCGATAGAACTATTGCGGGGGACTCCCAAATCCAATAGTCTGATTTGCAGACATAAGATAACCATGGAGACCCCAATGAAGTAAGGTGCAATTATCAAACAGAGGCCCTTGGCGTGGTACAGTTTGCCTGCATGGACACCACTGGACAGCCTCAAATGTATATTGCCAGTCCCTACTCAGATGGCATATAGGAAGATCAGGCACTTGGGTAGCTTCATCAGAGACCTCAGTAAGATTAGTGGTAACAGCAGAAATAAAGGTCAAGTCTGCAAGCTTAGCATCCCTTTTGGGCTGATAGTAAAGATACTCCTGAGGAATGAGAGTAACATGCTTATGTGCTATTGTGGAAAAACAAAGAGGGGGATTACTAGACAATAAAGTCAAGGAGTTGTTAAGTTTAATTCATCTCAAATTTTCAGTTAATAGATAAGACAGGGACATCTATCGACCTTCTGTGCAAGAAGTATCATTAGATGACAAAGGCAGGTCAGCATCCCACCATGCAATAACATTACAAACAGGGGGATTTAGAACATGACTCCAATAAACATGTTCTTGAGCCGATCCTACTTGGCAAAGGACAAGAATTACTAGCCACCCTAACATCCACGTCTATCTTGCTTTCTCAGAAGTTTCCTCAGTTATAGCCAGATACATAAAAAACCAGTTCTCTGCAGTTGCAGTGGCTTCGATGGTGGCAAGCAGGATAGTTTCTTGTTGATCCAATTTCTTTAGCTGTCCTCAAGTAATGTCAGTTGTCTTCCAAGTTATCACTCTTATTGCTGGTAGATTCTCCAAGGACAGGTCCCGTTCTCAAGAATAGAGCCCCATATTCCCCCTTTTTTGTTTATTAAGCTATATTTTAAGCATTTGATGAGCTTGTTTAATAAGGGCCTAACTGGGTTGAGTTATAGGGAATGGCAGTCTTGTGTTGCATGTGGCAAAGTTGGAAAGCATATGCAAATTGAGCACGAAGAGAGCAAGGGTCATTATCAGTTTTTATAGTTTGTGGAAGGCCTCAGGTCATCATAGATTCAAACAAATGAGTAACTGCATCTTTACTTTTTTTCTGGCCTGGGAGTTAGCAGGTATCAAGCCCATATAAGTGGATAATGAGTAACGTCAATCTGCCAGATAGCATTAGGCACAAAACCTTGTGGGTTGCCACCAAGTCCTAACAAAAAAGGAGACAGAGAATGCCTTTGGCAATTAAGGCAACTTTTAATAATCATGTGAGCTTGAGCAAGTGTTAAATGAAACTATTGTTTAAGACTGTGGGCTTTCTAATGAAAAAAAACCATGATTAGCTTGAGCTCGCAAAAATGGGTCATATAAGGAACAGAGAGCTCTTGTGCTGCAAGAAACAAAGCTAATAGGAGTTCATTAGTAATACCCTTCACATGTGCAAGATCTAAATGAGTAATACTATACACCACATAAGCAGAATCACCAACTATGCTTATATCTTGGTAAGAAAAGTTTGTAAGGCAATATTAGTGCACCCAACTCCATTTATTGCACAGTTTTAAAATGCTCTTGTATTTTGTGTTGCCAATTTTGCACAGCATCTTCCCATACTATATAGTTGTGTTGTTTTTCTGAACCATCTGTAAAGACACTAGTGGCGTCAAACAAAAGCTCAGAGACAACAATAGATGCAAATTTAACAGGCACAGTTTGTAAAAAATTCAGGAGCTTAGAGGCTGGAAAATGGAAGCCGATATTACCAACAAAGTAGCCATTGCTACTTACCAATCAAGATCACAAATTAAGACAGTATGAAATTGTTCCTTGCTCAAAGGTAGGAAAAGAGTAGCTGGGTTATATCTTGATAATTGGATGCAACGTTGGTGCCCTTTTATGAGAAGAGAAGCTATTAAATCTGTGGTCTTTTGTATATGTTTAGAGTGGTTACGAGACAGGTACACAGCGTAAAAAATAAAGAAATGGCAAAAGATAAAGCCTACCCGTTAAACAAAGGCAAGGAAGGGATGGATATTTTAAGTAATTTTCACTATATTCTGGCCCTTGAAAGTTATTAGAATTTGACTGCAAGTTGCCAGGATAATAAACCTGCATTGAGTTAGCTTAAGAGTGGCGGGGGGGGCGGGGGGGTGGGGAAGAAGAAAGAAAGAAAGAAGAAAGAAAGAAAAAGAAAGAAAGAAGCCCAAAAAACTTTTTAAAAAGTCTCTGGGTGTTGGTCATTTTCCTGAAATAGCCTTTAGCTGGAATGTCAGAAGCGAGCTTGGGAAGGTAGGGCTGTGGCTGGTTTCTTTTCACCTGCTCCAGGCTCTTTAAGCAGCCTCTTTAATAGCCTGCCACCTGTTGCTGTCCTTACCCTAAGAGGAAAGAAGGAAGGAAGACTACAAGTAGCAGCAAGAGGCCAGAGAATGACCGGGTGGTAAAGTGCGTGTGTAAGCGTGGAGGCAGGAGGTGAGAGGGTCACAGGCTGGGAGAAGACCACTCCTTTTATATTCCCGGCCACCTATGCCTGGAGCCAACCCTGGAAGGTAAGGTACTGAAAATATACTGGGCTTTTTATTATTTTACTACCCCCCAAGCAGAGAGGCTCAGGGGAGGAGCAGACACGCAGCACAGGGTCTGCTTTGAAGTTTCCAGCCACAGTGTTTTTAAACATTGTATAAAAAAGTGAAACAAACATTCCTTATTGCTATGTCTATCTTCTGAAGATGACAGCAGCTGGCAGAGCTCCTCCACCTCAGCCTAGGTAGCATTTAACATATGGTTACGGGAGAGCACCCCTTATTAGTGGGCTTTTCCCCCAGAGCTCTGTACTCTAGGCTGCTCCAAACTCCTCTGCCCACCTTAGACTAACAAGGTTGGGGTGCATATGGACTATTTCTTAGCCCTTTCCCAGAGAGGCCAGGGAAGGCAAGGAATTACTTGTCAGCTGAGATTGGGCATGTGACCATGGTGAGGAGGATTCTCGGGACTGGGCTGGAGCTGCCTGCAGCCACCTGGGGACTTGGTCTGTGCCTCTTGGTCTCTTCTCCATCACCAAAAACCCATAAAGGGGGAAACCTGCCCCAGACTGCCAGTGACAAAATTGGCACTCCATGGCATCTTAGCAACTCTCCTTCCCTAGGCCTCTGTGGGCAGCAAGAAAGCCAGCGCTATCTGGGATAAAACCCAGGAGGTGGCAGCATGTAATTTTCCTTTGTACTCCAGGGAAACAGAAAAAAGACAAGGCAGAAAGGCCAATGCTGGAAGTAGGAAGTGAGAACTTGCATATTAGGAAGACAATTATAACCAGCCACTTTCCTTCCCTGTTGAAGGCATTTTCCAGCAGGGAAAGTTGTCAAGGAGATGCGGCCACCCAATCATAAAGATGTTCGCTGACAGGGGGTCTTATTCAGGAACGATCCCTCAAGGGGGATGGCAGGTGCTGCTGGCTGAATGGAGCCAAGGAATGCAGGTCCCTTTAAGAGTGGAAGAAAAGAGGACAATAGCTTTTCTATAGAGGGAGGGGAAAGCCTCTGATCTGTTCTTATCCTTACTAGAAAAATATCTCTTTCTTATTCCCCATAGAAGGGAATGAAGAGGGGAGAGAAGTCTCTCCCTGTTGTTCTGGTTTCTGTTTTTCCTTCTCCTTTAAATCTCCTGAATTCCCTTCAGGTGGAGAAGATGGGTGGTCTGACTCACCACAATCTGGCAGATAAAGAGGATACAATGCAGAGCATACCAGTGCCCAGGTGGTTAAAATAGTAACATTAGTAATATGACCTTTCTCATATCCTCCTTTCAGGCAGTGACCTACCTGCTCCCATAACTCTAAGGTTCCTTGATCAGGAAATCAAGGGCATTCCTGCCAAATCAAGAGCATAAGCTTGCGTAAAGCTCCAGGCTCTACAGTGCGCTGGATAGCCTTAAGTAGCTGTTGCACTGTTTTAAAAAACACTTTCTACTTTTTGGTCACTTCTTGACCCATGATAACTTAATCCCTGATATTCTACGTATGTGTCTCGTTTTCCTGATAGGAGTCAGGACTGTCCCTTACAGAGGTTGGTGAGCTCTCCTCCTTCACATGTAACTTCAAGGCGATCATGTCAGGGGCACCACTTGCAAAGCTTATAGATTGCAGTGAATGCCAAGGATAAAGTATGCAGACAATTCCACCTGAGTGGTGTTAGGGGGTAGCTCTTCTGAGAGTCCATCCCAGCATCCGTCAGCCAAGTCTTTATTGAAAGAGCTTGTATTAACTACAGACATCAAGTAGATGCCATTTGAGGTGGGTTGCTGAAGCACCTGTAGCTTGTACACACTGAAACTGCATTCTCAGGAAGCTGTTTTCAGCATTCCTTATCACACCACACCCTTCACTCCCTGTCCTGTTTTCATGGTCAAGGAGTTTCATTCCCATGCACAAATAGCATACACACAGTGCCTCAGTATTTTTCCATGCCCTGACCTCAAATGTCCTGTACATAAGCTTAAATGTGTTGCCATGCACCCCCCCACACAGCTAAGAACCACAGTGATGGCTGCTCTCCCCTCTCCCGGGGGAGCTCAGTTTTTTTAGGTGCCAGGCAGCTGGGGTGATGATGGCCACCTTCCCTTGAAGATCTCAGTTGTCTTAGGCATTTACTAAGCTGCCACCCTTTCCCCCACGAGCATTCAGTGTCTTTGGCAACTAGGAGCCACAGTAATGGCTGCCATTTTTCCCCACAGAGAACTAAGATGACTCATACAGCAGGCAGTCCCAGTGATGATGGCCACTCCTCCTTGGTGAACTTGGTAGTCTTAGACAGGTTCCAGATGAGTGGTTGTTGAGAATCTGCATGGCTCTGTGGTTGGGACCCAAAACCATGGATGCGTTGGCTCATGAATTAGATCTTCTGATCTGTGGGTTGCACAGATTTGTGGAAAAAGTGAGGTTTCCCAGACTGGGTAGTGTGCTCACTCATTGCCTTCCTTGGCTGGGGATGGGGGCTTCCCTTACCTCATTTGGCTCTCATGCTGCTTTTCTTTCTTTCTTTCCTTCCTTCCTTCCTTCCTTCCTTCCTTCCTTCCTTCTTCCTTCCTTCTCTTTTCTTTTCTTCTTTTCTTTTTTTTTTTTTTGAGACGGAGTTTTGCTCTTGTTGCCCAGGCTGGGAACAAGTGAAATGGCGCAATCTTGGCTCAACACAACCTCTGCCTCCTGGGTTCAAGCAATTCTCCCGTGTCAGCCTTCCGAGTAGCTGGGACTACAGGTGTGTGCCACCATGCCCAGCTAAGTTTTGTGTTTTTAGTAGAGATGAGGTTTCACTACATTGACGGGGATGGTCTTGATCTCTTCATCTTGTGATCTGCCCACCTTGGCCTCCCAAAGTGCTGGGATTACAGACGTGAGCCACAGCGCCCGGCCACCACGCTACTTTTCTTTGTTTTCCATGGGTTATGCCAATCACCTAGTCAGTCCTGATGATAGAACCTGTATACCTTGGTTGCCATTACAGGATTTGAGCACTGTTTTGGTTCTTTTCGGTGGAAGCCTCCGACTGCTGCTGCTTCTACTTGGCCATCTGGGCCCAACCACTTCTACTAAATTTCATTAGGAAAAATGAAAGATAATCTAGTGAATCCAAAAGAACATGTATAGGTTCCAGGACAGTGTGCAAAAGCCCAGCAGACACAGAAGGTAAGACTGCAGACTGTAGAATATGTGCTTTTGTAACCACAAGTGTGGGCAACCAAGAACACAGATGGAGTTTGGTCAATTGTATTACAGTATAAGAAATCACTAGGACTGAGCTGTGCAGACCTCCCTCCTAGTTGCCTCGTTACAGGCTCCTTCCCTATGTTAGGGATACTAGGTGAAACATTCAAACAATATTTACTTTGTTTGTCATTCAAACAAAGTAAATAGTAATCAAGAGCAAATCTACTTGTACTGTAAGGAGTTTCATCTTGGAGAAGATGGTTTGGGGAGAAGGCTAGAAAAAGTTGTCTAGCTTAAAAGAATGTGATTTAAAAAAAATGAAATTTAGGTTGCATTTTAAATAAGACTGTTCTTAGCTCACATGCTTGGACATTTCTTATATACCTCTATGTAAATTCCTTTGTATCTCCCACTGTCTTAGTTGTGTCTTTGTTAAAGGAATCTAGCCTAACACAAGCACCATGTTTCTGGAACCCTGGTGCTCCTTGGAGATTGCCTGTTAGTTTGAGTTTTCCATCCTGTGTTACAGTGAAGGTGCTTGGGCTTTATTAAGGTGTGGAACTCAAGCCATCATTGACAATTTTTAATTTTGTTCAATGCAAGTATTATTTCAAAAGCCACTCTTTTGGATATAACGCAATATGTATTGAAAGACTTTCTCCTCTCCTCCAGATGTGGTAAAAGCACAGTGACAATATTATCCTCTTTATGCAGTGTTTTTCTCAATTGAGTTTATATTCACAAGTGATTAACATCCTTCTCCATCCACCCATCTTTATTCAGATAACCCTGATTATCTGTATGGCTGGACTGGAATACTAAGCACTGTTTTGTGTGCATAATCTTTTCTGGAATTACTGCTAAAAAGCCCATAAATTAGGTTATTTTATAATTCTTTGGGGTGACAGGCTGATGAAAATATGGAAATACTGATTATATTGTTAACTTTTTGGATCATTTACATTTGAAGAACATGAGAAACTTAATACTGAACTAATTCAACTTCTAAGACTCTGAAAATAAAAATCATACTTAAGTGAGAAAGAGCCCAAGTCAAATTACATCCAAGCAGTGGGAACTTCTCTGGTTAAGACTGAGCAGAATGAAAAACTGGGAGGAAGTTCTTCAGACTTTGTGCTTTTAACTCTAAAAAGTAAGAAAATTAAATTTTGAAGTTCAATTACTTTGGAATTGAATGTTTTTGGACTTCAACTTGCAAGGAAATTTAATCTCTGATCTTTTCTCTCTGGGAATTTGATAATAGAAAGGGGTTTATATTCAATTCTGGTGCATCTCTATGTTGGCATTTCATTATTGGAGTATCTTCATGTTGTCATTTAATCTCATTGCGGGATCTATGATGTGCTATTTTGGGTAATGTTGCTGGATGTAACTTGGGAACCACTATAAAGAAAGGGATGAGTTTGGTTTTCAGCTTTGGGTACAGAGTGGAATTGATTTAATTAATGCTTCTTTCTGAGAAACTTCAGAATTTGCTAGAGTAAAATCTCGTGTCTGCAAGTTGTCCCAGGATAATACATAATATATAAAAGAGCAGTGGCCAATCTTAGAAGAGTGATTTTGTAAAGGTAGGAGTGAGACCCTTCTCTCATGATTTCTCTCTTCCCCTAATAGGGAAATTCTCAGCCCTAGTTGACAAGTATAATGATTAAGTTCTATGGTTAACAGAACAAAAAACTGGTGAATGTTAGCAGTGTACACTCCTTCTCAATTTCTAATGCTTTTTTTTTTCTTCCCTTGAAGAAGGAGACCAAATAGTGTAATTCCTAGTCATCTTCCTTTACACATTCTACTTCAGAACAGGGAAGAAGAGTTATTTATATAGTTTAGATACAAGTCGTTTGTCTTATATGTGATTTGCAGATGTTTTTCTCCCACTTTTTAGTTTGTCTTTTCATTTTCTTAACAGTAATTTTCACAGAGCAAAAATTTCTAATTTTGATAAAATCTAATTTTTAGTTGTTTTCCTTTGTGGGTCATGCTCCTGTTGTAATATTTAGAGGCTTTTCACAGAACCTTAAATCAGGAGTATATTTCATGTGTTTTCTTCTAAAAGTTCTATTATTTGATGTTTCATATTTAGTTCTATAATTCATTTTGAGTTTTTGTATAAGATGAGAAATTTAAGTGAAAGTTCATTTTTTATTGCACATTGATCTCCAATTGCTACATACCAATTTTTAAAAAATATTATACTTCATTGATTTTTACATATTTGTAAAAAAATCAAATGGCCATATTGGTATAAATGTATTTCTATACTTTATTTTTTATTCCATTGATTCATGTGCTATCCTTCACTAATAACACATTATCTTAACAACAATACTTTTGAAAAGTGTCAAAAATTCACTTCTTCTTTTCTTTTTCAACATTTTTTTTTTTGTTTAGCTATTTTAGTTCCTTTGCCTGTCCACATACATTTTAGAATCAGTTTGTTTATAAAATGATGTTTTAGAAGTTGTATTGATATTCCATTAAGTCTATAGATCAATTTGAGGAGAATTGAAAACTTTATTATGTTAAATTTTCTACAGTATTTCTCTCCATTTGTTTAGATTGACTTTTCTTTGCATTCTAAAAATTTTCCAATTTTGAATTCCTGTACATATTTTGTTAGATTTATGATGTTTAATTTTTGCTGCAACTATGACTTTTTTGTTTTAATTTAATTTCCAAATTGTACATTGTTCGTATATATAATTGATTTTGTGTGCTCACTTTTCATCTTGTGAAATCATTAAACTTGGTAGTTTTAGAGGATATTTTGGTAGATTCCTTGGGATTTACTATGAAGCTAACCTTGCAGTTCTTAAATACAGACATTCTTCATGTATTTCTTTTCTATATGTATTCCTCTTATTTTGTTTTCTTTAAGCAGAATTTCTGACAGACTCATAAAATTAGGTTATTAAATTGGACTTTAAAATCCTCTAAGAGATTTTAAACTTACTCCATAAATTGAGACATTGAAAATGTGTACTTCTAGGGTAATATTGAACTGGAAACAATTCTCCCCTCTCAGAGGTAAAGCACTGCTTGAAATTCTCATATTCCCTGAAAGAATGAAGGTTATCTTGATTTTCTAGTGCCCTTAACATTTTTCAAGGGAAAAAAATAAATTCTCCATGGAAGAAAATAAAATAACCACATACTTCAAGTTATCCCTAGCATATTTATTAAAATGCCTTGCATTCAACAGAAAATGTTCAAACATGCTAGAGAAAAAGAAGACATGGCCAAAACCCATGAATAATGAAATACAATAGTCCTAGAATCATAGCAAGTCAGGGAGAAACAAATTATAGACTTTAAAATAGCTCTGCTTAATATGTTCAAGGAAATAATTTAAAAATGAGAATTTTGAAAGAAAATGAAAACAAAAAATAGGGGATTAATGGATGGATTAAAATATATTATACAAAGCTGTATGAAGAATAACAAATTGAAAGTCATTTCAAAAGGAAATCTCCAGAGCAAAGCATGCAGCAACAAAAAAGGAAAACATGAAAAATAGTGAATAAAGGGATGTATAAAATAATTCTAATATAAATTTACATTTTTGGGGTTCTAGAAGGAGAAGAGAGTGAGTAGGGGCAGGAACAATAATAATGGATTTTCCATAAAAATTTGAAAGACATTAAGTCACAGATTCAAGACAATATGACCTATAACTAAGACACATCACATCACAGTAAAACTGCTAAAACTAAAGAAAAAGTAACCAGAATAAAAAGAGTTTACCTAAAAAGGAATGACAATCAGAATGTCAGCAGACTTCCAACAGAAGAAGGGAAACGAGAAGAAAAATATCTTTAAAGGGGTTAAAATAATTCAAAACCTAGAATTCAAAATCCAGCAAGAAAAAAAAAGACCAAAGTATTAAGGACATTTTTAGCCAAACAAAAGCACAGATATACAGCACAGAATATTTGTTAACACTAAATAACCAATTAAAAAGAAAGGTTTGGGTTTAAGATATGTGGAACTTAGCAATCGTTAACTTTCAGTCCCTCTTTAATAGAAAAAAATTGAAGTTTAGACTGCAAAGGTAGGTAAAAAAAAGTGAACATTTGTTTGAATGAAAAATTAATAAAATTGCTTTCAAAAGCTAAAAATACCACAAATATCCCCCAATTTGAGACAAATTATGTTTTTAATTAAATAACACATCTATAATTTTTTAAAATTCTTCTGGTTTGTTGTGTTGAGCCAATTTTGCCTACTACTTTATTTAGACTTTTATTACCAGATAATGTTAGGAAAATCTGCATCAAATACTCCCAAATACGATCCTTCCTTTTGGGATGCATAAAGCAACACCCACATATATATTTGAAATTTGTGGCACTACTTCATGTTTGTGGTTAACAAACACAGGAATTCTGATACATTTCATTTCACACCATTCTTATCAAAAAGAAAAATGTATATATGGTAGATTTATAATGCTTTTTGGTATATTCTTGATAAGAATATACTGAAGAATATTCTACTTTTAATAAGCATAATTTAGAACCTAATTTATGATTTTACATGTCTGATGAATCAAAGAATTTTCCACATCCTAGCTTCTGTCTTTGGACATTACAGTTTTCTTTCTTCTCCTCCTTCTTTCTTTTTTTTAAAATTTATTTATTTTACTTTAGGTGCATACTATATCTGGCATTTCTCCCCCATGTTAACCCTCCCCCACCCTCCCCTCCCTCCCCCCGCTGTCTCTCCTCTACCCCCTCCAACTGCCCCCAGTGTGTGATGCTCCTCTCCCCCGAGTCCACATGTTCTCATTGTTCAACACCCACCTATGAGTGAGAACATACAGTGTTTGGTTTTCTGTTCTTGGGTCAGTTTGCTGAGAATGATGGTTTCCAGATTCATCCAAGTCCCTACAAAGGACACGAACTCATCGTTTTTAATGGCTGCATAATATTCCATGGTGTATATGTACCACATTTTCTTTGTCCAGTCTATAATTGATGGACATTTGGGTTGGTTACAGGTCTTTGCTATTGTACACAGGGCTGCAATGAACATACATGTGCATGTGTCTTTATAGTAGAATGATTTGTAGTTCTTTGGGTATATACCCAGCAATAGGATTGCTGGGTCCAATGGTATTTCTATTTCTAAATCCTTGAGAAATCACCACACTGTCTTCCACAATGGTTGAACTAATTTATGCTCCCACCAACTGTGTGAGAGTGTTCCCTATTTCTTCACATCCTCTCCAGCATCTGTTGTCTCCAGATTTTTTAATGATCACCATTCTAACTGGCATGAGATGGTATCTCAGTTTGGTTTTGATTTGCATTTCTCTAATGACTGGTGATGATGAACGTTTTTTTCATATGTTTGTTGTCTTCATATATGTCTTCTTTTGAAAAGTGTCTGTTCATATCCTTCACCCAATTTTGAATGGGGTTGTTTGTTTTTTCTTGTATATCTGTTTTAGTTCTTTGTAGATTCTGAATATTAGCCCTTTGTCAGATGGGTAGATTGCAAATTTTTTTCCCCATTCTTTTGGTTGCCGATTCACTGTAATTATGGTTTCTTTTGCTGTACAGAAGCTCTGGAGTTTAATTCGATCCCATTTTCTATCTTTACTTTCATTGTCAATGCTTTTGGTGTTTTAGTCATGGAGTCCTTGCCTATGCCTATGTCCTGGATGGTTTTGCCTACACTTTCTTCTAGTGTTTTTATGGTGTTAGGTTTTGTGTTTAAATCTGTGATCCATCTGGAGTTAATGTTAGTGTAAGGTTACAGGTAGGGGTCCAGTTTCTGCTTTCTGCACATTGCTATCCAGTTTACTCAACACCATTTATTAAACACGGAGTCCTTTCCCCATTGCTTGTTTTTGCTGGGTTTGTCAAAGGTCATATGGTTGTAGATGTGTGATGTTTCTTCTGGGGTCTCTGTTCTGTTCCATTGGTCTATGTCTCTGTTTTGGTACCAGTACCATGTTGTTTTGATTACTGTAGCCTTGTAGTATAGTTCAAAGTCTGGCAGTGTGATGCCTGTGGCTTTGTTCTTTTTGCTTATGATTGTCTTGGCTGTACAGAGTCTCTTGTGATTCCATATGAAGTTTAAAGTGGTTTTTTCCAGTTCTGTGAAGAAGGTCATTGGTAGCTTGATGGGGATAGCATTGAATCTATAGATTACTTTGGGCAGTATGGCCATTTTCACGATATTGATTCTTTCTAACCATGAGCATGGAATGTTTCTCCATCTGTTTGTGTCCTCTCTTATTTTGTTGAGCAGTGGTTTGTAGTTCTCCTTGAAGAGGTCCTTTACATCCTTTGTTAGTTGTATTCCTAGGTATTTTATTCTCTTTGTACCAATTGTGAATGGGAGGTCACTCTTGATTTGGCTCTCTGTTTGTCTGTTACTGGTATATAGGAATGCTCGTGATTTTTGCACATTGATTTTGTATCCTGAGACTTTGCTGAAATTGCTTATCAGTTTGAGAAGATTTTGGGCTGAGACGATGGGGTCTTCTAGATATACAATCATGTCATCTGCAAATAGAGACAGTTTGACTTCCTCCTTTCCTAATCGAATACCATTTATTTCTTTTTCTTGCCCGATGGCTCTGGCTAGAACTTCCAATACTATGTTGAATAGGAGTAGTGAGAGAGGGCATCCTTGTCTAGTGTCTGATTTCAAAGGGAATTCTTCCAGCTTTTGCCAGTTCAGTATGATATTGGCTGTAGGTTTGTCATATATAGCTTTTATCATTTTATGATACGTTCCATCAATACCTAGTTTATTGAGAGTTTTTAGCATAAAGGGCTGTTGAATTTTATCGAGGCTTTCTCTGCATCTATTGAGATAATCATGGTTTTTGTCTTTGGTTCCATTTATGTGATGGATTACATTTATGGATTTGTGTATGTTGAACCAGTCTTGCATCCCCGGGGTGAAGCCTACTTGGTCATGATGGATAAGCTTCTTGATGTGCTGTTGCAATCTGTTTGCCAGTATTTTATTGAAGATTTTTGCGTTGATGTTCATCATGGATATTGACCTGAAGTTTTCTTTTTTAGTTGAGTCTCTGCCTGGTTTTGGTATCAGGATGATGTTGGTCTCATAAAATGAGTTAGGGAGGATTCACTCCTTTTGTATTGTTTGATACAGTGTCAGAAGGAATGGAATCAGCTCCTCTTTGTACGTCTGGTAGAATTCAGCTATGAACCTGTCTGGACCTGGACTTTTTTTGGTTGGTAGGCTTTTGATTGCTGCCTCTACTTCAGCCCTTGTTATTGGTCTATTCATGGTTTCAGCTTCCTCCTGGTTCAGTTTTGGTAGTGTACAAGTGTCTAGGAATTTATCCATTTCTTCGTGGTTTACTGGTTTATGTGAGTAGAGCTGTTTGTAGTAATCTCTGATGGTAGTTTGTATTTCTGTGGGATGAGTGGTGATATCCCCTTTATCATTTTTTATTGCATCTATTTGATTCTTCTCCCTTTTCTTTTTTATTAATCTGGCTAGCAGTCTGTCTATTTTGCTAATCTTTTCAAAAAACCCAGCTCCTTGATTTATTGATTTTTTTGGAAGGGTTTTTTGTGTCTCTATCTCCTTCAGTTCTGCTCTGATCTTAGTTATTTCTTGTCTTCTGCTAGGTTTTGAGTTTTTTGATCTTGCTCCTGTAGCTCTTCCAATTTTTACTATAGGGTATCGATTTTAGATCTTCCTTATCTTCTCTGGGGGGCATTTATTGCTATAAATTTCCCACTCAACACTGCTTTAAAGGTGTCTCAGAGATTCTGGTGAGTTGTGTCTTCATTCTGGTTGGTTTTGAAGAACATTTTTATTTCTGCCTTCATTTCATTGTTTATCCAGTCGACACTCAGAAGCAAGGTGTTCAGTTTCCAAGTGGTTGTGCGAGTTTGAGTGTGTTTCTTGATCCTGAGTTCTAGTCTGATTGCACTGTGGTCTGATAGACTGTTTGTTATGATTTCTGTTCTTTTGCATTTGCTGAGGAGTGATTTGCTTCCAATGATGTCGTCAGTTTTACAGTAGGTGACATGCAGTGTTGAGAAGAATAGTTTGTAAGTCAAGAGGCAGAAGATACGATTTAGAGTTCTAATGTTCCTGAGTTGTCTGGGAAATGGTAAGAGTAGCAGGAAACCTTAGACTTAATAAGTACAAGGGGCTTGTTTTCATCTAGTAAAATCACTAAAAGAATAGAAAAAGAGTGCACACAGCCAAAAAATGAAACACAATAATGTCTTTCTCAGCAACTTGGATAGAATTGGAGAACAATATTCTAAGCTAAGCTATGAGTATACAAAGGCACAAAGGGTAATATAATGGACTTTAGAGACTCAGAGAGTGGTAGGGGAAGGGGACTATGGATAAAAAACCACACATTAGGTACAATGTATACTACTTGGGCAATTGTACACTAAAATCTCTAAATTCACTGCTATTAATTCATTTATTTAACAAAAAACCACTTATCCTCCAAAAGCTATTGAAATAAAAATTAAAAAAAAAAACAGAATTGGAGTGAAAGATAAAGAAAAGGGGCCCACAGAAAGAAGGGGGAGATCCCAGATGCCTTCCAAAAATAAACTCTTAATGGACTGAAAGTTAATAAAAAAGGAGAATGTAAAACTACTGAGTTAAAAGTAATAGAAAATGGCATACTAACAGATAATTAGTCCAAAATTAGGCAAAAAGGGAGAGATAAAAGAAAGTATAGGCAAGACAAATATAAAATAATAAGATGTAGATGTAATAAAAAATATATGATATTAAATGTAAATGAACTGTAGGATATCGCTTAAAAACAAACATTATGAGACATGACTAAAACACCACGACTATATGCTTCTTACAAGTGGTGACATAAATGTAAGATTTCAGAAGTCTGAAGGTAAAAAGGGTAGGGAGATATAACAATGCAAATGCTAACAACAAAGCTGTGTTGCTAGATTAATATCAGATATAGACAAGAAACATTCAGAATAAGCTGAGATACTTTATACTGATATCATTTTGACAGACATAATAATTCCAAATATGTATGCTGCACAAAGCATTGTCAGAACTAAAATGTAAAATTGACAAAATTCTTATGTTCATGGGGGAGACCTTAACATACTCTTTTTCCTTCTAAATACTTAAGAAACAATACCAATCTAAAAAAACAAACAAACAAACAAAAAAAAAACCATAGAAACAAATCTGTTTCCAAGACTGAAAAAAAAAAGGTGGGGAGAAATACTTTCCAACTCAGTTTATATTGCCAGGAATGTTGATATTAATACCTGATAGGGACATTAAAAGGAAAGATTACAGGTCAATCTAAGTCATAAACATTGGTGCAAATCTTTTAAACGCAATGATATCAAATCAAATCTAGCAATACATGTTATGATTAAGGGGCTTTGTCTTAGGAATGTAAGTTTGGTATAATTGAAAACCAATCAATGTAATTCACCATAGTAACAAAATAAAGAAGACTTATATATAATCTAAACAAATGCAGAAAAGACTTTTATTAAACAGTATATTATGTATTTGTTACAAACAAATATAGAAAACAGTAACTAGAGAACTTTCTTAACTGACAAAAAATAATTTAAAAAATGTAGCGACTTGCCTGTAATCCCAGCACTTTGGGAGCCTGAGGCAAAAGGATCTGTTGAGCCCAGAAGTTTGAGACCAGCCTAGGTAACATAGTGATGTGTTGTCTACACACACACACACACACACACACACACACACACACACACACACACTCTTAGCTGGATGTGGTGGCATATGCCAGTAGTCCCAGCTACTTGAGAGGCTGAGGTAGGAGAATCACTTGACCCCAGGAAGTTGCAGCTGCAGTGAGCTGTGATTGTACTACTGTTCTCCAGCCTAGGTGACAGAGATCTGTCTCAAAAGAAAATAACATTTAACAAAATATTTTTATATTTAGCTACTACTATTAAAAAAAGCAGCTACTTTAATGATATGAATTCCTCTGAGATCAGGGTCAAAACAAGGAGGTCTAGTGTGGCTCCCTTTATTCAATATTGTTTTGCACATTAAAGCCAATAGATTAAGACAGGAATATATAAATAAAAGATAAGGTTGGAGAAAATAAAAGTAAAACTCATTATTAACAGATGATGATTGCATTTCCACCTAAAATTCAAAATCTACTTGTGATGTTCCACAAAATGGTTGTTAGGATTTTGATTATGATTGCACTGATTCTTTAGTTTGAAAGAAAAAAGCAGCTTTAATGTACCGAGTGTTCTAATCCATGAGAATGTTTTCACTATTTAGATCATTATTTAGATCATATTTTATTAGCTCTGTTCAATCTTGCTTTGTATATTTTGAGGGCATGATTTTAGGTACATACAAATATCTTCCAGGGGAATTGAATTTATCATTTTGAAATATTCCTCTGTATCCCTAGTGATACTTTCTTATAATAGTCTGTTTTATCTAATACTAATCTAGATACATCAATTTTTCTTTTGGTTAGTATTGGTAGAGTCTATTTTTTTCTTTTTTTAATTTTCTGTATCTTTATGTTTTAGATTTTTTTAATAGCATAGAATTATATTGTTTTTTATCCAGTCTGATTATATTTTTCTTATAATTGAAGCACTTAGTCCATTTATATGTAATATAATTGCTGGTATATTTAAGTTGAAATCTACCATTTTTTAAAATGCATGTATTTGCCCTGCTTGTTTTCTATTTCCATTTCTCATCCTTCTTGCCTTATTTTGTTTGCATTTTTATAACTCCATTTTTTTCTTTTTATTAAAGTAGAAATACACACTTGTTTTTACTTTTTATCACAGAGATTAGTGTTTAAAATTAATAGTATTTTTATTCTTTTCTAGAATAATATTAGGATCTTGAAACACTTAAGAATTTATTTAAAATTTAACTTAAAATTTATTGAATCGTGTTTAATTTTCTCTGTTTTAAGCTCAAGGCATTATTCTTATTGTTTTATAAATTCAATATTCATTTAGATATACCTACATAATTCTGATTTCTTGCTTTTTCCCCTTTCTTATTCTCTGACCTTCCATCTGGAATCAACTTCCTTTTGCCTGGAGAACACTATCACTTTTATATCAGTGAAGTGTTTTGCAAAAAATTCTCTTAGGTTTCGCTTGCTTGAACAAGTATTTATTTTACCTTTTTACTCAAACAATATTTTTGCTAGGTATAGAGTTTTGGAGCTGTCTTTTTTCAGTAGGTTGAAGATTTTCTTCTACTGTCTTCTGGCTTCCAGAATTTCTGTTGAGGAGTTAATTGTCAATTTTAAAAAATTAAGTTGACATATAGTAATTGTACATGTTTGTGAGATACATAGTGATGTCATGATACACAAAATGTAGAATGATCCATCATCTCAAGCTTTTATCATTTCTTTGTGTTGGGAACATTCAATATTCTCTGTTTAACTCTTTGAAACTACATATTGTGAATTATAGTTATCCCTACAGTGCAATAGAACACTAGAACTCATTCCTTCTATCTAGCTGTAATTTTGTATTCTTTAACAGATCTTTCCTTATCTCCCTCTTTTCCCTACCCTTTCCTTCCCCTAGGATATTTTGTTCTACTTTTTACCTTTATGGGAATCAACTTTTTCTAAAGCTTCTACATGTGAGTGAAAACATGCAGTGGTAAACTTTCTATTCCTGGCTTATTTCACTTAACATGTCTTCCAGCTTCATCCATATTGCTATGAATTGCAGGATTTATTTTTATAAATGGCTGAATAGTATTCCATTGTGTATATATACCACATTTTATTTATCTATTCATCTGTTGTTAGACACTTAGGTTGATTCTGTATCTTGGCTATTGTGAACAGTGTTAAGAATTCACTTAACATAATGTCTTCCAGTTGATCCATATTGCTATGAATTATAGGATTTTATTTTTTTAATGGCTGAATAGTATTCCATTGTGTATATAAATTACATTTTCTTTATCCATTCATCTGTTGTTAGACACCTAGGTTGATTCTATATCTTCGATATTGTGAACACCTGCAATAAACATGCCAGTGCAGATATCTCTTGGATACACCGATTTCGTTTTCTTTGAACAAATACCTATTAGTGGGATCGCTGGATCCAGTGGTAGTTGTAGTTGTCGTTTTTAAAAGAAACTTCATGCTGTTATCCATAATGGCTGTACTAGTTTACATTCCCAGCAACAGTGTATAAGAATTCCCTTTCTTCCACATTGTTGCCAGCATTTATTATTTTTATTGTTACTTCTTTTTAGGTCATTTGCCTTTTATTCTTTATTTGCTTTAAAAAACTTTCTCATTCTGTTTCTTTTGCAGTTGTTTTGTTAGGATGGATTTCTTGGAATTTATTCTGCTCTATGTTCATAAGATCTCTTGAAACTGTTGCTTCATATCTTTTTAAGTTTTGAACAGTTTCAGTCATTATATATTCAAATGACCCATTCTCTTTCTTCTCTCATCCTAATACTCAAATTAAATGCATGTTCGAATAGTATCACTGTATGCTTTATATCTCTTACAGTCTCTTATGTTTTTTTCCCATCCTATTGTTCCTTTACGATTCACAGTAGGTATTTCCTTCTGACTTATTTTTCCTGTGAGGTCCTTCTACTTAGGTGTTATCCTTTCTTCTAAATGGCAATTCCTTGTGATTCTAAACTAAAATGAGAGAGTCCCACCACTCCCCTTTATGGGTCATGGACTCTATTCCTACTCCTACTACTACTCAGAACCTATCAAAAGCACTTTTTAACACCCACCTCCAGAATTAACAAATGCTCCCAGAGGAAGAGTCACATTAAATGCCAGGTTTACATCCCTGAGTAACTTTTCTCCCTTAGTTGTGGTCTAGCAATTCTTCAGAGTTTTCATGACTTCCAGCAGATTATTTTGCTGTCTAGATCTCGTTATATTCAGTGGGAGGAAATGAGTGGAATGAACTGGTCTATTATTACCCAAAGCAAAATTTCCATGACGTTAATATTTTAGAATATCAAAGACAAACAGCAAGTGTTAAAATTTAGAAAAAGAGCAGACCATAAAAAACAGTTAAAACAAGACTGATATATTTTTAGCAGCAATGCAGGATGCAGGAAGTTAATGAGATAAAGTTCTTAAAGTATTATAATATAATTTGAGAGGTGGAACAAGATGGCAGAATAGAAGCCCACACTGTCTCTATTTTGTCTCTCCTACTGAAACACCAAATTTTAACAACACTCTGCACTCAGAAAAACACTGTCATAAGAACTAAAAATGAGATAAACAATCACATACCTGGTTTAACTTCATATCACTGAAAGAGTTTTGATGAGGGCAGAGAGACAATCTTGAAGTGCTGACACTACCTCTCTCTCATTACTTGGCAGCAATCCTGTGGCCAGAGAGAGAATCTGTGTATTTCGGGGAGGGAGAGCACAATGACTAGGGGATTTTATATTGAACTTGATGTTGCCCTGTCACAGTGGAGAATAAAGCCATGCTGGGCTCAGCACAGAGGGGGCATTTGGACCAGCCCTAGCCAGAAGGGAATAGCCCATCACAGTGGTTGGAACTGCAGCTTCTCAGCAAGCCTTGCCACTGCAGGCTGGCATGTTCTGGGGTCATAGGTAAACTTCAAAGGCAATATAGAACACAAGGACTGCAATTCCTAGGCATCCTAGTGCTAGGCTGGGCTTAAGGCAAGTGAACTAGGTTAGTATATGACCTAGAGAGACAGCAGCAGGGATGGCTAAGAGAAGGCTTGCACCATGCCTCCCACACTGCAGGCAATGAAGCTCATAGGAACAAAAACAATTCCTTCCTTCTGCTTAAGCAGAGGAGAGTGAAGTGTAAAGAGGACTTTTTTTTTTTTTTTTTTTTTGCATCTTGGGTCCCAGCTCAGCCATGGTAGCATAGGGGACTGGGCAGAGTTGTAAGATCCCCATTTCAGCCCTAGCTCACAGATGACATTTCTAGACACACCCTGGGCCAAAGGAAACTTACTACCTTGAAGGAAAGAACCAAGTCCTGGCATGATTCACCACTAGATGACTAAAGAGACTGTAGGGCCAGGTGTGGTGGCTTACACCTATAATCCCAGAACTTTGGGTGGCCAAAGTGGATGGATCACCTGAGATTGGGAATTTGAAATCAGCCTGATCAAGATGGAGAAACCCCGTCTCTACTAAAAATATAAAATTAGCTGGGCATGTTGGTGCATGTCTGTAATCCCAGCTACTTGGAAGGCTGAGGCAGGACAATCACTTCAACCCATGAAGCAGAGGTTGTGGTGAACCAAGATTGCACCATTGCATTCCAGACTGAGCAACAAGAGTGAAACTCTGTCTCAAAATAAAATAAAATTTAAAAATAATTAAAAAAAGAAGCTTTTGTGGCCAAATAACCCACTAGCAATACTCAGGGATTATGCCATGGATCTTGGACTCTAAGATGTGCTGGATTCAGGGGAGACCTAGCACATTCCCAGCTGTGATGGCTATGATGAGACTCCTTCTGATTAAGAAAAGCAGAGGGAAAAGTCAAGGGGACTTTGTCTTGCACCCTAGGTATCAGCTTGGTCACAATAGGTGACAGCAACAAGTAGGCCCTTAGTGTCCCAGAGTCCAGGCCTAGATTTCTAGACAGAATTTCTGGCCCTTCCCTGGGCCACAGTGGAGCCCATTTGCCTGGATGCTGAGTCGCAGGCTTGGTAGCATTCACCACAAGCTGATGAAGGAGCCCTTGGGCTTTAAGTGAACATCAGTGGTGGCTTGGCAGAACACCCTGTGGACTGATGGTGGTAGCAATAGCAAAAGGCCCTTGTGGCTGTGGAAAGTAGGAGGGAAGAACGAGAAGGACTTTGTATTGTGGTTTCAGCACCAGCTTACCTGCATTAGAATAGAACATCCGGTAAACTGCTAAGAATTTTGACTCTAATTCCTGGCTCCTAGACAGCAGCTCTGGTCATTCCTGCGGCCTAGGGAACTTGTTTCCCTGAACAGAAGAGCCTTGGCAAGGCTAGTGATGTGCTGGCTTAAGGTCTGACCCAGTGCAGTGATAGTGGAAGTGGCCAGAGGGGGTGCTTGAATTACCACACCCCTAGTTCTAGGTGGCTCATTAGAGAGAGAGAGAAACTTGGTATGCTTGGGAGAAAGTAAGGAGAAAGAACAATAGACTGCCTGATAATCGAAAAATTCTTTGAAATCTTATCCTAGACCACCAAGGCAGTACCTGTGTTAGTCTGCAAAAAACAAGCATTATTGGGCATGGGATCCAAGTCCCTTCTAATACCTAGAAAGCCTTCCCAAAAAGGACAGGCACAAATAAGCCCAGACTTTGAAGACTACAATAAATACCTAACTCTTCAATGGCCAGACACCAGAGAACATCCACATGTATCAGCACCATCCAGGAAAACATGGCTTCACCAAATGAGCTAAATAAGATACCAGAAACAAATCTTGGAGAAATAGAGATATATGGTCTTTCATACAAAGAATTAAAAATAGGGAACTCAAAGAAATTCAAAAATAACACAAGGAGAGAATTCAGGATTTTATCAGATAAGTTTAATAGCAAGATATTAAATAATTAAACAGAATCAAGAAGAAATTCAAGAGTTTAAAAATGGAAGTGACATTCTGAAGAACGCATCAGAGTCTCTTAATAGCAGAATTGATCAAGCAGAAGAAAGAACTTGTGAGATTGAAGATAGGCTATTTGTAAATGCACAGTCAGAGGAGACCAAAGAAAAATGAATAAAAGAGAATGAAGAATGCTTTACAAGATCTAGAAAATATCCTCAAAAGGAGTTACTGTCCTTAAAGAGGAGGCAGAGAAAGAGATAGGGGTAGAAAGTTTATTCAAAGGGATAATACCAGAGAACTTTCCATACCTAGAGAAAAATGTCAACATTCAAGTACAAGAAGATATGGACTACTATAACTCAAAGAAGACTACCTCAAGGCATTTAATTATCACACTTCAAAAAGTCTAAGATAAAGGAAATACCCTAAAAGCAAAAAGAGAAAATAAACAAATTATATAAAATGGAGCTCCAGTAGAACAGGCAGCAGACATCTCAGTGGAAGGCTTACAGGCCAGGAGAGAGTGGCATGAGATATTTAAAGTACTGAAAGAAAAAATGAAAAACAAAAAACAAAAACAACTTTAACCCTAGAATAGTATATCTGGTAAAAATATTTTTTAAGCATGAAGGAAAAATAAAGAGCTTCCCAGACAAACAAAAACTGAGGGATCTCATCAACACCAGATCTGTCCTACAAGAAATACTAAAGGGAGTTCTTTAATCTGAAGGAAAAGGATGGTAATGAGGAAGAAATAGTTAACTGAAGGTATAAAATTCACTGGTAATAGTAAGCACACAGAAAAACACAAAATAGTGTAACATCGTAGTTGTGGTGTGTAAAATTCCCTTGACTAAAGTAGAAAGACGAAATGATAAACCATTCAAAAATAATAGCTACAACAACTTTTCAAGACACAGACAGTATAATAAGACATAAAGTGAAACAACTGAAAGTCAAAAAGTGGAGAGATGAAATTAAAGTGCTGTTTTTTTCTATTAGTTTTCGCGTGTGTGTGTGTGTGTGTGTGTGTGTGTGTATGTGTGTGTTTAATGCAAACAGTATTAAGGGGTCATTCGTTTTAAAAAATGGGTTATAAAATAATGTTTTGTAAGCCTTGTGTTAACTTCAAATAAAATATCATACTACGGATACACAAAATATAAAAAGCAAGAAATCATACCACCAGAGAAAATCACCTTCATGAAAAGAACATAGGAAGGAAGAAAGGGAGAGAAGATTGCAAGACAACCAGAAAGTAAATAACAAAATGGCAGGAGTAAGTCCCTACTTATCAATGACAACTTTGAATGTAAATGGACTAAACTTTCTAACCCTAGATACAGAGTGGCTGAATGACGAAAAAACAAGACTCGGTGATCTGTTGTCTATAAGAAACATGTTTCACCTATGAGGATACACATAGACTGAAAAGAATGGAAAAGGATATTCTATGCCAATGGAAACTAAAAAAGAGCAAGAGTAGCTATACTTATATCAGACAAAATAGATTTCAGGATAAAAACTCTAAGAAGAGACAAAGAAGGTAATTATATAATGATAAAGTGGTCAATACAGAAGACATAAAAATTGTAAAGATATATGCATCCAATACTGAGGCACCCAGATTTTTTTATTATTATACTTTAGGTTCTGGGGTACATGTGCAGTTCTCCCAGGGTTGTTACATAGGTTTACACATGCCATGGTGGTTTGCTGCCTCCATCCCCCTGTCACCTATATTAGGTATTTCTCCTAATGTTATCCCCTCCTCAATCTCCCCACCTCCTGCTATCCCTTGCCTAGCCCCCCAACAGACCCCAGTGTGTGGCGTTTCCCTCCCTGTGTCCATGTGTTCTTATTGTTCAACATCCACCAATGAGTGCGAACATGCAGTTTGGTTTTCTGTTCTTGTGTCAGTTTGCTGAGAATGATAGTTTCCAGATTCATCCATGTCCCTGCAAAGGACATGAACTCATCCTATTTTATGGCTGCATAGATTTCCATGGTTTATATGTGCCACATTTTTCTTTATTCAGTCTATCATTGATGGGCATTTGGGATAGTTGCAAGTATTTGCTATTGTAAACGGTACCACAATGAACATACATGTGCATGTGTCTTTATAATAGAATGATTTATAAGCCTTTGGGTTTATACCCAATAACAGGATTGCTGGGTCCAATGCTGTTTCGATTTCTAGATCCTTGAGGAATCAACACAATGTCTTCCACAATGGCTGAACTAATTTACACTCCCACTAACAGTGTAAAAGTGTTCTTATTTCTCCACATCCTCTTGAGCATCTGTTGTCTCCAGATTTTTTAATGATCGCCGTTCTAACTGTTGTGAGATGGTATCACAATGTGGTTTTAATTTGCATGTCTCTAATACCCAGTGATGATGAGCATTTTTTCATGTTTATTGGCCAGATAAATGTCTTCTTTTGAAAGTCTGTTCATATCCTTTGCCCACTTTTTGATGGGGTTGTTTTTTCTTATAAATTTGTTTTAGTTCTTTGTAGATTCTGGATATTAGCCCTTTGTCAGATGGGTAGATTGCAAAAATTTTTCCCATTCTGTTGGTTGCTGGTTCACTCTAATGATTGTTTCTTTTGCTGTGCAGAAGCTCTTTAGTTTAATAAGATCCCATTTGTCTATTTTGGCTTTTGTTGCCATTGCCTTTGGTGTTTTAGTCATGAAGTCCTTGCCTTTGCCTATGTCCTGAATGGTATTGCCTAGGTTTTCTTCTAGGGTTTTTATGGTGTTAGGTCTTATGCTTAAATCTTTAATCCATCTAAAGATAATTTTTGTATAGATATAAGGAAGGGGTCCAGTTTCAGCTTTCTGCACACAGCTAGCCAGTTTTCCCAACACCATTTATTAAACAGGGAATTCTTTCCCCCATTGCTTGTTTTTGTCAGGTTTGCTGAAGATCATATGGTTGTAGATGTGTTATGTTATTTCCAGGGCCTCTATTCTGTTCCATTGGTCTATATCTCTGTTTTGATACCAGTATCATGCTGTTTGATTACTATAGCCTTGTAGTATTGTTTGAAGTCGGGTAGCATGATGCCTCCAGCTTTGTTCTTTATGCTCAGAATTGTCTTGGCTATGTGGGCTATTTTTGGTTCCATATGTAATTTAAGGTGTTTTTTTCCAGTTCTGTGAAGAAGGTCAATGGTAGCTTGATGGGGTTAGTGATGAATCTGTAAATTACTTTGGGCAGTATGGCCATTTTCATGATGTTGATTCTTCCTAACCATGAGCATAGAATGTTTCTCCATCTGTTTGTGTCTTCTCTTATTTCATTGAGCAGTGGTTTACAGTTCCCCTTGAAGAGGTCTTTTACCTCCTTTGTCAGTTGTATTCCTAGGTATTTTATTCTCTTTGTAGCAATTGTAAATGGGAGTTCACTCATGATTTGGCTGTTTGTCTGTTATTGGTGTATATGAATACTTGTGATTTTTGCACATTGATTTTGTATCCTGAGACTTTGCTGAAGTTGCTTATCATTTTATGGAGATTTTGGGCTGAGTGGATGGCATCTTCTAAATATACAATCAAGTCATCTGCAAATAAAGACAATTTGACTTCCTCTTTACCTAATTGAATACCCTTTATTTTTCTTGCCTGATTGCTCTGGCTAGAAATTCCTATACTGTGTTAAATATGAATGGTGAGAGAGGGTACCCTTGTCTAGCCCCAGTTTTCAAAGGGAATGCTTCCAGTTTTTGCCCATTCGTTATGATATTGACTGTGGGTTTGTCATAAATGGCTTTTATTATTTTGAGATACATTCCACTGATACTTAGATTATTGAGAGTTTTTAGCAAAAAGGCTGTTGAATTTTCTCAAAAGCCTTCTCTGCATCTATTGAGATGATGATGTGATTTTTGTCTTTGGTTCTGTTTATGTGATGGATTATATTTGTTGATTTGCATATGTTGAACAAGCCTTGCATCCCCAGGATGAAGCCTACTTGATCGTGATGGATAAGCTTTTTGATGTACTATTGCATTTGGTTTGCCAGCATTTTATTGAAGATTTTTGCATTGATGTTCATCATGGATGTTGGCCTGATATTTACTTTTTTAGGTGTGTCTCTGCTAGGTTTTGCTATCAGGATGTTGGTCTCATGAAATGAGTTAGGGAGGATTGTGCCTTTTTGTATGGTTTGGTATAGTTTCGAAGGAATAGTACTAGCTCCTCTTTGTAGGTCTGGTAGATTTTGGCTGTGAACACATCTGGTCCTGGACTTTTTTTGGTTGGTAGGCTATTAATTGCTCCCAAATTAATTCCTGCCAATTAGGTACACTTCAGACTTTGTTATTGGTCTATTCAGGGATTTAACTTCTTCCTGTTGAAAGTATACAAGAATTTATCCATTTCTTCTAGATTTAGTGGTTTATGTGCATAGAGTTGTTTTTAGTAATCTCTGATGGTAGTTTTTGTTTCTGTGGAATTGGTGGGGGATATCCCCTTTATCATTTTTTATTGCATCTTTTTGATTCTTCTCTCTTTTCTTTTTTATTAGTCTGGCTGGCTAGTGGTCTATTTTGTTGATCTTTTCAAAAAACCAGCTCCTCGATGTATTGATTTTTTGAAGGTTTTTTTTTTTGTGTCTCTATCGCCTTCACTTATGCTCTGATCTTAGTTATTTCTTGTCTTCTGCTAGCTTTTGAATTTGTTTGATTTTGCTCCTCTCATTCTTTTAATTGTGATGATAGGGTGTTGATTTCAGGTCCTTCCTCACTTCTCATGTGGGCATTTCATGCTATAAATTCCCCTGTAGACACTGCTTTAAATGTATCCCATAGATTCTGGTACATTGTGTCTTCATTCTCATTGGTTTTGAAGAACATCTTTATTTCTGTATTTCTGCCTTCATTTCATTATTTATCCAGAAGTCATTCAGGAGCAGGTTTTTCAGTTTCCATGTAGTTGTGTGGTTTTGAGTGAATTTCTTAATCCTGAGCTCTAAATTGATTGCACTGTGGTCTGAGAGACTGTTTGTTATGATTTCTGTTCTTTTGCATTTGCTGAGGAGTGGTTTACTTCCAATTGTGTGGTCAATTTTAGAGTAAGTGTGATGTGGTGTTGGAAAGAATGAATAGTCTGTGGATTTGGGGTGGAGAGTTCTGTAGATGTCTATTAGGTCTGCTTGGTCCAGATCTGAGTTCAAGTCCTGGATATCCTTGTTAATTTTCTGTCTCATTGATCTAATATTGACAGTGGAGTGTTAAAGTTTCCTACTGTTATTGTGTGAAAGTCTAAGTCTCTTTGTAGGTCATTAAGACCTTGCTTTATGTATCCCGGTGCTCCTGTATTGGGTGCATATATATTTAGGATAGTTAGCTCTTCTTGTTCCATTGATCCCTTTGCCATTATGTAATGCCTTTCTCTGTCTCTTTTTATCTTTGTTGATTTAAAGTCTGTTTTATCAGAGACTAGGATTGCAATCCCTGCTTTTTTTTCTCTCTCTCCATTTGCTTGGTAAGTCTTCCTCCATCCCTTTATTTTGAGTCTATGTCTTTGCATGTGAGATGGGTCTCCTGAATACAACACACCGATGGGTTTCAACTTTTTATCCAATTCGCCAGTCCGTAATGCCCTTCTTTGTCTCTTTTGATCTTTGTTGGTTTAAAGTCCATTTTACAAGAGACTACGGTGGCAACTCCTGCTCTTCTTCACTCTCCATTTGCTTGATAAATCTTCCTCCATCCCTTTATTTTGACTCTGTGTGTGTCCTTGCATGTGAGATGGGTTTCCTGAATACAGCACACTGATGAGTTTTGACTTTTTATCCAATTTGCCAGTCTGTGTCTTTTGATTGGGCAGTTAGCCCATTTACATTTAAGGTTAATATTGTTATGTGTGGATTTGATCCTGCAATTTTGATACTAGCTGGTTGTTTTGCCCTTTAATTGACGCAGTTCCTTCATTGTGTCAGTGGTCTTTACCATTTGGTACGTTTTTACATTGGCTGGTACTGTTTGTTCCTTTCCATGTTTAGTGCTTCCTTCAGGAGCTCTTGTGAGAAAGGCCTGGTGGTGATAAAATCTCTCAGCAATTGCTTGTCTGTAAAGGATTTTTATGTCTCCTTCATTTATGAAGCTTAGTTTGGCTGGATATGAAATTTTTGGTTGAAAATTCTTTTTATTTAAGGATGTTGAATGTTGGCCCCCACTCTCTTCTGGCTTGTTAGGGTTTCTGCCAAGAGATCCGCTGTGAGTCTGATGGGCTTCCCTTTGTGGGTTACCCAACATTTCTTTCTGGCTGCCCTTAGCATTTTTTCCTTCAGTGCAACCTTGGTGAATCTGATGCTTTGTGTTGCTCTTCTTGAAGAATATCTTTGTGGTGTTCTCTGTATTTCCTGGATTTCAATGTTTTTCTGCCTTGCTAGGTTGGGGGAAGTTCTCCAGGATAATATCGTAAAGAGTGTTTTACAGCTTGGATTCGTTCTCCCCATCACATTCAGGTATACTGAACAAACCATGATTAGATCTTTTCATATAATTCCATATTTCTTGGAAGCTTTGTTCATTTCTTTTCACTCTTTTTTCTCTAATCTTGCCTTCTCATTTTATTTCTTTGAATTGATCAATCTCTGATATCCTTTCTTCTGCTTGATTAAATCAGCTATTGAAACTTCTGTATGCTTTGTAAAGTTCGCTGCTGTGTTTTTCAGCTCCATCAAGTCATTTATGTTCCTCTCAGTTGGTTATTCTAGTTAGCATTTCATCTAATCTTTCTTCAGGGTTTTTAGTTTCTTTGCATTGGGTTAGAATATGTTCCTTTAGCTCAGAGAATTTTGTTATTACCCACCTTCTGAAGCCTGCTTCTGCCAATTTGTCAAACTCATTCTTCATCCAGTTTTGTTCCCTTGCTGGTGAGGAGTTGTGATCCCTTGAACAAGGAGAGGCATTCTGGGTTGTGGTGATTTCATCCTTTTTGCACTGATTTCTTCCCATCTTTGTGGCTTTATCTACCTATGGTCTTTGAAGCTGGTGACTTTTGGATGGGGTCATTGAGTGGACATTCTTTCTGTTGATGTTAAATCTATTTGTTTCTGTTTTATAGTTTTCCTTCTAACAGGTCCCTCTGCTGCAGGACTATTGGAGGTCCACTCCAGACTCTGCTTGCCTGGGAATAACCCATGGGGGCTGCAAAACAGCAAAGATTGCTGCCTACTCCTTCCTCTGGTAGCTTTGTCCAGAAGGGTACATGCCAGATGTCAGCGAGAGCTCTCCTGTATGAGGTGTCTCTTTGGATATACAGGGTCAGGGAGGTGCTTGAGGAGGTGGTCTGTCCCTTGTCAGTGCTCAAGTGCTGTGCTGGGAGCTCTGTTGCTCCCTTCAGAGCTGCTGGGTAGGGATGTTTAAGTCTGCTGCAGTGGAACTCACAAGTGCCCTTTTTCCCAGGTGCTCTGTCCTGGGAAGATGGTACTTTATAAGTCATTGATGGACTGCTGCCTTTTTTCAGAGATCCCCTGCCCAGCAAGGAGGGAGTCCAGTGACAGTCTGCCTGCAGAGGCATTGCTGAGCTGCTGTGGGCTCTGACTAGTTGCTGTGCAAACTTCTTTGTGATTTTGTTTACATGGGTAAGGTTAGAACTGCCTTGGTAATGGCTGATTGCATCGGTGGTAATGGTGGACATCCTACCCCCTCACCAAGCTTGACCATCCTGGGTCGAGCTCAAACTGCTCTGCTGGCTGTGAAACTCTCAAGCCATTTGGTTTCAGTTTGCTAGTCTTTGTGGGGGATGACACCCACCAAGCCAGATCACTTGGTTCCCTGCTTTCAGCCCCCTTTTTATCAGGGAAATTGATGGTTCTGTCTTGCAGGCATTCCAGGCACTGAGGCACCCAGATATTAAAGCAAATATTATTAGAGCTAAAGAGAGAGAAAGACCTCCATACAATAATATTGGAGATTTCAACATCCCACTTTCAGCAATGAACAAATCTTCTGTACATAGAGTCAACAAAGAAACATCAGACTTAATCTGCACTATTGAACAAATTGTTTTCCTTCTAACAGGTCCCTCTGCTGCAGGACTATTGGAGGTCCACTCCAGACTCTGCTTGCCTGGGAATAACCCATGGGGGCTGCAGAACAGTAAAGATTGCTGCCTATTCCTTCCTCTGATAGCTTTGTCCCAGAAGGGTACCCGCCAGATATTTACAGAGCACTTTTTCAACAGCTACAAAATACACATTTTTCTCCTCAGCATATAGGTCATTCTTAAGGATAGGCCATATGTTAGGTCACACAGCAAGTCTCAAAACATTCAAAAAAATTGAAATTATATCAAGCATTTTCTCTGTCCACAATAGAATAAAACTAGAAGAAAACAATAAGAGGAATTTTGGAAACTATACAAAAACATGGGAATTAAACAGTATACTTCTGACTGACCAGTGGAGTCATTAAAGAAATTAAGAAAAAAATTGAAAAAAATTTTTGGAACAGTGGTAATAGAAACACAACATACTCAAACCTAAGGAATATAGTAAAAATAGTAATAAGATAAAGTTATAGCTATAAGTGCCTATATCAAAAAAAAAAAAAAGAAAAATAAAAACTTCAAATAACCTAATGATGCATCTTAAAATATTTGAGAAGTATAAGCAAACCAAACTCAAAATTAGTAGAAGAAAAGAAATAAACATTGGAGCAGAAAATCTTATATTTTAGGATAAAAAAAAATCAGTGTTAAAAAACTTGACCCAAATGGATAGCTACATAGAGTTCTTTATCCAACCCTTAAACATTACATATTTTTCTGAAGTGTATAGGAAACATTTTCAATAATTAGTAATATATTAGGCCAAAAAGAAAGCATTAATAAATTTCAAAGAATTGGTACTGTCTTAGGGTTCTCTAGAGGGACACAAGTAATAGGATAGATTTGTATATGAAGGAGAATTTACTAGGCTAATCGACTGACAAGATTACAAGGTGAAGTCCCACAATATGCTGTCTGCAAGCTGAGGAGCTGGAAGTCAGTACGAGTTCCAAAATTTCAAAAGTAGGGAAGCTGATATGGCAGCCTTCAGTCTGTGGCAGAAGGCCCGAGAACCCCTGGCAAATAACTGGTGTGAGTCCAAAAACTGAAGAATTCGGAGTCCGATGCTCGAGGGCAGGAAGCATCCTGCACAGGAGAAAGATGAAGTCCAGAAGGCTTAGCCAGTCTAGTCCTTCCACATTCTTCTGCCTCCTTTTATTCTAGCCTTGATGGCAGTTGATTAGATGGTGCCCACCCAGACTGAGGTTGGGTCTGCCTTTTCCAGTCTACTGACTCTAATGTGAATCTCCTTTGGCAACACCCTCACATACACACCCAAGAACAATACTTTGCATCCTTCAACCCAGTCACATTGACACTCAATATTAACCATCACAGGTACTATAGAAATCACGATCTCTATGATCATTCAGCAATTAAGGTGGAAGTTAATGACACAAAGGTGAACTGATGGTGCCTCCACAAATGCAAACTTACTACTGTGCCACTAAATGAAATACAAATTAAAGAAAGTCTTAGAGTAAATTTATAAGGACATAAACCTGAAGGATGATGAAAACCATGTACATTAAAATTTGGGGTAGCAAAAGCTGTTCTTTGCTATATTTATAGCTCTTACTATGTTGTAAATGAAGAATGCCTGAAAAGGAAACTACTGGAAATAGGCCTATTATGAAGGTCTATTTCACTCAAGAATAAAACTATAATATTATTCTTGAATCTAATTCAGAAATGGATAAAATAGATTATATACCATGATCAATATGGGTTGATTTCACATCTGTGGGACAAGTTTAATATTAGAAAATGAATGTTATTTACCATATTAAAATTTTAAAATAGAAATCTCAAAAGTTTTTTTCAATAGAAGAGGAAAAAGTCTGTTTTAGTAATTCATTATTTCAGTAGATGAGGAAGAAATCTGTTTCTAATACATTCAAAACTCAATCATGATAAAATTCCTATTAGAAGAAGTCCTAAATGTAATAAAAATATCTATTAAAAATTTTAGAGCAATCTAGAAGCATTCCCTTTAGAATTAGTAATGAGACAAGCATGACCACTTTACCACTTTTATTTAACATTACCTTAGAGTTCCCAGAGAGCATCGGGATTAAATAAGAATACAAAAGAAATAACAAAACTATCATTATTTAGATTTTTTAAACAAAGAAAACCCAAAAGCTTCTAAAATAATTAGAAATCATAGAAGAGTTCAGCCAGTTTTGGAGACCGATGTAAACAAAAGTCAGTTGCACTTCTATGTAGCCAATAATTAGAAAACATAATTTAAAAAGAAAGAAAAAGCTTAGCACCATTAATTGAGGAGAAATTATAATTTACCATATTGTAGGCTAGTATCAAGTACCAAGAAATTAAACAAAAGATGTGTAAGATATCCACAGGCAAAATTTTTAAGTGTTATTAAGAGATTTAACAGAGGACATAAATAAATGAAGAAATATTTCACACCAATCAATGGATTGGAGAACTTAATATTGGCAAGATGTCGAGTCTTCCAAATTAAGAAATAGATTTATTTTAATTTCAATCAAAATCCAATACAGTTGGTAAAATAATTCTAAAATACATATGAAGGTGAAATTAGACAAGACTATGCAAAGCACTTCTGAAAAGGAATAAGAAGAGGAGATTTGCCTGCAAAACTTATTATGAAGCTTTCATAATTAGGACAGTTTGGCTTTAATACAAGCAAAAATGAATTGACAAGTAGAATAGAATGTAGAGCTCAGAAAAGGATCCATGTATGACTCAAGTGATATATGACAGGGGTGGCATGTCATATCAGTGGAGAAATGATCTGACATGCCACCCATATTATATCGTGGAGCTAGAAAAATGGTTATCCACATGTTAAAAGTTAAAACTGGATCCCTAAATTAACTTACATGTCAAGACAAAACTGAACCGTTACTAAAGAATAAATGACTCAGATATCAAAACAAAATTTGAAAATTCTATATAGAAAATAAACTGACTATTGTTTTAGACATTGAAGCAGGGAAAGATTTCTTAGGAAAACATTATTGACTATAGAAAAAATTTTTAAATGCCTCTATTAAAATTATTAGTAATTAATCAAAAGTAATCTTAGACAATTTATAAAATTGGAGGCAGTCTTTACAATTCACACAACAATAAGGAATTTTTATCAATAATATATACTGAACTTTTAGAAATCAGTGAGGGAAATAGAAACTGAAAAATGATCAAGTGTCATAAACTTATTTCACAGAAGATGAAACTTGTATGTTCCATACACATAGGAAGAGAGTTTCGGTATCAGTAGTGATTAAGACAGTTTAAGCCCACACAGATATCACTTGATTGCCGAAAATTGACAAGTCTGACAATTTCAACTGTTGAAGACATGTAGATCCAAAGAATCTCTTTCATATTGCTGGTGGGAGTGTAAATGGGTTACCACTTTGGAAAAATAGTCTGGTGTTATCTCCTAAAGCAAAAATTTCCATAATCTATGGACCTGAGTACAATTCCATTCTTAAGTATATGACTAAGATTAAATTTCTTACCTGTATAAAAGCATGTGTAAGAATGTTGTGAGCAATCTCACAATTGCAAAATCTGGGAAAATGCCCAGAGAGAGTAGATAAATAGTGGTATATTTACACCATAGAATGATGATACAGTGGCTTAAAAATGAACTTCATCAACACACAACAATCTGGATCTGTGTTAGCTATTTAATATTAAGTGACAGAAGTTCCAGAAGACTACATAAAGCACAATATCCTCTAAGTACATAAAAATAAAATTTATAAGAAAAAAGATAAAGAAGCAATAAAAATACATAAAACAAAAAGGAATGATGAGGGGATGATGTCTTGTGGGCTATATATAATCTCTGCCATATAATTTTTTTCTTAACAGTCCTTTAAAAATTTAATAAATATTCTTAGCTTCTAAGGTCATGCAAATTTAGGTCACAGGTTACAGTACAGTTTGTCTAATTGTATTCTGCATCCTAGTTGCAATTATAATTTGTATTTTACTAATAGTTAGATAAAATAACCTAAATCTCAAAATTTACTTGCCTTTTTCAAGATAAAACCTTAACCACACTTTCCCTCATTATTCCTATGCACATTTGGTTTATTTTTAAGTGGATTAGTTTTTGGTAGACTTTGAAATACCATGTATTGAATAATTAAAGATTATAATGTTTATCTTTTTTTGTTTGTTTTCACAGAACCTCACACACACACATGTTACATACGGTAAATACTAATTAGTGCAATTAGCTAAATAATTGAGCCCAAGACATTACGTTTATCTGAAATACCACACAATAGAAGCATATATAGTTTTATTTTAAAAATAATTGTCTTGCCCTGTGGAAAGTTGCCCTGTTTTCTGTCTTCTGAAAGATGAAATAAGCAGATATACCCTAAGCTTAGGAAGAACATCTCAAGTTTTAATAAAAGCAGCACTGCTTTATCCTTAAGGTAGGTATCAATCTACTGGAAGAATGTAAAGATATGTCACAATTCTCATATTATTAGTACTAATTGCCAGCTACCTAACCAGAAAAACATGTAACTTTTGACATTGGCACAATTGAAATTCTGATCCAGGACTAGTAAGCTCATTGAGAGACTGAGAAGCAATAAATTCTGCAGTAAAGGACTTTTTCTGCATGTAAAATGACTCCGCGTTGACCCTGAAATCAAATCAAGTTGAAAATTGATTGGGGGAAAAATCAGTTGGGATAGTTATAGCATATTTATTTATAATTTTTTAGTTACTAAGAAATTAGAGGCCGTTTCCCCTCATCATTACCTCTTTACAATGACAAATCCCCATAAATATTCTATAACTAAGTAGAGAGTCACCAAAGTAGGACTCAGATGGTTTGAGGTTCTTCCTGGGTCAGTGCTGGCTTTCTGTGTCTTGCATCTAATCCCTGGTCTTCATCTGTGAAATATGGTCATCAGAAAATCTCAGCACAAAAATTGCTCTGGAGATTCTGGGAAGATGCATGGCTATTTCTAGTTATTTGGGATTCCTAGTAAAATCACGTTATCAACTTGGCCATGAAAGTCAGTGGGTGGAGTGAATGAGAAGAGGATGCTCTGTATTGCTCTCAATACAGAACATAGTGGAGAGATCCTTGCCCTTTGTTTCAGCTGTAGCCTCTAATAGACAAAGGTCTGTAGCAAGGCTGGGTGTTTTTTTAAAGAAGTGTAGGTTTTTCATCAGAAACTAACTCAGAGTCAGATTCCAAGATTCTAAGGAAACTCGCATTATATAAAACTGATAGCATGGTGGGAATTTTATAGTGGTAAAGGTCAGTGTCTTACTTGGGTTTGTATTACCTATGCCTGAAATATAGAAAGTACTCAATAAATATTTGGGGAAAGAAGAGAAGGAAGAAAAGAAGGAAGGAAAGAAAGTGTGCTGTTTGTTAGTTTTCCTAAAAATGCCTCAAGCTAATTAATGAAAGGGAATTCAAAATAAAGATTAGACTGGAGGTGAAGCAAAATCTGTGTCATCTGTGAGAATCAAGTCTGGAAATTTATTTCCTCTTGGCAGAGGGCAGCGGTGTATCCCATGTGTGAGTAACCGGAGATATCAAAGGCTCTTTTAAAACAAATGTAGACAATCTTTAGCCTTAGGGGTCTGGTTACATTTTGTGCTAATGTTCTTTATGATATAAGTGGGAATCATCACTGAGGCTAGACTGGGAAGTGGTAGATACAAAAGTACATTTAGAATTCTCTTTGGCGTATTGATATATCAAATAGTGTCCAAATCTATTTTCTAAAAAATCTAAATTTAAAGTGTCGTCAGAGTCTTGAACTATCAGGTTTGTTGGGAAATGGGTTGAATCTGGCAATGTAGCAATGTTATACCATTATGAGTTTTGCCCAAAAGGTTGATGCAAATATAGCTATGCGTGTTATTCTGAAAAACTGAAATCCTTGTTAATGGGCCGTGTTATTAGTTGACATTTTTAAACTCAGCGAGCATGTTGCTAACGAATGAAGCTGATAAATTCACAGAGAAATGTTACATACTCCTTTTATTTTTTTAGGCCTTAAAAACATGGCTTCTATTGCTTTTACCAGAAAGACAAGAGATAACAAACGTTAGTGAGGGTGTGGGGGAAAAGGGAACCCTAGTACACTATTGGTAGGAATGTAATATGGTGCAGTCATTATAGAAGACACTCTAGAGGTTACTAAAGAAATTAAAAATAGAACTATCACATGGTCCAGCAATCCCTCTTCTGATTATATACGCAAAGGAAGTGAAATCACCGAGCCTTAGAAAAATACCTACATTCCCATGTTTATTGCATTTGTCATTCACAAAAGCCAAGGTATGGAAACAAATGTCCATCAACAGACAAATGGATAAAGAAAAAGTGAGGTTATATATGATATATAAGTATCATATATATAATATTTTGCCTTAAAAAAGGAGATCCTGCAATTTGTCACAACATAGATTGAACCTGAGGACATTATGCCAAATGAAATAACCTAGATTCAGAAAGAAAAATAATGCATGATCTCACTTATATGTGGGATATAAAAACAAAGGTCAAATGTACACAGACAGAAAATTAACAGAGGTTACTAGGGGTGGTGGTGGAATTTGAAGAGAGAGAATGAGAAGATGTAGGTCAAGGGATCCGAAGTAGCAGACATGTATGATGAATAGGTCTAGAGATCCAATGTATAATATGAAGACTATAGTTAATAAAATTGTATTGTATTCAGGATTTTCGTTAAGATTTTTAGAAGCTCTTGTCATAGAAAAAAATATATGAAATGATATATATGTTAATTTTCTTCACTATAGAAACCATTTGTATCCCATAACATCAGTTTTTAAACCTGAAACATGCACAGTTAAACACAAAACAAAACAAAAGTCAAAACATGGATGCTAGAGTCCAAATTACTCTTAAATGGCCTTTGCTAATTTATGTGGAAAGAAACAAAAAAGTATTTAAAAACTTCTAGAAATTTAGGATATGACGATTTTCAATTAAGAGAGAAGTAAATTCTAGGTAAGCAGTAGAAGCATATTTCTGGTTCTGATTTTTTTCTTTAAAAAATTATTTACTCACAGTGGAAATATATTGAACTCATTTTAATTCATGTGGCTGACTTCTAACCTCTATCAAAACTAGGTTTGACTGAATGATGGTGACAGTGGCAGCCATGGTCCATCTCTGTCATGAACTTTGGTGAATGGAGAGGACTTGCTTATTAGGGTGCTTTATTTAAATCAGATTGATCAGTTTGGGGAGAGATTATGATCTCACACTATGTGACTAAAGGAGTGGGGGTGACGCAGAGGGAGGTTGTATGAACCATGAATTTATTTACTAATGTTAGCTCCATAATTGAGCATACTGCCCAATGTAGCTGAAATAATGAAGAAAATTCATGAATGAATGAAAAGAAGGATGGAGGTAGGTTGAGCTGACAATTTGCCTGAGAAAGCAAGATGTGATGTCCATGGAATTTGATATTTTGTGGTAATAATATAGACAAATGGAAAACATTCTGATTCCAGCTATTGATTTAAGTTTGTTGAAGGGCAGTATTTATAAGTTCAAGGCCTGGGATTGGGGGAGAAGGGTGTTGGCAAGAGCAAGGCAGGGTTTTGGTTTTTTAAAGACTCAATTATTTTATTGTTTTTACATATGCTTTTTAAATTGAAGTATTGTACCATTTTATGGTAACATTGAGAAAAGCACACAATTCTTAAACTTATTGTCCCATGAATTTCATAAACTAAAGATCTATATCAAGAAACAATATTACCAAGACTCCAGGAAGACCCTTATATCCCCTTCTAGTCACTACTCACCCCTTCCTGTCAGGGTAACCACTATTATGACTTCTAACATCACATAGTAGCTTTCCCTGTATTTATATATTATAGAAATGAAGTCATATAATGTGTACTCTTCTGTGTCTTCTTTTTTTGTTATATTTGTGAGATTTATCCACATTATTGCGCAGTGTAGTTTGTTCATTCTTATCACTGTGCAATAAATCATCATGTGTATATAATACCTTTTATATATTCATTCTATTTGAGTTGTTTCCAGTTTTTGGATATGACAGTGTTGCTATGAACAGCATTGTGAATATCTTTTCATGAACATATGTACACATTTCTGTTAGATGTATAGCTAAGAGTGGGATTATTGGATCATGTTTATATTCCTTTTTTATAGATATTGACAAATATATTTCCAAAGGGGTTGTATAGATCCCGTTTTTGAAGAGGAATCTTCTGTAGCTATGGTATAGGCGAATGGGAATCCAAATAGCAGCTGAGCTCCAAGACTTGGTGAATGTCTTAATGGGGATTCAAGATCAGAAATGTGTACAGCAAAACCAGTTATCAGATTGGAAGATTCTAAGGGGTTTGGGGTGGGGAATAGGGCTCTGCTTAAGCAAAATAATGGAAATTTAATGGGCGATATGAAGAATGTATCTTAAATCTCAAAACAGTAATAATAACACAAGCTACCAGTGGTCAGTACCTTGGCCTAATTAGCTGAGTTATGTATTAATTGAGCTTACCAGTCATATGCAAATGAGAGCTCAGGAATAATATTTACCTCTTGGTAGTCATATTCATGTTATCAAATATATGTATGTCAGACATTCACAATAATGTCATAGCAACACTCCTTGTAACAGTCAAAAACTGAAAACAACTGAAATAAAATGGATATATTTATATAAATATAAGAGGTATTATATACACATAATGGATTACTACACAGCAAAAAAAAATGAACATGCCACGGAAGGCAAAGAATTTGGCAATACAGGTGTGGTAAGTTTTACAGATAAGGAAATGGAGCTCAGAGAAGTTAAATAATTTGTGTAAGGTTGTAAACTGCAGAAATGCAATATTTTTTCTTTTGATTTTGCTTTTTTATAAAAGTAGTATTGAAGTATAATTTATATATAATAAAAATACCCATTTTAAGTATACAGTTTGATAATTTTGACAAACATATACAGTTGTGTAATAACTACTGCAATCAAGATATGAAACATTTGTTACTCCAAAAATATACCCTCCTGGGCTGGGTGCAGTGGCTCATGCCTGTAATCCCAGCACTTTGGGAGGCTGAAGAGGCAGATTGTCTGAGGTCAAGAGTTCGAGAGTAGCCTGACCAACATGGTGAAACTCTGTCTCTACTAAAAAAAACAAAATTAGCCAGGCATGGTGGTGCATGCTGAGGCAGGAGAATCACTTGAACCTGAGTGGTGGAGGTTGCAGTGAGCTGACATCACGCCAATTGTACTCCAGCCTGGGTGACAGTGAGACTCTGTCTCAAAAATATATCTATGTAATAAAATATAAACATATACTTTTATATAAAATAAATACACACACTCCTGCCCCTTTGGAGTATATCTCTTTCTCTATCCCTAGTTCTTGGTAATTACTAAACTATTTTTTGTTCCCAGAGTTTTGTCTTTATTCAAATGTCACATAAATGGAATCATCAGTATGCCTTTTGCATGAGACTTCCTTTGCTTAGAATAATAATTTTGAGGTTCATTAGTGTATCAGTAGTTCACTCATTTTTATTATAGAGTGGTAATCTGTTCTTTGGATTTTGATTACCCATTTACCAGCAATTATTTGAATTATTTTCAGTTTTTGGCTGAAACAAACCCATATGATTTGCACACAGGTCTTTGTATAAACAGGAAGACGTGTTTATTTACTTAGGGTAAATACTATAAGTGGCATTACGAATCATTTGGTAAATGTATCTGTACACTTTTAAGGAACTGGCAAACTGTTTTCAAACTGGCTCTACCATTTGGCATTCTCTGCTGAACCCGGAAGGCATTCCCTGAGACTTTCACCTGCTTCAAATTCTTCTGAGCACTTGGTATTGTCAATCTTTTTTATTTTTAACTTTTTCAGTGGGATCTCATTGTGGTTTTAATTTGCATTTCCCTAACGCTTAATGGTGCTAATCCGCTTACCATGATCTTGTTTTTGATTCTTTCCTGAAGTTTCTGTTCAAAGTTTTGTCTGTTATTCAATTAGATTTTTTTTTTCTTCTTGTGAGTTTAAGTCTTCTTTGCATAGCCTCAGTACAAAACTTATATTAGTTATACATAGTATTTTATAAATATTTTTCCCTGATTATGGTTTATATTTTTATTTTCTTAACAGCACCAATTGAATGGCAGTATTTTCATTATATTCAATTTATCATTTTTCTTTGATTCATGCTAAGAAATTTTAACTGAAGATCAAAAGATTTTTGTCCTATGTTTACTTGAAGAAACGTTATACGTTTAGCTTTTATATATGAGCCCAGAATCCATTTTATTTTATTTACACACACACACACACACACACACACACACACACACACACACACACATTTTATTGCACTTTAGGTTCTGGGGTACATGTGCAGATCATGCAGGATTGTTGCATAGGTTCATTCATGGCAATGTGGTTTGCTGCCTTCATCCCCCCATCACCTATATGTGGCATTTCTCCCCCATGTTATCCCCTCCCCAACCCCTCAACCCCTGCTGTCCCCTCCCCCCAGTCCCCCCCAAATAGACCCCAGTATATGATGCTTCCCTCCCTGTGTCCATGTGTTCTCATTGTTCAACACCCGCCTGTGAGTGAGAACATGTGGTGTTTGATTCTCCATTCTTGTGTCAGTTTGCTGAGAATGATGGTTTCCAGGTTCATCCATGTCCCTACAAAGGACACAAACTCATCATTTTTTATGGCTGCATAGTATTCCATGGTGTATATGTGCCATATTTTCCTTGTCCAGTCTATCATCAATGAGCATTTGGGTTGGTTCCATGTCTTTGTTGTTGTAAACAGTGCTGCAGTGAACATACATATGCATGTGTCTTTGTAATAGAATGATTTATAATCCTTTGGATATATACCCAGTAATGGGATTGCTGGGTCAAATGGAATTTCTATTTCTAGGTCCTTGAGGAATTGCCACACTGTCTTCCACAATGATTGAATTAATTTACATTCCCACCAACTGTGTAAAAGTGTTCCTATTTCTCCACATCCTCTCCAGCATCTGTTGTCTCCAGATTTTTTAATGATCACCATTCTAACTGTTGTGAGATGGTATCTCAATGTAGTTTTGATTTGCATTTCTCTAATGACCAGTGATAATGAGCATTTTTTCATATGTTTGTTGGCCTCATATGTGTCTTCTTTTGAAAAGTTTCTGTTCATGTCCTTCGCCCACTTTTGAATGGGTTTGTTTGTTTTTTTCTTGTAAATCTGTTTTAGTTCTTTGTAGATTACATTTTAAGTTAATTTCTCTATATGGTAAAAGGTAAGAGTCAAGGCTCATTTCTTTCATATGACTGTCCAAGTTACAACACTATTTGTTGAATAGATTACATTGATTTCCTGTAATCCCCTTGGCATCTTTGTCAGAAACTAATTGACCAATTATGACTAGATCAGAGCTGAGATTTGAGTTTCAAACTATTTGACCTCCCAGTCCATGGTCTTCTGCTGTGGGGTTTTTATGACATTTTAGTTACCTAGATAGGAAGTCTTTTGCCCTAGACCGGAATACTCAGGAGGGGTAGAGATACTTAGTCATCCTACCAGTTGGGACAAACAAGCAGGATAAAGTTTTTCACTACAGAAAATTTGAAGTTGAATCCACCATTGTCCATTGAAATATTGTAACTACAATGGCGTAAATCCCTTTATACCTGCCAATCATCATCCCCCCTCAAATGTCTTAGATATTTTTGAAAGTATTCAGGTTACCTCCTGTGAACAGAGCCCTCACCTTATTCCAGTCCAGCCTTATCATGCTGTCTCTGCTACTGCAGCCACCCTTAAAGTCATGACTCTATTGGGCTAAGCTGTTCTCTACATGTGTTTCTGTTCCTATGATTTTGGTCTCAGGAGTTGGGTGTCTGCTTTTCCCTGTACCTTTATCCTAAGCTGGAGCTTGGCACTTACTAAATTCCTATGTAGCAGAGACCAGCTGGTGACTTTTAAGGAAACACAAATATAGTAATATTTACAAGTTCAGAGACTGAGGCCTAAGGCTGTCCTAGGGACCTCTGAGAGCTTACTTCTCATCTCATGTCTGCCTGCCTCTCTGTGACTAAGGCAGCCCAACAACCATAATCATAAATGCACCAGGCACTTCCACATCCAGGATTCCAAACAAAATTAATCCCATTCCCCGAGAGAGAAGCAGGTTTCTCTTTAGCTCTAAGTCTTTGTCTCACACAACCCTCTTGGAATGTTTGGCTGTGAGAATATACATTCCCTTTTAGGTAGACTATCCACTTGGGTGCATTCTGGTTAGTTTCCAGCCTGACAAAGCAATTATACAAATATTCACAAGTACTTTTCTCAAAATGTGGTTTAATCTTATTCTTGTTGTACTATGAAAATATTTCGAGTTTAATTTTGAAATCAATAGACAAAACACGGTGTAGAAAGTCCTCTATATACTTTCAGCTTTTATTTTACTCCTTACTACATTTTGCTGACTTGAAACAGAAAATAAACTGAGTCAGATATTTAGTTGATGAAGGGTATATGCCTCTTTAAATTAATGAAATTTCATTCTTCATGTAAAGTGGTAGGATTACTGATACAGGCAGTGTTTGTATATACTCACTATCCCCTCTCTGCTCTGTCCTTAGCAGAGGAGGAGAGGCCAGTTCACTTCCCTCGCACACACATATAACTCTTTCCACAGCTTTTATGTATATTATCAGAAAAACTTTCCTCATCACAGGAAAGTTGGGGTGCAAACATCATGTCTGTTAGCCTTTTTATTGGCCTGAGATCTCCCAAACTGGGAATGTGACATTTAAGGAATTAAGAAGATGGTGATAGTTGGGAAACTCAGAGTCTTCATTTGAGCAGCATAACTTGTGGTTATTATATGGGTTTTGGCATTAGGAAGCTCTTGGTTTTAATCCTGGTTCTGCCAGTGACTAGTTGAATAAGTAACTTGTTTAACTAGTTGGATAACTACAGGCAAATTACTCAACCTCTGAATCTCGCTTTCCTCAGCTGTAATAATTCAATATGATAAGTGTCATATAGTTAAACCAAATGATATACCAAAATGGTGATATTGGAGTGGTTTTCCCAGGTGCAGGTAATACAGTGTGCATTGGGAAGAATTTTAAATACTACTAAAAGTGTGGTTTTATCTTACTATTACTATGTGTCATCAATTCTAAACATTTTCAGTAATAAAATACTCCACCCTACCAGGTAACTGATTTTTATCATTTCTACATTGGTATACCATGGAGTGGTTAAGAGATACCAGTCTCTTTATAAGAGATATCAATGTGTGCATGTATATTTTGGAAGGGCAACTGAGACTGGATGATAAGACAAGCTCAGCTCTAGCTTCTCAGTTGTCTACAGGAGTTTGTAAAAACAAGGTTACAAAAGGCTTTTCTTTCTATGTGAAGACACAGATTATCGCTGTGGATTAATTCTTTAACTAAGAGTTTGGTTCTTTCACAACCTCCACAAAATAATTTAATTGGCAAAATAAGTTCAATTTTAGATTATCTTTTGATAAAAATAATCTGACATCAACAATTACAGTATTCCAAATCTTTCTTCTAAAGAAATAACATTGTTCATCTCAACATTCTACTGAGGAGAGATATTTTGTACCTCTAAGAAAGTAACCCAATTAGCTCAAAAAGAAGTATTCACTACTAAGCAATTAAAATAAGTATTGGTTAAAGGTAACTTTGTGTCTTCCTTTCTGAATGTGATTCAAAGGCATAATTAGCTCTGAGAGGAAGTGATGTGGTTATTGATGAAATATTCTTTCTGACCTTGCTTTTCACCCTGGAGAGAGGATGGATTCATATATATCTTAATTCCTAACTTTTCCTTTCTTTCATTTTGAATTGAATAGGGAATGATGTTCATAGTCTTTTATTTTTTTGAGGAGAAAATTAAACATTTTTCCCTCTAATATATTGGCAAGTCCACTGTATCTATTGGCAAATCCATGAATTCTGCCACACAATTAAAAAAATAAAAACGTAAATCACCTAAATGGGTAACTTTTTTTTTCTTGCTGTAGTACTTTTTTCCCTCTAAGGACCTAAGCACTGGTGTATTACTTTTGCATTATACCAAGGCATTATTTTGTTTTCTAAACCTAAGTAGCTGTCTGATGGTTCACTTGAAGACATAGGTGTCAGACTTTGTTCTTCTTAATAATAGTAAAATGAAAAATAATTTACAATCTCTAATGGATACTTGATTGTTAGACATAAGACCTCCAACTCTGTTGCAGATACAGCTATTTTGATAATCCCTATCCATGTTATCAGAGATTAGTCTCACTATCTAACACTCAGTCGCTAGGCCATTTGAGCCAAAACGTATGTATTTCTTTAGTCTAATCCCTCTTCAAAGAAAAAACATCCTCATTCTCCGAATTTGATACTCACCTCAGTTCTTCAATAATTATTTTAGTGGCTTCAATGCATTCTCACAGATACAGGCATTTAGGGACTGTGTACCCTTTTCAGCCCTAGTCAGCTAACTAAATACTTGAGAGGCTTTGTGTTAAATCACAAGACTAGGGGAGTGAGAATCAGAGCTAGCTTTCCTGTTGTCAGCTAATCTCACACATTTATTTCAAAGTGAAAAATTGTCACTACTTTTCCATTTAGGTTAATTTCTTACATCATTTTCTGTTTCTAGAGCAGAGATTTATTTTCATTTTTGGAACATATATTATAACATAGAAGTAATACAACTTATTGCATCAAGGGTGTCATTATTAGAGCTCCTAAAGTTATTTAGTGGAACAAAATATTTTGTAAGTGCACAACCAGGACAAGCACCATCGATATACATGAGATAAAAGCTAACTTTTCCGTGGTATGTTTTTCTCTAAAGCTTTCTTATTAACCTTTCAAGGAAGGAAGCAACAAGAACAAAATAACTTGGACTTTCAATTTTTTCCTTATATTATTTTTAAGACAAAGTGGAAGAAGTAGAGCCAGTCATCCAAGAAATAACAGTGTCTCAGAAAGAGAGCCTTAATGCTATGTTCCGTGATGTTATTACTTTCTGGGAGAAGGGAAAATATTGCATTATTCGTGTTCCCATGGTACCACACTCTGCATTTAGGATGATTGTAAAGATGGTTAGAAGAATTTACTCTTACTCATTTTGTACCACATCTGAAAACTAAACTGGAAGACACTATAAATAGATACCAGATTATATTTTAGGGCATCAGCCATCCAAGCAAGTAGCACATTTTTTTAGTTTTCTATTATCCTATTTGTTTTTACCAGGAAAAAACAATTTTCATTTATTTTCTTTTGTTCTACTAAGATCAATTGATCTGGTTGAATTATCTCTTTTTGTGTAACAAATTACCACAAACTGAGTAGCTTAAAATATTTTATATGTATTCTGTTACAGGTTTAGTGGGTCAGAAACCTAGGTATGGCTTAACTGGACTCTCTGCTCAACATCTTACACTGATACTATGAATATGTTGTCCAGGGCTCAGGTCTCATCAGCAGGTTGGACTAGGGAAAACTACATTTCCAAGGTCACATGGCAGAAGTCAGTTCCTTATGAGTTGCCATATTGAAAGTCTCAGTTCCTAGCTGACTGTTGGCTGGTGGATGCTCAAAGTTCCTTGCAATGTGGTAGCTTGCATCATCAAAGTATTTAAGCCAAGAAATTTAACAGAGATTCTGCTAGCAAGATAGAAGTCATAGTCTCATATAACATATATGCCATCTCTTCAATGTGGTTGCATTCTACCTGTTAGAAACAAGTTGCTTCTGGAACTAGCATTCTAGTGGAAAGTACAGATAGTAAGGCAGTAGGCAAACTAATAATTGACATAGTTACATGTATATATAACAGCTATGAAGGCAAGATAGGTAAAATGATCCCTGTGGAAATATCACTTTTGATGAGATATAAGGTAATATTCTCTGAGAATCTGATATTTGAGCAGACATGAATATGTGGGAGTAGGGCATTCCAAGCTGGGGGGAATAGCAGTGATATGGTTTGGTTGTGTCCCCAACCAAATCTCCTCTTGAATTGTAGTTCCTATAATCTCCGTGTGTCTAGGAAAGGACCCAGGAGGAGGCAATTTAATCATGGGGGTGGTTTCCTCATGCTCTTCTCATGATAGTGAGTTCTCATAAGATCTGATGGTTTTATAAGGGGCTTTGCCCCCTTGTATTGGCACTTCTCTGTCCTGCTACCACGTGAAGGATGTGTTTGCTTCTCCTTCTGCCATGGTTATAAGTTTCCTGAGGCCTCCTCAGCCCTGCAGAACTGTGAGTCAATTAGACCTCTTTATAGAAGCATAAGAGTGGACTAATAAAAGCAAACATGAAGTTCATGGTAGGGAAATTAGCTTGGAGTATTTTGGAAATAGCAAGAGGCCAGTGTGAGTGGTAAGAAATGAATGAAGAGGAAATAAACACGTAGAATTGCACAAGGCCTAGACCATTAGAGCCTTAAAGGGCACAGAAAGAAAGAGGTTTGAATGTATTCTAAATGTAATGGAAAGCCACTGGAGTATTTTGTGTTTGAGAATGTACAAATTAGGATAATTCTAGCTACAGTCAGAAACAAATCCAAAAATACGCTATGGCACCAATGACAATACCGTATTATTTTTCATTTATGAAAAATTCAGAACATCTCTTCTTGATCAGTGGGCAACTCTCCTTCATCGAGTGATTCAGTGACCCAGCCTTCCCTCTGGAGGCAAGTTGCATGCTTGCAGCATCGAGTTAGCAGAAGGGAAAAGAACATGGGGAATCATACACATTAATAGAAGGGTTTGGGGATTTAGACTTGGCAGTGGCAAATACTACTTTTTCTCATATTTCACTGGATAAAATTGAGTAATACCACATGTAACTGCAAGAGAAACTGCAAAATTTACTCTAGTTTTGAAAACAAGAGGAAAAGGTAGATTGTTAACTAACTCTTCTCTGCTATGGAGCATGAGTTATTTTTAAAACACTCATGCTGGTCTGCATGGGGACAATATAATGTGGAAGAAAAAAATAGAAGCTGGAAGTTCAGTCAACTGACTATTAAAACAGTGTAGGTAGAAAATAATGGCTTCTGGGACCGGAGAGATGAAAGTAGAGGTGGTCAGAAATGGTGCTCAGGATATATTTTGAAGATAGTCAAGAGTTGCTGATGGAGTCTGTACGGGAGAATAAGAAAAAAGATTTCTCTCAAGTTTTGATTTGAGCAAATGGTAGAGGGTAGATAGTGGCAGTTCTTGAAATAAAAAAGACATGGAGAGAAGCAGATTTGTGGTTCAAGTGTGAGAAGTCAAGAATTCTGTTTTTGAACTTCCAAACAGTTCTTTAAACATAAAGTAGGTCATTATATAAATGAATCTGCAACTCAGAGAAAAAAGCGCTGGTGATAAACATGCATAGGTCTTCAGCACATACAGAACATTTAAAGTTATTGCTTTGGGTGAGATTATTTTGCTAAGATATAAACATTTTTGGAATAAGCCATGGGTACTTTAACATAAAGAGAAAGGGGATTCTTCAGAGATATTTAGTGAATAGGGAAAATTCCACGTGTGCCTGATATTCTTGAAGCCAAGCAAAGAAAGTTTTTTAGGAAGAAAAATGTGGCTACTATGTCAAATATTGTATTGAGAAGTCCAGAATAATCAAGATAGAAGTAGGCACTGTGTTTGGCAAGATGCATTTGGTGTGACTACAGAAAGGCAGTTTTGATTAGGGTGGGATCAGAATGTTAAAGAGAAAGCCGGAGGTAAGGGAATTGAAAATGTGTGCATCTGCAATTCTTTCAGGAATTTTTACTACAAAATTGAGTAGTAACAAAAAGTATGAGAGAGTCAAGGGAAAATTTTTTAGAAATAGGAAATGTTGTTTGTATGTGATTAGAAATGCTTTTGTAAAGAAGGGGAAGAATAATCATGCAAGAGGAAGAGAAGATGCATTCCTTGTGTATGAGAGGGAATGAGACCACAGACACAATTGGAGGAATTGGCCTTGGAAAGGAGGATGGACAGGTCCACAATTCAGATAGGAGGTTAACAGAATTCATGGAGACAGATCCTTCTTGGTTCCTAGATGTGATATTGGAAAAAGGAGTTGTTTTCTGTGGTCATTTTCCCCCAATAAATGAAAAGACATCAACAACACACAGTGAGGAGGGAATGTTAATATTTGTGGAGAGGAAAAGCTCCCCTGTTAGTGAAGACACTTAGGGGCTATGTGAGAACACTCCAAGTACTGAGATCTTTATGATATTATTAGTTATTGCTAAAACTTTGCACACTCTCTCTTAGGTCATACATTAATTGCTGCACATCTGGGACAAAGTAATAATTGACTGGATGGATTTGAAGACCCTTTTAAACTGAAGATTTTATAACACAGTTCTGTAGTTTTTGCATTAGCTTTTGTATTCTTCAACAATTCAACAATGATTTATTCAGCATAAAGTCGATATAGTTCCTATCTCCAGCGTGCTTGCAATCTTGATTTATTTCATTCATTGAGGTGAGATGATCTTCAGGACTGTTGTCTCAGAGTTTAACAAAAAATACTGAAAATAAATTAGTGTCAATTTGAGAAGATGGAAATTAAAAATCTTTGTCTCATTTTTCAAATCTACCAGCCATCCACTGATCAAAGAATCAAATACCAGGGAATGGTTTCTGTAAGCAGGGTGATGAGTATTCTCAAGTGGAATATTCAACCTCAGTTCTTAAAAGAGTTATCAATACCCACTTTTTTTATTTCCTTACTTTAAACTCACTCTGTAACCCACTTTAATCTCCATTTATTTTCTTGACATTCCACCAAAACAGTTCTAATTTAAGTCAACAGCATAAAATTCAATAGACATTACTTAGTCTTCATCTCATTTTACCTCCCAGCATGTGACATGGCTGGTGACTCCTCCCTGTGATGCTCTCTTCCCTTGAAATCTGTGCATCTACACTGGGATTTTTTCACTCCATTCTTCATTCTGCATGCAAAGTTATTATCGCTTATGAAATAGAAATCAGATTGTGTCACCCAATCCCATTCTCCACACACAGACACTTAAAATCTATCAATGGCTTTTCTTTGTTCCATTTCTTTTAGATAATGACGAATTCATCTGCTCAACCTACGACTCTTTGTGTGACTTTACCTTGCCAGTTTCTCTGCTTCCATCATAGAACGCTGTCCCTCTCATTTTGGACTCTTTCATAGGTTCCTTGTTCATGTCCTGAGGGTTCCTGTATAGGGCCTATCATCATGCTGCTCTCACCCCCACTCCCTTTGGTGTTTTCCTCTCTTCTTACTCCCACTTCTCATCTCTGACTGATTAATGGCTAATCCCTCATCTTGGTTACAATATCCCTTTTTCAGGGACTCCTTCCCTGCTGTACTCTGGTTCATGTTTGTGTTTTGTCTACTCCTTTGAGATGGTATTCCTTATAATCATTAGCATGATCATTGTATTGATTGCATTTCTCACCACCACAACCCTAGAAAACTGCTTTTTTGCTCAGTATTTAATCTCCAACATTTAATACAGTGTCTATCTCATAACAGAACCTCAAAAATTTTTTGGTGGATGCCTACTACAATGCCATTTTAAAGTATAGCTAATCTTCCAGTTACAATTTGCAGATGGAATTTTCTTATTCTTTGCCATCTGACACTAACAAAAGGCATCCCTGGGTGTTAGGACCTGAGCATTAAATTTTCTTAGTGACTTTAAACCTATTACCCTGGTGGTATTTATAGTTACTCCTTTAAATTTCTTGCTCTAATCCTTAACAGATATGGTCAGTATCTCAAGAGAAAACAATGAATAATGATGAAGAATCCACGTCTCTTAAGCTGTGCAGAGTTTTCATAATGTTATCTTAAGATAGGCCTGCTGCTCTCCTCATCCATTCATTACTTGGCTGTTCTTTCTTCTTCAGTGTTCCAGATAGGTGGAGCTTACTGGTGGTAGTAACCTCAAGGTATGATGAGAATTAGTCAGTATTACACTAATTTACTCTCTGTCCTCACCTCTTCCATGTATACCTTCAAATTTTATGGACTACTGCATCAGACCACTATGTACGTATACACACACACAAACACGCATACAGACACAATCTTAACAGACATTATGGATCTGATATTTATCTAAACTGTTTTAAAAGGTACAGTTTAACAACTCATATTACTCTTCTTTGAGACAGGAACTGTGCCAATTTTCTTCATCAATGCATGCCTGGTACTTAACACAGTACCTGGAACCTGGTGAGTACTCCTTAAATATTTGTTGAGTGAATGAAAGATACACTTACTGTGTCACAGGATCTGTGCTAAGTGCTCTACAGGAAGTGTTATGCTTATAATGCTGCCAACAATTTTATTATTATTAATCTCCCTGTTTTCAGTTCATGCCTCTCAGCCCCAAATTCTGAGACCTTCAAATTCTCCAAACTTCATTTCTGCTCTGTGAAACTAGATCGGGGCCCTTTAAATATATTTATCAGCTGACACGATGTTAATATTTGTCAATAAAGGACATTGGAAAAGCATCGCAGGAAGAAGGGTTTTCCTTCCTGATTCCAGTGTACTCTAGGCAGGCTCCTGAAGCATGTTTAGTCCCTCTAGCACCCGGGTCCACTGGCTCTCCTCTTGTGCAATTTTACAGTGGAGAGTTTTCAGTGAACACCTCCTAGTAAACAGCTTTCTCTGTAGTAGGTTTTTGGTAGGTGGCAGAGGGTAGGTTTTTAGTAAGTTCCACAAACCAGAGACCACAGCAACTTGTCTGCCATCTGGTGAGCCATGGATGTGTCCTTCCTCTCTAATAAGGTCTGGATCTCAGCCCTGGAGAACAGTTCCATTGGATGCTCAATCTCAGCCCTAAGGCTTTCCCTATACCTGCAATTCTTATATTCTTTAAAGTTCTTGTGCTTTTTATTAGCCAATGCTTCTTTACTTTAACCCCCCTGTACAGTCAATCCTTTAACATTTTCTCATTCAAGTTATTATGTAATTCCTCTCTCCTATTGAATCCTAACTGGTAGAATTCTCTCCATTTTACAAATGAAACTGATGGCAAGAAGCATTACAAATTTGTACAAGTTCACACAGCTAGCAAGAAGAAAACTGGGACTACAAGCAGTGCGATTTCAGTCTATGCACCTAATCATTACACTCAGCTGTTTCTTATATGTGAATATAATACATATATTGTGTTCTATAAGGTTCTAACTATATGGTCTGAAATGCTTTCATATTTGTTCTAAACTTGGGGATGACACACAGGTTATTGTGTACACATACTGGAACTCTATGATTCCAAAGCTTTTCATCTCATATTCTGTTCTGTACTACTCACTCATGATTCTTTATCTTTTCAATAGAAAAGTATTATATAATCTTTCCCTAAATATCAAGCCCCCAAAATGTTAGTTTTCTCTGTGTCATCGCTAGTTTTATTAGGTGACTGTATGTTTTGTGAAGATTTCTGTACATGTATTAGCAATCTGCTCAGGCTGATGTAGCTTTTTGAGTGTTCCCTCAAATTATACTTAAAATTAATGACACGACCAAATTATCGATGGTAAAATATTGGAACATAGGCAATGTGCTAGTTGTGACTTTTTGATACCTTATTATTCTGCACATAGTATAAATTTAAACAGCCAAATATTTAGAGGAATCAGAATTAATGGATGAAAGACAAATGGTGGAAACTGAATGATTAGGGGTGATGGTTATAGATGAAGAGAGAGAGAGCGAGAGAAGAAAAAATGATATCTCTCTGTTAGGAATGGTTAGTCATATTTGGTTTCTCAAAAACACTGAAGAAAATTTAAGATAGTACATCAATGATCTCTCCCACTCTCCAAAAATAAAAATAAAAAGAACCGACAGTTTCAGTCCTGTAATTTGGAGCTTAGAATGCCTCTTCTGGAAATGTGCAGGTTTATTTTTTTTTTTAATGAAAACCAAAATAATGTACTGGTTTGAAGAGACGTTACTGAATTCTAAACTTTATCATAGAGGCATGTGAATGAGAAGTGGTGTTCCCACCTGATAAACAAGCACACATGACATCATCTATTGTGTAACTTGGCTCTGCTGTTCATTATTGTTACCATCATTATATCTCCAATGTGACAGCTTTGGTTTTCTGAAAATGATTTAATTGGCTAAAAAAATCCCCTGTCCTTTTTCAAGGCGCATTCTGCCTGTTTTGTTCTTTCTCTCAGAGGGGAAGGAAAGTCTAAGCAAGAATGCTCAAGGAGGCATTTTGAGGCCCCTGTGGAGTGGAGGTGCCCTCTTTGACCTTTCCATCAGTCTTTTCATTCCTCACCAGGAAGATTCCACAAAAACAATTTGAGAATCTTATGTGAAATGAGAACTGAGCTCTTGCAGTTAGTTATATGTGATGACAGAAACAGAATTCCATGGTAAGCAGATCATTTTGTTTGTGATATTTTCAAATATAATTTTAAAGCTCTCTTGGTGGTTGCATTTAGTTTTTATTGTGTGACTGTATGTGTGTATTCCAAACATAAGTTTCTGTATGGATATAAATTATGTGTGTTATGGAGTAGTTTATGCTTTCATAAACATGAAATCACTGAGTGTGGTGCTACTTTGAACATGGGTCACCTATGTTTTGATTATTTTGATTTCTTTTTCTTAAGTATGCCCAAAGGATATTACTTTTATCTATTTTCCCATGAATAAACCCATGTTAGCACCGTGAGGGGTTTTCTTTCCTTTTTGTCTTCTTTCAGTTAATTTTAACTTCATTATTAAGATAAATTGTAATGATGTTTAAAACCCCAGAGGAAAATGGGCTTCATTTGATTTCTTCTGGTAGTTGAAAAAAGAAATTGTTAGCAGTTCCAATCTTCTGTGAAATGTGCCCTGTGCTTTGTGCTTACATTTTTAATGTGCCTTTCAAAATAGAATTGATTTGGTTCTTTCTTTTAAAATATAAAACAATAAATATTTTATCAGGGAAAGGGTAGTTTTTTGTTCTTTTTGGGGATACAAGCAACTGAAACAGTAAAAATAGTCTTATTAAATTAACCAACTGAAGACAAAACAATGCTATTTTTAATTAGTTTGCATTTCCAAAAATATCCACCTCGAGATGAAACTTGTTTGGCAGGTGCTCTCTGGGGAAGATAAATTTTTCCCCAGAGATGATCATAGCCTGTCTCCTGCTCAGGCCTTCTGACATTTCAAACAAAAGAAGAGAGGCAAATAACAAAGAATATAGGGAAATCACTCAAAGGAGAACATATTAGAGATGTGTCATGATTTCTGGTGAAAGTTCAGCCACCCTCATGAAAAAATGACATATTTTTATGAATTATGTGGCTTTTTGTAATGTAAACCGTATTTTATACTAAAGAGATGCCATTTATTGTTCAAGCCTTGGGGACAAAGCCAGTTGAACATTAGTCCCTGTACTACATAAAGCCTTCCTCTTCCACCTGTTTATGTTACAAACAATAATTAAGCACCTTCCCTGGGCCTTGCACTGTGGGAGATAAAAAGGTGTAAACACGACCCTGCCCTCATGGAGCTTCAAGTCCAATGGGAGAGTGAATATTGATATTTCTGAAAGACTACTACTAATAATAAATGCCTTGTGAAAGGAATATAAAAATATTGCAGAATGCCTTGGGAGTGAGTAAATAGACTTGAAGACTATTTTTTATTTGCAGATGGCATCAAGTATAGAATGGGGCAACTTTGGGCTTGAAAGTCATTTTTCTGTGAAAGAGTTCAATATCACTTGGATTTTAGTGAACAGAACCATTTGCAGTTGCTGCTGCTTCCACATCTTTTTCCTTCTTGTTAGGGCAGTGGCTTCTGTGAATTAAAGGGCCTGTTACCCACCCCGTAGGTTACAATCCTGAGTCTCCCCCATAAGCCTAATTATTAGCAAATTGCTCTTGCTAGATCAATGGTCATAATTTCAAGTCTAATAAGAATGAAAAAAGTGTTCAAAGCTGAGATATTTTAGCCCTACAGAGAGGTTTTCTATGAGTCTCTAAATAACCTTAAAAAACTTCTTTTAAATTTCAGCCAACTTGTTAGATTTGAGACTTACCATTAGCAAAGAATGTTTTCTTGGAAATCCCTCATTTTCCAATTAATTTTTGTAATTTCTCTGTGTTAGGAACTCACTAATGTTTCTTAGTAAATGTAACATCTGGATAGTAACAACTTTTGTTATGTTAAAGTACAACAGATATTTAAAATGTTATGTATTTATCATGATTCTGTAGGCTGGCCGGGATGTTCTAGGCTGTGATAGATTAGCTGAGGATAGTGTGGACTCACTCGTATGTTTGAAAACTCAGCTGGGGAAGCTGTGTTATCTCAATGTAGATCTTCAATATTTGGTGATGGCATCGAGTAGTCCCAGGGTCAAGTAGGAAAGGGCAAGCCCCAATGCACACTTTTGAAGACTTTGCTTATGGAATGTTGGTTAATGTCCCATTGAGTAAAGTAAGACATAAAACCAAGATCAGATTTAAAAGTTAGAGATAAAGATTGCACCTCTTGATAGAAGAGTTGGCAAATGCCATTCACTGCCAAAGGCCATTCATACAAAAAGTTGTGAACGAATATGAGGCTGTTGTTGCTATATTTACTTCATGAATCGACCACTTAGAGGTCAGATCATGGGTTACTTTGTGTGATGTCCAAAATCTTTCTTAAATGTTTCTTAACTTTCTATTTATTTTTCATTTTTTTTCACACTATCACATCCATCCTTCAAAATGGTTACCCTTATGCTAGGTGGCCAGGATATTAAAATCAGTTCTCAGGTAAAGAGATAGAAAGAATACCTAATCTAACCTTTCAAAGATGTTGGATTAGGAATTTTTTCAATTGGGAAATAAAACATTGTTTTCTTATAAAGAAAAATATAATTATTGGCCCAGTGGGTGAGAAAATGTTTTTGTTAGTTTTCTTTTTGTTTTTAAACTAGTGGGGTGAAGAGAAGGGAGAAGGTACCCTATCCAAGAGACCTGAATAAATAGCACATCATATGCAGCAGCATATAAGGTATACCCTTGATAAGCTAGAACCAGAAGCTCTATTGGAAATGTCCTCATCCTCTGAGGTATAGTTTGATCAGTAGAAGAATATCCATTTTCTGAATTTGTATGAAGTGAGACTATTTCTTAATTTTCTCAAGAGTTAAAACTTTCAAGGGCACTATTTTCTTCTAGTAAAAATTGATATCCCAACTGTTAGCATCAGGGCTGTTCTTAAATTACTAAAAGTTATTAAAAATAAAATAAGTAACTATCTTACCAGAAGCTCAGTGGTTCTGATGAAACATTCCATCACTCTCTTAGAAATGCTATTTAATGTATTATATTCTATATAATTTAACGACATTAAATTATATAGAATATAATACACAATTAGCAGTTTTCTCGTTCCAGTGAGTGATGAAAAGAAACAGTGAGATGTAATGGGTCTCCAAATGCAGTGATTCTGCATTATGAACAAATTCCTTTTGTGAGAAACACAGAAACTAATTCGAAGCTCCTATGTTCTGGGAAAATGTGAAACCAGATGCACAGAAGCTGATAGAGAGGCTCAGAGCATCTCACCAGAATCACTACCTTCTCCACAGCACCATATAATCGGGAAGAGATCCCTTAGCTCCCACTTTCTTCTCCAGCCAAAGAAGAGATTGGCTTATGTGTTCAACATCCCAACTCCTTTGAGGACTCCCCCCACATTGGCAGCTGTCCTGCCAGTCTTGGAGCTCTGGTGAGTCCAGTCCAGTCTCACTACCTAGGAGAATGAAGACAGTGCTTTGAGCTGGTAGAAACAATTTCTTCCCTCCCATGGCTCAGCACAAAGTGAGCAGACAAAAAATACAGCAACCTGCTTCTCTCTAGGGAGGGAAAGAATTGATAGAGGACCCAGCAGGTTGCTGTAATGATGGGGTCTTCTGAACGAGTCCAGGTTGTGACTATTCTAATGCAGAAATACCAACACAGATCATCAAGGAACGTGAATAACCAAACATGTTCCAGATAAAGGAACAGTATAAGTCTTCAGAAGCAAACACTAATGAAACATTATATGATTTGCCTGTACAGAATTCAAAATAGCTGTCACAAAGATTCTCAGTCAAGTCATGAGCCAATACATGAACAAAGTGCAAATCTCAACAAAGAGATAAAATGTTAAAAATTGCCAAACAGAAATGATGGAGCTGAAGAACACAAAAAGTGAACTGAAATTTACTAGAGGGGTTCAAAAGCAGACTAGATTAAGCAAAAGAAAGGATCAGTAAATCCAAAGACAAGTCATTGAAAGTGACTCAGGAGAAAAAATTTAAAAAAAATTAAAAATAGAAGAGAAAACTTTAATGGACTTTTGGGACTCCATGAAGCTGGTAAATATATATACTATGGAAGTCCCAGAAACTAGAAGAGGAAGAAAAAGGAACAGAAAGCTTATTCAAAGAAATAATGTCTAAAAAATTCCAAAATCTGGGAATGGAAATGGACAATGAAATCCAAGAAGCCCAAGTCACACCAAATAAGATGAACTGAAAGAATCTACACTGAGACACATTATATTCAAATTGTCAAAAGTCAAAGAGAGAAATTTGAAAGCAGTAGGGAAAGATAACTTGCCACATACAAGAAAAACTTTATTAAACTAGCAAATGATTTTTCAGCAGAAACATTGCAAGCCAGAAGGGAGTGGAAGGATATATTCCAAGAGCTGAGAAAAACAATCACTGCTATCCAAGAACACCATACCCTGCAAAACTATTCTTGAAAAATGAAGAAGAGATAAAGATTTCCCAGACAAACAAAAACTGACAGATTTAATCACCACTAGACCTGCATTACAAGAAATTTTAAAGAGAGTCTTCAGGTTAAAATAAAAGGACACTAAATAGTAATGCAATAGTGTAAGAAAATATAAAACTCTTTTACTAAAGTGAAATATACAGGCAAATGCAGACTACTATATTGTAATTGGTGTGTAAATTTTAATTCTAAAAATTATTGGACAAAAACAGCTATAATAAAAATATGGTAAAAGATAACAATATGCATAGATGTAAACTGGGACAATATAAGAGGTTAAAGTGTATAGTGTTAAATTTAAGTTGTTATCAGTTAAAATAGACTATTGTAACTATAAGATATTTTATGTAAGCCCTAAGGTAACGACACTCAAACAAAAATTCCTACAGAAGTTACACAAAAGTAAAAGAGAATGGAGTAAAAGCATATGAATGCAAAACAACAAAAGACAGAGGAAGATAGCAAGAGATAAAAAGACAGGTGATGGAGGCAGCAAACCACATAGCCATGTGTGTACCTGTGCAACAATCCTGCATGATCTGCGCATGTACCCCAGAACCTAAAGTACAATTAAAAAAAAAATTGGAATAATTTTAGTGTCATGGATAGGGCATAACTGTCTCAAAGAAACTTCCAAAATGGACACATTGTAAGCAGGGGAAGCTATAAATTTAACAACTGTATTAGAATTAAATTCTCACATGGAAATAAAAAAGACAAATGAACTACAAGAATAACAGAAAACAACAAAATGGCAATAATAAATTCTGCCTTATTAATACATACTTTAAATGTAAATAGATTAAAATCTTCAATTTAACAGATTTGAAAAAAACAATTATATGCTATCTTTAAGAAAATCATTTCAGATTCAAGGACACATATAGGCTGAAAGTGAAAGAATAGAAGATGTTTCATACAAATGGTAACCAAAAGAGAGCAGGGGTACCTACACTTAGAAAAAAATAGACTTTAAGTCAAAAATTGTCACAATGTACAAATAAGGACAATATGATGAAAATCTGTAAATTCATAAAGAGTATATAATAGAACCAAAGGGATAAATACAAATATAATATTAAATAATAGTAGGAATCTTTAATACTCCAATTTTAATACAGGATAAAACATCCAGACCGAAATATCAATAAAGAAACAGAGAACTTGGACAACACTATAGACCAAATGGACCTAACAGATATATGCAAAACATCTGATCCAACAGCAGCGGAATAAACATTTTATCAAGAGCACACAGAACTCTCGCCTGGATAGATAACATGTTAAATCATTAAACAAGTGTTTTTTTTTTTTTTTAATTTTTAGTTTTTCTGGGTACACGGTAGGTATCTACATTTACTGGGCACATGAGATATTTTGAAAGGCATACAATGAGTAATGGGTAGAAGAGGTATCCATGATCTCACACATTTATCTATTTTTTTGTGCTACAAGCAATCCAATTATACTTTTGTAGTTATTTAAAAATATACAATAAATTATTGTAGACAGTAGTCACCCTGCTGTGACTATTAATATCAAATGCTGCCTCAAATGCTAGGTCTCATTCATTCTGTCAAACTCTTTTTTTTTTTTTTTTTTTAACCCATTAACCATCTCCACTTCCTCCTTATGTCACCCACTAGCTTTCCCAGCTTCTGGTACCTATCTTTTAACTCTGTATCTCCATGAGTTTAGTTATTTTAATTGCTGGGTCCCACAAAGTAGAGCGAATATGTGAAGTTTGTCTTTCTGTGCCTGACTTATTACCTTATGTTAAACATAAGTTTATGTTTAAACATACATTATGTTCATGTTTAAACATACATTATGTTAAACATAATGACCTCCAGCTTCATCAAGGTTGTTGAAAATGACAGAATTTCATTTTTTTGGCTTAATAGTATTTCATTTTGTATATGTATCACATTTGCTGTATCCATTCATCTTTCAGTGGACACTTAACGTTGCTTCCAGACTTTGACTATTGCAAATTGTACTGCAATTAACATGAAAGTGCAGATAAATCTTCAGTATACTGATTTTCTTTCAAGTATTTACCCAGCAGTAGAATTGCTAACTCATATGGCAGCTCTATTTTTAATGTTTTGAGGAATGTCCAAAACACTAACTGTTCTCCATCCTGGTTGTACTAATGTACATTCCTACCAACAGTGTACTAGGATTCCATTTTTTTCTACATCCTCATCAGCATTTTTTACAGCCTGTCTTTTGGATAAAAGCATTTTTTATTATACTTTAAGTTTTGGGGCACATGTGCAGAAAGTACAGGTTTGTTACACAGGTATACATGTGCCATGGTGGTTTACTACACCTATCAACCTGTCATCTACATTAGATATTTCTCCTAATGCTATCCCTCCCCTATCCCCCAACCCTCCAACAGTCCCTGGTGTGTGATGTTCCCTTCCCTGTTGCAATGTGTACTCATTGTTCAACTCCTACTTATGAGTGAGAACATGCGTTTTTGGTTTTCTATTCCTGTGTTAGTTTACTGAGAATGATGGTTTCCAGCTTCATCCATGTCCCTGCAAAGGACATAAACTTACTCTTTTTATGGCTGCATAGTATTCCATAGTGTATATATGCCACGTTTTCTTAATCTAGCCTATAGCTGATGTGCATTTGAGTCGGTTCCAAGTGTTTGCTATTGTGAATACTGTTGCAATAAATACACGTGTGCATGTCTTTATAGTAGAATGATTTATAATTCTTTGGGTATATACCCAGTAAGGGGATTACTGGGTCAAATGGTATTTCTGGTTCTAGATCCTTGAGGAATCCCCACACTGTCTTCCACAATGGTTGAACTAATTTAGACTCCCACCAACAGTATAAAAGCATTCCTATTTCTCCACATCACATCCTCTACAGCATCTGTTGTCTCCTGTGTTTTAATGATCTCCAGTCTAACTGATGTAAGATGGAATCTCATTGTGGTTTTGATTTGCATCTCTCTAATGACCAGTGATGATGAGCTTTTGGTCATATGTTTGCTGGTTGCATAGATTTCTTCTTTTGAGAAGTGTATGGTCATATCCTTCATTCACTTTTTGATGGGGGTGTTTTTTCTTATAAATTTTTTAAAAGATTTTTGTAGATTCTGTATATTAGCCCTTTGTCAGACGGATAGATTGCAAAAATTTTCTCCCTCTCTATAGGTTGCACGTTCACTCTGATGATAGTTTCTTTTGCTGTGCAGAAGTTCTTTGGTTTAATGAAATTCCATTTGTCAATTCTGGCTTTGTTGCCATCGCTTTTGGTGTTTTAGTCATGAAGTCTTGGCCATGCCTATGTCCTGAATGGTATTGCCTAGACTTTCTTCTAGGGTTTTTACGGTTTTGGCTCTTACATTTAAGTCTTGAATCCATCTTAAGTTAATTTTTGTATAAGGTGTAAGGTGGGGGTCCACTTTCAGTTTTCTGCAAATGGCTAGCCAGTTTTCCCAACACTGTTTATTAAATAGGTAATCCTTTCCCCCATTGCTTGTTTTTGTCAGGTTTGTCAAAGATCAGATGGTTGTAGATGTGTGGCAATATTTCTGAGGCCTCTGTTCTGTTGCATTGGTTTACATATCTGTTTTGGTGCCAGAACCATGCTGTTTTGGTTACGATAGCCTTGAAGTGTAGTTTGATGTCAGGCAGCATGATGCCTCCAGCTTTGTTCTTTTTGCTTAGGATTGTCATGGCTATACAGGCTCTTTTTTTGTTCCATAAAAATTTTGAAGTAGTTTTTTCTAATTCTGTGAGGAAAGTCAATGGTAGCTTGATGGAGATAGCATTGAATCTATAAATTACTTTGGGCAGTATGGCCATGTTCATGATATTGATTCTTCCTATCCATGAGCATGGAATGTTTTAGTATTTGTTTGTGTCCTCTCTTCCTTGAGCAGTGGTTTGTAGTTCTCCTTGAAGAGACCCTTCACATCCCTTTTATGTTGTATTTCTAGGTATTTTACTCTCTTTGTAGCAATTGCAAATCGGTGTTTACTCATGTTTGGCTCTCTTTTGTCTATTATTGGTGCATAGGAATAATTATGATTTTTGCACATTGATTGGGGGATATCACCACTGATCCCACAGAAATAAAAACTACCATCAGAGAATATTATAAACACCTCTTTGCAAATAAACTAAAACATTTAGAAGAAATTAATGAATTACTGGACACATACACCCTCCCAAGACTAAACCAGGAAGAAGTCGAATCCCTTAATAAACCAATAACAAGTTCTGAAATTGAGGCAGTAATTAATAGCTTACCAGTCAATAAAGGTCCAGGACTAGATGGATTTACAGCTAAATTCTACCAGAGGTACAAAAGGAGCTGGTACCATTCCTTCTGAAACTATTCCAAACAATAGAAAAGAGGGACTCCTCCCTAACTAATATTATGAGGCCATCATCAATCTGATACCAAAATCTGGCAGAGACCCAACAAAAAAAGAAAATTTCAGGCCAATATCCCTAATGAACATCGATGTGAAAATTCTCAATAAAATACTCACAAACCGAATCCAGCAGCACATCAAAATGCTGATCCACCATGATCTAGTTGACTTCATCCCTGGGATGCGTGGCTGGTTAACATACACAAATCAATAAATGTAATTCGTCACATAAACAGAACCAATGACAACCACATGATTATCTCAATAGATGTAGAAAGGCCTTTGATAAAATTCAACACACCTTCATGCTAAAAACTCTCAATAAACTAGATATTGATGGAACCTATCTCAAAATAATAAGAGCTATTTATGACAACCACACAGCCAATATACTGAATGAGCAAAAGCTGGAAGCATTCCCTTTGAAAGCTGGCATATGACAAGGATGCCCTCTCTCACCACTCCTGTTCAACATAGTATTGGAAGTTCTGGCCAGGGCAATCAGGCAAGAGAAAAAGCTAAAGAGTATTCAAATAGGAAGAGAGCAAGTCAAATTGTCTCTGTTTGCCGGTGACATGATTGTATATTTACAAAACCCCATCGTCTCAACCCAAAATCTTTTTTAAGCAGATAAAAGCAATTTTAACTGGGGTGAGGTGACATCTCATTGTAGTTTTGATTTGCATTTCTCTGATGATCAATGATATTGATCACATTTTCCTATACTTGTTTGCCTTCTTTTGTATGTCTTCTTTTGAGAAATGTCTATTCAGATCTTTTGCCCATTTTAAACTCAGATTATTAGATATTTTTCTTTAGAGTTTGAGTTACTTACGTATGCTGGTTATTAATCCTTTGTCAGATACATAACTTGCAAATATTTTTTCTCATTCTGTGGGTTGTCTTTTTACTTCATTGATTGTTTCCTTTGGTTTACAGAAGATTTTTAACTTGGTGTGATCTCATTCGTCCATTTTTGCTTTGATTGTTCTGTGCTTGTTGGGTATTATTCAAGAAATCATTGCCCAGTTTAATGTTCTGGAGACATTCTACAATTTTTTTTTTAGTAGTTTCATAAGTTGAGGTCTTAGATTTAATCTTTATTCAATTTAAAAAAAAATTTTATAATGCAAGAGGTAGAGGATCTAGTTTCATTCTTCTGCAAATGGATATCCACTTTTCCACCTACCATTTATTGAGAGATTGTCCTTTTCTCAATGTATATTCTTGGCAACTTTGTAGAAAATAGGTTTCCTATAGATGTATGGATTTGTTTCTGGGTCTCTATTCTATTCCATTCATCTGTGTGTCTGCTTTTATGCCAGTAACATGCTGTTTTGGTTACTACAGTTCTTTAATATAATTTGAAGTCAGGTAATGTCCACCAGTTTTGTTCTTTTATGCTTAGGATAGCTTTGACTATTCTGGTTCTTATGTAGTTCTGTATAAATATTAGGATTTTTGTTCTGTATATTTCTGTGAAGAATGACAGTGGTATTTTTATAGGGATTGCATTGAATCTATAGATTGCTTTGGGTAGGATGGACCTTTTAACAATATTGATTCTTCCAATCCATGAACATAAAATACTGTTCCTTTTTGTGTGTGTTCCCTTTAATTTCTCTCATCAATATTTTATGGTTTTTATGTAAAGATCTTTTACTTTGGTTAAGTTAATTCCTAGGTGTTTTATTTATTTTATCGTAAGTGGGATTACTTTCTTGGTTTATTTTTCAGATTGTTCACTGTTGGCACAGAGAAATGCTGATTTTTGTATGTTTATTTCATATCTTACAACTTTACTGAATTTGTTCATCAGTTCTAATAGAGTTTTGGTGGCATCTTTAGATTTTTCCAAATATGAGATCATATAATCTGCCAACAAGAATAATTTGACTTACTTCCAATTTGGATACATTTTATTTCTTAATCATGTCTGCTTGCTCTAGCTAGGACTTTCAGTACTATGTTGAATAACAGTGGTGGAAATGGGTATCCTGGTCGTATTCAAAATCTAGGAAGAAAAGCTTTCCATTTTTTTCCATTTGGTATGATACTAGCGATGGATCTATAGTATATGTAGCTTTTATTTTGTTATGTTTCTTCTATGCTCAGTGTTTTTGTGGGTTTTCAGCATAAAGCGATGTTGAATTTTATCAAATGCTTTTCAGGATCAGTTAAAAGAATTTTAAAGTTTTTTTTCCCTTTATTCTGGTTATATGATGTATTGCACTGATTGGTTTGCATACATTGAATCATTCTTTCATGCCAGTGATCTCACTTGCATGAGATCCTTTTAATGTATTGTTGAATTCTATTGCTGGTATTTTGTTGAGAATTTTTGTATCAATATTCATCAGGAATATTGCCTGTAGTTTTCTTTTTTGATGTGTGTTTGACTCCTTCTGGTGTGTGGGTAATATTGGCCTTGTAGAATGAGTTTGGCAGTATTCTCTTCCTCTTCTATTTTTTAAAATAGATTGAGTAGGATTGGCATTTTCTGGAAATATTTGATAAAATTCAGCAATATATCCACTGGGTCCCAGGCTTTTCTTTGCTGGAAGACTTTTTATTATGGCTTAAATCTTACTATTTCTTATTGTTCTGTTCAAGTTTTGGATTTCTTCATGGTTCAATCCTGGTAGGTTGTATGTATCTAGAAATTTATCCATTTCTTCTAGGTTTTCCAATTTATTTGCATAGAGTCACTCAAGGTAGCTTCTAGTGATTGTTTGAAATCCTGTGTTATCTGTTGCAATGTCTCCTTTTTTTAATCTTCGATTTTGAGTATTTTCTCTTTTTTTACATAGTAGTCTGGCTGAAACTTGGTCAATTTTGTTTATCTTTTCAAAACACCATATTTTTCTTTTATTGTCTTTTGTATTGTTTCCTTCATTTAAATTATATTTATTTCTGCTCTTATCTTCATTATTTCTTTTCTTCTGCTAAGTTTGGTTTTGGTTTGCTTTTGATTTTCTACTTCTTTAAGATGCATTGTTAGATTGTTTATTTTCTACTTTTTTGATGTAGGTGCTTATAGCTACAAATTTCCCTTAGTATTACTTTCACTGTATCTCATAGGTTTTGGTATATTGTGTTTCCATTATCATTTGTTTTGAGAAATTATTCAGTTTCCATCTAATTTCTTCATTGACCCACTGGTCATTCAGGAGCATATTTTTAAATTTTGATGTGTCTGTATATTTTTCCAATTTCTTCTTGATACTGATTTCTAGTTTTATTCCATTATGGCTACAGAAGATCCCTGATATAATTTCAAATTTTGTGGTTTTTTTGTGTGTGGCCTAATATATGGTCTATCCTTGAAAATGTTTCATGTGCTGAGGAGAAAAATGTGTATCCTGCAGCCACTGGATAAAATGTTCCTAAATATCTATTAGATCAATTTGTTTTATAGTGTAGACTAAGTCCAATTTTTTTTGTTGATTTTCTGTCTGGATGATCTGTCTAATGATGAAAGTGGGGTGTTGAAGCCACCAGTTATTATTGTGTTGGGGTCTGTCTCTCTCTTCAGCTCTAATAATATTTGCTTTACATATGTGGGTGCTCCAGTGTTGGGTGCATATATATTTACAGTGGCTATATTCTCTTGCTGAATGAACTACTCTAACATTTTAGCATGATGTTCTTTTCCTCTTCATATTTTTTGTCTTGAAATCTATTTTGTTTAATATAAATCAGGCTACTCCTGCTTTTTTTGGTTCCACTGTCATGGAGTTTTTTTTATCTCTTGGTTTTTAGTATGTGTGTGTACAGGTGAAATGTGTTTCTTGTAGGCAACAGATCATTAGGGTTTTATTTTTATTTTTTTATCCATTCAACCACTGTATGTCTTAACAGGAGAGTTTAGTCCATTTACTTTCAATGTTGTTATTGATAAAATGAAGGCTTACTCCTGCCATTTTATTATTAGTTTTCTGGTTGTTTTGTGGTTTTGTCTTTCTTCTTTTCTTTCTGTAATCCTTTCAGTAAACATGATTTTCTCTGGTGGTATATTTTAATTTATTGCTTTAAAATTTGTTGTACATCTTTTGTATGATTTTTAATTTAAGGTTACCATGAGGCTTGCAAATACTATCGTATAACGCACTATTTTAAACTGATAATATTATTTTACACTGATTGCATAACAAACTAATTATCCAAGAAGTGAAGAAAAAAACTAATAAAACCCTACACCTTAACTTCTTTTCCCCTGCTTATTAACTTCCTGTGTTTCTATTTATATCTTATTGTAACTTCCATGTCTTGAACATTTGTTGCAGTTTTAATTTTTGCTCAATTTATCTACTCAAGATACGAGTAGTTTGCACATCATAATTATTACAGTGTTATAATATTCTGTGTTTTTCTATGGACCGACTATTATCAATGAGTTTTGTGCCTTCAGGTGATTTAACATTGCTCATTAATGTCCTTTCCTTTCAGATTGAAGAACTCATTTTAGTATTGTCTGTTGGATAGGTCTGGTACTGATGAAATCCCTCAGTTTTTGTTTGTCTAGAAAGTTTTTATGTCTCCTTCATGTTTGAAGGATGTTTTCATTGGATATACTATTCTGTGATAAAAGTTTTTTTCACTTAGCTCTTTTAATATGCCATGTTATTACCTGCTGGCCTATAAGGTTTCCACTGAGAAGTCTGTTGCCAGCCATATTGGAACTCCATTTTATGTTACTTGTTTCTTTTCTCTTGCTGATTTTGGGATTCTTTCTTTATCCTTGACCTTTGGGAGTTTGATTATTAAATGTCTTGAGGTAGCCTTGTCTGAATTAAATCTGCTTTGTGTTCTATAACCTTATTGTATTTGAATGTTGGTATCTTTCTCTTAGTTTAGGAAGTTCTCTGTTATTACTCCTTCAAATAAAATTTCTATCTCTATCTCTTTCTTTACCTCCTCTTTAGGGTCAATAACTCTTAGATTTGCTCTTTTGAGGCTATTTTCTAAATCCTGTAGGCATGTCCTCCTCTCTTATTCTTTTTATCTTCTTTAATTGCATATTTTCAAAATTATCCTGTCTTCAAGCTTATTAATTCTTTCTTCTGTTTGATCAATTATTCTATTAATAGACTCTGATGCACTCTGTAGGATGTCAATTGCATTTTTCAACTCTAGAATTTCTGTTTTATTCTTAATTATTTTAATCTCTTTACTAAATTTATAAGACAAGATTCTGAGTTTCTCGTCCGTGTTTCCTTGAGTTTTGTTGAGTTTCTTCAAGATAAGCTATTTTGAATTATATGTCTGAATGTTCACATATCTGTTACTCTCTAATCGTTCATTGGTGGCTTATTTAATTTGTTTTGTAAGGTCATGTTTTCCTAGATGATTTGGATTCTTGTGGATGTTTGTCAGTATCTGGGCATTGTAGTCTTTACAGTCTCAGCTTATTTATACTCATCCTTCTTGGGAAGGCTTTCCAGGTGTTTGAAGGGACTTGGGTGTTGTTATCTAAGGTTTTTGTCACTACAGTAGTGTCTGTATTAGGAGGCATCCCAAGCCCAGTAATTCTGTGGTTTTAGCAGGCTTGTAGAGTACTCCCTTGGTGGTCTTGGATAAGATCTGTAAGAATTCTCTGGATTACTGGATAGAGACTCTTGTTCTCTTCCCTTAATTTCTCCCAAACATTTGGAGTCTCTCTATTCTGAGCTGCCTGAACTTGAGGAAGTGATGATGCAAGCACCCCCTGTGGCCAACACCTCTGGAACTGTGCTGGGTCAGACTTCAAGCCAACACAGCCTTGAGTGTCTCTCAAGGCTCAAAATAACCACTGCCTCGCTACTGCATATGTTTATTCAAGGAACTGGGACTCTACAGTCAGCAGGTAGTAAAGCCAGCCGTGCTTGTGTCCTTGCCTTCAGGCCAGTCAATTCTTGGTCCTACTCAGGTCCAAGAATGCTGTCTGAAAGCCTGGTCTTGGGGTTGGGAATCTTAGATATTCACCTGGTGCCCTAATCTACAGCAGTCGAACTGTCACCCAAGCCACAAGACATAGTCCTTTCTATTCTTCCTGCCAATATTCACAAGCAGAGTAGTCTCTCCTTATGGCCACCACCACCCTACTCCCATGGCATGTACTGTCTGGCTGCTGCCAGTTTTCGTTCGAGGCCCAAGGGCTTTTCAGTTAGCCTATGGTGAATCCTCTCAGGCCAGAGACTCTCTCTTTGGGGTAACAGGCTTCCCTCTGGCCCAGTGCAGATCTAGAAATGTCATCCAAGAGCCAAGGCCTGGAACTGGAGACCCTAAGATCCCACTTGGTAATATACTCTACTGTAGCCAATCTGATAACTATGCTGCAAGACAAAGTCCCCTTTACTCCTCCCTCTCCTTTCTCACGCTGAAGGAGTCTATTCTCATTGTCAGCACAACTGCAATTGTGCTGGATCACACCTGAAGCTAGCCTGTCTTTCAGTCTCACCCAAGGCCCATGTGAGTACTGCTTGACTACCATTGTTGACTCTTCAGAACACAAGGCTCTTTATTCTGCAGGTGACGAATCCTTCCAGGACTGGTTCCTTCCTTTCAAGATGTGAGTTTCCTTCTGGCTTAGAAAAAAAAGTGACATTTCCAGATCTAGAAGTTTTGTTAGAGAGCTAGGTCCTGAAATGGGGGCCTCAGGACTCTGCCTGGTGCCCTATCCTCCTGTTGCTGAGCTGGTATTCAAGTTGCAAGACAGTGTCTTCTTTATTCTTCCTCCTCTTCTTTATTCTTCTCTTCTCAAGCTGAAAGAGGGAGTATCTCCTGTAGCTGCAGGCTGCACTGCCTGCGTTCAGGAAAGAGGTAGTGCAAGCACTCTCTTGGCACCCCTAGCTGGTGTCTCACTAGGTTGCATGCTCTCCAAGTCCACTGGCTTCAAGCCCAGCAAAAGACAAGGGCTTGCCTGGGAGTTGCAGTCTTTGTGGCATAGACTGCCTTTCAAGTTTATACAGAACCCCATAACATTTTAGCTTGCAGTGGAAAGGCTTGCCAGAACTTGGTTTCTGACATCTGGGAAGGGCAATTCCCCTCTGACTAGGGCTGGTCTAAATGCTCCCTCTGTGGGGCCAGCTGAGTTCCGTCTGGTATTGCCTTCTGCTGTGACAGGGCAGCATTGAGTTCCAATGCAAATTCCCACAATCACTGCACTCTTTCTACCTGGAGTGCACAGATTCTCTCTCCACACCACACAGCCATAGCTAGGGAAATCAGAAGGGTTATCATTGCCAATTTATTACTCTTTTCCTACCCCTTTCAGTGTCTGTTTCTATAATATGAAGTTACAACTAGGTACTGTGATCAGTCACCTGATTTTTGGTGCTTATGAAGGTGCATTTTTGTGTGGATAGTTTTTCAATATTGTGTTCCTGTGGAGTGAATAATTGGTGGAAGCGTCCAAACAGCCATCTTGCTCTACCTCCCACCTCCTCACATAAAACAAGTCTTGACATTTATTTATTTATTATTGATGTGTTTTATATATTACAGTTTTAGGCTAAGTGTGATAATTTAATAAGATTGAAATCATACCATGTTTTTGTTATTACCGACCATAATTGAGTGAAACTGGAAATTATTAGCAGAAGGAAAACTGGAAAATTCACAAATATGTAGACATATAAACAACATACTCTTGAACAGCTGCTGGGTCAAAGAAGAGTTAAAAGGAGAAATTAGATAATACTTTGAGACAAACAAAAGTGAAAGCACAATATACCAAGCCTTTCGTGATATAGTAAACAGAGTATTAAGAGAGGTTTATGCAATAAATATCTATATTACAAAAGAAGAAACATGTTAAATAAACAACCTATCTTTAAATACGAGAAAGTAGAAAAAGAACAAACCAAGACCAAGGTTAGTAGAATAAAGAAAATAATGATTGGAACATAGGGAAAATAGAAAATAGAAAACAATAGAAAAAGTTCATAAAAGAAAGAATTAGTTTTTTGAAAAGATAAGCAAAATTGACAAACCTTTAAATCCTTAGCTAGATTTAAAAAAAAAAAGGGTAGATGTAAATAAATAAAATTAGAAATGATCAAGGAAACACTACAACTGATACTAGAGAAATAAAAATCATCATAAGATACTTCTATAAGGAATTATACACCAATGAACTGGATAACCTATAAAAAATTGGCTACGTTTATGTCAAGACTAAACCATGAGGAAATGGAAAGGCTGAATAGACCTATGACTAATATGAGGAATGAATCGATAATCAAAAACCTCCCTGTAAAAAATTGTCAATGATCAGATGATTTCACTGGTGAATTCTACCAAACATTTAAAGAAGAGTTAATGTCAGTTCTTCTCAAACTCTTCCAAAAATTTAAAGAGAAGCACACACTTTCAAACACATTTTATAAGGCCAGCATTGCCCTAATACCAAAGTCATACAAAGACACCACAAGAAAACCACAGGTTTATATTGCTGATAATCACAGATGCAAAAATTCTCAACAAAATACTAACAAACTGAATCCAACAAGACATTTAAAGGATCATATATCATGACAAAGGTTGCTTATTTTTGAATTGTAGAATTCTTGAATTGTATTTTGAATTGTAGAATTCAAGAATGGTTCAACATATTAAAATCAACTGCATTATACCACATTAACAGAATAAAGAGTAAAGATCATATATTGTCTCTGTAGATGCAGACAAAAAATTTGGAAAAATTCAGCACCATTTCATGGTAAAAACTCTAAACAAATTTGGTAGAGAAGGAAATTACCTCAAAATAATAAATGCATATATAAAAAGCTGACAGCTAATACCATACTCAGTGGCAAAAAATGGAAACTTTTACTTGCAAGATCAGGAACTAGGCAAAAATGCCCTTTTGCCACTTCAGTTTAACATAGTATTAGTAGTCCTGGCCAAAACAATCAGGCAGTTAAAAAATAGTATTTAAGAAATAAAATTGTCTCTGTTAGCATATGACGTAATCTTATATATAGAAACCTTCACGATTTCACTGAAAAACTATTAAAACTAATGGACTAAGTCAGTAAGGTAGTGGGAGAGGAAATCAACATAATAAAGTAATTTGCATTTTATACACTAACTGAACAATCTAAAAGGAAATTAGAAAAAAATTATATTTACAATAGTACCAAAATAATATACTTAGGCATAAACTGAACTAAGGGTTTGAAAGACTTGTCTACTGAAAACTAAAAAACATTGGTGTAAGAAAGTAAAGACAAATAAATGAAAAAACTATGTGTTCAGGATTGGTAGACTCATCATTGTTAAATATCCATACTACCTAAACCATCTACAGATTCAATGCAATCCCTATCAAAATCCCTATGGAAAACAATTCTACAATTCATATGAAACCACAAAACATGAAAAGACAAGTCAGGCTTGAGAAAAAAAATTAAGCTGGAAACATTACTTTTTTAAACTTCAAAATATATTACAAAGATAAAGTGATTAAAATGGTATGGTTCTGGCACAAAGACAAATTTATAGAGTAGTGGAACAGAATACAACATCCAGAAACAAATCCATGCATATATGGTCAAATGGTCTTTGAAAGGGTGCCAAAAATATGCAGTGGGGAAAGGATAGCCTCTTCAAGAAATGTTGTTGACAAAACTGGATAGTCACATGCAAAAGAATGAAATTGGATTCTTATGTTTATACTACACATAAAAATCAACTCAAAGTGCATGAAAGAATTAAATGTAAGATATGGAACTGTAAAACTCCTTAAAAAATAGAAATCAAGCCTAGTGACACTGTTCTAACAATGATTTCATGAACATGACACCACAAGTATGGGCAACAAAACAAAAATAAGTGGAACTATATTAAAATTAAAAGTTTCTGTATAACATTACTTTGTAACATATATGCAATTATATATGTGTGTATATATAATTTATGTGTATGGAGATAATATAACTATATAGTGTATATAACTATTGTGTGTACAGTATATATATTATGTACACAAGGGTAATTTGTACATACAATTATATATACAACTATAATTCGTCCATTTACAATTACAAAAATTAAAAAGATAAGTGTGAAATTGACCATAAAAATAAAGTTTTTGCGCAGCAAAGGAAGTAATCAACAAAGTGAAAAGACAACCATGAAATGGGAGAAAATGTTTACAATCCATATATCTGATAATGAGTTACTCTTCAAAATGCATAAGGAAATCCCACAACTTAATGGCAAAAAAAAAGCTAATAACTTGTTTTAAAAAATGGACTAAGATTTGAATAGACATTTTGCCAAAGAAGACCTGCAAATGGCAAACAGGCATATGAAAATTTGCTCAAAATTACCAGCCATCAAGGAAATAAAAATCAAAACCCTGAGATATTCCCCTCACACCTGTCAGAATAAATATTATTTTAAAAATAATCTCCAAAGATAACAAGTATTGGTGAGGATGTGGAGAAATTGGAACTCTTGCACACTGCTGGTAGAAATGCAAAATTGTGCAGCCTCTAAAAAAAATTGGAAATTCCTGAAACAATTAAAAATAGTTTTTATAAATGGTGAAATATAAGAAACCCTAAAGAACTGATAACTTCCTTCTCATTTTCAGTCAAACCATTGGAGGCATTGGCTCTCAGAAGGCAGACATGTTGGTTATACCTTATTTATCCCAATTAGAAAAACTCTGTGGCCTACAGGATGGTGGGCCAGAGTTGAAACCAGACACTGCTTTTCTCAGCTCAAATTGAGAGATTTACTTACCAGTGCTTCGTGGAAGGCAGAGGCTGGCAGACTCACTGCCACTTTAGTTGCTCTCTTAACAGGAGTATAATCCTAAATCAAAGGCCCTAGCCACAAACACTGTCAATCTGGATTCTTCCAGGATTAAAAAACAATCCCCCTATCTATGACGATACTGGTTGTGATAAGCTGCAAATCATTCAATAGCTTTCCTTTGGGAACCTCACAAGACAGAGAAGTAGCTCAGAAGACACTATTTTTAGACTTTTAGATAGGTTTATCTCATTCAGCATAGAGGCTGCAGTAACAAAATTGTGATTAGAAATGTTCCAGAGAAGAAAAAGTGACATTGCTCATCTTTGGACGTTTTAGAACTCAAACTCTGTATCTTGCAAGCTGCTGAATCCTTTCTAAATGGCCTTTGTGAGGGTATCACCAGTGAAGGGGAAATGAAGCAGGCACTCATAAGTCATTATTTCTGCAAAATGTCTGTTCACATAATCCCTTTTGGTCAGGGTATCATATCTCAGACTCACAGCCCTCCATTGCAGGGGGCACAATGAGGCATTAAGTCTTGGACAGGAAATCTACTTAATACCCGATCACTTCAAAATAGCGAGTTGTGGAAAACTGTTTATGTGTCCAGAATGAATTAACTCCTGCTTTGGGGTGTGTGGTGGTACAGAAAGTAGTATGAAATTGTGTTCTAGAAAACCCCAGGTGTATAGACTGGAACTAAGTGTGTGACTTGAACAGCAATATATCATTCTTACTGAGTTCAGAGAATCTCCCCAGATCCCCAACTAAATTGATTGTCATAGACCACCATAATAATGGAGATAGTTTCACCAGAGAACAAATATCTAACCTACCAACATGTTTGTTTCACATTCACTGCTAACACTTTTTTCCCACTAAAACAATTCACCTGAGTAAAGAAAATAGCAATATAATCAATAGACTTAAAATTGTAATCATGTTAGTAAACTGCCTCATTTACTGACATTGTGTATCAAACAGTCACATACAGGGATCTTATGTTTTTAGTAACTAGAAGTGCTATTTGCCCGTACAAATTTGCCTTATAATCTGTTTGCATTGTCCTTTATAGTGTATAGTTTTACGTGTATGTCTTCTGCATTAATGGATGAATATGGTTAACTGTGAGAAAAAAGGAAGCCTCCCCCTTCTCTATAGAAGGGAGTACAGGATAAGTCTAAAGAATGGGATGTTCCATGTATCTGAGCTGAAGAAAAAGGAAATTCGATAAAGAGAAATAGTGCAGTTAGGTCTTGTAAGGCTTAAAGGAGAAAAGATTCCTGCAGCAATGGCTCAGATTTTAGCTGGCATCTTTTTGCTGTAATCTACACAATAAGAAACAAATGAAGAAGGACAAGACTTCATTCCAGCCCTTGTTTTCCTTCATATGTTCATACACCCACCAACATGCAAAAACAATGCTTCCTGGCATAAACAGCACTTCCATTATATAACATAATACTTAACTAGAGAAAGGATATTATTTTGCAAGACCAATCTTGTGAGATACAGGGTCCATGACTTACCATGGTCCAACTCTTTAATTTCTATCAAAGTCAGTCCCTTTGGGAAAAACATACTTAGAAAATAATATTTTACATTCCTATACAGACTCTTTACTGGCAAAGTTAATTTTACCCATGAGACTTACACATATTTTGTGAATGTTTTTAAATACCAACATTTTCTTGGTATACTGGATATAGCATGGCTGAGATGATTTCAGTATTTGCCTAAATAAATAGACTTTGCTTATGCAAAGCATTATTTTGGGGTTGATACATTTCAAATATCCTTGATTGCTTCAGAAGCCCCTTATACACTTCCTTTTAAATAACATTTTGTCCCCCCAGGAGACTTATCAGTGCTTATAACCATCTGACAGATTTTCCTTCAATTCTTAAGAGTTCTCTCATTATCACAGCTCATTTCTTCATCTGTTTCCTTAAATTCATCTCCTTCTCATCTTTACAAACCTGGTTCAATTTGTTAGCATTTCTCTTTTATACTTCATTAATTTATCTTCACTGGCTCATTTTTCTCAGTTATTTAGTAACTCCAGTGTCTTTCATTCTCAAACTACCCGACCTTGACACTGTATCTCCCACCTGACACTGTTTCATCTGCAGCTCTCCGTCTTGTGTAAGTGTGTCTTCCTCTGTTCTTATTCTTCTTTTTCTATAATGTTAACCATATTCTATTCCTCCATTTATTTTTTACTCCCTAATCCCTGTGATTCACTTTCAACTTTTCCCACTTTGGAAGCTACTATAGGAAATTATTAGTTACTGTCTAATTGCAAATTCCAGTGAACATTTTCTATGGTGACAATTTATGCTCTCCCTCATTTGGTAAGTGTTGGTGAACCCCAGGCTTCTGACCTTTGTCCAGTACTCTTTTCTACATATTAATTTGTCATTGTATTTTCTAACTCCAGCTCTTTCCTTGATGACTCCCAATGCATTATCTTTAGGTTACTTTTATTTTCTTCAATTGTCCCTAGGTAAGGTAAACTTGCTGGACATTTGGGACATTTGGGACATTTGGATGTCTGAACCACTCCACAAACTCACTATGCTTCAAATTAAACTTAACAGTTTTATCTCTAAGATGATTTTGAGAAATTTAGAAGTAGGGAAATTTACAAAGAATAATTTTTTAAAGCCAAATTTTATCTAACCTTTAACAAATAATACCAATAACAAAAGTATTAAAATATTCTTAATTTTGAAATGTTAACATACGAATGCTAATATTAATATCAATTTTGAATATTTGTACAAAAATCCCAAACAAAATATTCATAAGATAAACTAGCAGCTTATCAAAACAATAATATGCCACAACTGAGCATATTATATTTTAGAAATGGTTTAAAATAAGAAATCAGTATGAATTATAACATTAAAATAGCAGAGGAGAATGATACATGAACAAAGCAAAACATGTGATGGCATTTGAAAGAAATGAGAAGTTAGCCGTAATTATAGAGCATACTTGCATACAACAAAGTAAATATTAGTTGAATGGTAAAATACTATACTGTTTTCCATTAAACTGGTTAAACAACTAAGATTCTGGCTATTACTCCAATATTTGATGTAATCATATTTATTTTAATAAAAGTAAGGAAATAATGATTAAAAGAAAATTCATTTCCATTCATAGATAATCTGACTGAACACATAGAAATCTCACATACTATTAAAAATAAAAGTAGATTACCAGGTTATGGTTAGACTGAAAATGCCAATGTCCAAATATAGTATGATAGTATGGGGGAAAACTATCAGTATCAGAAAAATCATGAATGTACTTTAAAAAGTTACTCTCCAGGAAAAAGATATTATATATAAAATAAAATCAAGATCTAGAGTATCTGTGTGTATTCATAAATCAGCAGGTTGAGAAAATGGGCAAAAGAAACAAACAGGAAAGTCACAGTAAATAACATGATTGGCTAATAAATACATATAAAAGATACTTAATGGATTAATTAAAAAATATATATATTATTAGATGGACACGTGGAGTTACAGGATACTTTTATTTCCAGCTGACCAGACTAGAGATTATAAGAGTAGAGGAGCATTTAGAAAAGATCCAAGTGTAATCATCAGCTATGACTGCAATTATACAGTCTTGTTATTTACAGACTCCTCTGAAACAATATTCTAAGTAGAGTTTTAAAAAATTATAACCTAAATACTGATCAGTATGAGAGTTTAAAAACATTTAGATTGGATGCAGTGGCTCACACCTGCATCCACCATTCGGTTACACTAGAAACTGCCAAATTACAAAGAATAATTGGTCCTCATAGCCTACTTGTCCTCATATCCTACTTTCTGACTCACACTTTATTCTTCCAAAAGGAGGAACTGCTTATAAATTATTACAAAGAATAATTTAGCAGTTTCTAGTGTAACTGAGCGGCAGAAGATCCAGGTCCTGGTTAGGTCCAAGTTCAGGGATGTAACAGTGATTATCCCTGTTTCTAGCTTTATACAAGAGTAGATCTACTTTCCTGCAATAACCAGACAGACCCCCTACAAACCCTGGCTCTGTGTTAAATATTAAAACCCAAACATTTAATATAGGAATATTTTATCCAGATCCTCTCCTCCCCTACATTTTTTTTACCTTTTCCCCTCAGCCTCACTTCAAACTTCATGAATGACTATCTGGCTTCTGGAGATTTTTTTTTTTTTTTTTTTTTGATTAAAATAGAGCTAACTAGAATTTCTGTGTTTGAAGGGTAAGTGTATCAAGAATTGATGGGACATGGAGGGAGGTATACTTGTATCTACTTAGACTGCAGTATTGACAATATTGACCTATATTTTTTATCTTGTTGTATCATTGGCCATCTAACCAACCAAACTAAAAATTAAGAAGTATCCCAGACTCTCTTTTTCACCATCAAGATCTATTGCTTCTCCAAGTCTTGCTGTTTTTATTACCTAAATATTTAATAATTTATTTCTTCTCTATTTGTTATGTTATCTTTGTCCCAGTTTATGTCTTTAGTGTCTCTCATCTGGACTGTGGCAAAGTTCTCTCACTGGTATCCAGGAGTATGATCTTCAAACCATTTTTCATGATGGCAACATTATCTGGAGTAGAAAACTGAATATGACAAAACCTTTCAATGTTTCCTAAGCTCTTTGATGTTGCATGAAAAACCCCCCAGATCTAACCCTTTCCTCTTGTCCTCATATTCTACTTTCACACTTTATTCTTTCAAAAGGAGGAACTGCTTATAATTCTCTCCTTATTTTCTGAGTGAAATAACACCACTTCATATTTTTGTTGGACTCATTCTGAGTCATAATTTAAAATTCAAATCAGGCCTCAGTTCTTACAGTATATCTCCTTTTTTTTTTTCTCCAAATATCCCATCCTAGATTCTTTTGTTATCCCTATCACTGCAGATAACATTATTTTGCACATTTATCTCCATGTGTCTTTGTTTTCCATTAAAATGTTATCCCTTTTTAGGATTGAAAATACATTCCTACATAAAGTCACATTTACTGTGTAATGAACCATCACAAAAGTTAGTGGCCTAAATCAACAATCATTTAATTACCTTATATTCTTTGGACTAGAAGTTAGAAGTTGGCTCATGTGAATGGTTTTTCTGGTTTCCACTGGAGTCCTTCGTGCATCAACTTTCAGTTGTGCCTCAACTAGAAGGTTGTGGGTTTTAACTGGACTAATGGGTATAAGAAGGTCACATGTTTTTCTTCATCCAGCAGGCTAGCTCAAGCTTGTGAAAAGCTCAGCTGGTTTCAAAATATGAGAGTGTAAGTAAACAAAGTCTTTGAGTCCTAGGCTGGTTTCAGAATGAGGTAAAATTTGTTCTACCTCATCATTTTGGCCAAAGCAAGTCACAGAGTCAGCTCAGTATCAAGACTTGACAAATAGACCTTCTCATGACAGAAGGGGCATGGGCATAGATTCAGAAAGAATTTGGGGCCATTTTCTCAATTTTCTTTTGTCTCTTTCCACACTTTTCTTTTCTACACATAAATCTTTTGGGAAATATCAAGTTTTCCATAAATATTTTCTTAATTTAGGTTGTATCAGAAATAGTCTTTAGAATTTGAGTGCATGTAGTTTAAGAATTGCAGGTAAAATTGGTAGGGAAGTGATAAAACGAAGGGAAGGAAACTGTATTAGGGTTCTCTAGAAGGACAGAACTAATATGAGTAATATGAGATAGACACACACACACACACACACACACACACACATATATATACATACACACACACAAAGGAGAATTTATTAAGTAGTATTAACTCATATGATCATAAGGTCCCACAACAGGCTGTCTGCAAGTTGAGGAGAGAGCAAGCCAGTCTGAGTCTCAAAGCTGAAAAACTTGGAGTTTGATGTTCAAAGGCGGGAAACATGCAGCATGGAAGAAGATGTAGGCTGGGAGCTAAGCCAGTCTAGCATTTTCACATTTTTCTGCCTGCTTTATTATATTCGCTGGCAGCTGAGTAGATGGTGCCAACCAGATTAAGGTAGTTCTGCCTTCTCCAGCCCACTGACTCAAATGTTATTTTCCTTTGGCATAATCCTCACACCCAGGATCAATAGTTTGGATGCTTCAGTTCAATCAAGTTGACACTCGGCATTAACCACCACAAGTCCACTCCTTGTCAACCTGCACCCATACACATCTCCTGAGATCATATATAATCTTTAAATAAAGACAATAAGGTCATAATTATACCTGACATAACTGCCCTCATACAACCGAAAATGCACCAATCCCCAACCCAAATGCTATTTCATAGAGTTAACAATACTTAAATGCTGATAGGAAGTCAGTAAATCTTATGTCACATGATGAAAAATAAAATCAATTTTTAGTACAAGTGTATACATACATAAACATGTCTTTAATAAAAGAAGGCAGAAATACTCATAACAATTTACAATCCTCATTTCTGCAACTAGTCACATGGTCGCAGCTGGTATTGATGACTACCTTCTACTACTACTCATTCTGTATTCCCTTTGCCTTCAGCAAGCACTTCAGCAATCACCTCAGCAGGTTGTGTTTTTTTCCTGGTGGAATTACCCAAACCTTCATTCCTGAAGGGTCTCGGCCATTTGTAGTCCTACCTGGATTCAGCTATTGCAGTTTACCATTGACCTTAATCACAGGGCATGGTAATATTAAGAGATGCCCTAATGGATCTCCTGTATTCCATGTATACTCTTCCTTACCTTTGTGGTGGAGTGGTAGACTGATTTCATCTTGATATTCCTGGTCAATCACCCCAGAAAACACTGTAACTCCCTTCTTAGCCTGTGGACTTAAAGGTAGGAGGTGCCCAAAGTGTCCAGGTGGCAATCTTAACTTACAGTTTAATGGGATCATTGTTGTGTCTCCTGGTGGCAGTGTTTCTCCCTCTGGAACTAGGACCTGTAGGCCAGCAGAACATAATGTCATGGGAACAGGAAGCAAAAATTTTGCTAGTAGATTGCTAGGGGTGATGGTGAGTGATGCCACCTCCACTTCCACCACGTCATTCCTGGACCTGTGAATCCTGGCTATGGAAGAAATAGTATATCGGACACTGTTTCAGAACATACACAGCTTTCTGGAGAACTTTGCCCCACCCCTGCAAAGTATTGTTACCTAGTTGTTGTAATTGTAACTTTAAAAGGCCATTCCACCGTTCTATCAATCCAGCAGCTTCAGGATGTTGGGGAACATGGTAAGACCAGTGAATTCCATAAGCATGAGCCCACTGTTGCACTTCTTTAGCTGTAAAGTGAGTGCCATGGTCAGAGGCAACGCTGTGTGCTGTACACTAATGGTAGATAAAGCATTCTGTGAGTCCAGAGATGGTAGTCTTGACAGAAGCATTGTGTGCATGATAGGCAAACCCAAATCTGGATTAAGTGTCTTTTCCAGTGAGGAAAAACCTCTGCCCTGTCCATGATGGAAGAGGTCCAATATATTCAACCTGCCACCAGTAGCTGGCTGATTACCCCAAGAAATGTGCCATTTTGAGGGCTCAGTGTTGGTCTCTGCTGTTGGCAAATTGGGCACTCAGCAGTGGCTGTAGCCAGGTCAGCCTTGGTGAGTGCAAGTCCATGTTGCTGAGCCCATGCATAACCTCCATTCCTGCCACCTTGGCTGCTTTGTTCATGGACATGTTGGGTGATGATAGGTGGCTATGGAAAGAGGCTGAGTGGTGTCCACAGAATGGATAGGTCATCCTATCTACTTGATTATTAAAATCCTCCTCTGCTGAGGTCACCCGTTGGTGAACACTCACATGGGATACAAATATCTTCAGTTTTTGACCACTTAGAGAGGTCCATCTACATCTTACTTTCCCAAATTTCTTTGTCACCAATTTTCCAATCATGCTTCTTTCAAGTCCCTGACCATCCAGCCAAAACATTGGCTATCGATCATAAGTCAGTATAAAATCACGCATCTGGCCATTTGTCCTTCCATGAAAAGTGCACAGCCAGGTGCACTGATAGAAGTTTTGCCCACTGGGAAGATTTCCCTTTACCACAGTACTTTAGGAATGTCCTTTAAAGGGGCTGTAGTGCTGCAGCTGTCCACTTTTGTGGTGCCTGCATATCGTTCAGAACCACTTGTAATCCAGGTCCTAGTCTTCTCTTCATCTGTCAACTGATCATAGGGAACTCCCCATGAAGCCATCAGTGCAGGCAGTGGAAGAGAAGAGCAGGCTGGCAGAAGTGAATATCATGGACATTTGTGCCACTTCAACTTACTTGTGCCTTCAAGACATGCATGAGCCCTGTCACATATATACCACTTCCATTTGATGATGGAATGCTGCTGTGCATTAAACACTTCATGGCTAGATGATTCAGAAAGCACCCAGTTCATGATAGGCAGTTCAGGTTGCGTGATGACAATGACCCATAGTTAAAATGTTCAGTTTCCACCAAAGCCCAGTACTGAGCAAAGAGCTATCTCTCAGAAGAGTAGTTATCTGCAGAAGATGGTAGGGTCTTGCTTCAAAATCCTAGAGGCCTCTGCTGTGATTCACCCCTGGGGGCCTGTCAGAGGTTCCAAACAGCATTCCTATTTGCCACTGACACCTCAAGCACCATTGAATCTGCTGGGTCATATGGCCCAAGAGGCAGAGCAGCTTTCACAGCGGCCTGGACCAGTTACAGAATCTTCTTCTGTTCTAGACCCCACTCAAAACTGGCAGCCTTTTGAGTCACTCGATAAGTGGGCTGGAGTAACACACCAAAACGAGGAATGTGTTGTCTCCAAAATCCAAATAGGCCCACTAGGTGTTGTGCCTCTTTCTTGGTTGTAGGAGGGGCCAAATGCAGCAACTTATCCTTCACCTCAGAAGGAATATCTTGACAGGCCTCACACCACTGGACCCCTACAAATTTTACTGAGAGAAGTTCCCTGAATTATAGTCATATTTATTTCTCATCCTCTGGCTTGTAAATATCTCACCACTAAGTCCAGTGTGTTTGCTACTTCTTGCTCAATGGATCTAATCAGCATAATGTCATCAATATAATGGACCAGGGTGATATCTTGCAGAAGCGAAAAGTGATCAAGGTATCTCCAAATAAGATTATGAACCAAAGCTGGAGAGTTGATATACCCATGAGGTAGGAGTGTAAAAGTATATTGCTGGCCTTGCCAGCTGAAGGCAGATTGCTTCTGGTGAGTCTTATGGACAGGAATGGAGAAAAATGCATTTGCCAAGTCAATGGCTGCATGCCAGGTACCAGAAGATGTTAATTTGCTGAAGCAATAAAACCACATCTGGTACAACAGCTGCAATTGGAGTCACCACTTGGTTAAGCTTATGATAATCCACTGTCATTCTTTATGATCCATCTGTCTTCTGCACAGGCCAAATAGTAGAGTTGAATGGAGACGTGGTGGGAATCACCACCCCTACACCTTTCAAGTCCTTGATGATGGCACTAATCTCCGCAGTTGCTCCAGGAATACAATAGTTTTTTATTTACTATTTTTCTAGGTAGAGGCAGCTTTAATGGCTTCCACTTGCCCTTTCTCACCATAATGATCCTCACCCTACCAGTTAGGGAGCCAGTGTGGGGGTTCTGCCAGCTGCTAAGTATGTGTATGCCAATTGTGTATTCTGTCACTGGGAAAATGTCAACAGGATGAGTCTGGGGGACCAACTGAACCCACTGTTAGTGAGACCTGAGCTAAAATCCAATTAATTACCTGGCCTCGATGAGCCCCTGCTTTAAATGGAGGACCCCAACGACTTATTGGATTCTGTCTAATCAACATCGTCTCAGAGCCAGTGTCCAGTAGTCCCCAGAATGTCTAATCATTTGCCTTCCACCAATGCAGTCAACTCACCCTGGTAAAATGTTCAAGAGGTCTTCTTGAACATGAATGAGAGAAAGATTAACAGCATAAATTGTTAGTAGTGTAGTGGGGTCCTTCCTCAAGGGGACCCAGCCTCCCCTTTATTCAAGGGGTTCTGGGTCTGTAAACTGGCTTATGTCTGAAAATTCATTGAGGGGCCATGATTCTCTGTTTTTCTTTTTCAAATTTGTCTTTTGTCCATTTGACTTAGAATTTTTCTGCTTATATAAATTAAGTAGGAATGCAGTAGGCTTCCTATCAATTTCACTTTTAAGGACACTGTGATTAATTTGCCAATGACAGAGGTCTACACAAGTCAGACTATTCTGATTGCTGCTTTGCCTCTGCTGTCCATTACTCTAGCTATGGCCACCTTGTCTTTGATGGTTTAATGCTGCCACTTGGCCCCTGCCACCTCGGGACTCAATTGTTCTCATTTTATTTAAATTTTGTTGAGTGACTGTGGTTCCTATTGTTAGATCTGACATACAGAGAAGAGCAATTACGGGCTCTTCAAAGATGAGATGCTGCCCTCACAAATGCATTTTGAAAGGAATTGGTCAAGGGTATATCTTCTGGACCCTCGCAGCTGGGATGAGTAGGTCTAAAGTGACTAATCTGCTCTACAATCCTAATCTCCCTAAGCCATTGGATCTCTTCCTCTACAGTAAACTAAGGAAGATCAGGCATTTCCAGCTCACTCACAGTGGGCCATCTTTTAATCTGCATTTCAGCTAATGAAAAAAATTAATTATTAGAACCTTTTTTATCTCTCTGAACTGCTACATTAAATGCAGAATCCCTACTTAGTGGTCCCAAATCAATAAATTTGGCCTGATCCAACTTTATGTTCCATCCACCATTATCCCACATCCTTAATATCCATTCTCATTCCTGTTCTCAAGATTTTTGTTTATAGAAATTTGAAAACTCAAGCAGTTCTTTCAAGCATAGTTCACCTCCTCATGGGTCACACACCGAACTTCACCTCTAGGGGTCCACCGGGACTAAGTCTAACTGTAGGTCTAGAAGCAAACAGAGGTGTTGGGGCAGCTCCTGAAAAGAAGTGAAATTATCTTGCCTGGCAACTGCCTCAGAGGAGGTCATCACTGTAGCCTCAGGCAGTACAGGGTTTATCTCCTTTGCCCATTTGTAAATGGGATTTTTTTTTTTTTTTTTTTGCTTGTAAATTTAAGTTCCTTACAGATTCTGAATATTAGACCTTTGTCAGATGAATAGTTTGCAGGCATTTTCTCCCATTCTGTAGGTTGTCTGTTTACTCTGTTGATAGTTTCTTTTTCTGTTAAGAAGCTCTTTAATTTAATTAGATCCCATTTGTTAATTTTTGTTTTTGCTGCAATTGCTTTTGGCATGTTTATCATGAAATCCTTGCCAACTCCTACGTCCAGAATGGTATTTCCTAGGTTATTTTCCGGGATTTTTATACCTTTATGTTTTATAGTTAAGTCTTTAATCCATCTTGAGTTGACATTGTATGTAGTGTAATATAGGGGCCCAGTTTCAATCTTCTGCATATGACTAGCCACTTATCCCAGCACCATTTATTGAATAGGGTGTCCTTTCCCCATTGCTTGTTTTTGTCAACTTTGTTGAAGATCAGATGGTTGTGAGAGTGTGACATTATATCTGGGCTTTCTATTCTGTTCCATTCTTCTACCTGTGTGTTTTGGTACCAGTACCATGCTGTTTTGGTTACTGTAGCCCTGTAGTAGAGTTGAAGTCAGGTAACGTGATGCTTCCAGCTAAATTCTTTTTGTGTAGAATTGCCTTAGCTATTTGGGCTCTTATTTTGGTTCCATGTGGATTTTAAAATATTTTTTTGTAACTTTGTAAAGAATGTCATTGGTAGTTTCATAAGTATAGTATTGACTCTGTATGTGGCTCTGGGCATTATGGTCATTTTAGTGATATTGATTCTTCCTATCCATGAGCATGAATTTTTTTGTCATCTCCGTTTTCTTTGAGCAGTGTTTTGTCATTCTTGTCATAGAGATCTTTCACCTCCCTGGTTAGCTGTCTTCCTTGATATTTTATTCTTTTTATAGTAATTGTGAATGGGATTGCATTCCTGATTTGGCCCTTGGTTTGACTGTTGTTTGTTTTAAAATGTTACTGATTGTTTACATTGATTTTTGTATCCAGAAATCTTTCAGAAGTTTTCATCTCAAAAAGTTTTTGGGCAGAGACTGTGGGGTTTCCTATATACAGAATCACATTTTCTGCAGACTGGGAGAATTTGACTTCTTTTTCTTAAACAAGTGCCTTTTATTTGTTTCTCTTACCTGATTGCTGTGGACAGGACTTCCAGTACTAGGTTGAATGGGAGTAGTGAGAGGAGGTATCCTTGTCTTGTACTAGTTTTCATGGAGAATGCTTAGAGCTTTTGCATATTTAATATGATATTGTCTGTGAGTTTTCCATAGATGGCTCTTATTCCTTCAACACCTAGTTTATTGAGGGTTTTTTTTTTAACATGAAAGGATATTGATTTTTATCAAAAGCTCTTTTTGTATCTGTGAGACAATCATGTAGTTTTTGAATTCTGTTTATGTGATGAATCACATATGCGGGGATTTACATTTGTTGAACCAACTTGAAATCCCAGGGTTGATCATGGTTGATTAGCTTTTGGATATGCTGCCACATTTGGTTTGCTGGTATTTTGTTGAGGATTTTTGCATCAATGTTCATCAAGGATATCAGCCTGAAGTTTTCTTTGTGTGTGTGTGTCTCTGCTGGATTTTTGCATCAAGATGATACTGGTCCAATGAATAAGTTAAGGAGGAGCTTTTCCTCCTCAATATTTTGTAATAGTTTCAATAGGAATATTACCAACTTTTTGTACATCTGGTAGAATTCAGCTTTAAATCCATCTATTCCTGAGCTTTTTTTGGTTGGTAGGCTTTTTATTGAAGATTCAGTTTTGGAACTTGTTATTTGTCTGTTTAGGAATTCAATTTCTTCCTGGTTCCATCTTGGGAGGGTGTATGGGTCTAGGAATTTATTCATTTCTCCTAGATTTTCTAGTTTGTATGCATAGAGGTGTTCATAGTAGTCTTTGATGGTTATTTGTATTTCTGTGGGGTCAGTGGTAATATATCTTTGGTCATTTTTAATTGTGTTTATTTGGATCTTCTCTTTTTTCTTCTTTATTAATCTAGCTCGCAGTTTATCTTTTTTTTTTTTCAAACAAAGAACTGGATTTGTTGGTCATTTGAATTTTTTTTGTTGTTGTTGTTTTGTCTCAGTCTCCTTCAGTTCCACTCTGATTTTGTTTATTTCTTATCTTCTAAGCTTTTAGGTTGGTTTGCTCCTGATTCTCTAGTTCTTCTAGCTGTGATGTCAGTTTGTTAACTTGAGGTCTTTCTAGCTGTTTGAAATGAGTATTTAGTGCTATAAATTTTCCTCTTAACACTGCCTTAGCTATGTTCTAAGTCCTTTGTTCTCATTAGTTTTAGATAACATCTTGATTTCTGCCTTAATTTTATTATTTACCCCAAAGTCATTCAGGAGCAGGTTATTTAATTTCCATGTAATTGTGTGGTTTTGAGTGATTTTGTTAGTCTTGATTTCTGTTTTTGATATGATGTTTTCTGGCACTGTGGTTGGTATAATTTTTAAAAAAAATTTCTGAGGATTGTTTTATGTCCAATAGTGTAGACAGTTTTAGATATGTGATACATGCAGATGAGAATAACATATATTCTATTGTTTTTAATTGAAGAGTTCTGTAGATGTCTGTTAGGTTCATTTGGTTAAGTGCTGAGTTCAGGTCCTGAGTATCTTTATTAATTTTCTGACTTGATTATCTGTCTAATACTGTCAGTGTGGTGTTGAAGTCTCCCACTATTATTGTGTGGTTATCTAAGTCTCTTCCTAGATGCCTTAGATATCTAAGAACTTGCTTTATGAATCTGGGTGCTCCTGTGTTGGGTGTGTGTATATTTAGGATAGTTAGGTCTTCTTGTTGAATTGAGCCCTTTACCATTATGGAAAGCTCTTTATCTTTTTTGATTGTATTAGTTTAGAATCCATTTTGTCTGAAATTAGGATTGTAGCCCCTGTATTTTTTTCTAATTTCCATTTGCTTGGTAGGTTTTCTCCATCTCTATTTTGAGCCTGTGTATGTTATTGCATGTGAGATGTCTCTTGAAGACAGCATGCCATTGAATCTTGTTTCTATATCCTGCTTTCCACTCTGTGCCTTTTAATTGAGGAACTTAGCCCGTTTATATTCAAGGTTAGTATTGATATATATGAATTTAATACTGTCATAGTATTTTTAGCTGGTTATTATGCAGACTTGTTTATGTGGTTGGTTTGTAATATCACTGGTGTATGTCCTTAAGTGTGTTTTTGTACTAGGTGGTAATGGTTTATCCTTTCCACATGTAGTATGCCATTTAGGAGCTATAAGGCAGTCTGGTGATAATAAATTCTTAGGATTTTCTTGTCTATAAAGGATCTAATTTATCTTTCACTTATGAAGCTTAGTTTGGCTGGATATAAAATTCTTGGTCAGAGTTTTTTTTTTTTTTTTTTTTAGAATATTGAATATAGGACTCCAATCTCTTCTGGCTTGTAAGGTTTCTAGTGAAAGGTCTTCTGTTAACCTGATGGAGTTCCCTTTGTCTGTGACCTGCCCTTTCTTTCTAGCTACCTTTAATATGTTTTATTTAATTTTGATCTTGAAAAATCAGATGATAATGTGTCATGGGGATGATCTTCTTGTTGTGTCTTGCATTGTTCTCTGCATTTTCTGAATTTGACCGTTGGTCTTTCTAGCAAGTTTTCATAGATAATATACTGAAATATGTTTTTCAAGTTGCTTGATTTCTCCTCATCTCTTTCAGGGATGCCAATGGCTCATAGACTTGGCCTCTTTACATAATTCCATATTTCCCAGTTTTGTGTGTTCCTTTTTATTCTTTTTCTTTATTTTTGTCTGACTCTCTTATTTCAGAGAGCCCATCTTCAAGATCTGTGTTTCTTTCCTCAGCTTTGTCTATTCTGCTATTAATACTTGCATTTACATTATGAAATTTTTGTAGTGCCTTTTTCTTTTCAGCTCTATCAGGTCAGTTATGGTTTTTTTCTTTTCTATTGATTATTTCATCAGCTCCTGTATTATTTTATTGTAATTCTTAGATTTCTTGGATTGAGTTTAGACATTCTCCTGAATCTCAATGATACTCATTCCTATCATATTTTGTTTTCTGTCATTTCAACCATCAAAGCCTGATTAAGAACCCTTGCCAGATAACTAATGTGATTATTTGGAGAACAGAAGACACTCTGGCCGTTTGAGTTGCTGGAGTTTTGCACTTGCTAGTTTTCATTTGTGTGTGTGGCTGTTCCTTTAACTGCGGTATAGATTGAATACAGTCAGAATTCTTTTCTGGAGGTTTTCAGAGAGCTGACATTTTGTGCAGGGTTGTTGTTTATAGCTAACTTCTTGTCTTTGGCTTCACAAGGAGGTGTATTAGCAAATTATTTTAGATTTTAAATTTTAAGATGTGATCCATTAGGTGGAACTTTAGTGTAATAATCAGTAGGTAAGTTCTTAGTCATATGGCTTCTCTATTTCCTCACAGTTGCAGCTGTGTATCTTCTCAGTGCTCTGAAAGTGTAGGCTCCTCTCCCACTTCAGTACTGTCTGTAGTTTCTGTAGTTCATGGTTTGGCACTCCCAGTCTTCACACTGCCACACTCTGGGGCAATCTCGGAGTTTGTGCTCTCTCTCCAACTTGGAGGCAGTGGAGGAAGGGAACTTAGCAGTGGTTGTGGCTGTTGGTTTTCACTTTTCTCCTGGGGCTTCTCTCCATGAGAGATGCAGAGTGGCAATTAATCATTGCAGCTGGGCTGTGATGAGGGGGTTGTACTGTGGTCCTAAGCTAGAGAGGCCCTGCCTAGAGACAAGCAGGGGAGATGGGTGAGATCTGTGGGAGACAGGCTGTCCTCCTCTACTTAGGAAAACTACAGCTTGCTTGAGGTGTGGATAGGGTGCTTAGGGTCTTTGCTCTTCCCCCAGTTTGAGAGCAGTAGGGGCAGTATCACTGCAGAGTCAGGAGTAGAGGGGCTTACAGCTGTCTCTGGGAGCTCCACATCCAAGAAACATGGAGCTGTTACTACTGGGAGTGCTCAGCGAGGGTGTGGGGTGGCTGCCCTGCTGGTCTGAGCTGGGAGCTTCACTTTTTGGGGAGTAGGGGTTCGAGAACTCACAGGGAGGAGAGATTCATTGCCACTCCATATGGTGACCATGGCATGCTATAAGCTTGAATGTAGCCCTCAGGCTTTTTGTTTCTTCCCCAGACCAAGGGCATCAGGGGTAGAAGTGCTGTTGTGACAGTGGCAGAGGGGCTGCCAGTTACCTCTGAGATCCTCTCCCCCAGGGTAACTTAGAGCCACTATCAATGGGTGTGCTTAGGTGTGCTCAGCTGTGGGTAAAGTGGCTGTTCTGTGGTTCCGAGCTGGGGGCCCTCCCTGATGAAGAGTGGGGGTTGAGGTTTTCCATGATAAAGGGATGGAACTCCTCTTGATATGATAGCTGCTGTGTGCTGGAGGTGCCAGCATATTGACTAGGCCTTTTTTCCCTTCCCCAGCCTGAAGGCAGTTAAGGCAGGACCACTGCAGCTGCAATGGTAAAGCGATTGTGGGTTGACTCTGTGATTTCCTCCTCAGAGAAATGTTGAGCTTCCTCTGATTGAGGTGTACAAGCAGAGCCAGGGTGGTTGTGCTGGAGTCCCAGGTAGAGTGGCCCTGCCCAGTGAGAAATGAGGTCCAGGACCTGTGTGGAGTACAGTCTAACCAGTTTTCCATGGAGCTGCTGCATGGTTCTAGGGGGTCCACATCAACCCTCCATCCCCTTAGACTCTCCAAAATCTGAAGGCAGCAAAAACAAAGGCTGCCAAACAGCAAAAATGGTGGCCCATTGCTTCCTCTGGGAGCTGTGTCTTAGGGAGGTACAGAGCCACTGCCAGTCTGAGAATGATGGTAGGGTGTCTGAAGTCCCTGGTCAGAAGATTCCACACAGTGAGGAGAAATGGGATCAGGAAACTGTGCAAAAAAAAAACAGTCTGGCTGCTTCTCCACAGGGTTGCTTCACTCTGCTGGGGGATCCACTCCAGTCTCTGGTCACCGTGGACTCTCTAGATCTCAAAGGTAGTGGCAGAAAAGGCCAGGAAACAGCAAAGATGGTGACCTGTCCCTCCCTTGGGGAGATTCATCTGAGGGAAGTGTGGTGTTGGTGCTGATGCTGGCCTGAGAACACCAGCAGTGGATGGCTGGAATCCTAGGTCAGTGGGTCTTAACCTATGAGGTGTCATGGAAGCAAGGCCTGCAGACCATAGCTGCTCAGACTCCTGGAATTAGTCCTTTTTCCGAGGGCATGTAAGAGGGCCTAACCTCCCCATTTGCCACAGCTGTAAATGCTATTGCTGAGATGCCCAGGGATCCAAGGCACCCAGGACTTCACATGTGCCTGAGTGGTAGCTCTGCCAGGATTCCATGTAGCCATTCATGTCACACTATAGTCCCTGGTGGAATGATTTTATGAGGGAATCTTTTGACCCCTGAGGTTGCAAAGATCTGTGGAATGAGTGTGGGTTCCTGGAATCTCTCACTCACTCATCATTTTCCTGGGTGAGGGAACCCTCCCGTGGCTCCATGTCACTCCCAGGTAAGTGGTCATTCTGTCTTGCTTCTCTACTTTCTCCATTCATTGTGTTTTTTCCTTGGGGGAATCCCAATACATGCACCTGAATATTTCAGTTGAAGGTGTCATATTCACTCACTCTTTTATTTTTCTCCATGAGAGTGGCACACACTAGCAGCTTCTGATCAGCCATCATCCCAAGATCTCTCTGATTTTATTTATTTGAGTCTTCTCTCTTTTTCCTTCATTAGTCTGGAAAAAATGATTGTTGATTTTATCTTAGTAAAACCAACTCTTCATTCTGTTTGTCTTTTGAGGGTTTTTCTTAGTCTATATTTGATTTATCTTTGCTCTAATCTTTTTTTTTTTTTACTTTTGTTTTTCTATTACCTTGAAATGCATCATTAGGTTGTATATTAGAAATATTTCTTCTTTTGTGATGTAGGCACTTATTGCTATTAACTCTTTTAGAAATACTTTTGTTGTGTCTCATAGATTTTGATATGATGTGTTTTCATTCTCATTTGTTTTACAAAATTCTTTTTTTTTTACACAGATTTTATTTTATTTTATTTTTTTATTGCCTTTTAGGTTTTGGGGTACATGTGAAAAACATGCAAGATTGTTGAATAGGTACACACATGGCAGTGTGATTTGCTGCATTCCTCCCCATCACCTATATCTGGCATTTCTCCCCATGCTATCTCTCCCCAAATCCCCACCCTCTGCTGTCCCTCCCTATTTCCCCCCGACAGACCCCAGTGTGTGATGGTCCCCTCCCTGTGTCCATGTGTTCTCATTGTTCAACACCCATCTAAGAGTGAGAACATGTGGTGTTTGCTTTTCTGTTCTTGTGTCAGTTTGCTGAGAATGATGGTTTCCAGGTTCATCCATGTCCCTACAAAGGACACGAACTCATCATTTTTGATGGCTGCATAGTATTCCACGGTGTATATGTGCCACATTTTCCCTGTCTGGCCTATCATCGATGGGCATTTGGATTGGTTCGAGGTCTTTGCTATTGTAAACAGTGCTGCAATGAACATTCGTGTGCATGTGTCCTTATAGTGGAACGATTTATAATCCTTTGGATATATACCCAGTAATGGGATTGCTGGGTCAAATGGAATTTCTATTTCTAGGTCCTTGAGGAATCGCCACAATGTATTCCACAATGGTTGAACTAATTTACACTCCCACCAACAGTGTAAAAGTGTTCCTATTTCTCCACATCCTCTCCAGCATCTGTTGTCTCCAGATTTTTTTAATGATCGCCATTCTAACTGGCATGAGATGGTATCTCAATGTAGTTTTGATTTGCATTTCTCTAATGACCAGTGATGATGAGCATTTTTTCATATGTTTGTTGGCCTCATGTATGTCTTTTGTAAAGTGTCTGTTCATGTCCTTCACCCACTTTTGAATGGGCTTGTTTGTTTTTTTTCTTGTAAATCTGTTTTAGTTCTTTGTAGATTCTGGTTATCAGCCCTTTGTCAGATGTGTAGATTGCAAATTTTTTTTCCCATTCTGTTGGTTACAAAATTCTTAAATTTTTATTTTAGCTTCTTCATTGACACATTGTTTACCTAGAAGCATATCATTTAATTTCCATGGATTTTAACATGTTTTGACATTTTTCTATCTTCTTAAATTTGTTAAGACTTGTTTTGTGACCCAACATATTATCTATCCTGGAGAATGTTCCATGAGCAGTTGAGAACAATGTGTATTTTGAAGCTGTTGGATCCATTTGTTTTATGGTGCAATTTAAGTTTAATGTTTCTTTGTTGATGCTCTGCCTAGATAATCTGTCCCTGTTGACATTAGAATGTTCAAGTCTCCTAATATTATTGTTTTGCAGCCTACTTCTCCTTTTAGATATAATAATATTTGCTTTCTCAATTGGTGCTCCATTGTTGGGTACATATATATTTATTATTATATCATTTTAGTGAATTTATCTCTATCATGATATAATGACATTCTTTGTCTCTTTTCATAGTTTTTTACTTGTAGTCTATTTTGTATTAGCATGTCTACTTCTGCTTGCTTATGGTTTGTTTGTGTGGAATGTCTCTTTCCATTTCTTATTTTTAATATGTTTCCATTTAACAGTGAGGTGAGTCTTTTGTTGGCAGCATATAGTTGCATCTTTAAAAAAATTTATTTAACCAGTCTATCTTTTAATTAGATAATTTGATTCATTTTCATTCAAAGTTATTATTAATAGGTAAGGATTTCTGCCATTTTGATAATTGTTTCCTAATTGTTTTGTAGATTCTGTGTTCCTTTATCTCTCTCCTGTTGTTGACTTCTGTGGTTGGTGATTTTCTGTGGTGCTAGCTTTGTTTTCTGTGTTGCTTGTTTGTGTGTCTCCTGTAATTTCTTTCTTTGTGGTTATAATGGGGCAAACATCAAGAGTCTTGTAATTATAATAGACTATTTTCAGCTGATTACAAGTTAAGTTTGTTCTCATTACTATTCTCTATACTTCCTCCCAGACATCCAGTTTATTGTTTCCTTGACTTATCTTTTAGTCTGTTGTATAATAATCATTAATTATAGCTTTGTGTTTTTCATCATTTTTACTTTAAAGCTTGATACTAGAGGCTTGAAAGATTTATATAGCACCATTACAGCACTTGGGTATTCTGAATTTGATTATAAATTTACTTCTACATATGAGTTTTATAGTTTTATGGGTTTTTATGATAGTAATTATTATTTCATTTCCAGTTGGAGCACTTTCTTAAGGATTTCTTGTAAAGCTGGCTTAATGATGATAAATTCCCTCCACTATTGCTTGTCTTGGAAGGTCTTTATTCTCCTTCCAGTTCCAATTTTCTTAAGGATAGCTTTACCAGAGATAATAATCTTTTTTTTTTTTTTTTTTTTTTTTTTTTTTTTTTTGAGATGGAGTTTTGCCACTCTTGTTGCCCAGGCTGGAGTGCAATCATGCAATCTCAACTTACTGCAACCTTGGTCTCCCAGATTGAAGCAATTCTCCTGCCTCAGTCTCCCAAGTATCTGGAATTAAAGGCAGGTGCCACCACGCCCAGCTAATTTTGCATTTTTAATTAGAGACAGGGTTTGTGCATTTTGCTCAGGCTGGTCTTGAACTCCTGACATCATGTGATCCACCTACCTCGGCCTCCCAAAGTGCTGGGATTACAGGCGTGAGCCACCACGCCTGGCCCAGAGATAATATTTCTTGGTTGACCGTTCATTTTCTTTCAGCACTTTAAATATATCATTCCATCCTCTCCTGAACCATAGGATTTCTTCTAAGAAATCTGTTGATAGGCTAATGGGATTTCTCTTACATATGACTTGATGCTTTTTTCTGGCAGCATTTAGAATTCTCTCTCTTTGTTTCTGACTTTTGACAGTTTGCTTATAATGTGACGTGGAGAGGATATTTTTGGATTAAATAAAATTGGGAACTTTTGAGCTTCCTGGATTTGGATGTCCACAATTCTCCCAAGACTTGAGATATTATTAGCTATTTATCTTGTTAAATAAATTTTCTGTTCCTTTCTTTATCTCTTTGCTTTCTGACACTCCTATAAATGAGCATAGACCATGGCCTTTGGGGCATTTGGTAAAAGATAATCCTATTTCTGTAAAACAAATACCAAAAAGAGGGGGAAAAATCACATATGTATACGTATGTCCATCTAAGATTGTTTAAGCCTAGAAAAACATGGAAGGATATAGATGAAGTTGTTATTGTGGGTTGCCAGGCAGGGCTGCTGTGGGTGGAAGAGGAGGGCTGGGAGAAGCCATACAAATGTATGAGAAAGGGACTAAAAAGGCATGTCTATGATGATATTTACATACGTTTATCTCTAGGTGTGGCTGTGTATTGAATAAATTGAATAAAATACTTTAAAAAGTAAAAAAAAAATGAGCACAGTCATACATCATCACCTAATGATAGGAATACTATTGAAGAAATGTGTCATTTTTTTTTTTTTGGTTGAAAAAACACCATAGAGTGTTCTTATACAGACATAGATGGTATAGGCTACTACATACCTAGGAAATATGGTATAGCCTATTGCTCCTAACCTACAAATTGGTACAGCATGTTACTGGACTGAATACTGTAAGCAGTTGCAACACAACGTTAAGTATTTGTTTACCTAAACATATTTAAACATAGAAAAGATGCAGTAAAAATTGTGGTATTATAATCTTATGGGACCACTGTTGTATATGTAGATAAATCATTGACTGAAACATTAGATGGCACGTGATCGTATTTGTTTGCTTAATAGTGTCTCAAAGTCCCATAGGCTTTCTTCAGTCAGTTTTTGTTCTTCATTATATTTTCCTTTTCTTACTATAAATTATCTCAAAGAATGTGTCCTCAACTTAAGAAATTCTTTCTCTTTCTTGATCTAGTCTGTTGTAGTTCTCAGTTTTGTTTTTTATTTCATTCATTGACTTCTTCAAGATTTTAAAAATGATACCTATCTCTTTGTTGAGTTTCTTCTTAGATTATCAGTTGCTTCCCTGATTTTATTGAACTGTTTGTCAATATTTTCTTATATCTTGCTGAGTTTCCTTAAATTATATTGAATTCTGTTTTAGGAATTTTATAAATACACTTTTCTTCACGGTCTATTACTGGAGGCTTACTGTATTCCATTGAGGTTGTCATGTTTCCTAGATTTTTCTTTTTATTGTGTTCCTATATTAATATCTGATTATCTAGTGAAACAGTTGGTTTTTCCAATTTTATGGAGAAGTTCTTGTAAAGAGAGACTTGTTCCTGTAGATGAGTCCTAGGGTGTCAGTTCGGTATGGTGAATTGGCTTTGTTTTAGAATGAACTCAGCAGCTTAACTGAATCTCCACTAAGTTTCTTTAGTTGTAGTCCTTGTCAGCAATGTTAGCAATTACCTCAGTGGCCTAGGCTGCAGGAGTTTGTGATGGTGGTGACATGATTTTGCTGGGAGCAGATGCACTGAGCTGTTTGTCAGACACAGTACGTGCAGGCATGGCAAACCAATAAGCTGTACAATAGGATTTCTGGGGGTGAAAGTGGAGTGCCTCCACTGGGCTGGTTGTTAGTCTGGTTTCTCATGGGAGAAGCAAGCCAGCATGCTGTGTGGCTGACTCTTTAGGAGTGCAGGGCTGCTGGCACATACCACTGGGCCAGGCATGGATGTAGGTGGGCTAGCTGGCTGAGAAGTGTAGGCACATGTAGGCATGGCTGGCCAGTTGGCTGTAGGGAAGGTTCCCCACCTGTTTTTTTGAAGAGAGTATTGTGCTGCATGGGTTTATAATCTGGGGTCTTGGTTGTTCTGTTGAGCCTAGGTTTCAGGCAGCCAAGGTCTTGGTGCTGCAGTCACCAATGTGAATGTGGTAGAATGACAATGGGGTCTAAAGATGAAGAGAGTCAGTGGCTACTTGCATGCAGGGTAGGATGCACTCTAGCAATGGGTTTGATTTAAAGATGGTTCCATGCAGTCGCAGCTTCCGTTGCAAAAAGTGGAGGGGGCAGTCACCATGGGCTCTTACTCTGGGGCAATGCAGCTTCACAAACTTCTGATAACTGGCCAAACTGGATCCAGGGTCTTTGAGGATGTGGGGACTCTCCTTTATCAAGGACTTCTAGTGTCTGCGCCATCAGTGGGGACTACCGGAATCTCTATTTTACCTTTTCCCCATAAGAATTTCCTCCAGACTCGGAGCCAGTTCTGTCAGGGGAGACAGTGTCATAGAAGCAGAGTGCCTCACAGCCACCCTCTATGGTGCTACTCTGAGCTTCCACACTCAACAGGGATTTTACTGCTTTCTTGGTGCTCTTTAGTATACTTTCCTAGTTCTTCCAGTAAAAATGTAGCTGTTCATTTATTGTTTTATTTGCTTGATGTGTGTGCATGAGGGGAACAAGTACAGATAACTTTAGTCCACCATCTTGTTAATGCCTATTTGTTTTTTAATCAACCATCATTTTGATGGTCATTGTTCCAAGATTATTGATTTTTCTTTTTCTTTTTTTCTTCCATTCTTTTTTTTTTTTTTTTTTTCTGAGACAGAGTTTCACTCTTGTTGCTCAGGCTGGAGTGCAATGGTGCGATCTTGGCTCACTGCAACCACCACCTGGGTTCAAGTGATTCCCGAGTCGTGGGGATTACAGGCGCATGCCACCAGGCCTAGCTAATTTTTTTATTTTTACTAGAAATGGGGTTTTTCCATGTTGGCCAGGTTGGTCTTGAATTCCTGACCTCGTGATTCACCCGCTCGGCCTCCCAAAGTGCTAGCATTACAGGCGTAAGCCACTGCGCTGAGCCAAGGATTACTGATTTTTCATATAACCCTAGGATGTGCCATTTCCATTAGCCAAGTTTCTTGTAATCCTGAAACCGGAGACTTACTTTTTCATTTCGAGAGATACATTGTAGAATGAATGGCTTTACAGAGGAATGACTTGTTTTTTTACTCTAAAATTTTGTGGTGCTAGGTTTCAGCAAGTATCTCCTGGATTTAAACTTTTCAAGAGAATAAATTCTAGGTTGATACACCAAGAATTTAACAGAAGTTATTGATCCTGTTACCCAATTGCTTGCCAACAATTATTGAAGATGAAAAAAGTTCTTCAATTTGCCCTCTTTTTCCAACAGAATATCACTCTTATTGCCAGAAAATATATTGTTTTGGGAAACAATAAAAGAAAAGCGATAAAAGAAAAGATGAACAGGCCTTCATTGGGTAAATGGAAAATAACCAATCTCTTATCACTCTAAAATTCTTAGAGACCAACGGCTGTAACTGAAAAGGATCAATAAACCCACAACTAACATTAAACAACAGCATCTCTGTTAAACATAACCACTATGCCATGGAGCTATTCTCCTATATCTCTTCTTTCATCTTAAAACAAATATTTGTGTTTAAAAAAAAAAAGTTTTAGAAGTCTAACAGAGCCTTTATAAACATGATAAATTTAGGGCCCATATCAATCTTTAAAGTTTTATTTTCAATCCCTAGCTTAGTATGAAAAACTTCTTTCTATATCTTCCCTCATGAAGTTGGGTAGTCTGCAAAAGACATTTCTGCATTGGGAACCTCACAGCCAATAGTAGCTGGGAATGAGTTACCGCTCTAGTTTATGACCCATTGCACTTCTAATAGATATGATAAGGACTGCTCATATACACTAAATTCTGTCAACTCACATAATGATAAATAGTACAGCCAGGAGTAATTCAGATGTAAACAAAAGTACCACAAAAGCAACTAATAGAGGTTTATAGAGATCTGCTTATTTCATTTTTGGTATTATTGCATAAATTTTCACAAGAAAAACATTCTGACAGTGAATGAATTGGACTCAGGGACCTAGAACATTCTCAAAACCAGATAAAGGCTGTATTCACTTTATTCTTTGGGTATGTTGGGGATCAGATATTCAATCTTTTCTTTTTAGTTTTTAGATCCCATTAAGAGAAGCTAAATTCCAAAATCTGCATTTAGACATGTAAATCCTGAGATCTAGACTTCACATATAATACTATGATTGAATGGAACTTTTAGAGGATATTAAGCTGGGCTCAGCATATTTATAATATGGTAAGGATGTGAATAATTAGAGAGGCTGGTTATTTGCAAACTTTACTTACTGGTTATTTGCAAAAAAACAGCTTCATTTATGCCCTTCCCTATATCCATGACCCGTTGTAATTTCACTTTGAGCAAATTCCCATCTCAATTTCCCATAAAGAATGAAATCTTTCTGTCTGAGAAAGATTGTGAATATGAGTTAAGTTTGTGAATAAAATGTGGCAGAAGATACACTGTGTTCTGAGCTCAGACTTAAGAGCACTTGCACATATCTACTCACTGTCTTAAATTCTTGCTAATATCATGTACAAAACCAAGGCTAGCTTTCTAAATGGTAAGAAAGACAAAGCTCTTTTCTCCTATTGCTTAGCCAATAGCCAGGCAAACCTCATAAGAGCTTTATAGCTTACTAGCAGCTGGCTGATTACCCATTCAAGACCAGAATAACTTCCACTAGAGCTAGCCCCAATTTTTGATCCACAAAATTGTGAACTACATATAGAATTGTTGTTTTAACTAATACATGGTGTACGGACAGGAAATTAACCTATGGAATAAATGGAGAGTCTAGATGTTAGGCATGTAAGACCTTTTGATTTCTGAAAAAATGTTAGGCCTGCTGGGTGGTGAATAAATAGATATTCTTCATAAATAATCTTGGGACAAATAAATAACCAAAATAATATAAAATAATAATAATAAAGCTTGCCTCCTGCTTCACAAATACATAAATAAGAATTTCAGATGAACAGTGGATCTGCAAAAGGCAAAAATGAAAGCTTCTAAAGGTAATATTTTAACATCTTTGAAATACAAAGATACTACTGAAGTAGAACACAAAAAATAATGATTATAAAAAAAGATTAATGAAATGGACTTCAAAAAAGATCATGAACTCAAAATTTATGAAAAGTGTATATAAGTATAAAAGGGCAAATAATATTAAGCATGTGCAAGAGTTTTTAGTGTGAAATACAAAAGTCAATATCCCAAAATATTAACATGAGGAATAAAATTAGAAAAAAAGTATTGATGTCATGTTTAATAAAAAGCAAAATGGTAGTTAAACATCTAAATATACTTGTAATTATAATAAATGTAAATGGGCTAAATTCACCAAATAAATAGAACAGAAATTGTCAAGTTTGGTAAAAATCTAAATTTATGCCATTTATGAGAGCCATATTTAAAATGCAATTAAAATAAAAGTTTAGAATAAAATAATAGAAGTTTAATATTAGATCAAAGCTAATGAAAAGAAAAATTATGTAGTTATAATATCAGACAAAATATATACTTTTGTATAAAATCTAAGTTTAAAAATAGTTATGATAAAAGAATTACTTTTTTATAGGAAGATATAAAAATTCTAAGCTTGTATCTACTAGAAGAGCTTTAAAGACCATAAAGCAAAAATGGCTACAACTGTCAGGAGAGACAAATCTTAAATCACAGTGGAAGATTTTTACAGATTTCTCCTAACACAAAAAACATACACCAACATTCTTTTCAGAGCATGTCTATAAAATTTAACAAAATTTGTCACATACTAGGCAAGCCTCAACAATTAATATAAAGCTATCACTATTGTACAGATCAAGGTCTCTCACCAGATTAAATTCATCTTAGAGATCGATAACAAAAATATGATTAAAACACCCAGTATTTTTGAAAATGAAAAAAATGAAACCTCTATATGCCTCATGGGTCAAATAAATGATCAAAATGGAAATCAAAAAGAGCATGTGTAATATGCCATTTAAAAATTATATTTCAATACTATAAATATTTATGCCTAGAGGGGTGTGTAAAGAGCAGTCAGAGAAAATGTCAACTCCAAGTATTTCAGGGTAGAAGAATTTCTCATGATTTTTATTTACTTCTGAAAAGTCTGCTTTTTTTTTTCCATATGAAAATGTTTCATTTTAAAAAGTAACAGTTTTATATCCTATTAAAACAGAGAAAGAGAAACTTAGGATGGCTGACTAATGCATTTTATGCTCACTTCATCCACTTAGAAGAGCCAAAGGGGTGTATAGATAAGCACACCTCAAATGCATTATCCAAGAGAGGACACTGGAATGAGCAGAAAAGTGACAGAAAACACTGGGGACAGGGAGGTAAAACAAGAGAGACAGCCTGCTTGGCCATGATCAGATGGAAGCTGCAAGTGACTTCCTAAGGCAGGGGAAAAGGTAGTTAGTCTCTAGTGGCCCACATTCCCTTCACAGAATGACACAATTCTGGTTATGGGGGAGACCCTAGACCTTTCTAACTCCTGTAGCTGACATAGGCAGCCACCAGGAGACTGGTATGAAACTGCTCTTGAGAAGGAGCTCATGCTGGGTTCTATACACTTTCTGAGCTCTAAGCAGCTACAGCAAGGTACCATTTTCAAACCTAAATTTGGCAGACTGCATTCTATTCTGGGACCCAGAAGCACTGGGTCTGGGTGTTAGGGAAACGTGTTGTTGCTACTGAGACTGAGGTACAAACTGGAAGTGCTCCCACAGCTGGGGCTGAGAACCCAGTGAGAGACATGAACTGTAGCTATTGGTGCTGGGAAGTAAACACTCTCAGCATTGAGACTGTAATGCTAGCAGGGCACAAATTGCCAGTAGACTTAGTTAGGGGATGGGCAAGGGCAAGAGTTTCTGCAACTGGAGTTGGTGTGTAAGCCCTGTCAAATTAGGACCTAGGAGAGAAACATCCTCTCTACCTGCTGACCCAGCCTATGGCCACCAAGGTCACCCCAACCTCTTCAGTGGAAGGGCCTCAGCATGGCTCATTTGAACACTCTGCCTTGTGTTAGAGATTCACCACACCCATGCCCATCATGGCTGATGCCTCCTACTCTCACCATTAGGATGCCTGAGCACAAGCCTGCCTTACACCCCCTGAAGACAGAGCACATAGCCTAGGGTCTTGGGGGATTGCCCAACCCAATCAACATCTAAGACGTCTCAGCACTATTCCCAGAAGCCTGGAGTTGGGCCTAAACTCCCACTTGCTATTACCTCAACTGATACCTACCTTCGGGAGTCATCAGCAGGCCTGAAAAGTAGCCCACCCAACCTACTCCAGCCATTGACAACATCAATGCATGCTGCTGGAGACTCCGGTAATGATCCTGCTACTGCTGTTATTACCCATGCCATGCCTGCTTCCAAAAGGCTGCAGAACCACCCACCTACCCATTTCACCACTGCTGCCATTAGCATCTGATCAAGCCATTTGGAGGACAAAGAATTGGTCCACCAATAACTGCCAACACCAGTGCCAGTATAAATGACTCTTTGGCATAAATATAGGCATACTTAGCACACCCACTGCCGCCATTGGAGCCTGAAGACTTGCTTACCTGGCATCCCAGACCCCCATGCAACTTCCTTAAAAAATACAAATAAATAAGAAAGACATTTCAGTATATGAATGAGAAATTTGCTAAATAGATAGATATTTTAGAAGAAACAAATAGAAATTCTGGAACTGAAAAATTCACTAAGGGAAATACAAAATACATTTGAAACTTCAACATTAGATTAAATAAAGCAGGAAAAAGAATCTCAGAACTTGAAAACTGGTCTTTTGAAGTAATTCAGTACAATAAAAATAAAGAAAAAGGAACAAAAAATGAGCAAAGCCTTTGTGACATTGGAGGACCATAAAGTGTCTGAGTATTTCAATTATTGGAATCTCTGAGGATAAAGAGAAAAGAGATTAGAAAGCACATTTAATAAAATAATAGATGTAAACTTCCCAAGTCTAGCAAGAGATTAAGAAATCCAAATACAGGAGGCTTAGCAATATTCAGGCAGATGCAATGTAAAATTATTTCCATGACATATCACATTCAGACTATGTCAAGTCAAACATAAAGAATTAATCCTAAACAGCAAGAGAAAATTATGTGTTTACCTATAAAGGAAACCCTATCAGAATAACAACAGATTCTCAGCAGATATCTTCAGAGGCCAGGCAAGAATGAGATAAAATATTCAAAGTGTTGAAAGAAAAAACTGCCAGCCAAAAGTAATACATCCAGCAAAATTATTCTTTACAAATGAAAGAGAAATAAGGTCTTTTACAAACAAGCAAATGTTGAAGAAATTTATTACCACTAGACTGGTCCTGCAAGAAATGCATAAGGGAGTCCCCCAAATCTGTAAGTGAAAGGACAATATTTAACATTACGAAAACACATTAAAGTATAAAGCTCACTGGTTAAGCGGTGATTCAGAGGAGAAAGAGAAAAGACTCAAAGATAACACTACGGAAGTCCACCAAGCAATAAGACATAATGACAAGCAATAAAAGCAAAGATTATATAAAATAATCAGAAAACAATGAACAACATGACAGAAACAAAGCCTCACATATCAGTAATAAACATGTATGTTAAAGTATCAAATATCTAAAGACACATACAGTAAAGACATATACAGACTGAAATAAAGATGTGGAAAAAGATATTCTATGCAAACAGAAACAAAAAAATAGGAGTATCTTTATAACAGACTCTAAGTCAAAAAAGTTACAAAAACAACAAAAGTCATTATATAAAGATAAAGGAATCAATCTGGTAAAACAATATAATAATTCTAAATATGTACATACCTAACAATTGGAACACCCAAATACATAAATTATTACGAGATCTAAAGAGAGAGGCAGACTGAAATACAATAAAAATGAGGTACTTCAACACCACACTTTCAGCATTAGACAGATTATACAGAAAATCAGCAAGGAAACATTGAATTTAAACTGGACATTAGAACAAATGGACCAGATAGATAATTATAGAACATTCTATTCAACAGTTGCAGAGTATATGTATTTTCATCAGCACATGAAACATGTGTTCGACCATATGTTAGGTCTCAAACCATATGTTAGGTTTGAGACCTAACTATGGTTGAACACATGTTCCATATGTGTTCTCCTCCAGGCTCAACCATATGTTAGGTCCCAAAACAAGTCTCAAAAATTTTTAAAAATCAAAATCATATCAAGTATCTTCTCAGACCATAGTGGAATAGCACTAGATACTAATACCAAGAGGAACATTAGAAACTATATAAATACATCAAAGTTAAACAACATGTTCCTGAATGACCATTGAGTGAATGAAGAAATGCAGATGAAAATCAGAAAAATTCTTGAAACAAATGAAAATGGACCCCCCCAATATACCAAAACCTGTAGAAAACAGCAAAAGCAGTACTAAGAAGGAAGTTTATAGCCATAAATGTCTGGAATGAAAATGTAGAAAGATTTCAAATTAACAATTAACATGTACTTCAAAGAACTAATGAAGCAAGAACAAACCTAACCCCAAATTAGCAGAAGAAGGGAAATAATAAAAATCAGAGTGCAACAAAATGAAATAGAGACCAAAAAAAAGTGCCAAAGATCAATGAAATAAAAAGTTATTCATAAAGATTATGTACATATATATATTCTAACTAGACTAACCAAGTAAAGAGAGAAGACCCAAACAAATATCAGAAATAAAAAAGGACACATTAGAACTGATATCACAAAAACACAAGAATGAGCAGAGACCATATGAACAACTATTCATTGACTAACTGAAAAACCTAGAGAAAATGAATAAATTGATGGAAACATATAACCTACTCAGACTGAATCAGGAAGAAATAGAAAATGAACTGACCAAAAGTCAGTGAGTAGCAAGATGGAATCAGTAATAAAAAGTCTCCCAACAAAGAAAAGCCCAGAACCAGATGAATTCATACCCAAATTTGACCCAATGTACAAAGAACTAATTCTTATTCTCCTGAAACTATTCTAAGAAATTTAAGAGAAAGGAATTCTAGTTAATTCATTCTAGAAGTCAGTATCACTCTGAGATTAAAACTAGACAAGGACACAACAACAACAATAACAAAACTACAGGACAATGTTCTTGAAGATAGATGCCAAAATCTTCAACAAAATATTAACCAAATTCAACAACACATCAAGAAGACAATAAAGCATTATTAATGGGGATTTTCCCCTAGGAATGCAAGGATGGTTTAACATAATGCAAATTAATACACATGATATATCAAATCAACAGAATCAAATATATGATCATCTCAGTAGATACAGAAATAGCATTGGATAAAATTCAACTATTCATGATAAAAACTCTCAGAAAACTTGGCACAGAAGAAACATATCTCAAAATAAGGCCATATGTGACAAATCATAACATCATACTGAATGGGATAAAGTTGAAAGCCTTCTCTCTAAGTACTGGAACAAGAAACAAGACAAGGATGCCAGTCTTCACCACTGCCATTCAACATAGTACTAGAGATCCTAACCAGAGCAATCAGGCAAGATATAGTAATAAAAGGCACCTAAATTGAAAAAAGAGGAAGTTAGATTGTCCCTGAATGTATGATTATATATCTAGAAAAATTAGACTCCATCAAAATACTGTTAGGTTTGATAAATGAATTCCATAAAGTTGCAGGGTACAAAATCAACAATAATTAGTAGCATTTCTGTACATCAATAATGATCTATCTGAAAAAAAATAAAGAAGGCAATCCCCTTTAAGACAGAAAAATACCTAGGAAGAAGTTTAACCAAGAAGGTGTAAGATCTCTATTTAAAAAACCACAAAATATAGATGAAATTGAAAGAAATTGAAAATTACAAGAAAGAGTGGCAAAATACTCCATGATTATGTATTGCAAAAATAAATAGTATTTTTTTTTAGGAATCTCACTCTGTTGCCAGGCTGGACTGCAGCGGCATGATCTTGACTCACTGCAACCTCCGCCTCCTGGGTTCAAGTAATTCTGCTGCCTCAGCCTTCCAAAAAAAAATTATTAAAATGACCATATTGTCCAAATCAGTCTACATATTCAATGCAATCTCTAACAAAATAGCAACATCATTAACATAATTTTTAAAAATCCTAAAATTAATAGGAAGTCAAAAAAGAGACTAAATAGCCAATGAAGATCCTAAAAATCCTAGAGGAAGCCCAAGGAAAACTCTCTTGGATATTGATCCGGGCAAAGAATTTGTGATCAAGACCTCATAAGCACAGGCAACAAAAACAAAAATAGACAAATGGAACCCAATTAAACCAAAAGCTCCTGCACAGCAAAAGAAAATAATCAACAGAATGAAGAGTCAACCTGTTGAATGGGAGAAAATATTTGCAAACCATTCATTTGACAGGGGACTAATATAACAAATATATAAGGAACTTAACAGGAGAGAAATCAACAACCTCATTAAAAAGTAGGCATACGACATGAATAGACTTTCTCAAAAGGGACGTAAAAATCACCACAGGTATATGAAAAAAAAAATGCTTGACACCAATAATTACCAGAGAAGTACAGGTCAAGGCATAATGAGATATAATCTTACTTCAGTCATAATAGCTATTATTAAAAAGGCAAAAAAAAAAAAAAAAGAAAAAGAAGCCCAAGTCCAAAGAGATTTTGGCAAGAATGTGGAGAAAAAAAGGAACTCTTAAACACTGACTAGAATAGCCCCTATGGAAAGCAATATGAAGATTCCTCAAGAAACTAAAAATAGAATTATCATTTGATCAAGCAGTCTCACTATTGGGTATCAACTCAAAGGAAAAGAAATCAATATATCAAAGGGATACCTAAACTTACATGTTTATTGCAGCACTGTCCACAATAGCAAAGGTATAAAAGCAACCTAAATGTCCATCAGTGGATTAATGGATAAAGAAAATGTGGTATATATACAAAATTGAATATTATTTGACCCACAAAAAATGAAATCATGTTATTTGCAGCAACATGAATGTAACTGAAGGACATTATGTTAAGTGAGATAAGCCATGTACAAAAAGACAAATATTATATGTTCTCACGTGTGGGAGCTAAAATATTTGATTACATGGAGGTAGAGAGTGGAAACTTAGAAAACAGGAACTGGGAATGATGAATTGTGGTTGGGTAGAAGGTGGAGGGAAGTAGGTTAAAGGGTACAAATATACACTTAAAGTAATAAATTCAATTTCTGATAGAGTAGGATGACTATAGTTAAAAAAATGTATTGTACTTGGGTGATGAACACCCTAAATATACTGATTTGCTCACTATGCATTATGTGCATGTAATAAAATTTCACTGTACCCCATAAATGTGTACAAATAACAAAATGAAAGAAGTGAAACATATTACAATAAAGTAGTTATGAAAATTGCATGGTATTCATGTTGTACATAATAAACCTATGCAATTTTTGTCAATTACAAAATAAAATATAAAAAGTATAAAAAATTTTTGTTAGACATAGATTACTGGTTTTCAAAGAATGATATAAATGCTATGGAGATAGGTTATTGAGACAATGGCCAACCTAGGAGTTGACAGAATAGAAGTGAAGTCAGTCAAAGCAAAATTTTAAAAAGGAAAGAAAAAGTTAACCGTGAATTGGCTGCAAGGTCATAAAGCATCATGATCTATTGTTGAATTGATACATATATACTCTACTCTTGTCTTTACCCAACTCTCTCCCCCAACATATAGCTTCATGCAGATAATACATATGTGGTCTGCTTTAAAGCAACATATTTTTAAAGCATATTATTCTTTAAAAATCAATAATCTATATATAACAAAAACAATGTTTATACTACTTATTTTATTTGTGTTATTTTTACCCAAATTCTAATGTTACAAAAAGATTTTCCAAAATTATAATAATCTTTACCAACTCTTCTGAAATTAGCTATCATATAGAAAAAGCATGAGATCCTATAACATAGGAGGGTAGGGGTATTGCCTGTGTGATTAGAAAAGTATCGTAAAGTTTTCCATGGGAATCTGTCAAATCCAAGTCATTGATACCCATTTATGAGGTATGGACTATTGGAAGGCTTTGCAGTTTTGTCCAAGAGTTATTGAATTCATAGCTATGTTCCGCTTTCTTGATGAACCGAAAATTTATCTTCCACATACATTTCTCAATATGTATGGTTGCTGCAGTCATTCATAATATTAAAATTGACTTGAAATTCATTGTTGAATGCTTATTTGCCATTGTACAGGAGACTCAAGAGACATGAAAAGCATACATATTTCCATGTAGATTTTCAACTATATTTTTATTTTGAAATGAATCTCCATACTTAAAACTACTGACTTAGGCATATTTAAAACTACTGACCTTGGCAGTACTACTAAGATATTAGACAGTGCCCACATTTCAGTTACTTAATTCATAAATCAGAACGCTGTTAAGAGTTAGAGGGATGAAACCAGCAATGGGTGTGGGGGGTGGTTTACCAGATACCTGGGAGGTGCCAAGTACTCTTGTACAGCAATGGTAGAATGCAGGTTTATTGTTCTCTCACTCCTCTGGGAGCGGGTCTTGTCAGATGAAGCAAAGGGATAAAAATCGTCCTACTTTAATAATACATACACATTCTGAAGGAGACTGTCAGTATTAACATGAGAAATACTTGTTTTCTGCTATGGGAAATTACACTCTGAACTTGCTAAAGCTGATTCAGTGATATATAGGATCTGGAGGGCCTGCTCTTGTCGCTCTGAACTGATGTTGAGAGCTTGGATCCTGGAGGTAATGCTAGTGGAAGGGAGAGCAAAAAATCACATAGAGAACCTGGAGAGAAAGATTAGGAAGGAATAAAGACTCATAAATTTTCATGTGAGATTGAATTTAATGAGCTGAGAGATAATTTGTTTGAAAAAGTAAAGAAAATTTTGCACTGACCTCTGGACTCCAAGATTTTCGTCATCATCTAGCAGCATTGTGCTGAGTAATATTTTTGAAATGTTAACTTATGTTCTCTCTCCCTTTCAAGCAGATAAAGGTCTATACACGTTGCCACAAGGAAGAAATACAGAGCAAAACGCATATTGATTTTAAGCATCTTTCTGAATTACATGTTCAAAAGCCCTTGGGCTTAAGGTAATGTGAACACAGTTATTTGAAATAAATATGTACCTGGAAATAAAAAGTTTAAGGAAAGTGGATCTTCCCCTGGAGATTTAAAAATAATTTCCCAGTTAAAAAAAATAATACATAGAAGGTAACTTTTGAGATTAGAGATGTGGGTGGGTCTCAAAGAGGTGTGTTATTGGTCATTGGTGCTGCCTATTCATATGCGTGCTTAACCTGCACCCCTACGGTAGGAAACATAGTAGGATTCCGTTTCTTAGTCTTCTTGAGATTGAATGGGGCCAGATGACTCACACTGACAGATACAATGTGAATGGGAGTGGTATGTGTAACTTTAAGAGCCATGGCCTTTCCACTGGGGTGGTTATTTTGGCAGCACAAGCTGAGATGAAGCCTCCATCAGTCTGAGTCCCTGAGTATAAGGAGCAGAGCTTCTATGTAGGAAAAAGCCTATGTAGCAAAAGCTGTGAGAACGGCCTATGTAGAGAAAAGCATGATTGAGAACTTGACTTCTTTTCTGTTAAGCCATTGAGATTTGGGTATGTGTGTGTGTTAGTCTTGACTGGTCTTAAAAGTAGAGCTGTAATGTTACTGTTAAAAGTCTAGTTGGTAAAAGTGCTGTCTCTGAGATCAGATTTCCTGGGTTTGAATCCCAGCTCTGCAACTTCACTAGTTGTATGATTGTGGGCAAGTGATTTATCTTTTGGTACCTCAGTGTCCTCATATGTAAGACATAAATAGTAATACTACTCTGCACAGTGTTGTTGAGGATTAAATAAGTTAATATTCAAAAAGTGTTAAGAACAGTTTGTGGCATTTAGGTAGCGTAAATATTAGTGTTTCTCTTCTCTCTTTCTCCCTCTCTCTCATGTAAGATCTTCCCTAATATATAATCTATGATAAAGAAATTACCAAAATATTAACATCTAAAAAATTAAAATATAAGTTTTATTCATTTGAAGTTTTAAAAAGTGTCACAAGTAAGTCTTAATGATAATAGAATACCTCCTGTTACAGATTGAATTACCAAAATTCATATGCAGAAATCAAATCTTCAGTGTTACAGTATTTGAACATGGGTCCTTTAGGAGGTAATTCGATTATAGGGGTGCAGCCCTCATGAATGGGATTAGTGCCCTTATAAACGAGTCTCCAGAGAACTAGCTCACTGTTTTTCTGCCACATGAGTATACAATGAGAAGTCAGTCATCAGCAGTCCAAGAAGAGGACCATCACTAGAACTTGACCATGCTGGCACCCTGATCTCAGACTTCCAGCCTCCAGAACTGTGAGGTTTAAATGTCTATTGTTTATAAGTCACCTATTCTATGGCATATTTGTTATAGTAGCCTAGACTGACTAAGACACCTCCTTCAATTATAGTGGCTTAACTGCATTTGCTTCAGTTATACCTGTGCTCTTGGTGAGGTAACTGGTTATCTAATATTACCCAATTTCCAAATAACTAATTTCATGCAAGAATTCTCCTCCTCCTATCATGGCCTTCCCTTTTCCTCTTTCTCAATGCAGGAGCCACCAAATACCGTAATCTCAGTTTCATTTTCTAAACATCAGGGGAATCTAGAACTCTCTTAAAGTCATCTGGATGAGTTCTGAAGATTTTTGAGAAACTTTTGAATGTATTCATTTGATTCTAAAGAGGGAAACCTTCCTGGGACAATTAACCATGGGTATAACTTACTCTCTCTTGAGGGGCTGCCCCTGAACCTCTCTGAAGCTGCTGTTAGAGTTGGTTGGGTTATATTTCCAATGATTCAAGTTCTATGCCAGACCATTAAGCTTTTGAGGCCCAGGGAAAACCACAAAGGATTGCCAGTGTCAGTACTGAGGAAGAAACAAGCTTTGAAATACAGGAGAGGATAAAAAGTAAATCTTCTGCAGGTATGTCATTCCCAATCAGATAAAAATACATCAGAGTCTACGATAAAGCAGGCTTTGCAAAGCTGCTGCCCATGTAGTGGGAAAGTTGGTGGGTGGAGGAGGTTTGGGACAGAGAAAGAGGGATAAGAAACAATCCTGGCACATTTAAACCAAAAACCTGCTGCTTAACTATAGTATTGCCACAAAAGTTTTTCTGAACCCACAGAGGTGACGAAAAGAAACAGAGTGATGAGAATGAACAGGTAGGGATTTTGAGCCTGTTCTCTGTTAAGAAAATGCCTCAAACTCTCTAAGTCTAAGTCAAGGTTTCATCTTTAAGGCTCATCAAAAGATCACAAATTTCCATTTTTCCTCCAGGATGCTGATGAGTGCATTCAACCAGAAATAAGTTCACTGCTAAAGTGATTCAGGGTTTATTGGATTCTTGAGGTTGTTTTTTAGGAATATTTTTAAGAGAAATGTAATTTTGGAAAAAATATGTTGTGAATTGATAGCAATTCTTTTTGGTCTCAGACCTTTATTAAGGCAAAAGCATTGCAGCCACACACAAGTTTGAGTCCCAGCTTTAACTTGTTTCACATAAAAATGCACCAACCACAGTATTCCATAGAAAAACCTGGAGTTTTCAGTGCCTTTAGTTTAGTGGTTTCCTGATTTCCATGGGACATTGTGCATAAATACGCATCCTACTTCCTTGATGAAAACAGTCTTTTCTTTTATTGGTCTGCATACATTGTGCTAAATTTCTCTACATGGGACAAAGTTTATGTTGAAAGCTGATTCAAGGAGCAACAACTTGACAGGATTTCTCCAAATGTAGCAGAAGTACTTGCTTTAATCGTAGTTCCCAGTGGCTGAGCTGAGTGGATAAAATCATAAGCCAATCATGTATTAATGACAATAATATGAATACTTTTATGAGAAATAAATCAATTTAGGAAATTATACATTGCAGAGAACACTATCCATTTTTCATGAATTTCTACATAGAATTTCTATTTATCTTCACTCAAGAGACCTGTCATAGTTCAAAAAGTCTTCAAAAACATACTTTAGGAACTTACGGTATTTTCTATAGTTTCCACCTTTCTTTCTAAGCATGTTAGACAGATGTTTTAGGCAAGTTTTGTGAGAACCATACATATAACTTGATTTTGCCTATTCTATGTTTCACCTCAGTTCTTGTTGTAACTTTCAGGGAAGATACTGTTCAGGCCTTTTGGTAAAAGCTTTATATAACACTTCTTTTCCTTTCATCTTTCTTTCCTTCTTTCTTCTCTTATTTTTTCTCATCCTTCTTCTTCCTTCTCCACTTTCTTCTTTGTTAATGTTTCTATTGAATACCCTCTAAGACAATAGGATTCCAAGCTGAGAAGCTTTCATCACCGTAAGTCTCACTGATGACTTGTAATCTAGCATGACTGATATTGAGACTATTAAAATAGGTACATTCATCAAAGGAAATGTATTGGCATGATCTGTAGGCAAGTCTCCAAGGTCATCAGTGCTGGAAAACATAGAGCACATTTCCTGCATCCAAAGAATTTACAGATAAGTAAGTTGTAAAGGCAGGATAGTGGGAGAGACAGTAGGCTAAATTGGTGAAAGTTTAAAAAATAGCTTTCTTTCTCTTTTCTAAAGCATTCCCTTGCCTCACCCACACACATAAGAAAAGAGCATTTAGGGCTTCATTTTTTCTTGTTTGAAATGTCTTTGTAAACAGAAATTATCTTTCAATAAGTGTGACTGTATATTAAAATAATTCTATTTATAATCCATTGGAGATTTAAAATATAATTTTCTAAACCACTTAAGGATAATGTTTGAAAATCAGATATGCAATTACATGAAAATAGTGTTTGAATGGAACCATCACCATGCAAGACCAGTGTGAATGAATGTGACGTTTTTCACTGGACCAGAGTTTTCACTATAGTACCTGTAAGTTAAGTCTATTTCATGCAACCAGAACAATAGTCTAAAAACTAGTTGGATTTCATGCTTCTTCTAGTGCATTTGAGAAATTGACCTGCTAAGAGGGGTATAGTGGCTATGTAGTTGATACAAATCAGCTTGAGACCCATAGTGAAATTTGAGCACACTGCCCTTAACTCTGACCCCACATAATGTTGATTCCACTTTTGACTTCCCTTTAGTTCTTTGAGGTCATTTGTAGTTTTCATGTTACTTTGTGCTCGTGAAGAGAGGTTTTCTGAACCACCTCATTTTCAACACAGTATTTTTTTCAGTTGAGTAATAAACTCTATTTTTTTCTAGGACTAAACTCTTCATCTGGCTTTCGAGGTTTTGTTGCAACTATCTGTGGTAGCTATCTGGAGAGAGTTTGGTACTCAGCATTCATTCTTATGCCTTTTTCTGCTTTATCCTGTGGGCCAATGCTACAAGCCTGGGAACTGCGTTTTCCAGACAACTTTTTCTTTAGTGTTCTGAATACATTGGCCTTTTGCCCCAGCAGATACAATTAGGCAAGATTTGAAAAGAAGTAGGGAGATGGAAGCTGGAAGCCATTTTATTTTTACTCTGACAGTGGACTATGGGCTTCACAGAGATAAGTTTTGTAATAATCTATTTTTATTTGCCATTCACCTGGCACAGGTATGTGAAGGAACTTTGAAATTGTTATTAATTCTGCAAGTTTTTAACCTCTAGATTTTAGTTTCTGACTCTGTCCCAGGCCTCTCCATAATTTATAAGCTTTTAATTCCCTGTGTTGTCCTTTTCTGTTTTAAATAAATAGAATGGCTTCTGTTTTTCTACCTGAACACCTGAACACTGACTGTGTAATATAAACCCTCCTCTAATAAAGACACATCAGACAAAAAGCAGAACATGAACCGACACCATGCTTTGGTCGATTTCCTGTCTTTCCCTTTGTTTCGCTTATTCTAATCCATCTAGGTCTGCCTCCATGTGGTATTTCCCGCTCCTGAGCCACAACTGTAACCACCATTTTTAACTTTTTTGGTGGTAGCAGCTTATAGTAAACAATTTCTGAGTTTCAATTTTAATCCTCTTTTGTACCGTTATTTTTAAATCCCGTTTTTCTCTTTAGTATCTACCATTAAATTGTAAGCTCTATGAGACCCAGTCTATTATTTTAGTTTTCTTTTGACTTGCTTCCAGAGGCAACACAGTATGAGATGCAAAATGGATGTGCTAAAAGCCAGACAAACAAAATTTGTAGATTTGTTTTGTGGTTATAAAAATTATGTATGTTATTATACCACACTTGCAAAGTATAGACATACATAAAAAAGATAGAAAATATTCTTTTCTAATTCAGAAATGATCACTATTAACAGTACATTTTATTCATAAATATTTAAATTCAATTTGAGCTACATTAGAAATAGGAGTAATGTTTTGTACATCATTTTTTCTGTGAACATTATAAAACAAATATTTGCCATCATTAAAAATTTCACGTGAGCATTGAGATGGGTTTACAGCACTTGATTTTACAAATGTGCATCATTTACTTAACCATTTTTCTATTGCTAAATTTTGGATTGTTTTCACATTTTTTATTATAAGTAATGCTGCAGTAAAAATCATTGCACATAAATTTTGTTAGCATCATAAAAAGGTCTCAGCATATTGTTTCCTTAATATTAAAGATATTTAGAGGTTACATATTCAAAACAAATAGTATTGTAAGCAATTAGCAAAGAGCTATGAGAATGCAGAAGGAAAACAAAGAATTTTTTGATAGGGTGGCTTTCCTCAAATGACTGAGAGTTCTGCATTGCTGGGGAAGCCTCAGGAAACTTACAATCATGGTGGAAGGCAAAGGAGAAGCAGACACCTTTTCCACAGGGCAGCAGGCTGTAGTGAGTGCAAAAGGGGGGAAATGCCAGATGCTTATAAAACCATCAAATCTAATGAGGATCACTCACTATCATGAGACAAGCATGGGGAAACCTGCCCCCATGCTCCAATCACATCCACCGGTCACACCCTTGACACATGGGGAATTACAATTCAAGATGAGATTTTGGGTGGGGACACAGCCAAACCATATCAATAATCAAATGAATTTGAGAAATAGCCCTTGTATTAGGCCATTCTCACATTGCTATAAATAAATAACTGAGACTGGGTTATTTGTAAAGAAAATAGGTTAAATTGGATCGTGGTTCTGCAGGCTGTACAGAAAGCAAGATGCTAGCATCTGCTCAGCTTCAGGGGGAGGCCTCAGGAAACTTACAATCAAAGGGGGAGCAGGCACATCACATGGCGAAAGTGGGAGCAAGAACAGGAGAGTGGAGGAGGTGCCACACACTTTTAAACAACCCAATCTCATGGGAACTGACTCAGTATCATGAGAGCAGCACCAAGAGAATGGTGCAAAACTATCCATGAAAAATCCACCCTTAATTAATTAATTCTATTTATTAATAGAATTTGAGATTTTGAAGCTTTTCTTTCATGAAAAAATTGATCAAAATCTGGTCCATATTAACACTGTCAAGTTGGAATCCAGGCAATAAGATTATTTCACTTTCCATTTTAATTTAAGTACAAATCACTTAAGTTCAGTGAAATCCACAATAAGGTTATACTGAAGGCCCTTGGAAGGCAAGTAGTGGCACTTTGATGCTGTGGTCTACCTGAGTAGAAGCAGATTGCATGGAAGTAGGAAGGAGGCACCAGGGAATATTGATGAGGGCTAATACAAATGTTCTTGGCTGATAGAAATATTTTGAGAATTAGTCATTTTAGGGGACTGCTCTCAGGACTATGGCCTAGCCGAGCAATAAGATGAGATCATTCTTCAAACGAAGGAGTTGCAGTGAGTGAACAAAGATAGCTATTTTCAAGTTAGCCTCTGGGCAGTCAATTCATAGAATTGGCATTTAGCATTTTGGGACACTGATGGTTTCTTTTTTACCACGTTGGTGCTTATAAAAACGGAAAACCATATCACATAACAATATAATAGAAGGAAAATGAAGGTCAGATTTTATATAATAAAGGAAATCAGTTTGCTCTGCTGACAATCCCTAGAACTTCAGCGCTCAGGATGTTCCGAGATAGCTGAATGATAAAAAAAAAAAAAAAAAAATCAGAAAAGGAAGTGTTTTTTAAAATTACTGCAAATCCAATGAGCAAGATGCCTTTCAAAAGTATTCCAGAAGAAAATCTTGAAAGAAGGAAAGCACAACATAAAATAATGTTGATTTAGGTAATGAAATAAGGTTTCACCTTGCAGAAACTTCTAGACAGCCTTCTCTTTTGTTTGGCATGAGTGACTAATAGCTGGTTCGGCCCATAATTTGTCATCTCCCACACTGGGCTCTCAGCACTCTAATGTGTGTGCAGTCCACAGAGCTGGAGAGGTAGGGTCTATCACAGCTCTTACTTTGGGACTGGATCTCGACACGAATAATACTCAAGACAGAGTGCGTATTCTGTTGGTGCATAGCGTTGGGTGACCTAGGAGTGGATACATGGTAGACCTTCCAAATATGCTTTAATAATGAGTCACAAATGAGATTTTCACTCTTGAAGACAGTAATAAGCATTTAAGAAAATTACTTAATATGAGTCTGACACTGTTTTAAGTAGCTTATGTATATTAATTCATCTAGTCTTCACAACAACAATAAGAGATAAGTACTAACATGATCCCCTATAGATGAAGAAACTAGGAGCACACATAGAAACATGTAGAACTCAAAGGATTTTCCTAAGTCACAGAACAGAGAATTGAATCTGAGAGTTGAATTTTCTGGGATTCAGCACAACATCCTTTTCCTTGAAATCTCTTTGATGGCTTTCCAACACTGTAAACTAAATCTTTACTAGTCTGGTCCCAAATATCTTCACTGTCTCATCCCCTGTTGCTGACCCACACATTCTGTATTCTAGGCACGCAGATAATTCACCATTTGCAAAATGTTATTTGACTCATCTTGTCCTCATCTACCTGATGTACATTTTGCCTCTTTATTGTTTGGCATATTTTTGCTTCAAAGCTCAAATGTAAGATCGATTTCTAAAGTCAATATAGACATCTCTGCAAGAGAAGGTAATTGTTCCTTTCTCAGTTCTCCAGTAGCCTTGCTTCCTTGCTCTGAATGGCAATAATCATGTTATATCACACAGAATTTTGCTATCTTTTGAACGGTGTTCCTTCAGAAGAGTAACGTGAACAATGTGCTACTCATTTTGTTAAAATCCCTCATCCATAGCAGAATGCATGATACCTAATATGTAATTGATAGGCTTATGTTGAACTAATAACAGCAGATAAATTATTGGTAGCATAAATGATTATCAAACATCAGAAGAGTAGAAACATTATCAAACAAATTAGAAATAAATGGTGATTGTTTATCTAAATTTAAAGATAATATCTGTGTGATGTGATCTAATTTGCTGGTACTGTTATATATAACATCTGGAGAGGGTAAACTGCTGATATACCCAGGACATTTTTCCCAGAAAAACATCTCCAATTTTTGCTTCACTTCTACCTTTAACTTTTGCTGTTGCCTTCAAGTTACTCTGATCTGGTCATTTTCCATAGAAATCATAAACCATGAGGTCAGAGAAACAGCTGCTGGTGAAGGATCAGCACTCATTTCTCACCCTTTTCTCCCTCACAAGGCTCTGATTCTTGGTGATGTTTAATTATTCCTTCCATAAATATTAATGAGTGACTTCTACATATGAGACAGTGTTCTAGGGGCACAGAAACTTATTAAGAAAGATGCTCTTCCTTCCCTTCTAGGGTAGGGGGAGTAAGCATTGGAAAAGCAAGCAAATGATTACTCACTGTTTTAAGGTCTTCGCTTCTCCACTTTCATTCTCCTGATTCCACTCTTAGTGGGACCAGTTGTCAAGACTAGAAACTTTGGTTATGATCAATAATAGGGAAGGGGTTATCCCAAGAAGCCAAACCATCTTGAGCAAAAAGAACAAAGCCAAGGCATCACTCTGCCTGAATTCAAAACCTTCTACAAAACTAAAGTAATCAAAACAGCATGGTACCAACCTAAAAACACATAGACTGATGAAACAGAGAGCCTAGATATAAACCCATGAACTTACAGTTAATTGCTTTTTGACAAAGATGCTAAGAACACGTAATGGGGACAGGACAGTCTCTCTAATAGCTTGTGTTGGGGTAACTGGATATCCTCATGAAGAAGAATGAAATTAGATCCTTATTTCATGCCATGTAAGAAAATTAACTCAAAATGAATTAGAGGCTTAAATGCAAGAAAGGAAATCATAAAACTACTAGTAGAAAACATAAGAGAAAAGCCTTATAACATTTGTCCAGGCAATGATTTTCTTGGGTATGACCCCAAAAGAATAAGCAACTAAAGCAAAACTGGACAAATGGAGTTACATCAATTAAGAAGCTTCTGCACAGCAAAGGAAGCAAACAACAGAGTGAAGAGACAACCTAAAGAATTGAACGAGATATTTTTAAACCATACAATTGATAAGGAAATAATGTTCAAAATATATAAGGAACTAAAATATTCAGTAGTAAGAAAAGAACTCAGTTAAAAAATGGGCAGAGGACCTCAACAGACATTTCTCGAAAGAAGACATACAAATGGTCAATGGATACCTTAAAAAATGCTCAAAATACTAATAATTAGGGAAATGGAAAACAAAACCACAATGAGATGTCACTTACACCTGTTAGAATGACTATTATCAAAAAGACAAGAGATAACAAGCATCTGTGAGAACGTGGAGAAAAGAGAACCCTCACACACTGTTGGAAGGAGTGTAAATTGGTATAGACATTTTGGAAAATGATATAAGGGGTTCTCAAACTAACAATAAGTTTAACATATAATCCAGAAATCCTACTCTGGGTAGATATCCTAAGGATGTAAATCAGAATGATGAAAAGATAGCTGAACTCCTATGTTCATTGAAGCACTGTGTACAACAGCTGAGATATGGATATAACCTAAGTGTCCATCAAAGAATAAATGGATTAAGAAAGTGTGGTATATATACACAAGGGAATACTATTCAGCCTCAAAAATTAAGAAAATCCTACCATTTGTGGCAACATGAATGAACCTGAAGAGCATCATGTTACGTTAAGTAAATCCCAGCATGGAAAGACAAATAGCATATGATCTTATATGTGGAATCTTAAAAAGTCACACTCTTAGAAGCAGTGAGTAGAATGGTGTTTCCACAGGCTCAGAGATGGGGGGATTATGCTGATGAAGGTGACTGCCAAAAAAAAAAAAAAAGAAAAGAGAGAGATGGGGGATTGGGGAAATGTTGGTCAAAGAATACAAAATTTTAGTTAGAAGAATAAGTTCTAGAGATCTATTGGATATCATGGTAACTACAGTTAATAACAAAATATTGTACTTGAAAAATTGCTAAGAAAGCAAATTTTATGTATTTGATCATAAAATAAGTGCATTAGGTAACACATATGTTAATTAGCTTGATTTAGCTTTTCCACAATGTATCAAAACATGTTGAACATCATAAATAATTTTTATTTGTCAGTTAAACAACAGCAAAAACAGAGTGAAGAAATTCTGAGAGGAGACTACTACGGCTAGGGTAATAGGTAAAATTAGTAGAAAGCAGTGAGACAGAGGCCTGCCTAGTAAGGAGAAGAAATGGAGAAATTCTGCCAGAGTGTATACATACTTTCGTCTGACAAAAGTATTTATATCACTTTGAGAGTAGAGAAACAAAAAAAGCAATAAATAAAAAAATAAAAGCACATAGCATTTATCATATAATACTGTTCAAAGTATTTAGCATATATTAACTCATGTAGTCTTTATAAACCTCATAAGGTAGATGGTATAACCCCCATTTTATAGGTGAGAAGACTGAGGTACAAAGAAGTTACATAAGTCAGTAAGTGACAAAGCTAGGATTTGCACCCAGGCAGTATAGCTCCAGAGTCCTTGTTCTGAATTACTAAGTGAAATGTTTCTTAACAAAAACACTTCTTTAAGTAAAAGCTGACATAAATTACTTTACTACACTACAGAAAATCAAGTGCTCTGAAAGTATTTTATTGCTTTGAAAGATGGTCGAGCCAAATTTTAGTTATTGTGAATTGATTTTCTGGTATATAGATAATTGAAGTCTTTCAGTTTTGCTTCCTCTCTATGGACCATTTTTGGCTCTGCTGATATACCTTGCATGAAAGAGAACAAAGATGAAAAATGAATTACACCATTTCATTAGGCCTAACCATTCAGTGTTCCTTCATGTCTTGATGCCAGAAAAATTAAAAATGTAATGCTATATATGTAAAGCAACTTTCTGTAGAAATGTATGTACAATTTATTAATAGAATTCAAGATGGTCACTAGGGTGGACTATGGAGAAAAAGGGGGAGTTGATGATGCTGAGGACCAGTCTCATGTAGCAAACAGGCACTGAGGTTGTGACATACCAGCTGTGGTAGGGAACTGGATAAACTTCCAAAGTAAAAGCATATGGGCCTTTACTACTGAATAAATATGACGACTAGAGAAAAATGAGTCTTCATAATGGGTTAAGAAAGGGGTCAAGGAACTTTCTCTGTAAAGGCTCTGTGGTAAATATTTTAGGATTCTGAGCCACATAGTCTGTGTCACAACTACCTACTCAGCTGTGCTTCTGTAGCTCAAAGAGGCTACACACAATACCTGAATGAATGCGCGTGGCTATGTTCCAGTAAAGCTCTATTTATTAAAACAGGTAGTGGGACAGATGTAACCTGTGGGCCATAGTTTGCTGATTCCTAGTTTAAAACCATAGATGAAAAAGTCAATTGCCACTAAAGAGGATAACTCAGCTTCTCACTATTTATTATGCTTCTTCTAAACAGTGCAGAATCAAAAGACATTGGTCATGGTTCAAAGGAGAACCTCTCTGGTTAGAAATCCAGTTACCTTGAATAATAGAAGTGTTAGGATGGATGGTGGAAGTAAATATATAGATAAAGGGAAGAAGAATGTCCTAAAGTCCAGGAAAAGGTGGTGGAAAGCAGATAAAGAAGCAATTTTCTCATTTGAGGGCTTAGAGCCTAGGACTCCAACCATCAGGCATAGGGGCCAGAGAAGATGCAGAACAATGACCTCACAGTCTAAGGCCTGTGACTCCATGATGCCTCCAGGGAGAGAAATGGAGGCTGCTCAGGAAGCCTCCAGGTAGCTGCAAGGCCATCGCATGTCTGTTCTAGGATAAAAGAGTGATATGATAGAGGTCAGGAAATGTTCTGGGGCTTGGGTATCTTGTAAAATGTAGGGCTAGGATAACTTACTTACCTTAGGATATGGAATCCATATTATATAGACTCATTGGTTTCTATGTGTTTTGTGTTTTATCTTTATCTCATTTAAAAATGTTTTCCTAAAGTTTTTTAAAGGGTTATTTTGAAAAAATTTCAAGTTTCACCTTCTCTAGACATATCCTTGCCTAGCTTCATTTTTGTCAATTACCACTGCCTGCATTCATGCTCTCGGGTTTCTAGCATGGATTATTGGTCAGATTAATCAGTTGTCTATCCATAGCCTTAAATGTTCTCCTCCAGGCTGTAATATATCTATTATTTGAAATCTGACCATGCAATTTCTTTGTTCAAAATCCTTTGGTGGCTTCCAAATATGTACAGAAAAAAAGTCCAGTGACCTTAAATTGGAAAAAAAATTCCTTCACTTTTTTTTCCTGCTTATCCAGGATCTCTTTGTCCCACATGATGACGTTTTGGTTAATGACCAACTACGTATACAACAGTGGTCTCATAAGATTATAATAGAACTGAAAAGTCCGTATCATCTAGTGACATCATGCTGTCATACATTGTAGTACAAAACATTACCATTTCTATGTTTCCATGTTTAGGTACATAAACACTTACCATTGTGTTACAGTTGCTTATAGTATTCAGTACAGTAACTTGCTGTATAGGTTTGTAGCCTAGGAGCAATAGGCTACACCATATAGCCTAGGTGTGTAGTAGGCTATCTCATCTAGGTTTGTGCAAGTACATGCTATGATGTTTGTGCAACGATGAAATCTCTTAATGGCACCTTTCTTAGAACATATCCTCATTGTTCAGAGATGCATGATTGTACTACTCTGAACTTCATATTTGAGCAACATCAAATGATTGTTCGTTTCCTACCATGCCGAACTATTTCTTTGTACCTTTGATCATGCCAAAATCCATCTTCCTTTACAAGTCTGCCTGACTCTCATCCATCCTTTAAGACATAGATCCAATTACTTTCTCTCAATCTGTGCACATTCTCTGATTGTGTTAATAAAATATACTGTCTCTTTACTTTCTCCTCCACTGGAGTGTCATCAGGGTCTGTTTTCTTGTGTCTGTAGCACAGGGATTGGCACATATTAGATACCTTTCAAATCGATAACAAATGAATAAATAGGCAGGATAACTAGGTGAGAAGAATATTTCCAGGGGCAAGGTTCAAAATGGGGAAGGGGAGAGATGTCAAAACATGGGGGATAGAGAAACAAATACCGCACACGTACTAATTGCTTTCAAGCTAGGATGAATTGTGGATTAAAACAAATGTTGACTAAATGAGAAAAATCTAAGCCATTCCACATAGTTTCTTTGTAATTATTTTTGGGAAAAATGACAAATATGAGTCTGTATATTGCAGTTTAAGGTGATTTGGGCATTTATATGAATGCTGAGCAATAGAAGTACTCATAGAAATGTACAACTTTTTCCCTGTCACAATTTATAGCCTTAACTTTTAATGATGGCCTCTGCCCTTGGATCTGCAGACATTCAAAACAATTTGGTAGGGCATTTTAATGTGTAGAAAAAAATACATAATGACATTATACAATAGATGAATTTTTTTTTTTTTTTTTATTATACCTAGTGATCTATCCAAAGAGACTTGACATTCTAACAAAATTGAGCCTTTCAATCCATGAACACGGTATATCTCTGTATTTATTGAGGGCTTCTTTGATTTCTTTCATCAGTGTTTTATAGTTTTCAACATGAAAATACTGCACATATTTTCCTAAATATTGCATGTTCGTCTTTGAACATAATTTTTTTCAACATTTATGTTCCAATTTTTCATCATTAGTATATACAAATATTGATTTTCATATATTGGGCTTGTGCTCTTAAGTAATTTATTACTTCTAATAGCTTTTAAAATATATTTTCTTGGAATTTTCTATGTTGACAGTTATGTCATCTGCAAATTGAGACAGTTGTATGTCTTTTTTTTTGCTTTTTTTTTTTTTTTTTAATCAAGTGCAGCATCTGTTCTTTTTATTTTATTTTATTTTTTATTTCTATTCTTCATCCTAAGTAGCCTAAGTGTCAAAGAGGATTCTGTCTGGGGTCTGTGTGATTTCAAGTACTGTCCTCCTTAGCCCCACTCTTTTTTTTTTTTTTTTTTTTTTTAAAGAAAAAAGAAAGAGAAAGAAGGAATAAAAAGAGAATGAAAGAAAGAGAAGAAGAAAAGAGGGAGAGAGAACGGGAATCTTGCTCTATCGCCCAGGCTAGAATGCAGTCTAGAAATGGATATTAAAAAGCTCTTTTATGCTAATAATTGTGTTACACAATGGAGACAGGAAGGAATAAGGGAGGAAAATAACAAACAGCCAACCAATATTTCATTTAAACCTATAAATGCTATGCAATTGCTGGGGAGTGATTTACTCCCAACCATGTGGTCACTTTTAGAATAAATGTAATGTGTTACTGAAAAAAAATGTGTCTTTTGTGGATATGGAGTAGAGAGTTCTGTAAATGTTTATTAAGTTTACTTGTTCGAGGTCTAAGTTCAAGTCCCGGGTATCCTTGTTAACCTTCTGTCTTATTAATCTGTCCAATATTGACAATGTAATGTTAAAGTCTCCCACTATTATTGTGTGGGAGTCCAAGTCTCTTTGTAAGTCACCAAGAAATTGCCCTACGTATCTGGGTGCTCCTATATTGGGTGCACATAGACTTAGGATCGTTAGCTCTTCCCGTTACATTGATCCCTCTACCATTATACAATGTCCTTCTTATCTCTTTTGGTTTCTATTACTTTAAAGTCTATTTTGTCAGAGATGAGAATTGCAACTCCTGCTTTTTTTTTTTTTTTTTTTTTTTGCTCTCCATTTGGTTGGCAAATCTCCTCCATCCCTTTGTTTTGAGTCTCTGTATATCCTTGCATGTGAGATGGGTCTGGATGCAGCTTACCGATGGGTTTTTTGGAATGGCTGATACTGGTTGTTCCTTTCTGTATATAGTGCCTCTTTCAGAAGCTCTTGTAAAGCAGGCCTGGTGGTAATGAAATCTCTAAGTACTTGCTTGTTCGTAAAAAATTGTATTTTTCCTTCACTTATGAAACTTCGTTTGGCTGGATATGAAATTCTGGGTTGAAAGTTCTTTTCTTTAAGGATGTTGAATATTGGCCCCCACTCTCTTCTGGCTTATAGGGTTTCTGCTGAGAGATCTGCTGTGAGCCTGATAGGCTTCCCCTTGTGGGTAACCTGACCTTTCTCTCTGGCTGCCCGTAGTATTTTCTCCTTTGTTTCAACCCTGATGAATCTAATGATTATATGCCTTGGGGTTGCTCTTTTTGAGGAATATCTTTGTGGTGTTCTCTGTATTACCTGGAGTTGTGTATTGTCTTGCCTTGCTAGGTTAGGAAAGTTTTCCTGGATAATATCCTGAAAAATATTTTCCAACTTGGATTCATTCTCTTTGTCACATTCAGGCACACCTATCAAACGTAGATTAGGTCTTTTCACATAGTCCCATATTTCTTGGAGACTTTGCTCATTCCTTTTACCCTTTTTCTCTAATCTTGTCTTCTCGTTTTATTTCGTTAAGTTGGTCTTCGACCTCTGAAATCCTTTCTTCTGCTTGATCAATTTGACTGTTAAAACTTGTGCATACTTCGCGAAGTTCTGGTATTGTGTTTTTCAGCTCCATTAGTTCACTTATATTCCTTTCTAAATTGTCCATTCTCGTTAACATTTCATCAAACCTTTTTTTCAAGGTTCTTAGTCTCTTTGCATTGGGCTAGAACATGTTCTTTTAACTCACAGAAGTTTCTCATTATCCACCTTCTGAAGCCTGATTCTATTGATTCCTCACATTCATTCTCAATCAGGCCCTTTTCAATTGGTGATGAGGCACTGCAATCCTCTGTAGGAGGAAAGGCATTCTGATTTCAGGTGTTTTCAGCCTTTTTGCGCTGGTTTCTTCCCATCTTTGTGGATTTATCCACCTGTCGTCTGTGCAATTGCTGGCTTTCAGATTAGGTCTCTGAGTGGACGTCCAGCTTGGTGGTGGTGAAGTTTTTTCTGTTTCTTAGTTTTCCTTCGGTGGACGCCCCCTCCCCCACAGAGCTGGACCTTCCCGGGTTCAGTTGTACTTGCTGTGAAACTCTCAATCCTCAGCAGTGCCAACTGCTGTTTTTTTTTGTGTGTGGGGTGGGGGGACCAGCCTTCCCCTGCGGCGACCCACTATGCCAGCTGAAACAGCGGCGTTAAGATTCGTGGTGCTTTTCTGCCCGGGAATCTCCGGGTCTGCTTCCCCACTTCAGTCCATTTTTCAATCAGCTGAATGGGAGATTGTCTTCCCGGAGCTCCAAACGCCAACCAAAAGGGCACTCAGTCCCATATACTCCGGACTGAGAACCGCCGCACTGGGGCGCCTGCAAAACGGCCGCGCTGGCCAAAAGAGTCGCGCTGGCGACCCGTGGGGCTCCTCCGCCAAGAATCTCTTGGTCCGTAGGCAATGAAAATTCGTCTGAAAGTGTGGCGTCCACTCACTCTCTGCGCTTTCAGTGGGAGCTACAATCCTGAGCTGCTGCTAATCGGCCATCTTGGATCTCTCTCCGACAGTTGTATGTCTTTCTTTTCCAATAGATGAATTTTTAAGTCTTTTCTGCACTTATGTAGCATGATGTAGCCGCATTAGCTCATTACCATGGTGATAAATAGTTGGTGATGGTATCCCTAAAATTTCCTGCACAAGCCAATAAAAATATCACCAATAACTATTTATTTTTGGTTATGCCTGACATCATGCTAAGCACTTCACATGCATAATTCCAACTAATCACAATAGCTCTATGATACAAATGAGGAATCTCAGGCACAAGGCCACTCAGCAGCAGAGAAAGGATTCTGACTCCAGTGACGATGCCCTTTATCATCACACTATGCATTTGCTCTAATTTATTAATTCCTTTAGGTCTTCCTATGTTCCGATGACTTTAATCAACGTACCCTTTGTGGGATCTGCACACCTACTGGAAATAGTATGGTCTGCTCTATTCCAACCCCCCAGCTGACTGTGTAAGTCAGTTCCTAGTTTCAAGCTCAGGCTCAAAGTGTAGCCTCTTTATGAGATTTCTGGCAGCAACCTGGTGAAAGAAAGAATTCAAAACCATTTCTTTTGTTGAGAGAGACATCAAGCAGTTGGGAGGAAGTGGGGCTGTCTGTCTGACAGAGCTCCATTCAGCCTACAGTCAAGTCTCTTGGAGGGCAGCACTAAAGTTTTCCCATAATTGCCTGCTTAGAAGGTGGAACATGGGATGTGCAATGTTACAGCAAATGAAGGTGTGCTGAACCCAATACTGCACATCAGTGAGATGGCTCAGGGATTAGCAAGGCACCCTTACCCACTTTTCTCATTTTGTTTGATTCAAAGAAATACTGCTTAAAATATACAATAATAACCTATAGCTTAAAGTGCTTTCTTCTGACAGCACATATTAGCGCATGATTAGAGTTGAAAACTGAGAAACCAATCCTTTTTCATAAGTGACCTGCAGCGTGAAATGTAGTTGGATAACCTTCCTGAGGATCAACCGGACAGCAAGAATGTATATGTTAAGTACCTATTAGAAGTTCAGCGTGAATTTTTATGATTTGGGTATCAAGAAAAAAGTTTCAACTTAAAGATAAGTGAAACAATGAGCAATTCACAAGACAAGATAACGCATTTCAGTGCTTAAATGACTGGCAGAAACTATAGCTATTGAGACCATAATGAGGTGAGTGATGGCTGGAATGGTCAGGCATAGTGGGTATTTGCTCTTTCTTTCCACAGTCTCCTCATTTTACCTCTTCTGATATGATGCAGGTTTTGCTCTTAAAAATCATACATCTATCCTCTCAGGTCATTTAGTTTGGGTGATGACTAAGACAGAAGTGGGCCAATAATTGAATTAGGGCCAATGGGGATATCTTTAAAAATATTCCTAGGTTTCCTGTGGCTGAAGCCAAACTTACAGAAGGAGTTTTCAATTAGGTGAAACAATATATTCTCTTTTCTTAGGCCAGTTGGCACTGGGTTGCTTGCTACTTGCAACCAAAAGTTTTCTCACCTGGATTCTTTTGTTTCTATGTAGGGTTCCATAGACTTCTGCTTCACGATGAGGTACAGTAGGTGCTGGCATGTAATGTTCCTACTACAAAGCTAGAAGCAGGTAAATTACAAAAATCACATTTTTGGCTGCATGAGAGAGCTGTGCAAGTAACAAGGTTGAGATAAACCTAGTTCCTCAGAGAGGAGAAGTGAGTAGACTACCTCCAGCTATTTTTCAGTCTGGGCTATCTGCCAATTTTTGGTGTGACCCAACGGCTAGTTGTGCTGAAGCAGCAGGACTCTGCTGGTGGCAGGAGGAAACACCAACGTTTTAAGCAGTCAACTAGTACTAGTGTAGCAGTTTGGAAACTTGAGGAGACTCAGATGCTTGTTTTCCTCAAGGGACATTTGCTGGAGCTCCAGAGTGGCTAAATCAGAAGCTTTTAAACACAGAAAAAATATTCAGAGTCTGTTGGTGCTTGAGAAGAAAGATCTGCCAATAAGAGCCTGCATCAAGAGCATCACCTGTCAGCAACTCAAGATATTTGTTAGCAGGCTGGCGACAATGACTGAAACTTAGAAAGAGCAGAGATGGAAAAAAATGTACTCTTCTGGGGCTCAGCAGACAGAGTCGTAGCAGCGTTCTAATGAACAATCTAGGAGGCTAATTCTTTTGAAGCAGTGAACTCAGAAATGGACTGAATATTACAAATACTGCAATCTGGTTTTGTCTCAAATTAATTTCTAATTGAGGTGAGAACACTGGAGATAAAATGATCGGGAATGTGTATGGTGCTTTTATTCATTATATCTGGCATACAATAAAAGAACTAGTAGACCTGTGAGGAGGGGAAATGAAAGAAGAAGGTAGAAAATAGATGTCAAATCACTGATCTAGGTAAAAGAATTAGCACGTGAAGTATTTAGAATAAAAATAAATAATATGTTAACGAATTATAGGAAAGGACCAAATAGATGAAAGGATATCTGTAAGAATTGAGTAAAGAACTAAGGAATATGCAGTTTTTAAAACTTAAAATTAAATGGATGGGTTTACCAGTAGCAGTCTGGATGCAGTAGAACGCAGAATTAGTTAGTTTAAAACAGGTCAATAGAAAACATCCAAAATGACACAAATATGGGCACATCATAATAAATTTGGTAAAAATAGTTAAAAGGAAAATAAAAGCAGAGAAACAATCACATTGCCTTAAAATAAAATGAAATAAAATTCTTAGCTGACTTTTCTATAAACACAATAAAAGCCAAATAGTAGTGGAATAATATCTTTAAAGTGTTGAATAAAAATAATTGCAAAATTAAAATTACACACCGTGCAAGAACATCTTACAACATAACTGGAATGTTTTTAAAGACTATGAGAAAACTTTTCTCCAGTAAGTCTCAGTAAAAGGAAAGCTAAGTAGAATTCATCAGCTGAAGGAAGATGATCACAGCTAGAAACAAATGCAAGAAGGAATGAAAAAGACCAGAAAGAATGCAGAATAAATATATCACAAATGCGTAGAGATATATAGATATATATATGAACCTTGATGATATATTTATATATCAATTTTGATTCTACAAAACTATTTTATGTCTATAGAGTTTATAGGTAGAACTAAAATGACTAAATAAGACAATTAAAGACAGGAGTTTAAAAGTCCTAAGGTACTCTAAAATGTATATGTAATAACTTGTATTGGACTGTATAATTAGAGGATGTGTTTGTAATTATGGATACTGCTAACAGAAGGTTATATGAATATGTTTAACACATAGTAGAAGGAAAATATAGAATAATAAACACATATGATTTAACCAAAATAAAGCAACAAAATAAGAAAATGAACAAATAGGAAAAAATGGAAAATAACTAAGATGGAAAATATAAACCAAAGAAGTATTAGAAATTAAATATAAATGGGCTAAATTCTCCAAAGAAAATCTAAGATACTCAGACTGAATAATAATTAAAAACCTTTCTATGCTTCTGACCAGAGGCACACATTACTTATAAGGACATAATAAGTTTTAAAGAGGTCAGAAACATATGTTACTTTATAAACATTGATCAAAACAAAATAACTGATTTAAGGGACAAAGTGACAATAATAGAAAGAAGCAGAGATATTATATAATAAGGTTAACAGAAAGATATCCTCATTTTTCATTTGCATACAACTAGTATCATAGATTTAAATTAGATAAAACACAACTAAAATGACATGTGAAAATTCCTACAATTAAAGCTGATTTTAAAAGTTGACAAAAAGTAATACAGATAATCTGAACACTAAAATTAATAAACACGACCTTACTGACATATATAGAATACCTTATAAAATTTAAATTACTGTTATGTGCACATGATAAAATTGATTATATGTTGTGCCAAAAAGCCTCAAAAAATTTCAAAAGGTTAAAATTATTGTTTGTTTTATACGTACATTGGAATTTAGCTAAGAATCACTAACAAGCACATATTCAAGAAAATTCCAAGTTCTTTGAAATTAAACAAAAAACTTTTAAGTAATCCATGGGTAAAAGATGCAATCAAAAGGAAAATTAGAAAATAATTTAGAAAATATTTTTAATGGAATGACAAAAGATATTAGCATATCAGAACTTGTGAAATTAACCTCAATCAGTGTTAACAGGAAAATTATTAGCTGAAATGCCTTTAAACAAAATTTAAAAAGTAAAAAATATTTTAAGCTTTCATTTTAAGAAGCTGGAAAATAAAAAGCAAATAAAATTGAGTAAAATAGAAAAAAAGAAATTATAAAGGTAAGGGCACAAATAAATGATACAGAAAGGTGATTTAGTAAAATAAATATTTTCTATAGAGAGAGAAAGTGAAAGAGTGAGGGAGAGAGAGAAAGTGTCAGTACAGATTTGATTTTAAGGATAAGGAAGATATTATGGACTTTCAGCAAATAAACTTGATTATTCAAATTAAATGGACAATTTCTATGAAAAAATACCACATAACCCAAACTGACAGAAGTAGAAATTGAAAATCCAAATAACCTCGTATCAGCTAATGAAATGGAAATCTATTACTAAAAATTATTTTTCAAAGAAAACTTTAGACTCACATGACTTCATTAGTGGGTTATTCTATTTACTCCAGAAAAAAAAAAAAAAAAAAAAACACTCGGACAAACGATTCCTAAGAAGATAAAATGAAGGATCAGTTTCTAATACTTTTTATGGGGTCAGCTTACTTGATTTAAACTCTTAAGAGAGAAAAATTACAGACCTATTTCTGTCATGAACATGGATGCAAAAATCTTTAACAGAAATTAGCAAATTAAATCTAGTAATACATTAAAGAAGCAAAATACTTTACAATCAAATGCAGCTTATCCCAGATATGGAGGGTTTATTTACAATTTGAAAAATCAATTTAATTTACCACATTACTAGAGAAAGAAAAATTGCATGATTGTTTCAACCTAAACTACACTCTGATTAAATCATGCTAACGAGCACTAACTCATCTATTAGGGATGAATGCTTCTTGACCTTGAAGCATTACTATGAAGAAGAGGCCCTGTTGCCTGCCCTACTAGGCTTTCCCACGGGGGTTGTTGCAGATAGAATTCCAGCATTGAATCAGGTTCTACAAGAAGATGACAAAGTTGGCTTTTAACTGCCTGAGCCCATGATTCACATTTTTCATCAACAACAAATTGAATTATAGTTTATCAGCTTCCACATGTGCTTACCAGTATAGTCCCAACTTTAAAAGAATTTACACTTCAAAGAAGTAGATAACAGTTAACAGTTTGATAGCAGTTGCCCAAAATAGTTGAGAGTTTTTTAAAAAAAACCACATATGCTGTTAACATAAAGACTAATTTCCTTGTTAATTTGTCCAGTGAAACAAAGAGACAATATAGTAGAAACCTTAAGAAGATGAGTTTTGTCATCAAAATACTTCCTAGGGTTTCGGTTCTTGCTCTGCTTTGCATTAGTTTTCTAACCTTTTGGATTCTGAAATCTTTTTTGCCTTAGTTATTTATAAGAGAGATCTGGGTGTTAGTGACCTCTATTACCTGTAGTTTCTTACAAATCAATGAAATGACCCTCTGTGCAGAAAATCCCCAAGTATTTTATCTGTAAAATGAGAATAGTAAAAATAACTTACTCATTGAATTGTTATGAAAATTCAAGAGATCATTTCAGTAAACTTTTAACACAGTGCCTGAAACTTACTATATGCTCAATATTTACTAACTGTTATATGAGTCCGATTTTCTTTCATGTAAGTACTCAGAGAGGCATGATTGAATCAGAGTATAGTTTAGGTTGAAACAATCATGTAATTTTTCTTTAGTAATGTGGCAAATTAAACTGATTTTTCAAATTGTAAATAAACCCTCCGTATCTGGGATAAGCTGCATTTGATTGTAAAGTATTTTCCTTCTTTAATGTATTACTAGATTTAATTTGCTAATTTCTGTTAAAGATTTTTGCATCCATGTTCATGACAGAAATATGTCTGTATATATTCCGATTTTCTTTCATGTAAGTACTAGAGAAGCGTAATTCTCACCATCTCAGAAATATTGCAGATATTTTGATTTGGCTCTGGTAACCACTATTGACTTTCCCAGCAAATATTTTTTTGTGCACTTGGGTAAGTTTGTAAATTAAAGACCCTGTCATCTTGCTGGCTTCCTTAATCCAGTGGCCAAGCCTTTCTAAAGCACAGTGAGACTGACCACAATAAGCAAGGTTTCCCTTTTGCTTTAATCTAATTAGATTCTAACAAATGAGAACAAAATGGAAAGGGTGTTAATTAGTTTTTATTGCCTTTCCTTTCTGGTTACAGGGATAAAAGCAGGCTTTACATGTGGCCAGGAGCTAGGTGGATGGCAGATCACTGTAGGGGTGGTTTTATAAAGGCCAGCTTCTCTATGGGCCAGAACAACCCCAGTCTGATAAAGAGGCAAATGTACAAGCAGTTCTGTAGACAGGAGTCTCATCTTCTTTAATGAATCCCTTAGTGTGATGTTTGTGCCCTCTAATCGGTCTTATCTTTATGCATCAATATTTATTATGACTTATAGACTCAGCAAATAGTAGGGTAAAATGAGCTGTTTGATTACGGAAGAGAAGAAATCTTTCTGGTGACCTATGGTGGAGATTTCCCATTTCTAGAAATAGAAATTTTTTTATGAAACTCTAGTTAAACTCTCATCATAGCTCAAGTAATGTGGTTTGAGATATATTGAAGTTCATGGTGTACTACCTGCCAGAAAAATCTTTTTGCCTCTTGGGCATCTGCCTGAGCTGATAGTGATAGAAGTCTGATTTTGGGGGATGTAATATCATTCATGGTGGTATGATCCCAATAAAATGGTTCATAATTATCTATAGGCTCTGCCAGATATTTTATAATTTCTGGAGGCAGCAGGAAAAAACATTCCTTTCTCAGCTACATCTCCCATCTGCTACTGCAAGAAATCCCTTCACTCAACAGCACAACCCCTCATTCTAAAATAAGCAAGATGTTTAAAATGTCAAACACTCCTAAGAGAGGTAACATGTTGACTTAAATTTAGCCTACGGTACAAACGTCTGTCTGCAGAAAACTTCTGGGACCATTTTTGGCTATGGATGGTCCATTCGAGCTGGCAGTAAGTGGAGCACCCTCAAGGGAAGAAGACAGTACTCTGTAAAGAAAATATTTATTATTTAGTTTCATCCAGTGTCAGTCTCTGCGTTGCCTAAAGTAATATTTTCCAAGGTTTTGGGGTGCTTTAAAAATTCACATTTCTGGGGTCTCATCACACTTGATGTATCTGGTGGAGGTGGGCAAGATACAGGAATCTGCATTTGTCTAAGTTTCCATATGATCCTTTGCACATTCAAATTTGAGAATCTCCATCTTAGGGCAACCGACTCTATGAGAACCCACACATGATTGGGCACAGCCATGTAGAAAGAAGGTACCACACAGGACTGCAAAGGTAGGCTCAACTTGGCACTCTGCTTGCCTGCTTGGGAGGGATGCCATTTAGGAGGCTGGACTTGAGCAGCCGCTCTTGACTCTGCTCTTTGCATATTTATAGCTCCTAGCATGACTCAAAGCAGACATCAGCCCCTTCATCATTTAAATTTTTTTTTCCAGAATATCTGCCTACTGATACTTTTTTTCTTTTCCAAACCATTTGACTTCTTAATGCTACCCTGAAGAACATGCAGCAATTGTTTGCAACACCCAGGAAAACACACCCCCTTCCCCAATACCACAAGCCACTATGTTAGAAATATGAGATGATTAATTCTTGCTACTCCCCACTCCTATTAGACAGCCTGGCGTTCATGTGTCCTAATAAAAATAAGATGTCATCGTCGTACACACCCTTTCCATTATACTCGCAGGTGCAGCTGCCATTTGTCTGTGAATCTTTTCAATAACAGCCACGGGGTGCTGCTCCGAGTCTAGCTCTTGTCTTTGCTTTTGTACTTGCTGGTTTGCATGCATTCAACCTTCAGTCACCGACAGCACTGCTCTCTGAATCTTCAGCCCCAGTTCTAAAGCTTTCTTTGAAGAGAGAGAGAGGACAGAGAGAGAGAGAGACACACCGACCCTTAGTGGCATCTCTGCCTTGCTCCCAGCTCCTTTCCTTTCCATCCCCCATCTCTCATGCTGACTTGTTATCTTTATGTCTTTCTCAGAAGTTATGAGCTTATAGGCATCATTCTGCAGTGGGCTCAAGCAAGCTTTGGAGGAGGTCACTTTAGCTGAGGTGAGTCTGGCCTTGGGAATAAGCATAGACCTTACACACTGGTCCAAGGGGATGGCGGGCCTGTAGCATGGTCACTTCATGTCACAGGCCAACTGAATGACAGGTTACCACTGCAGCCAGAGAAGCATGGCTGGCTTCGGTGACAGTCTCCCCCCAGACCCTCTGGAATCTGCAAAGTGCCTCCTCAGTGTCTCTGATGTGGAGGAGAACATTCCACGTGGGGAACCTTTATTCTTGTACCTCATTAGGCTGTACAATAGCTGACACAATGCACACACCCGCTGCCCCTCCCTGCCTCATGGCCTGATAGTATAAGGGCAAGCCGTAAGTGGTCTGACTCATGCAGGCTTCACAAGGCTCAGAGAAAGAGCAATGTTACAAGTCAGAAGGATGCGAGCAGGTTTCACTTTGTGCACAGACAGCATTTTGAAATGGATAAATCTCTCTTCATTATGTAGCTTTTTAAAAGGAGAGGTAAAAGGCCCATGCACAGAAATAGATCTTTTGAGTTTGTATATGTGTAAAGGGACAAAGAACTATAAAAATTGTATTCCTCTCTTTTGCCAGAACAGGGATATCAGCTCTGTTCCAACCCTGTCAGGTTACAGGCAGCAGTGCTTGGTGCTTTTTCCCTTCCCCACAGCACCTTAGTCTCCCAGGAAAATTGGGGTCTCACATCACTGATGGGAAACCAACCACTTCTGGAGATAATTAACATCCTAAACAGTGCTTGGCCAGCTTGAGAGATGTCAATAACGTAGCTTACTCAGTAATAACCGATGACATTGAAAGAAATCTGAAAAGCTTTCAACTTTTCAAATGTCCTCGGAACACTGAGGAGCACTGGTTCCTTGATCCGCTCCTTAACATGGATTTTCTTGTTTCCTGTACATAATGTTTCTGAAGTGATCACCTGAACCAGATATACTTTTTATGGTTATTTTCATGTATTTCTGGTATTAATTTATAGGATTTGAGTTTAATTATTTTGTTTCTCATTTGGCTTAAAAATTCTCCCACTGCACATGCACAGACAGAACAATTTCTATTATAGCCAAAAGCACAGAGGTAATTGAAAACATTTGATTTCTAGTTTTAATTGTTCCTTGCCCCTTAGCCTTTTCTGAGCCCTGGAGGACAGAGATATCACTGAGAGTGTTTCCAGGGAGAACAGATTTAGGATGGTCACTGAGAAAGATGAATTGACAACATAAAAATGTAACAACAAAGAGTTCATTTTCCAGGTGAGAGATATGGAGGTGAGGGGGAGGCCTCGCTCTCAGGAAAAACACAGAGGAGAAATGAACACAAAGGTTAAGAACAGGAAACGATCAAAGGGAGGAACTGAAATAAATCTACTCAACTATTGATCTGGTGTGGACCTGCTTTAAAGAAGCAGATAGCTTTAAGGGGTGTTGAAAGTCAGGGATAGAAAGAATATGTTACCCTCTTTCAAGTGTGTCTGCTAGCCATAGCTGGAAAAAATGTATACACACAAAAATTAATAAGACAATACTACCCTTCGACAAAATCTGTGCACAACAGCCTTTGAACAAATATATGGAGATTGTCAAAAGCTGGCAAATAATCACCATCTAGAAACAAGTACCCATCATAGGGAAACACACTAGAGAAGGCAATAACTTTCTTATTTAATGCTCTGCAGACACGCCTTAGCTTCAGGTATGGCAACTACTGCCATGTCCCCAAGATTGTTCGAACATTCTTCCTTGAAGACCTAGAAACTGTGACTGATAATGCCAAGTTAAATACGCAGTCTGTAGCTGTCTCTAGGCCCACAGTAGAATCTCCTCAAATGAAAACCACCTAAAGGGTCTTGGATGGAGAAACAGACTGAGAGGACTAGCCTTCTACACTAATCACAAGGCTAGAACTCTTTGGGTTAGAATGCTCATGTTATGAATGCTACATGTTAGATATGGGCTGATCAAAGTGTGGTAGAGAAACAGGGATTGTTTTTATGAATCTGTACACATTTTGTGTATGCATTAGCAATTGGTATAGGAGTTTCTAGACATTTATTGGATCTAGAAATTAATAGGGAATATTGGGCTAATGCTTCAGTTTCTTAACACATTTTATGACGTTTTCCCTCTTATTGGAAAACAAAAAGAGTTTTTGTTTTTTCCAACTAGCATCCAAACTTTCTTCTTAGCACTGCTTAACTGTGGCCCAATACCTCTGCTTCTGATGTGTCTGCTACTTCCTTTACCCTTGTGCAATGTGATTTTTATCCTCACAACTATTGGACCTTCTGTCTTGAGAGTCACTAGTGTCTCCCTCTGCCTTACACAATTCTTAAGTATACCATTAGACTCTCGAGAAAGTTTCTTCTTTAATCTTTATGTTGACCTGGTTTCTATTACATAAGACTTCCTGCACTCTGCTACTGCTCTTCATGGTTCTTTCTCCTGTTCCTTCTTCCCCATCCTTGTTTTTGCTTTTTCATCTTCCCTTCCTTGGTACTCAGCTATGGTAGACCTTCATGATTCCTTATCTTGTCCCTTCTCTCTCTAGATGTTTATCTTTTACTGAGGTCATATATTTTTGTATCTATAATATCACTGTGAAGAAGAGGACTTCCAAACTGGAAATCAACAGCACCAATTTAATGTCTACAGTAAGGACCTAATGTTATAAACTTGTCAGACCGTCTAAAAGTCAGTATGTATAATCCTTTCTCACTTCTTTTCCCTTGAATTAGATTCCCTCTCCTAAGTATTTCAATTTCTGTCTTTCTAGGACTAAAGTTAGGTTGGGAAGGTCCCTGTCCTATGTAGCTTTTAGCCTCTCTATTTTCAGCTCCTGCCGTGCTTTTGATGTGTTCTTACAGTTGCCCTGTCTATTTTCTTCCCCCATTGCCACGAATTCCATCCAGGACTTCATCTCATTTTGCCTAGTTTACTGCCAACCCTGTTCTGAACATGTGGTTGGAGGTTGTGTTTATACGTGAGATGAGGTGTGGGGGATGGTGGCTGACTACTCTCACCCCTTACATCTTCTTTTCCATCCTTTTCTCCTCTCTGTTTCCCTAAAATTACCTTCAGGCTGAGCCTTCAAAACTGCTGCCATCAAGGCAACACTGAGATGTAATGCACTGGAACTGGTTCTTAAGAAACAGTAAAAATAAGAAAGTGAAACAACAGAACAAAGCATTTTCATATTTAGGCAATTGGTCATGGTAGAGAGATGTGAACTTGGGGGATGGCTTGGTATTTCTCAGGTTTGATAAATTAGGACAAGTCTCAACCTCTCTGTGTCCCTGTTTCCTAATCTGTAAAGTGAGCATATTAGTAGGTAGCTCCCTTGTGTTATAGTAAGGATTCACCAAGATGGCCTTAATTTTCTTTCAGCTTAAGTACCTTTTAGAACAAATTTCCTGTCTTAAGGCCCCTGACTGGCTGCTTACCTTTGACCCTTGACCCTTAGTCTAGATGAAATCTGACTAAGGTTCCTCCTCTCCCCCTTTTTTTTTTTTTTTTTTTTTTTTTTGAGACAGAGTCTCACTCTGTCACCCAGGCCGGAGTACAGTGGCACCATCTTGGCTCACTGCAGCCTCCGCCTCCCGGGTTCAAGCAATTCTCCTGCCTCAGCCTTCCGAGTAGCTGGGACTACAGGCATGTGCCAATGCGCCCAGCTAATTTTTGTATTTTTAGTAGAGATAAGGTTTCACCATGTTGGCCAGGATGGTCTTGATCTCCTAACCTTGTGATTCACCCGCCTCGGCCTCCCAAAGTGCTGGGATTACAGGTGTGAGTCACCATGCTCGGCCCTCCTTTCACTTTTCTTAGATCATCTACTTTAGAAAACTATAATTATAACTATAATTATAAATTCTTCTTCTGCCATTTTGAGATGTGAATCATATAAAAAGCCTCTTTCTACTTTGACAACCCAGGACTGTCTTTCTTAAAAACCTGGGAGCCGTTCTGTGAAACATAATCAATCATTAAGAAATATAGAGTCCCCTGGCCACCCTCCTTGTGGGAGAGTGGGAGACTAACTTTGGTGAGTGCCTTTTCTTTTTATTCTCAGTTGTAAAATTATCTACTGTCATGAAGATAAGTAAAAGCTTACTTTTCCTTTAGGTAAGGTCAGTTCACACACATAGATGGCCTTTAGTCCCCCTATCCCATCTCTTAAAAACTCTCCAGCCCTTTGATTCAATGGAGTTAAGTTCAGACTTAGTTCTGAAAAAATTATGAAAATCCTACCATACTATGCAAATCTTAAATATGATTATAATAATCCTTTCGGCAGTGTATAGACAGACCAGAAAATGTTCAGAGAATTCTTGATTTTTGTACCAACAATAAAAAAAAGTTGGGGGATGAAGGAGGCGATGGGGTCATCCAAAGCACTGAATGATCTCAAACTCATTGTGATGTGTTATGAGTCCTGAGGTGGGCAGCAAACCAAAGTCCAAGGTTAGCTGCACCCTTAACTAATGTGCCAGCTGGGAGGCAGGGCACACAGAAATCTGCTGAAGGGCAAGGGGAAAGCAGGCTGTTTTTTCCTGTTCATTGTTTGTTTGTTTGTGTTTTTAAGTTGCTAGAATAATTGAGAGTTGATAAATTGTACAGAATGCCTTTAAGTCCTTTGGCCCACACCCCTTTACACACACACACACACACACACACACACACACACACACACACACATACATACACATTAAGCTAAACTTAAAAAACATCCTCAGCCATTTTCATTCATTCTACATTGTTGGCCAAGAGGAAGTAGAGGCCAGTAGGAGCTCTTCAGGGAATGGTTTTCTTCACAATAGAATTGCTGTTCTTGGCCTCAGGGCTATTTTCCACAGGACAGAGACTTCCCTGATTGCCTCAATCTGGTGCGCTTATCTCCCAGTTGCCTTGGACTTCTTCCTCTCCTTGCCAGAAATACAGAAGGACCTTGGTTATGCCTTCATCCCAGCTACAGGTGCCAGAGGAATGAATAATCACTGGGGAAAGACAAGACTTGTTAGTAGGATGTTGAATCTCCCCTCAAAATATCGAATTAGTTAGTCTCCAGAAACCTGCCTATTCTCAGATAAGGAGGATAAGTGAGTGTGGTGGTAAAGTGTGTGTATGTGTTTTGTCCTCTTTGTGTGTATGCATGTGAGGTATATTTACAGGAATGGTGGCATCTCAAGTCATTCAACAGCAAGGTCTTGCTGAAACTTATTATTGCAAAAATAGCAATATCATAGTATTCAGGGCTATAGAAGGTCTGGGGGAGGATTGATCCTGGAGTAAGGGGCCCAGAAAACCCATGATAGACCCCAAATATAGGCAGAAGAGATAGGCAGCACCAGGCTCCCCACCACATTTGCTATGTTGTCCAGGGTGAGGGTCCTTCACTGTTTTCACTTTCTACTCAGGTTCTAAGAGATATAGAACAGAGGGGACATCACACAATAACAGCTGAATGTTTCCTTGGGCCTCAATTTCTTCCTTGGACCTTTTCCTGCCTTTTTCCTATGATAAACCATACTGGACAGCACCAACAAATGACTATTTTAAGAATGTTTGTCTTCAGAGTATTCTATCCCATTGTCTCCATAGGCACATTAACTGAATTCTTGATTCAGTTGTTTTTTTTTTGTTGTTGTTGTTTTTGTTTTTGAAAATAAAAATATCCTAGCAGTTTAATTCTTTTTTTTTTTAATTGTACTTTAAGTTCTGGGGTACATGTGCAGAACGTCCAGGTTTCTCACATAGGTATACATGTGCCATGGTGGTTGACTGCATCCATCACCCCATCATCTATATTAGGTATTTCTCCTAATGCTATCCCTCCTCTAGCTCCCCACTCCCTGACAGTCCCAGTGTGTGATGTTCTTCTCCCTGTGTCCATGTGTTCTCATTGTTCAGCTCCCACATATGAGTGAGTACTTGTGGTGTTTGGTTTTCTGTTCCTGTGTTAGTTTGCAGAGAATGATGGTTTCCAACTTCATCCATGTCCCTGCAAAAGACATGAACTCATCCTTTTTTATGGCTGCATAGTATTCCCTGGTGTATATGTGCCACATTTTCTTATCCAGTCTATCATTGATGAGCATTTGGGTTGGTTCCAAGTCTTTGCTATAGTGAACAATACTGCAGTAAACATACGTGTGCATGTATCTTTGTAACAGAATGTTTTATAGTTCTTTGGGTTTATATCCAGTAATAGGATTGCTGGGTCAAATGGTATTTCTATTTCTAGATCCTTGAGAAATCGTCACACTGTCTTCCACAATGGTTGAACTAATTTATACTCCCACCAACAGTGAAAAAATGTTCCTATTTCTCCACATCCTCTCCAGCATCTTTTGTCTCCTGACTGTTTAATGATCACCATTCTAACTGGCGTGAAATGGTATTTTGATGTGGTTTTGATTTGCATTTCTCTAATGACCAGTGATGATGAGCTTTTTAAAATATGTTTGTTGGCTACATAAATGTTTCTTTTTAAGAAGTATCTGTTCATATCCTTTGCCCACTTTTTGATGGGGTTGTTTTCTCCTATTCTGTAGGTTGCCTGTTCACTCTGATGATAGCTTTGTTTTTTTTTTTCTATGCAGAAGCTTCTTAGTTTAATTAGATCCCATTTGTCTATTTTGGCTTTTGTAGGCACATTAACTTGTATCAGAGCAAGCGGCAGATGAGCTGCTGCTATTCCAGCTACCTTAGTTTATAGGTTCCCAAGAGTCAACTCTCCCTCCTCCTACCAAAACAAAAAAACGACGTATGCACATATGAAATCTTCAATAAGCTCCTAAACATTTGTATATATAGAGTCATTGTCCTTATAGTATTGTCCTCATGTTGTCAAACATCTTGTCTCCCACTGGGGGATTTCTGCCTTTGCATTTAGTTGAGACCATGAGATTAATTTCTTGCTAATTAAACATAAGCAAATGTGATGTATAGAAATCCTGGGAAGTCTCTTTCCTCTCTTCCTCATTACTTATACTTATGCTTAGAATGTTGCTGTGATGGCTGGAACTCCAGCAGCCTTTTGCACTATAATAGGGGTCACATCCTAGTAATGACAGAAAGAGTCTCCAGTGACCCTGGAGCTATTATTCCAGGCCAGGCCTGTCCCCTTCATACTTGTTACAATTATGTTTAAGAAATAAACTTTTATTAGCCTTTCCAACTCTAGTTGGAATACTATTTTTAATAATCTTTTAAATACATTATCAGCATGTGCTAACACACTGGGCTTGATTTTCTCCTATTGTTATTCTGTATTATATTTTTATTGTAGATGTTAACATCTTTGTATATCTTCCATTTTAACCTTTCCCTTAAACAAACTTCAGTGAAAACCAATGTTCCAGGAACTATGCCAGGTTATTGGAAAACAAAGATTGGTAAAATAATACTTCGCAGTCTTGAAACACTCATTAGCCCCTCAGTCTACAGAGGTACAGGTGAGGGACATGAGATGAATAACTAGTATTATAAAAATCAGCTTTGTTGTAACCATTAAGAAAAGAACAGGCCTGGTTTCTGGCCTTGGAAAAATTTTTGCCTAATAGAAAAGGAGAACAGAAGGGCATAAAATAATAAATGTTTAGAAGCATTGAGGGGAGAGAGCTAGATTAGTGCCTCTTTTGCTTTCAGGCTTATTGTTGAAAAATTACTAATCACCTGGAGGCCTACTATTAAAATGGAGTCAGCAGTGACTTCATAGGGAGAGCAGAACTTTCAAATTGTATTCCCTCTTCCCTTCACTGATTGGGAGCAATCCAAAAATGGGATGGCTATGAACGGCCAGACATCTGCAAAACAGTTTTTCTTTTCTCTAATTTTTGCAATTATTCTAATTTATATTTGAAACAAATAGTACTTTCAGTCCTTGAGCCCTGTTAGAGCCTTCTGAAAACATGGATGAATTTATACAAGGAGAAAATACCATTTTTTTTTTACCTTTTTCTCCCAATCTGGGGTTTTTGAGGTTGGCTATATGGACTAAAATGTTCAGTTACGCCAGGCGTTCTTGAAGCTTGCAGGATGAAAGCTGAGGGTTGAGGTATGAGTATTATTAGGATGTTGACTGCCCCCACCCCCTCCCGTTCGTACTCCTATGACTATTAGCTTTGCTGTGCATACTGTGCACTAGATACTATGCATTATGGCTTTACAGAGATGATCTTTTTAATCCCCATACCGATTCTGTAAAGTAATATAAGCATTGTTTTACAGGTTAGGAAGCTGATGCTTGGAGAGAGATAACCTGTGCCAAGTCACACAGCCAGGAAGTGCTGTAGCCAGGATTTAGCTCTAGGCAGCTTGACTCCACAACTCTGTTTTTAACTGTGATGCTGAAGTTTTTCAAATGAGAAGAGCTCACAAGCATAAGAAAAGACCAGAACCTTGTCAGGACAGGGAGCTAAAGCCTCTGGAGCAAGCTGCCACCTGCCTTCTTTCTGTCACATGGATATGGGAGGTTATGATCTTGTAAAAGGAAGAATCTGGAAGAGAAGTTAATTTAAACTTGAGCATATAATAACTGCCATGAGAGTCTAACTCTTTGAGTGGGCCATGCTCTAGCCCCTGGTGTGAATCTCATGATAGGCTGTGCTATCATGAAATAGCACAGACATTTGAAGGTAATTTTCATTACATAAAACAGGGGGTTGGGGTGGGGGGCTGTTACTTCAGGAGGGGGTGGGAGACATGTCCTAGTCATCTCTGATTCTTCCTTTTCTGATGTTAATCTCCTTTCCTTTGAAGCTGAGAGACAGTCTACTGGTTCTCTGTCTTCTGGTGCATTTGGACCACCTGAAAGGACAACCTGTCAGAATGAAGGCCACACTCATACACAGTTCTTATGACTGTGGAAGACTGTCTGGGTCAGGGATCAAGTTCATCTTGCTCAAAAGTAAGTTAAGAAAAGTGATAGGCTTTATGTTTGCTCTTCTCTTTGCCAGAAATGCTCTCTCCTTCTTGCAATTCACCTATTATGTAAATTTTACCTCCCCATCTAGGCTTTCTCTGGGCAGCCAATCTTTAATATCTCCCTCTAATATCATCCAACCCTGCTTAATTTTCTTCTGAGAAAGGATTTTTACTGTCTGAAATCCCTAGTTATAATTACTATGTAGTTACAGTTATCACTAGTTTTAATGATATATATGTTATATCACTAATTATATAACTAATGATATATATATAAAACTAGTGATAAATGATAGTTATCACTAGTTATAAGTACATTGTTATCACTAGTTAAAATTGCATTTAAGACTTTGGTCTTTTCTCGTTTCACATTAAATCCTCAGCTTTAACAATTAGTGCCTGGTATACAGAGGTGGTTATTAAACATTGTTGAGATGGATGAATGAGTCCAATTCTATTCTTTTGTTAGGACTAGTTAAAACAGCCTGTCAAATACAATTAGAGTTGGCATAGGTTGGACAAAGTTTAGTCTGCATTTCACTTTACAATACAGTCCAGAATATGGGAAGATTCTTTTCCCCAACTAACCAATGTGTGTGCTATATAGCTTGGCCAATTAACTTTAATAGTTTTCAGAGAGAAACTATGCCCTCCCTCCATTCTTGCCTCCTGAAGAAAAATTACAAACTCTTCCTGAGCTAGTTGTTCTGTTTTCTGCAATTGCCTTGTGCTTTCTTTGTGGGGTGTATGTGTGTGTGTGTGTGTATGAGCATATGAGCCTGTACGTATACATATGCATGTGTGATGCCATCTAACATAGCATCATGCTATAAGGTGCTTTAGTGTCTGTCCTACCTCCAGATTAACCCAGTAGGAGAATACGTGTGACAGGGGCCAGATGCTGATTGGAGTGGGCCAGGAATCTTGTCAAGCCACTCCCTACTAGAACTTGAATAGCAGACAACACCCAGTAATGAGGGAAAATCATTCACAGACTTCAAAATAGAAGGGCAAAAATAAATTAAACTTTGCTTTGTAACCAAAATGAAGATTTTGTACAAGCTCGTGGCATTTTCCACCTGTCTCCATCTCTAGTGCTTCCAGGGGGCCTAACCTACTTAAAAAAGCAGGCATTTCAGGTTCCCAATTGATTAAACCTATAAACCATCCATTGTTCATTGTGTACCCTCTGTGCTCAGCATCTTGCTAAGTGCTATAGGGGACACAGAAGACATGGCCTTGCACTCTAGGATCTTATATTCTGGGAGGGGATATGAGACTAATCCTATTTATCACAGAATATAATTAAGACTACATTGGCTCTCAGGACAATATTGTGTTGTCATAGCATTGTTTCATGTTTGTAAATCTTACATACAAAAAAAGATTGTGAATTACAGGGATTGTGTGATGTACTTCTACATTTTTAGTGGCAGTAACTTATGCAGTCCTAGATACATAACAAACCGTCATTGAAAAATGGTGGCTTCAGTGTTATGGAGCCTTACAGGTTCTAGAGCTATAGAAGTCAGTCTAGGCTGCTATTTTGCAAACTGAAAGGAACGGGAGGCCGGGTAGTGTTCCTGTCCTAATACCAGGTCACCTTCAAAAGGTAGAGTTACATGAGCAATCTCAAGAAGCACCACTAGAAGGACACCGAATTCAAGTTGGATCAGAAAGTTTCAAGGTGTCTTTAGAAAAGGTGGCAGCTATAGGCTGGGTGTAGTGGCTCACACCTGTATTCCTAGCACTTTGGAATCATCTGAGATCAGGAGTTCGAGACCAGCCTGGCCAACATGGGGAAACCCCATCTCTGTTCACAATAGCAAAGACTTGGAACCAACCCAAATGCCCATCAATGAGAGACTGAATAAAGAAGATGTGGCACGTATACACCATGGAATACTATGCAGCCATAAAAAAGAGTGAGTTCATGTCCTTTGTAGGAACATAGATAAAGCTGGAAACCATCATTCTCAGCAAACTGACACAAGAACATAAAACCAAACACCATATGTTTTCACTCATAAGTGGGTGTTGAACAATGAGAACGCATGGACACAGGGAGGGGAACATCACACACGAGAGCCTGTTGGGGGGGTGGGGAGGTTGGGGGGAGATAGCAGGGGATGGAGGCATTTGGAAGGGCTAACATTAGGAGAAATACCTAATGTAGATGACAGGGGGATGGGTGCAGCAAACCACCATGGCACGTGTATACCTGTGTAACAACCCTGCACGTTCTGCACATGTACCCCAGAACTTAAGTATAATAATAAAAAGTATAAAAATTAGCCAGCTGTGGTGGTAGGTGCGTCTAATCTCAGATACTCAGGAGGGTGAGGCAGGAGAATTGCTTGAACCTGGGAGGTGGAGATTCTACTGAGCCGAGATCGTGCCACTGCACTCCAACCTGGGCAACAAAGAGCGAGACTCCATCTCAAAAAAAAAAAAAAAAAGAAAGAAAGAAAAGAAAAAGAAAAGGTGGCAGTTATAATATGACATGTCTGGGAGACCAGAATGGTGCTTTCATACTCCCTGTTTAATTATACCGTTGCCAGGTCCTCAGGAGCCCTGGCTCCCTTAGAGGCCTGGGAAGCTCTGCATGGCCACAGTGCCATTGTCTGCCTGCGTTTGTTGTTGGATTCTCTGTTCCTTCACTGAGCTTAAGTTTGCCCTTCTTTTGTTCAATCCCTTTTTTTGACCAGCTGCCCTGAACCTCATTCAAATGCCATGTGCGTGTTTCTGAAACTTGGCCATTTAATTCACAGAAGAGCCTTGGGAAACTTTTAGGTTTTATGTTATGCAGGGGTCATATTGCTTTGAGTTTTGCCTCCAATTGATGCTTTAAAAAGATTCAAAGAAAGACTCCAGCTGTACCTTCTGAGTTTCACCAGGTGTGTTAGCAGAAGCCAGCAGAAAAGAAGCCAGGCAGATTGGAACCATGTCGCAGGATTTCAAATGGATTTACTGTACTTGTTATATGATATTTCATAAATAGCTGTGACTGTTCATCACAATAAGTGGAAGATACAAGAAGAGAGGAATCAAAAGCCACCAGTAAAAATAATCAGTGTTGTGTTACTGGGACCTCAAGCTGAGAACCATAGTGCTCAGGATTCCATCTGTCCAGCTCCAAGCTGCCACTGCTGTCTGCTCTTTCAGTTGAGGCCTTTGTATAAACCCCTGGATTCTGCAGACCCCTACAACCTTATCTGTCAGAATGAGGAAAAGAAACCCTATTTGGCTTCCTGGGACCTCAAGACTAGGAATCATGTCTCAGTGGAAAGGTATTTTGGAACGTCAAATGGCTTTGAATCTCAGAAGCAGAAGTGAGGAAAGACCTCGTGAAGTCTCATACCTTTTCTCCAGAGCAGTGCTGCCACCAGCCACCCCAGAGAGACGTATTTCCTGTTTTATTTTGTAAATGTCCCTTAAAAATCAAATAATTTCAGTCGAACTGTGTTTTCTGCTCCCTCTTTTATGAACTAGAACTAGAGCATATATAACATACCATGACTAAGTCCCAACAGACATAGAGTGAGTGGGTCTCCCTGAGTTATTATTCCATTCAGAAGATAACTCTGATTGGGTGTACCCCTGGAGTCTCTCTTCTCTATCACTGGGTCTTCGAAATCTGCTCCTCCAGTATGCTCATCCATGATTTGATTCTCAAGTACAGATTTGCCAGTGAAGAATTATTTAGTTGTTAGAAAGAATGTCAGGCACATGAGGGGGTGTAAAAAGTTTGAAGAAATGGGGGCCACTTTCTCTTTATAGAGGAAGCTAGCAAACATGTTTGCAATTAAATATTTTTTCTTAACTTTTAAGTCTGTTGGCTCGTGGTGCAATTCATGCTTTTAGTTACATCATTGCTCCTTCATAATGAAACTGCTATTCCTTAAAGCCAAATCATGCCAGGTTGAGAGTATTTGGAACTCTTTACTCATCTACAATCTCATCTCAACAAAGAACTTCCATTTTTCCAGAAGCTTTTCAAATGAACTTCATTCACAGGAAAAAAAAAAAATCCTTGTATGAGTTAAGTTCTTTGGACATCTATTTTTACTTCCTAACTGGCACATTGTCATTTCCTCTGTCATATGCAATTTGGCCTTATTGAATTATTTGCCATTTGATCTCCTTAAGTGCCCCAGCTTCAGCAGCCTCTTCTCTGACATTGAGAGATTTTGCTCTGTGCTGAATGCAAATTGCCACTTTTCAGTGCATGAAAAATGGCAGGGTTTCTGATTTTATCTGGTTTGTGTATAGTATTATTAAGTATTAAACATAATAAGTATTAAACTCCAAGAAAATATTCCCAAGATCTGAGGTCCAAAAAGTGGACAGACCTAAATTTAGGTAAGGACCAAACTTTTTGGCTCTTAAATTCTTCACCTTGCTTTGTACTTTTTAGTTTATGCATCTGACTTCAGTTATCTTTTCTTAAGGCTCTGACGTTCCACTCATCAGAAGAATAAATATTCTCTCTGCTTAAGTTACTTCATTTATAAAATGGAGAAATTAATAGCAATTGGGTGGTTGATGGATTAGATGAGATACTACATGTTAAATGTCTAGAACAGCACCTGACATTTAGAAACTGCTCCGAAATGTTGAGTCGCTATTGTTGTTGTAATAATTACTAAATTGGTTATTGAAATGGGCATGGTTTAAATGACATTTGGTCCCTGATATCAGGTGTTAGAAATTCTGAGATTATTTATGACAGAAAAGGACTCTCTGAATCTACAGCCATATGACCCTGAGGCCCTTCAGGTATACCCTTCGGCACATTAGACTAGTCACCACCATCCCAAATAAAAAGAATACTACTCTCTCACTTTTTTTTTTTTTAACTCTCATACTCCAAGTGCGTGTTCTTAGTCTGGCATCCCTTGTTACGTCCATGGCATTAATCCCTAAAAATGCCCACTTTTAAATAGACTTCAATAGAAAACTAGAACATATGCTTTCCATATTTTGCATGGATCACAGAGGTCAATCAGGTGTTCCCTCTACCAGCAGACTGGATGCCAGTACACTCAGTTCAGACACTGGAGATACTCTTTAAAGTACTTTCAGAGAAGAGCACTGCACATTGCCATTCGTAATTTGTGCCAAAATACTGTATAAAAATTTTTGTTTGACCTACATATGTGTGTCTTATTAGCTTTATCTTCTTTGTGTGGGTATGCTTCCTTTAAGACACTTAAAACGATTTCCCTAAGGAGCAGCCTATGCTTTTAATTTTTGTTTTAAATGATGCTACTACTAATTTTTCCTTGGTATTATGGATTCTGTATTATCTGTTAACTCAAGTGCAAGGAAACCCAATTCAAACTGACTTGAGAGATTTAATACATCACTTAACTGAGCAGAGCAAGGATGGGGCGGCTTCTACTGCTGTTTATGTCAGGAGCAAAGGACATCACTTAGACCAGGTTTCTCCCTCTCTATGTCACTCTCTCTTCTCTATATTGGTTCTATTCTCCTGAAAGTTCTCACTTCACCTCCATAGCATATTCCTATATCTCTTGATTCATTTTTAGCTTCTAGTCCAGGGGCAAAGAAAGGATCATAGTAAAATAAACAGGTTTTCAGATTTTCACAAACATCAGTTACAGAATTATGATTGATAACTAGTGATAGGGATGAGTGCTCTAGACAGGGTGATGGGATCAGAACTTTTGGGAAGGTGATTTTGCATATATTTTTAAATTTTTTAATTATTGTGGGTACATAGTAGGCATATATATTAATGGGGTACATGAGATGTTTTGATACAGGCATGTAATGTATAGTAATCATATCATGGAGAATGTGTTCATTGCCTCAAGCATTTATCTTTGCATTACAAACAATCCAATTAGAATCTTTTAGTAATTTTAACTTGTATAATTAAGTTATTATTAGCTACAGTCACCATGTGCTATCAAATACTAGGTCCTTTCCATTCTTTCTAACTGTGGAAGGTAATTTTTTAAGTAAGGGGTACATAAAGAAACAGCCATAAGAATGTTCTAATAAAGATTGATTATCCAAAGCAGAAGAGACAGCAGGTGCACATTTCCTGAGACAAATAAGATCTTTGCATATTCTAGGTGAAAAAAGGCCATTTATAAAGGACCTCTTTCCTTTATAAATTACTCATTCCTAGGTATTACTGTGTGAATGATAGGATTTGGAGAAGAGAAGCTCAGAGGTTGGCAGGGTTACACTTTATGGACCCCTATAGATCACCACAAAAAGGGGTTTGGGTTTCATTTTTATACTGTAGTAACATAAAGCCACTGGAATATTTTTACCAGGATTTATTGATTTGAATTAACTTTCAAAAGCTAATTTCGACTGCTGTCTTAGTCTGTTTGCACTTCTATAAAATAATACTTGAGACTGGGTAATTTATAAGTAAACAGAAATTTATTTCTCAGAATTCTGGAGGCTGAGACATTCACGATCAAGGTGTTGATGTCTGGTGAGGACCTTCTTGCTGCCCTGCCAGTAGCATGTTGGAAGGCATCATGTGGTGGAAGAGCAAGAGTGAGAATAAGGAAGAGAATGAGAGAGGGGAAAACTGAACTTGTCCTTTTATAAGAAACCAACTGCTGTGATAATGAACTCACTCCCATGATAATGGCATAAATTCATTCTTATGGGGAAAGCCCCCATGTCCTAATCACCTCTAAACAATAGAACTAAAATCCTTATAGTTCTTCCTTTTTAAAATCCACAGAAGATTGGATCTAAAAACAGCAGCAGCTGGGTCTTGTTGTTAAAATCTCTACATTTTTCTATAATATTAAATGATGAGCTTTCCAATTTTTGTTGTATTTTAATGCAGATAAAAAAGTACAAATGATTTGAGAGTGAAAGATGTGAAAATAGAAAACTGAGATGATATCCTGCTGGACTTGATTATGTTGCCTTATTATAACAATTTTTGCTGAGCAATCCGTTATGGGGTCAGGCATTTATTTAGCATTTTGATGTATCTATGAATAGAACTTTATGATTTGAATGAAACACTTGAAATATTTCATATATCTCAGTTTATTTAGGATCTGAGTATATTATAAAAAATTCTGTGAGCTAATTTCAATTTATGATCACTTTCAAAGGCCCTATGTCTTAATAACTAAAAAAAGGAGTACTTTGAAGAAAATAGGAAAAGTGTTGAGAGTAAAGGGCCTGACACCACAATAGAAGATAAGAGAATGACACATCTGCCTGTTTGAGTTTTGGGATCAATAACAAGGTGAGACTCAGGAGAGACTGTGCCTATCTTTGCACTCAGCAGAGGGTCAGCAAATACAGAGAAAGAACTCAAGCCAGTAGGCATTTAAAAACAGCCCACGAAAAAGAAAAATAAAGAAGAGACCCCAGACTGTGAAACATAATATTGTTAAAGTTTTGTGGAAGAATTCCTGATAAAAATAAACAGGAAATAAGGACACCTCAAGCAGAGAAGAATAATGTTGCAAGGATCACTCAAAGATCAGGTGGCTAACCTACACCCATTTGGGGTGGTAAGAGAGGAGGAAATAGCTGAGCTTGAACCGATACACATAAACTGTGCTGAAGGGCTGGCTGTCTCCTGGGATCCATATATTCTTGGGGAGGCCTGATTTTCTAAACATTAATTTCTTCATCCTGGTCTTATGATATGGTTTGGCTGTGTCCCCACCCAACATCTCATGTTGAATTTAATCCCCATAATTCTCACATGACACGGGTGAGACCAGGTGGAGGTAATTGGATCATGAGGTTGATTTCCCCATGCTGTTATGATAGTGAATCTCATGAGATATGATGGCTCTGCCTTCTGCCGTGATTGAAAGTTTCCTGAGGCCTCCCCCAGCAGTGAGGAAATGTGAGTCAATTAAACCTCTTTCCTTTATAAATTACCCAGTCCTAAGTATTTCTTCCTTTTTTTTTTGCCAAGACACAGTCTGGCTCTGTTGCCCAGGCTGGAGGGCAGTGACATGATCTTGGCTCACTGCAACTTCTACCTCCCAAGTTTAAGCGATTCTCCTGACTCAGCCTCCCAAATAGCTGGGATTACAGGCACTGGCCACCAGGCCCAGCTAATAGCAGTGTGAGAATGGACTAATACATTTTACTTGCCACTTCCTTTAGTATTACTATTCAAATATGCAAATTGGATCTGTTATTGTTGGAGGTCCTGCTTTCCTTCCTGAGGTATCTATGATAACCTACTTACTTCTCTGATGGCCCTAAAGAATTTTATACTCCCAGGCTTGAAAGCTGTTTCTCATAGAAGGTTATCACACACAGCTAGGTTTTGCTTTCCAATATAATTCTCTCTCTCCAGGGGTCTTTTCAGAATTCAGTTTTCCTGCCCCAGGCCTTGAATCCGGAATCCAAATTGTAGCTTAAGCATGAAGGAAAGATAGAGAAGCAGTGAAGACAGACACAAAACACAGGTAGGAATCCAATTGCACAGCAAAATAAAGCCCTGCGTTGATTTTGTATTTGTTGAGGTAAAAACACACTAGGTACCATCACAAATAAGTATGGAAATTTCAGTAACTTTATAAAGTAAAATTTTTTGTCTTGTTCCTCTCAGACTTGTTCTGGCCAGCATGTAAACCAGCCCGTGGGTGGGGGGGTCAAGTAGGAGGGGATTCTGTTCTACATAACGATTAAGGAGTCAGGTTCCTGCTTTTCATGCCTCAGCCTTCTGGGAATGTCTTCTCTGTCTTCTCATTCTGATCGTGGATGGAGAAAGAGAGGTCTGATCTCATGTGGGGGGAGAGGTGGGTGGGGGAAAGATGGGGGTGTGAGGTCCCTGGTCAAGCCTCGAAATGGTATACATCACTTCTGCTTCTAACCCATTTGTCAAAACTTAGTGTAAAAGGCCACATCCAAATGCAAGGAAACTGTGGTACATCTGTTTTCCCAGGTGGCACCAGCAAGCCCTGCCACATGTATCCTGTGTCTGCTCCTTTCCAGCCCATTTGCTGTCACTCAGCCCATCCACCAAATGGAGGGCTGGAGAGGACCAGTGCCAGTTCACAAGAGCCATCTGTCAAATTTCCAAGAATTTTGAAAGCCAGTTGTTAAACACAGCCATTATTAAAAATTTATAAATCTACTATTTAAAACTATTTAAAAATCATCTGCTATTTTAAAATTAAAGACAAGACAAATATTGAAAATGCATAACTTCTTAATTATTTTACTATACTTTTTCTTAACTATGCTCTTAAAGCTATTTCTGATGTGTCTGTGGGGGAGGAAATCCTATCTAACAGCATGCTACTGTACTACTCCCCCCCAAATCTACATTCATTGACTTTTCATTGGTAACCCGAAATCAGTCATGGTGGGAATATGCACACTCTGGCAGTTGGCCAATAGTACGAATCAGGCTTGATTTATTGTTTTGTTGATTGTCTGAATTTAAAAAGTGATTTGGAAAGTAATAATAATTCAGATTAAATTTAAAAGTGTTGTATCTATAGGCATTGCGTAGCAGATAGCACTACACTTAAAAATTCTTTCAGTAGTTAAAGTATTAATGTGTTCACGTAATTGAGGAAACAGTGGAGTTCTGAAATATGGTAGTGCAGAAGCTGAAGGAGGTTTTGAGTTAATGAACATGATTTGTATTAGGGTGAGAAATAATTTAAAACTATGTCACACGGATTCTTCAAAACATTAAAAACAGAATGACTAAATGATCCAGCAATCCGACTTTTGGGTATATATCCAAATAATTGAAATCAGTATCTTAAAGAGTTACTTGTACTCTTATGTTCATTGAGGCATTTTTCACAATAGCCAAGATATGAAAACAACTTATGTGTCTATTAACAGATAAATGGATTAAGAAAATATGACATATCATACAATGGAATATTATGAAGCGCTAAAGGAGAATAAAATCCTTCCATATGTGATAACATGGATGGACCTGAAAGGCATTTTTCTAAGTGAAATAATACAGTTAGAGAAGGACAAATACTGCATGAGTCTACTTACATGAGGTATCTATAAAACAGCCAAACTCACAAAAGTAGAGAATATAACAGTGGTTGACAGGGGATTGGGGACGTGAGAAACGGGGAATTGTTCAAAGGATATAAAGTTTTAGTTACATGAGATGAGTAAGTTCTAGAGATCTGTACAGCATAGTGTTTATTGTTACCAATACGATCATGTACACTTAAACAGGGCACGTCTCATATTAAGTATTCTTACCACAGAAACTCCCCAAACCAAAACAAAGACCAAGTACCCAAGGAAACTTTGTGAGGTGTTGGATATGTCTATTACTTCGATTGTGAAGATGGTGTCACAGGTGTTTGCTTATGGCCAAACTCATCAAATTGTACATTAGAGATATGTTCAGCTATTTGTATGCAAATTATCCCTCAATAAAGCTGTTTAAAAAATTAGTTTTTAATAAGAAACAGATGTAATGACAATAAATTATTAGGAAAAATTAGTGAACTGATATGCAACACTAATTGTCAAATCATAGTTGATTTGAAACTATAGGTTGATCAAAGATAGAAGAGTTTGGTAAAAACTAACAAAAACTTTTTTTTCTGTTTAGAATTAGTTGACTATATGGGATTTACAATAAAGAGTACTATATATTTCATTAATATTTGTAAATAAAGGACATATTCTGCTGTCGCACTGATATAAAGAAATACCTGAGAAGGGGAAATTTATAAAGAAAAGAGGTATAATTGGCTCATGGGTCCACCGCCAACAGAAAGCATGGCTGGGGAAGCCTCAGGAAACTTTCAGTCATGGCAGAAGGCAAAGGGAAAGCAGGCACATTTTATATGACTGGAGCAGGAGGAAGAGAGAAAGCAGGGAGGTGCCACACTTTTAAACAACCAGATCTTGTGAGAACTCTATCACAAGTCAGCACTAAGGGGATGGTGCTAAACCATTAGAAACCACCTCCATAATCCAGTCACCTCCCACCAGGCCCCACCTCTAAAACTGGGGATTACAATTCTACGTGAGATTTGGGCAGGGACACATATCCAAACCGTTATCAGTGGGCTACACATCATTCATATCAGTAAAATTTACAATAAAGTTACATTTACATGTTTTTATAGATTACAGGTCTATATATATATTTATATCATATGTAGGTACATTTTCATCCCTGGAGACTCAGTCATTACACATTTACCAGTAAACTTCTGCACTTATCTCTCACTACAGCCAGGTGTATCTCCTAGCACTATTCTGAATGTTTTCTTACGTCTCTCTCAGATGTAAGATGCTGTTTCTTCTCCCTCCTCTCCTTCTCTCGCCCCACCCTTTGCTTGCACACATCTTATTTCTTATAAACTCACCTCAGCTGTCATGTTCTTCAGGAATTCTTTCCTGGTCAAATTTTCTCCCTTCAAAAAATACACATATTTTTAAATAATAAAAAGTAACAATACAACAATAAAAATAGAGTATAACAATTATTTACATAGCATTTGCATTGTATTTGAAGTATTATAAATAACATCAAGATAATTTATACAGTACTTCAGTATCTGAGGATTTTGGTATTGGGGCGGGGGGCAGTGTCCTGGAATCAATGTCCTGGGAATACTGAGGAATGGCTGTAATACATTTAAATATAAAAAAAAGTTGTGAAATTTATATAAATTATAAGATATAGATGTATTCTCCTAAAACTTGCTTTCTACTCAACATTTTGTGTCTGAGACACATCGATATTGAGGCCTGTAGCTACAGCACACTTATTTTCACTTCAGACTGGCATACCATTGTATGATCGATACAGTTCATCCATTCTTTGCCTGAAGACACTTAGGGATTTTCACCCAGTTTTTCACTATTGAAAGCACTTAACTGTTAGAAGCATGAACATTATGATGTGTGTTTCCTAGTTTTCATGTGCATGATACTAAAACTTAAATTTATTAGGTAATACCAAATTATGTTTTGTTTTTATTAAAACTTTCATGAGCAGTATATGTACATTTCTGTTGGCCCAAGTTCACTTATATGTTTTGATCATTTTTGTTACAGATTGCCTTTTTCTTGTGTTCTTAACAAATTTTGTAGCTTCTATTTTTACTTTGTGGGTTTTTTGATAAACACAAGTTCATAATTCTGATGTATTCAATCACTCATTTATTTTATGGCTCCTGTGCTTTGGTTAAAAAACCCATTGGCACCCTTCTCTCATATAGATAATATCTTATATATCTTCTAAAAGTTTTAAAAAGCTTTGCTTTTCCCCTTCAAGTCAAATCTAATTTTGGATGACAAATTCTTTCCACAGTTGCATTTATCAGATTGTCTATCCATTCCACCCTGATTTATAATATGTCATGTTTCAATATATGCATGGATCTATTTCAGGACTCTGTATTCTGGTTCACTGGTTTTATCTATCTCTGTGCTTGTACCATGTTATCTTAATTCTATTTTTTTAAATTGCCCTTTAGGTTCTGGGGTACATGTGCAGATCACGCAGGATTGTTGCATAGGTACATACATGACAATGTAGTTTGTTGCCCCCAACCCCCATCACCTATATCTGGCATTTCCCCCCATGTTATCCCTTCTCCAACCTCCCTACCCCCCACACTGTCCCTCCCCTGGCCCCCTCAACAGACCCCAGTGTGTGATGCTCCCCTCCATGTCCATGTGTTCTCATTGTTCAACACCCGCCTATGAGTGAGAACATGCAGTGTTTGATTTTCTGTTCTTGTATCAGTTTGCTGAGAATGATGGTTTCCAGGTTCATCCATGTCTCTACAAAGGACAGGAGCTCATCATTTTTTATGGCTGCATAGTATTCCATGATGTATATGTACCACATTTTCCTTGTTCAGTCTATCATCAATGGGCATTTGGGTTGGTTCCAGGTCTTTGCTATTGTAAACAGTGCTGCAGTGAACATGTGTGTGCATGTGTCTTTATAATAGAATGATTTATAATCCTTTGGATATATACCCAGTAATGGAATTACTGGGTCAAATAGAATTTCTATTTCTAGGTCTGTGAGGAATTGCCACACTGTCTTCCACAGTGGTTGAACTAATTTACACTCCCACCAACAGTGTAAAAGTGTTTCTATTTCTCCACATCCTCTCCAGCATCTGTTGTCTCCAGATTTTTTAATGTTCACCATTCTAACTGGTGTGAGATGTGATTTTGATTAGCATTTTTCTAATAACCAGTGATGATGAGCATTTTTTCATATGTTTGTTGGTCTCATACAAAGTGTCTGTTCATATCCTTTGCCCACTTTTGGACGGGTTTGTTTGTTTTTTTCTTGTAAATCTGTTTCAGTTCTATGATATCCAGAAAGGAGAGTTTCCCCACCTTATTCTTATTTTGAAGTGTCATAGTTATTTTGGACTATTTTTTACTTGATGTCCATTTAAAATAAACTTGTCAAGTTTAATAAAATACCTTGTTGACAACTGATAGGTCTTGCACTTAATCTTTATCATAATTTTAGGAAAAGTGACATCTTTACGTTATTTTATCTTCCTCTACATGAACATAAACCTCCATTCTCCACCCCCGCCCCACTCTATGCTTCTTTATCTCTCTCTTTTAGGCTTTATTTAATGTCTTCTAATAATCTCTAATAAATTTCCCCATTAAGAACTTGTAAATTTTGTTAGATTTCTACCACGAAACATTATATCATTGTGACTACTATAAATGATATATTTTTAAAATTACATTTTTAACTATTTGTGTGTGCATGTGAATATGTGGGCTGTATCAGATCAGGCAATGATAGCTGCTCAAACAAAAAACACCAAAGCAGTATAAAGTCTCACATTTATTTCCTGCTCACATGACAGTATTTGGCAGGTGATCAGGATGGAGGAAGGCACTTCATGCATTTTCTGGGACCCATGCTCAGTGACATTCTATCTTTGACACATTGTTTCCAAAGTTGCCCTGGAGGATTGAATCCATTGCATCCTGCTGAAGGGATAAAAACTGGAGGACACTGCTGGAGACATAATAGGCCTCGGGTGCACACAGTGGCCACTACTTCTATCTTATCCCAGTGGACAGAGCTCGGACACTGGGCCATCTGAACTGCTTGTATTAGTCCTTTTTCACAATGCAATAAAGACATAACTGAGTCTGGGTAATTTACTAAAGAAAGAGTTTTAGTGGACTTACAGTTTTACATGGCTAGGGAGGCCTCACAATCATGGCAGAAGGCAAGGAAGAGCAATTCATGTCTTACGTGGATGGCAGCAGGCAAAAAGAGAGCTTGTGCTGGCAAATTACCATTTTTAAAACCATTAGATCTCAAAAGACTCATTCACTATCATGAGAACAGTGCAGGAAAGACCCACCCTACCATAATTCAATCACCTCCCACCAGGTTCCTCCCTTTAATTGTGAGAGTTACAATTCAATATGAGATTTTGGTGGAGACACAGCCAAACCATATCAATGCTGAAAGAAGGCAGGATCGGACGTTCAGTCCAGGCCTGGAAAGTCAATTTCCAGAGATAACTCTGCATTCCTGAAGTGAAGACATGCAATTCTGGTGGAGAGTTACTTGTCCTTCACAAAGCCTACCCCACTGGTTTCCAAATATATTTTCACACTTTGTGTCCACATGTAGACCACTCCTCCTCATTAATCATTACCCCATCTAGCTCGAAGCCTATAATATCTGGGGTGTTACACTGTGCCATATGTTACGCTTAAAGAGCCTTCACATCCAGCAACCCAGGATCTAAGAGAGCATGCTATCTTGAGAAGGATGCTGGGGTGTTCCATTTGGACCTCCATTTCAGATTCTAGAATGTGCTAGATCCAGTACTAGGTGAGTGCTGATCACTGACAGGAATTAGCTGCCTTCTCCAAGGTCATGCTGCTCTCTCAGTTCTAGTGACTGTTCACTGTGGGGCAAAAAGACCCAGTTTTGTCAGTCTACCTCAGGATAGTACTAAGGGCACATTCCATCTTCATGTTTAGAACTCTCCATGGGGTAGCTGAAACTTGCACTGCGACTGTTTTACAGACCTACTTCTCCGTCGTCTTAGTCCTGTTTTTGTTTTTTTTTTTTGGCTTCTCACAGATGTTGTTCACAAGAACATTCTCTAGCAAACCTCCTGGTATTAATCTCTGTGATAGAGTCTGCTTCTTGCCTGACATTACCAAATAGGAGAATCAGGATTTAATTAAAGAACTTGTTCTACTGTCAGAGAGGGGGACCTCGGAAGGCCTGTTCTGATAGTTACTTCATTGCTATACATTAACACCTGTGGTGTATTTCTCATTCTTCCCTCTTCTAGATGGACCTGTGCACTGCTGTTATCTGCTTCTGGTTGTATTATTGTTTCCTTGGCTGTCTTTGATAGAGGTCGGGGGAGGATGTGACCATAAAGTGGTAACAGGAGGAAATTTCTGTGGGGTCAAGAAATTTCTGTCCTACTTTGTCATTGTAATGGTAGTTACGTGAATCTGTATACATGTGATATATTTCATAAACTCTAAATTAAGAATTAAAAGAAAAATTATGTAAAGTGTGTGAAATCTTAATAAGGTCAATGGTTTAGTTAATAGTATTATATCAAATACAAATTCCTAGTTTTGATTATTTTGTTATAGTTACATAAAATGTCATTAGGAGAAGCCAGGTGAAGGGCACACAGGAACTCTTGGGAATATTTTTTGAAACTTATACATGAGACTAAAATTATTTCAAAATCAAACATTGTTTAATTTTATACATTGCTTTTTAAACTTAAGTTCATGGTGGATATTACATAACTAATGAGTAAGAAAAATCATCTGTTTCCACATTCTTGGTTTCTATAGAAGGAGCCTGAGAGTGATGGAATGAGAGGGGGCTACTGACTTCATCTCTGTCAGTCAGTTGCCACCAGAGGGCATTTACTACATGTAAAGCACTACACTACACTTTACTTCTAGATCCTCAGCAGCTGGGACTTTTAAGCCTCAAACAGACTAGATTTTCGATTTTTGAACTTCCCAGAGGCTACCCATCTGGGGGACATTGAAGAATGGGAAGTAGGTATAGGAGAGACCAATGCTGTTCCCAAAGAGCTTATAGTCTCATTTGGGAAGCAGAAGAGGACAAATGAAAGGATTTCGCCCTCCCAGGTAGCACATGAATACCTGTAAATGAGTAGATAAGTAAATAAACAAAAAGGCAGTGAATGTGGTGAGGAGGTAATATGAGGAAATGACAGCATTCTAACCAAACACTTCAATGAGGTCGGTTTAGTTTTGTGGTAGAATAAGAAATGGTTGAAAATTCTTTGATATTCTTCCCATTGATGGGTTGGGTCTCTTTCCTGTTTCCTTGATCTGGGTTGGTTTGTGACTGCTTTGATCATTGGGATACAGTGGTGTTACAGCCTCTCTAGGCTAGTCTTTAAGATGTCAGGGCAGTTTTTGGCTCTTTTGGAACCACAAATCTCCTTGTTACAAGTTCAAATATTCTGTGGAACAGATTACATAAGAAGTAGAGGGGTCGAGTAGAGCCCAGTTTTCAGATGTCCTGCTGAGGTGTCATGGATGTGGCTGAAGCTGCCTTTGACTCTCAAGATAGTCCAGCTGCCAGCTGGAGACCACCTAGTGACCCAGCCAACAATTGAGGACAGGAGAAATGCCCTGCTCAGTTCTGCCCAAACTTCTGACTCAGAGAAGTGTGAGATGGTTTTGATCACAGAATAAAAGACCTGAAATAAATGATTTATTACAGAGATTAGATGTTATAATACTGTAAGAAACAGGGAAGCATACGTCCAGAGAAACTAATCAGGGACCACAAAGGGAAAGATGTCTAAGAAAAGCTCTTGCTTCTGCAACTGAAGCAGGTTGTAATCACTGTGGGTCACAGACAGGCAATGGGGGAAGACAAGCTGGATGTAGGTCAGGGACATAGGAAGCTGTAGGGACAAATGGAATTGACAAGGATAAACTGGAACCCACGTTCTCCCTACCTCTAGGCTTGATGATGGGGAAGACCTGCTGGAGGATCTGAGGCATTTTGCTATAGAGCTGCATATGAGCCTGGAAATAAATGAAAGAGGAGATTTGGTGAGAGGCAAAGGGCTGCAGGCCCAACGTGCCCTGAATAATGCAATAAGGTGAGTTATCAGATCAGCAGCAGTGTGTAAGAGCTTTAGAGGCTCCTTCTGGGCATAACGGCTGCTGCCCACCTCTTAATCCTGTGCAGATGTCCCCCTGTGGCCAATTCTATCATGAACCACACAGAGAAGAGAGATCTGAGAAGTGTAGTTCCAGCCTAGCTAAACCACAAACACCAGTTTCATATCTGAGTTATCTACTTACTATTTAGAGGTTTTAATGATGGTCAGAATAGGGCTTTATGAACTTTTTGGATGGATTGAATGACTTAGAAACACCAGAACCTCATGTGTTCTAAGATTTAGTAAGTGTGAAATCGAGAGAAGCAAAGTGAATTGGTTGCTCATGGTTGTTTTAATAAGCCAGATGCATAAACAGGAATGAAAATTAAGATCCTTGGCTTTGCTTCCACCTCCTTTCTTGACAAGTTGAGGAAATACTAAATTCATTCATCTCACTTGTGCCTGCCTTCAGAAGCTCAGAGTTACGTAAACGGCTTCTTTTTCTGAGAGGAAGGTTTGTTGCATTAGTTATTTCCTCCTGTCAGGATTGAAAGTCACATCATTAGCAGATAACATCATTTTCATTTATCCTCAGGGGATCGATGGGTTGGAAGTTTAGCAGGAACGTTCCATGGAGACCATAACCTGTGATTTGGGTTAAATGTGACATAATACCTTAAGTGCTCAACCCCTTCACACCAAAGCAGCTTTCTCAAAGATACAAGGTTGTTCATGGCTTTTTAGGATTTAGTGTGACCTCAGAATGTTGACACTTCACGCTTTCTTTGAGGGAATATGAGCTTTTCTCTCTTGTTGTTTTCATGTCTAATGAATGTGTTTTTCTTGAGAGACTTTGATGTCAGGTTATTTCTCACCCAGAGCTACACTTTAATGTGTTATCTGTGGAGTGCAACTAGTAGAGCTTTACAGTGCTATTAAATTAGGTAGGCTTGGGAGCTGCTGCAGCAAAGGAAGGCTGAAATCTTTTCATTTTATTATTAAAGAGTCCCCATTGGAAAGGGAAATGAGGAATAATTTTTGCTTGGTCTATAGTCTTATGAGGGGAAGGAGAGAAGAAGATTTCTCATTTGCATTCTGCCATTATAGGATTTTAAATAACATACTATACAAAGGTGATTACAGTTAATTTTAGGCTTCATGAGAACTTAGCTATCAGGGATCAGTCTCTCCAGAGAGGCTGGGTTGCAGAGAGAACGAGAAAAATTGCTGGTTTCAAAATGAGAGAAAAATGACAACATCAAGAAAGAAACCTCCCCATTTTGTTCTTAATGATTTGGGAGTGGACTCCAACACTGTTCTTAAGTTATTCCTAGTACCAGTGGGATGGCCAAAAGAGATTTTCAGTTCTAGGGATTTCTGAGCTCATACAGGTTAATGAGCACCTAGACTAACAGCACTATTGGGAATTCAATTTCTAGTTTTATGTAAGGCAATATCCACTTCTCATGGGTATGAATATTTTTTTATCTACACATAGGGGTTGGCTCTTGGGATTAAAACAAAGTCATGTATTGGGTAATTTCTTCTCAAATTTTTTATCCAAGCTAAAACAACAGTGAAGTCCAACCTAGCCTACGATAATAATGATGATGATTAACACCTTCACTTTTTTTTAAGCTCAGTATAACTTATTCTTGAGCACAAACATAAACTGACTTGAATTTATGCACAGAAGCATCATCAATGCTGAGAGACATGCTACTCTGCATTAATGAATGTATTGTATTACATTTGGCTAGCAGTGGTCTCTCTGCAATAGAGATGTTACTAAATGTCATTATTTTTGGATTTAGCTTTTGTGACCTTTAGAGGCTAGCTAAACACTGGGGAAGAGAGGAAGACATATCTTACTGTGCAGACAATGTACACTGTAAGACAGGTGGCAAAAAGCTATTGGTTTCATCACATAAATCTCCTTGCCTCAGAGATGCTGAAAAAATCTTAGTGATTCATGGGCACAAACTTTAATTTACTATTTTTTCCTGGGAGGCACTGAGGAATGATAGGAAGGAGAAACCTTATTACAGGGAGCACTATTCTTGTATTGAAAAAAAAAAAGGATGTGAAGGGAGGATTCGAGAGTTGCTTATCACCATGCATTTGCTAGCTATCAGAAAGACTGAATGAAATTTCTTTGCAAAATTGAGAAGTCTTGCAGCTCTATTAATTTTCTTTTGAACTGCACACAAACACCAAGGCACTAGTCTGGTACTTTCAATAGTTAAGTTCTCTGTCATGTTGCGATAACTAAAGAAAACTGTTTTCCCAAGTATATCTTTTTATGTGTGCCCACTTTTTTGGTCTCTCTTGAAGTAACGTGTGATAGATGAAATAGTGTTGAAAACATAGTGAATGACAAAATATACGGAGATATATTGTGTACTCTTTTTTCACTGGGATTAGTCATGCCTTTGGGGGGAGACGGTTCAAAATATAAAAACCAGGTAGGAAAGAACAGCCTCTTTTGTCTGTGATCTATCACTTGTTTGTGATGTGCTAAAAGAGGCCTAAAGCATCCAGACTGCGGTTTTGCTTCTGATAATGATGTATGGGCCCCTTACCCAGCACTGTGGTGGAGTCTTTTTATTATTATTATTTCCAGTTATCTTCAGGATTCAACAGTTGCTAAAACACGTCTCTGGCAGAGACCAAACCCAAAGCATAGATGCTTTATCATCTCATTTAACACTGAGGCAGCAATGTCAGAGACATGAAGCCACAGGAAGTCCCTCAGAAAGTGATTTCCCAGTGTTCACAGCAGCAATAGAAGTTCTCACACCTGCCAATAATAGGCGTCCCTGGCACTGTTTTGCAGAACATAAATCTCCTTTCCCAAGGCCCTTCCTAAGTAGAGGCTGTCTTGAGGTGACACTCTTACACTGGCACAAACTCTGCAATGTACCCAGAATCTCAAGAGTGCAAATCATGCCAGCAAACAACATTTAACAGATAAATCAAATGGCACACTCGTTATCTCCAAGGACCTTAAAACCAGCACTGGAAATTAAGTTGAGTTTCAGGCTGCCTTGGTTCTGCTTTGAGAAAAACAACAGATAATTGGAAATATTTTCATGGACACTAATAATACTGTAGTTTGGGAATGCAACCCTTAGTAAAACTAGTGGTCCATACGTCTTGAAAATAATAATGATGATTAAAACAAAAGAGAACTGTTTTTCTTTCCTCAATATTTATAAATTAACAGGTAAATCACATCAACTTAACTGAGATCATGAAGGAAGTTCTTTCATATGCTCTTTGTTCCTGATATAGCAGGAAAAACATTCTAGATTTAATGCCTACCCCTCAGAGGCTGATAGACTCAAGCCAGCTTACTATAATCTGATACATGCTATATTGGAAAATTTGCCATTTTTTTCACTTACATGTCTTTGAATATTCTTAAATTGTTCTAAACCCATAGGCATTGTTTTATGTGACAGTATATGAAAATATTACTATTATTTTCCGATTTTTTTTTCACAGCAGGTAGACAGCTCCTTATTTTTTTCATGCTTCAAGGTGTTTTTATAGGACCAAAAGTAAAGCCACCTGATATGGTTTGGCTGTGTCCCCACCCAAATCTCGAATTGTAGCTACCATAATTCCCACATATCATGGGAGATAATTGAATCATGGGACCATTTCTTAAATACTGTTCTTGTGATAGTACACAAGTCTCACAAGATCAGATGGCGTTTTGAGCAGTTTCCCCTTTTGCTTGGCTCTCATTCTCTCTTGCCTGCCACCATGTAAGATGTGCCTTTTGCTTTCCACCATGATTGTGAGGCTTCCCCAGCTACGTGGAACTATGAGTCCATTAAACCTCTTTTTATTTATAAATTACCTAGTGTCAGGTATGTCATTAGCAGTGTGAAACAGACTAATACACCACCTAAAGTCTGTTTTTCCTGCCTTGTGTAAGGGCCTAAATTCTTTGAAGGAATGATGTTGGTGTCATTGAAAAGTTGGGGGTGGGTGGGGGAAATGGGCTACTCAAGAGTGACCAGTGCAAACCTTCTGGATGCTGTAGCACAGAAAACGACATTTGCAAAACCCTGAGGGAAGAAGGAGCCATAGTAATGGCTGTAATTAAACTCAGTATTGCATTTAAATTTATTTAAAGAGAACACAGTTAATATTTCCTATATAATAGAGTTTGCAAGATGAAATCATACCCTCCCATGTATTTTCTGTGTTCTGGAAAATTATGTGATACATTTTTTAATAGTTTGCATAAATCATTCTACTAAATTGTAAGCCATAAGGATAAGCTAATGAATAAACTACTGTTATGGTTTGGATGCATCCTCCAAAAATTCATGTATTGGAAACTGAACTGCCATTATAACAATATTAAGAGGTGGGGCCTTTTAAAAGGTAATTAGGTTAGTAGGGCTTTGCCCTGATAAGTAGGTTAATCACATTACAGAGGAGTGGTTTAGTTATGATGGGAGTAGGATCATGATAAAAGAATAAGTTGGGTCCCATTTCTCTCTCTGTCCTACATGTCCTCTTGCCCTTCTGCCATGTTATAACACAGTAAGAAGGCCCTCACCAGATGCCAACATCGTGTTCTTTAAATTCCTAGCCTCCAAAACCATAAGCCAAATAAATCTTTCTTTCTTTTTTTTTTTTAATAAATTACCCAGTCTGTGGTATTCTGTTACAGCATCAGAAAATGCACTAAGAAAATTGGTATCAAGGAGTGGGACTGTTGTCACTAAAAAAAAAAAAAAAAAAAAAACCTGAAAATGAGAAAGCAGCTTCAGAACTAACAAGGAGTAAATGCTGGAAGAATTTGGAGGAGCAGGCTTTAAAAAACCTATATTGTGGTGAATAGAGTGTTAGGAAAAATTCTGGTGAAGGCTCTGAAGAAGACAAATGTAGAAAAGTCTGAGTCTTCTTAAGGATTACTTAGATGATTGTGACGAGAAAGCGATTCTGATGAAATCTCTAATGGAAATGAGGAATAAAGAAGCCATCCATTTTATAAAGTAGCAAAGACCTTGGCTGAATTGTTTACTTATTCTAGGACTTTATGGAATGAAGAATGTAAGAGTGATAAACAGAAGAACTATCTAAACTTCAAAGTATTTAGGCTGTTGTGTGGTGACTTTTAACTGCATGTAGTAAAACATGAGAGAAATGGAATGACTTAAAGACAGAATTTATAATTAAAAAGAAGGCAGAGTGGAAAGCATGAGAATTCATAGCTTGTTCACGTAAAGAGTAGAAAGACAGCTTTAGGAGATCAAACCAAGGGACTGGCCAAATGACTATTTGTTAAAGAGATTGCCATGGGTCGAGGAGCCAGTTGCTATTTCTCAAAAAAGACAAAACCCAAAGGCATTTCAGATATCTGTCTCTGAGGCTGCTTTTCCTATCACAGGCCCATAGCTCTAGAAAGGCAAATTGATTTTGGCAAGGTGCCCTCTACAAACTATTCCTCTGCTCCACATGTTTCAGCATGGAACTCCTCAGCCACCCCAGCTGTAGCTCAAATGGGCCCAGATGCAACTTCATCTATAGCTCCAGAAGGTACAAGCTGTAAACCGTGGTGGCACCCACAAGACGCTAATTCTACAGGTGTACAAAATGCAAGAGTTGTGGGAATATGCTTATCTCCACCTAGATTTCATGTGGCAGATAGCCTGTAAGCCCAGGCTGAAACCTACCATAGGGCAGAGCCACCACAGAGTCTCCATTAGGATAATGTCTGGTGAAGCCACAGGAGTAGGAGTAGGATCACTCATGGACTTCAGAACTATAGAGCTACCAGCAAGCTACTCCAGCCTGGGAAGGAGCAGACATGTGACTCCAACTCAAGAAAGCTGAAGTGTGTGCCGAGCCTAGCAAAGCCATGGGGGCTGGGTTGTCTGAAGACTTGAGGCCCAATCCCCACTCCAGTATATCAAGGTAGTATGATATGAAGCCAAAGGAGATTATCTTCCAGCTTTAAGACTTAATGTAATTTTCTTTGTTGGGTTTTTAACTTAGTTGAGACAAGTTAGTCCTCTTTTTCTTTTTAAGAGAGTATTTTTTTTTATTATACTTTAGGTTCTGGGGTACATGTGCAGAACGTGCAGGTTTGTTACATGGTTATACATGTGCCATGGTGGTTTGCTGCATCCATCACCCCATCATCTACATTAGGTATTTCTCCTAATGCTATCCCTCCCCAAGCCCCCCATCTCCTGACAGGCCCCCGTGTGTGACGTTCCCCCTCCCTGAGTCCATGTATTCTCGTTGTTCAACTCCCACTTATGAGTGACAACATGCAGTGTTTGCTTTTCTGTTCTTGAGTTAGTTTGCTGAGAATGATGGTTTCCAGCTTCATCCATGTCCCTGCAAAGGAGTTAGTCATCTTTTCTTACCTATTTCTCCCTTTTGGAATGGTATTGTCTACTCTATGCCTGTCTTACCATTGTATTTTGGAAGCTGATAACTTATTTTGATTTCACAAGCTCACAGTTTGAGGGAATTTGTCTCAGAATAAATCCTGTCTTGAGTCTCGCATGTAACTGGTTTTAATGAGATTGAGGACTTTGGTTTTTTCAGACGCTGTTGAAATGAGTTAAGATGTCTGGGACTAATGGGATAAAATGAATGTATCTTGTATGTGAGAAAGACATTAATTTTAGGGTCTAGATGTGGAATGCTATAGTTTGAATATGTTCTCCAAAAGTTTGTGTATTGGAAATTTAATTGCCATTGTAACAGTATTAAGAGGTGGGGCTTTTAGTAGGTGATTACGTCATGAGAGCTTTGCTCTCAGGAATTGATTAGTGCCATTGTCATGGTACTGGGTTAGGTATTGTGGAAATAGGCTCTAGACACAGGGATGAATTTGACCTCATTTCTTTCTGTCTTGTGTGCCCTTTTGCCCTTCTGCCATGTTGTAATTCAGATTCCCACCAGATGCCAACATCATGCTCTTGGACTTCCCAACCTCCAGAATGGCGAGCCAAATGAATCTTTCTTCTCTTGCTTGAAAACAAATTACCTAGCCTATGGTATTCTGTTGTACCAGCAGAAAATGGACGAAGCCTGCTACTGTTTGAAGCTGAGAGCCTCAAATCCCTGGTTTTGTGCTCTGCTTTGTGATACTAGGATTGAGACTCTATAGCCACATATATGCTTTGCCCTACTGATTTACTTTTAGGTTCTGCCCATAGGGAAACAAGGAGATGGAAGGCTAGAAAAAAAGAAGAGGCACTTACCTTTTGATTGTCTTCCTGTTTTTGTAAGTGCTACCCTAACAACACCTCTGCCTTTCAAATACGCCAGGAAATTCTAGTAGGAGCACTTGATGTGAGTTTGTAGTTTTCCCACTTAAAAAACCAACAGCAGTTTGCCTTCTCAGATTCCAGCACCAGCCAGCCAGCCCTTTTCACAGATCTGATTACTAGCCACACACATTTCTTCTGCTGAGCTGAGAGACACTAGTATCTGCAGGCTGACCCTTCCTTAAAGGTCTAAGTTTCAGATCTGTGGTTCTTACCTCCAAGATTTTAAATTTTTTAAATTCCACCCTTTTCCCTCTAATTTTCCAATCCCAGGGATAAAAGCTATGTCCTACTACCTTTGTGATAGCCAAGCATCTCACTGATGCCTTTTCAGTTTTTGTGTGTGTGTGTGTGTGAGCTCCAGTGCTGGGTGCTGCCCCTCCCCACAGGAGCTCAAATTCAGTTTTTTTAATACAGTAGTCTCTCCTTTCTGTGCCTTTGCTTTCCATGGTTTCAGTTACCTATGGTCAGTCATATTCCTAAGATATTACATGGAAAAATTCCAGAAACAAACAATTCATAAGTTTTAAGTTGTGTACCATTCTGGAAAACTTAATGAAATCTTGTGCTTTGTCCCATCTGGAATGTGAATCATCTGCTTGTCTAGCATATGAGTGCTGTATATCCTACTTGCCCATTGGTCACTGGTATCATCTGCTCCAAACTTCCAACTGTCAACATTACTTGGCTCGTTGATGATCCAGAAGCTGATTCATCTTCTAGTGTATTTTCCAAGGTCAGTAGTAACCCAATGTTACATCACAGTGCCTACATCATTCACCTTACTTTATCTTATCATTTAGGAATTGTATTATCTCACATCATCCAAAAAGGGCAAGTACAGTATAATAAGATATTTAGAGAGACAACATTCACGTAACTTTTATTACCGTATATTGTTATAATTATTCCATTTTATTATTGTTATCAATCTCTTACTATGTCTGATTTATAATCTTTATCATAGGTATTTACATATAGGAGAAAACATAGTATATGCAGTGTTTGGTACTCTCTGTGGTTTCAGGAATCCACTAGGGATTTTAAAATGTATTCCCCACATATGAGGGAGAACTATCATAGCTAGTTAATTGTTCTGTACATTCTATATATAACATTTTCCCCTGTTAAAGTAACTTATATGATTTCTATCTCCTGACTAGACCATGATGGACGTAAGGTAATTTTTCTTGCTGGTGCCACTTTTGCTTCAGATGCTAGAATGACATCTTGGACTTAATATATGCTTAGTAAATATGTCTTAGTTTGATTTAATTCGATGCCACAGTATAGCAAGAGGGTAGTCTTTAAAGCATGGTGGTAAAGACCAGGGGCTTTGGAATTTGACAGACACGGGTTCAAATCTCAGTTCTGCAACTTAGTAGCTGTACTGCTTTAGGCAAGTTATTTAATCCTTCTAAGCCTTAATTTTCTTATCTATAAAATGATTATAATAAAGCATTCACCTCATGATGTTGCAGTAAACATCAAATGGGCCATTCTATGAAAAACTCTGAGCACCTGGTAAGTGTTCCATAAGTGGTAGTTATTATTATTTCTACAAAGGGGATCAAATTCAGAGGAAGAAGGAAAATGACTTTGCAAATTGTACAGCATTGAAGAAAAGTGAGAGAAAGCAAGAAACGGGGAAAGGTTAGGAAAACAAGAAAGCTGAGTGTGCATATGGGGGCTGTTGAGGGATGGATGTTAATACAGGGAGGAAAGTGAGTAAATGGCAAAGGTACCTGAATTGATTTTTAATAAAATATATAATCATGTATTGAACTATAATATAGTTCATGCTGTCATTCGTCCACTTAGAATAAAATCATGACAAGTCACAATGATGTTTCCTTTATTCAGTTCAAGATAACTGAATTTCTGAATATCAAATATTTGTTCACATTTAACTGCTTCTGTTGGAAATATTCCTAAAAAGATTACATATTCTATTACCTTCTTTTATTCTTTCCACTGCTCTATACTTTAGAAAAGAAATATTACTTTCTACTTTGATAGCATGTCAAATGTTTCTTCTTATCTCTTCCTAAAAATGCTTCTTTTTTTTTCTATTGAATTTAAAAGTCCATGCCCTCAAACATGGATCTCGTAACACTTCTGTCACATCCCTAAATGGTGTTGTAAAAGCATAAAACTCATTTGCTCAAGCTGAGATTCAATTTTGTGGGAATGACAGACTGCAATTTGCCTACAGGTTTGTGAACCAATAATTGGACTGAGCTCATATCATATGATCTTTTTCCTGGTATATTTTCTAGTATTTGTATGTTATGCTGAATGCCATGTATAAATCAGTCAATGCCCATAAAATGCATGCTGGTGAGATTGAAAACAGTACTTCAGGTCTTCAGAGGAGGTCTCATATAGACCAAATTACTCCTTATATGTTGTCTTTGACAAATAAGTCAGTAGGGATGACATTAACTTGAGCTCACCTGTAACCACTGCTCTGTTTTGAGAAAAAAGTCACTGTATTTGCCACAACACTCACATGTACACCATTTATACTGGCCACCATGAATGTTGTTCAGATTTATTTAACCCTATACTGAGTAGTTCCAGGGGGCTATGATTTATAAAGACAAGGTAGAATGGTGAGAACAGACATAAAATTCTAAAATAAAATTCAACTCATATTTATTTGTGCAGCAATATGGATCAATGTATGTATGTACACATTTACATATTAGGTATACAAATATACGTGTGTATATCACATATACAGATGTTTCTTTAACTTTCTCCAGTTTTGATTTTCAAGGGCTTCATGGTCTCCTTTCTCCGTATCTGCCCATTAACCACTTCTCTCTGTTGTAACCTACTGTATCCTACTGGGAAAAAAAATGGGCAAAATTACCCTAATGGCTGTGGGTTCTAAGAAATTAAAATCAAAGATGAGGCTTCCTTTTGGTTACAATCCTAGTGCCTGTGTAAGTAAGGGAGGCATCAAAATGATGTCTGTGTTTGTGTCACAGAGAAAGAAATGTATGTGGTGTGTGTGTGTGTGTGTGTGTGTGTGTGTGTGTGTGTAGAGAGAGAGAGAGAGAGAGAGAGAGAGAGAAAGAGACTGCTAGCTAACGGTTAAGGCAGAAGACTGTTAGAGGCATCAGGGCAACACGAGGTGGGTATCAAGGTACAAAGAGCCAGTAAAGATATAAGAATAAGTAAATTAGAAAGTTGGAACAAAAGTCAGCTTAGTTAAATACAAGTGACAGTGTCAATGACTTTGGCTGGTCATATGCGGGTATAGAGGATAAATTTGTGTTGATGGACATGAACAATTTAAAGGGCTTGGGACAGAGCAGGCAGCAATTGCCAGTCTGTCTGTCTTGAGACCCCCAAATTCCTTTTCCTCAACTTTTTCTACTATAGTCTTTCAGGCCTTAAAAATCCAGGCAAAAACACTGTTAGCCTGTTGTTCACATTAAAGTTAAACAGTTGTGAATCCACAAGTGGTTTGGTGTGTATAATAGATTCCTGAAGATTACTATTTATGTTCTTTGGGAGAGTAAAGATTTTCATGTATGTAACTGATTTAAAAAATAGATTTAAAATAGTAGTTTTAGCTTATTAAAAGTTTTATCTGTAAATTATAACAACCAAATATTTCACTAGAATTAAATTAAGTATTATAAATTCACTGTAAAGGCTCTGCACTGACCAAGGAGTTAAAAAATTAATATGTTAATTAAAAAATCAAAAGGTAAACTAGAAGACAATAAAAAAATTTGCACTTACATAAAAATTATTAGAAGTGTATTTCCCAATTAAGAACTTTTTTGTCTTTGTTCTGAATATAGATTTCTTGTTCCCTTTGGTTATGCCAAAGTCTCTTCTTAATAAATTATATTTTATGTATTTATTAATGAATTTAAAGGACATCACTGAGGGGCCTATCATATGCCAGAATCATTCTAGCCATAGACAATAGAGTGGTAAACAACACAGAAATGATCTTTTTCCTCCTGGAACTTTCAGTGGAGGAGACAAAAAATGACTGAGAAATCCAAGGAATATATCCTATGTTTTCAAAAGAAGTTCTCAAGAAAAATACACTGAAAAAGAAAATGGAGAGAAAACGTGTGGGAGTATATTAGATGTGGTGATGAATTAAGCTTCTTTTAATAGGTGGCCTTTGATGCAAAAAGTGAATCATGTAAGGATCCAGGCCTCTGAGATATAACACCAAGTTACAGAATTTGAGACAAAATGTGCTGTCATGTTCAGTGAAGAGCAAGAAAACCTTAGGCAAAGATAAAGTGAGGAAAGGGAAAATGGTAGAAGGTAAAGTTGGATAGGTGTTTCAGTTATGTATTGTTATCCATTACACACAATTAATATCTGGAAGCAGCAACCATGTATTTGGTCACAATTCTGCAGTTTGGGCTGGGCTCAGCTAAATGGTTTTCTTTTAATAGTGTGTAGGCTGCAATCATCTGGTGGCTTGATTGGAGCCAATGACCTAAGATGGTCTTACTCACATATCTGATGGTTGGTCATTGGCTCTTGGCTGCTTATGTATCCCCAGTCAGAGTTGCTTTACATAGTAGTGTCGGTATTCTAAGAGAGTAAGACCTAATTCCCAAGTACATAACATGCTTCTGCTTGCATCACATTTGCTGACGTCCTAAACAGCAAATGAATCACATTGTCAGGTATAGGATCAAGGTGGGGGGAGATGTCATGAGGGTTAGAATACTGCAAGACATGATCCATTGGGGATTATAAGTATGAAATATACCACAGAAGGTGGGAAGGAGCCACGTGATCTTATTTTTCCTTAGAGCATTACTTTTTATATTTTTTCTCTTCATTTATTCATGCTCTGGACTGAGCATAAATCTATAGTTTTCCCAAGAGCTCAGATATTTATTTATTTACAGTTTTTTCCTTTTTCATTTTTTATATGTTTATGGGTACATAGTGGGTATATATTTATGGGGTACATGCAATGTTTTGATATAGGCATGTAATATGAAATAAACATATCATGGGGAAGGGGATATCTATCCCCTCAAACATCTGTCCTTTGAGTTACCAACAATCCAGTTACACTGTTTGAGTTATGTTAACATGGACAATTGAGTTATTATTGACTCTAGTCACCCTATTGTACTATCAAACAGTAGGTTTTATTCATTCTTTATAATCATTTTTTTGTACCTGTTAGCCATCCCCCACTTACTTCACCAGCCCTTTGCTACTTTTCCCAGCCTCTGATAACCATCCTTCTACTCTCTATGTCTATGAGTTCAAGTGTTTTGATTTTAAGATCTCACAAATAAGTGAGAAAACGCAGTGCTGCTTTTTCTATGCCTGGCTTGTTTCACTTAACATAATGATCTCCAGTTTCAACCATGCTGTTGCAAATGACTAGATCTCAGTTTTTTTTATTACTGAATTATACTCCATTATGTATATTTACCATATTTTCTTTATTCATCTGTTGATGGACACTTAGGTTGCTTCTAAATTTAGCTATTGCAAATGGTGCTGCAATAAACATGGGAGTGCAAATATCTCTTTGAAATACTGATTCCTTTTCTTCTGGGTGTATGCCCACAAGTGGGATTGCTGGATCATATGGTAGTTCTATTTTGTTTGTTAAGTAACTTTCAAACTGTTTTCCATGGTGGTTGTACTAATTTATATTTCCACCAACAGTATATGAGAATTTATTTTTCTCCATACCCTTGCCAGCATTTGTTATTGCCTTTCTTTTAAATATAAGCCATTTTACTGGGTTGAGATGATATCTCATTGGAGTTTAACTTGCATTTCTCTGATGATCAGTGATGTTGAGTACCTTTTCATATGCCTGTTTGATAACTGTACGTCTTCTTTTGAGAAGTGTCTATTCAGATTTTTTGCCCATTTTAATAAGGTTTTGAGATTATTTCCTAGATTTTCAGCTCCTTACATATGCTGGTTATTAATCCCTTGTCATATGGATAGTTTGCAAATATTCTGTCCCATTCAGTAGGTTGTCTCTTCACTTTCTTGATTGTTTCCTTTGCTGTGCAGACACTTTTTAAATTGATGTGATCCCATTTCTCCATTTTTGCATTGGTTGCTTATGATTTTTGTGTATTACTCAAGAAATCCTTGCACACTCTGATGTCCTAGAGAGTTTCCACAATGTTTTCTTTTAGTATATTTATAGTTTGAGGTCTTAGATTTAAGCCTTTAACCTATTTTGATTTGATTATTGTATATACATGAGAGATAGGAGTCTAGATTCATTCTTCTGCGTATGGATATTCAGTTTTCCCTGCATCTCTTATTGAGGAGATTGTTCTGCTTAAGTACATGTACTGGGCATCTTTGTGGAAAATGGATTTACTGTAGATGTATGCAATTGTTTCTGGATTCTCTATTCTCTTCCATTAATCTATGTATCTCTTTTTAGGCTAGTACCACTATAATATAATGTGAAGTCAGGTAATGTGATTCCTTCAGTTTTATTCTTTTTGCTGGAATAGATTTAGCGATTCTGGGTCTTTAGTGGTTTAATATAAATTTTAGCTTTCTCTTCTAATTCGGTGAAATATTTCATTGGTATTTGATTAGGATTACATTGATTCTGTAGATTGCTTTGGAAAGTGTAGACATTTTAACAATTGATTCTTCCAGTTCATAAACAGAGGATGTTTTCTGATTTTTTAGTGTCTTCTTTAATTTCTTTTATCAGTGTTTTATGATTTTCATTATAGAGATCTTTTACTTCCTTAATCTTAAGTTAATTATCCGATTTTTAATTTTATGTACAGCTATTGTAAATGGGATTATTTTTTATTTTTTTCAGATTGTTCACCATTGGCATATATAATTTTGTATTTTGAATTTGTATCTTGCAACTGTACTAAATTTGTTTTTCAGTTCTAATAGCTTTTCTCTGAGGTCTTTAGGTTTTTCCAAATATAAGATTATATCATTTGCCAACAAGAATAATTTTTCTTCCTTTCCAATTTGGATGCTCTTTATATCTTTCTCTTGTCTGATTGCTCTAGCTTAGACTCCCAGTACTACGTTTAAAAACAGTGGTGTAATTGGGTGTCCTTGTCATGTTCCAGATCTTAGAGGAAAGGCTTTCAGCTTTTCCTCCTTCAGTATAATACTAACTGTGGGTTTGACATATATATCGCTGTTATTACATCGAGGTATATTGCTTACACCAATTTTTTGAGGTGTTTTAACATAAAGGGGGTATTGACTCTTATGATATGTTTTTTCAGCATTACTAAAAATGGTTTTACATTTTATCATATAATTTTTATCCTTCATTATATTCGCATAATGTATCACATTGACTGATTTGTACATATTGAACCATTCTTGCATCCCCAGGATGAATTCCATTTAATTATGATATATGACATTTGTAATGTATTGTTGAATTTTGTTTGCTAGTATTTTGTTGAGGATTTTTGCATCAGTGTTTATCAGAGATATTGGAGTATAGTTTCCTTTTGGAAATGTGCCTTTGCCTGGTTTTGGTTTCAAAGTAATCCTGGCCTCATAAAATGAGTTTGGAAGTATTCCCTCCTCCTATATATTTTTGAATAGTTTGAGCGGGCTTGGTATTAATTCTTCTTCAAATGTTTGGTGAAATTCAGCAGTGAAGCTGTCAGATTTCAAGCTTTTCTTTTCTGGGAGACTTTTTATTGTGGCTTCTATCTTGTTACTTTTTATTTGTCTGTTCAGGATTGGAATTTCTTTCTTGTTCAATCTTGGTAGATTGTATGCATCTAGGAATTTGTTCATTTCTTCTTGAGTTTCCAATTTATTGACATACAGTTGCACACAGTAGCCACTAATAATCCTTTGAATTTCTGCATTATCAATTATAATGTCTCATTTTTCATTACTGATTTTATTTATTTGAATAGTCTTTTTTCTCCTTAGTTTGGCTAAAGGTTTGCCCATTTTTTTAAACTTTTCCAAAAAATCAACTTTTTGTTTCACTGATCTTGTGTATTTTTTTACTTCATTTTTATTTATTTCTACTTTGATCTTTATTATCTATTTTCTTCTATTTATTGTGGTTTTGATTTGCTCTTGCTTTTCTAGTTCTGTGAGATGCATTGCTATGCTGTTTACTTAAAATTTTTCCTCTTTTTTGATGTAGGCAGTTATAGCTATAAACTTCCCTCTTAGTACTGCTGTTCTGGTATATTGTCTTTACATTTTCATTTGTTTCAAAAATTTTTCAATTTCCTTCTTAATTTTTTCATTTACCCACTGATCATTAAGGAATATATTGTTTAATTTTCATGTATGTGTAGAGTTTCCAAAATTCTTATTAATTTCTAGTTTTATTCCATTATGATCGGAAAAAATGCTTGATATTATTTCAATGTTTTGAATGGTTTAAGATTTGTTTTGTGACCTAACATGTAGTCTGTCCTTGAGAATAATCCATGCTGAGGAAAAAATGTGCATTCTGAAGCTTTTGGATGAAATGCTCTGTAAATATCTATTAGATCCTTTTGATCTATAGAGATTAAGTCTAATGTTTCTTTGTTGATTTTCTGTCAGGAAGACCCACCCAGTGCTGAAAATGTGGTGTTGGAGCCTCCAGCTATTAATGTATCAGGGCCTATCTCTCTTTTTAGCTCTAACAATTTTTTCTTTATATATCTGGGTGTTCTAGTGTTGGTGCATATATATTTACAATTGTTATATCCTCTTTCTGGATTGACCCATATATCATTGTATAGTGACCTTCTTTGTCTTTTCCTAAAGTTTTTCTTTTGAAATCTATTTTGTCTAACATAACTATAGTGACTCCTGCTCTGTTTTGTTGTTGTTGTTGTTGTTGTTATTGTTGTTGGTTTTTTTTGTGTCCATTGGCATAAAATATTTTTTTCCATCTCTTTATTTTCAATTTCTGTGTGTCTTTATATATGAAGTGTGTTTCTTGTGGCAACAGATCAATGGGTCTTGTTTTTTCAACCATTCAGCCAGTCTTTGTCTTTTGATTCGCAAGGTTAGTTCATTTACATTCAATGTTATTGTTTATAAGTAGGAACTTACTCCTGCCATTTTGTTACTTGTTTTCTGGTTCTTTCATGTCATTTTCTTCCTTCTTCCTTTCCTTCTGGTCTTTCTCTAGTGAAGGTAATTTTCTCTGAAGATATGATTTAATTTTTTGCTTTTTATTTTTTGTGTACTCATTGTATGATTTTTTTGGTTTGAGGTTATGAGGCTTGCAAATACTACTTTATAACTCATTCTTTTAACCTGAAAACAACTTAACAGTGTTTGCATAAACAAACAATCAAGAACACTAATAAACTTCATGCCTTAACTTCAACTCCCTGCTTTTTAACTTTTTATTTTGCTATTTATATCTTATTTTACTGACAATGTCTTGAAAAGTTGTAGTTATTATTTTGATTGGTTTATTATTTAGTCTTTCTATATAAGATTAGAGTAGTTTACACACCATAGTTACAAGATTATAATATTCTGTGTTTTCCTGTTTACTTACTATTACCAGTGAGTTTTGTATCATCGGTGATTATTTATTACTCATTAATGTCTTCTTTCCAATTGAAGTTCTCCCTTTAGCATTTCTTGTAGGACAAGTCTGAGTTGATGAAATTTTTCAGCTTCTGTTTGTATGGAGAAGTCTTTATTTCTTCTTCATGTTTGAAGGATATTTTCACTGGATGTATTACTCTAGGGTAAAGTGTTTTTTTTTCTTCTTCAGCATTTTAAATATGTCATGCCACTCTCTCCTGGCCTGTAAAGTTTCTACTGAAAAGTCTGATGCCAGACATAGTGAAGCTCCATTGTATGTTACTTGCTTCTTTTCTGTTGCTGATTTTCGGATGCTTTTTTTTTTTTTAATCTTTGATCTTTGGGAGTTTGATAATTAAATACCTAAAGGTAGTCTTCTTTGGATTAAATCTGTTTGATGTTCTATACCCTCCTGTAGTTAGATATTGTTATCTTTCTCTGTGTTTGGGAAGTTTGTTGTTATTATCCCTTTGAATAACCTTTCTAATCCCATCTCTTTCTCTACCTCCTCTTGAAGGTGAAAAACTCTTATATTTGCCCTTTTGAGATGACTTTCTAGATGCTGTAGTCAAGCTTCATTGTTTTTTATTATGTTTTCTTTTGTCTTCTCTGTGTATTTTCATTCAGCCTGACTTCAAGCTCACTCATTCTTTCTTCTACTTGATCAATTCTGCTATTAAAAGACTATGATGCATTCATCTGTATGCCTATTGCACTTTTCAGCTTTAGAATTTCTGCTTGATTCTTTTTAATTATTTCAGTTTTTTTGTTAAATTTATATGATAGAATTCTAAATTTCTTCTCTGTGTTATCTTGAGTTTCTTTGAATTTCCTCAACACAGCTATTTTAAATTCTCTCTCTGTAAAGTCATATATCTCTGTTTCTCCAGGATTGGACCCTGGTGCCGTTAGTTCATTGGTAAGGTTATGTTTTCCTGAATGGTGTTGATGCTAGCAGATGTTCTTCAGTATCTGGGCATTGAGGCGTTAGGTGTTTATTGTAGTTTTCACTGTCTGGGCTTACTTTTAACTGTTTTTTGGGAGGAGGTGTTTTAGATATTCAAAAGGACTTAAGTGTTGTGATCTAAACTGTATCTGCTTTAGGAGCACCCCAAGCTCAGCAATGCTGTGGTTCTCGCAAAGGTATTGCCTTGATAATCTTGGACGAGATCCAGGAGAATTCTTTGGATTACCAGACAGAGATTCTGTTTCTCTTCCCTTACTTTCCCCCATACATATATAGTCTCTCTCTCTCTTGGATCAGAGGCATCTAAAGCTGGGGGTGGAGTGATACAAGCACCCCCATGGCCATAATTACTATGACTAAGCTATGTCAGACCTGAAACCAGTATAGCACTGGATGTCACCCAAGGCCAGTTCCTGGCTACTGCCTCTGTTCACTCAAGGCCCTGGGGCTTTATAATCAGCAGATGGCAAAGCCATTAAGGCCTGTGCCCTTCCCTTCAGGGCACTGAGGTTCTACAGGCCATTGGCAGGAGTGGGTCCTGCAGCACCGTCTGGGAGTCAGGAAGTAGTCAAAACCTTAGAAGTTTATCTGATTTTCTATTGCATTATGGCTAAGCTAGCACTCAAACCACAAGATGCAGTGCTTTTCCACTCTTCCCTCCCCTTTCTAATGGCAGAGGAGCCTCACTTCATAGCCACCACGACCTTAGGCCCAAGGAGTACTGTGAGACTCCTGCCACTTGTTCCCATGAGGCCCAAAGTCTCTTAAGTCAGCATTTCACAAATGCTGCTTGGCCCAGGACTCACATTTCAGGGCAATGGACTCCTCTCTATCCCAGGGCAAGTCCAGAAATGCCATTTAAGAATCAAGACCTGGAATCAGGGACCCCAAGATCCCTCTTGGTACTGTAGCTCCCTGAGGTTCTACTGGTACCTAAGGTGCAAGACAAAGTCTCCTTTACTCTTCCCTCTGCTTTTCTCAAGTGAAAGTTTTCCTCTGGAGCCACCAAAACTGGTAATGTGCTGAGTCTCACCTGAAGCCAGAAAGTCTCAGAGACTCACTAAAGGCTCTTGATGTAGTATCTGGTTATTGCTGCTTGTTATTCAGGGTCCAAGACCTCTTCAGTTATCAGGAAATGAATGCCTCCAGGAATGGGTCCTTTTCTTCAAGGCAGCAGGTTTCCTTCTGGCTCAATGTGTATCTATAATGTCTGGAATCCAGTGCCTGGAACAAGGACCTTATGACTGACTGGTGTCGTATCCTGCTGTGGCTTAGCTGGTATCCTAGAGGCAAGACAAAGTCCTCCCTACTCTTCCCCCTCATCTCCTCAAGTAAAAGAAAGGGGTCTATTTGGAGCCAGAAGCTGTGCAGCCTGAGTTTAGGTGAGGGGTGATACCAGTACTCCCTTGGCTGTTCCAGTTGGTTTCTCAGTATCTTGCATGCTGCCTCAGTCCACTGCCTCTGGGCCTGGTTTAGCCCTAGGATTCACCTGAGTGTTACTGTCCTTATGGCCTAGACTGCCTTTCAAGTTTATTTGGAGATTCAGAGTACTGTATACCTCAGTAGCAAGATTTGCAGGCACTCACGTTTGGGCCACTGGGATGGGTGATTCTCCTTTGGCTGGGGCCAGTTTAAATGCTCCCTCCATGGGTGGGCATCAGCTGAGTTTGGTCTGGGTTTTCTTTCTGCTCTAACAGGACAACACAGAGTTCAGTGCCACACAATTGCTGTGTTCTCTCTCCCCCTAAGGACCAGAGACACGGCACCATGCTGCCACTGCTGGATGTTGGAAAGGGGCAGCGTCGGTAATTCAGGACTATTATTTTAAATCTCTTCAGTGCCTCTTTCAGTGATGTCAAGTTAAAACCAGATACTATGAGGGCTCACCTAATTTTTGGTTCTTATGAAGTGTTTCTTTTTCATGTAGATAGTTGTTAACTTGGTGTCCTTGTAATGGTGGGGTGATTGGTGGAGCTTTCTATTATGCCATCTTTCTCTTTCCTCTCTCTCCTAAGGGTTTAGATGAAGTATTCTGTCATTCTAGAGCAATTAAAAACGAGGGGGACTTCCAGTTCCAAAATGGCAGCATAGAAGCAAGCTGGATCCCCCCATCAATAATCTTGTAAAACAAGAAACAGATATACAGTGCTGAGGTTATTACCGGAAATATCCCCCAACTCAAACATAAAGACAAAACAATTCCTGGGGCCACAGAGAAGTGAAAAAACATGAAGATGGTTGTAAGAGAACCAAACTTTCACATCCATGACACCCCCTCCTTCCCATTCTGCCAAGTACCAGGTGTACAGAAAATTTTGCCCCAAATCACTGCTCTCACTCTGAAAAAGTGATATCTAGGTAGACAACAACTTTCTCACCTTCTCAAATTCCCTGGCAGAATATTTGTCCTTGCCTTAACCAATAAGAAACATCTCGGGGTGCCAGAAAGGAGAAATACCTCTGAAAAACAGGCAGAGAAAAGGAGGGGTGAGGGACACAACTACCATCCCAAATCCTGGAAACTCTGCTTTGTAACTCAACCAAAGGAGATGTAACTCAGCCAAAGGAGAAACTAATACCCATTCTCAATCCTCAATCCTCAAACTCTTCAAAAGAAATAGAAGAGGAAGGGACAATTAAAAACTCATTGTACAAGGCTGGCATTACGCAGAAACCAAACCCAGGCCTAACCAGAGTGGCTGTTTAGCAGCATCATATCATAGGTGATGGGTTTCCTAGGTCCCAGAAACAACCCCCTTACCAGCCTTTGTACACTGCTAGGACATGCCATTTGCAATCCTTCCCCATTCAGAAAGGGTAATGTTCAAATCATTTACCAGAGGCAAAGCAAACCTGAGCTTAAGGATCTGGCCAGAGTCATGGGTTGGGAAGAAGCAATGACAGAGATAAAGGGATCTCTAAGAAAATATATTCAATAAAAAACAAAATGAGGCAGACGGAGAAGTCTGGACTAAATCCTTTAATACAAAGACATAGACATATATCCACAAGAAACAACAGCAAACAGGAAACCATAATTGCTCCAAATGGGCAAAGCATAAAGCCCATAACTGACCCTAATGAGATGGCTATATGCAAGCTCTCTAACCAAGAATTCAGAGTAGTATTTTTAAGGAAACTCAGTTATCTCCAAGATAACACAGAAAAGCAGTTCAGAAATTTACCAGAGAAGCTAAACAACGATACTGAAATAATTTTAAAAATCAAACAGAAATCTTTGAAACCGAGAGACACATTTGCTGAACTAAAAGATTCACTATAGGCTTTCATCAGCAGAAGGAATAAAGCAGAGAAAAGAATCAGTAAAATGGAAGACAGACTACTTGAAAATACACAGTCAGAAAGAGGAAAAAATATAAGGAATGAAGACCTCCTATAAGATTTGGAAAATCACCTCAAAGAATTAATCTAAGAATTATTGATGGTCAAGGGGGAATTGATTAAGAGGTAGGGGTAGAAAGTTTATTCAAATAAATAATAACAAAAATATTTTCAACTTGAGAAAGATAAAATATTCAGGTACAGGAAAGTCAGAGAACACCAAACAGATATCTAGACAACACAATCCCCAAGATATATAACAATCACATTCTCAAAGATTCAGGACAAGAGAGAATCCTAAAAGCAGGAAGATAAAAGAAGCAGATAAGAAAAAGAGTTCCAGTTGGTCTGACAGCAGACTTCTCAAAGGAAGCCATACATATAAAAATATATAAATTGAATATAAAATTAAAATGTGGGGGAGATGGAGATGGACTTTTGTTTTCATTTTTCTTCTGTTTCTATTCTTTTATTTTTGACCTAAGTTTTTGTCTCTTTAAAAATAGCATAATATCTATAAGATGGTTTTTGTAAGCCTCATGATAATCACAATGCAGAAACCTGTAATAGATTTGCTAGAGATAAAAAGCAACAGATTAAAACATACTTCCAGAGAAAACCACTTAGCCATGAAGGAAGAGGCAAGAAAGGAGAAAGGAAGAGATAAGTTACAAAACAACCAGGAAATAAGCAAAGAAATGGCAGTAGTAAGCTTTTACTTATAAATAATAACACAATATAAATGGACTGAATTTTCCAATTAAAAGGCATATAGTGGCTGAATGGATAAAGAAATAAGACCCATCTGTATGCTTCATGTAAGATACCCAGTTTACCTGGACACACAGACTGAAAGTGAAGGACTGGAAAAAGATACTCCATGCAACTGGAAACCAGAAAAGAGCAGAAGTAGGTATATTAATACAAGAGAAAATAGACTACAATTCTAAGATGGTACAAAGAGACAAAGAAGTTCACTACATAGTAAACAAAGGGGTCAATTTAGTAAGAAGACATAACAATCATGAATATTTATGGACTCAACATTGAAGCTTTCAAATATAAAAAAACATTTAAAAATCTGAGGGAGAGATAGACTGCAGTATGGACTTTAACACCACACTTTTAGTAATGGGCAGATAATCCAGAAAATAATAAACATCAGAGTTAAACTATACAATACATCTAATAGGCCTAAATTACATTTTCAGAACATTTCTCCTAACTACTGTAGAATGCACATTCTTTTCTTCAGCACATGAAACATTCTTCAGAAAATGTATCTTAGACCACAAAACAAATCTGAAGAAATTAAAAAATACAGAAATGATATCAAGTACCTTTTCTGACCAGAATGGAATAAAACTACAAATCAATAACAAGAGAACATCAGAAACATTACAAACACATGGAAATTAAAGATGCTGATGAATTACCAAGAGATCAATCAAGAAATTAAGAAAATTTTAAAAATGCCTGGAAACAAGTGAAAATGAAAATACAACGTACACAAATCTGTAGGTTGCAGTACTAAGAAGGAATTTTATAGCAATAAACATGAATATCTAAATAGTAGAAAGACTTCCAAAAATAAACCTAATGATGCACGTCAAGAAACTATAAAAGCAAGAATAAACTGAACCCAAAATTAGTTGAAGGAAAGAATTCATAAAGATCAGAGCAGAAATCAATGAAATTGATATTTTTTAAAAGTACAGAAGATCAATGGAACAAAATTTGATTTTGAAAAAGATTAAAAAAATAAACCTTTAGCTAGATTAAAAATAAAAAGAGAGAAGACTCAAATAATATCAGAGGGAAACAGCTGAGACCATAGAAATACACTAAATTGTTGAAGAATATTATGAGCAACTATTTGCCAAAAAATTGGAAAACCTAGAATATATGAGTAAATTCCTGGCTGGACACATATAAACTACCAAGATTGAACCATGAAGAAATCCAAAACCTCAATAAATCAAAAATGAGTAATGAGATAAAAGCTGTAATAAAATGGCTTCCATCAAAACAAACAAACAAACAAAAAGCCCAGGACCTGATGATTTCACTGCTACTGCTGAATTCTACCAAATGTGTAAAAAAGAACTAACACCAATTCTCAATCCTCAATCCTCAGACTCTTCAAAAAAATAGAAGAGGAGGGAATACTTACAAACTCATTGTACAAGGCTGACAATACCCAGAAACCAAACCCAGACAAGGACACAGTGAAAAAAGAAAACTACTAGCCAACATCACTGATGAACATAGAGGCAAAAATCCTCAAGAAAATACTAGCAAACCAAATTCAACAATGCAATGTAAAGATCACTCACCATGATCAAGCAGGATCATCCTAGGGATGCAAGGATGGTTCAACATATGCAAATCAATAAAACTGATAGATGACATTAACAGAACCAAGAACAAAAACATGAACACTTCAGCAGATGCCAAAAAAGCATTTCATAAAATTCATCTATTTATGATTAAAATCTCGCATCAAATTGGGTATAGAAGCAAGATACTTCAAAATAATAGACTATATATGACAAACTCACAGATAACATTGTACTAAATGGGGAAAAATTAAAGACATTTCCTCCAAGACTTGGAACAAAACAGGGATACCCACTTTTAATGCTTTTATTCAATGTAATATGGAAGTTCTTATCAGAACAAGTAGGCAAGAGGAAAATAGTGGGTATCCAAACTGAAAGAAAGAAGTCAAATTAGCCTTGTTCTGAGATGACATAATTTTATACTTAGAAAAAAAATTTAAAAATCTGACAAAAAAACTGTTAGAACTTATAAATGAATTTGGTAAAGTGGCAGTATACAAAATCAACATGCAAAAAGTCAGGAGCATTTATAAATGGCAACAATGAGTAATTTAAAAACTACATCAAGAAAGCAACCCACTTATAATTGCTACAAAGTATATAGATTATTTAGGAATCAATTTAACCAACGAAGTAAAACATCTATACAAGGAAAACTATAAAACGCTGATGAAGTAACTGAAGAGGACACCAAAATATACATTCCATATTCATGAATTGGAAGAATGACACTTCTATCAAAAGCAATTTACAGATTCAACGCAATTCCTATCAGTGACATTCTTCACAGAAGTAGGAAAAAAATCCTAAAATGCATATGGAATCCAGTAAGAACCCAATAACTTAAGCAATCCTAATCAGAGAAATAAACTAGAGGCATCACACTACTTACTTCAAAATTTGCTACAAATCTAGAGTAAACAGATTGATTAGCAAGGCACTAGCATAAAACAGACACATAGACCCATGAAACAGAGTAGAGAACCCAGATATAAATTCATGCATTTACAGCCAACTAATCTTTGTGACAAAGACACCAAGAACATGAAATGGGAAAAGGACAATCTCTTAAATAAATGGTGCTGGGGAAACAGGATAACTATATGCATAAGAATGAAAATAGACTCATATCTCTCACTACCCCCCCCCAAAAAAGAAATCAAATCAAAATGAACTAAAGATTTAAATCAAAGACCTAAAGCTCTGAAACTACTAGAAGAAAACTTTGGGAAAATGCCCTAGGATATTGGTCTGGAAAAAGATTTCTTGAATAAGACCTTAAAAAAAATCAAATATAGGAAATCAAAACAAAAATAGACAAATGGGATTATATCATGCTAAAAAGCTTCTGCATAGTAAAAGAAACAAACAAGGTGAAAAAAAAAATCAGAATGGGAGAAAATGTTTGCAAACTAATCCATCTGACCAGGGACTAATAATCAGAATATATAAGGAGCTCAAACCATTCATTCAATAGCAAAAACCCAAATAATCCCATTTAAAAATGAGCAAAAGAACTGAATAGATATTTTTTTCACAAAAAGACATCCAATGACTGACATTAATATTTAAAAATGCTCAACATCACTAATAACCAGAGAAGTGCAAATCAAAATCACAGTGTGATATTACCAAAGTGGCTTTTATCGAAAAGGCAGTAACAAATGCTGGCAAGGATGCAGAGAAAAGGGAATCCTCATACACTACTGTGCAAATGTAAATTAGGAAAATTACTATGGAGAACAATAGACAGATTTCTCGAAAATCTAAAAATGAAATTACTGTATGATCCATAAATCTCACTGTTGGGTATACACCCCCTAAACAGGAAATTAATATATCAAAAAGGCATCTGCACTCATATTAGTCAGGGTTCTCTAGAGGAACAGAACTAATGGAACATATATACATAGAGAGGAGTTTATTAACTCACATGTTCACAAGGTCCCACAGTAGGCCATCTGCAGGCTGAAGAGCAAAGAGAGCCAGTCTGAGTTTCAAAACTGAAGAACTTGGAGTCCAGTGTTTGTGGTCAGGAAGCATTCAGCACAGGAGAAAGATGCAAGCAGGGAGGCTAGGCCAGTCTCTCTTTTCACATTTTTCTGCCTGCTTGTATTCTAGCCATGCTAGCAGCTGATTAGATTGTGCCCACCCAGATTAAGGGTGGGTCTGCCTTTCCCAGCCCACTGGCTCAAATGTTAATCTCCTTTGGCAATGTCCTCATAGATACACCCAGGATCAATACTTTGTATCCATCAATACAGTCAAGTTGACACTCAGTATTAACCATCACAAGTCTATCCCTTGTCAATGTGGACCCATACACATCTCCTGAGATCATACATAATCTTCAAATAAAAACAATAAGGTCATAATTGAATCTAACGTAATACCACTATGCTTCATACAACCGGAAATGCACCAATCCCCAACTGAAATACTATTACATAAAGTTAACAATACTTAAATGCTGATTTGATATCAATAAATCTTATGTCACATGATAAAGAGAAAATAAAATGAAGCTATTTTCTTAATTCAAGCATATACATGCACAAACATGTTTATAACAAAAGGAGAAAATACTCATGTCAATTAGAGTCCTCATTTGATATCTGGTATTAATGACTACCTTCTTCTACTACACTTTGCCTTCAGTGAGCACCTCAGCAGGTTGTGTTGTTTTTTTTTTTCTGTGGAGTGACCCAAACCTTCATTCCTAAAGGGTCTAGGCCATTTGTAGTCCTACCTGGATTTGGCTATTGCAGTTTACCATTGACCTTAATCACAGGGCATGGTAATATGAGCCTTTCAAGTCCTTGATGGCAGCACTTATCACTGTAATCCTGCCAGGGATGCAAAATTGTTTTTGATTTACTATTTTTGCTTTTTTTTTTTTTTTTTTTTTTAAGACGGGGTTTCACCATGTTGGTCAGGCTGGTCTTGAACTCCTGACCTCAGGTGATCCGCCCGCCTTGGCCTCCAAAGTGCTTGGATTACAGGCATGAGCCACCAGGCCCGGCCTGATTTACTATTTTTGTAGATAGAGGCAGCTCTAATGGCTTCCATTCAGCCTTTCCCCACCATAATGGTCCTTATCTTACAAGTCAGGGAGCCAATGTGGGGGTTCTGCCAGTTGATAAGTATGTCTATGCCAATTGCGTATTCTGGCATTGGGGAAATTACCACAGAACGAGTCCAGGGACTCACTGGGCCCACTGTAAGTCAGACCTGAGCTAAAACCCCATTAATTACTTACCTCCATGAATCCCTACTTTAACTGGAGGATCCCAGTGACGTTTTCAGACCCCTGGAATCACGTCAGCTTAGAGCCAGCATCCAGTAGTCCCTGAAATGTCTGATCATTTCCCCTTTCCCCAATACAGTTGCCCTGGTAAAAGATGAGAGGTCTCCTTGGGGAAGGATGGGAAAAATATTCACTGCATGGATTGTTGATAATGTAATGGGGTCCTTCCTCAAGGGTACCCAGCCAAGGGGTTCTGGGTCTGTAAACTGGCTCAAGTTTGGAAACTGAATGAGGGGCTGTGATTCTCAGTTTTTAAAATTCAAATTAGTCTCTTGTCCATTTGACCTGGAAGTTTTCTGCTTATATAAATCAAGTAGGAATGCAGTAGGCTTCCTATCAATTTTACTTCTAGGAACACTGTGATTAATTAGCCACTGCCAGAGCTCTGTACAAGTCACACTATTCTGATTGTCGTTTTGCCTGTGCTGTCCATTATGGTAGCTACACCCAAAACCCACCTTGCTTTTGAGGGTTGAGTGCTGCCACTTGGCCCTTGCCACCTTGGGACCCAATTATTTACATTGTATTTAAATTTTGCAGTTGAGTGACTGCAGTTTTCACTGTTAGATCTGCTATACAGAGAGAGCAATTACAGGGCTCTTCAAAGATGCAGATGCTACCCCCGCAAATGTATTTCACAAGGCATTGGTCAAGGGTAAATCCTCTGGACCCTCCCAGCTGGGATGAGTAGGTCCGAAGTGACTATTCCTCTCCTCCACCATCCCAATCTCCCTCAGCCTTTGGATCCCTTCCTTTACATTAAACCAAAGGAGATCATGCGTTTTCAGCTGCTCACAGTGGGCAATCTTTTAATCCATATTTCAGCTAAACAAGCAAATAAACTATTAGAACCTTTATTAACTCCCCAAGTTCCAACATTAAATGCAGAGTCCCTACTTAGTGGTCCCAAATCAATAAATTTAGCCTAATCCATCTCTATGTTTCTTCCATCATTATCTCACACCCTTAGTATCCATTCCCTTGCCTGTTCTTCAGATCTCTGTTAATATAAATTAGAAAACTCAAGGACTTCTTTTTGAATGTAGCTCACCTTCTCATGGGTCATACTCTCAACTTTACCTCTAGGGACCCACCAGGACTTCAGTGTAGTTATAAGTCTAGAAGTAAACAGGGGTGCTAGGGGTGGTTCCTGAGGAGAATCAACATTATTTTGTCCTGGCAACTGCCTCAGGGGAGGCCATCACGGTTTGACCTTAGGTAGTGCAAGGTTTATCTCCTTAGACAAAGGTGGAAAGGCTGATGGCAGCATGGATCAGAGTGGGCATGTTGCCACTACTGGGGATGGAGAAGTTGTTTCTTCTAGCAAAAAAGGTTCATCAGGGTTTACAAGCTCAGTGTCCCCAGCTTCATCAGGGTCCTTGAATACATCCCCCATTCTGAGTTGCAGGATCCCATTCTTTTCCAATCAATGCCCTCACTTTAACAGTAGACACCTGGTGAGGCTGTGCATGCACCTTTCGTTGCAGATCAGCCACTCGCAAGATAAAAGCTTGTGTCTGATTTGCTACGATTTTAGCTTTTTCTCTATAGGAGGAAAGATGCTGACTGAGGGCAGTTCCAGCAGATTTGATGTTCAGTATCTGCTTCTGAAGCTGGGAGACAGAGTCCCTGAGTTCATCATTTTCTTTCATCACTTTGTCCACTGAACTTAGGAACAACTAGCCAGCTTCAGTATGTGCCTTGGTTCTCCACGTATGGTCAAAGATATTAGGTATAGAGTCACTAAACTTGCCTCTTATGAGTGGTGAATCAGGAGTGTCAAATGCATTTACTTTGTATAACTCTCTAAAGAGTTCATACCAAGGACTATCAGTGTTCTTCATACTGTTAGAATTAGAGTTCTGAACATTTTCAGGTTCAGTCATATTAAGCAGCCAACTCCAGAAACCCCAAAACCAATGAAAGAAATTCATGCCTAATATTCTGTTCCTCTAGAACCACTCCTAGTATCAAAATAAGTATTAGGGTTTACTAGAGGGACAGAACTAATAGAATATATACATATATGACATATACATATACATATACATATACATATACATATACATATAAAAAGGGGAGTTTGTTAAGTATTAACTCACACAATCATAAAGCCCCACAGTAGTCTGTCTGAATGCTGAGGAGCAAGAAGAGCCAGTCTGAGTTTCACAACTGAAAATCTTGGAGTCTGATATTCGAGGGCAGGAAGCATCCAGCATGGCAGAAAGATGTAGGCTGGGAGGCTAGAGCAGTCTCTATTTTCACATTTTTCTGCCTGCTTATATTCTAGCCATGCTAGCAGCTGATTAGATTGTGCCCACCCCAGATTAAGGGTGGGTCTGCCTTTTCCAGCCCACTGACTCAAATGTTAATCTCCTTTGGCAACACCCTCACAGACACACCCAGGATCAATACTTTGTATCCATCAATCCAATCAAGTTGACACTCAGTATTAACCATTACAACTCCCATGTTTATTGCAGCACTATTCTCAGTGACTAAAATGTGGAATCACTGTAAGTGCACATCCACAGATGAATGGATAAAGAAAATATGATAGACATATATATACAATGGAATATTATTCAGCCATGCAAAATAGTGAAATCCTGTTATTTGCAACAACCCAGATGGAACATGAGTCATTACGTTAAGTGTAACAAACCAAGTAGCCTGTAATCCTAGCATTTCGTTAGGCCAAGGTAGGTGGATTGCTTTTGCCCAGGAGTTAAAGACCCACCTCGGCAACATGGAAAAACCCCATTTCTACAAAAATACACAAAAGTTAGCCATGTGTGATGACGTGCACTTGTGGTCCCAGCTACTCAGGAGGCTGAGATGTAGAAGAACTATTTAAGTCTGGGAGGTTGAGACTGCAATGAGCTGAGATAGAGCCATTCCACTCCAGCCTGTCTCAAAAAGAAAAAAAAAAAGACAAATAACAAAGACTCTTACTTATATGTGGGGAGATAAAACTGTGGACCTCATGAGGATTGAGAGTAGTTTAGTGGTTGCCAGAGGCTTGGAAAAGTGGTGGGGGAGGTGCGTGTGTGAAGATGATTTCATTAATGAGTACAAATATACAACTGATAGAGAAATAAGACCCGGTATTAGAACAGGAGGGGACTGTAGTTTAAAATAATTTGTTGTACATTTCAAATTTGCTGGAAGAGAAGAACTTGAAAGGTTCCAGCATAGAGAAAAGACAAATATTTAAGGTGATGGATATTCCCAGCATACTCATTTGATCTTTATGGATTATATGAATGTATCAGGTTATGACATATACCCTGAAGCTGTGTATATCTGTTATACATCAGTACAAATATTATTTAATTGTTCTTCATAATTGTCATAGTACAGATTTTTATATTTTCCTCCAACATAGGCAAAGATTAGGAGAAATAGCTATATTTCAACATCAGTGAGATGTTTAACCAATAGTAGTTACTTAAAAATAGATTTAGGTGGTGCGGGGATGGAGGCAGCAAACCACCATGGCATGTGTGTTTACCTTTGTAACAATCCTGCAAGATCTGCACATGTACCACAGAATTTAAAGTATAGTAAAAAAAAAAAAAATACAAAAAAGAAAATCTTACAGAAAAAAAAATTGAAAATTAAAAAAACATAATTCACTTCCAACAATAAGACTCTACTATTAGACTTGCGATTGTTAATATCACCCTTCTTCATTAGTGTATGAAGTCCTGAGGGCGGGGGTGGTATCTGACTTATGTCCCTAACGTACAGTACATTGTAGATGCTCAATAAATACTCATCAAATGAAAAAAAGGATTTATTCTTATATGAGAAAAATTAACTTTTCCTTTAAGCCAATTTTTAAATTTCCTGACTCAAAAATAATTCCCAACTGACATTATTTATTGAACAATTTATTTGTGACAGATATAATGCTAAAAGCATTGTATGTATAAACATACAAACCACAGGCTCAGCTTGACAATATATTCATAGAAACATCAATCCAGTTTTCAAAACAATTAGAACATAATTTAAATAAATTATTTCCTCAAAAAAATACAAAACAGAAGTCATAGTCATAAAACACAGTAAAAATTCTTAGAATCCTGCTCCTCACTCTCCTAATGCCTTTCCACTTGAGCACCTGCCTCCAAATTGTCTTTGCAGTTTTTCTCTCTCTACATGAAAGTCCTCGGAACTCTCTTATAACTTCAGCCACGTCATCCCTTTTGTCTGTTATTTCCAGTTTAATTTCAACTCACTCCCTAGTTTTTCTCTTCATGTATTACCTTGAATAAACACAGAGGCTATCACAAAGTGAAAAATTTACTGTGGCAGGCATTACTAATGTTTACTAAGATATGTTTCTCCTCTGTTTCCAAGTTCATAGAATATTACACTGCCCAGTACTGAACTTAGGTGTGGCCGTGTGACTACTGTGACCAATACAGTTAAAAGAAACATCCTTTAATTCTGGGTAGAAATATCAACCATGGGTGCTTGATTCTCTAGCATTCTGTTCTCCTGCTAGCGTGTTGTGAAAGCATTGATATAGAGGTGCCATAAGATCCAAAGAGCAGAAAATGCTGAGCCAGCAGTGGAGGACAGCTCCTCAGAGAGTTGTCTGCAGAGAACTTAGCTGAAGGAGCTGGAGGTTGTTTGTGATCACAGAAAACCTAACCTGTTTTTATTTATGCATTTATTTCTGGTGGGTAAGAGAAGGGGCTCTAAATATTTATATGTTAACATTCTTCACACTTGCATCTTCTCATTGAATTATCAAAACAACCCCATAAATTGGTACCACGTTTACATCAACTTTGTAGATAATGATACAATAGCTCAGAGAAGTGAAGTTGCACCAGGGCAGTAGCTTCTAAAATGGCAGAGCTGGGGCTCACACCCAGGTCAGAGCCCATGCTCCTTGACCCTACACTCTGTTGCCTCCAGTAGTATTTGTTCATCTGCCAAGTAAAGCACTAAACACTTTTCTCTCTGACATCACAGTCCTCACACATCTGATGAGCACCAGTTGTGTTCACAGCCTCATCCCAGATGGTTGCATAATAAATTTAATGATAGAAGAGGTGTTATTATCTTCTGGTTACAATGATGTGAGAAAACTGAATAAAAACAAAAGCAATTAGCCTAGAGTTAAGACTATTTTAGACTTAAAAACTTGTTAAAAGAGTAGATCTCATGTTAAATGTGTTTACTATAATTTAAAAAACAATGTTTATTACACTTATTTATAATATATATTATGATTATTTCCAAAGGTGATTTTGAGAGGCTACCCAATTTATGAACTGAAAACATTATAGTAGTGGTATACACGTAAGTAATCAATGAAAGGCATAGTTAAGCAAATCTATGCAGAATGAGATTGGGTCACTTGGAATGTGGTGCCCTCACATAACATGTTTTATTTCAGTTCCCCATTCTAGTTGATTGATTAAGTAGACACTTTCAGGTTCTTTGGACAACTTAACTCCAGTGGTCCATTCTACTGACCTTTCTTTCAGCTGCTTTTAGAAGTCACAAGTTTCTTTCAAACTACTCCATGTCTTGTAGTAACCACACTTCACAAATCTTTTTGAATCTTCAAGTTCTTGTCTCTGAAGCAAAGATCTAGTTACATTCATTGTGAACGCCTTCCTTTAGCCAGGTAAAATTGAAACTCTGTTTTCATCTGTTCAAGTATCTACCAGTTCATTTAGAGGCCACAGAGAAATCAGCAGAAATGCTTGCTGCTCTACACTTCAGTGATTCTAGTTACTACAGTTAAAGAGTGAAAAGGATGCATTTTCCTGATGTGTTACCGATTTTGAAATTTTACCTGTGCCTTCTGTATTCAATATATAGTGATTCAAAAAATAAATGCAATTTATAGATTTACATTGTCTACTCCAAATGTTTTTATTCAATATTTTATCTTTTCTAAAGTGTGTAAGTTTAGGTAGATGTTATTATAGTCCATGACATCTGGCATCTAGCCTTGGTATTGCATTTGATAAAAAAAACCAGCAAAAAAATGTATCATTGAAATTGATTGTAGTTTCTGATAAAATAAGCCTTTATCAGTTTGACTCATACAGTAAAGAACATCAGAACAGCAAACTAGAATTTACAAATGTTATTAATTTTCTGGATGTTCTTATAAAACAATAAGAGACATTTCAAATTTCTTGGTGCTTTCCGCCTAAAATAGACTCCTTAAGTTGTACTTAAAATATGAAGTGTAGATCGATATTTGAAAACATCTGATTAAAAACATACTGACTCAGGAGTGGTGAGGGCAAAATGAAAAATCAGCAGAAAGTAACAAGGATAACTACCTACAAAGACAAACTCTGATGACTTTGCATTACAGCCCCACACAACATTTTTCTAACTGTGCTTCTTTACAGGATATAGGTTCAGCATCATTACTTTGCTGAGCAAAGGGAGTCAAGATTATGGTAGTAACTGCCACTTAAACGATCAGGGAATCTAAGCTCGGTATGGTGGCTTAAGTCTGTAATCCCAGCACTTTGGGAGGCTGACACAAGAGGATCCCTTGAACTCAGGATGTGCACACTTTAGTGAGCCACGGTCGTACCAGTGTACTTCAGCTTGGGTGACAGAGCAAGACTCTGTTGCTTAAAAAAAAAAAAGTTCAGGGATTCCAAATTCACATAGTACTAAGTCCTTCTTTTGCCTATAGTACCACAGAAAGCACCTAAAGCTGGGTGTAGAACATTGTGATCATAAAAACATGATGAAAACTATATAAACTTTGCAGTGAAATCTATGTACTTATCAACAGATTATTCTGTTGGTAGTGTTTACATATCTGAGCATCTCAAAGCTCCCAAGTAATCTAATTTATAAGGAAGATAATAGCTCATGAGACATTTGCAATTAATAGAAATTGAGTATTTTTCATATGATGTTAACAAGCTGTTAATAGGAGTCACATTTTAATCCAGACTTTGATGTATAATTTGGTAGTCTATTGCTGCACAAAACCTACCCCAAAACTTAATAATTTAAAATATATACTATTATTCACTCTAGAGATTGTAATTTGTTGATTTCAATTTTTCAAACAATGGAAATTGTCAGTTGGGCAGGATTAGGTGTGGTCAGTCTGTCTCTATTCTATATGGTATCACCTGGGTGGTGCAAATGAGGCTGACAGATCCATATCTAAGCTCACTTACTCAGTGACAAACACATTGTTGATGGCTGCCAGGTGGTAACTCAGTTGGGGCTGCTGTCTACAGGCCTTGATTCTTCTTCCTGTGGACTTCTCCATGTGGTTTCTTGGGCTTCCTTACAGCATGGGGGCTGGTTTCCAAGAGGAAGAAAGCAGAAACTGCTAGTTTTCTTAAAGACTAGATCCCAAACTGGCACAATAGCATTTCCACTGAATTTAATGGTCAAAGCAGTCCTAGGCCAGCCCATATTCAAGAGGGTGAAGGAAGGAATAACCTCCACTTGAAAGGAGAGTTTCACGCCTGTATAAAAAGCAATAAATTAATAGTGACCATCTTTGCATGTAAATCCCTACATTGTAAACAGAGGATACTAGATTTGAAAGTAGGAATGAGTAATATTAGAAATATGATCTTTGGTCAGTATAATCTTCAGCATTCATTTCAGAAAATTATAGAAACTCCTTCTTTGTTGAATAATCAATTTCTGCCTCCTAAATGTCAGTTACTAGTGATTATTTGAAATATAGAGAAGGCTGAAGCCTATCACAAAAATTGATCAGATACAGAGAACACAACTAGTTAGAAGAGGGGGAACTTAAAACCACAGCGTGGCTCTCCACTAATACCTCTCATATGATAGTGTGCAGGAATGCCTAAGAATCTGACTAGCTTTTTGAATTTTCATATTTCTCAATATAATCATAACTAATATTAGGTACATTTTTTGCTACAGATTGAAAAAGAATCTTTAGAAATCAAGATATGAAATAGCAATATATGAAACACAAAATAGCTGAGTTTGCAGGATTTTAACTCAGAATAGAAGAATAAATGCCTGCATGCACAAAAGTAATCAGTTTTTTGTCAAACTCTTTTACAGAGTTTTGTCTGAGAGGATGGTTTCTCTCTAGGCAAATCTAAAATGAACACTTTCTGGTGAGGCTCCTGATCTCGGTGTCAACTTGGGTATTTCAAGCTTGATATAATGTGGTTAGTGAGCTTGAGAGGGTTATATCTGAGTGTCTCAACCTCAGCACTATTAGAATTTTGGGCAGGGTAATTCTTTGTTGTAGGGGGCTCTCCGTGCACTGTGGGATGCTTAGCAGCATCCCCAGCCTCATACCCACTAAATGTCAATAGATTTAGTGGGCAATGAAAACATCTCCAGACATTGTCAGATGTCCCTGAGGGTAGAATTGTTCCTGGTTAAGATCCACTGCGTTTTAATAAATTTATAACTAAAAAAAGTATTTTTCTCTGAGGCAAGTTTTTTTGTTGCAATAGTGTTCCTTGGTCCTTTCATAGTTGAATGCATCTTCATGGGATGTATTTGCTTTAATTTAAATAAAAAAAGATTTCTTCAGCTGAAAATTTAGGTTGTTAGGAAGTAGAAATGGATATGTTAGCTTGATTTTAATGCATTTCCCCTCCAAGGCTACTTGTGGATACCCCCAATAAGTGACGTTTTTAATTCAAAAATTTTAAGAAAGAACTTCATAAAACAGGAAATATAAGGCAAGAATTTATGGACCATACTGTGGAAAGAACCTTCACTATCAGCTGTCATCAGACATATACAACAATAGCACTAAAAAGAGTTTAGATAGCTTGTTGCCCAAACTACTTAGTTATAAATGAAGAAATCGAGATTTAGGATTATTTGACTTGGTTACATCTTCAGACTTAATCACAGGCAGAATCAAAATTAGAAACCAAAGCTCCCAATTTTCAGCTCAGTTCTCTTCTTAGTACTCTGCTTTTCAAGGGAGCCCTCTCTTGTTATCTTCATGACACGGTATTTTTACATAAACATGTGCTGCGGTATTTTTAGATAGGAACATATAACACTGTGGGTGTAAGATTGAGAAACTGGAGGAAGGAGTGAGATGGCAAGGAATGCTTATTTCAAGGAAATTCCATGTCCGTGGAGTCTGTTATAATGAACACTTGTGGGATATGTACATACGAAGTAGTAATTAACACGTGTGTGTATATATATGTGTGTATGTATATATCTATATGTTGGCTGTATCTACTTATAAAACTATCCTTCCTCTGCTCTCCTATCCCAGTAACTGCTTTGATATCAGCAGTGTGGTGGAAGTATGATTTGCCTACCTATTTAAGACACAGTCAAATCTAGTTCCATTCCCTAGCATGACATTTACACCATAATTTGAATATAGTTTGATGGTTTTTCCAGATAAATTAAGCCCAAGTAGTGGGATGAAAGAGGGTCAAATAGCAACCTCTCCTGCAGTGATGAGGAGAAGCATCCAGAGAAAGGCTCCCTCGGGGAAGTCTACAAGCCAGCACTGTCTTCTCCAAAGTTCTAGTGTCTGTACTTTCTAGAGTCCTCTCAAACCTTTCTGTCACTGTGCTGACTTTTTGCTATCCCTGATGCCAGAAAACTTTCTTCTTTGAGTTCATTCAATCCATTTTGTATTTACTGTTTAAAATTTAGAATACAGCTTTTTTAAATTTTAAAATATTTAAGTAACAAAAATTGTGTATATTCAAAGTGTACAATATGATTTGATATATGTACACAATGATTGTGTAATGATTACCATAATGAAATTAAATTACACATCCATCACCACCCACAGTCACCAGTGTGCATGTATGTGTGTGTGTGTGTGTGTGTGTGTGTGTTGAGGACATTTTATATATGCTTTCCTATCAAATTTCAAGTAGATATTATATTAACTATAGTTACCATGCTGTACATTAGATTTCCATAATTCATAACTAAAACTTTGTACCTTCTGCCCACCAGCTCCACATTTACCTTACACTCCAGTTCCTGGCAGCCTCCATTCTACTTTCTTGTATGTGTTCGACATTTTTAGATTCTGCACATAAATGAGATCATACAGTATTAGTTATTCTGTGTCTGATGTATTTCACTAAGCATATGTCTTCATTTATGTTATTCTAAATGGCAAGTTTTTCTTCTTTAGCTGAATAAGATATTGTCTGTGTGTATAGGAACACACATACATACACACACACACACACACACACACACACACACACACATCAAGGCCCTTGATCAATACAGGTTTGAACAACATGGGTACTTACATGTGGATTTTCTATCAATATAGGTTTGAACAGCATAGGTATACTTATATGCAGATTTTCTTCTGCCTTTGCCATCGATGAAACAGCAAGGCCAACCCCTTCTTTTCCTCGTCCTCCTCAGCCCACTCAACTTGAAGATAGTGACATTGAAGACCTTTATGATGATCCACTTTCACTTGGGGAATAGTAAATATATTTTCTCTTCCTTGTGTTTGTCTTAATAATATTTTATTTGCTGTAGCTTACTTTATTTTAAAAATCCAGTATATAACATATATAACATATAAAATATGTTTTGACTGCCTATGTTATGAGTAAGTCAACAGTAGGCTTTTAGTCATTCAGTTTTTAGCCAATCAGAAGTTATACATGGATTTTTGACTGCACAGGAGGTTGGTGCCCCAACACCTGCATTGTTCAGGAATTAACTATATATATTCCATATTTATCCACTCATCTTTCACTGAACAATTAGGTTGTTTCCATGTTTTAGCTAATGTGCATAATGCTGCAGTGAACATGGAGTGCAGAGACTTTATTTTTATTTTTAAACATTTAATTTAACTTTTTAAAAAAATTTTAAATAAGATAGAGTATTGCTCTATCACCCAGGTGTGATCTTGGCTCACTGCAGCCTTGACCTTCTGGGCTCAAACAGTTCTCCCACCTAAACCTTCTGAGTAGCTGGGACTATAGGTACATACCACAATGCCCAGCTAATTTTTGTTTTATTTGTTTTTTGTAAAGATGGTATCTGGCTATGTTGCCTCCTGGCCTCAAGCAATCCTCCTGCCTCAGTCTCCCAAAGTACTGGGATTACAGGTATGACTTATCATGCCCAGCCCAAATTTTATTTTTTGTGATATTGATTTCATTTTCTTTGGATATAAACCCAAATGTGTGATTGCTGGATAGTATGATAGTTTTTTTTTTTTATTTTTAATTTTTTGAGGAAACCTTCACATTGTTTTTCATAGTGACTATACCAACTTACATTTTGACCAAATGTGTATAAAGGATTCCCCACATCCTTGCCAGCACATGTCATCCCTTGTCTTTTTGATAATAGCTATCCTAGCCAGTGTAAGGTGATAGCTTATTGTGGTTCTGATTTGCTTTTCCCTGATGATTAGTAATGTCAAGCACTTTTTCACGTATCTGTTGGACATCTGTATGCCTTTTTTAAAAAAAAATACTTGCAAGTCCTTTGCTCATTTCTAATCAGATAATTTGTTTGTTGCTGAGTTGTGTGAGTTTCTTACATATCTTGGACGTTTACTCCTTATCAGATATATGGTTTAAAAATATCTTCTTCCATTGCATATTTTGTTTGTTTCCTTTGCTGTGAAGAAGCTTTTTAGTTTGATGTAGTCAAACTGCCTTATTCTCTACTACTTCCTTCCTTCTGCCAACATTGGGCTTTCTCTGTTCTTCTTTTCCAATTCCTTGTAGTGTGAAGTAAGCTGTTTATTTGAAAATTTTTTTCTTAACGTAGGCATTTGTCATTATAAACTTCTCTCTTAGAACTATTTTTGTTGCATATTGTATGTTGTGGTATGTTGTATTTCTATTTTCATTTGCCTCAAGATATTTTGATTTTTCTTTATTCTTTGATCAATTGGTTTTTCAAGATGTGTTTAGTTTGCACATATTTGTACATTTTCCAAATTTCATCCTGTTATTAATTTCTAGTTTTATATCATTGTAGTCTGAAAAGTTACTTGAGATTATTTCAGTCTTCTTAAATTTATTGAGACTTGTTTGTGGCTAAGCATATGACTTATCCTGGAGAATATTCTGTGTGTATTTGAGGAAAAAAAAAGCACTGTACTTTGCTTTGTTGGAGGGAATGTCTATATATATCTGTTAATTGCATTTGTTTTATATTATTATTCAAATCTGTTTCCAGATTTATTTCTATCTGTGCGATCTATCCATTTTTGAAAGTGGGGTATTAAATTCCCCTATAGTGACCTTTCTGGCTTTTGTGATACATTTTGATTGAAAAACTATTTCATCTGTTATAAGTATAGCTATTTTTGCTCTTGCTTGATAAGTATTTTCATGTAATATATTTTATCAGCCCTTCACTGTCAGCCCTTCACTGTCAGCCTATGTTTGTCCTGAAGGCTCAATTTTGTCTCAGGTAGGCAGTATATGATATGGTTGGATCTTGTTTTTATTTATTCATACAGCCGCTCTGTGCCTTTTGATTGAATAATTTAATTCAGTTATATTTATAGTCATTAATGATAAGGCAAGAAGTTACTATTGCCATTTTGTTACTTATTTCTTATTTTGATTTTAGTTCCTTTGTTCCTTTCTTATTCTCTTGGTGTCTTCCTTTGTGAATGTTTTTTGAAGTGGTATGCATTGATTCATTTCTCCTTCTTTTTCTTTTTGTTAAATAGACTTTAGAAATGTTGGGGAAAACATTTTTAGAGAGTAAGGTACATGGACATTTAATAGGGTCTTACATATAAGAAAAAATGGGAACAATTAATACTCCAGTATAGTAGAAATATGGTACATCCAAGAATGTGGAGTGTATAGGACAGTCTATAGCCATAAAAAATGTCTTCAAAGATATAACTGGTTGAAAAAATGTTCATTAAAAATGGCTGTACTGATCCCTGTGAATGAGGAAGGGGTTGCAAAGATTATTTCTTTTCTTATGCAAAGAAGTTTTCACATGGGAGAATGACATTGCTAAGTCATTGGCCATTCTGCTAGAGGGTGGAGTTTTTGTTATGGAGAAAGAAAAGAAAATAATTCTGACATTTGCAAAGAAGGCGTCCTTTAAATTTCTTTACTTCACTCTTAGAATTCTTATTTCTCTACATTTTGTCATTTAAAAGTACATGAGTTTAGGAGTTAGGAGATAGGAAACAATTAAGTCTATTAGTCTAATCCTAAACTAGAGGGACTGACATAGTCCCCTGATGCCTGTCAGATACAGTGAAATTCATTGGAGATGAGGTTATACAAAGAGGCTTGAAATTAAAGCCTAACAGTAGTAACAAGAGCAGATTTTCAAGGTTTTGAGAATTCATTGTTCCTGCTGTCTCTCAATCTCATGCATGATATATTTTATCTAAAAAAAAATTTAGTCTACCAAACAGCATGCATGATACAAATAAATAAAAAATGCAATGGATATAATTCAAAACATTAATAGTGGTAATCTCTGAATGGAAAAAATATAAATAGCCTCTATTTTTTCCAGTATTTTTTATAAGGCTTTTTTTTTTTTAACCAGAACAATGACATATACACAGACCAATACACAGAAACATACATGCCCACAGAATAAAAAATAAGTGAGGGTAGAGTCTACTTCAAGCTCTGTGGGTATAAGATTAGAGGTAAAATCAGAAGCCCTAACTAAAATATGTTAACTGCTTATCCAAAAAAATAGCATGCTTTGATTCTGCTTGAATATTAGTTTAGATCAGTATTCATCTGGTTGTATAATTTTATATAGAGTGTCCATTCTTTAGACTTTCTATACAAAGCAAGACTCATTGTTTAGGGTCTGTCCAACATTACACCCTTATTTAAAAAGGTTGCATGGTTCTGCTCAAGGATGAGATAAGCAGCTCACTGAGCAAAGATAAAGATCTATTTGGTTGGCTCAGTTCTCTCAGGGCCAGTGATGTAAGAACTGGAAGCTAAAATGCCAGGAGAGCCAGGATTTCTCCTAGCTTCTCACCTTGGTGAAGCCAAATGTGTTCTTTTCAGTCTGGTTTGGAGAGGCACAATTACAGGAAACAATAGACACATAATGAGAGCAGATTAGGCTGGCTTATTGTGGGTGGCAGATAATCATTCCTGCATCACCTCCTTCAGGGCCTGGAGGCATTTGTAGCCAGATCCTTAGTGTGTATGGCTTTCAGTCTCTAAATTTCTATCCAGTAATTTTATCCTTTCTCTCTTTAGGGAGGGGGTCTCAGCTGAGCTACTGTCATAATTCTGCACAAAATCCTAACCCTTTAGTCTCCAGATGAAAAGCTGAAAATTGAGACAAAGAACAGGAGGGGAATTGGACCACTTCATGGTTTAAGCCTGAAAACTTCTAGTCTATTTCCAGAAATCTACTAGTGCCACACACTGTTCTAGGTGTTCAGCACCTATTCTCTTGGTCCTCAGAAATTCTGGGGATTCCAAATCATCTCCATATCTGTAATGTTTCTGAGATACCTGGGGAAGGCTGGAGGGCTACGGGCATTGCTCTAAATGTACATATCCCACTCCAACCTCCCCAGGAACCTCTGTGGCATCACTGACCTGGAGATGGCATTATCTCAGGACTGAGGCTAATGTCATGTTAAAAATCAGCCCAGGAAGTATACTTTGTTATCCCATGAGATCTTTAATTTAGTGATCATCCATGAATGATCCTGGTGACTGGAATTCTGGAAATGTGTATGTGGAAAGCACAATATAGCAGGAAGAATTCTGAGACGGGGCCCAGCCCCAAGATTCATGACTCCTAGTATATATGCCTTATATAATTGTGCACCATCAAATACAGGTAGAATCTGTAAATATGATGAAATATCACTCCTATGATGACATTACAAATCAGTTGACTTGTCTGATTTGGACTGACCTAATAAAGTTAGCCCTTAAATGATCATGGTCACTTCCTGGAGACAGATTAGAGTGTAAGAGTATAGAGGGCTTAAGGAGAGGGGGCATGTGGCAAGAAACAAGGGGTAGCCCCTATGTTAGAGTGTCCCCCATCCAACAATCAGCAAAACAACAAGGACTTCAGTTCAAGAGTTCCGAGGAATAGTGCACCTTGCCACCAACCAGAGTGAGCATGGAAGAGGGCCCCCGGCATTAACAGGATAGACACCCCAGAGCTAGCTGACTCCTTGATTCAAACTGGTGAGGTGCAGGCAACACACCTCCAGACTCCCAACCCAATGAAACAGTGAGATAAATATATATTGTTTTAAACTGCTACTTTTGTGATAGTTTGCTACAGAGTAATAGAAAAATAATACACACCTCATAATTCATTTAGTTTATGACCCAAATACTATACTAACAATGTCCACAAAAATGATTATGCAGCTTCTCCTTATAGAGTGCTATGGTATCAATGTTTGTGTCCCCCTCATCCTCTAATTCCTATGTTGAAATCCTAACCCCCCAGGTGACAGTAAGACTTTCAGGAGGTAATTAGGTCATGAAGGCAGAACCCTCATGAATGGGATTAGTGCCCTCCTAAAACACCCCAAAGAGCTACCCTTCCCCTTCTACATGTGAGGGCACAGCTAGAAGACACCACCTATGAATCAGAAAGCAGGCCTCTACCAGACACCAAATCTGCTAGCACCTTGCTCCTGGACTTCCTAGCCTCCCAAACTGTAATGAATAAATTTCTATTATTTATAAGCTACCCAGTTTCTAATATTTTTGTTACAGCAGCCTGAACAGACTAAGACAAATACCTTCAATGACAGGGAACTCATTTCCTTTCAAAACAACTTATTCAATTGTTGAAGCTTTTAATTATCAGGCATTATGTTTCTTTTCATTCTGAGTTGAAATCTGCTCTGTAATTTTTACTCATTGATCTTAGATCAATATTATGGGTAATGCAAGACAAATTCCAAATTTTTCTCTCATATGTTAGTTTTTCAATGATCTAAAGACAGCTATCACAGTCAACCTAAATCTAATGTACTCTGTTTAAAAATCCAAGGTCCTTACTGATGCTTCCTCATTTGATGCTTTTTATAGATATTTCACCAGCTTGTGCCCTTAAATTTGTTAAACACTCTTAAAACATGGAGCTACAACACTGCCCAAGGGAAGGTGTTATAAGTACAGACGCTATGCTTTCATCATCTCTCTTTTCTGAGTGTGTAGCAACTAATGATTGTCAGTGTTTATCTTAGGGTAGCTGCCCTGGAAAACAGACCTCAACACAGAGTTTCACTTGCACAAAATTCAGTAGGGAGTACTTTCAGGGAGAACATCTGTGAGGTCCTCAGGAAAGCAGAGTGAGGCCGAGGAGGTGTGGAAGTGCAATGCAGGCACAACAGAGCCTCAACCTGTTACACAGGGAGCTCTGGATCTCTGATGGTCCTTCAAAATTGTCCCAAATTGAAGCATGGGGATTGGACCTTTATATCTCACATCAACTAATAAATCATTGATGAAAGTGCTCCAGAGAGGAGATGTAAACTTGCATGGTGTTGACAGTTTTTGCTGAGGTCAGTTTTTAACCTCTGAGCCCTTCGTTGGCGATACCCCTGGGCAACAGTGGAAGGAGCATCTCAGGGGATCTTGGTGGCACCCAACAGCAGTCATTAAAGTCTATTTATTGTGCTCCTAAGATCTATTTGCTTCATATAAAATTCTATCCCATTAGGAAAAAGCTCATCCAGGGTTCTGGTTGGTTTTTCTTCCTGAATAAATAAAAGGAAGTTTAGTGGCATGAACCACAACCTTTTGCCACTAAAGTTCATATGCAATGCATTCTTTTTTCTCTCTCCTGTATTACTCAATTTAGACACTCCCCACCCTCAATTAGCCCCCCATGGTCAAGGTGAATTATTCGATAAGGTGATTCAGACACTCATTGCTGAAGGGTTGGATTTCCCTACTCACCTTACCTCTTTCAGGCTTTGTTTGCTGCCTGAAATAAATTGTCTATTCATTGTTTAAATTGTGCAGAAGAGTAGCAAGAGATGCCCTTGAATTTCAGGTGTTCCTTCTTACCTTTACTTTGAAAGAGCAAACCTACCTTTGCCTTATAATTAGGTAAATTATGCCCAAAAGGATGTTAATTCTTCCTTGCTTGCTTTTCTCTTGGCACCAAGAACCTGAAGCAGTGGAGTGGCAGACACAGCTTAAAATTTAACATGATTCTTTCTGCATCCAGTGGTAAAAGTATTTCCTTTTAGGAACCAGTACCTCTATAGACACAAAGCCTGGAATTGTGAAAAGAAAAACCCAAAATTCTCCAAGTAGGTCATTGGGTGGGAATAAAAGTACACAGGACCACCGTTTCTATGTCTTTGTTTCACATATTGAGGACATAGCCTCCTTCTAATGGTTGTTCATTTAGAGTATATACTCTGTTCTGGTGAGTAAGTAGCACAGAGCACCATCAGCAAGATGGAACCTCACCTGTGCCTTCTATAGGCTATTTGATTTTTCTGTCATGTTGGTGGTTTCCAAGGGCTGTTATATGTGACAGGATTCGTGGCTTTAATAGTCATATGCCCATTGCCACATAGCTATGTAAAGCAGCATCTTTAGGTAGACGTATGTTATAAAACATCCCACTTCAGTGAATTAAAACTTTGTAAATCCTCTGATAGGCTAAACAGATAAGACTCTCTGGGAATATATACCAAGAATATATGTCAGTTTCGCTGAAGATTAAATGCTGACCCTTTCAGCAATTCCACCAGAAGGAAAAAGCTTCAGTATAACAAAACTGCCAATATTAGGGTCTAATTAGGCTCCTCATGGAATGGTACCATATCAGGGACTCAGCATGGGTCCTTTTTTTTCTGGCAGGTTGGATATTTGGCAGTGGCAGAAACTAGAATGGCTTCTGTGGTGTCCCAGGCATAGCCTCCACTCCTGCCACCAAAGTGACCACATGAATGTTAATGGCAGATTGAAATTGATTGATTAAGCAGGTTAAAATCAACTGGCTAATTCATCATAACAAATTGATTGGTGGGTCTCTTTCATAAGATAAATTCTGGTAGCAATTAATATGCAATCTGAAGACCTTCACCCATTGAGCGTGATTCTATTGTTGTATTCAAATGCTTCTTTTGAGATTTCCTAATATTTCTCCATCCAGCCCCCAGATTAACAAACCAAGCTACTCATCACTTTTGGTGCATTTCTACATATTATTATATCAGGCTACTTCTCTACGTACAGAATGTGAATGATCAAGTTCACTACTTGAAGTTTTGTCTGTTGAGATTTCCTCTCACTATTGTCTTTCAACACCATACCTGAGTAGGGCTATCGTGTAGCTGCAATTCATTTTTGGTTTGTATCAACGTTTTCAACCAACCCATCCATGAACCAGTCTTACATGGTTTTTCTTCTCCATTTGGTTCCTTTGGCAGAGAATTAGTGAATTATAGTCATTGGTATGCAGTGTTTCATAGTCCTTACTGCAGATTGGTCCTCTTCTTTAGACAATGAACTCAGGGTCCAAAAATGGGCTAACTTCAAGAATCTCAGCAACAGATTATGACTTTTCATTGAGGTAACAGCCTTCAACTTTCTAATCTTCCACTTTTCTTTTCTTTTGAATATACAAATTAAATAATACTTGTTGAATACCATATATTTTGCTCCTAGCAACTCCATGTTTCATACCTTTCTATGGATCAAGTTATGCTGGTTGCTACTCTGAGTATGCCACTAATTTAGATAATTGTGTTTAACTTGCTTCTACTGGATAAATATCATCATCTGATCACTATTACTTAAAGGATTTTTTTTAAGTTCCCATTGCTATCAGGGAGTAACAGCATTTGTAACAATCAGCCCTGACCTACAGTAGAAAAGCATGACTGAGCTTCTAAATGATTCTCATTCCTTGTTGTTTTAATAAACAGGATAGATACACTTTGGGATCTATTTTTAGATATAGACAAAAGGACTTGCTGACTAATTAGATGTGGGAAATGGGATAAGAGAGATAAAATGGACAACTCCTAAATTTTAGACTCAGACAATGAGAGTGCGATGTCACCATTTACTACCATGTGGAAAGCTGCAAGAAGAGCAGGCTGGGTAGAGGGAGATGTTGGAGGAGCATAGAAACTTGTACATGTAACATTTATTTTTTGACTCGAAGATGGAACTTTGCCTATAACCTACTACAGTTCATCATTTTATTTTTGTTCTGCCCAGTTGGGCTGCCATATTAGGAAAGTGATCATCTGCCTTTAATTAAAACTTATATAGCAAAGCCTGAGTCAGAATCAAACCAATGTCTGGTGTGGTAAAACATGTGCTAAAGGAGCAGGTTGTTTTCCTGCCACTTTTTCAATTCTTCCCATTTCTTAATATTCCATAAGGCTCTGCTTATTGGGCTGCTGGAAGCAACTGTTTCATGGAGAGTCATTTTGAGAAGAAGGTAGAGGAAGAAGGTGCCACCATTGATATTGTAAATCATGGATTTTCAAGGAAATTAGAGAAGACACAACTGTGAGGAGCACATTCAACTAGAAATAGCTCTAATATTATTCAGGGGCTAGAGAATCTGACCTTTTTGGCTTAACTCATTAATGGGGCAGATGATTCTCCTTACTGCACTGCTACAGCTTTCCTGAAAGAATTAACCACCAAATTCATATACTAGTTTGTCAGCAAGCTTTCCTCATACTCTGACTGTGGGGGGAGACTGAGCCAGATACCTCATTAAGAGTCTGGCTTTAAGACAAAGCAGATTATGCTGGAGAACCAGAAATGGTTACACCATTTTACAAAGGAAATAATGAGGGGGTGAGTGGAAGTTTTTGTTGTTCTTATTGTTAAGTTCATATTGAAAAATGTCAGCAAGCCTGGAGGAGGAGGGTGCTTGCCAATTTGGGGACCAATTAAAGGGAAATCTGCCCTGTGACAGAAAGATATAGCAAAGAGTTTGACTCTGGAAGCACCTGTGCCCATTGGCATGCTGATAAAATGATTGCAATCAGATTAAAAGTAAGATCCTACAGGTGGAAGTGGTTAATGGTCCAGCTCTCCACCTCTAAAAGGTTCATTTGAACCCATTTATAAAACATTACACAGAAAAGGCCTTTTGCCGAAAGCCTTTGCAGCCTCCATCAACCTTCCCTCAGACAAATGTTGACAACTTCCTCAAATTACCAGCTTCCATTCAAAATACACCAATTTAGAAAGACATATTTTTATTTATATTCATGTATTATTTTTGCATGCAAATCTCTCTTTCAGGGAGCTGGAGATTTGGATCCCAGACTCTCTGACACCTGAGTCTTTTACGCTTGGCAGTTTCTTGCATTATATGATGATACTTTTTAATTCAGAAAAATTTTAAATGGAAATTATTCTAAGCAGTCAAACTCAGATGTTTAAGAAACCTGACATGGTTAGTAAAAAAGAGCCATTCTCAAAGGATAAGGACCTAAATTAATTAACACACTGGGAAGAAGAAATATAGATAGCAACTAAATATTAGGAGTTTTTCAGTTAAAATTGGAAGAAACCTTTTCTCATTTCATGCAGTGCTATTTACTTTACCTGTATTTTACAAGTCCTGTATTAAATAATTATAGACCAACTGAGAAGCAGTTAGGTCAAGAAATAGATTATTAAAAAGCATCTATACCTTTGAAGGTGTGATAGACGAATCATCCTCCAAAGATGTCCACATCCCAATCTCCCTAGTCTGAATGTGATACCTTATGTGTCAAAAGAGACACTGCAGATGTGGGTAAGGCAATGCACCTTGAGATGGGGAGATTATCCTGGATTATGTGGGTGGGCCCAATCTAATCACACAAGTCCTTAAGATCAGAAACCTTTCTCGTTAGGTCAGAGAAAGCTGTGACAGTAGAAGTGTCAGGGAGATGTGATGTTACTGGCTTTGAAGATAGAAAAAGGAGGACATGAGCTAAGAAATGCAGGTGGCTTCTAGAACTTGGAAAAGGGGAGGAAGTGAATTCTCTTTTAGAGCTTCCATAAAGGAACACAGCCTTGCAGTCAGCCAGTGTATATGTATGTTTATATACACAGAATAATTGGGATTTTATTGTGTTTATGTAACAACAACAACAAAACTTATTTAGAATTCCTACTCTACTCCAAGAATGGTGAATTTCATTAACTGTAAAACCTTTTTTCCCTGAGCCCCTTAATGAACCCATCAAGGAATACATTTATATGCCATCTTATATAGCTATCAAGCCAGAAACTTGGCAATCATCCTAGACTTCTCCCTCTCCCCGATTCTTATCTCTAATCCATCATCAACCTCTGCCAATGTTGCCTTAAGTATTATGCTTGACCATTTCTCTCCATTTCTATTACCACTACCACATTTGTCTGACCACCATTATAGTCTGCTAGGACTACAATTAGCTTCCTGTGCTGTCTCATTTTGCTCCCACAAAGTAGATGTCCACATGTATCACACATGCATTTAGAATTATGTTTTCAAAATGCATATCTAATATTATCCTAAGTGAAATACTTCAATGATTTTTGTATTGCTTTAGGATCAGGCCAAAATATCCTGAATTTCTCCAAAAATGATCTGCATCATGTGACTTTTCTCTGCTTCTCCATTTGTGTGTGTTTATGTGTGTGCATATGAATAAATATTTTGGGTAAAATTTGAAGTGTTGATATTTTGGTCTGGATCACTGTATACGGCAAGGAGACAATACAAGAAAACTTCATGAATTAATTTTGAGGACATACCCCTGATAAAAATTGGGATCTATATGGTTTGTATTTCTCCTTTTTAACTAAATTTTATATGGTATACATTTTTCCTGTTTCATTAGAAGTTTTTCACATATAGTAAATGAGAGTAAGAGACAGGTTGGCATGATTCAAATGAGCTCCCAAGATGGTAAATAACAATGGCATCTATAGATCTTGTTGTAACTGCCCAATGGGTTTACCTTGCCCGCTGCCAAGACAGAGCCAATTCACCAAGGCAGGGGGAATTGCAATGGTAAAAAAGTAATTCATGTAGAGCGGGCAGTGTGGGAGACCAGAGTTTTATTATTCAGATGAGTCTCCCAGAGCATTTGAGGATCAGAGTTTTTAATGATAATTTCTCTGGGGCTTGGAAAGTAGGGAGTGCTGATTAAATTGGAGATGAAATCATAGAGGCTTGAAATGAGTTCTTTTTGTTGACTTCTGTTCCTGGTTGGGATCACAGGACTGGTTGAGCCAGATTATAGGTCTGAGTGGTATCATCTGCATCGGAATGCAGGGTCGGTAAAATATTTCAAGCACTGATCTTAGGTTTTGCAACAGTGATGTTATTCCTGGGAGCAATCTGGGGAGGTGGAAACTCTTGCAGCCAGAGGCTTCATGGCCTCTAAACAGTAATTTCTAATCTTGTAGCTAATTTGTTAGTCCTATAAAGGCAGACTGATCCACAGTCCAGAAGGGTTTTGTTTGTTTTGTTTTTTTTCCAGGAAAGGGCTATTTATGAATTTTGTTTCAGTGTTTAAATTATAAACCAAGGCTAGTTTGGCTTACACCCATTAGCGAACAAAGACAGTTTAGAGGTTAGAAGGCAAGATTGGTTCAGTTAGGTCTGATCTCTTTCACTGTCATAATTTCCTCAGTTATGATTTTCACAAAGGTGGTTTCATTGTCAAAACAAACCTTAGGATTCTGCGGCTGCTGTAGTTGCTGGTGTCTGTGAAAACCGTTTCACCCACTGATCTCATGGAAGTTTTCCTCTTCCTGCCAAAACAAAATGAAGAAAAATCAACTGCCATTCATTAAGAGCTTGAGTGGTGCCAAGCGCTGTGACATTTGAAGACTATCTGAAGTATGTAAGAAAGATAGTAACTCTAACCTCTGTCATTCTGCAAAAGATGAAGCTAGGCCTACATTTGTCATTCCTCTTAAGAGGTATAAACCAAAAAGCATCTGAGACAGGTCTCAATCAATTTAGAAGTTTATTGTGCCATGGTTAAGGACCATGATCCATGACACAGCTTCAGGAGGTTCTGAGAACATGTGCCCAAGGTGTTGATACAACCTGGTTTTGTACAGTTTAGGGAGACGAAAGGTACAGGCAAAGACACAAATTAATGCTTGTAAGGTATACACTGAAAGAAAGAAGCAGCCTGGAAAGAAGCAATGTCCCAAAGTGGGGTCAGGGATGGTGGGGGCCTTCCAGGTCATAGGTAGATTTAAAGATTTCCTGATTGGCAATTGGTCGAAAGAGTTAAGTTCTTCCTGCAGAGATAAAATTAGCTTGAGTTAAGGTTGGAAGGAGGTGCTGTGGAAGCCAAGGTTCCTGTCATGTAGACAAAGCCTCCAGGTGGCCAGCTTCAGAGAGAATAGATGCGTCAGACTCTCTGGAGAGACCTAGTGAGGAAAGGTGATTCTCTACAGAATGCAAATTTCAGGGACCTTTCAAAATATGTCAAATAATGTATTGACATATTAATAGGGTAAACTATTTTGATTTCCTATTAGGGTCTGTTATCTGTCCTGTGATGTACCCAGATAAGTTTGAAGTTGGTAGCTTACTGCTACAAAGAGTCTGTTCTGTCAGTCTTGAGGTTTCTATTTTACTGTTAATGCTGGTCAGTTGTGTTTCCTGAACTCAGAAAAGAGGAGGGTATAATGAGGTATGTGTGACACTCACTATTTTCCTGTGGTGATGACTTGAACTAGCTTTTTAGGTTTGTTTGAGTCCCCTTGGTGAAGTAGGGGATCCATTCTGTCAGGTGAGGGGGGGGTTAGAATTTTGTTTTGGGTTTACAGAGACAAATTCTTGGAAAAGGCAAGGGCTAGGGAAGATTACTAGGGCAAAATTCCACACTCCAAGAGAACTAACTGACTGCCCTTCTTAATCAGGGACTAGAAGCAAAGGGTAAAGAACTAGGGGCAGCGTGTGGTGGCTCACACCTATAATCCCAGCACTTTGGGAGACTGAGGCGATTGGATCATTTGAGGTCAGGCATTTGAGACCAGCCTGGCCAACATGGCAAAACCCTGTCTCTAGTAAAAATACAAAAAATGGCTGCATGTGGTGGCGGGGGCCTGTAATCCCAGCTACTTAGATTTGGAAGGCAGAGGTTGCAGTGAGCCAAGATCACACCATGGCACTCCAGTTTGGGAGAGAGAGTGAGACTCACCTCAAAAAAAGAAAAAGAAACAAAACTAGGAGCAAGTTGTTGAGAGTCTTGTGCTGATGGTCTTGCAGTCCCTTTGTCAATGACACGTTGATCTGATGAGTGTGGTCCTTAGTATTTCAAATTTTAATTTATTTATCCCATCTTGTCCCAGAAAGGTTTTATGGCAGTCTGTAAGCTATGTACATTACAACAAGATAACATTTATTGAATGCAGGTAAAAGATTAAAAAGAAAAAGATGAGGGAATCATGAAATGAGGAATAAAGTTGAGAAAAATGATTCCCTAGTATATTTTTGGATTCAAAAGCACCAAACTCTGCCAAAATATCAACTGTCTCTGGCGATGGTTTAAACCCTGATAAGACTAGGCTAGCAGGGTTTAGGTCAGCAGCTGGGACCTCTATTTTTGGAAGAGGCTCCCAAGTAGACAAGTTTCTGTCCTGTTTGCTCCTCAAGCATCCACACTGTCTCTTCTGCATACTTACGGTTACCTACGTAGTGTCTGGTTTCTGTGTGTACTTAACTATTAACTCCATCAAAATTGGTCAGGAAGTTTACTAGTATTTTTTATCACTTACCACAGAGACTGGCTTTTAGTAATTACTCATTTTCTTTCCCCCAAGCTAATGAATACTAGGTCAAGCCGGGGGGGGCTGTGAGGGGGGGAAAAAGAGAGAAATATAGGAGAGCGTTAAAGTGTATTTAACTAGAGCTGGGAATAATATTTCTTCTTCAAAAATGACACTTCATAGCTGTATAATATGCAATCATGTGGATGGTGCCAGGCTGTGTTTAAATAATCTCCTATTGTTGGACATCTTGTTTATTTCCAATAGTGCAATGCTGATATCTTCACAAATCTTTACTTCCATCACATTTAGACTGGATATCTAAAGTAAAATCATTGTGCTGAAGGATATGAACTATTAGAAATGAATTACTGCCTTCTTTCTAAGCAGTAACTGCCTTACAATTCTAGCTGGCTGTTTATACTCTACCATTTTTCGTTATTGAACTTCCTGCTTCAGGGATAATCCACCAACATGACACACTTGAGGTAGACAAAATAATGCTCCCACCCCATCACCTCCACCAAGATGTGCTTGTCCTCATCCTCAGAATCTGGGACTACGTTATGTTACATGGGAAGGGGAAATTAAGGTTGTAGATGGAATTACATTTGCTAATTAGCTGACTCTAAAATAAGATTATCCTACATTATCCAGGACACAATGTATTAACAAGAGTACCTATAAATGAAAGAGAAAAGCAGAAATGTAATGTCGGAGCCATGTAACAGGAGAAAGATTTGAATGGTCATTGTTGACTTTGAAAATAAAGAGGGCCATGAACCAAGGAATGAGGGGCCCTCTAAAAACTGGGGGGTGGGAGGGGGGAAGCAAGGAAACAGATTTTCCCCTAGAGACTCTGAAAGGAACCAGTGGTGCCAATATTGATTCTATCCCAGTGAGACACATGTTGGGCTTATGATCTCCAGAATGTAAGATAATACAGCTGTGTTGTTTTAAGCCACCAAGTTTGTGGTAATTAGTAACAGCAGCCACAAGAAAGGAATATAACACTCCAGCTTCCAAGTCTCCAGCTCTGCTTCACCTCACCTATACCTTCTTTATCAGGGGAAAAAAACTTTTTCTGTTTCAGTAAGGAATACTCAAGCCAATTGTCCATGCTGCTGTACCATCTGCTTTATGGCTGTGTCCCTTAAGACAAGAAATTTTAAAAAAAATACAGAGGCATGGGATTGTCAGATTTAAGCTCAAAACTCTAATTTGGAATTACGTTTATTGATTTCTGACCACAAGATCATGCTGATATTGACACCAATCCTTGGCCACAGCCCCATTCCTTTGGCTCTTGTCCAGTGCTCTGCCTGATTTGATAGACGCTAATCAGTACTTATTCTCTAAAGGAGAGAACATCTATTAGCACATATTTTTAAAAACCTGTGTTAGAAGCAGGACTCTCTCCTTCACAGACTACATAATGAAAAACCCTTTCATATTTTCAAATACAAGCAGCTGACTTAGGTACAGCAGATGACCTTAAACAAGGTGATTGCTTAGCCAATGTTTATTGCATCCTCTCTGTCAACAAATTCCAAGGAGGGGACCAGGTTTTGTTTGTGTCTCCCTGGGAAATAGATTATTGTTTTATGGGACTCTTGTTGCAAATCCTTGTAAACTCTAACTGATCACTCATGGGTAGTAACTAAAGTACAGGAATTTAACAAATGCGCGTAGTTCTTGCCTATCAGCAGTGCTCTTGGTTCCACTGCTCAATCAATAATGCTAGTGTCTGGTCCAGATTCAACGCATGTTTGATGACCACCGTAGTGTAACACTATTACAGGAATTTTTCACATGATCTCATTAATTCTCACAATCACCCTCATTTTACAAAGAAGAAATTGTGGCTCATAAGGGTTAAACAGAGTTCTCCAGCTCATATAAGCTAGCAAGGGACAGAGCCAGTATTTGAACTTCTAGTCTTTTGATGTGTATTGAGTGCTCTCTTTACACAGTCTACCTTACTGCACTTAGACTAGGGAGGCATGAAGCCAGCTCCCCTCTGCAGCCTAGCCCAATGGCCAGTCACAGGCACTATCTAAGTCCTCTTTCTGTTAACTGTTCTACTCATGGGCTCCCACGGGGGTTAACACAGGTCAGAGACGGTTGGTGTACACCATGGGGAAGAAAACCCAAGTCTCAGCAGCTGAGAAACAGGAGGTATGCAAAGAAAAGAATATGATATTTTGCAAAGGGGAAACTGATTCTTCAAATTCAGCTGCAGAGGGAGAATTGTACAAGTATTTTACCATCAATAATAGAAATATTATTTAAATAAGTGGGCATAGACGCAGTATTACAGAACTGAGGAAGACCTTATACATCATCCAATTCCATTCCTCACTTCAAAGATAAGAAAACTAGGGGAAGGAAATATTAAGATTTATGGTCATAATTTTATATGACTGGGGATTGGAAATCAAAGGCCTCCCACATTTTAGGACAGTGTTTTTTGTTTACATGATGTCATGTCTTCTAAAGGACTAGTGTTGTAAATAATAAAAATATATAATTTAACTATCTTTCATGTGTTTTAGTGAAAAGATATCATTTCTTCATAGTAATAATCCTATTAAAATCACTAAAAATATGCAATAGAGCTCTTGTGAATTTTGCACTTATTATAAAACCCAGAGTGCAATTGTAAAAAACAGACAGACTTGATTTGTCTGCATGAGTGGAATCCTTTGACTGTCATCTTTCTCTGAACAAAACAATTTTGTAAAAATATAGTCTGGATCATATATTTAAAGACAGATATAGCTTAACATTCATTAAGGTAGAAACCACCACTGTTAATGAGGATGAAATGGCAACTGAAAGAAGCATAAAGATTTTGTTTCTAAAGCAGCAAAATTATCAATAACTTTATCTCCAGTCTTTATGCTTGCTATATATAAATGTACAATGAGAAAAATAAGCCAGAACAAAGAACAGGCAATCCTAAAACAGTTTTTGAAATAATTCAATGTGGCCATCTATCTTCCTAAGTTGACCACAAAAGCTTCCACTATAGATTTCATCATTGATTTCTATTAAAGACTCTAATGGTTTCTGAGTGAAGGCAGTAAAATTAAAAAACTGTGAAGAATGAAGATAAGAACTTTTCATGATACACTATATTCTGTTAAATTAAATTTAACGTAAACAGCTACTGAGTTTTTCTACACTTTTGATTTATATGCACATTAGAAATTTTCATCTTCTTTAGGTAATACTATTTAGAGTTTGTAAAATAGAATGTTAATGGTAATTCTCATAAAGCTGGTGGTAAAGGCTTGTTCAGGAATATAACTCTTATAAATTTATTTTAATGAGGAAATAAATTTTCAACTCCACATAATTCTAACTTAGAGTATTTTATTTTAAGTATATAACTTGCTTTAAGTTTGATGAACATTTGCACCTGGGAGAGTTCCAGGTTCCAGGTACCAGTTCACTAGTAAGCGGTTTATTCAGAAGTCTATCTCATTGTTGAAGCCCAAGAATTTTTGTTCAGAATTTTCTTTAATCTAGATCATTTTTATCATCAGAACTTCTTGAGAATGGCAACATGCTTTTCCTTTTTTCTCTGTGGATAACAGAGTTTTCAGTCTCTACCCACTGGGATAATTATCTGTAATCAGAATGAGCAGGGCCCGATTTATTAAGAGACTGCTTGCCGAATTCCTTGGTTTGGAAATAAGCTATCCTAAACTTGGTGCAGTTGAGAGTTATTCCCTTTTAAAATGGTCAGCCTAAAGTCTATTTTCTTTCATCTGGGCCTATAGGAGATAACAGGCAGTTACTTGCCTTTGAGACCTGGTTAATTCTTTTTAGATGAAATAGGTAACAGTATTTACATTAACTTAATTAATATAGTTACAATCAGACTCTTACTATAGATTAGTTGCAAGGAAAACCGGTCCTATTCAAAGCCCAATATAATTCAATGCAGAGTGCAGTGGCATTTTACTTTTTATTCTTAATGATTCAATGATAACACGCAAGTACATCACCCTCCAGTTTGGAATTTACATTTATGATGTTTGCTATAGTTTGATGGTATGCATGGATACATGTGTATGTGTGGGCCTGCATGCCCACACACAAGTGTGCATGTGAATGCATGTACTTGAAGAAATATATGTCTGTGTGTACCTTCTTCCATATCTGTAAACATTAAGTTAAAATATGAACTTGAAAGCATGCTACAGAGTCTCACTCTGTCATCTTGGCTCACTGCAGCCTTCGCCTCCTGGGTTCAAGTGATCCTCTGACCTCAGCCTCCCAAGTAGCTGGGATTACAAGTGTGTACCACCACACCTGGCTAATTTTTATTTTTATTTTTGTATTTTTAGTAGAGATGGGGTTTCGCCATATTGGCCAGGCTGGTCTCAAACTCCTGACCTCAAATAATCCACCTGCCTCAGCCTTCCAAAATTTTAGGATTAGAGGCAAGAGCCACCTTACCCGGCCCCCTCTATTTGCAATTTTCAGAAACCTTGTAATTTTTTTTCAGTTTCTTCAGTAGCCTAGTGAGGCTGCCGTGGTTTACCACATCATATAGGAAACAAAGTAAATATGAAATTCCTAAGGGATGTAATTACATTAAATAAAAGGGAGATGGAATATGAGGATTCAAGCTCTCTTTGCTGCAAAGTCCTGGTAGTGCCAGGCTGAGTTCTAATTCTTGGTGGAGATGGAGACCTATTTGACAAGGGTCTGTCCTTACGGTGCCAGAACAGGAAAGCAAAAGAGCGGAAGTATACAGCAAACACTCTTCTCTGGGGGAGTTCAGCTCACTTCTTTGATTCCTTTTTTGGCTGGATCTCTTTGCTTGGCTCAAAATTTTGCTTTTATTTTGGCATCAATGATTTCTAACTTAGAAATTTTGAAGATATTATTCTAAATATAAGAAGGTAGTTTAAGATGTTTCTACTGTTTGGTGGCAAGAAAGCACTAGAAATGTCTGTAAATAAAACATAAACAGAAAATGTTCTTCAGTCATTAGAAAGAGAAAACAGATTGTGCTAATATATGTGTATATATAGTCACTCTATTAATGTCTTGTCACATTAAAACCTCAGAGGTATAGGTTACAGATGATAATCACCCAAATTAGGAAATGTTCTGTAACATCCTTGCTGGGATAGTACTGAAGTAAGAAGACTAGAAAGAAAGAATAGCAGAAAAACATTAACCAAAATTACTCAAAAAACATCATAGTAAAAATAAATAAATAAAATCACAGCATTCTGAATCTGCAACACTGTGGATAAATAACTGTAATATATTTCCCGCAAAAATCATCTAAAATAGCTGGGTATAATATAAAAGTATAAATAAAGGATAATTTGGGTTGTCATATTAATTTCAGACCAAATAGACTGCAATAAAAACGTCATTAGTAGAGATAGAGTGACACTTCATAATGATAAAAGGTTTAATTCACTGAGAACATGTAACAGTCTAAAACTTTTATGCACTTCTTAATGCAGTTTCATATTTTTTAAACCCCAAAGTGTCAGAACTACAAGGAGAATTAGACAAGTCCATAATTTAATTTAGAAATTTTTAACATACCTCTCACCCTGACTGATAGATCAAGCAGAAAAAATAAATCTATTCTAAGAATATAGGAGTTTTAAAAGGACAGCAACCTCAAGATAACAGACATAGAAAAACACCTCCAACCAACAATGACAGAAGCCTCACTATTCTCAACAAGTAAAACTTTTATAAAAATTAAACCATTTACTGAACTATAGAATAAAGCTTAAGAGCTTTCAAATGCTTGTTTTAAAAAAGGACAGCAAAATAAACTCACACAGAGACAGAAGAAAATAATATGCATAAAAATAGAAGTTTGTAAAGTTAAAAGAGCCGTGCAATTGGAAAGGTCAATAAAGCCAAATGCAGCTCTTTGGTAAACCACCAGCAAAAACAAACACCTCTCTTGTCTCTCTTTCCTGTAGATTATGCAGTTTGGACTCTTGGACCCTTGGCCACCAATTCCTTTGTCACTGGACCTTCTCTTTCCTATTGGTCTTTCTTATCACTTATGGTCTCATTTACTATTGGAAATTATTTGGGTAAATGTCTGTCTTTCACACTGGTCACAAAGCTCTTTTGAAAACAGTGATGAAGACATATTTGTTAGAAAACATAATTTTTAAAGTCGGGTAAAAACACTATTAGTCTTGGTGGCTTTCAAAGGAACAACTGCCAAAAACCTGTTTCACTTCTTAATTTCTCCTCAATATACTTCTTTGTTTTGTGGTGGGGGATGGTGGTATTGATATCTTAATGTTTACCTCCCACTAAGAGATGCCACACTACATCTGAGAGGCAATGTAGAAGAAAGAAAATAGTTCAGGATTTTGAGCTATGGAGTTTGTCCCCTAAGGGCTTTCTATCCTTTGGGATAATTATAAAACTCTAAGTCTCAGTTTTCTCAACTTTGCAATGATAGTAAGTAGCAGTTAGCAGTTACCTTGCAAGGGTTTTGTGAGTATTATGTTAAGGAATATATGCCTAAGACCCAGAATGTGGAAACTGCTCAGGAAATGGTGCCTATGCATTTTTTAAGAAAAAAACATTTACCTTACCCATGTTTCAAAAAACACAAAGCCCTCAAAAAGCTGTTCTAATATATCAAAGACTTGGAAAATAAGCTAATATTCAATTTGTCCCTAATTTTTGTGGTTTCATGTAATTTCAATTTTTTTTCTGCTTCTCCCCTGTGCTTTATTTCTAAATACTATAAATATTTAATATCAAGAGATTCTTCTCTTGGTTCTTCAATCATTGTAAATTTCCCTTTCTAATTGTGTTCTACTTTTTGAGCATGATAATGTCAGTTGCTGCTGGATGGTGAGTTCACTAAAGTTATTGAAGTAGCTTCAAGTACTCCAGTAACTTTAGTTCAGAAGAAGAGCCAAAGGTTACACAGATTCTTTCCCATATATATTTTAATTTAGGTCTTACAAAATCTCACAGTAGCCAAATGGTAGCCATGTAGTTTGTTCAAATACTGTCACTGTTCAAAAATGTTTGTAACAATTTCTTAGTGTTCTGGTTGTTAAAATCTTCATTATTTATTTATTTATTTTGGGGGCTTTGTGGAGTATATTAATATATATAACTTAGCCAAATACAAACTCTTCTAGAAAGGCCGACAGTTAATATTCCTCCAATATTCATTCACAGTTCCTAGCAAGCATTATATATAATCAGTGCTCAAGAAATACATGTTGATAGATAAAGGGCTAATCAGACACCTACTAGACTACAGAAAGGTAGCTTAAGAGGAAAGGGTGAGAGCTGGAAGGCAGTATATAGAGGGGAAAAAACTGAAAAAGATTTCAAAGACTGAATGTTTTGGAAAATCCTCCAAATAACTCTGGAAATGTGTGCTGGTGTGTGATTGTTTGCAGGTTTCTGATGATGTGGAGTGTAGGTACAGTATAATCCAGAGTTGCCAGCAGGCTGATTTAATTTTTTTTGTTAGCAGTGGCACAGACTATAAAATATTTATATTCAAATTCTAAATATGTATGCCTGGTGTAAATAAATAATTTACTGTATAAGCAATACATTATTTACTAAGTTATTCTAAATATATATATATATACTATTTGCATTTTACTGAAAACAAAACAGGTAGACTGATGATCTCTTAGGGTTCCAAAATAAAAAATGAGAGAAGAGAAATCCAGACTTCAGCTATAGTGGAATGTTTTCTATAAAGCAGAAAGTAATACCAGTAGACAGCCCCAAATATATTGAAACAAACAAGAAAATTAGCTTTCTTATAGAAAATACTAATTTTACCTGACACCCCAAATACTCAAGCATTAATTATCTGGATTTCCTTGGAAATTTTTGAGTTGAGCTTCTGGATTAGAAAACTCGGCCCCACAGATAAAAACTTTTAGAAAATTATTCAATTCCTTAAGAATTGTTGGTGACCTCAAAGAAGTGAGCAAGCTAATACCCTATTTGGGTTGGACGCTCAAATAAAGCCTGACTATACGGCTGGTTCATTTTTTGAAATCGCTCTGCTGACTGCAAATCCCCAGCAATGTCTTGGAAGAAAGCTTCTTCCCAATTAAACTTGCTTTCTCCTCAAGCATATTATCTGTTGACTGACCAGTCAGTTCAGACTCATTTCTTGACAAGCAGAGTTCTGAGTCAGAGCCAGTTTTGGTCACATCTGTTCTCAACATCAAGCATAGAATCATGTCTTCTTGTCTCCACATGCAGGCCTGGATGCTCCCCCCACCACGGCTTTGGGAGTTAAATCTGGTGAATGAGAAGTGGGTCCACTGCCCGGGATTCTCATCTCAGTCCTTGAGATAAAACATGGATCCTAATTTGGGAATTAATGATCCTTCCTAATGTACAGAAATAACTTATTTCAGCTGCATACTAACAAGGACAAGAACATGGGTTCTGGCGGCAGACATTTCAGGTTGCCTCCTCCTGTTTTACCTGCATAATTAGGGCAAATTAACCTCTATCTGCCTCAATTTCCTCATCTGTAAAATGGTGATAATAATATTACATGCCTCCTAGGTTTGTTATGGGGATTAAATGAGTAAAAGTACAAACAAAAACAAAAACAAAAAACAGAAACAAAAACAAAAAAAACACTCGAAGGCTGGGTACTGTGGCACATGCCTGTAATCCCAGCACCTTGGGAGGCTGAAGCAGGCAGATCACTGGAGATTAGGAGTTTGAGATCAGTCGGACCTACATCTCTACTAAAAATACAAAATTAGCCGGGCGTGGTGATATGCCTGTAATCCCAGCTACTTGAGAAGCTGGAGGCAGGAGAATTGCTTGAACCCAGGAGGCAAACGTTTCAGTGAGCCAAGATTGTGCTACTGCACTCCAGCCTGGGCAACAGAGAGAGATTCTATTTCAAAAAGAAAGAACAGGCTCGGCCCCCTCTTGCTTTCTCTCATCCTCTTTGCCATTCTGCCGTGTTATGATCCATCAAGAAGGCTCTTACAAAATGCTAGCACCTGGATACCGAGCTTTTCGGCCTGCAGAACTTTGAGAAATTAATGTTTTTCTTTATAAATTACCCAGTTTGTGATATCCTGTTATAGCATGACAAAACATCTTGATAATTTATATATCTTTTAACCAGATCCCTTAATTTTCTTTCTCCCACTTTGTCTAGAAATTGGAAAGTTATTGCTCTGATATGACTATGCCATAGTCTGATGCATTTACCTAGTAATTTGTTTAAAAAAAATGGTGCCCTCTGAAAGAGAATCTCCTGAACTTCTTGGTAATCTTTTTGTGGTACATTCATTTTTGGGTTTCTCTTATAAACTTCTACCAGTGAACACTTACTATAGACAATAATCCTTGGTTATGCAAAAGAGACAGACTTGTCTCCAAGGATTATTGTTATTCTTATTTCTATCATTCTTATTTCTATCAAGTCTGTCTCTTTTGCGTAACCCTCACCTCATCTGCTTACCTCTGTTTCTACTGTTGAAATATGGTAGTTCATGGGGGAAAATGAAGATGCTATTTTTCGATGATGCTAGGAAAGGGTGGTTGACAGCAGGGCTCTTTCCTAAGAACAATTATACTCATGTCTCTTTAGGAACTCCAAAATCACTATGGCTTCTCAGTCATTCATGGGATAATAATAACAGAAAACCCTCTGAGAACATGGAATCTGATGGGTGTTGAGCTGCTTAGCCCTTGTGGCAGCCAGTGGGAGCAGTGGCAATATTTCTCCCAGGGCTTTCCATGGGCAACCCATGGCCCAGCCTGGGCTTGCCTTGCTCCTGGGCTTGACTTTGCTGACCTATGAGTGGGCAGGGTGAGGGGCTGCCTGCACCATAGGTAGGCATAGGTGCAAAATCTGTGTTGCCAGGTGAGAACCATTAATAGGGGGGCAGGGAGGGAAGCACCCTACTTTAACCAAGGACTGCAGTATCTGAAGCTTGAGTGTAAGAGGTAAGGGTAAATGTCAACAACAAAGAACCTGTCCTATTGACACCAGTGGAGAGACTTCCTTGCCCTGCCCAGGCCTCATATCCACAAGTAAAAGGGGGTTGCAGAAGAAAAGCTTAATAAAACATTTTGATCTGTTCTAAGAACACTTTTAGCTTTCAACTTCACTTTTGGCTTTTAACTTCATTCTCTCCTTGACATTTACTCTATTCTGTCCCTCCACAAGTCACTGGTGTCACTTTCATCAGTATAGGACTGGCCAAAAGGGAAAAAGTAATGGATAAAATAAGAAGCGAATGAGGCTTGTGGATGGAATGGAGCAGGGAGCTCTGCTGGGTATAATACTTCATGGTACTAACTATGTTGATATTTTGATGTAAATAACTACCATACCAAAATACCCTGTCTCAATTATTTTTACTTTTGGTGATTAAGTATCTGACAAGAATTTATGTAATTTAATATAAATTCATTAGTAGAGATGATGCTTATGTTATTCAATTATTTGCCACCTAATTTAGAGGTCAAAGTACACATAGCCTTTTGCCATCTCTTCTTCTCTTTTTCCCTTTAAAATATTTCATCTGCAAGAGTTAAAATTCTTTAAGATATAAATGTTGTTTGCTTTTCTGTGCTTTTGTGTACTTCCTAAATGTTACACAAAGGACTTCCATCATTTCAGTAATCAGAAAAAACTATTAATGTAATAACGAGAGTGCAAAAGAAAAGCTCACAGTACTTCCCAGGAGGTCCTTTATGGCTTTCTTCCGTAAAAACATTTTTTCTCTTCTCTGCATGTAAGTCACAAGAAGTTGTTCGATGTTTTGTTACTTATTTTTATCAAGTTTGTCTCTTTTGCATAACTTTCACCTCATCTCTTTACCGCTGTTTCTACTGTGGAAATACGGTAGTTCACGGAGGAGAAAATGAAGATGCTGTGTTTTGATGGTGCTATGAAAGACTTCTTCCAGCATTATGGCATTGATTGTTCATCTGGACACTTACAGCACCTTTCTCCCTTACCCCATCTTTTCCTAAGAACAATTATACTCATGTCTCTTTAGGAACTCCAAAATCACTATGGCTTCTCAGTCATTCATGGGATAATAATAACAGAAAACCCTCTGAGAACATGGCATCTAATGGGTGTTGAGCTGGTTAGCCCTTGTGGCAGCCAGTGGGAGCAGTGGCAGTATTTCTCCCAGGGCTTTCCATGGGCATATGCCAAATTCACATTTTGTGGCTGAGCAAGAACTTAAGAAGGAAAGGCATGCACCTTCTCCCATCTCCTTCATCTCAAGTGGTATCTCTCATCTGACTGAGGGCGGTTGGAATGATGCTGTAAGTCATGCTTAGGATCTTCCTCTCATTGCCAGATACGTAGAAAACACTTCTTGTTCTTGGTTGCACTCAGGTGTAGCTGTTAGTTCATTGCAACCTATTTTCTATCTTTCTATTTCTTTCTTAACAGTTAAGGAGAGCAAAGATGTGTTTCTCTATACTCCTTCACCTTTTTCTGCTGCTGATTTAATGTCTGGGCTAAGAGTTGCTTAGGGGAAGGTTGCTGCCTTGTTAAGTTCCTTCTCTGCTTTCTCCTGAGTCTTTCTTTTGAGAATATTAGTCTTTGGCTTTACTGAGCCTTGGACTCACTCCGTGGAGCACTGAGGTTGGGATGGGAGGCTGGGGTTTCACTGGATCTGTTTCTTTGATTCCTCCCATTCTTTTCTCCTCAGTGTGGTTCTCCCATTGAAGAGTTTTGACAGACATTATTAGGAAGATATTTTATAATTACGTTTCCTGGAAGGAAAGAGAGAGAGCTATATATACTGGGGACCTAAACATTCCACACTGTGATGCCTGAAAACGCCTCTGAGGGAACAGGGTTCTGATTCTCTGTTAAGCAACACTTCATCTCAGCCACGGCACGATCAGAGTACAGTGATCTACCTTTCTGTTGGAACACTGTCCTCTCACTCACTTGCCTGGCTAATTTCCACTCATCCTGCAAGAATCAGCTCAAGCACCTACTCTTCTTGGAATTAATGACATGTTCCTGCCTTAACTCACATGAATGCCTTCCCCAGAGTCTACCCCTATTTAGCAAGGTGACCATTCTCCAAACACTCACGATACCCTCTGTGCCACAGTCCTCATCTTGCATTAGATGAAATTATTTGCTCTGTCCACCAGACTTTGAACACTTTCAGAACTTTTGAGCACTTTCTTTTCTTTTCATCTTGGAAACCTGGCATGGAGCTTAGAGCACAGTGGGATCTAAGTATTTGTAGAATGACAGATGGTTGAAGCTGTGGTCATTCTCTTGCGGCAGAAGAAGACACAGAACCCATGGTAGGGGACAGCCATCATACTGTGTCTTAAAATTCCTTCCTGGACCTTCGCTGACCATGCTGTCCCTGGTGGTACTTTCTGCTGCCACCACAGCACCCCCTCTCTGAAGAATGCAGCCTCCCTAGGTCCGGGGGTATTGCAGGCAACAAGGACCTTTCACACAGGGCAGCCACACCTTGCCCCTCTGCCATTTCTTCCTGAATATGGAGGAAAAGTTCATCTTGGACTGATCCCTCAGGAATTCTTCCAGTTTCTTTATCCTAAAACCAGTGTAACAGGACCCTGTGTGCTCAGAACTGGGCTTATCTTGTATGCTTTATCCAAGAAATATATCTGTTTATTGCAGGCACCTTCTCTACCTTATCAGTAGTAGGATTACTTGTCTATGCAATTAAAGAAAATATGGCGCCTCTGTTGCAGAATTTGCTGATAAACTCAATGAGCAAAAACTTGCCCAACTAGAAGAGGTGAAGGAGGCTTCCATCAAGCAAATTCAGGATGCAACTGATTTGGAGAACTCATAGCTGGCACTTCAGAAGCGCCATTACCTTTCTGATGTGCAGAGGAATAACACTTTTATGGCTTTGGCTGTTACTTACTGGGAACGACTTTATAGAGTACATAGGAAGTCAAGAATCGCCTGGACTATCATATATCTGTGTGGAACGTGATGCACTGAGAGGAACAAGAGCACATGATAAATTGGGTGGAGAATCACATGGTGCAGAGCATCTCTGCACAGCAGGAAAAGGAGGCAATTGCCAAGTGCACTGCGGACCTAAGCTGCTGGCAAAGAAGGCTGAAGCACAGCCAGTTATGGAAATGTATCTATCCCAATTGAGACAACTAGAAACAGTTGACTGACTAAATGGAAACTAGTCTATTTGACAAAATCTTTCTGTACTGGTGTCTACTGAAGTTATGGTTTACCTCTCCTAAAAATGAAAAGTTTGTTTCATATAGTAAGAGAACGAGATCTCTATAGGTCAGTCAGATGTTTCTCATCCCTCTTACTCTGCATTTGATTTGTTCTGTGATCACTTCTGAATAAGCAGTTTGCCTTTATAAAAACTTTCTGCCTGACTAAAGATGATCAGGTTATAAATTTGTAGTTAATTCTACCGTCTTGGAATAAAGTGACAATTGAATGAAAAAAAAAAGCTCCTCCCTGGCGGGGCTTGGTGGCTCATGCCTGCAATCCCAGCACTTTGGGAGGCCGAAGTGGATGTTCAGGAGGTCAGGAGTTCGAGACCAGCTTCACCAACATGGTGAAACCCTGTTTCTACTAAAAATACAAAAATTAGCCAGGTGTGGTGGTGCGCATCTGTAATCCCCAGCTACTCAGGAAGCTGAGACAGGAGAGTTGCTTGAACCCGGGAGACGGAGGTTGTTGTGAGCCAAGATGATGTCACTGCACTCCAGCCCGGGTAACAGAGTGAGACTCCATCTAAAAAAAAAAAAAAAAAGAAAAGAAAAAAGTTCTTCCTGTGACTCAAATGGTCAGTGAAAATTTTTTTGTTGGAAATGTAAGATGCCAACAGAGTATAGCTTTCCTGAAAATGAAATCCCATACAATGTCTGGAACTCCACAGCAAAGTGCCCATCATGGAAAAGGCTAAACTGTACCACTGAGCGCTTCATCTTCAGTTGTCAACCCTCAGCCATCTCATGCAACTTTCATTTTGGTTGTCTTTGTGATTCTTAATCTCTCCTGTTGGCAAGAGGAGGGTGAACAAGAAACATGTCTCTGAGGTTCCCCCGCAGTGTGGCAGTCAGTCACTGCTTTAGGAATCTGAAGATTGTCCTAGTGTTCTCTGTGCAGTGGCATAGCTCCAAGTATTTTAGCTCTGAAAAATGAGTGCAGTTTCTGTCTGTGGGCTAACATACGCACTTTACACACACTCTTGTGTTAACTATGTGAAGAGAATGCTCCAGAATAAAAATGCCAGAACTGAACAGGCTCCTTGAGTTCATACTCTCATTTTTAGACCGAAGAATTTGAGTCAGAGAGGTGGAGTGATTTGCTCAAGGTCACACAACATTCAGCAATAAAAATGGGAGGAGGAATAGGAGCCGAGTCCTGTACCCAGTCTGATGCTTGTTCTAAACACCACACTACTCTCCTTTCTAGCCTAGAGATTGGCTGATGACTTAGAATTTTGTAGGGAGAAGGGAACAGATATCCCTTTATGTAAAGAAGTGGGGTGCCTAATTCTGCAAGGATTGGGATGCGACCTCAAGGAGCTATGAAACCTCTCTGATCCTTAGTTTCCTTATCTTTAAAGTGGGACTGACAATAGCTGCCCTACCAGCTGTTTTGACGATTCTGTGAAGTCATGTCAGCACAGTGCCTGGCTCAGAGCCTGTCCTTAGGGGATGCTCAGTGAACAAGAGCCGTTATTACAAACAAGCACGTTGTCCAGCCCTGTTCCCATTCCAGCTCCAGAAAGCTTCCCAGTGGGCAATCAATGCAGTAAGCCGCTGGCTGTGGGGCAGTCGAGCAGGACACGTTTGAGAAGAGATTGAGAGCAAATCTAGTATGTAAGAAAACAACCAAATTCCCATAAAGCCTAATTATTTGCACTATTTATTAATAGCCCTGTTCCTCCCCCTCTCCCCCCCCCCCCCCCCCCCCTAGCAACAAATTAGGATATGACTTGAGGTACGGCTCTGATTAGGGAGGGCCTAGTGCATTTCTGCAGGGGGTATTCCTGCATAATGCATCTTGGCATCTAAAGGGAGCCTGGATGGCTGCCCGCTCTCAGCTTCCCTTTGTATCTCCCATCATTGCCCATAAAAGCCTTCATTATGATCTGGGTCCCCTTTATTGCACATATAAATAAAATCTGACAGAATTGTGCGTAAATCCTTTAGTGGCAAAAGCTAATAGAAGAGGGCAAAAATTAATTTTATGCATGAAGAATCTCATTAAGTAGCTTCATGGAAACAAAAGGAGCTGGCATTAGAGACTGGCAGGGTGTGCGCTTCTCTTAGGCTGCATTTCTCACAGCTTTGCCCTGGAAAAGACAGTCTGCTCCTGCTTCCACTGGTGACTCCAGGAGTCACAGGTGGTGGCAGAGCTGCGCTTTCTGGGAAAGGCTTAGGTTTCTGAGGCAGGTAAAAACTCAGTCCCCTTGGGGGCTTTTGTCTTCCACTCCTGCTCTCAGAAGGGATTCCAGGCACCCTGAGTGAGGTCCTCGTGGAAGGCAGCAGGCATCGTCCCTCGAGAGATTGCATTCCCTGGGCTAAGAAGGCACACGCCTTCAATATACCTACAACCAGCTTCAAATGCTGCTGTGTAGGACCCTCTGGTTCTAATGTTAACCACCTAGGCTGCTCTCTCCCAAGAATAGGATGAATGAGGTGAGGAGGAGAGAAGTGAAATGCAGTAGAGGACACTGGGGGGATGGCTCCAGCAAGGCCAGGATCCATCTGCTAGGGTAAGAAAATATACAGTCAGCTCAGATGCTCTGGCAGTGAGGCCCAAGTTTCAGTGGTTGATTCTATATTCATTCTTGATTGGCTGATACCATGTTAAATCACTGCATTTTTCTGCTTTTGATTCATATTGCATGGAATCAATGATCCATTCGACGTGATCTGTTTTCCCTCCTAGAAAGAAGCTGCTGACATAAAGGCAAAAGTCATCTGTTTGGTCTATCTTCTCAAAACATTTTTCCGTTTTAAGTCATTATGTGTCCCAGCCTATGCCATCCATCAGCATATGATAGGTTTACATCGAGATGTAAAATCAGTCATTGAAAGTTGCTTGTGGTTTCAGCATACAAAGATTATGTCATACAGAAATAGCTTACTGCAGATATGTTTGATTGGTCAACTATGTAAGAACAATATATTATAAACACACTGAAATTATGCAGAGAAGATACAGTTATAACAAATGATTACATTCCTATTTTCCAGCATTGGTGAGTATCTCATAAGGAACAAGCAATCAGATACAATGGGAGCTCTGTTAGTTATCAGAGAAACAAGCGACCACAGCAATAATAAAAACAAGATAATAGGAAAAACATCCCTTAATAACCGCCCTTTATTGGTGTTAAACTGCTTCATAGTAATTCCATCTGTGATATGGTTTTGCTGTGTCACCACCCAAATCTCATCTTGAATTGTAGTTCCCATAATCCCCATGTGTCCTGGGAGGGATTCTGTGGGAGGTAAATGAATTACGGGGAAGGTTACCCCATGCTGTTCTTGTGATGGTGAGTGTGTCCTCATGAGATCTGATGGTTTTATAAGGGGCTTCTCCCCCTTGCTTGGCACTTTTCCTTCCTGCCACCCTGTGAAGAAGGTAACTTTTTTTTTTAACCTCTCCCTACTGCCATGATTGTAAGTTTCCTGAGGCCCTCCCAGCCATGTGGAACTGTGGGTTAGTTATATCTCTTTTCTTTATAAATTACCCAGTCTAGGTATTTTTTCACAGCAGTGTGAAAAAAATTGGTACCACAGAGAGTGGGGTGCTGTTATACTAATACAGTAAATTGGTACCACAGAGAGTGGGGTGCTGTTATAAAAATACCCAAAAATGTGGAAGTGACTTTGAAACTGGGTAACAGGCTGAGGTTGAAACAGTTTCAAGGGCTCAAAAGAAGACAGAGAGATGTGGGAAAGTTTGGAACTTCCTAGAGACTTGTTGAATGGTTTGAACCAAAACGCTGATAGTGATGTGGACAGCGAAGCCCAGGCTGAGGGGGTCCCAGATGGAGGTGAAGAACTCATAGGAAACTGGAGCAAAGGTCATTCTTGCTATGCTTTAGCAAAGAGGCTGGTGACATTTTGCCCCTGCATTAGAGATCTGTGGAACTTTGAACTTGAGAGAGATGATTTAGGTTATCTGTCAGAAGAAATTTCTAAGCAGCAGAAAGTTCAAGAGGTGGCAGAGCATAAAAGTTCGGACATTTGCAGCCTGAACATATGATAGAAACAAAAATCCCATTATCTGCGGAGAAATTCAAGCTGGCTGCAGAAATTTGCATAAGTAACGAGGAATAATGAGGAGCCGAGTGTTAATTGCCAAGACAGTGGGAAAATGTCGTCAGGACATGTCAGAGACCTTAGTGGCAAACCCTCTTATCACAAGCCAGGATGCCCAGGAGGGAGAAATGATTTGTGGGCTGGGCCCAGAGCCCCACTGCTCTGTGAAGCCTAGGGACTTGGTGCCTGGTGTCCCAGCCACTCCCACCATGGCTAAAAGAGGCCAAGGTACAGCACGGGCTGTGGCTTCAGAGAGGTGCAAGCCCCAAGCCTTGGAACATGGTGTTGAGCCTGAGAGTGCACAGAAGTAAAGAATTGAGGTTTGGGAACCTCCTCCGCTAGATTTCAGAGGTTGTATGGAAACGCCTGGATCTTCAGGCAGAAGTTTGCTGCAGGGGCAGGGTCCTCATGGAGAACCCAAGCAGGGTGGTGCGGAAGGGAAATGTGGGGTGGGGAGGTCCCACATAGAGTCCCACTGGGGCAGTACCTAGTGGATCTGAGAGAAGAGGGCCACCGTCCTCCAGACCCCAGAATGGTAGATCCACCTACAGCTTGCACCATGTGCCTGGAAAAGCAGTCAGGAGGGGGCCATATCCAGCAAAGCCATGGGTGGAGCTGCCCAAAGCTGTGGGAACCCATCTCTTGCATCAGCATGACCTGGATGTGAGACGTGGAGTTTTGGAGCTTTAAGATTTGGCTGCCCCACTGAATTTCAGACCTAAACTTGCATGGGTCCGCAGCCCCTTTATTTTGGCCAATGTCTACCATTTGGAACTGGTATATTTACCCAATGCCTGTACCCTCATTGTACCTTGAAAGTAACGAAGTTGCTTTGGATTTACAGGCTTTGAAAAGGAAGGGACTTGCCTCTCCTCCTCAGAGCCTGTAAAATACAAAGATAAGACTTTGGACTTGGACTTTTGGGTTAATGGTAGAACAAATTAAGACTTTGGGGGATGGCTGGAAAGGCATGATTGTGTATTTAAACATGAGGACATAAGATTTGGGAGGGACCAGGGAGGAATGACATCGTTTGGCTGTGTTCCCACCCAAATCTCATCTTGTAGTTCCTACTTCCCATAATCCCCACGTGTCATGGGATGGACCCAATGGTAGATAATTGAATAATGGGGGCAGTTACCCCATGCTGTTCTCATGATGGTGAGTGAGTTCTCATGAGATCTGACCCTGTTATAAGGGCCTTCTCCCCCTCCTTGCTCGGCACTTCTCCTTCCTGTCACCTTGTGAACAAGATGCCTTTATTTCCCTTTGCCTTCTGCTATGATTGTATGTTTCCTCAAGCCTTCCTAGCCATGCAGAACTATGAGTCAATTAAATCTCTTTTCTTTATAAATTACCCATTCTTGGGTATTTCTTCAAAGCATCGTGAGAATGGACTAATGCAATACGTATACTCCTGAAACACACTGGAAAATACTAAACATGCGAACATTTGCCCGTGTACGTGCACATCAACAGGGCAGAAAATGCGTTAGAACAATGGTCAGAAGGCATCCATTTCAGAAGCAGCAGGAAGTGACATAACGGGGTTTGAATCCGGGTTTCATCTCTATCAACTCGGAGACCTTGTGTAAAATAGTTAATCTTTCTGGGCGTTGGTCTCCTTATGGTTCCCTTGAGGATTGCAGAAAGCTATCCAGTGCAGTTCTACCACAGACTCTCCAGAAATGACAGCTCTTATGAGCCTTTAGGGAGCTGAGATTGGATGTATAAGGTGAGCCAGACTGTAATCTCTGGGACTCTTCCAACTGTGTGCATCTGACTACTCCTTCATCTCACTGAATATTTTTGGTTCCATATGTCATGCCTTCACTTTGATAACAGCACCAAATGGATTAGAATAAAGAGCAAATACATTTTGAAATGTCAGCCCCAGAGCATTGTTTGGATATGGTTTCCAAATTCCTTTCCAAATTATTTTCAAAGAATCTAATTTTCTTTTTAAACTATGCTTGCTGATCAAGGCACCTGCTTCATCGGTTGGGAACGCCTTTGACTGTATAAAACTCCATCTTCATCATAAGCCCAAACTTAATTGCCTTGCTCTCAATTGCTGGATTTGCCTTTTGTTTTGGTGGTGACTGAAAAAGGTAATATTTTAGCTATTAATACGTCATTTAAAATGAATTAAAAGTGAAAAACATCTAGCTGTTGCGCCGGCAACTTATCAGAGAATTACTCGTTTGTCATTACATGAAGATAGTTTTGCTTAAAACTTTAAAAAAATGTGAATTTTTTTCCAAGTGCTTTTGTATGGCTCTCTACCTCATCAAACATTGTTTGACAGAGCTAGAAGGAATGTCATGGTCTTTCTAACTTGCTGCACATCCCACCTCTTGTGGGACCTTAAAAAAGTAAAGAATCTTGAAACTTATCCCTAAATATCTAGGACTAAGACTTAGGGAATTATTTTACATTACCTATGTGCGTAGGTATATCAGATAGGTAATGTGACGTTACCTATGTGATAATATTCTCAGTTGAGAATATTAAGGAGTAGAGGAGTTAAGGCAACTGTCAGGATCACAGAGCTGGATAATGGCAGAACAGGTTTCTGACTACCAGGGCTGTTCGGAATCCAGGACTCACTTGAATACTGCTTCTAGAAACACCTGGTTTGATGCTATCTGTATAGCAGATGGGATTGATGGGATTTTAAAAGTTATTTATCTAACATATGACTGAAGATTTAGATTATATAATGCATATCCTCATAGAAAAGATATTACAATATTAAAAGGGCAAAATACCTAGTGATAGTAGAAGATGAATACAAATCTGGAGAGGGTGATAGAACAGGAAATCTCAGTTTTGCTTTTCTAGCAGTTCCTTAAATGTACCTTTCTTAGCTGACTGACATATTCTGTCTTAGGCAGTGTGTAGCCAACCAAGATATCTTTGCTTATTTAGCAACTATGACTTCTACGTTGATGGTCCAAGAACCACAGAACTGGTGCTGTAATTACCACCAATGACATGACTGATTTTGCTGGAAAGAGGAACAGGGATGCTGTCTCATGACTCTTTGATAAGTCAGATAATTCCAGGTGGTAGAATCTGGGCACTTCCCCGCTGCTTCTTCCACTTCTGCCTTCTCTTCTTCTCTTGAGACTGGTGCTGGGAGAAGTAGCTGGAATAGATGTAAGTGCCAGAAATTGTGCAATAGACACAGGATGGCTGGAGTTAGAGCTGATGGAAATCCTTGATCCCATCCTCAGACTCTTTATGCCCTCTGGATTGGCAACTGTAAACTCCTGAACTCTGTTCTTCTCTTCTCTTTCTCAGGTCTCCTTTACCATGATAATGGCAGAAACGAATTCCTTTTTATGTCTTCAAAGTTTAAATGGTTTGAGTTCCCCCTGTAGAAACTCAAAGTAAAGACAATTTTTATATTAAGGGTTTATTAAATTTGCAGCCTCCCATTTCCTCATTGGCAAAATATGAAAATTCAACTATTAGCACAGTGCTTGGATACAAATACAAATCAAAAAATAATAACTTCTGATAACCCTTCATTGCTATTAATTATATTAACAATTTTGATACAGAAGTTTTTCTTATAAAAGATTCCAAATCCTTTCACCATATGCAGAAACAGATATGCTCAGCCTGCAGAGTTAGCAGCTTTTTAATCTACATTCCCAAAGCATCTTGTATTAAAAGAGCATATTTCTATCACTATACTTTTCATAATGCATTGTAGTTACTTGTTTTGAGGTCCTCTTCTTTACCAGACTTAGAACTCTTCAAGGGCAAATGCTATACCTTATTCACTTCTGTATTCTTGTCATCTAATGCAGTGCCAGGTACATAGTAGGTGTTCAGAAAATGCTGGTTGAATGAATGAGGAGAACCTCTCAGGCTCAAGAAGACACTGAGTAGTCATGGCAACCAACAGAAGGCTCCCAGTTTAAGAACCATAAGCACTCTGGACTTGGAGTTTTGTTTTTCCAAATTACAAAGGATTGATAATCAGCTTTGTTCTCCTGCCTGCCTGTGACTCATGCTGCTATGGGTTAGATGCCTTGGCAGAGATAAGGCAAAAAGCTATTCTGTCAAACTTGGCAAGTTGCTATAAATACGGATAACAAATCTACTCAGTTTTTTTAAAAGATGAGGCAGTCTGGGCTTTCTGTTGCTTTCAATGGAGTCAGATAGTTGTAAATGTTTTTCAGGCTTCATTTTACTCCCTTCTGTTATGAGGGAATAAGGAAATCACTGTAGTGGGAACTTACATTAAGCTGATCCTCTAAGGCTATGTGGCCACTTGCTACAAAAGGGATTGTTTGCAAGGAAGCTTTTCAGAATTTAGAGCTTTCTGCATAGACACGCTATATTGGCTTCTTGGTTTAATAGTGGTACCTAGGAAGGCACAACTGACCTATGCATTTATTCAATAAATATTTGTTATGGCTTCAGTAAATTAGGCCAGGATTTTCCCCTACAGTTACTTTTGAAGATAAAGCACCAGGTAAGCAGAAGAGCCTTAGCAGTTCTCTAGAGATTTAGCAGATATTCAATTCTCTTTTGCCAGTGTAGAATCAGCAAATGTTGCAAAGCGGATTCCTAGAATCTATCAGGGGTCACATCCTAGGGCTTCGGCAGGCAAGAATGGGCTGCACTAGGTGATGTGAGGGGAGAAAGCGAGCAGTGCCCTCAGCCCTGCTCATGCCTCCACCCCAAATGCAGTTATGCTCATCTTGCTGACTTGGTATGAGCTCAAACAGAGCCTGCCCATTTTGATTTGCTCTTTTCTCTTAATGATTTCCAAAAGGTAACAGGGGAATTGCAAATAAAGGAACAAATGAGGGAAAGACGATACACTCTAAGTAGTTTTTAAACAATTCATCTGGAAAGCTTATGCACAGCTGCCTGTGAGTCTGAAGGCCATTACCTGTTCCTGGAAGGATAATATCTCCACTTCCTGTTCACTGCATTTATCTTCTCTGCTTGGCAGGAGAAAACCATTCTGTTTTGCCTTGCAGGAGACCAGGGACCAATTTTCATCTCACCTGCTTTCATCTACCACCTAGTAAGGCGCTGGGTATGTAGTGTTCAGTAAACATTTGTATACTTTACTCAGTGGTGCTATTTTTTTCTACACTAATCAAAACAAGACAAAGTCATTTGAAACTGAGATGTCTGAGGTAGGCTCTGTTTAGAAACAGGCTAAGAAGATGCTATGCATCCTTAGTGTAAGGATGCACCCTACCAGCTACGTCGTAGTGATCATTTCACCTTAGGTAAGTGTATTAGGTTGTTCTTGCATTGCTATAAAGAAATACCTGAGACCTGGTAATTTATCAAGAAAAGAGGTTTAATTGGCTCATGATTCTGCAGGCTTTATAGAAATCATGGTGCCGACATCTGCCAGGCTTCTGAGGAGGCTCCAGGAAGCTTACAATCAAGGAGGAAGGCGAAAGGGGGACAGGCACATCACATGGTAAAAGCAGGAGTGAGGGTTGGTGGTAGGGAGAGGTGCCACACACTTTTAAATGACCAGATCTCAAGGGAACTCACTATCACAAAAGCAGCACCAAGAGATGACAGATCTGCCTCCATAATCCAGACACCTCCCACCAGGCCCTACCTCCAGCACTGGGGATTACAATTCAATATGAGATTTGGGTGAGGACAATATCCAAACAATATCAGTGAGATTGTTTATGACCACGAAATTAAAACACTTGAACACTTGCCCTCTGCTGCTTGCAATAGCCTGATAGCCATTTGTGATGATTGGTAAATGATAGAGCATCTCATTAGGCTCCTGTCCTGCCGCTACATGACTGCAGAGAAATTATTTATCTTGGTTGGACATTTATTTTTTTTACATGTACATTGAGAAGATTGTCGTAGATCATCTCTGATATTAGAATGGCTAAGGTTTTCTCTGGGTCCCAACGCCACTCTGTTGGTGAGCTGTGCTTAAAGCGCTGTGCTGTTAAAAGTTGGGAGGCCTCATCTTGGCATAGAAAATGAGTGTCTAGATTGAATATTGATATGTGCTGTCAATGAAGGGTGAGTTTGCAGATCGAATGCTATGCACATGTCAGCCAACCATGTTCAATCCCCACTATCTATGTGGCTGGGGACAAATTACCTAATTGGTTTTCTCATTTGTAAATGAGCATAATGTTAGAACCCAACTTGTGGAGTTGTTACGAGAATTAAATATAGCGATACAGATAAAGCACTCAGAGCAGTGACTGAAACTTAACATGTACTCAGCAAGTGTTAGCCATTATTTTTTGTGGTTGTAATTTTACATTTCAATTATATACCTAATATATTTTTCAGCTCTGATATTTAATTATGATAAGCCAACACCTGAAATGGATGAAAAGTAGTAGACTGGCCTTATACTGTGCCTTGAAATACTTAATTTTGGATAATCTATTGAAGAGTGTCATTAGTGGTTTGACACTGGGGCTAAGGAGCAAGAGGATTCAAGGGAGTACAAAAATTCGATATAGAGAATTATTTTCTCCTTGGTGACAAAGATTCTTTGCTTGGCCAAACTTTAGTCAGGCTTCTGAACCTGCTCCCTAGTATCTGTGTACTTTCTTGAAAAATCCAGTTTTAGCAAGAACCTTGCTTAGTCGGTTTAGTGGTTTAGCAAGAACCCCCTCCTCCATCCCTAGTGTATTATGTCCCCTGATATCTGATCAGGTCCTCATCCTCTACTGTCCCTCAGGTGATGACCAATTACCCTGGCCTGTCTTCAGCAAGAATCCTATTAGGAAAGCTTAGCCAGAATCTCCCTTACCCTTGAAGCTTTCTCTTCGTAATTTTCCATCCACTGACCCCTACACTGCTCCTCGGCTATAAATTCCCACTTTCTCCATCCTGTATTTGGAGTTGAGCCCAATCTGTCTCCTCTACTGCAAGACTGCATTCCAGTGGTCCTATTTCTATCACGAATAACGTCTTCCTTACTGTGCTTTAAAAAGTATCATTGATAAGTTTTCCTGAACAATAGGAGGTTGCAAATAAGTAAATACTATTTCTATATCAAGTGAACTTTCAAGTAACTTCTACATCACGTGGATTTTCAGGAGTGTCAGGACTCTCAGGTAATGGATTCATTTTCTGCTTTTCATGTATTTAAGACATAAAGTATATAACTAGTGAATACCCCCTATATTCCAGACACCATTTTAGACACAAGAGATGCAGTAATAATTAAGACAGATAGGATCCCTGTTCTCAAAGAGCTTAATTCTAATGGGAGCGATAGGCAACACACAAGCAAACAAATGAAATAAAAAACAGTCTCAGGCAATAATAGGTGCTATTACTGACTTGTAAGTAGAAATCAGCTACTTATATGAGAAATCCGCTACTTAAGGATATGTCAGAGGGAACAGCATGTGCAAAAGCCTTCATATGAAAGCTTAGTATAATCAAGGAACAGAAAGAAGCCCAGTGTGGCAGGAGCAGAGTTAGCACAGGGAAGAATGGTGAGGGCTGAGATGGGGGATAAAGTAGGATTTGGCCAGGCTTGCACATTATACACCCTAGTATAGGGAAATTTGGTTTTATTCCACAAGTATTGCAAAGACATTTGAATGTTATAAACAGGAAAGTGACACAATCTGATATACATTTCTAAAAGATCACTTTCACTTCTTTTTTTTTTAATTGTATTTGGCTTTTGGGGTACATGTGCACATCCTGCATCCTGCAGGATTGTTGCTTAGGTACATACACGCCATGGTGGTTTGCTGTCTCCATCCTCCCCATGCCCCCGCCCATCACCTACATCAGGCATTTCTCCCGGTGTTATCCCTCCCCATCCTCCCCCGCACCTCCCTGCTGTCCCCTCCCCTTCCCTCCCTCCCCCACTCCCCTTCCTAACCCTGTGAGTGTTGTTCCTTTCCCTGTGCCCAAGTGTTCTCATTGTTCATCACCCGCCTATGAGTGAAAACATGCAGTGTTTGGTTTTCTGTTCTTGTGTCAGTTTGCTGAGAATGATGGTTTCTAGATTCATCCATGTCTCTACAAAGGACATGAACTCATCGTTTATTATGGCTGTATAGTGTTCCATGGTGTATATGTGCCACATTTTTTTTTTCTGTACAGTCTATCATCGATGGGCATTTGGGTTGGTTCCAGGTCTTTGCTATTGTAAACAGTGCCGTAATGAACATACGTGTGCATGTGTCTTTATGATAGAACGATTTATAATCCTTTGGGTATACACCCAGTAATGGGATTGCTGGGTCAAATGCAATTTCTATTCCTAGATCCTTGAGGAATTGCCACACTGTCTTCCACAATGGTTGAACTAATTTACAGTCCCACCAACAGTGTAAAAGTGTTCCTTTTTCTCCACATCCTCTCCAGCATCTGTTGTCTCCAGATTTTTTAATGATCACCATTCTAACTGACATGAGATGGTATCTCAATGTGGTTTTGATTTGCATTTCTCTAATGACAAATGATGATGAGCATTTTTTCATGTTTGTTGGCCTCATACATATCTCCTTTTGAAAAGTGTCTGTTCATATCCTTCCGCCACTTTTGAATGGGTTTGCTTGTTTTTTTTCCTTGTAAATCTGCTTTAGTTCTTTGTAGATTCTTGATATTAGCCCTTTGTCTGATGGGTAGACTGCGAAAATTTTTTCCAATTCTGTTGGTTGCCTGTTTACTATAATGATTGTTTCTTTTGCTGTGCAGAAGCTTTTAAGTTTAATTAGGTCCCGTTTGTCTTTTGGCTTTTGTTGCCATTGCTTTTGGTGTTTTAGTCATGAAGTCCTTGCCTGTGCCTATGTCCTGAATGGTTTTGCCTAGGTTTTCTTCTATGGTTTTTATGGTGTTAGTTCTTATGTTTAAATCTTTAATCCATCTGTAGTTAATTTTTGTAAAACGTGTCAGGAAGGGGTCCAGTTTCAGCTTCCTGCATATGGCTAGCCAGTTTTCCCAACACCATTTATTAAACAGGGGAATCCTTTCCACATTGCTTGTTTTTGTCAGGTTTGTCAAAGATCAGATGGTTGTAGATGTGTGGCATTAGTTCCGAGGCCTCTGTTCTGTTCCATTGGTCTATATCTCTGTTTTGGTACCAATACCATACTGTTTTGATTACTGTAGCCTTGTAGTATAGTTTGAAGTCAGGTAGCATGATGCCTCCAGCTTTGTTTTTTTGCTTAGGATTGTCTTGGCTGTGCAGGCTCTCTTTTGGTTCCATATGAAGTTTAAAGTGTTTTTTTTCCAGTTCTGTGAGGAAGTTCAATGGTAGCTTGATGGGGATAGCATTGAATCTGTAAATTACTTTGGGCAGTATGGCCATTTTCACAATATTGATTCTTCCTAATCATGAGCATGGAATGTTTTTCCATCTGTTTGTGTCCTCTCTTATTTCCTTATCAGTGGTTTGTAGTCCCCCTTGAAGAGATCTTGTACCTCCTTTGTCAGTTGTATTCCTAGGTATTTTATTCTCTTTGTAGCAATTGTAAATGGGAGTTCACTCAAGATTTGGCTCTCTGTCTGTTATTGGTGTGTAGGAATGCTTGTGATTTCTGCACCTTAATTTTGTATCCTGAGACTATGCCAAAGTTGCTTATCAGCTTAAGGATGTTTTGGGCTGAGATGATGGGGTCTTCTAAATATACAATCATGTTGTCTGCAAATAGGGACAATTTGACTTTTTCTTTTCCTAACTGAATGCCCTTTATTTCTTTTTCTTGCCTGATTGCTCTGGCTAGAACTTCCAATACTATATTGTATAGGAGTGGTGAGAGAGGGCATCCTTGTCTACTGCCAGTTTTTGAAGGGAATGCTTCTAATTTTTGCCCACTCAGTAAGATATTGGCTGTGGGTTTGTCGTAAATAGCTTTTATTGATTTGAGATACGTTCCATCGATACCTAGTTTATTGAGGGTTTTGAGCATAAAGCGTTGTTGAATTTTGTCGAAGGCCTTCTCTGCATCTACTGAGATAATCGTGGTTTTTGTCTTTGGTTCTGTTTATGTGGTGAATTATGTTTATAGATTTGTGTATGTTAAGCCAGCCTTGCATCCCTGGGATGAAGCTTGCTTGATTGTGATGGGTAAGCTTTTTGATGGGCTGTTGGGGATTTGGTTTGCCAGTATTTTATTGAGTATTTTTGCATCAATGTTCATCATGGATATTGGCCTGTAGTTTTCTTTTTTAGTTGTGTCTCTGCCAGAATTTTGGTATCATGATGGTGTTGGTCTCATAGCAAGAGTTAGGGAGGATTCCCTCTTTTTGTATTGTTTGGAATAGTTTCAACAGGAATGGTACCAGCTCCTATTTGTTTGTCTGGTAGAATTCAGCTGTGAACCCATCTGGACCTGGACTTTTTTTGGTTGGTAGGTTATTATTTGCTGCTTTGACTTCAGACATTGTTACTGGTCTATTCAAGGTTTCAACTTCTTCTTGGCTTAGTCTTGGGAGTGTGCAAGTGTCCAGGAATTTATCCATTTCTTCCAGATTTACTGGTTTATGTTCATAGAGTTGTTTGTAGTAATCTCTGATGGTAGTTTGTATTTCTGAGGAATCGGTGGTGATCTCCCCCTTTATCGTTTTTTATTGCATCTATTCGATTCTTCTCTCTTTTTTTTTTGTTGGTCTAGCTAGCAGTCTATTTTGTTGATCTTTTAAAAAAAACTAGCTGCTGGATTTATTGATTTTTTGAAGGGCTTTTTGTGTCTCTATCTCCTTCAGTTCTGCTCTGATCTTAGTTATTTCTTGTCTTTTGCTTGCTTTTGAGTTTTTTTTGATCTTGCTCCTCTAGCTCTTTCAATTTTGACAATAGGATGTTGGTTTTAGATCTTCCTTGTTTCTCATGTGGGCATTTATTGCTATAAATTTCCCTCTCAACACTGGTACATTGTGTCTTCATTGTCATTGGTTTCAAAGAACATTTTTATTTTTGCCTTCATTTCATTGTTTATCCATTCATCATTCAGGAGCAAATTGTTCAGTTTCCATGTGATTGTGTGGTTTTGAGTGCTTTTCTTAATCCTGAGTTCTAATTTGATTGTGCTGTGGTCTCAGAAACTATTTGTTATGATTTCTGTTCTTTTGCATTTGCTGAGGAGTGATTTACTTCCAATTATGTGGTCACTTTTGGAGTAAGTGCAATGTGGTGTTGAGAAGAATGTGTATTCTGTGGATTTGGGGTGGATTGTCCTGTAAACGTCTATTAGGTCCACTTGGTCCAAATCCACGTTCAAGTCCTGGATATCCTTGTTGACTTTCTGTCTCATTGATCTGTCCAATATTGTCAATTCACACACTACTATTGCGTGAAAGTCTAAGTCTCTTTGTAGGTCTTTAAGAACTTGCTTTATGTATCTAGGTTCTCCTGCATTGGGTGCGTATATATTTAGGATTGTTAGCTCTTCTTGTTGCATTGATCCTTTTACCATTATGTAATGCCCTTCTTTGTCTCTTTTGATCTTTGTTGGTTTAAAATCCGTTTTAACAGAGGCTAGGATTGCTACCCCTGCTGTTTTTGCTCTCCATTTGCTTGGTAAATCTTCTTTCATCCCTTTATTTTGAGTCTATGTGACTCTTTACATGTGAGATGGATCTCATGAATACAGCACACCGAGGGGTCTTGACTTTTTAACCAGTTTGCCAGTCTGTGTCTTTTGATTGGAGCATTTAGGCCATTTACATTCAATGTTAAAATATTGTTATGTTTGAATTTGATCATGCCATTTTGTTGCTGGTTGTTTTGCCCGTTAGTTGACGTGACTTCTTCATTGGGTCATTGTTCTTTACCATTTGGTACATTTTTGTAGTGGCTGGTACTGGTTGTTCCTCTCCCTGTTTAGTACTTCCTTCAGTAGCTCTTGTAAGGCAGATCTTGTAACGACGAAATCTCTCAGCAGTTGCTTGTCCGTAAAGGATTTTATTTCTTCTTCACTTATGAAGCTTAGTTTGGCCGGATATAAAATTCTGGGTTGAAAGTTCTTTTATTTAAGGATGTTGAATATTGGCCCCCACTCTCTTCTGGCTTGTAGGGTTTCTGCTGAGAGATCTGCTGTGAGTCTGATGGTCTTTCCTTTGTGGGTGACTCAACCTTTCTCTTTGGCTGTCCTTAGGATTTTTTCCTTCATTTCAACCCTGGTGAATCTGACAACTATGTGCCTTAGGGTTGCTCTTCTTGAGGAGTATCTCTGTGGTGTCTGTATTTCCTGGATTTGAATGTTGGCCTCCCTTGTTAGGGTGGGGAAAGTTCTCTTGGCTAATATCTTGAAGAGTGTTTTCCAACTTGGATTCATTCTCCCTGTCACATTCAGGTACGCCGATCAAGCGTAGATTAGGTCTTTTCACATAATCCCATATTTCTTGGAGGCTTTGTTCATTTCTTTTCACTTTTTTTTCTCTAATCTTGCCTCCTTGTTTTATTTCATTGATTTGATCGTCTATCTCTGATATTCTTTCTTCTGCTTGATTGATTTGGCTGTTGAAACTTGTGTATGCCTCGCTAAATTCTTGTGCTGTGTTTTTCAGCTCCATCAAGTTGTTTATGTTCTTCTCTAAGCTGGTTATTGTAGTTAGCATTTCGTCTAAGCTTTTTTCAAGGTTCTTAGTTTCTTTGCATTGAGTTAGAACATGGTCTTTTAACTCAAAGAAGTTTGTTATTACCCACCTTCTGAAGCCTGCTTCTGTCAATTCGTCAGATTCATTCTCTGGTTTTTGTTGTTCCCTTGATGGTGAGGAGTTGTGATCCCTGGGAGGAGAAGAAGTGTTCTGTTCTTTGATGGTTTCTTCCTTTTTGCGCTGTTTTTTTTCCCATCTTCATGGATTTATCTCCCTTTAATCTTTGGAGTTGGTGATTTCAGGAGGAGTCTCTGAGTGGACATTTTTTTTTTCTATTGAGGTTGGAGCTGTATCTTTTTTTGGCCTGTAGGGGGCATTGCTGGGCTCTGTCAGGTTGCTGGGTGGGTGGTCCTTCCCTGGAGTTTGTCTGCAGGTGAGATTGGCCCCACCTTCCCAATGGTGTCTCTCGTTCTGGGAGCTGGGTCTTCCTGGTTGGGGTCAAACTGGTGTATTTGCTGCCAAGCTCTCTAGCAAGGGCTTCAGTTTAAGTTCTGTGGAGGTGGGGCCTGCCAGGCCTTATGGTCTGTTTCCCTGCTTTCAACTCTGCCTCTCTCTGTGGGACTGTCCGTCTTGCTGGCCTTACTCCAAACTCCCACCCAGGTCCCTGCAACAACTTGCTGTAATCTGCAGTAGCCGCTGTCAGATTTGCATTGACAACCCACATCGCCCCACAGTCTGGCAGGGCTCTTGTGGACAGTGGGTTGCAGGAGCGATGAGGTAAGCACAGAATCTGATTCAGAGCAGTGAGAGAGTTAAGTCCCCTGACCCTCCAAGCCAACTGCACATTTCAGGTGGGGATGCGCCCCCCTCCTCGTCTTGATTTGCCCCCACTTGGTGGCTCTGCCCTGCGGCTCCTTCCCTGGGCCTATTTTCAGAGCCCTATCAGTCCCACAGAAACGAACCCAGTCGTTTGGAATCTTGAAGTCCTCTAGCCCTCTGCATCTCGTTCACTGGGAGCTGCATTCCAGTGCTGGCTTCTCTCGGCCCCACTTTCACTTCTTTGTGGCAGATAGATTTTAGTGTGCAAGAGTGACATCAAGTTAACTAGTTACCACTAATCCAGGCTTGGAAGGAAAAAAAATGGATGGATTTGGGGTATATTTTCACCAGTGGAGGTGAAAAGGTTTGCCTCAAAAAGTGTTTAGCATCTTACCTAATGTGACGTTTGACCCATGTTTGTAGACTTCTCTATGGCCCTAAGCCCACCATTCCTTATGTACTTAAAGTATTTATCTTGGTGGTCTAAAAGCCTTCATGCGTAAATGCAACTTTTCTATTTGTCTTGGAAGCAAAAAGTTGCTCACATGCAGCTAACTCACACACTGAGGAACAGAATCAATAGGTGCTGCCAAAATAAATGTTATTGCCTGGTGTCTTGGAGCTGTCGCTGTGATTCTTACTTTCTTCCACATGAAATAAATTATTTAAAGTTTACAGCATGTAATTAAATGCCTACTAAAATCTTCACTTGTTAGAGAGAGAACATAAAGGAACCTGGGTTCTTAAGGAACTCTGAACACTTACAGCCATTCTCCCCTCCCCTCCTTGGCTGTTGTCACATGTATGCACTCCCTTCTTCCTACATTCCTTCAGCCCAGGAGAGATTAAACTAGTCAACTTGAAACCCAACTTCCCCAAAGGAGATTTTAATCACAACATTCAGTGCTTTTGTCTCTGCTACACTGATTTTAAGATATGTTATCTGGAATTTCTGCCACCCTGGAGGAAGGATTCAGAGCTCCGGTTCTTTTTCTTTCCATTGAAATGTGGGATACAGCTCTACTTTTTTTCCCTTTTATATCTTGTTTTACTCTTTAAAAAAATTTTTTTTAATATTTTTAATTTAATTTAATATTTTAATTGACACATAACAATTGTACATATTTATGGTATATATGGTGATGTTTTGATATATATAATGATAGGGTAATTAGCATACTCTGCTTTTATCTGCCTCTTATCTGATTATGTTTACATCTATCTATAGGTATGTTTCTCCATCACTGTGTGATTTTCACTGTGAGCAACTTGGCTGTTCATTTGTAAAGTATAGAATACATAAAATATAGTTGAAGAGACAACTAATCAGTATGTATATTAGTCAGACCTTTAGATTTATTTTTTAATCCCTAATCTTTCTAATGTAAGTAGAAAGATCATTATAGAAGGATAATGGGTAGTTTTGGAATAGAAGGAAAGACTTGGAAAATGAAAAGCTGAGGTAAGGTACGCGACAAGGACTACTGCTGAGACCATACCTAGGAGGAATCTGATTAGAATGCCACCACCCGCACTGTCCCTGTTGCTTGGCCCCTGTACCCACATTGGCCCCACTGCTGCAGGACTAGCAGACAGTGAGTACTGCTGCTGTACTGATGCCTCCGCAGGCAGAGCTGGTACTGCTTTCCTGCTGCTACTGTTTCTGTCTCTACCACCATCAAATTGAATTCTGGACTGTTTCTAGTTTTGTTTTGTTTTGTTTTTGTATTTGTTTGTTTGTTTGTTTGTTTGTTTCTGAGATGGAGTCTTGCTCTGTCGCCCAGGCTGGAGTGCATTGGCGTAATCTTGGCTCACTTCAACCCTCAGCTTCAAGTGATTCTCCTGCCCCAGCCTCCATAGTAGAGGGGATTACAGATGCATGCTGCCATGCCCAGCTAATTTTTGTTGTTGTTGTTTATTTAGTAGAGATGGAGTTCCGCCATGTTGGCCAGGCTGGTCTCAAACTCCTGACCTCAGATGATATACCCACCTCAGCCTCCCAGTGTGCTGGAATTACAGGTGTGGGCCACCATGCCCAGCCTGTTCTTAGATTTTTATGTCACAATAAATACATTCAAAGTTCCAGGAGGCAGCACCCCATGGCTCAGATGGCAGGAATCATGAGAACGAAGCTGGGATTTTTGGCTTCTGTAGTGTTAGGCAGCACTTTGCATCTCAGTCCTTTTTTCTTGGATCTTAATATACCTTTTTGATGTTTGGTTAAAGTCTGTTGGGAGTAACTTTTTTAGTTTAAAATAACATTGTCTCTATTTTATATTCTTTCTCTAACAGTTGTATAGGTATATAATTGACATAATAAGCTGCATATATTTAAATTATAGAATTTAATACAGTTTGAGGTATATATAGGTACATATTGATCACCCTTAAAAGATTCCTTGTACTCATTTGTATTTCTTCCTTGCTGCCCCTTGTGGCTCCCCGAAACAACCATACAGATTAGCATGCATTTTTCAGAATTGTATGAAAGTGTCATCACACACTATATATTGTTTTATGTCTGAATTCTTTTACTCAGCATAATTATTTCAGATTCATCCATATTGTGTGCATTAATAGTTCTTTCTTATTACTCAGAGGTATTCAATTGAATAAGTAAACCACAATTTGTCCATTTACAATTTTATGAACATTTGGGTTGTTCCCAGGTTTTAACTATTACAAATAAAGTTCTTATGAAGGTTTATTTTGTACACATATTTTATTTTGTTGACCCAGGAATAGAATGTCTGGGTCATATGGTGTCTATATGTTTAACTTTTTAAGAAACTGCTGAAGCAGGATATTTCCTTGACCCCTTAGCTGGTGGGAACTGGAATGCAGGGGCAGTGGAACTAACTAGCCACTTTGGTGCCAGCAGGGCAAATTCTGCTCACTCAAACTCACTGTGCTTCACCCCTCATGGGAAAGGGAGCACTCAGGTTAGTAAGTATAGGAACTGGGGTGTGCGATTTTGGGCACTGGCAGGAGCAAAACTCCATGTGGGCCCTATGACAGCATCTGTGGTGGGGGTGCCCATGACTCCCCAGAAAGAGTGTGACAGTGCCCTTTTAGCTTTGCTGTTTCTGGACAGCTTAAGTGTTAACAGCTCAGTGGAGGGTCAGTGTGACAGCCTTTTGCTCCTACTCCAAGTAGTTGTCTGCCTTCCAAAAGGAATGAAGTTGCATGAATGAATTGATGATGGTGGCCAGGCGTGGTGGCTCATGCTTGTAATCCAAGCACTTTGGAAGCCAAGGTGGGCGGATCACCTGAGGTCGGGAGTTCAAGACCAGCCTGACCAACATGGTGAAACCCCATCTTAAAAAAAAAAAAAAGAATTGATGATGGTAAATACTGGGGATTTTTTTTTTTGCCAATGAAAGTAGTTCTCAGTGGGAGGGGGGAGCCATCCATCTGTTCCTCTGAAGTCAAGCTGCTTCTCTCTGACGTCCAACCACAGTCTCTAACATCCAGCTGCTTTTTTGCTCTCTGCTGACTGAGTCTAGGGTTTTTATGGGCACATGATGGGGCAAGGTGGGCCATGGGTGGTTTTAGAAAAGGCAACATTTGAGCAGTAAAACAGGGATGTAAGTTCTCACTTTGGGCCGTGGTATCAGGCTTTTTGTCTTAAGGGTCCTTGTTGGGGACCGCCCCCTTCCTCACAGAATTTCCCTGCCTCCTTTCCCTATCACTACCAAATTATTTTCAAAAATATTTATACTATTTTACCACTAATAATAAGTGAAAGATCAAGTTGCTCCATGTCTTCCTCAACATTTAATAAGACAAAAAATTGGTATAGTCAGGCTGTCACAGCTCTGGAAGCACTTATTTACAGTTTACCAGCCAGTAGAAAAGACAAGTCCTTTCTAATACCATATATAAAATATTAGAAACTAATTCTACCATTGTGCCAGTCACTATCCCATGATGTTTTTGGTAAAGAGAGGAGAGAGATTGAACCTGAAACTTCCATCATGACCACAGAAAATGGAAAAGGAAAATTTCCCGAAAGAATGAAAAGGTTATTACCACAGGAATGGAGAGAAATTCCAAATACATCAAACACTAGATGTTTTACTATTGTGTCAAGTTTAAGAAGTTTGGAAGCTGAAGGAAACCCTAGTGAGAATATCCAATAAATATAAGTAATACATAAATATAAATGTGGCATTTTATGCCCACAAAGAACACAGCAAGAAGGGAAGCGTGGTTCACGATAAACAGCCTGTAGCGTATAGTGCCACCAAATACAAATCCTGTCTGCTGACCAGGAAGTGCTCAGTGGGAGGTAAGAAATGAGCCTTGAAATAATTCACTGAGCCAAAGAAAAAAACAATACAGTGACTTTTAGTATTCCTTGAAAACTAAAGAGTGCCTGCTGCAAGTCTAAACTTCATTACTTAATTAATCACTATTAGTAACAGTTAAAAGTTTCTGTCAGTGAATCATGTACGTAACATGGAAAACAAAAATTTCAAGAATGATTTAATTACCTCCAAATTAAAGCAGCCCCAGTCTTCACCTTCAGAAATGTTCTGTGTCATATCTTTTATAATTACATCTTTTCAATGAAGTCTAGTGCTTCTTTAAGAATATGCTTAGCTAGTGGGGCTACATTGGTTATATAGTGTCCTCGGTACAATAGATAATTCTGGTGATCAGGGTAGTACTCAAGTAGAAATATGGACAGTTATATTGAGGTACTAATTTGCCTTCTGCCTCTGTAAGCCTGATTTTCTTTCTGTATATTTTTATCTTTAGTATAGCAGTGACAGGTCTAACGTTGATGTCGTTATTCTGTAATTACAGCTTGCTGATGCTTTGCAGAAATAAAGCCCATTGCATGATAGAGTAGAGATTGGCGTGGGATATTGGTGTCTTTCAAGTGTTTCAGAACTTAAGCCTAAATTGTTCCCATTTCTTATGAGGTTTAAGTAATTATTTCATGAAATGTATAGGCAATTGTTGCTATTGTTAAGAAGTATTTCATTGACATTTCATTGACAGGTATTGTGAGTGTCTGAGTGCTGAAATAAAGAAGACCATTTGACTTACAGTGTTTCAGATGAACTGGGTTGACATAGAAATTCTTTAGCTCTGTCTTATCCACCTGATTCCTCTCTATCTCATTAAATTGCTGTGATAGACTTGCTTACTCTTAAAAGCCTTGTCTGAAAATACAAGCATTGCTCCCGGGTTTTCTCAGATATAATCATTCTTTATAGTCAGACGTAAGGTCCTTAGCTTTCATTGCTTCTTTCATCCAAAATTCCAAGGCCAGTGTTTTGTCCATGACTAAAAAAGCCTTCAATTATAGGGGCTAGGTATCATGGCTGTAACAAGACCACAGAAACTGAAAAGACAAAGGTATGTTATTTTGTGTGCTCTAACTTGCTTGGTTGATTCTCTTATTCATTGCACACAGAGTGGCTTCTTTGCTTTGAACTTGAGGCTTCAATGAATCAGAAAAGAAAGTTAGATCTGATATGGAAAATGTTCTGCAAGTAACTTCCCTAAAGGAAAACTACAACTGCAATTAACAGAAAGCTTCTAAGGGTCTCAACAATCCCTCTGGAAAGTTATGTCAAACAAAAAGGGTACTTCTAAATAAACCCATTCCAGGAACAGTAGTGAGCAAAGTCTTTGAAGTAGATGTCTTAGGAGTTGAATTTTCTCAGTAAACACCATCACACATTTATAGAAAAATTTCATGTAAAAGTTGAACATTACAATGTTACTTTTCCCCATACATTTCATTGAATGATTGAAGGTGCTTGTTACCTTTATCATTTGATGACTCAGGTAAATATTTCTCAAAGTCTACGGGCTTAAAACTATGGATACAATTAAGGGAGTTGAAAAAAGTAGAAATAAAAACTATTCCCTTATAATCTAGTAGTAAAGCTAAAATACAAAGCTAAAATACAGAAAAACAAGGAACCAGTTATTATAGTGTAACAGTAAGACCATGGAACTGGGATTCAAGACATCTGTATCAGGCTTCATGTTCTGCTAGTTACTTGCTGAACAGCTTTGGGCAAACTACGTAGTCTTTCTGAACCACAAGTTCCTCATATGTAAAATTACAGTATTAGATTAACATTATGGGATTGGTTTCCTCATGCAATCATGGTTCTTCAGTCAGAGACAATACAAAGTGAGGCCCAACATATTTTGTTCCCATTTAAGTTCTTACATGGATTACCAATAGCATCCTATAAACTAGGAGCTTATTTTCATCCACTTAGGTTCTGTTCTGACATTTCCCAAATGACACTATCAGTACAAGTAACAGTTGACAAGGCTGACACCGTATCCTGAATCTTCTCCATTTCTGCCTTTATGATAACCTGGAAAACTGCTTCTTCCTCAGCTTCCTCCATGGTCAGAGGTGGTCAAGTTACTCATCGGATTAACAGAGATGCAGCCAGAAGTTTAGTGGAGTTATCTGGGAAAGTTTTCTTTCCTTCTTGTACTCCCCCTCTCTCCTTTCATTGCTGTTTTAAACACTCACTTGATGCCTGAATCTGAGGCAACCATCTTGTTTTATATTGAGTCACTAAACCTACCAATGACTGCCAAGATCCAGACTTCTTCTTGTGTGAAACAAACAACTCACCTACTTTTATACCACTGTAAACTGGGTTTTATCTTGCTATATTTTAAACTATGTCTAACTGATAAAGCATACTATAAAGTAATATCCATATGAAACTTTTATTATCTGAGGATAATTGGTACTTTTAAAAAGATACTTAAGGTGAAATCATATAAAACAGGGACATAATATCATAGTGAGTAGGGATAAATGTTTAATTGGGATTTAACTTTGGCAAATGAAACTAAACAGTTGGCGAAATAATTAATAATTAACACTGAGGTTATAATTATAACTATAAGCAATGAGACCACTGTGATTTTAAAAACAGCATTATAGGAATATAATTGAACTATCACAAAATTTATTTATTGTAAATGTACCGTTAGATAATTTTTTAGTAAGTTTATACTATTGTACAATTATACGCACAATTCTATTTTGGAACATTTCCGTCACTCTAAAAGGAAAGTTCCCTCGTGCATGTTTTCAGTGAGTCTCCACTCTTGCCTCCAGCCTCAGATAATCAGCTTTTTGTCTCTGCAGATTGGCTTTTTAAAATTTTTTTTAGAAATTTTATATAAGTGGAACAATATGATATATAGTTTCTTATTTATAGGTTCTTTCATTTAGGGTAGAGTTTCTGAGATACATCCATGTTGTTGCATCTATCAGTAATTTGATTCTTGATCTTTTACTGAAGAGTGATCCATTGTTTATATGTACTACATTGTTTTTTCATTTATCAGTACACGAGTATTTAGATTGTTTCTGTTTTTGAGTTATAAGACTACTGCTGTAAACATTTGTGAATAAATCTTCATGTAGACATACGTGTTTATGTCTTTTGTATAAATACCTAGGAGTAAATTTTCTGGTTACATGGTTAGTACATGTTTCAATTTCAGAAACTGCCAAACTATTTTCTAAAGTGACTATACCAATTTGCCTTTCTACCAGCAAAACATGTCTTCCAGTTTCTCCACGTGCTCCCTAACACTTTTGACTGTCTTTTTGTTTTAGGCCATTTTAGTGAGTTTCTAGTTTTTTCTCATGGTTTTAATTTTTATTTCTCTAATGTCTAATAATGATAAATTTTTTTATGTACCTGTTGTCAATTTGTATGTACATTTCACCCATTTTTAAATTGCTTTTTAAAAATTTTTGAGTTTTAAGGGTTCTTTATATGTTTATACGAGACACTGGATAGACATGTAATTTGCAAATACTTTTCTCCATTCTGTGGCTTGTGTCTTCATTTGCTTAATGGTGTGTTTTTCAGAGGCTATGCTTTAAAACTTTGATAATGTTCAATTACTCAATAGTTTCTTTTATGAATTGTTATTTTTGTGTCCTAAATGACATATATGCGTTTAAAGTAATTTCACAACAATTTTCTTCAATATTTTCTTCTGAAATATTTATAGTTTTAGCTCTTTCACTTGGATGGATAATAGTCTATTATCCATTTTGAGTTCATTTTTGTATTTTGTATGAGATGAGGGTTTAACAGGAGTTTAAGTTCTTTTTTTCTATTTTCAGATGTGGCTATCCAGTTGTCCCAGCAGTTTGTTAAAAAGACATTTTTTTCCCCATTGAATTTCCTTGGCATTTTTGTCAAAAATATTTTGTCCATAAATATTAAGGATTTATTTCTGGACCCTCAATTTTGTTTTATTGATGTAGATGTCTGTTCTTATGCCAATGCTACCAGAAATCAGATTGTATGTCCTCCAATTTTGTTATTTTTCATAATTGTTTTGGCTTTTCTAGGTCTTTTGCATTTCAATATAAATTTTAGGACTACCTTATCAATTTCTATAAGAAAGCCTGATGAAGTTTTGATACAGATTGGATTAAATTATAAGATCAATTTTGGGGAAAATTATCATTATAAAAATATTTGGTTTTCCAATTTTCTAATTAGGTATGCCAATCACTTTTTTTTTTTTTTTTTTTTTTTTTTTTTTTTTTTGAGACAGAGTTTCACTCTTGTTACCCAGGCTGGAGTGCAATTGCTTGATCTCGGCTCACGGCAACCTCTGCCTCCTGAGTTCAAGCAATTCTCTTGCCTCAGCCTCCAGAGTAGCTGGGACTACAGGCGTGCGCCACCATGCCCAGCTAATTTATTTTTAGTAGAGCTGGGGTTTCACCATGTTGACCAGGATGGTCTCAATCTCTTGACCTCATGATCCACCTGTCTCGTCCTCCCAAAGTGCTGGGATTATAGGCGTGAGCCACCACGCCCGGCCTATCACTTTTTATGTCTTTAAAAATTACTCTCAGCAATGTTTGGTAGTTTTCAATGACAGATTTTACCCTTTATTTAACTTTTAAATTTAGGGGTACATGTGCAGGTTTTTTAAACAGATAAATGGGTGTCATGGGGATTATTTCATCACTCAGGTATTATACCTAGTATTCATTAGTTATTTTTCCTAATCCTCTCCCCTCCTTCCACCCTCCAGTCTCTGATAGTCCCCAGTGTATGCTGTTTTGTCTATGTGTCCATGTGTTCTCATCATTTAGCTCCCATTTATAAGTGAGAACAGGCAGTATTTGGTTTTCTGTTCCTGAGTTAGTTGGCTAAGGATGGTGTCCTCCAGCTCTATCCATGTCCCTGAAAATGAAATGATGTCATTCTTTTTTATGCCTGCATAGTATTCCATGGTTCATATGTACTACATTTTCTTTATCCAGTCTGTCATTGATGAGCATTTGGGTGAATTCCATGTCTTTGCTATTGTGAATAGTGCTGCAGTGAACATACACGTACATGTATCTTTATAACAGAATAATTTATATTTCTTTGGGCATACAATCAGTGATGATGTTGCTGGGTCAAATGATATTTCTGTCTTTAGATATTTGAGGAGTTGCCACACTGTCTTCCACAATGGTTGGACTAATTTACACTACAACCCTTTTTTGTTGCAAATTTTCCTAAGCATTTTATTCATTTTGATGTTATTTTGAATATAATTTTCTTGATTGAAATTTTGGATGTTTCTTTTGGATTACCTTCTTAGATTCTTAGGAATATACTGTGTATTGATCTTGTATCTTGCTACTTAGATTTTGTTATGAACTCTAGTAAGGGATGGGTGTGTGTGTGTGTGTGTGTGTGTGTGTGTGTGAATTGTTTAGAATATTCTACATGCAGGAGGATTATGCTGTTTTATATTAAGACAATTTTAATTATTCCTTTTCAAAATATATGCCTACAATACCTTTATGATCTGACCTGGGAAAGCCTTCCTTATTGTCTCCTTGTCTTCTCTGTCCATTATACTCATCAGACATGACTTTCTGGTCACACTGACCTTTATTTCATAAGGTATATCTACCCTCACTTCTGCCTTAGGGCATGTGTATATGCTATTCCTTTTTGCTGGCAACACTCTTTATCCAAACATTTTGTAGCTACCTCCTTTCATCATTTTCATCATTTATGTCTCAGAAATCATTACTTCAAAGTTAACTTCTCTGGCCACTTTAAAAGACTTTCACCACTAAAACCAATCTATATCATTCTGTAAACTATTTTTAGAGCATTTACAACCCCCAAATAGTTTTATTTATCCTCTTACACATTTATTTGTATCATATTTATTTTACACAGTAAATAAATGTGTAAAAAGATAATAACCTTCAACTCGAATGTAATTTCCTTTAAGACGGTGACCTTATCTATTATTTCCACTGCTCTATCCCAGGGCTTAGAGTAGCGTCTGCGTCTTATCAGATACACCCCCCCCACCTTTTAACTTTATGATTGATAGAAAAAAAAAAAGAGAAAAAACATTAAAGCATACAGAGGAAAACTGTTCAAGAGTGACATGCATACTTTTGTTTAGTTATTACTGTGAAATTAACTGGAAATTATCACATGAATTAACTATTCTGAAGGGAGAAAATGGCATTATATAAAGGTAACCCCCTTTGATTTTGTGTTGGAACTTAAAAATATGACAGGATATCATATCTTAGTGTACTCATGCATGGTCATGGGGATTGTCTGTCACACCTTAGAATTTTAAGGAAGGAATACGCAGTTGCATCTACGCATCTGTGCAGATTCTTTTTGTGAACAAGTTTGAGAGTTAAGAGTGCAAGCTCTAGATCTGGAAGTTTCTGTAAAGCACAGACCAGCTCATGACATGTGGGCCTGTGACTTGACTTTTGTTTCTCTGACCTATACCCATCATCTTCTGGCTGCTCAGCCTGAAGCTTAAACAAAGTATCAGTGTCCTGGGATGCAAGGCTGCAGGGCTAATGCGGCTGACACAGAGCCTCAGGGACTGCTCAAGCACACCATAGCATCTACTGTCGGGCCCACCAGATTATTTACTAGTTTCCTTGGTGTCATTGTCTTGACAAGTAACTCTGGGAATTCAGTGCATTTTTCCCCTTCAGCTAGATGCTGCCAGAATATTTGACTCTCTGGATGTGTCAGGCAGGCTCTGTAATTAAATGGCTCAGCATTTCTGTTTGTCAGGGTGATATAAAATAAGGGGAAAAAATGTTTGCTTTGTGAAGCTCTGCCATAAAACCTTCAGGAAGGATTATACATCATCAGGCCTTTGGCTCCCAAAGGAAAGTGCTCTGAAAGACAAAACATCTTTAGTGTCAATTTTCAACTAGGAGAAAATTGAATGAAATGAAGTTTGACATATAGAATGGTTTTCATAAGTTGCTTCAACTGTGAGTCACCAGAAAGGTCACTTTGAGGATATGGCAGAAGATCAGCTGAGATGCTTCTAATAATTTGAATAGAGCCTAGAAGCTGACTTACCTTTGTGTGCTCATAAGCCATGCCATGGACCACATTCAGTTAGGAGAGAACTGGACCCTTATCATTTATGATGGCAGAGTTTGAACTTGTGTGTTATGGTCGATTCTGTCAAGAGGAGGTTGAAACTGGCTTGCAAAATATTCGGGAAGACTCTATCTGTCTTCATTTACCTAAGGCTATAACTTAAAAATAGCCCTTTCATTGAATACTTCCATCCTTGCATAATTAAAAAAAAAAAGTCTCCTACACCAGCAACTTTCCTATATACAGCTAATAACATAGAATAAAATACGATGACTGCAGTTGCACTTTTAAGTCATATTAGAAATTCAGTCTGTTACAGTAATGGTGACATGCTATGATGAAACATAGTTACTGCACAAAACCAAATATTGTAAGAAAAGTGTATTTCTCAGGAACTATTGCCATGTATACATTTTGGGGGGTATTAATAAATTCATATGATTAAGACACAATTTCATAAGGTGTTTATATTGGCTCTAGCCCCAGATCATCTTTTAAAGGAATTAGGATTTCCTGATTCTAGTGCCATGCATTTCTTTGCACAGTTACGGGTCATAGTAAAATATGCTCTCCCCTTTAACTCCTCCCCAATTGCTAACCACCATTTTCCCAAAACACATACAGTAATATGTAGATTTATTTCTGTTTTCTTGCAGTCCATGGAAAGTTTAATTAAAAGAGATGACAAAGCAGCATAATAGCTGTCACTCCCGATCATGACCTCAGCAAAACCAAGAAATGAATGAGTTAATCTTCCCTTGGAGAGGTGTGGCTAGTGGCTGGAAAGGCAAACTTCCTTCCCATAGATTGGACATAAGAAAATAAAAGGGAGCTCTTCATCTGATACTTATAAACATATTTTACTGTCCCCTCTCCTAATGTCTGAGCCATTATAGTAAGCATAAAAGGAAGAACCTTCCTTTTTGGATTTATAGAGTTCTTGGGGATAACTTGTTTTCTAGGTGAAAGAAGCCCACCATCACAGACAGGTAAAAACATGCAAAGATACAGAAGTGAATTGGCTACTTATGAGAGCTCCCTGCATCCTGTTTCTTGAGGCTGGACTTTTCCTGTAGTATCTAGAGAAACTCTGTGTGAGACCCTCTGTGTTTGTGTTTCAGGCTCTCACATGGCCCAAATGCTAATCCTCAGCAGATTTAAAGCAGCAGGCCCTTTAGTATTAGTCATGCTGATCACTTTTAATTGAAAAGGAGAAAGCACTCATTTTGCACAGTGTGTCACATGGTATATCCACTAATGAAGCTGCTAGCAGGGAAGCCAGTGCATTTTCTACATGTTTCTCCCCCTAAGAGACCTCCTTTGATGAAGTCCACATTCTTAGAGGAATACACATGGAGTGAAGAGGAAGAAAATGGGTCACCGGCCCGCTAGCCAGAGCAATCTGATCATCCCTGATTGTCAGTGTGCAGAAGGATGTCACAGCCATATGGCACTCCCTGCTGCCTCCCGTAAGGGAAATCAAGCTGTTGGACAGTGGCTTTCTTGTGCCATACTAACAATATGTGCCATTACCTAAACAGGGAGACTACAGTTTCTCCATATATGATCCCATTTCCTCCTCGTGGTGGATCTTAGCCCTGGACCCATATGGCTTGTGCCTACCTTTAATATTATCCAAAGAATTTCCCTCACCACGCTCTGGCCGGGTTGATCTTTCTTGGAAATGCCTTTAGCCCTCTTTTTCCGTTTCTTTCCCACTTTCCCCTCATGGCCTTGATACTTCCACTTCCCTTAGCAAATAAATTTTTCTGAATATTTATGCATACCTGGTCCCCTGCTTTTCTGTCCTTTGCTCACATAGCATCTTTTCAGAGGGCATTTCTGGACCACCTGGTCTAAAATCGTCCCTCACCTTACCATCACTCATGACCACCTATTCCTGTAATTTTCCCTTGTTTCACTTTTCATAGACTGAAATTGTCTGCTTTGTTTGTTTACTTATTGCCGGCCTGCCTTCCCAGAATGTAAGCTCTGTAACGGGAGATAGTTTATACGTCTTCTACTTCACTAGTGTGACGCTATTGTCAGAACTGTGTCTTACACTAGTGTTCATCCAACATTTGTGGCAAAACAAATTTGCAAATGGGTATAATTATTATCACTGAATTTATTAGGAAACTGCATTTTACAGAAGCCACTGACTTGCTTATAACCACTAAATGGCAGTAAAGGAATTTGAATTGAGGTTTAGCTAGACTAGATTCTAGGTGAACAGGCTAATTTTAGAGCTAAGATCCTCTTTCCTCTCAGAATTACCTTGCCATTTCTCCAAGAAATTTAATTCATTCATGTAGCCTATCTACTGAAAAAAATTGGATCAGCAACCAATTATTTATCTATACAATTTGTTTTAGAATTCTGAGAGCTCTATCTGAAGAATTTTTTTTCTCCAGTGACTTGGCATTTTAAAAAATAAATAAGCAAATAAATTTTAAAACATTCTTTCCTCCTGACTTTTGCTTTTGGGATTTGAAAACTTGTAATACTTCTGTTCTTTTTTTTGTTTTGCTTTATTGATACATAATATTTTATATAACATAGGGTACATGTGATTCCTAGAATGTATAATGACCAAGTCAGGGTATTTGGGGATTCCATCACCTCAAGTATGTATTAATTCTATGTGTTGGCAACATTTCAGGTCCTCTCTTCTAGTCACTATGAAATATGCAATACATTGTTGCTAACAATAGTTACCTAGTTGGTTATCGAACATGAGAACTCATTTCTCCTATCTAACCATGAGTTTATACCCATTTACCAACCTTGTTTTTGTTTTTAATAACAGCGTCATTGAGATAAGATTTACCATTTTAACATCTTCAATTCAGTAGTTGTATATTTACAGAGTTTTGTCACCATCACCAGTAATTAAAGTTTTCTTCACCCCACAAAGAAACTCTGAACCCATTAGCAGTGTTTCCCCCATTTGCCTTTCTCGACAGTCCCTGGAATCCACCAATCTACCTTCTGGCTCAATTCTGGACACTTAATATAAATGGAATTATGTTATATGGACCTTTTTAATCTAGTTTCTTTCCTGTAGCATATTTTCAAGTTTCATCCATATCAACATGTTTCAATATTTAATTCCTTTTATAAAAGCAAATGATACTTTATATGCCACATTTTGTTTAGCCATTCATCAATTAATGCACATTTTGATTGTTTCCACTTCGTGGCTGTCATGCCCAATGGTGCTGTTAACATTTATATACAAGATTTTGCAAGGACATGTTTACAATTCTTTTGAGTGTATACCTAGAAGTGATTGCTGGTCATATGGTAATTATATGTATTTACATAGTCTATCATTTAAGGAAATGTCAAACAACTTTTTAAAGCAACTATACCGTTTTATATTTCCATTAACAATGTATGAGGGTTCCAATTTCTCCACATTCTCACCAGTGTTTGCTATTATCCATTGTTTTGGTTATAGTCATCCTAGTAGGTATGATGAGTTATTTCATGGTTTTGACTGCATATCCCTAATGACTAGCAATGCTGAACATCTTTTTGTGTGTTTATTGGCCATTTGTATATCTTCTTTAGAGGAATAGTTACTCATATACTTTGCAAGATTTAAAATTGGTTGTCTTTTTTAAGTTTTAAAATTTCTTTATATACTCTGAATACAAGTTCCTCAGCTGTACAATTCGTAAATATTTTCTCTCATTGTGTGAGTTATCTTTTTATTTTTCCAAAAGGATGATTTTTTGTGCAATTTTAGATTCACAGTAAAATTGAGCAGAAGATATAGAGAATTCCCATATATATATAGACTGTCCGCTTCCACCCATGCATAGCCTCTCCTCTTATCAACATCCTCCACCAAAGTAGTACATCTTTTACAATTGATGAACCTCCATTAACATATAATCAACCAAAACCCATAGTTTACATTGGAGTTCATGCTTGGTGTTACATATTCTACAGGTTTGGGCAAATGTATAATGACGTGTATCCACCGTCGTAGTATCTTGTAGACTAAGAATCCTCTGTTCTCTGCCTGTCCATCCTTCCTTTCACACTAACTCCAGGAATCATTGATCCGTTTACTGCTCCCGTAGTTTTGCCTTTTCTGATGGGCTTCTTTCACTTAGTAAGTAATATGCTAAGTTTTCTTTTTGTCTTTTCTGACTGATAGCTCATTTCTTTTTAGTGCTGATAATATTTCATTGTCTGGATGTACCAATTTATCCATCTACCTATGAAAAGATATCTTGTTTTTTTTCCAAATTTTGGCAGTTATGAAAAAACAACCATGTGCAGGTTTTTGTGTGAATGTTTTCACATCATCTGGGTAAACACAAAATAGTGCAATTCATAGACTGTATAGGAAGAATATGTTTACTTTTGTAAGAAACTGTCAAACTGTCTTCCCAAGTGACTGTACCATTTTGCATTCTCACAAGCAATGAATGAGAGTTAAAATTGCTTCGCATCCTTTCCTCGGTGTCAGTGTTCTGGACTTTGGCCATTCTAATAGGCATGTAGTGGTATGTCATTGTGGTTTTAATTAATGTTTCTCTGATGACATACGATATGGAATATTTTTTTCATGTTTATTTCCCATCTGTATATCTTCTTTGATGGGATTTCTGTCAAGGTCAATGGGTCATTTTTGAACTGGGTTGTTTATTTTTTTACTATTGAGTTTAAAGAGTTCTTTTTATATATTGGATAATAGCCCTTTTTCAAATATGTCTTTTGTAAATATTTTCTCCCAGTCTGTGGTTTGTCCTCATTCTCCTGATAGTGTCACAGAGCATAAGTTTTAAATTTTAACAAACTTCAGTTTATCACTTCCTTCTTTCATAGATTGAGCCTTTGGTATTGTGTCTAAAAATGTCACCATCAAACGAAAGGCCATCTAGATTTTTTCCTATATTATCTTCTAGGAGTTTTGTAGTTTTAGATTTTATATTTCAGTCTGTGGTCCATTTTCAGTTAGTTTTGTGAAGGTTTGTGTCCAGATTCATTTTTTTTTTTTTGGCATATGGATAGCCATTTGTTGAAATTACTAATTTTTTTCATAGTATTGCCTTTGTTCCTTTGTCAAATATCATCTTACTATATTTACTTGGCTCTATTTTTGGACTCTCTATTTTGTTCAATTGATTTATTTATCTGTTTTTTCACCAATACCACATTGTCTTGTTTACTGTAGCTTTATAGTAAATCTGAAAACATGGTACCGTAAGTCCTCCAACTTTGTTCCTTTTTTCCCTTCAATATTGTTTAGCTTCTTCATATAAACTTTAGAATAAGTTCATTAATATCCACAAAATAACTTTCTGAGATTTTGGTTGGAATTACATTAAATCTATAGATCAAGTTAGGAAGAACTGACATCTTGTCAGTATTGAATCTTTCTATTCATGAACATGGCATAGCTCTCCATTTATTAAGTTCTCCTTTGTTTTCTTTTAACAGAGGTTTGTAGTTTTTCTCATGTAGATCTTATACATATTTTATAAGATTTATGCCAAAGATTGACAAGAAAGTGTCATATTGTCTGCGTTGTATGCTCACTTTTATGATTGTGTCTTATGAAGTACAAAAGTTGATTTTTTTTTTTCTTAGTGAAGTCCATTTGTCTACATTTTCTTTTGTTGCTTCTACTTTTGGTATTGTATCTAATTATTGTCTAATCCGATGTCAAAAATATGTACATCTATGTTTTCCTCTACGAGTTTTACAATTTTAGCTCTCACATGTAGGTCTATGATTCATTTTCAACTAGTATTTTTACATAATACAATGAAGAAGTCCAATTTTCTTTTTTTCTTTATTTCTTTTTGGGGTCTTGCAGACATCTAGTTGACTCAGCATCATTTGTTGACTATTTTTCTCCATTGAATTGTCTTAACACCCTTGCAGTCAAGAGTCATTTGACTGCAAAAGCAAGAGCTTATTTTTGATACATTACTGTTTCTTATCTTTTTATCTTCTAAAACTTTGTTGACTTTAGAGTAACAAGTTTTGGATCTGATATGGTTAGGCTTTGTGTCCCCACCCAAATCTCATCTTGAATTGTAATCCCAGATGTTGAGCTGGTGGGAGGTAATTGGATCATGGATTGGGCTTCCCTCATGCTATTCTTGTGATAGTGAGGGAGTTCTCACAAGATCTGATGGTTTTATAAATGCAAGCTTTTCACTCTCTCTCTTACCTGCCATCATGTAAGATGTGCCTTTTCCCCTTTTGTAAATTTCCTGAGGCCTCCCCAGCCATGTGGAACTGTGAGTCAATTAAACCCCTTTTCTATATAAATTACCCAGTCTTGGGTATCTCTTTATAACAGTTTGAAAATGGACTAATACAAGATCCCTCTCTTGGTAATTTCAAACCACATTCTCTGTACAAAAAAATACTTTATTACTAGTTTCTCAAGTTCTACCTTCAGTTGGATTCTCCCCCAAAGCAGACCCTAAGACCAGGGCCTTAAGTCCAAGTTGCTTACTTAGGAGATATAGAAAAGAAACATTGGTTGAAAGCAGAGAAAGGACACGTGGATGGAAAAGCAAGCAATAAAAGTGTATTAGTAAGTCATCTATCAGAGTGGGCAACTGGAGATCAATATTATGGGGAAACACTGTGAAAAGCCAAAACATATTTTTCCAAGTTATACTGCTTAAGAAATAAGGAGACTGGGTGTGGTAGCTCACACCTGTCATCCCAGCACTTTGGGAGGCCGAGGCGGGTGGATTATCTGAGGTCAGGAGTTGAAGACCAGCCTGGCCAACATGCTAAAATCCCATCTCTACTAAAAATACAAAAATTACTTGGTGTGCTAGCGTGTGACTGTAGTCCCGGCTACTCAGAAGGCTGAGGCACAAGAATCGCTTGAACCCGGGAGGCTGAGGTTGCAGTGAGCTGAGATCACACCACTGCACTTCATCCTGGGTGACAGAGTGAGACTTCATCACCCCACCCTGTGCAAAAAAATGAGGTGAGGAAAGTGGGGGTACTTTATACAATTTCTTATCACCTCAGTAGAGGCTTACTCCTGAGGATAGTAATTCCCTTGCATTTCCAGCCCACTGTGAACATGAGAAATGTGGTTCTCTGCACTTCTTGAGGAAGCTTTTAGGCACAGAGAGGCAGATGTTGTCAGTTAGAAGAAGGTTGGAGCACACCAAAACAGTAGGGTGAAAGGGGTATGGGAAAGGCATTGACAGTGTCTGCCCGTGAATGAAGAGTTTCTCTTTCTCACTGGATGCCTAAAACCCAGGTCCTCCCTAAACAAGCTCAAACATCACTTCTGGAGGCAGCCAGAAAGAATGTGAAGAAAGAAAATACTGCCAAGATATTACACTGTAGCAATATACCATTCTGAACTAATAGCTAGAGAAAATAAAACTTAATTAAAATGCAATGCAGCAAGAGGGTGACATGCCTTTATATTTAAGGTCATTGTTTAGTCAAGATTCTTGTGTATAACTGAAAAAAAAAAGCTAAATTTGCTTAAAGAAATGATGATTGTATTGTCTTATCTAATAGAAGTATAAAAAAGAGCAGGGGGGAAGCTGGCCTACGGTACCTCTGGAACTAAGGCCTCAGATATAATTATAATTTTGTCTGGGCATTGTGGCTTTTTAAAATCTTCAGCTCCTCTAAGCAGAAGGAACATGAATTTCTGCTACTTTTGGCTCACTTCCTTCTAGCTACCCAATTAGAGAGAAATTATGACTTTCTTGGCAACTGCAATTTAAAACAGTCCGAGGGAATAACCCAATTTGCCAACTTTGATAACATATCCTGTCCTAACTACGCTGTCCAGGCTACCTTGACGTGGGCCATGGTTCTGTCTCTGTGACCAGAGAGTAAAGCCTGTTACCAGAAAGAGAAGAAATAAGACTGGGCAGTTGAAGCAACTGATAGGAAAAAAAAATTATTGATCCCTGGAGGCAAAAAATCAAGAGCTACACAAAAACAAGCAAATAAAGACATCTTTCTGTCCCCTGAGTCCTTTGCATACAACTACTATATCTGAGGAACCTTAGCTTACCATGGGACACTATTTCATGTGCTTTTAGGGAGATCCTGCTTCTTACAATTCCCATCTTTCTGTCAAATCACAGCTCTACCGAGGTTACATCATGCCATGGGACAGCTAATCTCTTTGTTGATATGATTGTAAGGGGGGAAATTAAAATCTTAACAGCATGAACCAGTTTCATCAATTTTTGCCCTCTTTAAACTCCTCAGATATTGGCTTATTAGCAAAGAAGTTACAAATTTCAGTGCTGCCTATTTACCAATAGCAATTCAGCTGTTTTAGAAATCAGGGAGTGACATCAAATATCAAATAATCAGTCTTTGAGCAAAGATTAGGATGAGAAAGGTAATAATGCTTGGGAAACTCTAGAGGGTTCCTTCATTATTTCCAGATAGTTATCTCCATTCATAAACCTCAGGCATCCACCATACTGCAACACAATCTACCACCTTCTTTGGGAAATGGCAAGTATTATGACCTGAATCTTTGTGTCCCCGCCCAAAGTTCATTTGTTAAAACCTAATCCCCAATGTGATAGCATTAAAGGGTATGTAAACTAAAAATAAAATTCTAAAAACTCCCTGCCCCCCCCCAACTGCCAACTATCTGAACGGACCCCTCCTCTCAGTCAAGGGCATTTCGAAGCTAGCCTAGAAAACCTATTCAGGCCATAAGGAAGCTGATGAGGCAGACACGCCTCATTATACTGTCTTCCCTTCTGAAATTCAGGAAAAGCCAACCAGCATTAGCATCAACACAGATCTTAAGTCTGATAAGGAACATTTATAATCTATTGTCTCTGAAGCCTGCCACTTGGAGGTTTTATCTGCATGATAAAAGCTAGGTTTCTACAACCCCAATCATAACCCATACATTCCTTTCTGTTGATAATAAGTCTTTCAACTAATCGCCAGTCAGAAGATTTTTACATCTACCTATCATTCCGAAGCCCCCATTTTTAGTTGTCTTGCCCTTTCAGATCAAACCAATGTAAATCTTACATGTATTTAATTGATATGTCGTATCTCCCTAAAATGTATAACACTAGGCTGTGCCCTGACCACTTTGGGCACATGTTCTGAGGATCTCCTGAGGGTTGTGTTTGTTACACACCATTTGGTCACTCATATTTGGCTCAGGATAAAAATCTCTTCAAATATTTTAGTGTGTTTGATTCTTTTTGTCAACCGGTGGGACCTTTAGAATGTGATTAAGTCATGAGGGCAGAGCCTCAGGTATGGCATTAGTGCCATTATAAAATAGACCCAAGGGAGCTTGTTTGCTGCTTCCTGTGTTTGTCAACTAGGAAGTAGGCTCATGCCAGACACTCAATCTGCTAGAGTTCCTAGTTTCCAGAACTGAGAAATAAATTTCTCTTGTTTATAAGCCTTCTAGTTTGTGGTATTTTGTTATAGTAGCCCAAATGGACTAAGGTTTTGCTTGTGAGGGAGAAATCTCAAGTAAGGAAAAATAAGAACATTGAAACTACTTTTACTAATGATATGATAAACATATCAAGTACTTACATGCAAATTTAGGCTATCACTTTTAATTAGGATTTGAGGAGGCCGAGTTCTCCTGTCTTCAGTCTTCATAAATGAGCACTCATGATCAAAGAGCTACCTTCTTTAAATAATTTAAATAAATATTCATTTTAATTAAGGTAGATATTCAATATTGGATATGAAAATAGGTTTTAAAAAAATCTTTAGCTTTAGTGGCTGCTGCTTAAGTCCCCGTATAGAAGGAAATGACATCTGGCATAGCCCCTATTGAGGGCTGAGGAAGCTGCACTCAGCCAGAAGCCTTCTGTGATCCCAACACCACCCTGAGAGAGCAGGTGGGAGGGAATCTCTTCCAGTGTTGCCTGGTGGGTCTTAATGCTGCCAGAGGACAAACCAATCTGGTTCTGCTCTTCTGAAAAAGGGCTAACGTTCTCCCCTGACCCCAAATGAGAGTGGTTTGGAATGCAGCAAAGCATTTGACGAATCATTAGCTAGACCTTCAAAATTGCATGAAAAGGTCCCTGCTGAAAAGATGACGTATTCAAACTATGTAGAGACCTGGCTGTGGCCCACCTATACCCTGAGAAGCAGTAAGCCTGCTCTACCCTGACTTTAAGGGTGACCAGAGAAGCCTGTAAGAAACGTTTGGCAAAGAACCACTGGGTGCCAGATTTCAGCTGTTCTCCGAATTTTCAGTAGTTACCTCTCACTTTGTACTTTGTTACAGCACTTTCTCCTGTTAGTTGTCTGGTACTTTCTGTTTGCTCTCAGATCCCTAGGTCTGTAATACACAGAAGCTGTAAACAGCAAATCCAATCACAATCACATTCAAAGGAAAGAGAGAGAGAGAACTGTAAAGGAGAAATTGGATATCATAGAGAAGATTTTATTTAGTTATGTTTTCTGATTCCCATATGCCCATAGGCTTCCTTGTAGGCTTCTGAAAAAAATAAGCTATGACTTTTTTTCTTCTTGTTGAAAAATGTTTACAGATCCTGCTTAAACTCACCAGTCAATGGTGATTTCATTTATGTAACATTCCATTGAAGAGGAAATAATAGATTAAATTTATCATTATTCATTTTAAGGATGTCTTCCATTAACCAATGAAAAATATTTATAAAAATCCATAAAAATCAATCCATGAAGTTACCCTTCTAGATGTTTATAAAAAATTGTACAGCCGACTGTAGTCCTTTGAAGATGCTCAGTGAGCTCCCATTCACTGAATTGGATTTGCCTCTTGTCCTTTTCACGTTCTTTGACTGCCCAGCGTCTCCTTGGCTTTATAAGTCAAACTCTTTTTCTCTGATTAATGTTTGGCCAACCATCACCAGCTTTACTCTTGGAACATTCTTGGAGAAAGGCTTTAACATCCTTTTCCTTATAAAGTGGAATCTCTGTCTGGGGTAAATACCCAGGGCTCATCATCTAGTGTTAAGAGGATTGAAGATATGTACACCTCTGGGTGGGTTAAGAAGTGGAAAGTTTAACAGATGGAAGAAAGGGTAGAGGAGAGTAGCTCTCTTTCTGTCTCTCTCGTGTGAGAGAGAACTCTAAAAAGGGAAATGTGGCAGACTGAAGCAGATTTTATAGGCAGGCTGGAGGAGGCTGTGTCTGATTTACATAGGGCCTACAGGTTGGTCCCACCAGGTGTGACATTTATAGAGCCTGCTGGGAGGCTGGTCACCCCACCCTAACCTTGTTATACAAGTGGGCTTTCTACTTGACCAGCACCATCTTGTCTGCGCCTTACTGTACACATGGCTGGCAAAAAAGAGACGATTGAGCCACCATTTTGAACATATCTAGTCCCGGGTAGTATATTACTATTGGCACAACTGCTGGCATTCACCTGTGTGAGCTTCCAGCTTGCTTGTCTATGTCTGGAGCCCAATTTCACAGCCTTCTCTTTGTTAGAAAAGAGAATGATTTTAGGGTTGCTTTTTATTAAAAGGAAAACCTTACCAAGGTGTTTCGTACCCACACTATCTGCCTAAGTAATTTCTTTTTAACTCCTATATCTCTTACTTCATGCACTGTGCATAGGAGCAAGAATTGCTATATCTTTCAATCACATCTTCCCAATCCAGGAAGCTTCTTTATTTCCCTACCTGGCCCTAATCCCATAGAAGGAGGATCTCATACAAAAGGGTTGAAGGCCATGTAAGTAGTAGTATTGTTAAAGGAAAATAAAAATAAATAGAACCCAAGACTCTTAAGCAGTGATAAGTAGAGCAGTATATGGAGGATCTAGGTGGGGGCAGGCAGAGACAGAAGGCTACAGATGCAGTAAAGATGAGCAAGGTGTTTTAAGGATGACAGTCATTTAGGGTGGGACCTTCATGTGAGCTAGTCAGAGGGTGGTGCAAGATTAATTGTGTTAGAGGAGAGAAAAATAATGGAGATAAAAGAAGTTGTCATGGGGCCGGTTGCAGTGGCTCACCCCTGTAATCCCAGCACTTTGGGAAGCCGAGGCAGGTGGATCACCTGAAGTTAGGAGTTTAAGACCAGCCTGGGCAACATGGTGAAACCCTGTCTCTACTAAAACCACAAATATTAGCTGGTGGTGTTAGCACAAGCCTGTAATTCCTCCTACTCAGAAGGCTGAGGCAAGAGAATCTCTTGAAGCTGGGAGGTAGAGGCTGCAGTGAGCTGAGATTATACCACTGTGCTCCTACCTGAATGACAGAGCGAAACTCCATCTCAAAATAAAAAGAAAAGAAAAAGAAAGACGTTGTCTCTAACCAGAGAGAGTGTTTACCCTTAGAAACATTAAACAAAATTTTAAGAAACCTAGGAGGCTGACATCTGAACAGATAGATTGGACTCTGTTTTCCCTATCACTGGCAAAAACCAGATCAGCATGTGGCTGAGCAAAGGACTCATACATTCATGGCTGGAGGATGGAGAATTTGAGAAAATTCTCTTTTGAACAAATTCAAGAGTTTTGATAACCCTGGGTGCAAAATTTGTGTTGAAATAAAAGTAAAGTTGTTTGTTCTAACAATTGCATTGGATTCTGACATAAATCTCTGCTGACATAAAAATTCACCACCAATTGCACACAAATGTATTGCATGGCCTTGCATTAGAATAAGGCTTTCAAAGGACTGAATATACTGTAAATTGAGCAAGAATCAAGCTCTTTTCTAAATGCCAATATCAGACAGGTATGAAGATTACCGTGTTTCCACTGGAGCTTGGGAAAACACAGACATTAGAAATAAATGGGCCATTGACTGTCATCGCTCACAGCTCAGCTTCATTCATTTTTTTTTGTTTGTTTTTGCTACAGTGAAATTCCTAATAAAATGTCAACAAACATGATGAGCAGGAAGTCATGCCTGCCTATATCATGTGCTGGATAAGGGTCCTCTGTGACGACACTACCCCCTTCTGCCAAAACATTGGCAATTCTGGTGCATATGTTTATCCGTCAGAGAACGGATCATCCTGTGAGAGAGAGGGACTTACTTTCACAGAATTTTATCTCCTGACTTTGGAGTATACCAAGAAATAAAAGATGGCTATATCTTCTCTCACTATACCCATAACCAGTTGAGCTTTTTATGACTAAACCACCCTCTTTCCCTCACTTTCCTAGCTACTGCCCTCTCCCACATTTCATGACTGTTATTTCTCTGCCAAACATCAGAAGCAAAGAATGGGAATTATAAGGTTTAACTGATATGACTTCACTGCAGGAGTCCTACCTCACAGAAGAGAATGGTCAGATATTTGGCCAAAACAATTTTCTCTACTCCCTGCCAGTGAAAAGATTTGGAGGACAAGTCACAATCTGCCACTTCTTACACTATATAAAGTGACGCTTTATCACGGCTCTCTGGGGATGGACCAACCTTGGCATGGTATTGCAGTCCAGCCGAAAATCAGATCTCTTGCATGGGAAAATTTGAGCCGAGTCCAACACATCAGATGCAATTGATCTCTCTCGCATTCTCTTTACAACTTCAGCATGCCTTTTTATGGGCAGTAAGGAAAATGTTGAAGTAGATGGGATCGTATGATGGGTGATAAGGGGTGGCCAAGAGACTAACTGAAATATTCTTTTGTGAGTGTCTTCCCTGTAAGTCACAGGAAAGCCAAAATAGGAATCTGTTGAATATCAAAACCTGGTTTTGTATAACATGAACTAATGTACATCTATTCTTTTGGCCTCACAACTCTGTATTCCTTTAAAATACATGGGTTTGATCATGTCGTATTTTAGTAAAAATTGAACTTTGGTGATTATAGTATGATACACAAAAAGCCACGTGCCCGACTAAAGCAGAGAATGTGTGTTGACAGTGCTCACCTTTGGGAAGATTCATCTATCATTTGCATGTTAACAAGTTTCAAAGAACTGGCACTGTTTCCTCCCAGTTTCATTACCATACACACACTCTAGGCATTCATTGCCTCTGACAGGAGTTACAACCAGTGGGGTTTCTTCAAGACACTGCTGTCACAATGACGCCACAGTGGTTTAGACCTTTTGTTTGTTTATTAGTTTGTATGTGCGTAGCACTATCTATCTGCTTGCTTTATTTTATTCCCTCCGTTTTGCAATAAACTATTATGGCAGGGATGGCCTTTTTGCTGCATAGCATGTAAGTATGCCCTGAGGCTAATAAGCATGGCATATCTGATGAATAAAATGAGATAACTATGTCAAACACTGCTGGAGAAATGCTGGTACATGTCTATTACCAAAGAAGTCTGAGGCTCCCATTTGAATGTGTGTGTGTGTGTGTGTGTGTGTGTGTGTGTGTGTGTTTATGTGTGTGTGTATGCGTGTGTGTGAGAGAGAGAGAGAAACTTCTGTGGGACGTGTCCATATCCTGCATTCATTCATTAATGTATTCCCTCATGCAATACATATTTATTGAGTCAATGTGTCAGGAACTATGGATAAAATGAGCAAAAACAAGTGATTTTCCATATCCTTGGTAGAATTTATCATGTAACAGAAAATGGTATGACTCAAATAATATAAAAAATAGGCAATATTAATTGGACAGGAAATACAGCACGCTGAAGTAAGCTTAGATCTTAGGTTAAATAATAAGAATGAAGTTAGTTAAAGATTTGTGATAGAAAGTTATAATTATGGACCAAAGCATATTTAAGAATTGTGCATATTTTGTTTTCTTAATAAAAATAGAATCTATTGATTCAGTAAAATTAATTTAGATTGTTTCATTCAAATGAAGAATATGTCTTGACCATCAGGATATTTAGAGATCAAGTCAAGATAAAAGTGTACACATAGTATTCCACTTGTGACAACAAGAGAATAAAAATTACTGAGCTGGACTATACAGTAGTTTGGACAAGGGTAGAGTAATAAATCAAATAGCGAGGGGCTTAGAGAATGGATAAAAGAAACATGCAAAGCCTGCAGGCTTACTGATAAACTGAGCTTGGTACATGACACTGAGTCTTCTACATACATATGCATTATATGGCATGTGCACTGTTACCCTAACTAGAGAAATGGAGAAGAGCTCATACTGCTTTGTGTATTCTACCAGTTATTTCCACTATGCTAGACTATTCTAATGATATTGCTATTGCAGAAGTTTTATTACTTCTGATACTGAAAGGTAGCAGAGGTCATTCTTTCCGGGTGGCATTATTAAATTAGTTGGGGTTGCAACAATTGTGTCAATTTGATGTCTTAATTGCTCTCCTAGTCCCCAGCCTCCCAAAAGAGCACAAGGGGGTAAGGGAGGAAGGAGAGGAGTGAATAGACTGAAGAGTCAAAACCTTAGTACAAGGAGCCAATTAACAAAAAGAGCAAGGCAAGGCTAAGAAATCCAGCATCTTGGTAAATGGATAAAAACGATTTGGTAGAAGGAAAAAATTGAGCTGGCGACTCCCTCCAATTTGGTAATATGCACTGATTTCTTAGTCAATTTAGTCTGCTATACCAAAATACTGTAGACTAGCTGGTTTGAACAATGGATATTTATTTCTCACAGTTATGGAGACAGAGAAGTCCAAGATCAAGGAAGGTGCCTGACAATTCCATTCCTGTGTAGGGCCCTCTTACTAGCTACTGACAGGTGCATTTTCACTGTGTCCTCACATGATGGAGAGAAATGAGCTCTGGACTCTCTTAATCTTCTTATAAAGATATTAATGCTGTCATGAGGGCCCTACTTCATGACCTCATATAAACCTATCTCCCAAAGTTTCCATCTCCAAATACCACCGTATTGTGGGTTAGGGATTCAAAATATGAATTTCGAGGGACATGAAAAGTCAATCAGTAATAACAATTTAAACGTTTCATTGACCTAACATGGAGTCCCTTGGTCAACATAATGCTATATTTATAAGTCTATATCTAGAAGGGACTGCTTGTTGTCCCACAATATCCCATTTTCTGTCTGTCAATAATAATGCAATACCCAATATTTAAAAGTGAGTCATTTAATTCATGAATTTGTTGATTTTCCAGATAGTTCTCTCTTATTGACTACTAATTTAATTCTGTTATGGTCTCAGAACATACTTTGAATAATTTCAATTATTTTAAATTTATTGGTGTTTGTTTTATAGTGTAGAATATGATATTTTGAGGAAATAGACATGTACACTTGTATATTCTGCTGTAATTGCATGGAAGGTTCTAGAAATGTCAATTAGGTGCAGTTAGTTTATAGGATTGTTCAAGTCTTTCACATCTTTACAGATTTTCTGTCTACTTGTTCTACCAAATGTTGACAGAAAAGTGTTGAAGTATCCAACAATAATTTTGGATTTTCATTTTAATTTTAGTTTTATCAGATTTTATGTATTTTGTAGTTTTGCTGTTAGATGCATAAAATTATCCTTGAAGAATTAACCTCTTCATTATCATGAAATATACTTCTCTATCCTACATACTGTATTTCTTTCTCTGCTGTTATTAATGTAGCTACTTTATCTTTCTTTTGCTTGTATTTGCATAGCATATCCTTTTCCATATTTTTTATTTTTAGCCTAAGTTATTATAATTAAAATTGACTAACTATAGATAGCATGTAATTGAAAACTGGCTTTCTATCCAATTCAACTTTTTAAATCCATAACCTCAAGCATTTATCCTTTCTTTGTCTTACAAACACTCCAATTATACTCTTAGTTATTTTAAAATGTAAAATAGGGTGGGCACAGTGGCTCACACCTGTAATCCTAGCATTTTGGGAGGCTGAGGGGGGAGGATCACCTGAGGTCAGGAGTTTCAGACCAGCTTCACCACTATGGGTAAACTCCATCTCTACTAAAAATACAAAAATTAGCTGGGCATGGTAGTGGGTGCCTCTAATCCCAGCTACTGAGGAGGCTGAGACAGAACAATCACTTGAACCCAGGAGGCAGAGGTTGCAGTGAGCCCAAATCATGCCACTGTACTCTAGCCTGGGTGACAAAAGCGAAACTAAAAAAAAAGGAAAATAAATTACTGTTGATTGTAGTATGTTGTGCTAAAAGTACTAGATTTTATTAATTATATTTAAATATATTTTTGTGCTGATTAACTATCTTTATTGCCACCTCCCTCCCTACCCAGAACCTTCCCAGCCTCTGGTAACCATCATTGTACTCTCTATCTCCATAAGATCAATTGTTTTAACTTTTAGATTCCACAAATAAATGAGAACATGTGAAGTTTTGTCTTTCTGTGCCTGGCTTATTTCACTTAACATAGTAACCTCCAATTCCATGTCTGCACTTACAAATGTCAAGATCTTATTCTTTTTTATGCCTATATGGTACTCCATTGTGTATATGCACTAAGTTTCCTTTATCAAATCATCTGTTGTTGACCACTTAGGTTGCTTCCAAATCTTTGCTATTATGAACAGTGCTGCAGTAAACATGAGAGTGCAGATTTCTGGTCAATATACTGATTTCCTTTCCTTTGGTTATATACCTACCAACAGAATTTGCTAGATCATATGGTAATTCTAGTTTTAGTTTTTTGAGGAACTTCCAAGCTGTTCTCTGTAGTGGTTGTACTAATTTACATTCCCATCAACAATTTATGTAGGCACGGATAGCTATGAACTTTCCTGTTAGTACTGCTTTCACTATATCCCGTAGGTTTGAGTCTGTTGGGTCACAACTACTTGTTTCAAGAAATTTTTCCATTTCCTATTTTATCTCTTCATTGACCCACTGGTCATTCAGGAGCATATTATTTAATTTCCATGTGTTTGTATAATTTCCAAATTATCTCGGGTTACCTTCTATTCACCATGTGTGCTGGTTTGCTAGAGGGCTTTTTCTCAAAGAAGAAGTGTGTTCTACCCTCAATTTTGGGCCTTCCCAAAAGGCCCTCTATGCCTCCAATAGGGTCTGTCTGCATGCTCTTGCTTCCCTTCAAGCAATAGGTGCTACTCAAAACTTTCAGCCTGGTGAGGGAAGAAGTGAGTGGAGGGAGTTTGGGGCATTCTCTGCTGTTTTGCTTAAGTCTCAGTGTTCAACTGGCATTGTTTTCCTTCATCTTGTGGGTTATGTCTTTCTAAGTGATGTTGTCTCACACCCAACTGTAGGTCTGAGACCAACAGGTTTTTCTATTCCTCTCTCAGGGGCATGGAGTTTATTGTTGCTGTTGTTCCCCTCCCACTGCATTTTCATTAATGCACTAGAGCAGCCAGTTTCTTACCCTCTTTCTAGCAGTTTAAGGCCTTTGTTTTATAAAAGAGACAGGAGAGGGTAACCTGTGCTTACAATACCTCAGTGGCCCCACTGCCCCAGGCCTGCATCATAAGGGATACATTTTTCAGGATTCTTACTGATCTTTTGTGTGAGCAGAAAAGTCTGTGATGAGTGAATTCTTCTGTGTTTGTGCCTTTCAGGGGTTCTATATTCTCTTTTCAGCCCACAGTTGACCGTTAGCCATTCATTTAAAAATTAAGCTTCATTCCTCTTACCGGTGATAAATAGTGTCTATCCGAGGTAAGCAAGGGCTCATGTCTCAGCTTGCGTTGATGTGCCCGACTTTCCTTAGATATCATGTTAATTGGTACTCATCAGTTCTCTGCTGGATCGAAGAAAACTTACACATTTTCAGATTGTTTTGTGTTTCTGCTGATGCTGCTGTTGTAGTTGTTACTGAAAGTAGGGGAGTGATACTCTTTATAGCATTCTACATCCTAAGCGGAAATCTGAAAATCCCAGAATATATAATATTTAGCTGGGCATGTGACAAGTTGAAATCAAGAATCCATTTTCTGGCCTCTCTTATGACTGGATCTGGCCAATTATACGTACATGGGAGGTGTCTGTGCAACTTCCAGCAAATGTCTGTAAAGGGAGGGAGCATACTTTTCTCTCCCACTTTCATTGTCCTGCTGACTCAAATGAAGATGAGAGATCTGGAGCTGATGCCACTATCTTACCCTATGAAGTAAACTTGGGAAAAGAGGCCATGCCTGATAATATAAGATAGAAGGAGCCTCACACAAGCATTGTGCATTAGTTCATTGTTATAGTGCTATAAAGAATACCTGAGACTGGGAAATTTATAAAGAAAAAAGCTTTAACTGACTCCCAGTTCTGCATGGCTGGGGAGGCCTCAGGAAACTTACAATCATGGCAGAAGGTAAAGGGGAAGCAAGGGCGTATCTTACATGGTGGCAGGAGAGAGAGAATGCTAGAAAAACTGCCACTTTTTAACTGTCAGATCATGTGAGAACTCCCTCACTTTTTGAGAACAGCATGGGGCAAACCACCCTCATGATCCAATTATCATCTATCAGGTTCCTCCCTCGACATGAGGGGATTACAATTCAAGATAAGATTTGGGTGGGGACACCAAACCAAACCATATCACGAGGTCTACCTATATAGATATTCACCTGAGAGAGAGAAAAAGAAAACCAAAAAGTTATAACTTAATTTACTGTCATCTTGAATATTCTCTTTAATTGCTGTACTAAATCCTAACTGATAAACTGTATATACATTTATACAATGATGAAGACAAGGCATAGAGATGAAGTGTGTTTTGAGGCATCAAGCTTCTGGTTAGCATTTTTTCATGCAGTAGGTTTCTCCCTCCTTTACCCACCTACAGCACCCGGCACCTAACTTAGGAGCTTACAAATCAGTGGTATTTGATAAATGTTCAATAATAAAAAATGCAGCCATATCATCTGACTGACTTCTCCAGGCTACAAATTTGCACTGCTGTTTTGTTATATTCTTTTATATAGCGATGATTTATAAGCACCTCCTTACCTACATTGTTTAATCCCACCTTGAGTCTTTAGACAGAGTTACATAGTTAACAGAATGAATTACTTTTCTTTTTTCTTTGGGAGGAGGAAATTTTTCCTTGTTAGGGATGTAAGGAGAACTAGAAAGACAGAAATCATGTCCATAGGAGAGAGGAAAATGAGAAGCAGAGAGCTGAAAAACTCATAACTGGAAAAAGTATCCCCCTGATAAGTAGGGAGAAGCTATAGGTTATCTACTCAGACAACTCTTCGTCTCTGATTCTGGTCGAAAGTCAGGTCATGAGAGTATTCTTGGAAGAAATATTTCCTTTCCTTTCTCAGAAAGACACTATCTTCCCATTATTTGTATCCCATGCTGAAGAGGGAAAACATTAAAACAGTTCTGCAATCTGTCACTGGACCTTGGAGCAAATACTTCAAGCTCCTATGAAATAGCCAAATGTGGCCTTAAAGCACCTGGGTCATCTTGATTAAACTCTTAGTTCCTCAAGACTAGATCTATGCCATCTGTTTAAAGTTTAGATGTCATACCATGAAAAACATATGTAAGATATTTCTTACACCTATGGTAGCTGTTACTGCAAAATATACTCCAAACTAATAATTTGAAGGATTTAATTGAGAATGAAGAAAATTGTATAAGAAATATCATCTTTCTATGTAGGAAGCAAAGAAAAAGCATGTTTCTCTTCTTTGTGTGTTATTAGAACTTGTATGCCCTCCTCAGTATATTAGCACTAATGGTGCTGAAGCCTATGAAAGATAATTGCCTTGAGTCATTCTCTAGCTATGGAGAAGGTAAGATTAATAAAGAACATTTGTTATAATTTTGCAACCAATTTATGTAATGCAACTCATAATAAATAACCACATTTAACACAATCATTCATCAAAGCCAATTTACACATCAATTTGTTCACTATGTGTGTTAAACCAACCATTTATAAGAATAAGTTGGTTTCTTTCTGTGTCCTCTGTTCTCTCTGTTAAAGTAAAAATTATTGTTAGATATGGTAATTTTTTGACTCTTACAGAGTCAGCATTGATAATGATATATGTTGGCTTCTCAGCTGCTATTACATGATATATAATTTTGCACAGCATGTTGCTTCTGTCTGGAGTAAGAGGAAATTATTGTTTTAAAAATATAAAACTATTATTGATAGTCTGTTCTTCTCTCAATAACTTGTCACTCCAGGTGAATACAGTTCACCATAGGAGAGGCTGTGGAGTTCCATGGACTGTCAACTCTTAATTATTTCCTGAAAAGGAGGTAGGGAGAACCCAGTAAATAAAATTCACCAACTATCTCCAAGCATATTATTAAAGCCATTGTCAAGTTAGCCTCTTACCAACCTTTAGCCAACATCATCATCTCTCCCTTTTTATCTACCCACTATTGCAAGGACATGATAGTTCTCACCTATGTATATCCTGGAAAATACTGTTATACAATAATTTACAAATCTGTGGAGAAGGAAAAATGGGTCCACAATCTTATACTGATGGGAAAAATTTGAAGTCAAATTTGTTGCTAATGTATATAACAAACCTCTACAAGAGAAAGACCAAGATATGAAATGGTTGGTAGTTTTCATTTGGGTAGACTGAATAAAGGACAATGGCTCCTAAGCTTGAGTCAAAGACTCCAGGAGGTCTATTAAAGAATTGCCTGCAGGTTCTATAGATGCCCAACAGTGTTGCAGGCTTGAGAATAGGAGCAGAGGCTATGGCTGGTGCCACAGAGCCATAGTCTCTATCACTTCTTGCCATGGACAGATCTGCACAGGCCACCCCTTAACCCATCAGCCCTGATGCCACATGCTAGTTATCTTGGTTTAGTTTGATTATGAGCTATATGCTCAATAGATTGTAAAGGATAGAAGAAGGTGTAATAGTCTTGGAACGTGTCTAGATGCTGAAGAGGTAACATCTGTCTAGCCACATGGCTATCTACCTTGCTAAACAAAAATAAATAAATAGGGGGCAACATGGTTCTGGTGTTGGCAGCTGTTACAGTGACTTCCAGTGTAGCAGAAGTAGAGGCATCTTTGGGGCCCATTACCCACTGTGGACATATGGGGATATTTCTGGAAGCTCAGGCTAGAATCTCCAAAGATTCTGTGATCCCCTTAGGTACTTTTAGTAAATCCCTTTCTGCTCAAAGTAGCAGGTTCTGTGGTCTGCCGTGGAGAACCCCGAATGATACACCATCTAAACTAGAAGAAGAAAAAAAAAAACTTACACAGCACAAAGAAAGGGAGGACAACTGTAAGAAGTAAACTTTTTTTGACAGTTGATTTTCTTCTGAGCATAGACATTAATCCTGCTGTCAGGAAGAATAAAGATACTTCCTGAGTAAGGTGTAAAGAGTTGAGCTGGATTCTTGTAACACTGAGCAGTGGTGGCATGCAAATGTGGATGAGCCTTTGGAGCTCTCCTCTTATTTGATAACTCTGTTCCAAACCAGTTAAAATCTGTGGTGAAATAGCTCTTAAAAAAAAAAACAAAAACTTTTAACCCAGAGAAAATAAGTTTAATTCCTTTGGGAGACAATGAGGGCATAATAAAATAGATGAGATATTTTTATTGATTTATTTCTTTTTTAAAAGGCCTTCCTCTCACAATAACTGCTTTATTTTTCTAAAATCAGTCTGCACTCCTCACTACACCTCTGAAAGCCCTCTCTAAATCATCATGTGGCTGTCACCCCTTACTCCTGACCTGGGATTCTCCCCACCCACTGCCCTTTTGTTCAGGTCATTGATGTGGGAAGATAGGTACTGAAGCCTTTTAGCTCTTCTTGATTTCCATCAGCTTCAGAATGACTCCACATAAATACACAGTGAACACAAGAACTATTCCTTTGTGCAAGGTTAGATCCAAGACAGGTTCCATAGTTGCCCTTTCTTATTAGATTGCCACCCCCAGGATCTTCTTTTCTAGATATTCTAAAAACACTACTGAATGATTATCATAGTCTCCCTAAAGTCTTCATATTTAGTGGTGCTGATGTTTGATAGGACACCTTCACCAGACTGCTTCTGGTGAGAGACCACTATGAGGGGTACATTGCGGGGTGGAGCTGGAAGCACACACAGAAAGCTCTCCTTGTTCTTAAGTTCCTGGCATATATGTGCTTTTACAATGGAACTCTCATTATGTGGTCTATGGCTGGCTTCCTTAGCCTTGTACATAAATGTTTAAATGTCAACTACTATATTTAGAATAATTCCCCTCTCATAGGTCACATCTTACTCATTCTGCCTTAGGTTGGTGTAGGCAAGTGAAAAATGCACAATTTGGAATCCATCAGACTTAAAATTCTGACTGTTCCACCTATAAAACGTGTGATATTGAGCCAATTATTTAAATTCTTTGTATCACAATTTTCTCAAATGTAAAAGGAGAGGTGATATATCATGATTTCACTGATATTTTGAAGTGAGAAATATAATTTAAATGAAATAGTAAAGGTAATGCCTGCTACATTACCATTATATGCTAAAATAAATAACGAATGTAATTTTTCTGTATTAATAAGAAATCAGACTTACTCTCATAGAGATGTCATGTTTCACTTCAGTAATAGAAGCTTGGGAAATAAGATCAATCCAGATTAAAAAGATATATACATCAGATGTAATATGTGTATTATACTGCTTCAGTCTATCAGTGGGCAGGGAAAGTCAAGTTAATAAATTCCTTTATTTCCAGAATCCAAATTAATTATGTTCATTATAAATGTAAATATGTAGCATGTCTAGGGTGTAAGAAAATGATCACTTAGAATTAATAAAATATAAAAACAGTATAGTGGCATTTATTGGAGCAATGATTTTCAAGAATAAGCAGCTTCTACTTTCCTAGACATACTAAAAACTAAGTGGTACTTTCGGGGTAAAATCCCTGTTTATGATACTGGTTGATTTCTTGCTGTCTCCTTTTGTTCTTCTGTTGATTTTAATCTAGTCCCTAGGTAAAATTGTTTTTTCTCTTCTCTATAATCATTAGGATATAGATAGGTATTTTATCATTTCACCTTCCACTTCCAATCCTTTTACTAAAAGCAGTGTATATCAAAGCCACTTTCTGTCTTAGTATCTCTGTACCTTGCATCACAGCAGAAAAATACCCAATGTCTGCCGTTGCTGTTGGGTGTAAATGAGGCTGACGTGTTTTGGAAACTACCTGTCCAAAGCCACTGTTGTTTGACTAATGGATCTGAACAGTGATGTCAATCTTAGTCTCTTCTATGTTTGAAGATGCACAGCGGCAGAGTGGTTCATTTTCTTTTTAAAGTAATGCATATAGTAAAATACAATAGCCTACAGGCAACTTGATACAGACATGAAATTGTTTTTTTACATTTATTTTGGGACTTAAGATCTTAAATGAATAAATTGCATAAGTTTGAAGTATCAATAATGGATTTTCTTTAATCCATTTCTACATATAACAGGGTGACTAGAACAGTATACCAAGCTAGGTACGACTTGCCTTTTTGGTCAAGAAAAGTATATCGACATGCCCTCCTGAGCTACTGGCAACACAAGAGTTTTCCTTCTTTAACTTATCCTCCATCACTTGCTGGGTCCTGCAGGATCCCATTAGGCCACCCCTGGAAATTTATTTCATGACTGTGGTGGCTTGTTCTGGCTTAAGAGTTTGACTTTTTAAAATAAATTTTGCTTTGCTTCTCATGTAGGTCAAGAGCAGAATGTACATGTGTTTTCCTGGGCTCAACCAATATCTTTTTAATTGAATTAACTGCCAATATATAATAAATAATTATACATTTAATAAAAATATTAATATTTCTGACTACTTTATAAAACATCAGAAGATACAGGCAATACTGAGCCAGCTTTACTGATAAGAGGTGATTGTCCAGAGCTGAGGAGTGTTGCCTCATTTAAAGGGCGTATGTTCTTTAGCTCTGAGTCCTCATGATTTCTGTTGTTTCTTTGAGGAGAATGGCGAGTTTCAGTTGGTATCTGTCATTGCACCGGCACTGGTGTTTTCTTAGCGGAGCAGTATGTCTTCGGCACATGTCTCTATCAGAGGTGGAAAGTGAAAGGAGAAACCAAAGAGGTTGAAGAAGAAAAATCAGCTAGATTATAATTCTTAATGGAAGTGAGAAGTGTCCCAGATGACTCATCCATTTGCGTCGTTGCTCATTTCCTACAGATACTTCAGTTTGCAATCCCAGTTCTAAATCCGTCTGGCTTTAGGGACACCAGAATGAACTGCCTTACTGATCCATCATTTTTTCTGCAAAGAAGATTGCTGTTGTTGCTTAAGATTGTTTCCTGAATAAATCTTTTATATCTTGCTGCAGTCTCACAAAGTATTGACTTATAGAAATGGCTCTTTCAGGACTTCAATCAAAATACTAAAATAAATGTGTGTATTATTAGAAGAACAGAGGTATATTATGGAATAGCTAATTACTCTTAAAAATCATCTACCATCTGACTAACTTGGAACATTTCTATGAGTTGAATTTCTTTGATTGCATACCCTGGGTAATTTAACCAAAAGAGGATTTAATAGAAGATTAGGGGATGGCACAACAATCAGTGACAGGACTTGGTAGAACGAGTCTCATCAGGGTGGGAGCAAGTACAGCTTAGGGAAGTTGGATGGCAGAAGTTGCGTGTCAATTCTAACAACATGCTGCTGATGACAAGTAACATCTCCAAAAGGTTTTTGTTTTCTTATTCTTTGTCCATTGACTCAAGACTCAAAGTCCAGATGTTCAGATAGCCTACAGTGACTGACACTTGTCCCTAGGGGAGGTCAGTGTAACTTCATTGACAGCTTCACAAAGACTACAAAAAGTGGTGGAGAGAGAAATTCTCCAAAAGAAAATCCAGATCACTATGACCAGAAGGAGAAGGAGAAGGTTGCCAAAGAGACAGCAAATGCCCACTACAGAAACTTTTCACCACAATCTAATGTCTTTAATTTCATCAATGTTTTGCAGAAAACAAAAAGACAAAAATAAGACAAGAAACAAAAGAAGAAAAAGGAGAAAATAAGACAATTCACTTTGTGCCTTTGACACTTTCTCCACATGATTGCTTTCATGAATATAGGGTCATTTACAGTCAGCCTCATTCCCTACAAAAAGGTTCACGGCCCTAATATAAATAGATAAGTCTCAGTCTTGGTGTTTCAATTCCAGAAAAAATTTAGAGTAACAAAATACTTAGACTGTGAGCAGAACTGGGAAGCCTACCTAAACTACTATAAGGCAGAGAAATAGATCAAAGTGTAAAAATATATTTGAGAGATTTCCCTAATGTGAATGGCTTTATTTACCATGACTCTCAGCTAGATAAAACCTTCTAATCCATGGTGGTGCCTCAGGATAGAACATTCATTTCCCACTTAGAGTCTGCTGGGATATCTAAGGATGTCCCATATTCTTATTTTGATCTGGGCAGCTTCAGTTACCCATACATTGTCAGAACTAAAATGACTGTTTGTCAGAGAGTTGCCAGGGACCATTCATAGCTCAGAAGATTTTAAAATTATATCAGAGGATATCTAAAGCTTGTGATGCTGCAGACCCGCTGCAAAGATTTGTTAGAAGCAGGGGAATTCTTTATGCTGCAGGGAAGAATTACAATAGAAACACAGGGATTTGGGCTGATTTAGTCAAAATCAAGTTGAATTTAGTACATATTATGAACCCCTGTTTGTTAATATAATCCAAAAGCCTGTGAAACTCAGTGAGCTGGAAATATTCAGTATGCAGCTTAGGTCTGTCAGGGAGAGCTGAAGAGACCTGAGACTGATTTTCAGATGTGTGTGGGGTGGGGTAGAGCAATGTGAGTAGTGAAGGTGTGGAAATGAAGAAATGTGCTGACCAGCATTGGTTATAACTTTAAGCAAACTTCACGCTAGGAGATGAGAGACAAAAAAGAGCTAGTTATAAGATCAAAATGATGATGTGGTTGTTGAGTAGGACTTTTCAATGAAGTTCCCTTCTTAACTTGCCCCCTTTACCACAGTCTTACCTTTCTCTCTTCACTCCTCTTTAATACCAGACTTTCTATAGGATGCCTGCACTGTCTTCCCAGCTTGCCATTTTTATATTTCAAACTGAAATATGGCAAATTTAATATATAAATTTAATTTTGATATTTAAATTTTCTGGAGGCTTAACTTATGTCAAATACAAATATACTTCAAAATTGTTTTTTCTTTCTCTAATGTACATCCAAATTCCTTGCCTCCAACATAATTCTGTCTTTGCTTTCTGAGCCTACTCTGTTGTTTAGGACCTTTTATCCTCACCTCTATTTCTGTTTCTTACGTAAAGAGAAAAGGAATAGAAGGTAGCGAGGAAAAAGTAAGAGATAATGGAGATTTTATGCAGATCCCACGTAATATTTATCTCTTGTCTATCTTGTCTGCTTGGTTTTAAAAACTGTACTCTGAATAAAGTGTTTTCGTTTATTCAGGGAAGATCTAGATATGTGGGCCCTAAAATTTGCCAAACTGAGAGAATTTTTATGGAAAAGAATATAAAACCATGAATAGAAATTTAAGTTCCATGATGATTATTTATCTGACCTCCCCTTTCAGTTTATATGAATAAGAGCCAAAAATATTTTTAAATCATGATAAAAAAACAACAAAATTGACAAAATGGATAGGTAAACCTTATTTTCTAAGGGGCTAATAAAGAATAGTAGATATAATAAAGCCTTGTTGAACTGAATTCCACAGAAAAACAAGTGCTTCCTAGTTAGAGTACCATGGCAATTTCTCTACCTGGGGAATGGCTGCTGGTCTGAATATGTATGGGTGGAGGTGTAGGCCTGATGTTGATGAAGAGACTCTGCAGGGTTAAAAAGAAAGCAGATAAGCTCTAGATGACACAGTGATGGCAGGAGATATTTGAATCTGGAAGACTCCAAGCAAAAAACAAATTTTTCAGTCAAATAAGTTTCTCTATCTGAATATTATCAAGAATTCAGCCATGAAAGACAAGCTGATAAGCAGAAATAAATAACATATTCTTGTGTTGCTTCTATTCTGAAGCCCTGACAAAGTTGAATCCAAAGATGAACTAAAAATATTTTAAATTGCATTTCAACTTTCTCTCATTTGGAGTATGAGCATGATAAAAAAAAAAAAAGAGTAGTGATAATGCAAAAATGAAGCAGGGCTGGTCACAGGTAAAGTCAATGCTGTGAGGTAGCACAGACTCCATTTGATTGTAAAGATTCTGAATGCCAGTACCTTCCTTTAACTTCAAACAGGGGCAGCAGCTTGCATTCACTGGCAAAGAAGCAAAACAAATTAAAATTTTATATACCATATTCATAATATAATAAAACATTAGAAGATATGTGATGAAGCAGGTAAATATGTCCCATCATCAAGAAAAAAAGTCACTATAAATTGAGTTAGAAATGTCCTGGTATCAGATTATGCAGGTCCAGAATTAAACATAAACATAACTATGAAAAATAAGTAATTTATAGGAAAAAATGCATAAAGAGATGAGCTATTGTGGGAGAGAAGTAGAAGTTGTAAAATAAAAAAGAATTTGATTAAAATTCTAAAAGTTAAAATTTTAATATTGAAAATGAATATTTATTGATGGTTCTGAAAGTAAATTGTAGAAGATTCAATGAAATCAAAGATGAATCAATACAAAACATCAAACTAAAGGACACAGTTAAAAAAAAAAGGTAGGGAAAAGTAAACAGACCATCTGTAACTTCTTGGAATTATCAAGAAATGTAGCACACTTGTGTTTGGAGTTCAATAAGGAGAAGAGAGAAAAGAAAATAAAACATATTTTAAACATGATAACCAGAATTTATATTTTACACATTTTACAAAAAATTATCAATACATTGATTCAAAAGCTTAACAAACTACAAGTAGAAAGAAGAAAAACACACATAGGCATGTTATAGTCAATTGCTGGGAACCAAAAAGAAAGAAAAAATCTTAAAAGCAGACAGAGGCGAAAAAGAAACATATACAAATAAGCAGCTACAGGAATTATGACTGACTTCTCATCACAACACTGCAAACTAGTCTACCATTCAACTAGTAGACATTCAAATGGCTGATTAATCTAAATATTGGTAAAGATATGGACTGAATAGAACTCTTATATATATCTGAGGTAGCTATAAAATGATATGCCAATTATGGAAAATATTTAAATTTTTCTTATATAAGTCAGCTTTCATCTACTTATGACTCAGGTATATATGTATGTATATATATACTATTTTCTGTATGTATTCATCTGTTAATGGACATTTAGGTTGATTCCGTATCTTTGCTATTGTGAATAGCGCTGCAATAAACATTAGAGTTTAGATATACCCTTAGTATATGGATTTCTCTTCCTTTGAATAAGTATCAAATTGCTGAATCATATGGTAGTGCTCAAAGAAAAATATGGCAACCTGAGAACATTGTAAACAGCACAACTTTTATTCAAATATGATGGATAGATAAAGTCCATCACAGGCAAACAAAAGCTGAGAGAATTCATCACCACCAGACTCATCTTGCAAGAAATGCTAAAGAAAATACTTCTCAAGGTATAAACCCACTGGTAAAATTAAGTACATGAGCAAACCCAGAATACGCTATTACTAAATTTGTGGTGTGTAATTCACCCATAACTCTGGTATTAAGCACAAAAGACAAAATAGATAAAAAACATAATAGTTACAGCAACCTGTTAAGAGAGGTAATTTTAAGAATGTGAATTGAGAAAACAAAATCAAAATGTAGTGCAGATGGAGTTAAAGTGTAGATATTTTTCCCTTTGTTTCTATTCTTCTGTGTTCTAAGATAAAAGTTGCCATCTCTTTAAAGTAACTTGTTATGTTTATAAAATGTTTTTGTAAGCCTCCTGGCAACCACAATGCAAAAATTTGAAACACATTCACTAAAATTAAAAGTAAAAGTAACAATTTAAAACATACCACCAGAAATAATAACCACAAAGGAAGACCATAAGAAAGAGAAGTCTCAAAACCATCAGAAAAAAAGCAACAAAATGAGAGTAGTTACTAATTACTTATCAATATAACACATATTGGTATAAGTATATACCTTATATAACTCCTTACTTATCAATAATAAAACTGAATGTAAACGTCTCAATTATCCAGTGAAAAGGCAAAGAATGGCTAAATGGATAAAGAAACGAGACCCAACTACATGTTGCCTCAAGAAACCCACATATGTAAACTAAAAGTGAAGGATGGGAAAAAGAAATTCCCTGCAAATGGAAACCAAAAAAAAGTAGGAGTAGCTACATTCATATCATATAAAATAGCTTACAAATCTATGCTTATAAAGAGACAAATTCACTATATATTGATAAAGGGGTCAATTTAGCAAGAGGATATCATAATTATAAATATATGCACTCAACACCAAAGATCCCAAATATATAAAGCCAACATTAATAGACCTAAAGGGGGAGATAGACTGCAATACAATAATAATAAAGGGCTTTAACAGCCCACTCTCAGTAACAGGCAGATCATCCAGACAGATAACAACAAAGAAACAGCAGAGCTAAACTACACATTAGATCCAATAGGCCTAACTGACATTTGCAGAACATTTCATCCAACTGCTGCAGAATACACTTTCTTCTCATCAGCACATGGAACATTTTCCAGAAATGACCACGTCTTAATCTACAAAACAAGCCTATGGAAACTTTTTTATTTTTAAATCAAGTATTATCTCTGACCACAACAGAATAAAACTAGCCATCAAAAACAGGAAGAACGTTGAAAAATACAGACGAGATTAGATGCATTCAGGGTGATATAGCTATAGATGGACTCTTGGAAAATACACAACCTTGGAAATTAAACAACGTGCTCCTGAATGGCCAATGGTCAATGAAAGAATTAAGAAGGAAATTTAAATTAAAAAAATGAAAATGGAAATACAACATAACAAAATCTATAGGATACAACAATAGCAGTACTAAAAAGGAAGCTTATAGCAATAGACACTTATGTCAAAAAAATAGAAAGATTTCAACATTAACAGCCTAATGATGCACCTCAAGGAGCTAGAGAAGCAAGAACAAACCAATTAGTAGAAGGAAATTAATAATAAATATCAGAGCAGAAATAAATGAAAATGAGACTTGAAAAACAATACAAGATCAGTGGTGGTGCCTCATGCCTGTAATCCCAGAACTTTGGGAGGCCGAGGTGGGTGGATCACTTAAGGTCAGGAATTTGATACCAGCCTGGCCAATCTGATGAAACCCAGTCTCTACTAAGAATATAAAAATTAGCTGGGTGTGGTGGTACATGCCTTTAATTCCAGCTACTGGGGGAGGCTGAGACGGGAGAATTGCTTGAATCTAGGAAATGGAGGTTGCAGTGAGCCGAGGTCGCACCACTGCAATCCAGCCTGGGTGACAGAGCAAGATTCTGTCACAGATAAACAAATAAATAAATAAAACAAAATGTTTCTTAAAAAGATAAACACAATTTACAAACTTTTGATAAGACTTATAGATAAAGAAGACCCATATAAGTAACATCAAGAAAAAAAAATGGAGACATAACAACTGAATCTCTAATGATTCACTGAAATACAATGAATCATTAGAGATTATTATGAACAACAGTTTTTCACTTGTTCTTTTTGCACTTTTTTGTTATGAGCTATCACCAAAAGAACACGCTCAGCTAGGATGAGAATCATGTATAGCAGAGACACGAGAAGCCAAGTCATCTGGGTAACTCCCACCTAGACTAGTTGAACCCCAGCTTACCTGGAGACACATGCGTGATAATAAATTAGTTGTTTTAAACCATGGAGTTTTGGTATGGTGCTATGCAACATTACTGTAGCAGTAGCTAACCGATAAACTCAGTAACAACATGTTACACAGCTTCATCTATTTATGGGGATCTTTATTTTAAATTCCAGAATTTACTTTGTTGTTACTTTGCAAACAAATATGAAGTTGCAGGTATTCTTCCAATAATGAACATTTATTTCATTAATATCCAATTTATTCCCTGCTGTTTGTTTCTATGTCTTTCTGTACACAAACTAGCTTTTTTCAATGCCAAATCATAGCATAATCTTTTTAAAGACATTTTAAATAGCAATTCAACACAACTTACATGGAGCCAACAATGCACACAACTCATGTTAATTAGGGTTGGTTGTGAGTAGCTATGATCAAGTTCGTGCACATACAGGTCCTGACGGCCACGTCAAAACTGTCACTTGGCTGACAGTAATTGTAAAACATTGTCAATTATGGGAAACATCTCAGTTACAAGATGCTACATATGTAATGAATGTGATTCTCAGAATCATCGGAAAATGATATATCCCTGGTCACTGCATTCACAGTCTGAGTTGCTGTTGCCACAGTTAGTCTCTTTCTGGAAGAGGTGTATTCTTTTCAAAATGCCTGATTTCAGGAACGGTCTTAGAGATAACATTCTATGTCATTCCTGTCCCTCCATCTGTTGAGCATCTTTAGCTCTTGCTACACATTCTTTTTTTTTTTTTCAGGGTTGGGATGGGCTCTAACTTTGGATAATTTTGCCCTTTAGCTATAATTGAAAGATTTGGAATAATTTTTTGGTGCACATTGTCACTCATAGAGCAGGCAAGAGGAGTTCTTACTCTGGGCTCCAAACACTAGCAAATCCTGCTCTGGTCTTCTGGCCAAGGCAAGGAAGGTCTTCTCCCTACAAGGCAAAGAGTTTACTGTGCTAAGGGAACATAAAACCCAATCCCCTTCCCCACCTGTACCATACTTCAAGTCCCACATTGCTGATGTCTGTATCCTTGGCCTGAGGAGTGAGCAGGGAGTGTCTGTTTATAGGACTATAGATAGAGCTTCATCATGAGTAGGCTAGGCTGACAAAATGCTTGTGTGTTAGGCCTCATGAAGGACAGAGACTGGTGGGATAAAGGAGGTAGGTCAGAGGCTAGAATATAGCCTGCTTTCCTGCCTCACCAAGTTCCAGTGTGGAACTTTGTGTTAATTCTAAATTTAATTCTGGTCTTCCAATTCATTGTGAAGGTATAGTTTTCAAAGTAAAAGGCTAAAACATATTTTATTTAACAGTTTATTATTAGCCTAATGTATGTTTTAAATATTTATAGATATGGTATTTCGGCCTCTAGTTGCATCCTTCTCTCACTTCCCACAAATGTTAGATTCAGGTACACAGCTTGAGGATACTGAAGGAATATCTCTTCTATAGTGGGATCAAAATTGACTTACAATACATTCAAGGTACACAAAAACATTTGCCTTTATCTTTTTTGCTCCTAAGAACTGATATAATATTTTTTCCTAAGCCACACTCAATTGGCTGGCAGAAAATACAAGCTATAGGCTTTCTGTCTGAAGTTGGACAACTTCGTTTTTAAGGCAGTGTTGAGAAATCTATATTTGATAGTTCACATATTCCTTTTCGATAACAATTAAAGCAGAGAATAATGACTGATGATTATTGAGAACTATGTGTCAGGTACTGGGATAGGATTTTCATGTGTATAAACATATCTAATCCTTAAACAACACAGTGAGGTAGGTAGTATCATTACCACATTACATGAAGTGAACTTGAGGTACAGAGAGGTGAATCAATTTGTTTGAGTTTGCATTGCTTGAATGTGGAGAAGACAGAAATCAAATCCCAGGCAGACTGACTTTGGAGTCTGTTCTCTTTATGATGAATGCTGTTCTGCTTCTCTAAGATGACCTGTGTAGGTACTATTTGTTTCTCAGGACATTATGTTAAGAATCCTTTTTGAAACCCTCTCAGCATGTGGGAACTTCTTCATCCCTGGCCCTCTCATACTAGACAGGGGGATGAGAAGTATCCTGAACTCATGCAATCAGCCACTTACTTTGAACATGCTGCAAAAATATCCCTGTGCCATGCTGAGTAAAAAAGGATGTAGAGTTCTCCTAGAGGCCCACGTTCCTCTTGTTTGCTGTAGGGGCAGCTTGTCTCCGGTCTCCCTGATGCTCCCAGCTCTTCCCATACCCTTCCTGGATGTTTATGTCAGTGTATGTTCCCAGAAAGGAAACAGTGATACATGCACTGAAGCTCTCTTTCATACCAATATTCTATTTTCTGTTTTCCACTCTTTGCCAGGGGTTCAATGATGTGATGTCTTGTGATGTGTACTTTCTTTATCTTTCTACCAATAAGGATTTCTCCTTTCTTTCTACTTTTTGTTAGGATATTAGTTACCTATTTTCCTATTCAAAATATATCTTATTTATTATTAATTGTGGTAGAATACACATAATATAAATTTAGCATCTTAACCATTTTAAAGATATAATTCAGTAGTGTCAAGTATATTCACATTGTTGAGCAATCTCTAGAAATTTTCATTATATAAAAACTAAAACAACATGAAACAACAATTCTCCATTTTTACTTCTCCCATCCCCCAGAAACCACTATTCTGCTTTTTGTTTCTATAAACTTGACTACTACAGATATATAAGTGGAATCATAGAGTATTTGTCTTTTCATAATAGTCTTATTTAACTTAGAATAGTGCCCTTAAGTTTATTCCATATTGTAGCATGTATCAGAATGTCTTTTTTTAAAGGCTGAATAATATTCCATTGTAAGTATATATCACATGTGTTTGTCTATTCATCCATTGAGGGACATTTGGGTTGCTTCTACCTTTTGGATATTGTGAATAATGCTGTTATGAATATGGTGTACCTTCTTCTATTTGAATACTGTAATATTCAAATTATTAGGAAGAAACATGATATATAAGGGAAAGAATAAAATGCACAATATATTATTAGTTTCCTATTTTCAAAATAACATTCATGTTACATCCTGTGTCCCATCTTCTTAGTGCTTCAGTCTCAGAGCTCTTCAGAGATTTCATCTCAGAGACACAGAAATAAGTTGCCAAACAAATTCACTCAGTTTTCAAGGATATTAGTGTATAGTGAGAAAGGGTGGTATTTGTTCATCCTCCCCAAAAAGGAACATGATTTTAACATTAAAAACATAAGTCAATAGAGCTAACTACATTTGATGCTGGAGACTTTGTTTTATCCAGCTTTTTACAGCAGGGGATAATTGGGAATTCAACCCTGAACAATCCTATTCCTTGAAAATATCATAGAGGAAAGCTATTGCCAAATCCAATCAAACCTAATTTTCTTGCCATTGATATGGCGACTATAAAGTGAATGAAAATCATTGAAACACCTGCACACAGGCATTGTGAGAGCTCCATCATGCCTCTATTTCAATTTCCACCTTTCTCGCTTGGGTTGAAGCAATCATGACCATTGATATGTCGAATATGTGACTTATAAAAATCAAGACCACCGTTTCAACTCAATAGTTGCAAAGAAGTAGCTAAACTCTTTTTCCTTTTTGATCAGAATAACAATGACAAGAAGAGAAACTTTCTGTAGCATTAAATTATGTGTATTTTAATTTATAACCCATCTTTTCCTAAGAAAATGTTAAGATCCCTGACTTGGTTTTAAAAGGTTTTTGTTTCATAAATTTCTAAATGTTTCAAATGGAAAGATACTAAGACTCATTCTTATTTGATATTGTAATTTGTCCAAGGTGTTGGATCAAGTTTAAATATTTTCATCTCCTAAAATCAGTTTTATGTGTTAAGATCTTTAAAAAAGCACACTAAACTTTCAGTAGATTAAATATCAATTTTTTAAAAAAGTTTTAAGACATAAGTTTCAAAACATTTTATATTAGGTTAAAGTTGCTTGTTTCCTCATCCCCTTGCAATAATTTCCGCTACTCTTAGTTAAAAATCTAACTTGAAACCCATGTCTGATGTTTAATATTGAGTGTCAACTTGATTGAAGGATGCAACATATTGTTCCTAGGTGTGTCTGTGAGGGTGTTGCCAAAGGAGATTAACATTTGAATAAGTGGACTTGGAAAGGCAGACCCACCCTCAGTCTTGGCAGGCACCATCTATCAGCTGCCAGTGCAGTGAGGATAAAAGCAGGCAGAGGAACATGGAAGGACTAGACTGGCCGAGTCTTCTGGCCCCCCACTTTCTCCCATGCTGGGTGCTTCCTGCTCTTAAACCCTAGACTTCAAGTTCTTCAGCTTTTGGACTCCTAGACTTAAACCAGTGGTTTTCCAGGGGCTTTCAGGCCTTTGGCCACAGACTGAAGGCTGCATTTGGCTTCCCTAATTTTGAGGTTTTGAGACTTAGACTGGCTTCCTGGCTCCCTGGCTCCTCAGCTTACAGATGGCCTATTGTGGGACCTCACCTTTGTGATCATGTGAGCCAGTGCTCCTTATTAAACTCCCTTTCATATATACATCTATTCTATCAGTCCTGTACCTCTAGAGAACCCTGACACAGTGTGGCTTCCATTGTTGTATAATATGGACCAAACTTACCTTTCTAATTTCATCTCCTCTCCATCTCTCTGGGGCCTCTCCTTCAGCTCTACAGGATTCTTTGCCTTTCTTTGAACATTTCGACACTCCCTCCCATTTCATCAGGATAGATTGGGTTATCATATAGTAATATGTAACTCCTCAAATCTCAACCACTTAAAACAGAAAAGTTTTACCTTCTCAGTTCCATCATTTTTATTAAGGGGAACCAAGGGTAAGAGGGTACTCACTATTTTGAACATAAATTATTGTTCTATAGGGAATAAAAGAAACACTGTAAATTGTCAAGCCAACAAGTAAATACTTCAGCCTGGAAGTGACACACACAACTTCCGTTCATAATCATTGGCCAGAATTAACCATATGACCCATCACAACACGATGGGGCCAAAAAATAGAAAACACTCCTATGAATCTCAAAGAAGGGAGAAGCAGGAATATTTAGCAAAAAGCATGAATGATTACCCTATCAATTTTTCACTTCCTACTGACAGTTTGGGGAATGCTCTTTCCTCTGAAAGTCAGATGACTCTCTCTCTTCACTTCATTCTGGTCTTAGTCAAAATCCTTATGTCATTCCTGGTGAGCCTACTATCTAAAACAGATTTTCCATTATTACTGTTTTTTTACCTTGTTTTGTTTTTGTTCTTCACTTGTCTTTACCTGAAATTATATCTTATTTTTTGCTTGTTTTACACACACAAGTGCATTATTTTTAATATGTACAATATTATATTTTCTGTCCTGTTCATTGATTCATTGATATATCCCCGGTGACTAAGAGAGTATTTGGAGCTCAGCAGACAATGAACAAATATTTTCTGAATGAGTGACTGCATATTTTAGATTGATGCATACAAGTTTAGACCACATATCTCTAATTCTATCCCTATCTATATGGTGAAATATTAGTTCATATATATTTTGAAAATAAGCAAATTTAATTTTATACTACATCTTAACTATAAAGAGAAAATTTAATTTCTGGAGGTTTAGAAAACATTCAGTTCTTCCTCATGATGCTCCCTCTGCTGGGTTTCTTGGAGCCAGGCCAAGATGAAGCTCAGTAATTCAGTCTTAAAATGATTCAAATCTAGCAAATTAAGAGATCTCTTAAATATTAACTTGCTTTCTTCAGGATAACTGCTTTCATATTCCTCTTCCCTCCATTCTCTTTTCCAATATGGCATTTGGATCTATAGGGAGGGGTCTGGCCCACAAAAGGAAGTAGATGGGAGCCTGGGTCCTTAAATCTTCCCAAGGTTCACTTACTCCTCCCCTGACCTCAAATGTAGAATGGATGAACTGGTATGCTTTCTGCAATAATGTGCGATGAAGTAGATCTAATTTGTCTATTTGGTCTTAATGTGCTAATATCAGAGACCTGTCTCCCATCATTTGCTTCTTTGCTTCTCTTCTCACCCTGACAATTGCATGTGTCATTGAAAATGTTTGCATGCAGTATCCCTCCTAGTGATTTAACAGATCCTCAGTCCTGCAGGAGTTAATGCTACTAACCTGTCAGACTCAGGCTCCTTACTTATTTACATGTTTCTAGACCACACCCCTTCTCCTGTGGTAAGGGGTGAGGGCACTCAGCACCCTTAAATCTACCTTTCTCACCAACTGTTTTTTACCTTCCACAATGTCTCTGCTTGGAATAGGTTGAGTCTTTTCTTTCTTAAGACATACCTTCCCATAAGGCCACAAGTCTTGTGACCTAGTTATCATGTTGGAGAATATATGCTATGGAAGAAACTGTACTGTATGTGTCCTCTAGTTTTCTTTTAAGAAGTTGTTTATTGGGAAGCCAAGTGAAAATCTGGAGCTAGACATTAACAGATTGGTTTGTCCAGATTTTCTATTTCTTCATTTTTTTTTTATTACATGAATTTAGAAGTTTATTAATCAGAATACATTATAGCACTTAAAATTTTTTGATGCTTAATTGTATGTATTTTGAAAATGTTAAGTATATGTAAAAACAATTTGAAAGACAAATTTTCACATCATCCATAATTTTAAAATGCCCATTCTGGTCAACTTTCTTTGACACCTTATCTGTATACCAACATGTATTAATCATTTATTATATTGTAGTTTTTGTATTATGTTTAATACTGCAAACTTTTGTGTGTTACTTTATTTTTTTTATTTTTTTTATTTTTATTTTTTTAATTGCATTTTAGGTTTGGGGGTACAAAGCATTACTGGATTGACAATAGTCTGGCTATATATTAAAAAGCTGCAGTGGTGATTCTGAGATGTTTAACTTTTACCTTATTCATTAATTTATAAAAGATGATCCACTGCCTTTCCAAAATAGAGTCAGCTTGGGAACTTTTATTGGAAAGTTGGATATCACAGGGATCCTCCAACTAAAAAATGTTTTGGAAAGACATTTTATTTTTATTTTGGCTTTTCAGTTAAACAGGAAAAAAAATAATGTACTAGGTATTATGTAAATAGGTCCCTTAGCTAAAATGATTGGAGGAGAAAGTGAGCAGGAGTAACAATAAAGCCAAATTATCCTTGAAATGTATGTCACCATGAAAAATGCGTGTAGCAGAAAATTAACCGCGTCATCAACAGAATTTGTAAGACTATACAGATATATACATTTATATTATAGAAGATGATAATTTAAAATGCATTTTGCTATAAGTTTCCAAATGCATTCTCTATATCACAGAAAATAACTAGAATCAGTACGAGGAGCCTACAAATACTTAGTCTCCAGTGGCCAATCTGAGGTTGAGAACTACTGTGTGGACTGAACTTGTTACTACACGTCTTTTCTACAGAGGCATTGGCACAACAGATTTTCATGACTCTACCTTCCTTTCTATTAAATATTTAGCCCACAGGGGAGGTGTCAAGTGTCATCTATTAATCACAAATAAGACAAATAGGGGTGTTCATATTCATTTTACTTCAGCAAATTGAGATGTGAGGAGGAATGAAGAAGCTGCAGGAGACCTATGGTGATTTTAATTGAGAGTCACTGGCAGACCCAAAGTGAGAGCTTAGTATGTGAGCAGTTGGACAAAGTTTGAAAGCAACCCCAAAGCAATTCCCAATCAGATAACTCTGAAATTTGAAAGCCAGGTTCAGAAAATCTATACAACGGTTGTTCTCAACTAGAAGCAATATGAAAAAGGACACTCAGAAAACAACTAACTAGTCAACAGTTACAGAGAAGGTTTTACTGGTAGGAACAGAAGAATCAATTACTTAAATTATAATTGTTAAACATCACTATGGAGTTCCTACAACTGTTGGTGTGAGTTATTTTTATCTGTTACCTCTGTGTGCTCCCCTTTCTCCAAACACCCACTTATCAATGCGTGAGTCAGGATATTTGTTTTAGATATTTTCTCCCTTAAATGTCTTTTTGTTATGCCCCACAAACCACTATAAATCATTTGCTTTCCTTTTTTTTTTTTAAAAAAAAATTATGTCAGGAGAAATGATCATGTTCATTCTTGTGTTACTCAGAATTTACTCCAGTATTCTAATACTCTAGTGAAACTACCTAAAAAGTTTTATGAGTATTCTCAATGAGGCAGCAGGTGTGAAAGAGAAATTGCTTTGGTGGTTACTGAGAGAAATCTATGGAGAATCCATACGAAATAAATGTAGGCAGTCTTGGGTTTATTTTTTCAAAATAAACATAAGCATAAGTGATAAAGCAGCATGGAAATAAGTTTTTTTTTGTTTTGTTTTGTTTTTAGAAAAAAAGAGAGAAAAAGAGAAAAGAAGGAAGAAAAAAAAGAATGAAATAAAGAGAAAAAGAAGAAAAAAAAAAAGGGAGAGAGAATGGAAATCTTGCTCTATTGCCCAGGCTAGAATGTAGTCTACAAATGGATATTAAAAGCTTTTTTTATACTAATAATTGTGTTATACAATGGAGACAGGAAGGAATAAGGGAGGAAAATAACAAACAAACAGCCAACCAATATTTCATTTAAACCTATGAAATGCTATGCAATTGCTAAGGAGTGATTTACTCCCAACCATGTAGTCACTTTTAGAATAAATGTGATGTGTTACTGAAAAAAAATGTATATTTTGTGGATTTGGAGTAGAGAGTTCTGCAAATGTTTATTAAGTTTACTTGTTTGAGGTTTAAGTTCAAGTCCCGGGTATCCTTCTTAACCTTCTGTCTCATTAATTTGTCCAATATTGACAATGTAATGTTAAAGTCTCCCACTATTATTGTGTGGGAGTCCAAGTCTCTTTGTAAGTCACCAAGAAGTTGCCCTATGTATCTGGGTGCTCCTATATTGGGTGCGCATAGACTTTAGGGTCGTTAGCTCTTCCCCTTACATTGATCCCTCTACCATTATACAATGTCCTTCTTATCTCTTTCGGTTTCTATTGCTTTAAAGTCTATTTTATCAGAGATGAGAATTGCAACTACTGCTTTTTTTTTTTTTCTCTCCATTTGGTTGGCAAATCTTCCTCCATCCCTTTGTTTTGAGTCTCTGTATATCCTTGCATGTAAGATGGATCTGGATGCAGCTTATTGATGGGTCCTTTGAAGTGGCTGATACTGGTTTTTCCCCCTCTATACATAGTGCCTCCTTCAGAAGCTCTTGTAAAGCAGGCCTGGTGGTAATGAAATCTCTGAGTACTTGCTTGTTTGCAAAAAATTTGATTTTTCCTTCACTTATGAAACTTAGTTTGGCTGGATATGAAATTCTGGGTTGAAAGTTCTTTTCTTTAAGGATGTTGAATATTGGCCCCCACTCTCTTCTGGCTTGTAGGGTTTCTGCTGAGAGATCAGCTGTGAGTCTGATAGGCTTCCCCTTGTGGGTAACCTGACCTTTCTCTCTGGCCGCCCGTAGTATTTTCTCCTTCGTTTCAACCCTGATGAATCTAATGATTATGTGCCTTGGGGTTGCTCTTTTTGAGGAATATCTTTGCGGTGTTCTCTGTATTACCTGGAGTTGGGTATTGTCTTGCCTTGCTAGGTTAGGAAAGTTTTCCTGGATAATATCCTGAAAAATATTTTCCAGCTTGGATTCATTCTCTTTGTCACATTCAGGTACACCTATCAAACGTAGATTAGGTCTTTTCACATAGTCCCATATTTCTTGGAGACTTTGCTCATTCCTTTTTACCCTTTTTCTCTAATCTTGTCTTCTCGTTTTATTTCGTTAAGTTGGTCTTCGACCTCTGAAATCCTTTCTTCTGCTTGATCAATTTGACTGTTAAAACTTGTGCATACTTCGCGAAGTTCTGGTATTGTGTTTTTCAGCTCCATTAGTTCACTTATATTCCTTTCTAAATTGTCCATTCTCGTTAACATTTCATCAAACCTTTTTTCAAGGTTCTTATTCTCTTTGCATTGGGCTAGAACATGTTCTTTTAACTCACAGAAGTTTCTCATTATCCACCTTCTGAAGCCTGATTCTGTTGATTCCTCACATTCATTTTCTATCAGGCCTTGTTCAATTGGTGATGAGGCACTGCAATCCTCTGTAGGAGGAGAGGCATTCTGATTTTGGGTGTTTTCAGCCTTTTTGTGCTGGTTTCTTCGCATCTTTGTGGATTTATCCACCTGTCATCTGTGTAATTGCTGATTTTCAGATTAGGTCTCTGAGTGGACGTCCAGCTTGTTGGTGAAAAAGTTTTTTCTATTTCTTAATTTTCCTTCGGCGGATGCCCCCTCCCCCACAGAGCTGGACCTTCCCAGGTTCAGCTGTACTTGCTGTGAAACTCTCAATCTTCAGCAGTTCCAACTGCTGTTTTTTTTTTATTTTTTTTGTGGAGGGGGGTACCAGCCTTTCCCTGAGGCGACCCACTAGGCCGGCTGAAACAGCGGCGTTAAGATTCGTGGCGCTTTTCTGCCTGGGAATCTCCCCGTCTGGTTCCCCACTTCAGTCCACTTTTTAATCAGCTGAATGGGAGACTCTGCTTTCCCGGAGCTCCAAACGCCAACCAAAAGGCACTCAGTCCCGTATACTCCGGACTGAGAACCGCCGCGTTGGGGCGCCTGCAAAACGGCCGCGCCCCTCCAAAAGGGTCGCGCTGGCGACCTGTGGGGCTCCTCCGCCAAAAATCTCTTGATCCGTGGGCTATGAAAATTCATCTGAAAATGTGGCGTCCACTCACTCTCTGCGCTTTCAGTGGGAGCTACAATCCTGAGCTGCTGCTAATTGGCCATCTTGCATCTCTCTCCAATAAGTTTTAAATAGGAAGAAATTTAGACCCAAGATAGGTTAACACTTTTTAACAGTAGAGGCACTTAAAGGTGACTAAGAGTTGTGCAAGGTAGATAGATATGGAGAATCTTTCTCATTCTCTGTCTTTCTTCTATCAACTCACAGTGGGAAGAACGGAAAAATAAATAACTAAGGCTGAGAAGTCATAAGCTGAACAACAAGAGAGTAGCTGAAATAATTTTTCTGGGACCCAAACCAGTCTGTGACTCATAGAATCCTTTCTGAGTTTTGAAGCAAAGTGAATACTAAACATAAATTACAAAGAATTTCAATTGAATTTGTGTTAAAAGAACTTGTTGGAAGAATTAACGATTAGTTATTAAAATAAATTAGTAAAGTTTATTTTTAAGCCATTTATATCAACTTAAGAGATGATGCTTTCTTTTAAACCTTCCCCCCACCAAGGGAAATCTTGCAGAAAAAGCAGAAAACAGGGCCTAAGATGCAAAAGAAAAGAAGGGAGAGTTAACTTTTATTGCATGGTCTGATATGTTCTAAGCCATACAGTGTTCAGTTATTTAACTAGTGTCTTTCATTTCAAAACCCACCCTTCTTTTCTCTGCTTTGTGATGCTAGAAAACAGGAAGCACATGAGAAAGAGTTTCAGGATGAGAGGGAAGAAAACACTTGATTCTTCCAGTTTTCCCACTCTTCCTGATAGTGTGGTTTCGGCAAGATACAAGTTGTTACAGTTTTCATTTTTTTCTGCACTCCCAGAACCAGTGGTATTGTGTCCCCTCAGAAGTACCAGCAATAGCTGGGCAATCTCTCCCCCATCAGGGATCTGAGTTCGGCTGTGTGAAGTGCCTTCTGCATGCCTTAGAGTCTCACAATGCAAACCTCTTCTCTCCGTGGCTCCAAATGTGGTTGCAGTTTCCTACAGTTATTGTTTCTGTGTTATTGCTATGTCCCCTTTCCATTTATTTAGTTCTCTAACACCTTTGAAGATAATTTCTTACATTAAATTCTCTCTGTTAAAATGACTGACAAGTTTGTTTTCTTTCCTAATTAGCTTCTAACTGATACCACTCTTTACATAAATTGTGTCAATTTTATAAATGAGTGAACGAAAGTGAAAATGGGTTCAGTAACTTGCCTACTGTTTCATAGCTGGCAGAAGGCCTAACTAGAGTATGATTCCAGATCTACAGCCCACAGTCTTTGCTAATATTGTGGAAAGAATCAGTGAAATAGGAGAAAGACCATGAGAGATGCATGTTGCCAAACGTTAAGAATTTAAAAAAATAATTTAAGAATAAAGGTATATTCTGATTAATCATCTCTCTCTCCCCCCTTTTCTTTCTTTCTCTGTTTATCTATACATAAAATTTGCTTAGCTTCCTTCCAAATCACCACTCTGACATAAAAAGGGTTACTTGTAAAAAGGCATGAATCCACAAGAAGAAAAGATATTAGCACATTGGAAGTATTAATAACATTGTGCAAGTAAAAAGATGAACAAGTAGAAATAGGCTAAGCAGAGCAGAGCAAACATAAACCTAAGTCTGCAGTGAGGATGCCTTAAGGACCATGCCTCAGAATGCTAGAAAGTTTCTGAAATTGGAGATATCAGGTTTCTTTTATAAAGATGGTGCTGAAACAGTAGGATTTGTTGAAATTCTTGTAAGTAGCAGTTAGATCTCCATAGTCCCCTTACTAATACTTACAGCTTAGTTGTTATATCTTGCTACAAACCAATAATGAGAGAGTAGTTTGGATGGAGGAATGGGAGAAAACTGAAAATTCCATGGGTTTAGGAATGAGTGACGAGGAAGGACTTAGGAGGAAACAGTGCATAGTTGATGGAACAAGATTTTGGAAGGGATGAGATTTGGAGAAAGGGGACTGGCTGGTCTTCTATAGAATTTTTTTTTTTTTTCACAAGAAGAAAGCAAAGATGGATGAAGGTATTTGAAAAGGTGTGTTGGAAGGTATTTCTTAGGAACCTGCATAGTCTCTGAGAACACAAGGATAATACAAAAGGTTTGGAAAGAGAAACGTAAGTTTGAATTAGCTATATAGGGAATCAAAACAGGAACTTACACACAAGATTTTTCTGCCATATGTGATTGTTATCTTAAACAAAGACTGATACCTGAATTCACATAATATAAGTCACACATTTTGGCCCATGCATCAAACTTAACTTGAAAATATGTTGTTAAAAAATTAGTTGCCAACATTTGGGTACTTAGCTACTTTTATTTTGAAAAATAGTCCCATTTAAAAGCTTCTTGAAAGACTGGATGATTGTACAATACTGATACACATTTTAGAATGTAACTGAGTGGTGGGAAATTTCTTTTCTTTTCTTTTTGAGACAGAGTTTCATTCTTGTTGCCCAGACTGGAGTGCAGTGGCTTAATCTCGGCTCACCACAACCTCCGCCTCCCAGGTTCAAACGATTTTCCTGCCTGAGCCTCCTGAGTAGCGAGATTACAGGCATGCACCACCACGCCTGGCTAAATTTGTACTTTTTCTTAGTAGAGATGGGGTTTCTCCATGTTGGTCAGGTTAGTCTCAAGCTCCTGACCTCAGGTGATCTGCCCGTCTCAGCCTCCCAAAGTGCTGGGATTACAGGCGTGAGCCACTGTGCCCAGCCAGGAAATTTCTTTAGATGGGATATGTATTCCTTAGCTGGCTTCACTAATATATATTACCTTTCTGACTTAGTAGTCATTTGAATTTGACACCGCTGTTAAAGTTCTTGTCTCTTGCATATCACCTGTGTGAAACTGAGATGTGAATATTATTTGTATTTTTTAGGAAAGGAATACAAGACATCATAAAACTCCACCCTATTACTGTTACTCATACGTTCAGAACTTCAGATGAGGTGAGTTCCATTTCTAAAATGACTCCTATTTGTATGAATCTCTTCAACAGTTGCTCCTGGACTTTTAGGATCACGCAGATTTAGTCTTATAAACTCACAGAACAGAGTAAAATCACTGTCTCAGGAGTCCCCTCTGGCATCTGTTAAAGATCCAGACAGTCTAAAATGACTGGCCCTTCTGTATTTGAATCTCTGAAACAGGGTTTGTTTGGTTTGGCATAAATTGACTATAAAATGACAATCACATAAGATGCCATAATGTTTTTATTTGAATAATAGTAATTATAGGAGTGTTAGCTTATGTTCATTCTATTTTCAAGAAATAATTCTTATATGGTGACTTATTAATTAACTTGTAATTAATTTCCATCAAACTGTTTGATGAATATCAGCGTTCTGAGAATCAGTTATTACATAGGCTGTACAATGAGATAAATGTCAATTGAGAAAAATACTAGATGTAGTATTGGAAATTTTTGACTAGTGAAATCACTTCATTCAAGTGTGATTAAAAGTTGGTCATTAATTTCGAACTTAAGAAATAACTATTAAACCGTTGGTATCAGGATAACAAGTTCTTCTATACAATACCTCAAGTTAATTACAAGAAAGTTCTCTTACTATGTAGCTATCTTGGTATTTTTCATGCTATGTATTTCTGACCTCAGGTTTGGGGGGTGGCATTTTCTTTTCTAATTAAGTTACTTCTCTTCTATGAGGAAGCTCATAGGGCTTGGTTTGCTTATGTAGTTTCTCTTCTCTTTTCTTCATAACTTCTTGAAAGTGAATTTTCTCTTCTAACTTCTTATCCTCAAGTTCTTGGGCCTTGCATATTGCATCTTCTTTTTTCGGATCTTTAGCTCTTCCTGCCACTGTTACAGAGAGAAAATGTCATCCACATATGATTTTCCATGAAAAAATGCATTATCGATTTAGCTGCTGAAAATGCAGATTCTTAGGTACAATTATCCTCTTTGGTTTTTTCCATGACATTCCTCAAAAAAATTTTATCTATCACACTGGTAAAACATATGTGTCACCTATTAGAATGCATGTAAGTCCCACAAAATAGAACTTCCTTAATATATTTAAAGATTAAAAAAACATTCAAAATAAGACATTATAGGTTTTATATTTCTATATTCCAAATAGTTTTACTTTCTTCATCAATATTGGTATTTATATGACAGCATGGGTTATACAATGAAGAACCAAATGAAAGCAAAACAGAAAGAAAAAATACAGAAAATACAAACTAAAGAGAAGGCCAAAACTCTAATACTATTCCATATGAAGCTGAAAATGAAATTATTAGGTAAATGCAGACTATGCAGAAGACCAGTAAAAACACCTCTAAAGAATGTATCTTATTGGCCAAGATAATTTTTCTTTCTATTTTGCTTTCACTTAGCTTTTCACTTTATAACTCATGCTGTCATGTAAATAGTAGTATATCTGAAGGCAAGAGGCCTAAGAATGAGTAACAAGTATTGTAAGTAATAATAATCAGTCAAACATCATCATGAAAAATATATATATACTTCTAATATATTTGATGGAGGAAATGATACAAACAGGTAGTAAACACTTTATGCTGGGTAAAACATTTGGGGCAGAATGACTCCTGGTATGAAATACTGAAAATTCCTAAGGATTTTCCAGTATTGACTGCCGATTCAGTCTTTTCCAAAGACGGCCATGCTGTGTTTTTGTCACCTTCAGCTCATGCATATACACAAATGATCAGTCTGAGGTTAGCAACCTATCAATTAATTTATAGATTACTATATATACCAGTACTGTGAATCCCAAGTAACATTTGTTATATGGGATATTCAGATAATAAAAAGCAGAGCTAAGCATCGGAGTCCATAGCATGTCACTCAGCTTTGACGAACACAGTAAAATTTTGTAAAATGTTAATATATTCATATTAAACATGACAAAAGCACAATATCAAATCCATTATCTATTCCCAGTTAAGTTTTAATTACATAAGAAATACAAAAGTTAACAGGACTTATCTTAAGGTTGTATTTATACACAGTTGTTACTCATATGTTTGGTTTCTCAGGAACCAGTTTTGCATAAAATATATGGAAAATTAAGGCAAAACCTCCAGAACATTCAGGCACAGGCTGAAATTCATGCTATGGTTTTGTCTACAAGTTCTATGATACTCAACTGTGACACATTATTTTTCTCATATAATAAACTAAATAATCTAGTTTCTTGTTTAAGAAAATTATCAATTTTATTAGCATAGAAGTTATAGTTGGTATAAAAATGACAGTATCTATTAACAAAAAGAACGAATCTATCCTGTATGAAATGTGCATATCTGTTTAATCTAGGTCATTGGTACATGGGAGAGGTGAGTTGGTGATTATACCATTGTCTTCATTTGTATCTGCTTGAAATCTTTTCATAATAAAAGTTACATTAGTTGAAAAAAAAAGAAAAAAGAAAGATTTCAATGGGTCTCATGATTTTGTTTTTTAAATTCTGAAAAATCAAAGAGAATTAATTCTTAAGAACTGCCAGTGAAATAGAATTCTTGGTTTCACAAACAGCATGTATAAAAGCATCGATACATATAAAAGCAGCCAAAAAGGGGTATCTTATCATCACTGTCCAGAAAACAGCTTTTTCCCCCTCTCCCCCTTCTTAGAATTTGGAATGGCTGAAATTCACCATAATGTTAAAATCCTTCTTTTCATTAGGCTTAGGAAAAAGTATACTTTCTTTTTGTCTCTGCTGACCATGACAACAGTTCAATTTGGGTAAATTGTATTTTCTTGACTTTATCTGCCATTTTTATTGTCTGTTGTGGTAGCTAGGAGGATGCAAAAAAAAAAAAAAAAGATATGTTTGAAATTGATGGGAAATGGAGGCACCATTTACTGATTTATTCAACTTACTCACTCAGTGATTCAATGATCATGCTATGGAATATTAGCATGTATAAGGTACCTTAATGTCTCCTGAGCAAGGAGGTATATTTTCTGTTTCCTGCATATGATAACCCCTCAACAAAAGTATGTTGGATTAGAAGGAGAATTAATATCTGTAGCTGAGGAAATGTGCTTTTGTTCTTCTTTGTCAATATTAGAGATCCCACCATCCCACCTCTAATTCTGATTAGGAGTTATAAGCCAAGAACTTGAGCAGCTATGAAAAAGTAGAAGAGAAAGTAGATTTAGAGTAGGGAAATCTGTTTTTGTGCACAGACTCCGTCATTTACTTAAACCATTGAGCAAGTAACTGAATTGTAAACAACAGTTTGTTTTTCTTATTGGTAAATGTTATATAGGGCTGTGAGGATTAAATTAACTAATGTAAGAGCATTTTGCAAAGCGTAAAGTGTAAGTACAAAGCACTATTGCTATGGCCATCTGAAAAGCAGTGGTATATACATGAATACGGAAAAAATATAATACTCAGAGATACTTCAATAAACCTTCCAAGATCAGTACTATGAAGTACTAGTTCATTAGGCTAGCCACACATCAAACAATTTGGATCTATAAGTTTTCAAGCATATTTTCGAAAAGGATTTCTTTATCCTTCTTTAGGTACAATATAAGCAGGCCCATGGCAGTGATTACTTGGATAATGCTTATACCCTTAGAAAAAGGAAAAGAGGATGGATGGCTGTTAGGAGATATCTCTGTATCTCTGTCATTCACAATACTTTCCTCTGTCTCTTTAGCCCTAGACAGCCCAAAGTAATTATTTATACGTGTGTGTGTGTGTGTGTGTGTGTGTGTGTGTGTGTGTGTGGATGTTGGCAAGTTGCTATCTCTTACAATCCCTTCTACATTACTTAGTTGACGTAATGACTACGAAAATGTAGATGTTGAAATTTAGAAAACATTTGAAATTTTTGAAGATGGCCTATACATATATTAGTTTCTCAAAATTTTGTTAGTGAATAATAGAATATTGTAGCTCTCATTTTGTGATTTCAAGGTATCAGTCAGTCTCCAAAGCCCAATACTTATAGCTATTGCTAGAGTGGCTTAATTACTAGCTATGTGGTAAAAACTATTTGATCAGTAAATAAAATAATCTCTTCACAAGATTACTACTTAAAAGTAATGTGAAAAAATTATTAATATCATCAGTCTGATAGATAATATTGAACTAGTGATAAAATTAAGCACATAATGCTATACAGTTTATTTAAAAACACTATATAGTTTATTTAAAGAAAACAAGAAATAATTATTTTCTCTCATACTTCAATTCTGCTCCTAAAAAGAACTAGACATAAAATGACTGGTATTTGGTAAGAAATTATCAACTAAATATAGCACAATGAATTAAAGTATCTTCTGTGAATAGCCTTGTATTGCCACTGCTTTTGTTACTTATGCTAAGACCAAAGTGATTAACAGTCTTTCTGATCTGTCAAGGGTAAAGAACGGTCACTGAAAATTGAGCCAAAAGATTTCTGTTCTGTTATTAGAACTACACTGCAGAAGAAATCAGTGTTCAGTGTTCAATATAAGACTCTTGTCACAATAAATCAGCACTAATTCAGAACACAGGATTAGGCTAGTATTTTACAAATGACAGAAGGCCACATTTTCTGTAACCCGATGAAGACACTAAGGTGTATGGATAACATAGTGAGATATGATTCCGTTTGGCAAACCAATCATGGCTCTACTTTTAAATTCCACATATTAAGGTTTCAGTCTCAGAACTACATATTATAATTTAAAGTGCCTTTAAAGAACAAAGCTTTTGCTGCTAGTTAAAAAAATCAGTCTTACGTGATGGTCAATGATTTTTGCCAACTCTTTATCTGACTTGGTGAAGAAATCTGGATGTGGTACCGTGGGAATTTCTGATACAGTAGGATGTTTCCTTCAAAAGAGCACAAGAACAAATCCAAAATTAGGTATAGGTATTCCTATTCCCCAGAAATAGCCAGAATTGTAAGTCATAATTTATTACTAACCATTTTGATTCTTCATTGTTAACATGAAATATTTACTTTGTGTAGACTACAGTATGTTAGCTTTTAGGTTTTGTAAGCCATCTTGGGTCAGTAAAAGTGATAATTTTGAGGGTAGGACCTGACATATAGGATGATCAAAGTGCCCAACCCCATACACAGCTCCACAACCCTGGAAGTTCTAGTGGAAACCTAAGCGTAAGAATTTGCTCTAAGATATGATGAGAAATGATGTGATTTCAATACATTTCCAAAGTCTTTGTAGTACTAAGGGTGGAATTATGGTAGACAGACTAGCATAATTCAATGAAATTGTTAGCAGAACAAAGCTGGGCTTCAAACTGAGGGAGACTTAGTGTTAAATTATGCACATAATTATTATATTATTAAAGTTATGAAGAAACTGTGCGAGTCCAGGAGTATGTAAAGTAATAAGATGGTGATAGAAGGTGGTTTTGAGGGTGGGAAAGTGGGTGTAAAGGAGAAAGTCTTAGGGAAAAGCTTAAAAAGAGGCAGCCAGTGAGAAATTTCCATATTCAAAAAAGTCTAGTCAATTTTTAAGACTGGAACTCATTTTTTTCTGGCTTCTGCTTTTTCCATTCCAGTGTACTCTACATTCTTGACACACTTATTTCATCAGGTTCTGTTGGTCCACACTGCACTAAAGTCTTCTCCAACCTTCCCAATTACCTTCATCTCCACCATCACTTCCCTAGACCAAGCCACCATAATCTCTCACCTGGACGAAGGCTTCATGTTCAGAATTCCCACATCCACCATTCCATACCCACTTTACTCTTGTCTCTATACAGGAGCCAGAATTTTTTTCAAAATGCAAAGTGGATCATGTCAATCTCCTACCTCAAACTGTTCATTATTTTTCCATTAGCTTTAAGATTAAGATTACATTTTTAAGGAAAGCTTGAAGTAGACTGTGCATTTGTTAAAGTGGTTTTGGCTGGTTTCTCCAGATATCTTTCTTTCCTTTATTTGCTTGGGTCTATGCATCCCTAATGCAGAGGCTTTCTTGCAGTTGCTGGAATGTATGCTGTTCCAGCCCACTGTTGCTTGTTTTCACATGATGCCATTTCTTTCTCTAATGTCTGTCTCTTTCTTCCTCCTCTGTCCCTGCTGCGGGACTGGTTAATGCCTACTCACACTTCAGCTCTCAGTTCAAGCCCATTACCATGGCTATCAATCTACCATGAACATTTCCTTTCCTTATACTTCAATTTGTAATTTTACATTTATCATGTCGCTGTGTGAATTTTATGTTTTCCTGCTAGAGTATGAGCTACATGATCATGGAGATTTTGCCCATTATCTTACCATTGTTTCCTCAGTGCCCAACACAGTGGCACTAGATAGTCAATGAACGTTTGTGTATTTGCTGAATGATTAAATCAGTAAATGAAAACTATGATATGCTTTAATACCCTTTATTTTCCAAGTCATCAATAAGAGTTTACCATACAACATTCTTGTGTTAGTGGAGTAGTATCCAATATAGCAAATGGAGGGCAATCTTAGGAGACACGTTGAGAGTAGAGTTGATGGCAGGAGTTCTAAAGAAAACAATGGAAGTGACAGGCAAGTGTGGAAAATGGAGCCCTCTCCCAAGTTAATAATATTCAGAAACATTGTGTGGCAGAAAAGCACTGAGCTTCTTAATGCATGCAGAATATGGCCTTTAGCCATTCTATTAAAGTACTGTATTAAAGGGAAAGACGATCCTAGAAAGCTGGAAAATTGGGAGACATGTAGGGGCTGACAGTTTAACTAAATTCATTCAGTGAAACTTGAGCAGTTTTGATACTCAAAGAAATCTGCCAAATGCTGTAAATAGATAAATAAAACAGAATCTTAAAATGATTTTAAGGTTAAAAGTATTCAAGCAAATTGCCTAAAGTTTTTTCTTGAACAAGAAGTGTTTAAATTAAAAAAAAAATGTAGACAACATAATATTAAAAGACCTTTAAAATGGAAAAAATAAATGAATACCCTTATACATCTGTGATTTCTTAGTTACCTCAGTTGAATTTTGTGCTAGAAATAAAAATGTATAGAGAATATAATGAAAGATAACCCGAGACATGAGAGAAGTAAACATTAAAGGATAGGAACAGAAAAAAAATAGTAAAATATCTAAGCATATGGGCTCTGTACTTAGGTAAATCTCAAAGCAAATTTTGGTTCTACCACTTAGTGTTATTAAATCCCTCTGTTCTTCAGTTTCTTCATCCTTAATATTGAAAAAATAATAGCACCTGCCTTATTATGTTTTCACAAGGAATAAAGAGGGATTAGACATAAATCAAACACTAAACAAGTTTTAGCTGCAATATTGTTATCTTCATTGTCAAAAGAATTCAGGAGAAAAAGCTGTGGTGTTTAGCTGGTATTATCAATTATAAGGAAAAGGAATGGAGGACTAGACAATTTTGTCAGCACTAAATGAGATGGAGAATTGTGACATTGGAAGATAAATGAACAGTAGAGAGAGACTTTTCAACAAAGATCGTATACTATTTTTTTAGGGCTACTTTAACAAATTACCACAAACTAGAAGGCTTAGATAAACAGAAATTCATTCTCTCATAGATCTGGAGGCTACAAATGCTATATCAGTGTTAGCAGCCTTGGATACTCCAGAAGTTTTTGGGGAAAATTTATTCTTTGCCACTCTTAGCCTCTAGTGGCTGTTGGGTCTTTGGTATTCCTGGGCTTGTAGACACTTCAGTCCTGTCTCTGTTGCTGTCTCCCCATGGCCTTTTCCTTCTATGACCCTATGTGTCCTTTACCTTTCTGTTTCTTGTAATGACATTTAACTTTTTTATTTTTAATTTTTGTGGGTACACAGTAGGTGTATATATTTATAAAGTATATGAGGTGTTTTGATACAGGCATACAACGCATAATAGTCACATCATAGAGAATGGGTTATACATCCCCTGCAGCATTTATCCTTCATGTTATAAAAAATCCAATCATACTTTTAAAGCTATTTTTAAATGTACAATGAAGTTACTGTTTACCATAGTCACCCGGTTGTGCTGTCAAATAGTAGGTCATATTCATTCTAACTATTTTTGTACCCATTAACCATTCCTACCTTCCCCTCACCCCCTACTACACTTCCCAGCCCTAGTAACAATCCTTCTACTCTTGATGCCCATGAGGAGTTCAATTGTTTTGATAGTATAAAGAAATGTTTTAAAGGATACTGTCACTGAATTTAAGGTCCTTAACCAAGAGCAAGAGAGCCTTAACATTACCCTCAGTTTCCCTAAACTTTAGATAGGCCTCTGATCTCTCTTTCTTAGTACAATATTCACTTTAGAAAACTTTCAATTGTAAATTTTCTCTTTGCCTTTTTGAGATGTAAATATTCTCGCATCCTCTTGGTAGTTGAAAACCCAGGAATTTCTTTCTCAACGACCTGGAACCATTAATCCTAAGCAAAAAAAAAAAAAAAGAAAAGAAAAAAAAGCTGGAGGCATCACACTACCTGACTTCAAACTGTATTACAAGGCTACTATAATCAAAACAGCATGGTACTTGTACAAAACAGAGATACAGACCAATGGAACAGAACAGAGGCCTCTGAAGGAATGCCACACAACTACAACCATTTGATTTTTGACAAACCTGACAAAAACAGGCAATGGGAAAAGTATTCCCTATTTAACAAATGGTGTTGGGGAAAACTGGCTAGCCATATGCAAAAAGCTGAAACTGGATCCCTTCCTTACACCTTATACAAAAATTAACTCTAGATGGATTAATGATTTAAACATGAGACCTAACACCATAAAAACTCTAGAGGAAAACCTAGGCAATACCATCTAAGACATAGGCATGGGCAAGGACCTTATGACTAAAACACCAAAAGCAATGGCAACAAAAGCCAAAATAGACAGATGGGATCTAATTAAATGTAAAAGCTTCTGCACAGCAAAAGAAACTATCAATAGAGTGAACCAGCAACCAATAGAATGGGAAAAAATTTTGCAATCTACCCATCAAAGAGCTAATATCCAGAATCTATGGAAAACTTAAATTCACAAGAGAAAAACAACACCATCAAAAAGTGGGCAAAGGATATGAACAGACACTACTCCAAAGAAGACATTTATCCAGGTAACAAACATTGGAAAAAAAGCTCATCATCACTCGTCATTAGAGAAATGCAAATCAAAACCACATTGAGATACCACCTCATGCCAGTTAGAATACTGATCATTAAAAAATCAGGAGACAACAGATGCTGGAGAGGATGTGGAGAAATAGGAACGCTTTTACACTGCTAGTGGGAGTGTAAATTAGTTCAACCATTGTGGAAGACAGTGTGGTGATTCCTCAAGGATCTAGAACTAGAAATACCATTTGACCCAGCAATCCCATTACTGGGTATATAACCAAAGGATTATAAATCATTCTATTATAAAGTTGCATGCACACATATGTTTATTGCAGCACTGTTCACAATAAGCAAAGACTTGGAACCAACCCAAATGTCCATCAATGATAGACTGGATAAGAAAATATGGCACATATATACCATGTAATACTATGCAGCCATAAAAAGGATGAGTTCATGTCCTTTGCAGGGACATGGATGAAACTTGTAACTATCATTCTCAGCAAACTGATACAAGAACACAAAACCAAACACCGCATGTTCTCACTCATAAGTGGGTGTTGAACAATGAGAACACACAGACACAGGGAGGGGAACATCACACACTGGGGCCTGGGAGATGGGGGGGCTAGGAGAGGAATAGCAGGGAGGTGAGTGGATTGGGGAGAGATAGCATTAGGAGAAATACCTAATGTAGATGACGGGGCAATGGATGCAGCAAACCACCACCATGGCATGTGTATATCTATGTAACAAACCTGCACAATCTGCACATGTACCCCAGAATTTAAAGTGTAATAAATAAGAGAGAGAAAGAGAGAGAGGAAGAGAAGAGAAGAGACGAGACGAGAAGAGAAGATAAGAAAAAAGAAGAAAAAGAAAAGAAAGAAAAGTACCTTGAAGGAAGATAGCCACCATCTGCCCAGTCTCTGTGGGAGGTCCAGGAACCTAGCTTGGGTAAGTCACAAACAGCAAACACATCACATTGACCTAATCACATGAATCAACATACTTTCTAATTTGCTCTAGTATGTTTCCACTAGCTAACCCCAGGACTTACACATCCTCCTTTTTTTTTTTTTTTTTTCAGAAGAGTTGACTTTAATTTCTCTCTTCTATTGCAATAGTCTTGGATAAACTCCTCTTTGGCTGTTTAATTTGTCCAGTACAATTTTTCTTTTACACACTATAATTCAGGATAATCTCATCTCGAAATCCTTAATTATATCTGCAAAATCTCTCTCTCCAAACAAGGTCACATTTATAGGTACAAGGAGTTAAGTCTTAGTCATATCTGTTGGGAAACACAATTCAACATACTACAGATGACAAAACAGGAACAAAGTCTCAGAAAAAGAAAATAAAGAACTTATTTCAGAAAATGTATGTAGACTGACATGGCTGGAACTGAGACTACATGGAAGGGAAGAGGGGGGTGAGTAATTTATTCATTCGTTTATTCTAACATTTATTGCAAGAGGATGTTGTTATTAGGAGTGGGAAGAAATAAAGAAAAAGAAAAAGCTTCGATTCTCCTCTCCAGAAACTTGTACTTCACATGGGGGAAGACATATAAACAAACAGTCAATCACAGTATACTGGGAAAATGGCTATAAAATATGGTTCTTTGAAGTAGAAAGGCAGGGAGCTGGCATCATTTAACTTAGTCTGAGAGTGGGTAAGAGATCTACCTGGATGGATTATGCATGATTGTCTCAATAGGATGATGATTAGATTCATGAAAAGATACATATAGGACATGTTCAGTTTCTTTAATAGTTCAAGGATGAGATATATGCAAAGATATTTACAAGAAAAGATCGGGGGGATAATGTAGTTCTTTATGCAGAATGATGGTTTTTTATGTCTCTAAAGCTTTTCTGAAGACATACTGGTATAAAGTGAGCATCCCCCTTAGACAGGAGGTATTCCCCAGGAGCAGGAGGCATGCACAGGTTTCAGGCCTCTTTATTCTTACATCTCACACTCTGACCTAAGATTTGGTGTGAAAGCATCAATTCAGTGGATAAAATATTGTTTTTTATCTCAGGAAAACGACAATAACCACTGGAATTATCCAATGAGGGGAAGATATTTTATCAATTAAACCCTGAACTCCATTCTTTCTTAACAATTGAATGACTTGCCCCCTTATTCCACTTTTTGAGGAAAATTAGGTACCATAGACTCATTGGTTGTATGGCTTTTCTCAGTACATTTATTCTCCTTTTTGAGATTCATCATAGATTAATGACCTCTCAGTGATTTCAAACATAACTTGCTCCAATTAATTGCATACATTGTTTGGAAGCTTACCTTATTATTATTTGGCTACCAGAACCTTTTCTTTAGCTACCTTTCTTGTCTTTTAGTTCTAATGCAATTTCTTCTGATGAAAGCCTTACTTTCTGAAAGCAACAAGAAGTCCATAGTATAGACACAGTCCATGGAGCCTTGATTTGTTTTAGAAGAGAATGGTATTAGAAACCTGAATCTGGGATATATGGTGGTGGATTGAATGATTCCTCAAAACTTTTGGAGTTAAGAGGGATGATATCAGAAATAAAAATACTTAAACCACTCTAATAGCATAAGAAAAATCATCTTATATCAAAAGATCATGAGTTCATGTTAGTTTTTATTAAATTAACTTTCTTTTTAACTTTCTCCAAGAACTTATCACTCAAAGTTTTCTCTCTTTTAATTGGCTTTGTGGTTTTATACTAAAGAGGGTCAATCACATTATATATTGAAGTTGCAGAAACCATGTCCAATACTTAGAAATTTCCTTTTTTATTGTTGTTCTCAGATCCCAAATAGGTTAACATTCAGATTGTCACCTTAGAACTATTACGGAAGCAATAATTATTTGAAAGGAAAATAAATTCCTTCCTCTCTTTATGGTAAATTTAAAATATATGCAGGTTCAAAACAGCCGCTATTTCAGATAGCATAACATAAAATCAGCAGACAAGCAATAGCAATGGAAGTTACAATACAGAGAAATAAATGCCTTTAAGGGTTTCTAAAAATACGTTTTTGTTTTTCTCTAAAATTTCACTTACTTCCTTTTCCATGGTCACTAGGGTCACAATCATCTATCATGGGAATTTTTATGTTAAATTATAATTTATTATAAATAATTGAATACATTTAATCTCAGCATTGCTATTAAGTACAATTTCCAAAGTCTTTAGGATTTCTGTTTGTCAGTAAAGAGAGTAGCTTGCATCAGATCAATGACCTAACAGATAACAATTGCTATGAGAGCCAAAGATTATTTAATAAAATCTGTTTAAAAGCATTCATGATACATTAAGCAACAGGATTTGAAAGGCCAAAATACCAGAGAGGAAAAAGCTTGAAGAAGTAAGTAACAAGCTGCAAAATCTACTTTTTTTTAAGAGCATTTCTCTGTTTATTTTGTGGAGTGAATGGTAAAAAATTCAGGCGGAGAAATTTTGATCAGAACTTGAGAAGCCAGGAGAGCACCTGGCAATCTTACAGGGCTGAAAAAGCAAAAAAGAGTTCAGAGCTGCTGAGGTGGCCAGGCAGTTCACAAACTTTACTGTTTCCTAAAATTTGGGGCTCAAATCTATAAAACTAGAGAGGCCTTGATAAACACCTTGGGTTCTCCTTTGGGACTTGAAAATTTTCACTCTGGGGTTAGGTCAGAATCGCATGTAGATTTAACTTAAAAGGTAGATAACCCTGGAGTCAGTTCAGCTACTGGTTGGATAAAAATACTCTGTCATCAATCAAGATGCATAGCAGAAGAAGGTGAACACTCTCTCTGCTATATATAGTATGAGCCAGGAGTCTTTGTCATTTTTAATACAAAAGATCCAGCACTCAATAAAAAATGATAAGGCATACTGGGCAAATCTCATACCCAGAAGGTTTGTATTGGAGTTACCAATATGGACTTTAAAATAACTATGATAAATACATTGAAATAAATAGCCAGATGAAGAATTTTGCCAGAAAACTGGAATCTATCTTAAAATTCACATACTACTTATATAATTGACAAAAGAGTAGTAAGTGAAATTAAGAAGTTGGTAGGTGTATATAACAGCAGATTAGACATAGCAGAAAAGATTGGTGAATTGGAAGATAGGTAGATACAAATCTTTAGGCTGAAACAAGGGGAAAAATCAGGCAGAATATATAGAAAAGAACAGAAGAGACATATATGACAGTGTTCCTAGCAGCACTGTTTATATAAAATGGGAAATAAATCAAATATTTACCAATAGTTCAAGGGATAAATTTTGGTAGGTTTATAAAATGGAAATACTTTAAGTATTTAAAAACTTTAAATACTTTAGCTACAATAAGTGAAGTCTAGATACAACCACATAGAAAAGTTTGAGCACAAAATAATTTATGGAAATAGAGAGGTTGACATGCAGATATAAGTAATCCAGAGAACTCCTGTGAGATACTATATAAGATCACCATCCCCAAGACACACAGTCATTAGATTATCCAAAGTCAGTAAGAAAGAATAATTTTTAAAGGTAGGTAGCAAAAGGGTCGTATTTCCTGTAAAGAGAAAACCATCAGACTAACAGAAGACTTATTAGCAGAAGCTATGGAAACCAGAAGATATTAGGGGCCCATTTTCAGCATTCTGAAAGAAAATAAATGCCAGCTAAGAATTTCACATCCTGCCAAATTGAGCTTCATAAATGAAGGACAATAAAGTTTTTCCCAAACATGCAATTTCTAAGGGAATTCATCACCTCCTAACTAGCCCTACAAGAGACACATAAGAGAGTTCTACACATGGGGATGAAAGAGTAATACTTGCTCCCACAAAAGCACATGCAAGCACATAGCCCATGGTCCCTACAAAGCAAGTGCACAATTGAGACTATGACACAACTAGCTAACAACACTATGAAAGGAACAAAACCTAACATTTCAATATGAATCTTGTAGATAAATAGCCTAAATGCTCCACTTAAAGACAAAGTGGCAAATTGGATGAAAGACAAGGCAGACACATTCTTCTGCTGTCTTTAAGAGACCCATCTCACATGTAATGACATACATAGGTTCAAAGTAAAGGGATGAATAAAGATCTACCACACTACTGGAAAACAAAAATGAAGAAGAGCTGCTACTCTTAAATCAGATAAAATTAACTTTGAATCAACAACAGTCAAAAAAGACAAAAAAAAAAGCATGACATAATGATAAAGCATTCAATTCAACAAGAAGACTTAACTATCCTAAATATATACACACCTAATATTGGAGCACTCAGCTTTATAAAACAATTACTTCTAGACTTAAGAAAATACTTTGATAGCCACACAATAAAAGTGGGATACTTAAACACCTCATTGATAGAATTAGATAGTTCAAGGCAGAAAACTAAGAAATTCTAAATTTAAATTTGACACTTGACCAATTGGACCTAATAGACATCTACAGAATACTCCCCCTAACGACCACAGAATATACATGATTCTCACCTGCATATGGAACATACTCTAAGATTGACCACATGCTCAATCATAAAACAAGTCTCAATAAATTTTAATGAAAATTATACCAAGCATCCTTCTGGACCACAGTGGAATAAAAATAAAATTAATACCAAGAAGAATTCTTAAAACTATATAAATACATTGAAATTAAACAACTTGTTCCTGAAGAACATTTGGCTAAACAATGAAATCAAAGTAGAAATAAAAAGTTCCTGAAACAAATGAGAATAGAGAGACACAACATACCAAAACCTCAGGGATGCATCAAAAGCAGGCAAGTTTATATTGCTAGGTGCCTACATCAAGAAGATAGAAAAATCTCAAACTAAACCAAAAGCTACCAGAAGAAAATAAATAACTAAAATTAGAGCAGAACTAAATGAAATTGAGACCCCCAAAAACATACAAAAAATGAATGAAACAAAAACTTGGTTCTTTGAAAGGATAAAGAAGATTGATAGACTGCAAACTAGATTAAAAAAGAAAAGAGACAATATCCAAATAAGCAAGATCAGAAATGACAAAAGATGACATTGCAACTGATCCCACAGAAACACAAAGATGCTTAGAAACTACTGTGAACATCTCTAGGCACACAAACTAGATCTAGAGGAAATGAATGAATTCCTAGAAAAACACAATCTCTCAAGATGGAACCAGGAAGAAATATAAATCCTAAACAGACCACAGTGAGTAATAAAGTTGAATCAGTGATAATAATAAAAAATCTACAAACCAAATAGCCCTGGACCTATAAATAGAATTTACAGCCAAATTCTACCAGACATAAAAAGAACCTTGTACAAATGCCATTATTCCAAAAAAATCGAGGAGGAAGGACACCTCCCTAACTCATTCTACAACACTAGTATCATCCTCATACCAAAATCTGGCAAAAACATCACAGAAAAAGAAAACCACAGGCTGATGAACATAGATACAAAAATCCTCAGCAGCTAGCAAACCAAATCCAGCAGCACATCAAAATGTTAATTTACCATGATCAAGTGGACTTTATTCCTGGGATTCAAGATGGTTCAACATATGCAAGTCAACAAATATGATTTATCACATAAAGAGAATTAAATTTAAAAATGATTTTATCATAACCATTGATCAATAAATGCAGCAAATGCATATGATAAAATCCAACATCCCTTCATGAAAAAATCTCTCAACAAACTAGGCATCAAAGGTACATCCTTCAAAACTCCCAGCCAACAACATACTGAATGGGCAAAATTGAACTCATTACACTAAGAAGTGGAACAAGACAAGATGTCCACACTCACCACTCCTATTCAACTGGAAGTCTTAGCCAGAGCAATTAGGCAATAGGAAGAAATAAACATCATTTAAATAGGAAAGAGAAAGAGAAATTATTTCTCTTCACTTGTTGATATGATTCTACATTTAGAAAACTCTAATGATTCCACTAGAAGGCTCCTAGACCTGATCAACAAATTTACGAAAGTCTCAGGGTATAAAATCAATGTACAGTAATCAGTAGTATTTACTATTTTAATGTTTAAATTTTTATTTCTTGTGGGTACATACTAGGTATATATATATGGTACATGAGATATTTTGGTACAGGAATGCAATATGTAATAATTACATCATGGAAAACATCCCCTCAAGCATTTACCCTTGGATTGTGTTATAAACAATCCAAGTATGTACAATTAAATAATTATTGACTATATATCCCTATTGTGCTATCAAGTACTAGATATTCATTCTTTGTAATTTTTTGTACCCATTAACCATCCCCACTCCCCTCCCTCCTGACTCTCCCTCTACCTTCGTTATCCAGTGAACATCCGTCTATTCTTTATCTCCATGAGTTCAATTGTTTTGATTTTTAGATTCCACAAATAAGTGAGAACATGTGATGTTTGTCTTTCTGTGCCTGGCTTATTTCACCTAACATAATGAACTCCAGTTTCAACCATGTTGTTGCAAATGACAGAATCTTATTCTTTCTTTTGGTTGAATAGTACTCTATTGTGTATAGGTACCATATTTTCTTCATTCACTTATCTGTTGATGGACACTTAGGTTGTTTCCAAACTTTGGCTATTGTGAACAATGCTGAAACAAATATGGGAGTATAGATAACTCTTCTATATATGGGTTTCCTATTTCTTGAGTATATATCCAGAAGTGAGATTGCTGGATCCTATAATTATTTTTTGTTTTCAGAGGAAGCTCCATACTGCTCTCCATAGAGGTTGTATTAATTTACATTCCCACCAATAGCTATGAGGGATCCCTTCTCTCCACATCCTCTCCAGATTTGTTATTGCCTCACTTTTGGATAAAAGCCATTTTAACTGGAGTGATACCTCATTGTAGTTTTGATTTGCATTTCTCTGATGATTAATGATGTTGATCACTTTTCATATGCCTGTTTGGTAATAATATGTTTTCTTTTGAGAAATGTCTATTGAAATATTTTTTCCCATTTTTTAATCAGATTATTAGAATTTTTCTATAGAGTTGTTTCAGGTCCTTTTGTATTCTCGTTATTAATGTCATGCCACATGGTAGTTTGCAAGTATTTTTTCTTATTCTGTGAGTTGTCTTTTCACTTTGTTGACTGCTTCATTTGCTGTGCAGAAGTTTTTTAAACTTTACATGATCCCATTTGTTTACATTTGCTTTGGTTGCCTGTGCTTGTGAAGTATCAATCAATAAATATTCGCTCAGACCAATGTCCTGGAGTTTCCCCAGTGTTTTCTGTTAATAATTTGATAGTTTGAGGTATTATACTTAAGTCTTTAATCCATTTTGATTTGATTTTTGTATAAGGCAAGAGATAGGGATCAAGTATCATTCTTCTGTATATGGATATCCAGTATTCCCAGCACCATTTATTGAAGAAAGTGTCTTTTACCCAATGTATTCTTGATATCTTTGTTGAAAATGAGTTCACTGTAGCTGTGTGTATTTGTTTCTGAGCTCTCTACTCTGCTCCATTGGTCTATGTGTTTGCTTTTATGCCAGTACCATGCTTTTTAGGTTACTATAGCTCTGTAGTATAATTTGAAGTCAGGTAATGTTATTCCTCGAGCTTTGTTCTTTTTGCTTAGGATGGCTTTGGCTATTCTGGTACTTTGGGATTCCATATAAACTTTAGGATTGTTTTTCGTATTTCTGTAAAGCATGTCATTGGTGTATTCACAGGGATTGCACTGATCTGTAGACTGCTCTGGGTAGTATGGACATTTTAACAATATTCTTCCTTTCCATGAATATGAAATATCTTTTCATTTTTTGTGTCTTTTTCAATTTTTTCATCAGTGTTTTGTAGTGTTCATTGCAGAGATTTTTTTACTTTAATTCCTATATATTTAATTTTATTTGTAGCTATTGTAAATGAGATTGCTTTATTGATATCTTTTTCAGATTGCTCATTGTTGGCATATAGAAAGGCAGTATGCCCATTTAATAAGCCTGTACATGTAATCTAAATCTGAATCTAAAATTATAGAAAAAATCATACAGTGTAATTTTATTTAAAAATATTCATAATATAAAACTATACAATTTTAAAGATGCATATATTTATGAAAGACTATAAAGAAAAGCAACAAAATGAATTAAACATTTCAAGATAGTGGTTCCTTCTGTAAGGACTGGAGAGCCAAGTGATTGGGGGAAGGATATGAAAAGAGTTTCCAGTGTTAGTAATACTTATTTCTTAATCTGAGTGGTGAGAACTTTGGTGCTAGTTTTACTGTATTATTATCATTACTACTAGTACATGCATATTGTATATTTCATATATATCACACATTTAATAATTAAAAAGAAAAAATATAGGTAAAAAGCATATTTTAGTATTAATTAAATATGTTATGAAGCAGCAGTTTGCCTTCTATAGTAACTACATAATTAACAAGAACAAGAGCTATGAAGGCACTTTTGTGTAGGCAATTTGATAAATATGGAGAATAAGATTTTTAGGTGTAAAATATAGTTATGACAAAATCCAAACAGGATAACCATATATTGGGCTTGGTTCTTGTACCTAGATAGGGCCAATATTAATTGCCTAAGAAATATCTCAGGTGCTATTATTCAAACTATCCCAAATAATTTAATAAACTATTTACTAAGAGGCTGGTAGTGTTGAAGGTTTTCAGTGGATAAGGTAGCATCTCTGTTCAGCTAGGCAGTATTACTATCCGAAGCTACCATGTGGCCCTACTCCCAGGCTTTCTAACATTTCTTGTATTAAGGTTTCTGGCCTCACAGGCTGGGGACACCAAGGAACTTGATCTCACTTCCGTCTGCTTCAAGGCAGGGATCTATTGTTTTTCCCTTTTGGGCATTCAGTATTTTGAGTAAACTTTATTCAACTCCAAACCTGCTTTCTCATCGTCTCCTTTCTTAGGCTTTTTTTTTCTCCTATACCAACTGGATCTCACTATGTCATATTCTTCTGATTGCCTTCATTCAGCTTGGCCAGGTTTGGGCTGTGTCTGGCCAGAAATACAGAGGGGCAAAACCTTCCTGTGGCTTTAAGGGTTAATGTGGCTCTGCCTCTCCAGGTCCCAGTGAAGGGCCACTTAGGTTACCTCTCCATTCTAATGATCTGACTGCAGGAATCACTAACAAATTGTGATGTTTTTTTCATTAAGAAAATAGATTTGCTCTCCACTTAACATCATTCATCTAATGTCACATTACCTTTTATAAGGTTCTTTCATTTTCTACAGTATTTATCCATATTTTACTAGGGTGATAGGGGAAAAGAAAACCAACCCCTTTTCCATCATGCATTTGCTTTCTCCAGGTAGAATTTGCAGAAACCAAGACCAGAAGTCAGAATTCAAACTGACCAGAACTATTCCAAGGCTTTGAAAGTCCCTAAATATGTTACCAGTTCCTCCCCTACAACACAGTTCAAAAAGGTCAGTTTATCATTAACAAAATTATATCTGAAGTAGAACTGTTTAATTCTTCAGTAGTTTTTCCTCCCAATTCCATTTCATTTCAGTATTCTTAGAAACCATGGATCATCCTGGAAACTAAAAGTTTTTAAATCCTTAGAGACTCATTTAACTATATCTTTCACACTCAGAACTCCACCTGGTCAGATGTAATCTTTTATGCATCTTAAAGCAGGAGATTAAAAAATAGATGATTTTCTGGGCACAAAAATAAGATGTTTTTATCTCAGTTGAATAATTTTGATTTTCCATTTTGGAGGACTGATTGGTGTAAGTAATAGTCATACCTGACTATAGTTTGAACATTAGATTTATTTTCTTTGACCTTCATTAGCTTGCCCAAATCACAAAGTGTCAAGATCACAGCTGCCTATAAAGAGAAAGATTTAATGCACAAATATTTACAAGAAAGTTATACAAAGTTAAAAAAAAATCTAGCACTAAATCAGTTTCCTTGACTGCTTTTTAAAGGGAGGTTAGTAAACAAATAACTTGTTCTTAACTTGACTATTATTTTTGCCATTACCTATTCCCACATTAAAAATATCTTGTAACTACTTAATTGATCTTGTTTTATAGTTCCTTGTATTTTAAAACATTCTATAGATGCAGTCTGCTCATTGAGAGTTAAAATATTGTTCTGCTCTCACCCTTCTAACATCTACTGCCTGGGCAATTATCCCATTTCTGCTTGGCAGGAAAAGTGCCAGTCAAGGGCAGGCTCCAGGGTCCTTGGGCTTCTGCCATTCCTAGTGATCCTATCCCAAGGGGCTCTGTCTCAGACACCAGCTTCTACAGTTTCAGCCTCACTTTTCCTTGCCAGCCTGTCTATTGATCTGGTGGTTTCCATATACAGTTCCTGCTGGAAAGTTTCAGGTGTCACTTTCACATTGAGTAGAGCCTAGCGAAGCAACTAAGAAACTCAAAAAGTCTTTGACTTTTTAATTCTTTTTCAATTCACTGAGTCAAAATAGCAATTCTTCCTGCATTAACAGACACAAAATTTTATAGTCCGGGGCCAAGCGGGATCTGCTGCCACCCTAGCATTACAGAGTCATCGTCTTCTGCAGTTTATCTACTATCTTCTATATTAACCTATCCATTAGGATCAGGGTCTTTTCATCAATGTCATAGCAGATATTAATCTGTGCGGGTATCACAACAGAACTGTGATATGACTGATGTCAAAGACACGTCAAAAGACACAGTAAAATTTTGTTATGCAAATGGTTTTACAAAGCAGGGGGAAAACAATGTGCCCCCAGGCAGAGGCTCCAGAATAACTCAGAAATAAATCTGGAGAGATGAGTAGGAGTAAGTTAGTGAGAATAATGGTGCTTGTGACTTAAGTGAGTAGATGTATCAAAGTGTCCTTTAAGAGATAAGGTTGGTGGAGAACAAGTGATGATTTCTGTTTTTAATGTATTAAGTATCTTCTTACACCAATTGAAACTGGTTGCTCCCTGGGCCTGCTGTGTTGCCGTCATGCTGGAAATACTCACCTCTGTTCTCTGTTAGGGTCACTGTTTTCTGTACCCCACTATGTTCTTTTTCCTTGATTTATTCCCTTCATCTAGGGGCACACATTCTTAAGAAGCTTCTTAAGACATGGTGAATAGACGGTAAATAATCTGAAACCTTTTGCTATTTGAAATATTTCATATTGATATTTGAAATGATATTTCAAATATGGAAAGATATTTGAAAATGCCTTTTTTCTACTTTCACATTTGATATATTGGGGGCAGGCATATATTCAAGTATCATTTGTTATCTGAACTCTACTCAATTTGAAGAAAAAAATAGATTCTGATAAATTTTTATATGAAATCTTATCTATTTTCCAAATGCTATGAAGCAAATATATTTGAAGAAAAGGGATATTTATAATTCTGTAGTGGATATTGCTGTTCCTCAGAGTATTGAGGCAACTTATGCACTGCCTTCTTGCCTCTGGTGCTGCTTTTGAGTCCAGTGTCATCCTGATTTTCAGGCATTTGTAGTTTTGCCTACTTACTTATTTATTGCTAATTTTCTCAACAGACAAATGCTGAAGTGTCAACAAAGCACATGTTTGCTTCTTGCTCATGTGTCTGATGCAATTAATAGGAGCTCGCCTCCATTTTGTAATAGTACCATCTCAACCTGTGGCTTTCAAGGTCATTTTGATTGAAGAAAGAAGATGTGGAGAAGATTCACTGGCTCCTAACTGCTTTTACACAGATATGTCACTTCTATTTATGGTACTTGTCAAAAAATGCAAGTTTCTGGATCTTGATCATATTGATATTTGGGGTTAGATATTGCTTTCCTGGGCTATCTTGTACCTTGTGAAATATTTGGCAATAGCTCTGGCCTCTGCCCATTACATGTCAGTAACATCCCCTACTATGATAACCGAAGATTTCTGTTCACAAGGTCCAATGAGAGGCAAAATTACCCATGTTGACAATCACTACTCTAACATAATTGCAAGGAAATCTTCTAGGAAAAGTGAAGGAACACATGAAATGTTTTATAATTGCTAATGGTCTCTGTCTCATGAAGTTTCAAGTTTCCTTTTTCCTAGTTTTTTCCATGTTCATAACGAGGTGTGTGGAGACAGATTTCCATGATGGCACTAATAATCCCTGCCTCTTCGAAGTCATGCGCTTGTGTAAGTCCTTTTCCTTGAGTATGGGTTGGCCTAAGAACTTGCTTCTAACCAATAGATTATGACAAAGATGATGAGATAGGATTTCTATAATTGTGACTTCTGTCTTGTTAGCTTACTCTCTTTTCCTTCTTGGCTTTTATGCTGTGATCTATTTAGTTGCCATATTGGAGAAGCCTATAAGCAATGCAATGAGGATGGCCTTTGGCTAACAGCCAGGAAGGTGTTGATGTTCTCAGTCTAACAGTTTACAAATAACTAAATCATGCCAATCATTTACGAGTCATCTTAGAAGCCAGGTCTTTCCTAGTTTGCCTTCAGGTAGACTCCTTTCTTGGGTAAAACCTTGACATCAGGAATGTCAAGGAACCTGAATCAAAGAATGCAGTCAAGTCATGTATAGATTTCTCAATGCACTGAGGTTGTGAGATGATAAATGAATGTTGTTCCTGTGGCTGTTTTTAATTTTTAATTTTTGTGAGTGCATAGTAGGTATATATATTTATGGAGTACATGAGATATTTTGATACAGTTATGCAATGCATAATAATCACATAATGGAAAATGTGGTATACATCCCCTCAAACATTCATCCTTTGTGTTACAAACAATCCAAATATACACTTTTAGTTACTTTAGGATGTACAATTTATTGAACCCTGTTGTGCTATCAAATACTACATCTTATTCTTTTTAACTATTTTTTGTACACATTGACCATCCCCCACCTTCCCCTTGTTCCCCCCACTGCCCTTCCTCACCTCTGTTAAAAATCTTCCTATTCTCTATCTTTTTGAGTTTAATTGTTTTAATTTTTAGATTCAACCAATAACTGAGAACATGTGATGTTTGTCTTTTGTGCCTGGCATATTTCACTTAACATAATGATCTCCAATTCTACCCATATTGTTGCAAATGACAGGATCTCATTCTTTTATAGGGCTTAATAGTATTCTGTTGCATATAAGTGCCACACTTTTTTAACCATTTGTCTGTTGATGGACACAAGCTGCTTCCAGACTTTGGCTAATGTGAACAGTGCTGCAATTCACAAGGCAGTACAGAAATGTCTTCAACATACTGATTTTCTTTCTTCGGGGGTATATAGTCAGCAGTGGAGTTGCTGAATCCTATAATATCTCTATTTTTAGTTTTTTGAAGAACTCATTGTATTCATTGTAGTTTTGATTTGCATTTCTCTGATGACTAATGATGCCAATTACTTTTTCATATGCTTTTTTTTTTTTTGTCATTTGTATGTCTTCTTTTTAGAAATATCTATTCAAATCTTTGCCCATTTAAAAAATCAGATTATTAGATTTTTTCTAGAGACTTCTTTGAGGTCCTTAAATATTCTCATTATTAATTTCTTGTCAGATAGGTAGTTTGCAAATATTTCTTTCCCATTCTGTGGGTTGTCTCTTCACTTTATTGATTGTTTGCATGATATGATCCCATGTGTCCATTTGTGCTTTCGTTGTGGTTGCTGGTGCTTGTGAGGTATCATTCAAGAATTTTGGCCAGACCAATGTCCTGGAGAGTTTCCTCAATTGTTTTGTATAATATTTTCATAGTTAGAGATTTAAATCTTTAATCCATATTTATTTTTATATACAGTGAGAGATAGGGGTCTACTTTCATTCTTTCACTTATAGTTATATAATTTTCCCAGCACAATTTATTGAAGAGACTGTCTTTTCACCAGGGTATATTCTTGGCACCTTTGTTGAAAATGAGTTCCCTGTAGGTTTATGGATTTGTTTCTGGGTTCTCTATTCTGTTACATTGATCTGTGTGTCTGCTTTTATGCCAGTATCACTCTGTTTTGGTTACTATAGCTCTGTGGTATAATTTGAAGTCAGGTAGTGGTATTCTTCCATCTTCTTTTTGCTCAGCACAGCTTTTACTATTCTGTGTCTTTTGTGGTTCCATATACATTTTAAGATTCTTTTTTATTTCTATGAAGAATGTCATTGATATTTTGATAGGGATTGTATTGAATCTGTATATTGCTTGCAGTTATATGGAAATTTTATTGATTCTTCCAGTCCATGAACATGGAATATTTTTCCAGATTTTGGTGTCCTCTTCAATTTCTTTCATCTGTGTTGTACAGTTTTCATTGCAGAAATCTTTTATTTCTTTTGTTAATTCCAAGGTATTTAATTTTATTTGTGGCTATTGTACATGGAATTACATTTATTTCTTTTTCAGATTGTTCACTGTTGGCATACAGAATTGTTACTATTTTTATATGTTGACTTTGTATCCTGAAACTTTACTGAATTTATCAGTTCTAATAGATGTTTTCGTAAAGTCTTTAGGTTTTTTGAAATATAAGATCATATCATCTGCAAACAAAGATAATTTGACTTCTTTATTTCCAATTTGGATGCCCTTCATTTCTTTCTCTTGTCTGATTGCTCTAGCTGGGACTTCCAGTATTATGTTCAATAGCAGTGAAAAATGGGCATCTTTGTTATGAAAGTGGGTATTCTTGTTATATTCCAGATCTTAGAAAAAAGGCTTTCAGCTTTTCCATATTCAGTATGATACTAGCTGTGAGTCTGCCATATACGGCTTTTATTATGTTGAGGTGTGTTTCTTCTGTACCCAGCTTTTTGCATGTTTTTATCATGAAGTGATGTTGAATTTTTTCAAATACTTTTTCAGCATCAGTTGAGATGATTCTATGTTTCTTTTCTTCATTCTGTTGATATAGTGTCTCACACTGATTGATTTTGGTATGTTGAAACGTTGTATCTCTGGGATAAATTACACTTGGTTACAATTAATGATCCTTTTATCATAATGTAAAATTCACTTTACTGGTAGTTTACTGATTTTTGCATCAATAGTTATCTGAGGCCTGTAATTTTGTGGATGTGTTTTCTTCCGGTTTTGCAATTAAGGTAATATTGGCCTTGTAGAATGAGTCTGGAAGTATTGCCTCCTCCTCTATTTTTTGAAATATATTTAAGTAGAATTAGTATTAGTTTTTCTTTAAATGTTTGGTAGAATTCAGCATTGAAGCCATCAGGTCCTGGGCTTTACTTTGCTGAAATCTTTTTTTCTTTTTTTATTATGACTTTGATCTCATTACTTCCTATCGGGCTGTTCAGGTTTTGGATTTCTTCATGATTTAATTTTGATAGGTTGTGTCTGAATTTTTCCATTTTCTTTAATTGTTCCAATTTATTGGTGCATAGCTCACATAATGACTACTAACAATCCTTGAATTTCTGTAGTATCAGTTGTAATGCATACTTTTTCATCTCTGATTTTACTTATTTGTGATTTGTGTCTTCTCCATTTTTTGTCATTAGTCTGATTAAAGGTTTGTCAATTTTGTTTATCTTTTTAAAAATCAACCTATAGTTTCATTTTCTTTTGTATTGTTTTCTTCATTTCAAATTCATTTATTTCTGCTGTGATCTTTATTATTTCTTCTACTAATGTTGAGTTTGGTTTGCTCTTGCTCTTCTAGTTTCTTAAGGTGCTTCATAGGTTATTTATTTGAAGTTTTTTTTCTCTTTTTGGATGCAGGTACTTATAGCTATAATTTCCCTATTAGTACTGTTTTCACTGTATATCATAGGTTTTGATATATTGTGTTTACATTATCATTTGTTTCAAAATTTTTCAGTTTTCTTAATTTCATCATTGACTTACTGGTCATTTGGGAGCATATTGTTTAAATATGATGTGTTTGTACAGTTTCCAAAATTTATCTTGTTATTGATTTCTAGTTTTACTCCATTATGGTCAGAGAAGATGCTTGATATTTAAATTTTTTTGAATGTATTAAGACTTGTTTGTGATATAAGATATTTTGTAACAGAGAATGATCCATGTGTTGAGGAAAAGTACTCTGGAGCCTTTGGATGAAATGCTTTGTAAATATCTATTAGGCCATTTGTTCTATACTGCAGATTAAGTCTGATAATTTTTTATTTTCTGTCTGGGAGATCTGTCCAATGAAAGTGAGATGTTGAGGTCTTCCAGTATTATTGTATTGATATCTATCTCCCTCTATAGCTCTAATAATATTTACTTTGCATATCTGGGCACTCTAGCGTTAAGTGCATATATGTTTACAACTGTTACATCCTCTTCTTGAATTGACTCCTTTATCATTAAATAACTTTTCTCTGTCCCTTCTTAGAGTTTTTGTCTTGAAATCTTTTATGCCTAATATAAGTATAGTGACTCCTGCTCCTTCTTTGTTTCCATCAGCATAGAATATCTTTTTCCATCACCTTATTTTCATTTCTGTGTGTACTTTCTAGGTGATATGTGTTTCCTGTGGGCAACAGATCACTGGGCTTTTTAAATTTAATTTTATTTATTTTTTGGTTTTTGTTTTTTAGTTTTTGCTATTGTTGTTATATTTTATTTATTATACTTTAAGTTCTGGGGTACATGTGCAGAAAGTGCAGGTTTGTTACATAGGTATACATGTGCCATGGTGGTTTGCTGCATCCATCACCCTGTCATCTACATTAGGTATTTCTTCTAATGCTATTCCTCCCCAATCTCCCCCACACCCTGCTATCCCTCCCCTATCCTCCACCCCTCAACAGGCCCCAGTGTGTGATGTTGCCTTCCCTGTGTCCATGTATACTCACTGTTCAACACACACTTATGAGTGAGAACATGCGGTATTTGGTTTTCTGTTCTTGTGTCAGTTTGCTGAGAATGATGGTTTCTAGCTTCATCCATGTTCCTGCAAAGGACATGAACTCATCCTTTTTTATGGCTGCATAGTATTCCATGGTGTATATATGCCATATTTTCTTTATCCAGTCTATCATTGATGGGCATTTGGGTTGGTTCTAAGTTTTTTCTATTGTGAACAGTGCTGCAATAAACATATGTATGCATATGTCTTTATAATTCATTGATTTGTAATCCTTTGGGTATATACCCAGTAATGGGATTACTGGGTCAAATGGTATTTCTAGTTCTTGAGTAACTGCCATACTGTCTTCCACAATGGTTGAACTAATTTATACTCCCACCAACCATGTAAAGCAATCCTATTCCTCCACATCCCCTCAACATTGGTTGTCTCCTGATTTTTTAATGATCACCATTCTAACAGCGTGAGATGGTATCTCAGTGTGGTTTTGATTTGCATTTCTCTAATGACCAGTGATGATGAGCTTTTTCTCATATGTTTGTTGGCTGAATAAGTGTCTTCTTTTGAGAAGTGTCTGTTCATGTCCTTCACCCACTTTTTGATGGGGCTGTTGTTTTCTTGTAAATTTGTTTAAGTTCTTTATAGATTCTGGATATTAGTCCTTTGTCTGATGGGTAGATTGCAAAACTTTTTTCCCATTCTGTTGGTTGCCAGTTCACTCTAATGATAGCTTCTTTTGCTCTACAGAAGCTCTTATGTTTAGTTAGAGCCCATTTATAAATTTTGGCTTTTATTGCCATTGCTTTTGCTGTTTTAGTCATGAAGTTCTTACTCATGCCTATGTCCTGAATGGTACTGCTTAGGTTTTATTCTAGAGTTTTTATGGTAATAGGTCTAATGTTTAAATCTTTAATGCATCTGGAGTTAATTTTTTTATAAGGTGTAAGTGAGGGATTCAGTTTCAGCTTTCTGCTTATGACTAGCCAGTTTTCCCAACACCAATTATTAAATAGGGAATCATTTTCCCATTGCTTGTTTTTGTCACGTTTATCAAAGATCAGATGGTTCTAGGTGTGTGGCATTATTTCTGAGGCCTCTGTTTTGTTCCATTGGTCTATATCTCTGTATTGGTACAAGGACCATGCTGTTTTGATTACTGTAGCCTTGTAGCATAGTTGGAAGTCAGGTAATGTGATGCGTCCATGTTTTTTTTTTCCCCTTGGGTTTGTCTTGGATATGTGCGCTCTTTTTTGGTGCCATATGAAGCTTAAGGTGGTTTTTCCAATTCTATGAAGACAGTCAATGGTAGCTTGATGGGGATAGCATTGAATCTATAAATTACTTTGGGCAGTATGGCCATTTTCATGATATTGATTCTTCCTAACCATAAGCATGGAATGTTTTTCCATCTGTTTATGTCCTCTCTTATTTCCTTGAGCAGTAGTCTGTAGCTCTCCTTGAAGAGGTCCTTCATATCCTTGTTAGTTGTATTCCTAGGTATTTTATTCTCTTTGTAGCAATTGTGAATGGGAGTTCACTCCTGATTTGACTCTCTGTCTGTTACTGGTGTATAAGAATGCTTGTGATTTCTGCATATTGATTTTGTATCCTGAGACTTTGCTGAAGTTGCTTATCAACTTAAGGAGATTTTGGGCTGAGATGATGGGGTCTTCTAAATGTACAATCATGTCTGCAAATTGAGACAATTTGACTTTCTTTTTGCCTAATCGAATACCCTTTTATTTCTTATTCTTTCCTGATTGCTCTGGCCAGAAATTCCAATGCTGTGTTGAATAGGAATGGTGAGAGATGGCATCCTTGTCTTGAGCCAGTTTTCAAAGAGAATGCTTCCAGTTTTTCCCCCTTCAGAATGATATTGGCTGTGGGTTTGTCATAAATATTCTATTAGTATTTTGAGATACATTCTATCAATAACTAGTTTATTGAGAGTTTTTAGCATAAAGGGCTGTTGAATTTGGTCGAAGGACTTCTCTGTATCTATTGAGATAATCATGTGGTTTTTGTCTTTGGTCCTGTTTATGTGATGGATTATGTTTATAGATTTGCATATGTTGAACCAGCCTTGCATCCCTGGGATGAAGCCTACTTCATGGTGATGGATAAGCTTTTTGATGTGCTGTTGCATTCAGTTTGCCAGTATTTTATTGAGGATTTTTGCGTCAATGTTCATCATGAGGATATTGGCCTGAAATTTTCTTTTTTAGTTTTGTCTCTGCCAGGTTTTGGTATCAGGATTATGTTGGTCTCATAAAATGAGTTAGGGATGATTCCCCTCTTTTCCATTGTTTGGAATAGTTTCAGAAGGAATGGTACCAGCTCCTCTTTGTACCTCTGGTAGAATTCAGTTGTGAACCCGTCTGGTTGTGGACTTTTTTGGTTTGTTGGCTAATAATTGCTGCCTCCATTTCAGAATTTGTTGTTGGTCTATTCAGGGATTCAACTTCTTCCTGGTTTAGTCTTGGGAGGATATAAGTGTCCAGGAATTTATCCATTTCTTCTAGATTTACTGGTTTATTTGCATAGAGGTGTTTGTAGTAATCTCTGATGGTAGTCTGTATTTCTGTGGGATCAGTGGTGATATCCTGTTTATCATATTTTATTGCATCTATTTGATTCTTCTCTCTTTTCTTTTTTATTCATCTGACTACCGGTCTATTTTGTTAATCTTTAATCTTTTCAAAAAAGCTCCTGGATTTATTGATTTTTGAAGGGTTTTTTTGTGTCTCTATCTCCTTCAGTTCTTCTCTGATCTTAGCTATTTCTTGTCTTTGGCTAGCTTTTGAACTTTTTGATCTTGCTCCTCTAGTTCTTTTAATTGCGACGGTAAGGTGTCACTTTTAGATCTTTCCTCACTTTTCTTGTGGACATTTAGAGCCATAAATCTCCCTCTAGACACTGCTTTAAATGTGTCTCAGAAATTCTGATATGTTGTGTCTTCATTCTCATTGGTTTTGAAGAACATCTTTATTTCTGCCTTCATTTCATTATTTATCCAGTAGTCATCCAGGAGCAGGTTGTTCAGTTTCCAAGTAGTTATGTGGTTTGCTGAGGAACGTTTTACTTCCAATTATGTGGTCATTTTTAGAATAAGTGTGATGTGGTGCTGAAAAGAATGTATATTCTGTTGATTTGTGGTGGAGAGTTCTATAGATGTCTATTAGGTCCGCTTGGTCCAGATCTGTGTTCAAGTTCTGGATATCCTTGTTAATATTCTGTCTTGTTGATCTAATATTGACAGTGGGGTGTGAAAGTCTCCCACTATTATTGTGTGGGAGTCTAAGTCTCTTTATTAGATCATCAAGAACTTGCTTCACATATCCGGGTGCTCCTGTATTGGGTGCATATATATTTAGGATAGTTAGCTGTTCTTGTTGCATTGATTCCTTTACCATTATATAATGTCCTTCTTTGTCTCTTCTGATTTTTGTTGGCTTAAAGTCTTTTTTTTTTTATCAGAGATTAGAATTGAAATCCCAGCTGTTTTCTCTCCATTTGCTTGGTAAATCCTCCTCCTTCCCTTTATTTTGAGCCTATGTGTGTCTTTGCACATGAGATGGGTCTCCTGAATATGGCACACCAATGGGTCTTGACTCTTTATCCAATTTTCCAGTCTGTGTCTTTTGATTGGGCCATTTAGTCCATTTACATTTAAGGGTAATATTGTTATGTGTGAATCTGATCCTGCCATTTTGATGCTAGCTGGTTGTTTTACCCATTAGTTGATGCAGTTTCTTCATAGTGTTGATGATCTTTACAATTTGGTATGTTTATCCAGTGGTTGGTACTGGTTGTTCCTTTCCTTCAGGAGCTCTTGTAAGGCAGGCCTGGTGTTTACAAAATCTCTCAGCAGTTGCTTGTCCATAAAGGATTTCATTTCCCCTTTTCTTATGAAGCTTAGTTTGGCTGGATATGAAATTCTGGGTGGCAAATTCTTTTCTTCAAAGATGTTGAACATTGGCCCTGACTGTCTTCTGGCTTGTAGGTTTCTGACAAGAGATCCACTGTGAGTCTAATAGGCTTCCATTTGTGGGTAACCCAACCTTTCTCTCTGACTGCCCTTAGCATTTTTTCCTTCATTTCAACCCTGGTTAATCTGATGATTGTGTCTTGGGGTTGCTATTCTCGAGGAATATATTTGTGGTGTTCTCTGTATTTCCTGAATTTGCATGTTGGCCTGCTTTGCTAGGTTGGCGAAGTTCTCCTGGATAATATCCTGAAGAGTGTTTTCCAACTTGGTTTCATTCTCCCTCCTACTCCCCGTCACCTTCAAGTACACTGATGAAAGTTAGATTTGGTCTTTTCATGAAATCCCATATTTCTTAGAGGCCTTGTTCATCTCTTTTCACGCTTTTTTCCCGATCTTGCTTTCTTGCTTTGTTTCACTGAGTTAATCTTCAATCTCTGATATCCTTTCTTCGGTTTGATTGATTTGGCTATTGAAACTTGTGTATGCTTCACAGTGTTCTCATGCTGTGTTTTTCAGGCTCCATCAAGTCATTTATGTTCTTCTCCACACTGGTTATTCTAGTTAGCATTTTGGCTAACCTTTTTCAAGGTTCTTAGCTTCCTTGCATTGGGTTAGAACATGCTCCTTTAGCTTGAAGAAGTTTGTTATTACCCACCTTCTGAAGCATGCTTCTGTCAATTTGTCAAAGTCATTCTCCATCCAGTTTTGTTACCTTGCTGGTGAGGAGTTGTGATACCTTGGAGGAGAAGAGGCATTCTGGTGTTGGAGATTTCAGCCTTTGTGAACTGGTTTCTTCCCATCTTAGTGGATTTATCTATCTTTGGTCTTTGAAGTTGGTGACTTTTGGATGGGGTCTGTGAGTGGATGTCCTTTCTGTTGATGTTGAAACTATTTCTTTATGTTTGTTAGTTTTTCTTCTAACAGACCTCTCTGCTGCAGGTCTGCTGGAGTTTGCTTGAGGTCCATTCTAGACCTTGCTTGCCTGAGAATCACTCACAGGGGGCTGCAGAACAGCAAACATTGCTGCCTGTTCCTTCCTCTGGTAGCATCGTCCCAGAAGGGTACCCACCAGATGCCAGTTAGAGCTCTCCTGTAAGAGATGCCTCCCAGTCGGGATACACTGAGATAAGGGAGCCACTTGAGGATGTAGTCTGTCCCTTATCAGAGCTCGAGCACTGTGCCGAGAGATCCATTGCTCCCTTAGGAGCTGCCAGACAAGGATGTTTAAGTGTGCTGAAGCTGAACCCAGACTGGCCCTCTTCCCACATGCTCTGTCCCAGGAATGTGGGGGCTTTATTTATAAGTCCCTGATGGGCTGCTATCTTTTTTCAGAGATGCTCTGCCCAGCAAGAAGGGAGTCTACTGACAGTCTGCCTGCAGAGGCCTTGCTGAGCTGCTGTGGGCTCTGCCCAGTTGCTGTGTAAACTTCCTGAGACTTTGTTTACACAGGTGAGGTTCAAGCCACCTACCAGAGCCTTAGCAATGGTGAACGCCCCTGACTCCACCAAGCTCAAAAATCTCACGTCGAGCTCAGACTGCTGTGCTGGCTGCAAGAATTTCAAACCAGTGGATCTAAGTTGCTGGTCTTTGTGGGGATGGGACTCACAGAGCTAGATCACTTGGCTGTCTGGCTGCAGCGCCCTTTTTAGGAGAATGAGCAGTTCTGTCTCACTGGTGTTCTAGGCACCAGTTGGGTGTGTGAGAAAAAAAAAATACTGGTGTGGCTATAATGGCTGCCTAGTTTTATGCTGGAAACCCAGGGCACTGGTGTTGTAGGGACCAGAAGGAATCTACTGGTCTATGGGTTGTGAAGACGGTGGGAAAAGAGCAATGTCTAAGCCAGAGTGCCAGAGTCTTGGGAAGAGTCCCTAATGGCTTCCCTTGGCTAGGAGAGAGATTTCTTCAGCCCCTTGCACTTCCCAGGTGAGGCAATGCCCTCACCTTGCTTCAGCACGCCCTCCTTGGGCTGCATCTACTGACTAACCAGTCATAATGAGATGAACCTGGTACCTCAGTTAGAAATGTGGAGATCACTCACCTTCTGCATTACTCTCCCTGGGAACTGTGGACCAGAGCTGTTCCTATTTTTGGCCATCTTGGTGGAAATTGACCCAGGCTTTTTATTTTTTAAAAATCCAATCAGCCTCTCCATGTCTTTTTATTATAGAGTTAAGTCCATTTACTTCCAATGTTATAATTGAACAGTTGGGACTTACTCCTGTCATTTTGTTGTTTCCTGGTTGGTTTGTGAACTTCTCTTCCTTCTGTCCTTTCTTCCTGTCTTCCATTTAGTGACGGTGATTTTCTCTGTTGGTATGATTTAAATTCTTGCTTTTTTTTCCTTGCATGTCTGTTGCATGTTTTTTGTTATGAAATTAACATGAGGCTTGCAATACTATCTTGTAAGCCATTATTTTAAACTGGTGACAACTGATTAACACTGATTACATAAACAAATAGACCAACATGCAGAAAGAGAAACTGATAGAAACTCTACACTTTAATTTTGTTCCCCCTATTTTTTTCACTTTTTGTTCTTTATGTCTGATTGTACTGAGTTTTTAAAAGTTGTTGTTTTTATTATTTTTGATTGTCTTGCCTAATTAAGGTAAGAAAAGATTACAAACCACAATTACAGTGTTACTCTCTTAACAGTGAGTTATTTACTTTCACATGATTTCTCCTTGCTCATTAACATCCTTTTCTTTCAGATTGAAGAATTCCCTTTTAGCAATTCTTGTAAGGCAGGTGTGTTGTTGATTAAATCCTTTAGCTCACTGGGATGGTCCTCATTTCTCCTCCATGTTTGAAGCATATTTTCACTAGATATACTACTATAGAGTAAAAGGTGCTTTCTTGTTGTTTTCTTAGCACTTTAAACATGTCATGCCACTCTCTCCTGGCCTTCAAGGTTTCCATTTGAAAATTCTGTTGCCAGATGTATTGGAGCTCCATTGTACATTGTTTCTTTTCTCTTGCTGCTTTTAGGACACTTTCTTTATGCTTGACCTTCAGGAGTTTGATTATTAAATGCCTTCCAGGAGTCTTCTTTGGGTTAAATGTCTTGGTGTTCTATTACCTTCTTTTACTTGAATGTTGCTAACTTCTCTAGGTTTGGGAAGTTCTATAATATTATCTCTTTGAATATACTTTCTACCCCTATGTCTTTCTCTACTTTCTCTTTAAGGACAATAACTCTTAGATTTCCCCCTCTTGATGTTATTTTCTACATCTTGTAGGTGTGCTTCATTCTCTTTTATTTATTTATTTTTGTATCCTTTCACCATTGATTTTCAAATAGCCTGTCTTCAAGCTAATTCTTTCTTCCGCTTGATCAATTCTGCTATTAAGAGACTCTGATGCATCCTTCAGTATGTGAATTGAATTTATCAACTCCAGAATTTCTGCTTGAATTAAAAAAATAATTTGTTAAACTTATCTGATATAATTCTGAATTCCTTCTCTGTGTTATCTTGAATTTCTTTGAGTTCCTCAACACAGTTATTTTTAATTGTCTGTCTGAAAGTTCACATACCTCCGTTTCTTCAGAATTTGTCCTCAGTGACTTATTTAGTTTGTTTGCTGAAGCCACATTTTCCTGGATGATCTTGATGCTTATATATGTTCACTGTTGTCTACTGGTGTCTGGGCATAGAGAAGTTAAGTATTTATTATATTCTTCACAGTCATCTGGACTTTCTTGTGTTCATCCTTCTGGAGAAGGCTTCCAGGCATTCAAAGAGATTTAAATTCTAAGCCCAATAGCACTGTTTTTTTGTTTTTTTTTTTTTGTTTGTTTGTCGCCCAGGCTGTAGTACAGAGGCACTCTCTTGGCTCACTGCAACCTCTGCCTCCTGTGTTCAAGCAATTCTTTTGCCTCAGCCTCCAGAGTAGCTAGGCTTACAGGTGCATGACACCATGCCCAGCTAATTTTTATATTTTTAATAGAGAGACGGTTTCACCATCTTGGATAAGATCCACATGACCTCTGGATTACCAGGCATGATTCTTGTTTTTTGTTTTTTTTTTTTTCCTTTACTTTCATCCAAACAAATGGAGGCTCTCTTTCTGTGCTAAGGCACCTGGAACCAGGGGTGTGGTAATATAAGCAACCCTCTGTTCACCACCATGAGAACTATGCTGGGTCAACCTGATGCCAACACAGCACTGGGTCCCACCCAAGGCCCACTGTAACCACTGCCTGGCTACCACCTATGTTCATTTAAGGGCCTAGGACTCTATGATCAGAAAGTGGTGATGCCAGCCAGGTTTGTGTCCTTCTTTTCAGGACATTGTGCTCCTCCAGCTCCTAGGAAGGTCCAGAGATGCTCTCTGGAAGCCAGGGATTGGAGTAAAAGTCCTTCCTGTTCTTTTCCTCTCTTTGCATGGGCTGAGGAGCCTCTCCTTGTGGCCACTACTACCACTAACCCATGGGGAATTCTGCCAGGCCAGCACTGATGTTGACATAAAGACCAAGGGCTCTTCAGTCAGCTTGTGGTGACCTCTCCCAAACCCTCTCAGTGCAGTGGGCTCCCTTCTGGCCCAGGGCAAGCCCATAAATCCTGCCCAATAGCCTAGGTCTGGACGTGGGGGGACACCAAGAGCCTGCTTGTTACTCTACTCCACTGTTGCCAAGCTGGTACCTAAGGAGCAAGACAAAGTCTTCATCACTTTTCCCTCTGCTTTTCTCAAACAGAAGGAGTCTTTCAGCATAGCCACCACAGCTGAGAATGTTCTGGGTCACACCTGAAGTCAACTTAGCACCAACAGCCTATGGTGTACTACCTGTATATCACTACTGGTTGTTCAGGACCCAATGGCTCCTTAGTAAGCAGGTGATTAATCCTGCCAGGATAGGTCCTTCCCTTCAAGGCAGTGGGGTCACTTTTGGCCAAGAATGTGTATAGAAATGTCATCATGGGCTAGGGCCTCAAATGGGGGTCTCATGACTCTGCCCAGTACTCTCAGTGCTACTGTGGCTGAGCTGGTATGCAAGACAAATTTTTCTTTACTTACTGCTTTCTTCTTAAGGGAAAGAATTGCTTTTGTTGCTGAGAGATGTGCTGCCTGGGTTTGGGGAAGGGGTGATGCAAGCACCCCTTTAGCTGCCCTGGCTGGTATCTCCCTAGGTCATGTGCTACCCTAGTTTACTGGCACTGAGACTTGCCACTGAGACTTTCTAATTAAGGTAAGAATAGATTACAAACCACAATTACAGTGTTATATTCTTCTGTATAGTTACTATTACCAGTGAGTTATTTACCTTCTAGGTAGGAAATGCCTAGGAATTGCAGTCCTTGTGTCCTAGATTGCCTTTCAAGTTTACCTAGGACCCCAGAGCACTTCAGCCCCTGATGGCAAGCTTTGTTCTTACCTCTGAGATGGATGATTTCCCTCTATCTGGGGCTGATCCAAATGCTCCTTCCATGTGCAGGTGCTGGCGGAGCAAGACTTTGCTCTCCACTGTGACAGGGCTGCACTGAGTTCAACGTAAAGTCCCCCAGTCACTGAGCCCTCCCTCCTCCTAGTGCAGACTCTGTACCATGTAGCCACTGCTGAGGGGTTGGGGAGGGGTGGTGTCAGTGATTCAAGACTGTCTCTCCTGCCTTCTTCAATGCCTCTTTCAGTGATACAAATTTAAAACAAAGTGCTGTGATTGCTCACCTGGTTTTTGGTTCTTGTGATGATGCTTTTCTGTGACAGTTGTTAAAATTTGGTGTTCCTGTGGGAGACAACAAACACTGTAGACTTTGATTCTGCCATCTTGCTCCACCTCTTAAATGTTGTTTTTAGTCACCACGCTTTGTAGTCATTTGTTACATAGCAATGGATAACTAATACAAAGTGCCTTATAGCTGGTCTTTTAAAATTTATTTTTGAGCACTATTTGGACTTTTTAAATATGTAAATTTGTATTTAGTTCTTCAAATTAGAAAATAAATTGATAAAAAAAAAAAGCAAAAGAGGCTTATTTATCTGAAATTCCCTTAATTCTAATATAGATCTCTGGTCTATACCTCTCATTTTATTATCTTCTTCTTCCCATTTTTCTCCTCTTTGTCTTTATTTTACTTGCTGGGAGATTTCTTCAATTTTATCTTCTAAACCTTCTGTTGAATTTTCAACTTCCACTATTGTGTTGTTAATGTCCAGGAACTCCTTCTTTCTTATTCATATATTATTCTTTTTTATAGCCTTCATTTTTCATGGATGAAAAAATTTTCATTTATTTCTTACAGGATAATAATTTTAGAGGATTTTTTTTGACATTTCTCCTTTCTGTACTGTTTGTTTCAATTTTTTTCTGATTTCCTTCTACATTTTATTTGGCTCCTTGTCTACTATGTCAGTCTTATTTTTCAAAAATTTGATGAGTCTTATCTCTCCAGTAATATTTTAACAGCTTTGTTAAGGTCTAATTAACACATAATAAATTACATATGTTTAAAATATGTAACTTAATATTTATGACACATATATATATATACCTATGGAATCATTATTTCATTCAAGGGAATGAACATTACCATCACATTCCTCTGAATCCCCACCGATTTTATTTTCCTCATGCTCCTTTTCTCAGTTATTTGTGTTTAAGAACAAAATAATACAAAGTCAATTGGAGGCTATGGGTTTCTGGGACATGTTGAATAATGGCTTTCAACATGGAGTGACTGGGTAGTGATTATATTCATTATATATTGCTGCATAATAAATTACTCCATAATTAGCAACTTAAACATTTATCATTTCAGTTTTTTAGGGCATGGTCTCTGGCTCAGGGTCTCTCAAAAAATTGAAATCAAGGTGTTGTCAGAGGCTTCAGACGTATCAAAATTCAACTGTGGTCAGAGTCACAAGTTTATTCACATGATTATTGATATGCCTCATGTTTTTGCTGGCTGGTGCTCAAAGACATCCCTTTCTTGCCATTTGAGCTTTCCATCAGAGCAGCTCAAAACATGACAATTGTTTTTTTCAGAGTGAGTGAATGAGAAAGAAAGTTAAAGAAGGTCCCTTAGAGAGAAGCTACAATCTTTTTGCAACCTAGCTTTGGAAGTGGTATCTCATCACTTCTGAGATACCACTCATTCCATTCATTAGAAATAAATCACTAAGTCCAGGCCATATTCAAAGAAAGAGATTACACAGGGCCACAGATATCAGAGGCTAGGATCATTGGAGGTCATCTTAGAGGCTGCCTACCATAAGGGTGAAGCCATTTCCTTGGGAGAACTCTCTAACGTCAGCATCTATAGGCCTTTTTTCTTGTCCTGGACAAAGACATCAGATAATCGCCTGCCTGGGATATGTCACTGGCCTCTGACCCTTAAGGAAAGGAGGGCAGGAGTCAATGTGGAAGTGATAGAGACACAGAGTAGGAGCTCTGAATCTGACTGTTCCATATGAAGTCTTTACCTTTATTCAGTACATCTTTGCTGTCTTTGAAGGCTTTTAAGCAGTAAAATGAAATAATCAGAATTCTGTTTCAAAATTATTGCTCTGACAGCTGTGCAGATTGAACAAGAAATACTTAGAGACATGGGACCATTTCTGGACCTACTGGAATAGAATGGTGGCAATGATTATGGAAGATTGGAAGGGTTGCTTTACCAGAGGAGCAAGTGCTTGACATAGCAACTGTACACATTTTGGGTTGGGGAAACAGGGGCATATGAGAGACCACATATTTTTTTTTCTCTGTTTACAGCCTCTGAGTGACTCCACTGTTGCTAGTTAGAAGACATAATAGTGTAAGACTTTAGGCTTCAGTCTAAACTACTAAGAATTCCTAAATGTCAATATCCCACTACTGTTTTATTCCAGAAGTTCTTAACTGTGAAGTCTTGACAGGCTGGCATATTTCCATAATTATGAGGTACATTAAAAATTATTTATTGCTAATAATAGATGCATGGTTCTTTGAACTGGCTGCCCAATGGACTACACCATGGTGACCCCTGTGATGTGCATGCACACCTCCAGATGGACTCCCAGAGTCAGAAAGTCTGAGTCAACCTTATGCCACTGGACCCTGCAGCCTGATTTACTGACCTTGCAACATGTTGCCATTGGTCTTGCCTTAATAACGCAACCTTTTGACACTGGACCTCGGACCTTGTGACATCCCCCCCTCTAGTAACCCCTTCCACCCAGCTTGCAAAAACCACCCTGAACTAATTTCTGTAACTTTCCATTGCCTACCCCAAACCTATAAAACCGACTCCTATCCGACTGCCCTCTACTGACTCTCTTTTTGGACTCAGCCCACCTGCACTCAGGTGAATAAAAAGCCATGTTTCTCACACAAAGCCTGTTTGGGGGGATCTCTTCATTCAGAGCATGCTTAACATTTGGTGCCGAAACCTGGGACAGGGGTACTCCTTTGGGGGGGCCAGCCCCATGTTCCCGCTCTTCTTCCTCTGTGAAGAGGAGACCCACCTGCAACCTCAGTGCATCAGACCAGCCCAACCCTCTTACCACCTTCAGATCGAGTAAGCAGTCTCTCCCTCTTTTTTCTCTTTTTTTTTTTTAGAGAAAAAAGAAAAGTCTCTCCCTTTCTCTCTTTTCCTTTAAAGGAAAGGAGACAAGTATCTCCCTCTTTCTCTCTCTTTTCCTTTAAATCCTTCTCCTTCTAGGTAGAGAAAGAAGTCTCTCTCTCTTCTCTTTTCCTTTAGAGAAAGGAACAAGTCTCTCCCTCTTTCTCTCTCTTTCCTTTAGAGAAAAGGAGACAAGTCTCTCCCCTCTCTCTCTCTTTCTTCTTTTAAATCTTTCTCCTTCTAAGTAGAGACAAAGGAGACACTCTTTATCTCTGTAGAGACAGAGGAGACAAATCTCTCCCTCTCACTCAAAAACTCCAACATTGGTCACAAACTCAGGAAAAGAGTCTTCCCTGATCAATGGTGGGGATGCCTGCATTGAGCACTCACCAAAGTTACAGCCCAGGACTCAGTCAGGGATGCCAACTGAAAACACTGGTAGCTGCTCGCTCCTTGTTCTCATCTCTACTTCTCTCCTTAAAACTTATCTCCTTAATCAGGGACAATATTTCCCCCTCTATTTCTTTGTCTTTGCCTCTAGCCTGCATCCTAAGAAATGTAAAACCTCTTCAACTGTTGCACGATCTGAAACCTAAACGTCTCATTTTTTTTTTTTTTTTTCCTGTAGCATGGCCTGGCCTGGCCTCAATACAAATTAGAAAATGGTTCCAAATAGAAAAATTGAAAGTGCCATTTTCTGGCTATTCTGTGAGACCTAAACAATTTTTGTCAACAAATGGGCAAATGGTCTGAGGTGCCAGATGTCCAGGCATTTTTTTTTTTTACACTCCAATCCCTCCCTAATCTCTGCTCTCAATACAACCTATCCCAAATTTTCGTTCTCTCCCTTCCATATGTCCCTCCTACCTCTGCCAGCAACCCCAAATCCTCCTTGTCCGTCAACCCTTCTGACCTTTCTCCTCCCTGCCTGTTTAAACCAAACCCCAGTCCAGGCCCTAACCACCCCCACCCAGAGCCTTCCTTCTCTTTCTCTGCCCACAACCCACCTCCTTATGCCCCTCCTGTCACCTCCCCACTTCATACCCAGTCTGTCTTACAGTTTAGTCCTGCAGCTAACTCCTCCACCCCTGGCCAACAATTCCCCTTCAAGAGGTGGCTGGAGCCAAAGACACAGTTAGGGTGCACATTCCTTTCTCTTTATCCAACCTTTCCCAAATCAGCCAACAATTAGACTCCTTTTCATCAGATCCCACTAAATATATACAAGAATTCCAATATCTAACCCTGTCCTGTAACTTAACCTGGAGTAACTTAAATGTCATCCTTACTTCTACTCTCACCCCTAAAAAACACTTAATATGCATTTTATCACCCTATCAGCCCCTGACATTAAAAAAAAGCTACAGAAATTAAAATCTGGCCCTCAAACCCCATAACAGGAATTAATCAACCTTGCCTTCAAGGTGTTCAATAAGAAAAAAGCTGCCTGGCAGCAGTGCATCTCAAAAACTACAGATGCTTACCTCTGCCCTAAAACAAACCCCAGCCACACCACCAGCTCACAAAGACTTCAAAGCGCCCAGACCATAGCGTCCAGCTGCCCCCTCCTGGACCTTGCTTCAAGTGTTGGAAACCTGGCCACTGGGCCAAGAAATGCCTGCAGCCTGGAATTCCTCCTAAGCCCTGCCCCATCTGTGCAGACCCCCATTGAAAGCTGGACTGTCTGATTCATGTTGTTGCTCCTTCCCAAATCTCCTCAGCTTGGTGGCTGAAGACTGACACTGCCTGAACATCTCAGAGGCCCACTGGACCATCATGGACACCAAGCTTCAGGGTAACTCTTACGGTAGAGGGTAAGTCCATCCCCCTTCTTAATCAATATGGGGGCCGCCCACTCCATGCTGCCTTCTTTTCAAGGACCTGTCCCTTGGCTTCCATAACTGTTGTGGAATTGACAGCCAGGCCTCCAGGCCTCTCAGAACTCCCCAAATATGATGTCAATTAGGTCAGCACTCCCTTCCACATTCTTTCCTAATCATCCCCCACTTGTCCAGTTCCCCTGTTAGGCCAAGATATCCTAACAAAATTGTCTGCCTCCTTAACTATTCCTGGGCTACAGTCACACCTCATTGCTGCCCTCCTCCCCAAACCCAGACCTCCCTCAATAGCTCCCCTTATGTCCCTCTACCTTAACCCTAGGTGTGGGACACCACCTCCCCATCCCTTGCTAAAGTCACTTACCCCTCATCATCTCCTTAAAACCTAACTGCCCTTATCCCGCCCAGCACCAGTACCCCATCCCTACAACAGGCTTTAAAAGGCCTAAATTAGGCCTGTTATCACCCGTACATTACAACATGGCCTTTTAATTCCTACAAACTCTCCTTACAACTCCACTATCCTACCTGTCCAACAAACCAGACAAATTCTGCTGACCAGTCCAAGACCTTCACCTCATCAAGCAGATTGTACTTCACATCCACCCTGTTGTACAAAACCCCATACCCTCCTATCTTCTCTATACCCTCTTCCACAACTCACTATTCTGTTCTTGACCTCAAAAACACTTTTTTTTTAAAGCCCAAATTTCTTCCCCATCCATTACCTATCTTGGTATAATTCTTCACCAGCATACATGTGCTCTCCCTGCCAACCTTATCCAGTTAATTTCCCAAACCCCAACCTCATCCACTAAACAACAGCTTCTCTCCTTCCTAGACATTGTAGGATACTTTAGCCTCTGGATACCAGGTTTTGCCCTCCTAACCAAACGACTTTATAAACTTACAAAAGGAAACTTAGCTGACCCTATAGACCCCAAATCCTTCCCCCCATTCTTCTTTTGTTCGCTAAAGGCCCTAGAAACAGCCCCTACAATAGCGCTCCCCAACTCCTCCCAACCCTTCTTCCTTCACACGGCAGAAGTAGAAGGCTGTGCAATCGGGATTCTTACACAAGAGCCAGGCCCATGACCAATTGTCTTCTTGTCTAAATGACTCAACCTCACAGTCCGAGGCTGGCCGTCATGTTTACACGCTGCAACTGCTGCAGCTGTAGTATTCCTAGAATCCCTTAAAATTACAGGCTATGCTCAATTTACTCTCTATAGCTCTCACAATCTCCAAAATTTATTTTCCTTTTCACATCTCACACATTTACTTTAAGCCCCTCAACCTTCTTTAGCTTTATGCACTCTTTATTGAAACCCCCACAGTAACCACTGCTCTTGAACCTGACTTCAACCTAGCCTCTCACTTAATACCCAATACAAACCCTGAAACCCATGACTGTCTCTCCCTAATTCATACAGCATCCTCCCCCATTTCCCCATATTTCTCTTATTCCTATTCCAGACCCATACCACACATGCTTTATTGATGGCATTTGCTCCAAGCCAGTCAGTTGGTCAAAGCTGGCTATGCTATTGTATCCCACTCACATATTATCAAGATTGCCACACTCCCCATCACCCCGCCCACTTCTCAGCAAGCTGAATAATTGCCCTAACCTGTGCTCTTACTCTTGCCAAAGGATTGCATGTTAATATTCACACTGATTCTAAATACACTTTCCACATCGTTTACCACCATGCTGTTATATGGGCAGAGGAGGTTTTCTTACTACACAAGGGTCTTCTATTATCAATGCCCCCTTAACAAAGGCCCTCCTTAAGGTCACTGTCCTCCCAGCCAAGGCCAGAGTTATCCACTACAGAGGACACCAAAAACTGTCAGATTCTATTGTCCAAGGAAATGCCTTAAGCAACAAAACAGCCAAAGAATCAGTGGATGCCCTAGTATCTCCCCAACAAGGCCAGTATTTTTCCTTCTCATCTATCTCCCTACCTATTCTTCCCCCAAAAACTCACTTTACCAGTCGCTTTCTACACAAGGCAAATGGTTCTTACACCAAGGGAATTTCCTCTTCCCTGCCTCACAAGCTCATTTATCGGCTCATCCTTTCATAACTATTTCTATGTACAAGACAAGCCCCTGGCTCATCTTTTAAAACCCCTTATTTCTTTTCCATCATGGAAGTCCATCCTCAAAACAATCACATCTCAGTGTTCTATCTGTTACCCAACGACTCCTCAGGGCTTTCTCAGACACCCCACCCCCGCCAATTTTTGCTACACATCATGCCTGCGAATTTCGCCCTACTTAAGATTGGCAAATAAACAAGTTTTGCCTAGGTAGGCAGTTACCCTCTTACTCCATCCTTGGCTGCCCTCCGCTTGTTCATCAGACTCTCCTCCAGACCATTCTTCTACCTGCTAATACCTAGCCTTTTTAATAAAAATGAAGGGTTACTCATAAATACCAAACACTTTCTCTTACACCATAAAAACAAGACCTCTCCTTCCACACAATTACCGTATGAAACCCCACTACAACCTTTAACAGCCGCAGCCCTTGCTGGTTCCCTTGGTATCTGGGTACAAGATCTCAGCTTCCCCAGAACACTTTCTCATCTCTTCAATCTACACTTCCAGTTCTGCCTTAACCAAGGACTTTTTTTCTCTGTGGCTCTTCCACCTAGCTCTGCCTTCCTACCAGCTGGACAGGCACCTGTACCTTAATTTTCCTTACTCCCAAAATCCAGTTTGCCAATGGAAATAAACCCCTTTCTGTTCCCCTTGTAACTCCTACACGACAAAAGTCATTTCATTCCATTAATCCCCTTGCTTGTAGGATTGGGAGTATCCACTGCTGCAATTGGGACAGGTATAGCAGGCCTTACAACTTCCATCACCACATTCAGCACTCTCTCTCATGATTTTTTCCACCAGCATTGCAGACATAAACACTGTCTGTTCTCCAAGCCCAAGTTAATTCCCTGGCTGTAGTTGTCCTTCAAAATCACCTATGCATCAATCTATTGAATGCTAAGAAAGGAGGACTCTGCCTATTCCTAAATAAAGAATGCTGCCTTTATCTAAAACAATCTGGCCTTATATATGAGGCCATCAAAAAACTTAAAGACAGGGCCCAAAAGCTTGCTAATCAGGCAAATAATTATTCTGGACCTAGCTGGCCACTCTCTAACTGGGAAACATGGCTACTTCCATTAGTAGGCCCTCTTATGCCCATTTTTCTCCTTCTCTTATTCGAACCTTGTCTTTTCCAACTAATCTCTCAATTCCTACAAAATCGTATCCAAGCTATAACCAGTCAGTCAGTCAATACGGCAAATGCTCCTTTTAACAACCCCACAATATCAACCTTTGCCTCAAAATCTCTTGGCAGTCTAAAATCTTTCCCAGTTTTAAGTTTCTACACCACCCACAATCCCGCTTGAAGAAGCCCTGTCACCCATCCCCCGTCTTTACTGCCCCCCAAATTTCCCTGCCCCCCCACTTTCTCTAGTGTTTACTTTCTCCATTATACTATTAATATAAAAAAGGCAGGAATGCAAGGTTCTTTAAACTGGCTGCAACAATAACTACACCGTGGTGACCCCTGTGATCCACATGTACACCTCCAGATGGACTCCTGGGGCCAGAAAGTCTGATTCAACCTTATGCCACTGGACCCTGCAGCCTGATTAACCCACCTTGCAACATTTTGCCATTGTTCCTGCTTCATCTGTTTGTGCCTTAACTGATAATCCAACCTTGTGACACTGGACCTTGGACCTTGTGACACCGTCCCCAACAGCACCCCACCAGTTTGCAAAACCACCCTGAACTGTAATTTCTATAATTTCTACTGCCTACCCCAAACTTATAAAACAAAATCCTATCCCACTGCCCTCCACTGACTCTTTTTGGACCAGCCAACTCACTCCTGGGTGAATAAATAGCCATGTTGCTCACACAAAGCCTGTTTAGAGGGTCTCTTCATTCAGAGTGTGCTTAACAATAGATAGGACCACAGTCTGGAAATTATTCATTCTTTTGAAATACACTACATTGGGTTTGCAGTATCCCTATAATAGCTCTCTCATTCTCATTCATTATAGTATGATTCTTAAATGGGATTTGATCAATGAAGCTACAACCAGGATGCTGAAAAAATTCTGGGTATAATCCAGAATCTATATTTTCTATGTGGCGATCTTCAGTAATCTTTGAGTCGATGGAGCTAGAGTTTAAAATGGAATTGAGGACCCTTGTACTCTTTCAATAAAAACAGGTGAAAATGCTCATATGAAAATAGGCAGGCCTCCCTCTGTAACTGTGTTCCCAAGGTAACACAGGCACTAGCAACATAGTTACTAATTTTGCAGCATATATATATATGTATGTATGTAATATAATATATACATATATGTATATATGTAGTTGGTAATATATACATATATTACCTACTATATATATTACCTACTACATATATACATATATGTATATATGTGATATGTATATGTAATATATGTAGCATATATATAATGAGAGTGCTATTACATATATATTATAAAATTAGCTTTTGCAGGTCATGCAAAATTATTTTAAAAGGAAATAGAAGAAAATTGATTGATAGAAATTATATTGCCTCTTAGAAAGTGTCTTTACAACAAATAAATTTCTACTGAGAGGAAGGGACTAGAAACCCATCTCCTTACATTCCAGCACAGCCACATTGAATGAAAGCCTACCAGAGACAAGGAATCAGGTCAGGCACTATGGTTATCACTGTGCCACCTAGCTGCAGATCCAAGTAGAGGCTTCAACTAGTGCAAAAGTGTATAGAGAGGGACACAGCACAACTTGTAAATCTTATTTGCTGACAAATGCCAGTCCTATATAGAGATCTTTTCAATACATGGCAGGTAGAAGAAAACCTATAAATAACCTCTAAATTATTGCAAGGCAAGAAGAAAGATACATCATTCCATATATCCAGAAGAAAATAAACTTTTAAAAAGTATTTGCTGCAGGAACTGGAAAGAAGGTACAGAAAACTACCTGGTATACACAAAAGGAAGTATGTTATAATATTTATAAAATGGGGACTGAAAGTCACAAGAATAGAAAAGTCAGAGGAAAAAAGATTTGAAATGAAGAAGAATGGCAGAAAAGAAAGTGTAAAAGCAGTAAAAGACAAACAGAAAAGACATTATAAAACAGAAATCAGTGACATGGACTACCAAGTCAAGATAACTTCCAAAGTTCAGAGGAAACTGTAAAGTGAAAATAAAGAGAGAATAGATTAAAATTGAATAAAATGTTAACCCAATAATTATGAATTTAAACCTCTTAAAAACTGTAATTGAAGCAGTATTCAAAGATGACCAGAGAAAACTTAGAGCTGAAAAATGACCTGAGTATGTATATTGAAAGGACTTACTATACCAGTTCAAAAAATGAATACTAAAGAAAAAATAAACTATAAGAACAAAAGCAATCTTCCAAGATGGCCGAATAGGAACACCTCTGGACTGCAGTTCCCAGTGAGAACAGCGCAGAGGGTGAGTGCTCACCGCATTTCCAAACAAGTTTTCACTGCCCTCAGACCAAGAGATTCCCGGGCCGAAAAATGCCACAAGTTTTCAGCATGGTGGTTTCAGCCAGTGGCACATCAGCGCACAGAAACTCACAAAAGTCTGGGCTGCCTTTTTGGCAGGTGCCCAGAATGCCTGGGAGAGAGAGCTGCCCATTCAACTGAAAGGGAGAGGACAAAGACGGAGCCAGGGGATCTGGCTTGGTGGGTACCACCCCTACAAAACAAGCAATCTGAAATGCTCTGGATTGAGAGTTTCACAGCAAGTGCAGCTGGACCCAGAACTGTCTAGCTCAGTGGGGGGGAAGGGCATCCTTCACTACCGAGGCAGTTCACACAGCTCAGGGCAGAGCCTGCAACAGCTCAGCAATGTCTCTGCTTGCAGACTGTGACTAGACTACTCCGTGTGGGGCAGGGCATCTATAAAAAAAGGCAGCAGCACAACAGGGACTTATAAATAAAACTGACCTTCCTAGGACAGAGCACCTGGGAAAAGAGGTGGTTTTGAGTTCAGCTGCAGCAGACTTAAAGGTACCTGCCCAGCAGCTCTGCATGGAACAGAGGAGCTCACAGTCCCTTATGAGCTCCTATAAGGGACTGTCTCTTCAAGCAGCTCCCTGACCCCTGTATGCCCGAAGAGACACCTCATAAAGGGTAGTATCAGGCCAACATCTAGCGGGCCCCCTTCTGGGATGACGATAGTAGAGAAAGAAACCTGTGGCAACCCTTGCTGTTCTGCAGCCCCTGTGAGTGATCCCCAGGAAAGCAGGGTCTGGAGTGGGCCTCCAGTGGTCCTGCAGCAGAGGAGCCTGACTTTGTTAGAAGGAAAACTAAGAAACAGAAAAAAATAGCTTCAACATCAACAAAGAGGATGTTCACTCAGAGATCCCATCCGAAAGTCACCAACTACAAAGACCACAGGTAGATAAAACCACTAAGATGGGAAGAAACCAGCACAAAAAGGAGGAAAACACTAAAAACCAGAATGCCTCTCCTCCTCCAAGGGATCACAACTCCTCACCAGCTAGGGATCAAAGATGGATGGAGAATGAATCAGATGAATTGACAGAAACAGGCTTCAGAAGGTGGGTAATAACAAACTTCTCAGAGCTAAAAGAACATGTTCTAACCCAATGCAAAGAAACTAAGAACCTAGAAAAAAGGTTAGATGAGATGCTAACTAGGATAAACAGCTTAGAGAAGAATATAAACAACTTGATGGAGCTGAAACACAGCACGAGAACTTCACAAAGCATACACAAGTTTCAATAGCCGAATCAACCAAGCAGAAGAAAGGATATCAGAGATTGAAGATCAACTCAATGAAATAAAATGTGAAGGAAAGAATAGAGAAAAAAGAGTGAAAAGAAATGAACAAAGCCTCCAAGAAATATGGGATTATGTGAAAAGACCTAATCTATGTTTGATAGGTGTACCTGAATGTGATGGAGAGAATGATCCAAGCTGCAAAACACTCTTTAGGATATTATGCAGAAGAACTTCCCTAACCTAGCAAGGCAGGCCAACATTCAAGTCCAGGAAATACAGAGACCACCACAAAGATATTCCTCAAGAAGAGCAACCCCAAGGCACATAATCGTCAGATTCACTAGGTTTGAAATGAAGGAAAAAATGCTAAGGGCAGCAAGAGAGAAAGGTTGGTTTAACCACAAAGGGAGGCCTGTCAGACTCACAGTGGATCTCTCAGCAGAAACTCTACAAGCCAGAAGAGAGTGGGGGCTAATCCTTAAACAAAAGAACTTTCAACCTAGAATTTCATATCCAGCCAAACTAAGCTTCATAAGCAAAGGAGAAAGAAAATCCTTTATGGACAAGCAATTGCTGAGAGACTTTGTCACCACCAGGGCTGCCTTACAAGAGTTCCTGAAAGAGGCACTAAACAAGGAAAAGAACAACCAGTACTAGCCACTCCAAAATGCACCAAATTGTAAAGACCATCGACACAATGAAGAACATGTGTCAACTAACGGGCAAAACACCCAGCTAGCATCAAAATGGCAGGATCAAATTCACACATAACAATATTAACCTTAAATGTAAATGGACTAAATGCCCCAATCAAAAGACACAGACTGTCAAATTGGATAAAAAGTCAAAACCCATCAGTGTGCTATATTCAGGAAACCCATCTCACGTGCAAGGACACACATAGGCTAAAAATAAAGGGATGGAGGAAGATTTATCAAGCAAATGAAGAGCAAAAAATAAAAAGCAGGAGTTGCAATCCTAGTCTCTGATAAAATGGACTTTAAAGAAACAAAGATCAAAAGAGACAAAGAAGGGCATTACATAATGGTAAAAAGATCAATGCATCAAGAAGAGCTAACGATCCTAAATATATATGTACTCAAAACAGGAGCACCCAGGTACATAAAGCAAGTTTTTTAATGAACTACAAAGAGACAGACTCCCACACAATAATAGTGGGAGACTTTAACACTCCACTGTCAATATTAGACAGATCGATGAGACAGAAAATTAACAAGGATATCCAGCACCTGAACTCAGATCTGGACCAAGCAGACCTAATAGACATCTACAGAAATCTCCACCCAAATCCACAGAATATACATTCTTCTCAGCACCGCATGGCACCTACTCTAAAATTGACCACATAATTGGAAGTAAATCACTCCTCAGCAAATGCAAAAGAATGGAAATCATAACAAACAGTCTCTCAGATGACAGTGCAATCAAATTAGAACTCAGAATTAAGAAACTAACTCAGAACCACACAACTTCTTGGAAACTGAACAACTGGCTCTTGAATGTTGACTGGATAAACAATGAAATGAAGGCAGAAATAAAGATGTTCTTTGAAACCAATGAGAATGAAGACACAACATACCAGAATCTCTGGGACACATTTAAAACAATGTCTAGAGGAAAATTTATAGCAATAAATGCCCACCAGAGAAGTGAGGAAAGATCTAAAAGTGACAGCCCATTGTCAAAATTGAAAGAGCTAGAGGAGCAAGATAAAAAAAACTCAAAAAGCTAGCAGAAGACAAGAAATAACTAAGATCAGAGTAGAACTGATGGAGATAGAAACACAAAAAATTCTTCAAAAAATCAATAAATCCAGGAGCTGGTTTTTTGAAAATATCAACAAAATAGACCGTTAGCCAGATTAATTAAAAAAGAAAAGGGAGAAGAATCAAATAGATGCAATAAAAAATGATGAAGGGGATATCACCACTAACTCCACAGAAATACAAATTACAATCAGAGACTACTACAAACAACTCTATGCACATAAACCAGTAAACCTGGAAGAAATGGATAAATTCCTGGACACTTGCACCCTCCCAAGCCTAAACCAGGAACAAGTTGAAACCCTGAACAGACCAATAACAAGGTTTGAAGTTGAGGCAGCAATTAAGAGCCTACCACCCAAAAAAAGCCCAGGTTGAGATAGGTTCACAGCTGAATTCTACCAGACATACAAAGAGGAGTTGGTACCATTCCTTCTGAAACTATTCCAAACAATCCAAAAAGAAGGAATCCTTCCCAGATCATTTTATGAGACCAACATCATCCTGATACCAAAACCCGGCAGAGATTCAACGAGAAAAGAAAACTTCAGTCCAATATCCATGGTGAACATAGATGCAAAAATCTTCAATAAAATGCTGGCAAACCAATTGCAACAGCAAATCAAAAAGCTTATCCATCACGATCAAGTAGGCTTCATTCTGGGGATGCAAGGCTGGTTCAATATACGCAATTCTATAAACATAATCCACTACAAAAATAAAACCAAAGACAAAAACCACATGATTATCTCAATAGAGACAGAGGCCTTCAACAAAATTGAACAGGCCTTTATGCTAAAAACTCTTAATAAACTAGGTATTGGAGGAACATATCTCAAAATTATAAAAGCTATTTATGACAAACCAACAGCCAATATCATCCTGAATAGGCAAAAACTGGAAGCATTCACTTTGAATGAGAAGGATGCCCTCTGTCACCACTCCTATTCAATATAGTATTGGAAGTTCTAGCCAGAGCAATTAGGCAGGAAAAAAAAATAAAGGGAATTCAATTAGGAAAAGAGGAAGTCAAATTGTCTCTATTTGCAGGTGACATGATTGTATATTTAGAAGACCCTATCATCTCAGCCCAAAATCTCCTGAAACTGATAAGCAACTTCAGTAAAGTCTCAGGATGCAAAATCACTGTGCAGAAATCACAAGCATTTCTATACACCAATAACAGACTAACAGAGAGCCAAATCAGAGTGAACTCCCATTCACAGTTGCTACAAAGAGAGTAAAATACCTAGGAATACAGCTAACAAAGAATGTAAAGGACATCTTCAAGGTGAACTACAAACCACTGTTCAAGGAAATAAGAGGACACAAACAAACAAATGGCAAAACATTCCATGCTTATTGTTAGGAAAAATCATTATTGTGAAAATGGCCATACTGCCCAAAGTAATTTATAGATTCAGTGCTATCCCTGCTACCAACGATCTTCTTCACAGAACTGGAAAAAAACCACCTTAAACTTCATATGGAACTGAAAGAGAGACTGCATAGCCAAGGCAATCCTAAGCAAAAAGAACAAAGCCGGAGGCATCATGCTACCTGATTTCAAACTACATTACAAAGCTACAGTAATCAAAACAGCATGGTACTGGTACCAAAACAGAGATATAGACTAATGGAACAGAACAGAGGCCTTGGAGGCAACACCACACATCTACGACCATCTGATCTTTGAAACCTGACAAAAACAAGCAATAGGGAAAAGATTCCCTGTTTAATAAATGGTGTTGGGAAAATTGGCTAGCAGTGTGCAGAAAGCAGAAACCGGACCCCTTCCTGACACCTTACAGTAAAATTAACTCCAGATGGATTAAAGACTTAAACATAAGACCTAACACCATAAAAACCCTAGAGGAAATCTAGGCAAAACTATTCAGGACATAGGCATAGGGAAGGACTTCATGACTAAAACACAAAAAGCATTAGCAACAAAAGCCAAAATAGACAAATGGGACTTAATTAAACTCCAGAGCTTCTGTACAGCAAAAGAAACAATCATTAGAGTGAACTGGTAACCAACAGAATGGGAAAAAATTTTTGCAATCTACTCATCTGACAAAGGGCTAATATCCAGAATCTACGAAGAACTAAAACAGATTTACAAGAAAAAACAAACCCATCCAAAAGTGGGAGAAGGATACGAACAGACACTTTTCAAAAGAAGACATATATAAGGCCAACAAACATGAAAAAATGCTCATCATCACTGATTATTAGAGAATTTCAAATCAAAACTACATTGAGATACCACCTCACGCCAGTTAGAATGGTGATCATTAAAATATCTGGAGACAACAGATGCTGGAGAGGATGTGCAGAAATAGGAACACTTTTATACTGTTGGTGGGGGTGTAAACTAGTACAACCATTGTGGAAGACAGTGTGGTGCTTCCTCAAGGACCTAGAAATAGAAATTCCATTTGACCCAGAAATCCCATTACTGGTTATATACCCAAAGGATTATAAATCATTCTATTATAAGGTCACATGCATGTGTATGTTCATAGCAGCATTGTTTACAATAGCAAAGACCTGGAACCAAACCAAATGCCCATCGACGATAGATGACAAGGAAAATGTGGCACATATACACCATGGAATACTATGCAGCCATAAAAAACGATGAGTTCATGTCCTTTGTAGGGACATGGATGAATCCTGAAACCATCATTCTCAGCAAAGTTACACAGGAACAGAAAATCAAACACCACATGTTCTCACTCATAGGCGAGTATTGAACAATGAATGAGAACACATGGACACTGGGAGGGGAGCATCACACACTGGGATCTGTTGGGAGGGACAGCAGGGGGGGTGGGTGGGGAACTTAGGGAGGGATAACATGGGGAGAAATGCCAGATGTGGGTGATGGGGGGGATGGAGGCAGCAAACCACATTGCCATGTGTGTACCTATGCAACAATCCTGTATGATCTGCCCACGTACCCCAGAACCTAAAGTACAATAAAATAAATAAATAAATCCAGATGGCACCTTAAGAAAAAAAGAACAAAAGCAAAATTCTACAAATATTGAGACAGAAAAATGAGCAAACATTAATTTACTTATATAGAGAGAAATAAAATCAGCCTTAGATCTCTTTCTTGCAGTATCAAATAGTAAAAGAATTAATTTTTGTTCCCAAGAAATTTTAGATATTCAAGAACTTAGAATAAATTTCTTCCCTTATACTTTGTATAAAGTACTTAAACTAGCAGATTAAGAATGGAGGTAATTCAAAGTTTAATCCTACTTTTAACCAAAAAACAGAATGAGAAAGAGTAATTGTAGTGAGAGAAAGCCATTAGGCTCTAATGTTTGAGAACAGTAGTCTGTTATGTTGTTCCAGAAACTAACATCTAACCAATAGCTCTACAAACACTAGCAGTGAACACTGAATTACATTAAACATAAATTTCAGTCTAAATTATTGTTTTAAATTTGGTTACAAAATTGAATGAAAACAATGTTGCTTAAAGAGAAAATAATAATTAACATAAATATTAATATAGGTCTTAACATATACATTATTGTTTTGAAATGTGAGAAAATAAAGTGAAAAAGAAGTAAAAATGTGGTACATTCCCCCTCTCACATGGAGTGAAGAAAGTATCAAAAGGAGGAAGTGATGCAAAATATGTATTTTATTATTGACTTTTGAAATTTTTGATATAGAAGGGTTTTGTTTTTTAAGAAATGTGAATGTAATCATTTTAAGAATTAAAAACAGGACATATGACTTCCAAATCCTTGGGGTACATCAAAATAAGAAAAATATATTTTAAGTAGAGAAAATATACAATAAAAACAAGATGTAATACAAAACAAAAAGAACACAAGGCATATAAAGTGTGACTAAACGTGTCATGAAGTCTATTAAAGGCAAAGGAAAAACTAAAGTGAAATAAAATTAAAGTAAATCAAAGTAATATTAAGTAGCTTACATGAGACTATTGAAACAAAATGATATGAAAAGAAAGAAAATGAAAATGTTCAGAAATTGCAAACATTAAACTATCAAGAGTTGCAATTCTATTTTGAGACAAAGTAGTATTTACGGCAAAATCATCAAACAGTTCAAAGAGGGTAATTTTATATTGAAAAATGCTATATGTTAACAAATGATAAATTCTTCATTGACTTTTTAAAATACACATTTAGAATGACTTGAAGGAAATATGCCAAAGTTAACAATTATCTTAAGATGGATTATAGGCAATGATACATGCTGTTACATATTCATACCCATAATGATTCAGAAAGACATAAAGGTGTATGAAATAAAACCATGTATAAAATAAAAGAAACATATCCAATAATTCTGAAATAAAATGGTTGCCTTCTTAGTTCTTAAAGTTTCTTCACCACCTGTCCAATCATCCCTTTAAAGAATTTCTTCTCTGTTTTTTGAGACTTTTTTTTTTCCAGTATATTCTTTCTTGTAATTATGTGGATTTACATACTATTTTTCCCTAGGAGGTTTTTATTTCTTCTTTACCCTGATTCTACCTTCACAATTACTTGCTGGACATCTCTACAAATGTCTTAGTGACACCAAAAATTCAGTGTATCTAAAACTGAAGGAATTTTGTTTCATTAGTCATTAATTAAACGAATAACTATGGAGCACCTACTGTATACTCGGCTCTGTATCAGATTGTGGAGTTACAAAGCAAATACCTGGCTTCCAAAAGCTTAGAATCCAATGTCTTCTTCTAAAATTTGTTTTTTTTCCTTGTTTCCTATATTGGTAAAAGCGCTATGAACCTCTAAATTACCTAGGCTTAACATCTCTGGCATTTATTTATTTATTTACCCTGATTATTGATACAGCTTGGCTCTGTGTCCCCAAATCTCATGATAAATTGTAACTCCCAATGTTGTGTGTGGGACCTGGTAGGAGGTGACTGGATCATGGGGCATATTCCTCCTTGCTGTTCTCATGATAGCGAGTTCTTATGAAATCTGATGGTTAAAAGTGTGTTGCACTTCACTCTTTGCTCGCTCTCTCCTGCTGCCATGTGAAACGTGCTTGCTTCCCCTTTACCCTTCCACCATGATTGTAAGTTTCCTGAGGCCTCACAGCCATGCTTCCTGTATAGCCTATAGAACTGTGAGTCAATTAATCCTCTTTTCTTCATAAAATACTCAGTCTCAGGTAGTTCTTTATAGCTGTGTGAGAATGGACTGATGCAATTATTTTTTAGCTTGCTTTTCACATCCAAATAGCTGCCTGGATCTGTGTTTTCAGATTTTGCCTGTTTGCTTTCTTTTCTTTTTTTTCCGTATCTACTGCCTACTGTCCAGGTTTCATCTCTCACCTGTACTTTTGAAATATAACCTACTAAATTATCTCATTATCTTCCAATCTCCATTTTTGTTTCATATTATTAACTATTGCCAGTTCATTCATGCCAAAATGAGCTCCTGGATTCACTCTCCCTATTGCAGGTTTAGCACAAATTCAGGTAAACTATGGAAATTAATCAAAATATTTAACAACTAAAGGACATGAATCAATCAAAACAGGTGACAGGTAGATTCTAATGATTCAGCACAGATGCTGGATGTAAACAACCACATACAACTATGCCAGTGCTTTCCAGCACTCCTAAATGTACCCACCCCCACTCCACAGTCAGATTTTATTCTTGGGGCAAATTGCAATACATTCATCATAATCTTTATTGTGTCTTTCCTGGACACAAAGCTGGGACACTTTTCTAGTTCTACTAGTTCTTCTCAAAGGAGTAAGTGTAAAACTTCTGAGTTAAGTTAGTTAGACATGTATGCCTCACCCAGGGGAAAAGGCTTGGAAGGCCCAGAGGACAGTGGAACTACTCTAGGCCTTCCAAGAGGACAGTGGAGCTACTGTCTTCTAGGCCTTCCAAGGAGAGATCCTGGGTCACTAGGGAAAGAACCTGGGTCACTAAATGACCACATGGTAGGTCATCTCAGAAGGAACACCACATTTGGCTGTGATGGAAAACAAAATAAATGCTTATTGTATCAAGCCACTGCTAGTTCATGACTTACATGTCTCTGGAGCTACTATTACCTTGTTATATCATCTTCTCTGTTCCCTCAGCACCCTGTATCCATCTGTGTTACAGAAACAGTTGGCATATAAATCATATGCTTTTTGTTTGTACATGTATCTCTTTCTTTAAACCCCAAATTCCTTGAGAGCAAGAATATTTTCTTTTATCTCCAGAACCTAGCATATATACCTGAAATTAAGTACTCCCTGAAAACATGCCTTTTAGATGTTGCTGTTTTTAAATGAATCCTGTTATTCTACGAAATATTTCAACAGCTCTAAAACTTTGATGGCATCTCTTTGCTTAAAACTGAAAAGCTCAAAGTCTTAGTTTGGTTTGCAAGAGTCGTCATTGTCCTGTGAGTATTCATATTTCACTTCAACTTTTATATTCAATGCCTTAATCTTCTAGTCATTGTTTTTAAAACATTTCCACAATCTTCTGCTTTAATGATTTTGTTTATACTATGACTTTTATATAGAATGACTTTTAAAATGTTTTCATGTTCAAAATCTATTTTCCCCTTAAAGTCTAACTTAAGTGCCTTACTATCAATTAAACATTTACTAATTTCTTCCATCAAGAAGCTTTCTTTCTCTTCTAAAAACTCGTATAGTCCTTTACTTTTCTCATAGAATTTATTATTTATTAGTATCATAGGTATTTATGAATAGCACTTATACATTTGGTATTTCACAAGCTCAATAAATTATTTTTAAGTATGATATCTTTTAAAATACAACAAGCAATATAACTATTTTCTTATAGTTCAGCAGTTTATTTAAGGTAAAATCTGCTTAAAAACAAGTGCTAAGATATTGAGAGAAGTTTCAACTACAATTTTTGTTGACTAGCTACGTAGCTCAACATGTTCTAGCAAAGAAAACCATCACAGACCCTTATTCAGTTTAGACTGTTTTTTCCACATCTTGCTTCTAAAGTAAAGCTGGCTACAGAATCTTGACTTTAAAAGGCACAATCTTTTCAATTGTAGTAGAGTAACAATTGTTCATTTTGCCACAAAAATATTCCATATCCATAAAAGAAATATAAAATATTATATAAATTGATTTTATAGTAACCAGTTAAGAAATAAATAATAATTATATAGTGGGTAAGTAAAATGTGTTTTGTATACAGAAAACTGATATAATTTTTGTCTACTTGGTTGGTTAATCCCTTTCAGTGCTTTAGTTTTACCTCAGTACACCTCTCAATTTTGATCAGAGGAACACAGTACACTTTTACTTGAAGAATTCATCCAGATCATTTAAATTTCCTTGGGATTGATTTTGTAGTATGTGAAGAACAAGTAGTTTGTTCTGTGTGCACACAGAAAAACACTGAATTGATTTAAAATGAACCAGGTCAGTGTAGATCAATTTAGGCAATGATGACCCATGAGGAAATGCAGATTAGGATTCTCCTACTGAGACCAAAAATAGATATCATCAAATTCTCTCTGACCATCTTCTAAAACTGTGTCTTAAAAAAGACAGCCATAAAAATTTCAGTATTCCTATAGCAATGTGAATAAGAAGAAATAGACTACTCAGGGATAAAAGATTTCAACAAAACAATTTCTTAATATATAGCCCAGTGTTATTATTATCCATATTAGTCAGTTTAGAAAAGACATTACTGGAAGAAAAAACAAAAGACCACACTACTAGTGACTTTATGCCAAATATGTTTGTCATTCATGATTCCTCTTACATAAGTAATGAAAGGTAGGGTTTAGTTCCTATTACAATGTAAAAGCACTGTGTGTGAGATGCTTAACAGAATGCTTCTGATCAAAGTACCTGGAAAACTAAGAAATCACAGCTAATTCATGAAGCAACTGCACCAAAAACTGGAGCTATTAAGAGCTTTATCTGAGAGTTACATTATTATAACAGAGTGATAGTGACACCATGAAGATAATTGTTGTTCCTTGTCAACAGTTTCATCTTAGAAAGAGAATGTGGAAAATGACTTTATAACTTATTTTTGGACCAACTTGCTGCAGCACAATTACTTGTTCCCCGTAATCTGTTACCAAAGAGAAGTGAATTCTCCATTCTGAGAACCTCAGATACAAGATGTTGGACTTTAAATCTCTTCCATATACATTTAGAACTTGATAGTATGGTGTTTATTCAGAGCAAATTCATAAGCAGACGTATTTTAGTTTGGGTGGAACCAGAGATTACCCAGTGTTAAGAATTTTAGTTCTGACTATGCTACAAAGTAGTTGGGTATAAACCTTGGTTACCTCATCTGAGTTGTTCATCTTAGTCAGTCTGCTAAGTTCTTTTACTATTTCACTTATTAAAAAACAAGTTTCAGTTTTAATTCCAGTAATAAAAAAATAAAGACCAAGGTTATAAAACATCAGGACCATAGGCAGTGTGACACAGACAAGGAATATTACCAGGGCTAAAAAAGAACATTACAATATTTTAAAAAATCAATTCACTGTGGAAAAAAAAAAAAAAACCAAGTGTGTGTGAACCTAAAAACTGTTTTTGATAATACATGAAGCAAAAAATAATGCAACTGAATAAAGAAATAGACAAATCTGTAATTATACTTGGGTAGTTCAACAATCCTCTCTTGGCAACTAATATAACAAACAAAATCAGCAAGGTTATAGAAGCCTGAAACAATACTATCCACCAACTTTATGTAATTAACATGTATAGACAGGGGTCTAGTTTCTGACACCTTACACTAAAACTAACTCCAGATGGATTAAAGACTTAAACATAAGGCCTAACACCATAAAAACCCTAGAAAAAAACCTAGGCAAAAACCATTCAGGACATAGGCATCAGCATGGACTTCATGACTAAAACATCAAAAGCATTGTCAACAAAAGCCAAAATAGACAAATAGGACCTAAGTAAACTCCAGAGCTTCTGCACAGCAAAAGAAACAATCATTAGAGTGAAGTGGCAACCAACAGAATGGGGAAAAATTTTTGGAATCTACCCATCTGACAAAGGGCTAATATCCAGAATCTACAAAGAACTAAAACAGATTTACAAGAAAAAAACAACCCCATTCAAAAGTGGGTGAAGGATATGAATAGACACTTTTCAAAAGAAGACATATATGAGACCAACAAACATATGAAAAAATGCTCATCATCACTGATTATTGAGAGATGCAAATCAAAACCACATTGAGATACCACCTCTTGCCAGTTAGAATGGCAATCATTAAAAAATCTGGAGACAACAGATGCTGGAGAGGATGTGTAGAAATAGGAACACTTTTACACTGTTGGTGGGAGTGTAAACTAGTTCAACCATTGTGAAAGACAGTGTGGCACTTCCCAAGGACCTGGACATAGAAATTCCATTTGACCCAGCAATCCCATTACAGGGTATATACCCAAAGGATTATAAATCATTCTATTATAAAGACACATGCACATGTATGTTCATAGCCGCACTGTTTACAATAGCAAAGACTTGGAACTGACCCAAATGCCCATCAACGATAGAGTGGACAAGGAAAATGTGGCACATATATACCATGGAATACCATGCAGCCATCAAAAACGATGAGTTTGTGTCCTTTGTAGGGACATGGATGAATCTGGAAACCATCATTCTCAGCAACCTGACATAAGAAAAGAAAATCAAACACTGCATGTTCTCACTCATAGGCAGGTGTTGAACAATAACACATGGACACAGGGAGGGTAGCATCACACATTGGGGTCTGTTGCAGGGGGCCAAGGGAGGGACAGCGGGGGAGTGGGGAGGTCAGGGAGGGATAACATGGGAGAAATGCCAGATGTAGGTGATGCGGGGATGGAGGCAGCAAACCACATTGCCATGTGTGTACCTATGCAACAATCCTACCTGATCTTCACATGTACCCCAGAACGGAAGGAAGGAAGGAGGGAAGGAGGGAAGGAGGGAAGGAGGGAAGGGAGGGAGGGAGGGAGGGAGGGAGGGAAGTAAGAAGCAGTCTGGCCACACCTTGAAAAAACAGCCATGTCGTGCTGAGGAACCACCTCTGCCCATGTCAGCTTGAACTCTCCAAAGCCTGAAGGCTGGAACCGCTGAGTCATCCAACCAACCAAGGTGGCAGCCCTCCCCTCCCCTAGGTACTCCATTCCAGGCGATCATTAAAAAATCTGGAGACAACAGATGCTGGAGAGGATGTGGAGAAATAGGAACACTTTTACACTGTTGGTAGGAGTGTAAACTAGTTCAACCATTGTGGAAGACAGTGTGGCAATTCCTCTAGGACCTAGAAACAGAAATTCCATTTGACCCAGCAATCCCATTACAGGGTATATACCCAAAGGATTATCAATCATTCTATTATAAATACACATGCACATGTATGTTCATTGTGGCACCGTTTACAATAGCAAAGACCTGGATGCCCATCGATGATAGAGTGGACAAGGAAAATGTGACACATATACACCAGGGAATACTATTCAGCCATTAAAAACGATGGGTTTGTGTACTTTGTAGGAACACAGATGAATCTGGAAACTATTCTCAGCAAACCGACACAAGAACAGAAAAACAAACACCGCATGTTCTCACTTATAGGTGGATGTTGAACAATGAGAACACATGGACACAGGGAGGGGAGCATCACACACTGGGGTCTGTTGAGGGGGAATAGGGGAGGGATAGGAGAGGGTAGGGAGGTTGGGGAGGGATAACAGGGGGAGAAATGCCAGATGTGGGTGACGGGGGGATGGAGGCAGCAAACCACATTGCCATGTGTGTACCTGTGCAACAATCCTGCATGTTTTGCACATGTACCCCAGAACCTAAAGTGCAATTATATATATATATATATATATACACACGCACATTTATAGACTATTCTAACAACAGCAGAATACAACTAATTTCAAGTACACATGAAATATTCACCAAGTTAGATAATTTTTTGGCCATAAATCAATTCATAACCAAAATCATACGAAGTTAATTATAAGACCACAAAAAATCTTAAACTAAAAAAAGTAAGTCAGGCACAGTGTCATGTCCCTATCTACTGGGAAGGCTGAGGCAGGAGGACTTTTGGAGCCTAGGAGTTCTGGGCAATAATGCACTACAATTTCACCTGTTAATAGCCACTGCACTCCAGCCTGGGCAACATATCAAGACTCTGTCTCTAAAATAAAAGAAAAGGTAGAAGAAAGATATCTGGAAAATTTCTAAATATTTGGAAGCAAACAAAACACTTCTAAATAACCTCCAAGTCAAAGAGAAAATCATATGAAAAATTAGAAAACATAAGAAAATGAAAACACTAACAAAATGTGAGAGATGCAGTTAAAGCTATACTTAGAGGAAAATGTATAGAGGGAAGTGTATAATAAATGTTTATGTTAGAAACAAAGCCTCTCAAATCAGTGATCTAACTCTCTAAGAAACTGCTAAAGAAATCAAGTTAAACTCTTAGAAGGAAAGGAAAGTATAATAGATATAGGTCCATTAATCAATGAAATTAATCAAGTGAAAAAAAACCCTAGAGTAACTGAAAATTAAATCCTTATTTCATAAAGATGAAAAAAAGATAAACCTCTAACCAGACTTACCAACCAAGAAAAGAGACAAGATACAAATTATCAATATCAATATAAAAGACAAAACATCGTTACAGAATTTAGGCATTAAAGTCATAATAATAAAATATTACAAACAATTAGATGCAATGGGCAAATTCCCTGAAAGGTATAAACTACCAAAGTTTACTCAAGAAGAGATGGATACAACATGACTACTTTGACATATGTTAAAGGGACTGAATTCATAGTTACAGTATTTCCAAGAAAAAAGAAATGCCAAGCCCAATGAATACACTAAGTAATTCTTCCACACTTTTAAGAAAGGTATAATATCAAATTTACAAAAACTCCATGAAACTAACATTTCACAATTCATATCATGAGGCCAGAGCTGCCCTGATATTAAAACAAACCAAAAAATGTTACAGGAAAAAAACTAGTGAACAGTATTTCTCATGAATGTAAACTTTTAAACAAAATGAGAGCAAATCAAATCTACTAATATAGTAATACATAAAGGATAATAACTTCTGAGCAAATGGGGTTTATCCTAAGACTGCAAGCCTCTTTCAACACTGAAAAATCAATCAGAACCACATCACTAAAAAAGGAAAACCTTTATAGGTCTCTTTTGACAGATGATAAACAAGCTTTTAATAGAATTCAATATTCATTCATAATAAAAACTCTTTGAAGACAAAGAATAGAAGAAAACTTCCTCAACCTGATAAAGGGCCTCTGAAAATCTACAGCTTCCATTCTACACAATGGTGAAAAGTAGAATGCTTTGCCTCTAAGATCAGGAATAATGTAAGGATGCTTGCTCTCACCACTTCTATTCAACATTGAACTGGGGGTTCTAACCAATGTAATATTTTTTTTTAAAATAGGAAATCAAAAGGCACACAAAGTAAAAAGTAGAAAAAATAAAAATTGTCTTTATTTGAAGTTTATAGGATTATATATATATATATATGTGTGTGTGTGTGTGTATATATATATATATATATATTTTTTTTTTTTTTTTTTTTTTTTGAGATGGAGTTTCACTCTCATTGCCCAAGCTGGAGTGCAATGGTGAGATCTCTGGTCACTGCGCAACCTCTGCCTCCCAGGTTCAAGTGATTCTCCTGCCTCAGCCTCCTGAGTAGCTGGGATTGCAGGCATGTGCCACCACACCTAGCTAATTTTGTGTTTTTAGTAGAGATGGGGTTTCTCCATGTTGGTCAGGCTGGTCTCAAACTCCCGACCTCAGATGATCCACCTGCCTCGGCCTCCCAAAGTGCTGGGATTATAGGCATGAGCCACTGGGCCTGGCCAGGATTATCTTTTAAAAATCATTTGAAATCCATAAAAGAAGAATCTACTGAAGAATAATCTACAAAAAGAGATTAGTTAAGTACATTAAAACTGGTGAGTTAAGCAAGATTTAATGAGAAAAGTCCAGTTTAAAAAAATCAATTGTAATTCTATACACTAGAATAATTAGAAATGAGAATAAAAAGATATACAAAAACGTGAAATAAGTTAAATATAAATTTGAAAAATATGCATAGAATCTATGTGCAGAAAAATATAAAACACTGATAAAAGAAATCAAAAGAGATCTAAATAACAGATGTACAGTGTTCATGAACTGAAGGAGTAAATATTGTGAAGATGTCAATACTTTTTAAATTAATACAGAGATGCAATACAATCACAATCAAAATCTTTAAGGATTTTACCTAGTCATAGATAAATTGATTATGTAACTTGCTTGGAGAGGCCAAATAACCAGAATAACAAAAGGAATCTTAAAAAATAAAAATACTACCTGGTTTCAAGCCTATAGAGCTACGAAAGTGAGAGCATGGTATTGTCCTCAAGACAGACAATTAGAGCAATGGAACAGAAAAAGATTTGAAAAGCATACTTGCACATAAACAGTCAATTGCATTTTGACAAAGGTTCAAATGCAATTAAAATGGATAAAGAATGGTCTCTTAAAACAAATGGTGCTGGGACAATTCACTTCCATATACAAAGAAAAAAAACTTTGACACATATCTTCCATGAGATTAAAAAAGTCACTAAAACTAGATCATAGACTTAAATATAAATAAAAAATTATAAAACTACAAGAAAATAGAAGAAAATTATTTTAGGGTTAGGTAAGATTTCTTTAGTTACTATACAAAAAGCAGGACTTGTTAAATTTTTAAAAATTAATAAATTAGACTTCATCAAAATTAAAAACTTTTCCTCTGTGAAATATAATGCTAAGAGAATGTAAAGACATGTCACAGATAGGAATATTTGCAAAACAAATCTCTGACAAAGGATGTATATTCACTATGGAAGAAGACACCTCTTAAACCACATTATCTTAAAAAAAAGCTAGATAAAAGTAGACAAATGATTTCACAAAAGAAGATACATGAAAAAAGATGTATGGATGCTGAGTACAAGAAAGTTTCTTCTATGTAATTAGTCATTCAGTAAAGATTAAAACCACAATGAGATACCACCGCATACCTGTAAGAATGGCTACAGTTAACAAACAAAAAACCAAAATACCAACAATACCAAGTGCTGGCAACCAGGACTCTCATATGTTTATGATGGGAAATCAAATGTTATGTCAACTTTAGAAAACAGTTTGGCTGTTTTTATACATACATTTACCATACAATCTAGAATTTCACCCCTAGGTATTTAGCCAGGTGAAATAAAAATCTGTTTGCTCAAAAACCTTTACATAAATATTTATAGTGATATATATGGTCATCAAAAAAAACTGGAAATCAAATGTCCTTGATGTATGACTAAAAACCTAGTATATTTATATAATGAAATATTACTCTACAATATAAAGGAATTTACACTAATTCCATTATTATTATGTGCAAAAACATATTGGATGATTCTCAAATGCATTATGCTAAGAGAAGGAAGTCACCTAAGAAAGAATGTAGGTGCTATAAGATAAAATGGAATGCAAATAAGATTTTCTGATTGAAATGATGGTATGTATTAGAAGGAATTATTCCAACTTTTAATAAACATGCCTACGAATATCATAGATAATATGTGATATATATTATATTGTATATGTAATATGGTATCTTTATCATAAACTCGAGCATAAAAATTGTGTTTTTCCACCAATATTTATAATATATTTAATTAAAAAGAAGTTTTTTCATCAATTATATATTTAAGATCCTATGCATATTTATTATAAGTGCTTTCCTTTTTTGTTACTTTTATTTTATTTCAAATTAATCTTTCAACTGTTAATTTTGCTCATTAACTAAGTGAACAAAAATTGAATACTAAAACTGTGGTATTCAATTTTGGAAATTTTGGTTGCAGGCTAATTTTAAGCTGATGTTTCTTCCCTCTTGTCTCTACCCCTCACTTGTCCTGCTTCTTCCTCCTTTGCACACCTTTCTGTTTATCTTTGTTTGTAATCATTATTTTCAGGTTGTCTCCGGTGCTCTAGTACAAAACAAGATCATATGTTGGCCTTGAGGAGCTCCTTATCTTTATTTCTATGAGGATACTGCAAATGAGCAATCTAGCAGGGGACTTAATTCAGTTCCTAGTTTAGGGGTTTATATCTGTGTTCTTCTAATTTTCCAGGAATACAGCCTGATATAAGCCATAGGCCCTGGCAGCATTAACAGTAGCCATCTAGTAGCTAAAGCCCCTCTGCAGGAGAGATGGGTGCTGACTGAAACTACGACAGTGAGCCTAGTTATAGTCCCCCACTTTATATAGGGTGAGTTTATTCCCCTGATACTTCTCATAGCAACTGATCTCATGGAAGTCTCTACCTGCTTTTAATCACCAAGTTGAAATTCCTTCATTAATTTCCACTTATTTTATGATTTTGATATATGGATGTACTTTTCTTAGTTTTGAAGACTGTATGTTTTTAAGTTTAAAAAATATTTTTATATTCCTTCTACAGTTGGGGGAGTTGAAATGCTCAGGGGATGAAATCTTGAATTTGTTGTGCTTGCTTGGTTGGATGCCCTTGCATATAAAAGACTCCACAAAAATATTTGCCAAACTAATTGGTGCTAAACTGCATCTGCTATCCAACATTATAGTTATATTCTATTGCGTTCTTTTTATTCTTCTTACTTTCAGCTTTATGTCATACATCAAATCAAAATTAATGTCTCTATTAGGGTAACAAAAATTATTTTGGGGGTATGGCCTTCAGGCATCTTTCAGTAGATAAGACCATTTGATGGTATTTTCAGAGACTGATCTATGCACATTTCTTTACCAGATTTGTTATTTTGTTTACATATTTCCCTGTAGCAAAAATAAATATTAGAGATTACATTTTATGCTCTTAGCTAGGCAATATCAGCTTTCTACTATTTTCAACTGTATCAGCAGCAACTCATCCCCTGATAGTAGGCAAGTTAAAACTATCTTTAGACTATGGGGACCAACTCTTACATGAACTGGTTTTATTCTTTGATCAATCAACAGATTGGTGTCTCTCAATGTCAAAAGGCTCACAAAGCTTCAAAGACATATGGCACTGAGTTTGATCTTAAAAATACAAAATCAAAGGTTCCTTAATCTTAGGAATAAGTCCTGTTTTTTACCTTATATGCTAGTGAATTAAAAATATTACAAGAGCATGCCTATGGGCTATCCAAATTTTAAAAATGAAACTGAAATTAATTAAAAATTAAAAAGCTCTTTCAGGAGAATGCTAAATCATAAATGTTATAGAGGTAGAAAAACAACAATTTTGCAACCATAATGGTAATGTAAGAAATACCAGACATGAAATATCAGTGGATATTATACTCAGTGGGTAAACAGGCTATTTAGAAACATGCTATTTAGATTGTGTCAAAATGCTTTCTTACAAATTAGTTAACTACTAAGGGAATATAGAATAACTTTATGGTGGGAAAATCTATTAGACACCCCTTAACCAGGTGATGAAAATTTAAACCACCAATAAAAGAACAAACCAATATCATCCCTGATATGATACACTGAGAAGGACATATTGCTTCTGTGCTATTCTTGCTGATGACACATAACTTGAAATTAATCATGAGGAAAAATTAAACTGAAGTTGAGTTTCATTCTACAAACTATTCCCTATAGTCTTTAAAAAATGTTAAAAAAACACAAAGTTTGAGAAACAATTCCGAACAAATGAGACAAAGGAGACTTGACAATCAAATGTAATGTGTGATCCTGGATTAAATCCTGAACCTAGAAGAAAAATAATTATTAAAGAATTTGAAGACAATTGAAAAAAACTGAGTATGACTGTGAATTAATTTCCTGATTTTAGTAATTGTTCTGTGTTTACATATGATAATGTTATTGGTCTGAGGAATACACTGAGGTGTTTAGGGGAAAAGGTATGATGTCTGACATGGGGGTTGAACAATGAGAACGCATGGACACAGGGAGGGGAACACTACACACCAGGGCCTGTCCATGGGTGAGGGGCTAGGGAAGGGATAACATTAGGAGAAATACCTAATGTAGATGACTGGTTGATGGGTGCAGCATATCATCATGGTACATTTATACCTATGTAATAAACCTGCACATTCTGCACATGTACCCCAGAACTTAAAGTATAATAAATAAAAGAATTTATTCATGTAACCACACACCACCTGTACCCTAAGAACCTATGGAAAAATAAGTTTAATGTCTGAAATTTACTCGAAAAGAGTTTAGTAAAAATGTATGAGAGTGTATGTGTGCATGCACGTGTGTGTAGATGAAGAAGAAATGAATGATAAAGTAAATGAATCAATATGTAAACATTTCTGAATCTGGGAAAAGGGTATATGGGTACTCTGCTGTAATCTCACAACTTTTCCTATGTTTGAAATTGTAACAAAGCAAAATGTTAACTCTAAAGTATTTGCATTAAGATACTAAACATTTATTCAGAAAATATTGCAGAGAAATTATCGATTTTGCTCAAATCAATTTTGAAACACTGTAAAAATACTGTCTTTAAGTATAATTTCCCACTTCATACAGACAGACAGACACACACACACATGCTACTACAGGCATACCTCATTTTCTTGTGCTTTGCTTTACTGAATTGCACAGATAATGCATTTTTTTTTACAAATTAAAGTTTTGTGCCATGGCTTCAAAGTTTCAAAGGACAGGGTGACTGTCTTGTTAGGGGATAATGCAGCTGATGACTATAAGTTAAAGCCAAGTTCATTGACCATTCCAAAAGTTCTAAAACCCTTGAGAATTATGCTAAATCTACTCTGCCTAGGCTCTAGATATAGATCAACAAAGCCTAAATGACAGCACATTTCTTTACAGCATGGTTTGCTGAATTATTTCAGTCCATTGTTGGGAACTACTGTTCCTAAAAAAAGATTTATTTCAAAATGTTATTGCCCATTGACAATGCACCTAGTCATCCTAAAGCTCTGGGGGAGATGTACAAGGAGATTAATGTTGGTTTCATGTCTGTTAACATTCCAGAGCCCATGGATCAAGATGTAATTTTGACTTTCGTTCTTATTATTTAAGAAATACATTTTGTAAGACTGTAGCTGCCAAATATAGTGATTCCTATGATGGATATGAGCAAAATAAATTGAAACCTTTCTGGAAAGGATTCACCATTCTAGATGTCATTAAGAACATTCATGACTGATGGGAGGAGGTCAAAACATCAACATTGACAGGAGTTGGAAGGAGTTGGAAGAAGTTGATGCCAACCTTCATGGATAACTTTGAGGGGTTTGAGACTACTGTGATGGTTAATATTGAGTGTCAACTTGATTGGATTGAAGGATGCAAAGGACTGTTCCTGGATGTGTCTGTGAGGGTGTTGCCAACGGAGATTAATATTTGAGTCAGTGGACTGGAAAAGGCAGACACCGCTCAATCTGAGTGGGCACAAACTAATCAGCTGCCAGTGCAGCTAGGATGAAAGCAGGCAGAGGAGTATGAAAACACAAGACTGGTCTCCATCTTTCTCCTGTGCTGGATGCTTTCTGCCCACGAACATCAGACTGCAAGTTCTTCAGCTCTGGGACTCTTGGACCTTCAACCACAGACTGAAGACTACACTGTCCACTTCCTTACTTCTGAGGTTTGGGGACTTTGACTTCCTTGCTCCTCAGCCTGAAGACAGCCTATTGTGGGACTTCAACTTGTGATAGTATGAGTCAATACTCCTTAATAAACTCTTCTTTACATGTACATCTATCCTGTCCCTCTAGAGAACCCTGACTAATACAATTACAGTGGAGAAAGTAACCACAGATGTGGTGGAAATAGCAGAATTAATAGAAGTGGAATCTCAAGATGTGACAACTGTGGCCAATTCATGATCAAATTTGAACATATGAGGAGTTGCTTCTCATGGATGAGCAAAGAAAATGGTTTCTTGAGATGGATTCTACTCCCAGCAAATCCATTGTTGGATTGTTGGCTGTAAACATTGTTGAAATGCAAAAAATGATTTAAATGTCAAATAAACTTAGCTGATAAGGCTGTTAGCAGGGTTTGAGAGGATTGACTCCATTTTTCAAAAAAGTGCTACTGTGAGTAACATGCTATCCAGCAGTATTTCAGGTTACAGAGAAATCTTGCATTGTGGCAGACTTTCTTGTTGTCTTATTTTAAGAAATTGCCACAGCCACCCAAATCTTCAACAACCACAACCCTGATCAGTTAGCAGCCATCAACATCAAGGCAAGGCACTCCACCAGCAAAAAGACAGTGACTCACTGAAAGCTCAGATGATTGTTAGCATTTTTTAACAATTAAATATTTTTGAATTAAGGTCTGTGCATTTTTTAGACATAATGTTATTGCATGCTTCATAGACTACATAGTTTAAATATAACTTTTATATCCACTTGGGAATAAAAAATTGTGTAACTCACTTTATTGTCATATTCTCTTTATTGCAGTAGTCTAGAACCCAACTTGCAATATCTCTGAGTTATGTTTATTTACATATATTTATATGTTTATTAGATAAACATATAAAAATCCTAAATTTTATATGCTTCAAACACTAAACCTATTAATCATTTAGTTCTGCCTTTTCATCTTTTCTCATTCAAAACCATTCCTCCCGATTTTAGTTCAGTGGGACTATTCTCCTACTGCTGAGTCTGAACACATGGGTCTTATTCCTAAGGCCTCTTTTGCCCACCTTATTGCTATATCCAACTTATTAGCAAATATGGTTAGTTCTACCTTCAAAACAGTCTTCATTAACTCCACTTCTCCTGCCGTACTCCACACCCTCTATTGCATCTCACCCGCCCTACATAAAACCTCCCACCTGGTTTCCCTGTATCTTACCTTGCCTCTGTGTTGTCCAGTCACACTGGCCTGCCTTCTACACCTTACACAGGCCAAGCAGAATACTTTTCACCTGGAGGCCTTAGTGCTTGGCTCTTTGAAATACTCATCTTCCAGGTATTCACATGGCTGTCTCATTTCATCAGGGGGGGTCTTAGCTCAAATACCACCTTTTCTGAGAGATCATTCCTGACCATCCTATATAAAGAAGCCATAATCTAATTTTGTACCATTACTTGAACTTCTTTATAGCAGTTTTCACACACTGAAGTTAAAGTGATTTGTTGTCCACATTCAGGAGCCGTAAGATGAGGGAATGTGTCCGCTTTTTATCAGCAGAACACAGTGGCTGAAAAATGTAGAGACTTAATACATATTTATTGAGTGAAAAATGAACAAAAGCTACAAAATAGTCTTGTAATGTTTCTACTGTACAATAGCATCTTACTATTCATTTTTGAGTCAATGAATGAAGACACTGGGGAAGACAACAAGGGAAAAAGCTTCAAAACTGGCCCATCATGGGCCAGACTAAGTCTGTGATCTAGACTTACAAATGCTTCCACTTTGCTCAAAATGCCACTAATTGGTAGCTGGTTGCAATTGGAAGTATGCCATAAATGTAAATGGATATCTAGGAGTCCAGCCCTACTAGCATATGGTGTGACTTTTAAGCTCAAATTTATTCAGGTGTACCACAAAGCATCAGTCAGAGGATTTTAAAATGTCATCTTTATAAAACAAGGGAAATTTGACAGATACTAAGTTAATGGGAAAAGTCGTTCCATAGAACAAATAAATGAAGAGCATTACATTTTGAACAAAAGAGATAACTAGGATAATATGAATCACCATAGCATTTTGAAAGACCTGGGAGTTAAACCCATATATACCATGAAATCTACAATCTCTCTCTCTCCCTCTCTCTCCCTCTCTCTCTCTCATGTGAACCTACTCTAAAATTTCATGCTATAGTTCATTAAATTGCATATATTTCTGAGGACCTTGAGACAGTAAATAAAAAGTGGAGCATACTAATGCCCATCCTAGTAATGCTCACACAGGAAGCCAGTCAAAGCTGAGGACTGGCTTATAAACAGACACTTTTCCCAAAGAAAACTGAGATGATCTAGCAAATAAGACCAAGGATAGCACTACCAAGAGATCTTTCTGTTACTGCATTTGCACACTGTCAATGACTATGCTGACAGAAGAAAGACAGGGAAAACCAGGTCGAGAAGATTAGCCTGTTTAGAAAGCGGAATTGGCAAAATATTATATCTGTGAGGTATCAAACTGGAAGTTCTCCAGAGCTGAGGCTATGTCCAGCTTTCTATTTGTCATGGGACCTTTACCTAACAAAGTTGTCACATTCAACTTCTTAAGCCATTCCATCACGTTCATCTCTGGTGGTTAACATCTTATGACAAGGCAGAGTCCATAAAAGGGTAGCCTAGAGCCCAGTCACCTTACCAGCCTTGAACTCGGGTTGCATAATATTTCACTTGGGTCAGGTTTCAGTATATGAGTCTGAAAGTACCACAGCATTATTTTCTTTTCCTCTTTGTGTATATGTTCATTTGATAAAAATTTTAATTTTCATTGTCTATTTGGAGTCAATATTTTGGTATACAAGTAGACATTTAAAGTTTGCTTTAGAAATTTGACAATTCCAAAAAAACACATATACATAAGTAATCTAGAAATTTGAACTAAATAAATAAGATGTGTCCAATGATGTATCCACAAATTCATTTATCACTGCATTGTTGATAAAAGTTAAAAAGTGGGTGTTATACTAATGACCGATAATAGAGAATTGGTTAAATGAGTTATGACTCCTCCATGGAATATGATACTCAACACTCCCAATTGGTTAGAAAAATAAGAGTTCATTTATTAATTTAGTCTCCAATATTTATTGGGTATCTGCCATGCATGAGCTTCCTTCTGCTTTAGTAATGGAATATGGCAATAAACAAGACAGAAAATCTCCACTCTCATAATACATTCATTCTAGATACATTTAACAAGTTGGGGAAAATGATCTTTCATGAGCAACTGAAAATAGCATATTAAAAATGTATATACAAAATAATATCAAGTATGTAAATTAAAAAGAAATCTCTTTACTAATTGAATACAGCTGTTTGGAAAGAAAAGCATTTATGGAGAGATTGCATTGTTTGAGAAAAGCTAATCACAACTTTGAAAAATTCCCCCAAATTATATTATCTTAGTACTGCTAAGACAAAAGAAAGTTGTATAACCCCAGAATAGATTACTTTCTAATGTAGACTCACCTAAAGCAAAGTTTTAAAAACAGATACACAAGAACAGAATGCCAAAATAATGATTTACAAAGAAAACTAATTTAAAAGCATAATCTCTCGCTATAGCTAATTTGATGGAGGAAATTTTGTTTTTTAAAGTTTGTATATTTGGCAAAAGATCAGAGAATTAGGTATATGGGAGTTCATTTCTCCAGTACACACTTTTCTATGCTTCCTCTACCTAGTGGTCTCCTAATTGTGAACATTTTTCCCATGAGTTTACTTACTCAATAGAGTTAAGTAACTTGATTGAATAGGATTTTTCTGGTATTTATAATCTGTCCCCATATCCATTAAAGTATATTTATTTCAGATTTTAAGGCTCATAGGACAAGCATAGTATCTTAATGTTGTCTGAACTACAGTATTTGTGTGTGCGTGTGTGTGTGTGTGTGTGTGCACACGCACGTGCACTGGATAAGGCACCTCCAAAAAATAGAACGGGAAGTACCACACTAAAATATTACAATAATTATCATTATCAGGAGAGCTGTGTCTACCTGCATGTCCCACCAGCTGGATCCAGTTGATAGAAAAAGGGATAATTGATGGCATTTCTTCTACTCAATATTTTATGAAATATATATTATGGTTAAAATCAGAAAGAAAAAAAAAACCTTTTAAGGAAGACAGATAGCAGACCTATACTTCTACCAATAAAGTTGGAAAAATAAGCTTACATAATTCATCTGGCTACAGACATTGTGATGCTAAAATCATGAAGACTGGATAAAGAAGGTTTTCAAGGGAAGAAAACCAGAGAGAGGTAGGCTAACCCTCCCCCTAGGATACTTTTCTCCATTTAATTTTTCAATTCAGCATGTAGAATGTATGACTAAAAATCTAGGCTTTTCCTGGGTAGAAGCCTACTGGTGAAAAACAGAAATTAAGAGAGAATATGGTGGTCTTCTAAGGCTGATGAGATAAAACTGAATAATGATTGAGTTTCACAATTCAGTGAGTTTGTTTTTTTAAGGTATTGTCAAATTCTAAAGCTTATGTGGTTGGGCAGCTAAATACACTAACAGAAAGCCACTAAGAATAAAAACTGCATTTGCAGAATAGCTTCAAAACTATGAAAACCATCATTTCCAGTTTTGCATGAAATATTTCCAAAAGCTTTGCAAACAAAAGATAGGACAAATACATAAAACTTATGCCTATATACATCATATTAAAACTACTGACGGTGAAAGATAAAAATATTCAAATAATAGTTATATTAGTTTGCTAGGACTGCCATTAAAAGGTACCACAAATTGGGTGGATTCAACAATAGAAATATATTGTCACACAGTTCTGGAAGCTAGAATTCCATGATCAAGGTGTCCATATGGCTCCTTCTGTGAGCCATACGAGAGAAATACATCCCATGCTTCTTCCCAAGATTCTAGTCTAGCAGGTTCTTCTGTTTGTTTGTTTGACAGTGTTTTATATTCTTTGGCTTTGGCTGCATCACTCTGATACATGCATTTATCTTTACATGACATTCTCCCTGTGTGTACTTTTGTGTCCAAATCCCCCCATTTTTATGAGGATACCAGTCATACTGGACTAGGGGCCCACTCCACTTTAGCATAATTTTAGGGGAATACAATTCAACCCACAACACGGGATCTTCATTGGAAGAAAAAAAAAATACATTACTTTAAAAGAAAAAAAGGAAGTATTATAGCTAACTTCTCAACAGAAATAATGAAACCCAGAAGACAATGAAATAACACCTTTAAGTTTTGAAAGAAAATAATCACTAATCCAGAATTCTTTCCCCAGTGAAAATATATTTCTTTAAGAGCATAAAATAATGTTTTTTTTTAACATTAAAAAGCTTAAAGATTTTATTACTAACAGATCTTGATTAAACATTACAAGAAAACTTTGAAACTATTTTAAACTGAGAGTGTAGATATAATATTATAAAATGGGATGAACTAAGGTTTAGAGGGACATTTGTAGCCCTAAATAAAAACTTGCCTTAAATAAATTTATAGCTTTAAATATCAATGTAAAAGGAAAGGCTAATCATTAATTAAATTTCTTATAAACAGAGATGTGATAATGTTAAATGAAACACTGGAAAATCCTATTTGAATGACATATAAAAACCACAATATGTCATGATTATATAAGTATAATCCCAGGAATACAAGGTTAATTCATGATGAAAAATTTACCAGTTTAAGAGAATCATATATTCATCTTAACAGATGCATGAACACATTTGATCAAATCCAAGATCCTTTTATAATATTTCATAATATTAAAAAAGTCTTGGGAGTAATGTCAGTAAGTTGGCTGTCTAGAAGCCCTTAGCTGTAACTACCACAAAGTTAGCAACAATATTTTGATAAAAATAACTAAAGGAGAGTACTGGAGTATGTCAAAGTACTAGAAGAAGCCATGTCGAGCACAAAAACTCAAGATAGAAACATAGAGAACCAAAGAAAACACCTGGCCTTCACCAATTCATCCCTCAACCAGAATCAGCTTGAAACCAAGAGGAACTTCTCTCTGTGGGGGAAGAAGGAAGCAATAGGATCCCAGCAGCCCTCATCAACATTTTGGACACTTATCTCACCCCCTGGGGCCTTTTGCAATCCTCAAGAGAAGTAAGTCCAGTGACCGGCGCTGTCTGGAATCCACACATTGGTGCTTCTCCCATAGAAACAGCCAATACTGTGCCCCATCGCCCTGAGGCTTAGCAGCTACTAAATCATCCCTGTCTGGTGGTCCAATATCCCTGAAATGAGCTGTGAACTGCTGTTATACCCTACTCCATGGGGTCAAGCACCTCTGAAGCCATTCCACCTACCCATCCCAGTCAGAGACCAAGCTGAAGTTACACATTCTTCCTGCGGAAATAATGCCTTGGCAAAGCCACCCCATCTACCCCTCCTAGCCACTGCTGCACCCTGCACCATGGGACCTGAGCTAAAGCTGTGCAGTCCATCCTAGGGAAACAGTGCCTTGGTGGAGCTGATTGATATATCCGTCCCAGTTGCTGCTGCACCCTGTCCCCCTGAGTCAGCATTGAGGTGATGCTCTGTATCCAGGGGAAGCAGTGCCTTGGCCACCCAGAGCTGTCACTCCCCTCAGCCTGAGCTGAAGTGACACATTGCCTTCCAGCGAATCAGTGCCTTGACTAGGCTGAGCAGTCATGAATACCACGATTGTGCTGATACAGTATTCCATGTCCCAGGGAAAAAATGTAGTGGCTGAGCTGAAACAGCTGCCTTACAGTCCATAAAACTCTAATACTCTGCTTCCCTGATGTTGGAATGGTGTCCTAAAATTTGAGCTGCTGGACATTTTCTTTCCCAAAGAGTAGATCATTCCTGTGCTGCTGCCTACCCTCCAGAACCCCAGCAACAGCCACACTCTACCATGATGGGGTTCTTATACTGCTGCATCTGTCTTTACAAAGTTTGGGATACTGTGAAGTCAGTTCCACTAACCCAGGGTCCAGGGTCACCACTACACAGTGTCTCATCCCCTGAGACCTGAGTTTCTAATGAACCCTATTGGTTCTGGTTTATTTAGTGCAGCTGTACCCTCTCCCTGGACCCAAACATCTAGAAAATCTTCTCTTCCCCAGGGACAGGACTGTATTGCACCCTGCCCCCAGGGTCAGAGTTATAGCCACAACCTTGTTCCCTGGGCCCAAGCTGCTAGAAGATGCCATGTAGTCACAGACCACGGTTCTGTGAGGAATCCACATTCTACCCAACCACAGAGAATGACCTCGTACATAAAGGCCCAGGTACCACAAAAGGTTCACAGGACACTGATCCAGAACCCCTGCTTCAAAGCCATGGTAAGCATCTGTGCCCTGGAACCCAGCATGCTGCAGCTGCTTATGAGTCAAGTCAGACACAGCGCCAAGGGAAGTTTCCTTAGCTGTCTCCTCATTGCGGGAAATAAAAAAATAAATAAATAAATAAATAAGAGGACCATGTAAACTCTTGCCACTGAGGGCCCTAACGACTTGTGCTGCCACCACCACTCCTACAACCTACAGCACAGGTCAGTGAGGCACCCAGTTACTGCTGATGTTGATTGCAACTTAGAACCAGAGTGACCACACCCCTCCTAATAGGACATTAAGACCCATTTTCAGGTGCAAATATTTCTCTCTGAAAGCCTTATTTCTTATATGTAAAGTATCAACTCAAAATGCATTACAGACATAAATGTAAGACCCCCAAACCATAAACAAAAATATAATAAAACATAGGGTAAATGTTACATAACATTGGTCTGGGCAAAGATTTTTTGGATAAAACCTAAAAAGCACAGGCAACAAAAGCAAAAAAAAAAGGACACACAAGATTATATCAAACTAAGAAATTTTACACAGCAAAGAATACAAACAACAGCGTGAAGAGACAACCTGTTGAATGGGAGAAAATGTTTGCAAACTATACTTCTGACAAGAGGTTTACAACCACAATATATAAGAAACTGAAACAACTCAATAACAAAGAAGTGGATTAAAAATGGGCAAAATAAGTGAATGGATATTTTTCAAAATAAGATATACCAATGGCCAAAAGTTATATAAAAATGCTCAACATCACTGATCATCAGGAAAAGGCAAATCAAAACCACAGTGAGATATCACTGCCCTCCAGTTGGAATGGCCATTATCTAAAAATCAAAAGGTAAGTGTTGGCAAGGATATGAAGAAAAGGGAACCCTTATGTACTGTTGGTGGGAATATAAATACAGTCATTATGTTAAGTATTATGGAGGTTTCTAAAACTATTGAAAATAATAAATGTATACATCTACTATGTACTCACAAAAATTAAAAACTTAAAAATTAAAAAAAAATAGAAGTATCACATGATCCAGCAATCCTACTACTGGGTATATATTCAAAGGAAATGAAATCAGTCTGTCAAACAGATACCTGCACTCTCATGTTTACTGCAGCACTATTCACAATAGGCAAGATACAGAATCAATGTAAGTGTCCATCAGTGGAAAAATGAATAAAGAAAACGTAGTGTATATAGACAATGTAATCTAGTCAACCTTAAAAAAAGAAGAAATTCTATGATTTGCAATAACATAGATAAACCTGGAGGACATTAAGTGAAATAAGCCAAGCACCAAAAAACAAATACCACAAAATAACTTACTCTTACGTGAAATCAAAAGTGGTTATTATCATAGGCTGGGTGTAGGGGAGGGTGGGGGTATATGGAAATGGGGAGAGGTTGGTCAGTAGGTACAAAGTTACAGCTAGATAAAATAATTAAACTCTGGTGTTTTATTGGCACAATATAGTGACTACAGTTAACAAAAATATATTGTATATTTCAAAATAGCTATAAGAATTCTGAATGTTCTCACCATAAAGAAATGGTGTTTGGGATAACTGATTTGCTAATTACCCTGATTTGATCGTTACACAACCTGTACTTATATTAGACATCACATGGTACCCCATACATATGTACAATTATGTGTCAATTAAAATATAAGAAATACAATAAAACTTTAAAAATATTAGCAAATTATGGCTAGAAATTGCTTCTTAACCTGGTAAAGATTTTTTAAAACCTACAGCTAATATCACCTTTAATGGTGATTTACTCAGACCCTAATCCATGCTACTGAGAATGATTCAAGAAACGCACACTATAATCACTGCCATCTAATTATGAATTAGAAGTTCTAGCTAGTGCAATGAGGAAAAGCAAGGACATAAAATTCCATACATACTGGAATTTTTTTTAAAGTGTTATCCTCAGTGACTTTTATGCTTAGAAAACAAAGCTATTCACTTATAAATAATTAGCCTTAATATACATATTTGATAAGTTGCTGTAGACACAGTTAATATACAAAATCATTGTCATTTCTTTATATTAGCAAGAAATAAATAGCAAAAATTTTAAGGATGTCATTTGAAAAACATCAAAAAAATTATAATGCTAATGAAAAATTATTATGATTTCTATACTGAATATTGACAGAAATAAAAGAACACTTCCGTAAACTGAGGACCATACTATGATCATAGACCAAAAGATACAGTATTTTTCAATACAGTATTTTTCTTAAATTAGTTCCTAGATTCAACATTGAAATATTGGAGCTAATATTTGTGTAAAAATTCAAAAGTCCTGAAGAGCCCTAAAACAATGTTGAAGTAGAAGACCAAGTATTTTATTAAGATTCATCACACAGTCACATAAATTAAAATGATATTAGTGTAAGGAAGTAGACCAATGGATTGGACATCCAGTTCAAAACGGAGAGTCCAGTAACATACCCAACCATATACAGTTATGATAATTCTTGATTTAAGACAAAAGTGATCCTGCAGTGCTATGAGAAAAGCCTGTATTTTTTCTAAAAAGGAAAGGTTGTATTTTTACTCAAAGTAACTGAGGCTAAATGCACTGGATATCTATTAGGAAGAAAACTTTTGATGCCTATGGAACACCATTTATAAAATTTCATCCCTGATAGACTGTACTTTTAAATAAGAATGTCAGCTTTTAGTCAAGAGAGAGTAACAGATTTCTATTTATACTTCTATGTGTGTGTGTGTGTGTGTGTGTGTGTGTGTATATATATATATATATATATTGTTTTTTTTTACAAAAAACAGTTGTCAACACACTGGACATCAAATAGTGAAGGATAAAAATCCCCAAAGATGGCAAACATATGAGGTCCAATTGTCTAAGCTTACTAGCCAGGGAAAACCACCAATCTCTAAAGCTAGGAGGGAGAATACAGATGGAGCATAGCAAATTCCCTGAAGTGAAGGGATAGAGCTAGAAGTACAAGGAGGCCAAAGTTGGCAAGGTGGTAGAGACGTAAAAGCTTCCCAGAGAAAGAACTCTGGAGATATCCAGTGTTCCCCACTCAGCTGAGTACTCATCAATTGCAGCACATGCAAATGAGGACACTACCGGGGGCTGGGGAAAGAACCACAAAAAAAGAGTAGAGGAAACAATCCTTGAGGTTCACAAGGGGCTGGAAAAATCAATTCCAAGCGACGTGGAAAATTTCATAGTTCACAGACATCAGGTAGAGTACTTAGTTTTTGCCTCAGTAATGAGACAAAAGAATAAAACTAACAGAACCCTTTCAACACAGAATCACTTTTTTTAGTCTTTGATAAAGATCATATATTAATATGGCTTAATTACTAACTCTGTAGGTATTGTTGGGCAACTCATTTCACCACTGAATTCTTTAGCTTTTTAAATGTATATTATCATAATCGAAAGGAAATATTACTAGTATGTGTTATGGGCTGATTTTGTTCCCCCATAATTAACATGCTGCAATTCTAATTCACAGTATCTTATGCTGTGACTCTACCTGGAGATGGGGTTTTTAAAAGGTAATTAATGTTAAATGAAGTCATTTGGATGGGGTCTCATCCAACTTGACTGGTGTCCTTAAAAGAAAAGGTAATTTTGACAAAAAATACAACAGGTGTGTGAGTGCACAGAGAAAAGGGCCTGTGAAGGATACAACCAGAAGGCAGCTATCTTACAAGTCAAAGAAAAGGACCCCAGAGGAAAGCAAACTTGCCAACCCCTTTATCTTGAACTTCTAGCCTCTGGAACCATGAGGAAATACATTTTTCTTGGTTCAGTATCCAAAACTAGTGTTTTGTGATGGCAGCCCTAGCAAACTAAAGTATGTGATCCTGAAATATAGAGTTCATAATAAAATTCCATAAAAATGGATTTGTGATTAATATAGAAAAATATCATTGTAATGATTCTAGATCTTCTTTTCATACAAAGAATTAAGTTGACAGTGGATTGCCTATGAATAATCATGGTAATGAACAACGTAATGACAAACAGTATCTCAAATCTGCTAGCATTTCCCAGATGTAATTATTATGGCACTTTTGGACATTCTAATGTTTATGAGTGGTGGGAGGAATGTGTGTCCTTGATTTGCATTTTTATGAAAAATAATACCTTTAGTAGTTACCTCACTTCTTATGTTTTGAAGAAGCTTAAACTTTTAATTTTCAGATTTCTTGGCCCTTATAACACCAACAGACAGAAGATGATAACGTAGAAGGTGTTTGGAAACATGAAATTCACTTATATTAAGACAGCCAGCAAATGGGACAAAAGGGTATGTGAAATCAGATCTCCTTTCGGGAATAAATTAACTGTATGACTAGGGTCTATTTTAAGAATTAGAGAAGGTTTTTCAAAACAAACCTGAGGCCTGTTTCACATGTCAAAGAACTGGCATTTCTAAATGAAACACAATATTCTAAACATATTCAACTGAAGACATCCCACTATTTTGGCATTAATGTATTTTCTACAGAAGAGAGAAAGCAATGGTTTCCATTTCCCATTGGGGAAAATGCTTGGTTAGCCTTAAATGGTTGAAATTCCATAAAAAGTGCCAAATTATCTTTAACCAGGGATATTTTTCATATTATGGTAGTACCCTGAAAGAGGAAATGATGCCCTAGTTTAGTGATATCAACTACTATTCAGCAGTTATTATTCAAAGTAACAAAGCTAGTTTTGTAAATGCCTTAGTAGAGCATTCTGAGAAGCAGTTCAGCTTACTTTCTATTAGTGTGGTTTTTTAGTTAAATAATTATATTTAATTATTATGTTTTGTCTGTAGGCAAGTTGAAATATGAAAGTATATTAACAAGAATATTACAAAAACCTCTATAAATACATCAATCACACTGTCCCTTCATTGTTATATTAACTATTACTCTCTTAAGCCTCCATCTAGTCAAAAACCTTTATTCCCCCAAACCTCCAAGTTTGGTTTCCTGAAACATCTATATTTTCTTTGATGAACTGCTTACCAAAAAAACTCACAATTTCATAATGATGATAAACCACTGTCAACTTACATCAACATCCATCAAATGAACTGATTACATCTACATGTTCATTTTGTATAATAGAAATACAATCACTGCAGTAAAACACTGTCATGGGATTAATGTCTTCTACTCTGAAATGTAAGTCTTGCCTTTGGCTTGGTATTTTATGAAGCAGCAAGAGACCATTATCCTGTGACAACATTTTATTTCATTGACATCTCAAATATATTCTTAATATCCTTTATATTTATGTTCAGTTTAGAATCAGAGGATTAGAATAGGTGCTATTATAGTGGAAAGGCATACATTATTACATTCTGAATAGCATTATCATGTGACATGTCTCAGCCACAAGAATCTCTTGGCAAGCATTGCTTTATTCTTATGTATTCACAGCAAAGCTGTCTGTATCCCACGCTATGAATTTTTCCTGCATTAATCATCAACATCGACCCAGTTTTGCTGCTATATGGTTCTCACTTTGAGTTATATACTATGGAAATCAATCTGATCATTAAAATGTTAATGAAATATTTTAAAAATCAAGTTTTTAAACTTTAAGCCAAATAATAACCATAATTTTAAATTCTTACTCTACTTTAAAATAGATTTCTTCCTTTCCTTTTGAAATCACTGCCCTCAGCAATTTTCCACACTCTAAATACTGAAGATTTGCCTATGCATATAAAATGGAGAATTGCAATAATTGTGCCTATAACTCAAACTAAGGGAAACACAACTTCATTTGAAATGTCTAAGCAATTGAGGCCATTTTTTGGCTTGGATTATCCAGAAAATGACTTTAGTTTTCCAACACATTTTGCATGAGTATATTTAGAAACAGACACAGGATAAATTATTCAAAATAAGATTCAGAGTGTTAAATGTGAAATGGAAGATAGAATAAGAAACTATGAAAATTCATTTACGGGCACTGATGTTGAAATTCTGTATGTACAGCAAAGAGAATTAACACAATTTTCAAGATGTTAATATCATAAGGCAATGTTTTGAGTTTACTGAGCTTTTAAGGTGCCAATGTTGCCTTGTTTGCGTTAGACCACTGCTGTAATTACATTTCAGCTAGCTAATGAAATGCTAAGCAGTGTTTTGTCTATGCATTGTTATGAGAGAAGAAGTGTTTTGATTAAGAGCAGATGGAGAAATTGATTTTTTTTTTTTTTTTTGCTCTTTCTTTGTGGGTTAAAATAAGGTAGTGAAAAGTCATGGATTGGTATCCTTGGTTGAGACTTGATTAAAGTGTTATTGAGTCTATGGTTAGATCTACATTACTGTGGTAGAACTAGAAATTCCTGAAAAAGTTGTTGGCTGCTTCTAATATATCACAGCTAGTCTATATATAGTTTTGTGACTTCCCTTTCCCCCTAAAATATTCAAGCACAACTCATGACTCATAGCAAGTGATCTTTTTAAGGACTGAGGTATTAATTGATTTTTTTTTTCCTGCCTACTTGTCCCTGCCAAAATACATGTAGACAGAACATATGAAAAGGCAGAAAAAATTTTATTTTAACCATTTGCCCTAGATATTTTTCTCTATGTAGGCTCAATTGAATTATAAGATAAATATATAGGTCATAAAACATACATGCACAACTTGATGAATTATCACAAAGTGAATGAATTCTATTAAACAACAACCAGATAAAGAAATAAAAAACATTACCAAAATAACAGAAAGCACTTCATGTTCCTCTTTCTAGTCACTAATACCTTCTCAGATATAACCTCTATCCTGCCTTATAACACTAGAGATTACTTGTGATTATTTTTTAACATTATACAAATTGTATTATAAACTATATGTCATTTTTATCTTGATTCTTTACCTTAACATTATTTTGCATGTAACTATAGTCTGATCATTTTCATTTGATTAATGACTTTACCACAACTTACTTATTTTACTGTCAATTGGGTTTTTTTTGGTGGGGTGGTTTGGGTTTTTTTAGTCGTCCACTCATTTTTACTTAACAGTCTCTGTTTTGTGGTAGTTATTTATTAAATGCATCATTTTCAAAATATAGCTGTTGTCAGTGTCTGATGAGACACTACTAAATACAAGCTCCATTCTACATGTAGTCAATTGATGTATTTCCATATCCAATACATTTCTGTAAAGGAGTCATTTAAATTCACACCCACATGTTTTGGGTGTGTATTATACAATTATTGAAATACAACAATTTTTTAACACATGACTTTTTATTCAGCAAAGAGAAAAATACATAATTTTATTTTTTTCCTCATCTAAATCTGTTCAGTTAATGGTATTTAACTTTAAGTATTCATCTTTGAAATATCTACTCATTATTTCTGCATCCTTTTTCTTTAATTCTTAGTGACATTTAAAGCTTATATGCTATAGAAATAAAAAGGGAAAGTTAATGTTAAATAAGCATAGCAGTCTACTTCAGTGTTACTTAAATAAATAGCAGTGGGAGAAAAACTTCTATATTCTCCATGCAAAAAATGATCTTCAGAGATTAAGGAAAAAAATCACCATTTTATTTTTTATATTCATCTTTTACTAAAATAAATGGTATATTTTCATTTATCCTTTATTTATATACAAATGTCAGCCTTTGAGCAACTCACCTCACTAACATGAAGAAGTTAGAGATGTTTCTTTTCTAAAGAAATTAATGAGAGATAATGAAAATGATAAACAATTAGAGTGTTCATATTAAGTTACTGACCATACCTAGGTAAAATATTTGGATTTTGTTTGGTTCGATTATTTGTTTTTAAGCGATTGCTTGAGAAAGGATTCTGCTAGATTTCTGTTTTTTCCTAAGGTCTATAGTACACTTCTTGCAAAGGAAATGGTTTCTCATCCATTCCTTTTGATACTGATGGTAACTGTGTGATTGAACTGGTTCTCTATAGTATGGTATACAGAATACAAAAATGGCAGATGGATTTCAAAGATGATCCTATTTTATACTATAGGATTGAGATGTGTGGCGGGTGGTGGCATAAAATCAGTTATTTCTGATGTCATTCAAAAAAGTATCAGTCAAAATAAATATTACATTTGTACTTGTATTTCTACAATAAACATAAATATCAACTTATTCCCTGATAGCATGTACACTAAGGAGTGGTCAGTAATAACAAATAATAAACAGCCTACTTTAAATTCAAATAACTGCTTCATTGACTTATAATCATTTTATACTATAAATTATACGATTAATGTATATAATTTTGTTTTCTATATCTAGTTAATAGGCTTGGTTAGTTGCTATTTGCTATTTTAATTACTCATAAATAACTCATAATTATTTGATAAAGACATATTTTTAAATGTGCCATGTGAGAATCAACTAAAGTGATGCTAACAGTCAATCTTAGACCTGGTATTTCTATGCAGAATATAATATATTCCTTAATTTTTATAGATTTAAAGTATATGTTGCTTTCTCTAAAAATTCATTATGTTAAAATTTTACTCATAAATTGTACACTGTTGTATAGATACAGGACATAAAATGACTTTTCAGATTGTTATTTCATTAAAAAGACAAATATGACAGAAGGAAAAGCAACAGAAGTCAGAAAATCAAATTTCCATTCCTAGATGTGTTGCTGAAGAGCTAAATATCTTTACAAAAAAAGTTTGTCTTTCACTAATAGATTTTATATTTAAAATGAATACACTGGCCACTGGGTTATGATGATAGAACAAAATGCCCTCTCTCTTCCTCCTTTTATTAGCAAATCCCTGAAAATATCTACCTCTCCCTTCGACACACACTCACAAACAACAAATATCTAATATCAAGAAACAAGAGGAAAACAAGAGGTAGTGTCATTAAATGCTCATCCTGTGCAACATTTTGACTCTGAAAAATAGATATTGGCAGGTTAAAGCAGCAAACCAGTTTCAAATTACAAAAGCATACTACTTCAGAACATGGGAAAGCACTTAGAGCTAGTATTCGAGCCAAGAATAGACTTTGAAGAAAATATCTGGGTGATGCGTTGGCCTTCTACATCCAAGTTCTTCTATCATTTTCTACTCCACCAAATACTGCTAAACTGTGGAACCAGTAAGTATAAGAACATAGGCTTGAAAACTGAGGTTGTGTCCCAGGATTCTGGTGAAAGTAAATAAGAATAGTCTCTCAAAAAGAGATGATCAGCTCTTGGTGCACACTAGCTAGCAATTATTTCTCATTCTTATCCCTACATAATAAGAAGCAAGATTTATTACGCAGACCAAATATTCTAGACAAACTAAAAGAAAAATTTTAATGCAAAAGTAAACATTAAACCAAGAATCATAATATTTGAGGCAAAGAACTGAAGTTCAAAAGAAAATCTAACATCCTAGAAACTATAATTAATAGAATAGACAGCTAAGACGGGATATCATATCTATACGACAAGAGCAGACATTTATAATAAAGTTCCATTTAGAGACATCAGTTTCTGGAAATATAAAGTAGCCTTAATACCATCCAGAAAGAAAATGTATTGAAACATTAAAAAAAAAAAATTTATTAGGCTAGGCATGGTAGCGCATGCCTGTAATCCCAGCATTTTGGGAGGCCAAGATGGGCAGATTACCTGAGGTCAGGAGTTTGAGATCAGCCTGGCTAACATGGCAAAAACCTGTCTCAACTAAAAATACAAAAATGAGTTGGGTGTGGTGGCAGGTACCTGTAATCCCAGCTACTCATGACGCTGAGGCAGGAGAATCGCTTGAACCTGAGGTTGCTGTGAGCCGAGATCAAGCCACTGCACGAGACTGTCACCAGCCTGGGTGACAGGAGCAAAACTCCATCTCAAAAAAAATTTTTTTAATTAGTAATGAGCTTACATAATCAAAAGCAGAGGGAAGCAAATGAATTTGGCATACATTTTAGAAGTAGATTCCTACAACTAAATCCATAAACATGAATGAGTAAAAATAAATAAAAGAAGCATCTAGCTAAATCATTAGAAAAAGAACAACAAAACAAGTAGGTAGTGGGATTATATATTTAAAGTGCTAAAACAAAAAGATTATCAACCAAGAATTCTATATCCAGAAAAGACTATTCTTCAAATGCTAAAGAGAAAAAGAGAAAAATGTGGAGAATTTTCCCATAGTATACTTTCCTACAAGAAATACAAAAAGAGTCCTCCAGGCTGAAAATGAGCAGACACTAATTAGAATCAACCTGAAGAAAGCAAGCACACTGATAAAGGCTGTACAGTACTGTATAATATAAAAGAAAGTATAAATGTATTTTTGTTGATAATATCTTTTTTCTATCTGATTTTAAAAGCCCTGCATAAAGCAATAATTATAAATCTATGTTGTTGGGCATATAATGTATAAAGATGAAATTTACGTGATAATAACAGCACAAAAAATGGGGAGAAAATAGAAAATAAAGAGCAAAGATTTTGTGTACTGTTGAAATTAAGTTGGTATTAATAAGAACTAAATTTTTATAAGTTATAATATAAATTGTAACCCCCAGAGCAGCTGCTAAAAAAAAAAAAAAGAAAACCTTGAAAATGGTAAAATGAAATAACATCTCACATAACTCTGAATGGCTATTATTAAAAAGTTATAATAGATGTTGACAAAGTTACAGAGTAAAGGAAATGCTTATATACACTGTTGGTGGGAAAGGAAAGGAGTTTGGAGGAAAGGAAAGGAACCATTTTGGAAAGGAGTTTGAAAATTACTTAAAGAATGTAAAACAGAACTCCCATTTGACCCAGCAATTTCATTACTGGGTATATACCCAAAGGAAAATTGATACTGTTCTACCAAAAAGACACATGCACTCATATGTTTATTACAGCGCTATTCACAATAGCAAAAGCATGGAATTGACCTAAACGTTTATCAATGATGGATTCAATAAAGAAAGAGTGGTACATATCCAGCATGGAATACTATGCAACTATAAAAAGGAACAAAATCATGGCCTCTGCAGCAACATGGATGCAGCTGAAGGCCATCATTCTAAGTGAATTAACACAGGAACAGGAAAAAAAACCCCACATGTTCTTACATATACAAGTAGGAACTAAACATTAAGTACACATGGATATAAAGACGAAAACAATACATACTGGGGATTACTTGGAGGGAGGGGACTGAATGTTGAAAAACTAATTATTAGGTACTTTGCTCACTACCCAAATGACAGAATCATTTTTATGCCAAACCCCATGCCAACACACAATTTACCTCTGAAACAAACGTGCACATGTAGCCCTTGAACCTAAGAGTCAGAAAGATAAATGATTTTAAAAATGAACAATTGAAAAAATAAATGCTTAAAAAGTTTAAATGATGCACTAGAAAAATACCTATGTAACACAAAAGGAGGCAGCATTACAAAGAGGAATAAAAAAGACATAAGACATATAGAAAAAAATTGAAAAATGGAAGATGTAAATTCTGCCTTATTAGTTATATTAAATATAAACAGATTAAACATTCCAATTAAAGGCAGAGACTGGAAGAACAATTTTTTAAAAATATTCTAAATACACGCTATTAACAAGAGACATACTTTAGATTCAAAGACACATTTAGGCTGGCAATAAAATATAAAATTCATAAACAGCAATCAAAAAAGAGCAGGAGTATCTAGAGTAATATGAAACAGACTGTAAGTCAAAAATTGCTACTACAGAAAAAAGATATTTAATAATAATAAAGTGGTGAACTCATCAATATATAACAGCGTTATATATTCTCATCAACAATATATAACAATTATAAATATAACAATATGAAATATGACAATTATAAATATATGTACAATAGATTCAAAATATATGAAGCAAAAGTTAACAGAATTAAAAGGGACAATTCAACAATAGTCAAGACTTCAACACCCTACTTTCAGTAATATATAAAACAATTATGCAGCTAATTAACAAGGAATAGAAGATTTGAAAAATACTATAAACCTAGTAGGCATAACAATGTATACAAAACTTTACACCATCAACAGCAGAATATACATTCTTCTCAAGTGCTTAATTTTTTTTTCCATAAGTTATTAGGGTACAGGTGGTATTTGGTTACATAAGAAAGTTGGTGATTTGTGAGATTTTGGTGCACCTATCACCCATTTGTAGTCTTTCATCCCTCAGCCCCCTCCCACTCTTAACCTCCAAGCCCCCAAAGTCCATTGTATCATTCTTATGCTTTGCATCATTATAGTTTAGCTCCCATATTTCAGTGAGAACATACTATGTTTGGTTTTCCATTCCTGAGTTACTGCACTTAGAATAGTCTCCAATCTCATCCAGGTCACTGTAAATACTGTTAATTCATTCCTTTTTATGGCTGAGTAGTATTCCATAATGTATGTATATATAGACCACAGTTTCTTTATCCACTTATTGATTGATGGACATTTGGGTTGGTTCCACGATTTTGCAGTTGTGAACTGTGCTGCCATAAACATGTGTGTGCAAGTATCTTTTTTTGGAAAATGACTTCTTTTCCTCTGGGTACTCAGTAGTAAGATTGCTGGCTCAAATGGTGGTTCTACTTTTAGTTATTTAATGAATCTCCACACTGTTTTCCACAGTGGCTATATTAGTTTACATTCCCACAAGCAGTTTAGAAATGTTTCCTGCATCCACACCAATATCTACTGCTTTTCGATTTTTTTTTTTTAATGGTCATTCTTGTAGGAGTAAAATGATACTGCATTTTGGTTTTGATTTGCATTTTGGTTTTGATTTACATTTCCCTGATCATTAGAGATGTTGAGCATTTTTTTCATATGGTTTTTGGCCATTTGTGTATCTTCTTTTGAGAATTGTCTATTCATGTCCTCAGCCCATTTTTTGATGGGATTGCTTATGTTTTTCTTACTGATTTGAGTTCATTGTAGATTCTGGATATTACACCTTTGTCAGATGTGCAGATTGTGAAGATTTTCTCCCATTCTGTCTGCTTACTCTGCTGACTTTTCCTTTTGCCATGCAAAAGCTCTCTAGTTTAATTAAAGGTCCCAGCTATTTATCTTTGTTTTATTGCATTTGCCTTTGAATTCTTAGTCATGAAATCCTTGCCTAAGCCAATGTCTAGAAGGGTTTTTCCAATGTGATCACCTATAATTTTTATTTTCAGGTCTTAGGTTTAAGTCCTTAAATCATCTTGAGTTGGTTTTTGTATAAGGTGGGAGATATGGATCCGGTTTCTTTCTCCTACATGTGGCTAGCCAATTATCCCACCACCATTTGTTGAAAAGGGTATACTTTCTCCGTTTATGTTTCTATTTGCTTTGTCAAAGATCACTTGGCTGTAAGTATTTGGGTTTATTTCTGCATTCTCTGTTCTGAACCATTGGTATATGTGCCTATTTTTACACCAGTACCATGCTGTTTAGCTGACTATGACCGTATAGTACAGTTTGAAATTAGGTAGTGTGATGCCTCCAGATTTGTTCTTTTTGCTTAGTCTTGCTTTGGCTATGCAGGCTTTTTTGGTTCCATATGAATTTTAGAATTTATTTTTTCCTAATTCTGTGAAGAATGATGGTGGTATTTTGATGGGGGATTGCACTGAATTTGTAGATTGCTTTTGGCAGTCCAGTCATTTTCATAATATTGATTCTACCCATTAATGAGCATGGGATGTGTTTCCATTTGTTTATGTCATCTATAATTTTTTTCAGCAGTCTCTTGTAGTTTTCCTTGTCTTTCACTTCCTAAGGATCTTTTCCTTTCTTTCTTTCTTTCTTTCTTTTTTTTTTTCAAGAAAAAAGGGATTGAGTTCTTGATTTGATTTCCTGCTTGGTCACTGTAGGAGTATAGAAGAGCTACTAATTTATATACATTAATCTTGTATCCAGAAACTTTGATGAATTATTTTACCAGTTCTAGGAGCTTTCTGGAGGAGTCTTGAGGGCTTTCAAGGTAAACAATCATATTGTAAGCAAACAGTGACAGTTTGACTTCCTTTTTTATGGATTTGGATGCCCCTTCTTTCTTTCTCTTGTGTGAATGCTTTAGCTAGGACTTCCAGTAATATGTTGAAGAGGAACAGTGAAAGTAGGCATCCTTGTCTTGTTCCAGTTCTCAGAGGAAAAGCTTTCACCTTTTGCCCATTTGGTATTATGTTGGCTGTGGGTTTATCATAGATGGCTTTTATTACATTGAGGTATGTTCCTTGAATGCCAGTTTTGCTGATAGTGTTAACTGCAAAGCAATGCCCTATTTTGTTGAATGCTTTCTCTGCATCTATTGAGATGATTATGTGATTTTTGTTTTTAATTCTGTTTATGTGGTGTATCATATTTATTGACTTGCATATTAAACCATCCCTGCATCCTTGGTATGAAATCCACTTGATCATGGTGGATTATCTTTTTGATATGTTGTTGGATTTGATTAGCTAGTATTTTGTTAAGAATTTTAGCATCTAAGTTCATCAGATATATTGATCTGTAGTTTTCTCTTTGGTTATTTCCTTTCCTGGTTTTGGCATTAGGGTGATTATGGCTTCACAGAATGAATTGGGGAGGGCTCTTTCTTTCTCCATCTTGAGGAATAGTGTCAAAAGGATTGGTACTAATTCTTTGAATGTCTGGTAGAATTCTGCTGTTAATCCATCTGGTCTTTGTTTGTAGGTAATTTTTTAATTGTCATTTCAGTCTTGCTGCTTGTTATTGGTCTGTTCAGGGTATCTAATTCTTCCTCATTTAAAGCTAGGTGGGTTGTATTTTTCCAGGAATTTATCAATCTCTTCTAGGTTTTCTAGTTTATATGCATTAAAGTGTTCATAGCAGCCTTGAATGAACTTTTGTATTTCATTGGTGTCAATTTTAACATCTCCTGCTTTGTTTGTTAATGAGGTTATTTAGATTTTCTCTCTTGTTTTCTTGGTTAATCCTGCTAGTGGCTTATCAATTTTGTTCATCTTTTTAAAGAACCAGCGTCCCCCAGGATAAACCATATGGCAGGCCACAAAACAGGCTTCGATATATTTAAAAAGATTAAAACACAGAACATTTTTAACATACAACAGAATGAAATTAGAAATAAATAACGAAAATTTGGAAAATTCATATGTATGGAGAATTAAGCAATACTTTCCTAAATAAGCAATTGGTTTAAGAAGAAATAACAATGAAAATTGGAAAATATTTTAAAATAAATTGAAATTAAAACACAACATACCAGAATTTTATTTTTTTATTTGCTAACACTTGGAAGAAAACATAACAAAATCATTAAAAAATAAATTTCAAGTCAATAACTTAACCTTCCACCATCTACGAAACTAAGAAAAGTAGAGTAAGATAAACCTAAAGCCAGAAGAAATTAAATAAGGTTAGAGTGGAGACAAATAAAATATAAAATTGTAAAAAATAGAGAAAATCAATAGAACAAAAAGTTGGTTCTTTGAAAGATCAAGAAAAATGACAATCCTTTAGCTATATTAACCTAGAATAAAAAATAGAAGTTTCAAATTTCTAAACTGGGAATGAAAGAAGAAACATTACTACTAACTTGCATAAATCCAAAAGTTTATAAGGAAACAATATGAACAATAATGTGCCAACAAAACAGATAGCCCGATTAAGATAAATACCTAGAAATCAAAAACTAGAGAAAATGACACAAAAAGAAATAGAAAACCTAAATAGACTTATAACAAGTAAAGACACCAAAGTGATAATAAAAAAAAGTCTCAAAAACAAAAGTGCAGCATAGGATGGCTTTATGGATAAATTATACCAGACATTTAAAGAACTAACATCATTCTTTCACAAATGTCTTAATTCTATGAGGACAGTATTTTCCTGATACCAAAGACAGATAAATATATAATATTTCAAAAGACCTATATATGTTATAAATATAGAAATAAAAATCCTAAGTAGAATACAAGCAACCAAATCTGGCAATATATTAAAAGAATTATACACCATGACCAAGTTGAGTTTATCCCAGGAATGAAAAGTTGACTAACATCTGGAAATTGATGAAATAAAACATACCAACAGAACAATTAACAAAAATGACATGATCTCAATAGATACAGAAAGAAGCATTTGACAAAATCAATACACTTTATAATAAAAGAACACTTATCAAAATAGAAATATAAGTCACATCTTCAACCTGATAAACACTGTCTGTGAAAAGCCAAAAGATAACATCACATGTAATGGTAAAAGACTGAAATCTTTCCCATTAAAATCAGAAATAAGGAAAAGATATCTATTCTTGTCACTTCAATATTGTACTGGAGGCTCTAGCCTAGCAATTAGGCAATAAATAAATGGTATTTATATTAGAAATGAGGCAGTAAAACTATTTTTGTTTGCAGATGGTATGATCTCATATATAAAAAATCCTAACTATTATGCACAGACACAAAATTATTAGCACTAATAAATGAATTTATCAAGGTAACAGGAAACAAGATCAATATACAAAAATTAATTGTATTGCTGTACACTAGCAATGAACATTATGAAAAAGAAAATTAAGAACATTCGATTTCCCATAGCATCAAAAATAATATAATACTTGGAAGTACAGTTAACAAAAGGAGTACAAGACTTGTACACTAAAAATTACAAAATATTAAAAGGAATTAAAGACCAAAATGTATGAAAAGACATTCCATATTTATGAATTACAACACTTGATACTAAGATTATAATACTCTGACTTAATCAACATATTCCACAAAAACCTTATCAAAATACAAGCCTTTTATTTTGGAGAAACTGACAAGTTGATTCCAATATGGGAATGCAGTGGAACAAGAATAGCCAAAACAATCTTTAAAAAGAATAACAAAACTTTGAAGACTCTACACTTCTATAATTTCAAACTGTGAAACTGACATAAGCACACATACAGATCAATTGAATAGAATGGAGAGTGTAGAAATAAACCATCCATTTATGAGCAACTGATTTTCAACAAAGGTGCCAAGACAATTGAAGGGAGGATAAAATTCTTTTTGATGAATAGTGCAGGGACACCTTCATATTCACTTACAAAAAAATGAATGTGGACTCTTATCTAACATCATATCAGAAGTTAACTAGACTGCATCAAAGACCACAGTGTAAAAGCTAAAACTATAGATCTCTCAGAAGAAAAATAGGCATAAATCCTTGTTACCATGGTGTTACCATGGTTTATGAAATAGTTACCTAGATACAACACCAGAAGCAAAAACAACAGACAAAATAATAAATTTCATTTCATCAAAACTAAAAACTTTTGTACTTAAAATAGACCCTATCTGAAAACTCCAAAAACCAGAATACTTCTTCTCACAACTCCTCACCAGCAAGGAAACAAAACTGGACAGATAATGAGTTTGATGAACCAACAAAAGCAGGCTTCAGAAGGTGGGTAATAACAAACTTCTCTGAGCTAAAGGGGTATGTTCTAACTCAATGCATGGAAGTTAAGAACTTTGAAAAAAGGTTAGACAAAATGCTAACTAGAATAACCAGTGTAGAGAAGAACATAAAGGACTTGATGGAGCTGGAAAACACAGCACAAGAACTTCCTGAAGCATACACAAGTTTCAATAGCCAAATCGATCAAGCAGAAGAAAAGATATGAGAGATTAAAGATCAACTCAATGAAATAAAGCAAGAAAGTAAGATTAGAGAAAAAAGAAAATGAACAAAGCCTCCAAAAAATGTGGGATTATGTAAAAAGACCAAATCTACCTTTGATTGGTGTACCTGAAAGTGACAGAGAATGAAACCAAGTTATCCTTCAGGATATTATCCAGAAGAACTTCCCCAATCTAGCAAGAGAGGCCAACATTCAAAGTCAGGAAATACAGAGAACACCACAAAGATACTCCCAGAGAAGAGCAACCCCAAGAATCGTCAGATTCACCAGTGTTGAAATGAAGGAAATAATGCTAATGGCAGCCAGAGAGAAAGGTCAGGTTACCCACAAATGGAAGCCCATCAAATTCACAGCAGATCTTTTGGCAGAAACCCTACAAGCCAGAAGAGTAGAGGCCAATATTCAACATCCTTAAAGAAAAGAATTTTTAGCCCAGAATTTCATATCCAGCCAAATTAAGCTTCCTAAGCAAAGGAGAAATAAAATCCTTTATGGACAAGCAAATGCTGAGAGATTTTGTCACCCCCAGGCTGGCCTTACAAGAGCTCCTGAAAGCACTAAACATGGAAAGGAACAACCAGTACCAGCCAGTGCAAAACATATCAAATTGTAAAGACCATAGATGCTATGAAGAAACTGCATCAACTAATGGGCAAAATGACCAGCTGGAATCAAAATGGCAGGATCAAATTCACACATAACAATATTAACCTTAAATGTAAATGGGCTAAATGCCTCAATTAAAAGACACAGACTGGCAAATTGGATAAAGAGTGAAGACCCATCAGTGTGCTGTAGTCAGGAGATGCATCTCACATGCAAAGACACACATAGGTTCAAAACAAAGGGATGGAGGAAGATTTACCCAGCAACTGGAAAGCAAAAGAAAAGCAGGGGTCGCAAACTTAGTCTTTGATAAAACTTTAAACCAACTTTAAACCAACAAAGATCAGAAGACACAAAGGGGGTATTACATAATGGTAAAAGGATCAATGCAAACAAGAACAGCTAACTATCCTAAATATATATGCACCCCATACAGGAACACCCAGATACATAAAGCAAGTTCTTAATGACCTACAAAGAAACTTAGACTCCCACACAATAATAATGGGAGACTTTAACACCCCACTGTCAATATTAGATCAATGAGACAGAAAATCAATAAAGATATCCAGGACTTGAACTCAGAACTGGACCAAGCAGACCTAATAGACATCTACAGAACTCTACACCACAAATACACAGAATACACATTCTTCTCAGCACCACATCACACTTATTCTAAAATTGACCACATAATTGGAAGTAAAACATTCCTCAGCAAATGCAAAAGAAGGAAAATAATAACAAACAATCTCTCAGACCAAGGTGCAATCAAATTAGAACTCGGGATTAAGAAACTCACTCAAAACTGTACAACTGCATGTAAACTGAACAACCTACTCCTGAATGACTACTGGATAAATAATGAAATAAAGACAGAAAAAAAAAGTTCTTTGAAACCAATGAGAATGAAGACACAACATACCATTATCTCTGGGACACATTTAAATCAGTATCTATAGGGTAATTTATAGCACTGAATGCCCACAAGAGAAATGAGGAAAGAGCTAATATTGACACACTAACGTCACCATTAAAAGAAATAGAGGAGCAAAACCAAACAAATTCAAAAGCTAGCAGAAGACAAGAAATAACTAAGATCAAAGCAGAACTGAAGGAAACACAAAAGACTCTTCAATAAATCAATGAATCCATAGCTGGTTTTTTGAAAAGATCAGCAAAATAGATAAACTGCTAGCCAGATTAATAAAGAAGAAAAGAGAGAAGAATCAAATAGATGCAATAAAAAATGATAAAGACGATATCACCACTGACCTCACAGAAACACAAACTACCATCAGAGAATACTATAAACATCTCTATGCAAATAAACCAGTAAATCTAGAAAAAATGGAAACATTCCTGGACACATACACCCTCCCAAGACTAAACCAGGAAGAAGTCAAATCCCTGAATAGACCAATAACAAGGTCTGAACTTCAGGCATCAGTTAATAGCCTACCAACCAAAATCAGTCCAGGACCAGATGGGTTCAGAGCCAAATTCCACCAGAGGTACAAAGAAAATCTGGTACCATTCCTTATGAAACTATTTCAAACAACAGAAAAAGAGGAATCCTCCCTAACTCATTTTATGAGACCAACATCATCCTGATACCAAAACATGGCAGAGACACAACTAAAACAGAAAATTTCATGCCAAAATCCATAATGAACATTGATGTGAAAATCCTCAATAAAATACTGGCAAACTGAACTCAACAGCACATCAGAAAGCTTATCCGTCATGATCAAGTCAGCTTCATCCCTGGGATGTAAGGCTGGTTCAACATATGCAACTCAATAAACATAATCCATCACACATAAACAGAACCAAAGACAAAAACCACATGATTATATGATTATCTCAATAGATGCAGAGGCCTTTGACAAAATTCAACAGCCCTTTATGTTAAAAACTCTCAATAAACTAGGTATTGATGGAAGATACCTCAAAGTAATAAGAGCTATTTATGACAAACCCACAGCCAATATCACACTGAATGGGCAAAAACTGGAAGCATTCCCTTTGAAAACTTGGCGCAAGACAAGAATGTCCTCTCTCACCAGTCCTATTCAACATAATATTGGAAGTTCTGGCCAGGGCAATCAGGCAAGAAAAAAGAAATAAAGTTTATTCAATTAGGAAAAGAGGAAGCCAAATTGTCTCTATTTGCAGATGACATGACTGTATATTTAGAACACCCTATTGTCTCAGCCTCAAATCTGCTTACACTGACAAGTAACTTCAGCAAATTCTCAGGATACAAAATCAATGTGCAAAACTCACAAACTTTCCTATAAACAAAAATAACAGACAAACAGAGAGCCAAAACATGAGTGAACTCCCATTCACAATTGCTACAATGAGAATAAAATACCTAGAAATACAACTAACAAGGGATGTTAAGGATCTCTTCAAGGAGTACTACAACCACTGCTCAAGGAAATAAGAGAGGACACACACAAATGCTAAAACATACCATGCTCATGGTTAGAAATAATCAGCACTGTGAAAATGGCCATACTGCCCAAAGTAATTTATGCATTCAGTGCTAACCCCATCAAGCTACCATGGACTTTCTTCACAGAATTGGGGGAAAAAACCACCTTAAATTTCATATGGAACCAAAACAGAGCCCACATAACCAAGACAATCCTAAGCAAAAAGAAAAAAGCTGTAAGCATCACACTACCTGACTTCAAACTATACTACAAGCCTACAGTAATCAAAACAGCATGGTACTGGTACCAAAACAGAGATATAGACCTATGGAACAGAACAGAGACCTTGAAAGTAAAGCCACACATCTACAACCATCTGATCTTTTATAAACCTGACAAAAACAAGCAATGGGGAAAGGATTCCCTGTTTAATAAATGGTGTTGGGAAAACTGGCTAGCTATATGCAGAAAACGGAAACTGGATCCCTTCCTTACACCTTATACAAAACTTAACTCCAGATAAATTAAAGATTTAAACATAGGCCTAACACCATAAAACCCTAGAAGAGAACCAAGGCAATACCATTCAGGACATAAGCATGGGCAAGGACTTCATGACTAAAACACCAAAAGTAATGGCAACAAAAGCCAAAATAGACAAATGGGATCTAATTAAACTAAAGAGCTTCTTCAGAGCAAAAGAAATTATCATTAGAGTGAACTGTCAACCAACAGAATGGGAAAAAATTTCTGCAATCTACCCATCTGGCAAAGGGCTAACATCTAGAATCTACAAAGAACTAAACATTGCTAAAAACAAAAAAAGGATTGTCTTACAAATGATAGACTGACTATAAAATGGAAGTAAATAACTAAAATGGCATAATATTAACATATAAATAAATTCACAAATGGGACAAAGTAGAGAACCCATATGAAGGCCACTGTGTACATGGAAATTTGATATGTAATGTATATGGCATGGCTGATCAATGTGAATGAACAACTGTCAATAAATGGTATGTAAATACTGGCTATTGCTATGAAAAAATAACCCTACATTTCTATGGAATGCCATGACCTCAAATCTTTTAATAACTTAAATATGAGCAGCAATCTTTTTACGCTTTTAAAAGAAAGTACAGATGCATATTTTTTATGATATAGACATGGGGAAGGATTGCTTAAAATGTGCCAAATATCTTAAGTGTCAACTTCAACCTCATTAAAGCCATAAAACATCATAAATGAGCATAAAACAGCATAACAAATATAAAATGCCAAATTATAATTAAATCAATAAAATAAGCCAAAAATATGGGCAAATAAGAATAGACATTTCCAGAGTTATACAATAGGGAAATAAGTACATGACAAAAAATGTAACCCATTAAAAATCACTACACTGAACTATTTTTGTTTACCCATCAAACTGCCAAAAATAACCAGCTCTATAGTACATGTTGATGAGTATGTGGAACAATGGGAAGTCTTATAAATGCTGATCAGAGTGCAAATCAATACAACCATTCAGAATGCAGAGAATGAAATAGCATTATCTTTAAATCTGTACATGCACATATCTTATAACCCAGAAATTTCACTTCTAGGTATAGTTTAAAAAAAAGTATCATATATCACCAGGAGTCTGTATAGAAACATTCATCTCAACTTTGTATTAAATAACAAAAACTAAAAAGAAATCCTGAATGTTCATTGACAGAGACTTGAAAAATGCCTTATAGTATATTCACACAATACAATATATCTCTGTGAAAATAACTAAATTACTATAACTATATACAACAACATGGGAGAATATCTGAACTGTAATATTAATTGATCAAAAATAATTAAAAATTCTGAATACTACATATAGTGTTATTTATATAAAGCATATTAAGCTAAACTGGGTAATATACTACTCATGGAAACATACATGTATTATAAGTATTGTTAAAAAAATAAGTGAAAGATACACAAATTTAGGATAATGAAATTAGAACTAGTAATTAGATCTATGAAAGCAGTAGGAGAATAGAATTGTGAATAATTTTTAGTTTTGAAGTTATATGGCAAGCTTATAAGCATTTATTAATTAAACATCACTTCATTTATGTTGCATATGTTTTTATGTATTAAATATTACATAAAACAAATTGAAGACTCAAAAATTAAGTGATTGTAGAAGATCGCAGCAAATAAAAGGAGAGATGTGTGGTTTAAAGTAGGTCTGCCTTATCCATCTATGTTAACATTCTCCTTTCCTCTGTTTCAGTGGTTCTCAAACTTGGCTGTATACTGGAATAACCGGAGGGAGTTTAAAACATAATGATGCCAAGATTACACTTATAGGGTGTCTGATTTAATTGGGCTGGGGTAGGATCTTGACATCAGGATTTTTAAACGTTATCCCAGGTAATTCTAATGTGCAATAAAGTATAATAACGATCTATTTTAAAATAATGTTTCAGAGATGATCTATCTTGGTTGAAAGAACAAAATGAAAATGTATATCTTGATTAAATAAGACATTATATTTAGCCCAAATGTCCTATTTTGTACTATAGCAATGTTGAAATCAAAACATAAGGTTTTACAGATTTAAAAATTATGATTTTCTAATCTAAAAAAATTAAATGAGGTGAGAACATATAATAGTATGACATTTATAGTGATAAATACAACACAAAATTGAATAAAATATTTTATTTGACTCCAGGGAAAAAACACAGACATTGCTGAGATACTATGAAAATAAACAAAATGAATGTCATTAACCTAGTGTCACATTTATAACCTTTATATTTACTAGAACTAAAATGAAAGCGATCTTCTCTTTTTTGAAGAATAATTCTATTATGAAATATCAATTGAATAATATAAATATTTGTTAAATAAAAAAGAACAAATGTTCACTTGCTTTGCCAGTAAAGAACCATTAATACTGACAAAGAAATAATAAAACAGAAAATAAGCATTTCATGCACAGAAGCAGGGTATACTTTTTCCGTTATTTTTCAAGTTAGACATGGTTATTTACAATTTAATACTGCAACTTCTTGGGAAAATTGCATTCGAATTACAAAATTATAACAAAAATTTTCACAAATTATTATTGAATATTTAAAGGTTTTGTTAATATATTTCAATTATTGTGATAATTTTATTTTGTAGGTTATTTCAAGGTTCCCATTGTACATGTGCTAAAAGTTACGTATATTAAATTTACTTGTACAATATCTAAGCTCTTTAATAACCTTAAATGATCATTAATGCAGTTTTATTTCATAAAAACAATTGCTACTTTTTCATATCAAGCTCCTTCCATAGAAGCTGCAAAATTTTATGAAATGGAGCTCATGAACACTATTACTCATCTAGATTTTAAGATTAGAAGAACATAATTTTCATATCTGTAATGCCTTATGTCTTTATTTCAATGTCGCATTTATAGAAATTGTTTTAGGATGCCATCGTGTGGTATGATGACTATGTTCAAAAGGTAAATTCAGACAAATGTGGAATATATGTCAATTATAGTGATGCTATAATTTTCTTAATAAAATTTCATTCTGTTTAAGAATTTATAGAGAACCAGAGAACAGATGTCTCAGATGAGAGGAAATACACGGCTCTTTCATAACCAGGATACCTCTTTGTCTGCAAGGCTCATAAGGAGAAACAGATATTATAAAATCAAAATCTTGGAAACAACAGATTTAGGCCAACTCATAATCTTCCTCTTTACAAAAATTAAGTGATTGGATGAGGCCATCTGATACTCCAAAAAATTTACTTTATCTTTTTGGCTCTAAAGAATATAATTCTATGTCACTCAGCTACACTAAGAAGAGAAAACACAGAGGAAGAAACAGAATAAATCCATATTTTGATGTTGAATGAAAAAGTACCTTGTCCTAAATCTACTGACTGCTGTATTTGGTAGAAACAGAAACATAAAAAGGTATTAAATTCCTAGGATCTGGTCATTTACTTTCTGATTAATCAATAGTAAATCAATTAACTTAGTGGGTCTTAGTTTCCTTATCTGTCAGATAAAGAATTTGGATCAGATATTTATCTATGGTCTCCTCCAAATCAATAAACATCCCATACTTTCATATTCCCTCACGCTTTAAAAAAATCCTTATGAGCAATATCAACCATACACGATGAATAAATGAGTATTGAAAACCTGTGGCAGAAATAAAGAAAAGATGTTGGAAACTGAAGCACAACTCAGTATAAAAAGGCAATAAAATGATGTGATAAAATGTTTTCTAAACTATAAATAGTTTAGATGAACAGTGAAGACTAGAAGACTCAGAAGCTTTGTGGAGACATGAAACTGGAACTGAGTATAGATAGTAAGATTTGGGTATACTTGCATGAAAGATTCAAAGTGAATGAGAAAGAATATACAAATGGGAGGCTAACCAGCAGTGGAAACAACAAACAAAGAGACAAGGGCTTTGTGTATTAATCAAACATGTTCTGTTTGACCTGAATGATATTTTAATAATAAGGAAATTACACACAAAAATCCATATTTTCAGCTTCTCTTGGAAGAAAAGATCTGACAGCAGTGACTCATAGCACCCTAAATGGCAAAAGCTAGTTGACCCTTGATTTACCCCATGCTTTCTCCAGTCTATCTCATTATGTAGAACTTTCTGATGTTTCCCCAATCTGGCCTGTTTTACACACTTACGGTATTTTTCTATGCCTCCAGGTATTAATTTGAATATGCAACCCTTGGATATGGGTCATATAAGGCAAAGTAGAGGGAATCAGAACAACTTTAAGTGATTGGATGAGGCCATCACTCCCAATTCTGGAGAAAACAATGCTTTATCTTTTTGACTATAAAGAATCTATGTCACTGAGGTATTAATTTAAATATGCAACCGTTGGATATGAGTCATATAAAACAAAGTGGAGGGAATGAGAACAGAAGATAGAAAATAAATGAAGAGAGTACTTTTACCGCCTCATAGCAGTTTAAATGCATTTATTTTATCAACCCTAAGTTAAAGATGCTTGAAATAAGCATGGGAAATCATGTAATGTATACGTAAAATAAAGTATTTCAAATCTGGAAGCACTTATACTCCCTAATCTTATAAAATGAACTGTATTAAAGCAAGAAGAAAATAAGAATGTCTACTTTAGTCAATAAACTATTCCCTATAGCTGCATCATTTAATTCAAAATAAGAAACTGATGATGGAATTGATCACAATAAAAACAGAAACAAACTAAGCCCACTGAACAGAGGCTGTGCATATTTAGATTCTATGACTTGCTAAGCCTTATCTAGATCAGAATCTTCCTCAGCTATTTTCATGTGGGAGCCTTAATATTAAAAATAATCATTTTCCCATTTCCAGTGCTGAGAATGAGAGTATCTTAATTTGAATTACCCTCCCAGAGGTGGCAAACTCTGGATAAAATATAAAAGCTAACTATTTAAGGCACTGGAGAGCAACCAAAAGTAGGCAGAAACTGAAGGGGATTGAATTCTTGAAAGAAAAGGAATGCAACTGGGTGATAATATAAACATTTATGTGACTTCACTAAAGTCTTCCCATGTGCAGAATGAATAACTCAAAGGGAAACCTACAGATGTACTGCTTTACGTGTCAGAGGAGTTTGTGCCTTCCAGAGCAGATGGAAATTAACAGAGAAAGTCCCTGAGAGCAGGACTTTCTATAACTAAGGGATTTTTCCTAAGACTAAGAGCTAAACTAATGAAGTGAAAATCAAACCTCTGCAAGTTCAAAGTGATCAGCCAAAAATTAAATTGCTAGCTATAACAAAAGTCATAGCTCTTTACAGAAAGTTACTGGAATCCAAACTCTCTACAATGTTCCTACATATAATATAAGGAAGCTTTGATATGTTGAGGATGCTTACAGTAATGCCTTAAACAACCACTACATATAAAACAGAAGTATGACCAAAAAGGGGGGCAATAAATAAAATAAAATGGAATTGTTAATCATTTCACTAACTCAAAATAAGACAGAAAGAAAAAACAGCAGGGGAAGAAGAGATGCAACACATAGGAAAAAAATAGAAAAATTGGTATAAGCTCAATCATAGTAACTTTTATATTAAAGATTCCAATTAAAAAAGAAAAATGTCAAATTAGACTTTGTACAAAGCCTGCTTTCTACAAGAGATACTTTCTGTTTTCTTTGAAATAGAGTCTCATTCTGTCACCCTGGCTGAGTCCAGTGACACAATGCTCTCACCTCAACCTCCCAAGTAGCAGGTAATACAGTCACATGCCACCATGCCTGGCTAATTTTTTTAAAATTGTAATTGTAGAGACGGGGCCTTGTTATTTTGCCAGGTTGGTCTAGAACTCCTGGGCTCAAGCAAACCTCCTGCCTCAGCCTTCCAAAGGGCTGGGATTACAGGCATGAGCCATCACGCCTGGCCAAGAGACACATTTTAAATTAAAAGACACAAGGTGAAAAGAAAAGAGTGGGGGAAAAATATATGTACACACACACGCTCACACACACACACACACATAAATAAAAGATAAGCATTAAAAATTGATAGTATGGAAATATTAATTTCAGACAAAGTAGGCTTTCAGATACATTTTAAATTAAAAGACATAGACAAGGTGAAAGGAAAGAGAAGGGAAAAATATAGATATGTACACACACATATATATATAAAGATAAGCCTTAAAAATTGGTAGTATGGAAATATTAGTATCAGACAAAGTAGACTTTCAGACAAGGGATATTACCAGAATTAAAAAGATATATTTCAAATGTTTGACAGCACAAAAAAAGGTAATAGTTAAATCTACAACTATAGTTTGACATTTTTATAATCCTCTTTAACTAATAGATAAAATTTTAAAAATTAGTCAATATAGAGAATATTTAATTATACTAGCAACTACTTTGACCTAATTAGACAAAACTGACAAATGCATACCCTTTGCAAGAAGTGTACCTGGAGCATTTACTAATATAGACCAAATGCTAGAACATTTTAAAAGTTGAATTATTGGCTGGGCATGGTGACTCACACCTGTAATCCTAGGACTTTGGGAGGGAGGTGGGTGGATCACCTGAGGTCAGGATTCAAGATCAGCCTGGTCAACTTGGTGAAACTCTGTCTCACTAAAAATACAAAAATTAGCCAGGTGTGGTGGCAGGCACCTGTAATCCCAGTTACTTGAGAGGCTGAGGCAGGAGAATCGCTTGAAGGAAGGTGGAGGTTACAGTGAGCTGAGATCACACTACTGCACTCCAACCTGGGCAACAGAATGAGACTCTGTCTCAAAAAAGAAAGAAAGAAAGTTTAATTTTTGTTTAATTTGAAATTTTACAAAGTGTAACCTCTAATAAAATGGAATTAAATTTGATGTGAATAAAATGACAGCTTAAAACCCCCAAATATTTGGGAAGTGAAAATGAATACTTCTCAATGACCATGGGTCAAATAAGAACCACAAAGAAAATAAAACATTTTACTGAGTTATATTAAAAATGCAACATCTCAAATAAGAGCTTAGAAGGAAATTTATAGCAGTGAAGACCTATCTGAGGAAAAGAATAACAGTTTTTAATTCAAAGATCTAAGTTTTCACCTTAAGAAGCTATACAAGTAAACAAAATATATCCAAACTAAATAGAAGAAAGGAAAAATAAATAAAAGACAATAATATAAGGGAAAAATCCAATAACTATGGGATAATAACAGCAAATTGTCACAATAAATATTTTCAAGGTTTAAGGGCTAGGCTAGGTTAAAATCTACATTTACAATTGAGTATAGCAGACTTGCTACATTGTCATGGGTCTGGAAGGGTCACTTAGGGAGCTGAAATGACAAGAAAATCTGTGTTGTGAAGGTGTAAAGCTTTAGGTTTTCATTTAGATGTGTAAATAGTTCTCCCATTATGCAAAAAAACTTTGACCACCTTTCTATACCTTTAAGAACTGGTCAAAACGCAAGATACAAAATAATTTGGTTTGTTTGCAAAAGGTTCTTCCCTTTTTTTAGGAATATGCATTTTGTTTCTAGAATACATTTATTCATGAGTCTCCACTAACATGTTTTCCCCAAAGAAAGTGACATTCTTCCCATTGTTTCCATGGCTCTAGCAAGCAACAATGGGTGTAACAAGTGGTCCAAACACTTCTTACTTTCTTATAGAGGAAAAGAAAAGAAAAATAACTACCTTTGGTAGTACCAAGCTGCACCAAATAAAAATGCTGAAGAAGTACTTGGGCTAAAAACAATTTCTAATCTGATGCATTAACCTCTTTGAAGACAGAATATTGGCATCTAAGCTATTAATTAACTTCTGTTTATAAAGGAATTGTAAGAGAAAAGTAAAATGTAAATACTAATTAGTCTTATTATTATTAATCATATTTTATCCTTATAATAATGTTATACAACCCTTAAGAGGAAATTAAGATTTTAAGTACAATCAAGTATAAAAACTTTTGAGTGCCTACATTACAAAGTTACAGGATAATTTTTCAGGAGACAAATTTATTGCACACAGGTGTAGCCTTAAGATGAATGCAGCATAAGTGACCATCTTAAAGGTTCTCATGGGTCAGTAGAATTTAAGAAAAGGAGAATGAACTTGAAGGTCCCAAATAACCCTACATTAATTGCCTATATTCCTGGAATTTTCTCATTCAAATTTATTCTGTTGGGTTAATAGCTTTTGGGCCTTCAAGAGATCTCCATAAAATGTTCACCATAGAAAGAAAAACCCCTAAGATATTTTAAAGGAATACCTCAGGGGTCACTGGTTGAAGCTATCAAAGTGTAAGAGGTGGCTTGTGGAAAATAAGCACCACCAGAAATGGAAAAGAGCTCTCCCATGATTAACTAATGCACTTAGGTCTAATCGTGTAGGAAAGTAAAATTTTGCTTAGTTTTGATGAGTTTTTAATATAATTATATTGAATTATTGGTTGCTAGTGATTTTGTGATAAGGAAAAGAGATGATTATCACAGAAATATTATTATTGGGATAGCAAATATCTTTTTTCTAAGTGTTTTTGTCTGTTTTTGGTTTTGTTTCTGTTATAAACTCCTCCATAGAGTACGTGTGATTATTAAAGGTCAACTTCAAGAGTCTGACCTTTTAAGAATGTTGTAATAGAAAAATATGAATGTCATTTCATAAATGCTCAAGTCTTACGATTCCAATCCCAATGAATGCATTTGTCAAATGTTGTACTCATCAGGCTAGCAATGGTTTGCCATGGAATTTCTGCAGTTCCCAGGGCTGAAACTAGAGCTGACGAATCACAGGGCTATAGATGCAAACAAATTTCAGTCAACAAGTGGGAAGGACAAGTTTTAGCAAAGGAATTTTCAAAAATTAATATAAACCTAGGTCACTTTCAAGACCAGTTTTAAATATTGAAAAGGAAATAAAAGGAATAAAAGAAACATCAATTTAGTTCAGCCTTCACCTTTGAACCATGATCCTTTCTCTTTAAAAGGTAAATTGACTCTTGTCACTCCTCCTGGTTAAACCCTCCAATGACTTCCCTTTGCACTTAGAATAAAACTGGAAATCCTCATTTGAATGTATGAGCCCCATATGGTCTGGCTTCAGTATGCCAACCTCACCTCCTTCCACTCTCCCCTCACTCACTACTTTGTAGCCACATTGCCTGCCTTTTTAGAACTGCACATGGTGAGCCCTTTCCTTCATCTGGGCATTGCACTGACTGTTCCCTCTGCCTTTATCCTATGACTACACTCTTTTACAAAGCAAGTGCATTCTCTACCAGAAGGCCTCCACTTAAAAATCCTCTCCTCAAAGAGATATTTCCTGGCTATCTAAAGTAGAATTCTTCAGTTACTTTCAATATTATTATATGGTTAATTTCAATCATGGGACTTAAAACAATCTTAATTACTTCCTTTGCTCATTATGTTACCTTTTTTAAGGTTATAAGCTATGTAAAGTTGAAAAGCATATTTTTCTTGTTCATCACCACATCTCTAGTTAGCATGGTGCCTAGCCTACAGAAGAGATTTCGTTTACGTTTAGTGTCTTATTTTTACTATGATTCCAAGGCTTAACAAAAGCCACTTTGACAGCTAGACTATCTTGTCTCCAAAGTCAATTTGTTTCCTTTTCTAATCATGTGGCAACAGTGGAAGTAGTGAAAAGTGACCCGATTTTGGAAATATTTGGAAAGTAATGACTATATGATTGTCTGATAGATTGAATGTGTAATGTAGGTTAGATAGAGTCAAAGATGATTTTAATATTAATGTCAGGATGAGTTTTTCCATTTACCGAGAAAATAATGAAGTGGGCAGGTTTGGGTGAGAGGAATGGAGATGAGTCCAATTTCAGGTACGTTAAATTTTGAAGTATTTATAAATCCACTTAAATGAAAACAAATGTAGATAGTTGCATACCTGAGTATAGTACTGAAGGGAAGATAAGGCTGCTGAGGGACCACCAGAGACCAACATAAAATGCTTATTATGAACCTCACTAACTGGATTAAGGAATGATTGATTCCACTTTTCATCCAGATGCTACAGTGATGTGCATCCAGAGCCTCGTCTACTCAGGTTTGCCTAGGTTGAAATCTCATGGGATTAATTTAAACAAGAATTTGTTTTCCATAAGCCCATTATCCTATCCCTGTAATAGACAGCAGGTCTTAAACATTTGCTGAATTTGTAGTAAGTGTTTCTCCTTCACCTTACCTTCTGCTTTAAAACACCAATTTGAGTAGTTATGAAATGTCTGTGCATAAAATCGAGCTGTGCGACTTTTTTAGGACAATGATGCCTTGACTTTTCTGTTCCCAAGGACCTGACCCTTAAAATTCTATAAGGGTATGGAATAATTGATTATTTGCATGTGTCTCTTTTTTCTTCTTCCCTTTGTTTGTTGTTCAGAAATCGGACAATGTGTTCTTCGGACTCTCTTGGGAGTTTATGAGCCTGAATCAATCAGTTAATTTGTAAGCATAGCACAGGACTTATGTGTACCACTATAAAAGAACAAAGTTATTTCTTTATTTTAAACATAATAATCACTTTAGACAGTATACTTTTAATTAATTACTGTAGATTTTTGTACTAGTTTTCATCTTAAATATGAGTATTTCACAATCTTCTATTAAAATTCTGCTTTGAGATGTAAAGCTATGGAACTGCAATCAAGAAAAACATAAATACAGATGACATATTTTAACATAACTACTTAAACAGAGGAAAGTGATTTTTCTGTAAATTCTGAATATCATGCTTTCAAAGAGAGATGTTGATGCTGGGATAGAAGACAGCATAGCTGCAGCATTGAAGATAATACAAAAATTACCTTTATTATTCAGAATCCCCCCACAGAAACAAAACTAACGGCGTGTGTGTGTGTGTGTGTGTGTGTGTGTGTGTGTGTGTGTCTCTGCTTTACTCGCAGAAGGGTTAGCCTTTTTGTTCTATTCAGACCTTCAGCTGATTGGATGAGGGCCACACAAATTAGAAGGCAACTTGCTTTACTCAATCTACTAATTCAAATGATGATCTTATCTAACAGCACTCTCATAGTCACACCCACAATAATGTTTGACCAAATATTTGAATGTCCTAATGCCCAGGCAAGTTGACAAATAAATTAGCCATCACATTGTCACATAAATGTGACCAGGAACTTATTTTCATACAAGAAACAAGTTTTCCTTAAAAAAAAAAAAACACACAAGTTAATTCTTATTTATGTATACCTTCTTTCCTCCCAAGAGAGTCACTTTTAACCATTAGGGTGCTGCTACATCTCTTTGACAATTATGGGAGTTTTCCATAACCAAATTGGAAGAGAAGACATCTTGAGTTCTTATACTAAGGCTGATGCCCAGCTCCCTAACTCCTGGGTGATCTTAGGACAAGTCAATCAACCTTATGAAATTTTAATTTCCTCACACACAAGAACATTGGACCAAAGGGCTCCTATGGCTCTTCCATGGGAATGGCTCTTAAACTGGAGATAGCTCCCTTGTCTGCTACTCTGGAGGTTTGGACTCCCTATAGGTGTAAGTGAACTCCCCAGAGTTTAGCCTAAGAACAAGTCCTTGTCATGAACATGATGGTTAGTGGAGCAGAAGAAAAAAAGCAACACTATATGCTACCTGAATTGCTTGCACTGACTATAGTTGGAAGAAAAATAGGTCTGAAGTACTCAATATGTCCTAAATACGCATTTTCTTTTCTGCTTCTTTTTTTTTTTTTTTTTTTTGAAACAGAGTCTTGATCTGTCACTCAGGCTGAAATGCAGTGGCATCATCTCGGCTCACTGCAACCTCTGCCTCCTGGATTCAAACAATTCTTGTGGCTCAGCCTCCCAAGTAGCTGGGACTACAGATATGCACCACCACACCTGGCTAATTTTTTGTAATTTTTGGTAGAGATGGGATTTCACCATGTTGGCTAGGCTGGTCTGGAACTCCTGGCCTCAAGTGACCTCCCCCTCCTAGGCCTCCTAAAGTACTAGGATTACAGGTGTGAGCCACTGTGCCCAGCCCTGAATAGGCATTCTTATATTCATGTAATTATACAAAATTAAACCATGTTTCTTTATCTTTCTTTTTTTTATTTTATTAAAATGTCTACTCAGAATTTGCTCAAGGGGAGCAGAAGGAAGTATGAAAGGTGGGGGAACCTGGTCAGTTCAACAGTACTCCCCACAGGTGTGCCCAAGTCAGACTTGCATATCTAATTCTTTGAATTTTCTTTTCACTAAAATATAGAGGGTGTTTATTGCTCTGAGCTAGTTTCACCATCAGTAACTCTCTAACCGTAACTTGTTTTCTTCCAAGACTGTGATAACCACAGTAATGTCCTGGGGTCCCAGTTATACAATAGACTAGAACTTTACTTTCTATCACATTTTACAGATAAAAGTAGATGTTAAATTGACCTATTGTTTCCACCAACCGTAAATTTTTATTATTGTTGATGGCTTTTTGTGTTTTGTTTTGTGGAGTTGTTTTTGCTTGGGTTGTTTTTGATGCAAGCCTGTTTTCCTCAGATGGTTAAGTCTAGTATTTTTAAAATCTACTTGAGTTCAAATAGACTAATATATTTTATGGTTAATTTCACCCCTCATCATTTTACTTCCCAGTAGAATCTAAATGCCAATAGTCTGAGAAAACAGTATTAGAAGTAGTTGTCCACATACTGGAGTAAAAATATGGTAATTATCTAACTGTTGTGACTCCCCAAGACAGCCAAATAGGATCATTCAAGTCCTAAAGGGAGTTTCAGGGGTCTCAATTACCCACTTTGCCTGTCTACATCAATCAAAATAACTACCCTCTTTTCCAATTTTCATTCATGCTGTAACATATAGCTACAATTACAGGTGAAAGATATGGAATCACTTTCTGACAGTGAGGCTTGTTCAGCAACAGAGCATATAAACACTGAATAATTTCCATTTCTGATCATCGGAAACCCCATTGAGTCAGGATTGTATTAGATGCAGCTCTGATTGTAGAAAGGAGAGGAAGTTCCTTATTGAGAACTCTTTTAGTACTTTCATTTATTTAAGTATATTATTTCTTAAATATGTAGTATTCTGTCTATATATTCTCCCAATAAAGCAATTATATTTTTCTTTTTTTATATGTTCCAGCCAAATTACTACTCTCTTGGACCTATAACTTTATCATACTCCTAAAAATATTTGACCAAGTGGTAATAAAATTTTGAAATACTGGGCTAAAGTTACTACTTACTGAGCCAGGAGTACAACAATTTACAGTAATACTACTCACTGGGCCTATCCTGGCTCATGTGTAATAGTGATGGATTTCTAGCACACAGAATTTAGAGATTTTTCACTCTTTTCACAACATTGGGATTATTAATAGAGCAGTACATGAAACTGAACAAGAGAAGGGAAGGGGAAAGGGAGTTTGTAAATTATTTTATGTGGCTTTTTATTTTTATGTGCATGTACTTGTCACAACCTCTCCTTGCTTTGTTTCAGTATGCATGTGTGGTTGATTCTTTGGCCATCTCTGTGCAGAATTCTGTGTGACAGTAAGTGCAACATGATGACTGAGAACATGACGATGATTGCTGCTACCACTTCCACAACTACTCTATCTCCACCATCGTCACCACCACTATTGCAGTACACTGCTAGATTGATAATAAACCCGGAAATTTTACTCTGTGTTAATCCAACTCACACTTGACTAAAATGCCTTAGAGCCAATATGCAGAATACTAACATAGAATTTCTGACTCAGGTTCTCAGAGTGGAGTTAATCGCCCCTACTGAGCCCATGGTGACTAAGAGTCACCTTGCTGACTCTCAGCAGGCTTGACTCTCCCAGCCAGAAATAGTTCCATCATGGAAGTTGTCTGAGTGCCAAGTAGATTTGCCACATATTGTTCTTCTTCCTATATTTAATTTAGAGACAGAAAGAGAGCATTACTGGAATAAAACCCTCAGGCATTTGAGAATTTCTGAGGATGAGTATGTCAGATTTCTTTTCTTTTCTTTTTTTTTTTTAAGGCAGGGCCTTTAGAGAGACTTGGAAAATCACTGCTGCCTGTACTGCATGTCATTTCTAATCCAGCAAGAAAAGAGGTGAGGAAAAATTATTTTATGTGACTTTTTTTTCTATGATTTACTTATCACAAACTCTCCTTGCTTGATATCAGTATGCTAATAGTGGTTGACTCGTCAACCAGCTGTGTCCAGAATTCTGTGTGACAATATTGGTTTGCTTACATAAATGGTTTACTAAAATTTCCACACTTAAGATAGGAATTTTTCTTTAAATAGTTTCATGTAGGAAAAAAAAATAAAAATAAGGGACCACTTGACATTAGTTCTGGCCCAACAAGACTCAGGTTAGTGAACTATTGTGAACAGCCGAGAATTTAGTGACATATCACTTCAGCTATGATGGATGCTTAGCAATTACTGATCTTATATTGCACTGACAGAGTTGGCGTTGAAAGTGGAAGCTGTTTTGAATGATAAATGGATATGACAATTAATTAAAAATAGAAGGCATGATTAGTGTTAGATGTAGATGTACCCCTTAAAAAAGGATCTAGGAGATGAAAGATAACTAAAACAAAATTTTAAATATATATACACACACATACATACATATATTGGGGGTAATGAAGACATTCATGAAACATAAATGTCACACAATTTTTAAACAGCCATGCTGTTTCCTCTTCTCCTGACTAGTATCTTCCTCATGCCCTCCTTCTGGTCATTAGTATTTCCTATGGGAGTCCACACTGCAGAGCACCTAAAGCCTATTTGGAGGATCTTTTAAGTCTGTTCTTAGACTTCTGATATCATTGTTGCCCTTGGCATGAACATTTTCACGTAAAGTCTGGTCAAGTTGTTTGTGCTGTTTTCCTTTCACGAATGAAAATGAAATACTAGAACTAAACGTGTTGTGGAAAGAGAATAATCCCCTAAATATGCATGTATGCTTTGTTTGTTGGATAAACTGATAGAAGAGACACACAATGCCATTGCTAATGATACACACACATATATACATATATATGCAAAAATAATTCACAAATCTTACTTTAAAAAAATTTTTGGCCGGTCATGGCAGCTCATGCCTGCAATCCCAAGACTTTGGGAGGCTGAGGTGGGAGGATCAGTTGAGGACAGGAGTTTGAGACCAGCCAGGGCAACACAGCAACACTTTGTACAAAAATAAAAATAATTTAGCCAGGTGTGGTGGTAGGCACTTATAGTCCTAGCTACTCAGGAGGCTGAGGCAGGAGGATCTCATGGGTCCAGTAGTTTGCGTGTGCTGAGTTATGTTTGTGCCACTGCACTCCAGCCTAGGCAACAGAGCAAGAGCATGTCTCCAAAACAAAAAACTAACAGACGAGTAAAATTTTACAAACACCTGTAAACTTGTGAATTCACCAGAAAACCCACTAAATTTTGCTTCTAAGTAATAATCTGCCTTCACGATTTCTTGATATTTTGAAATGTATAAATTTTTTATTAGAGAATATAAATTCATTTCTGTTGTGTACACTTAAATATACATATATTATATATGGTATATAATATTACTGTCCTTCACATGTAATGCTTTAAAAAAAAAAACTTTAAAAAATATTTCATTAGGTTGCTACTATAAGTTCTTAAGAAATGTCAATCACACATATGGGAATGACTCCTGTTGTCACCTACATTCAGTGAACACAATATACTGCTCAGATAAAATGAAAGATGAAGATTCTATCACTATCTGAGTGGGCAGATTTTAGGAAAGTCTGTATCCTTGAAATCAACATCTCCATACACTTAAAAAATGTTAAAGCATTACAATATTTTAAGGTTATCAAAATCTTTTATAAATTTTTCTTAAGTTTTTATAAATACTTTTGTATTTTCTTCTAACTCTCTGACAGTTCCTAAGGTTTTGTTTGGTTTTTGCTTTTATATCCTTCTCCTTTTTCCATATATTGAATGGTGACATTCCTCAAAATTCTACCCTAGGCCTGTTTCTCATCTTACTCTGTGTTCCTTCCCAAGGAAATGTTGCTTGTGCCCATGACTTTAATCATCGTATTTATTCAAATGACTCACAGCCTAGACTTCTTTCCTAAACTACAAAACTGTGAAATTCACTGCCTACTGAACATCTTCACTTAAAGAACTCAAAAGAAGTACCACAAATTCAACATGTCCAAAGCAAACCCACAATCTTTTCCTACCCCCAAAACTGCCTTGTCCTCTTCCATCATTCTTTGTCTTAGTGAATGGCACAACTATTCAGTCAGTTGCTCAGCCTGGATAAAAAAAAGAAGCATCTTAGATACTTTCATCTCCTTATTTCCTGTCACCCTTTCATATTGAATGATCACTAAATGCTATTGCTCTTTATTCTAAATATTATGCAATTCATTCACCTCCTTTCCATTTCTATTACCACTAATCTAGTGCATGCTAGATTGATTGGCATCTTTCATGTTCTCCCTACCTAACAAAGCCAATAATGGCAGTAATAAAAAAAATGTACAAGTAAAAAACAAACACCCCCATCAAAAGGTGGGCAAAGGATATAAACAGATACTTCTCAAAAGAAGACATTTATGCAACCAACAAACTCATGGAAAAAAAGCTCATCATCACTTGTCATAGAGAAATGCAAATCAAAACCACAGAGAGATACCATCTCACACCAGTTAGAATGGCGATCATTAAAAAAATCAGGAAACAACAGATGCTGGAGAGGATGTGGAGAAATAGGAATGCTTTTACACTGTTGGTGGGATTGTAAATTAGTTCAACCATTGTGGAAGACAGTGTGGTGATTCCTCAAGGACCTAGAACCGGAAACACCATTTTTACCCAGCAATCCCATTACTGGGTATATACCCAAAGAATTATAAAATTATTCCACAATAAAGACACATATACACATATGTTTATTGTAGCACTATTCACAAGAGCAAAGACTTGTAACCAATGCAAATGCCCATCAATGATAGACTGGATAAAGAAAATGTGGTACATATACTCAATGGAATACTATGCAGCCATAAAAACAGATAAGTTCAGGTTGTTTGCAGGGACATGGATAAAGCTAGAAACCATCATTCTCAGCAAACTGACACAGGAACAGAAAGAAAACCAAACACTGCATGTTCTCACTCATAAGTGGGAGTTGAACACTGAGAACCTATGGACACAGGGAGGGAAACATCACACACCAGGGCCTGTCTGGGGGGTGGGAAGCAAGGAGGAAAAATACCCAATGTAGATGACAGTTTGATGGGTGCAGCAAACCACTATGGCACATGTATACCTGTGTAGCAAGCCTGCATGTTTTGTACACATATCCCAGAACTTAACATATAAAATAGTAAAAAATAAAAATGATGATATATTATTAATAATTATGGCAACTTATAATACTATACTAACATATTGGAATATATTTATAGATTATTTTATATTATATTTATTTATATAATAATAAACTTTTTGTGCTTATTTTTTGCCATGTACTGTAATAAACACATTTACTTGACTACCTAATTTGTCATAAGCACCCAACAACAAAGGTGTCATTATATCACTTTACATATGAAGACATTTAGGTTTAGAGAAGTTAACTTACCAAAGTCACTTAGTTACAGTACTTCACATCTTTAATTATGTCACAGCCTCGAACACAAACACATACTGATTACCTTCCACTTCTAACTCTACCACATAAAATACATGTAATGGTTACTGTAGTTCCTAAGATAAAATGGAAAATCCTGGTCACCTCTCCCTCTGTGGTCTTGATGACCCAGCCATATCGCTGGTTTTTAATTCCTTAAATGCTCCATGTTCCTTTTCACCATAGGAACTTGCACATCCTGCCCCTTCTGTTTGCATACAGCTTCTCTTCCCTGAGCCCTCCCTACCAGTACATGCCTTCATACATCATGTACCTCTCCCTCAGGAAACATCGCTATTTATAATATAATGTACTTCTCCTTCATCACACTCATCATGAGAGATTTAATACATATTTTGCATAATTTTAGATGTACATGTGTGATTTTAATTAACGTCTATCTCCTACAGTTGATTAAAAGTTTCATTGGGAAAGAAGTATTATTTTTATTATTATATATGAGACATTTTCTTTCATAGTATCTGGCCCACACTAGGCATTCAATAAATAGTTACTAAATAAATAAGTTTATGGAAAAGTAAACTATTTGGGTGCAAAGTTCCAAATAACTTTTGGTGGACAACCAACATGCTAGAAACACAAGCAGTAGTTCTAGACAAGAATCCATCAATCATGCTGTTTCGCACAGCTTATTTTTCTTTATATTCCAAGGGCCTACCACAATGCCTTGACACAGAAGTGTTCAATTAATGCTTACTGAGGGGAACACACAGCCTCTATTAGGAGGTCTGTTTCTTGCTTACATTTAAATCCATAGCAAGAGACCACTATTAGAAGGCTGGGTTGGTTGGAAACATCAATTTTCCTGATAGGTGGACAGAAATCTGAAAGTATCTGCCCTGGATACTAAGGCTTCAGAGAGTTTACATTCTAATTAAGCAGTTAAAGCATGTTTATCAACTACTGTAAAAATATTTCATCACAAGCTCAACAATGCCCTTTTCTTTCAAAGAGCACATAAAAAACAAAACATAAAACAAAAACATGTACATCTTCTTGATCTGTATTTGAAATATAGAATGCTTTTAAATCTTACCAAGATCATTTTAATATCTGTGTTATTTTTATGATTCTGTATCACATCATATTACTGTGAATGGAGAAGTCCTAGGGTTGATGATTGTATTGAAGCTAGATACTCATCTTATAAGCATAAAGCGACTGCAGTGAAAGTGGCAGCTAAAGCTATTGCCCCATTGATGACACATACAATTTCTGCTCAAACCAAGGTTCTGTTTCACCAATGGAAAGACAGAAAAGGAGGAAAGATCTAACAGACAGATGGAAATTGATATATCTCCAAGGCAAGTTTGCAGATAAATTGAGTTATATATTGCAAATGGATGTATGAAGCATAGTTCTGGTATTAACAGTTGGATTTCACCTCTAAGCTTCCAATAGCACTTCAATGTCAACAAAATCAAAAATGAGTAAGTGGAATTACATTACTAAACAAAAGATAAGTGTTGATGGGGATATGGAGAAAAGGGAATGCTTATATGTTATTAGTGAAAATGTAACTTGGTATGTCTATTATGAAAAATAATATGAAAGTTCCTCAATAAATTAAAAATAGAATTACCATGTGATACAGCAAATGTATTAGGTTGGCACAAAAGTAATTACAGTTTTTGCAAATACTTAAAAAACTGAAAAAAACCCCAGTGATGTTTGCATCAACCTAGTATTTTGAGTATATCGCCAGAAGAAATAAAATCAGTATGCCAAAGACATATCTGCACTCCCAATCTCTGGGCATTTTAACACTTTAAGTAACTGATCTAAGTCAATGATCCAACCGATTTATTTAAACTCAATTATTTCACAAAGGCTCAATAAACAGAAGTCCATCTCTGAAAAACCTTTCAATATTCCTTATCTCTCTGCAGGTAACAACTGTGACCAGCAATGCTATCAACATTCTTTTTCATACTATATCTTATCACCATACCCCTGAAATACATGTCTGACATAGTCAAAACCAGATATGAATTACTTTTAAATTAAATAACTAAAAGCAGGAAGGGAAACAAAACATAACCAAAAAGGAAATCATCGTGAAACTGTATGTTCTCTTGAAAAGATGCTAGCAGCAATTCATCACTTAAAAAAAAGCACAAAAATGTAAACCTTACAATTATCATTTATCATAATCTTAGTAAGGTAAGAATTAAATATTATATTCTCAATAAAATAAATATTTTAGAACATCTAGTAAATTATAGAACAAAAGGATAAGGAACTGACAGGTCCAGACTCTATCTACCTTCTTTCTCTATATCCTCAGGACAAACCTTAAAGCAATGTACAGCTCTTTAATTTTTAAAGATTAGAAGCCTAAGGCTCAGAGAAGTAACTTACTCTAAATCAATCAGAAAAAAAGCTATAAAATAAGCATATTTGATACAGTGTGAAGGAGGCACAGACTTATTATACTTTTTTCCTTCATGAAACAGAACAAGACAGATAGGTTTAAGGCATTTTACTTAGGAATTCTAGGGGCACAGTCAAGCCCAGACAATATTAAATAAGAGGCCAAGTCTATTTTGGGGATCCTCCTCTATTTACACTCTCTATATATGTACATTTATCTCCATTTTGGCTTTAGCCAAAATCATACTGACTTACTAGAAAGTGACCCTTTTTTGTCATAAATTTCCTAAAATTAACTAGAAAGGTTCAAGGCCTAGAAGAAATAAATCTTCTCATGAGAATCAAGTTCTAAAAATCATGAGACAGAATTAAAAAAAAAAAATTCTCTTTGAACATGTTTTTAAACAATTACTCAATGCTTAGCTATCAGATAAAGTTCATATGAGAAGAAAATAGCACAGTGAACTCAAGAGTCAGAATGCCTTTGTTTAAATTCAAACTTCTTAACTTATGGTTGCAAATCCTTGGACTAATTAACCTCTGCAAAACTCAGTATCCACATCCATAAATGAAGGAAATAATAATTCCATATAAGGGTAGTGCTTCACATAGTGCCTTGCTTATAAAACGCACTCATGTGGAGTAGCAAACAAAATTGATCATCTTGGATTGCCTGGCAATGTACTGACTAGAACTGAGGGTCTTAAGAATCTCCCATTTTGTGGAGTTTCTTCTCCTAAACTCAACTTCCCAATGATTCAATGCTTTATTTACAACCATTAAGAGCACCGTTTAAGGCCTCCAAGTTCTGGGCAGCTGGCATTCCCATTATCCCCCTCCCTTGGATGATAGATAACTGATATATGATGGTTTGATAACTGAACCCCAAACATATATTTCTCCACCAAAAAGGAGTTTACACTCTTATATGAAGGTAGAGCAGCAGTCAGGCACACTTCCTTTAAAATATAAACCCAATGAATGTCCAAATGCTTCCCCAGACTCCAGCTCCCCTATCAACGGGATAATTAGAAATGGAAACCATGTACTTTTTTCTGCTAAGACTTTCCAATAAAGCCTATTCTTAACCTATTTATTTAATGGTGCATTATAGCGTTTGCCTTTCCCACCTCTCCATCATTCAGTAAATATTAGCTCTCTTACCTCTACTACCATGGCACCAGCTCCTTTATAAAGGAAGCTTCAGAGGAGGAGCACTAGCCTTGGATATGGCCATCCTGTAAAGTCAGCTGTGTAAAATCTTCTGCCTAAATGACAACAAATGTTCTCAGTTCATTTTTACTAGCACTACCTGGGCTCTCTTCCAGGTGCTAGTTTGATGTATAGTCTTTAACGTGAAAATTTGAACAAACTAAGCATGACTAAAGTTTTGTTAATTTTCTCCTAGTCTTTATATATGTGCAAATAATCAGTTGTTTATGGGATCTTAGAGATTTGAGGCATAAGCTTAGAAAATACACTTAAGAGAATCCTCAGAAGAAAGTCTAGATGTAGGAATTGGTTTTTTAAAATTTGATCTTCATAGTTCTAAATTCTCAGCCTTAAGGCAAACTTGAGATAGTTTTACTGACAAATAGAGAAGAGAGAAATACTATGCTTTGAAGAAGAATTATTATATATCTGGGTTTTTTTTTTTTGACAACTTTTATGATAAAGAACCATAATGATTTTTTCATATTTTTTAAAAAATGCTGAGGGGGCAAAAAGAGCTTGCATCCAACAACATGGTCCACTAAGTTAAAGGAGAGTGAAAAAAAAATTCAACATACAAAAGCAAAATGATCAATTTTCTTTTGAAAAATTACATAAAGAAAAGCCAAACCTGCAAGTCATTCAGAGCAAAATAATATGTTTATAAACATATTAAAGACAAAATTATTTTTTAAAATAATCTATAGGTTAAAAACACAAGGAACTTTTTTTGGAAAAAATTACAGATCATAAGATGTAGCAGATATTTCATTAATAAGGAAGTTCTCATCTTCTCCTTTCTAGAAAATTTTCAGATTTTCAAACGGAAATAAGCATGTTTTAGTGCACCCAGACAATAAAGAAATATTGTCTTAATTTTCCTGTCCTCCACCCTTTTAAATCTGCCCCATCAGAATTCTATAGGAGTCCTTACATGTTGGCCTTCTTGCTGTTTTTCACATTTCCACTTGTTGAAAACACAAAATGGAGATATCTAGGCATACTAAATAAGGGATCAGTGTTGTGGCACTATGAATAAAGACCTTTAAGGGATGAAAAAGAACTGTATGATTTAAATTATGTCTTTGTATTTATACCTGTGGGGCTTCAGCATGCTCAGGTGTTGATTCACTCTATTAATTCTGATTTATGAGCCTAGAAGCTGGAGGAGAAGAACCAATAAAAGGAGCTAGCTATGGAACTGTTGATTAGATGGAGAATCAAGCAAAAGGATGAAATAGTTTGCCTAAGTTAATGTTTAGTCAACCAGAGGGATTTCTTCAATGCATAGCTTAGATTGAAATTTGCTTTTCAACACCTATAAAAAAAGCAGGTATAATCCATACTCCCAATAAGAAAGCAAAGACTGTTTAGCCAGGCCTGACCTAGGTTTTATCTTGATGTCACCAAACTGTAGCTCCATTCCACTCATCCCTGTTTTACCCAGAGATTAGGCCCTAACTGGAGCTGACAGTATGTATAACTCCAGGGAGTGACATTCACATAAACTATGTGGATGGTGCAGTGAGAATGCCGCTCCATGAAACAACACTGAGGTACTCTTGTTAGAGGAAGTCTCAGGTCGCTGTACTGCTGAGGCATTCTCATTCGGGGAGGAGACACTCTAAATTTAATTGTTAGAATCTTCAATGAACTGTGAAAAACTGGATAAACAGATAGCATTTTTTTCTAAGGCCAGTGATGTATGACTGCCATTTATTTAATGAACTGCAGGCTCTGAAAAAGAAGTTTAATTTACTAATCCCTCAAAGCCTACAGGACATTTTGGGTGTAAACCCCACCTGCTCCTTTTTGTCTCACTCTTCTCTGACTTTGCATATTGTCTTTCCCTTCTCCCAAATCCTGTGCACATCCTTTTATTTCTACCTTTCGTCCTCAGTATGTCTCTCCCCCTCATATATTTTCTCTTCCCTTTTGTTCTCTTTCATCTTTATCTCTGGTTATTGCTTTTATTTCTCCATTTGCTATTTTTTCACACATTTCCTATATGTCTAATCTCTCTCTCTCTCCCTTTCTTTCATCTCGTGTCCCAGCAGGCACTATTGACCTCCATCTGCTTTTTAAAAATCATCATCTATATACATGTTTCCTTGCTTTTTCTTAATCTACTTTTGTTAACATAGTTTTTTTCCTTTTTTTTCCAGTTTATTTATTGCTATCCCTTTCTTGAACTGTTCATGACACAAAACCAAAGTACACTTTAATGTCTTCTCTGTGGCTCCAGCTGAATTATTTTTCCATGTCTGTCCTTCAGAATATACAGAATACATCTGGGGACTCTAAATTCCAATACCCGGGCCACTTAGAACTGCCATTTTCATTTCATCTTGACTGTGTTACAATTTTACAAAAATGTATGAAATACACTGAAGTATTTTTACAATATTCATTTCTGCATACAAGACTACTAAGGCCAGGCTGGGTGATCTTTAACCCCAAATCTATTATGTATCTTCCTGATTCTAGAATTCTTGAAAAAAATCCTTAAAACTATTTCAATACCCAAGCATTTTTCTGACTATTTGTTTACACAAAGGAAAGCCTGCTCACCAGCCTTGCTGCACTCAATTATTACAGCTGCAATAAATTGTTCCTTTGGTAGCAACACTCGTATGATTTTGAAACTTACATAATGATTTAGACAAATGCCAAGGAAGAAAGTTTCCCACATGATTTAGCATCTTCTTCAAGAAATTAGAAAAAGAACCACAAACTAGACTAAAGAAGTAACAAACTCATATAGATAAGCACAAAAATATATGAGTCAGAATCCAGAAACTGGTTCATTGAAAAATAAAATAGATTTAGCATCTAGCTAAACTAATTAAGGTGAATAAAAATAACAAAATTTAAATACACAGAATAAAAATTCATTAAGGGCAAAATAATACAGAAACAGAAAGAATTACAGGATCACAGTGGACTACTTTGTTCAATTATGGTCAAATAAATTCTGAAAATGGGATGAAATAATATTCAAAGAAAATATAATTTGTTAAAATTAACTTAAGAAAGAGAAAGATGCAAATAGACTGATATTCAGGATTGATATTCTAGATGATTTTAAGGCAGGGCTTCCAATAATCAAAACCAAATGTAGCCTTACATGTACATTTGGGCTAAATATGAATCTTGTCAATAGCCATAGGAAAAAGAAAAATTTGACAAAAAAACTGCTCTTAGAAGAGGCATAAGGCATTGATGATTAATATTCAACATCACTAATCATCAGAGAAATTCAAATTAAAATGACAATGAGATATCATCTCATCCCACTTAAAATGGCTTTTATTCAAAAGACAGGCAATAACAAATGTTGGTGAAGATGTGGAGAAAGGGGAACACTCATACATTGTTGGAAGGAATATAAATTAGTACAGCCACTATGTGGAACAGTATGGAGGTTCTTCAAAAGACCAAAAACAGAACTGCTGTATGTTTCATCAATCCCACTATTGGGTATATACCCAAAAGAAAGGAAATCAGTATATCAAAGGAATATTCCACTCCCATGTCTATCACAGCACTGTTAGAATAGCCAAGATTTGAAATCAACCCAAATATCCATGAATAGATGAACAAATATAGAAAACGTGGTATATAATATATATATATATACACAATGTAATATTATTCAGCTATAAAAATGAATGAAATCCTGTCATTTGCAACAACCTGGAGGGGGACTGGAAGATATCATGCTAAGTTAAATAACCCAGGCCAGAAAGACAATTACTACATGTTCTTACTCATATTTGGAAGCTAAATAAATATTGAACTCATGGAGACGGAGAACAGAATGGTGGCTACTGGAGGTCAGGGGGAGTAGTGAGGAGGGAGGGATAAAGAGAAGATGGTTAATGGTTTTATATATAATATATTATATATTTTATATAATATATTATATATTATATATAAATATATATATTAAATATATATTATATATAAATATATATATTAAATATATATTTATATATTATATATTAAATATTTATAATATATATTAAATATATATTATATATATTTATAATATATATAATATATATATTAAAATATATATTATATATATAATATATATTAATTATATTATAAATATATAAAATACATAAAATATATAATATATAATTATATAATATTATATAATATATAATATATAATTATATAATATTATATAATATATAATATATAATTATATAATATATATTATATATAATATAAAATATATAATATATTATATAAAATATATATATTATATATATAAAATATATATTTTTTATATAATATATTATATATTTTATGTATTTTATATATAATGTATATTATGTATTTTATATATAATGTATATTATGTATTTTATATATAATATATATTATGTATTTTATATATAATATATATTATGTATTTTATATATAATATATATTATATATATAGAGAAAGAGTAAGATCTGATGTTCAGTAGCACAATAGGGCAACTATAGTTAATAATTTATTGTATATTTCAAAATAAGAGTGGAATTGGAATATAACACAGAGAAATGACAAATTATTAGGGTGAAAGACTAATTACTCTGATTTAATCATTACACATTATATGCTTGCTTCCAAATATCACATGTACTCCATAAATATGTACAGCTAGTATGTATTCACAATAATTAAAAATTTAAAAAGGAGGAATGATACCATAGCTTGAAAGAGTAGATCATTCTGAACTTCTGAAATTATTTTAGAACACAGAAAAAAAAACAAAAAACTTCCAAAGAGTAACAATGATACCAAAACCTGGCAAAGATTGAACCAGACATACACAATTATAAACCCATCTCACTTAAGACTGCTGATGTAAAATTTCTAGATCAATCATTAACAAGAGGATCTAACAGGACACTATTGACTATTATAGAATAATTAAGAAGAGTTTTGTTTCATCCTGTATTGCTGCTTGAGAAACTGTCCCAAAATCTAGTGACTTAAAACAATAATGATCTACTGTTCCAATTCTGTGGGTTAGAATTTGGGTAGGGCTCACTGGGGATTGCTAATCTACACACTATACAGTATTGGCTTGAGCTCATTCATGTAAGTGCATTAAACTAGCAGTTGGGCTGGGCTGTGTGGTCCAAGATGGCTTCCTAGTATGTCTAAGGGCTTGTTGTGGGCTGCCAGGTGTGGCACTGATTCTTTTCTATATGGCCTTTCTCTTCAGGTGGCCTCTCACCCCCAAAGGCCTTTCTCTCACATGGAAAACCCTGATGATTACTAATATTGAACATTGTTGTATATACTTATTGCCAATTGTATGTCTTCTTTAGAAAAATGTCTATTCAAGTTTTTAACCTATTTTTATTAGACCTGAGAGTTTTTGGCTATGAGTTGAAATAATTCCTTATATTTTTGAAAATTAACCCTTGTGATATATATGGTTTGCAAATATTTTCTTCCAATCTGTAGGATGACTTTTAACTTTGTTGATTGTTTATTTTACTTTGCATGAGATCTTTAGTTTGATGTAGTCTAATTTGCTTATATTTGTTTTTGTCACAGGTACTTTTGGTGTCATATTCAAGATAACATTGTTAAGACTAATGTCAAGAAGTTTTCCTCCTATGCTCCATTCTAGGACTTTTATAGTTTCATGCCTTACATTTAAGTCTTTAATCCATTTTGATCTGCTTTTTGTGGTTAATGTGAGAGTTCAAAACGTGGATATCCAGCTTTCCTAGCACCACTGATTGAAGAGATTCTTCTTTCCCTGTTATATTCTTGGCAACCTTGTCAATGGTAAATTTACCATACATCCATGAATTTATTTCTGGGCTCTCTATTCTGTTCCATTAGTCTATATGTCTGTCTTTATGCTAATACAATATGTTTTAATTATTCTAGCTTTGTAATATATTTTGAAATCATAAAGTGTGATGCCTATAGTTTTATTCTTTTTTCTCAAGATTGATTTGGCTATTTATGACCTTTTGTATTCCCATACGAATTTTAGAATTATTTGTTTAGAACATGTCATTGTGATTTTCATTACATTGATCCTGTGAACATCTTAGCAATATTAATTCTTTCAACATATGAATACAAAATGCCATTCATTTCTGTCTTCTTTATTTCACCAAGATTTTGTAGTTTTCAATCTAGAAGTCTTTTACATCCTTATCTAAGTTTATTCCTAAGTATTTTATTCTTTTTCATATTATTGTAAATGTAACTTTTCCTAATTTCTCTATCATATAGTTCACTGTTAGTGTACAGAAATGTAACTCATTTTGTTTATTGATTCTATATCCTGCAACTTTACTGAATTCATTTATTACTTATAATAGTTTTTTGGTGGAGTTTCTAGGGTTACATATACATAAGGTCATATTACCTGACAACAGGGAGTTTTACTTCTTTCTGATGTGGAGGTCTTTTATTTTATTCTTGTCTAATTATTCAAGATAGAACTTATTTTGAATAGAAATAGCAAGAATGGAATTCTTGTATTATTTCAGATCTTAGGGGGAAAACATTCAGTCTCTCACTATTGAGTATGATGTTAGCTATGGACTTTACATATATGGCCATTATTATGCTGAAGTATGTTCCTTTTATTTCTAAATTTGTTGACAGTTTTCATCATAAAATGGTGTTGAATAATGTTAAATGCATTTTCAGCATCTGTTGAGATTATCATGTAATTTTTATTTTTCATTCTGTAAATGTGGCATATAACATTAATTGAATATTGTACGTTGAGCCGTTCTTGCATCCCAGGGATAAAACCTCTTTAGTCATGATGTATGATTATTACAAGATACTTCTGAATTCTGTTTGTTAGTATTTTGTTGAGGATTTTTACATCTGTATTCACCAAGGTTACTGATGTATATTTTTCTTGTGGTGTTTTTGTCTGGCTTTGGTATCAGGATAAACGTGGTCTCTTAAACTAGTTCGGAAGCTTTCCCTCCTTATGAGTTTTTGGAGGAGCCTGAGAAAGGTTGGCTTTAATTCTTCAGATGTTTAGTATAATTCACCATTGAAGCCACTGAGCAAGGGCTTTTCATCATAGGGAGGTTTTTTATTTACTGATTCAATCTCCATAGTAGTTACAAGTACATTCAGACTTTGTATTACTACATGATTTAGTCTTGGTAGGTTTTAAGTTTCTAGAAGTGTATCCATTTCTTCTGTGTTTTCCAATTTATTGGCATGTAATTCTTCATAGATGTCTCCTTATATTTCTGTGGGGATCAACTGCAATGTTTCTTCTTTCACTTCTGATTTATTTGCATCTTCTTTTTTCTTAGTATACAAAAAGGCTTGATAATTTTACCTGTTTAAAAAACTCTGTTGACTTTTTCTTTGTTTTTAAAATTGTCTATTTCCTTTATTTCTGCTCTAATCTTGTTATTTCTTTCTTCTGCTAACTTTGAGCTTAACTTTTTCTTCTTTGTCTAGGATCTTGGGATGCAAATTTAGGTTGTTTGAGATTTTTTAAATGTATTTATCAAAAATAAATGCCCCTCTTAGTACTCCTTTTGCTGCATCCATAAGTTTTAGTATGTAGTGTTTTCATTTCCATTTTACTCAAGACATTGCCAATTTTTAAAAATTTATTCTTTGAAACAAGGGCTGCTCAAAAGTGTGTTGTTTAAGTTCTACATAAAGACGTGGCATGGTGAATCATGCTTATAATCCCAGCGGTTTGGGAGGTCAAAGCCAGAGGATTGCTTGAGCCCATAAGTTTAGTTTAATTCTGCTATTGATTTCTAGTTTCATCTATTGTTATTGGAAGAGCAACTTTATATAATTCCCATCTTTTTGAATTTGTTAAGACATGCTTGTGACCTAACATGAGATCTATGCTGGAGAAAGTTCTATGGCATTTGAGATGAGTGTATATTCATTCTGCTGCTATTGGATAGAATGTCCTTTATGTCCATTAGGTTCATTTGGTCTATAGTGTTGCTGAAGTTCAGTATTTGCTTATTGATTTTCTATCTGCTTGTTCTATCCATTATTGAATGTGGATTATTGATGTTGTCTGCTATTTTGTATTTCTATTTCTCTGATTCTGTCAATTTTTGATTTACATATTTAGATGCTCTTATGTTGGGTACATATATATTTATAATTGTTACATATTTCTGGTTAATCCTTTTATCATTATGTAATGACCTCTGTTTCCTGCAACAGTTTTTGACTCAACATCTGTTTTATCTGATGTAAGTATAGCCACCCCTGCTCTCTTTTGGTTAGCATTTGCATGAAATGTTACTTTCCATTCTTCAATTTTAGCCTATGTATCTTTAAATCTAAAATGAGTTTCTTCTAGGTAGCTCAATTTTTTTTTTATAAAACTGCTTAATGAACATAAGAAAATGCATCTTTCTTATTCCTAAAGCCAGCATCATGATTAACTGGAAAACACTAGATGTTTTCTTTATAACAGTAAGAAAAGAAAAAAAAAGTGTCAATCCTCACTATTTTTAATCAATATTTTACTAGGTATACTCAGTCAATAAAATACATAAAAGAAAAAAAAAGTTTAAGTATAAAAATCAGGAAGGAGAAAATAAATTATTTATACCTGACAGAATTGTGAATCTAGAAAACTTAAATTCAGTAAGTGAATTAACCAAGTTAGTAGAGTACAAAATTAATCCACAGAAAGCAATAGTTTTGAAAATATAAAAGGGAAACCTATCAGAAGCTACATTTGGAGAAAAAAATTAATTTGTATTAGCTGCAAAACAGATAAAGTACCTATAACCATAAGAAAAATGCAAAGCATATATGAAAATATTTTGACACCACTAAACAACTCAAAAGAAATATTAAATAAATTGGAAATACATGTCATATTGTTAGAGATGTTATATCTCAATGTCTTGGAGTGTTAATTTTTCTAAAGTTAATTTAAATGTTTTAAGTGATGTGAGTAAATATACAACTAGGTTGTTAGAATTAGACAAACTAATTCTAAAACTTGATATCAAAATGAATGAACAAAATAGCTAGGAAAGAAATGAAAAGAACTAGCAATATAGAACTAGCCCTATTAAATATACAAGAAAATCATTAAACTTACATATTAAAATATATTATACAGCCCAAATATAGGCTCATGTTTAGAACAGCTTAGAATAAAGGACTAGAATCAAAAATTCAGAAGTAAACACAAAATAAATGAGAATTTAGTATTTGAAAATGTTGGCAATTAAAATCAGGAAAAGTGTTAAAGGGAAATGGATGACTCAATAAATACTTTTGGGACAAGTGAATAGGCAGATGGACCTACACCTCATGCGATACACCAAAAAAAAAAAAAAATCAAATGGACCAATACTTACAATGTACATAATGAATGCTCAACAATTGTAAAAGATAATGTTTGTCACATTTTGTCACTTTTAAACTTAGGGTGAAAAGAGTTTTCCTAAATAGAACAAAAAAATCCATAAACCACAGAGGAAAATTAACAAATACATTCTTATAAAACATAGAAAAATGATTATATGGCCAAAATAATGCTATAATCAAAATTAAAACATAAAACATAAGAAAAAATAAATATTGGTAGCCTTTACCATAGACAGAGAGTCACATAGACTAATGTAGTCCTGAGTTTTTGTATAGACAAAAATCCAATAAAAAATGGGCAAAAGAAATAATTTCCAAATAAAGAAAAAACAAAAGGCTCTATTAACATATCAAAGGTGTTCAAACTACTTAAGAAAATTAAATGCTAAAAATGACACCATATTTAGAAACCATATTTCACCTCTCAGATTGTTAAAACCCAAATGTTTAACACCCTCGTTGAGAAGACTAAAGAAGAACAGGCACTCTTATATATAGCTGGTGGGGATATAAATTTGCACAACTCCTCTGAAAGGCATTGGGAAATATGTAACAACATTACGAAGGCATACATACTTTGACCCAGAAATTACACTTCTGAGAATTTATCCTACGTATTCTTCCACGTGTGTTAAAAGACATATGTACATGGTTACTCTTTGTGGCACTGTTTCTAGTACACAGGAAATCTAAAACAACCCAACTGCCACCCAACAGAAAACTGATTAAATAAATTATGATACATTTATAATAAGTGTGGGGAACACATGGCAACATATTCAAGCTTATGTAGATGACATTTGAGGTCGGGGCATGGAAAAACACTGAGGCAATGTTTATGCTATTTGTGCATAGGAATGAAACTCCTTGACCCTTAAAACAGGAGAGTGGAATGTGTGGTGTGATAAGGAATGCTGAAAACAGCCTCCTGAGAATGCAGTTTGAGTGTGCACAAGGTCACAGGTGCCTCAGTAACCCACCTCAAATGACCATCTAGTGGATGTTTGTAGTTAATACAAGCCCTTTCAATAAATACCTGGTGGACGGATGCTGGGGTGGACTCTCGGAAGAACTACCCACTATCCCTGCTCAGATGGAACTGTCTGAGTACTTCATTCTTTGCGTTCACGACAATCTATAAGCTCTCCAACTGGTGCCCTCAATGTAATCACCTTGAATTTACACGTGAAGGTGATGAGCTCACAAAATTTTGGGGAATCCTGGTAAGGGACAGTCCTGACTCCCATCAGCAGGATGAGGCACACGAGTAAAATATAGGGGATAGGTTATCATGGGTCAAGAAATGACCGAAGAGCAGAAAGTATTTTTTTTAGAACAGTACAACAGCTACTTAAAGCTATCCAGTGCACTGTAGAGACTGGAGCTCTACACAAGCTTATGCTCTTAATTCAGCAGGAATGCCCTTGATTTCCTGATCAAGGAACCTTAGATTTAGAGTTATGGGAGCAGGTAGGTCACTGCCTCTAAAGAGTATATGAGAAAGGTTATTACTCATGTTACTAATTACTAACATATTACTAATGTTACTATTTTGACCACCTGGGTAGTGGTATGCTCTGCGTTGTATCCTCTTTATCTGCCAGAATGTGGTGAGTCAGACCACCCATCTTCTCCACCTGAAGGGAATTCAGGAGATTTAAAGGAGAAGGAAAAACAGAAACCAGAACAACAGCGAGAGACTTCTCTACCCCCTTTATTCTATTCTATGGGGAATAAGGAAGAGATTTTTTTCTAGTGAGGATAAAGACCGACTGGAGCCTTTTCCTCCCCCTATAGAAAAGCTATTGCCCTCTTTTCCTCCACCTTTGAAGGAACCTGCATCTGTTGGCCCTGTTCAGCCAACTGTGCCTCCCACTCCCTTAAGAATATTGGAGGCCACCCCCGAAGATATTTCTTAGATAAGACCCCCGGTCAGCAAACATCTATATGATCGGTGGCTGCATCTCCATGACAAATTTCCTTGCTGGAAAATGCCTCCAGGAGGTAAGGAAAGTGGCTGATTATAATTGTCTTCCTAACATGCAAGTTCTCACTTCCTACTTCCAGCATCGACCTTTCTTCCTTGTCTTTTTTCTGTTTCCCTGGAGTATAAAGAAAAAGTTGCATGCTGCCTCCTGAGTTTTATCCCAGATAGCTCTGGATTTCTTGCTGCCCACAGAGGCCTGGGGCAGGAGAGTTGTTAAAATGCCATAGAATGCCCATTTAGTCACTGGTAGTCTAGGCAAGTTGCCCCTTTCTGGGTTTTTGATGATGAAGGAGAGACCAAGAGGCACAGACCAAGTCCCCAGGTGGCTGCAGGCAGCTCCGGCCCAGTCCTGAGATCCTCCTCACCTTGGTCACATGGCTTAGTAAGTGTGCCCAGAAAGTGGTCTGCTGCTTGCTGTACTGCTGCTTTTCCTACTTCTGCCCTTCCCTGCCACCCCTCATATGTCCCAGTTAACAAACAAGTTCTTGTCTTCCCAGGCCCCCTAGGGAAAGGGCTAAGAAACAAGTCTATGTGCATCCCTGACCTTATTAGTCTAAGGTGGGCAGAGGGATGTGGAACAGCCTAGAGTACAGAGCTCTGGGGGAGGAGCCTGCTAATAAGGGGTGCTCTCCTGTAACCATATGTTAAATGCTAACTAGGCTGAGGTGGAGGAGCTCTGACAGCTGCCATCATCTTCAGAAGATAGACACAGCAGTAAGCAATGTTTGTTTCATTTTCTTTATACAATGTTTAAAAGACTGTGGCTGGAAACTTCAAAGCAGACCCTGTGCCGCATGGCTGCTCCTCCTCTGAGCCTCTCTGCTTGGGGTAGTAAAAATAATAAAAAGCCCAGTATATTTTCAGTACCTTACCTTCCAGGGTTGGCTTCAAGCGTAGGTGGCCTGGAGGATGAGGGAAATGGTCTTCTCCCAGCCTGTTACCCTCTTGCCTCCTGCCTCCGCACTTTCACACACACTTTACCACCTGATCATTTTCTGGCCTCTTGCTGCTATTTGTAGTATAAAAGCAGCAACAGGTGGCAGACTGTTAAAAAGAGAGGCTGCCTAAGGCCGCAGAGCAGATGGGAAGAAATCAGTCACAGCCCTACTTTCACAAGCTCACCTCTAAGAACATTCCAGCTAAAGACTAATGCAGGAAAATGGCCAGCACCTAAGGATATTTTTAAAATTTTTTCTTTTTTTTTACACACTTAAGCTAACTCAATGCAAGTTTATTATCCTAGTGACTTTTAGGCACGTTCTAATGACTTTCAAAGGCCAAAATATGGTAAAAATCACTTAAAATATCCATCCCTTCCATGCTTTAGTTGAACAGGTAGGCTTTATCTTTTTACATTTCTGTATTTTATATGTTATGTGCCTGTCTCATAACCTCTCTAAATATATACAAAAGATCACAGATTTAATAGCTTCTCTTCTCATAAAGGAATGTCAACATTGCATCCAGTTATCAGGATAAGACCCTGCTAGACAAGTTAGACAAGGAACAAGTTCATACTCTCTTAGCTTGTGATCTTGATTGGCAAGTAGCAACGGCTGACTTTATTGGTAACATTAGCTTCCACTTACCAGCCTCTAAGCTCCTCAACTCTTTACAAACTATGCCTGTTAAATTTGTATCTATTGTTGTCTCTGAGTCTTTGTTTCACGCCACTAGTGTCTTTACAAATGGTTCAGAAAAAAACTGAAAAGACAGCTATAGTGTGGCAAGATGCCATGCAAAATTGGCAACACAAACCCAGGAACATTTTAAAACTATGCAACAGGTGAAGTTAGGTACCCTAATGTTGGCTTTATAAACTTTTCCTCACCAAGACATAAATATAGTTAGTGATTCTGCTTAGGTGGTGATAGTATTACTCACTTAAATCTTGTACATGTGAAAGGCATTACTAATGAATCTTTGTTTCTTACAGCTCTCGAGCTCCTCTGTGCCCATTGTCACCATCTTTACATCACACATATTCGCTCTCATTCTAGGTTACCTGGTACTTTATTGAAAGGGAACAGTCAAGCTGATGCTCTGGTATGACCACAAATGGGGTTTGCAGACTTTTCTGCTTTTTTGCAAGCTCAAGCTGTCATGCCTTTTGTCATCAGAATGCCTGCCGTCTTAAACAACAGTTTCATTTACCACTTGCTCAAGTTCACATAATTATTAAAACTAGTTCTGATTGACAACAGCATTCTCGCTCTCCCTTTTCCTTAAAGTTCAGTGCCAGCCAACGAGGTCTGGTGCCTAATGCTGTCTAGCAAACTAATGTTACTCAGTATCCACCTTCCAAACATTTAAAATTTCTCCATGTTACCGTGGACACTTATACAAGCTTAATACATGCTACCCCTCTGAACTAAAGATGCAATTGCTCATTTGTTTGAATCTATTATAACTTTAGGTCTTCTATAAAAACTGATAATGGACTTTACTATCTTAGTGCTCAATTTACATATGCATTGCAACTTTAACACATACAACACAAAACTGGTGTTTCCTATAGCTCAACCAGTTAGGCCATTGTTAAATGAGCTCATCAAACTCTCAAAGTATATCTTAATATACAAACAATGGTCAATATGGGGCTCTCTCTTGAGAACATAACTTGTCATTGGAGAATCGACCAGCAATGATGGTGATGACTCAGAAGGCATCTAACATTACTTGAGGACAGCTAAAGAAATTGGATCAACAAGAAACTATGCAGCTTGCTGCTGCGGGAAGCCATGCAACTGCAGAGAACTGCTTTCTTATGTTTCTGGCAGTAATTGGGGAAACTTCTGAGAAAGCAAGATAGACGTGGATGTTAGGGTGGCTGGTAATTCTTGTCCTTTGCCAAGTGGGATCAGCTCAAACATGTTTATTGCAGTCATGTTCTAAATCCTCGTTTGTAATGTTATTACATGGTGGGATGCTGACCCCCCTTTGTCATCTAATGATACTTCTTGGACAGGAGGTTGATAGATGCCCCTGTCTTACCCCTTAACTGAAAATTTGAAATGAATTAAACTTTTAATGATTCCTTGACTTTATTGTCTAGTTATCCCCTCTCTTTGTTTTCCGGAATAGCACCTAAGTGTGTTACTCTCATTCCTAGGAGTGTCTTTACTATCAGCCCAAAAGGGATGCTAAACTTGCAAATTTGACCTTTATTTCTGCTGTTACTACTAATCTTACTAAGGTCTTTAATGAAGCTACATAAGTGCCTGATCTTCCCATATGCCATCTGAGTAGGGACTGACGAGATAAGTTTGATGCCATCCAGAGGGCCTCTGTATGATAATGGCACTTTACTTGATTGCGGTCCCCATGGTTCTCTTGTGTCTGCAAATCAGACTATTGGATTTGGGAGTCCCTCCAATAGTTCTATCACTTGGTCAGAGTATGGGCTTTCAGGGCCAAAATTACATCTAAAATGGAAACTAGCTTTAAGCCCTGCTCATACTCAAATTTGGAGATAAGTACATCTCTTTTTTGAACAAATTCTTTCACATGGTGAGTACATTATTAGTGGCGGCAACTATATCTTCTTTTTGCAGAATAATGTTACTGATACAGTCCTGATTTGTATTACCCACCCCTATATACTTCTGTAAGGTATTCCTAATACAGAGCAGAATCTATCCTTTTATAGTATCAAAGTCTCTTCCAGTAGGTGGTACGCTATGTGCTTGTTTCATCAAAATGTTACACAGTTAAATATAACCTATGTCATAATTTTAAAAAGGCATGCAGAATTGTGGCTGCCTGTAAATTTAACCCGGAACTGGGAGGGAGATTCTACCTTGCAGTTATTTAGAAAAGCACATCTGCAAGGGGCTTATGGTGACCATTTGTCTTCTCAAATTTCCACTTTTCAGTGTGAATTCAAGAATCAACTTGAAGAATGGTCGCAGCAATTACAAACAAGTACCTTTCAGCAATTATGAAAGGCTTTCAATGGTTAAACCCAAACACTTGGTTGTCTGGGTTAAACATACACATTTGGGTGATGGCTGCTATACTTATTCTTTTTTACTAGGCATCTGCACATGACTCTGTGCTGCCACCCGACGCATCTACAACCAGGGAAGAACACTAGAGGCTTACCTTGCATTGGATGACCAGCATGCTCTAAGAATTAAAGAAGGGGGAGGTGTGGGGGTGCACTGCAACTTATTAAGGTTTATGTACATGTCATTTGAGGTCGGGGCATAGAAAAATACTGAGGCACTGTGTATGTTATTTGTGCATGGCAATGAAACTCCTTGACCCTGAAAACAGAACAGGGAGTAGAGTGTGTGGTGTGATAAGGAATGCTGAAAACAGCCTCCTGAGAATGCAGTTTGAGTGTGTACAAGGTCACAGGTGCCTCAGCAACCCACCTCAAATGACCATCTAGTGGATGTTTGTAGTTAATACAAGCCCTTTCAATAAATACTTGGTGGACAGATGCTGGGGCGGACTCTCTAGGAAGAGCTATCCCCCTGTTCCTGCTCAGCTGGAACTCTTGTGAGTACTTTGTTCTTGGCATTCACTGCAAGTTATAAGCTCTGCAATAAGGAAAATTTGTCTGATTAAAAAGTAATAATTAGAAAATTCTTCATGTATTGGAATGGAAAATTTATCTGAAATGAGCCTAAATGACAAATGCAAGATTCCAAATATGATGTTTACTATGCTAACTTTCATGTTAAAATGAAGGGGGAAAACATTAAAAATACTAATAATGTATTACATTTACATTTTATAGCACTTGAAAGGATACACAAGCAATTACTGATGTTGTTACCTATGATGGGGGTAAACCAGGGAAAGAAGGGCCTATAACCTAAAGAGGCTTTAACTTTCTACCTTCAATGTACAGAATTTTGGAGCATTTTTCATGAAAAAGTATGAAAGAGAATATGTACAGGTTTTCTTAACAAAGTGGGGGAGATCCTACAAAGGAAAGAGAGTCACATATCCTACTAGACTTTGTAAACACAGGAATACACTGTGGCAAGTGATAAAGGATAAGTGATTTTACATATTAATCCAAATTATTTCTTATTTGTGGAGGCAAATACAACATATTTTTAAATATTCAGCAGGTATTTTAAATATCTGATAAGACAAGTGAAAAATAAATAATATTAAATACATAAGAAAGTATATATTCAGGAATTGAAGAAAACTTACAGTTAGGTTTAAATTTACAGATACATTTTCAGCAACTATTTAGGCCAGCTAAGTTTATTCACTGGATTAAATTCCTCTAAGCTAGGAACAAAGGCTTTTAGATTGAACTGTAAAAAGACACAAAGGCAAAGCCAATCAGAACAATATATAGCAGGTAAAATTAACAAAATAGTCCAGAATGGCAAAATCAAAATCAATGTGCAATCTGTTAATCGATCACAGTCTATTAGGAATGAATTGCTCAACAGAGGACCAAACATTTAAAAAAATTATTAAAAATACAAGGAAAGCTGACTTTATAGTGACTATTAAGATAAGTAGAAAAAATATAACAATATACTCTTCAAATGACTTGGGTTAAAGGGTAAATAAAAAGTTTCCATCTTGATTAAAGCTTTACTAAGAGATCTACAATGTAAAATAAGGCTTGTGTTAGGAGTAATTTTTCATCTATTTTTAAAATCTATCCAGAAGTGACTTTTAACATCTTAACATTCTGTGTATGTTAAAGTAGTAACAGGGACCCTAAGAATCTGAAACAAATCTACCATTGAATAAAGGATAAATAAATTTGAAAATTATTCACTTTAATAAATTGTTCTTAAGTCCAATGTTCCCTGGAGTCCTTTGAAATAAATTTTTGAGGAGTTGAAACATAAAATCTAGTTAGCCTCATAACTACCATTCTTTGAAGACTTACTATGTTCGACTCTTAGATATGTTAAATACATATCAAATATGTATACATACATGTATGAATACATACATAAAATAGGGTCTTAAAATTTTGAATATTGAATGATTTAGTTTCTGCCTTAAGTCAGTATTTCCCACACAAGATTTACATTGACATTGATTTGTATTATGTAATAATACCTATTATAAACATAAAGAAAGAGTTTCTGAAAAGAGAGGAACTTCCTCAGTGATAGGCTACCTAGCAGGTGATGGAGCTGAAATTTGAATTGAAGAAGAGAAACTGAGTGAAATAATGTGCCACATGATTATCTATAATTTCCACGATTTTGAATTATAATGTATTAGAAAAATTAACAGTACTTCTCTTTACCTTACAGTAAAATGTAGAACTTTCTTTTTCACGGACTCCAGCTTTTTATTCGGATATTTCTTTTGATCTTGTTTTATTGATGATTTCTTCAAAGGAAGAACACAGGCATCAAATGGGGGGAAAGAATAGTTTGGAAAGAGTGTTGGTAATTCTCCACCCAATATATTTGGAGAAAACTTCTTCTCTTACATTTGATGAAATTTTTGTACTGTATCTAGTGAAAGGATCTGTTGGATCATTTAACTCAGCCTGTTGAAAGGAAAGAGAAAGAGATCAGTTGAAACAGGATTAAATGGGAGAAAAAATCATGTATCATTAAATTTTTTAAAGTATGTTTATTTTCTTTGAGTAATATTGCATTTTTCCTTTAAATAAAAATAATCTTTATAAGAAAAAAATTGCAGTTTTCCAAAAGATTTCAAAAATCATAACAACTTTCAGTGAAATAAGTAAACATTAATGCACCCAGTCTTGAAATTTTGAAAATTTAATAAGGTAATTTTTATTTTAAATTTGGTATACTTGCCATGTAAGAATTTCATAAGCATTCTGAAATTTCATTTAACAAGAAATTAAGCAATCAGTTGAAGTAATGTACGTTTTATTAAATCAGACTTTTATTTTTTATGCACAATCTAAACTGTTCTTGATATCAACAGAGCATTTTTTTTTTCTTTCTTTTTTGAGATGGAGTCTCACTCTGTCACCCAGGCTGGAGGGCAATGGTGTGATCTTGGCTCACTGCAACCTCTACTTCCCAGGTTTGAGTGATTCTCCTATCTCAGCCTCACAAGTAGCTGAGACTACAGGTGTGCACCATCATGCCTGACTAATTTTTATTATTTTTAGTAAAGATGGGGTTTCATCATGTTGGCCAGGCTGGTCCCAAACTCCTGATCTCAGGTGATCCGCCTGCCTCAGCCTCCCAAAGTGCTGGAATTACAGGCATGAGCCACCACGCCTGGCCAAACAGAACATTTTTATAAAGCTAAAATTGTAAGTGAAAAGCAAATAAGAGTTTTATATTTTGCTTAAATTGAAGATGTTTTAGATTTAGATTTTGATTATATTGAGTATGTTCTAACACCAAAAAGTAAAAAGAATGTAACAATTTTCCATCACTTAAGCAATATTTATTCAGGAAAGAGCTATTTTCTGAACTTTCCTATTTATGTTTGATAATGTCCAGGACTAATTTTTAATTACTTCTTTTAAAATGGCCAGAGGCATATTTTCCTTGGCTGGAATCAGTAATAATAAATGAAAATGTAAGTAAAATGGCATATGTTACAATTTTTTATTTTCACAATATGTTCATACTATTAACTCCTTTTCTTGTAAATAAGTTGGATGCTTCCTTTTTTCATTTGTTTTTACATTTTCATTGAGTATTATCTGTCTTCAGGCAGCTCATTACTAGTCACTCAGGATTTATTTTAGATGCATATCAATCTTGTGAGAGGAAAGATAATAATAGAAAATGTTTTCTGTATATGAATATCTAACTTAACCTCTTTCGGATTCTAAAATTAGACCTGGCTCATTTAAATTACTGTTGAAAGATTATTGAATTATTTAGACAGAATTATAGTGGAAAAAATGAGTATAGTCTCAGGATATAGATTGAAAGAAAAACAGTTAAAGCGATGAGAAAAATAGCAACAGGCAGGTATGCAAATATGTGTTATCTTGAAAGTCACAGAGGATGAGAAACAATAACATGAAAATAAAAACATTGAAAAAGGATAAGGTGAAAAATCACATAAGTAAGCAAGCATATGATTCAGTAATCCCACTACTGGGTATACACAAAGAAAAGCAGTATGTGGAAGAGAGAGCTCCACGGCCACATTCATTGCAACATTACTCTCAACAGCCAAGCTATGAAATCAAGTTAAGTGTCCATCAACCGATGAATGGAGAAACAAAATGTGGTATATATACACAATGGGATAGTATTCAGCCATAAAAATAGAAGAAAATTCTGCCATTTTTAACAACATGGATGAACCTAGGGGACATCATGCTAAGTGAAATGAACCAGGCACACAAAGCCAAATATCACATGATCTCACTTACACGTAGAATCTAAAACGTTTATCTCATAGAAGTACAGTAGGTTGGTGTTTACCAGGGGCTGAGGGGTGAAGGGCTGGGGAGATGTTGGTCAAAAGATTTCAGTTAGATAGGAGAAATAAATTCAAGAGATCTAATGTACAACACGGTGACTACAGTTAATGCAAATACATCATATCTTGAAAAATGCTAAGAGAGTAGACATTAAGTGTTCTCAACAGAAATAATAAAAATGTGAGGTTATGCATTTGTTAATTACCTCAATTTGACCATTTCACAATGTATATATATTTAAAACATCATAATGAGAAATATGTTCTCTTTCTGGGTCCACAAGAGAGTGTAGCTTTAAAGGCAAAAACTTCCCAGTGCCATGCCTGCTCCCATCTCTCTCCATCCGGGAGATTTAACAATTTCTGTTTAATTTTTGTGGTCATGGGAAAAGGTCACAAGTCAATCACTCCAGCGGAAGTTTAAAGGAACTCTTGTCATTAGTGGGGGGAGGGGGGATTGGAGAAGGTGGGAATTCCTCCCAGGTTAAAAGTCCCTGTCTCACTCATCCCGGCAGATTTCCCCCTCTGGGGTCCCCTTCCACACAGTCTCTCGTGGAAGCTTTCTCTCTTCCTCTCCCTTTTCTCTTCTCTACCTAAATAAATCACTTTCTGCAAATACTTTTGGGGTCTGGTATTTACAAGTGCACCTGCCATGGTCCCCTCTCCCATTCTTAAGAGCAGGAAACCAAAAGCCTGGAGCCCACCGGGGAGTGAGCTAAGCGCTCCCTTGCACCCCAAAACTCGCCTACAATATTTTACACAATGAATGTATACAATTTTATTCTTCAGTGTAGAAAAATTTAAAAAGGTTAAAAAATAATGACACCACCAAAAAGAGCTCCTCCTTTTTTACTCAACATGTAGTACAATATTGTACAAATTAAGATATTATGGTGAGCTCTGGAACTACTAAGAGAGTTTTGAATGAATAAATGAATGAGTAAACAAATGGACCAAAAAAATGATGTTTTCTCATAACATAATTTCTGGTAAAATACATCGTAATCAAAGATGACATTACCCTGTGAGGCAGGAGAATAGGATCTGGAGAAAGGGAACCCAAGGCCAATTCACACTGACTTCCTAGAACTAAATCAAAATAAAAACCCCAACTTTCCTTGCCCAAGTTAAAAAAGGACCAGAGGCTACTCTCCTTGCAACCTCTGCTTTTCTGTGTGACAAATAAAAACTGAAAGTACCTCTGGTTGGTCCTTTTCCATAACCAATCAGACTGAATGCAGATTAAGTAATTATTTCCATAGGATTTTGGATTTCTTTTTCCCCTTTTCCCTTTTCCTTTCTACTCCATACAGGGGGAGTCTTTGTTTTCTCTCTTTTATCTCTCTCTCTTTTCCTTTCCAGTTTGGGATCCTTGGTGTGCAGTGCCTAAACACAGAGCCTACCGCATGTTTCTGGCTGTGGCCAATCTCTGGAGAAACTAAAATGTTTCCATGTGGAAGCACTTGACTGCCACCAGTGGGTTCGAATAGGGACCTGAGTCCTTTTACTTTTTTTTTCTTTTCTAGTTTTTCAGCAGTTGTTTCCTAGTAGCTCCTTGGTATTTGAGGGCAAGTGGCCAGGGCCACTCTTTGGTGTTGCCTGTAGGCCAAGGAATGAACTGAGATAGCTGCCCCACATGGAAGAGGGATGGACTCTTCTACCTTTTCTGGTTATAGTCCCTAATCTATACGTGTGACACAATTGGCAGTGGCACAGGGCAATCTCACATTTCAGGCCACCTAAACCTTCTTTTCTTACAGTCCCTGATTCCTACATGTGACACAAATGGCAGAAACAGTTACTTCAGAGTGAACTCACACACATTTCAGGTGACTTGAGCCTTTTTTTTTAATGCTTAATTCTTCTCTTCCCCTACTCGACTGGCCAAGGACAAAAGAAACCACCTAGGTATGCAAAGAAGGTTATAAAGAAAAGAGATGACTGGTTGTTTAAAAAGAGGGATGTTTAGGACAAGTCCGATGGTCTGGGCATGTTGTAGATGGTCTGTGTGAGGCAGGGCAGGTATTCATAGAAGGGAATTTATGCAGGAACTGATGTACAATCTAATGTGAATTTCTTCTTGTCTAAATTTAGAGAGTAAAGGGGTTGCTTTAAGTGGGATAGAGAAACCTTAAGGAAAGCTCATAATGGGTCATCAGTGGTGGAGGGAACCATTCCAAAGAAGCGCCAGCACTCATCTAAGGTCAGAGATGTCTGACAGACCAACACAGGGCCCAAATGGTGGATGCCCCTGGGGACTGCAGTTGGGCCAGAATTTTTCCGGGACAATGTCTCTAGCATCATTTGGGTCACTTGATAAACCCTCCACTCTTTAAAGTCCTACTCTCTTTTCCAGACAACTAGGGGCAACTCTCCATCTATTCCGCCTGATTCCCTACTTGGCTGCATCCTCCACCATTGGAATCAATTTGACCCTGATAATCTAAAAAGAAAACATATATATTTTTTTCTGCAATGCTGTTTGGCCCCAATCTGAGCTGCCCAGACTGGAACAATGGGCAATCAATAGTAGTCTTAATTATGACACCATCCTGCAATCAGCTATTTTGCAAGATGCAGGTCAAATGGTCAGAAATCCCTTATGTACAGATCTTCATGACCCTACACCAAAACCTAACAATCTGCAAAACTCCCAGAACCAGCCCCTTAAAGGAAAGTCTGTCTCTCAGTGTGAACAGCACCTGCCTCCATATAGCCCCTTGCCAAGTGCTCTTGAGACTAAATCCCAAACAATGGGAACTCTACTAAGTCCCCCCCACACTCAAAGGGGAACACTGTATTTAACTCTCCCTCCAGCCCTGCTACTCCTTAGGGAAGTAGCAGGAGCCAGTACTAGTGCAGGTCCCCTTCTCTATAACTGATATACAACAATGTAAGGAAAAGCTAGAAAACTCTTTCAAGAATCCCAGGAAATTTTCAGAAGCTTTCCAAACTTTGGCCTTAGCCTTTGCTCTCTCATGGAGAGATATTCAATTCATTCTAGCAACCTGTTGCACCCCCTTGGAAAAAAGATTAAATCTTTGAGGCCGCCCATGGGGAAGCAGATGACTTATTCACCTAAAGCCCTCAGGGCAATCACTTGGGCCCAAACACAGACTCCACTATTGATCCTAATTGGGACTATAACACCCCCATGGGAATGAACAACCGGGCTGAATTTCTTGAGGCTTTTCTAGGAGGAATGAGAAAGGGAACAACTAAGGCAGTAAATAATGATAAATTAAGGAAGGTAACACAAGCCAAGGAGGAAAATTCAGCCATGTTTTATGGCAAGCTGGAGGAAGCCTTTACAAAATATACTTTTCCAAAGACAAAATATTAATGGCACAGCATTTCATTAGCCAATCTACCACAGACATTAGATTTAAGTTCAAAAGCTACTGAAGGGGCCACAAACTAATCAAAATCAGGTTTTTGATACTGCTTTTATGGTATATAACAATCATGACCTGGAAGAAGAAAACTAGGAACAGAGTAAAGAAAAATCGTAGACCAAAATTATGGCAGCCATCGTTGGGAATGCCCTGAATGACCAAAGAGCAGCTAAGGGAAACCTGAAGGGCCATAAGTATAATGCCAGCAAAGGCTTTTGCTTCACATGCAGAAAAAAAAAAAAAAAATGAGCATTGGGCAAATAACTGTACTAAGTCACCACCAGGCCCCTGCTGAAAATGTCAGGGCACCAGTTATGAACCCTGTCACTGAAGGATGGACTGCCCCTGCTCCCACTAAGGGGTTCTGTCAGACAAAACTCTAGAAGCACAAAAGCAGGAATTAGATGAAGACTGAAGGGGTCCAGGGTCTTCCTCACTGCCCCTGTCTAGGAACACTGTAATTACTAATGAGGAGCCCCAGGTATTTCTGGACATCACGGGAAGCCAAATTTAGTTCATTTTTGATAGAGGGGCAAATTACTCTGTTCTCACTGCTTTTGTGTAAAGCTTTTCTCACAGTCCATGAGCATTATGGGAATGGAATGAAAGCCACAAACAAGATTCTTTACTCCTTCTTTGATTTGTCAATTTGAGAAACAAATCTTCCAATAGGAATTTCTAGTAGTACCAAGCTGCCCAATCCCCCCTGTTGGGAAGAGATATTATGGTTAAAATAGGGGCACTACTACAATGTAAGCATCAACTGGCAGAATTGCTAACAGTCAAAATACAGCCAATGTTCTAGATTACATTAGTAGACGGGATAACCCACTGGTATGGAATACTGGAAATGCAGGGGAAGGCTAAAACAGCAGTGCCAGTCAAAATACAGCTTAAAGAGCCAAGCGACTTTCCCAGTTAAAAACAATACATAATTAAGCTGGTAGCAAGAAAAGGCCTAGCACCCATAGTTGAGGTATTACTTACCCATGGGCTATTAAAACCCTGCAATTCTCCCTGCAATACCCCCATCTTACCCATTCTAAAGCCTTTGGGGGGAATATCAAAGGTTTATTACATGTTAGTACGGGACCTCAGAATAATTAATGGGGCTGTTATCTCTGTACACCCATTGGTGGCAAATCCATATACCCTTCTGGCTCAGGTGCCAGAAGATACTAAATGATTCTCAGCGCTAGACCTAAAAGATGTTTTCTTCTCCATTCCTCTGGCACCAGAGTCCTAATATCTTTTTGCCTTTGAGTGGAAAAACCTTAATACCAGAGAAAAACAACAATACACTTGGACAGTGCTCCCCTTAAAGGTTTTTGGGACAGGCCCCATTTCTTTGCCCCGGCCTTACAGAGGGATCTGAGGGATCTGCAACTGGAGAATGGGAGTATACTCCAGCATGTGGCTGACCTTCTGTAGCCCAACCCAGGAAGCTTCTGAACAAAATACTACAAAAACTTTGAATTTCCTGGCAGACAAGGAAGACAAAGAGTCCAAAAAGAAGACTCAGAATACCCTTCAACAGGTTCAATATTTAGGGTATGTCTTAACATCCAGAGCCTGGAAAATAACGCCGGAACGAGTGCAAGCCATATGTGGTTTCGGGCCTCCCCACATCAAGCAACAGCTTCATTCTTTTGGGGTAATGGCTGGGTTTTGCAGAATATGTATACCATATTTTAGGATCATAGCAAAGTCCTGGCATGAAGCAATAAAGGGGGCTGAAAACTAGCTAATGGAATGGACCCTGGAAATGAGAGAAGCAGGTCATTGCACGTACATATGTTACCCAGCCTGATTTAAAAGACCAGCATCTCCCAGATTCTGAGGATAACTGGTTTACAGACAGCAGTAGTTTCATGGCAAATGGGGAGCACCAGAGCTGGATGCACAACAGTAAATCATAATACCACTGAAGCCCAGACACTGCCCCCTAGCATATCAGTACAAAAGGCTGAAAGCATTACTCTTACCCAAGCAACTTTGGGACAAGGTAAAAAGCTTAACATCTGTACAGAATCTAAGTATGCATTCCTGGTGGTTTATTCTCATGCTACAAGGGGACTACTAACTAGCAAACACTCTCCTATAAAGCATGGGCAATTCTTCAGCTATTAAAAGCAATACACCTGCCAAAGGCCATAAGTGTAATTCATTGTAAGGCGCACCAAAGGGACTTAACACCTATAGCACAAGTGAACAGCAAGGCTGACAGAGAAAACACAGCCACAGCCTTCAGGGTGCAATCCCAACAGAAACAGCTAATAAAGGAGCAAGAGAGACAAAAACAGTGATCCTGGTGGTATATGGCATCAAAAGTATATCTCCCTCAAACAGCCCAATGGAGAATTAAAAAAAAAAACCCTGCATAACTCTTTCCATATGGGGAGAGATGCCAGCCTGGCCATGGTTAACAGACTTCATTGGGCCTAACTTAGCTTCAGTGGTTAAGCAAGTCTGTCAAGCCTGCTCACTGTGTGCACTTAACACCTCAGGAAACAAAATGCCTCCTCTAATAGAACCAGTCCAGAGAAGAGGAACTTATCCAGGGGAAGACTGGCCATTAGATTTCACCCATATGCCAGCTTTCAGAGGGTATAAGTTTTTGTTAGTGCTAATAGATACCTTTACTGGTTGGGCTGAAGTTTACTCTAATAGAACAGAGAAGGTTAATGAGGTTATAAAGTTTCTCTTAAGAGAAATAATCTCCCAGTTTGGGTTGCTTGAGAGACTCCAGAGTGATAAAGGCCTGTCCTTTATCTCCCAAATAACTCAAGGGGTTGCTAAGGCTCTCAGAATCGAATACTATTTACATTCAGCATGGAGGCCTCAAACCTCCAGGAAAATAGGGCTATCCAAACTCTAAAATGAGTGTTAGCTAAGCAATGTCAGGAAACATCAAACTTGGGTCAGCTTACTGCCCACAGCCCTTTAAGGAACCATAATACTTCTAGAGCAAAAATTAATATAAGTCCATAAGAAATGTTATCTGGAAGGCCATTCTAAACTAATGATTCAATTACTGACCCAGAAACAGCCAGTTCAGTAAAATACCTAGTTAACCCAGGACAATTTCAGCAGGCTTTATGAAAGTTTCAAATTCAAAGGCTTCCCACACCAGGAAGTAACCAGCAACCCTAAACCAGGCTGAGAGATGAGGTATTTGTTAAAACATGGAAAAAGAGATCACCTATTCAACAATTACACCCAAATGGAAGGCACCATTTTCAGTAATACTGGCCATGCTTTCTGTAGTTAAAGTTCTAAGATTAGGTAGCTGAATACACCTTGCAAGGATCAAGTCTGCGATACCTGAAACCCCAGACCTGAAACCTCAAGCTCCCATCAGCCACTACACCTGTGAACCTGTGGCAGACCTGAAGTACCTGTTTAGAAGACAGCCAAAATATAAGTGTGTGCCTACCAACTTTCCTTGGTGTCTTTGTTGCATAGTTACTGTAGGCTGAATAATAGTAGACTTTTTTATATTTTTGTACTTTAATTGCCTTCTTCCAAATGGATGGTATCACTTCCTTTGTACTAAGCTGAATGTTTTAATTCATTTCTATAACAAACATTTCTTACAGCATATGTATGCAGCCCATGAAGTACCCATTAAATCTTTTAACCAAATCATTTCCTCTCATCTAGGAACCATCAACCTTCAAATGATCATGTGACAAGGCTTCCAGCAGTTTCAGGTGAAAACACCATCTCCAGCCATCAAGAAGCTACCCCGGTCTCCATTAGACAGAGCAGAGTGAAAGTTTCATGATCCCCAATAGGTAGGGACTAAGCCCAAGTCAGCAGGAAGCCATTACAGAAGAAAGACCATCACATCAATCCCTCTGCTTCCCATAAAGATCTATGGGGATCATGTCTCTCAGTGGGGAAATGAGGCAAGAGAATAGGGTCTGAAAGCAGGGAACCTAAGGCCAATTCACACTGACTTTCTGGAACTAAATCAAAAGGAAAATCCCAACTTCTCATGCCCAACTAACAAAAGGACTGGAGGCTACTCCCTTTACAACCCCTCTCCCTTTCAGCATTGTAGATGAAAAATTTAAAGTACCTCTCATTAGTCCCCTCCCACAACCAATCAGACTGATCACTGGCACTACTTCATTTACATAGGGCATAAACCAAGTAACCAATGGGAAACCTTTATAGGGCATTTTAAGTCCCAGAAAATTCTGTAACCAAGGCTCTTGAGCCGCTTTCTCAAGCCAGCTCACACCCTGGGAAGTGTTCTTTCATTTTCAATAAATCCCTGCTTTTTTGCTCCATTCTTTCCTTGCTTTGTGCATTTTGTCCAATTTTTTCTTCAAAACACCAAGACTTCCAAATTGTTTTGGCATGGCAGAAGTTGTAGTGAAGACCCTCCACCGGTAAAATCTGTATTATAGAATCTTGATGCTCATTTCATCAGGTCTCATTTGACTACTCCTCACCTTCTTCCCTCTAAGACAGGAGAGGCTATAGATTCAGATGCCAGTTACTTGGCAAAATGAAGATATTCCCTCATCTTTCTCTATGGTTCTCTTGTTGGAAGCCCAGGTAAATTTCTATCCTTCATTGATGTCTAAGCCCCCTGTCTAATAGAAATGCAGTCTCAAATTTCAGTCAAATGCATATTTTCCTTATTTACGAAAGGCTTTGTGTGTTTGTTTTCTTGCAAGAAGTTGCCAGGAAGGATATGGGATGTGCACTATGAAAGATCTGAAATCAGGTGTGTCTCTACCACTTACTAATTAAGAATGTGAACTTGAAAAATTTTAGTTAACTTCTCCAGGACTGTTTTGTGTTTAGTTTAGTTCTGGCTTGTTTTCATCTGTGATATGGGGATAATAAATACCTTTTAGTTTTGTGGTGGTTAACATAGATCATATAGGATGATCTGTCTTGTAGATAGTGAGAAGATCAATAGATATTAGTGCCTTTCAGGTCTTCCCTAGGACAGAGCACTAGAGGTCTGGACTTTGCAGCAACTCTCACCACCAACCCAGCAAGACTCTACCCAACTTCTGCCATGCCAAAACAATTTGGTTATAACATAACTTTTGTATTAGCAAATATATAAAATAGGATTATGATTCTAATTCTAGAGTCGTCTTCTATAATTATCTTCCTTCTTCTCCTGAAGCCATTATTCTAATATGTTATGATATTAAGAGACTTGAATGCCATCTATGCATAAATTTGTCTATACTTCTTGAGAGTAGACCTAAACAAAATATTAATGGCCATCTTTTACAACAGATTCCAAATTTATAAATTTACTACTATTTAGCCTGGCAATGAACATTACTTCAAATACCATCTTTAACATTTATTTACATTTTAATTATATGTACTTATTTTTCAGTGATCCCTATGAAGATTATAAAAATTTAGGATTTCCTTTTAATATCACATTACTAGAACATGACATTTATTTTTCTTAAGCAACAAACAGGAATTTAAAAAATATCTGTGTTAACTTTATTGATTTACTATTAAAATTGGAAAAGGGGTATTCCTGAGACTGTTTCTTTCACATGCATATTTTAACCAGAGCCGGGAACAGAAGTTTATGCTTTGCCTTTGTGATGGGCATAAAGATGGCAAAACCCAGCATGAATGAAGGAAGAAAATGGATAAATCAGTCCAAAGGAATTAGGATGTAGTAGCAATACACACACCAAAAAAAAAAAAAAAAAAAAAAAATGCCTTTCCAAAGTTCTGAATTTTCCACCAATAATTAGAGAAATGTAGCAAACACAACAAAATTTGAGCTAACTCACATTATTTTCGACATAAGAAAGAAAGAAGTTCGAACTATTGCAGCAGTTTGCTACAAATTCTCTTCCCTTCTCTCACAGTCTCTCTCTTTTTATGATGTCTTTAGCTTTCCTTAAGTAATCTTGCTGAGATATTTAACTTGTTTTTGGAAATAATTTTTTTCTTAAACTTCAAAGTTTAAATGACTCATTAATAATATCAAAATGTTATTTTCTATCAGAGTTACAAAATCTCACAAAGGAGAACAGCATGAGTAATTTCTTGCTACTAAAATTATAGTCATTAGACCATTCTTATTGCCAGTCCCTGGAGCATGTTATCAATGTAGTATCTCAGGCCCTATCTTTGTATATACATTATGGTTTTAAGAGGAACTGATATCCTTCAAATGGAGAGAAGGAAAAGGGACTAACTGGGAATATTCATTTTCCCTCTTACTAGTCATGTGATCTTGCACAAGTTCCTCTGATTATGATTCCTTATCCCTGAAGTGGAATTATGAAAATATTTTACTTCACAAGGTCATACTAAAGATGAAACAAAAAGCATATATTTTCTAGTACCATCTCTAGCACACGGAAGTGTTTAAATGAATGTTAGTTCCCAGTTTATATTTAATTTTAGAGAAAGCATGAAACAGTAGAAACGGCAGAGCCTTTGAGTCAAGCTCACTCACAGTGCACCCACCATGAGCACCTCATTTTATCCTGTTTAAAACTCAGATCCTTGATCTGCATGGATGATGATGGTGGTAGGAGAGCTGTGGGACTCAAATGAGTTAATATACAAGATATATGTATATAAAAGATACTTTGTACAGTGCCTGGTACATGATAAAGGCACTACAAAAACTGTTTGTTTATTATTTTGTTATATTACGATATTATATTTTGTTTTCTTAAAATAATCTATTTGTTACATTGGCATTATATTGATAAGTATTTAAGGATCTACACTTGTCCAAAAATACAGCTCACTTTCCTCACTGTTTCCATTTATGTCAAAAGTAAAGCCACATGTGGAGGACAGAAATAGGCACTGAGAAATTAGACACTAATCCTGTTGTTTGTTCTGTTTTGCTGCACTACAGAGTACATTAGGGATATGGAGATATCATTAAGAATAAAAACAAATTTTGTTTTAAATATCGCACCATAAAATGTTAACAACAAAGTGCTTTACCTGATGAATGAAAGGTACTCTGAATAAAGTCACATATTCATTTTAGTTGTACATATTTCTTTTTGATATTTTAGGTCATATAGCAGATGGCAGAAAACACTTATACATGATGACTTTTCCTAGATGTGCCAGCATATGCTGCTGAATTGCCTATACAGAGAAACCTTGCTCATTGCAAGTCTCCCTGGAAGTATTTCAAACAAAGCACTCAATTAACATTTGTTTATTATGCCACTGTGAGTATATGACAGTTTTTTAATTTCTTTCTCAAATACTCAGGCAACAGTTGAGTTTATATTGAATTTGTCACATGAAGGGCTCATGTTTCAGGATCTATTCAGAAATGTTTTTTATTTCAAATATGCTTATTAAATATTTCACCTCTCCTCCAATCTCCAAGAAGCAACAAATTTTATGAACAAATATAACAAGAGTTGTAGACGATAAAATGTTATCATGGATAAAAGACATACAAGATGAGAGTAGATAATTTAGTTAGGAATGGATTTACCAGTGTGTAGAGACACTGAAGTATTAAATTAAATATTGTATTTATGAAATTCAATACTTTATCATATAAATTGCGTGTTTATTTTAAAGCATAAAGAGAGAAAAATTCTACTTAATTCCATAAAGATTCCATTACAGGCAATCCTTATGAAATAATTCCTTCACATTATAATGTACGATAGTTTATAAATAAACTCTATGTAAATAATAATACTATTGTACAACAAAAGATTTTTGAAGCAAAGAATTAGGAAAGGAAAGAACAAAAGTTGTGCTATAAATATAGTCATTTGAAATAAATAAGAGTGGAATACATATTTTTTTTAGATCAAAGTGTCTGAGGCACAAGCCTTCACTGTATAGGTGTTTTATAGATGTTCCCTAATTCACATGGAGTAATGAGAGAGTGTCTGAAGACTAAATTTTTAAATCTTTGTGAAATGAAAGCTTCTATATAGTTTATACCATAGAACTTGTCCAAAGGGGTATCACAGGAAAATAATATAAGTTAGTTTAAGGGATTTGGGGAACTAGCAAGTTATTAAAGAAATATAAGAATATTTAGAAATAAATAACCAAACTTTGGAGTTTTATTATGGAAAATAAGTGTTGCCACAGTATTGCCAAAAAAAAAAAAAAAAAAAAGAGAGAGAGAGAAAGACCTCAAATGTATTATGCTAAAGTTTCACTTGTAAAATTAAGCACACCTGTAAGATGTGCTTAATTTAACTTATAGATAAAGAAAATATGACACATATACACCGTGGAATACTAGGCAGTTATAAAAATGGACAAGTTCATGTCCTCTGCAGGGACATGGACAAAGCTGGAAACGATCATTCTCAGCAAACTGACACAATGACAGAAAACCAATAAGTGTGTTCTCATAAGTGAGTGTTAAACAATGAGAACACATGGACACAGGAAGGGGAACATCACTCACCAGGGCCTGTCAGGGGGTGGGGGTCTAGGGGAGGGATAGCATTAGGAAAAATACCTAAGGTAGATGATGGGGTGATGGATGCAGCAAACCACCATTGCACGTGTATACCTATGTAAAAAGCATACACATTCTGCACATGTACCCAGAACTTAAAGTATAATAATAAAAATAAATAAAATTTTAAAAATAAAAAGAACACATTCTGACCATTTCATGTAATAAAATACAACTTTAATAAGTTCAAATTTTAATTTTTCTAAAACATCTCACCTATAGAGCAAATGTGATAATTTTGTCTTGTTTTGTATTATTTGTGTATGTGGCATTTGGCTGTTTAAGTTGGTCTAAGTTGGCATTATTAACTTCCCTAAGAAAGTAGATTTAAAAAAGGTAAACAAGTATTTTTTTTTTACTCAATAAAATTAGGCATGAGCGGGAAGAAATTTTAACTGTGAAACTCAGGAAAGTAGAAAATCACATAGGTGTAACAACCAATCACAAGGAAGACAGAAAAAACTGAGACCTGCACAGATGCTAATCGCTTTAGTCTTTTGAATAATTAGGTATGGAAAATTTGAGGAAGTTAGTTTTGACATTAGTACTCCTAAGACCTAGTGCAGACATGTTAATACTGCATTTTACATTACGAATATACCATCTAATAATAAAATGAAAAAAATTCTTTTATAACCAAAGTCATAAAAATGATGCAAATAAAAACACTGGCTAGGAGAAAAATAAACACAGCAAATGGACACCTAATTTTATGTTTCAACTATGACAATATATCATTCTTAGTCAATGAAATCATGCTTCAAAATCAAACTGAATAAAAAGTTTCTCAGCTGGGTGTGGTGGCTCACACCTGTAAGCCCAGCACTTCGGGAGGCCAAGGTGGGCAGATCACTTGACGTCAGGAGTTTGAGACCAGCCTGGCCAGCACAGTGAAATCCTGTCTCTATTAAAAATACAAAAATTGTCTGGGTATTGTGGCGCATGCCCATAGTCCCAGGTACTCAGGAGGCTGAGGCAGGAGAATTGCTTGAACCCAGGAGGCGAAGGTTGCAGTGAGCCAAGATCGTGCAGCTGCACTCCAGCCTGGGTGACAGAGCTAGACTCCATCTCTAAAAAACAAAAAACTTCTCAAATAAATAAAAACTGACAATTCAACATCAGCAGATGCTCCCCTAAGGGCTACAAGTGTTTTCTTCGAGCAGAAGAAAAATAATACCACACAGGTCATAGATTCAAGAATTCAAGGAAGAACAGTAAGAAAAAAAATTTTTAAATATGTGGGTAAGCTTGAAGAATATTGATTACATAAAGTAATAATAATATGCTGGTGTCTATAAACACACACAGATGCACACACATACATACAAAAAGACATCCAGATACACATACATATAATTAAAATGCTAAACAGAACAACTGTGTAAGTGAGGGGGTATAAATGGAGTTAAAATATCATAAGACAATTTTATGATCCAGAAAAATACAAAATTTATTTACATTAGATTTCAATAATTGAAGAATTTATTTTGTAAAATCAGAGGTAACAGGTAACAGTAAAAGAATGTGTAAACACCAACAACTAAAGAGGGTAGCGTGAAATGGTATAATTAAAAAAACAAAATAAATGGATAAATTCATGGAAACTTACACTTTACCAAGACAAAACCAGGAAGAAGTTGAATCCCTCAATAGACCAATAACAAGGTCTGAAATTGAGGCAGCAATTAATAGCCTACCAACCAAATAAAAGTCCAGGTCCTCATGGGGTCACAGCCAAATTCTACCAGAGATACAAGAGGAACTGGTACAATGATACCAGCTCTGAAACTATTCCAACCAATATAAAAAGAGGGGAATCCTCCCTAACTCATTTTATGAGACCAACACCATCGTGATACCAAAACCTGGTAGAGGCACAACTCAAAAAGGAAATTTGAGGCCAATATCCATGATGACCATTGATGTGAAAATCCTCAATAAAATACTGGTCAGCTAAACCAACAACATATCAAAAAGCTTATCCATCACAATCAAGTCAGCTTCATACCTGGGATGCAAGGCTGCTTCAACATATGCAAATCTAAAATGTAATCCAACACATAAACAGAACCAAAGACAAAAACTACATGGTTACCTCAATAGATGCAGAGAAGGCCTTTGACAAAATTCAACAGCCCTTTATGCAAAAACTCTCAATAAACTAGGTATTGATGGAACATATCTCAAAATAATAAGAGCTATTTATGACAAACCCATAGTCAATATCACACTGAATGGGAAAAAACTAGAAGCATTCCCTTTGAAAACTGGCACTAGACAGGGATGCCCTCTCACCACTCCTATTCAACATACTATTGGAAGTTCTGGCCAGGGCATTCAGACAAGAAAAGAAATAAAGGTATTCAATTAGGAAAGGAGGAAGTCAAATTGTCTCTATTTGCAGACAACATGATTGTATATTTAGAAGACCCCATCATCTCAGCCCAAAATCTCCTTATGGTAAGCAACTTCATCAAAGTCTCGGGATACAAAATAAAGGTACAGAAAACACAAGCATTCCTACACATCAGTACTGGACAAACAGAGAGTCAAATCATGAGTGAACTCTCATTCATAATTGCTACAAAGAGAATAAAATACCTAGGAATACAACTAACAAGGAATGTGAAGGACCTCTTCAAGGAGAACTAGAAACCATTGCTCAAGGAAATAGGAGAGGACACAAACAGATGGAAAAACATTCCATGCTCATGGTTAGGAAGAATCAGTATCATGAAAAACGGCCATACTGCCCAAAGTAATTTATAGATTCAGTGCTATCCCCATCAAGCTATCACTGACTTTCTTCATGGACTTGAAAAAAAAAAGCAGCTTAAATTTCATATGGAACAAGAAAGGAGCTGACCTAGCCAAGAAAATCCTAAGCAAAAAACAAAGCTGGAAGCATCATGCAATCTGACTTCAAACTATACTACAAGCCTTCAATCATCAAAACAGCATGGTACTGGTACCAAAACAGAGATATAGACCAATGGAACAGAACAGAGGCCTCAGAAATAATGCCACACATCTACAACCATACAATCTTTGACAAACCTGACAAAAACAAGCAATGGGGAAAGGATTTCCTATTTAATAAACGATGTTGGGAAAACTGGCTAACCATATGCAGAAAGCTGAAACTGGATCTCTTCCTTACATCCTATACAAAAATGAACCCTAGATGTATTAAAGATTTAAACATAAGACCTACCACCATAAAAACCCTAGAGGAAAACCTAGGCAATACCATTCAGGACATAGTCATGGGCAAGAACTTCATGACTAAAACACGAAAAGCAATGGCTATAAAAGCCAAAATAGACAAATGGGATCTAATTAAACAAAAGATCTTCTGCATAGCAAAAGAAACTATCATTAGAGTGAGCTGGCAACCAACAGAATGGGAAAAAAATTTTGCAATCTACCCATCTGACAAAGGACTAATATCCAGAATCTACAAAGAACTTAAACAAATTTACAAGAAAAAACAACCCCATCAAAAAGTGGACAAAGCATATGAATAGACACTTTTCAAAAGAAGACATTTATGCAGCCAACAAACATATGAAAAAAAGCTCATCATTACGGTCATAGAGAAATGAAAATCAAAACCACATTGAGATACCATCTCACACCAGTTAGAATGACAATCATTAAAAAATCAGGAGACAACAGATGCTAGAGAGGATGTGGAGAAATAGGAATGCTTTGACACTGTTGGTGGGAGTGCAAATTAGTTCAACCACTGTGGGAGACAGTGTGTCAATTACTCAAGGATCTAGAACCAGAAATACCATGTGACCCAGCAATCGCATTACTGGGTATATACCCAAAGGATTATAAATCATTCTATTATAAAGACATGTATACAGTATGTTTACTGCAGTACTGTTCACAATAGCAAAGACTTGAACCAACCCAAATACCCATCAATGATAGACTGGATAAAGAAAATGTGGCATATATACACCATGGAATACTATGCAGCCATAAAAAAGGATGAGTTCATGTTCTTTGCAGCGACATGGATGAAGCTGGAAACCGTCATTCTCAGCAAACTAAAACAGGAACAGAAAAGCAAACACCACATGTTCTCACTCCTAAGTGGGTGTTGAACAATGAGAACACATGGACACAGAAAAGGGAACATCACATACAGGGGCCTTTCAGGGGGTGGAGGGCTAGGGGAGGGATAGCAGTGGGGTGGGAGGTTAAGGGAGAAATACCTAATGTAGATGAAGAGGTAATGGATGCAGCAAACCACCATGGCATGTATATATCTATGTAACAAACTTGCACGTTCTGCACATATACCCCAGAACTTAAAATATAATGATAAAAAACAATCAAACAAACAAAATCTTTTCCCAAAAGGCAAATATGAGATTATGTTAAAAGAACAAGAAACAGGATTCAACTATAGAATAGTAAATAACAAAATGTAGAAATACATACAAATACATTGTCGTGATAGTAAATGCAAATAAACTATTTCACTTTGAAGACAGTAATTTTCAGGTTAAAAAAATACCACTTCTCCTTAGAGATGTACATATATGAATTCAGGGACCGTAAAATTAAAAGATCTAAATAAATATACCATATTAACGTGAATCTGAAGAACCCTAATCAAAAAAGATCTGTTGTATTTATAGTCATAACAGAAAATGTTGACTTTTTATAAAAATAATTATAATGATTAGATTGTGGTGATTGATCATAGTAAAACTGAATTAAAATCAAACAATATAAATGTAACAATAAAATCTCAATATTTGTGACACTAAGCCATAGGTTATCTTCTAAGCAATGTATGGTTTAAATAGAGATAACAGCAATTAGAAAATGTTTTGAACTAAATGATAATTAAATATTGCTTATCACATTTTTTAGGATATTACTAAAATTATGTGGGAAAATAAATTAATAGTGTACAAAACACATATTAGAAAAGGAAAATACTACAAATCTATGACAAGAAATAAAGTTCAATAATTTTAGGGAAATAATCCATTAAATGCAAGGAAATTAACAGAAGAAAATAATAAACCTAATATCAGATATGAAAGAAAGAGAGAAAACATAGTATCAGGAGAATCAAAAGCTGATTTTTAAAAGGCTGAGAGGCCAAGCAGTATGGCTCAGGCCTTTAATTCCAGTGTTTTGAGGGGCTGAGGTGGAATGATGGCTTGAGCTCAGGAAGTTGAGAACAGTCTGGGCAATATAGTGAGGTCTCATCTCTACAAAAAGTTAACAAATAAGCTCGGCATAATGGCCTGCGTCTGTAGTCTCAGCTACTCAGGAGGCCGAGACAGGAAAGTCGCTTGAGCACAGAAGGTCGAGAGTATAGTGAACCATGATTGCACCACTGCATGAAAGCCTAGGCAACAGAGCAAGTCCCTGTCTCAAAAAAAAAAAACTACTGAGAAGTTCATGAGGAATGACAGATTGAAATGCGAACAAAGATGAAAATCAGAAGAGCTAGGTATTAAAGAGTGGATATCACACCAGAATTTAAAGACATTAAAAAGATATAGAAAATAGAAGCAATTTTAGAAGATATCTTTCAGAATTTAATTTTTAGAAAGAAAACATACCAATAAAAAATTAGTCCACAATTTAAAATCTTCCCACAAATATCCATAACCAAATAGCTTCACTTGTGAATTGTATAAAAGTTTTAAAAAGAATTAATGACAAAATACTAACCTCTTCCAGAGTATTTTTAAAAAGATAATTTCCCAATTCACTTCATTAACCCAGAATAACTTTCATACAAAACCTTAAAAATATGTTATAAGGCAGAAATATTATGGAACAATCACATGCATGAATACAAATGCAAAATCTTAAAGTATTATTAAAGCAAACAGAACAATATTTACATCATCACCAAGTTATTTTCATTCCAGGAATTCAATGATTGGTCAACAAAAGAAAATCAAACAATATAATTTACAACAGTAACAGAATTATGAAAAAAATATCAATCATATCAAATGATGCATGAAATGTATTTGGTAAAATTCTATATCACTTCATAATAAAATTTTACATCAGTTCTTGTTAAACTTGGAAAAACTGAGTTTCAATTTATGGGAGGTATTTCTAAAAAAATGTAATGTTAAAATGTTGAAAGTTCTATCTTATGAGACTCACATAAAACATACATATCCAGCATCATCATTTGTATTTAGTCCTGTACCAAAAGTGACTATACGGTAAAATAAGACAAGAAAATGTAAAAAAGTGTATGATGCTTACAAAAAAGTATGAATTTTTATGTAAAAAATAAACTTTTGAATTATGAAAACAATTTAATAAGATTGGTACGTAAAAGATTAACACACAAAACTAAATTGTGTTTATATAAACCAGTATAAATTCTAGATATGCATACACTTACAAGTATATGATATATATTTTACAATAAGATGGATACATTAAACAGCTAGCAATATACAAAACATTATTAATAGAAATTGGAAAATACCTAACATGTGGCAGTATGTAAATATCCATGAATTACCTATTATATATTATAATGATATGTATCAATTACCACCAAATAGTTCTCTAGATTCAATGGAAACCCAATAAAAATCCAAGTGGACTTGCTTTTTAAAAAATGGAACTTGACAAGTTGATTTTAAAATATATATGTAAATGCTACAGTAAAAAAAAAAATAGTTAAGATAATCTAGAGCAAGGTTTGGCAAACTACCACCTACAGGTCAAATCCAGCCATTTTTTTTTTCACAGCCTAAGAGCTAAAAATGATTTTTACATTTATCAATGGTTACATTTTAAATGGTTTTAAAAGTACCAACATAATAACTTGGATGTTGCCTCTGAGCCCACAATGCCTGAAATATTTACTCTTTTGCCTTTTAAGAAAAAGCTTGCAAAAAAGAAAAAGCTTGCCAACCCTTAATATAGAATATAAATAAGCCTTGAACACTCACTCTGTGAAATGTGTTTTTTAAGCGTAAAAGGCAGAGTGTAATGTCTAACATATTTGTAATAGGAATATCAGAAAAAATAAGAGACAATGGAGTCTAAGTAGTATTTGAAAACTTCACTGCAAAGAATTTTCCATAACTGACAAAAAAATTATCAATCCACAGTATTCAGATGCCCTGCAAATGTCGAGCAAAGAAAATACAAAGGGAACTTCACTGGATTTATCTTATTAACATTTCTAAAAGCCCAGAAGAAAGAAAAATCCTAAAACCAGAGAAATGAAAAAATACAGTAATTTAAAATGAGGAGCTATTTGTCTGACAACTGACTTTTCAACAGAAATGATAGAACCTGAATACACGACTTTACATTTATAAATGCTGAACTATGTCAACCTAGAATTCTATATGCATAAATATGCATATAGAAATAAACACTATTTTTCAGCAAACCAAAAATGAAAAATTTCATGGCCAGGCTACCTGCACAGATTAAGAAACAGAAGTACTAAATTAAGTTCATCAGATAGAAGGAAACTGATCATACATAGTGGCATAAAAATACAGAAAGAATGAAGAATAAAGTAATAAAATACATTTTGACTTGTCTAAAACAATAATGTTTAGAGTAGTAAAAATACAAGTAGAATTAAAATGCATAAAACGATAAATGTTCTAAAGTTCTAGAATTTTCATGTAAGTGGTAAAAGTAATAATTTAGGTTAGCCTATATAATAAATTAAGGAGACATATTGTGATTCTGAGAGTAGCCACAATATGTATTTACAGTAACATAGTACTAACAAACTAATAGAGAAAAAAATGCAATGATAAAAATATTTGATTAACACAAGAAAATAAGGCTTTCTGGGAAATGCCCTAGATAACATAAAATAGGTTGGTTAAATAGTAAAATGTAATATATATCAAACATTACATTAAATGTAAATATATTTAATACACAAGTAAAAGGTGAAGGTTGTCTTTCAACTATTATGATTAAAAATATCATGCTTAAAAGAAACATAACATATAAAGATACAAAAAGTTTAAAGTCAAAAAATAAAAAAACACATTTCATGCAAATTTTAATCTATAGATAGCTAATGTAGATATACTAATATCAAAAAGATCATGCTTTAATATAAGAAGTATTGGTGGAAATAGTAAGGAAAATTTCATAATAAGGACTCAAGCTTATTCAAGTTTGTATACTCATATCAAGAGAAATATGAAATCTTATGAAATCTCATTTTAAACCTTCATACACTTAATGTATATCTGCAAATACATAATTTATCATTAAACATGATTAAGAGAATGAAAACCTTATTCATCCATAAATCTTTGCCAGAGCCTATCTCCAGAATAGTATTCCCTAGGCTTTCTTCTAGGGTTTTTATATACAGTTTTTGGTCTCACAATTTAAGTCTCTAATTAATCTTGAGTTAATTTTTGTATATGGTGTAAGAAACGGGTCCAGTTTCAGTCTTCTGCATATAGCTACCCAGTTATGGCAGCACAACCTATTAAATAGGGACCCCTTTACTCATTGCTTGCTATTGTCAACTTTATCAAAGATCAGATAGCTGTAGGTATGCAGTTTTATTTCTAGGTTCTCTATCTTGTTCCATTGGATTATGTCTGTTTGTGTACCAGTACCATGCCGTTTTGGTTACTGTAGCCTTGTAGTATAGTTTGAAGTTGAGTAGTGTAATCCCTCTGGCTTTGTTTTGTTTAGGATTGCTTTGACTAATCTGGCCCTTTTATGGTTCCATATGAATTTTAAAATAGATTTTTTTCTGTGCAAAATATTGTTGGTAGTTCAATAGGAATAAAATTCAACGTGCATATTGCTTTTGACAGTATGGCCATTTTAACAATATTGATTCATTTTATTCATGAGTGTGAAATGCTTTGTCTCCTTTCTGATTTCTTTCAGCAGCCTTTTGTAATTCATGTTGTAGAGATCTTTCTCCTCCCTGTTAAACTGTATTCCTTTTCATTTTATTATTTTTGTGACTATTGTGAATTATATTGCATCCTTATTTGGCTTTTAGCTTGGACATTATTGGTATGTAGGAATATTACTGATTTTTGTACACTGACTTTGTATTCTGAAACTTTGCTGAAGTTCTTTACGAAAGAAAATGTCCTTGGGAATAGACTATGGAGCTTTCTAGATATAGAATCATATCATCTTGTAAGATAAGTAATTTGACTTCTTTTCTTCCTATTTGGATGACTTTTATTTCATATCTTGCCTGATTGCTCTATTTAGGACTTCCAGTACTATGTTGCTTAGGAGTAGTGACAGTGAGCATCCTTGTCTTGTTTTGTTTCTCAAGCAGAATGCTTTCAGATAAATTGTTCAATATAATGTTAGCTGTGGGTTTGTCATAGATGGCTCTTATTTTGAGGTATGTGTTTCAATTCCTTGTTTGTTGAGTGTTCTTAACATGAAGAGATGTTGTATGTTATTGAAAGTCTTTTCTGCATCTATTAAGATGATTATGTGGTTTTGCTTTTAGTTCTGTTTATGTGAAGACTTTTTCTGTTTGTCTCTGCCAGGTTTTGGTATCAGAATGATGCTGGCCTCCTAGAATCAGGAAGGGAGGAGTACTTCCTCCTCCACAATTTTTTGGAATAGATTCAGCATGATTGATACCTGCTCTTTTTCTACATCTGGTGGAATTAGGCTGTGATCCATCTGGTCTAACGCTTTTTGTAGTTGTTAGGTTATTTATTACTGATTCAATTTTAGAACTTATTATTCATCAATGTAGGATTTGAATTTCTTCCTGGTTCAACTCTGGGAGACTGTGTGTTTCCAGGAATTTATCTGTTCCTTCTAGGTTTGCTAGTTTGTCTGCCTAGAGGTTTTGTTAATCATTTGTATGGTTTTTGTTTTTGTTTTTGGGAGGGCAGAGGTTGCATCTTCATTTCATTCAGTTCAGCTCTTACTTTGGTTATTTTCTTCTACTAGTTTTGAGTTTGGGTCGCTCTTGTTTTTCTAGTTCCTCTAGGTATGATGTTAGGCTGTCAATTTGAGAATTTTTAAACATTTTCATGTGGGTGTTTGGTGCTATAAACTTCCCTGTTAACACTGCTTTAGCTGTGTCATAGAGATTCTGGTATGTTGTATCTTTGTTTTCATAAGTTTTGAAAAATTTATTGATATCTGCTGTAATTTCATTGTTAACCCAAAAATCATTTAGGAGCAGGTTGCTTAATTTACATGTAATTGTATGGTTTTGAGAGACTTGGTATTGATATCCATTTTTATTAGAGTATAATTGGTATGATTTAGTATTTTTTCTTTATTTTATTAAGAATTACCTTATGGCCAAGCATCTCATCAATTTTAGAGTATGTGCAATATGCTGATAAGAAGAATGTATATTCTGTTATTGTTGGGTGGAGTGCTCTGTAGATGTCTGTTAGGTCCTTTTGGTAAAGTGTCCAGTTTAGATCCTTAATATTTGTGTTAGTTTTCTGCCTTGATGATCTGTCTATCAGTGGAGTGTTGAAATCTCTATTATTATGTGATTAAGTTTCTTTGTAGGCCTCTAAAAACTTGTTTTATGAATCTGGGTGCATGAGTGTTGGGTAAATATGCATTTAGGATGGTTAAGTCTTCTTGTTGAATTGATCCCTTTATTGTTATGGAATGCCCTTCTTTTTCTTTTTATCAGTGTTGGCTTAAAATCTGTTTTGCCCGAAATGAGAGTAGCAACTCCTGCTCTTTTTTGGTTTTCATTTGTTTGATAGATCTTTCTCCATCCTTTCACTTTCAAACTATAGGTATCCTTGCATATGAGATGAGTCTCTTGAAGACAGCATACAGTTGGGTCTTTCTTCTTTAACCTACCTGCTACTTTGTACTTTTTTAAGTGAAGCAATTAGTCTATTTAAATTCAAGGTTAATGTTGATATGTGTGGATTTGATCCTGTGATTGTGATGTTAGCCAGTTGTTGTGTAGTCCTGAATGTATTGTTGCTTTATGGCATCAAGGATCTAAGTATTTAAATGCATTTTTGTAGTGCCCAGTAACAGTCTTTCATTTCCATGTTTAGCACTCCTATGAGGACTTTTTGTAAGGCAGGTCTGATGGTATCAAATTCCCCTAGTATTTGCTTGTTTGAAAATGATTTTATTTCTGAGCCACCAAGCCCAACAGAATTTTGTTTCTTTTAGGATGCAGACTATAGGTCCCAAATTTCTTCTGGTTTATAGTGTTTCTGCTGAAAGGTCTGCTGTTAGCCTGATGAGGTTCCCTTTGTAAGTGTCCTGACTCTTCTTCTTGCTGTCTTTAATATATTTTCATTTACACTGATCTTGGAGAATCTGATAACTATGAGCCTTTTTGATGGTCATCTTGTATAGTATCTCACATAGGTGCTCTGAATTTGAATATTATCCTCTCTAGTGAGGTTAAGGAAATTTTCATTGTCAATATCTTCAAATATGTTTTCCAAGTTGTGTGCTTTCTCTCCCTCTCTTCCAGGGATGCCAATAAGTGATAGGTTTGGTTTCTTTACATAGTCCTATATTTCTTGGAGGTTTTATTCATTCCTTTTGGTTCTCTTTTATATATTTTTGTCTGACTGAGTTGATTTGAAGCTTTGAAGATTTGGTCTTTGAGCTCCAAGATTCTTTCCTCAGTTTGATCTGTTTTGCTGTTAATATTTCTGATTATGTATGAAATTCTTGTAGTGAGTTTCTCAGCTCTATCAGATCAGTTTTGCTCTGTCTTAAAATTGCTATTTCACCTTTCAGCTCATATATCATTTTACTGAATTCTTTAGATTACTTAGATTGGATTTCAACTTTCTCCTGAATCTTGTTGATCTCTTGGCCATTCAGATTCTGAATTCTATCTTTGTCATTCCAACCATTTCAGTCTGGTTAAGAACCATTGCTGGGGGAGCTAGTGTAGTAATTTGGAGGTGAGAAGACTATATTGGTTCACTCTCACACTGCCATAAAGAAATACCTGAGATGGATAATTTATAAGAAAAAGAAGTTCAATTGGCTCATGGTTAAGCAGGTTATACAGGAAGCATAGCAGCTTTTGCTCTGCTTCTTGGGAGACCTCAGGGCAATTTACAATCATTGGGGAAGGGAAAGGGGGAAGCAAGCATATTTTACATGGCTGGAGAAGGAGGAAGAGAGAAAGATGGGAGGTGCTACACACTTTCAAACAACCAGATCTCATGAGAACTCTGTCACAAGAACAACACTAGGGTATGGTGCTAAACTATTAGAAATCTCTTCCATTATCCAACTACCCCTACCAGGTCCCATATCCAGCACTGAGGTATACAATTAAACATGAGACTTGGGTAAGGATGCAGATCCAAACTATATCAAAGACACTCTGGCTTTCTGAGTTGCCAGAGTAGGAACTTGTAGCTTTTGCTTTTATATTTCAATTTCCTTGAGGGCTTAACTGTGGTATATGTTGTGTTCCATCAACTGGTTTTGTTTCTGAGTTATTGCAGGTAGCCAAAGCACAGATCAGCAATTGTGAGCTGCATGCTCTAACCCTAAGTGAATGAAACCATGCCCATGCTTTTGTTCTCTAGCTACTTGAGGTTGAGTACCTACTGTGTTGGAGTGGCCAAGGTGTTTCTGGTATGGTCTGCTGGCAACATCATTCTGATGAGGGATGCTAACAGAAGTGCTTATCAGGGTAGTAGCAATGGGGCCCACTCTTATGCACCAGTAACATCAGAGCAGGGATATGGCAAGGTCTGTACATGTATGCCAATGGTTGTGTGGCAGTGAGGTCCATGTGCACATGCATGCCAGAAAAGTAGTAGTAGGGAAAAGCTGTAGGTGAGAACATAACTCACAGAGCAGTAGGGGAAGGCTATGAATGATGTTACTGGGAGCCCATCTGCAGAACTCTCCAATTATTAGGTGGGGTCTTCAGGCAAAGGAACTATGGTGGTGCCCTCTTAGGAAGCACCTCAGTTGGGCAACTGAGTCTGCACTGCAGGTATACGTGGTAAGGCAGGGACCCAGGGAGAGGCCAGCAGACAAAGGAGTGCTCAGAAAAGACTAGCCTCATCCCACAGGCAAGATAGCCCTGTTCTGTACAGGTCCAACAGTCAAAAAAGGCCAAAGACACCTAGAGAAGCATGGTAAACCTTAGAGGATGGGCATCCCTGGCCATTTTCCACTGCAGCCATTCTCACACCAAACCCACTGCCAACTCCCTTCCAACTCTCCAAGCAACTCTCCCTGCCAGCTCAAATGTCTGTGGGGGATTATGGGGTCTTCTGCAGCTAGGATTCGGTAGGTCCATGGCAAGAGTGGGCTAACCCAGGCCTGTTTAACTCACCCCACCTCTAGGGGCCACTTGGGGCCAGGAATGAGTCCTGTTGCTTGGCAACCCCATGCAGGGTTTCCAGCTTCCTCCGAGCTGCTCAAGTTCTGCATTCTTGTGTCCACTCTTAGATTTTCCAAAGATGTGCTCAGAGTATGCCAGGCTTCTTAATGGTCAAGTATCTTGGTGAAAAAGGTCTCCCTAGCTACATCTAGTCAGCCATCATGGCTCTTCTCCTTTTTAGACTTCCTTTAAATGCATGGTTCTGGGTCAATTGGATAATGACAAAGAAAAAAATACAGAGAGTTTTTACTTTATAGTATACAAAAAATCAATTTTAGATGAATTGTAAACCTAATCCTAATCTTAATCATTTTTCTCAGCAAATAATATAGAAAGATTTCTGACTATGGAGTAGGAAAATATATCTTAAATAGTATACAAGTAAACACTAATAATAAGGGATAAGTTTGATAACAATGAATGACATTACAATTTTAAAGTTCTGATCATGAAATAAAGTTATTAATAGCATGAAAAGGAAACAAAAAGTAGAAGAAAATATTTAAAACCAACAAAGAGCTAGTTTATAGTATATATAAAAATTTGCACAAATTAAAAAGGAAAAAAATTCCAATTAAAAATGAGACAAATTTCTAGCAGGCAATTTATGCAACAGCATATCAAAATGGCCAAGAAGCAAACAAAAGATGCTCAGCTTCATTAGTCACAGGTGAATACAAACTAAAGCTACAATGAAAGCTGTTATACATCCATCAGAATGTCTACATTAAAAAGTTGTTCAGTATTGGTAAAGATTATGTATTAGCTCCTGCTGTTGTGAGAACAAACTACCACAAAATATGTGACTTAAAGAATAAAAGTTTATCATCTCACGGTTCTGAGGTTAGGAGTCTAAAATGAAGGTGTTAAGGTCGGTTCTTCCAAACGGCTTTGAAGAAGAATCATGCCTGTCTTCTAGCTTCTAGTGATGGCTGGAAATCCTTGGAATTTCTTGGTTTGTAAATGTATCACTCCAGGCTTTACCTCTGTCTCCACATGGCTCTATCCCTGTGTCTTTGTTTTCATGTGATTGCCTTCTTATAAAGACAACAATCTTATTGGACTAGGGGCCCATCTACTCCAGTATGACCTTGTCTTAACTAACTGCAACTACAATGGCCCTGTTTCCAAATATGATCACATTCTGAGATAGCAGGATTAGAACTGTAACATATCTTTTTGGGAGCTACAAAAGTCAACTCATAACAGTTGCAAAGCAACAAGAACTTTCATACACTTTAAAAAGCTACTTGGCATGACCTATTAAGGTTGAATATAGGCATTCCTTATGATCCAGATGTTCTACTCTTCCATACTCAATACTAGATTGAGCCATATGAAATTATAGTTTTGGACAACAAAAGCCATTTGAATATCAGCCATTTCATATGGGTCAAACAGAAACACATAAACATTTGCATCAGAAGATATTACAAAAATGCTTACGGCATGATTATTCATAATAGCTTGAAACTGAATACATCCTGCATGTCTATCAATACAATGATTAGGATAATGTGAAAGGTTGACAAGGAAGAAACTGAAAATGTTTCCAATGTTCAAAGCTGGAACAATTTGAGCAATAACAACAAAAGTAGTGTTGGCTAATCATTAAAGAAAGAAGTTATTTCCAGAGTTCACAAAAATCTCCAATTTATAAAATAGAAAACCCAAGAGAAATAAAAGAAATAATTTTTTGAGCTAGTAATTCACTATAGAGAAAATCCAAATGGTGAATAAAAAGTGAAAAGATACTGAACTACATTTGTATTACTGAGAAACTGTAAATTTAAACACAATGAGTTTTCACATTATACCAATGAGATTGGCTGTCCAGCAATCCATGCTGAGCCCACATTTATAGTCAGGTGAGCTCTATGTTATCCAGCTCCAGCCAATAAATCTGAAAAAATAATTTAGCCCTTCAGATCTTCTCATATTTTCATAGCTTGTTATAATCCCAACTTTAATCATCCATTATTTTTTGTGTATTTATTTTATTAAAATTATAAAACAGCTTACAGAGTGCCATATGAACTATAGCAGAATAAAATCTAAATGAAGAATCAGAACAAAGAAAAAGTGGTAAGGAAATATAATGAAGCCAGAAGCAAAATTATAATACAAAATTTATGTAGTAAGAAATGTTAACAATCCTTTTTATCTTCTTGTTACCCTCATTAATATTCAGTTTTTTTGCTTTTGTAGACTTTCTTAAAATAACTCAAGATTTGATACAGGGATAACTCACAGGGGAGAATGTTTAAGAGCACTGGCCATCAAAGTAGCATATATGAGTTTGAATTCAACACTGCTGATAAGTAGCTATGAATACATAGTCAAGTTACTTCACCTTGCAAAACTAACTGTTCTCATTTAAAGTTTCAATTTCCTCAATTGTAAAATCAAGAGCATAATGTGTGTGAGTGTGTATATATGTGGGTATACATATATATGGTGTATATATGTAAAATATGGTTTAATGAGAATTGGATAATTAATACACAAAATGTTTATCATATGACATGGTAAATATTTATCAAAATCTTAGCAATCATAAGTCTTTTTAAATAAAATAAATATGAAAGAAACAATATTCATATTAAAGAATATAGCAAATTGAAATTCCGTTTATGCAGCTTTCTATCAAAAACCTTTTCTATGTAAAACTATCACCAAAATCTAAGAGGCTTAAAACAACCACTTATTTAGCACACAGTTCCCAGGTCAGCAATTTGAGCTGGGCACAGAGAATGGTTCTGCTGGTCTGAGCTGAGTTCATTTTTGTGCCTGTGGTCAGAGTTTAGGTCAGTTGGGGACTGGCTAGAGTTGTGGATGGGAGTAAATCAGTTAAAATGGCTTGTCTGTTCCATGTTGTCTGTCATCTTCCAGCTGGAAAATGCACTTATTGACATGGCAGTTGCTGGGTTCCAAGAGAACGAGAGAGGGCAGGTCCCAATGAGTAAATATTTTTTAAATCTCTCCTCATATAAATTTGCTATTGCCTATTATCTAAATCAAGTAACAGAGTCAAGCTAAGAATTTGAGTGTGGAGAGAATGATGCAAGGTGTGGTTATAGAGAGCACTGAATAAATTGGGAATAATTACTCTAACAATGTACCACAAGTTCCAAAGCAGTAATACATTATTTTAAAATGTTACAGGAAATTTTACACATAAGTTTTACCCAAGATAAATCACCCAACAATTAAAATTCAATTAGAACCAACAATTTTCCCCCCACAATTAATTCCTCCACTTAGCATCTCTTTTCTATGAAACCACCTAAGTCCCCATCACCTTAGCTTGGTAATCCAAACAAACCTTCCAGATTTAATGCCCACGAGTGCTCAATCCAAGCTATTTTCTGAACTAGGCAAGTCAACCTACAGCATTCTCTTCACAGTGTTCTTATTCCTGCATGGCTCGTGACATTTCCTTATCTGCAAGATGTTCTTTGACCCTGCCACTTTGCATCATGTAATCCAACTTGTAATTTTCTACCTCAAGTACTATTTAATACTTGAAGAGGACAATAATAATTATAGATTAAAAAAATTAAAATTAGGAATCATACATATATCTGGGCTTCTGATGGGGCTAGCCACTTATATCCTCTTTGTATTAGTTTTTGTCTATTTCTGTAGACTGTGCTTTCTGGATGAGACAGTAAAGCTTATGTGTAAAGGTCATGTTTTATACTTCTTTGCATCTTCCACAGAATTCAGCTAGGCTGAATAGACACAGTAAATACTCAATAAATACACATTTATTTCATATTTTCAGTGATTTTGGGAAAACATTTTATAATTTTGTACTTTATATATCTGTAGTGTCTTAAGTAAGGGAATTCTAACTAAATTAAGTGATTTTTTTTCAAAGACACTAGGTTAAATACTTTATCATTTATGTCCATAAATCATATAGACTATTGTTTAATAATCCACTGTGTCTATTTCTAACTTTTAAATAAAATAGGTATAGACTTAACTGTGTTTTAGTTAATATATTCAATGCAAATTAAACATATTTCTTAAACATATACTATGCCTAAATCAGTATAACTGCTTTTAGAAATTTTGATTTAGATTTGTCTGTGAGGAAAGCTAACTTCCTCCCTCCATTTAATATTTAAAATGAATGAAAACACCCTTTAAATGTCTTGTGACTAAGAACTGGAAACAAATTAGCACAGGTAGTGGTTATGTGATTGTTTATTCCTTAATTCTCAGTGCTTACTATTCCAGCAATGAGGTCTTTGCTTGCATCTAATATCTAAAATATATTTGCTATATCTGATTGACTTATGAATTTCAAATGTAATTATCTATAGATATTTACTAAAATTTTGAAGAAAAAAAGAACATCTTACATCAAATGATTGGTCCTGAAAGCAGGCATATAACTATAGAAACGACAAATTTGAGTTGACTTATTTAGTTAGTTACAGTATAATCCATTTGTGATTTGAGATTTGCATATAAAAATAGTTATAAGACTAGAGAGTAATATAAATAATTGAAAGAATCATGGAAACAGAACAAAAGATAAGAAAAAGGCTGGGTGAGGTGACTATATGCCATTTTCTATTTCTGTTAGAATTGTTCAAAAATTAGGCTCTAATGTTTTTAGGGACCAACAAACAGTTTATACAAAATTAGTAAAAAGGTTCATAGAGTGCATAGGACTAAACAGGATTTATTTCCTAAATCCTAATAATGGGGATATTGGGTGATACAGTGGCCATCACTGAAATAAATATATTAATTGTCTTTGTTTTTCTTTTCTTTTTGGCTCTGAATCCAAAACCAAGGATAGAGCTGAAGCATAGTTGCATAAAAACAAGTCCATGAAATTCAAGACACTATAATTCAGGTGGGCAGCTCTGTGATTGTTTTTTTTCAAGAAAAAAATAGAATATATAGAGAAAATGATGAACTGCTTGTGTTTAGATAGTACTCCTTAAGGATTAATATTCCAAATTGTACTTATGGTTAAAAAGCAAAGAGTTTAAGTTTTTATTTTCTATGAAGTATCTAGAGTATAGATACTTTGAGTTGCCAGTAACGGCCCATCCATATGCTTTGATAACAAGCTGGGCAGAGTAAATTTATTAATTGCCCTTCCTACCTATTAACATTAATTCGTATCCATTATTATCTAAAAACAGGACATTAGGAATATTAGAATAATTGCACACATGAAAGTTAGAAATAACCAAGAATTTTCAATGACAGAAAAATGTCTATTTCCTGATTATAAACAGATTAAGTTGTCTCAAATAAGACACAAGAAAAAAAAGCGTTTGATGGCACTTTGAAATATCCTAGGATGCCATATGGATAAAACATCACTGGAAAAATTATGTGTAATTTATGAAGAATGAATAGCCAATTTCTTGGTTTTCTCTCAATATGAAGAAAAATATATGTTTATTCAATCAGAGCTAGAAAAACCAAGAAGCTGTAAAATATATTTAAACTTTAACAAAAAGAATTTAGTATTGGCCAGTCCAGATTTGCAACATATTGTCTAATGAAAAAACTAACAGAAAGATCAATTAATAATTTGCCATCCAAATTGAGAAACTTTTGTAACTGAATTAATTTACTACTAGTAAGAAAGCTGGGACAATAAGCATGAACCCATGCAAACCTGGGCAAATTGAAATGTTTGGTCAGCATACTAATAAATGTCTCCAAAAGACATAAACCGAAAACAGAACAATTATTCTTTCCACAAATCGACTCTTCTCTTCAGGCTGCTTAGTCAGGGGAATGCCAAGTGCTAGACCTGTAGAGATTATGGTGGCCACCTGTTCTCATTGCCTGAAGAGAAAATATCAACCAAGTTTTTCTCTACCTATTTTGGAACATAAATAAAGCCATTAGTGAAATCCTTAAACCATATCTCCTCCATCAATGTGGTAAAGTTTTTTCAAGCCTGTTGTCTCATAGTTTCATAAGCTTTGTAGGTTTGCCTCAGTTAGCAACACCTATAACAAACCACCACAATAAAAGAATTTCATTGATTTACTTCATAGCTTACTTATCCTCTACTTCATTTAAATATTTTGCTATGTTATTTACACTTTCTTCTTCTGAAATTGATCAATATTTGCAGTTGATTTTTTTTGTTAAAAGCAAATGTTCTCTTATACTTCTAACGGCACAATAATAAATCATAATCTCTAGAAATATTGAGAAGTAATATAACTTAGAGTATAACAAATAACTTTTATCTCAGCATATTTTATTTCTTTATAAAAACTTTATAATGCTTTATAACATGAATTCATTTAGTCATCATAACAAGCCTATGCATTAGATACTATTATTAGCCCCATTTTCAGAGAAAGAAACTGAGGTAAAAATATGCTCAAATCACTTATCTACTCTGTGGTACATCACCCACTTGAACCCAAACAACCTTGCTATACATTCTGTGGTCTCAAAATCACTTAGCTTTCCCGTCTCTTGTGTGATTTTCAGTTACTATCCCTATCTGTGAGCATTAGAAGTACCCCTTGGCACATGGCTAGCCAATTTTCCCAACACCATTTATTAAACAGGGAATCCTTTCCCAATTGCTTGTTTTTGTAAGATTTGTCAAAGATGAGATTGTTGTAGATGTGTGGAGTTGCTTCCAAGGCCTCTGTTCTGTTCCATGGGTCTATATCTCTGTTTTGGTAACAGTACCATGCTGTTTTGATTACTGTAGCCTTGTAGTATAGTTCGAAGACAGGTAGCATGATGCCTCCTGCTTTGATCTTTTTGCTTAGGATTGTCTTGGCTCTGTGGGCTCTCTTTTGGTTCCATATGAAGTTTAAGGTGGTTTGTTCCAGTTCTGTGAAGAGGGTCATAGGTAGCTTGATGTGGATAGCCTTGAATCTATAAATTACTTTGGGCAGTATGGCCATTTTCACAATATTGATTCTTCCTAACCATGAGCATGGAATGTTTCTCCATCTGTTTGTGCCCTCTCTTATGTCCTTCAGCAGTGGTTCATAGTTCTCCTTGAAGAGGTCCTTTACATGCTTTGTTACTTGTATTCCTAGGTATTTTATTCTCTTGGTAGCAATTGTGAATGGGAGTTCACTCTTGATTTGGCTCTTTTTTAGTCTGTTATTGTTGTATAGGAATGCTTGTGATTTCTGTACATTGATTTTGTATCCTGAGACTTTGCTGAAGTTGCTTATCAATTTAAGGAGATTTCAGGCTGAGACAATGGGGTCTTCTAAATATACAATCATGTCATCCTGACACCTTACACTAAAATGAACTACAGATGGATTAAAGACTTAAACATAAGACTTAGCACCATAAAAACCCTAGAAGAAAACCTAGGCAAAACCATTCAAAACAGGCATAGGAAAGGACTTCATGACTAAAACACCAAAAGCATTGGCAACAAAAGCCAAAATAGACAAAATGGGATATAACTAAACTCCAGAGCTTCTGTACAGCAAAAGAAACAATCACTAGAGTGAACTGGCAACCAATAGAATGGGAAAGAAATTTTGCAATCTACACATCTGACAAAGGGCTAATATCCAGAATCTACAAAGAAGTAAAACAGGTTTACAAGAAAAAAACCATTCAAAAGTGGGCAAAGGACATGAACTGACACTTTTCAAAAGAAGACATATATGAAGCCAACAAACATATGAAAAAATACTTATTATCACTGGTCATTAGAGAAATGCAAATGAGATACAATCTCATGCCAGTTAGAATGGAGATCATTAAAAAATTTGGAGACAACAGATGCTGGAGAGGATGTGGAGAAATAGGAACACTTTTACACTGCTAGTGGGAGTGTAAATTAGTTCAACCATTGTGGAAGACAGTGTGGCGATTCCTCAAGGACCTAGAAATAGAAATGCCATTTGACCCAACTATCCCATTACTGGGTATATATCCAAAGGATTATAAATTGTTCTATTATAAAGACACATGCACAGGTATGTTCATTGCAGCACTGTTTACAATAGCAAAGACCTAGAACCAACCCAAATGCCCATTAAGGATAGACTGGACAGGAAAATGTGGCACATACACACCATGGAATACTATGCAGCCATAAAAAACAATGATTTTATGTCCTTGGCAGGGACATGGATAAAGCTGGAAATCATCATTCTCAGCAAACTGACACAAGAACGGAAAACCAAACACCACATGTTCTCACTCATAGGTGGGTGTTGAACAATGAGAACACATGGACACAGGGAGGGGAGCATCACACACTGGGGTCTGTTGGGGGAGGCCAAGGGAGGGACAGCAGGGGTATGGGGAGGTTGGGGAAGGATAACATGGGGAGAAGTGCCAGATATAGGTGACAGGGGGATGGAGGCAGCAAACCACATTGCCATGCATGTACCTATGCAACAAACCAACATGATCTGCACATGTACCCCAAAACCTAAAATACAATTATATATATATATATATATACATATATATATATATGTATATATATATATATATGAAGACTTGCAAAAGTGCTCAGTACCACTCTTCTGTTTTCTTTAGAAAATATAGTTTTTTAAATAAAATATTTATGTTACCACACAAAAAAAAAGAAGTACCCCTTGGCATACATTTTTCAAAAATAAGAACACTAAGGCTGAGAAATAACTTGTTCCATGTCTCATCCAAGTCGCATCTGTATAAAGAGATTGTGTGGGGCTGGAATTTAAACTGAATTTTTTTTTTTCTGTTCCCAAGTGTTTAGCCACTCTAACCTACTGCTTTGGTATGACAAACTCGGTTTAAACATTCTCCATTTATGACCCAATATATATTCAGTTACCTGCTATATATGAGTGCACAGGTTAGTGTGTCAATAACAATGTTAAATATTAGCAATACTAATGAATATCTTAGTCTTGTTCATGATATTCATATGAACAAATTTACTAAGTCATCTGCAAATTTCTCCAAATCTTTGTTAAAATTTTTATATCCTTTTCGGCCAATTTTCATCATTTATATTTCCTTAGAAAATCAGTTATTGCACTATATTGTCACATATAGTTGTAAATTGGTCCTTTTATAATCATTTTACAATTACTTTCTTATAATCACATTCTCTTTACCCTTCTGAATTTTGTGATTAGTAAGTTTTCCTCATTTTTCCATTATATTAGCTAGTCTAAAATAGTTAATGCTTTTTATAGCCTGCTTTTATTTTTCTAAATGTACTTCCCACTTAAACTTTTCCTTATTTGTTTGCAAACATTTAAAAAAGTATTCCCCAGAGCTTACTACTTATGTGCTACTATTGTCATCTTCCCAACTCTCCTTACCCACCTGCAGATCTTACCACTCTTTCCTTCCCTTACCAGAGGACAGCACACATCGGTCTTTTGCTCTCTTAACACACCAAACTAATTATTTTCTTAGAATCTTTGCAGAATACTTTTTTGTATGCATAAACCCTTTACCAGAGTATATTTTTTATAGATATTTCCTTCTCATTATTTAGTTCTCGTTTCAAATAATGCCTCATTGGTAAGCCTTCTCTGACCACTCCAGCTGAAGCATCCACCCCCTACTCACGCTGATCCCATTCCAATAGCTTTTCCCTATTTTGTTTTCTTCATAGTGAGGGAATGTATTCTCTTTCCGGGTCCACAAGGGGGCGCAGTTTCAAGGACAACAAATTCCAATGCCCCCCCTCCCCCTCTCTCCATCCGGGAGACTTAATGGTCTTCGTTGAAATTTTCGTGGGCATGGGAAAATAATCAAAGTCAATCAGTCCAGCGGAAGTTTAAAGGAACTCTTTTCATTAGCCAGAGGGCGTGGAGAAGGTGGGAATTCCTCCCAGATTAAAAGTCCCTGTCTCCCTCATCTGGGTGGAATTCCCCCTCTGGGACCCTTTCCACTCTCATGGAAGCTGTTTTTCCCCTCCTGGATTCCATACTTGGGTCCCCTTCTACACTCTTCATGGAAGCCTTCTCTTATCTTCTCTTTCCTTTTTCTCTTTACTGCCTAAATAAATCACTTTTCTGCCAAAAAAAACCTCTTTGGGGTCCGATATTTTCTTATGAGCACACCCAACGTGGTCCCTCTCCCATTCTCGGGTGCTTGAGAGACCAAAAGCCCGGAAAAACATCCTCTCAGGGGAGCTGAGTGCTCCCCTGCACCCCAAAACCTAGCAACAATAGTATAGATAGCACTATTTGATATTTTCTTTTAATTCATTAATTTGCAAGTTTATTGTCAGTCTCCTTGATCCAAACTTTAAATTATATTTAAAATAATATTTATCTGCTTGCTTAAAACTGTATTGCTAGCACACAAAACAATGGCTAGTGCTTACAAATAGATTAATTTCTTCCTAATATTTACTGTATTAGCCTATTTTCATACTGTTATGAAATACCTGAGATTGGGTAATTTATAAAGAAATAGAGGTTTAATGGGCTCACAGTTCCACATAGCTGCAGAGGCCTCACAATCATGGCAGAAGGCAAAAAAGGAGCAAAGGCACGGCTTACATGGTGGCAGGCAAGAAAGCATGTGCAGGGGAACTGGCTTTTATAAAACCATCAGATCTTGTGAGGCTTATTCACTATCACAAGAACAACATGGATAACAACCCACACCCATGATTCAATTACCTCCCACTACGTTCCTCCCTGGACATGTGAGGATTATGGTAGATACAATTCGAGATGAGATTTGGCTGGGGACACAGCCAAACCATATCATTCCACCCCCAGCTCCTCCAAATCTCATGTCCTCACATTTCAAAACACAATCATACCCTTCCAACAGTCCCCCAAGGTTTTATCTCATTCTAGCATTAACTGAGGCAAGCTACCAATCTTCATGTAACTATGAGACAGCAAACTTTAAAAAAGTTTACCACATTGATGGAGTAGATATGGTTTAGGGATTTCACTAATGGCTTTATGTTTCCAAAATAGGTGGTGAAAAACTCGCTTAGTATTTTCTCTTCAGGCAATGAGAATAGGTGGCCACCTGATCTCTACAAGTCCAAAGTCTCATCTAAAACAAGGCAAGTTTCTTCCACCTATGAACCTATAAAATCAAAAGCAAGTTAGTTACTTCCTAGATACAAGGGGGGATACAGGCACTGGGTAAATATACCCATTCCAAATGGGAGAAATTGACCAAAACAAAGGGGCCATAGGCCCCATGCAAGTTTAAAATCTAACAGGACAATCATTAAACCTTGAAGTTCAGAAATTATCTGTTTTGACTCCATGTCTCACATCCAGGTCATGCTTATATAAGAGGTGGACTCCCAGGGCCTTGGGCAGCTGTGCCCCCTGTGACTTTGCAGGGGACAGCCCTGCTCCTGGCTGCTTTCATGGGCGGGCATTGAATGCAAGCTGTTGGTGGATCTACCATTCTGGGTCCGGAGGACAGTGACTGTCTTCTCACAGCTCCACTAGGCAATGCCCCAGTGGGAACTCTGTGCGGGGGACTCCGGCCCTACATTTTCCTTTCACACCTCCCCTGCAGAGGCTCTCCATGAGGGCTCTGCCCTTGCAGAAAACTTTTATCTGGACATGAGACATTTTTGTACATCCTCTGAAATCCAGGCAGAGGTTCTCAAACCTCAATTCTTGTTTTCTGCACACCTACAGGACCAACACCATGTGAAAGCTGCCAAGGCTTGGGGCTTGCACTCTCTGAAGCCACATCCTGAGCTGTACCTTGGCCTCTTTTAGCCATGGCTAGAGTGGCTGAGATCCAGGGAACCAAACAAGGGGGGCCTGCACCCAGCCCAGGAAACCATTTTCCCCTCCTAGGCCTCCAGGACTGTGATGGGAGGGGCTGCTGGGAATGTCTTTGATATGCCCTGGAGACATTTTTCCCTTTGTCTTGGTCACTGGCATCTAGCTCCTTGTTACTTATGCAAATTTCTGCTGTAGGCTTACATTTTTGCCCCCCTAAAAATGGATTTTTCTTATTTACTGCATTGTCAGGCTGCAAATTTTTCAAACTTATGCTTTGACTACTCTTGAACATTTTGTCACTTATAAATTTCTTCTACAAGATACCCTAAATTATCCCTCTTAAGTTCAAAGTTCCACTTTCTAGAGCAAGGACAAAATGCTGCCAGCCTTGTTGCATAGCAAGAGTGACCTTTACTTCAGTTCCCAACGAAGTCCTTATCTTCATCTGAGACCACCTCAGCTTGGACTTTATTGTCCATATCACTATCAGCCTTTTGATCAAAGCCATTCAGCAAGCCTCTAAAAGATACAGTAGTCAAACAGGCTGAGAAAAGAGGGAAGAGTCTTGGAGCCGGTGGCTTTTTACTTTTTACTTTTTTTTACTTTTACCTATTCATTTCCTATCTGTGTTGAAATCACTGAGGTTAGGGCCACCTTTACCCTTTCTCTAGTCCAGTGTCATGATATCACTGTGTTCAGCCTTCTTCCTGGTATTTCTGCTCATTGAACTAAACAAGGGAGGAACTGCTCAAGTGAGAGAATAGGTCTCTGGATTCCTAACATCATAAAAAGCTACATCATAAAAAGCCCCTTGCCCCCTCCTATTTGCATCTTACCCACAGCCTGCCTCTTTTGGCACCCCTTGGTATGAGGTAGTGAAAGTGCCCCTACACAGCTCTTTCACAGTCCATCCTAACATAGCCCTCAAATTAGAGGATTGTGTTATGTTCCTTAAAACTTCCATTACTTTCTAAATGTCTTCACCAAGAAAAGAGAGAAAGAATTATGACTTAATATTACTTCCATCTAGTGTATCTCACATGTCTATAAGAATCTCCCCACCAAGTTAGGGTTCTATGGTGGAATCACTCTTGCTGAGGTGTACTTTTCCCTAGATGTATTAAATGAATTTAATTCTTTTTCTATTACAGACTTTTGGAGGCCTTTACACTACCATCTGGAGCTCAACTCTCTTACCTTCAATCAAAATAGATCAGTGTTAAGTTTTAAAAATATTATCAGCTGTGAGTCGCTAATACTCACTGAATGTAGACTTTTTTTTTACCATTGAGAGAAATGACAACCATGCTTCCTGATGACAGATGTACATATTTATTGCTCAGTGTTTTACCTTACCTGAGCTATATTGATTGCAGTTTGAATTCGTACATCTTCCTCATAATCCTTTGTTTTCTGCAATGTTTGCCATATCATGTTTCTAAGTCCATCCTGTTCATCTCCTTGAAGTTCCCAAGACATTTTCACCAGGTTATACACTAGGCCATAGTAACCAGTCCAGACTACTTGATCACCTGTGTAAAAAGAAACAGTCTTTGGAAATATGTCATTGTATTCGCCTTGCTAAAGTATGATTGTGTGAAAAAGAAGAAACAGATTTTACCATAATTCGTAATAGTATTCTAAAGTCTGAAATTCTAAGCTGTGGAAATTTCTGACCCTTCACTGCTTTCACCCCTTTACATTTAAAAAAGATAACAGATCATTTAAAAATTTCTAACCACGTGAAAAGAAAAACTGTACCTAACAGGTATACTTCATAAATTTAAGAGTTAAATGGGCAAACTGTGAACTACATACAAGAAAACAAATTCTTAGAATTCAAGTAAAGAGGAATCTGTTCAAGGAAATATGAACACAGACCACCATGGTGAATTTTTATAGTAAAGTAGAGAAACAAGAAAAGTACTTCCTGTTATTTAAAAAAATCAAACATTATGAAACATGTTATTTGAACCAAAAAGAAAATGTTTAAATCATGTGTAAAGCATACAAAAATTACTGTTATAATTATAGGCTGAAAAATTCATTTTAATAATAGGGACATAAATCAATTGGAATATATGAAAAAGAGTAATCAAAACAGATTTAAAAACTCTAAGACACTTCTTTTCTAGAACTTATATAGCAATTAGCAATTCATATACATTATCAAGTTCCACTTTCAAAATACGTATTTTCTTTACAAAAAAGAGAAAGACATTTCTATTTACTCTTTAATTATTTCTTATCTTGTTATTGTATATTGCTATGCAGCAATAGGAAAAAGAATTTCAATTTAGGTAGAGGTGGGAGAAATAAATTTAGTAAATAAAATAATACATTTATCAAAGAGGAGATGAACTTAGTCAAAGAGCAGCATGAAAACACTGAGTATATATGAAACAGATAAGAACAAGAGGAAATGTTCAGAAAGGGAACTGCAAGAGTTTAAATCCCTTTAAATTCCACATTGCACTTTTCTCCAAAATCCTGGTGACAGTTCATTGATGACTGTTGCCCTTCTTAAATAAAGATAGAAGGACAACCTGAAAAGTCATAATCCTCAACTTTTCCAAATGAATCTAGTTTTCATAATGCAGGCTAATCATAATCATTATTATTATAACTAGTTACACATGGGGGTACCAACTATGTGGTCCAATTTTAGTTCTCGCTACAATCCTGCTATGTAGATGTTATTATACATACTTAGAATAATAAAAGTGAACATATGAATATGAACATATGAACTTGAACTTGCTTAGAGAGCTCCCTGGCATCAGACAGTTGTTGAATGAATGATAGAGCAGGTAAAGGCTGGTCTAATCCTGTCGCAGGCAGCACAGTCTCTCTAATTTACATAAGTACATTTCTTTCCAGTCACGACATACCATTCCATTCATAGGAAACAGAGAGTTCAAAAGAAAGAGGAGACAGAAGAGAAAGGATGTATGTGTTTTACAAGTAGGAGGAGGAATGCATATGTTCAGTTTCCAATCTTAAGACACCATCTCACTTTTCTATTATTGGAACTTTAGGAGAGAAAGTATAAGCTGGAAGTAGGAAGCTACAGTTAAGCAGCCAATTATTTTTGAAGTGTCATTTTCTCTTCATAGGAACTTTACTAATTAAAATTGAGGTTAACACAATATTTGAAATAATATGTAATATAAAACAAGATTTTTGAATGAATGGCATTAATATTTTTGCACTGAACATTTGAAATATAATCAAAAAGCCCAAGTTTAAGGTTTTGGGTTTTTTTAAAACGATTTTTTGCGTGAATAGTCTTGACTAAGGTGAGTAAAAGATAATCTGTGTCTTCAAGTAATTGGCAACTCTGGGAGACTAGAATACTTTGTAAGAGAAATTAGAGGGTAATTGTTAAATGAAAAGATGATGGTCATTGAAAGAACAATCACAAAACAAGAGATCAATGAGGGCTAGAAGAGTAAGAAAATGACTGGAGAAAGTATGACTTTACAAGACTTGTCCAGTAGGTATATTTGGGGAAAGTGCAGTGAAGATATTGGGGGGAATATTTCAAAGGGAAGGATATCTGAAAAAAGGTTAGCTCTGAGAATAAATACTGTAATAGCTTCCTAGTTCTTTCATCTTCCTGTCTTATTATTTACTGCTTCACCATTACTAATCCATGTTGTGCAAACTGACCTTTCTAAATCTCATTATGTTACTTCTCTACTCACAACTTAGCAAAGGATTGTGATTTGTCCCTATGTAAATTCCAAATCTCATGGCCAGGCAATTACTGTCTGTCTTTCTAACATGACATCTTTTTGGAACACATCTTTCACCACTCCTTTATTTCCATCCCTCTTGCTAATACACTACAAACAGACAAAACTACTTGAAGTTCTAGAATAAACATTTCATTTAATCTTCTAGCCCTTGTATAAACTTTTCACATAACCAGAAATTATCTCATCCAAAAATAACTCCACACTACACCTGGCTTCTATCCATTCTCCTGCATTCTTTCTACTAGGAATCCTTTTCTGAATCCCACGGCTAGCTAGGTGCCCTTGAACCGACTATATTGTAATGTGTTGTATCATATTGTAATTGCATATCTCACCTATGGATTCTAAACTACTAGAGAACAGAGAACATCTTTTATTTGCTCAGATATTCCTAACACTTAGCAAAGTGCCTAAAACATAGTAGATCTAATTTATAAAAACCTGTCTATTAAATTAGAGAAGTAGGTAGAGAGAACAACTGTGTCCATTTGACCAGGACTGAAGGGTTTCTTGGAACACAAACTTTCAAGGACAAAACTGTGAAAGTCCAGAGCAAATCAACATTTAGATCAGGACTAGAGCCCCAAGCAGTGAGGTAGTTATACAGAGACAAAGGGGAAGAGATGATAGTAAGGATCTCAAATGAAGCTGAGGTGGAGAGTTTATACTAAAAATAAATAAGAGGCCAGGAATGGTGGCTCACATTTGTAATTCCAGCACTTTGAGAGGCTGAAGCAGGAGGATTGTCTGAGGCCAGGAAATCAGGACTGGCCTAGGCAAAATACCAAGATCCTATCTCTATAATTATTTTTTTAATTAGCTGGGCCTGGTGGTGCACATCTGTAGTCCCGGGTACTCAAGAGGCTGTGTTGGGAAGATCACTTCAGCCACAGAGTCTGAAGCTGCAGTGAGCTATGGTTAAAAGAAAAAAAGAATAGATAAGGTACCAAAGCTAGCTAAAGATAAATGGGATCAGGTTAAATGATAGATGTTTGAGGAAGGGAGTAATGTTATGTCTGCTCGATGCAATGTGATGTTTATTCAAGTAATAAACTGGGAAAGCAACATAGGAGTTTTATGAGGTAATCTGGGTCTTTATTGCAATGCACAGCAAAAGATTGCAAGGAAGGGACACAAACCTAAGACACTGTGGAGAAGATCTAATTGGACTTCTTAGCTACGGGAAAAGAGGCAAAAATAAAGGGGAAAGGAGAAGTCTATTTTTAAGCTCAGGAGACTGAAACAATAATAAAAACGCTTGAAGAAATAAGAAGAGTGTGTAGAAGAGTCAGTTTTAAGAAAAAGAAAATAAATATTATTTGGAAAATGTGACATGGGAGGGGGTAATTTAATTTTCAATGTCTTGTAGTTTGTTGTAAAAATATGGCTAGAATGCAAGTAAAATAGCAAGAGTGAGATTGTTGATTTGTGGCTCATTAGGTTGAAGTCAATATAGGTAAGAAAACACATTATTTTTTAAGTTAATAATTCTTCATTATGATCCTCAGAGAAAAAAATAAGTTTTTGAAAAATATTACAAATAAAACATACAGTGAATTTTAACTAATTTCTAAATTTACTTACAGACTCTAAACAATAGCACAAATGATTAACAAAAATATATGCAAACCACCTTCCTCTATATATTCTAAATTATTACTTAGTGAAGGTCAATATTTTATAAAACTACAATAGTTGAATTATCAAAATGAGTATAGTTTGGTTTTAGAATCCACTAGACCAATGATAAACCATAAAATATATTCTGACAATTATGTTCTAGAAAGTCACAATTCCTTTTAAATTCCATTTATGTTTTTAAAAGTGAGCTGTTCACCTGTTGATGTAAACTCCACTGAAGTACTGCTGATGAATAATATTTGCAGGGAGAATTTATTACATCCAACTGACTGGCAGTTAATGAAGAAAAAAAAACCTCATAAAGACAGATGGTATGTGTTACAACTGTCATAAAAAGTAGACCACATTCTAATTTGCACATCTAGACATTTGCTGAGAAGCATGCCTGCTATGAAATGTTTCAACAAGGGACCAAGCTGTAGCATAAGGCACTCTTCTGTTCTGCTTTGAGTGACCCTGTGGCAGCTATCAAAGATGTCACTTTAAATATACTGAGAGAAAACATGTCTGTGTCTGCAGCTAAGCAGACAGTATCCTAGGATATATAAAAGCCACACCAAAACAAGTTCTTAATAAATTCAAAAATTTTTATTAGGAAACCACCACTGCACTTGAAAAAAATAAATATTATGCACCTTTCTTTGCAGCAGTAATGCCTTATTCCAGTGTCTGAACTCTTTAGCAGCCTTTAATTGCCACTGAAGATATTTAGATTTCATATATTTAGTGAAAGTGAACTATGAAGATTTCTACTTATATGAATGAGTGTGAGTATAGCCTTCACAATGTTGTCAAATGTAACATGACACTACAAAATTAAATGTACCACTCAAAGGTAATTCAAATGCAGAATGTGGTTCAAAACACTGATGTTATGCAATGCCATGTTGAGTTGAAGGAACCAGATCAACACCAAGAAACTAATGATTGGACAAGAACCAGTCAGCCAGCCATGCTTTTAACTAATGTTTTCTGAGTGAATGCTAGATGCCAGCCACTGTTCTCCATACTAAAGAAAAACATAAACTGCTTCCTTGGGTATACTTAATTCTAATGGACAGAGACAGATATAAAGAAAGTAAACAAAACAGTATCAATTGATGATGAATGTTATGAGAACAACAGAAGATGGTAATATGACCAACAATGACTAGAAGAAGAAAACTACTGTAGATAGAATGAGAGGAAAACTTCTATGAGGAGGTGATATTCAAGCTAAGATCTAGTTGATGAAAAAGAGTTAATCATTGAAGGAACAAAGGAAAAGTGTTTCCAAGAGTAGAGGATCAAAAATGCAAAGCCTTTGAACCTAGAATAGCTTGATAGTTTAGAGAAACAGGAGAAAGGACAGAATAAATGTGTTACTAGACACCTGAGGGTCATGGGACAAGACTATTTCAGGTAGGTACGACCTTTACACAGGTACACTCTGAATGATCACAGCCAATTTGTGGGCCATGGAAAAGAGTTTAGATTTTATTCTTAGTATAATAAAAAACTATTATGGCATTCTTTTACTAATTCAAAATCATAAGATGCTTAATAAATATTAGTCAACAACTCATTCCTCTCTCAATAGAATACCAGTAAAGGGTACATTTTCACCATATACAATTTATCACCTATAGGCTTCATGTTGTACATTAGCTCTCTAGACTTGTTTATGCTACATGTCTGCTACTTTGTATTACACCCTTTTAAATAAGAAAAGGAACTGTCACATTTTACTTTTTTGGCTTCTTGGTAGAAAATGGACTTCATGGAATATAAGAGGGAAACAGGAAGACATTTAACTTTTTGAGGTAATCTAGAAGCAAACTGATGATAGGTTGGACTTGGGAAAAGTACACTAAAGAATTAACCATGCTCAAAGAGACAGTTGGCCTTTGTCCTTGGCTCTAGGTAGTAATCTCATAGGCCTTGGAATGTCCTGCCTAATAAAAATGACATTATTTACCTGGGGTCTTTCGGTTATGTCAAATAGTCTGTGCTATAAAATTTGATTCATGGTGGAGTGGCTTGGGCCATGTTGTATCAGCTTGAACATTGGCGGGGCCAGATACTAGACACAGCCATGCTGCAGGTAGTTAACCAAGTGTATGTGACCAAGCCCCAATAAAAATTGTAAATTCCAAAGCTAGGGTGAGCTTCCATAGTTGACCATACTCTATGTATATTGTCACACATCATTGCTGGAAGTAAATGTTCTTCACACAACTCCTCTGGGAGAGGACAATGGGAAGCTCTGTGCTTGAGTCTCTCCTGGACTCCGCTCTATGTATCTCTTCCTTCGGCTGATTTTAATTTGTACCCTTTCACATAACCATGAGTAAAATGACTTAAACCATAACCACAAGTAAAATGACTTTGTTGATTTCTGTCCTTCTAGCAAATTATCAAACACGAGAGATATCTTAGGGATCTCCAGACTTGCAGTTGGTGTTAGAAGGTAGAGTGGTTCTGGAGATTCCCAAACTTGCAGTTGGTGTCAGAAGAGAGGGTAGTCATGAGGACTCTTGAACTTCAGAGGAGAAAACAATAGAGATGGGGTGGAAAAATTAGGAATATATTTTTGGATAGTAGGATTCAAAGAATTCTAGGACACTGTTTTCAGAACATGGTTATACTATAGTAGTACTAATAATGACAATGATGATATATCTATCACTAATACGTACATAATATATATATTAGTGAAATTGTTGTTATTTTTCATATATCATCAGATTTGATCATTACATATTTTAAACAAATATTAAACAGAATAAACTGAAGAGAAGTGAGGTATTATATGCCCATATTTTGTTGCCGGTAATATGGAAAACCAAAATTTCAAAGTCATCTGATTCTTTTATTAGAATGTGGTAGTTGATTAAAGTGCAATAGCAAGTAGAATGCCAAAATGTAGATGAATAATGAAGACACTGAGTAGAACTTGCCTTACTTAAAATTTCGTAGTATTTTCTAATTTTCAATTATGAAAATGTATTAATTAAAAATAATTATTGTGGCCACGATGGCCAACTAGAAGCAGCTAAGGTGTGTGGCTCCTGTGGAGAGAAATGGAAGGGGTGAGTAAATACAGCATCTTCAAGTGAAACATTCAGGTACTACCCTTGGGACTAATCAAGAAAACAACTCAACCCATGGAGAATGAAGAAAAGCAAGGCAGAATGACAATCAACCCAAGAGTAACATGGAGCCAAGCAAACCTTCCCTCATTCAGAGAAGAAGTGAGTGAATGTGTGACTCTGGGAAACCATGCTTCTCCCACAAATCTTTGCAACCCTTGGGTCAGGAGATCTGCTCATGAATCCACTCCACCAGGGCCTTCAGTCTGACACATAGGGTTATGTGGAGTCTCAGCAGAGCAGCTGCTCAGGCATATGAGGAGACCTGGGAACCTTAGATACTCTAACTTTCTGGGCTTCCTGGCAAAAGTAACTGCAACTCCAGCAAAGTAGGAGGTTAGGCCCCTGTATATACCCTTAGGAAAGAGGCTGAATCTAGGGGTCTGAGGAGTGATAGTCTGCAGACCTCACTTCCACGGCACCTCGCAGGCCATCCAAATAGGAAGAAAGGAAGTCAAACTATCTCTGTTTGCAGATGGCATAACCCTACTTTTAGAAAACCACATAGTCTCAGTTCAAAAGCTTGATAAACAACTTCAGCAAAGTCTCAGGATACAAAATCAATGTGCAAAAATTGTTAGCATTCCTATACAACAAAAACAGTCAAGCCTAAGGGCAAATCTGGAATGAACTCCCATTCACAAGTGCCACAAAAAGAATGAAATATCAAGGAATGCAGCTAACTATTGTAGTGAAAGATCTCTGCAAGGAGAACTAGAAAGGGGCTCAAAGAAATCAGTGATACAAACAAATGAAAAAACATTTCATGCTCATGGATAGGAAGAATCAACATTGTTAAAATGTCCATGCTGTGTAAAGCAATTTATAGATTCAGTGCTATTCCTATTAAACTCCCCACTGACATTCTTCACAGGACCAGAAAACACTAAAATTCCATATGGAACAACAACAAAGAAAGCCTGAATAGCCAAGGGAATCTTAAGCAAAAAGAACAAAGCTGTAGGGATCATCCTACCCAACTTTGAACTATACTACAGGGCTACATTATCCAAAACAGCACAGTACTGATACAAAAACAGATACACAGACAAATGGAACAGAATAGAGAACACAGAAGTAAGACCGCACACCTACAATTATCTTATCTTCAGTAAACCTAACAAAAACAAGCACTGGGGAAAGGATTCCCTATTCAATAAATGGTGCTGGGATAACTGGCCAGCCATATACAGGACATTTAAACCGGACCCCTTCCTTACACCATATACAAAAATTAACTCAGTATCAATTAAAAACTTAACTGTAAGACCCAAAACTATAAAAATACTGGGAGACAGCCTAGGTAATACCATCCAGGACACAGACAAGCAAATATGTCATGAAGAAGATGCCAAAAGCATTGCAACAAAAGCAAAAATTGACCAATGGAATGTAACTAAACTAAGGGACTTCTGCACAGCAAAAGAAACTAGCAAAGAGTAAACAGACAACCTAGGGAATGGGAGAAAATTTTTGTAAATTATGTACAATGGTCTAATATGCAGCATCTATAAGAAAATTAAACAAATTTACAAGAAAAAACAATCTCACAAAAAGTAGGCAAAGGACATGAACAGACAAGTCTCAAAAGAAGACATACATGTGGCCAACAATCATATTCTTAAAAACCTCAACATCATTGATCATTAGAGAAATGCAAATCAAAACCACAATGAGATACCATCTCACACCAGTCAGAATGGTGATTGTTAAAAAGTCAAAAAAATAACAGATGCTGGCGAGGTTGTGGAGGAAAAGAAATTCTTATACACTGTTGGTGGGAGCATAAATTAGTTCAGCTATTGTGGAAGACAGTGTGACAATTCCTCAAAGACCTAAGGGCACAAATAGCATTCTACCCAGCAATCTCATTACTGGGTATATACCCAAAGGAATATAAATCATTTTATTATGAAGATACATGTATGGGTATGTTCAATGCAGCACTATACACAATAGCAAAGACATGGAATCAATCTAAATGCTTATGAATAGTAGACCGAATAAAGAAAATGTGGTACATATATGCCACAGAATACTATGCAGCCATAAAAAAAAATGAGATCTTATCTTTTGCAAGGACATGGGTGGAGCTTGAGGCCATTATTCTTAGCAAACTAATATAAGAACAGAAAACCAAATATTGCATGTTTTTACTTACAAGTGAGAGCTAAATGATGAGAACACATGGAGACACAGAGGGGAACAACATACACTGGGACCTTTTTGGAGGGTGAAGGGTGGGAGGAGGGAGAGGATCAGAAAACATAACTAATGGGTACTAGGCTTAATACTTGGGTGATAAAACAATCTGCACAACAAATCCCCATTACACAAGTGTACCTATGTAAAAAATCTGCACTTGTATCTCTGAACTTAAAATAGAAGTTAAAAAACTAAAATTAAAAATTAAAAGAAATTTTAAGAATGTATAAAAATAACTAAAGTCTGGAATTCTAATTGGAAACCAAGGTTAAAAGCAGTTAATGTTTTTTTCAATAACCATTGTGATTCTAATAAATAAACTAGAAGAATATCAGACTTCTTACTTTTTATTTTATTTTAAGTTTCACTAAGCTAAATTTATACCACCAAGAGATATGGAATAGTTAAAGTAGATAATTCTCACAGATTTCTGTATTCCTGGGGCAACAAAGAAATAAAGAAGAAAATAACAAAAATGGTCTTGGAAATAATAATAGAATATTTTACCTTTGTGAGTACATTACGTTACATGCAAAAAAAATTTTAAAACCCATAATCTTGAAGAAACCAAGATTATGACAGATATAACAGGTTACCTAAATAATCTAAAACTGAGATGTGACTCATCCAAAATTGCTGACGTCTAAAATTGCTGACACTAAATCTAGTCCAGTGAAAATTTCTTCACCTATATCTGCCTTTCTTGAAACCGTTTTGGTGTTATTTCTCCTACTCTTCTTACCTTGTCTCCTACTTCATCCCATTTGAGGACTTTTATTAATTCTTCTAATCAGTGATTACTGATTAGAAGGGATCTCTTTAAAAAGTGAAAAAACTCTGGTGACATCAGCAAGATGGCAGAATAGAAAACACTGGACTCTCCATTCTTTCACGGAAACATCAATCCAATAGGAACAAATGGATCAATTCCCATTATGAAAAATCCAGAAAATAGTAGAAGGGCATAGATTTAATGTGTAAGTCTAGTCACACCAAAACCAGTAGTAAAAGCAGAAAAACCCTTGTGCCATAATGCCTACGACTTGCCCAGTGCTCTACAATTTAGAAAACATAACTGGCTGGAAACTTCCCAAATCTAGGAAGGAAAATGTACATCCAGATCCAGGAGGCCCTAAAGATCCTAAACAAAATTAACCCAAAACACTGAGACACATTATATTCAAGATATCAAAAGTGAAGGAGATAATTTTGAAAGCATTAAGAGAAAAACAATTTGTCATGTACAAGGGGATGACTGTAAGACTATCAGAAGACTTTTTTAAGCAGGAGTCTTGCCTGCCAGAAGGAAGTAAGATGATATATTCAAAGGGATGAAAGAAAAAAAATCTGCCAGAAAGAGTATATCTGGAAAATTGTTTAAAAATAAATAAAAGAGAAATATTTTCTCAGACAAACAAAAGTTGAGAGAACATGTTATGACTAGAACTGTCTTATAATAAATGCTAAAGGGAGTTCTTCAACTTGAAGAAAAGGATGCTAAACCACAATATGATAGCATAAGAAAATATAAAAATTGGTAAAGGTAAATATATAGACAAATACATAATACTGTATTAGTGTAACAATGGTAAGTAAATCAATTTACAAATCTGTTTATGTATACATAATACAAATAGATGTTAATTGTGACATCATAAGCATAAAATATTTATTAGAGCTTTGAGAAGTATAGAGTTTTTGTATAAGATTGATGTTGTTTTCAACATAAAATAGATTGTTGTATTTTAGATAAGACCCATACTAATATCAAAGAAAATACCTATAGAAGTTACACAAAATAAAAAGAAAAAGGAATCAAGGCATGCCAATACCAAACACACACACATACACAGACATAAAAGAAAGCAGGGCAGGAAAAGAGAGACAAAAACAAAACAAGTAATAAAATGGCAATAATAAATCCTTTCCTATCAATAATTACTTTAAATGTGGATGAATTAAACTTCCCAATTAAAAGACATAAAGTGGCTAAGTGAATTAAAAAGTAGGACTCAAATATAAGGTATGTATAAGGGGATCACTTTATATTTAAAGATACATATAGGCTGAAAGTAAGGATGGAAAAGATATTCTTTGCAAATGATAATGAAAAGAAGCAAGAGTGGCTATACTTACATAGAAAAAAAAAGACTTAAAGTCAAAAAACTGTTGCAAGAGACTAAGAAAGATATTATATAAAAGGATTAATTCACTAGAAAGATATAATTATAAATATATATACAACCAAGATTAGAGTACCTTAATACAGCCATGTGCCACATAACAGTATTTCAGTCAAAAACAGACTGCATATATGAGAGTTGTCCCATAAGATTATAATGGATAGAGCTGAAAATTCTATATTAACTAGTGATATCATAGCTGTTGTAATGTTGTAGAGCAATGCATTACTTTTTCTATGTTTAGATACACAAACAGTTAGCATTGTGTTGCAATTGCCTATAGTATTTAGTACATTAACATGCTGTACATGTTTATAGCCTAGGAACAATAGGCTATACCGTGTAGCCTTGGTGTTTAGTAGGCTATACCATCTAGGTGTGTGTAAGTATACTCTATTATGCATGCATAATGATGAAATTGCTGAATGATGCATTTTTAAGAACATATTCTTATTCTTAAACAATGCATGATTATATATGAGGTAAACACTGACAGAACTAAAGGAAGAAATACAGCAATACAATCATAGTAGGAAATTTCAATAATGACAACCAGACAGAAAATTAATAAGGAAACAGCTGACTTGCGCAATACTAAAGACTAAATAGACCTAAAAGACATATACAGATTACATAACAGCAAACAGGAGAATTTTTTTTTCAAGTACACATAAAAAATTCTCCAGAACAGATCACTTACTAGGTCACAAAGAAAGTCTTAACAAATTCAAGAGGACTGAAATTATACAAAATATTTTTCAACCACAGTGGCATGAAACTACCAACTGAGAGCAGATGAGAGCCAAATCAAGAATGCAATCCCATTTACAATAACCACAAAGAAATAAAATAACTAGGAATAGATCTAACCAAGGAGGTGAAAGATCACTATAAGGAGAACTATAAAACACTGCTGAAAGAAATCAGAGATGATAGAAACAAATGGAAAAACATTCTATGCTTATGGATAGAAGAACAAATATCATAAAATGACTATACTGCCCAAAGCAATATAGAGTCAATACTATTCTTATCAAACTACCAATGTTATTTTTTATAGAAATAAAAAAACACTATGCTAAAATTCATATGAAATTGAAAAATAGCCCAAATTGCCAAAGCAATCCTAAGCAAAAAGAACAAAGCCAGAGGCATTACAGTATTCAACTTCAAGCTATACAACAAGGCTACAGTAGCCAAAACAGCATGGTACTAGTACAAAAACAGACACATAGATCAATGGAACAGAATAGAGAACGCAGAAATGAAGCCACATATTTACAACCATCTGATCTTTGACAAAATCAACAATAGCAAGAAGTGGGGAAAGTACTCCCTATTCAATAAGTGGTGCTGGGATAACTTGCTAGCTATAGACAGAAGATTGAAACTGGGATCCCTTCCTTAAACTACACAAAAATTAACTCAGACTTAATTAGAGACTTAAATATGAGACCAAAAACTATAAAAATCCTGAAATAAAACTTAAGAAATACCATTCTGGACATAGGCTCTGAGAAATAATTCATGATGAAGACACCTATAGCAATAGGAGCAAAAACAAAAATTGACAAGTGGGAACTAATTAAATTAAAGAGCTTCTGCACAGTCAAAAGAACCATCAACAGAGCAAACAGACAACCTACAAAATGAGAGAAAATATTTGCAAATTATGCATCCTACAAAGGTCTAATATCAGAATCTATAAGGAACTTAAACAAATTAACAAGGAAAAACCAAACAACTCCATTAAAAAATGGGCAAGGACATGAACAGACACTTCTCAAAAGATGTACCTGCATCCAAAAAGCACCTAAAAAATGCCCAATATCTCTAATCATTAGAGAAATGCAAATTAAAATCACAATGAGATACCATCTCACACCAGTCAGATTGACTATTATTTAAAAGTCAAAAAATAACAGATTCTGGCAAAAGGTGCAGAGAAAAGGGAATGCTTATACACCACCATTGGTGGGAAGGTAAATTAGTTCAGCCACAGTGGAAAGCAGTTTGGAGATTTCTCAAAGTTCTTAAAACAGAACTATGATCGACTTAGCAATCTCATTACTGTGTATACACTCAAAAGAAAATAAATTATTCTAACAAAAAGACAACATGCACTTGTACATTCACTGTAGCACTATTCATAAAAGCAAAGATATGGAATCAACCTAGATGCCCATCAGTAGTAAACTGGATAAAGAGAATGTGGTACATAGACACCATGGCATACTACATAGCCATAGAAAAGAACAAAATCATATCCTTTACAGTAACATGGACACAACTGCAGACCATTATCCTAAGCAAATCAATTCAGGAACAGAAAACCAAATATCACATGTTCTCACCTATAAGGAGGAGCTAAACATTGAGTACACATGGATGTAAAGATGGAAATAACACTGCGACTACTAGAGGTGGAAACGAGAGGAAAGAGCAGCGGCTGAAATACTAATTATTGGGTACTATGCTCACTAACCTGTAGCTCACTACCTGGACCAGAAACAAGGCAAGGTTGTCTATTCTGGTGATGTCTCTTAACAGAGTACTGAAAGTGCTAGCCAGAGCAACTAGGCAAGATAACTAAAAGGCATCCAAAAAAGATAGGAAGAAGTAAAAGTATCTCTGTTTGCAGTTGACATAATCTTACATAAAGAAAATCCTAAAGACTCCACAAAAACAAGTGTGTTAAAACTAATAAACTACTTTAGTATCGTGAATGGTACAAAATCAACATACAAAAATTATTTGTTTCTATACACTAATAACAAGCTATACAAAAAGGAAATTAGGAACACATCACATTTATGATAGCAACAAAAAAATAAAATACTTAGGAATAAATCTAACCAAATAAGTTAGACTTCTGCATTCAAAGCCACAAAACACTGATTTAAAAAATTAAATGAGACATAAATAAATGGAAAGACATTCTTTGTTCCTAGATTCAAATACTTAATATTTTTAAATGCTTACACTATTTAACATAATCTACAGATTCAATGCCCTCTCCATCAAAATCCCAATGGCATTTTAGACAAAAATAGCAAAAGAAACCTCAAAAATTCAATGGGCTAAAAAGATCCCAACTAGTGATAACAATCTTGAAAAAGAACAAACCCAAAGGCATCACATTTGCTGATTTCAAAGTATATTTCAAGACTACACAAATTAAAATGGTATGGTACTGGCCTAAAGACTGATACATAGCCCAATGGAACAGAATAGAGATCACTGAAATAAATCCACACATATACAGCCCACTGATATTCTACATGAGTGCCATGAATATACAATGGGAAAAGGATAGTCTCTTCAACAAATGGTGTTGGGAAAACTGGATATTCATATGTAAATAATAAAATTAGACCCTTATGCTATACACAAAAATCAACTCAAAATTGGTAAGAGATGAACAGAAGACCTGAAACTAAAACTCATAGAAGAAAATATGGGGGAAAACCTCTTAAAATTGGTTTTAGCAATGATTTTATGGAAATAACACCAGAAGCACAAGCAACAAAAACAAAAATAAATTCAAGTAGAACTACATCAAACAAAAAGCTTCTGCACAGCAAAAGAAAAAATCAACAGAGTAAAAGGACGTCTTACAGAATGGGGAAATACATTTAGAGACATCTATATAATGAGACATTAATCTTTAAAATGACAAGAAACTCTTAAAACTCAATAGTAAAATAAAACTAGCAACTTGATTACAAAACGGACAAAGGACTTAAATAGACATTTCTCCAAAGAAGACATGCAAATAGCCTAATGGTATATGAAAATAAGCTCAGTGTCACTAATTATCAAGGAAATACAAATCAAAAGAATAATTAAATATCACTTCACAACTGTTAGGATATCTATTATTAAAAAGAAGAAGAAGAAAAAGAAAAAGTGTCGGCAAGGTTGTGAGGAAATTGGAAACCCTGCAGTATGCTATTGGTAGGACTGCAAAGTGGTATAGCTGCTACAGAAAACAGTATAGTGACTTATAGGTCAACTTGTGGCACACAGCTTAATCACAGGGAAGGGGGCAGTGGAGAGAAAGAGATACAGGTCAAGTTAGGATTTGAAATTGGTTCATTTATGGCCATCTAGCAAGTTTAGAAACCACACTGAAAGCATGGCAATAGTAACAAGTGGTATTTCTTATATTATTATTATCTCTATCCTATAATATATACATATATTTCCAAAATTGCACTTTTAATTTATTTTAATTTTCTCTCATTATTTCCTGCCCAGATATTGTACATTTTTGTATAAATTTTCAATCATATCTTTTATAATTTGTGATTTTTCTGTTTTGTTTACGAAACCCTTTCTTGTTTGATGGTCATAAAGGTACTGTGCTCTGTGTTCCCCTCGTTATTTTTAAAGTTTTAATTTATGAGAAATTTTTGGAACTTATATGTGGTTATGGTACTTAATTACTTTTTAAAAGTCAAATAGACAATTAATAACATTATTGGTAATTCTTGCCCCCATGAAAGTGCTACATTTATAAAATATCAGCATAGAAGGTATATTTCCATACACACCCTTTCATACACACATAATCACACACACAAATGTATCCCAAGATTTCTTTTACATCAAAAACATTCTTAATATGAATGGGACATAGAGAGCCAAAGGCCACAGCTGCTTAGCAATGCTTCCCTAAAAGATGAAGCACAACAACACAAAACAGCACAGCAAGGAAAGACTTTCACGTCCTACTGGTAGACTCACAAAAATAATAAGCTATAGATAATCATAGGGCGAGTTTATGTTACTCCTCATAAATTTTTAGATTTAAATTTATCACTACTATAGTTAAAGACCCAGATGCATTAGGATCAAGTTTAATGTTATAACATTCTCAAAAGAACACAGTAATTAAGCTGCTGAGTGTTATTTTATTTCAAAAACCAACCAATAAAATAAAAACTTGGAGGTCATAAAAAAGCAACACAGCCTCTGTGGGAAAATTGTAAGTTATAAAAAGAGAAATTAATAATAAAACAGTATTAGACAAATGTAACTAAAATAATCTCCAAAAAGTGACAAATTATCCACTTTAAATAAGGACAGAAGTTATCAATTATTTTAGTAAATCAACATAATGGGTCATTACATATGTATATGTATGTGTGTGTGTGTGTGTGTGTGTGTGTCTATACACACATATATATACATAGACGGTCATAAACACACACACAATAAATTCAGGTTAAAACAAAATAGTACAAAAGACACCAGGTGAATATTAAAATAAAACATCTTACAGGTGTTTGATTAATCTTACAAAATAAACTGTTAGGCTTCATATATCTCCAGCATATTCAAAACCCCTCTGGCATTTGCCATTATCATTTGCTATTGACATTATCAAACAAGATGATAGACTCCAAATGTGTAAGTATTGTGGCTGTTCAAATTGCTAGTACCATGACTATTAAAACTTGCAGACAACAAAACATCTAACTAAGTTGTGTTAGTTTGTTGTGCACAAGCCTCACATTTTCTCTGCTAAAGGAAGGTCATTACTATATTTAGTTGCCTACCCACCAGCCATGTCCTACCCTTTCCTTGAAAATAGAAGCCTCTTTTGTACCCAGATCCTAAGAAATAATTCTTATGGATCATGTTTTATTATAATGATGCTTTCATGGGTACATGTATATATACGTCAAATTGATCCAACTGTAGAGTTTAAATATGCACATTTTATTGTCTGTCAATTATTCCTCAATACAATTATTTTAGAAATCTAAAAAATAGATATATTTGGTTAACTTCTTTATATGTGCATAATATGATCAGTGATATTATACTTTTAGATCAGCACACAGAACTGTGAATGATTAAGATTGCCTCAATTATATTGCTAACATACATATACATTTTTTAAGGAGTAAAATATTTTCCATGTATAAAAAGCACAACCTTATTACTGAATATTTTCCTGAATAACCTTCACCAAGGTAAGAGGTATATTAAAGATTTAACAGAGTATCATTAAAAGTTTCAATTGGTTCTAAGATTCCAATTAACTTTCATTTACTTTTTAAAAAGTAATTCCTGCTCTGTGCTAATGTTTTTTTCTAAGTTAAAATGAATCAAAACGAAGCATACGAAGTTATTTCACAACTGTGACACATATTTCATTCACTACTATCACTGGAGAACCAGCTTAGAAAATCATTCTTAACAAACAAATGAAAGGAAGAATGCCGTATTTTACTTTTATCATTCTGAGACAACACTAAATGGAAAAGTACTTGGGTCCTATGCACATGTCTTCACATCATATTATATTATTGGAATAAATTATTGTAAATCCAGGCAAAGATGCCAACACAACAAACTCCCAGCAAACTTAAGAAGTTAATTATAAGCCATATGGAAAATATGTTTTTCATGTACTACAAAAAATTACCACAAGAACTTGGCAGTAAGCAAAGAGATAAGGGATGACAGCAGGGTGGAGAGGTGGTGAGGGAAACCAATTTAATTATCTTCACATACTGGAAGGGCTTGCACATGAGAAAAGGAATCGATTTATTTTGATTGCCTCTAGGGCACAAAATTTAAGCCAAGGTTTGGAAACTATCGAAAGAAAAATTTCATTGCAATGTAAGGATAGATCTTTCCAAGTCTAAAAGTGGAATGACCTGCTTTGGGAGATCGGGAGTCTACCTCTCTGTTGACTTTTAAACAGACTTTGTTCACTATTTGCAAACATCTGGAAGAGATTTGTGCATTAGATGAGTGCTGTATGATTGAGAAGACTTACTATTATTCATTACCCATTTCTAAATATTTCACTGTCTTATATAAGATATACTAACTCAGTGTCTGTTGGTTTCCCACAGAAGACACTATTTCCAAGTTTTCTCATCACAACACAGACTCCAGATAATTCAGGCTTTTAAAATAATCTATCAGTTTTTCACTCTGAAACCAAAGTAGGAACATAGGAAGATGACATTTCAAATGTAAAAGATAGAACAAAAAGCTGTGCTTCCCTGTTAGTAGTTCTACATAAGTCATCAGAAATAAATACTAACACTCTGGATGCATAAAGGTCTTTAACAGCAATTAAGATAAATATTTTCCAGTGTAAGGAGAACATTTTACTATCATGTTTAACAGCTAAACATATAGGCTAGGTTTTCTCAAACTATAAAATAGAAAGTGTTTTAATGACACAGACCCCGGACACCACCTTTTAAAAAGTCTGATGCAAAGTTCTAGAACAAGGCTCAGGAACTTACTTTAAAAATATGGACCACACATGACATAGAGTCTGTGGCAAATAGTGCTGTAGGATAATGACTGTCTGAGTGAATTTCTCAATATCACCTTTTGCACATTCTTCAACATGTAGGTAAACTTTTTTTAAAATGTCATTGAAGGGACCATCTAGTCTAGTTAGTTCAGTATAGCAAGGCAGTTTTTAGTATGGACTCCAAAATGAGAATGGCTGCATAAGTCCCAAATGCACCATTTATTAATTATACTTCTTTGGACAAATATACTTTTATTGACTCAATTTTCTCATCTCAAAAATGTGGATAATATATATAATGTTATAATCTTGTTGTAATGATTAATGAGTTAAGTGATGCATGTTACGTGCCTAGAAAAATGCCTGGAACATTCAAACAGCTTAATAAATAAATAAAATAAAGTTAATTATTAATATCCTTTATGACCCGTAAGGTCAAAATGTTCTTCAAAATCAGAATCTCAACAGGGATCAAGCAAAAATTCTGTATGTTTAAATAAATTAATTTTCATCACCTTCCCTCATAGTTTTCTAGCTCAAAATAGTCTCTTCTTAAGACTATGCTGAAAAAATTTGTATTTCAAATAAGGGTTTATTTAGGCACTTGAACATATTCAAACCTTCCTGTAGCTCAACTCCATTAAGACATGTGTAGGATGGTTCTCCATAAAAGGAATAATAAAAGTCAGACTCTTTGACTCAGATTTCAACCAAATGTTAAATTCATAAGTCATATTTGTAAGCATACAAAAATGTTTCTATTCAATTAAAAAAATACCACTCGGCACTTCAGTCACTAGCCAGAGACCCCAACTTGAACAAATAGGCATTTTACTCTAGGAAAAGCTTGTGTCACACAAACCTCAGAATGGAAAAGAGACATGTTAAGTAGTCTTTCTGTCCTCTAGATTCTTCAAGTTCTGCTCCTGTATCAGATAAACAGGGTCCCCAAACCTATCAGTCAATGGCCTGTTGGGAACTGGGCCATACAACAGGAGGTGAGTGGCCAGCAAGTGAACATTACCACCTGAGCTCCACCTCCTGTCAGATCAGTGGCATTAGATTCTCATAGGAACATGAACCCTATTATGAACTGTGCATGAGTGGGATCTAGGTTGCCTGCCGCTCCTTATAAGAACCTAACTCATGCCTGATGATTTGAGATGGAACCGTTTCATGAAAACCATCCCCCACCCTACTCCACCCCCACTTTCATTGGAAAAACTACCTTCCAGGCAACTAGTCCCTGGTGCCAAAAAGGTTGGGGACCACTGAAATAAGATCAAAGGAAAGTATCTTCATACTATCTTCATGAGAGTTGTATTCATCTGTTTTCACACTGCTATCAAAAACTTCACTGAGACTGGGTAATTTATAAATAAAAGAGGTTTAATTGACTCACAGTTCTGCATGGCTGAGGAAGCCTCAAGAAACACAATCATGGTGGAAGGGGAAGCAAGTATCTTCTTCACAAAGCGGCAGGAGAGAGAAGAGCAAAGGAGAAGCTTCCAAACACTTATAAAACCATCAGATCTCCTAAGAACTCACTCACTATCACAAGAACAGCAGAGGAAACTGTCCCCACGATCCAGTAACCTCTCACCCTAGACACGTGGAGATTACAAGTCCCTCCCTCAACATGTGGGGATTACAATTAGAGGAGATTTGGGTGGGAACACAGAGCTAAACCATATAAGGAGTCATTATTTTTGTTTTCTAGAATAATGCCTTCGCAAATCCATTATTTAAATTATTTCTTTGTAATAAAGCCTTTATGTAAAAATGGTCCATAAAAGCATTATCTGAGACCAGGTGCAGGGTCTCATGCCTGTAATCCCAGCACTCTGGGAGGCCCAAATGAGTGGATCACTTACTGCCAGGAGTTTGAGGCCAGCCTGGGCAACATAGTGAAACCTGGCCTCTACTAAAAATACAAAAATTAGCCAGTCATGGTGACACATGCCTATAATCCCAGCTACTTGGGAGGCTGTGGAACAAGAATCGCTTGATACTATTTTAAATGATTTTCAATATCATATATACCTTACACAAAAATAAAATAAGCGTCCTCCAGATATATGGTGTACCTAGGAATAAGCATTATAAAAAGAAATACTTCCTCACTGATACTTTCTCACTATAATAATATTAACAAACTACATTAACAACTATAACATCTATTAACATTTACTGGACTTTTACTATGCACTAGGTAATATGCCATGTATTTATATGTTTCCATAGTTTTTTCTCACCAAAAGTCCTATCCTATGGACAGTAGTCTTATAATAATTAGGTAATAAATACAAGTTTTATAAAAATTAAATGCTTTGATCTAGGATTCTCATATTCAAGTGACAAAACTGAAATACAGTATGAGTTCATTTGACTCCGGATATGGGTTTTTTCACTCTAAACAAAAGACTTACAGACGTTAAAGGTATTATTATGAGGAAAAATATTTTCAATTAAATAAAAAAGAGCTATAGATTTTTTATATCACTTTTCAGAAAGACAGACACTTATCTCCCAGTAAGTATGTTGAAAAAGCCCACACAGATGATACTACCTTTGGAAGCTTCTATTTTCTATGGTCCTGTGCAACTGGCCTTTATTATCAATGATCATGCATGCAGGACACCAGAAAAAAATCATTTTATCTATGTGGAAAAATTATTCAGTAATGCTACAAAGAATCAAGTTATAATGGACCACATCAGTACAGTTTTCAAGTTGACTACTAGATACTTGACAATGTATTTGTCAAGTAATGGCGTTTCTTGGAAGTAACTGATATAAAAACCACAGATCCAGTAGAAACAGGAAGTGGAAATCAAAAGTTTATCTCTGGAGGTGGTATAATCTCTGGTTATGACAGAGATTAAGAAAATTGCAGAATACATCCTTGGGACATCTTTACCTAAATTTTCAACATGTTATCAATGTAATTCGATCATTTCTCACAAGAAACAACAGAGATTTGGTAAAAATTGAGCATTTCAAGATAGAATCATCAATGAGACAAATGCCACTATTACTATTACTATTTATGGTTTCTACAAGAAGTTGTATGTAGAAAGATGTATGTAGAAAGAAAAATGTACTGACTTTTGATCATGAAAAGCACTTTTCATATGTCTGTCCTCTTCGTTGCAGATCCAACCTTTAAAAGCATCCAACATTACAAACATCTATTTGTCTACCATGTTGAGAAAACATTGACAAACTACAGGTTATTCATTTTATTTCTTTTTTTTTTTTTTTTTTTTTAAGACAGAGTCTCACACTGTCACCAGGCTGGAGTACAGTGGCACGATCTTGGCTCACTGCAATCTCTGCCTCCCATGTTCAAGTGATTCCCTGCCTCAGCCTCCTGAGTAGCTGGGACTACAGACATGCACCACCACACCCAGCTAATTTTTGTATTTTTAGTAGAGAAGTAGAAGTAGGGTGGGGCATTGCCTCACCTGGGAAGTGCAAGGGGGTGAGGAACTCCCTCCCCTAGCCAGGAGAAGCCCTGAGGGACTGTACCATGAGAAACTGTGCTATCCAGCACAGATACTACAATTTTCCCATGGTTTTTGCAACCCACAGACCAAGAGATTCCCTCATGTGCCTACACCACCAGAGCCCTGGGTATCAAGCACAAAACTAGGTGACTGTTCGGGCAGACACTGAGCTAGCTGCAGGAGTTTTTTTTTCCGTACCCCAGTGGTGCCCATTCACTCCCCCTGGAAAGAGGGCTGAAACCAGGGAGCCAAGTGGTCTTGTTCAGTGGGTCCCACTCCCATGGAGCCCAACAAGCCAAGAACAACCTGCTCAAAATTCTTGCTGCCAGCACAGCAGTCTGAAGTCAGCCTGGGACAATCAAGCTTGGTGGGAGAGGAGGGGCATCTGCCATTACTGAGGCTCCAGTAGGCAGTTTTCCCCTCACAGTCTTAAGGAAGCCAAACTTACTGCAGCACAGCAAAGTAGCTGTGCCCAGACTGTCTCTTTAGATTTCTCCTCACTGGGCAGGGCATCTCTGAAAGAAAGGCAGCAGCTCCAGTCAGGGGCTTATAGATCAAACTCCCATCTCCCCTGGTCCAGAGCACCTGGGGGAAAAGGGCAGCTGTGGATGCAGCTTCAGCAGACTTAAACATTCCTGCCTGCCAGCTCCGAAGAGAACAGCAGATCTCCCAGCATAGCACTTAAGCTCTGCTAAGGGACAGACTGCCTCCTCAAGTTGGTCCCTGACCCCCGTGCCTCCTGAATGGGAGACACCTCCCAGCAGGGGTCAAGAGACACCTCACACAGAAGAGCTCTGGCTGGCATCGGGCAGGTACCCCTCTGGGATGAAGCTTCCAGAGAAAAGAGCAGGCAGCAATCTTTGCCATTCTGCAGCCTCCACTGGTGATACTCGGGCAAACAGGGTCCAAAATGAGCCTCCAGCAAATGCCAGCACACCTGCAGAAGAGAGTCCTGACTGCTAGAAGAAAAACTAGCAAACAAAAAGCAATAACATCAACATCAATGAAAGGGATGCCCACTGAAAACACCATCCAAAGGCCATCAGCATCAAAGATCAAAGGTAGGCAAATCCACAAAGATGACTTAAAACCAGCACCAAAATGCTAAAAAAAAAATTCCAAAAACCAGAATGCCTCTTCTCCTCCAAATGATTGCAACTTCTTTCCAACAAGAGCACAAAACTGTACAGAGAATGAGTTTGATGAATTGACAGAAGTAGGCTCCAGAAGGTGGGTAAAAACAAACTCCTCTGAGCAAAAGGAGCATGTTCTAATCCAATACAAGGAGGCTAAGAACCTTGATAAAAGGTTACAGGAACTGCTAACTAGAATAGCCAGTTTAGAAAAGAACATAAATGACCTGATGGAGCTGAAAAACACACCATGACATCTTTATGAAGTATACACAAATATCAATAGCTTGATCAATAGCATTGATTAAGCTGTGAAAGGGTGTAAGAGATTGAAGATCAACTTAATGAGATAAAGCATGAAGACAAGATTAGAGAAAAAAAATTAAAAGGAATGAACAAAGCCTCCAAGAAATATGGAACTATGTGAAAAGACCAAACTTACAGTTGATTGGTGTACCTGAAAGTGATAGGGAGAATGGAACCAAGTTGGAAAACATGCATCAGGATATTATCCAGGAGAACTTCCCCAACCTAGCAAGACAGGCCAACATTCAAATTCAGGAAATACAGAGAACATCACAAAGATACTCCTCGAGGAGAGCAACCCCAAGACACATAATTGTCAGATTCTCCAAGGTTAAAATGAAAGAAAAAAATGTTAAAGGCAGTGTAGTGATTCCTCAAGGATCTAGAAACAGAAATTCCATTTGACCCAGCAATCCCATTACTGGATTATAAAATCATCCCATTATAAAGACACATGCACACGTATGCTTGTGGTGGTGCTGTTACAATAGCAAAGATCTGGAAACAACCCAAATGCCAATCAATGATAGACTAGACAAGGAAAATGTGGCACATATACACCATGGAATACTATGCAGCCATAAAAAATGATGAGTTCACGTCCTTTGTATAGACATGGATGAATCTAGAAACCATCATTCTCAGCAAACTGACACAAGAACAGAAAACCAAACACCACGTTTCCACTCATAGCCAGGTGACAAACAATGAGAACACTTGGGCACAGGGAAGGGAACAACACTCACTGGGGTAGGTTGGGGGGGTGGAGGGGAGGGGAGGGGAGGGACAGTGGCGGAGGGGGAGGTTGGGGAGGGATAACACCGGGAAAAATGCCTGATATAGGCAACAGGGGCATGGAGACAGCAAATCACCATGGCATGTGTGTACCTATGCAACAATCCTGCAAGATGCAGGATGTGCACATGTACCCTAGAGTCTAAAGTACAATTTAAAAAAATGATGTTTGCCACAGATGTTTTATAGATACTCTTCATTAAATTAAGGAAGCTCTCTTCAAAAAAACTGTTAAAGGCAGCCAGAGAAAAAGGTCAGGTTACCAACAAAGGAAAGCCCACCAGACTAAAAACAGATCTTTCTGCAGACACCCCACAAGCCAGAAAAGAGTAAGGGCTGACATTCAACATTCTTAAAAAAGAAATTTTTAACAGGATTTCATATCCAGCCAAACTAAGCTTCATAAGTGAAGGAGAAATAAAATCCTTTACAGACAAGCAAATGCTAAGGGATTTTGTCACCACCAGGCCTGCCTTACAAGAGCTCCTGAAGGAAGCCCTAAATATGGAAAGGTAAAACTGGTACCAACCACTGCAAAAATACACCAAAATATAAAGACCAACAACACTATGAAAAAACTGCATCAAATAATGTGTAAAATAACCAGCTAGCATCATAATAGGATCAAATTCACATATAACAATATTAACCCTAAATGTAAATAGGCTAAATGCCCCAATTAAAAGATACAGACTGGCAAGTCAGATAAAGAGTCAAGACCCATCAGGGTGCTGTATTCAGGAGACTGATCTCATGTGCAAAGACACACATAAGCTCAAAATAAAGGGATGGAGGAAGATTTATCAAGCAAATGGAAAGAAAAAAAAAGCAGGGGTTACAATCCTAGTCTCTGATAAAACAGACTTTAAACCAACAAAGATAAAAAAAGACAAAGAATGGCATTACATAATGGTAAAAGGATCAATGCAATAAGAAGAGCTAACTATCTTAAACATATATGTACCCAATACAGGAGCACTCAGATTCATAAAGCAGGTTCTTAGAGACCTACAAAGAGACTTGGACTCCCACACAATAATAGTGGGAGACTTTAATACCCACTGTCAATATTAGACAGATCAATGAGACAGAAAATCAACAAGGATGTTCAGGATTTGAACTTAGCTCCGGACCAAGCTCATCTAATAGACATCTACAGAACTCTCCACCCCAAACCTATAGAATATACACTCTTCTCAGCACCATATCATGCTTATTCTAAAACTGACCACATAATTGGAAGTAAAACACTCCTCAGCAAATGCAAAAGAATGGAAATCATAACAGTGTCACAGACCACAGTGCAATCAAATTAGAACTCAGAATTAAGAAACTCACTCAAAACCACACAAATACATGGAAACTAAACAACATGCTCCTGAATGACTACTGAGTAAATAATGAAATTAAGGCAGAAATAAATAAGTTCTTTGAAATCAATGAGAACAAAGGCACAATGTACCAGAATCTCTGGGACGCAGCTAAAGTAGTGTTAACAGGAAAATTTATAGTACTAAATGCCAACATAAAAAAGTGAAAAAAATTTACAATCAACACCCTAACAACACAGTTAAAAGAACTAGAGAAGCGAGAGCAAACAAATTAAAAAACTAGCAGAAGACAAGAAATAACTAAGATCAGAGCAGAACTGAAGGAGATAGAGACATGAAAAACCCTTCAAAAAAATCAACAAATCCAGGAGTTGGTTTTTGAAAAGATAAAATAGATAAACTGCTAGGCAGACTATTAAAGAAGAAAAGAGAGAAGAATAAAATTGGCACAATAAAAAATGATAAAGGGGATATCACCACTGATACCACAGAAATACAAACTACCATCAGAGAATACTATAAACACCTCTATGCAAATAAACTAGAAAATCTAGAAGAAATGGATAAATTCCTGGACACATACACTCTCCTAAGACTAAACCAGGAAGAAGTTGAATCCCTGAATAGAACAACAACAGGTTCTGAAATTGAGGCAGTAATTAATAGCCTATCAACCAAAAAAAGCCCAGAATCATCGGAAATCACAGCTGAATTCTATCAGAGGTACAAAGACGAGCTAGTATCATTCCTTCTGAAACTATTCCAAACAATAGAAAAAGGGAGACTCCTCCCTAAGTCATTTTATGGGGCCAGCATCATCCTGATGCCAAAATCTGGCAGAGATAGCACAAAAAAAGAAAAAAAAAATTCAGGCCAATATGCCTGATGGACATCAATGCAAAAATCCTCAACAAAATACGGGCAAACTGAATAAGGCAGCATATAAATAGCTTATCCACCACGATCAAGTTGGCTTCATCCCTGAGATGCAAGCCTGGTTTAACATACACAAATCAATAAATGTAATCTATCACATAAACAGAACCAATGACAAAAACCATATGATTATCTCAATAGATGCAGAAAAGGCTTTGATAGAATTCAACACCCCTCCATGCTAAAAACACTCGAAAACCTGGGTATTGATGGAACATATTTCAAAATAATAAGAGCTACTAATGACAAATCCATAGCAAATATCATACTGAATGGGCAAAAACTGGAAGCATTCCTTTTGAAAACCGGCATAAGACAAGGATGCCCTCTCTTACCACTCCTAGCAACATAGTATTGGAAGTTCTGGCCCGGGAAATCAGGCAAGAGAAAGAAATAAAGGGTATTCAAACAGGAAGAGAGAAAGTCAAATTGGCTCTGTTTGTAGATGACATATTTGTGTATTTAGAAAACCCCATTGTCTTCACCCAAAAACTACTCAAACTGATAAGCAACTTCAGCAAAATATCAGGATATGAAATCAATGTGCAAAAATCACAAGCTTTCCTATACACCAATAATAGACAGCCAAATCATCAGTGAACTCCCATTCACAATTGCTACAAAGAAAATAAAATACCTAGGAATACAACTTACAAGGGCTGTGAAGGACCTCTTCAAGGAGACCTACAAACCACTGCTCAAGGAAATAGGAGAGGACAAAAACAATTGTAAAAACATTCCATGCTCATGGATAGGAAGAATCAATATCATGAAAATGGTCACACCGCCCAAAGTAGTTTATAGATTCAATGCTATTCCCATCAAGCTACCACTGAATTTTGTCACAGAATTAGAAAAAACTACTTTAAATTTCATATAGAACCAAAAAGAAGCCCATACAGCCAAGACAATCCTAAACAAAGAGAACAAAGCTGGAGGCATCATGCTACCTGACTTCAAACCACACTACAAGGCTACAGTAACAAAAACAGCATAGTATTGGTATCAAAACAGATATATAGACAAATGGAACAGAACAGAGGCCTCAGAAATAACAGCACACATCAACAGCCATCTGATCTTTGACAGACCTGACAAAAACAAGCAATAGGGGGGAGGATTCCATATTTAATAAATGGTGTTGGGAAAACTGACTAGCCATATGCAGAAAACTGAAACTGGACCCCTTCCTTACACATTACACAAAAATTAACTCAATTGGATTAAAGACTTAGATGTAAGACCTAAAACCATAAAAACCCTAGAAGAAAACCTATGCAATACAATTCAGGACATAGGCATGGGCAAAGACTTCATGATTAAGACACCAAAAGCAATGGCATCAAAAGCCAAAATTGACAAATGGGATCCGATTAAACTAAAGAACTTCTGCACAGCAAAAGAAATTATCATCAGAGTGAACAGGCAACCTACAGAATGGGAGAAAACTTTTGCAATCTATCCTTCTGACAATGGCCTAATATCTAGAATCTACAAGAAACTTAAACAAATTTACAAGAAAAAAAAAAAAACATCAAAAAGTGGGTAAAAAGTATGAACAGACACTTCTCAAAAAAGACATTTATGGAGCCAACAAACATACAAAAAAAAAGCTCATCATCACTGGTCATTAGAGAAATGCAAATCAAAACCACAATGAGATACCATCTCACACTAGTTAGAATGATGATCATTGAAAAGTCAGGAAACAGATGCTGGAGAGGATGTAGAGAAATAGGAATGCTTTTACATTGTTAGTGTGAGTGTAAATTAGTTCAACCATTATGAAAGACAGTGTGGCGATTCCTCAAGGATCTAGAACTAGAAACACCATTTGACCCAGTAATCCCATTACTGGGTATATACCCAAAGGATTGTAAATCATTCTCCTATAAACACATGCATACACGTTTATTGCAACATTATTCATAATAGCAAAGACTTGAAACCAACCCAAATGCCTATCAATGACTGATTCAATAAAGAAAATGTGTCACATTTACACCATGGAATACTATGCAGCCATAAAAAGGAATGAGTTCATGTTCTTTGCAGGGACATAGATGAAGCTGGAAACCATGATTCTTAGCAAAGTAACACAGGAACAAAAAATCAAACACCGCATGTTCTCACTTGTAAGTGGGAGTTAAACAATGAGAACACATGGACACAGGGAGGGGAACATCACACACTGGTGCTTGTCGGTGGTGGGGGGGGGAAGGGAGGGAGGGCGTTAGGACAAATACCTAAGGCATGCGGGGCTTAAAACCTAGATGACAGGTTGATGGATGCAGCAAACCACCATGGCACATGTATACCTATATAACAAACCTGCACGTTTTGCACATGTATCCCAGAACTTAAAGTATAATAATAAACTTGTTAAAAATCATACTGCTAACGAGGAAAAAAAATGTGAGTTTTGTGAGTGTCCACAGAAACATTTAATCCCATCATTGTAAGGTTATGTAAGAGTTCAGGGGTCATGATCAAAGGGAAGCCAAGAGGTTTCTGGGAGTAAAGGTTCTTCCCATAGAGGGCCTTTTCTGGACCTGCCACTAGAAGTCAGGAAAAACTAACTTACATAGCCAGACAAGAATTAAAGGTCAAAAGTGTAGATGAGTCTGTTTAGTGACGATTTAAAAATCATGTATTGAGCTGTTATATACGAAAATTTCTGACATTCCCAATAATTAAAATTGTGAACAGGTAAAAAAATGAATAACTGTATCTTCACTTTATTAACAATATAAACATGAAAGAAATATAATTTGCATACTTAAGAATAAAGATCTGTTTAAAACTGGCACCAATAAAAACATAAAGACTTAAAAAGAGGGAAAAGGTCAACCTAATTCCACTTAGAAATGCTGGGTTTCAATCTATTGATTAAGCAAAACATATACTGAAAGCAATTTAAAAATAGCAAATTTCTGAGAATGAAATTTGCATCTACTTCTAAAGTCTTACTATTTAAAATTATATTTAAGCATAATTTCCCCAAAATCAATGAATTATGGTTCTGGCTAAAGATAATATCTTACCTCTTTCAATATTTTCAAAATCTTGCAATTATATCTGAAATTAAATGATTTATTTAATTATGTTATAAATCCACTATCATAATTACTTATGGATTATGTGTTATTATGCTAGATGCTGGCTTAATAAAAATGTAATTCAGACGTGATTCTTCAGTCTCAATTATCTCAGCATTTAATGAAGTGAGAGTCACATACACAATAGACTATAACAATATACAAACTGCATTTGTCTCAATAAACCTATAAAGTTTTATTCAACCAAAAAAGACTACTTTAATATTGTCCCCATAGTACTCTTTGAAAAATCAAAGTATTTTATTCTATTATCTCCCATAAATACAAAAGCAAAATGACCTTTACTCTTGAGACATAAGATAGCTACTATTTGATGGACTATAAGATGTCAGATGTAACTATTGTACTAGAATAATTGAGTGAAGTAATTGTAGAGAAATCCTCTGGGCAGGAAAAGAACAAGAGGGAAACAGTAAATGCCTAGAGAAAATGGAGGAGAGAAGATAAATCCTATGGGGAACAAAATAAAAATAAAGAGGAAATAAACTTCATATATACTACCCAGGTTGCTTAAGTGCAGCTTTTGTTTTCAATGAATATAATTTGAATAATCAGTCAACTGAATCTAGTTTCTATTTCAGTTGTTTTAAAATTATTGATAAAAACTTTCTAACTGGGTGTGGTGGCTCACACATGTAATCCCAGAACTTTGGGAGGCTGACACGGTAGATCACTTGAGGTCAGTTGTTTGAGACCAACCTGGCCAACATGGCAAAACCCCGGCGCTACTAAAAATACAAAACTTAGCCAGGCATGGTGGCAAGTGCCTATAGTCCTAGCTACTCAGGTGGCTGAGGCAGAAGAATCACTTGAACCAGAGGAGGAGGTTACAGTGAGCAGAGATCGTGCCACTGCACTGCAGTAACAGAGTGAGTGACACTTGGCCTCAAAAATATATATGTATGTTATATACTTCCTAAATTTTTAGGAATTTAAATTTTTTTCTATTTCTAAATATTAACTTTTCTAAAATGCTTGTTACTATATATAGACAGGGACACTTAAAAATATTACTCTCAAAGTGAAAAAACAACCTACTTACAATTATCTGATATTCTGGAAGAGAAATATTCCAGAAGACTTAAAATACTTGTTTCCTTTAATTCTGGCTGTACTGATTTGTCCAGGTGTAAAATATATTTTCGTGAACTTTTACAGTGACAGAAACCGATTAAAGCAGTTTTTCGCAAATCAGAAGTGGCCGCATACAAGCAGATTCTGCAAGAATTACTATATATATGTAGACTACATTCCAGGCCCAGGAAAAATCTTCTACCTTGCAACTTTCTTCCTGAAATAAGAAATAGATATTTGATCATCAAAGTATGTATTTGCATATTAATAACTATATAGTGTACTTATAATAAGTATCTTCAAACTTTATGGGGTTGTTAAAAGACCATAATAAAATAATATTTCTAAATGTGTTCATTCAAAAACAGGTTTGCCATGAGTAGATTGCATAAAATACAGTTCAAAGAATAAAAAATATAAATAGCTAATAATTATATAAAGAACAACTTTGCAATTTACTTAGCAGTTAATGGAATGTAAATTAATCCAATGAGATACTATTTCCCATATTACATTCAGAAGGAATCTTTTTGATATACAGCTCAATTCTAGTGTGTGACAATTTCATTTATTGTTCATTGGAATGCAAGAAAGTTATTAATATATCTTATGGAAATTAATTTGGATATCTGTCCTAAAAACTTGGAAAGAAATTTCATAGTCTTTCACTTGGTAATTTAATGTTATTAGCCTACTCTAAAGAAATAGAAGTGTACATAGAGATTTTATTTATGATAATAACAATTCAACATTACTTCTAATTAACTGTGAACAATTAGGAACAAATTTAATAATCAACAACACAGAAATGTTTCCATAAGTTATCTTACCCCAACCAAAATACAAATTTTAATATTATGTAATGAAAATGAAAAATGTTTATGATAAATGGTAAAGGTGAATTTGCTTTTATATTTAATTAAAATTATTAGAGAGTTATACACATTATATGCCCTAATATGATATACAATTTAAATAGTAGCAAAAATAAAATCTCTTTCTCTTCAGTTCTCTTTTCTCATATAAAATAGCAATGTTACCTGATTTTGAACAGACATAATGCTTGAAACAAAATCTTTCACTAGGTCCATTAAAGCTTTCAAGCAGGCCATGTTTAATTTGGCAGCCTCCCCCAAGGACCAATAAAGCCAGTACTGAATCCAACCTGAAAATTTTGTGGACAAAAGGATAAAGACTGTAATGGAAAATAATAATAATCAACTTGTTAATGTAAAAAAAGGTAATAGGCCAGAGGAAATACATGTCTGGATTACCAGATATATTTATTTTCAATAAAGATTAGTACTGGTTCTCACTTATTATGGTAAAAATCTGCAAAGAAGAGACACATTTAGGTAAGATGTTTGTGTTCATAGTAGTGCTCTGATGAATCTGAGTAATAAATACTACAAATAATCACATTTCTTCATAGATCCTGAACAACAAGCAATCAGGGGTTCTGGTTCTAGAGTGCCCCCCAAAACTCACAATAGGTTTTAATTTTTAACCTCTTGCAACTGATTCCACGAGGTGAATTTCAACAGGGCATTTTCTTCTCCAAAGAGAGCAAATTTTTAAAGATGGCCTTTCTCTAAGATACTCCAAAGATTCAACACTCTTTGATTGTGCAAAAAGTATAATTTCTCAAAATAAAATTTATATTTCACATGAACAAAAGACTAAGCATTATTTTTTAAATATTATAAAAACTGGGAAATCACACAGAATTTGTTAGTTATAAATGTACATATATTTTGAAGGTTTTGAAAATTACAAATCTGTGATATTTTTACTTAAATGAAAAATAGTTTGAAAGAGAACTAATAAGAATGCAAATTAAAAATCTTTTGTTTCTACAGCTGTTTATTGCCTTGATTTGTATGCAATTAATAAATTTAAAAGTTACTATATTTTACAAGAATATTTGAATTTCACAACTGTGACATTTCAGGCCCGTAAGTTCAAGGTCATCATGATTTTCTAAATCAAACTTTTCTGATTATGAAAATTAAAGACAATTCTTTATATTATACAGGGCTTTAAAGATGTTGATGTGCTTTCACATAAATTATTTCATTTAATTTGGAAAACAATTTTTGACACCTTTAAGATCTTTCAAGACCTTTTTTCATATCAGAAAACTGAGACATAAATAGGTCAGAGGGACTTATCCGAATTATCTTTTTAAGCTAGGTTAGTTGTAACTCAAGTGTTCTCTCATCAAGAGGTATTTCCTGTCTTGCAATTCTGCTTCTAAACCATTACATAAATGTCCATATGTAACCTTAGCGTGGCAGGTGCTGCCTATTGCCTACCTAATACTATTTGTCTCCTTTTCTAGTAGAACCTGAATTTTGTTCAAGATGACAAGATGCTCAATTAAGTTTGCCCCCTCAAGATGGAATTCTCTGTATCTTGACTGGAGTACTGATAACATGAATGTATGCATTTGCCCAAGGTCATAGACCTGTGTACATTAATGTATGAAGTTCACTGTGTCTAATTTATAGTTCAGTAAGTTTGATTAAAATTGACTGCCTAGACTCCCTTGAAGTTTAGAATAGCCCTACAGTGTAGATTCGGTTAATGATCTATAAATGGAAGCACGTTATGAAGGCTTCCAGGTAAGCTATTATTTTTCTAGTGAAGAAAAAATTATAAAATTAAATAACAGGTGTTATTTTACTCCTTTGCTCATCCTCTTCCTCCTGCTTGTAATGCATATATTGCATGATACCAGAAGACACAGCAGCCTTCTTACAACAAGGAGGATAAAAATCACCTGCTACACATGACAGAAAAGGTAATTAGAAGAAGCTTGGGTCTTGAAGATTTCCTTAAGTACCCACATCAGCACTGCACTACTTGTCATGTGCAATAAAGAAAGTCCTGTTTGGTTATGCATTTGTAGTCAAGTTTCTGCAAAATGAAGAAGACAAAATCCTAATTGACGCATTTAACATAATGCTCATGAACATGAACTTTAGAGTCAGAAACTTCAAGATGAAATCTTAGCTCTGCCACTAATTAGGTATATGTTATAGGGCAACTTATGTACCCTATCCCAGTCTTAGTTTACTTGTCTATAAAGAAAACATAGCAAAACTCACTTTTTAGAGACTTTTGTGAGATTTGAATGAAATGCTCTATATAAGATGACTAGGTTCAGAATGCTAAATTGAATTCAATTACATACTATTTCTTTGAAGTAAAAAAGATATGAGTTTGATAACTTTCTCATTAAAGTCCTAGAGTGACTGCAAGAAGAATTCTGTCCCAGTGACCACCAAGCTAGAGGATAAGTCATTCCCCAGACTACTTATCATTTATACTTCACATTACAGTCAATTAAAAGAGAAGATACTCATAGAGTTCATAAAACTTCTTTTCCCTTGAATATACTTCATAATCAGAAAGTTTTCATTCTTCTTTTCTCTTTTAAATCTGGAAAATTATAGCTAACCTAGGGTAGTCTCATTGAACTATGGATTGAGAAAGATCCATCAGTGTCAGCCACCTATGGTAGAGAAACACTTCACCAGAAACACTATTTTTAATTAATTCTGCTGATCACAAAATTGTCTGTGAATGAAAATGCTTTCATCAAAAACAGAAACAATTATACTTATGAACTGGAGTTTGTTAAAAACAAAAGTAAAACTGAAGATCAATGCCATAGAAAGAAGAACTCAAATTGGATTAGGCTAGAAATTTTCATACAGCACTAGCTTCTTTGTGAACTCATTATAATACAGAAAGCCTCAAGTATCCGCATATTGACTTGGTTTCATATTGCCGTGAAATTAAAGTTGTACAAAATAATATGAAAGCATATAATATATTTGCTCTAATTTGTAAATAGAGAAACTGAGCTGAGGTTTACCGGCTTGTCCAAAATAACAATATATACATACACGCACACATTTATAGAGGTTAGGAACATCAGCATTTAAAAGTTTTCCTAGGTTCTTCTTACTCCTCTATATCCATTTTCTCAATTACTAGACTTCATTATTTTTCGTGGAATTAAAATGTCTCTAAGTAGTAAACCTTGCACAACTTATTTCAACATTGCTATAAATACTTCAGAAAGCACTGACAATATCAAAAATTCACATGATCCTGAAAACAGAAGGAAAGAGACGTCACTAATAATAGCAACTTACAGAGAATTTCCATAAACCATAAAGTTGATGAAGCTGAAAGCAATAAGGAGCACCACATGCCACGTCTTGAAACACAGCAGCCTTGTTTTCCCCAAAAGAAAGTAAAACAAAAAATATTTTAAAGAAAAAAATTATCTCTACTGTTTTGCATAGAATCAGAGAACGTGCAGCTAATCCTTTATCTTGAGGCCCTGATTTTTTTAAGTAGCAAGAGAGTATTATTTCTGGGTTCATCCTCATCTCCCCATATTTATTCAGAGATGATAACATCCAGTATCAGTACACAGTACCTATAGGTATGTGGGATGGGAGAAAACGGGAGCGGGGATGATAAAATTAGAATACAGAAGTGCATTTTCTCCTCACAGGTAGACTATCAAAGAGTAAGGAGAACACAGGAAGCTCCCTGATAACATCACACACTGAGTGTTGTAATTTTTACCAACTTTGTTATGAATGCTGTGAACGCAAACTTTTTATTTAAAAATATCATTTTTATATATTTCTCCTGGTTCTAGAATAAGTAACTGGAAAGTGAAGAAGAGGGATCTACACAAGACCAGTGAAAATAGCCTTTTAGCAAAGGCTAAAGAAAATATCAGTCTCAAAATCAGAGAAGGTCATAATTCTGAAAATGATTTCTCACAGGAACCAGAAGTTATTTTTACAAGACCCTTAGGCATCTTTAATAAAGCTCAGGATAATAAACCACAATGAAAAGTCTTGATGCTGAGATGAAAGGTAGTAGAGTAAGATAGGAGATTTCAAAGAAATTAAAATGTAAAAATATAATTAAAATCCATAGTTGAGGAAGTTAACTACAGAATAACACTTGGAAGAGGAAACTTGAGAAAGTCTTTCATAATTTAGAGGAAAATGTGGAAAGTATATCTATGACTAATTATTATTGAAACAGACAAAAATCAAGAAAAAATGTGGTAATCCTACAGAAGGAAGGAAGGAAGGGAGGAAGGGAGGGAGGGAAATTTAAAGTTATGAAGTAAATGAGGCCCAACTAAAGAATAATATTTCTAATAACAAAAAGTCCAAAATTGAATGCAGGTGTCCACGAGATATATGGGATTTCCCACCATAATGTAAAACATAAAATAAAAATAAAAATAAAAACCCTAAGCACCGACCAAGAGGCAGAAGTTGGGAACACATATGAACTATGAGTAGTCAATAAAAGACCTTGAAAAAATGTAGACCAGCAGCCATAGTATTTGTGCACAGCTTCTCAAAGTAGAGCTTCTCTCTAGGTAACCTAGAAATTACCTCAACAGGCTCCTAACATGGACGAGAAAGGGTGCCAGTTAACTCCTGCCTACTAAATCACAAAGATGCTCCTAAAAAATGATGGACTGATAATTAAACAGAAAAAAAAGAGAACTTTGAACATCTCATCATAACTGTGTTAGGAAACAGCACAGTAACATTTAGAGATTTGAAGGGGGAATTAAACAAAAAATAAACACTGTAATCACAGACGTCTATTACCAGACAAAATGTACATTATCCTTCTTAGGGGAAAAATAAATGGTGATAAATGTAACCAGTCAAGGTTTGTATATAATCATGGCCTTACCTACTATAATAAGTAATTTATAAACACATTTAGAAATTTATTCAAGCTAAGAAACAAATTAATAGTATTTAACAGTTTAAGAAAGGAAAATCCTAGTGTTAAATGACTGCAGGTGAGTAGAAGAAAAATAGATAAATTTTAATAAAAATAATTTGTAAATATGACCAAATAATTAAATGCAGATATATAAATATTTAAGGAGAAGATATAACATTTGAAATAATAACTACAATGTTATCAGAACTCAAGATTATATTAGCAGACTAGAAAGAGGAGAATTAGAGTAAATAAATTAGTCTCGATCATTGCTGCACATGGAGAAGAGGGCAGTTAATATTTCACTCTTGATTTTTACTACTTAGAGAAATCGGTTCAAAGAATATGTTTACAATAAAATATTGGTGAACCGAATCCAACAGCACATCAAAAAGCTTATCCATCACGATCAAGTTGGCTTCATCCCAGGGATGCAAGGCTAGTTCAACATTCACAAATCTATAAACCTAATCCATCACTTAAACAGAACCAAAGACAAAAACCACACAATTATCTCAAGAGATGCAGAGAAGGCCTTTGACAAAATTCAACAGCCCTTTATGCTAAAAACTTTCAATAAGCTAGGTATCAATGGATGATATCTCAAAATAATAAGAGCTATTTATGACAAACTCACAGCCAATATCATACTAAATGGGTAAAAGCTGGAAGCATTCCTTTTGAAAACTAGCATAAGACAAGGATAACTTCTCTCACCACTCCTATTCAACATAGTATTGTAAGTTCTGGCTAGGGCCATCAGGCAAGAGAAAGAAATAAAGGTACTCAATTAGGAAAGGAGGAAGTCAAATTGTCCCTGTTTACAGATGACATGACTGTATATTTAGAAAACCCCATTGTCTCAGCCCCAAATCTCCTTAAGCTGATAAGCAACTTTGCAGTTTCAGGATACAAAATCAATGTGCGAAAATCACAAGCATTCCCATACCCCAATAACAGATAAACAAATCGTAAATGAACTCCCATTCACAATTGCTACAAAGAGAATAAAATACCTAGGAATACAACTAACAAGGGATATGAAGGACCTCTTCAACGAGAACTACAAACCATTGCTCAAGGAAATGAGAGGACACAAACAGGTGGAAAAACATTCCATGCTAATGGTTAGGAAGAATCAATATCGTGAAAATGGCCAAAGTGCCCAAAGTAATTTATAGATTCAATGCTATCCCATCCAGCTACCAATCACTTTCTTCACAGAGTTGAAAAACAAAAACACCTTAAACTTCATATGGAACCAAAAAAGAGCCCACATAGCCAAGACAATCCTAATCAAAAAACAAACAAACAAACAAACAACAAAAAAAAAACCAAAGCTTGGAGGCATCACTCTACATGACTTCAAACTATATTACAAGGCTACTGTAATCAAAACAGCATGGTACTGGTGCCAAAACAGAGATATAGACCAATGGAACAGAGCAGAGGCCCCAGGAATAATGCCACACAACTATAGCCATCTGATGTTCGACAAACCTGACAAAAACAAGCAATGGGGGAAAGGATTCCCCCATTTAATAAATGGTATTGGAAAAACTGGCTAGCCAAATGCAGAAAGCTGAAACTGGATCCCTTCCTTACACCTTATACAAAAATTAACTCCAGATGAATTAAATATTTAAACATGAGGCCTAAAACACCATAAAAACTCTAGAAGAAAACCTAGGTAATATCATTCAGGACATAGGTATGGACAAGGACTTCATAACTAAAACACCAAAAGCAATGGCAACAAAAGCCAAAACAGACAAATGGGATCAAATTAAACTTAAGAGCTTCTGCACAGCAAAAGAAACTAACAATAGATTGAACCATCAACCAACAGATTGTGAAAAAAAGTTTTGCAATCTACCCATCTGATAAAGGGCTAATATCCAGAATCTACAGAGAACTTAAACAAATTGACAAGAAAAATACAAACAACCCCATAAAAAAGTGGCCAAATGACATGAACGGACACTTTTCAAAAGAAGACACTTATGCAGCCATCAAACCTATGAAAAAAGCTCATAGAATCACTGGTCATTAGAGAAATGCAAATGAAAACCACATCGAGATACCACCTCATACCAGTTAGAACGGCAATCATTAAAAAATTAGGAGACAACAGATGCTGGAGAGGATGTGGAGAAATAGGAACGCTTTTACACTGTTGGTAGGAGTGTAAATTAATTCAACCATTGTGGAAGACAGTGTGGTGATTCTTCAAGGATCTAGAAATAGAAATACCATTTGACCCAGCAATCCCATTACTGGGTATATATCCAAAGGATTATAAATCATTCTATTTTAAAGACCCATGTGCACAAATATGTTTATTGTGGCAAAAACAATTTACAATAGCAAAAACTTGGAACCAACCCAAATGCCCATCAGTGACAGACTGGATAAAGAAAATGTGGCACATATGTACATGGAATACTATGCAGCCATAAAAAAGGATGAGTTCATGTCCTTTGCAGGGACATGGATGAAACTTGTAACCATCATTCTCAGCAAACTGACACAGGAACAGAAAACCAAACACTGCATGCTCTCACTCATAAGTGGGTGTTGAACAATGAGAACACACGGACACAGGGGAGGGGAACATCACACACTGGGGCCTGTGGGGTGAAGGGCTAGGGGAGGTATAGCAGGGGATGGGGGGGACTGGGGGAGGGACAGCATTAGGAGAAATACCTAATGTAGAGGACCCGGAAAAAGATGCAGCAAACCACCATCACAGCACGTGTATACCTGTGTAACAAACCTGAACAATCTGTACATGTACCCCAGAACTTAAAGTATAATTTTAAAAAAGGATACATTAGAGAAAAAAAAAAAAAGAATATATTTACCTTGCCATTGCCTGATTTTTGTTACTCAGAAAAGATGGATGAAAAAAATCTAACCTTTAGCATGTCTGCTAAAAGGCTTTTTCTCCTGCTTTCAGGACTTCATTCTTTGAGTTCCAGGGAAGCTGGTGTGGGAGAGTGTAGGGATGGAGCCTCTGACAAGCAATGACTGCCCTTTCATCAGGGAAGGCAGAGGTGGGGCACTAATTGTTTCCCTCCACCCAGACCCAACAGGCTCTCCTGGCTATTGGTTGGTTGGTGGCAATTAAACCTATTAGCAGAATCTCTCAGTCACCATCTTTGTTTTTCTTATTTTTTTCAATATAATGGCAATTTATGAGACACTGATGGGGTTGCAGCCTCCATATCATGTAAAACAGTTCTTATTAAATAATTTTAAGCTGGAGAGTGTTATAGTCACATTTATGTTATAACCATGGCAGCATAGTGTATGACAGATTGTTGAGGGGAAGGACTTAAGGCAAGGAGACCAATGAAGAAGCTGGTCAAGAGGCATTAAGAGCCCAATTCGAGGTCGTGATAGTGGGAACAGAGAGCAGTGGAACAATTTTGAAGTGTCGTTAATGTATGTACAACATTGTCAGATCCTGAATTGGATGGGTAAAGTGAGACAGAGAAGATAAGACGTCTGATTTGGTTTCCTGGAGGAGAGGACACGATGATGTGCACTGAGGTACAAATTCAGGAGGCAGAAGTCTGACTGGGGAAAAATTAGTTCAAATATGAACTGGCAGGACGTGTAGTATCTAGGGAAGAACTAGAGTCTAACAGGTGTTTTCATATTACTTATCTCATTTAAGTCTTTCAGAAGCTATTTGAGGGGGTTGTTATTTCCATACAACTGCTAAACAGACCCTGGGGTTCAATAGGGGTTAAGTGACATTCAAAATTAGACAGGTAGCAAAAGACAAGACTAAAACTCACATCTTCTGGTTTCAGGTTGTATTGCTGTTTTACTGTACAATAATGTAGCAACATACATAGTGGATATTTACCCTTGATACAGACTAAATAGTTATAATTGGGTCCAGGGATCAAAGGATCATTAAGAAATCCGAGAAACTAATCAAGAAGCATCAAGGAAATAACAGAAGAATAAGAACCTACATTGACATTTCAGTTCATAAGGAATGAAGGAGTCTTAATGCAAACTTCTGTTTGAATGGTCTAGTTTAGGCCATCACATGGACATTATAATTACTAGGATCAAGGATCTAGACAATGTGGATATCAGTGATCTAGCTGAAAAGGAAGTGCCTTGCTGCTCATACGAAGCAGTTAATTCCTTGTTTCATTCATTTTGATGCAGACACAAACACTGTATGTCTGGAAAACACTTGCCATATTCAAGACAGTTTTAGATTGTCAGGTTTTTTGGGAATACACTTATGGAGCACATTAAATCAGTTATTTTGTGTTGGGAGATATAATTTTATGTCATACTGCTCGACTGAAATGCCATACTGCATTTCCCAGCAGTCTTCGTTGGCTAATAATTCAATTATAAACACAATTCATTATTTTCATGTTAGATTAGAAAGCCTTTTTCGTTGACTTGAGCTATCTCCCCCAGAGCAAATGATGCCGTGTATAAAAGGCCAAACCACAGGGTGGAGCATTGAGAGTATGAAGCATCATGTAAAATTAAACTGCATTAAATGGAAATCTGCCTTCCAGCAAGCTGCTTATCTCCAGCTATGGGCAGATAAAGGCCAATGCATGGCAGCTGGGAGGGGGCTCCTGCATTCTCTTTTCCTTTACTTCATCAGGTTTTACAGTCTTCAGTGTATTCTTTCTTCAGTTTTACCCTGTCCCCCAGCAAGGCTGCTCTGATTCTGTGACTGCCTTCCTTGAGCCCTTTCTCACATCCTGAACCTGCTCTTTTCCAGGCTCAGCTGAAACCATTTGTTTCTATTTGTTTCTTTTTGTATTGTAGGATCTTTATAAAAGGGGTTATAAGAAGTCACCCACGGAGATACACGATGAATTACCTACTGACCTATAGCATCAGAAATGGACAGATAAGTACATTTCACTTTCATGGGCACAAGCACAAGCGCTTTTTGCCACTGTAAATACAATTTCTTCTGATATCTCAGTTGAATGGGCTCCTTTTGCTTTGAAATCTCTGAACATTTATTCAACATTATGTTACTTTCCTGAGACCTATGGCAAATGAAATTGCTCAGGTTACTCCAGCTTATGGTCACTGGTATTGAATTTTAGGTGTTAAACCAAAAGTGTCTTCCACCAAGTGTCACAATTTTAAGGCTATTTCGTCCAGCAAAACCTGATGAAGTCTTAATGTATTGTCAGGGCCTGGTGCCTCAATATTTCTTTATCATTCTAAATACATGCAGTTCATTTTCTTAATTTTTTGCATGTACTCAGTGGTATCTTAGGAGTACATGAGACCAATATTAAAGTTTCCCTAAAAATATAAAATCATTTCTATTTTTATTTTGGTAATTATATTACAGATTGTATTATTTTATCTGGGGTAATGGCCTCTTGAAACCTATATAGGCCTTTATATAAATAAATATTTTGTAAGGAGAAAAGTTGATTTTAAAATGTTATCATTATACCAAATATTTTTAAATCAACTTTTAGAAGTTGATCAATTTAATCAACTTTATAAAGTTAGTCAAATTGCTAACTTAAAAACACAAATTATTATTTTAATGTCAATAGTTTTTCTTTGCTAGAACCAACTATTTTTTTAAAAAAAGATTAAAACTTTAAAATAAAAAAGACAATATAAAAAATAGAATCAAAACTATTTGGCGGTACACTTTTTAGCAATTATTGTTTTCCTTTCTATTATGAGTAGTCATTGTATTTTTCACTTTACTCCTCTGTTCATTAAGCATTGTCTAAACACTGCTATCCCCTTCTTCACTTGATAATTTCCACAATATCCTCCCAGAAAAAGAAAAGTCAGGATTCAGTGACAGGCTGTCTCAAAGCAGTTATCTGCTTAACAATGCAACTAGAATGACAGTTGAATGATGCACTGGAAAGAGTGCTATATCAAAATCTGGTTCCACTCATCAGTAAGCCTAATAAACGTGGCCTCAGTTTCTTTATTTTTAAGATAATAGTTTTGTATTGTTTGTAATGCTCTAAATTTATAAAACACTAGGTTTTAAAAAAACTGGTATATAAATGTTTACAACCTTAACCACAAATCATTAGCAAGTTAAATAGATGTCGATGCAATATAGCAAAATCTAAAAATTGGTTAAAGAAAGAATCAACTTCCACCATTCGATATTCTTAATCAGCTACATTTACTGTTTTGGCAATCATTTAAACTTGTTTATTTGGTAATTATTAGAGCACTTTTAAAATAAATTTGACAAAGTCATACAAGATTTATTTTTATATGTTAAAATACAATTTTGGTTATGTTCTAAATTCAGTTAGAGTTTTCCAAGAGCTTAAGTAGTTCTAGTTGTTTGTAATCTTGAAAAATAAATTAAATATTTGAATACCCAACAACTTATTTTCTATCATTAAAAAGGGTCTGAAAGAATCACCACAGCTTCCAGAATAGCCTAATTTGCACCAATAAGAACCTCTAAACTTTTTTTGTTTATAGAAGCTCTGTATTAAAATAAGTAAAATTATATTATGTACTATTATAGTAAATATTATATATTTGCATTTTACTTTCGTATTTATAAATAATATTCTTTATTTTAAAATGTAAAAATATCGCAATCTTTGTCAAACTGCAATACTAAATAGGGTTTCTCCCATCAGACTATGAGACAAAACAAATATTGATGAACTCTAATCTAAAGTGGGTTATTTTTAAGGAAATTAGGTAAGCTTTAAGCAATCCTCCAAAAATCTGTATTTAATCCGAAATTGCACAAACTTCCAAATACAAGTGGGAAAGTAACTTTTGTTCATAAAAAGTGTTTCAGACTTTTAGAAGGGTCTACATTTGATTCCGAGAGACTTAGAATTTACATATACAAAGGCCTTTGGTGTAGAATGAGCTGCCAGAGGCCTAAAAAGAGGAAGTAATTAAAGAAAGAAAGAAAGAAGGCAATTGCATTTTCAACTTGGTATTACATTCCAAATTACTATTTTTATTATCATTGAAAAATAATTCAAAACTCTGATCCTCTTTTAAAAAGAGTGCCCTCTGATCAATTTCCTCAGAAATACTCCTCAAGACAATAAAGGTCGTATATGGCAAGACTACAACTAACATGATCCTCAATGGTGAAAAGTTGAAAGTTTCTCTCTAAAATCAGGAAGAAGTCAAGGATGCTCACTCTCACCTCTTCTGTGTAACATAATACTAAAAGGCCTAGCCAGAGCAGTTAGGCAAGAAAAAAGAAAAAAAAAAGTCATCTAAAATGGGAAGAAGAAAGTAAAACTGTTTTCGTTTGCTGATCAAATGATCTTATATATAGAAAACCTTAAAACATCTATTAAAGCAACACAAAAAAACTGTTAGAACATTAAATGAATTCAGTAAAGTTGAAGTTTGCAGGTGACAAAAATCAACATATCAAAATCAGTAGCACTGCTATATACTAATGACAGACCATCTAAAAAAGATACTATGAAAGCAATCTCATTTACAATAGCAAAAAATAAAAAATAAAATAAGAATAAATTGAGCCAAGGAAGTGAAAAATCTGTACACTGAAAAATATAAAATAATGATGAAAAAATTAAAGCCTAAGCAAATAAATGGGAAGATATTCCATGTTCATGGATAGGAAAAATGAGTGACTTACAGGTTCAATGCAATTCATATCAAAATTTTAATGTTATTCTTCACAGAAGCAGAAAAACATAATTAAAATTTGTATGAAACCATAAAAGTCCCTTAACCAAAGCAATCACGAGCAAAAAGAAAAAAGCTGGAAATCGCAATACTAGATTTTAAAGTGTATTACAAAGCTATAGTAATTAAAACAGCGTGGCAATAGCATACAAAGACATTTGCCAAAGGCACAGAATAGAAAGACCAGAAGTAAATTCAAGCAATTGATTTTTGACAGTTACCAAGAGTACACAATAGGGATAAAATAATCTCTTCAATAAGTAGTATTGGGAGAAGTGAAAATCCACATGCAGAAGAATTAAATTATCCTCTTCTCTCACACTATACAGAAAAGTTAACTCAAAATAGATTAAAGACTACTTCAATTATAAAATGAAACAAACAAAGTAAAGAGACAACCCACATATTTGGAGAAAATATGTGCAAACCATACATTTGATAAAGGGCTAATATCTAAAATATAGAAGGAACTGAAACAACTCAATAACAAGAAAACATACCAATGAAAACAATGGGTAAAGGACCTGAACAGACATTTATCAGAAAAAAAGACATACTAATGGTCAATAGATAGATGAAAATGTGCTAAACATCACTAATCATAAGGAAAATGCAAATTAAAACCAAAACAAGATATCACCTCACACCTGTTAGAATGGCTATTATCTAAAAGATGAAAGATAACAGATATTGATGAGGATGTTGAGAAAAGGGGATCCTTTCACATTACTGATGTAAAAACAGTATGGAGATTCCTCAAATATTGAAAATAGAACTACCATATGACCTAACAATCCCACTTCTACATATATATCCCAAAAAAGTGAAATCAGTGTGTTGAATAGATAACCAAATTTCCATGTTGATTGCAGCATTATTCACAATAGCCAAGATATGTAATCAACCTAAGTGTCCACTGATTGATGAATGGATAAAGAAAGTATGGTATCGATACACAATAGAATACTATCCAGCCTTTAAAAAGAAGAAAATTCTGTCATTTATAGAAACATGAATGGACATGGAGGCATTATGCTAAATGAAATAAGTGTAGTATAGAAAGATAAATACTGTATAATCTCACTTGTACATGGAATCTAAAAAAGCCAAACTTGTAGAACTAGAGCATAGAATGGTATAAGACTTGGGATGGGGAGTAGGGAAGAAGGGGAAAAGGGAACATGTCAATCAAAGAGCTCAAAGTTTCAGTTAGGAGGAATGAGATCTAGTGATCTATTGTACAGCATTGTGACTATGGCAAAACAAAAAGAAGTATATTTCAAAATTGCTAATAGAGTAAATTTTAATTGCTCTTATCACCAAAAAATGGTAAGGATGTGAAGTGACAGATATGCTAATAAGCTTGATTTACTCATTCCACAAGATATACATATATCCTAACATCACATTGTAACCCCTAAATATATACAATTATTATTTGTCAACTTAAAAAGTGTTTCCTCCACTGAACTCATGCCGAAACTATGATTCTTCTTTTTCTCATCTAAATTAACGTATGTACAGGAGAAAACTAACATTTATCAGTCAAGATTTATTTTTGGCTGGGTGCAGTGACTCACACCTGTAATCCCAGCACTTTGGGAGGCCAAGGTGGGCAGATCACTTGGGCTCAGGAGTTGGAGACCAGCCTAGGAAACATGGCAAAACCCTGTCTCTACTAAAAAAAGAAACAAAACAAGACCCAACAAAAATAGCTGGCATGGTGGTGTATGCCTGTGGTCCCAGCTACTTGGGAGGCTGAGCTGGGAGGATCACTTGAGCCAGGGGTTGGAGGTTGCCATAAACCAAGATCACTACACTGCATTCCAGCCTGAGTGATAGAGTGAAAACAAAAAAAACTTTTTTTAAGATTCGTTTTGTTATACATTACAATAAGGCATAAATACAGTATCAGTATATTTTCTTATATATTACAATATAAGATTGTAATGTATAACAAAATATAAAATATAAAAGTATAAAAAATATATAATTTTTATATATATTTTAAAAACAAAAATATAAAAAATATAAAAGTATCAAAATATTGTAATGTATAACAAAATATAAAATCAGTATATTTTGTTATACATTACAATAAGGCATAAATACAGTATCAGTATATTTTCTCCAATAATATATTGTACTTCACTGCTTTTGTTTAACAACTTGGAACATAAAGGCTATTTGCAATGCAGGAATAAACTTCTTGTCAATAAAAAAATTGCATTTAATAAAATAAACTATGCAGTGTATGCATGCACATCCAGCAAAACAAAAAAAGAGAGAAACAATGTATTGATGAAATGAATTAATACTAAACATGTAAATTGCCCTTGCCTTTGGAACCGAGATTATAAATTTGTTTCATAGTCAACCAAGGTGTGATTAACATTTAGGTACAAAGGTTATTTAACATTTAAGCACAAAGATTTCTCCATGAGTTACTTTGGATTTATAGGATCACTCTTACCAGCATTTCTTTTGAAGCTGTGTTTTATGGAAGATGAGATGTTCAAGCACGTTATTCAACTGAGGACTGTTATTCTGAACACAAGCCCAAGCAGCAACACAGTGCCAGAGCAGGTGGTTAATTTCATATCCTCCCTGATTAAATTGCAAATGTTTCAGGAATTAAAATATAAAAATATATGTGAGAAAGAGTTCTTTGACTTGAACAAACATGAAAATAAATTTTAAATATACAAATGAAAATGCATATTCTCTTACTCTTTATATTTCACCAAGTGGAGCACTTTACATAAATATATTTTTGAAGTATATACGGTTAACCTGAACCTAATGTATATATTTTTCACATGGGTCCCTTGTGTTCAATGATATCAGCTCTACAATATGGCAAAAATTCTTCATCCCGTAAGGGATAGCTATTTGACACAATCGTGGTTCGTAGATTCCATCTGACTTAGTTCTCCCTGACACTTGGGAAGGAAGGAATTGGGAAAGTTTGAACAAAACTCTAACAAATTATGTTTTAAAATATGGATTTCTACTTTAAGGACAAAAATATATGCCTAGCAAGACATCATCAATGTCTTATATCCTAAAAATTCAGATAACAAATAAGCTGTTGTTTAGTTTTTTCTTAGAGTGCTTTCCAACGCTCTTATACATTTAATTGGTCTACTAAAGTAATTGGTAGAAAATGATGACATAGCACTCTGAGTTTTTGCCAGCAGTGAAGTTTCAAATACACATTCTGTAATATGTACTTGAATTGTTAATTTAGTTGATATTTTGTGATTTTATGTTAAAATGAAACACGTAGAATCTAAAGGGCTTCATCATTCTTATTTATTAAATTTTTATGTTGAGTACTCTTCAGATAGAAGACCAGAAGTTCATACATAAATTTTAAGCTAATATACTTTAAGTTTCTAATATAATGTTTAGTTACATCCTAGAGATGTGTATTTATCTGCTTTATCCCAGGAACTCTGTTAGATTGTGGAGATAAAGGCATGAGGAAGACAATGTCTGCACAAGGCTACTGACTCTGGGGAACAGTAATTCAGAAGAGCAAATGAAAACAATTCAGTTTTTAGAGTGTTAGAATACACCATAGAAAAGCTCTGTTCCAAAATAATGTAAAGCATCAGTCTGGAGACATACTGACTTCAATAAATCCACATATAACTCAATTTTTCTGCTTTGTGGTAAAGTCTATCCCAAAACTGGAACCCATATAAATAATTCTTTTCTCAATTTGCTCTAGTTGTCCCAACCTGGATGCCTGAGAGTTCTCAGACTGGAAACTTATTTTAAATAAATAGGTAAATAAATATGTTTTAAAACCTTGGAATGACTTGACTGGTTAATTTATAATAAACATTATTTTAATCATAGATATTGCAGGACTATATGAACAATTCAATTAGGTCAACCATTATGGCATTAATGTATTTATGTACCATCATCAGAGAAAATTTCAAAAGCATTTAGTAAAGAAAAAAAATCAGGATTTAGACAATGAGCAAGATTTAAGTTTTATCTTCAATTTTACATTATGTCAATTTTACACATTGTGGAGAAAGTAAAAAGCATCCTCTCACGTCTGGGACTGATTTGAAATACTACTACAAGCTGGTCTGATACTCACAGCCAGGTTATTTTGATCTCCTGTTGCACATAAACTCATAAAACAGCAATTTCAGGCAATATTACTCTGAGACCATAACACACAAAGCCACTTGACAATTTTTTTCTAAGCACAGATACAAACAAAGTTACTTGGTCACCCCCAAAATACCTAATCATAGAATTGCCCCACTTTTTGACAGAATCAAACCTCTAGAGAGAATTCTTGCTTCCTTAGACTCTTCCCAAGATCATCCAAATAAAGTCCAAATCCTATAGTAGATTGCTTCTAACACAATCTTATGAAGATATCCCATAGTTCCTTGTGGTATGTATTTCTCTCTCTCTCTCTCTTCCCTCTCTCTGTCCAAGTAATAAACTCTTCCAGATAGGTGGGGCTTATTATTTAGTCTCAGGAATTTTATGTATTTCAAGCATTCTTTTTTTTTTTTAAATGAGACAGTCTCGCTCTGTTGCCCAGGCTAGAATGCAGTGGCACGATCTCCGCTCACTGCAACCTTCGCCTCCCGGATTTAAGTAATTCTTCTGTCTCAGCCTCCCAAGTAGCTGCGATTACAGGTGCCCGCCACCATACCCAGATAACTTTTGTATTTTTAGTAGAGACTGGGTTTCACCATTTTGTTCAGGCTGGTCTCAAACTGCTGACCTCAGGTGATCCACCTGCCTTGGCCTCTCAAAGTGCTGGGATTACAGGCATGAACTACCACACATGGCATACTCTTTAGCAAGAAACACTTTCCAAAAAAGAGATAAATTTATTAAACTTGGATGAATTAATATAATGATGATGATTATGTGATTTAATACAATCATCACATATATCATTAGTGCAGAAGACCAAGAGTGAGCAATGTTGCTTTCTCTTGGAGTTCTGTGCCTTTACACTAAGTCAGTCCTGCTCAAGCTGTGGTTGGCAGATAATTGCCATTTGCAAACTGTTAATGAGAGCACAAAAATGAAAAATATATATTTAGACGCTTTCATAACAATTTGACAAAATAATTATATATATTCAGTCTATTATAAATTAAAGCTTGTGTTTTTATGTCTTTTCTATTTTAGTTTTCAGTAATTAGTTATTATTATATTTTACAAAATTATCTGTGATGGTTTGGAAATTTAAACATAAATTAGGAGAGCCCTTTTACCACAGTTTGAAAAGCACTGAGCACTGCCTTAAATGACTCCCAGAGAACGTTTTTCCCCTCCCTCTTTTTCTTCGTTCTCTCCCTCCCTCCCTCTCTTTGTTTTCTCCCTCCTTACCTCCCTCCCTTCCTTTCTTTTTTGGCTTTTATAACCACTTTCCACGGTTCTTTCATCTCCCTCCCTTGCTGTTCAGCTTTGGGCTGTCAGTTGTAGCTGGAACGATGCCTACTTTGAGAAGCCCACCTACAAAAGTGTTGTTAATCTACTGTTGGCTGAAAATTCAGATAACAACACCAGCTTAAATTTTATGCAAATTTAAGTACATAAATTCTGAGTGTCTGACTAGGCTCTCTTTTATAACAGAAATGAGCTTTGAAGCATGGGCTCTATTTTGGCTGCTCAGGGACAGCTTTCTGGGTTTCATGTAGTTTTAGTTTTCAGTCATTTTGGGGATGGTTGACACTGCCATGAAAGGGTCTCTCAGTACACAGTGTTACCTGGATAATATGACGTGAATCATAGAATAATGCTCCTAATTTTAAGGAATTTATGTCTCAGTCTAATAATTCCTAGTAACCATTTACAATTACATGATACCACAAAATGTCCCAAATTTAGGTAATGTCTCTAACACTTAAAGTGTTAGAGGATGAGATTGCTAATCACACTAGAATGTAAACTCTGTGTTTGCTAGTTTTCAGAGAACTATTTGTACTTTAGAACAGATGAAACCATGTAAGAAAAGGCCTACGGCATTGCAGCAGGGTTTAAGTCTACCTGCTCCAAAGAACCGTTATTACTACTATGTGGCAACTGTGCTTAGAAAATTCAGCTTTGCTTGTGAGCAAAGGACAGAATGGAAAACTCAAGCCAGCATTCTGGCTTTGCTAAAAGAGCTAATTAAGTGTACCATTTGTCAAAGTCAATGGAAACCCCGTGTCTGGATCACCTAAAAAGGCATTAAAAAGAGAAATGGGATCCAATAGCAGAGGAAAGGAAATTCTTAACTGGAACCTATGCTCATATGGTGTGTGTCCTAATGTTCATAATATCCTATAAAACTTTCAATGCATTTTGGTAGCACTTTGACAACGAACTAAGTAATTATGCTTTTATTTCAATGCATATAAGAATATCAAAAATCAAATACTTTACAGTGGCCAAAGTATGCTGCTATGAAACTTTTAGCATTATCAAATGATAAGGGCTATAAGAATAAATTCACAAATCCTCTGCTATAATATACTAAAATAATCATGAGGAAAGGAGAAGAGATTGATGCAAGTGTCTTTTACATTTCCATTTCTATCATTTTTACATCTTTTTCCTCTTTCCTTTCCCAGGTGACAGAAATGGGTATTGAATGAGTAAATACTCAACTGAAATGGAAAGGCTGGCTGTACTGGAGAAATTGGGCTGAAACTGGGGGAACTTTAAGATGTGCAGTCAAGCACTGACTGAGTGCTGATTAGCCAAATCAGCAATTTTAGCAGCACTGTGGCTATGCCATCCTATATTTATAGTCTTTATATTATGAGATAAGAGGAGGAGAAAAAGAAGGGCAATAAACCTGATAGGCCAAACTCTGTTATAATCCCCTTACAGGATCACATGGATAGAGCTGAAATAGAATTTAGAAGAGATTGAATCTAAGCTTTGTTCTACAAAGTGGAAAAGGGCACAGAGAGATTTAGTGACTTGTCCCACTCTAAGCTGATATGTTCCTTTAATGTATTGACATTTTTGCCCCTTCCAATTCAGGCTGAGCTGTACAGCAGTAAGCCTCCATTTGCCTGCTATGTGTGTGCACCAACAGTGACACAATGGATTATCAACACTGACAACTGCCTGCCTCATAATCAAAGCATTCACGTTGCTAAGATTTCATGGACTCTTATTTGCTTAAAGGAAAAACATTCCAATCACTACATTAAGTCAACATACTTAACGTCCTTAGAAGAAAATATTATAGTTCACTGTCAAGGGTGAAGTGAGGTCCTAAATACATTCTTCAATAATTATTATTCATGTCAGCATGGCATCTAACAATCTTATAAACACATGCTTTTTTGCAATCTTTATAACAACCCTGTAGAAGGGTTATGGCAGATTGATGATGATGATGACGAATATGACAATAATGATGACTTTTTAAAGATATGTAAGTGGAAGTCTGGCAAGACTGATGGACCTCTCCTAGATCACAGAACCACTTCATTAGCAGGTCTGTTCTCTGTATAACCCGTGCTCTTTCTGTTGCTCAGTATCTTACATTATATATTTACTGTTAAAACATTTTTTAAACTTAAAAACAGATCTCTTTCTCACATGAGGCAATTTGTGCTCATTAGTAATTATAACCAGAAGACTCAATTTACTTGGTAAATGTCACTTGTTATATAAATGGTGAACTGGTAATATGCCAAAAGAAAACACTTAGGCCTGGAAAGATTACAAATACATGTGTTTGAATGTTTTTTTCTTATATATTTAATTTATAGCTGATTTTAGAAAGGGCTCACAGGAAGCATGGGAAAACTATAAGATAACAGATAATATTTAAAAAGCGAATCTTCCTTTAATTTCCTTAGGTGTTTCAACTTGCATTATATTAAATGTATTTTTCCTTTTTTAGAAGTTGTTAGAAAAACAAATTTTTCATTTATAAACTACGAAATAATAAATATGCTTAACAAAAAAACAAAAAGGTTTTGAAATGCTTACTGTTCTTTTTTGGAAAATATGTGAGGAAAGAAAGGCATTATTGGCCCCAGACATTAAAATTTGTCTTTTGAAGGTTATTAATCTGTAAGGTATATGCACAATTATATGGCTCACTGTACTTGGGTTGACATAATTATTTTATTATATACAAACAAATTATATAATTAGGACAATATTTTAAAGGATTACTAATATCTGAGTTAGAAATTAAGAGATTTATCATAATTTAAAGATTATTATTTCATAATTTAAACTATTTTTAAAGTTTTTGGTTGACTTTAACAGCATATTAAATCTTATTTCTTTTTTTTTTCTCTTTTGAGACAGAGTTTTGCTTTTGTCACCTAGGCTGGAATGCAATGGTGCCATCTCGACTCACCGCAACCTCCGCCTCCCAGTTCACGTGATTCTCCTGCCTCAGTCTCCCAATTAGCTGGGATTGCAGGAATGTGCCACCACACCCTGCTAATTTTGTATTTTTAATAGAGATGGGGTTTCTCCATGTTGGTCAGGCTGGTCTTGAACTCCTGAACTCAGGTGATCCGCCTGCCTAGGCCTCCCAAAGTGTTGGGACTACAGGCGTGAGCCACCGCGCCCAGCCATTAAATGTTATTTTATGGGCCGGGCGCGGTGGCTCACGCCTGTAATCCCAGCACTTTGGGAGGCCGAGGCGGGCGGATCACGAGGTCAAGAGATCGAGACCGTCCTGGTCAATATGGTGAAACCCCGTCTCTACTAAAAATACAAAAAAATTAGCTGGGCATGGTGGCGCGCGCCTGTAGTCCCAGCTACTCGGGAGGCTGAGGCAGGAGAATGCTTGAACCCGGGCAGCGGAGGTTGCAGTGAGCCAAGGTCGCGCCACTGCACTCCAGCCTGGCGCCTGGTGACTGAGTGAGACTCTGTCTCAAAAAAAAAAAAAAAAAAAAAATGTTATTTTATATGAATTATGAAAGCATAAAAATAATATACTTGCTTTCATAAATAACTTGCCCTTTACACACTTTCCCTTTAATAAAAATATAATATCTTAAAATGTTAATTTACAAGTTAGTCTTAATTATGTTGCAGTTTTTAATTAAGTAGGTGAGATGGAACTTATGAAGAAGAAGGTATTATATGGCATTACTCCATTTAAAGTAGTAGTGGTATATATTGATACCTCACTACTCATCCTGTTAACTACTGTCCAGGAAATGTGCATATGGTTGCATGAAATTCATGTCTTTGCTGTTTCACCCCTCTCCCACAGCTAAACTCATCATTCCTCAATGCCTACTGTATTGATAAGCACCATTATTTAATCATAGTAATCATATCGGATGCATCATGCAACAGGATATACCCACCATACCAGATTACCCACCGTATCAGAATCTGTGTTCTCATATCTTTTTCATTTTCCACACGGCTAAAAATTGATTTAGAGCGGAGTTCTCTTTTACCTATAATTTCCGAGGCTTTCAGGATGAATTGCACATTTGAAAAGATGTTTGGATACTTGTAATATGATTCTCCAGAGAAAGAAAGTGCTATTGTAAGAAAAATTATTTGTAAGAAATATTTCATTAATGTTTTGCATTGTGTTTCATTTGTCTTTTAGCTATTAAACTATAATTAAATTCAGTATTTAGATGCAGAAACTGCTGTAGTTTCCTATTTAAGATTTATAATGTTATGTATGCCCCCTGGTGGTGTAATAGAAAACTAGATGGTAAATAATTTAAACACAAGAGTTTATATAATTCAGAACAGCAATTTCATAATCATTGAATGTCCAATTAAATATAGTTACTGTTCAACAATGCTTGGAAGCTTCCAGATGAAAATAAATCAAGTTATAATAGATGCTGTATTCATAATGGATATTTTGACATTGTAATTCTACAAACAAATCAATGTCATTGATTCTAGACCAACATTCTCCAGTTTTATTCCTTCTCAAGATGTTATTATTTAGTTTTGAAAGTAGATATTTTAAATATAGGCAACAATAATGTAATTTAACATAACACCATGTTATATTTAATGGAACCATCTCAGTGCTGCTCTTTCTATAAACTTTTAGACAAACTTTGGGTTTTAGTCCATCCACACAATGGAAAAATTAATAATGACCATTCTATTGGACAGCTATGTGGAGAGGTAGAGTTGCTAATAGCTTCAGTAGAAAACAGCCTATTGCTAAAGGTAAAGTTCTACCTTAAGCCTCTACGATAGCTGTTAAGAGGGCACAACTGGGGATTTTATTCTTGCATATGAAAGAAAGATTAGGGGTGTATATCCTCAATAACAAGCTAATATGAGAACTTGAGGTTTTTACTCAAATAATCTTTCAAAGTTTATTTGTCGTGATCATCTGAATATTTGATAAGTCACTATGCCAAACACCGTGAGGAGTTAAGAAGAAGTTGTATAATTTAACGAAGATATAAAAACAAGTGAAATGTTACACAAGAATTCCTATTCTGTCTGTCTACAGCCACATCTGATCAGGATGTACGCTAATGGTACTAACTGATAAGTCTCCAAAACACTTCTGCTATTACCTTGGTCATGGTTCCCTCCACCATGACTTTTCATCAAATATTATTCCCTTTCTTTATCTTGAATCCCTCCTTTCCTTATCCTACAATATACTAATATTTTGACTTTGATTTTTCCATTTAAACTATTGACATATTTACATATCAGTATAAATATTTATAGCTAAGCTTTTTTGAAATAGGTCACAATCTTTGCCTTATGCTTAAATTTTCCTTCACTGTTTGTTTACCTCCAATCTGAACTCTGCTCCCACCTCTCCACTGGGTATGCTTCCAAGGTCAGCAGTGATTTTCTGATTGCAGAAACTCATCATTATTTGTCAGACCTTCTACTATTTAATACTTCTATGGCAATGCTGATCTTGAATTTCTTTCCTTAAACATAATCATTCCCTCTTATCTACCTTATTCCTCTTTTACTGGACTCTGTTACACCAATAATCCATTAAATGTGTATGTTCCCAAGATTTCATTCCTGGAATTAGTTTCTCCCTGCCCCTTACCCTCAGCCATATTAACGTGAATGACTGTCAATTCTATATTCCAGGCAGGCTTCACTTATTTCCCTAGTTCCAAACCTATGTTTTCAACAGCTTGCTGGGTATATATACCAGAGTGACCTTCAAATTCAATACGACCAATATTTCTCCAAATTCTTCCTAGTTCAGAGCATCATTGTCTCATGCTATTACTCAATATGCAAAACTTCAGCTCCCACTTGAATTCCTCACTCTTCTTTACATATAGTTAGATTCAGTTGATCACCAAGTCCAGAACCTTACTAAAGTATGAATTTAACTTTCCTGAAATCCAGGGAGATAGATACTATTACAAATAAGGAAACTGAGTCACAAAAAAGCTCATACACTTAAGTGGCAAAGTAGAAAGTAGAATACAGAATGAGGGTTACCAGCGTCTAAAGCAGGGAGTAGGTTGTGGGGGATGGATGGGGATGAGGGAGATGTTAGGTGCAAAGCTTCAGTTAGAAGAAATAAGGTACTGTTTCATGACATGATGACTGCAGTTTATAATAATATTGCATTTTTCAAAATTGCTGGAAAAAAAAGTAGAGTTAGATTTTAAATGTTCTCACCACAAAGAAATAAAAATGTATGGGGCTGGAGGGACAGGGAGCTGAACAAATGCAATCTGGCCCTGAAGCTGTGCTCTTCAACACCACACCTCTTTCATGAGAACTAAAATGCAGCTTACGTTCTTTACAGTCTGAGCCTCTCAAAATATAACATAAAACATTTGTAAGTGCAAAAAATAAAAGATACTCTACCGTATAAATATGGCTGAAGCCTAAGTAAATGTTGTTTAAAACTTTCTAGGTGACCATGCAGGAAAAATATAAAAAGTCGTAAGAAGACCAAATAGCCAATCTGTCAAAAGAGAAAAGAAAAACACGTGTTTGTGTTGCATCAATAGATGTTTAAAACCCATAAGAAAAATCAACTATTTTATTATTACATTTCCTTTTGAGAAAACAATTTTAAACTCACTCGATATTATGTGTTTTTGAAATAACATTAAAACATTTATATCAAGATTGAAATACTAGTTCAGCCAAAAAAACTTTTATAAATCATCTCTACATTACATATAATGACCAAAACTAAATGCTATTTTGTTCTATGTCCTTTAGAACAGTGTTTTCAAATTGCATGTCATGCCCCTTAAAGGAGTCATGAAATCAATTGAGAGGAGATTTTTTAAATAAAATAAAAGAGAAGAAAAAACATAGTTTATTGTACAATTCCTTGTTTCAGTATATAAGTGAGTGTATATTATGTTAGCTGATTGCAATGCAAAAGATACTTCTTTCTATATGTCTCAGTCAAAACAATTTGAGAACCATTGCATTAGTTAGTGTTGAGAACTATCCTGCTTATTCATAATATGCTGTGCTAAGCTCCATATTCCCTCACGAAAAAAGACCTCTCACAGAGTCGTTACTAAATAAGCAATGCAAAATCTTACTTCTGTAGGATTAGTAAAAATACAGTTTGTTTCACACAGACTACATAAAATGGAATGTCTACAAAAATATATAATCTGTAACATTTTACAGAAAATTAGAAAAAAACACATTAACTACAGAAATAAATAGAATATAAGTTGCTAAATTATGGAGAAGACCCAAATAACAGCAATGGCTGTCACTATCCAGTGTGTGCGTGTGTGTGTGTGTGTATGTGTGTGTGTGTGTGTGTGTGTGTGTATCTCCAAATTCTCTTAACAGAAATGCAGAGTATCATTAGATATACATGTAAAAAGAAAATAAAATTAAAAAGGTAAATCTAATGAAATCTCAGTGCTTCATCCAAGACTATAAAGCAAATAAGTAACATTACTGGAATTTGAACCCAGGAATGTATATATTGCTCCAAAAGCCATGAGCTTTCTACTGTGGCAGTTATTTCCAATTTTTTTTTTATTACAAACCTCTATTATTACACATAAATTTTGAGAATGCATTATTAGTATTGATAAATATATTCATAAGGTATAAACATATACTATTTGTAGACTTATAAAGTATGCAAAAATAACATGTTTATAAGGCATGCCCAAGACATCTCTTCATATACACAACTTTGTTATAGTACTGTTTCTCTAAGAGACTGAAGTTAAATGTGAAAAAAATTTAAAAGAATATTGAAATACTCTAGATAACAGAATTAAAGGAAACTACTCTCATAGGTATAGACGATAAATGAATAATCAGAAGGGGGGATAATTTAGTATTTTACAAGGATGAGACATAAATACTGAAATGAATATAATATTCAAAAATGTAATAGGAAACAAAATAGAAAATACATGAAAAGCATGTCAGTATGAATAACATCTATATTTATACCTCAATCTGGTCATAGATTTCACCTGGCCCAGAGACTAACTTTAGTTATAGCTATACTCGAAAAATGGTTTTAAAAGCTTTCATCTTAATATTCTTGAAGGCCAAATTTTTATTAACAAATCTACCTTTCCGTATTGTACATTGGACTTTCTATGTATTGTTCTTCATGTATTATTTGTGTACATATTCTCTTTATTGTTTGACAACTCAAGCTTTGCCTCCTACATTGAATTTCCGTTTGTTAGTTTCTCTTTCTCAGCTTTCCCATATTTCCTTCATTTGACCTTTACCTCCTTCTTCTCTCTCTCTATTTCCATCTCTTCTCTTCTTTCTGACCCTTTTAGCTGACTGTGAAATTGAAGTCTGGATATTTATTATGTGTTGTATTTTAATAGTTATATGTTTTATGCTCTTACATAGAATCATGAAGAGCACCGCTTATATTTCTATCTAATACATATAAAACTGCTGTTGCTCATATGTTATTCTGTATACTTCTGTAGGCAGAATTCAATAATTAAGAATATTGTATACTTAGAGCTAGATAGAAAGGAAAGAAAGTAAATGAAACATAAAAGAAAATAATATTTGGAGATCATATATCTCTGGATCTATTCAACCCTGAGCTACTTCTCCAAAGGAGAAACAAAACAATGCACCTAGAGTGGATGATGCCTCTATGATAACACCCTTTAATAAAGCATTCTGTCAAAAGAAAACAGCAAAAGGGAGGTTTCCAATAGTCTTTCAGATACATAATGAAAATCCTGCAAAGGCAAGGACAACTGAAATGGCTTCTTGCTTTAGTTCAAAGTACTTATAGATAAAGGGCATGCTTATTTCCACAAGACAGTTTATATTAGCTAGAACAATAAAGAGCAAGCTTTGAAATTAGTAAATCTTGGGATTCCAGTTGAAGATAGCTCACTAGAGAACACTGCATACTCCCTCTCTCCAGAAAGAAGAACCAAAATTATGAATCAATAATCACACCTCAGATAGAACAACTAGGAGGGAACACTGGAGTCTAACAGAGAAGTTACGGGAAACACCTGAGGCACCGAGGTGATGTGGTTTGGCTCTGTGTTCCCACCCAAATCTCATCTCAAACTATCATCTCAGGGGGCCCAGTGGGAGGTTACTGGATCATGGGGGTAGACTTCCCCTCTACAGTTCTTGAGATAGTGAGTTCTCATGGGCTCTTGTTTGAAAGTGTGTGGCACTTCCCCTTTTACTCTCTCTCCTGCTTTGACATGTGAAGATGTGCTTGCTTCTCCTTCACTTTCTGCCATGATTATAAGCTCCCTGAGACCTCCCAGTCATGCTTCCTGTTAAGCCTGTGGAACTGTGGAATATTAAACCTCTTTTCTTCATAAATTACCCAGTCTCAGGTACTCCTTTATAGCAGTGTGAGAATGAACTAATACAGAAGGGAAGTAAAATCATCTGGGAACACATAGGGACTTGCTATTGGGGGAAGAGTGTGAAAATTTCAGTGGGTCTATGTTCCTACCATGAACTGCTTCAATCCGAACCATGGCAGAGCTCCTCTACCCACTTATTTCCTGACACTAACATGGACAGTGAGCTAGACACCCCACAAGGGCATCGCACCAGACAGAGAACTTGTGTTGGTTCACTCACACCCCTGAGACCTAAGCAACTACAGCAGGGTACCATTGTGAGAGCACAGCCATCATGGGGCTGCATCCTCCCTTTAGAAACACAGCCTTTGTATCTCCATATCCCAGAAGTCCCCACTGACATTCCTCAGTGTCTACCCAGGGGGCTACAGTGGCAGAGTACTGCTAGACACAAAGGTGCTACGGGGCCCCAGTACTGTGACCCACAAGTAGTACTACTTCCAGAAAAGAGATGGTGCAGAACACTAACATGGCAGTTCCTGGGTCAAAGAAAACCAAAGCACACACTTTCCAGAGTCTGAGAGCTTCCTGTCTGGGGCTATGAGAAGAAATCCTGCCCAGCAGCAGCACAAACTCTGTGTTCAGGCTTGTGAGCAGAGAATGAGATCCCATTTGCACCACCCACCCAAAACTGCAGCAGCAGTTGCTGCCACTGGGAACCCAAATGGAAGCCAGCTACCTGGGGCTGAGGGGCAGTTACCCCACTCGACTGGTGGCGTGGCCTCCATGTTTAGGCTCATGCACAGGGACTCCCTCTCCCCCTCTGCATACCTCTGCAGGCTCAGCCACTGCTGCTGCCACTAGAAGCTAGGGCAGGTGAACCTGATGGCTCCTTTCTGGCCCTGCATGACCACACTCCCCACTGGTGGAATGACTTCCATGATCAAGCTCATGTGCAAAGGGCAGGGCTCCTTATCTTTATGTGTAGCACTGCAGTGCTGCTACAACTGAGAATAAGCAAGCCTGAGAGCTGCATGACTGGGGTTGTGGGTGGAGACTGCATTGTAACCATCTCCAACATCAGCATGCACTGCTCAGGACCCAGAAGGTTGTCCCACCACTGCTACTGCCACTACCCCACACCATGACACCTACCCAGGGAACCAAGAAATCACTCACCTGCCTGGTCCACCACTGTCACTACTAGGAGTTAAGCAGAATACCTAGAGGCCCAAGAATTGGCCTGCCTGGTTCTGCCAATACCAGAGCAAGTATCTTGTAGGGGGCACAAGAACAGGCATACTCATCCCACTGCTGCCACCACTGGAACCAAAGACTAACCCATCTGGAATCCCTGTCCAGAGCTAAACTTCTCCATAGCCTCTACTTTTAACCACAACCTAAACCACTGAGAAATCACAGACAACACTGAGGCTGTTTACAGCCAAAGAAATTATATAAGGATTGCACAACTGCATGTACTCAGAATCAAAGACAAAGGGCCCTACTAACCAACACTATTGATACATCTTCCGGAAAAAATCCTCCACTGTGAATGTAAATTCAAAAACTTGGAATACATTTCTATTACACCAGATACACAGTTATCAATGTAAGGAAACATGAAAAAATAGGGAAACATGACACTTACAAAGGAACATAATAATTCCCCAGGAACATATCCCAATCAAAAAGAAATGTGTGAAATACAGGGGAAAAAATCAAAATTATGACACTAAAGAAACACAGTGATATACAAGAGAATTTCAAAAACAATACAAAATATCAGAAAAAAAATTTAAGATATGAATGAGAAATTTATTAAAGAGACACATATCATACCAAAGAACCAAACAAAATCGGGAATCAAAGAACTTCTCTAATTAAATAAGAAGTACAATCGAAGAGTTTAAACAATAAATTAAAACAACAACAAAAAGGAATCTCAGAACCTGAATACAGGTCTTTAGATATAACTTAGACAAAAATAAAGAAAAAATAATTAAAAAAAGAATAAACAAAGTCTCTATGATATATATGACACCATAAAGTGACCAGATACATGAATTATTGGTATCCCTAAAGGTAAAAAGTGAATGAAAAAGTTAAAAAACTTATTTAACTAAATAAGAGATGAAATCCTCCCAAGTCTACCAAGAGATTTAGACATCCAGACTGAGGAGACCTCACAATCCCAAAACAGATTCAATGCTAAAGGTCTTTTCCATGGTACATTATAGTCAAGCTAACTAAAGTCAAAGACAAAGAGAAAATTCTAAAATAAACAGAAAAGAAATGTCATGTAGTCAGCCTTGAGCAGACTAAAAGTAGATACCTCAGCAGAAACCTACAGGCCAAGAGAGAATGGAATTATATATTCAAATTGATGTAAGAAAAAAAAAACACTTGAAAAACCCTGGCACCCAAGGACAGTGTATCCAGCAAAATTATCCTTCAAAAATGAAGAAGAAATAAAGTCTTTTGCAGACAAGAAATTACTAATAACATTCATCATCAATAGAGTAGCCTTACAAAAAATGTTCAAGGGAGTCCTAAACCTGGAAGAGAAAAGATGACACTTATTATCATGAAAACATACAAAAGTGTAAACCTCACAGGTAAAGCAAAGACACAAAAGAGGAAAAGACAAGACTCAAATAGTATCACCACAGAAAATCAGCAAACCACAAGGACAAACAATAAGAGAGAAAGAAGAGAACAAAAAATACACAAAACAACCATGATATGGTTTGGCTCTGTGTTCCTACCAAAATTTCCTCTTGAATTGTAATCTCCATATGTCAAGGGAGAACCACGTGTCACGGGATGGAGGTGACTGATCATGGGGGTAGTTTCCCCCATGCTGGTCTGGTGATAGTGAGTTCCCATGAGATCTGATGGTGTAAGTCTTTGGAAGTTCCTCCTTTGCTCTCTCTTTCCTGCTGCCTTGTAAAGAAGGCCCTTGCTTCTGCTTCGCCTTTGCCACGATTGTAAGTTTCCTGAGGCCTCCCAGCCCTGCAGAAGTGTGAGTCAATTAAATCTCTTTTCTTTATAAATTACCCAGTCTCAGGTGTTTCTTTATAGCAGTGTGAAAATGGAATAATACAAACCAGAAAACAGTTAACAATATGACAGAAACAAAACATCACATCAATAATAACCTAAATGTAAATGGAATAAATTCTTCACTTAAAAGATATAGACTAGCTTAATACATTTTTACAAACATAATCTAACTATATGCTGCCTATAAGAAATGTACCTTACCTGTAAAGACACACAGACTGAGAGTAAAGGGATGGAAAAGCATATTCCACACAAATTGAAATTAAAAGCAAGTAGGAGTAGCTACGCTTCTATTAGATAAAACAGACTTTAAGTCAAAAGTATTTTTTAAAAAGACAAAGATCATTACATAATGACAAAGGAATCAATCCAGGAAGAGAATATTACAATTCTAAATGCATATGCACCCAACATGGGAGCACCCCAGATTTATAAAACAAATACTACTAGATCTAAAGAGAAACATAGACTCTAACACATTATTAGTGAAGAACTTCAACACTCCCTGTTAGCATCAGGCGTATTATTTAGATAGAATATCAACAAAGAGACATTGTATTTAACCTGGACTTTAAACCAAATGGACATAACAGATATTTACAGAACATTTTCCCAACACAACAAGAGAATGCACATTCTTCTCATTAGCACATGAAATATTCTCCAGGTTAGATAATATGCTAGGCTAAAAATAAGTTTCAACAAATTTTTAAAATCAAAACTATACCAAGTATCTCCTCAGGCTACAACAAAATACAACTGGAAATCAATACCAAGAGGAACTTTAAAAAGTATAAAAATACTTGGAAATCAAACAACATGTTTCTGAACAACCACTAGATCAATAAAGAAGTTAACATGGAAATCAAAAATATCTTTTGAAATAAATGAAAATGAAAATATACTGAAACCTGTGGAATACAGCAAAAGCAGTATTAAGAAGAGGTGTTTATAGCAATAAATTCCTGCATCAAAAAAAAAAAAACAGAAAGATTTCAAATAAGCAACCTAATGATGGACTTCAAGGAACAAGTAAAGCAAGAACAAACCAAACCCAAAATTAGTAGAAGGTGATAAATAATAAAGATCAAAGAAGAAATAAATAAAATTGAGACTAAAAAAGCAATACAAAAAAGATCTACAAAATGAACATTTTTTTAAAGATGAAATTGATCAACTGCTAGCTAAACTGACCAAGGAAGAAGCGAGAAGGCCCAATCAAACAAAACCAGAAGTGAAAAAAGGGACATTACAACTAATACCACAGAACTACAAAAGATCATCAGAGACTATTATAAACAACTATACACCACAAACTGGAAAACTAGAGGAAATGGATAAATTCCTGAAAACATACGACCTACCAAGATTGACTCAGAAAGAAATACAGAACCTGAACATACCAATAATGAGTAGCAAGATTGAATCACTAATAAAAAGATTATCCAAAAAAAGAAAAGTCCAGTACTAGATGGATTTGCTGCTGAATTCCACCAAATAGATAAGGAATAACTAATACCAACCTTCCTCAAACCCTTCCCAAAAGTTAAAGGGGATGGAAATCTCCCTAACACATTTCCCAAGACCAGTGTTACCCTAATACCAAAACCAGAAAAGGTACAACAAAAAAAGGAAACTGTAAGCTAATATCCCTAATGCACATACACTAAAAAATCCTCAACAAACTACTAGCAAACTGAATTCAACAGCACATCAAAAAGATAATACATCATCAAGTTGTATTTATACCAGGGATTCAAGAATGATTCAACATATGCAAATCAATAAACATGATATAACACAACAGAAGGAAGGACAAAAACCATATGATCATCTCAGATGCAGAAAAAGCACTTCATAAAGTTCAACATCCCTTCATGATAAAAAGTCTCCAAACTATGCACAGAAGGAACATGCCTCAAAATAATAAAGACCATATATGACGAACCCACAGCTAACATCATACTGAATAGGGAAAAGTTGAAAGCCTTTCCTTTAATAACTAGAACAAGACAAGGATGCCCATTTTAACCACTCTTATGCCACACAGTAATAGATGTCCCAGCCAAAGCAATCAGGCAAGAGAAAGAGGTAAAAGGCATCCAAATTGGAAAAGAAGTAGCTGCGTGTGGTGACATAGCCACTTTGAGAGGCTGAGGCAGGAGAACTGCTTGAGCCCTGGAGATAGAGGTTGCAATGAGCCAAGACTGTACCACTGTACTCCAGCCTGAGAGGCAGAGTAAGACTCCACCTCAAAAAAAAAAAAAAAAAAGAAAGAAAGAAAGAAAGAAAAGAAGTGAAATTGTCTTTATTTGCAGATAATATGATTTTATATTTAGAAAAAAAAAACAAAAGATTCCAGCGAAAGACTTTAGAACTGATAAATAAATTCAGTAAAGTTTCAAGATACAAAATCAACATATAAAAATTAATAGCATTTCTATACACCAATAATAAAATAGAAGAAAAAGAAATCAAGAAGGCAATCTAATTTACTGCATTTATAATAGAAAAAAACTCTAGGAATAAATTTAACAAAGATGATGACAGATTTCTACAAAGAAAACTACAAAACACTGTTGAAAGAAATAGAAGAATGTGTAAACAAATAGAAAGATATTCTATACTCATGGATCAGAAGAATTAATATTGTTGAAAAGACTGCCCAAAGCAAAATATAGATTTAATGCAATTCCTATCAAAATACCAAGGGCATTTTTTACAGAAATAGAAAAACAATTCTAAAATTTTTATGAAACCAAAGAAGAGGCAAAATAACCCAAGCAATCCTGAGCAAAAAGAGCAAAGCTGGAGGCATCACACTACTGGACTTCAAAACATATTATAAGACTACGGTAACTAAAAACTCATGATATTGTTATAAAAATAGACAAAGCAAATAGTGGGACAGAATACAAACCCAGAAATAAATTCACATATTTATAGATAACCAATCTTCAACAAAGCTACCAAAAACAAACATTGGGTAAAAAGCACCCTTTTCATAAATGATGCCTAGAAAATAAGATATCCATATGCAGAAGAATGAAATTGCAAATCTCTCACCATTTCAAAATTCAACTCAAAATGAATTAAAGACATAAACATAAGACCTGGAACTATAAAACTTCTAGAAGACAGAGGAAAACACCTTCAGAACAAAAATCTTGGGCAAAGATTATATGACTAAGACCTCAAAAGCACAGGCAACTAAAACAAAAATAAGCAAATAAGACAATATTAAACAGAAAAGCTCTGAACAGTAAACAACAAACAGAGTGAAGAGACAACTTGTAGAATTGCAGAAAATATTTTCAGTGACTAATATCTTTATTATACAAGGAACTCAATAGTAAAAACAAAAATCCAATGAAACAAAAAACACAAAACCAAATAATATCATTAAAAATAGGCAAAAGACATAAATAAACAGATATTATCAAAAGAACACATACAAAAGGCCAACAGATAGGTGAAAAATGTTCAAATCACTAATCACCAGGAAAATGCAAGTCAAAACCACAATGAAGTATTATTTCACTCCAGTTAGAATGGCTATTATTAAAAAGAAAAAAAACATGCTGGCAAGGATGCAGAGAAAGAGGACTCATATGCTATTGGCTGGAATGTAAATTAGTACAGCCACTATGGAAAACAGTGTTTAGATTTCCTAAGAAACTAAAAATAGAACTACCATATCATCCAACAATTTCACTAGTAGGCATTTATCTCTGAGGAAGATAAGGCAAATCAGTGTATTATAGGAATACTTGCCCTCTCAGGTTTATTGGAGCACTCTTCACAAGTTTAAAGACATGGAATTAATGTCAGTGTCCATTAATGGGTGATTAGATAAACAAAATGTGGTGTATATGCACAATGCAATACAATATTGTCATAAAAATAATGAAATATCATTTGCAGCAATATGGATGGAACTGGGAGTCATTATGTTAAGTGAAATAAGCTAGGCACAGAAATACAAATGCCACATGTTCTCACTCATATGTAGAAGCCAAAAGATTTGATTTCATGAACAAAGAGAATAGAATAATATTATAGACATCAGAGACTGAAAAGGGTGGGTGAGTGGGAGGGGAAGAGAAGTTGGTTAATGGGTACAAATATAGTATTAAATAAATGTTTGATAGCAAAATAGGGTGACTATACTTACCAACAATGCTTTGTATATTTCTAAGTAACTAGAGAAGAGTTGAAATGACAAATACATAGAAATAATAAATACTCAAGGTGATGTATACTCTAAATATTTTAACTTTATCATTATACATGCTAGTCATATGACAAACACTAACATGTACCTCACAAATACTTAAAATATTATATATGTATCAATTTAAAAAATTAAGTGAAAATTAGTAAATCTGAGAACCAAGTTAGATGTGTAGCATCATAGCTGAGAGTCCACTGGACTCTGGAGCCACAGTGCGTTTCAAAATTCTCTCTGCTAAGACTTTTGGGAAGTCACTTAAAACTCTATGCCACAGGGACAGATGTAGAATATGTGAAATCATGAATAATCCTCAAAAAAAAAAAATAAGTTAATGTGTCTAATACATTTAAAGCATTTATCTTTGTGTAAGACACATAGTTAAGTGATGTGTAAGTGTTTGCAGCTGCTGTAAGAACTGGTACAAATTGTCTGGCTTTGCAGATAAGAAAATACAGAAATCTTTTAACAATAAAATGACAGGGCATGTGCAAAGTATAAGCAATATGCTCTATTTTATAGCTATTTTTCTTGCTAGCAGAAATACAGAAGGCAAGAAATGGAGAAAGGTCACTAAAGGAGATGAGAAAGAAAGGAGATAAAACCCAGACTTGCTCTGGGTTTTTCTATTCCATTTCAAAATTTTTATTACATTTCTTTTTTCATTATAAATATGTATATTTATATTTTTATATTTTATATATTTTATTTTTACTTACTTGTTTTTATTATAAATATAAATACACATTTTTAGTGGACAGTTTTGGAAATACAGAAAAAAATTATCATAATCTCACCATCCCGAGAGAGTTATTGGTAATATATTGACTATTCTCTACAAAGCTCAGTTTTTTTGCATGGTCAATTTCTGCTGTGTTCTCTGTATCTGCTTTTGCCTGGTCTCCACAAGTCTTTTACTCCCAAACGTGTCAGAGAGCATCTAGGTTTGATTTATAATGACTGAAATGTGATGGTCTCCCCAAAATGTTCAACAGATGGACTGATTCACCAATGTTCTCTCATGCTTCATTTCTAACAGTTAATAATCAAAATTTAATTTAAAAACATTTCTGCATAATCAATTTCATTTGTTTCATTCATTCATATATATGTGTGTGTGTATATGTACATATATATAGAACCATCTTAAAGAAATACTGTTAGCCTTTCTTTTCTTTCTTTGCAGTAAAACTATTAAACTAAATTTATTTGACTAATAATGTATTTTGCAGCAGTCAACCATAATCATCACTGAGAATGAAACCATGTGATCTCAAGAACCTTGCAAAATACGAGTTACTTGAAAAGAGTTTCTCATTTTATAGATCTAAAGTGACATAGAATATTAGAAGAACAATTAAGCTTACCAAATTGGGCAGTTATTTAAGGTTATTTGTCAGCATTTTTAAATGGCAAAGGAGGTGGCATTTAAATATCCTTAAAATAGAAAAGAAAAACTCTATATATACTTAGAAAAACAGTTAAGTATATTGATTTTTAACGAAATGTTATTTTCTTAAGTAGTTTGTGAAATTATATTTTCTCAAACTATCTCCATTTGGATATTAAGCAATAATAATGTACTACTGACAATTAGAGAAGATTAAACTATCAAACAAAAGAATATTCTATAATAAAACTAAATGTTCTGTTTTGATCCTAAAACAGATGTCATTTTGTTACATGTACTATGTGTAATATTTAAAAACATTAAGAAGTTTTTCAAAACATACCTTTGCTAGCTTTAGTTCAACTGAATATAAATACGTCTGGAGGGGATGCATCACAACAGAGTCTGTATAAAACCGATTCCGCAACAAAAAATAGGGCAGGCAGATGATCATAATCAAAGGGAGCATGGTCCAGGGAAGCATAAAGCATATTTAAAGCTTCTGAAATATTAAAAAAGTAGAAACTGTAGCATTTAAAAATCATCCTGTTTTTCTACATGCTTTATTTAATTTTTGCAATTATTTCCTGTCATTGCAAAGGAAATTGCAGTTTAAAAATACATTTACAAATTCTTTGACACCTTTCTCATCAAAAGGTGATATCCATATGCCCTTCTTAAACTTGAGCAGGTCCTGTGACAGCTTCAACCAATATCTCTCCTCTCTCTTTCTCTCTCTCTGTAGATACTAGCTTTGGAACCCTAAGCTGCCCTGCAGAAAGTTCAACTTCATGGCATGAAGCAACTGAAACAGAAGCCACCAAGGTCACGAGGCTAGAGGAGGGAAGAAATGTGCAAGGTGGTTCAGCTACTATAGATCCAACACTATACAGGCCCAACACAAAATAAATCACCAGGCCACATACATCATGGTGGAGAAATAGAACAGAACTGGATGACAAAAGGCACTGCTAAAGATAAAAAGAGAAGAGCAGAAAGACTAGAGAATCAAGGTAGAGGAAATAGGGCTGCCCTGTGGAGCTGAAGGAAGAAGAATATAGAGCTAAGAGCATAGAGAAAATAGCTTCTCATGTCATTACAAAAGTTTGGAGGAGCTTCCATGTAAATATATGAGAACAAACAGCAAACACAAGGACGTGAGGAAAGAAGAACCTGACATCCTCAAGGGACAGGAAGGAGGTCAGTATGGCTGAACATAATGAGTAAGTAGGAGGGTATCCAGGAGCCAGTTCATGCAGAGCCTTGTAGGCCATGACATGGAGTTGAGGCTCATCTGAGTGTAATCAGAAGCTGTTTGAGTGGAGGGTGGACTACAGAACAAGGAGCAGAAAAGGGTACAGGTAAAACACACATTCAGTTATTTTAGTTGTGAAGAGAGTAAAAAGAAGTCATATTGAGTATTATTTAGAGCTCAATATGGGAATGTATTAAAATGCTTTTGCTGTATGTAATAGAAAACTGAACAAAAATGTCTTTAAAATAAGGAGGTTTATTATTTCACAAGATTAGAATTGGAAAGATTCCAGGGACAGCTAATATTGCTGCCCCCTATATCCACATTTCTTTCATCTTCTAGTTCCCCCTCACGTGCATGAGGACTCTGATGACTGCACAAGCTCCGGACATCATGTTCTTACCAAGCAAACTAGACAGGAACAAACAAGGGTATAGGGAGGAAAGGAATGCTTTTTTCCCAGGCATGTCTTTTTCAAAAGCAAGTCAACAAAAAGTACGGCAAATAGAGCTGTCTTTATATCTCTTTGCTCAGGACCAGGTCATGTGACTACCCCTATCAAATCACTGGCAAGCGAAAAGGAATTGCCATAATTGATTTAGATCAGTGGTCCCCAACCTTTTTGGCACCAGGGACTGGTTTTATCTCATAAGGATCACTCAGTCTAGATCTCTCACATGTGCAGTTCACCAGAGGCTTCACACTCCTATGAGAATCCAATGCCACTGCTGATCTGACAGAAGGTGGAGCTTAGGCAGTAATGCTCACTCCCTGGTTACTCACAGCCTGCTGTGCAGCCCAGTTCCTAACAGGTCACAGACTGGTACCAGTTTGTGGTCCAGGGTTTTGGGACCCCTGATTTAGACCATCCATGGTTCACCCACCTCAGATTGGGCAAGAGCCAGTCCTCCTAAATCACATGACTGCAGGATGTCTAAATAAAACTGAAACTTAATTGTCAATGAAGAGCAAACAGCCTCTTCTTGCTGGTAAACCAAGACTATTTACCTCAATATCATTTAAATTCTTAATAGAGGTCAGGCTGTGGATGGCACACTGTGATGAAGGACCCTAAAGGCAAGTTAAATACAAATACTTCTTACTCTTCCTATTGCTTGAAAACTCCTAGACAGCACCACAAAACCTAATTTACATGGGGAAATTCTCCGTGACCTCATGTGGTAAACATTCTAAAAGTATTTTAAAGGGTGTACATATACAACTTAACGATAGTGGTAGAAGTAATTTTACTCCCTTAAAAATAATGTTGTTTAATTTTCTTTTTAGATCGGTTAGAGGATGTTTGAAAGGAGGCATAAATGAGGAGTGAGAAATGAAAAGGTAATGAGTAAAGCTTGCTATTTAAAATAAGTGGAAAACAAATGGTCATTTGATTAATGTTTTATAAGGAAGAATTATAAAATGGAGAAACAAATTTCTCTGAAGTCTAATGCCTATTGTAATTGTAATTCATTAAATGACATTTTATATTACTTTTTAATTAGTTGCTAATTTTGGCAAAAAAGTAATAAAAGCTATGCTGAGTAAAAGTTTTTAAAATAGTTTTGTAACTAAAAAGTTAAGTAGTTAAATTCATAAATTCAATATTATAAAATGAATTTTCATAATAAAATGTATTTCAATAGTGAGTGGAAACCTTTTCTTGTCTTCTGTACAATTTCTAAAAATTAAAGTTCTCAAATTTTGCCTTCACTGATAATCTAGAAAATACTTAGGATACCTAATAGGAATTTAAAGTACATACCATCTTGGATTTCCCCTTTGCATTGAGCCAGATATATTACTTCAGTCCACGCAGCAGGAAGATGCACGTGCTTCCCAGAGCCCAAGGTTTTGAGACCCAATTTTCTCTGTTATGAGGAAGCATGAAAAAGACAAATCAAAATGTACATCTTTTTATTTATTTATTTTTATCTCTTAATTGTGTTCCAAAAGTCATTCTATGAAGCTAAGGCTTGGTGGCCAGAGTTGTATGCAATTTTATATTTTTGCTTTTATTACTCAAATTTTTAGAGATTTTATGGAAACTGTATTAGTGTTAAGATGTAGAAAATGTTGATATTATGAGTAATATCATTAGCTATTTGCTGAAAATAATTCTCATTTTTTATTTTCTGGTGATTACTTCCCATTTCCTCCCAAGGGAATGCATTTTTTTTTATTTTATGAGGCAAAGCACCAAAGAAATTTGATAAAACAGAAGTGGGTTTGATGTTAGTTTGCTGGAAAATCATAGCTACTTCATTGTTGAGGTATGGAAGTTAACGAACATGAGGAAGATGATCAGGATTACTCCACTTCCCTTATTGTGCCCACTCCCGGGACTGTTGCAGGGAGCACTTGGTTAACTGGAGAAAATTTCATTGATGAATGCACTTCCTGGCCCCTGTCTGCAAACACACTTATCAAAAGTATACTCTTTTAATAATCAAATGTTTTTCAATATGGGCAGCCATGAACTGGAAAATAACAACCACTACAACAACACAAAAAAAGGTGGCTTAATTTATGCACCAGTGTTGTGCAGCTTTTATTTAATGAATTGTTCATATCAAAGCAAAATATGTATGTTACTTATCTGTAAAGCTTAAACTGAATCCAACGTAGAAAAGGCAAAGCAAGGACTTACTTTACTTCCTGCTCTGTTTTGATATCTATTTATAAATTTGGGGATTAATGTTATACTCTTAAGGAACATATTTTTCACAAGTTAAGTGAAGAATAGTTGGTGACAGAGAAAGAAAAGCGTACTTTGTTCATGTATATAATTGTTTAGAAAGGCCTTTTTCCCCTTTGGGACACAGAATATCTCCATTAACTTTTTAAAGAAAAGATAGAATTTTCATAATCAAAAATTTATTTGCCAGACTTAATGTTTAGCTATGGGCTCCTGGATGGGTATCAAGAATTATATTCCCACAAAATTTACAGGGAGCTTTTATTATTTGGTTATAAGCTTTAACTTCAATTTGCATTAATATTTTAACTATCCCTACTTATAATTAAAGAAAGATGTATTCTTATTTTTTCTTATAATATTTTAGAAAAGGAAGTTAACATGCTGAATAATCAAATGATGTGCCATTACCTTACATCTGATAATGATTTTTCTAGCTAGTTCCAACAATTCTTCCTTCTCTTTGGAATTTTGTGTTTGATTGAATCTCAAGATGAATTCTGTTGTGACTGAAAATACTGGCCTAAACAAAAAAATTCAAAAATTAGCATTCAAAAATTATAGCTATCATTTCCAAATTTCAATTAATCAACTTCCAGTGGCTATGTATAACTATATTCTAGAAAATATAATTACTTTCTTAATAAAAATGTTTCACACAAAAAGATCAGTAAAAGATATATATGCAAGCCTCGTGGATTTATTCTGTCATACCCTTAGATTAAGAAACAGAATTTTCATTGTCAAAGACCTTTGTGACCCCTGAGAAAAAGTTTCTGAGATGACTGCTGTAAGTCTTGTTGGTATAAGTCTTCTTCAGATAAAATCCAGCACAGCTTCAATTATGTTGAAGACTGATTTATCTCCTCACATAAATCAGCATTGATTCATTCAAGCTAAGCTTTTACTCCCTCTATGCAAGTGGAATCAGCCCAAACATGGTTGGATTTGAGTAAGCAAGGGAGGAAGGAAGTATAAGTATGAAGTAAGGTCAAAGAGATATGAAGTAGCCATATTAACTACATGAGATGGGAGGCTACTGCAGGGTTTGAGATGAGGTGTGGCATGATTTGAGTTTCAACAGAATTGCTCCAATGCTATATTGAGAATTGGAGTGGAGGAAGGCAGGATGTAGCAAGAAGGGGAGCTTACATGTAGTTATGTGAGAGGCAATGGTGGCTTGAATCAAGATTATAGAATATAAATAAGGAGAAGAGTTTGGATAATGGATATGTTTTGCCTTTAGCTCCAACCAGACTGGCCAATGAATTAGAAATTAGGCATGAGAGAAAGAAAGAAGTCGTGGCTCAACTGAGTAACTGGAAGAACAGAATTGCTGTTTACTAAGATGGGGAACACTGTTAGAGGAGAAGATGTGGAGTGAAGATAAAGAATAATTTTAGTATTGGACAAGCTATGTTTGAGATGACCATGGCCATCAAGTGGAGATGGAGTGTAAGCAGTTGGATATATGAGTTTGAATTTCAGAGAAAAATTCAGACAAGATATATGAATATTCAAGTCATCAGCACACATATGGAATTTAAATTCTTACGAATTAAAAGGATCCCATAGGGAAAATGTAGACAGAGTATATGTGAATTTCAAAGAGAAGCAGGATAAATTAAGTTGAAGGTGTATGCAGAAGAATAACTGAAGTGATTATAACAAGATGGGCATGGGATCAAAGTAATATCAAAGGAATGGTGAACAGTAGAATCAATGAACTGTGTTTTTGTGAAGTAAAATTATTGTTGGAGTATGCTATTAGAAAGAATAATCTAAAAAAATTTAAATTACTGTATTTACTGAAATAGAATATACTGAATTTGTTGCTCTGTGGGATAAAGAAAAATCAGATTTTGTCCCTTAGTGACTCACAGTCCTACTGGGGAGACAGATGTACTAAAAAATAATAAGAGTGCTACATGATCACAGGCCGAGCAGAGGTAATGATAAGGTGTTCTGTAAACTGGAATAAACTATAAGATATCCCAGAACCGAGAAATTAATGAAATAATCAACTCTTTAACTGCTATTTTTAAATGGGCAGTTAAATGCCAATCTTAAAATGAACATTCATTAATTAATTCATTTACTAAGAATTTATTAACTGTTTTCTATATATCAGGCACTAAGTTTTGCATTGCAGTAGCAAAACAGACAAATAATCCAGCTGTAATGGAGCCTACAGTACAACCGAGGAATAGTTGATGTGTTAGAACACACAAAGTCTGTGATAAGTGGGCATTTTGAAATAAGTAACCCATCTTTGATTTCCTGATTTTCATTTCATTCTTGTTTTTAAAGATATTTGGTGAATGTTGGCTGAAAATCGTTTCTCAATAGTCATCTGGGATAACATATTTTTGATCTATGTGAACCTACACTACATAAAGTGTCCAAAATAGCTTTAATCTTCTCATTTGTATGAAGAGTTTGGAAGTTAAGAAAGATAGCCCTTCATCCATTTAATTTTGTGTAATTTCATTAGGAATTACATTTTTAAAAATATGAAGATAACAGTGCTGTTTTTAATAAGCCAAACATTCAGAGATGCATCATGGAAAAGTTAATAGATTGCTTCCCAACACTGCTGCCTCTAGTTCAAACTGTCAAGATTAACAGCCAAGATTAATGACTTAGTGTCTATCTTTACAAACTTTTCTCAATGCTCACAAACCAACCGACCTATATACACATTTTACCAAAACTTCTGGGATGCAGCAAAAGCAGTACTAAGAGGAAAACTTATAACAATAAATACTCACATTAAATAAAGATATATCTGAAAAAAACAGCTTAACTTTATACCTCAAGGAACTACAAAAAGAATAATCCTACAGTTTGCAGAAAGAAGGAAATAATAAATATAAGAGTAGGAATAAATAAGGAATAAAGAACTAGAAATCATCAAAACTAAGAGTTGTTTTCCTGAAAAATAAACAAAACTGAAAAACCATTAGCTAGAATAAGCAAAAAAGAGAAGTCAAATAAAATCAGAAATGCAAGTGAAAACATTAAAACAGATGCCTCAAAAATAAAAGACTATTATGAACAGTTATATAGCAACACATTGGATAATCTAGAAGAAATGAATAAATTCCTAGAAATATACAAGCTAGCAAAAATGAATCAAGATGAAATAGAAAGGCTAAACACACCAACAGAAAAACAAGATTAGATTAGTAATGAAAAACCTCCCAACAAAGAAAAGCCCAGGACCAGGTGCTTTCATGGTGGAATTAAACCAAACATTCAAAGATGAATTACTACCAACTCTCTTTAAACTCTTGCAAAAAATACAAGAAGGAACACTTCCAAACACACTTTGTGAGGCCAGCATCAACTTGATACTCAACCTTGATACTCAACCTTGATACTCAACCTATACAAAGACACTACATGAAAATAAAACTACAGACCAATATCCCTAGTGAATGTAAATGTAAAAATCATAAATAAAATACTAGCAAAGCAAATATAACAACACATTAAAACAATTATACACATGACCATTTGAGATTTATCCCTGTAGTACAAGGATGGTTCAACATACAAAAATAAATCAGTATAATATACCATATTACCAAAAAAGTCATCTCAACAGTGAAAAAGCATTTGCCAAAGTTTAACTTCCATCATGATTAAAATTCTCAAGAAAATGGATGTAAAACAAATTTACTTCAATTTACTTTACACAATAAAGACCATCAAATCAAAAACCCACAACCAATATCATAATCAATGAAAGAAAATGAAAAACTTTGCCTCTAAGACACAAGACCAGGTTGCCCATTTCTACCATATATTTTCATCATAGTACTATAAGAAAAAATAAATAGGCATTCAAATTGGAAACAAAGGAAATTATCTCTTCTTATAGATGACATATATGTAGACATTCCTAGATAATCCACAAAAATCTCTTAGAACTAATAAATTAATTCAATAAAGTTGCAGGATAAAAAGGGAACAAACAATAATCAGTTAACATTTCTATATATAAACAATGAACTATCCAAAAAAGAAAATGAAGAAAACAATCCCATTGATAATAGCAACAAAAATAATAAGATACGCAGGAGTAAAAAGAGGTGAAAGACTGTACACTGAGAATTATAAAACATTGATAAAGGAAATACAGAAGACACAGAAAAGAGACCTATAAAAAAACAAAGAAGATATCGAAAGAAATCCTGTGTTCATGGATTGGAAAACTCAGTATTTTTAAAATGTCCATATTACCCAAAGTGATCTACAGACTCAATTCAATTGCTATCAAACCCAATAGCATTTTTTACAGAAATAGTAACAACATTCATATGGAACCACAAAGACCTTGAATAGCCAAAACAATCTTGTGCAAGATGAACAAAAATGGAGGCCTCACATTTCCTGACTTCAAAATATTATAAAGCCACAGTAATTAAACCAGTATAGTACTGGCATAAAAATAGATATAAAAGCCAATAACACAGAATAGAAAATCCAGAAATAAATCCATATATCTACAGTCAACTGATCTTTGACATGGGTTGAAAGAATATACGATGAGGAAAGGACGGTCTCTGAATATCCACATGCAGAAGAATATAATTAGACCCTTATCCCACACCACATACAAAAATCAATTCAAAATGATATAAATACTTAAATGTAAGACCTGAAATTGTAAAACTACTAAAAGAATACATAGGGAATATGCTTCTTAATATTGGTCTTCGCAATAATTTTTTGGCTATGAACCCAAAGTACAGGTAACAAAAGCAAAACTAGACAAGTGGGATTGCATCAAATAAAAAATTTGGTACACAGTATAAAAACAATCAACAGAGTGAACAAACAATCTATGCATTGATTTAAAAAATACTTGTAAACCATGTATCTGAGAAGGTGCTAATATCCAAAATTTTTAAGAAACTGAAATAAATCAGTAGCCAAAAAGAAATGACCTGATTAAAAATGTACAAAGAATCTGAACTGAAATTTCCAAAAGAACACATACAGATGGCCAACAGGGATGTGAAAAGGTTTTTCTCTTCTTCTTTTATTTTTTGGTTTTTGTTTGTTTGTTTTTCAACTATTTTAAATTAGCAGCATTTTAAAAAATATTTTACTATTGTATACTGGAGTTATAAGTTGTATAGAAACTTCCAGAGAGTTCTAATTCATTTTATGCATTTTTTGCAAATCTGTCTACACAAAAGTGCATTATCACAACATTGACTTTGTGTGCAAGCATTGGATGTATACAAAAACATGCTGAAACTTCCTCAGTAAATGAAGTGATGTCCTTTTTGTACAGCTGCATTTGTGAAAGATAAAATTTCTCGAAATCTCACTTCTTTTAGGTGACTGTGCATGTGGTAGTGACCCATCACAGTTTGTGCTCAAACTTGTCAAGACTTAGTTTGTTCATCAAGGTATATCAGATGACCACAGTTAAAAATTTGGGTGCACACAATTACCAACCATAGTAATACATACTTACACATTTCCTTTTGTCCAATCCTTTATAAATACGGTTTATTGTTTAACACTGTTATACCTGTGCAATGGTCATTAATATATCTCTTTATGTTTGCAAAAATAGGTATGTTATTATTACTTATTTTATTGTGTAAAGTGGCCAGGGAAGTTTTTTGTCATGTTTTTATGTGTTTCACAAATAAATCTCCCTTTTAAAATGTAAATAAATATAATTTAAAGAATTTTATTCAATTTATTTAATTTCCCAGAATTATATTTTTGGGATTTCATCCTTCCAGATTCCAACATTCAGCTCCTAAAGTTAAACTGATCTTAATATGCAGAAAATGGATATACTCCAACAAACACAATAACTCCTTTACTGATTGACATTTCACATTACTTCCTATAAAATGTTGATTGTGCTAACCAATTCAGTAATAATAATAAAAATTATAAAAACACCCTCATACACTGACCTGACATTCAACAAGGGCACATTATTCTGGTTTATCAACCCTTGCACTATATCTATAGTTAAATATTTTGGTTATCACCTGTGCTTATAAATACATTTATACATATGATTATTTTCTTACTATAAGACTGTGTCTTCCAAAAAGTAAACTAGAAAGTGTAAGAGAATGAAAAGGCAAAACTTTAAGCGGTAGAACACATTTTCAACATGTAATTGATAAAGGGCTCATAGACAGAATATATAAGGAACTCCCAATAAATAGAAACATGGAGAAGAGATTTAAACAGGTAATTCACAAAGGAAGAAATCCAAGTGGCCAATAAATATGGAAATAATCATCAACATAATAAATAGGGAAATCCAAATTAAAATCAAAATTAGATGCTACTTCACATTCACCAGAAAGGTTAACACTTAAAAGAATGGCAATATCAGAAATTGAAGCGGATATGGAGTAATAGAAATTCTCACAAACAGCTTGTGGTTGTGTAAATTGGTAAAATCACCAACTGGAAAACAGTTGTGTGTTTTCTACCAAGATTCAAGACAGATATACCCACTGACTTAGCAATATCACAATTTTATATATATTCAATAGAAATATGTCCTATGTACCAGGGAACATGTATAAGAATGGTCACAGCAACTTTTTCATAAGGGATAAAAGATGGAATCAAACCAACATTCTATCTTGTGGACCAAAAAATGTGGTATGTCTGTGAATAAAGGGTGAAACAAAATGCTCTTTCTTTTTATAATGCATAAATTTGAGCTTGGGTTATTTTCTAATTTCATTCCCCTAAAAACACAGCAAAAGTGGATGTCAGCTGTGTTATTGGGACCACTGCTTATGGTTAAAAAAAAAAAAAAAAGACTCCTGATTGACACATTACATGTGGATTGTGAATAAACTATAAATACCTTATTAGCAGACACTTTGGGCTTCCCTAAGCACATGTTCCTTGCAGGAATGCATAAATCCAATGACTTTTTAAAGTCATTGATTCTACTTTGGGACAAAGGATTCTAAGGTTATGTATCTATTACACTCAGCTTTCTAAGTCTCATATTCTTTCACGCGCAGTCATTTGGAGTAGCTATAGAAGACTAGCTCTCATTTCTGTTCTGTCGAGAACTCTTTGAGAAGGTAAACAGTTGCTGGTGTGCTGGCATGCTGTTCCCTGTGCGGTATCCTGCTAAGTGAGGTCAGCAGTTAGTGTGGTCTATAATAATCATATTAGTCTGTCTAGTTGAGCTTGAAGACCCAAAGATAAGTATTCAATGTCAAGGAAATAAAAATAAACGAACAGCAGCTATACGTACAATATAGATGATCTTACAAACATACAGTTGATCCAGACACAAAAGAATATACACTATAATATTACATTTATACAAAGCAGAAAACTGTAAAGAAAAAGAAAATTTAGGAGAGTAGAAAAAGTTAGCAGGGAAAGAAAAAATTTTTAATTGGTTTATATGTTGCTAAAGACAGCACTAGGATTTCTTTATTTGAAAGGGTTACAAGAAAGGTTTCTGAAAATGATTTATTTCTTCACCTAGTGAATACACAAGTATTTGCTTTATAATAACTCATTAATCATATTTATGTTCCTACAGTCTTCTGTATGTGTGTTAGCATTTCACAGCAAAAAATATACAAAAGTGTATATACTTTTAGTTACAAGAGTATGTATACTTTTAATTATAGCAGATTAAAAAAAATACTTTCCAAAAATATTCTAGTCATTCATATACTAGTAGAGCATATACTAATAAAGAATGACAATACCCATTTTTCCACATCCTCAACAGAACAGTATGATTTCAGATGTTTTGATAATTGCACTTGATTGATGCAGGTATTTCCTTGTGATTTAAAGTTTGTATTTCCCTAACTACTAGCATTCCTGAGAATCTTTTCCAGTATGAAGAGCCTTATATTCATTTTTATAAGGCCTATTCTTTGGCATTCATTTTTATATATTTGTTCATTTTTTCTTATTAAGCTTTTTCGTCTTTTTATTAAAAACCCCAGTATAATCATGAGGAAAACTTCAGAAAAATTTCAACAGAAGAACATTCTACAAAATGACTGACAAGTACTCTTCAAAATTGTCAAGATCATTAAAAACAAAGTCTGAGAAACTGCCCCAGCCTAGAAGAGCCAAAGGAGACCTGACAACTAAATGTAATGTAGTATCCTATATGGGATCCAGGAACAGAAAGAAGAATTAGGTAAAAACTAGAAAAACATGAATAAAATATGGCCCTTAATAATAATGTATTAATATGGTTCAATACTGTGACAAATGTAGCATACTAATGTAGGATGTTAGCAATAGGAGAAACTGAGTGCAGGGTATATGGAAACTCTCTGTCCTATCTTATGTATCTAAAACTGTTCTAAACAATGAATGTATTTTACAAAAAGAAATGTTGACAAATAAAAAATAGAAGGTTATGAAAAACATCACTTCAAGATAGAACTCACCCCAGTCATTTGCTAATTTATTGATTCATTCTATATTAATTGAGTCTCTGCTGTGAGTCAAGCGCTCTGCTAGGCAAGAGGACACAAAACAGAAGTGAATCAAAACCTGATATGCAGTCACTTATCTCATAGGTCTTATACTGTTTTGGGAGAAGAAATACCAAGAACATCATATATCAACATGCTGATTTCTGAAAGTGATGGTGCTGTGAAAATTTAACTAGAATGATGTGGAGGAGACTATCAGGGAAGATGAGACTTTGCATGTGGCAGTCAGGGAACATCTTGAGGAATAGCACTTGAGTTGAAATGAGAAAGAGACAGAAAGCAAAAGACAAAGAAAATAAGAGACTTAGAAAAAGAAGAGAGAAGGGAAGGACGGAAGAAGGAAAGGAGGGAAGGAAAAAGGCAGGAAAAGAGGGAGGGAGGGAGGGAGGGAGGGAGGGAGGGAGGGGGAAGAGGGAGGGAAAATAAAGAGATCGATGAGATCAAAGAGGGGGCTGGGGACTAGTTCTCTCTTAACCATGGGGTAGAGTTTGCATTTTACTCTGAATGTAATGAAAAGATATTACAGGATTAAAATTGGAGCATGACACAATTTTATTAACATTCTTAAAAGAGCACTCAGGCTGCTGTTCTGAGAACAAAGGGGTAAGAGCAGGAACAAGGGCACCAGCAGGAGTGTGTGACAGAATGACAAGAATTAGAGCATGTTGATTCGGTTGCTGGGGTGGGGCAGGTGGTGGAGGCAGTGGACTTGAAGAAACTGTGCTTCAGATCACATAATTACAAAGGGCCAGAAACTCATCTCAAGTCTAACTCTAAATCCTATAAAAATCTGTACCATAATTTAATATTAATGTACTTGTCTTATATTCCTTGATGTAACATTAGTTGCTTAAGTTTCTTTTTACTGTTGTATATACAATTTACTTAATTAACATCTGGTGTTTGCTTCATATATACTGCTTGAAATGTATAAAATGTACTTTCTTTGTTTTACAAGAAGAAATAGGAGGCTGAGAGCAGTTAAGTATCACACCAAGGGTATATCTTAAAAGTAAACTGAGCCAAATTTGAAATAAACTGTCTGACTCAAAGTCTTTGCATTTAGCTATTTTTCTAAGATCCCTAAGAATGATTTATAGTATAATAATGTGCAATTCATTCTTCTTTTAAAATAATAGTAAATTTGGTTCAATTAGATTTCCCCATGACCAACCACAGACAACCCCAAATACACACAAGCACACACATACACACCCATACACACTATCCAAGGTTTCAAATACAAATTAAAATTATATGTTCTGAAATTAGATGGTTTATCTCAGCTTTTTCATAGGCTTTAGGGAAAATATAGTTATGCCATTTTATTTCTAAAGTAAAGTACAGGCTTAGGATGAAAATAATATCTAATTCAATTTCTATGCTCAAACTACATTGTATAATAATTTTAGGTTTGTCAAACATTTTCAATATGGATTATGCCTTGTAACACATCACTGAAAACACAGAAAGCTAATTATGTTTGACTTTCTATATAGATCCTGAGTCCTTTAATTGCTCTCCTACAGATCTTGTTAATAAATATTTAGTAAGAAATAAATATAGCTATTTTTAACTAATTCCTGCCCATCACAATAGACATTATTGCAAAAAAATAACATTTATTTAGTGAATATACAACACATGGTAAGAAGTAAAAGTTTAAAAAATAAATACATGCATTTAAAAAAAAAGACTTCAGCTTCACACATTCCAATTTCTCTGAAATATCAAAGGATTTCACTAAGATAATCTAGTCTAAATATGTAAGCACAGTCCTGCAGAACAGGCAGTAAATAAAGATCATCATTCTAATTTTATTATATATAATAATATATATAAATATTTATACTGAAGTCTCCTGGTTAGACACTCCATCCAAACTGACTGTATTTACATTATCTGTGAATTCAGAAGTTTTTTTAGCTGACAAGTCATTTGTTCAATGAATATTTAATGAAAGCCACCTGCATTCAAAATATTTTGCTAGATACCATGAGTGCTAGAAGAGAAATCAGCCCTGGCCTCAGGAAGTTCCCATTCTGGGAGGGAAGTGAGATACTTCATAGTGATACAACATAAGGAGATGTTCTTTAAAAAAGAAATAAAATTCTGTGGGAGTTTAGAAGTAGAGATCATGATTCTGGCTCTTCCAAGTCCTGTAATCTTTGCTGAATCACTTAACCTGTGGGAGCTATAATTTTCCATCTATAGAAATAGTGAAAAGATCTTGCAGAATTTTGGAAGGCATCAAATCAAGCCACACAGCCTAGTTCCTGGCATATATTCAGTGCTAGAAAACTGTTAGTTGTAAGCATTACTCTTTTTGGTTAGATTCAGAAAAAGCTTCTTTGTGGAAATATCATGTGAGCCTTGAAGCACAGGCAGGAACTGGAAAGGACAGAATAGCAGTTGTCATTTCAAAGTTCTTTCTCTGCTTTTTCCTGGGCACATGATCAGCCAGAATTTAGAGATTAGGTGGAGGTCAAGCTAAATCAAGTTAAAACTGATCTAGCTAAATCAATAGGGCTTGATGAATAATGGGTTATGAGAAAAGACATCATGATGCCAAACATACAGATGAGCTCAATGTTTTTGGCCCACATGACTGGAAGCAGGAAGATGACACCAAGAGAACTGGACGAAAGGAATCTGAGCAGATGATCTGTGCCATACAGGACATAGTGAGGATGACTTACCTATAAGACATCCAGGTGGAAAGGTTTATAATCCAAAAGGACTTGTGAGTCAAGCATTAGGAACTGGATAAGATCTGGAAATAAAGATTTCATATTCACCTACATATGAGTGATAATCAAAGTGATTTTAAGAGGAAGAGTATTAAGGAAAAACAAAATAATCAAAGGAAAGTTCTTGTTTGATAAATTCCAGAGTTAGGAGGCAACAGGGAAAGAAGAAACAATAAATATGACAGGAGATTCAGGAAAGAACTACAATGGAATTCAAATGTATATATAATATAGGGTGCAAATTCCTTCTCTGAAAATTGTTCATTATTGAAAGTCCCTGCTGCTTTGGGGTCTAAGTTCTATATAAGTGCCATATAACCTCATGCCCCCTGGCCATTGCTGATTTTGTCACAGTAGACATCTGACGGCAGCTAGACAAATTCAGTCCTCTTTCTAAGAATTTTAAATAAAACAATACTTTAAATGGTTCAGGTTAGAACTGAAAGGTTATGTAGTGTCAAAACCTGTGGCTTTTGCTGACAGCTTTTTCAAGACAACAAATAACAAAGCACCTCCAATTTCAGAAAGCTGCATGTTCACCATTGTAGCCCCCGTCAAGGTTTGCTGAATGATTTACTGATGTAAGTCTAGAGTTGTCCTTTTCAAGTTTATTATATCATACATGTAGACTGTATCTGCCAAGCTGGCCATTTATCGCCACATATGTTAAGAGTACTGAATGAAAGAAAATGGCCTATCTATACCTTCTGCTCTCAAGTTCCATAACACAGCCTCATATCCCTATGTTATTTTTTTTTGCTTGAGTTAGTTTGAATGTGTGCCTGTTTCATACAAACTAGCATCCTAGACTGAGATATCAAAGAATACGTTAAAGATAAAGACAATAATGGAAAATGTACATCCACAGAGATATCAAGACTAAATACAAAAAGAAGATCATTAGAGTTAATATTTTAAAATTCAGTGACTTTAATTCAATTTTTTATTTATAACCGACACCTAATAATTGGATAAAACGTGATGTTTCAATGCATGTGTACATAGCCTAATGATAAAATTGGGGTAACTGCCACATCTATCACTTTCAATATTTATCTTTTCTTTGTGGTGACAACATTGAAAGTCACCTCATCCCAGCTAGGATGGCTATTATCAAAAGTAACAAATGAAGAGGAGAAAAGAGAACTCATACATTGTTGGTGGAATTTAAGTTAGTACAGCCATAATGACCTCCACTATGGAGGTTTCTCAAAAACTAGAAAATAGAATTGCCATATAATCTAGCAATCCCATTACTAGGTATATATCCAAAGAAAATGAAATCAGTATGTGGAAAAGACATCTACATACCCATGTTTATTGCAGCAGTATTCATGGTAGCCAAGATATAGAATCAACCTATATGCCCATCTAATGATGAATGGATAGATAACTGTGTGTATGTGAGTGTGTGTAGTAGAATACTATAAAGCCATAAACAGAATGAAATCCTGTTATTTGCAATAACATGGATGAACCTGAACCTGAATAACACTACGTTAAAGCATAGAAAGATAAACGCCACATGATCTCATTCATATGTGGAATATTAAAAAGTTTATTTCATAGAATTAGAGAGTAGAATTGCTGTTACCAGAGTCTGGGGAGGGTAGAGGGTGGGGGAACTGGGAGAGGTTGGTCAATGCGTACAAAGTTACAGTTAAGAAGAATATGTTTTGGTATTCTATTACAGAGTAGGGTGACTACACTAAATAACAATGTATTGAGTATTTTAAGACAGCCAGAAGAAAAGATTTTGAATGTTATCACCACAAAGAAATAACAAATGTTTAAAGCGGTGAAGATCTTTAAGACAGTAGTTTCACTAGAGAAAAACAGAATCCAGATTTTAGGGTGCTAATCAATACCCGGATTAAAAAAAGAAATGAAAATATTAAATATTGATTACCCTTTTGATACATCTGGTACTATGAGAAGGTAAAAAAAATGGAATTGATATAGAAATTTCAAATAACAATTAACATGGCTTCTTCTAAAGACCAGAAATACCAGCAGAATGAAAGGCAGGTCTGGCTCCTTTTGTTATATATATTACATTTGAATGTTTGAGGAATTCAGGGACAGATTTATTAATCAGAAGGGCATAAATAAAGAGTAGCTTATGTGAACACCTGAAGAAATTTATTCTATTAATACCTCCCCTGAATTTGTCATTTCTGACTCACTAATTTTGGGTCTGGGCTTTTGAAGTCAGACACCGGAAATATCCTGTCATCCTGATACCCATATGATTGATTACAGCATCATCACACTATAGATATACAAAGGTTTTATCGTATGAAACCAGAAATACAATCCTCATTTCAAAAAATATCTATGGTTTGATATGTTCTTTTATTGTCTTTGTGTTTCTTTAGCTTTTACATTTGTTTCAATCTTAGCAAATGGAATATTGTCTTAAGCTTTGGAAATGCAAGCCCTCCTTCTTAGTAGTTACCAGTAAAGAAAACCCTAAAGAGAATAGAGAGAAGACTGCTGAAACCCACTGAATTTTTAGGAGAGAGTCATTTAGAAGAAAATTGAAGGCTGAAAATATTTTCAAGAATAAAAGCCTACTTCTTTTTCTAAATGATTGCTCTTACACTTGGAAACACTCTATTCTGCATTTGGTAACAGTCATGATCTTTTTTTTTTTCCAGATAGTTTCACACTTGTTGCCCAGGGTGGAATGCAATGGCACAATCTCGGCTTACCGCAACCTCTGTCTCCTGGGTTCAAGCGATTCTCCTGCCTCAGCCTCCCGAATAGCTGGGATTACAGGCATGCGCCACCATGCCCGGCTAATTTTGCATTTTTAGTAGAGACAGGGTTTCTCCATGTTGGCCAGGTGGGTATTGAACTGCCGACCTCTGGTGATCTGCCAGCTTCAGCCTCCCAAAGTGCTGGGATTACAGGCATAAGCCACCTCACCCTGCCAACAGTCATGATCTTTTCAAGGTTGTCTGTTAAGAAGCCCACTTAGAAACAACTAACCTTCTGACTCCGCAAGACTCTCCTGATGGATGCCAATTCAAAAGACAAGCCCCCTGAAACCAAGGAGTCTGCAATGAATAATGCTGGAAATGCCTCTTTCATTTTGGGAACTGGGAAGATTGACTCCTCAGAAGCATGCCGAATTACCTCCTAATCCTTGCACACCAGATACTTTTAAATCGCCTTTGAACTTTTCCCACAGTAACCGTAGAGCAATCGGGAATTACACCCGAAAGCTTTGTTAGGAACTCTGCAGGAAAGTCATTATCCTACCTTAAAAAATTCAGATGATGTTCTGCAGTTGGGGTGCAGGGCTCTCCTGAAACAAACCATCTGATTCCTTTCAACGCTCAGCAGCAAAATATAAAGAATGGTAGGAAATCTCCTTTGGCACAAGATTCTCCTTCCCAGGACAGCCCTGCACTCTATCGAAATGTTAACTCTTTAAGAGAATGAATATCTGCCTTCCAGTCAGCTTTTCACTCTATAAGGAAAAACGAGAAAATGACTGGCACTTAGAAATTTTCACAGGCAGGCAGGTGACAGACTTGATCAGAAAGGCAGGTCTTAGTGCATGCCAGCAGTCTGGGTTCCCTGCAGTATTGTCCTCCAAACGTCAGAGAATATCCTATCAGAGGGACTTTGATGAAAATCTAACGGATGAAGGAAAATCAATTGATCTCCAGATATTCAATGTTGATACAGACAGAGGATGTGCAGTTGAAACTTCTGCAGATCTTTCTGAGAAATCATCTAAACCTGGTTCAACACAGTCTGGATTTTTAGTTGAAAAGTCTTCCCCCTTTCAAAGTTCACAGAGACTTCAAATGCACTCAAGGTTGCTGACTGCGTAGTGGGCAAAGAATCAAGCGATACCATTTCACCTGACACGTTCACAGCAGAAGTAAGCAGACACAGTCCCTGATGTCAGGACACCAGCTACTCCAGTGTGCAGGAAGGACCTTCCCTCCTCTGAGACCTTTGTACCTCTCTCTGTTCTGAAGAAACCCTCTGTTAAGATGTGTCTAGAGAGCTTATAGGAACACTGTAACAACCTCTGTGATGATGATGATGGGACTCACCCGAGCGTAATCTCAAATCTTGCAAACTGTTGCAAAGATAAAGAAGCGGAAGATGAAGAAAAGTTGGAAGCAGAGAGTTAGTTTTGGAGAGGAGTTAAGCCCAGAAGTGTTTGATGAATCTTTGCCAGCAAATACTCCATTGTGTAAAGGAGGAACACATGTTTGTAAAAAGGACTTCAGTGGTCTCAGTTCCCTGCTGCTTGAGCAGTCACCAGTTCCCGAGCCATTACCTCAGCCAGATTTTGACAACAAAGGAGAGAATCTTGAAAACATAGAACCACTTCAAGTATCATTTGCTGTTCTGAGTTCTCCTAATAAGTCATCAATCTCTGAGATTCTTTCAGGCACTGATACCTTTAGTTCTTCAAATAATCATAAGAAAATATCCTCTAGCAGAAGAAATCAGTTGGTCAGTTTTGTAGAAGAGAGTGTTTGCAACTTAACTAAATACAGAAGCTGAGCCTTGTAAAGAAAAAAAAATTAATAGGAGGAAGTCTCAAGAAACAAAGTATACAAAGAGAGCACTTCCTAAGAATCAGGTTTTAAAAAGTTGCAGAAAGAAGAAAGGAAAGGGAAAGAAAAGTGTTCAGAAGTCTTTATATGGGGGAAGAGACTTTGCTTCTAAGAAGCCCCTCCTCAGTCCTATTCCTGAGCTGCCTGAAGTCTCTGAGATGACACCTTCAGTTACAAGCATCCGAAGACTGGGTTCAGGTTATTTCAACTCAAATGGCAAACTGGAAGAAGTGACGGCTCCTAAAAATCCAGTGGAAAAAAAGGATCTTTTGCCTCAGGACCCAGATCTGCGTATGCATCAAGGCTTTGGTAAATATGATGTGTCTGAATTCTCCTCATATATAAAAAGTTCCTTATTGCTTGGTAACGCTACTTCTGATGAAGAGGCAAATATAAATATGATGAACATTGATGACAATAAAAATATTCCAAAAGCAAAAAATAAGTCGGAAAGTGAAAATGAACCCGAAGCTGGAACTGGGGGTCCCGTTTCTTGTGCTTCTGTAACTGAAGAACGTGTAGCATTAGAGAGTCCCAAACCTGCTCTGATCCTGCAGCAGGGTCAAGAATTTGCTGCTGCTGTTCAAAATGCAGAAAACCTTTGTCAAATCTTTAAAATTTTACCAGATCTAAACATAAAGTGTGTAAGACAAGACGACTTCTTAGTAGCTGCAGAAGGAAAACTGCAATGCAATCATTTAATGCCTAACTCACAAAAAGACTGTCATTGTTTAGGAGATGTCTTAATTGAAAATATGAAAGAATCTAAAAGCCAAAGTGAGAATTTGGGAAGAATACCCATGGAAAGTAGCAGCATTATGAGTTGCAGAGACAGGAAATATAAAGATGTTCCATATATTATTCTGATGGTCAAAGTTTACATTTGGAAAAAATGGAAATCACACACCCTCCTACAGTGTGAGCAGCTCTTTAGAAATTAGTTTAGAAAATTCTGAACTGTGTAAAGATTTGTCTGACACCATTGAGCAAACCTTTCAGAGGAGGAATAGTGAAATCACAGTGTGACGTAGCATGAGGCTACAGAAAGATTTGGAAAACGAAGGGCTTGTGTGGATTTCACTTCCACTTCCTTCCACTTCCCACAAAGCCAAAAGAAGAACAATATGTACATTTGACAGTAGTGATTTTGATAGTATGTCTCCCAGAAAAGAAACTGTCCTCCAGACAAAACCAGGGGATGGCACCTCCCATCTCAGGTCAAGAAAACAGCCAGGGCCCTGCTGCTGGTTCTTCTGATGAACCTGGTAAGAGGAGGAAGAGTTTCTGTGCGTCTACATTTGCAAATGCTAAAGCTGCTTCACAGTCCAAAGGCTACCGGAGAAGATCCTCTCTCAATGGGAAGGGAGAGAGCTCTCTGACTGCCTTGGAAAGGATTGAGCATAGCAGAGGCAGAAAGCAATAACTGACATTTCCTGCAGAGCCTGTGGCAAGAAGGAAAGTAACCATCTATGCTGAAATGATCTGTCTAGTTCCCATCCTCTGTTCAACCTTGGTGTTTCAGAAGTTCCTAATAAATAAACTCATTTGAGTTGAACCAAAAAAAAAAAAAGAAACAACTTAACTTCTGAAGCATAACATCCTCTCTTGTGAAATGTAATTATTAATCTCAAGAGGGTTAATTAGTAGGCATAGGCAACAGTACCCAAATTGATGTATTTAACTATGGAAGATGGACAAACTGCCTTCATTCTTTGGCTTAAAATAAAACGACCTTCAAAGTTTATCTTTGCTCTTTCTCCCATCAGCCAATGAAAGTAAAAGTAAATGAGTCTGATAGATTCATCTTACAACCATGCACATGAATTTCTTTTTGGCAATAGGTTAATCTTTCACTGAAGCCACAAAGAAAGGTTTGATGAAAGCAAGGACATCCCTTCTTGGGGAAGAGCTCACCAGAAATGTAAGGGCAACAATACCTCAAAAGAGAGAATGGAATAGAAACATAGACATGCTTATTTTCTTCCCACAATATACGTTTTTGCCAGAGAACACTGTAAATCAGCTAGTTTAAGTAGAGATACAGGTGCTAGGGAAAGTAGTCAAGTCTGAGTGACCAAAGTAGGTATCAACAGATAAATTAATAATAATAATAATTGGAGTGTAGTTTCCTTTAGGATTATCTGTACAAAGTATGTAGTGTCTTGCAAGATCCCCCTCTTCCTAACCTCAGGAAGCCACATAGAAGGCTACCTTGGTGTCTAGTAGAAAAAGAATGAGAATGGAAAAGAAAAAAGAACTGTTGCTGAGAATGTTGGTCCCAACCCAGATTTACACTCTAGACAAACTGATTCTTGGCCAAGAAAACTCAGGCAGTGAATTAAGTTTCAGTTATCCCACAATGGTACATTTACAGGTGCCTGGCAGAGAAGTTAATGCAAAGATTCTCTGGAGGAGGACACATTTCTCCTAGTTTTCAAAAAACACGCAGAAATATTTTCCATCCAAGAGAAAGTGAGTAATGATAAGATACAAGGGAAAATATGGGAGAAATGAGAACAAGCAGAAACAACAAACCTACTAAGACTCCAGTCACTGAAATAATCAGAAACAAATTATAAAATTATCATGCTCATCCCACCACATGCTTAAAAGGATCTTCAGAGAACCAGAAATGTTGTTTATATAACAGATTTGAAGAAAACTAAATAAATTACTAGAATCTAAGATATAATTTTGTAATTCAATGGATAGATTTCAGAATGGGAAAATTAGTCACATGAAAGACAAATCACAGATTAGAAAAAAAAAATTCAAAATGCAGTAGAAAGAGAAAAAATGGGAAAAAGGAGAAGAAAGAGTAAAAGATGTAACAGACTTAATGAGATGATCTCATATACATTTAATCAACAGTCTCAGAAAAAGAGAAAGAAAAAAAATGGGTTGTCAAGGCAATATCTGTATAAATAATACCCAATAATTTTTCAGGAATGATGAAAGAAACATATATTCACAGATTCAAAAAGTTCCATCAAATCTAAGTAAGACAAGTTTTAAAATTATATTCTGACACATCATAGTAAAAGTGAAGAAAACAGAAGACAATAAGAAACAAAATTGCCAGGTTTGGGGGGAAGGAAGCCAAAATAATCTTAAAAAATGACATTAAAATTTCAGCTAACTTCTCAACAGCAATAATGTAAATTGTAAGACAGTGAAGTGATACCAACAATGCTCTAGAGGAAAAAAGAATAAAAGTAATAATTCTGCAAAGATATTTTTGTTTAGTTTTAAACATTTTTCAATAATAAGAAAAAAGATATATTCAGACAAACAAAACCTGAGATTTTCTTGTTGACAAAAACAAGAAAATTTGTTTGTTGTCAACAACAAAAATCTCAGTAAGGAAAATTCAAAAAATCTTACAGCAGGCAAATGAGAAACAAGTCCAGAAATAAGGCCTAAGAAGAAAGAAAAGCTAAAAAGCAATGAAAGTGGTAAACAGGAAATGAAATTAAAAGAAACATTGACTATTTAAAATGGTAATAAAGTCTAGTGGAGGTAAATTAAAAAAAAACATAAGGTAGAATACCAGATAAAGTTTGACAAAAAATGTTATACTTTTTCAAAAACAAGCATGCTTAGATTTACTTTTTGCTTTATTATTTTTTAATGATTGTGGATACATAGTTGTACATATTTATGGGACACTTGTGATAGTTTGATACAAACATACAATATTTAATTATCAAGCCAGGGTAATTGAAATATCCATCATCTCAACCATTTATCATTTATTTGTGTTAGGAACATTGCAATAGTAATTTTGAAATATACAATAAATTTTTGTTAAGTATAGTCACCCTATTGTGCTCTTAAACACTAGATCTTATTCCTTCTATCTAACTGTATGTTGTCCCCAATAACTAACCTCTCTTCTTTTCCATCCCTTTACCCTTCCCAGCTTCTGGAAACCATCATTCTACTCTTTACCTTTATGAGATCAATTTATTTTAGTATCCACATATGAGTGACAACAGTGGTATCTGTTTCCTGTTCCTGAATTATTTTACTTAACATAATGTCTTCTAGTTCCACCTATGTTGTTGCAAGTGACAGGATCTTATTCTTTTATGGTTTAATAATATTCCATTGTGTACATATATCACATTTTCTTTATCCGTTTATCATGCATGGACATTTAGATTGATTCTATACCTTAGCTATTGTGTATAACACTACAATGAATATGAGAGAACAGACATCTCTTTTATTGTTTCTTTTTTTGAGGCATGGTCTTGCTCTTTGGCCCAGGCTGGAGTGCAGTGGTTCAATCTTTGTTCACTGCAACCTCTGCCTCCAGGGTTCAAGCCTCCCACCTCAGCTTTTCGGGTAGCTGGGACTACAGATGCACACCACCATGCCTGGCTAATTTTTTTATTTTTTGTAGAGGCAGGTTTCGCCATGTTACCCAGGCTGGTCTCAAACTTCTGGGCTCAAGAAATCTACCCACCTTGACCTCCCAAAGTGCTGGGATAAAAGGTGCCCAGCATGCCACCACCTCTGGCCCAGATATCTCCTTAATATGCTGATTTTCCTTCTTTTGGACACATATCTGACAGTGAGATTATGGGATCAAATGATAATTCTATTTTTGGTTTTCTGAGGAACCTCCATACTGTTTTCCATAATGGCTATGCTAATTTACATTCCCACCAACAGTGTAGGAGCATTCCCCTTTCTCTACATCCTCACCAGCATCCATTACTGTCTCTCTAATAAAAGCCAGTTTAGCTGGGGTGAGATAATGTATCATTGTTGTTTTAATTTACATTTCTCTGATGATTAGTGATGTTGAGAATTTTTTCATATATCTATTGATCATTTTATATCTTTTTTTGAGAAATGTCTATTCAGATCTTTTGCCCATATTTCAATGAGATTATTTGGGATTTTGTTATTAGGGTGTTTGAGTTCTTTATATATTCTGGTTCATAGTGCCTTGTCAGTCAAATGTTTAGAATATTCCTTTTAAAACAAGATTAAGATGAAGATATTCAGAATTAATAAGAAAATTTAGCAATATTTGTGTCTATAAAATCAATGAATAAAAATTTACTTCTCTTTTCTGGTAAAAGAAAATACAAATTTTAGAAATCTATACATGCATATAATTTATAAATGGCATCAAAAATACTAAATACATAGAAATAAATCTAACAATGCCTCTGTGGACAATACTGCTATGAGAATGATGGACAATACTCATATGAAAAAAGCACTAAAACTGTATTGAGAAAATTTTATAAATAACCAAACAAATGGAGAAATATACCATGTTTGTAAATAAGAATATGGTTATGATAAAGATGTTGTCTCCCCTAATTGATTTATAGATTCTGAAAAATCCAATTAAAAACTCCCTGCAAGTTTTTGGAAAAAAAAATGACAAGCTAGTTTCAAAATTAATATGCAAAATACCACTGAAGAAAGACAAGTTTGAAAAAATCTACCATATTGACTATTAAATGTTATTACTAAACCATAGTAATTAAGGTAGTGTGGTGTTGGTGTAGAAATAGACAAATGGGTCAGTGAAGCAGAATATAGAGAAGATAAGCATATCATTTACTTGTGAATGCTTGAGTTATACAATAACTGTACTGCAGAAATAGTGGAGAAAATTTTTTTCTATATGTGGTATTAATGAATTCAGTATGCACATTTTAAAAAGCAAATCATACTTGTGCTTAATATTATTCACAAAAATTTCCACATAAATTACAGACATGAAAGAGAAAATAAGGTTTTTAGAAAATAATATACAAGACTACATGATCTTGCGGTTGGGAAAGGTTTTTTAACCAAAATTAAAAAAAGGCTAATCATAAAATATTAACATATTTGACTTCATAAAAATTAATAATTTCTAGTCACTAAATTTTATACACGTATCCTCTGACCCAGCAATTCCACTCAAAAGTTTGTACATTAATATGTATGCCATGATGCCCATACAGGAATGTATGAAATATTGTTCATAATAACCATAAACCGAAAATAATTGAAATATCCAAAATAACGGAATTAATGGATAATTTGCAGTATGTTAATAAAATACACCAGTGAAATGAATAAATAAGCAGTAAAAATAATATAGGTAAACTCAACAACCTTAATGAATCTGAAAAATATAATAACTGTACCATTTTTAAGACTTCAGTATAATTAAAGGCACAACAAAAACAAAGTTAAAGGATAAGTCATACCTTGGGAGAATTTATAATAAATATTTAGTAAAACCAACATGTTAACAAGACAACACATATAAGTAATTCTAATAGCAACAAACAAAAAGATGTTTAACCTGATAGTTATTAGGGATCTTGAAAAATTAGTTTTGAGACAAGTGTCACCTTTGACTTACTATATTGGCAAAAATTAAGAAATCTAAGACGATACTCATATGAAAAAAACACTAAAACCATAGTGAGAAAATTTTATAAATAACCAAATATATGGAGAGATATACCATGTTTCTAAATTATAATATGGTTATGATAAAAATGTTAAGTCTACCCAAATTGATCTGTTAGGTGTTGGTGAAGATAAGAGGAAATGATACTCTCATACTCTCATAGACTGGGGAAGGAAATGTGTGTGCGTGTATGTGTGTGTGTGTGTGTGTGTGTGTGTGTGTGTGTGTGTGTATACATATATAGATTCAGATACTTTGGAGACCCATAGAAAGCATCAAGTAAATTTTGAAAAATAATAAATCAAAAATTATACTTGGCTGGGCACAATGGCTCATGTCTGTAACCCCAGCACTTAGGGAGGCCGAGGTGGGAGTGCCATTTGAGGTCAGGAGTTTGAAAGCAGCCTCAGCAACAAAGCAAAATTCATCTCTACAAAAGTATTTTTTTTAATTATCTAGGTATGGTGACATGTTCCTGTGATTCCACCTACTCCAGAGGCTGAAGCAGGAGGATCTCTTGAGACCAGGAATTCAAGACTGTAGTGAGCTAGGATTATATCACTGCACTCCAGCCTGGGAGACAGAGTAAGGCCCTATCTCTAAAAATAAAAATATCAAAATAAAAAATAAATACTTGCACAGATACACAAGGAGAAATGTGCAATGATTTGCACTATGGCATTGATTTTATTGTCAAAAATATGGTAAACAATAAAGTAAAGAAAATTCATTATATGAGAATGTTCTGCTATTAAAATGAATAAAGAAAATACATAATTATCAATATGGATTAAAGTTAAAACATAGCATTGATTTTTTTAAAAAACCAAGTCACAGATAAATGTATTATGTAGAATTACATTAATAAATATGAAAAATACAATTTCATATTCATGTATATTAAAGTAGAAAAATGAACTGGAATGATATATGCCAAAATTACTATCGTTAAAAGCACCTATGTTTAAACAGCTGAAACTGTATCTCTTGAAGTACTCTTTATTCAAGAAAATTATTTGAAACAAACATAATATGTGTCTCAGGGTACTGAGGCTTCTATAACAAAACAGTATAAACTGGGTGATTTAAACATTTTATTTCTCCTAGTTCCAGAAGCTAGGAAATCCAAAGATAGGGTGCCAGCATGTACTGGTATTGGTGAGGGCTGTGTTTTGGGCTTGCATACAGCTGCCTTCTTGCTGCATCCTCACACAGAGGAGAGAATAAGTGCTGGTAGCTCTTCCTCTTCTTGTAAGGACACTAATCTCATCATGAGAGCTCTACCATCAGGACCTCATCTATGCCCAATTACCTCCCAAAGGCCATACTTCCTAATACCATCACTTTGGGTTATAATTTCACTTTGTTAACTCCAGGACTTTTCAAATTTGTTTAAATGAAAAACCTAACCCACTCCTTTTTAGCATAATATCTGTTACTATCTGGTTTGCTGTGAATAACATAAGAGATTATACACTATTCTTTATGAATTGTGGTAGCCATAATACACATTGAGGTTGGGACTTCAACATATGAATTTTGGGGGGGGGACACACACATTCAGCCCATAACAATATGCCAACATCTTAAATTCTACATGTGTATATCACTATACTTTTCTAAGTTTTTAGCGATTTCTTAAAAATTCAAAAATCATACAAAAATTTTTAATTATCAAGAAATATTGATCTAGTAACACCACATTTTCATCTAGTTAGTTATTTTTCCTAATAAAAATTATGGATATTGAACAGAAATTAACATTCCTTAAAATGTGTTCCATGAGTTCATTCTGGTGAAAAGAGGATATATAGGTAGTAGTGGTAAGGCCAGCTCTGTCTCTGTATTAGTTTGTTCTCAAACTGCTATAAAGATAGCACTTGAGGCTGGGTAATTTATAAACAAAAGAGGTTTAACTGACTCACAGTTCCACCTGGCTGGGGAGGCCTCAGGAAATTTACAATCGTGGCAGAGGTGGAAGGGGAAGGAAGACACCTCTTCCATGGTGGCAGGAGAGACTTAGAAGGGGGAAGTACCAGACACTTACAAAACAACCAGATCTCATGAGAACTAACTCACTCACTATCATGAGAACAGCAAGGGGAAATCCATCCCCATGATCCAATCACCTCCTACCAAGTCCCTCATTTGACACATAGGGATTACAATTCAAGATGATACTTGAATGGGGACATAGAGCCAAACTGTATCAGCCCCTCTAATGCAGATTTATACTACACATGAGCATATTTTAAAACTGAGCCAGGCACCGTGGCTCATGCCTGTAATTCCAACACTTTGGGAGGAAAAGGAGGGCCAACCACTTGAGGCCAGGATTCAGCATCAGCCTATCTCCACAGCAAGACCCTATCTCCACACACACAAATTTTTTTTTTAAATTAGCCAGGCATAATGGCACATGCCTGGGGTGCCAGTTACTCAGAAGGCTGAGGCAGGAGGATCACTTGAACCCAGGAGTTCAAGGTTATAGTAAGCTATAATCACACTACTGAACTCCAGCCTGGGTAACCGTGTCTCTAAAAAAATAAGTAAATAAATAAATAAGGAAACAAACAAAAAAGCTGAGAATTTTTGGAGCAAAGAAAACAACCACACTTTGTTAGATCCAGGGCTTTTGAAATTTGTTTAAATGAAGACTCTAACCTCCTTTTTAGCATTGTATCTATAACTATCTGGTATACTGAAAATGACATAAAAGATTATACTCCATTCTTTGTGAATTCTAGTATCCATAATACACATTTGATATAATCAGTTTAATCATTGTCCACATAATTTGTTTCAATTTTTTTCTTATAAACATTTCTATTGTATTCTACTATTCAGAAACATTTAATTGAATTAGTCATTCTATTATAAAGCATTTGCTATTTTCAATTCTGAAATGTAATTAAAACTACTCTGAACATTTGAACATTTTTATAAAAATTATTTTTCTTCTGCTTACCTACATCCTATTAGTAACAGAATTATCTCGTCATGATTTGCATATTCAGGTCTTGTTACTTTTTATTTCTAGCATCCTTGACCATTTAGATGCACTGACCAGTTTTGCTTATTTCTTCAGCATATTATTAAACATATTCCATATGTTTATATGAATAATAGCAAAACTGTTCAGTGTTTTAATAAAACATTGAATTTTATTTTCTTCTCTGTAGCATTGTAGAGGGATAACAACTTCTTCTGCCACTTTTTTTATAGTATGGGTCACTATGGTCTTGGGACAAGGATACCACAGAAAACAACTAGAAAAAGTACATTATTTGTGACTGTAAAGTCTTTGCGAAAGTTCTTTTAAATTGCTCTTGCACTCATTGTAGAAACTTTATCCCAAGGAAACAATTTGAAATACAGAAAAACATTCTATTTTGGTGAAATTTGAAAGAGAAAAGGTCTTAGAAATAAATAAAATTCTTCATGATACAGGAGCTATCAAATATTTTCTCATGTAATTTATGCATTATTATGACAAATTAAGTAAACATGAGTACAGATCATTATTTCAAACAAAAAGTGTAGAATTCAAAATTTTAGAAAGCATATAATCATAATAAGCAAGGCTATTTAAGAAAACTTCAGTAAACTTTAAAATTTTAATCTTTGGTTAGAAAACTATGGGTGAATTTTTATTTTTCACAATTTTCTATACTTTCTAAATTCTCTACAATACATATGGGTCCTATAATTTTTTTTCTGGCTTACCTTGATTTATGACTCCTTTCTCCACCTAAATGTTGAAAATTTAATTTCCAGCGTTCTTCATTATAAGGGGAAGATATGTCTCCATATGTATTTATCATAGGTGATTTATTAACAGGCATGTTCACAGATCATAAATTCTAAAAGGAATATTAAATGTATGTTAGCGTACAAACGTACTCAGTATCAAACAATACAGGTTATGCAAATTTATTATTTTTGGAAAAGAATAGCGAGAATTAAGGTTAGGCTTAAGAACATTCTATATTAAGGAAGAATTTAAATAAATAAGTAAGCTATAAGGATATTACGGAAATAAGTATAAAAAGTTACGATTATAAATGTATCTATCCATATATCTAGTCTTTATTATGCTTTAGCACTTTTATCAGCAAAACCATTGAAAGAGCAGCATGGCATGGTAGCTAAGAGGATAGGCTATACAACCAGACTAAGTGCTCTGTGCCTCAGTTTCCTCACCTGTATGAGAAGAGTATTTCCTCATAGAGTTCTTGTGAGAAATAAATAGTTCAATACATGTAAATTGCTTATAATAACCCTAGTATATAGGAAATTTTATGTAATCACTTGTGATCATATTACTGTTTTCTGTTCTTTAAAGATTCTCATAAATTCCTTTTCATATCTCCTGTCTTTTTGCCATTTAGACAGTGCTTTCTCTGCTTGTCTTACACCCAAATTTTTTTTCTTTTTATTCATATCTGAGTATATTCTGTGAGTGTATGACCAAAACTAAATTAATCCTATCTGTGTTTAATGGAGTTTTAGTCAGCAAAATGAAGTAATGAAAGGGTAGTTATATCTACATTGCAGTATTTTGCCTTTCATTTTTAAAATAGCTAAATATAAAAATTGATCATTAGATCAGTCAAAGTTTTGGCAGGAAACACAGAGCACACTCAAATAGGGTACCTAAATCAAGGCGTTCTTTCCAAAGACATATAAAGCAAGATGGTTCTGTTCTCAGAGACTGACAAGTATGAAATAAACTATTATCACTCTTAGCACTGAAGAGGAAGATACATCAAGACAGAATAGCTATTAAGGAATTGTGTTTAATAAAAAGCTTTGGCCTTTAAGCAAGAAATGCAGCCAACCTGAGGTTGCCCTCTAAGAGAGAGCCTGCAGGATAGAAACTCCAACTTGCATGCTCCACTCCAGTCATCAACGAGAACACATGGACACAGGGAGGGGAACATCACATACCATGGCCTGTCGGGGGGGTGGGGGATTAGGGGAGGCATAGCATTAAAAGAAATACCTAATGTAGATGACAGGTTGATGGGTACAGCAAACCACTGTGGCATGTGCATACCTATGTAACAAACCTGCACGTTCTGCACATGTATCCCAAAACTTAAAGTATAATTTTTAAAAAAAAGCCCACTATCCACAAAACAGCATGTATCAGAAATATCTAGAAATACAAATTTGAGTTAGACATATCCTTAGATAAATTAGTTTAAAGCATTTAATGCCAAATGGATGGAAAAGAAAAAACTACAGGCCATCAAGGGAGGAAGAAAAAGAAATTGAAGGCTAAAACTGGTTTTTGTATATGTTATATTAGGCAAATTGACCTGAAGCTTTTGGCTGTTTCCTGAGATCTTTCACAGAGTTGGCTATGGTTAGTCATTTTTTTTTTTTGAGTTTCAAGAAGTTTAATTGTTTTAAACATTATCTTTTAATCACTGAACTTATTGTCCAAAAATTGCCCACATCTGCTGGTAATAGTGGTAGATATTTGCACTTTCTGCTCAACATGCAAGTTCCACAATGCCCTGTTAAAGAAACTTCTCCAGTTGGATGGGGTAAAAACCTCAAAAAATATAAGTTTCTAAATGCTTACTCTCAATTTCTGGCTTATCTTAGCAGTACTGGTAGAAGTGTTTAACCAATACAAGTTTGCAAATCACTATTTGAATAGTGTTGCAATATATAAGAGAAACAATTTGTGCCCCCTAATATATTTTATTACCTAAGATTGCTTTTGACAAAGAGTAATGGGAACAAGAGCTAAATAACTTCAAATTTCCAAAAAAAAAAAATACCTCCAGAAATATTTCTCATAGAGATGTCGGAATTAAATCCTCAGTAAAGTAAATAAACAAACAAAAAGTTTCAAAATAACCCTGCCTACCCCCAAAAAATAAAAATATAGAATCTGAAAATATCATCAACTTTCCGAAAAATATTAGTTCTTTTCTAAAGATATTCTTTCTAAAGATATCAAATTCCCAGTAGAGCCCAAAGCTTGGAGATATCAACAAAAGAATTTATAATAATTATTATTACTTTTGCATGAAAATAGGGCCACATTGCATGGTGTGTTATTTTAAGATTCATTTTCCAACTCCAACACAAACCATAAAAAATCTGAGAAAATGTAGCATTTAATTTTTAATGTTATTTTGCAGTTACTGTGATTTATATCGTCTGTTTTTTAACCCACTTTTTACATAATTAGCTACCAGCAAAGTAAAAATTCATCATATTTTTATTCTAATTTACTGATGGCAAAATAAACTTTACTAGACTTTTCTTGGTCAAGAAAAAACAATAATCAAGAAGCAGGAATGTGCAAAGGAGTTAATTTGCTTTAACAATGTAATAATAATGAAGTAATAAATGTAAATTTTACAAGTGTTTACAGTGAATCATATGAAATTATGAAGGTAAAAATGTTTAACTTGCAGGAACGTGAAAAAAGTAATGAAGCAAATAATGATGATATTATTCCAAAGAAATAAGAAACCAAGAATTTCTACTAGTCATATAGATAGATAGATAGATAGATAGATAGATATAGATGTAGTTTGATTTTCTGAAGTGCTAAAACCAAAATATGTTATTTCTGAATATGTATGTCTAATGAAGCAATAAATATCAACTTTTAAATGCCATTTATACAAAGCATAAACCAGTTCAAACTAAAAAATTTTGAAAGTATTACAAGAACCTGAAAAGTATTAATTATTTCTTCTGTTGGCTGTAGCCAACAGCATTTTATGTTGCTAAGACTAAAAAAATACAGTTAATTGACAAGAGTCACAGACTGCATCAGAGATTTACAATGAATCTTTGCCACGTACTCAGCACTGGTCGACAACATAGTGCAATGTACTCAGCACTGGCTGACATCATCGCAACTTGGTAAATGCACAGACATTGCAAACTTTGGCAATTGCTTTACCACAAGTGCGATTTGGACATATTAGTGATATAAATGCAGAACTGTTGTATTGGCCCCATTATTTACAAGTATAATTAACTCTAAACTCTGAATAGTACAAAACTAGAAAATCTTGCATTTTTATTATATAGATATAATAAATATAAATATATGTATATATTTTATATAAATACACATATATATTTTAGATGGAGTCTTGCTCTATCACCCAGGCTGGATGGAGTGCACTGACATGACCTCGGCTCAGTGCAACCTCTGCCTCACGGGTTCAAGTAATTCTCTTCTTAGCCTCCCGAGTAGCTGGGATTACAGGTGCACACCAGCATGCCTGGCTAGTTTTTGTATTTTTAGTAAAGAGGGGGTTTCACTGTGTTAGGCTGGTCTCAACCTCCTGAGCTCAAGTGATCTGCCCACCTCAGCCTCCCAAAGTGCTGGGATTACAGATATGAGCCACTGTGCCCGGCCTTAAAAATTCTTTAAAGTAAGTTTTGTGTAGGACTGCTGCAATAGTAAGTAATCATTTTGAGTAGTTATTGAAATGGAGGAGATTACACCAGAAACCTTCTAGAAGCTGAGAAATACTGACTCCAGCCAAGTAACAACGACAAAATTGAAACAAAAGAAAAACAGGGACTTCACTTCTACAACTGCATGGAGCTGTATTCTGCCAACCATCTGGAAGACCTTAGAAGTAAATTCCTTACCAGAGCCTCCAGGTAACAGACTAGCTCAGCTGGCACATTTCCTCCACCCCCCCCCCCCCCCCAGCATTATTGAGCAAATGTCATTGACAAATACAAACTGTATATATTTATGTTGTATAATGTGATGTTTTCACATATGCATACATTGTAAAATGATTACCACAATCAGGCTAATTAATATCTCCATTACTTAACAGTGGTCTCCATTTCTCTGATGATTAGTGATGTAGAGCATCTTTTCATATATCTATCGGCCATTTGTATGTCTTCTTTTGAGAAATGTCTATTCAGGTTCTATGTTCATTTTTTAAATTGTCTCTTTTTTCTATTGAGTTGTTTGAATGCCTTAAATATTTTGGATATGAACCTTTTTTTGTATGTGTGATGTGCAAATATTTTTTGCAGCTGCTATCTTAGTGTCAATTTGTGAGACACTGAGCAGAGAACCCAGCTGAATCTGCTTAGACGTATGACCTAAAGAACTGTGAGATAGTAAATGAATGTTATTTTAAACCTTTAAGTTGTGGTAATTTATTTTGGTAACAATAGAAAACTAAAACAAGATATCCCATAATTTAGCAATTATCATTGAAGTGGGTGATAATCTTTACATTGCAGTCTGTAAAAATTTATCTCTAAGCATCGTACTCTTTGATGGAATGTTTAAATTTATTTTCTAAAGAAGATTCACACATAAGGAGTTCATGAATCCAGAATCCATTTCTTTCTTTAAAATGTAATTTAAGTTTGGGTAAAATTTAATAGGCGAATTTATTGGAACTGGCTGCTGGTAAAAAGTTGACATTAAATTTTGAAAATACAGCATAACTTTATATTAGACAAAAAATTTAACATTCTTAAATGATGAAATTAAAAAAAATTCTTTGATTCTCATCATCATACCTAGATAGGACTCATTTTTCTACTATGAATATTATCGAAACAAAACACAGAAACAGTGGAGAGATACATTAGTTCATGCAAAGAATATTACTGAAATTCAACCCAAATATGACAAAATTAAGAAGCATCGAAAGATCACTGGTCATATTAAAAATGTTTATATTTATATACCTAATGTGTGTTCCATGTGTGCACATGAGTTATTTGCTTGTTTGTTTAAAGACTTTATTTATTTATTTATTTAGAGACAGGATCTCCCTCTGTCACCCGGGCTGGAGTGCAATGGCGTAGTCTCCGCTCACTGCAGCCTCCGTCTCCCAGGTTCAAGTGATTCTCCTGCCTCAGCCTTCCAAATAACTGGGATTACAGGCGCCCATCACCACACCCAGCTAATTTTTGTATTTTTAGTAGACACTGAGTTTCACCGTGTTGGCCGAAATGGTCTCGAACTCCTGACCTCAGGTGATTTGCCTGCCTTGACCTCCCAAAGTGTTGGGATTACAGGCGTAAGCCACCACACCTGGCCTCACTTTATATATATCTGTATTTCTTTTTAGAGTAGTTTTAAGTTCTGAGCAAAATTGGAGAGGAAAGCACAGAAATTTCCCATATACCTCCTACTCCCATACCTGTCCTATTATCAACATCTGGACCAGAATGGTACATGTGATATAATTGGTGAACCTACATCAACATATCATAATTACCCAAAGTCCATAGTTTACATTAGGGTTCACTCTTGGTGTTGTACATTCTACGGGTTTGTACAAACGTATAATTCCATGTATCCATTATAGTATCGTACAAAGTATTTGTGATGCCTTAAAAATCCTCTGTGCTCTCCCTATTTATCAGCCCCACCACCCCTGCCCCCAACCAGGCCTGGCAACTAGTCTTTTTTACTGTCGATAGTTTTGTCTTTTCCAGAATGTCATATAGTTGGAATGAAACACTGTTTAGCTGATTTTTATATTTTTAGTAGAGACAGGGTTTCACCATGTTGGCCAGGATGATCTCAATCTCTTGACCTCGTGATCCACCCACCTCGGCCTTCCAAAGTGCTGGGATTACAGACATGAGCCACTGCGCCTGGCCTTTTGATCCATTTTTGGTCCACTTTTTAATCATATTGTTTGTCTACTTCTTTTTGAGTCTGTAAGAGTTTTTTGTATATTTTGAATAATATCTTTTATTGGATGAGTCTTTTGCAAATGATTCCTCCCAGTCTGTGCCTGTCTTCTCATTTTATTGGGATTGTCTTTAACAGAGCAGAAGTTTGAAATTTAATGAAGTCCTGCTTATCAATTATTTTTTTTCACAGATCATATCTTTGGTGTCTTATCTAAAAAGTCATTACCATACTCCAGGTCATCTAGATTTTTTATCTGCAAATAGATTTTTAATATATAAAATTACTGTTTCCATAATATCTTTGTTTTGTTATAATTGAGATATAACAAAAAGTTATGAGCATAATATTTATCTCCCTGTTACATGTATTTTCACTCAATAATATGTACAATTTTGTAATTGTTTTCTTTTCTCATGTTATATTTGTCTTGACTGTATTTATCAAAAGCAATTTTATATCTGTTGATTCTAATTATTTATATTTGGTTTTTGGATATCTTTTTTATTTTTCATTTTATGGTAATTATCATTCATTGTAATTTTTCCAAGACAATTTGGAAGTTTTAAAATTGGTACTTTACAGAGACTTGGAAAAGCATCTTTAAAAAGTAATCTACATGGCAGCTGATTCCTTACATCCTAACTCCAGACCTATTACATTTAGGTCTGGAGTTGTCTAGGAATGTGTGTTTGCCTTGTTTTGTTTTAAGATCCCCAGGTGAGTTTAATATGCACCCCGAGGCTGGATAAAGTGGCTCACACCTATAATCTCAGCACTTTGGGAGACAGAGGCAGGTGGATCATCTGAGGTAGTGAGTTTGAGACCAGCCTGGCCAACATGGTGAAACCCTGTCCCTACTAAAATTACAAAAATTAGCCGGGTGTGGTGGCACATGCCTGTAATCCCAGCTACTTAGGAGGCTGAGGCACAAGAATTGCTTGAACCTGAAAGGCGAAGGCTGTGGTGAGCCGATGTGCTGCTACACTCCAGCATAGGCAACTCTGTCTCAAAAAACAAAGCACAACAAAAATGCAACCTCAGTAGCTTAAAGTAAATGTATAACAAAAATCAGAGTTTTGATACAAACATGAAAAAATAAAAGGTTTGCAGAGATGTAGGAAGTAGAATCTTTTTTTTTTTGATCTTCTTTTATTTTGTTCTTTATCTTTTGTCAAATACAATCCCTTAATCTAGCAAGAACATTTTTCTATTATAGAGTAAAACCACATTCTAGTGCAGAAAACCCTCTCTATAAAGAAGCTACCTTAAAATTTAAACATTTATCATAGGATGAGCATGCTAGATATGTCTTTTGTCTTTTTTGAAAAAAAAATGGAAAATAATTAGAATCAGAAAATCTGTGTTAAAATAACTGCACTGACATTAACATATTTTTCATATTTGAGGAAGGGGGTTCAGATGGTCACAGGAGTTAGGGAAGGAAAGAAAAAGAAAGTAAAATCACCTAAGGAGCTTTGAAATTAACCCAATGAATCTGATTTTCCTTAAAGGAGAAAAGAAAAGGGGGTATGGGCAGGGGGGAGAGAAGAATCTGCAAAGAGAAAGGAAGAAAAGGAGTAAAGAGAGAAGGAAAGGAGAAAGTCAAGGGCAAAGCAAAATGGGGACTGTTTCAAACTATACACAATGACATTCCAACACCATGATTCTGCCAATACCATTCTCAACTTTCTAAGAGCTTCAGCAGAGAGGTTGAGGAGGAGGAAAATGGAAAGTTCGTAAAAGCCAGAAAAGCCAGGGGAGGTAGTTCTTCATTGGCTCATTGGTTGAAAACCTCTTGCATACGACAATTTCTCAGGCAGTGTTGATAGCCATGAAAGACTAGAAATTTGCCCAAGGGGGTGAGACTCCCAATGATGCCTGCAAGGACTGAGGACCAGGGAAGAATGTAAACAGCTACATCTGTATTTTCTATGGCAGTTGCTTCTCGGAGGAGCAGGGCAGCAGGAAGGTGGGCAGGAATGCTAGGTACTTGGCTTCTGCATCCCTCCTCCATAATTATTCAATAAGCACTCCCTACTTGTTCAAGTTTCAGCTTTCTCATCTGTAAAACGGAAATGATAATATCTAAGCAGAGTTGCCTGAGGATTAAATAAGATAAAATATTTCCCATATTGTAGGGTGTCAGTAAATGATAGTCATTTAATAGTTGAAAGTGAGAGAAACATTAAATATCTATCTTTGTCCAAAAAAGTGATGGAGTTGTGTTATTCATTGTTAGATTTAAATTCTCAAAGAGACTTAGAAGTAGAATGGAATATATAAATGGTTGAGAACCATTTGCCAGAAGAGATTAGTAAAAACAAGTTACAGTTACAAGTTTAAGTGGAGTTGAGTAATAGAACTTGGTCACAAATACTAATCAGTAATGGAGTTGAAACACTCAGCTTCTAAAATGCTATTTACTAAAAAGAGATTCTTGAACATTCAGCTTCTAAAACACTATTTGCTAAAATCTGTTGCAGAAATAATTCATATCATTTCATTCCTTCTCAGGACATTTACATGCCTACAGCATGTTGACTTGTGAATTGTACAAAAAGAAGCCAACAGTAGCACATTTGATGATATTTCATAGTCTTTAGTAACCCCCAGACCATTTTGTAACAGAAATAAAAAATTAAAACTAGGAAGCTAAAATTTTTAATTTCTTCTACTATTAAGTATAAGACACATTTATTTTTTTACTTTGCAGGAAAATCACAATTAAATGTAAAGAGACTAAAATGAACTTGTTAAATTGAATTACTTCACTTTTACATAACTGTCAACAAGAGCTATAGTTTTTCCTGAATCCGCAAAAGATAATGTCAAAGTAAAACTTAGCTTTATATAAATTAAAATTATCCTTAAGATTAAAATATCCTTTTATTTTCTGTAGTTCTCAAACACAGGATACTCATTGAATTTGTCAATAGAAATGGAAATAATACCTGAAGTGAATAAAAATGGTCTGAATGACTGAATTGCTCTCCTTTTAAAATAAGCAAAATCTAATGAAATGAAAGGTTAAAAAAAATTATTTTAGATACCAACTATTTCTAGGACCCAGCTCTCTGCTTGCTCTAATATTCTTGGCTTATAAAGCATTCCACTGTGGAAGACAGTCTGCAGTAGCTGCCAGATTTTCTCTACCACTTCCCGGGGGTAAATTCTGATATTTAAATAGATTTCAAAGCTTTACCTTGAATATTTATCTGAAGTGGCAAAAAAATGGCTTGATTTTAGGTTTCCATTATATCAGATATGGTTTTTATATTAAATGATATTTACGCTTAACTTTATTCTACGACAAAAAAATGTAATATCTGGAATATAGTTTCTGCTATGATCTCAGCTTTGAAATGATCTCTCCAAGACTGACAATAATCTCCAAGTGGACAAATTCACTAAGAGCTTTTCAATACTGATCTTACCTGATCCCCTCCATAGTATCTAACTTTGCCAATCATCCCTTCTGGAAATAAGTGTCTTCTTTTTTGTTCATCATTACACTCCTCGGGCCTTTGGCTTTTCTCCCTCTCAGACTCCTGTGTGGTATAATGGGTAAGTGTGCAATGCAGCAATCAGCAGCTTACTTTAATACTGACTCCAGAACAGACTATGTCTGTTTCATTGTGCAGATTACTTAAACTGCAGGTGCCTCAGTTACCTAGTCTACATATAGGGATTATATTCGTATTTCTTGTTAACAGATCCTTACTAACCAAGTGGAGGGGGAAGATTTCTTACTTATTATGTGTTTTTTTATGTGTGATAACCTTTTAATTAATTATATAAATGCACTAAGCAATAAATACTTTAAACATGAAAAAATTACAAAATTATTACATCAAAGTGTGTGAGTTTAATTGATAACTGTAAAATCTAGGTTGAAAGTAAATGGGGATTTATTAACCTTTGTGCATGCTTGGCCTTTTATAATAAAATATTAAAAGTACTGATTCATAATTATATAGATTTAACAATTTTTCAGCATTAAAGTACAAATTACAAAGATATACACACACATATATGTTGTGGCCTTGTAACATACATACACACACACACACACACATATATATATAGAGAGAGAGAGACAGAGAGACAGAGAGTACATGTGATTCTCTTAGATGTTTCAACAACCAAGAAAAACAATATATGATATTATAATTAAAGAATAACCAGCACACTTAAACAAAAACTCCTTTTAAAACTGTTAATAAAATTGCTTAAATTATTTTATCATTGTCTGTTTTTATTATGCTCATTCTTTCTTTCCAGAATACCTTCCTAAGGCTTTTAGTAATTTTACTATTATTATGCCTTTTTAGAGTTTCAACAATCTTATTATATCCTATACAAAAATATATAAAATTTTCAGCCATCCAAGGTTTTAGAATCTGGGGCAGTATGGGAAAGGGTACTTATTGGGAAATATTACCTATTAACCTAGCTGCAAAAATTCTAAACAAAACATAAGAAAACCATACCTAGGGATTTCAATAAAAAATAATTCATTATAATGGAGATGGGTTAGTCTCAGAAGAGCAAAGATTATTTAATAGTATAAAATCTATTTTTATAGACCATAACATTAATGTATTGATGTATTTAAAGCAAAAAAGTAGGAAATATTTTGATATATGCCAAAGAATAATTCCATTAAATTCAGTTTCCATTCATGATTCTAAAAACAAAAAGCTTTGCAATCTAAGAACAGTTTTCCTTAGTATAATTAAATGTATCTAGGAAGAACTAACAAACATGATAATTAATGATAAAACTTTGGAAGCTTTATCTTAAAAGCCAGAAACAATACAAGGTATCCACACCATTACTACTATTCAAAATGTAATAGGCAGTTGCAGTCAAGAATAATATTAAAAGAATATGAATACATGAAAAGAAAAGATACCCTATTTATTTCTTAAATATTTACATAAAAATCTCTGAAGAATCTGTACATACAAAAAAATAGATTATATCCCATTAAAAAGAGATTTCTGGATAAACAATTAATATAGAAAAATTAGTGATATGAGTTTTAGTGCCAGTAAAGATGGCTTTTGGCTCCTGTCTCGAAAAGCAACTTTGAAGGACTAAAGAAGGAAACATGAAATCCAAGATTTAATTATTTTATTTTTATCATAGATTAAAAGAAAATAAAGAAAAACCTTGAGCTAAGCCCCTGGAGAAATCAAAAGCTATTTTAAACTGGTTAGAGAAAGAGGTTGGTCAGCGAGACTTTTCGAGAATAAATTAGCAAACAGGAGTTTGAGTTATTTTTTCTTAACTACTGATAAGTATGCAACAATAAACAAGAAAAATTTAACAAAGCTATAGAAGCAATATAATTTCTATGCTTGACCAAATGGACATGTAGAGAATTCTATATTTATTTATTAGAGAATATACATTTTTCCCAAATACACAAGAACAGTTTCTCTTTTTTTTTTCTATGTCCCCCCTATTCACAATATAGACCAGGCACAGGGCCTAGCCTGAGGCATATGTGGGGTATGTTAACCCTGTCTCTTTTTCTGTATAGTCAGTGCAAGTACACAGCTGGTGGTAAGCACCAGGAGATCAACAATTTCTAAAACTTGGTCACATTCTAGCTTAGAAAGCATGTTTTAACAAATTGCAAAATGTAGGTAATCTATATAAGTAGATTATATTCCCTGACATCAAAACACAATTAAGTTGGAAAATTATAACAAAAGGATAAATTAACCCTACATATATCGGGAAATAAAAAATAACAATTCTAAGTCACCTATGGCTCAAAAAAGAAGTAACAATGAAATTTGAAAAATATTTAGAATTAAATGACAGTAAAATACTACATATAAAAACTTATGATGTGCAAGAAAATGGCACTTCAGAGGAAATGTTACATAAACATTCATCTAACAGCAAGGGAAACATAAAAATTAATTACCAAACATTAGAAATGAGAAAAATAACAGCAAAATAGATCCCAAAAAAGTAGAAGTTAAGAGAAATTTTAAGAGCAGATATCAGTAACATACAGAATAAAATCTGAGAAAGATCAACAAAGCCAATATGATCAAAATCATTAGTCTTCCAAAAATTCAAATTAAAAGCATAATGAAATACTATTTCACACTAACTAGAATGGCTAACATTAAGAAAACTGACAATACCAAATTTTGAGGAATATAGAACAATAAAACTATAATATGTGGCTGATCGAAGTGAAAATAAGCTATAACAATGTAAGAAATTTATTTGTGCCTTTGTAAGTTAATTGTATACCTACACCCTGACCCAGAAATTTCATTCCCAAAGAAATGAAAACATTGTTATAAAAATATTTGTTCAAGAATGCCTATAGTAGTGTTATTCACAATAGTCCCAAACTAGAAACAATTCAACCATCTATTAGTGAGAAAATGGATTAACAATTTGTGGTATGTTTATATAATAGGATTATTCTAAGTAATAACAAAGAACAAATTACTGCTACATGCAACGACATGCATAAATCACAAAAATATTACATTGAGTGAAAAAAGCCAAACTTAAGAGTATACATACTATATGATTTCATATATGCAAAGTTCAAGCACAGATAAAACTACTGCATGGTGATGGTCTTTGGGAGGCTGGAAGGTGTAAGGACTGAACACAAAGTGGCATGATGGAAATGTTTTATATTAGGGGTGGTAACATGGGTGGATGCATGTATCAAAACTCATTGTAATGGATTAAATTTCTAAAGATGACCACAGCAATATCTCCCATACTGTATGCTGTTGTGCAATGTGACCTTGCCACTCCCCCATACAAGAGATAGAGTCTAATCCCAATCCTTGTGAATCTGGGCTTAATTAGTGACTTAGTTGACTAACAGAATATGGCAGAAGTGACATTCTAGGACTTAAGAGGCCAGACCACTAAAAAAACCTTATAGTTTGCTTCTGGGTCTCTTGGGACATACAGAATCCAGCCACCATGCTATGAGAAGCCAATGTCACATGGAGAGCCATGTATAGAGAACCAGGTATATAGCTCTAACCAAGTGCCCAGCTGGGTTTCCAAGTGACAGCAAGCAGAAACTGCCAGGCATGTGAGACAGCTGTAAACCTTCAGATGACTAGAGACTCAGCTGACATCAAACCACATCTTGTGGTTTAAGGAGATACCCCAAACGATAATCACCCAGCCAAGACAGTCAACTCCAAAACTGTAAGAGCTGATTTAAAAAAAAAAAAAAATTGTTTTCAGCCACTAAGTTATAAATAACCAGAACCCTTATTGAATTGTAATGAACATTTGTACATTTCATCATAAGCAAATTTTACCTCAATAAAAATAAGATTATAAGAGAAAATACTGTATTTGAATTAGGTTTAGTGACATATAACAGAAATAAAAATAAGAGCTCAAACAGTATAGAAGCATATTTCTCTCTGATGTACAAAATTAAAAAATAAAAGAATCTAAACGTTCAAAACCAGACAATGTAGGGTGTATTTGGCAGCTTCACAGTCATGAGACCAAGGCTCTGTCTAAATCTTCCTTTCATGGTCATTGTTAGGTCTCCCCTGACTTCAGGTTGTTCATAGGCTCAGGTAGCATCAAATCACTGGGGGAGCCACTATTGGTTACTATGTACTATTGATCCTCATCTTCAAAGGAGCACTGTTAATCAAGTCTACTTTCCATCCCTTTGTCATTCTCCCAGGTTCAGGATGCCATTATCTCTGTCCTAGATTAATACAGTAACTGCTTATCTACCAGTCTCCTTCTGACCTCTCTTTCTCTCAAGAAAAGAAAAGTAACTCAGATCAGTCTGACTAGCGCTGCCTCACACATTATCTTCACGTTCTTGGAATTTGTGATATAAAAAACAGGTATAGCTAATCGACAGCTTATGTTATTTTAATGTAAGCTACTGGTAAACAACTTAGGAATTGTCTCTTCTTTAAAAACCCATGTGTAACTGCTGCTAATTGGAGCACATATTCAGGGCAACTAGAATCTGTCTCTTGGGTTGCAGTCCTCAAATTTGGCCCAAAGAAACTCTGTATATTAATTTTCTCTCCATTTTTTTCTTTAGGTTGATATTCTAGTCTCATCTTTTACATGATTCCAAAACATAAATCTCATCATTTCCTTCTTCTACCAGCCTTTCAGACTCTTTAATTTCAGACCCTTTAAGACAACCTTATTGTCAATAAAATAAAATCCAAACTCATAGGAACTATCCAGATTGCTGGACATAAGGTTTGAGTATATGCTTTATATTTATATCTACTGTTTTGGAAAAAAACAGTTTGTTTTGGTTTCTATTATAAAGTTAAACTTTCTCTTTCTCTTTCTCTGTCTCTCCCTCTCTCTGTCTCTCTCTCTCTCTCTTATATATATATACACACACACACAATATATATATATACATACACACACATATATATTCATATATATATATATATACACACACATATATATTATAAATCTTAATTGCAGCAAATCTTTGGTGCAAAATCCAGTTGGAAACTGGATTCTCTCACTCACTTTGGGGTTCCACATTTACTTAAAAAAACACCATTTGGAAACTTACAGAATAGTGTGAGGGGGAAAAGTAAGGCAACATAATGCAATGTTCCTTTTGGAAATAGTTAAAAGAAATAAAAATGTTTGGCTTGTAAAAGAGAAGTAGAAACACATAGGTGATGGGATATCATTGAAGCCTCTTGAGTGTGAAGGCTTTGCATATTCTGTTTGGTAACTACTCTCCTAATGGTTTGTACTTCTCCACTCTGAGGATGTGTGTGGTGTGTGTGGTGTGTGCGTGTGTAATTTTTAATGTTTTGTTTTGACAATTAAGTTCTTAATTTATCCACAAAGGAGTTCTGGCAGAAGACAAAGGTAGAATTTCATTTCTATATGGATAACCATATAGATACATAGAGACTTAGGTAGGTAGATAAATGAAGATTTCTTCCATTCATGCCTGAACTTCAAGGCAGAAAGCTGAAGTTGCCTTATGTCATTGACTTAATAAGACAAAAATAAAAAGCTAAGCTCATTGAAGAGATGACAGTGAATGCCATATAGGGAGTAACAAAATTTTGGGATTGTGGAGAGAGATGTCTCCTCAGACAGGAAGATAAAGAAGTAATTTAGATACATACCCTCTGTTAGAGTAGCACTCCCAGGAGGTGACAGTATCTCAGAAGAAATGGCTGGGCCCTGTGCCTTGGGAGACTGGATCCACAGCCTAGCAGAGGCTTAAAAATCTTCCCTGGGCCTAACTGTGGCCCATAAGAGGTATGTCAAACCAGAGGAGGCCATACAGATGTGACAATTGACCCAATACGCCAAGGTACCTCTGCAATGGTTTGTTGATGTCTAAGCCCTGTGAAAGGAAATTGAATTTTGGGACCCCCAAACTCATTTAGCCAAAAGGAAAAGTCAAGCTGGGAACTGGGTCACTCAAACTGGCCTCCACCTTTTGGTTCCTAAATAAGATGACTAAAAGATGAAAAGCTACCTGCCTCCCCCATGTTTTGCCCACAAGGAAATTCCTGATGAGCTGTTAAAACTTCACCATGGCAATGCAAATTGATAGCTTTATCTTTACAGGTGCAGTCACCCTGGCTCACCAGACACAAATGCATATCTGGTTGTTCCCCTACCCCATTTGTCTATGTTATCTTATGTAAAATGTAGATTAACCCCATTTTTTCTTTGCCCCTTTTGTTAATTTGAAACTGCCTGCTTCCCAGTACACTACCCTTTCCTCTTTTAATTTGGACCCCTCAAAATCATCTTCAGAGAAAGGCATAGAACTGTCTCCCAGGCGCATTGTTAACTTTGGCAAATAAATCTTCAAAAAATGATCGAGACTTGTCTTCCATTGACAGCACCCAGGACCTTTGTAAACCTTGGGGTAAGGGCTGACAGAATAACAATTGAGAGTGAATATCTAACCAGTCAAGCAGAACAGAGGCTTGGAGTAGTCAATTTAAACAAAGTATAAAAATACTATTTCTTGCATACATATGCTCATCAACTGATTCATAACTATTATGTAAATTTTAACTTTATAGCACTAAATTATGTAAATTTTAACTTTATAGTACTAAATTTAAAAATTAGCAATTTTTTCATAAATAATAAGTATAAATATAATCTGTAATTAATATGAAACAGTAATATTCAAAATACTGAAACTGAAGCACTTTAAACTGAAAGTTAAAACGGAAAGTTTAAACCGAAGTGTTTCAGTGTAAACTGAAGTGTTTACAGATGATTTAGAAATCGTCAAACAAGACAGGAAGAATCAATATTACAAAAATGGCCATACTGCCCAAAGTAAATTTATAGAGTCAATGCTATCCCCATCAAACTACAATTGACTTTCTTCACAGAATTAGAAAAAAAAAAAATACTTTAAATTTCATATGGAACCAAAAAAGAGCCCACACAGCCAAGACAATCCTAAGCAAAAAGAACAAAGCTGGAGGCATCATGCTACCTGACTTCAAACTATACTACAAGGCTACAGTAATCAAAATAGCATGGTACTGGTACCAAAACAGATATATAGACCAATGGAACAGAAGAGAGGCCTCAGAAATAATGCCACACATTTACAACAACTACCTGATCTTTGATAAACCTGACGAAAAGAAGCAATGGGGGACAGGATTCCCTATTTAATAAATGGTGTTGGGAAAACTGGCTAGCCATATGCAGAGAACTGAAACTGGACCCCTTCCTTATACCTTATACAAAAATTAACTCAAGATGGATTAAAGACTTAAACATAAGACCTAAAACCATAAAAACCCTAGAAGAAAACCTAGGCAATACCATTCAGGACATAGGCATGGGCAAAGACTTCATGACTAAAACACCAAAAACAATGACAAAAAAAGTCAAAATTTATAAATGGGATTCAATTAAACTACACAGCTTCTGCACAGCAAAACAAAGTATCCTAAGAGTGAACAGGTAACCTACAGAATGGGAGAAAATTTTTGCAAACTATTCATCTAACAAATGGTTAATATCCAGAATCTACAAGGAACATAAACAAATCTACAAGAAAAAAAAACAACTCCATCAAAAAGTGGACGAAGGATATGAACAGACACTTTTCAAAAGAAGACATTTATGCTGCCAAAAAACATATGAAAAAAAGCTCATCATCACTGAACATCAGAGAAATGCAAATCAAAACCACAAAGAGATATCTCATGCCAGTTAGAATGGCAATCATTGAAAAATCAGGAGACAACAAATGCTGGAGAGGATAAGGAGAAATAGGAACACTTTTACACTGTTGGTTGGAGTGTAAATTAGTTCAACCATTGTGGAAGATAATGTGGCAATTTCTCAAGGATCTAGAACCAGAAATACCATTTGACCCAGCAATCCCGTTACTGGTTATATACCCAAAGGATTATAAATCATTCTACCATAAAGACACATACACATGTATGTTTATTGCAGCACTATTCACAATAGCAAACACTTGAAACCAACTCAAATGCCCATCAATGATAGACTGGATAAAGAAAATATGGCACATATACACCATGGAATATTATGCAGCCATAAAAACAGATGAGTTCATGTCCTTTGCAGGGACATGGATGAAGCTGGAAACCCATCATTCTCAGCAAACTAACATAGGAACAGAAAACCAAATACCACATGTTCTCACTCATAAGTGGGAGCTGAACAATGGGAACACATGGACACAGAGAGGAGAGCATCACACATCCGGGACTGTTGGGGGTGGGGGAGTTAGAGGAGGGATAGCATTAGGAGAAATACCTAATGTAGATGACGGGGTGATGGATGCAGCAAACCACCATGGCACATGTCTAACTATGTAACAAACCTGCATGTTCTGCACATGTACCCCAAAACTTAGAGTACAAAAAAAAAAAAAGAAAGCCTCAGACAACAAGGAAAATGAACTAAAAAGCATCATTAAATTTTAAACAGGAACTGTTTTAATTCATCTCCTGTCAATCACTTATTTCCTCATTTATTCAGGAAAATCACAATGAGTTAACACTGAAATTATAAAGCCCTGTTCTGACATACTTAGCTAAATATTTCAAACCTGCTTTACTCACCATAGGAAGTTATTTGGCTTTGATGCAAACTGCTAATGTGATGAATGGTTTAGGAAGGAATTGCAAAAGGGATGTAATTGTCCATGAATTCTTATATTCATTTATGTGGGTGCCAGTACTTTTTATTTATTTGCAACTATCAGAAAAAGAAAAATCGAAATAAAGTTCTAAAAGTGGGCCAAGATGGCTTCTGGTTGGCCACATGCATAATAAAAACTAGGCCTATAAAGCAAAGCTGAACTCTCCTCTGCAGGGCTAGATTCTGTCAAATATTTCATTGATATTTACTGATTACAACTTTGTCTATCAGGTAGAACACAAAGGCAAGATATAATAAGTCATCATCTTCCAGGTCCTAAGAAACCTATATGCTCATTAACATTTTACCCTACATATAGTAACAACATATTTGCTTTATCTTAGGTATAATGTAAACAAGCATTAATCATGTTGGGTACCAGCCCCAACCCTGTTCCTGGGTGCCATGAGCCCCAGTGGTGATGACGGATTGAGAACAGAAATAAAGACAAAAGACACAGAAATAGAATTAAAGTGTGGGTCCAGGGGACCAACATGAAGTGCGAGGACCACGTTGGCCCTGAGTTCTGGTTTCCACAGCTTTTTGTTAGGTGCACACACTCGTTGAGGGGTGGAAAGCAAGGGGGAGGTTTTTTTTTGGGGGGGGGGGGGGGCTTGTCACTATTGGGGGAGGCCTTGAAACTACTGTGGGACAAGATAGCCAGTGGGAGAAGCATGTAGCATTAGAAAACAATGGAACAGGTAATTCTTCTAAGAAAAGCTAATCTAGTACACCAAACCACTGATCATTATCAATATGCAGCTGTGCTGGAACACAGCAGGTAGGGCAGTAGGGCTCTACCAGGTCTGACCACATACAATGCATCAAGGGGCTTTTATTTCCCGAGCACTGTGGACATCGGGCAACTGAGAATACCCCATATTCTGAGAACATGGGCAGAGCAGGAGGTGTTCCACTATCTCCGCCTGCAAGGCCTTCCTGCCTTGCCAGCTCCCATCTGCAAAGACCCTCCCGGATCTTGTGAGCAAAGGTCACCAACCTTTCCTGGGTGCTTACACAAGCCCTCTTTACACGACCACTGTGCAGACCCCATGTTGGAAAGGAGTTCGTGAGACCAAGGTAGTGTTTTCCTGCCCTGCAACCACACTGCTGATGTGCCAAGGTTAATGGGGCACTCTCAGAAGGTCTAACTTTAGGCCTCCCGTTACAGCTTTTGCTCACGCTTTTACAAGCTACAAGCCATTCCCTTTTGTGCTGTGCTTTTCATTCACTATTATTTCAGGGTATAAACCTCAGTGTTCTGTGAACTCTATAAGCTAATAAGCAAATGAAGCTTATATTTGTTTAATCAGTAATTAAGTAGAGACAGCACATGTCTGCCCCTGGTCATCTGGGCTCACAAATCAAAATTGTAAGAATGTCACCTTCACTTCACTGCTCCCCTTCTCTCATTTCCTATGGAACACAATGTATAAATACTGTGTTTTGTGCAGCACACTTGGGGGACACACTCTCAGTTTGTGATGAGTCTGTGTTTCCCAGGTCATTAGTCCTCAAACTTGGATCAGAATAAAATTAACTTGAAATTTCTTTAAAGTATAATGCCTTTTATTTAACCTTTAGGTTGACAGATGGAGTAGTCAGCAGAATTCCAGCAAGATACAGGGACACACAGAACTCATCTTAAGAAACTCAAACTGGGTGTTTGGTACCAGCACAAAAGCATGTGTTTGAACTAGGAAACTACTGGGTTTCCATGGCGGGTTGCCTGGAATCTAGACCTCCCCTCTCTTTTGCTAGAGATCTAAATTTGCTTTATCCTGAGCTGTTTTAGGACCACTAAGAGAAGTAGTAAATCATGTGTTTGCTAAGTTATCCCTAGGGTTCTTATTGCTTTGTTCTAAATTGCTAGGAAAAAAGGAAAGAAAAGTAAAGTCACCCAAGCATCACTGCACTTAGAACGGTGGTTTCTTTGATCAGCTGAGTGTTTCTCTTTTCAAACCTCTTTTGTATGTACCAACCCTTTTATATTCCATCTGAGAGCAATTGCAATAAAATTGCTCTAAAGTTAAAAGACACTTGCTCCCTCCAGCCCAAATCTCAGATATTCTGAGGTAACTAAGAGTCTCTTTGAGGTGTCGGAAGGGGATCTCTCCTGATGGGCAGTCCCACAGGGTTCCCTCATAAGCCAAAAACAAAACAAAACAAAAAAACAGGTAAAATACTTAAGGTCCTCTGGGAAATACTCACAAAGGGGTGGTCCCCTAGCATTTGGAGTACTGCACTGCCTCATGCAGAGCTGAGCTTTCCTTGAGACATATGAGGGTAAGTTACTTGGGGTTGACAGCCTGAGGAGCAGACCTTGTAGCAATACACCTTTGACTCTAAACACATCCTTACCTTGGTGCAGACAAAGAAGGGAAGAAGGGAAACACAAGAAATAAGACACCTAACTGGAAGTATAAGGAGAACCATCTCATGGGACACCAGCTGAATTTGTGACTAAGAATTATAATGCTTCATTTTGTAAATTTTGACTCATTAGACTAACATCATTAAAAATGAAATTAATTTAACTTGGCCAAAATGGGGCTCATCTGAGATCCCAAAACTGCTTTACTTATGGGCACAATTACAAAAAGCTGGCTCAAGAATTAAGCAGAAAGAATGGGATAGTACTTCAAATGGCATTTAGAAACTTACGAAAAGAAAATGACAAAACTGTTTCTATACAGGAAGTGAACCACAATATCTTGGAAACCATTTCTCAACTGAAAAAATTATTCAAAGTTTCTACTGCTTCGCCTTCTCTCGCTACCACTCCTTCCCCCTCTGCTTGCTTTCAGAACTGCTTTGTCCAGACTTTTCTTCACTTCCTCCTCCACCACCTGCAGACGTTTTAGCAGCACTGTTTAGGGAGAAAATTAATCCAAGTGGGAAACCTTCAATAATCTCTATTTCCCAACTAAGGCAGAATTCAGAGATATTGCTAAGGAGTTTCCTGATCGTACCCGTGATCCTATAGGTATCACCAAGAAATTCAATCTAACCACCAGAACTTATGAACCTGACTATTGAAATTGATGCCAGTTAATTCATATGATGGTATCTGAAAGAAAAAGCTAAAGAATGGCTATCAAAGGTTGACTGGAAAAATCCACTAAGCAATTTTCATAAGCAGGCAGCTGAAGACAGGGAGAAGGACTGTAGCAGGAGCAGCGGCGGGAAACGGATCTCTCGAACACCGAATGCAGGAGGAAGAGGGGGTTTATTGTTATTATTACGGCCGGGAGCCTGGGCAATAATTTGTCCAAAACCCAGCTCATCTAACAAAGGGAGGTTCAGCCTTGATATAGGCTTATACTTTAGCTATTACAGGTGAAAGAATCTTGGGTTCACAGTTTTAGGACTCACATGTGAAAACGTTTCTGTTTACAGTTTCAGGAATCACATATGAAAGGGTTCCGGTTTACAGTTTTAGGAATCACATGTGAAAAGATTTCTGTTTTGATCATGTTTTAAGTAAAAATAGTGCCTTCTGGAGAGTTTTCCCAAGGCCTAGCCTGTCACCTATAGGAAGGTAAAACCGGAGGTGCCAGTCGGTCAACCTTTTTTTCTATTGAAATGTAGCATGATAGTCAAAGGGGAAGTTGATCTGAGAGGCCTGGGTCTCCCTCTTCAGGACCAAGAACAAGTAAATTGTTTAGCACAAGTAATTCCCCCACATATTTTCTAAGATTGCTTGCTGATCAGTCTGAAGTCCAGCAGTGTAAATAGAGACAAAATGAAACTATGCTAGACTATTTTGAAAAATTTGAAAAGGTTTTCAAACAATATCTGAGAATGAGTGAAGACAGTCTAAGGAATTGTAAGAATAATTCTTTATTAAATACAACTTTCCTTAACAGATTGGATGAGCAATTGGCCAATGTAGTCAAATTGTGCCAAATAAATTGGGATTGTGTGCACTTCAGAATTAGGGAAACTAACTGATAAATTGGCCAAAGTTATACAGCAAAAGAAGGATAATAAGGTCACAGAAATCATGAATTTACAACTCCAACAACTCACTGGTCAGATATCCAGATCAAAATAGAGGCCTTCCTTTCAAAAGGGAATCTCAGAAACGTCTAAATGTGTCTGTTATTATTGCAAGGATCCAGGACATCTAAAGGAAGATTGCAAATAGCTGAAATGGGCACAGAAACAAAAGAAGAAAAATAAAAGAAAGAAAAGGTATGGGACGCTCTCAGGAAATAAAAAGGGATTTTCCCTGGATTTTAAGTAATAATCTGGGAAAAGTGGAGATAGATATATAATATGTATATAATTTATATATATAAATTAGATATATTAGATATATAATAGCTATAATAAATATCATCTTTATTTATATACATTATATTTTATATCTATTATACATATAATAGATATAATAGAGAACAAATTAAAGTATTAATTGATACAAGAGCTACCTTTCTATTCTAAGCCCCACCTTTCTTAAGAGTCTTCTTCCTCAGAGTAATCAAACCATTCAAATATCAGGATATCTAATCAACCAATGACTGTATATAAATAAAAACATTTGCCTTTACAATTAGGAAATTTAGGTGTCAGCAAATATTTGTTTGCCTTTACCTGAGATGGTTATATACCTAGAATGTTATGCCTCAAGTTATACCGAAAGTCAAACTTATCTTTTGTAAATATTAAGGGCTGACCAGGCTGAGCTAAATTTTAAAGGCACCTTTTGGTGCCTTCCACACCAAAACATTTTATAGGAAGAGATTTTCTGAAACTTTACAATGATCATATTTTCTTCTCAAAAAGAAGGACAATGATTTGGAAATGACTGAAAGAGAATTGACTAAAAATGACACATCCAAAAGTTTGAGTCAGATTAAAATTAAAATTCAATCATCAAGTATTAAAACAGAAGAAATCTTGATGATTTATTAACACATATCCCTAACTATGGTTCCAATCATCTATTGATATAGAAGGAATTTTAGTGGCCACTCCAATACAAATACAGGTGGATCCAAATAAGCCACTTTTGAATATTAAACAATATTAATCAAAACAGGAAGCTATAATAGAAATAAAACCAATAATCAAAGATTTCGTTGATAAAGGATTAATTATCTCTTGCTTCAGTCTTGTAATAACCCCATGCTCCCAGTAACAAAACCTAATAGGAAAGGATGGAGATTTGTACAAGATTTGAGAGTCATTAACAATATTATGATTCCCCATCATCCAGTAGCGCCAAGCCCTCACACTCTTTTGTCCAATATATTGTAAGCAGTGAATATTTCACTGTAATTGATTCATGTAAGTGTTTCTTTAGCATACCAATAGACCCTGTCAGTAAATATTTGTTTGCCTTTACCTGAGATGGCTTTCAATATACCTATAATGTTATGCCTCAAGTTATACCAAAACTCCAATTTATCTTTTGTAAATATTAAGGGCTGACCAGGCTGAGCTAAATTTTGAAGGAAATTCTACTCTACTTCAGTATATAGATGATCTCTTGTTATGCTCCACCAATCTGCAATATTGTAAAATCTACTCCCTGTACTTGCTGGAACAATTAGCAAAGAGAAGTCGTGAGGGATCTGAAGAAAAACTCAAATTTTGCTTAACACAAGTAACATATTTGCAACATTTAATTTCTAAGGAGGGACTACACATAAATCCATATCGAGTAACTAGAATTCTTGTATATCACACTCCAAAAACTAGACAGCTAAGGGAGTTTTAGGTTTAGCTGGCTACCCTAGCTGGATCTCCAATTTTACTCTTATGGTACAGCAGTTATATACATTATTGAAAGAAAATCAATTTAAGCCTGTGTATTGACATTGGAAGGACAAAAAGTTATACAAGAAATAAAAGAAAATCTTACAAGAGCCCCTGTTTTGGGCCATCGTTGGGCTGCTGTTTTTCCTTTTTGTTCATGAGAGCCATGGCAGCATGCTGAGTGTTCTAACCGAAAATCATGGAGGACAGTATAGTCCTATTGTCTTATAATAATCTATTGACTATGACAGTCAGCAATTAGACTGTGTAGCATCTGGGCTACCCCCTTGTCTCAGGGCCACTTCAGCCATTGCCATGCTCCTTAAGGCCACTCAGGAAACTGTAATGGAGGCTCTGTTGACTTTATATGTATCTCATTCGGTAGAAGCTCTCTGGAATTCACATCATACTCAGCATTTTTCTGTTAGCAGACTGGCTTCTTATGAAATATTCTTGCTCTCTGATCCACATGTTACCATATCTCCCTGTAATATCTTCACTGCTGTTGTTTTTGCCTCCTGAAACAGTTGATGAGATGCCTCATGACTGTATTTTTCTCACAGAACAGCTTTTGATGTCCAGACAGAATTTACAAGAGCACTCCTGGAAAATGCTGATGTTATCTGATTCATTGATAGATCATATATAAGGGATGGATTTGGGAAATAATGGGCAAGCCCATTATGCAATTGTGTCCCTTGTGGACATCATGGAGTGCAATCCCTTACCTAAAGAAAAATCAGCACAGTTAGCTGAGTTAACAGCACTCATCAGAGCTTGTCAATTGGCCAAAAAACAAATGGCTAATATTTACACTGACAGACATTACGCTTTTGGTGTAGCTCATGACCTTGTAATGTTATGAAAGCAAGAAGAATCTTTAACCTCCTCTGGACAACCTATCAAACATAGCTGTCAGGTTTCTGACCTCCCAGAAGCCATCCAATTACAAAAAAATAAGTGGCTATTACAATTCCTAGACATTCCAAACTTGATTCCCCAGAGAATAAAGGAAATCATTTTGCTGATACAGCAACCAAAAAGGCTATTTAATACAAATAGCAGATGAAACTACAAAAGTAGCTATGTTTAAAAGAAACTATCAAAAAGGAGTGCCGTGAAACTCAAGAAAAGGCTTTAGAGAGAAAAAAGCAGATATGACTAATCAAGGAGGAGTGCTACCCCTCCCCCACCACCACCAACAGCTCCCCATCCTCACATGTAATTTATGGTATGGACCCAATGACAGACCTATTTTGCTGATGGGATTTCAGTGTGCTATGCTATAAGCTTACTCACTGGGGACCTAAGAAAATGATTTCCTGGGGAAAATAATATTATAGGAAACCCTCACTGGCATAGCTCATAAGATTTATGCAAAATGTCCAATTTGTTCAAAGCAGAATCCAGGGAGCTTCTTCACAGATCTCAGGGACATTTCTCTTTGCCCATTGGAGGTTTTGAAATTTGGCAAATGGATTTTATCTAATTACCTCCAGACCAGGTTATAAATATGTATTAGTTAAGATGTGCATGTTTTCTCATTAGGTTGAAGCATTTTCTTGTAGAACAGTCACTGTACAAGCAGTAGGAAAGTATTTATTGGAACAGGTAATTCCCTCTTGAGAAATTCCTTCTGAATTACATAGTGATGGGGAACTCATTTTGTGAGAGAAATAGTTCTCTCAGTTTGTAAAATCAGGCCCATTTTCCAATTTTTTTTACTGTGTAAACCATCCGCAGTCCTCTGCATTGGTGGAATGAAAAACAGAATAATAAAAACCCAGCTGTCAAAATTATATTACTTGGCCCAAGTCTCTTCCATTGGTTTTGCTTAACCTAAGAGCAACTCATTTTGGAAAACATCAATTATCCCCCTGCAAGATAATTACAGGTTAATCTGGATGAGACTGGATGAAGGATTACTCCATCCCCCATTCAATAAGGAAACAACCTTATTGAAAGGGGATATGCTCCATTTCTGTCAAGGTTAACCAAACTTCTCTCCCAAAAAGCTAAAGTGATAAAACTCTTTTTACAGTACACTGCTAGGGGACGAAGGTCTTAAGTATCACGATGACTAGCCGTAGGACTATGTTTATTGGAAGAGACATCAACTGAAGGGTTCACTTGAACTTTGTTGGAAAGAACCTTATCAAGTATTATTGACATACCATACCTGTGGAGCTATACTCATTGTGCAACTAAACTTGATGGGGTTGACTCCTAGTGTCACATTTCTCATTAAAAGAAAACTCTAACACCTGAATAGACTTCTGAGTCTACCACAGATATCCAATTAAAGACCTCTAAGATTCCTGAGCCCTTCCAGGATGGAAAGTAGATAACATCTGAGTAAACAGCTTTTTCCAAGATACTGAACCAGGTCTGTACTCATATTAATTTTTCTACATATACCTTTTGTTTTTGTATTTTGTTATTATGATGACTGAAGGTCTGATAATTTCTCCTCCTTTGTTTGATTCCCATTCCTCTTACTGGGAAACCACTAATCTAATTAACATGGAAGTAGGGTAAACTTTCATTTTTCAATATCAAGAGGCCATTGAAACCCCGATGTCAAGTTTTTGTAATTAGCCCAATGTTCCTAGAGCATCTTGTTTTTAGGTATAGATACTATCAATGTCCCCATTTAAGAAAACACCTCCAGGAAATTCTTCCCAATTCCATGCCTGATTGGGTAGTTTTTAATACTTTGAAAATAGATCACTGTATTACTATGAATACAGATGATCAGTTATTATCCAAAGGCCCTGATCAAATGAAAGACAGCTTCAGCTAGTGTGCCTCATCATAGTATTTCCTGTTCTAGGGGTCAGGGGCCCTATTTTTGTAACTGGAGGTCTACGAAGCATTCTAATGAAACTGGGATTCATACAGTGGGGATTATTTGGTGAACAAGGATATCACTGAAGGATAATTTGAGGATCCAACTAGAGAGAATGTGGAAAGCCTTTTGGCATATCCAGACTAAACTATATCTAGGGGTAACTACTACCCATCTCACCTTAACTTGGAACACCCAACATTTTGGGGTTGTCAAACTATACCCAAACTGCACTTCTGCTATAAGTGCCCAATGGCAACAACATGTTTGCTGTCTTATCAAACATGTCTTACCAACAACTCAAACATGTTTGATAAGACAGCACTGGCCAACTAAGGTAAAAACAGCATTAGATGCTATAGGGGCAGGACTTAGGATATTAGGACAAGTTGAAAATGTATTTAATAATGAAATATATTGACAAGAAGAGTCAGTACTTACCAATCCAAATAAATTAGAAGGAATACTCTTTCAGAAGGAAAATAAGGGCTGGGAAGCTGTATGGAAAGATAATGATGCTATTGCTAAGTCGGTAAATCAAACTGCTCAAGTAATGAGGAACTATGCCAAAACTCAGCAATGGAAAAAAGCATGTGTCCAAACTCAACGAGGTTTACTGACCATGCTAATTCAAATGGAAACAGAGTGCCTCTAAAACATGACCAACCACTTTGGATGCAGAAGCACAAGGTATATATTTATGGAAAAAATATAGAACCTCTTTTTCCTGAAAAATTACTACCAGGGTTAAGCACCCTGCACATACAGTAACCAGAGATTTAACATAGTACTGCTAGTAGGAATAGGGATTATTTTTAACAATATCCATATTCTTCCAGTAGACGGGTCAATGGACCATAGTGAATATTTGTATTCACTATGTATGTATTCACTTACATGTATACGTATGTATATGTGTATATATATGTGTGTATATATATATATATATACACACACACACACATACACTTATCATCTGATTTCAGTTCTAGATAGTAAAGTAGTAAAGACATTCAGGAAGAATAGTACTGTCCCCAAAACGTTTGGAATCCTGAAATCATAGACCCTAATTTCAATCCCCTTCCAAAATAATATATGCTATATAGGAAAATGATGCTTCTGTTGAGAAGGGAAAAAGAATGAGACTGTAACTGTTTCAGATCTTGCTTGCAACAAGATAGTATTTTATTTAAATTAAACTGCTATTTGGTGTACTACTGGCTCCATAGGGAAGGTACTCCTAGGAAAAAATAACACTTATAATAATGAGAACATTGATAACTAAGTATTTGGGGAATTGGAACTCGATCCTTCTCAAGCCATACTCCCAGCAGAAAAGACTGTCCAAACGAGCAATGAGATATTATAAATGATCAGTTAATTACAGTTCTAAATAAATTCAAAGATGTTTTGAAGTACAAATACAAACAAACAAAAAGGAAAAATTTATCTGATTATTCACAGACTATCAAAATGTAGGTTCAGGTGATGTATGTTCCAACTATCAAAATGTATGTTCTTTTCTATGCTGTTTCTTTCCTATTGTCTTTACCACAATGGACCTCTCAGTTACTCACTGCATTACTGATTACTTTTCTAATGTCTATGTTACAAATGTTATAAGTGCTGCAAAGGTTACAAATATCACAAAAGGAATAGAACTCTAACTAAAATTGTAGTTCATCAATTTGAACCAGAAGACATATAATGTGTGTAAAGGTGGTTTTCCAATGCCTATTTCGTCTCTTTCTCTATTTCTGACTGACTGAGGAAGGGCCTTACATTTTTATTTTTAATCTCAATTCTCAAGATTTATTAAAAGAACATCACATTGAATATTCTTCCAACTCCTCAAGGCACCTCAGCAATAATGCAAATAATGCAACACATCATCACACCTCAAGAGCTTCTAAAGAAATAATCCCAATGCAATGATCATCTCATTTCTCTGTGAAATAAAAAGACACCAGCATAGGATAAGAGCCTTTTCACATTCTGAAAAGAAATACAGTAGACTTTACACGTTCAGTGACAGATCAGATGATGGTGTTTCATATAGGAATTAAGAAGAGAACAAGGGCATTTCAGAATTCCATTTTGATCCCCTAAATGCTATCATTCTAAACAAATGAGACCTGTCCTCTTCAAATCCTTAAGTTATTTTATTTGGTTTTCAAAGTTGTCCCTTGGATGATATCAACCAAAAGGGAGAAATTTTCAGAAAAGGGAACATCAAAATAAAATTGTAAAAGTGGAAGCAAGATGGCAGAATAGAAGCCTACACCGTTTGGCACCTCCTCCCCTACAGGAACACCAAATTTTAACATGTACACACAGAAGAGCAGTGTCACAAGAACCAAAAATTCAGATGAGTAATTATAGTACCTGGTTTTGACTTCATATTACTGAAGAGACATTGAAGAGAGTTAGACAGTCATAAATCATCAACATCACACCTACCCCATTTCCCAGCAGATGCTGCATTGCACAGAGAAAGAATGTGTGGACTTGTGGGAGGGAAAGTGCAGTGACTGGGGGACTTCATGTTGAACTCAACACTACCCTTTCACAGCGGAGAGCAAAGCTCTACTGGGCTTATCCAGCACCTGTGCATGAAAGTAGCAGTTAGACCAGACTTAGCTGGAGGAGAATCACCCATCCCAGTAGTTGGAATTTGAGTTGGCAAATTTGGCAAGCCTTGGCACCACAGGCCAAAGTGCTCTGCAGTCCTAGATAAACTTGAAAGGTACTTGTGGACACAAAGACTGCAATTCCCTGGGTTGGGCTCAGAGCCAGGGGACTAGTGTGGCACCAGCCTAGAGAGACACCAGTCAGAGCAGCTAAAAGGAATGCTTGCTTCACCCCGCTTCGAACCCCAGGCAGTGCAGTTTGCAGCAATGAAAGTGACTCCTTCTTTCTGCTGAAGAGCAGGAGAGTGAAAAGTAAAGGGGACTTGTCTTACATCTTGGATACCAGCTCAGACACAATAGGATAGGCACCATGCAGAGTCATGAGGCCTCTGTTCCAGATCGCAGCTTATGAAGACATTTTAGACACACCCTGGGCCAAAAGGGAACATGTTGCCTTTTGCCTTGAAGGGAAGAACTCAGTCCTGGCAAGATTCATCACCTGCTGAATAAAGAAAAGAGTCCTTGGGCTCTAAATAACCAACAACAATATCCAGGTATTATGCCATGAGCCTTGGGTGAGACTCTGAGACATCCTGACTCCAGGTGAGACCCAGCACACTTCCAGTTGTGGTGGCTATAGTAAAAGATTCATCTCCGCAAAAAAGCAGAGGGACAAGTAAAGGTGACATTGTCTTGCACTTTAGGTACCAGTTTGGCCATCATAAGGATAGAGTAATAAGCAGGCTCCTGGGAATCCTGAATAGTATGTATCTGGTGAAAATATCCTTCAAATATGAAGAAGAAATAAAGGCTTTCCAAGACAAACAAAAGCTGAGGGATTTCATAAACACCAGTTCTCTCCTACAAGAAATGCTAAAGGTACTTCATCAATCAGAAAGAAAAGGACATTAATGAGGAATAAGAAATCATGGGAAGGCACAAAACTCACTGGGAATAATAGGCACACAGAAAAATTTATTGTAATCATGGTATGTAAACTACTCTTAAGTAGAAAGGCTAAATGATAAACCAATCAAAAATAATAACTACAAAACTTTTTGAGACATAGACAGTATAGTAAAACATAAAGACAAACAATAAAAAGTTAAAAAGCAGGTGAATGAAGTTAAAAAGTGGAGTTTTTCTTAGTTTTCTTTTTGTGTGTTTGTTTATGCAATTAATACTAAGTTGACATCAGTTTAAAATAATGGGTTATAAGATAGTATTTGCAAGCCTAATAGTAAGTACAAATTGAAAAATATATAACAGATTCACAAAAAATAAAAACCAAGAAATTAAGTCATACCATCAGAGAAAATCAACTTCACTAAAAGAAAGACAGGAATAAAGGAAAGAGGGAAGAGAAGACCACGAAACAAATAACAAAATAGCAGGAGTTAAGTCCCTACTTATCAATAATAACATTGAATGTATATGGACTGAAATGTTCAATTAAAAAAATATAGTGGCTAAATGGATGAAAAAACAAGACCTAATGATCACTCGTTTACATGAAACACACTTCACCTATAAAGATACAAATAGACTCAAAATAAAAAGATGGAAAAAGATATTGCATGTGAATGAAAACCAAAACAGAGAAGTAACTGCTATACTTATTTATACAAAATAGATTTAAAGACAAAAACTCTAAGAAGAAAGAAGGTTATTATTTAATGATAAAGGGGTCAATCCAGCAAGATGATATAAAAATTGGAAATACATATGCACCCAAAACTGGAGCACAAAGATATATAAAGCAAATGTCATTGGAGCTAAAGAGAGAAATAGATCTCAATACATTAATAGCTGAAGACTTCAGTACCCCACTTTCAGCATGGGACAGATCTCCCAAACAGGAAAGCAACAAAGAAACAACAAATGAAATCTGCACTATAGGACAAATGAACCTAATAAATATTTACAGAACATTTCATCCAACAGCTGCAGAATACACGTTCTTCTCTCTCGCGTAGAGATCATTCTCTAGAATAGACCATATGTTAGGTCACATAATTGGGTTCAAAAAAATAAAAAAAATTAAAACTGTAATCAGGCATCTTCTCTGGACACAATGGAATAAAACTAGAAATCAATAACAAGAGGAATTTTGGAAACTATACAAACATATGAAAATTAAATGATCTGCTCCTGAATAACAAGCGGGTCAATGAAAAAAAATAAGGTGGAAATTTTTAAATTTCTTGAAACAAATGGCAATGAAAAGACAACATACCAAAATCTATGGGATATAGTGAAAGCAGTACTAAGAGGGGAATTTATTGCTATAAATGCCTACATCAAAAAAGAAGAAAAATTTCAAATAAGTAACCTCGTAAAGCATCTTAAAGAACTAGAAAAGCAAGAGCCAATCAAACCCAAAATTAGTAGAAGAAATAAGAAAGATTGGAGCAGAAATAAATGACTTTGAAATAAAGAAAAAATCATCAGTTACCATAAAAGCCAGTTTTTTTGAAAAGATAAACAAAATTGGCAAACCTTTAGTTAGACAAATGAAGAAAAAAAGGTAGAAGACCCAAACAAAATCAGAGATGAAAAAAGAGACATTGAAATAGATACCACAGAAAGTCAAAGGATCATTCATGGCTAATACAAGCAACTCTATGCCAAAAAAAATAGGATACTCTAGAGGAAATAAATTCCTAAACACATACAGCCTACCAAGATTGAACCATGAAGAAATCCATAATCTGAACAGACCGATAAAAAGCAGTAATATCAAATCCATAATAAAATGCTTTCCAGTGAAGAAAAGTGCAGGACTCAATGGTTTCACTGCTGAATTCTATCAAACATTTAAAGAAGAATACCACTGTACTCAAACTATTCAAAAAAATAGAAGAGGAAGGAATACTTCCAAACTCATTCTATGAGACCAGTATTACTCTAATGGCAAAACTGGACAAAGACATATTTAAAAAAAAACAACTACAGGCTAATATTTCTGATGAATATTGATGCAAAAATCCTCAACAATATACTAGCAAACCTACATCAATGATACATTAGAAAGATTACTCATCATGACCAAGAGAAATTTATCCCAGCGATGCAAGGATGCTTCCATGTATGCAAATCAATCAATGTGACACACTATGTCAACAGAATAAAGGACAAAAACTATACAATTATTTCAATTGATGAAATGATTGATAAAAATCAACATCCTTTTATGATAAAATTAAACATCCCTTCATGATAAAAACCATTGAAAAAACTGGGTATAGAAGGAACATACCTCAACATAATAAAAGCCATATATGTTAGACTTGTAGTTAGTATCACACTGAATGGGGAAAAATGGAAAGAATTTCCTCTAAGATCTGGGACATGACAAGAATGCCCACTTTCACCACTGTTATTCAACATAGTATTGGAAGTCTTAGCTAGAGGAATCAGACAAGTCTTGAAAGAAATAAAGGGCACCCAAATTAGAAATAAAGAAATCAAATCATCCTTGTTTGCAAATAATATGACCTTGTATTTGGAAAAACCTCAAGACTTCACAGAAAAACTATTAGAAATGATAAACAAATTCAATAAACTTACAGAATACAAAATAAATACACAAAAATCTGTACCATTTCTATATGTCAACAGTGAAGAATATGAAAAAAAAATCAAGAAAGCAATTCCATTTACAAGAGGTACAAATAAAATTAAATACCTAGGTATTAGCCAAATAAATGAAAGATCTCTATAATGAAAATTATAAAACATTGGTGAAAGAAATTGAAAAGGACATACAAAAAAATGAAATATATTTCATGTTAATGGATTGGAAGAGTCAATATTGTTAAAGTGTCCATAGTACCCAAGACAATCTACAGATTCAATGCAAACCCTATCAAAATACCAATAAAATTCTCGAGAGTAATAGAAAAAAACTATCCTAAAATTTATATGAAACCACAAAAGACCCAGAATAACCAAAGCTATTCTGAGCAAAAAGAAGAAAACTGGAAGAATCACATTAACTGACTTCAAATTATACTACAGACCTTCAAATATACTTCAAATTATACTACAGGAACCAAAACAACATGGTATTAACATAAAACAGATACATAGACCAATGGAACAGAAGAGAGAACCCAGAAACAAATCCACACACCTACAGTGAACTCATTTTGACAAAGGTGCCAAAAACATACACAGGGTAAAAGACAGGCTCTTCAATAAGCGGCGCTGGGAAAACTGGACCTCCATAAGCAAAAGAATGAAACAAGACCCCTATCTCTTGAAATATACAAAAATCAAACGAAAATGGATTAAACAGTTACATTTAAGAATAAAACTGAAACTTCTACAATAAAATCTTGAAGAAACTCTCCAGATTCTGGGCAAAAATTTATTGAGTAATATCCGACAAACACAGGCAGCCAAAGCAAAAGTGGACATATGTGATCACATCAAGTTAAAAAGCTTCTACACAGCAAAGAAAACAATCAACAAAGAGACAACCCAAAGAATGAGAGATAATAGTTGCCACGTATCTACCTAACAAGGGGTTAATAACCAGAATATATAAGGAGCTCAAACAACTCTATAGGGGAAATTAAATCTAATAATCTAATGAAAAACTGGACAAAATATTTGAATAGATGTTTTTCGAAAGAAGTCACACGAAAGGCAAAGTCATATAAAAAGGTGTTCAACATCATTAATCATCAGAGATACGCAAATCAAAATCTTTTAACCTATATGCAGTGGTAACAGCATCTTTGCTGTATCTCATATATAAAGTCCCTGAGCACCAATCAAAATTGAAAGAACATCACCTTTATTTCACTGCTCCCCCTTCTCCCATTTTCTATGTATCAGAACATATAAATATTGTGTTTTGTATAGCCCACTAAAGGAGATATATTCTCACCCCACTTAAAGTGCCTTTTGTCCAAAAGACACACAATAATAAATTCTGGAGAGGATGTGGAGAAAAGGGAACTCACATACCTTGTTGGTGGGAATGTAAATTAGTAAAACTAGTAGGGAGAACATTTTGGAGGTTCCTAATCATAGAGCTACCATAAACATCTAGCCATATAACTGCTATGTATACACCCAAAAGAATGGAAATTAGTATATCAAAGAGATATCTGCACTCTCATGTTTATCACAGCACTGTTCACAATAGCCAAGATTTGGAAGCAACCTAAGTGTCCATCAACAGATGAGTGGATAAAGAAAATGTATTTACACACAATGGAGTACTATTCAACCATAAAAAAGAGTAAGATCCTGTAATTTGCAAAAACATGTATAGTCATTATATTAAGTGAAAAAACACAGGCACAGAAAACCATCACATGTTTTCACTGATTTGTGAGATCTAAGAATCAAAACAGTTGAACTCATGGAGATAGTACAAGGACTGTTTATATAGGCTGGGAAAGCTAGAAAGTGGTGGGACAGAAGTGAGGATGGTTCATAAGCGTAAAATATATACATATAAAGAATGAATAAGACCTAGTATTTGATAGCACAATGGGGTTACTATAGTCAATAATAAGTTAATTATACATTTAAAAATAACTAAAGGAGTATACTTGGATTGTTTGAACTCAAAGTATATATGCTGAGGAGACAGATTTCTCCATTTAGCATATTGTGATTATTATGCATTGCAGGCCTGTATGAAAATATATGTGTCCCACAAACACATACACCTGCTATGTGCTCACAGAACAAAAAGTAAGACTTAAGTTTATGAGCTAAAGCAATAAAGCTATTCATTTCAAAATTTGAAAAAAAAAAATTTAAGTAACCCAAGATGGCTGCAGATTTGACACATGGGTAATAAAAACTAGGCCTATAAACTACAGCTTGTTAACACAAGACCATGAGGATCTATGGAGAGAAAAGACAGCTTTATCTTCTCTAAAAAAAAAAAAAAATCAATCTTCAGATTGGGAAATAGAAGTGCACTCCCAAATTGGGTGGCAGAGAGTTAGAAATTATAAAGGCAAACTGCAGAGCAAAGAACTGTCATCAGGGCAATGAGGAACAGTCTTGATTGGATGGACTTAAATCCCAAATCACTGGCCTCTCTTAATTGGCTGGTTCCAGGTGGTTGGTGGGTTGGCATCAGGTGGTCACTGATGGGTCGGTTGAAGAATTCCCAGCTGCAGTTGTTTTCAGGAACTGTTCTTTGACTTGGTTGCAGAAAAACAAATTTTGCAATACTTTCTAAAAACGGAGAGTGTGACCACGCCCCTCACCCTGCCATGGACTTTTGGGTCTACTTTTACTTTTGAGCCACAGGAAGTTCATCTTGCCTGTTAACTGAGTATATAATTTGGCAAGTTGGAACTCCTTGCTGCAGGACTAGAGTGTGTCAAATATTTCATCGACATGTACTGATTACAACCTTGTCCATGAGTTAAATAGGATATAATCAATCATCTCCCTCCAGACACTAGGACATCTATACGCTCATTAACCTTTTACCCTATATACAGTGGTAACTACATATTTGCTTTATCTTGTGCATAAAGTCTCTGAGCACCAATCAAAATGGAAAGAATTTCACCTTTATTTTACTGCTCCCCTTCTCCTATTTTCTATGTAACAGAACTGTGTCTTGTACAGCCCACTCGAGGACATAGTTTAGTTTGGGGTGAGTTTGTGTTTCCCAGGTTATTAATCCTCAAAATTGGCTTAGAATAAAATTAACTTAAAATTTCTTTAAGGTATAGTGTCTGTTATTTAACCTTTTAGCTGACACAATGTCCAACATACAATGTAAAATACACACACACACACACACACACACACACACACACACACACACGCATATACATACTAAAAGAAAAGAATTGCTTTTGACCAGTTTATATTTAGCACTACCAAATAGAATTCAAATTATTTATTTTAAGTGACTGTCATTTAGAAAACTCAATTTGATTCAGTTTTTACAAAACATAAAAGTGCTAATTATGTGTGAAATTCCTGTATTTTAGAGATACAAAGATAATTAAAATATGGTGACTTTTCCTAAGACATTAAATCTACAGGAAAAGGACTGACCAACATTACAGTGTTGTAAACCAACATTACCACATTTGAAGATACTAAATTCCATGATAAGACTGGGGTGATTTTAGGAGAATAATTACCCAAGAAAAAATGTTTGATTAATATCACATTCTGTATATGTATACTAGACAAATTTTAATTTAAATATGAATAAGACATATTTTACACATATCTGTCTCTTAACAGGGTTCTTTGTCTATTTTGGTCCTGCATTCAAATAATATAAATATCGTTTTCCAATGAACAATATACATAAAATTTGAAAGCAAAAAATACGGTTCCTTCTGTTCAAAACCATAAAAGAACATGAAGGTCTTTAGTTGCTTTTGTAATCTAATCAAGCCTAAATCAATGTCTTTAGATCATTCGTGAAGCAGTAAAGACATCATTAGAGATGAAACAGTAATTAAATAAATTATGAAAAAAAATCCCTAAGCTGAAGAAATGTAAATTTTTTAATGAAAAGGACTAAGAAAAACAAGCAAACGTATCGACTAAATGTAAATGACCAGTGAATATATGAAATAATACTAAACTGTATGAACAGAGGAAATGATTGATTTGTGGCTCACTAAACAAGACAGAATTGCTCATGAAGAACTGAACACTGTCAGTGTAAATATTCAAAAGATTGGCTGTAGAAAGTTAAGAAGCTTCTTGATATAAAATATCTGAATATGTTTATGAAAAAACATTCTGCTGACAATTACATTAATACATTTTCTAAGGTGATGCCTGATGAAAGCTGTAAACCAAAAATAAAATTCCAAGTCCCCCTCCAACCCCAACCACCTGAATGGACTCTTCCCTCTCAGCCAGGGAACTCCAGAGTTAACCTGAAAGACTGGTTCAGGCCATGATGCAAAGGGGAGCAGGGGTCAGACATGCCTCATTATACCTTCGTCCCTTTTGGAATTCAAGGAAAGCTGGCCAGCATTTAACATCAACAGAGACCTTAAGTCTGATAAGAAAATTTACGATCTATTCTCTCTGAAGCCAGCTACTTGGAATATTCATTTACATGATAAAACTTTGGTGGCTATAACCTCTTATTATAAACCAGACATTCCTTTCTACTGATAATAACTCTTCAACCAACTGCCAATCAGAAAATTTTTAAATCTACCTATGACCTAGAACCCACCACTCCCAGCTTTGAGTTGTCCCTTTTTCTAGACAAAACCAATGTATATCCTAATTGCATTTGATTGATGTCTCACATCTCCCTAAAATGTATAAAACCAAGCTGTACCCTGACCACCTTGGGCACATATTCTCAGGGTCTCTTAAGGGCTGTGTCATGGGTCATAGATACCCATATTTGGTTCAGAATACATCTCTTCAAATATTCTACAGCAGTGGACTCCAACCTTTTTGACACCAGAGACCAGTTTTGTGGAAGAAAATTTTTCCACTGACAGGGTGGAGAATGGTTTCAGGATGATTCAGATGCATTCCATTTATGGTACACTTTATTTAGATTATTATTACATTGTAATTAATAATGAAATAATTATACAACTCCCCCATAATGTAGAATCAGTGGGAGCCCTAAGCTTGTTTCCTTACAACCACATGGTTCTTTCTAGGGGTGATGGGAAACAGTGACAGATCATCTGGCATTAGATTCTCATAAGGAGCTTGCAACCAAGATCTCTTGCATGCACACTGCGATAGGATTTATGTATCTATGAAAATCTAATGCTGCTGCTGATCTGACAGGAGGTGGAGCTCAAGTGGTAATGTAAGTAATGGGGAGCAGCTGTAAATACAAAGGAAACTTCATTTGTTCGCACACCGCTCACCTCTTGCTGTGGTTACTAACAGGCCACAGCATCAGTTGGGGATCCCTGTTTTATGGAGTGTGACTCTTTTTGCCAACAAAACCTTAGTCCTAAACTTGAAGAAACAGTTCTGTACCTGTGCTGTTTTAGAAGAACATTAACTATGACTGAGGAAAGGAAAGCTACAGGTTTTAAGGATACTAAGCACTGGTTGGCTTTGTGTGTGTGTACCAATGGTACAGGATAAACTGGGCAGTAATTAGAAAAAACCAATGTACACAGTGTATGAAGTATACAGCAATTTGTGTATGCATCACTAAGCAGTCAATAAAGTAGGGAAAATCACATAATTATTTCTTGACTAGTTGAAATACCACTTTGTACCAGGGACATGAGATCATTATAGGCAATCTGGACTAGAAAAAAAAAAAAAACTATAAAATTTATTCTTCTCAGACAACAGCTCTTGTCCTCTCCTGGTCCTCTCTGTAAAAAGTAACATTTTCAGTATTTATTAGCCCACCCCACCCATACACACACACAATGTAACATCTGCAACAAAGACATATAGCCATGAAATTTTATATTCTATTAATAAAAATATAAACTTTTCTTTTACTGTGGGCTAGCTGTAGTTAACAGAGGTCCAAGGATCCAAGATCTGAAGGAGTTCAGTATTAATGATACCATTTACTCTATTGATAATACTTGGACCCATGTTGATTTGACACGATGCTTGAAAAAAGTCATTTAAAAGCCCAGCTATCAAAGTATTAACTCATTACTCAGTAACTGTATTTCCATCCCATCATAAGATACTCAAATCCCTCCCAGCCCTTTGGGAGGCTGAGATGGGTGGATCACAAGGTCAGGAGACCGAGACCATCCTGGCTAACACGGTGAAATCCTGTCTCTAACAAAAAACACAACAAATTAGCTGGCCATGGTGGCAGGCACCTGTAGTCCCAGCTACTTTGGAGGCTGAGGCATGAGAATCTCTTGAACCCGGGAGGTGGAGGTTGCAGTGAGCCAAGATTATGCCACTGCACTCCAGCCTGGGTGACAGATAGAGCTAGACTCTGTCTCAAAAAAAAAAACAAAAAAAAAGATACTCAAATCCCACCTGACAACAGAGATGGCACAACTGATGCATCCTCTTGCCCAGAGTTCTTAAGTAACCTGAGGTATGATTTAAAAGTCATTGTGTTTATATACAGGTCTGATATGATCTGGCTCTGTGTCCCCACCCAAATCTCATCTTGAATGTAATTCCATAATCCTCACATGTTGCAGGAGGAACTTGGTGGGGAGGTGATTGAATGATGGGGCAGTTTCTTCCATACTGTTCACATGATAGTGAAGATGTTCTCACAAGATCTGATCGTTTTATAAGTGGCTCTTCTCCTTTCACTCCTCACTCTTCTATCTCCTGCCACCATGTGAAGAAGGTCCTTGCTCCTGCTTCACCTTCTGCCACAATTGCATGTTTCCTGAGGCCTCTGCAGCCATGTGGAACTGTGATTTAATCAAACCTCTTTCCTTTAAAAATTACCCAGTCTCAGTAATATCTGTGTAGCAGTGAGAATGGACTAATACAAGGTCTTTAATTTAGTTTGATTCTGTATGTGTTTAAAAATATATTGAATATTTTTCTTTGAACGAAGAAGTATCTGAATTTTTTGGTCTATAATTATCCAACTATTTCATTTGTCAGTTTATTTCTACATAAACTGTAATATTGAAATTTATACATATTTGTCCAATTTAGTATAAATCTACATATATTTTTTTGCAAATGTGTTTATGTATTTGATTATAGAGTGCTGTACTAGATAGACTTCATTAGGGATATTCTGTGTTATCATTTTAAATATCATAAAAAATCTGAATTCCAAAAGTCTACCTCCAAGGCTTTAAGGTAAGTGATTAAGAATTATATCCATACCAGGATTATTATGGAGTTTTCAAAACATAATACATTTTAACGTGAAAATTTTAAATTGAAGAATGATATTGATGTGAAGCAATTCTGGATAGCTGTTAATCTTATTTCTGTTCTTTGTATGTGATGAGTCATTTTCTCTTGCTGCTTTCCAGATTTTCTCTTTGCAGTTAGCTTCCAGTATTTTTCCTATGAAAGGACTGAGAGTGGATCTCTTTTATATTTATCCTAATTGGAGTTCACTGGGCTTCTTTGGTGTGAAGATTAATATTTTTCAGTGTTTGTGAAATTTTTTGCCATTATCCCCTGAATATTTCTTCTACTCCTTTCTTTTTCTCTTCTCCTTCTAACACTCCCATTACATGAAAGTTGGTGTGCTTCAAGGTGTCCCACACTTCTCTAAGGGTTCTATTCATTCGTTTCTTCATTTTGTTTTTTCTCTTTTCTTTGGATTGCACTCAACTCTATTATTCTATCTTCAAGTACACTGATTATTTAGCCTGACAGTTCAAATCTATAATTGAGACCCTCTAATAAATTTCAACTCCAGAATTTCCATTTAGTTCATGAAATATAGTTCTTTTATATAGTTATGTGTCACTTAATGATGGAGTATGTTCTTAGAAATGAGTTGTTAGGCGATTTTGCCATTGTGCAAAAATCAAAGCATCTACTTACACAAACCTAGATAGTAGAGTCTACTACACACCTAGGCTTTATGGTTTTCCATGATAGTCTTATGGGACCACTGTCATATATGCAATCATCTTTGACTGAAATGCTATGCAGCACATGATTCTGTGTGTGTGTGTGTGTGTGTGTGTGTGTGTGTATACACACGTATATATATTTATGAATGTGTATAAAATTTCAATCTTTTCTATCTCTTTATCGACATTCTCTATTTGATGAGACATTGTGCTCATATCTTCCTTTACCTCTGTAAACATGGTTTCCTTTAGTTCTCTGGACATACTGGCTACTTCAAAGTCTTTAACAAATCTGACATCTGGTCCCTTTTCCATGAACTTTTTGCAGCTTTTTCCCCACCTGTATATTAGTCACTTTCCTGCTTCTTTAGATGTCTTATAATTTTTTGTTGAAAATTGATTATTTTAGGGCATATGTTGTAGCAATTCTGGGAACAGATTTGCTTCCTCCCTCTTCTAATCTTTGTTATTGTTTGCTTGTTTTGTGAATTGGCTAGGATATTTTAGTAAATTATATTTTTTCCACTCTGTGAAGCTTTTGATGCCACTCTTCAGAGGGTACAACCATGGACATTCAAACTGTCACCTTGGGATGACAGTGAATTTGGCAAGGCTCTCTTTGATTGTCTCTTTCTCTACTCTCTGTGTTAAGCTGTGTGCCTCATTCTTTGTTACATGCCAGCCCATTGGTCTCTAATAATTATCAACTAATTACTCTATTGTTTTTAATATGCTCTAGAGTATAAATTGTTCAGCAGTCTGATTCAATTAAATTCAAGCAGAGACAGTTTTGAGGGCTCTTATTAGTTGTCCCTTGTTCTGGTTCTCTCTGGTAAACTAGATGTCCTGCAGTTTAGCTTGTTGCTCTTAATTTAGAGGAGCTATTATTTTCAAGAGCAGCATTAGGCTTGAATCTTATGTTTCAAATAAAGTTAGCTTCTTTGGGGAGGATTTCAGAGTTTTTTTCTTAGACTGCCTTTTTCCCTGGGCAAATTCTCCAAGCCACTATTCTAGGAGCTGGGCAGGGCAGTAGCTTTCAATCTTCTTGGCCTATGTCTTCTCTTGTGAAACCTCTCTCCTATAATGAGCTGTAACAAGGGGAATTAGGGTACCAATATTCTTATCTTGCTGAATCTAATATAAAGCCTCCTTCTCATGTGTGAAGACTGGGTGAAGTAAGAGAGCCCCGAGCCCCCAACCTCTCAGCCACAAGCACCAGGAAATTAGTCTTTTAAATTTGGAGTTGAAGAGGAATTAGAAATGCTGGCAGACTGCCCCTACTAGTAAGGTACAGGAACTCTTGATTAGAAGCTTAGGAGAAAGGGGGTCCCATCATCTTGGCCACATCTGCACTAAGTTCAGCTTACCTCATGTTGAGTTTAGGGGGAAGATGGAATGAGTCATGACTCACGTGGAACTTTCTATATAGTGCACCATTTAAGAGTTATTTTGATGCCAGCCTTCAAGATTTTCTTCCCACTTTACTACGTTCACTTTTGTCCAAATCAACATTTGGCCCAACTTCTCACATAGAACAGCTTGCTTTCAACTAAATTTATTCCAAATTACTTCAGATAAAATCTATACACTTTCTGGACTTGAATCTTGACTGAGTGTTTTGTGCTGTATTATACTTCTTCCTATTAATATACCACTCTACATTAATGCATGCTCAATTGTTGATGCACTGTCATTTATAAAGGTCTTTCAGATAAGTTCCAAAAATAAATATAAGAGAAAATTAAATTTGAAACTGGCAAAAAATAGGTAAGAATAAAGTAGGGTCAGAAAGAAAGAGAGATACAGTGAGGTCAACATACAAAATCTATGCCAGAAATTCACATATACTCACTTGCTAAAGGTATAGTACACATTCATCTTTAAAAAAATGTTCAAAGCTACAATTTACTGTGTCTATCTATCTGATTAAAAACAAACCAGTCGCAGGAGAAGAAGTTATTCCCAGTAAAGTTATAAGACAATTGTTCCAAAGCCATCATAAGAAAGATAGAATTTAATGTAATGAATAACCTCCTGAAGGTAAAAATAATAAACAGTTTCATGGGGCAATCTTTCACACTCAATATAAACATACGACAACAAACACTGATAGATTTTGTGTGACACCAAAAAGTGTAGCCCTGGCATTCAGCTTTCTAATGGTCTGGCTGCTGCAGAAACCTTTTGTGTGTGTGTGTTTTAAGAAGTGATTCTATCATGGGAAGTACTACCTACTAGGTAACATCTAGAAATGCATGGATGTGCTTCTGCTTGTCATAGTATCTAGGGTTCCAAAAAAGGACATTCAGCGCCCAGGGTCCAGGGTTGCTAAACATATTCCTCAATTCTGAGAAAGTACCTCAGAATTAAGCACTGTTGCTCTCAAGATGACAGTATCACAACCTCTCCTGCCTTGAGAAATACTGATCTCAAATTCTGAATTTCAAACTATGTTCCACAGAAATGACTCATAAGCTATCATATGTGTGACTTTGTATATTGTGTGTGTGTGTGTGTTTGGGAAGTAAGAGGGGGAGGGACTGCTTCCCTAGACTGTTTGACCAGAGCAGCTCCATTTTTACCTGTATTGTACACTAGGCCTCCGAATAAGAAAGACATAGTTTAAAACAAGAGGAGAAATATAATTTTATTCATCAGAATCCCAGGGTGGCTTAGAAATCTCAGAAGAGGTAGTATGGCAGAGAAGCAGAAGCACATCTATGCATTTACAGATGTTGCCTAGCAGGTGGCACTGTCCCTGATAGTTAAAATCACTTCTTAAAATACATAAAAATATTATTTCTGCAGCAGCGAAACCATTAGAGAGCTGAATGCCAGGGTGATATTTCACTGATATCACATAAAACATTGTCTGTTGGGATTGGGGGTTAAGTGGGAGGTTGCAGAAGATAGAGATGTGGGGGTAGAAATGGAAGACAGAATGAGATAAAAAAGGACATGGCAGAAATAAAAGTTAGTATACAATGAAATCACCTTTTCCCCTACATCTTTAGAAAAATAAACTCACAAAAGGTTTGGCTATTGTATTAATTATCTAATTTGTATAACAAATCACTTCAAAACTAACTGCCTTAAAATAATAATAACCATTTATTATCTCTCACAGTTTCTCTGGATTAGGAATTTGTTAGTGGCATGGCTGGGTATAGCTGGCTCAGGTTTTCTCATGAAGTTGCAGTCAAATGGCAGCTGCAGGTTCAGTCAGTCAGCTAGGGGTTTCAGTAAAGATCTGACAAGGATTGCAGTCACCTAATAGACAAGTAGGATTGTCGGATTCACTTCCAGAGTGGTTCAGACTGAATTTCAGTCACCTAATAGACAAGTAGGATTGTAGGATTCACTTCCAGAGTGGTTCAGATTGAATTTCAGTCACCTAATAGACAAGTAGGATTGTAGGATTCACTTCTAGAGTGGTTCAGACTGAATTTCAGTCACCTAATAGACAAGTAGGATTGTAGGATTCACTTCTAGAGTGGTTCAGACTGAATTTCAGTCACCTAATAAACAAGTAGGATTGTAGGATTCACTTCCAGAGTGGTTCATTCACTACATGGCTGTCAAGTTAACACTGGCTGTTGTAGCAGGCCTCAGTTGCTCTTCACATGGGTGTCTCCTCAGAGCTTCTCCTGTGATCTCATGGATACTGGCTTCCGCCAGAGAGAACAATCCAAGAAACCAAGATGAAAGCTTCAATACCTTTACACCTAGCCTTGCAAAGCCTGTGTCATTACTTTATTACCACCACATTTTATTGCTCATACAGACTGGCTATGATTCAATCTTAGTAGGGACTACAAAACGGTATGAATGCCAAGAGGCAAAGTTTATTGGGAGCATCTTAGAGGCTGGCTACCACAGCCATAGTATTTTTTGTTTGCATATCTGTCTGTATGTTAGTGAGTGAACAAATCCAGAAGCAGAAGTAGACACAGAGTTAATTCTTTTTATATACTGTTGAATTCAATTTTCTAATATTTTGTTGAGGATATTTCAATATATTTTCATAAGAGATACTGGTCTGTAGTTTTATTTTCTTATAATGTCTGTCTTATTTTGGTATTAGGATAATGCTGGCCTCACAGAATGAGTTAGGAAGTATTTCCTGTTCTTCTACCTTCTGAAAGAAGCTTGTAGATAATTGATATAATTTCTTCCTTAAATGTTTGGTAAAATTCACCAGTGAACCTACCTGGGCCTGGTGCTTTCTGTTTTGGAAGGCTATTAATTATTAATCCATTTCTTTGATAGTTATATATCTATTCAGATTATCTATTTTCTCCTTTGTGAGTTTTGGCAGTGGTTATTATTTTTAAATGAAATTCCTTTAAGGTATTAGACCAGTTGAAAACTTAAAGACTATGTGTCCAATCAGAAACATACCTCAAATACAAGAGACAAGTGGAGTTGTGTATTTTTTCTGTTTGTCAAAATATCTATTTTTTTATCAATGTAATAGAGTTCAAATATAGTAAATCATGGCTACTTCTTGGCTAGCATGTTGTTCACAAGTTGTTTATATTTGGGAGCCTACTGAGATTATTATCCATGGGTACCATTATGTTTAAACTAGATGCTAAATGAATATCCTGCAAATCTCAAAATCTGTATAGACTGTTAGCTATTAGTAAAGTATTACTTCTGTTTACACAACTTTCCCTATATACATTATCATCTATATTCCTTAGGACTGCTATATCTCTTGGTACCAGTAGCTTCCTATCCAGTATTCACTCTTCCATTGTTTTATTAAAGCAACCCTAATTTTGTTGGGAGCAGCAAAGTCCTTGGCTAAAAAACATTTATCCTGAAGCTTCCTTTGGAACTACGAGTTCTAGCTAAAGCTTAGTAGGGGATGTTGGTAAAGCTCACTTTCATGATAGAGGCACAGTACCTTCTTCCTTGTCCCTTCTCGATTTATTTTACCTCCCTGGATGATAGACTTAAGAATGGTGATAGAATAGTCACCTTGCTATCTAAAAGAGAACTCAATTATCTTTTATTTATTTTTTTCACCAAATAGGTATAGAGCACCTGCTACATAATAAATATTATAATGTTAAAAATATGGTTTCAACAAAAAAACTTGTCATGTTGTAATAAGAATCTAGTAATCCTAAAGTAAATATAGATTTAGCAAGTGATTTATTATACTACTCTTGAAAATGCAATGAAAGTAATAGAAACAAAATAATTTACTAAGGTGGTATATCTTTAAAAGAGATTTATTTTCTTTGCTATTATAATGAGTCAGTAGGAAACATTTTAAAGAAATGAATTCACTGCTTTTATGGCAATATAAGCAAAAATAAAAAGTGTGATACATAGTTTAGAACACTAATTTCTAAAATACATCCTGTAAAATACAGCTTCTTGGGATGAAATTACCTCGAAAAGCTTTCTGTTGTGAAATAACTTTGGGAAACCACTGGATTAGACAAAATTAAGTAGGTTTGCATACACTAAGATTTCTCAGTGTTAACATGCTCACATATACTGTAAATCTCTCTGAGTAGCAGTGCGACATGTAGTTTTTTCTAAATGTATTGACTGGAGAAACCTTTAGATCATCATCTCCTAGAATTACATACAGGACACATTTTGGAAAATGTTAATCATTTGTGAGCAGACACTTTACCAGGAGCTCTGGATAGACAATTAACTTCAAAACAGGAACACTCATCAAATTTATCATGACAATGAATGATTCTGATAATGAATCAGATGTTCAGCAAGAATATAGCACTACTCATTAAGATCATAAGGGTTCACGCAGAATAGGTGTTAGTGAAATAAAAATCCGCTACCTTGAATCAAGTATGCATGTGGATTGCCCAACCAAGAATGTTTATACTTTAAAGAGAAATGTTTCAGCTCATGCAATGGCTCCAGCAGTCTGCCTGGGTGCTTGGCAGTTCATCTGCAACCTAGCACAGACCCATTTTTTTTTTTTTTTTTAGTTTTACTATTAATTCTTCATGAATTTTTTAAAGCTCCAGTTAAAATAAGGTTGAAAATATATACTTTAAAAGAAATTTTCTGAAAATCAGATAACATTAAAATTATATCAAGACTTTGGAAAGGGAACATGCATTAGAGAATACAAGATTTAGACTCTAACCTGAAGAAGCAAATCATTCAAATACCAAATAATAGGATTTGTTCAGACACACTGTTAACATGGTAAGGTAAATAAGACACCCCTACTACAGTTTTATCCCCTTCTAAAAATATTTCCTAATAGGCAAGTTGGATATTTTTCTCAAGATTAACAGCTTTTAAAAGTTGTTTTATTACATATCTCCAGTGTATTCCCCTCTTTCTCTCTTTCTCCCCTCTCTCTCTCTCCTCCACACACACACACACACACATACACATACACGAGGTGCAAATTTTTTGAACTTTCTCTTTTCAAGTCCAAAAGACTCTTCATACTAAATAAACAAATAAATATTTAAAAGGTGCAATTTCACCAACCACAGAAGGATGTATGAAGACTGGTCTGAATTCAGGGTTTCCCCAGGACAAGTGAGTCCAAAGTAGATTAAATAAATCTCCCTATTCATAGCAGTAAGAAACTTCCCACCTCCTTTATTCTCGCCAGCAAAAAGCTTCCCCTATCAATTGACCTGGTCGCTGTTCCAGGTGGACGGCTTAGACTCTTAGGAGGGGCCTAGATGGCAAGTCTGGCCTAGGGGTGTGAGTAGTAGAAGTTTCTTCTAACAAAGCTATGGGACCCTAAGAAAGGAGGCTCCGTATTCCCCTGTGCGGATCTTTGTGGGTCTTCCAATTGCCCTGGGACGGTGAACGTGACGATAATCTTAACTCCCAAGTCATCAGAAGCAGGACCTCTTAATCACTCACCGCTGCGCCCTGGGCCGCTGGGAACCGAGGCTGGTTGCTAAGGACGCTGTGGGAGTCGCTCTGAGAGACAGAGTGCGCTTTTACAGTCTCGTGACCAGGGCTTAGCCAATCAGGACTTATAAGTGAATTTCCACCTGCCCAGACCCGTCTCCACCACATTTGTGTTCAATTTCGGAAGAATAAATGCCATGTTGTGTGAAAGACCTTTATAAGTTTTAAAAGAACATATAATGATTTGTTTTAAATATTGTACATACTTGCATAACCTGCCAGAAGCCGCGGCAAGAACTGGCTTGACAGGGCTTAAATGTCTCTTCAATGTCTTAATGCCACTCCCCGAAAACAAATCAGCATGCTTGTCATACCAAAAGTAGCTATGTCTTTGAATCAAATTGCTGTTCGTAAGCTCTTTTTACATGGAAAGTTTGGAGCAGCCGGTGTCTTCAGCACCCGTCAGTGAGTAAACAAAGCACCTAGAATGTTCTGCTATATGCTAACCACCAGAGGGCGAATTTAAACACAAAAGAATGCCAATTTTTAAAGGTACTGCGCAATAGAATTATCTGAGTCCTTTAAAAACCCTTGTAGAATTCCTATGTCTACTAATGAGCAACATATTTTCCTAATGTTCACCAGTGTAAAACACTATATGGAATAATGGGGAAGAGCATTTATGATTAAATTCAAATGTAAGCCGTGTGCAGTGGCTCACGCCTGTAATCTCAGCACTTTGGGAGGCCGAGGTGGGCGGATCACGAGGTCAGGAGTTCCAAACCAGCTTGGCTAACATGGTGAAACCCCATCTCTACTAAAAATACAAAAATTAGCCAGGCGCGAGGGCGTGCGCCTGTAATTTCGGCTGCTCAGGAGGTTAAGGCAGAATTGCTTGAACTCAGGAGACGGAGGTTGCAGTGAGCCAAGATCATGCCACTGCACCCCAGCCTGGGCGACAGAGTGAGACTCCGTCTCAAAAAAAAAAAAAAAAAATTCAAATGTAATACACAGGGATTGTCCTGTGAAATGAACTGCCTTAAAAAATTAGAACTTTGAAAAAAAATTTAACTTGAAATACCTCTATTCAGAATTAAGTTTCTGTTTATAAAAACTACCAAATAAATCTTTTTTCTTTTTGTATTTTGAGTGCATTTTTACATTTCAAACAGAAATTACAATATTTGATCCCAGGCTTCTCTGAAACATATCACTCCTAGAAGATCTGTAAGTTAAAAATAATAACAAAAAGTGAAATTGGCAAAGGCTATAAACTATATATGTTAGAGAAAAAATCCTAGACTATCAAAAGCGCTTGCCATAATCCAGATAAAATGAAAATGAAAAGACTGTGGTGTGGTATTTAATAATAGCCTGGTGGCTTGCTTGTTTTAATTTCAAGAGATCTAGTAAAGTGTTAAAAGCATAAAAAATACAAACTGTTAGCCAGGCTATTCATAATAAAATGAAGATTGAATTAAAAAGGAATAAAAGGAAGGCCAAATAAAAAATTCTTCTCCATAATATAAAAATCAATTGAAACTAAAGTGCATTTAGAGCAAAAAGTCACCCCCATAGATTCTACAGTAAAGACAACAGGAGATGTTTATATAAGGAAGAATTCACAAATATATATATATATTATATGCATAATATATATATTGAACTTTTGATCTATTGAATATATATAATATATTGGATATATTTTTTTCAACTTTCTCTTTTGAAGTCCAAAAGAGTCTTCATACTAAAGAAATAAATAAAAATTTAAAAGATGCAGTTTCACCAACCACAGAAGGACGTGTAAAGACTATTCTTCTGAATTTGAGATTTTGAATTTTTAGCAAATAAGATCAAGATGAAAATTGCAATAACTGTGCCCTGGGCAATGGCAGAAGCACCCTTACAGATTTTCCTGCCAAAAGACAGCTGTAGTACCTCCTACTTCTTGGTCCTCCAGAACAGCATTTTTCTTTTTTTCTGTCAATTTCAATCCTAGTCTTCCAGCCTTCTATCAATTCTATAAACCCTGATTACTCTGTCAATAAATCTCCTGTTTAAAGTAACATATAAAGTTAAGCAACTCCAAATGAGTTTCCCTATTCATAGCAATAAGAAAGTTCCCACCTTCTTTATCCTCCCCAGAAAAACACTTCCCTATCAAATGACCTGGTGGCTGTTCCAGGGTGGACCGCTTAGACTCTTGGGAGGGGCCCAAGAGTCTAAGTCTCTCTCTCTCTCTCCCCCCTATATATATATATAGTATCTATATTATATAGTATATATGTATCTTCTAGTATATAGTATATATATATAGTATCTATGTGTATATATACAGTATCTATATGTATATGTATATAGTATCTATATGTATATAGATACTATATAGTGTGTGTGTATATATGTGTGTGTGTGTGTGTGTGTGTGTATATATATATATATATATATATATATATATATATATAACTGTGTGTGTGTATATATATATATAGCCATCTGAGTATGAAGACTCTTTTGGACTTCAGAAGAGAAAGTTCAAAAAAATATATCCAATATATTATATATATTCAATATATCAAAAGTTCAAAATATATATACTATGCATATAATATATATATATATTTTGAATTCTTCCTTATATAAATATCTCCTGTTTATATAAGATTTTTATTTTTTAGCAAATAAGATCAAGATGAAAATAGTAATAACTGTGCCCTGGGCAATGATAGTAGCACCCTTACAGATTTTCCTGCCAAAAGACAGTTGTGGTACCTCCTACTTCATGTTCCTCCAGAACAGCATTTTTTTCTTCCTGTCCATTTCAATCCTGGTCTTCCAGCCTTCTATCAATCCTATAAACCCTGATTATCCTGTCAATAAATCTCCTGTTTAAAGTAACAAGTTGAGTTTTGTTATCTTCAACCAAAGTGACACATTCATCTTGGAAGATACCTCATTCTGGAAGCCTTCCAACACAATAATCTTTGTCTCTTTCAGGGTAACTTAGAAGGCATCCTTCTAAGGGTAAGTGCTATACAAGAGCACTCAGAATGCTAAGGAAACCTTGTAAGGATAAGCACTTATAGCACTTACCAAAATTTTGCCTAGAGAGATCTACATAGTGAGTGCTCACTAAAAAGTTAGGAAAGAGATAAAACTATTAGTAAGTTAAGCAATTTAAAATAAGAATTATATTTTCTTTAGTCATATTTCTCAAACCTTAAGCTTCAGTCCTCCGCTGCTTGGAATCAAGGCTATTAGCATCTTTACTGCCATGATTCAAAGTAGTCCATAATGCTCAATTAGCTTCCTAGATCAGAATTGATTTTCCAGGGAAAATCAGGTTTTTTCCAGAGAAAACAAACTGACATCAAAAGTGAATCATAGGGAAAAAATATAGCCATGAAAAAATATTTATCAGTTTGAATTGCTGCATTAGAATTAACATTGATTTTGTTTATTTAACAACTTTCCAGATGACAATTTCTTACTATTTTTGATATTCTGTGATATCAGTTTAGGTTTGCCAAGGAATATATAACTTAATTGTAAATAATTTCCATTCAATACTGTATTAGTTCATTTTCACGCTTCTAATAAAGACATATCCAAAACTCAGAACAAAAAGAGGTTTAATTGGACTTACAGTTCCACATGGCTGGGGAGGCCTCAGAATCATGGCAGGAGGTGAAAGGCACTTCTTACATGGTAGCAGCAAAGAAAAATGAGGAGGAAGCAAAAGCAGAAACCCCTGAGAAACCCATTAGATCTTATGAGACTTATTCACCATCACAACACTAGCACAGGAAAGTCCAGTCCCCATGATTCAATTACTCCCCCTGGGTTCCTCCCACAACACATAGGAATTCTGGGACATACAATTCAAGTTTAGATTTGGGTGGAGACACAGCCAAACCAGATCATTCTGCCTCTGACCCCTCCAAATCTCATGTCCTCACATTTAAAAACCAATCATGTCTTCCTAACAGTACCCCAAAGTCTTAACTCATTTCAGCATTAACCCAAAAGTCCACAGTTCAAAGTCTCATCTGAGACAAGGTAAGTCCTTTATGCCTATGAGCATGTAAAATCAAAAGCAAGCTAGTTACTTCCTAGATACGAAGGGGGTACAGTTATTGGGTAAATACAGCCCTTCCAAATTAGATAAATTGACCAAAACAATGGGGTTACAGGGCCCATGCAAGTCTGAAATCCAGGGGGGCAGTCGAATTTTAAAGCTCCAAAATGATCTCCTTTGATTCCGGATCTCTCTTCCAAGTAATGGTCTTTGGCAGCTCCACCCCTGTGGCTGTGCAGGGTACAGCCTCCCTCCTGGCTGCTTCCACAGCCTGGCATTGAGTGTCTGCAGTTTTTCAGGTGCACAGTGCAAGCCACTGGGGTACCTACCATTCTGGGGTCTAGAGGATGGTGGCCTTCTTCTCACAGCTCCACTAGGCAGTATCCCAGCAGGGACTCTGTGTGGGGGCTCCTGCCCCACATTTCCCTTCCACACTGCCCTAGCAGGGGTTCTCCATGAGGGCCCCACCCCTGAAGCAAACATTTGCCTGAGCATCCAGGTGTTTCCATACATCTTCTGAAATCTAGGCAGAGGTTGCCAAACCTCAATTCTTGACTTCTGTTCACCTGCAGGCTCAACACCACATGGAAGCTGCTAAGGCTTAAGGCTTCCAGCCTGTGAAGCCACAGCCCAAACTCTGTGTTGGCCCCTTTAGCCATGGCTGGAGCAGCTGGGACACAGGACACCAAGTCCCTAGGCTGCACACAGCACGGGGACCCTGGACCCAGCCCACAAAACTACTTTTTGCTCCTGGGCCTCTAGGCCTGTGATGGGAGGAGCTGCCATGAAAATCTCCAACATGGCCTCTCAGAGTCATTTTCCCCATGGTCCTGGGAATTAACATTAGGCTCCTTGCTACTTATGCAAATTTCTGCAGCCAGCTCAAATTTCTCCTCAAAAATATGGGTTTTTCTTTTCTACTGCATCGTCAGGCTGCAAATTCTGTGAACTTTATGCTGTTTCCCTTTTAAAATTGAATGATTTAACAGCACCGAAGTCACCTTTTGAATGCTTTGCTGCTTAGAAATTTCTTCCACCAGATACCCTAAATCATCCCTCTCAAGTTCAAAGTTCCACAGATCTCTAGGGCAAAGGCAAAATGCCACTAGCCTCTTTGCTGAAACATAACAAGAGTCACCTTTGTCCCAGTTCCCAACAAGTTCCTCATCTCCATCTGAGACCACCTCAGCCTGGACCTTATTGTTCACATCACTATCAGCATTTTTGTCAAAGCCAGTGAGAAAGTGTCTCCCACATTTTCCTTTCTTCTACTGAGCCCTCCAAACTGTTCCAGCCTCTGCCTGTTACCCAGTTCCAAAGTTGCTTCCACATTTTTGGGTATCTTTTCAGCAACAGCCCACTCTACTGGTACCAACTTACTGTATTAGCTCATTTTTATGCTACAGATAAAGATATACCCAAAACTGGCACCAAAAAGAGGTTTATTTGGACTTACAGTTCCACATGGCTGGGAGGCCTCATTGCAGTTGTGATTTTGAATCATGGCAGGAGATGAAAGGCACTTCTTACATGACAGTGGCAAGAGAAAAATGAGGAAGTAAAAGCAGAAACCCCTGATACATCCACCAGATCTTGTGAGACTTATTCACTATCATGAGAATAGCATAGGAATGACTGGCCCCCATGATTCAACTACCTCCCCCTGAGTCCCTCCCCAACATGTGGGAATTTAGGAAATACAATTCAAGTTGAGATTTGGGTAGGGATATAACCAAGCCATATCAGATACCTCTCTTTATGTTGCCAAATACTTAGAGTTCTCATTAGTATTTTAAAATGCTCTTGGGAATAAATGGAACAGTATCTGAAATTTTGTCTGTCAAAAAGAGAAAGGAAAGATAATCAAATGTAAATTAATAACAGAAAAAAAGAAAACATACAGAACAGGAGAAAATATTTGCAAACTGCCTATTTGACAAAGATCTAATATCCAGCATCTATAGGGAACTTAAACAAATTTATATGAAAACAACAAACAACTTCATTGAATAGTAAGCAAAGGACATAAACGGAAGCTTTTCAAAGAAGACATACGTGTGGCCAACAAACATGAAAAAAAGCTCAACATCACTGATCGTCAGAGAAATGCAAATCGAAACCACAATGAGATACTATCTCACGCCAGTCAGAATGGGTATTATTAAAAAGTAAAAATAAATAAATAAATAAATAACAAATGCTGGTGAAGTTTCCAGTGAAAAGGGAACAAATGCTTATACACTGTTGCCTGGGAGTGTAAATTAGTTCAACCATTGTGGACAGCAGTGTGGTGGTTCCTCAAAGAGCTAAAAACAGAACTATCATTTGACTCAGAAATCCCAATACTAGGTATATAACCAAATGAATATAAATCATTCTACAATAAAGACAATGCACATGTATTTTCATTGCACCACTATTCACAATATCAAAGACATGGAATCAACCTAAATGTCCATCAATGCCCTTAAGTGTAGTACTTGTACACCATAGAATACTATCAGCCATAAAAAGAACAAGATCATGTCCTTCGCAGGAACAGGGATGGAGCTAGAGGCCGTTATCCTTAGCAATACTAATGCAGGAACAGAAAACCAAATACTACATTCTCACTTATAAGTGGGAGCTAAATGATGAGAACACAGAGACACAAAGAGGGGAACAACAGACACTGAGGCCAACTTGAAGGTGAAGGGTGGGAGGAGGGAGAGTAGCAGAAAAAATAACTATTGGGTACTAGGCGTAGTGGGTGACAAAATAACTTGTACAACAAACCTCTGTGACATAAATTTACCTACAGATTAAACCGCACATGTACACCTGAATGTAAAAGAAATTGTTTAAAAAGTCAAATGATATTAAAATGGTCATTCAACTTATAAAAATCCACTAGAGGTATGTTTAGATATTAAATATGCGTTGCCTAACTTTCCTAACAATGTAATCAAGATCAAATGCACCATAGTGGATTGTTACATCACATCATTTTACAAAAACAAAACAAAAATACCTGTATTGTTTGAAAGATATTTTTTAAATTGCCTAGTTCAAGTTATTTTACATGTAAAATATTTAAAATACTACTAAATTTCACCTTTTAAAGTACTTACCAGGCAGGGCATAGTGGCTCACGCCTGTAATCCCAGCACTTTGGGAGGTTGAGGTGGACAGATTGCTTGAGCCCAGGAGTTCCAGACCAGCCTTGGCAAAACAGTGATACCCTGTCTCCAAAAAAAAGATATAATAGTGTATAGTTGTATCACAGTACCTAACACAGCCATTTACACTTAATAGGTGCTTAATATATGTTGCTGAGTAAATTCTTGAATAAAAAATATAGGTGATTTTTGTTTTATCCTACGAGCTGAATTTATTTAGCATCACAATTTCTGAGCAAAATGTTAACATAAACGAATGACTTATTTGTTCTACACAGGCACTTTTGTTTGGTAGGGCCATAGCATTCTGTGCCAATTCTTGAAAACTGTCGAAACAGTCTGCTACTTTTCGTTTGTGTTTCAACTCAACTATAATAATAACAACTGGACTTTCAAAAATATGTATTAACCTCTTCGAGGGGTTATACATATTTCTATCATATGATTATTTTCAAGAAAAATTAATTCTTTAAACCTATTTACTAAGGAAAAAAGTTTTAAAAAACTATATTATTCTGTTCAGATTTGAGTTAAAATTTTCCTTATTAATTTTGGTGCCTAATAATATCCTCTACCCATTAATTGTTATATAGTGATTTAATATTTTAGACATTTTACTATATAAATGCTATTGTTTGATAATCCTCACTTCAAAAGACAGTCAAATCCTCTTTCCCTTTAAGTGTGGGGTTGGACTTAGTGACTCTCTTGTAAAAACAGAACATGGCAGAAGTGATGAGGTGTGATTAGGTCATAAACGACATTGTGCTTCCTCCTTGCTGTCTGTCTGCCTCCCAGCTATTATGTCATAATGACACTCAAGATGTTCTATGAACTTCATGTGGCAAGGAATTGAAACCTCATTAACAGAAATCAGCAAGAAAAAAAGACATTCTTTCTTCAGCTGTCTGAGTAAGAGATCTTAGAAGGGGATCTTCCAGCCCTAATCAAACCTAGTCAAGTCTAAAATGACTGCATCCCAAGTAGAAATCTTAACTGCAACCTATGAGAAACCTAACACAGAACTATCCAGCAAAGCCACTCTGAAATTCTTAAACTACAGAAACTATGAAATAATAAATGTTGTTTTAAGCTGCTTGATTTGTTATGGGGATAATTCATTGTGCCACAGTAGAAACTAATACAAATGTTGTATTATTTTCATAAAGTGCATTGTCAACTTTATATTCATGTTTTAATTCCTGTGTTATGAGTTTCTCAAACCAGTATGAAGGAATAAACTCTGGACAATGTCAGCATAATTATTTTAGAAATATTTTGGAGAAATATAGGATGACAGAACTTTCATAGTACACTAGAGACTACTGATTAGATGATATAAACAGATTTGGTAATCTAAAAAGATATTTATTTCTGTGTCTGCCCAAAACTAAATTTGCTCTATTAATTTTTTTCCTAAAATAATTTTTCTTCCTAAGAAAAAAAGTATTTTTTTTTTTAAGAGCATAAAAATAAAGCCAGGCGCAGAGGCTTACACCTGTAATTCCAGCACTTTGGGAGGCCAAGGCGGGTGGATCACGAAATCAGGAGATTGAGACCATCCCAGCTAACATGGTGAAACCCTGTCTCTACTAAAATACAAAAAAAAATAGCTGGGTGTGATGGCATGTGCCTGTAGTACCAGCTACTCGAAAGGCTGAGGCAGGAGAATCACTTAAGCATGGGAGACAGAGGTTGCAGTGAGCCAAGATCGTGCCACTGCACTCCAGTCTGGGCGGCAGAGCAAGACTCCATCTCAAAAACAAATAAAATAATAACAACAATTTAAAAAAAATATGCAAACCCATGCTGAGACATAACATAATACTATCATTTTAGCACATCTTTCTATTGTGTATCTTTAATATTTTAAAAAGGTAAGATCATACTGTACGTTTTAAATTGAACATGAACATTTTCATGACATTTAACATTCATCTCTAATGTAACCTATAAACATCTTCATTCTAAGTTCTTCTCATCTCTGTTACACTATCACTCTAGATTAAATTTATCTTTTGCCTGAGCTGCTTGCCTTTAATAGGTGGAAGGCTTTCTCATTGCCCATACAGAAGCCAGGTGGATTCTTGTAAAATATCAATACAGTCACATTACTTCTCTACTCCCAAAAAACCTAAATTTTGTTCACCACTGACAACGCTTTGCAACATCTGGCACCTAGCCTCCTTTCAGCTCTCATCTCCTATCACTTTCATCTTGCTCACTGGCTACCTAGTTTGCTATCAGGGCCTTTCACTTGCTCAGCTCTGCCCGGAAAACTTCTCCCACTTATTCACAAATGTCTCACTCCCTCACTTCATTCAGTTCTCTGCTCAAAGGACACTTCTTCAAAGAGGACTTCCTTATTCTAAAAAAGCTCATCTAAAAAAGCTTTCTTTATTACTTAGGCTTTTTAAATATAATCATGTCATTATTTGACATTACATTATATTTGACAGGAGATATTTACCTGTTATTTGTCTCCCTAAACTAGAATGTCAGTTCCAACAATGCAAACACTTTGTCTGGCTTATTTATCACTCTATCCTCTTTGCTTAAAACAGTATCTGACACAAGATAGGTGCTTAATAAATATATTTTGGTGAAACAACTGTACGGATATATAATTCTAACAATAAATTATTGTTAGTCAATAATAATTACTTGGTATTTACATTCCTGCTTATTTTTTCCTATTATGAGCAATTATGGCATAAACACATGTATATTATACATGCCAGAAACATGTAAAAAACTTCTATATTTGTTTTCTAAGATTTAGGAGTCAAAAAATATGGTTATTTTTATAGTTTTTGATGCCTAGTGTCACACTGCTCTCCATCAGAAAGTTATGTTTTATATCACTTCAGAAATTAATGAAAGCTACTTTCTTCTCACCTGGAAAGACAATGTGCATTTTCCCTTTTAAACATCTTAATATAAAGAGAGCCACATCAAGAAGGAACTGCCATTTACAATTGCTACAAAGAAAATAAAATACCTGGGAATACAACTAACAATGTATGTAAAGGACCTCTTCAAGGAGAACTACAAACCACTGCTCAACGAAATAAGAGAGGACATAAACAAATGGAGAAACATTCCATGCTCATGGTTAGGAAGAATCAATATCATGAAAATGGTCATACTGCCCAAAGTAATTTACAGATTCAATGCTATCCCCCATCAAGCTGCCAATGACCTTCTTCACAGAACTGGAAAAAACCACCTTGAACTTCATATGGAACCAAAAGAGAGCCCGCATAGCCAAGTCAATTCTAAGCAAAAAAAACAAAGCAGGAGGCATCACACTACCGGATTTCAAACTATACTACAAGGCTACAGTAATCAAAACAGCATGATACTGGTACCAAAACAGAGATATAGACCAATGGAACAGAACAGAGGCAGAGGCAAGACCACACATCTACAACCATTCGATCTTTGACAAACCTGACAAAAACAAGCAATGGGGGGAAGGAGTCCCTGTTTAATAAATGGTGTTGGGAAAACTGGCTAGCCATGTGCAGAAAGCAGAAAATGGACCCTTTCCTGACACCTCACACTAAAATTAACTCCAGATGGATTAAAGACTTAAACATAAGACCTAACACCATAAAAACTCTAGAAGAAAACCTAGGCAAAACATTCAGGACATAGGCATAGGCAAGGACTTCATGACCAAAACACCAAAAGCATTGGCAACAAAAGCCAAAATAGACAAATGGGACCTAATCAAACTCCAGAGCTTCTGCATAGCAAAAGAAACAGTCATTAGAGTGAATTGGCAACCAACAGAGTGGGAAAAATTTTTTGCAATCTACCCATCTGACATAGGGCTGATATCCAGAATCTACAAAGAACTAAAACAGATTTACAAGAAAAAAACAAACAAGCCCATTCAAAAGTGGGCAAAGTACATGAACAGACATTTTACAAAAGAAGACATACATAAGGCCAACAAACATATGAAAAAATGCTCATCATCACTGGTCATTAGAGAACTGCAAATCAAAACTATATGAGATACCACCTCACACCAGTTAGAATGGCAATCATTAAAAAATCTGGACACAACAGATGCTGGAGAGGATGTGGTGAAATAGGAACACTTTTACACTGTTGGTGGGAGTGTAAACTAGTTCAACCATTGTGAAAGACAGTGTGGCGCTTCCTCAAGGACCTAGAAATAGAAATGCCATTTGACCCAGCAATCCCATTACTGGGTATATATCCAAAAGATTATAAATCGTTCTACTATAAGGACACATGCACATGAATGTTCATTGCAGCACTGTTTACAATAGTAAAGACCTGGAACCAACCCAAATGCCCATCGATGATAGACTGGACAGGGAAAATGTGGCACATATACACCATGGAATACTATGCAGCCATCAAAAATTATGAGTTTGTGTCCTTTGTAGGGACATGGATGAACCTGGAAACCATCATTCTCAGCAAACTGACACAAGAACAGAAAATCAAACACTGCATGTTCTCACTCATAGGTGGGTGTTGAACAATGAGAACACATGGACACAGGGAGGGGAGCATCACACTCTGGGGTCTGTAGCGGGGAACTAGGGGAGGGACAGCAGGGGGTGGGGAGTTGGAGAGAGATAGCATGGGGAGAAATGCCAGATATAGGTGATGGGGAGGAAGGCAGCACATCATACTGCCATGTGTGTACCTATGCAACAGCCTTGTATGTTCTTCACATGTACCCCAAATCCTAAAATGCAATTTAAAAAAATCTTAATAGGTAAAAGATAATTTTTATTAAGATTTACCTTTTTTCAACTAGTAAAGGACATTTTTATACGAATATTATCTATTTATATTTTTTTGCATGAATTGCCTCTATATGTCCTTTGCTCATATTTCTGATTTGCTTTTATTCATTGGTATGAACTTTTTGTATATATCCATTATTTAAACCTTGTTAAAATGTAATTTTTCAGTTTATTTGTCTTTCAATTGTGATTACTATATTTTAAATTTTACTATACAGAAATTTAAATTTTATACAGTCATATTGATTAAAGTATTTTACTGAGTTCCTAAATGGCTTTTGACTTTGCTGTACTCTTAGAAAGCTTTTCAACTCACTGTTTAAAAGGCATTCACTTATTATTTTATTATTTTCTTCCAGCATTTAATATTGGAAAACTAAAGAAAAATACAGTATATTGCAACTTTACTTTCAGAGTAAGTAGCGCTCTTATTGCCTTGCTTTCCCCCTCAACTGGCTACCCAGCTGCTCTCCTTTCAATCATCCATCCTTTCTCCATTCATGTGGATGTGAAATTGTGAGATGCCAGTTTTTATATTAAAAGTACAGACACAATTAGACCTTCTAACCTTTCTCCTTAAAAAATAAATAAATAGCAAGTTTAGGAACTGATACAATACCATCCTTGAGCCAATCATTACAAAGGAACAGTGAAATATTTCTTATATTTAGCCAATATTTAATTTGATATTAATTATCCAGAAATTTGGTATTAGTACTCCAAGAGACTCAACACCTTTGCCCATGCTACATCGCAATCAAATTTAGGAATGTCAATTTGTTACTTGAAAATATTAACTACATTTTTAAATAAATAAAACAGTGCAATGGGATTGTTCGTAACACAAAGGATAAATGCTTGAGGTGATGGATATCCCATTTACCCAAATGTTATTACACGTTGCATGCTGTATCTAAATATCTCATGTAACCCATAAATATATACACCTGCTAGGTACTCACAAAAAATAAAAATAGTGATAAAACTATTTTAAAAAATGTCAGTTCGCTCAAAACAAAGTTGATTATCACTTTCAATCAAGATTCGCATCTGGCAGATTGAGAACAGCACGTCAGGGTTCTCTTGGAAAAGCTCTAGGAATCCTGCGCGTCCATTGAGATGAAGGAACATAGGATGAACTCCTGGAAGGCTTCCTGAGACCTGGGGAGGGAGATTGTTCCCAGAGCCCGTGGAGCTAATCAAAACAGGTAGTAGGAGACCCTCTACAGAAGTCTTCTCAGTTATTCAATTAGGAGTCCCAATTTTGAAGGATATCACTGGGATTTCAATACCCTGAGTGATATAAATACATTAGGAAAAAATACAACAGAAAACTATAGTTTCTTTACAGCCTTAGAAAAGTAAAACGCGTAATTCCTAACTCCAGAATGGCAGTATTCGAGTACATTGGTTTCTTTCTTCCCTGACTTTCACTTGAACTTTTAAAATGCTTGATCTGGTGGTCCGTAGTATTTTTGCGTTCATATGTCGCGTACCCTATCTCTCAACAGATTTTATCAAAAATCCCAAGTGCGGCAGACAAAGCTAGGTGGAACGTTTTAACCCTCCACAACTCCAACCTCTCTTCTAGCTCCCCTCGGAGCAGGCGAGGCACCGGCCCCGTGAGAAAACACTGAGATCTGGGGCGTAGCTGTGACGCCGGGTATTTCTGGCCGCGATCTCAGCGGGTAAGGTCCCCCCCCGCGCGTTATCTTTATTTGAGCTCCTCCCATGCAGGCCCTATTCCTACACCAATTCTCTTTCTGGAATCTCTTTGGTACTGTAATTTCATTAATCCCACAACCGTATTCCCACTTATTCCCTAACGCCAACAAACTTTGAAGGTCTAGGTTACTGCCGCGTCTCCCTAGCAACCTTACCCATTAATGGTTGCCGGAAAAGGCTACGATCATGTGATTCTAATATTTCCGGGTGGCCAGCGTAACTTCCGGTTGTCAGAATTTCCCCTCTGTCTCGGCGGCTGCCGAGGGAGGCTGTGTGGTTCCAGGTCGCGGCGGCCCGGGTGGTGGTGGGCTCCGGGCGGGCTCGCGTCATTCTGCCCCCGCTGCGATGCATCCGCGGCGCCCGGACGGATTTGATGGCTTGGGCTACCGGGGTGGTGCCCGGGACGAGCAGGGCTTTGGCGGCGCTTTCCCAGCAAGGTCCTTCAGCACCGGGTCGGACCTGGGCCACTGGGTGACGACTCCCCCAGACATCCCCCGGCAGCCGCAACCTGCACTGGGGCGAGAAGAGCCCTCCCTACGGCGTGCCCACCACCTCCACCCCGTATGAAGGCCCCACGGAGGAAGCCTTTTCCAGTGGCGGCGGCGGCGGCGGCGGCGTGCAGGGGCAGAGCAGTGGTGAGGAGCATGGGGACCGAGGCAGGGGTGGTGGGTTAGTGGGGCCGCGGATTGCGGCCTGCAGACCCCGGAAGCGGTGCAGAGGGTCCCGCCTCCTGTTCCTTCTCATCTTATCGCGCGCCACACCCTTTGCCCTCCTTTCGTCCTCTGCCCCTGAAGCAGGCCTTGTTAGTCTTCCTCACACAAACGAGTTCTACGGGATCAACTCCAAAAAAGACATCTGCCCTAGCTATGGGGTGCATAGTAGGAATATTTAGAGGTTTTGGCATCTCAACTGATGGCCTGAGTTAAGGAGAGTGGATTGTTTGCTGTTACCTGATTCACTTTGGCAGCTGTGTTTTCTTGATATAATTAATTAATTTGTTTACTTGTAGTTTTGTGTTCTGAAAAGAGAAGCCTTTCAGCATAAGCAAATTTGGGTTCAAACTTGGTTCTGCCACTCATAATCTGAACAACTTAACCTCTGTGAGCCCTCAGTTTTCTCATCTTTAAGATGTGTAGAAGAATCCAGTATGGGACACATAGGCCAAAACAAATTGTTTCCTTCCTTTTCTTTTTTAAACACAGGAGTTTTATCTGCTTTTGAAATCCCCAGTCTAGAAAGTTTCCTTCTTACAATTTTCCTTTTCTGCTTTCCTTCTTCTGACGTAAAAACTACACATAAAAGTTAGAAACACCTATGCGATTTCAAGATAGGACTTTGGAATCATGACAAAATTATTCACCATGGGATGTCAGAAAACCTGCAACACTGCATGATGTAGATATTTTCATCATCCTTTTTTAGTCATAAAATGTGAATAATGGCTACCTCTTTTCATTCTCTTGGGATTGTTAGAATAATAAATCATTTAATATTAAATTTATTGTAAACATCAGCTTTATTCTCATTTCCTCGACTTTGACTTGGAAGTACAATAATGTTTGAGTTAACTAGGAAGAATAGACTTTAACAAATGTCTAGTGAGTAAATGAGGCTGTGAAGAAGAGTAGATGACTTACCTAGTGTCATACAATTAGCTTTTTGACTAACTGCCCCTCCCCACCCCACCCCCCGTGTTGTGTCTCACTGGTCCCAATACTCCCAATACTAGTCCAGAATAATACTGGAAAGGTTTTGCAAGTTATAAATGAAATAATTCAAAAACGCATATACCATTGCTACACAGTTATCTTCTTAGGAAGTAAAGTTTATGTTTTTATCTTTTCATAAGTTATGCTTTGATGGTTACAATGAGGAGGAGTTCCTTGACACAACCAGGGGTTTATTTTGCAGCCCTAACAGGTGGGTGAATGTTAATTTTGCAGCAAAGATAGACACCTAAGAAACACAGTAAACATGAATAAACCTTCCTAACACCTTTTAGAAAATCTTAGTAGCATTTTCTATTACTATTTGGGGATGATCTATACATATAAAAAGGGTAAAATGTAAGGTAAAAGTACCTTAAGTGGGTAAAAGAAGCTTTTTATTTAGCTTGTACATTTTTCTAGGGTGAACCATGTAGTTTCCCAGGAACATGCTTAGGTGGTCTTGTTCTGATTGAATGGGAATAGTGGCCTAGTGAGGTGGCTCATGCTTGTAATCCCAGCTCTTTGGGAGGCCAAGGTGGGCACATCATGAGGTCTGGAGATTGAGACTAGCCTGACCAACACAGTGAAACCCTGTCTCTACTAAACATACAAAAATTAGCTGGGCCTGGTGGCGGGCGCCTGTGATCCCAGCTACTCAGGAGGCTGAGGCAGGAAAATTGCTTGAACCCAAGAGACAGAGGTTGCAGTGAGCTGAGATCATACCACTGCACTCCAGCCTGGGTGACAGAGCTAAACCCTGTCTCAAAAAAAAAAAAAAAAGAAAGGGAATAGTGAGGGCAATTGTTTCATTTGAAAGAGAAGAGGAGAAAAAGAATTGTCACTTGTGAATATTGTATTATAGTTAGAATTTAAGTCTGGTCCCTTGGGGTTGTAATAGCTCACCACTATGACTCAGATTAGTCAAGGAGAAAGGCTTTTCTCTTTTGACATACGCATAGTAATGTTTTCCAGCTGTTAATTTTTCCAGTAACACAACAGACATGCCATCAGTAGTAGCATATATGTATCCAGCAACCTATTCCAATTAATTAAACAGATAGTCTCAAACTATTTAAAACTTGAAGAGATGGCAAAGAAGAGAGCTGTATTTACCCATTTTGGTTATTCCTAAGTCCCCTTTCAAATTAATAATTTAGAGGTGATTTACTTGCAGTTATTGGTTTAATAAAGTGCTCTCCATCAGTAACAGTGAATAACTAGTTTTACAGCATAGGACATAAAGTAGTAGGTGGAAGTATCAGCTGTGGCCAACCACAGAAAGTTTTATATTAGAATGCAATGAGAAGCTGGTAGCCCTTAGGTTCTATCTGCATATTGGTTTCATTATGCCCAAACAATATTTTAACAATATTTGAAATAGTTGTCCAGGACTTTAAAATTGGAAGATGTTGTATAAAAATGAGAATATCTACTTTTGAAAAAATTACAGCTTCAAAACCCTGTGCCCACAGTCCCATTTTGCAGCATTGAATTGGAGTGAAAGAGTAATTGTGCATTTAAAAAGGTCTACACCTTTCAATCTGCCTCAAACCCCTGCAGAGTCCTTCATTCATTTAAATTATTTCCCTGGCCCCTACCAGAATTTGCCTTTGAGGTTTAAATGAACAGCATGTTAATAAAATAAACTTTTTGAAATTGTTTTTAGAGTAAACCTAAATATTAGTTATCAGTAATCTTATTATTATTTTTTTTTCATTTTAGAACAGCTGAATAGATTTGCTGGATTTGGTATTGGACTTGCAAGGTACTGTTTTATCTAAAGACATTTAAAGCTTTTATTGATTTAATTTAGAGGTTTTCTTAAATTTATAATATCAAATGATTATTATTGCTTCCTTTAGATCGTTTCTTTGAAGCAATAGTTTAAATTTTGAAATATTTTGCAGAAAAAACATAATTATTTAAAATATGTAATTTGATAGTTTTTCTAGTAAAGACAGACTAGTCATCCAGTTTTATAAACACAAAGTAATTTTGTAATGAGTATTGTAACTGCTTTCATGGGTCTGTCCAAAGAATAAAATGAAGTGTACTCTTATCTCTCTCTCATCAAAAAAAGTAATTTTGAATGGGGTTCATGAAGATCTAATGGCTCTGCTGATAGGAACTTTGTTCATAGGACAATTTCTGAAAGACATAAAAATTACATGGCATTTAATTATGCCATTTAAATGATGGGTCATTTCCACATCAAATATACAGAAATCTAGTTTCATTGTATACTATAGATATTAATATTACATATTATGTGTTGTTTCCCTTATTTACCCATTTACAGATCTGATTTTCATTCTTTTCATGGGTCTATCCAAAGAATAAAATGAAATGTAATCTTATCTCTCTCCCATCAAAAAAAGTAATTGTGCATGGAGGTTTCTCTCTAATGCTTAGAAGATATTCAGCAGCATAGCTTCTAGATTTTGTTTATAATCAGTGTTTGGTGATAGCATTACTTTTTTTATATCTAGCGATCATTTTGTTTAAGAAAAGCCTTTAGTCTTGAATATTGTCACCCTTAGTGAATATCATTTTCAGAAATACTGGAATTGCACAAAGCTTACATTTCATGCAATAATGATCATCATTATTTTAATTTGAAACAAGAAAAAGAAAACCCTTATTTTCATAATTAAACCCGAGGGTGTTTAATGTCAATATAAATAAAATCTGTGTTTTCCATTCTGCTGGAGTTTTTTTTGCTTCATATTTATACTTAAAACTTTGGTTCTTTTGATAGACTATTATTACATGTAAATATGTATGTGCATATATGTATATGTCACTCTGAGAGCTTAAACCCACAGCTGTAATTGTTTTGTGGGGCACATTCTCAAAAGAAATATTTGATACATAAATATCAGTCAATTAACACGGTCATTAAAAATCTTATAATTTACGATTTATATTTAAATTTATACTTTAACCTTCTAATTTTAGTACATCAAAACCAACATTTTTAGAATGCAGATCATGAAGATCAAATGGCTCTGCTGATAGGAAATTTGTTCATGGGACATTTTCTGAAAAAAATAATTTGCATCATTAAATGCTATTTAATTGATGTTTCATTTCTCACATTAAACATACAGAGATGTAGTTTAATCTTATAGATACTAATATTATGTATTATATATTGTTTACCTTATTTACCAGTTTGGAGATCTGGTTTTCATTCTTTTCATATTGAATTTTGTTACTGGTAAAATCATTGGCAAGCATTTCTAGACATTTTTAAATATCTAGATTTTTAAGATAATTTTTAAGAATGGAGAACATAAAATAATGCATGATTCTTCAGGCAAGAATAACTTTAGAAAGATACATGTCGTAAATTTAATTTGTCTCTATGTAGACACATATATACATAAATTATTTTTATATAGTCTCTTTACAGAAAATGTTTTGGCACATCCTTGCATTGTTCTACGCCGCCAATGTCAGGTAAATGTAATTTCTGTGATCTTTTGAAGCAATAATTCTGACCCCAATATGAAGGGCAGAACTCACATAAATGACATGAAACCAGGTAATCTTTACTTCATGTGAAATGTTCCAAACTTTTTGGTCTCAAAACCTCTTTAAAGTCTTAAAAAATAGTAAGGATCCTAAATAACTTTGGTTTATGTTGGTCATATCTATTGGTATTTCCCATTTCAGAAATTAAAATTGAGAAAATTTCAATGTATCTATATAATTCAGTAAGGTAATTTTATGAAAGTAACTATTTTGCATTTTTGCAAACATCTTTAATATCTGACATAATAGGAGACAGCCAGTTTCTCTCATATGCTTCTGCAATCAATTGATTGCATTACGTGATTTTTGAAAGAAGTAAGGAAGTTTAGTCTTGTACACATGTGTAGTTGAAAGCAGGAGGGGAATATTTTATATTCTTTTGAGATAATTGTGGGTATTCTTTGCAATTGCACCAAAATTCACTGTGTGGTAGTTCTTAAAGGTTATTTGCAATGTGAAATCAGGAATCATTTTAGTGAACTTTTTATACGTTGTTACATAAAAATCCATTTATCTACACTGCATCTTGAATAGATATTTTTACTTATGCATAATTCCATGTAATTGTGCATAGGTTATTTGAAAAATATTGACTAATTGAGTTACATAGATCTTCGAGATGTTAAAACATTTGATTATAAAATATCAAAAAGCCATCTTCATTAAAACCACTACTGATCTCACTAGAAAATCTTTAAGTATTGGCAGCTCTCAGTGGTGGATAAATTTTCCAAAATTCTGAGTTTTACTTGAAAACTCAAACTTATTATTGACAATAAATATTTTTAGTTATTTTTGTTTTAATCAAGACTCTCACTTTGTTTATTTTTTAAAGTATATCTGTCCTGGTGTTCAATAGGTGTAGTCTGTCAATGAGTTTTTCTAAGTAAGAATGATGTTCCATGAAAAAAGTGGCTAGTTCAGCTTGCAATTCCATCATAGAAGTGCTTTCCTCATGCCAGCTATCTTACTTCCTTATGTAACATACAGGATATTAATTAGAAAGAAGATGTGTACTCAAAGGTCAAGGATTCATAAAATCAACATTTTGTTACTGCTTCATCAAGGGTATTCCTATATGAAGGTTGCTTTTTTCTTACTATGGGTAAAAATGCTTGCCAAAATGAACATGAGATGGGAGATGTAATTCAATTCTTTAAGGCAATACAAATATCAAATAAGACCCTGTTTATTATATAGCTTATATTATTATGTGTATTATACATTGGTCTTCAGACTATATTTATGTCACCATATGCACTATACTTTTAATGGGTTATTTAAAGCACTTTTAAGAGTAATTTTGCTTATGCGTAATTTATGTTGACTTGGAATTAACTTTTGTTTATGCTGCAATTCTACCATATATCTTTCGTGGCCTTGTTATTTCTTAATATTAACAGAAAAAAATCATGAAATTTTTTTTACAGGTTAATTACCATGCTCAGCATTACCATCTCACTCCATTTACAGTCATCAATATTATGTACAGTTTCAACAAAACTCAGGTGAGAATTTTATCGTGGATTCTGTTAAAGGTTTATATAAGTGTCATTGGGTTTAGTAATCATTAACGCAAGAACAATTACTTTCAATTTAGTTAATACAACATCTTAACTGCTATAGTAAAACTAATGTAGCATAACGATACATTTTGAATCTTCCAAAATTTAATTTAGCAAAAGTACAAATTAATTAATTTAGCAAAACCACAAAGAGCTGAGCTAAGATGGTGTCTCTGCTATCAAAAGGCTCATATTTATTCATGGAGACAAAATCTTAAACAGAAGATTGTGGTGCAGTAAGATAAAGGCAATATTAGAAGTACAGAATGCTGTCAGAATACAAAAGAGAAGTACCATATCAAAACTGGGATTGAGCACAGTGTATGGCTGGGAAAAACTTTGGGAGAAGAAATGCCTGAATTGTGTGCTTATTGTCAAGAAGGCTAACTTTGTGATGAGGATAGAGAAAAGGTTTTTAAAGTGGATGTGTGAAGGCAGAAGACAAAGAGAGATCATAAAGTTTGGGAATGGATTTAATGTAGTATAATGAGAGCTTGAAGTGGGGGGTGAAGAGTAAGAGAGGATTGAAAAAGTAGCCAGAGAAGTAAGCAGGATTTAGATCCTAAAGCACCTCCTAAGAACTGCACACTAGATCTTAAAATCTACAAGAGTACTGTTGAAGGTGTTTTAGCCATGACCAAAGTATCTTGAAGAACTTTGGATTGTTTGACAATATCTATCAAAATTTAAAATGTACGTGTTCTTTGACTTACTAATTTTACTTCCAGGAACTTATCCCACATAGATGTGCATGTATATATGCAAAAATGTATATACAAGGAGGTCCTGTGACATTGCATGCAATAGATTGAAAATGATTAAATGTCCATCACTAGGGTACCAGTGAAATAATTATGGTATATTATGGTGAAACACTTTGTAACCTTTAAAAATAAGAGGGTAGCTCTGTGTATATTGATGTGGAATAATCTCTGGGATATTTCTTATGTTTCAACATAATACCACCTCTTAAAAATAAACAAAACAAAAATATTTCTATAACATACACACAGAGATATACTTGTATATGCATGGATTATCTTGAGAATAAATTTTAAAACCTGTGCTGGGGACTGAGATGAAAAGGAGACAAACTTTTCAGCTGGTACCCTGTTGCTTCTTTTTAATTGTATCATGTCTATTAATAACATAGATAAATAATAAGATTATTACTGATGGTATTATGCAAAGGGGCAAAACCAGAGACAATGAAACTTGTAGTCAAATTGATACAAAGTAATAGTGTTAAGTATGGAGAACAGCATGGATTTGTAAGATGCTAAGGGAGTAGAATTTATAGAATGTGGTGACTGATTAGATAGGAAGAGTGAGAAAAAATGTTTTCTGAATGTATGGTTTGGACACTAGGATGATGAAGCTGCTATCAAGGGAGATAGAAATACAGCAGAGAAGGAAAGAATTGGTGTAGTATGAGTATGATTGGGTTAAGATGTGAATATGTAAGTTTCAAGTTACCTATGTGTCATTCATAGGACAGGACTAGTAGGGAGTTGAATATATAGATATTAGGGATATTTAATAAATTAGTTAATCATTAGGGGTTTAATTAATTGGAATGTTCTTTTTGGCCTAAACATAACTTTAAAATGATAGAAAAAATAATTTAATTATAGTTCTCTACTAATTGGAAAATTTCTATGCAATATCAAGTTTTATTAAGATCTTTTGTGTTTCAGATGTAGGTATTAACAGAAATAACAATAAATTTTGTCCATTTTAGGGACCTAGAGCCCTGTGGAAAGGAATGGGAAGTACATTTATTGTCCAGGGAGTCACACTTGGAGCAGAAGGCATAATTAGTGAATTTACGCCTTTGCCAAGGTACCTTTTTTAGCATTTCTTCAGTATTAGTTTCCTGTTGTGTTTTTTGTTTATTTGTTTTTAGATTCCTGGGGTACATGTGTAGGCTTGTTACATGTGCATATTGGGTGATGCTGAAGGTTGGACTTCTAATAATCTTCTTACCCAACTAGTAAACATCGTACTCAATATGTACTTTTCAACCCTTGTCCCCATCCCTCCCGTTATATTATTTTAATAAAGTACGACAGTTTCCAAAACTGTCTTGAATCTGAAAACTTGTCTGAAGTGACTAAAAGAAGAAACAAAGAATAAAATTAATTATATCTTATTAAATTAGTATGTGATAAAGAAAACGTGTCTTGGTTTAGTATCTATTGAGTTGTATCTTTCAGCTTCTACTGCTATGTGCCAGCAATGCCAACTGAGGAACAAATGTGGGTATGTGAGCAATTCTTGCTCTTTAAGTATGCAGTTTAATTAAGGAGACACACGTAAGCAAGAAGAGGTAACATGCCCGGTGTCATGGGGTTGGACAGTCTATGTAATAAAAGAAGTGTCTTATACTTAGAATACTGGGTATGTATGAAATGGAATATTAGGAAAAGAAACTGAGGTGCTAGATTACAATATGATTGTGCCTTTGTAAGTTTATTCTCTATGGAGTTGGGAATTTATTTCTTTTTTTTTAAATATATAGATGTTCTGATCAAGATATACTCAAAGGCAATGTAAAATAAATGGACTAGTATAGATAGATTTGTGGAGACCTATTAATGTAGGCAAGACTGAGAAGGTTCTGAACTGTGGAACAGAACAGAAAGGGATGAGCTGGATAGACGTTTCTGAAGTATAATTGATGATCATTATGTTAGCTTGGTATTAGAGATATGAGAGAATGAGTTGTCAGTAGTGACTGAGGTTTCTAGATTGGAAAATGTTAACCAAGATAGAGAATTCATGAAGAAGAATAAGTTGGAGTAGGGAAGAAGATAAAAAATTTATCTTTCAATAAATGAAGTTTGAGATTCTTGGGAGGGGGACATGGCTAATATTTGGTTGGAACCATAGATCAGAGTTAAAACAAAAAATTGAAGCAGAGGCAGAGCTTTGAGTGTTATAGCATAAAAGTAGCAATTGAAGCTTAGGATAGATGAAATCACCTAAGGAGAAAGTGTAGGTTAAATGAATAAACTGAACCAAGGACAGAATCCTAGGCATATGTGTGTGTGTGTGTGTGTGTGTGTGTGTGTGTGTGTGTGTGTGTGTGTGTGTGTGTTTGTATGTCTGTGTGTGTGGTGGGAGAGGTAGTTGGGGGAGATAATTAGAGAAATTAGAGAGGGTGTATGTGTGTGTGTCTGTGTATGTGGTGGGAGAGGTAGTTGGGGGAGATAATTAGAGAAATTAGAGGGGGTGTGTGTGTGTGTCTGTGTTGTGAGAGGTAGTTGGGGGAGATAATTAGTGAAATTAGAGGGGATGTGTATGTGTGTGTGTGTGTTGTGAGAGGTAGTTGGGGGAGATAATTAGAGAAATTAGAGGGTGTGTGTGTGTGTGTGTGTTATGAGAGGTAGTTGGGGGGGAGATAATTAGTGAAATTAGAGATGCCTTTAGAACAAATTGGAAATAGCATAAGATGTAGGACAGTCATGTTCTAGAAACCAAAAATGGGAGAATTAGAATTGTAGATACATTTGAAGAGAGAGGGTAGAGAAATTGGGGAAATTTGCTTTTGGGTCTCTGTTTTCTCTGTGAAACAGTATACAGGGTTATTTGGTGAAAAAGGATAAGCACTGGGGTTGTAGTAGAAAAGCACGAGAGGAATGATACATATTTCAGACAGTCACGATGGGTAACAAAGGAATCTTAATAGAAAATATTGGAAATTAGAAATTTTTAAGGTGCTATTTGGCGTTACTCTGTGATTTTTCTATATCAGCACTATATTTTTGTATATCATTCCATGGATAATGTTAAAAGCAATAGTTTGTTAATCCAAAGTTATTCTCTGGCAGGGTGGATTTTTTGGATTGTTAAAGAAGTGAGATAGTTGAAGGCATAGCTACTAGTGTATCAGATATGCCCAATGTTGGGATTTAGTCCTTAAAGGGAAGGAAATGAAAGCAAGAAAAACTGATATGAAGCTTTTTTCCAATGTGATTGCTTTCAAAGGAACTTATAGTCTTTCAGTGTCTTAAATATAGCTTTGCTAAAAGGTTTGAAACAAAACAAAGATTCGAATGGTCAGCAACATTTGGGCAGCTCAAAGTTTCTTATTTTATTCTTTAAACATCTGTATTTCTTTGTTTGGCTGACTATTCACTTTATTGCTTTTATATCACTAGATAAGATCACAAGTTAATACTTACAATCAAATATTCTTGAAATTCTCTAACAAACAATTCTATAAACATTTAACAAAATGCAGGAAATTCCATTTGTTTGAGTGAAAAAAATTCAATGCAGTTGTTCCTTGTATCTGTTGGGGGAATGATTCCAGGACCTCCAGTGGATACCAAAATCCACAGATGCTTAAGTCCCTTATATAAAATGGTGCAGAATTTGCATACAACCTATGCACATCCTCCTGTATACTTTAAATCATTTCTTGATTACTTATAATACCAAATACAATATAAATGCTATGTAAATAGTTGTTATACTATATTGTTTAGGGAATAATAACAAGAAAAAAACGCTGTAGACAATCAGAACAGATACAACTATCCTTTTTTAAAATAAATATTTTAAATCCACAGTTGCCTGAATCCCATGTATGTGGAACCCATGGGTATGGAGGGTTGACTATATTTGCAATTGAAACACTATTTGTTTAGGTCCTGGCTGTTCCACTTTTTGTTTCTGGGACCTTGGGCAAGTAATGTTGCCTCTCTAAAGCAGAGATGAAGGAATAACATTAATTTCGGGTCAAAGGGAAGAAAAAAGAAAAATAGGAATGGGAAGGCATAGGATTTTATAAAATTTTATCATCTATCTTACTCAGTAGACAAATAGACATGTCAATTTACTGGTAATATATTTTTATCATTTTGAATCTTACTAAAGAAGACAAAATAGTAACCTCTATTGTATTGTGCTACTTGGATAATTCTGGTGATAAATCCCACTCATTCATTCATTCATTTACTTAGCTAGCACTTCCTGAGTATTTACTGTGTGTCAGGTTCTGTGCTAAAAACAAGGTTAACAAAAAGGAAAAGAAACAAAAGATAACTGTTGCCAGGAAGCTCAGAATCTAGTAAAAGTACATTACTAAGAATAATAATTCCATTTATGAATAATTACAAATTGAAATTTATTTTCTGAAGGAAAAGAATATAGTTCTATAAAAGTATTAAAGGGTTTGTAACAGTGTCCTTAGTAACATGACACTTAAGCTGGATCAGAGTGGTAATTAGGAGGTACATACCAGTTTGTAGAAAAATGCTGTGGCAGTGGGAAGCATAGAGAATTCAGGTAACTGAGAGAAGGCTCATATGGCTGGAGGTCTGGCCAGGGGCAAGGTACAGAGCAGGTGGGAGCCAGAACACATAGGCCATTTTAAGAATATTGAAGAGTTTCAGTAGGGTCAGTGACATCAGATTTGTTTTCAAAGGGTCATTGTAACTGTAGATGAAAAGCTTGCATGAGGACCAAAGTGAATAAAAGGAGACATCTTAGTATGCTTATAACAATAATAAAGGTGAGAAATGATAGTGGCTAACATCCGGGTGGTGTCTTTTGAGATAGAGGTAAGTGGACAGTTTTGAAATATACTTAACGTCAAATTGAGGGAATTTGGTGCTGCTTTGGAATGGTAGATGAAAGAGAAGGCAGTATCAAGGATGACTTCTCATATTTGGGCGTGTGTAACTAGATGTCAGATGAAGCTGTTTTTTGAAGTATAGTGTGAATATCTTTTAAAAAATTATTTATTCCTCTTTGGGCAGGTTTGACCTTTACAATTTATGGGAAGAAGGCAGAATTGTGGCAAACAAGGTCACAAAACATTAGCTAAAAGCAATTCACAGAAGCTACTACATAAGGAGGATGAGCTCTGGGGTCTCCTAGCCTGGGGTTTCTTAATTGCATAACAATTACTAGGTAGAACAGGTGAGATAGTCTAGATTTGCCAATGTTTAGTTTTTTTATACAGTTTATGATCAAATCAGAGAGAAAAACAGCAGATCTCTAGTGTTCATTAAATCAGCAAATTTATAATTTCTCGGTAGTATTACTTTTTAACAAATTATGTATTACCCAGGATCATCATCTGTGATCTCTTTATCTACTGCTAAACCCTTCCCAATCCTCTCTCCCAGTTGGAGTGAGTTAAACCATGTGTTGTTCTACCCCACAGTACCCTTTACCTAATTTACATGTGGCTTTTTTCATACTGTTAATGTGAGGTAGGAGTTCCTGTAACCAAGGCTACTGTGTGGTTCAGTCTCTCAGAAAACTCATTTGGTTCAACTCCAACTTAGTTTTGACTCATCACACATTTGTGGTTATACCACTGTAAACATCTTGCAGTCTTCCTCCAACAGTTCCCTCTGAATTTGCTTATTTTAAACACATGTTATTTTAAACACAATGAAATCTTCCTCAAATTCAATAGATTTCCCTTCTGATTAGCAGTTCCTGAGTAGGGAACACTAAAAGAGTTTAAGCAGAAAAGAAAGATTTTAAGTTTGACTTTAGGACAAGTGCATTTTCAGGTCTTTTATCATATCCAGGTGGAGTTGTCTGTAGGCAGATGATATGGGGCTGACATATAAAGAAGTCTTAACTGAAGTAAATTACTTTGGGAGGCTTTGAAGCTGTAACCTTAGATGTGAAGGTCCCTAGGGAATAAGGATACCCTATGGTGGAAGAAGAGGGCCTGAACCTTAGGAACTCCAACAAGGGGTGCTGGGTTAGAAAACATGATCCTGAAAAGGAGTCAGGAGAGACCAGAAGGCAGGATAAAAACCAAAAGAGAATGGGCTAGTGGAGTACAGGGGAGTGCTTCAAGGAGTGAGGAACACGAGGCTCTGATGGCTGCTGAAATGTCAAATAAGGTAGACAATTAAAAATGTCCATCAAATTTAATGACATGGAGATTACTGGGGACTTTGGCAAGAGCTGTTTTTATTCCAAGCCAATTTGGAGTGGGTTCAGAGGTGAATGGGAAAGTACGGATGTGGAAACAGCAAGTTGAGGTAGTTGGCTCTGACTAGGATAAAGAGAGGTAACTGGAAGATGAGTGGTTTAGGGTAGGTTGGGGAAGATTTTTGTTTTTAAATGAGGTTAGCTATTTGACCATTTGAAAATTAAAGAGTGCTGAGATACACAGTTATTTTAGAATTGTATTGCCTTTTTGTATGGTTATGCATAGGAGTATGTATTTTGTTCTGTTAAATGAAAAACTAAACTGTTTTGAGAAAAGCAAGATACTGTAATAAATTTTATTAATTTTTTTGCTTGTTAGCAAGGACATTTTTTACATGAAAATCATTAGTTTAGATATATTTAGATGTTTGGTATTAGGTAATGAATTACAAAAAGGTTTAATCACAAGTTTTTACACTTAACCTCTATTGAAGCTTTTAAGTATGCTTATTTAAATTTCTAGAGCTATGACAGTAAGTTTTAGCCATTTTACAAAGTAGTAGAGAACAAATACAAGGAAGAGACCCAAAAACATTTTTTAAATACTTGGTTTTAAGTCTTCTTTTCTTGTATCTTAATGATCTTAAGAATTGGCAGTAGTCATCAAAGGAGAGGTAACTCAGAATTACAGTTATATTTAAAGGAGAGGCTACCCAGTCCTTAGTGTTTAGAACAGTTTTATACTTAAAATTGATATTATCATAAACTGTGATAATACTTTCTGAGGCCATGGGTATTAGCTGTGCCAAGATGATTTACAAAGCATGTAACATACTTTGTTTTATAATCATAAAGTAACTGTCAGTAAGATGGAAGGCCTAATCTGTTTTTTATATTTTTGACTTAATCATTGAATAATATCATTTCAGCTACATTTTCTGTGTTGTTCAGGCCAAATAAATATCCTAATATTAATGTAATGAAAGTTTGGCCCAGAAGGTGCTCTAAGGTCTTAGAAATCAGGGGTAGTTGTTCTGTTGTCTAAAAGTATCTGATGTTTGTACTCCTACATATGCTGTTGTTTTTCAAATTCAGTCGTTTGAAATAGAAAACGTTTTTCTAGATTTCTGCTGTAGCCATGATGGAATGGGTACCAATTCCATCAGAGGAGCTGGTATAGCAAGTCTTATCTCCATTTTGTACTTCCCTTTTTTTTTTTCTGTTCTTTTTCTTTTCATTTTTCTCCTATCTCCCCTGCCTTTTCATTTTTTTCCTCTTATTTACTTTTTTTCTCTCTATAATCTTGTCTCTTTTTTGACTTTTCTTTGATAGAACTTACCCCCTTTTTTCCCCTTTTGTTCTATTTCAGTTTGTCTCTTTGTTTCATCTTTTCTTATCTTTTTTTTCCTTTTCTTTTCCTTTCTTTTCTTTCTTTTTCTGGTTTCCAGAAGTAACCTAACTAGCAGACAGAATGCACACAACCCTAGACCTTGGTTCCAGACCTGGCATTTTGCCTGTTTCCTTTGAACATTTCCCTGTGATCTTTTTAACCCTGATTTTTCTCATCAATAAGACAAATGTGGCAATATCTGCTCTCCTTATCTTATAAGATTCCTCTTTGTATCAAATAAGATGAGAGGTAGTACAGGCAGAGAGTACCAAGGTTAGAACACAGTTCCACACTAACTGATTACTTGGCTTCAGGTAAGTTATAACCCCTCTGATTCTATCTCCTCATCTATGAAATGTAGAAAATAGGGTTATTATGAAGATTAGAAATAGTTCATGCAAAGCACTTTGCATAATCATTGCATTTAGTAGGTGCTCATGGAATGTAATAATGGTCAAAAAATTAATTGTACTAAGTAAAGATACTTAGAAATTAGGTACTACATAATTAGGAAATTAGGTACTACATAAATGTAATGTGTCAGCCTGCATTAGAGTTACTTAATTTTTTTTTAAATTCTCATTCTTATATACTTTGTAAAGCCGTTTTAAAATCCTGTTCTGTTTCCATATGTATTCTCTTTCTTTTAACCTACCATCTTAATTTTCTTTCTTCAATTTCTCATGTTTAGTTTCATAATCAGTTGTGACTCTTGCTTTTCTGTCAGCCCCTTCTATCAGCACATACAAAAACACCTTGTATATTTTATTTTCTCTTAAACCATCACAGTTGTTTATAGTATGTTCCAGAAAGGAAAATGTTCACCATTAGAATATATTTCTCCCATAGATTAAAAATAAAAAAAATTAGAAGTTGATTACTGTTTTGAAGATTGAGCTAATTCCAGATGTTTTAAATAATATGGCTTTTGGTTTATTTAAGTTTATTTCTATGTTTTAGGGAGGTTTTACATAAATGGAATCCTAAACAAATAGGAGAACATCTTCTACTGAAATCGTAAGTATCAAAAAAATGGCATTGTATTTTACATTTCACTAATTTTTATATTATTGGAACTGGAAATAAATCTTATTAAACAACTGCACAAAAAGAAATTAGAGCAGTGAAATGTTTGTGGGACTAGAACTTCAAAGAACAAGTAACAGAGTTTAGGAATAAATCCTGAAATATATACCATCTTTATTAATCTTACTAATTTTGTGTGTGTGTTCTTAGGAAGTTAGCATAAGTCTTCCATTTATCTAACCCAAATTTTCAAGGAAAGTATTACTATTTTATTGTTAATCAGAGATACAAATTTATTTGTATGGTGATGAGCAAACCCAAAAAACTTTAGTGACATTGAAATGTAGTCCTAAAGGCACTTAATGATTTTACAAGAGTAACCATTTTTGTAGATTAGAATTTTATTCTTCACTTCTTAATTTTTTTTTTGAAGATTGTGAATTGGAAATCCCCCAGCTTGCTGGCTCCCTCAGTGGGACATTCCAGCACATTATTACTTAGTGATGTTCCATTCACCTTGAAAACCACTACTTGCCAGGACCTGGCCCATAAGGGTTAGGTAAGTCCCACCTTGATATTATTTTGAATAACTATATTTTGCAGGCTTGCAAAGTTGTAATATTACTATGTCTTAATATTGGTGATAGGAAACAACTTTGCAAAGCTGTATAATGTTTTTTTTTTAATAATAAAAGGGGACTTCACTCACCATTGAAGACTGGCTTAACTCTGCTGGATGGGAAATCTGGGAATAGATATGATAATAGAATACTTGCTGAAATATCAGTAAAATGGCAAACTGTGGAATGGATCCCTCATCCTAAATTTTAAGTTTTAGATTTATAGGCTACATTAGCTATGTGTAGGTAGATGTCCAATGTATTTTCCTTGCAGGCTGTCCTTGTTTTATCATTTGATTTTTTTCATCTCTGTTGAATAAAGCATCCTATGTTACAGGTTTCTGAAGTTAATATTTTTGGGCTATAGGTGTTAATAGTTAAAAACCTTAAAAAGATAATTCTAGCTTGAGTATAAATTTTGTTGACGTATTAAAGCAGCTTTAAAAAATTTAGTATAAGCATCGTATTTCAGTATACTGATAAATTTGTTTTAATTTCTACAGCCTAACTTACGTGGTGGCAATGCCTTTTTATTCAGCAAGTCTGATTGAAACAGTGCAGGTGAGCCTTTTTTTTTACTGTCATTTTTTAATTTAAGAATACTTTTTGAACTACTCAGTGTATTGTATATGTGTAATATTTCAGCAAAAAAATTTAAGACAGTGTCTTAAAATTTTTTTTATAAATAATATCACATTTATATCACACATTGCTTTTCTGTATATTTCCATTGCAAACTTAAGTCACACTTCTAGTTTTAATTATTTTTGTCCTATTCATTCAGATCTCTCAGAACACAGCCTATAACTTGCTCTGAAAACAAAGAATCTATAACCTCTTTAAGGCCCTTACATACAACTTGGATGGTTATGGCTTATCACAGAACAGTAAAATAATAATTTCCTGAGAATAAACATGATGGATAATCATCCGAACAGGAAGCAGGTTGTCCCCACAGGTAGTTTACTAAGGGCATTCTTTTTAAATATGCCTTTAAGTAACATTTGATACTATTGAGTGTGATAAATACTACGAAACTGAAGCAATTTTCTGGGAACACTTTAAATTCTGTTTGCTTGTATTACTAGTCCTAACCACATGGTGGCGCCTCAAGTACATTGAATTAAATGTCATACCCTCCTTCCTACACTTAAAACTGTGAGATGAAGGTAGTTTTAACTTCATCTGTATACAAAATCCAACTATTTGTACACCTGTCTTCTTCCAACATCAGATTCCCTAGCATATTATTTTCTCTAGTATATGTGAGTGCCCTCTCTGTAAAAACTCTGACTGCATCAGCCTTTGATCTAATGACTATTTTCTACCTTGTTTCTTTTTTGGCTATATCATTCATCTTTGATTTATTATTGTTGTTATTTTTTCTATTAGAACCAACTTCACTTAACTGAAGTTAATGTCTTGCGACCCAAATATATTTTCCTTTCCCCTTGCATTTGGCATTGTGTTAAATAAATTATACAATTTTTGTATGGTTCTACCGAATTTACAGAGTTGTCACTTGTATGAGGTAGTCTCATTTTAAAGAGAAGGGGAAAATGGCAGGAAGGTAATTATTTAAGGAAAAACAACTAAGCAGAATAATTTATTGGGGAAAATAAGTTTTAGCTTAAGACAGACCCATTATCATCACATTTCTCTGCTTAAATTAGACCTGGGACTTTAGACAGATTTCTTAACCTTTATAATTTTCTTAATTTTCTCACCCATCAGTTAGACATTGTATTTTAATAACTGGGGCGTAAAACTGAATGAGTTATTCATGTTAGTGCCCAGCTCACTATGTGATAGGGGTTTTTCTGTGCATGTGCTTTTTTAACCCAATATTTACCCCTTGTTTTCTGCTTCAAGTTCTACCTGCCAGATATTAAACCTTTTATATCTTTTGTCTGCTTTTCTAGAACTCTTTTTTCTTTAGATTTCTCTCTCTTGAACATCTTCTTTCAGTAATCTCTTTGCCATATCTTCTGTTATACCTTAAGGCTCAGTCCTTGACCCTCTGTTTTTTATCCTACACTCATTATTCTGAAAGAGTTTACAGGAATCACTATAATTCTAATCTTATGTGAGTTAAATCTTCAAAGTCAACTTCTAAAAATAGTCTCATCCCTCTAAAAATTAGCTTCCTTTAGAATCTCTTCTCCCTTGCAATATATTAATGATACTATTGTTATCTTTACACTAAAGACTCAAAACTTTAGTTTTTGTTTTAGGAAAGCTTTTTATTTTTACATTTCTTTCATCCTTCATAATTAACTGGTCATCATGAAGTTTGTAGTGATCTATTTTTCGTTAAGAATTCTTGAGGCCTAGGCGGGCGGATTATGAGGTCAGGAGTTTGAGACCAGCATGGTAACATAGTGAAACCCCGTATCTACTAAAAATACAAAAATTAGTGATGAGCACCTGTAGTCCCAGCTATTCAGGAGGCTAAGGCAGAAGAATTGCTTGAACCTGGGAGGCGGCCGTTACCGTGAGTCAAGATCACACCACTGCACTCCAGCCTGGGTGACAGAGCGAGACTCCGTCTCAAAAAAAAAAAAAAGAAAAGAATCCTTGCACTAGTCCCTGCAATTTAAAAGTCAATTCTATGTACTCATACAAGATTGTTTTTAAGTTGCATCCTTTAACTGATTAAGGATTCATATTGACTCATATTCCCTAAAATCAACTTCAGACTTCTTATCATAGTTTTAAATCAAGGTTTTAATTATATCACTTTACCTTTCAGATTATCTTCCTTAACTGCTAAACTTTAAAAAAAAATTATCAAATGTTTATTGAGTGCTTGCCTGTATCAGGAGCTGTTACAGACCCTAGGGATACAAGAGCAAACAAAACCAAAATGTTCTGCGCTCATATCACTTATATTCTTATGGGGAAAGTAGACATAAACAACATAAATATAAATGTGATTATATTTATGTTGATTAACTGCTAAAGAAAGCAAAAATAAAGCAAGGAAGGCAAATAGGATGTGTAATGAGTAGGGACGGACAGTTAATACTTTTTTTTAAGAATATAAGTAAAGGCCTCACTGAGAAGGTGACATTTGTATCAAGGTCTGAGGCTAAGAACAACATGGATATTTGGGAGAATATTCTAAGCAGAGGGAAGGCAAGTGTGAACGCCCTTACGTGGGACTGTGTCATGTGTGTTTTATCATACATGCTTGAGAAGTAGTAAAGAGGCTGATATGGTTGGTGCTAACAAACCACAAAATAAGCAAATGTTAAGTTTTATTTAAAGGGAAAGTAAGTGCAAAACTCTTAAGTGGGACCGTGTCATGTGTGTTGTATCATATATGCTTCAGAAGTAGAAAGGAGGCTGTTATGTTACGGTTGGTGCTGACTAAGCAAGAGGGAATACGGGAGATGAGACCTGAGTGGTGAGAGGGGACCAGATTATATAGAACATTGTAAATCATTGTAATAATTTGGCTTTTGTTTGAGAAGGATGGAAGGTCTTCGATAGGTTTGAGCAGAACAGTGGTGTGATCTGACATATCTTTATTAGGATCTCTTTGACTGTTGTATTAAAAATAAACTGGAGTGGGAAGGAGGTCAGGGTCAGAAATAGGAAGATGGATTAGAAAGGCTAGGCAAGCTCATTGTAGTCTCAGCGTTTTAAATATCATCTATTTACTGAAGACTCCCACATTTATAATACAATGCTCCTCCACTTACAATGGGATTACATCCCAGTAAACCTGTCATAAATTCAAAAAATCGTAAGTTGAGACATCGTAAGTTGGAAAACACCTCTAGGTCCATTGTGTACCTTTTTTCCTGTAATTTCTATTGTCAGTTCCATTTGGAGTTAGTTTATTTAACATTTCTGAACTCTTGATCGTCACCAAATTGCCTCTCTGGCAATTTGTCAACTCAGTAAAAAGGCAGAGCTATTCCCCCCAGTTCCTCTGGACAAGAACCTTAGGGTTATCTTTGACGCTTCTCTTGCAGACCCCAAGTGCAATCCACCAGTAATTCCCATAGACTTTGATTTTAGGATAAAAGCACAAATGAACCACTTTACTTCTGTTGCTGTCATCTGTTTACTGGATGACTGCAGTAACTTTTGAACAGACCTTTTAAATTTTATCATCTTTTCTGCAGTCATTGCTGAAGCCAAAGTAGCCCTTTTAGCAAGTTCTTTTCTAGCTATACCTCTGTAATCCATATCAAACTTTCTTATTCATAGCTTCAAAATTCTACAAAGCAGACATTACAGATGATAATGAGTAACATTTATTGAGTGACTACTGAGTGCTAGACCTTTTTTTCATTTAATATTCACAACAACCCTGTGCATAAAAAAGTAGATAGCGCTCATTTCCATTTCTGTAGAATGGGATACTGTACTTAGGAGAAGTTGTTAAGTAACTTGACAATGGTTACATAGCCAGTAAGTAATGGAGGCAGGATTTAAACATGTTTAAGAACTATAAGCACTAAAGTGTTAAGCATCACATAGTTATTGCCTTTCCACGTGAGTTCTAAGGAGTTTCTTGAGATGTATCCACCTACACATCTCCCTAGTCTCCCTACCCCAGTAAGATTAGCTACCAACTCCACTGCTGACAATTTTATGAGATTTCATCTGAAAAAAAATCTGATGCCTAGGTAACAGTTAATGTCTGCAAATCATTGATATTTTCCTTTTCAGTCACGACTTAAAAGGAACTTAGAAAGTGTCCTTTTTGTGTGGCAAAATAAGCAAATGTTAAGTTTTACTTGTTTTATCATTTTTATTTCAGAGTGAGATAATTCGAGATAATACTGGCATTTTGGAATGTGTTAAAGAAGGAATTGGAAGAGTGATAGGCATGGGAGTGCCTCATAGCAAACGACTTCTTCCACTTCTTTCCTTGATCTTCCCTACGGTGCTTCATGGAGTTCTTCATTACATCATCAGCTCAGTTATTCAGAAGTTTGTCCTACTAATTCTAAAGAGAAAGACTTATAATAGCCACCTAGCTGAGAGCACTAGCCCTGTGCAGAGTATGTTGGATGCTTATTTTCCAGAACTTATTGCTAACTTTGCTGCCAGTCTTTGTTCTGACGTTATACTTTACCCATTGGAAACAGTTTTGCACCGCCTTCACATTCAAGGAACACGCACAATAATTGACAATACAGACCTTGGCTATGAAGTGCTTCCAATTAATACACAGTATGAGGGAATGAGAGACTGTATCAATACCATAAGGCAGGAGGAAGGAGTGTTTGGTTTTTATAAAGGATTTGGTGCTGTTATAATACAGTACACACTGCATGCAGCTGTTTTACAGATTACCAAAATTATTTACTCTACACTTCTTCAAAATAACATTTGAGATTTAGGTTCCTTCACTGAGTAGTCTGGAAGATAGAATCTGGATAATTTGCTGTGAAGTTATGAGGGATAGAAGTGAAATACTGGGGAAGAAAACCGATTGGAAAGTAAAATTGGTACAGAAGCCCATGCTGATTATCTTGACTTTGTTTTTTAAGGCATAGGTATATATTTTGGATCAAAACTTCCAAATTTGAAAACTCAATGAAAATAACACTTATTAAATTCTAGTTATTGTAGCACTCATGCTGAAGTAAACATGATCCTAGGCAGAAGCAAAATTTTATTATAAAATATAAAACTTTATAGAGTTGACTCTATTCCATCTGACTTAGATATTTGTTAAATGTTTATTTTACCTTCTGGATTGATGTTGGTATAGTATCCTTAATACAGTGTAATGTACTGATGTCCTTAATACAATCAGGAGGTTTTTACCTTTAAGCAAATAAATTACATCATTGTTGAAAAAGACTCAAGGGATGATTAGATTTGGCAATATGTAATCAGGAGTATAAAGGTTTTAAATTGCATTGTCCCTATATAACTATTTTAATGGCTAGATATATGTATTTTATAAAGCCATTTATGTACACACATAAAACTTGGAATTTCCTTCATCCCTGCAAGTTTTCTACACTTACATCACCTTATTGCATAAAACAGAGTCATGAACTTTGCTTGAACATCAAAATATCAAAGGCAAGGCACCCAAAGATGCAAGTCAGATACAACATCCTTGTCCATATCCAAACCCAGTGTTACAGTGCTAGCAACTTAATTTGTCATACATTTATAGAGTTTGGTTTGCTTTGTTAACTGTGTGAATCATCAGGCTGTTTTTAGAGCCACTCCTTAAGAGAGAATATTAAAATCATCATGACGATTACTACTGTTTCCACATTTACAAATTGTGTACTTAAATGAACCTCATTTGCCTTTTATTTCTGAACGGCCTGTCTGAGAGGAAACAAAATTAAAATTCATCTGAGAATTTGTGCCTCTTGTCTACTATATAGTTGTCACTAAATAATGGCTTCTGTTTTTATTTTCTTTCAGTTTTTGCTTTAAGTTTTTGTTTTCCAAACTAGATGTACATGGAGGGAAAAACAATTAGGCTTATCACCTTTTATTGAAACTTCTTTAGATGAATACTGAAGAAAAATCCAAACCTTAAAGGAAATGTGCCCTTGTGTTTTATGGGTGAGGGGAAAATGTACATTTCAACATATAATAAGCAAAAAAAAATCAGTTTAATAAGAACATGTCTGTTTCTAAATTTAATTTGGTGGGTTAAGCACTTTGTATAGTAAAATGCTATGTGTTTGCTCTATCATTAGACATTTTAAAGTTTCATTTCTTCACATGAATAATCACAGTTGTATAAAGAACCATTTAGTACTCTGAAGCACAGTGACTTACTTTGCACTGATATTGTCCAACCAAGAGTGCATACTAACTGAAATTTATTTTACTTGCTAAAGGTCACAGTAATGGTTACTTTTTGTGACTGGTAGTGTTGGAACAAAAAAGTGAAATCCAAAATGTGTAAAAACAGTAATAAGTAGCAAATCTCTCGTGTGTGTGTGTGTGTGTGTGTGTGTGTGCGTGTGTGTGTGTGTGTAATTACTGAAACACCAACATTTTCCATTTTTAAATTCCACCAAGAGGGAGAAAATTAAACACCACTGATCACATTTTATATATTATGGCAAATCTTTTAGATTAAGGTTTACTTTGTCTAACCAATAGCATTTAAATTGCTTCAATTAGGATAGTTTCAGGTAAGAGTAAACTAGAAATTTTCAAGTTTGAAAATTTCTAGAAAAGAATCTGAATAGAATCAAGTATTTACTAGTAAAAATCTGTAGGATCCTCTATTTAGCTAAAAATTAAATATTTCAAGATTATTTGTTGGAAGTTAGCATGAAAGAGTTACATAAATTCATTTTATTATGGAATAATTATAAGAGTGATAGGCTGAGCCACACACAAGTAAGGTTGATCTTGTTTTCCTTTTTGGAGGAAGAGAATACAAATTAACACTAAAATTGAAATGTAGAAAGTAAAATACATAGAATTTTTTACTGCCATTCCAGAATAGTTGAAACAAAATCTTGAACAGTCAAGCACTTAAATTTAAGCTAGCCAAATATGTTGCACTGAATTTTAAAAAGAGTGAGTGAGATAACCATAAGATATACTCTCCCTTTTTAAAATTGTTATTTTTCTTTAACATGGGTGCCAAATCAAATATCCATGGGCTACACTTCTTAAGAGAATAACACTCAAACTAATATTTTTTAATTCAATAGAACTAAAAGCATTATGAAAAAGATTCTATTAAATGTTCCACAGGCCCACTGGTCCTCTTATATAAGCCAGATTTTGGCCATTGAGCTTGTGATACACTCACCTTACATTGTAGGGTTTCTTAATTTGAGTCAAGTACACTGAAAGCAATTCAAAACTGGTAAATATTAATTTACTATGTAAAGTGAACTTATGAATTAACTTACTAAATGCATATATGTAGACCTTCCTGAGATGCCATTCTCAATTTTATATTATGGACCCTTAAAAAAATTATCTGGGTTAATAAGGTTATCTATTAAAGCCTCCAAAATCTCAGCACTAAGTGTTATAAATATGAAATAGAAACAAGCTAATTTGAAAATGCGTATTTGATACATTAGCTGGTGTTTTCAGAAACATACAGAGCTGGAGAGGTGAGATCTTGCTTACTTTTGCAGGTGTACCTGACTACTCACAACTGTCCTTGCAGCTGTGGCTTTGCTAAAACTGCACAAAGCGTTCACTTTATTGATTGAGCACAAATGCTCTAGTGTTTCTATCTGTTAGTATATCTGTTCAGGAAATGAAAAAAAATGCTGCCTTGTATTTGTTTTATCAACTGAGGTTGTGGGGGGATGTTTGTCCTCCACTGATCTCTTGAAATAGGACTACTTTGTCGGCCTCTAATAAGATAGCCCGGTTTGAATTACATTCAAAATTTATATAAGCAAATAAAGTCTCTTGATAACAATTCACATTGCACTAGAATTTGAATGATACTGTTAGCATTTCCGTTTTCTCTTTCAAGTAGTTGTAAATAATATTTTTCTCATATAAACTGAATGTGTAATGTCTTACTCTTGAGTCATTTAGTGTCATTGATGTGGTACCAAGTTGTATAGCAGAGTAACAAAAACATGATTTGACAATGAAATTTGCATATTATTGCCTCACCTAGAGGCGTTTTGTCTGTATGGCTTTTTTTTTAAGTTTGTCTCACTGTTACTTTAAACATTTTGGGTAAATTGTGTAATATGAAAAGTTCAATAAAATGTTGAAATAAAACCAGTGTTTTTCTCTTACTAAGTTGAGAGGACTACTCAGGCTGGTGGTAAAAGATAAAGTATATTTTTTTAGGTAGAAATGAAGACTAAGAAAAATATGTAACATTAAAATTTTTTTGCACACTATTTTAAAAAATGTCTAGCATCCTCACAACATTCCAATGACATTTTTGGAGTTGTGCTGTTTGATTAAGAAGAAAATAGATACAAAGAGGTGGTGATTTGTCCCACATTTAGCAACTAGGAGAGTAAACAATAGAAAAATGGCAAGTAGGCAGCTCCAAACTCCTATCCCTCCATGGAAACAGGAGAAAACAACCAGAAACTGTCAGAGTCAACTTTGTCAGACTCTGGAAAACAGTCAGAAGTTTACATAAGAATGTTAAATCAATAAAAAGGCACCTTATTGGTAGGAAAGTTTTGTGGCTTTGACTTACCTTGGCTCCCGTCTTCCGTGGATCAGTGGCATGGTAGTCTTGAAAACGGCAGCTTGGGTGCCCAGTATGGGACCTGATTCTTGGTTCTAGAAGGAATAGAACAGGCATAACTTGTTGGAAGGCAGTAAAATGACATATTTATAATGCTGAAATAATTTGTGTAAAAGATTAATTTTATATCTAGCAAAACTACCCTTCAAGAATGAGGGCAAAATTAAGACATTCCCATGTAAACGAAACCTAATGAAGTTTGTTACTAGTAGAACTCTCATAAGAAAAGCAGTACTTCAGGCTGCAAAGAAAAGACAACAGACAGTAAGTAACTTGAAGTCATATAAAGAAATAACACAGGTAAATGTAATTATATAGGTAAGTATAAAAGTTAGTATTACTGTACTTTTAGTTGGTAACTCCTCTCTTCTGCATAATTAAAAAATCAAGTGCATAAAAGCAGAATCTATTTTAACAGTCACATGATATATAAAGATATAATCTATGACAAGAACAATATAAAGCGAGAGAGATGGAGATGTATAGGAGCATAGTGTTTGTATGCTATTGAAATTAAGTTGATATTTGACTTGGTTGTTACATGTTTAAGATGTTAGTTGTAGCCTCTGAGGTAAATACCAAGAAAACTACTTCAAAAACATACAGAAGAGGGGGAGAAGGAAAACAAAATTGTACAATAATTGGGAGGCTGAGGCAAGATAGTCGCTTGAACCTGGGAGGCAGAGGTTGCAGTGAGCCGAGATTGTGCCATTGCATTCCAGCCTGGGCAACAAGAGCAAAACTCTGTCTCAAAAAAAAAAAAAAAAAAGGAGACATTACCAAACAGATCACTTAATATTAAAAAAGGCAGTAATATAGGAATTGAGTAAAAAGCATAAAGACATGCAGAAAACAAATAGCTACATGAGAAGTCTATCCTTATCTGTAGTTACTTTAAATGAAAGGCAACAAGTGGCAAAATTGATTTTTTTAAATGATGTATCTCTACAATATCAACAAGAGACTAATTGTAGATATAAAGACACAAGGAGTTTGAAAGAAAAGGATAGAAAAGGATTTTCCATGTAAATTACGAAAAGAAAGAGCTGACTATATTGTTATAAGAGACAATAGATTTTAAGTCAAAGTGATTACAAAAGACAAGGACATCCAACAGCAGGGCTAGAGCACCACGTTCTCACTAACTGATGAATTGCTTCTTAGCTTTATCTTTACTGGAGCCTACAATGAAAGGCTTCTGAGAGCTTTTTGGTAGGTGTTTTCATAGTCCTCTCCATTCCTTTCCCTTCTCCAAGTTGATAACAACCTGTCTCTATTCTTTCTTGTGATATATAGACCTTGCAGTTTGTGAGCATCTCTCAAGCTCTCTAAATTTTACACAAGAGGCCATGTTTTCTCCCTACTTCCACTATACATGCATAGACATAGACAAATAAATTACAGACATAATAAATGTTGAATACATGAATGAACCATAAAATTGTGCACCCATTCTTGTCTACATATTTTCAAACTTGTTCCCTTTAAGGTAAGGATTTCAACACTTTCAAGTGTCAAGTGATCTTTGGAAGTCGTCTTCCATTAAACCTCTCTTTTCATAAATGCATAAACTGAATCCTAGAGATGTTTGGTGATTTTACTAAGGTCACAGAATGACACAGCTGCTACTGCAACACAGGTCTTCCCACTCCCAGACTAGTCTTTTTTCACCACTACATCACCATGCCTTTTCTCTTCCATTTACCACTGAGTCTTTCTATACGTATCTATATATAGAAACATCTAAAACTCTGAACTCTGTGGCACTTGATAAACTCTATCTCAAAAAACAAACAAATTATACTTTTCTTATCTCACTTGCTACTTTCTCTTTTCATTCCATCTTTTGTCTTCTTCACCGGTTTCAGTTTTTGTCCTTACAATTTTCCATAATTTGTTCTAAGTCTTTATTATTTTGTACCTAGAACATATCATGCCACTACGTACTACTTCAATTGACTCCCTGATGTTTATCTTCAGTCTTGATCTCACCTCTAAGCTCCAGACCCATATCCCTATTTCATGTGCATTGGCACTGTGTTCTCCATTACTGCCTCAAATTCAATGTATTAAAAGCTAAATTCATTATTTTTCTTGTAAACTGGTTCTTCCTTTCCCATAGTGCCATGATTTTCAATTGTATACAATCAAAATTTGAAATCATCTTCAGTTTCTCCCCATTTTCAAAGTCAGTTATCAAAGTCCTATTATAAAAGAAGACCATGCCTTTGGAGCCTGGAAAACCTGGCTTCAAATTCTGGTTACATGCCACACTAATAAGAGCTCTGATACTCAGTTTTCTCTTCTGTAAAATGAGGATAAAGCCTTCTGTACTGAAGGTTAAATGAGACTGTCTTTTAAAAACCTGCAATACTGAAAATGTTCACCTTTCCAATCTCCTTTCTATCATAATTTGTTATTGTCTCATATGTATTTAATAGGTCTTCCCTACAGCCTTATCTTTTAATAATTATACACTTTAATAACAGTGTTCTTTTTAATTATCATTTTGTTAACATTGCTTTCCTGCTCAGTTACATTCAGTGATCACCCAATGCCCATAAAATTAAGTTGTTAAGTTCATAATATGCCTCCAGGCGCTCATGCCTTTCTCAAGTCTTGCTTTCTTCTCCCAGCCTTTCTCTGACTACTCTCACTGCCGCCCTACATAAGCAATGGCTAGTGTTGCTACCTCAGCACTTAAACCACTCCTATTCCTGCCTTTGTATCTTTGTCAGATTTCTGATCCTACCCAGAATGTATCCTCTCATCTTACCTGTACAAGACCAACCCATCTTTGGGGATCACAACTCAAATCTTAAGTCACTCAAATGGCAAATGTTCATTGAGCATGTTTTATATCCTAAACACCCTGATGACATAGCAGGAGGGAGCTATGGATAAGACACCAGCACATGCACAAAGGACTTTTAGTAAAACTTTCTCCAGATACTTCTATTCACATCGATATTTTCTTCTTTAAAGTCTTAGTGATCACATCTGTTGGTATCATGGATTTCTTATTTAACAACTATGTTTATTATTGTTTCAACAAGATTGTAATCTCCAACATAATGATGGCTAAATTTCATAGAATGTCAGATGTGTGCCAAACACTGTAATAAATACTTTACAAATATTATAAGTATTATGTCATTTAATCCTCACTGGGACTTCATGAGGTAGGCATTATTATTCTTATTTTATATATCATTATATGTAAATATAACTTAAGGGTATATATAACTTAAAAATATAACAATATTATAACAGCAATTTACCACCCCATCTCACTCCAGCATTTAGCACATTTCTTGGTACATATGAATATTCAAAAGTACAAATTGAATTTATTTACTACAAGCAAGTAGCTTAAGAGTAGATCATAATTTTACAATGTGGAAGAGGTCCTTTTGATAATCAAATTCTCATATTTGTAAAATGAGTTTAGAACTCCTAGAATTGCCAACCTGAAATCCAATCTGAAGCTAGGAATTAGGTAGAGATCTGTCCCAGGCATGGCTGACAGCCTCAAAATAAACCTACATTTGTAAGACTATTCAGATTATCCCTCTGCCCTCAAATCAGATTTTACTGGAATCTGATTGAAACTATTTTAAAACAAACATATAAAGTGTATTAAGCAAACTCTATTTTTGGCTGTTGTAAAATCTAATTCATCTGACCTAACCTGTTGATAAAGGGAAACTTTCCATGTCTCCCTCCAACACACAGTGCCCAGGGAAAAATATGTGTTTGGAGTGATGACTTCTTTAATTACTGGTTTAGTCACAAGATAACTGCATCTAACAATGGAAACATAGGGCCTAGGTTCATTTTATTTCTTTAAAAAGGCTTATGTGATGTGCTGCAACTGGTGAGCACATGACTTCTTTGGGCTAGCTGAATTAGTTCTGAGCCAAACTGAAAAGAAAGATGTATGGCCTGGATCACGGGGAAAGGATAAACTTAGTATGCTCATGCATTGAATAATGAAAGAGGTTCATTCTGATATACAAAGTTTGCCATAATTGCTATATAAAAATCCACAACACTGACATCATTCTCAACCTTTAATAACCAAAGAGAAGGTAAATAGAAAACTATATCCATTACCTATTTTTAACAGTAGCATTTTCTTTAATTAGATCCTAAAGGTCAGGTTCTTTCCCATTACAACAAAAAGGATCTATTTATGATAGATCTATAAAAATATCTGACCCCCGCTTAAAATAAAATTGGGATATTTATACTGACATGTATCTACATACACAGTATAGCCAAATAAGGCAACAATTTGATAACTCTTCCGATCTCTGATCTCTACTAAAAATATTCACCTTCAAAAGGTAAGGTAATAGACAAGCCACAGACTGGGAGAAAATATTTGCCAAACATAAAATCTGATTGAGATCATGTATCTAAAATATACTTAAAAAAATTCTGGCCTGGCGCGGTGGCTCACGCCGGTAATGCCAGCACTTTGGGAGGCCGAGGCAGGCGGATCACGAGGTCAAAAGATTGAGACCATCCTGGCCAACACCGTGAAACCCCGTCTCTACTAAAAACACAAAAAAATTAGCCAGGAGTGGTGGCACGCGCCTGTGGTCCTAGCTACTCCGGAGGCTGAGACGGAGAATCGCTTGAACCCAGGAGGCGGAGGTTGCAGTGAGCCGAGATTGCGCCACTGCACTCCAGCCTGGTGACGGAGCAAGACTCCGTCTCAAAAAAAAAAAAAAAAAAAAAAAAAATTCTAAGACTCAATAATAAGAAAATAAACAGTGAGAAATTTAAAGAAAATTAAAGAAATTTAAAGAAAATTAAAAGAAATTTAAAGAAAATTAAAAAGTGAGAAAAGATCTGAGCAGACACTTTAACAAAGAAGACATACAGATGACAAATAAGCATAGGAAAAGATGCTCACATTATACATGATTAAATAATTGCAAATTAAAGTAATAATAAAATGACACTACATACCTAGCAGAATGTGGTAACATTCTAACACCAAATGCTATTAAGGTTGTGGAGCCCTAGAAACTCTCATTACTGGCAGAAATGTAAATGGTACACTCATTTTAGAAGACAGTTTGACAGTTTCTTACAAAACTAAACATGTCTTATCATACAATTAAGCAATCATGCTTCTAGGAATTTACCTGAATAGAAAACATGTCCACACAAAAACTTGCACATGAATGTGTATCGAAGCTTTATTCATAACTGCCAACACTTGAATGGATAAACAAACTATGGCACGTATGTGCAACAGGATACTATTCCATGATGGAAAATAAATTGTTGTCACACACACAAAAAAAAAGATACGGAAGACCCTTGAATGTATATTGCTAAGTGAAAAAAGTCAGTCTGAAAGGTAATAGACTGTATGATTGCAACTATATGATATTCTAGAAAGGGAAAAAGTGTTCAGACAGTAAAATGATCAGTGCTGTCCACGAGTTCAAAAGTAAGGAAGAGAGAGACAGATAGGTAAAACACAGGAGATTCTTAGGGCAGTGAAACTATTCTATATAATACTGTAATGGTAGATATATGACATTATACATTTATTGAAATCCATAGAGTGCACAATACAAACGTTAAAAGTTAATGTACTGTACAGACTTCAGTTAATAACAATACATCAGTTCACTAATTGTAGCAAATGTTTCATATTAATGCAAAATAGGAGAAACTGTGGCAAGGAGCAGGGCAGTATGTGGGGAACACTCTGTGCCACCTGCTAATTTTTCTGTAAATTTAAAACTGCTCTAAAGAATGACGTCTCTTAATTTAAAAAACTTTTTATCTCTCAACTTATTTTCTATACTGTTAAATAGCATATATAACCATGGTAAAATAAACAAGAACAGAAAATTAACATTGGAATTATTAACTACAGACTTTGTTTAAATTTCACCTTTTCCCACCCTTTTTAGTGTCCTTTTTCTGTTCCAGGACCCTATCCAGGATCTCACACTACATTTAATTGTCAGAAGTTCCACCCACAGTCTATCTTTGTCCTTCATAATCTTGAGAATTTGAAGAGTACTAATCAATTATTTCAGTTTACCCTTCAATTTGGATTTGTCTAATGTTTTCTTATCCTTAATATGAGATTGTGTGTTTTTTGCAAAATTGCCACAGAAATAGTATTGTGTTTTTTTTTTCTCATCAAGGGATTCATATGTTACTAGGCCTTATGACTGGTGACCTTAACCTTGAATACTTGGGTAAGTTGGTGTCTGCTGAGTTTCTCCTCTGTAAAGTTTATTGTCTTTTCTTTTGTAGTCAATATAAAAATGTTAAAAGAGATACTTTGAAATTGCAAATTCTATTTACCTTCAAATTTAACCCACTAATTTTAGTATCCATTGGTGGACCTTGACTGCAAAAAATTATTACTGAGGTGTTTTCCCAATGTCAATTCTCTTTTCTGCCTTTTCTTTTAAATTCATTGCTGAAAAAGTGTAAGAAAGAACTATCACTTTTGTGCAGTTTATTCAATTCTTTACATATAAGAGTGTAAACTCATAGATATAAGGGTTCATTTAAATATTGAATCAAAATCTATAAAAAGGGGATGATACTTATGAATATCCATGTACCAAATAACACAGCAATCATTTATGAAGCAAAACTACTGAAGGTGTAAAGAAACAGATGGAAGCCAATGATAGAATATTTTAATATCCTATTCTCAGGAAGACAAATAGATAAAAATGTGTTGATATTAAATAACATAAACAATCAATTAGATTTTATGAGTACAGATCAAATGTTATATCTTAATAGTCAGCATATCATTGAAATACCTTGTAATAATATAATCCTCACAAATGTTGATCATAGGTTACAAAATCAGTATCAGTAAATTCCACAAAGTAGAAAAAGAAGCAGTATTCTCTTACTATCATTAATTTAAAAAAAATAAAACTAGAAATTATTTACAAAAGTATTTTGTAATGTCCTTTCCCCTAAAAACTGATAAATATCTTTACTAAATAGCTCTTGGGTAAAAAAGATATAAAAACTGAAATACTGATAATAAGACTACATATTAGAATCTATGGAATACCTTTAAAGCATGATCAAAGAAAAACTCATAGTACTAGGTAATTTTTATCAATAAAATATTCAAAATAAATTAATTCAATTCTAAGCTTTCAAAAATTACAATAAAATACACAGAAAGCAAAATTAAATATATACCCTCAGATTATATTCAAGAATAAACTCTAAATGACTCAGGAAACTAAATGTAAAAAGACAAGAAAGGAAAAGGAAAAAACAGTTTAAGTACTAAAAGAAAATGCAGGTGAATTTCTCTATAACCTGGATGTAAGAAATGTATTCTAACTATGAATGAAAATCTAGAGACTAGAAAATATAAGATTAATAAATGTAACTTTATAAAAATTTTAAAATCTAAATGACAAAAAAACCATAAACATATTCAAAATATAACTGACACTAGAAGAAGCTATTTGCAACATAGTAAAAAGCTATTAATCCTAATATGCAAAAAACTTAAAAAGGGATGGAAGTAAAAAAAAAAAGAATTTCATAGAAAAATGGGCAAAAATATAGCACAGGAAATTTATTTAAAATGTATAAAAGTGGCCTAAAAGTATAGAGTAAAATTGTCAACCTCACTCATAATTAGATATGTAAATTAAAACTATGCTGATACCATTTCTCAAAAGGAGATTAAATAAAATGTAAAGAGGGCGACAAAGCCTTTTGGCTAGATAATGGGGAAATAGTCTCATGCATTACTGGTAGAAATTCAACTAATACAGCTCTTTTGGGAGAGAATTTAGCAACATCTAACAAAAAATAGATAGACAACTACTATTGACCCAGAAATCTCTTATGTTGTAATTTACCTTAAAGATATACTTTGAAGGAAAAGAAAGTATGTATTTCCATGGTTATTTATTTCAGTTTTGTTTGTAATTATAAAATATTGAAAACCACAAAAATGCTTTTACAAAGAAGTATGATTGAATATACCATAGTATTGTCTTTATGAGATCCATACAGCTATAAAAAAAAATGAGAATATTCTCCATGTGCTGTGATTTTCGTTGTATAAAAGTACAAATGTCTCAGTTATAAAAGGAAAAGAAAGTAAATAAACAGACATTTAGAGAAAGAGAAAATATTTGTCATTGAAATTATTTGAGATACAGTATTTTAGCTATCACCCAAAAAGCTTAATCCATACTTGTTCCATCCCTCCAGAGCTGTTAGGCCTGCTTGGGTACCCCCAGGTACTAAGCTAATGCCCTTCATGCCTCCTCCAGAGATACACAGATGGGAACATCTTAATATTTCCACTGCATCTCAATAACCTGCCTGGAAATTGAGAAATTGAAGGGTAACCAGACTAGATCTCATTAGTGATCAAAAGGAAGGAGATCATCAACTCAGCTCATCTCTTCACTTTACCTGAATCCAGCTTCTGAAGATACTGATGTGTCTTAAGAAAATCGGTAAAGTACCATATAAAGAAGTCCAACAAAATTAACCAATTCGATGAGAAATATTTATCGAACACCAACCCTGTGTCAATAACTGTTCTAGATGACTAAGAGATATCACTAAACAAAACAGACAAAACCCCTGTCTCCATGGAGCTTATCTTCTCACTACATATGTATGTGTATCAATCTCTCTCTATTGATCTTTATGTATTTATAGTTATCTTTATCTATATGAATAATAATATACATTACTTTTGTTGGGCTGCCATTATCATGCATTATAGACTGAGTGGCTTAAACAGCAGAAATGTATTTTCTCACAGTTCTGAAGGCTGGAGGTCTGAGATCAAGATGTCAGTGGGGTTTGTTTCTTTTGAGGCCTCTCTGTTTTGACTTGCAGATGGGATAGCTGGCTTCTTTCTGCCTCCTCACGTGGCCTTTTGTCTGTGCATACATGTCCCTGGTGCTCTGTCTGTCCTAATCTCCTCTTATAAGGATACCAGTCAGATTGCATTGAGATCCATCCCAATAGCCTTCTTTTATCTTAATTTCCTCCCTAAAGATCCTATCACCAAGTACAGACGCATTCTAAGGCACTGGGGTTACAGCTTCAATATATGAATTTTAAGGGGAACACAATTCAATCCATTAACACAATACAAGGCAGGTTATAATTCAAAAGAGTACATTCCACACACTCCACTGAAGGTGTTACATACATATAATATTAAGGTAAAATTTCTCAGTAAATTTTTTAAATCTCTTTTCAATTGTAATCCATAGGGAGAACATCATTTATAGCTATATTATTTTTTATTTAGTAATATACAAATTAGTCAATCTACCTCAAGTAATTTTTGTGGTTATAAATGACTTTTGGATCTTTCAAAAATGAATATCGATTCTAAGTTCTTGGTGGTTTTTTTCAGTTGGGAAAACATTTAGCAACAAAAACAGATTGACTTGGCCAAGAGTATCTTAAATAGTAGAGTACCTCAAAAAAATAATACTATTAATAAGAATGGAGTTCTTTGCTATAACATGAAATCTGAAGACAGACCATTCAGGGACAGGGCAGCAATTCTTTCTGCCTTTCTAATTTGCCATCTTTTGCACGTGCACTTTTAACTTCATGCTTGTTGCCTCATGGGTTGCAACATGGCTGCTGTACTTCCATCCTAATGTCAAATTACTATGAACAAAAAGGAAAAGAAGAAATGAGAAATAAATGGGGGCATCACCTGTGTAAAAGATGGAAAATCTTTTTTTGAAATCCCCAGCAGAATTTCCCTATGTCTCATTGGCCCCAATTATGTCAGATGGTGATTCCTCACATTAAGGAATTTGGGGAAAGCAAGGAAGTATTTTATAGCTGAGCACGTTGACACTCCGGATCCTGTTACTGAGGGTTTTGCCCTTAAGGGAGCAGTGGAGACCAGAAATTGGGGAGGCAGCTAGGAGTGCCTGCCGTAGTTGTAGGTATTATAGGGTGGTGCTCACCATCTTTTGAATAGCATTCTTGTATTTGTGGACTGTCTTACGTTCTGAATCCTATCTCACCAAGATAGAAGCCAGGAATCACTTTCCAGGATCTTTTGTGTCGAAGGCAGAGACATGTGACCTAGAATTTATAGTTGGTGTACCTGTATGAGATGTTGGCTCAGAAAATTAAGAAATATCACAAAATCCATTTTTTGTGAGGATGTAACCAAGATGTTTTTATTTCCAGGATTAGTAATGATGGAGCAAAATCATTTTCATGAACTATGGTGTCTGTTTGCAGTGGCGGCATATTGCCAAAATCATGATATGATGTGGCTTGTGTGTTATTTCCTGCTGCAGGTCCACACACATTGGCTCCTTGGCTCACCAAGATATGCTGCAAAGTATGTAATAGAATGTAATATATTATTTTTCTTCTTAAACTGTTTAGAGAGATTTTGTTTGCAACTAGAAACACTAACACAGAAATTGATGCTAGGAGAATTATTGCTAAACAAAATAATTTCCTGAACTCCATTTGCTCTCCACCACATTCTCTATCACAGATCTTTGTTTCGATTTTTTCTTGGCAGAAATCCCAACTGATAAAATATTCTGTATGTCTTTGTTATCTATCCCCTTTTACAGAATGTGAGTCCATATGGACATGGCAGGGATCCTGTCTCTCTTCTTATTTTCTCTCTAAAGTTCAGCATAGTTCCCATCATGGGCTCATATTTGGTGAGAGAAGAAATTAGGAAGAAACTTTTTCCCTTGATATCATAGAAAAGAAATAAGAAACAGCAAAAACCTAAATATGCTTGAAGTCGGATGGAAGGAAATTTAAAAAATTATATATGACATTCTAAAACATATTTTATATTCTTTAAATAGTAGAGAATATAAATCAGAACAGCTTTTTTCATGGTTTGGGATTATCATTATAATCATCAATTACTGTCTATGCCTCAAAAAGACTAGGATAGAACTGAAATGCCATATACCTGAACACAGGTTGTGATGGTTAATACTAGGTATCAACTTGATTGGATTGAGAGATGCCTAGATGGCTGGTAAAGTATTCTTTCTGGGTGTATCTGTGAGGGTATATCCAGAGGAGACTGACATATGAGTCAGTGAACTAGGAGAGGAAGACCCATTCTCAATGTAGGTGGGTACCATCCAATTGCCTGCCGACACAGCTAGAACAGTGCAGGTGGAAGAAACGGGGGATAAACTTGCTTGCTGAATCTTTCAGCTCTCTTTCTTCCCATGCTGGACACTTGCTTCCTTTCTTCCTGTTCTTGGACATCAGACTCCAGGTTCTTTGGCCTTTGGACTCTAGGACTTGTACCAGTGGTATGCTTCTTAGACCTTCAACTGCAGACTGAAGGTTGCACTGTCGTCTTCCCCTGGTTTTGAAGCTTTTGGACATGGATTGAACCACCACTGCCTCTGTCTTTCCCCAGGTTGCAGATGGCCTGTCTTGGGACTTGGCTGTGTATTTGTGTGAGCCAATTCTCCCTATGAAACTTCCTCATATTATGTTCATATACCCTATTTGTTCTGCTCCCCCTGGAGAACCTGGAATAACACACTGGAGTTCCCATGCTGTCTTAGTCTGTTTGTGTTGCTGTAGCTAAAGGAATGTCTGAGGCTGGGTGATTTATAAAGAAAAAGGCTTATTTGGCTCATGATCCTGAAGGCTGTACAAGAAGCATGGTGAGGGCCTCAGGTTGCTCCCACTCATGGAGAAAGGTAAAGGGAATCGCGTGTGCAGTGATTGCATGGTGAGAGAGGAAGCAAGAGGGGATGGGGGAGGTGCCAATCTCTTTTTAACTAATAGTGAGAACTCACTCACCTCCCCCCAACACAAAAAGGGAGGTCATTAATCTCTTCATGAGAGATCTGCCCCATGACCCAAACACCTTCCCATTAGGCCTCATCTCCAACAGTGGGGGATCAAAATTCAAGATGAGATTTTGAAAGCACCAAACATCCAAATTATAACACCTTTCCATTCTCATTTTTCTTCTTAGTGCCTTCTCAGCTATCCTCATGATCACTTCTTGTATTGTTTGTAAAGTGACTGGTGCCTGAGTTTGAGAAGTTTGTAATAAAAAGAAAATGAATTTTGGTATTAAATAAATCTGGTTGTGAATTCCACCTGCACTCTTCATGACTGACTTGTTCTTGGAAAAGTTATTTAAATACCGGTCTTCAGTTTTCTTTTTGATAAAATGAAAATAGTAATATACCTAACCTAACAAAAATAGTAATATACCAACCTAACAAAAATGTTAAAAATGTAATAAAATGTGTGTGAGGTTGTGATGTATAGCAGGTTCTCAATAAAAGGCAACTGTTATATAAGAAAGTAGATCTTATTAATTTTAGAACTCTTGGCATTTTGTCCGTTTCTTTGTTTTACGAGGTGCCTAATAAATGTTTGACAAATTGAATTCCCTTTGTTCACGAATCTACTTTCTTATTTCATTACAACTTACTTCCTCCTAATGCTATCACTTCAAAACATTATAAATTCTCTCTCCTCTCTTTTGTTTCTTTTCAGAATTTCTCTTTCCAGTTATTGCCATTTCCTCATTGCATAGTTACAGTAAAATTTGATTTGTGTATATATCTCATGAAATAGTACTTATTGTAGATGGAAAATCATGCAGCTATTTTCTCTCTTCTCCCATCTGCAAATGTCATTTTAGTTTTGTTTCCCCTGGTCTCTCTTCTCAAGCAAATACAGTTTTAATTATTTTTGCTTCTGTGGTTAAAGAGGTCAGTTGAGGGTACTTATTTTAAATATGCCTTGCTGATTAAGGAGGATATCTATAATACAGCCTCTTCTAATATCCTACCCAATGTTTAGCTCCCACTCATAAATGAGAACCTCCAGTATTTGTTTTCTGTTCATGCATTAATTCACTTAGGATAATGTCCTCCAGCTGCATTCACATTCCTGCAAAGGACATGATTTTGTTCTTTTTATGGCTACATAATATTCCATGGTGTATGAACATTTTCTTTCTCCCAATCCACCATTGATGGGCACCTAGACTGATTCCATGTCTTTGCTATTCTGAATAGTGCTGCTATGAACATATAACTGCATGTATCTTTTTGGTAGATTTGTTTCCTTTTGTATATATGCCCAGAAAAGGAATTACTGAGTCAAATGGTAGTTCTGTTTTAAGTTTTTTGGGAAATCTACAAACTACTCTCCACAGTGGCCAAACTAATTTAATTCCAATCAGCAGTGTATAGGCATCCTCTTTTCTCTACAGCCTCACCAGTATCTATTATGTTTTGACTCTTTAGTAATAGCTACTCTAAGTGTTGCAAGATGGTATCTCATTGTGGTTTTGATTTGCATTCTGTGATAATTAATTATGTTGACACTTTTTTTTTTTTTTTTTTTTTTTAACAGTGACTTTTGGAGTTGTCCCACCTGGATTCCTGTGGCTGCTAGCAGGATTCATTTAAGGGTATGGTGGCTTGGGAAAATCCTTCACAGCACACCTTCCACCTCAATATTATCCTGGAAGGTAATTTTTTTTTTCTCATAGGTTATTGGGGTACTTTTTTCCCATAGATTATTGATTACATGAGCAAGTTCTTTAGTGATGATTTGTGAGATTGTGGTGCACCCATCACCTGGAACAGTATACACTCTACCCTATTTGTAGTCTTTTATCTCTCACCCCCCTCTCCTACCCTTTTCCCAAGTCCCCAAAGTCCATTGTATCATTCTTATGCCTTTGTGTCCTGATAGCTTAGCTCCCACATATGAGTGGGAACATACAATGTTTGGTTCTCCATTCCTGTGTTACTTCACTTAGAATAATAGTCTCTAATCTCATCCAGGTTGCTCTGAATGCTATTAATTTATTATTTTTATGGCTGAGTAGTATTCCATTGTATTTATATACCACAGTTTCTTTATCCACTAGTTGACTGAAGGACATTTGAGTTGATTCCATGATTTTGCAACTGCAAATTGTGCTACTATAAACATGCATATGCAAGTATCTTTTTCATATAATGACTACTTTTCCTCTGGGTAGATACCCAGTAGTGAGATTGCTGGATCAAATGGTAGTTCTACTTTTAGATCTTTAAGGAATCTCCACACTGTTTTCCATAGTGGCTGTACTAGTTTACATTCCCACCAGCAGTGTAGAAGTGTTCTCTAATTACTGCATTCTTGTCAACATCTTCGTTTTTTTGTTGTTGTTGTTTTGTTTTTTTTTTTTAATGGCCATTCTTGCATGAGTAAGGTGGTATCACATTGTAGTTTTGATTTGTGTTTCCCTGATAATTAGTGCTGTTGAGCATTTTCTTTCATATATTTGTTGGCCATTTCTATATCTTCTTTTGAGAATTGTCTATTCATGTATTTAGCCTAGTTTTTTATAGGATTGTTTGTTTTCTTTTTTTTTTTTACTCATTTGTTTCAGTTTGTTGTAGATTCTGGATATTAGTTCTTTGTCAGATGTATAGATTGTGAAGATTTTCTCCCACTCTGTGGGTTGTCTGTTTGCTGACTTTTTCTTTTGCTTTGTAAAAGCTCTTTAGTTTAATTAAGTCCCAACTATTTATCTTGGTTTTTATTGCATTCGCTTTTCAGTTCTTGGTCATGAAATCCTTGCCTAAGCCAATGTCTAGAAGGGCTTTTCTAATGTTATATTCTAGAATTTTTATAGTTTCAGGTCTTAGATTTAGTTCCTTAATCAATCTTGAGTTGGTTTTTATATAAGGTGAGAGACAAGGATGTAGTTTTATTCTTCTACCTGTGGCTTGTCAATTATCCCAGCACCATTTGTTGAAAAGGATGTCCTCTCTCCACTTTATGTTTTTGTTTGCTTTGTTGAAGGTCAGTTGGCTGTATTTGGTTTTATTTCTGGGTTCTCTATTATATTCCATTGATCTATGTGCCTATTTTTTTACCAGTACCGTGCTGTTTTGGTGACTATGGCCTTATAAAACAGTTTGAAATCAGGTATGTGATGCCTCCAGATTTATTCATTTTGCTTAGTATTGCTTTGGCTATGTGGGCTCTTTTTTGGTTCCATACAAATTTTAGAATTGTTTTCTCTAATTCTGTGAAGAATAATGGTAATATTTTGATGGGAATTGTGTTGAATTTGTAGATTGCTTTTGGCAGTATGGTCATTTTCACAATAGTAATTGTAACCCTCCATGAGCATGGGATGTATTTTCATTTATTTGTGTCAGCTATGATTTTTTTCAGCAGTGTTTTGTGGTTTTTCTTGTAGAGGTCTTTCACCTTTTTGGTTAGGTATATTTCTAAGTATTTTTTGTTTGGTTTTTTTTTTTTGCAGCTATTGTAAAAGGGGTTAAGTTTTTTATTTGATTCTCCACTTGGTCACTGCTGGTGTATAGAAGAGCTACTGATTTGTGTACATTAATCTTGTATCCATAAAATGTGTTGAATTCTTATATTAGTTCTATGAGTTTTCTGGAGTAGTCTTCAGGGTTTTCAAGGTAAATAATCAGATTGTCAGCAAATAGTGACAGTTTGACTTCCTTTTTACTAATTTGGATGTCCCTTATTTCTTTCTCTTGTCTGATTACTTTGGTTAGGACTTCCAGTACTATGTTAAAGAAAAGTGGTAAGAATGAGCATCCTTGTCTTGTTCCAGTTATCAGAGGGAATGCTTTCACATTTTCCCCATTCAGTATTATGTTGGCTGTGGGTTTGTCATATGTGGCTTTTATTTCATTGAGATATGTCCTTTGTATGCCATTTTCCTGAGAGTTTTACTCATAAAGCAATGCTGGTTTTTGTCGAATGCTTTATCTGCATCTATTGAGATGATCATGTGATTTTTGTCTTTAATTGTTTATGTGGTGTATCACATTTATTGACTTGCATTATGTTAAACCATCCCCCACTTTATGTTTTTGTTTGCTTTGTTGAAGATCAGTTGGCTGTAAGTATTTGGGTTTATTTCTGTGTTCTCTATTCTATTCGATTGATCTACATGCCTATTTTTATACCAGTATCATGCTGTTTCAGGTCTTAGATTTAATTCCTTGATCAATCTTGAGTTGATTTTTGTATAAGGTGAGAGACAAGGATCCAGTTTTATTCTTCTACATGTGGCTTGTCAATTATCCCAGCACCATTTGTTGAAAAGGGCATCCTTTCCCCACTTCATGCTTTTGTTTGCTTTGGTGGATTATCTTTTGATATGTTGTTGGACTCAGCGAGTATTTTGTTAAGGATTTTAGCATTTGTTTTCACCAGGGATATTGGTCTGAAGTTTTCTATTTTGGTTATGTCCTTTCCTGGTTTTGGCATTAGGGTGATGCTGGCTTCATAGAATCAATTAGGGAGGGTTCCCTCTTTCTCTATCTTGTGAAATAGTGTCAATAGGATTGATATCAATTCTTCTTTAAATGCCTGGTAGAATTCTGTTGTGAATCCATGTGGTCCTGGAATTATTTTTGTTGGTAACTTTTTAATCACCATTTTAATCTTGCTACTTGTTATTGGTCTGTTCAGGGTATCTAATTCTCCCTAATTTAAGCTAGAAGTGTTGTATATTTCAAGGAACTTATCCGTCTCATCTAGGTTTTCTAGTTTATGTGCATAAAGGTGTTTATAGCAGCCTTGACTGATCTTTTGTATTTCTGTGGTGTCAGTTGTAATATTTCTTGTTTCATTTTTTATTGAAGTTATTTGGATTTTCTCTCTTCTTTTCTTCATTAATCTTGCTAATGGTCTATCAATTTTATTTATCTTTCTAAAGAACCAGCTTTTTGCTTCATTTATCTTTTGGGGTTTTTTTTTGTTTCAATTTCACTTATTTCTGCTCTGATCTTGGTTATCTTCTTTCTTCCGCAGGGTTTGGGTTTGGTTTGTTCATGTTTCTTTAGTTCTTTGAGGTGGGACTTTAGAGTGTCAGTTTGTGCTCTTTGTGCCTTTTTGACATAGGCATTTAGGGCTATAAACTTTCCTTTTAGCACTGCTGTTACTATATCCCAGAGGTTTTGATAGATTGCCACTACTGTCATTCAATTGAATAATTTTTTAATTCCATCTTGATTTCATTTTTGACCCAATTATCATTCAGGAGCATGTTATTTAACTTCCATGTGTTTGCATGGTTTTGAAGGTTTCTTTTGAAGTTGATTTCCAGTTTTATTCCACTGTGGTTTGAGAGAGTGCTTGATATGATTTCAATTTTATTAAATTTATTGAGACTTGTTTTGTGGCTTATCATATGCTGTATCTAGGAGAAAGTCCCATGCACTGTTGAAAAGAATGTGTATTCTGCAGTTGCTGTTCTGTATATAACTGTGAAGTCCATTTGTTTCAAGGTATAGTTTAAACTCATTGTTTGTTTACTTTCTGTCTGGATGAACTGTCTAGTGCTGTCAGTGGACTATTAAAGTTCCCCACTATTATTGTGTTTCTGTGTATCTCATTTCTGAGGTCTATTAGTGATTTATACATTTGAGAGCTCCAGTGTTAGGTGCATATATGTTTAACATTGTAATAGTTTCCTGTTGGACAAGGCCTTTTACCATTATATAATGTCTTTCTTTGTCTCTTTTAACTGCTATTGCTTTGCAGTTTGTGTTGTCTGATATAAGAATAGCTACTCATGCTCTCTTTTGGTGTCTATTTGCATGGAATGCCCTTTTCCACTCCTTTACTTTAAGTTTCTGTGAATCCTTATGTGTTAGGTGAGTCTAGCAGATGGTTGGTGAGTTCTATCCATTCTGCAGTTCTATATCTGTTAAATGGAGCATTTAGGCTATTTACATTCAATGTGAAAAGTAAGATGTGAGGTAACATTCTATTCATTGTGCTATTTGTTGCCTGTGTACCTTGGATTTTTGTGTTTTCACTTTTGTTTTTAACTTGTATTTTTGTTTTATAGGTCCTGTGAGATTTATGCTTTAAAGAGGTTCTGTTTTGATATGTTTCCAGGATGTCTTTTAAGATTTAGTGCTCTTTTTAGCAGTTCTTGTAGTAATGGCTTGCTGGTGGTGAATTCTTTCAGAATTTGTCTGAAAATGACCGTATCTTTCATTCATATATGATACTTACTTTCACTGGATACAAAATTCTTGGTTGAAAATTGTTTTGTTTGAGGAGGCTGCAGGGTTATTGCTGAAAATCTGCTGTTAATCTGATAGGCTTTTCTTTGTAGGTTACCTGGTGCTTTTGTCTCACAGCTCTTAAGACTCTTTCCTTCATCTTAATATTAAATAGCCTGAGGACAATGTGCCTAGGCAATGATCTTTTTGCAATGAATTTCCCAGGTGTTCTTTGTGCTTCTTGGATTTGGATGTCCAGGTATCTAGCAAGGCTGGAGAAGTTTTCCTCAGTTATTCCCCCAAATATGTTTTCCAAACCTTTAGATTTCTCTTCCTCCTCAGAAACACCAATTACTCTTAGGCTTAGTTGTATTACACAATTCCAAACTTCTTGGAGGCTTTGTTCATATTTTATTATTCTTTTCTTTTTGTCTTTATAGAATTGGATTAATTTGAAGAGCTTGTCTTCAGGCTATGAATTTCTTTCTTCTACTTGTTTAAGTCTATTGCTAGAATTTCCAGCGCATTTTGTATTTCTATAAGTTTGTCCAATGTTTCCTGAAGTTTTTATTGTTTTTCTTTATGCTATTTATTTCCTTGAATATTTCTCCCTTCACTTCTTGTATTATTTTTTGGATTTCCTTGTATTGAGCTTTGCCTTTCTCTCATGCCTCCCTGATTAGCCTAATAACTAACCTCCTAAATTCTTTTTCAGGTAAATCGAGGATTTCTCTTGGTTTGGCTCCATTGCTGATGAGCTAGTGTGATTTTTAGAAGGGTGTAAAAGAGCCTTGTTTTGTCATATTACAAGAGTTGGTTTTCTGGTTTCTTCTCATTTGGGTAACCTCTGTCAGAGGGAAGGTCTAGGGCTGAAGGCTGTTGCTCAGGTTCTTTGTCCCACGAGGTGTTCCCTTGATGTAGCACTTTCTCCCTTTTCCTAAGGATGTGGCTTCCTGAGAGCTACACTGCAGTGATTGTTGTCTGTCTTCTGAGTCTATCCACCCAGCAAGTCTACCAGGCTCTGGGCTGGTACTGGGGGTTGTCTGCACTGAGTTCTGTGATGTGAACAGTCTACGGATCTCTCAGCTGATGATACCAGCACCTGTTCTGGTGGAGGTGGCAGGGGGTGAAATGGACTCTGTGTGAGATTTTAGCTTTGGTGGTTTTAATGTTCTATTTTTTTGCTGGTTGGCCTCCTGCCAGGAGGTGGCACTTTCCAGAAAGCATCCACTGTGTAGTATGGAGAGGAACTCATGGTGAGTGGGGCCGTAGAACTACCAAGAGTATATATCCTTGGTCTTCAGCTACCAGGGTGGGTAGGGAAGGACTATCAGGTGGGGGGTAGGGCTAGGTGTGTCTGAGCTCAGACTCTACTTAGGCAGCTCTTGCTGCAGCTGCTCTAAAGGATGGAAGTGAGGTTCCCAGGTCAATGGAGTTGTATACCTAGGAAGATTTTGCCTCTGCTGAGTCATGCAGGCTGTCAGGGAAGTGAAGGAAAGCCCGTTGTCACAGGCCTCATCCGGCTCACATGCAATCTGAAGGGCCTGTCTCACTACCACTGTGCCCTCATTAACAGCACTGAGTCTATTTCCAGGTAATGGGCAAGCAGGGCTGAGAACTGGCCAAAGGCTACCTGCCTCCCAGCTGTGAAAGAAAAATACTTTAGTTTCCCCCACCCACCCCACTTGCTTATGGAGTCTGCAAGCCATGTTCACATCCACCTGAGAATTCTGGCAAGGAGCCTTCTTACCTGGTTGAAATTGTTACAAAATTCTGCTGGAGACTTCTTTCTCCATGTGGCATTTTCCCAGCAGTTCCAGCCACCCTCCTGAAGGATCCCTGTGGTGCCAGGCAGGAATGGCCTGCCTGGGGACCCAGTGAGCTCCCAGGGCCTTTCTGGTTACTTGTTCTATGCCTGTATTTTACTTGGCTCTCTAAATTGACTCAGTATTTTACTTGGCTCTCTAAATTGACTCAGCTCCAGGTAAGGTTGGAAACTTCTCCTGCAAACTAGACCTTCAGTTTCCAAGCACTTTTTTTATATGCTTGTTGACCACGTGTAAATCTTCTTTTGAGAAATGTCTTTGCCCATTTTTTAAATGGGGTTCTTTGAGGTTTGCCTCTTCAATTGTTCAGGTTCCTTATAGATTCTAGATATTAGACTTTTGTTAGATGCATATTTTGCAAATATTTTCTCCAGTTCTATACGTTGTCTGTTAAATCTGTTGATAGTTTATTTTGCTGTGATGAAGCTCTTTAGTTTAATTAGGTCCCACTTGTCAATTTTTGTTTTTGTTGCAAATGTATTTTAGGACTTACCTATAAATTCTTTCCCAAGGTACATGTCCAGTACAATGTCTGAGTTTTTCTCCTGGGATTCTTACAGTTTGAGGTTTTATGTTTAAATCATTAATCTACTTTGCTTCAACTTTTGTATATGGTAAAATGTAGAGGTGCAGTTTCATTCTTCTGCACATAGTATAGCTAGTCAGCTATCCCAATATTATTTATTGAATGGGGAGTTATTTCCCCTTTGCTTATTTTTGTCAACTCTGTCAAAGATTAGATGGCTGTTGCTGTGAATCCTTATTTATGGAATTTCTATTCTGTTCCATTAGTCTATGTGGCTGTTTTTGCACCAGTACTACACTGTTTGGTTACTGTAGACTTATATTAATAGTATAGTTGGAAGTCAGGTAATGTGATGCTTCCATTTTTGTTTTTTGTTTTGGTTTTTTTTTTTGCTTAGAAATGCTTTGGCTATTTGGGCTCTTCCACGGTTCCATATGATTTTTAGAATAGTTTTTTCCAATTCTGTGAAATACGATGGTAGTTTGATAGAAATAGCATTGATTCTGCAGATTGCTTTTTGACAGTGTGGCCATTTTAATAATACTGAATTTCCAATTCATGAGGATAGAATTTTTTTTTATTTGTTTGTGTCATCTCTGATTTCTTTTAGCAGTGTTTTGTAGTCCTCCTTGTAGAGATCTTTCACCTCATTTGTTGCATGTATTGTTAGGTATTTTGTATTTGTTTATGGCTATTGCAAACGGAATTACATTCTTCATTTGGCTCTGTTATTGATGTATAAAAATGCCACTGATTTTTAAAATTTATTTTGTATCCTGAAACTTTGTTGAAGTTTTTTAACAGTTCCAGGAGCCTTTTGACAGAATCTTTGGGGTTGTCCAGATATAAAATTGAATTGCTCATGAAGAGAGATAATTTGACTTCTTTTCCTATTTGGATGCCTTTTATTTATTTCTCTTGCTTGATTGCCCTGACTAGCACTTCCAGTACTAAGTTGAAGGAGTGGTGAGAGTAAGCATCCTTGTCTTGTTCCAGTTTTTGCCCATTCATTATGATACTGGCAGTGGATTTGTGATGGATGGCTCTTATTATTTTGAGGTATGTTCTTTTGATGCCTAGTTTCTTGAAGGCTTTTATCATAAAGAGATGTTGAATTTTATCCAAAGGTTCTTTCATGTCTGTTGAGATGATCATATGGTTTTCCTTTTAATTCTATTTACATTGTAAATCACATTTATTAATTTGCATATGTTAAATGAATTTTGCATCCCAGGAATAAAGCCTACTTGATCATTGTGAGTTAACTTTTTGACATGCTGTTGTATTTTGTTGAGGATTTTTTTCATTGAAACTCATAAAAGATATTGGCCTATAGTTTTAGTTTTTCATTGTGTCTTCACCAGGTTTTGGTATCAGCATGATGCTGGCTTCATAGAATGAGTTGAGGAGAAGTGCCTCCTCCTTGATTTTTTGAAAAAGTTTCAGTGGAATTGTTACCAGCTCTTCTTATATATCTGGTAGAATTTGGCTGGCAATCCATTTGGTCTGGCACATTTTTTGATTGCTAGATTTTTTTTCTTTTTTTTATTGTACTTTGGTTCTAGGGTACATGTGCAGATCATGCAGGATTGTTGCATAGGTACACACATGGTAATGTAGTTTGCTGCCTCCATCTCCCTGTCACCCACATCTGGCATTTCTCCCCATGTTATCCCTCTCTGACCTCCCCACCCACCTTGCTGTCCCTCCCTTACCCCCCAACAGCCCCTCCCTGTGTCCATGTGTTCTCATTGTTCAACACCTGCCTATGAGTGAGAACATGTGGTGTTTGATTTTCTGTTCTTGTGTCAGTTTGCTGAGAATGATGGTTTCCAGAATCATCCATGTGCCTACGAAGGACATGAACTCATCATTTTTTATGGCTGCATAGTATCGCATGGTGTATAGGTGCCACATTTTCCTTGTCCACTCTATCGTCAATGGGTATTTGGGCTTGTTCTAGGTCTTTCTATTGTAAACAGTGCTGCTATGAACATACCTGTGCATGTGTCTTTATAATAGAATGATTTATAATCCTTTGGATATATACCCAGTAATGGGATTGCTGGGTCAAATGGAATTTCTATTTCTAGGTCCTTGAGGAAGCACTACACTGTCTTCCATAATGATTGAACTAATTTACACTCCCACCAACAGTGTAAAAGTGTTGCTATTTCTCCACATCCTCTCCAGCATCTGTTGTCTCCAGATATTTTAATGATCACCATTCTAACTGACATGAGATGATATCTCAATGTGGTTTGATTTGCATTTCTCTAATAATCAGTGATGCTGAGCATTTTTTCATATGTTTGTTGCCCTCATATATGTCTTCTTTTGAAAAGTGTCTGTTCATATCCTTCTCCCACTTTTGGATGGGTTTGTTTGTTTTTTCTTGTAAATCTGTTTTAGTTTTTTGTAGATTCTGGATATTAGCCCTTTGTCAGATGGGTAGATTGCAAAAAATGTTTCCCATTCTGTTGGTTGCCAGTTTGTGCTAATGATTGTTTCTTTTGCTGTACAGAAGCTCTGGAGTTTAATTAGGTCACATTTGTCTATTTTGGCTTTTGTTGCCAGTGCTTTTGGTGTTTTAGTCATGAAGTCCTTGCCTATGCCTATGTCCTGAATGGTTTTTCCTAGGTTTTCTTCTAGGGTTTTTCTGGTGTTAGTTCTTATGTTTAAGTCTTTAATCCACCTTGAGTTAATTTTAGTGTAAGGTGTCAGGAATAGGTCCAGTTTCTGCTTTCTGCACACTGCTAGCCAGTTTTCCCAACACCCTTTACTAAACAGGGGAATCCTTCCCCCATTGTTTGTTTTTGTCAGGTTTGTCAAAGATCAGATGATTGTAGATGTGTGGCATTGCCTACAAGTCCTCTGTTCTGTTCCATTGGTCTATATCTCTGTTCTGGTACCAGTACCATGCTGTTTTGTTTACTGTAGGCTTGTAGTATAGTTTGAAATCAGGTAGCATGATTCCTCCGACTTTGTTCTTTTTGCTTAGGATTGCCTTGGCTATGTGGGCTCTCTTTTGGTTCCATACAAAGCTTAAGGTGGTTTTTTCCAGTTCTGTGAAGAAGGTCATTGGTAGCTTGATGGGGATAGTGTTGAATCTATAAATTACTTTGGGCAGTATGGCCATTTTCATGATATTAATTCTTTCTAACCATGAGCATGGAAAGTTTCTCCATGTGTTTGTGTCCTCTCTGATTTCCTCGAGTAGTGGTTTGTAGTTCTCTTTAAAGAGGTCATTTACATCATTTGTTAGTTGTATTCCTGGGTATTTTATTCTCTTTGTAGCAATTGTGAATGGGAGTTTGCTCATGATTTGGCTCTTTGCTAGTCTGTTATTTGTGTATAGAAATGCTTGCGATTTCTGCACATTGATTTTGTATCCTGAGACTTTGCTGAAATTGCTTATCAGGTTAAGGAGATTTTGGGCTGAGATGATAGGGTCTTCTAAATATACAATTGTGTAGTCTGCAAACAGAGACAATTTGACTTCCTCCTTTCCTAATTGAATACTCTGTATTTTTTTTCTTGCCTAATTGCTCTGGCTAGAACTTACAATCCTATATTGAATAGGAGTGGAGCTGGTACTATTCCTTCTGAAACTATTCCAAACAATGCAAAAGAGGGAATCATTTCCAAATCATTTTATGAGATCAACATCATCCTGATACCAAAACCTGGCAGAGACTCAACAAGAAAAGAAAACTTCAGGCCAACATCCATGATGAACATAGATGCAAAAATCTTCAATGAAATACTGGCAAACTTATTGCAATAGCACATCAAAAAGCTTATCCATCACGATCAGGTAGGCTTCATTCCAGGGATACAAGGCTGGTTGAACATACACAAGTCTATAAACATAATCCAGCACATAAACAGAACCAAAGACAAAAACCACATGATTATCTCAATAGATGCAGAGAAGGCCTTCGACAAAATTCAACAGCTCTTTATGCTAAAAACTCTCAATAAACTAGGTATCCAAGGAATATGTCTCAAAACAACAAAAGCTATTTACCACAAACCAACAGCCAATATCATATTCAATGGGCAAAAACTGTAAGTATTCCCTTTGAAATCTGACACTAGACAAGGATGCCCTCTCTCACCAATCCTATTCAATATAGTATTGGAAGTGCTAGATTTTTTATTATGGATTCAGTTTTGGAACCTGATATTGGTCTGTTCAGTGTTTCCATTTATTCCTGATTTAATCTTTGGAGAAATTGTGTTGCCAGGAATGTATCCATTTCCTCTAGATTTTCTAATTTTTGTGTACAGAGTTGTTAGTAGTAGTCTCTGAGGACCTTTTTATTTCTGTATAACTGGTTGTATTGTAACCATTGCCATTTCTGATTGTGCTTATTAGAATCTTCTCTCTATAGGTGATGGGGGAGGAAGGCAGCAAATCACACTGCCATATGTGTACCTATGCAACAATCTTGAATGTTCTTCACATGTACCCCAAAACCTAAAATGCAATTAAAAAAAAAAGAATCTTCTCTCTTTGTTAATCTAGCTAACAATCTATTGATCTTGTTTACCCTTTCAAAAAACCAACTTTTTGTTTCACTGATTCTTTGTATGGATTGAGTCTCAATTTCTTTCTGTTCCTCTCTATATTATTCCATTTTCATGCTGCTTATAAAGACAAACCTGAGACTGGGCGATTGACAAAATAAATAGGCTTAATTGCATTCACAGTTCCATGTGGCTGGGGAGGCCTCACAATCACAGTAAAAGGCAAGGAGGAGCAAGTCACATCGTATGTAGATGGCAACAGACAAGAAGAGAGCTTGTTCAGGGAAACTCCTGTTTATAAAACCATCGGATCTCATGAGACTCATTCTCCATCACGAGAACAGTGCAGGAAAAACCTAACCCATGATTTAATTATCTCCCACTGGGTTCCTCCCACAACATGTGGGAATTGTGGGAGTTACAATTCAAGATGAAACTTGGGTAGGGACACAGCCAAACCATATCACACTCTGATTTTAGTTATTGCTTTTCTTCTGCAAGGTTTAGAGTTAGTTTGTTCTTGTTTTTCTAGTTCCTCTAGGTGTGATGTTAGATTGTTAATTGGAGATCTTTCTAACTTTTTGAGGTAGCAGTTAGTGCTATAAACTTTCCTCTTAACAATGCTTTAGCTGCATCATAGAATTTTTGGTATTGATATTTTGGATCTGTGTCCCCAAACAAATTTCAGGTTAAATTCTCATCCCCAGTGTTGGAGGTCAGGCTGAGACAGGAGAATAGGGTCTGTCAAAGGGTAACACATTTCCTCTCCATTTACATAGGGCATAAATCAAGTAATGACTTTGTAACTTTACTTCATCCTCTTCATTTACATAGGGCATACACCAAGTAACCAATGGAAACCTCTAGAGAGTATTTAAATCCCAGAAAATTCTGTAACCAGGCTCTTGAGCCCCTATGCTTGAGCCTGCTCCCACTCTGTGGAGTGTACTTTCATTTTCAATAAATCTCTGCTTTTGTTGCTTCATTCTTTTCTTGCTTTGTTTGTAAATTTTGTCCACTTCGTTGTTCAAGACACAAGAAGCTGGACACCCTTCCAGTAACGGGGCCTGGTCGTGGGTAACTGAATCATTGGGGTGGTTTTTCATGAGTGGTTTAGTACCATCCCCCTGGTGCTGTTCTTGTGATAGATTTCTCGTGAGATCTGGTTAAATATGTAGAACTTCCCTTCCCTCCTTGGTCATGCTCCTGCCATATAAGATGTCTTCTCCCACTTTGCCTTCTGTCATGAGTAAAAACTCCTTGAGGCCTCCCAAAAGCAGATGCCACTATGCTTCCTGTATAGACTGTGGAACCATGAGCCAATTAAACTTATTTTCTTTATATATTACCCAGTCTCAGGTATTTCTTTATAGCATTATAAGAACAGATTAATATAGGTATGTTGTGTGACTCTTATCAGTTATTTCAAAAAATTTTTTATTTCTGCTATGATTTTGTTGTTTGCCCAAAAGTCATTCAGGAGCAAGCTGTCTAATTTCTATGGAATTGTGTAGTTTTAAGAGATTTTGGTATTGATTGCTATTTTTATTCCACTGCAGTCTAAGAGTATGTTTGGTATGATTTTGAGTTTTTAAAATTTATTAAGACTTGCTTTATGGCTAAGCATGTGGTCAATCTTCGAGTATATTTAATGTGTGGATGAGAAGAATGTATACTCTGTGGTTGATGGGTGAAGGATTCTGTAGATGCCTATTAAGTCTAATTGGTTAAGTGTCAAGTTAAGTCCAGTTTTGTTAGTTTTCTGCCTTAATGATCTGCCTAATTTTTTCCCTGAGGTATTAAAGTTCCCCCTCTATTATTGTGTGGCTGTCTAAGTCTTTTCATAGGTCTAGAAGTACTTGTCTTACTCCAATGTTGGGTGCATATGTATTTAAGATAGTTAACTCTTCTTGTTGAATTGAACACTTTGTCATTAGGTAATGCCCTTCTTAATTCTTTTTTTTTCTTTCACTCTTGTGGATTTAAAGTCTGTTTCATCTGATAAAAACCTAGGCAAAACCATTCAGGACATAGGCATAGGCAAGGACTTTATGACCAAAACACCAAAAGCATTGGCAACAAAAGCCAAAATAGACAAATGGGACCTAATCAAACTCCACAGCTTCTGCACAGCAAAAGAAATAGTCATTAGAGTGAATCATCAACCAACAGAATGGGAAAAAATGTTTACAATCTACCCATCTGACAAAGGGCTGATATCCAGAATCTACAAAGAACTAAAACAGATTTACAAGAAAAAAGCAAACAAACCCATTCAAAAGTGGGCGAAGGATATGCACAGACACTTTACAAAAGAAGACATATATGAGGCCAACAAACATGAAAAAATGCTCATCATCACTGGTCATTAGAGAAATGCAAATCAAAACCACATTGAGATACCATCTCACGCCAGTTAGAATAGCAATCATTTAAAAATCTGGAGACAACACATGCTGGAGAGGATGTGGAGAAATAGGAACACTTTTACACAGTTGGTGGGAGTGTAAACTAGTTCAACTACTGTGGAAGACAGTGTGGCACTTCCTCAAGCACCTAGAAATAGAAATTCTATTTGGTCCAGCAATCCCATTACTGGGTATATATCCAAAGGATTATAAATCATTCTATTATAAAGACACATGCACAGGTATGTTCATAGCGTCACTGTTTACAATCGCAAAGACCTGGAACCAACACAAATACCCATCAACTATGGAGTGGACAAGGAAAATGTGGCACATATACACCATGAAATACTATGCAGCCATAAAAAATGATGAGTTCGTGTCCTTTGTAGGGACACGGATGAATCTGGAAACCATCATTCTCAGCAAACTGATACAAGAACAGAAAATCAACACCACATGTTCTCACTCACAGGCAGGTGTTGAACAATGAGAACACATGGACACAGGGAGGGGAGCATCACACTCTGTGGTCTGTTGGGGGGAATGGGGAGGAACAGCAAGGAGTAGGGAGACTGGGAGGGAGAACATGGGGAGAAATGCCAGATATATGTGACGGGGGATGGAAGCAGCAAACTACATTGCCATGTGTGTACCTATGCAACAATCCTGCATGATCTGCACATGTACCCCAGAATCTAAAGTGCAATAAAATATATATTTAAAAAAAATAGAAAAAAAGAAGAAAAAATAGTGACCCCTGCTGTTTTTGGTTTCTGTTTGCTTGACAGATCTTTTTCCAACCCTTTACTTTGAGCCTATGAGTGTCATTATAAGTGAGATGGGTCTCTTAAAGATAACAGACAGATGGGTCTTATTTTTACATCCAACTTGCCACTCTGTGCCTTTTAAGTGGGGTACAGAGATTATTTACATTCAAGGTTAACATTCATACCTACCATAAAGTTGGCAGCTGGTTGCTTTGTAGTTTATATTGCATTTTATCTTTATAGAGTCTTCAGGCAATGTATTTATGTGTTTTTTGTGGTAGCTTTGTAGTGCCCATTGTACTTTTTCTTTATAGGGTCTGCAGGCTATGTACATAAGTGTGATTTCATGGTAGCAGGTATACTCTTTTGTTTCCCTATTCAGAACTCCCTGAAGGATCTCTTGTAAGGCTTATCTAGTGGTAATAAAATTCCTTATCACTTACTTTTCTAGAAAAGATTTGATTTCCCCCTTGCTTGCAAAGCTTAGTTTGGAGGAATATAAAATTCTTGGTTGAAAATCTTTTTTTCTTTATCATGCTGAAAACAGGCCCCCAATCTCTCCTGACATGTAAAGTTTCTGCTGAGAACTCCATTGTTAACCTGATGGAATTCCCTTTGTCTGTGATATGATGTTTTACTCTAGCTCCCTTTGAGATTTTATCTTTAGCATTGACCTTGGACAGTCTGGTGATGATACACCTTGATAAGGATTATTTTACATAGTATCTTTCAGGTGTTCTTTGGATTTCTTGTATCTGGATATCTTTGTCTCTAACAAGATCAGGGAAGTTTTGTTGAATAATTTCCTCAAATATATTTTTCAGGTTCTTTGCTTTTTCTCCTTCTATCCCAGGAATGTCAATAATTTGTAAGTTTGGTCACTTTACAAAATCCCATATTTCTTGAAGACTTTGCTCATTTTTTAAAAAATTCTTTTTTGTTTATTTCTGAAATTCTTTCTTCTGCTTGGGCCAATCTATTGTTAAAGCTTTCACCTGTATTTTGAAATTTCTTCAGTTATTTTTTCAATTCCAGAAGCTCTGACTGATTTCTTTTTAAGATATTATCTCTTTCTTCATTTCCTAGATTAGAAGTTTTTTGTGTTGACTTTCAACCTTGTGTTGAATCTCAGTGAGCTTTCTTGCAATCCATGCTTTGAATTCTTTATGTATCATTTCTGAGTTTCCATTTCAGTTAATAACTATTTCTGGAGAGCTCGTGCAATCCATTGGTGGTATCACTACATTCATATTTTTCATGGTGCAAGAATTATTTCACTAACTCCCTCTCATCTGGAGACACTAACACTTCTAATTTTTGTGATTATTTTGGTGTAGGTAGAATTTTTTCTTTTTCTTTCTTTCCCTATGTTAGTATATCATCATTTTTCTTTCCCTCTCTCCTCTTCCTAGGAAGTGTGACTGTAGAGAATGCTGAGTAAAGTCTTTGGGCTCTGCTTCTTTAACCCTGTGTACTTTTTTCAGCAGCTTTTATATTGGGCTGTGCAGTTTGGACCACAAGCCCATAGATTACACTTACAGGTAAGAGCTAGCTCTAGCCAATGTGGTTCGGTGTATACTTGATCCTTTTTTACTTGTAGCAGCTCTCTATTCCCTCGAGCAATGGGTTAATGTAGAATGCACAGTGGTCTAAGCTTCCTGCTCAGCCCTTGGGGAGCAGGAGTCACAAAGGGTGGGGTCAGACAAAGCAGGTCCACCTATGTCCAGGAAGGGTGGGGAGGCTCAGGCTGCTGAACCAAGTGAATGGGGGCTCCAAATGCCTGGAGTTATTTCTGGGTGTGGAACAGAGAGCCCTTCTGTACCATAATCTATGTACAGGAATGGTGGGGTAGCTCAGGTTGCTGAACCAGGTGAACAACTGCTCTGAGTGCCTGGTAGTCTGCCTGGGCATGGAGCAGAGAAAGTCTTGCTGCATCAAGATCTATGTCCAGAAAGGGTAGGATGACTCAAGATGCTGCTCCAGGCAAGCAGGTGCTCTGAATGCTTGGATTTCTGCCTGACGGTGGAGAAGAGAGAGCTCTGCTACACCACAATCTCAGAGGAGCATGGTATGCCACTTCTGAAATTAGGTTAGTAAGGACTATGGCTTTCACCATTAGTGCATGTTTTCTGTCTGTCTGCTTTTCAGTCTCTCTCTCTCTTTCTCTCTGTATCATTCTTTCCTGGGGAAATAAGTGATCATATTACAAGGGCTCATATGATGAGAAACTGAGTTGTCTGGCCAACAACTACTGAAGATACAAGGCCTGCTAACTACCATATGAGTGAGTTTGAAAGCAGATCCTTCGCCTCAAGCTGAACATTAAAATGACACAGCCCTGCCTATTTTGACTGCAGCTTAACTGCAACTTCCTAAGAGATCTTGAGCCAGACCCTCCCAACTAAGCCATGCTCAGATTCCTGACCCTTAGAAACTGTGAGCTAATACACTTTTGTTGTTATTTTAAACTGCTAAATATTGAGATAATTTGTTACACAATATCTGGTAACTAATACTCTTAGTTAATAATTTTACAATATCTTTTTGGAGAGTCTGCACTGATTGAAAAGGAAGGTAAATTGTAGTTATTTGTGGCCAGTTGGACATGAAAAAAAGAATACCTCTTAATTGTAATGTTTTCTCACTTTTATCATCATACTCGTAAGAGATACGGATAGAGGAATCATCATTTTCCTTATACAAATTTGGAGTCTGATACATCTAGAGAGGTTCACTGTCTGTCCAATATAATACAGTAAGCAAGTCAATAAAGCCTGAACTGCACCTCCACTTTTCATATTTCTTCCCCAATGGTCCTTGTCATGAGACTACTTTGCCTCTGCTTCCCATTTCTATCCAGTAGTTGGTTGGTAGTCAACTAAATAAGGAAGTTAGAAAACATTCAGGAGTATAGCTTTAGGCTGTAATACCTAATATAAGAATGAGAATTAAAATGAAAGTTACCAGCTGCATCATTTATGCCATTATTATTTTATAAAATACTTTATTAAACCAGATAAACTGTCATATTATGTATAGCTCAAGACCAAATTGTCAGGTATTTCATCAACTCTTCGTGTATCAGCTGCTTGTTAAAAACTGTGTCCAGTTTTATTGTATGTTAAAAGAGGCACTTAGGAGTGAGATGAGATTCCATCTTTACAGTTTCTTCAGTGTTTTGGAAGGACCCAGAATACAGCTTATAAAACTTTAAGAGTTTGGAGATTACCTTGAAGAGACAGGCGTTGAAAAGGTTTATAAATGACTAACAGAGATGGTTTGGCTTCCACATGCAAAAATATACCTCTTCTGCTGGAGGATGACTTGGAATTCAGTTACCTGGAACTATTTTGATTTGTGAGTCCCCCAAAATATTTCTGCATTATCTTAGTTTCAGGTGTTTAGATGTTTGGGGATTTAAAAAAGTATGAGATTTAACGATGATATTGAGACATTTGGCTTCATTTTATGAATTGGAAAAATATTTGGGAGAACAAAATTATTCCTCTTGAGCTAAGAAAGTATTAAAATGGTATTACAATCTTAAAACAAGTATTCTTAGAGTGATTTATAGTATGATTTTTAATTCCTTTATTTCAGTGTTGAAACCACTTGAAACTAGAGAGCCTGGCTAGAGTCCTAGCGTCACCACCCACTAGCTATGTGAAACTTGGTTAAAGATGCTAAGTTCAGTCTCTTTACTATACAATGATATTATTAATGCCATGTTTGTTATAGGGCTTTAAGGAGACTTAAATAACTTAATACCTGTACATTGCATCATATAGTGCCTATGATATAATAAACTTTCAGCAAATGCTGTCCATTATTATTTAATAATAGTTTCTTAAATGTTAAAAACCAGAAAATTAGACCATGTTTCTCCTGGTTGCTATAATCTTCTGGGGAAGCAATCTATAAAAATGATAGAAACTGAGAAGGAAAAGGGGATAGAAAAGAAAAAGATGAAAGTCAGCTAAATTTATTAATTTTAATTCACATTATTCGGGGAACCGATCACATCAAACTTGGAGGTAAAACTGTATGTATTATGAAGTAAACACCAGGCACATTCTAATATTCTTTTAGTCCACTATATTTATTTTCACAAGGATTTACTTGGTACCTAACCTATATAGTTTTTAGAACTAGTTACCTAATTATTTAAGTTGTAATGTACTAAAATATCTTTCCCTATAAAGGCTGATTAACATTTTATAGCAGGTTTATACTCCCGTTAGAATTTCTGGGTCTTCCTTTCAGTAACAACCAGATAAAATGTGACATCTTCAGCAAAGTCTTACTCAAGACATTCAAGCAAAGGCAGCTGCTTCTTCTATTCTGCTCACCTGGATAATGTTTCACAGTTATTCCCACCACAATGTATTCTAAACATTTATTTGTGTACTTCTTTCCTCCACTAGACAGTAATCACACAAGAAGTATGAAGTTAAAATTTTTCTTTTTATCTTTTGCACAGAGTAGGTACAGAAACATTACCCGAATGAATGAGGAAGGAATTTAATTTTTTACTATGGAGCACAGTACATAGAATGCTAAGATAAATATGTATGTAGTGATATTGATATAGATTTACATATAACTATAGATGATATATAGATATATGGTATTTAGTAAGAACAACAACCTTACTCTTACAGCAGACCTCTGAGGTCACATACGATAGCATAGTAAGCAAGGCTGAGACTACTGACTATTCTTTCTGCTCCTAAAGTGAATTCCCAGCAGCTCCTTTTGTTAATTGCTCTTGGAAGTGGCTCCTGGCACAGGCTCCCAACAGCTGCTCCCATCTGTAATGGCTCTTCTCTCAAATAGCTCACATTGTCAGTGAGTCTCATTGTCACAGTTCTAGGGCAACAGTAGCACTTCTTATTTTGATGCACTCTTGCCTTCTTTATTCTTCCTTTGGTAAATGTTTCCTGCTTTTTTTGCACCATTTCTGGGGGGCGGTCTACAACAGAGTACACACAGATCCCTCTAGGTAGTTACAGAATAAACCCACTCTTTTTTTCTTTATTCTAAATGCCTTACATTGGTCCTTTAATTCAATCCTTATAATAACCCTCAAGAATGGGTTTCAGAGATATTGATCCTCTCAGTCTCAGAGTTGAATAAACCCACTATTTTTAAGGGATGAGTTCAAATATATTACGACAAAAAATCCTAAGTTATAGTTAGTGTTACAGACTCAGTAACTTTCTATGATCTACCTAATGTGTTCTGAGGTTTGGGATCCCCCACTGAAGTTATAACTGCTTGAGGACATGAATACCCTCAATGATTAACTGAACACACATCTAGTGGAGATTTTACTTTATTTTATTTTACATGCACATCTCCCCCTTTCTTCTAATATAAGCACTGAAATGTTATTTTGGGAATGCTTCCCTCATCTACAGTGCACATGGCTGAGGGGGAGATAGATGGAACCCACAGACCCATTTATTTAAGAGATTATGCCATGCTCTCTGTTGCACAGGTTCTATGTTGATCCAAACAACAAAACATCAGAAATTTTATCTATATATATACATATGTATTAAAAGAGCTAAATTATTTTTCCAATGACTTTGATAAAGAATTATGTGAATTTCAGCTGCTGGTGGCAACTACAGGAAGATGGCCTGCCTGAGAGTGTATGTGCGGGTGTGTGTGTGTGCGTGCGTGTGTGTGTGTCTGTGGGTGAATGAGAGAAAGGGAGAATTCTGAAAGTAATATTTGAGTGCTTGGACTTAGGCTTCTTGTCCAACTCTACACAGGCACTTCTCTATGTGCTTCCATTACATTATTATTATTATTTATGTAATCTAGTTTGAATTAGGTTTCTGCAACTTGTAACCAAAATGGTTCAATTACTGAATGAAGAAATGAAAGGACTTGATGGAAGCTCCAGATCCCACTTACCCGTTTTTACCTGGGTAGTAACCACATAATCAGGGGACTAGGATTCTAAGAACACTTTTCATTTCAAATGTTTCCTCCTATTTTCCCTCAATATATGTTCGATTGTTATATTTTCTTATTTTTCCCCAGAAATAAATGGTAATTATACCCATAGAGCATAGGGACACCAATGAAAACCAAGGTTTTCCATAGCTACCTTGGGACTTGCAGTATTCTTTTGTAAATGTCAAATTACAAAAGGGGTTACTTATAGCTTCTCTTCCACCTCTTTCACAAAGAACTGTGAATATGTGTAAATATATATACATAAATATATAACAGTATATTAGTTTACATAGTATGTAAAATACAAAGTGTGCACAAATTTATGGTTTAAATGCTATTAATACTGTGAATAACTTTGCAGTGATAATAAGGTACTAAGGAATAGTCATCTTCCCTAGTGCAGCATAAATCTTGGAAACAATACCAAGGTCCCAATAACATTTAGCACCGTTTTTGTTGTGTGTATAATGCCCTTTTTGACTGTTTGATCTGAAAATATTTCTCAGGAATTTTCTAGTTGAAAGCACTTGAATACATCTATCTTCTCATAATCTAGTATTTAAGCATTTAGAAAAGGCATAGTGGAGTCATTTCCTTACTCATATATGAGTTGTGATGCCAGGAAGGAAGCTTCAGTCTTTCCTGAGAAGTCTTCCTAGATCCAGTCATCATTCTTAGAAGAAAAGGACAATAAGAATGTAGAGATAACCCATTTCACCTTCTTATCTTTCACATAAATAAATCAAGCCTCAGAGAGCTACACTGTTGCACTGATGTTAACTTTCTGCTGTAGTCCATTGCCCTATTTTCCATTATTTAGTCCATTTCTATTATAAATTCTGTTGCACTGGGGATATTATAACCTGAATAGATATACAATCTGAATGTTATATAATCCCTATATGGAAAAAAAAAAAAAGGTGGTCATCTAGATAATTCAAGTCCCCTAAAAAGTAAAAGAAAATTTTCAGAGAAATGAGTATAATGTAGCAGTGACCATTTTAGACAAAAATATTTTTGCTCTAATGGGCCTTACGTTCTAGTAGGGTGAAAGAATCAATAAAAAATATAAATTACTGAAATACATATTAAATGATGATAAGTACCAAATACATCATAGAGTGTGTATGTACCATGTAACAATACATTAAATTTTTAATGTTTTAGAAAAAAAATAATGGAAATATGTAACCTGAATAAAACTCACTTCTCTACTTTCAAGTCTGAGCTAAAAAGCTACTATGGGCTATAGGTATTTTTGTCCAAAAGAGGACTATGAAAACAATAAACTGTCAATAAACGCTCTGGGAATCTGGAGTTGAAAGTGATATAAAGAAATTCTAATATAGTCCAAATTGTCTAGAATAAAATTGGTAAAAACTACCTCAGCAAAACATAGAAATTGGGGAATAAGTGTGGGTGGACAGAAAAGTGAACCATCCGATGGACTTGGGCAGGGGTAGGGGGAGAAAAATGAGAGCGGGAAAATTAAAAAGTATTTCAGAAGTCTCTCATCTTTTTTAGATTGAAAAGAAATAGAGGGAATAGTTTCCATTGCAGGAGAATGCATTTGTATTTTATATTCAAACAATATTATAAAAATTTGCATGATTATTAAAGTGGAGAAAGGAAAAGTAGACATTAACAGAAAAGCAAAGTAACACTACCATAAGGAATAAGGAATTCATGAAGAATACATGAAATAATAACAACTTGATCAAACTAGCAGAAAAGTAGAACTGGAAAAATAGAAAATAGTAAAATGTGTAATACCAAAAGAGCATCAATTCATATAGAATTAATATGCATAATTCATTATACTGGGAGAAACTGACTGATTTATCCAATCAGGTGAAAAGAGACAGTCAAATTGTCTGTTAAAATAAATGCTGCACACTTTATGTAAAAAAAACTCTTGAAGCAAAGTGATAAATATGGGTTAGAAATTAAGCAGATAGCCAAAAAAGGGTACCAGATAATGCAAAGCAAAAATCCACAGTAAAAATATTAGTAACAAACTGTTTGTAATTTAAGATTAAAAGTATTGAACAAGATAAAGATGAATGTTATAATAAAAGACATCTCTTGTGAAAAAGAAATATTTATAGTAGACATAATCCTACAGCTCCAACACATAGCATACAAATACATAAAATCTTTTAGAAAGAGATAGATTAAAAATGAAATGTTAGAAGAAATCTCCAACACACTACTCTCAGAACTGGGAAGCTCTATAGAACCCTTTATACCCTGGCAAATCTATTTTATCAGAACTCAAAAACTGAATCCAAAACTTGCAATAACCCAGAGGATTACTTAATGAAGAAAAAGGCAGCTGACATTTGGTAAGAAAATTCTGCGGTGCTTTTACACATATGACTCCCATTTGCCATTCTCCAGCATGATGGGGCAGGGGGAGGTAGCTGTGGGGAGATATATTAATAGTAGGCATAACCCTACAGCTTGCTATTGCCAAAATGATAATATACACCTTGTTCTTAAAATACTGTAATTGTATATTTGGACTGGACTGGTGGTTCCCTTAGGGACCAGTTCAGATCCTGACCTTTGTTTTGCCACCCCCATCCCAGGCTGGAGCAGCTTTCTGGGCTGTGGTGGCATCTATTGAAATATTTAATGACATATCCTATCTATGCCTACCTGAGGCAGGGAGTGATAGGCAGGACAAGTAGCAGGCAGAACACAGGTTCAGAAAGAGGAAGCCCAGATTTCAAGTTTTTTTAAGAAATGAGGTCTTAGAAGGGCCACTTCGTTTATTGGGGAAGATGAAATGCAAAGCACATGCCTAGAACCAGACACTGAGAGTACCTTGGCATTGCACCTCTAACAGATTTGTGAGCTCTGGCCTTTATGAAAGCAGGAGCTAAAAGTTAAGGCATAATTTTAAGCAATCTGGTTTATGATTTTTCTTCTTGGCTCCTGGCTAAGCACTAAGATAATGGGCAGGGACTTTAGAGTCCACACATGAAAAGGAATTCAATCTTTGCAAAAAAAAGCATAGTTTTGGAAATATTACCAAACAATTGGATGACTGAAGCTTTCAATGATTAACATTAGAAAACTTTGGAGAAGACGAATTATTTGATTTCTAAAGTTACCACATGATAATATTCAAAATGCCTAATTTTCAGCCCCAAATCACAAGGCATTGGAAAAAAAAAAAACAGAAAAAAGTATGTATGGCACATTGGACTTTCTAAATAAAGACTTTAGTAAAATGTGTTAAATATTCTCAAGGAGCTAAAGAAAACCATGGACAAAGAAATACAGGAAACCAGAAAAGTAATATATAAACAAAATGAGAATACCAATAGAAAGATACTTTAAAAATATATACCAAATAGAAACTCAGAAGCTGAAAACTATAATGCCTGAAATGGAAAATTAACTAGAGGGGTTCAAAGCAGATTTCATAGGCATAAAAGAATCCATAAACTTGAAGTTAGAAAAATCAAAATTGTCCAGACTTAGGAGCAGAAACAAAAAAAAAATGAAAACAAGTGAACAAAATCTGAGAGATTTGCAGAAACTATCAACAAACATATATGTTGCAGAAGGTAAAAACTGAACCTCATCCTTTTACCATCTATATAATTCCCCCAACTCAAGATGAGTTAAAGGTTAAAATGTAAGATCTGAAACTATAAAAATCCTAGAAGAAAACCTAGGACATGCCATTCTGGACACAGGCATTGGCAAAAATTTCATGATGGATCCAAGATGGCCGATTAGGAGCAGCTCAGGATTGCAGCTCCCAGTAAAGCATGGAGGGTGAGTGGACACTGCATTTTCAGATGGATTTTTATTGACCACAGACCAGGAGATTTCCAGGTAGAAGAGCCCCACAAGTTGCCAGCACAGCTGGTTTGGCCGGCGGGGCTGTTTGGCCAGTGCAGCTGTTCTGCCGGCGCCCTGGCGCGGCTGTTCTGTGTACAAAATACACGGGACCGGGCAACATTTTAGCTGGTGATTGGAGCTCCAGGAAGGCAGAATCGCCCATTCATCTGATTAAAAAGGGGACTGAAACAGGGAGCCAGGCCAGGAGATTCCTGGGCAAAAAAGTGCCACGAATCTCAGAGTGACTGTTTCAGCCTGTGCAGTGGGTCACTCCACGGGAAATCACATGGATCCCAGCGCCTTTTCAACAGGCAATGGGAATACCTGGGAGACAATCGACCGTTCAACTAAAAAAAGTCTCTGAGGCAGGGAGCCAGGTGATCAGGCTAGGCTGGTCCCACCCCCCACAAAAAATCAGCAATCGGAAACGCTCTGGATTCAGAGTTTCACAGCAAGCACAGCTGAACCTGGGACAGTCCAGCTCTGTGGGGGGAGGGGCGTCTGCCATTACCAAGGCAGTCCACCGCTACAGAGGTAGTTTGCCATTGCCGAGGCAGCCAACCATTGCCGAGGCAGCCCACCATTACAGAGAGAGTCTGCCATTATAGAGGTGGGCCACCATTGTGGAGGTAGTTCTAACTACACCTGTATAAACAGGACGGCAGGGAAGTTCACATGGCAGCTGGGCAGAGCCCACAGCAGCTCAGCAAAGCCTCTGCAGGCAGACAGTGACTAGGCTGCCTCCTCACTGGGCAGGGTAGCCCTGAAAAAAAGGCAGCAGCATAACAGAAACTCATAAATAAAGCCCTAACACCCCGGGACAGAGCACCTTGGAAAAAAAAGGGATTTATGAGTTCTGCTGCAGCAGACTTAAACGTACCTGCCCAGCACCTCTCAATGAACAACGGAGCTCACAGCTCAGCACTTGAGCTCCTATGAAGGACAGACTGTCTCCTCAAGCAGCTCCCCTGACCCCCTGTATATCCAAAGAGTCACCTCATAAAGGAGAGCTTAGACTGACATTTGGCAGGTATCCTTCTGGGACATAGATAGCAGAAGAAGGAACTGGGAGCAACCCTTAATGTTCTGCAGCCGCTGCAGGTGATCCCCAGGCAAGCAGGGCCTGGAGTGGACCTCAGCAGTCCTACAGCAGAGGGGCCAGACTGATAGAAGGAAAACTAAGAAACAGAAAGAAATAACTTCATCATCAACAAACTGGACGTCCACTCAGAGACCCAATCTGAAAGTCAACAACTACAGAGATGACAGGTGGATAAATACACAAAGATGGGAAGGAACCAGCGCAAAAAGGTTGAAAACACCTGAAACCAGAATACCTCTCCTCCTACAAGGGATCACAACTCCTCACCAGCAAGGGAACAAGGCTGGATAGAGAATGAGTGTGATGAATTGACAGAAACAGGCTTCAGAAGGTGGGTAATAAGAAACTTCTGTGAGCTAAAAGAACATGTTCTAACCCAATGCAAAGAAACTAAGAACCTTGAAAAAAGATTTGGCGAAATGCTAATGAGAATAATCAACTTAGAGAGGAATATATGTGAATTGATGGAGCTGAAAAACAACACAAGAACTTCACGAAGCATACACAAGTTTTAACAGCCGAATGGACCAAGCAGAAGAAAGGATATCAGAGGTCGAAGATCATCTCAATGAAATAAAACGAGAAGGCAAGGTTAGAGAAAAAAGGGTAAAAAGGAATGAACAAAGTCTCCAAGAAATATGGGACTATGTGAAAAGACCTAATCTATGTTTGATAGGTGTATCTGAATGTGATGGAGAGAATGAATCCAAGCTGGAAAATACTCTTCAGGATATTATCCAGGAAAACTTCCCCTACCTAGCAAGGCAGACCAATATTCAAGTCCAGGAAATACAGAGAACACCACAAAGATATTCCTCAAGAAGAGCAACCTCAAAGCACATAATCATTAGATTCACCAGGGTTGAAATGAAGGAGAAAATGCTAAGGGCAGCCAGAGAGAAAGGTCGGGTCACCCACAAAGGAAAGCCCATCAGACTCACAGCAGATCTCTCAGCAGAAACCCTACAGGCCAGAAGAGAGTGGGGGCCAATATTCAACATCCTTAAAGAAAAAAAATTTCAACCCAGAATTTCATATCCAGCCAAACTAAGCTTCATAAGTGAAGGAAAAATAAAATCCTTTGCAAACAAGCAAGTATTCAGAGATTTCATCACCACCAGGCCTGCTTTACAAGAGCTCCTGAGAAAGGCACTAATCATAGGAAGGAACAACCAGTACCAGCCACTCCAAAAACATACCAAATGGTAAAGAGCATCAACACAATGAAGAAACTGCATCAACTAATGGGCAAAACAGCCAGCTAGCATCAAAATGGCAGGATCAAATTCACACATAACAATATTAACCCTCAATGTAAATGGGTTAAATGCCCCAATCAAAGAGACAGACGGGCAAATTGGATAAAAAGCCAAAACTCATCAGTGTGCTGTATCCAGGAAACCCATCTCACATGCAAGAATACACAAAGGCTCAAAATAAAGGGATGGAGGAAGATTTACCAAGCAAATGGAGAGCAAAAAAAAGCAGGAGTTGCAGTTCTCTTCTCTGATAAAATAGACTTTAAACCAACAAAGATCAAAAGAGACAAAGAAGGACGTTACATAATGGTAAAAGGATCAATGCAACAAGAAGAGCTAACAATCCTAAATATATACACACCCAATACAGGAGCACCCAGATACATAAGGCAAGTTCTTAATGACTTACAAAGAGACTTAGACTCCCACACAATAATAGTGGGAGACTTGAACATCCCATTGTCAATATTAGACAGATCAACGAGACAGAAAATTAACAAGGATATCCAGGACTTGAACTCAGACCTGGACCAAGCAAACCTAATAGACATTTACAGAACTCTCCACCCCAAATCCACAGAATATACATTCTTCTCAGCACCACATCACACCTACTCTAAAATTGACCAAATAATTGGAAGTAAATCACTCCTCAGCAAATGCAAAAGAATGGAAATCACAACAAACAGTCTAAGCAAAAAGAATAAAGAGGGAGGCAACACACTACCGGACTTCAAACTATACTACAAGGCTACAGTAATCAAAACAGCATGGTACTCGTACCAAAACAGAGATATAGACCAATGGAACAGCCTCGGAGGCAAAACAACACATCTACAACCATCTGATCTTTGACAAACTGGACAAAAACAAGCAATGGGGAAAGGATTTCCTGTTTAATAAATGGTGTCAGGAAAACTGGCTAGCCATGTGCAGAAAGCAGAAACTGGATCCCTTCCTGACACCTTGTACTAAAATTAACTCCAGATGGATTAAAGACTTAAACATAAGACCTAACACCATAAAAACCCTAGAAGAAAATCTAGGCAAAACCATTCAGGACATAGGCATAGGCAAGGACTTTATGACCAAAACACCAAAAGCATTGGCAACAAAAGCCAAAATAGACAAATGGGACCTAATCAAACTCCACGGCTTCTGCACAGCAAAAAGAAACAGTCATTAGAGTGAATCGGCAACCAACAGAATGGGAAAAAAATTTTGCAGTCTACCCATCTGACAAAGGGCTGATATCCAGAATCTACAAAGAACTAAAACAGATTTACAAGAAAAAAACAAACAAACCCATTCAAAAGTGGGCAAAGGATATGAACAGACACTTTACAAAAGAAGACATACATGAGGCCAACAAACATATGAAAAAATGCTCATCATCACTGGTCATTAGAGAAATGCAAATCAAAACTTCATTGAGATACCATCTCACACCAGTTAGAATGGCAATCATTAAAAAATCTGGAGACAACAGATGCTGGAGAAGATGTGTAGAAATAGGAACACTCTTAACTCTGTTGGTGGGAGTGTAAATTAGTTCAACCATTGTGGAAGACAGTGTGGCCATTCCTCAAGGACCTAGAAATAGAAATTCCATTTGACCCAGCAATTCCATTACTGGGTATATATCCAAAGGATTATAAATCGTTCTACTATAAGGACACATGCACATGAATGTTCATTGCAGCACAGTTTACAATAGCAAAGACCTGGAACCAACCCAAATGTTCATCGATGATAGACTGGACAGGGAAAATGTGGCACATATACACCATAGAATATTATGCAGCCATCAAAAATGATGAGTTCGTGTCCTTTGTATGGACATGGATGAACCTGGAAACCATCATTCTCAGCAAACTGACACAAGAACAGAAAATCAAACACCACATGTTCTCACTCACAGGCGGGGGATTGAACAATGAGAACACATGGACACAGGGAGGGGAGCATCACACACTGGGGTCTGTCAGGGGGAACTAGGTGAGGGACAGTGGGGGTTGGGGAGTTGGGAAGATATAGCATGGGGGAGAAATGCCAGATATAGGTAATGGGGAGGAAGGCAGCAAATCACACTGCCATGTGTGTACCTATGCAACAATCTTGAATGTTCTTCACATGTACCCCAAAACCTAAAATGCAATTTAAAAAAAATTTTCTTGATGAAGTCTTCAAAAACAATTGCAACGAAAACAAAAATAGACATGTGGGACACAAACTAAAGAGCTTCTGCACAGCAAAAGAAACTATTAACAAGGTAAACAGACAATCTGTAAAATGGTAGAAAATATTTGCAAATTATGCATCTGATAAAGGTCTAATATCCAGAATCTATAAGGAATTTAAACAAATCCACAAGCAAAAAACAAAACCACCTCATTTAAAAATGGGCAAAGGACATGAACTGATACCTCTCAAAAGACATATACAAGGCTAATATGCATGTGAAAAATGCTCAACATCACTAATCATCAGAGAAATGCAAATCAAAACCACAATGAGATGCTAGTCAGAATAGCTATTATTAAAAAGGAATAAAACAATGATGTTGGTGAGGCTGTAGAGAAAAGGGAATGCTTATACACTGTTTGTGGGAATGCAAATTAGTTCAGCCACTGTGGAAAGTACTTTGGAGATTTCTCAATTAACTTAAAACAGAATTACCATTTGACATAGCAGTGCCATTACTGGACACTCAAAGGAATATAAATCATTCTACCATAAAGACATATGCATTTGCATGCTCACTGCAGCACTATTCACAATAGCAAAGATATGTAATCAATGTAGATGTCTACCAATGGTGCATTGGATAAAGAAAATGTGGTACATATGAAATACTATGCTGCCATAAAAAATTAAATCTTGTCTTTATTTTTTATTTTTATTTTTTTGCAGCAACGTGCATACCACTGAAGGATAGTATCCTAAGTAAATTAATAGAGGGACAGAACACAAATATTGCATGTTCTCACTTATAAGTAGGAGCTAAACACTGAGTACACATGTACACAAAGAGGGGGAGCAATGGACACCAGGACCTGCTTAGGGTAAAGGGTGGTGGAGAATGAGGGTTGAAAAACTATTAGGTACTATGCTTACTACCTGGGTGACAAAATCATTTGTGTACCAAACCCCAGAAACACACAATTTACCCATGTAACAAACCTGCACATGTACCCCCGAACCTAAAGTAAAAGTTGAAAAGGGGTAAAAAATAAACAAACAAAAAGGAAAAGACAACAAAAAATCATATATTATGGGAGTCTTAGAAGAAAAAGAGAATGAAAAAAGGGCAGAAATAATAGTTGAAGAAATAATGGCTAAAATTTTGATGAAAGACATAATCTACACATACAAAAATCTCAACAAACACAAAGTAGAAAAAATGCAAAGAATTCAACACCCAGACATTTAATTATATAAAAGACAAAGACAAAGAGAGAATCTTGAAGAAGCAAGAGAGAAGTGTCTTGTGATGTACAAGAGATCCTCAACGAAATTAAAGCCTATATCTTTCTCATCAGAAACTGTGCAAGCTAAAAGGCAATGGAATGATGTATTTAAATTTCTGAAAGAAAAAGAACAACCCATGAAGCAAGAATTCTGTCTCTGGCAAAACTATTCTTCTAAAATGAAGAAGACATAAAAACATCCACAGCTGAGGGAGTTCTTTTCTTGTAGACCTGCCCTATAAGAAATGCTAAAGAAATTCTTTCAGGTTGAAATAAAAAGACACGAAACAATATCTCAAAGCCATATGAAGAAATAAAGAATGTTGGTAAGGATAACTACATAGATAAATATTAAAGCCAGTACTAATATTTTTGTTTGTAAGGCCACTTTTTACATTCTACATGATTTAAAAGACAAGTGTATAAAATGATAATTATAATCTATGTTAATAGGCAAAGTGTATAAATATGTAATTGTGACTACAACAACTTAAAAGGGAAATTAAGTGATGAAGCTGTTTTATTCACTGATTCTCTCCTAAAAAATAATCAATCTATACTTTAGCATGTGTCTTTAATTGCCTCCCTATTTCCTTTCACTGCAGCTTTCACTGTTCTCCCTTTAGGCTGAATGTCTCCAGGCTCTGCTGCAAGTGAAGTCAATTTCTTTGGTAAAAGATTATGAACTGTTTTACGACTTGATTCTCCACCCAGGGAAATTTCTGAGCAAGAGATCCAAGGCTAGGGATGGAGACAATGATGGCCTCTCTCTGAGTGACACTTTCATTCTAGGAGCTGAATGGTGGGTGTTTGAAGGGAAGTAGCCTGATATTCTCTTGTTTTACCTCTCCTAGTATGGAAACACAACTTCATGAGCTGAAGCAAAGGTAATCAGAGGCCAAATATTTTCAGAATGTTGTGCTAATGTTATGCCTCCATCCCTCAAATGGGGGCTGAGTGGAAGAAGAGAGGCTTTACCTCTCAACTGCACTCACCTGGAGCTTAGTCTAAGTAAAAGGTAACTGTTTTTCAAAGATGAATTATTAATTAAATAAAATATGGCATTGCACTCTGGGATTTATATGTGAGAAGGTAAAATAAATAAAAAGACCATGAAAAATGGGGGACTTTAATATAATTTTAATATCATAAGTTTCTTTAGCCTTGTAATATTAATTCTGAGTAGTGTGGTAAGATAATAATAGATGTTGCAATCAATAAGCAATTAAAAACATATACAAAAATGTTTAGCTAAAATTTCACTAGAGAAAACAAAATGGTACGTAAATAAGAAAAAGGCAATACAATGCAAATGAAAGTTATATAAAATAAATAGCAAGATGGTAAACTCAAACATATTAATACATACATTAAATATAAATGGATTAAACACACCAATTAAAATGCAAAGATTGACAGACTGGATAAAAAAATATTAATTGCTAACTATATGATTTCTACACTACATGTACTTCGAGCATAAAACCATAGATATGAAAAGTAAAAAGATGAAAAAAGTATACCATGTAAACAGTAAGCATTAAATCAAGTGGTATGGCTATATCAATATCAGACAAAGAAGACTTTGAAAGGAGGAGAATTCCCAGAGATAGAAAAAAGCATTCCATAATGTCAAATGGGTGAGTTTCTCAGGAAGACATAAACATTCTAAACATGTATAGCACTAATAACAAAACTTCAAAACTAAAAATAGAATTTTTTTTGAAACAGGGTCTCTGTCACCCATACTGGAGTGCTGTGGCATGATCTCAGCTCACTGTAGCATCTGCCTCCCAGGTTCAAGCAATCCTCCCAACTCAGCCCCCTGAATAGCTGGGACCACAGGCACATACTACTTTGCCTGGCCAACTTTGATATTTTGATGAAGATTCAGAGGCAATTTAATGAAGGAAGTATATTCTTTTCAAAAAATAGTATGGGAACAACTGGACATTCACAGGCAATAAGAAACTGTTTATATAATATATAAAAATTAATTTCAAATGGTTTGTAAACTTAAGTGTAAAATATAAAACTTTTAGATGAAAACATGGGAGACCATCTTTGGGATCAAGAATTAGACAAAGAGTACTAGGCAAATAAATAAGTGATCCTAAAAGGAAATAATCAATAAGTTGGAATTCATCAAAATGAAAATTTTGTACTATGAAAAACTATTAAAAGGATGAAAATATAATCCATAGCTCTAAGAAGAAATATCTGCAAGCCACATATACAAAATATTTTTATATGCCTAGACTACATAAAGAACTCTGAAAACATAACAGTAAAAAAAACAAAAAAAACAAAACGATTTAATGGGCAAATTACATGAACAGATATTTCATCAGAGGGGGAAATAGAGATGGCAAGTAACCATATAAAATGATGCTTAACATCCTTAGCCAAATTTGTAAACATGGAGAACACATTAGTTGTTACTAGGGGACAGGGACTTAGTGGATGGGAGGTGGCTACAATTGGAAGGAAATAACACAAGGGAGTTCTTTTGTGGTGACAGTGGATGAGGTTTTTTTAAAAAAAAAAAATCTTTATTGTGATTATATGAATCTATTTGTGGGATAAAATTGCATGTACACAAATGCATACAATGATTATAGGCTTAAACATAGTAACAACTGAAGAAGGTCTAAAGCCTAGTTAACAGTGATGTACCAATGTCAAGTTCCTCATTTTTATATTGTGCTACACCTATATGGTGAGCCTATAATTATTTCAAAATAGAAATTCAAAAAATTTACATCTCCCCCATAAAGAACACAGACCCATTTCCTGTAGTGAAAAAAAAAAAAACTACGATAAATAAATGGGTGAATGTGAAGAGCCCATGGAATTCTTACAACATAAGGAAATAGAGTATAAACAAGCAGGTGAATCCAATGTGGGAAGTAGTATTATATTTGAATTTAATTCCTGATTCTGTTAAAACTGGAAATAACCGAAGAGCAACTTCAAGGAAGCATTAACAGAATGCTTCCTTCTTGTCTTTTAGCCCTACGAGAGTCTTCTAAGTGTTTCAGATAGGCCTCTTTTATCAGTATCAAGCCCTTATGAAACATTTTGAACTACTGATACATATTATGCACAGTGGCAGAACGATGACCTAATGTCTGGTGACTGCAAGAAATTACTAATTACAGAAACAATTCTAAACTAAAAAGTGAGATTTATATATATGTTGGAAAACTTTGCTGAGTAATATAGCTTTGAATAGTTGTGAAAAGTATACTTGCATATTCCTGACTCACCCAGTCAGCCAAAAAATAGGGGGTTCTCAGAAAAAGTTCACACAATTCAGTTTTCAAGTGATCCTTAAGTGACATCATTTCATTGCTTAAGCCAGCACTAGAAACAGAATTGTTAATATTCACTTCCAGATCCTCCTCAACTCAGTTCTGCTCTATATGCTGTCACTAACTCGTGTCCTTTAATTCTTCCTTATATAGAATTGTCCTTTTGCTTTCTCATGCTATATGCATTTTATTTACCTTTCCTTATGAATCATCCCATCAAGGTATTTTAATCACTTTTTGCACTTCCTTGGGGCTCAAGTAAAAGTTATTTATTATTTTGTTAAGATTTTATTAACAGACATCTTGCAGTTACACGCCAATGGAAATGAGACAAAGATATAAAACGAAGGAAAAGGGTCACAAGAGAGAAGACAAAATATGATTAAGCTCATGAAATCTTTAGCTATTTTATGGATACCCTGCTAGCAGCCCCATAGGACTTAAGCAAGTTCAAACTATTAACAGGTTCAATAGATGAGAAAATATAGATGACAAAATCATAAACTTGCTAATTTACAGAAAATAAAAAGAAAAATAGAAGGTTTGCATTAGATAGCTTTTTTGAGCTGGAATCCCAAATGACACTTCTCCTAATTCTATTAAAATTATCCTAACATACATACATCTCATACAGTAATGTAAATAAAGGTACATTCTGAGGTCAATGTAGATGTAAATGTACGAATAAAAACAGAACGAGATGACATAATTTATACGGATTTGCAAAGGTGCATATAGTATCATTTGTTTCCATATCCTATTTATTTAATAGCTTTCATACAAAGCAAACATTTTAATTAATACCTAATAAAATGAGCAGAATTACATTCATTTTTGTTTCTAAATACTTTTTCTATTTCTCTTGCTTCTCTATTGCCTTATTTATCATTATCTAAATTATTAAAATTCTAACAGTCCTCTCAATGTCTAGCATGGTGCTGAAAACAACACTTTTCAATGTATTCATGTTAACTGAACTATATTAAAACATCGATTACACATGTCAAAGATGGCTTATCCAAAAAGCTCACAAATAAAAAGCGGGGCAAACCAAGGTAGGTTCAATAAGGAGATTCCCTGGTGAAAGTGGAACATGCCTGTGAAGAGTGAGAACATGAAAAAGTTCAGTAAATTAAGGTGAGGCCAAGTCATAAATTCCCTAAAACTCAGATGAAGGAGGTATGTGTTTCTTCCTGAATTATTGAGAGGTGATTAAAGATGAAGAACACATTATTAAGTGAAAACCCATTTCTTTTTAATCGACAGTCTTACATTTCCTTGTACAAGAACACATGACTCACTTGGCATACCTAGCAACTAATTTGAAGTCAACGAAAATTGTTTCACCTTCTTGTCCACTTTCACTTTTCCTGATGAAGAGAAGCCAATGTGATGAAACACAAGAATGAAATTATGATATTAGAATACCTTCCCTGGAAAGGCAAATGCAGGAGCACGTCTGAGGTGCACATAGGGAATCTTACACTATATTTCTGGCTCTTAGCTTATGTGAATGCAGAAAAATTTGGTAGGTGCATGATTGGAGCCTGAGTGGGAGTATCACTCAGGAATTGCAAAAAAATACAAAGGAGACATAACTTTTCATGCTATGTCTCCACATGGTTTAGGAATGTCAGTTGCTTCTTTTTAAATAGTGATGATTTTTTATCCAAAATGCAGAGAGCCTCAGAAATAATACAAGTAATTTCTCACAGGTTTGTGCTTTCCAAAGTCCACAACACTCTGCAAATCTCAAACTCTTTCCTACCCTACTCTCCTGGGTTTACTTTCTTACAAGCTCGATGAACTTCCACCATCACCTTGATTAATTTCAATGCATATGATCAAAATGTGCTGTTGCTGGGCTCAACATTCTCTGGTGTATTTAAGTTTAAGGGATGACTTTGCCTCTATTCCACAGCTCACTCTAAATACTCTTCCCTGGATTTTGCTGTTATTTAAAACTGCTCCACATTTGAAATCTCATTTTGAAAATTTATTTTTTCCCCCTAAGGAAAGTAATTATTGGTCATTATAGAGATTTTGGAAAAATATCCATAATCTTATCATCTAAAATTATATCAGTCATTGAGTGCTGTCTCTATCTCCTTTTATTTTTAAAAAAATTTTAATTGACAAATAATAATTATATGTGTTTATGAGGTACGATTGAATGTTTCTATATATGTTTACCCTGCAGAGTGATTAAATCAAGCTAATTTACACATCAATTACCTCACGTACTTATCATTGTGTTTGTGCGTATGAGTGTGCATGTGTGTATGTTAAAATCCATCTCCTTAAATCAGGGTATCCAGCAGTGGGGATGGGTTTACTTCTCTGTTTGTTGCTTCTATCCTCTTCTAGGGACTTATGATTGACTTTGTCTGGCTCTACTAAGTCAATTCCAACCTCCTAACCATTTTTCATCTTCCCAAATTTTTGACATCACTTTTTCTGCTGTGTCTTGTTCTCTCTGTGCATATAGGGTTATATCTTTCATTACTTTTAGTGGTTTTCAGAGGGATCAGAGATAAACATCTGAGTTCAGTCTGCCACGTTCAGCATGTTAAACTTCCCAGCTATAGCCAGTCCTTTGGCACTGCAACCAGCCTCTCCTATTTGCTCCATCTTGGCAGCATTGTTCTTTCCACTTTAAGCCTCTGGTACCTTTCTACCTCCTGTATCTTATCTTGTTATTAAAAGATGGAAATGAACTAACCAAAATTTACTTATGCTTTTCTTAATGCCTCCAGCTTCTTATGACGTGACACTGCTACTACCATTTTTCAGTTGCCCAGAACCCTCTTTCTTAAAATCCCCTTCATCTCGTGGTCAAACAGGAAATGACGATAGTAATATAAGCCAGTTATATGTAATGGAGTTTGACTAATTATATATATATGAGAAAACATTTGAGTCAACATGATTTTTTTTAAGCAGGACTTACATGTTGCTTTTTTCTCTGAGTATAAACTAGAAACTTGTATGACTATTTAAGGAATTCAGGATTTTTGCCCGCAAGTGAAGAAATGTGTGCTTTTGTCTAGTTCTGGGAGGTTCTGAAGCTATATTGAAGCATGGACATTTCTCCAGTCAGAAGAATGCTTTGATAAGTTAGAATTTTGTAAATATCCTGCTCCTCTGGTTTTGCCCCCTATAGACACCCAAATCTTGACCAGAGTGGTCAGAAATAGCCTGTTCACCTCACGTACTTAAGCTAAATTATCTTAGATTTTATGAAAAGGGAAAATATATATTTGTCAAATATTATTGGTCCACTTTTTTTAAGGTTCCAATAAAAATATAAAAATTCAAGGGGTTCAAACCAACTCTTCCTGGCTTAGTCAACTACTGAATTCTGCAAATAGCCTTCGGATCTATCATACTTTACCCATGGCTTAATTTCTGGCTTTCTTGTGTCATTTTTTTAAAACTACAGTTTTCTCAGTTTTTGCTGATTGTCAAATATTACTTTAAATACAATCTTAATTAATATATAGGTAAATCCTTCTTTAACTCAACTTCTGCAAATTCTGGTTGTTTACTTAATTTTTCAAGGGTAATTGCAGTAGCTCCTCTCTGTAGTCTAAATGGTCTCTGCTTCCCCATAAGCTCCTCAGGACCATTTGTGTTCCATGCTGTGACAATAAAAGAAGAATTTAAGACTCTTTTAGTAGCAAGAGTCTATTTCTTGATTGGAACTGTGCAGAAAGAAAATGACTCCTCCACTAAATAGGAATGAGGACATCATGGCGTTTCCGACGTTATCCATTAAACATTGACCCATAATGTCCCACTTCTCTGGAAAACTGTTCTTTAAATATGTAAAATCCAGGGTTGTATAAGGTTTTATAATTCATCTACTCAAAAGTTTGACCTTAAAGATGAAATATTTAATTTATAGGCAAGTGGGGTGAGGTGAGAGCTGGGACCTGCAAAGATAGTATATTCTTCCCATGTGACACCTCTTCTGACCAGAATATGCTGGAAATAAGTAGGTTGTTGCTACTGGAAAAATACTTTCAGACACTACTCTGGAAGACAAGTAAATGATCTGGTATCATAGCCTCTTCTTGGAACTACAGTCCTCTCTAAGTCATATTCATAGGTCAGACGGGTTTCCTGAGCATACTGCTTGCACTTCCCTTCAGCTTCGTTCAGATAATGAGTCAGTAAATATTCTCCCCTGTCCCTGTGACTTAGATGTTGCCTTTGTCCCAAGACACATAGCTCCATATTTTAAAAATCATTATGTATTTGGCACTATATCAGTTAATATTTAGTGGCAGGTTTTTGTTTCACAATTTTTTTTTCTGATAACAGCTCTCTGTCTTAGAAAGTTCTGGGACCACGTAGTAGTACTAATGGGAGCCAAGCAATACTCTGTTTTTTCTTCTGCTTGCATATCTTACTAATTATTCTTTCCATACACAGAATCGTTTTGTTTATTCTCCTGCTTGCATAGTAGAAAATGGTGGCCCATGTTACCTGACTTTATGACGTAGGTCAGCCAAACAAAAGGTTAAGTTTAAAACCCTTTGGTCCAAATATTTTATTCCCTACAAGAGACTATTACTAGCTCATTTGAGATGAGGAATCCTTATAGCTGAAGAACCAGATTCATGTTATACAGATAAGACAAAAAAATGTGGATCATTTTGAATTTGGGGGCTGCTATCAGAGAAGCGGAGTCATTGGAGTCACTGGAGTATCACAGATTATCCAAAAAGTGTTCATTTCTAAAGCAATGGAAGTAGACAAGTACACTTAGAGAGTATGTGTAGAGCAAGAAGAAAAAGACCACTGACATTTAAGGGTAGTGAAAGAGATCTACCTTGGAGTTTGAAAGAAAACCAGGGGTCTGTTACTGTACATGTGAAAGAATGCTTCAAGAAAAAGAAAATGATGGAAAGTATAAAAGGCTGTTATAAGACTAAAAGGAAATATCAGTCATGGATTTAGTGTCACCAATTTCATGGCTTCCCCCAAATCCTGCAGTAGTTGAAGACAGTGCCAGAAGAATAAATGAGATTATTTGGGGATATTCTTTATAATTATGGAAAACATGCTTTTTGGTTGAACAGATGAGTAGCATGGGAATTTAAATAACTGCTCCAAATCTCGCCCTTAATCAAACTAATATGAAAGACACAATCTAATTACAATCATAGAGGGGTTAAAGCCCTGGGCCAATGACTTCTCACTTTTTAACTTATAAAATAGAAACATAAGAATTCCTGATATGTAACGTGAAAAAATGTTTTCATCCTCACTTAAAATGTTAAAAAGAGGAGAATAACCTTGCTTAGACTTAATTCCTTTACATGTTATTTGGGTGTCATCTATTCCATCTACTCAAGAATCTCCTCTCATTCCTAAAATCATTTCGCTTCATAGGCACTTTTGAACTAGTATTTAAATGTACTCTGTGTCTCCCATCATAAAAGTACAGAACAGAAAAATTCTCTAGATTCCACGTCTTCCTTCAGCTCCCAGTCTCTCTCTCTCCATCTGTCTTCCCCTTCAGAAAGACACTTACTGCCATTCTTGTGTCAAGATATTCTTCTTCCTATAATTCTTTTAAAAACCCATCACAATCTGGTTTCAATCCCCACAAGTCCACCAAAATCAACTCCAGGATTTTTTCATGATTAGAAGAGCAACTTTACATTAAATTCAAGTGACACTTTTCAATATTGACCTTTGCTATATTTGATCCTATTAACTTCATATTCTTCGTCCAAGGCCTGCTTCTCTTGCCTCTGAACATACCCCTCTTTTCAGGTTTCCAGTTACTACTCTGACTTCTCTCATTTAATATTTTTTGTGAAGTTTCCTTTTGCTTTCTCTAAAATGTTGGTGTTCCTAAGGATTCTGTCCTAGGCCCTCTTTTCTTTCTCTACACAGTTGTATTCAGTAACCTCATCTACTATCACTTCAATTCCACCCTATACAGCAGGTCCTCAAATAACATTGTTGCATTCAATGTTCTTTGGTTATAAAGTTGATGAGGAAAAAAATCAGTTTCTGGCTAGGTCCACCATCTGTATGGAGTTTCCACATTCTCCCCATGTCTGCATGGGCTTTCTTCAGATACTCTGGTAACTTCCAAAAATGTACATGTCATGTCTAAATTGTCCATGTCTAAATTGTTCCAGTCTGAGCGAGTGTGTGTGTGTGTGTGTGTGTGTGTGTGTGTGTGTTAGTGTACCTTGCAACAGGATGGTATCCTGTCCAGGGTTGGTGGTTACCTTGCACCCTGAGCTGCCAGGATAGGCTCTAGCCACCCTCAACTCTGGGTAAATAATTATCTTTCTTTTTTTATTAATCATTCTTAAGTATGTATAGCTCACATTTATTTCGATGTTTACTATTAGTGTTTTGGTCTTCATGTATAAGTTTGGTAAAGTTTTTGTGACCAGAATTAAACCACAGGAACTTAACGCTTGTTTATATAAATTAGCTTGTGGTAAAATGGTTTTTTTACACATTGTTTTGCTTAAAGTTGCAGTTTTCAATAACCTATCAACAATGTTGTAAGACCTTGCTGTTGTCTGATTGATCTAAACTTATCTCCCTCTCATTTATCTTTCCTGAACTTTATTTATTAGCAAATAGGCTTACTCAATGGCTCCCTCAATACCTCTGAATTTTCTACATGCATGTGAAGCTGAACATAGAAAAAAACAGATCTTTATCATCTTGTGCAAACCTGCTCCTCCCCAGTACCCTATAACATCAGTTGCCACTTGTTTAAATTAGAAACCAGGAAATTATCCACTAAGTCATAATAAGTCATGTGTTGTTTAACAATGGGTCTACATCCTGAGAAATGTGTTATTAAATGATTTCACCACTGTATGAACATCATCGAGTGTACTTACACCAATCTAGATAGTATAATCTGGTACACACTTAGACCATATGGTAGAGTCTATTGCTCTTAGGCTACAAACCTGTACAGCCTGTTACTGTACCAAATACTACGGGTAATTGAAACACAATGGTATTTGTGTATCTAAACATAGAAAGTACAGTAAAAATATGGTATTATAATCTTATGGGACTACAATTGTACATGTGCTCCATCATTGACCAAATGTCATTATGTGAGTTCATGACTGTATATCACAGAATCCGATCGCTGATCTCTCCACTTCTATCTTTGCTACTTCCCTTGGTGAGACCATCACCATTTCTCTTTAGTATAGATCCTTGCAAAGGAAAAAAACTTACGTCCTCCCTTACTAAAAAAAGCTTCTCATCTTGCTTTTTTCGTTCATTCTTCACACTCAGCTGGCATGACTTTCTTAGAATAGAATTAAAACCATATCTCTTTCGGTTTCATACTCTTCAATGGTCTCCCATTTTCCTTAGGAAAAAGTTTAATCTTCTTATCAGAATTTACAACGTTTTTCATGACTCAATTAAAACTCACTTCCATTTTTATTTCTGATCAACTTTCAATTCTATTCTCAAAAAATATAAAGCATCTTTCAATCATGTGCCACTTAGCATGTCTTTGACAGGATTATTTTTGGGCATCTGTTCTCTCTTTTTGATGAATAAACTCTTATTCATAATTCTGGTATTAAGTTTAATAATACTGTTTTCAGGAACTCGTCTCTTAATCTCAAGTTTGAGTTAAATACCTCTGTTTTGTGTCAGTACCACTTGTCATAGAACCTACAATATTACTTCATATTTACTTGCCTTTATTTCCTTCTAGTATATAAATTTTGTGATAAAAAGTCCATTTCTCTTTACTCACCATTGCATCAGCAGCACCTAGAAGAATGACTAACACATAGTAGGTATTAAACAAATAGTTTTACATGAATGATTAATAAATAAATATGCTTTGATCCTCTACTAAATTTAAAATTTTTTGAAGGTAGAGATCATTCCAATATTATTTTTAATTCCAGAAAATGCTCCCATTATATGTTTAGTAAATGCTTCTTTTTATATTACTCCTATTCTTTTAAATTTATTAAGGTCTATTTTATGGCAAAAAATATAGCCTATCTCAGTGAATGATCTATGTGTGTTTAAGAAAAATAAGTATTCTGCTGTTTTTAGCTGAAGTAGTCAATAAAACGCCAATTACATTCAGATGATTAATACTGCTGTTCAGTTCAACTATGTCCTTACTGATTTTCTGCTTACTTGGTCTGTGAATTACTGATAGAGGCATGTTAAAGTCTCCAACTATACTCTGAGATTTGTTCATTTCTTATTGCAGTTCTGTCAGTTATTGCCTCACATACTGTGATGCTCTGCTGTTAGGCACATTAAGGATCATTAAGTCTTCTTGGAAAATTGACCTATATATCATTATGTAATGTTCTTCTTGATCTCTGATAATTTTTCTTGCTCTGAAGTCTATTTAATCTGAAATTAATATAACTACTCCAGGTTTCTTTTGACTAGTGATAATATGGTATATCTTTCTCTATAGCTTCACTTTTGATCTATCTGTGTTTTTATATTTAAAGTGAGCTTCTTATAGACAATATATTTGTTGGGTCTTGTTTTATTTACTCTGTCAGTATCTGTCTAAGTGGTTTATTTAGACTTATTTATAGTTAGTGATTATTGAGACAGTCGGATTAATATCTACCATGTTTGCTACTGTAGTCTATTCATTGCATTTATTTTGTTTCCTTTTTTCTTTCTACACTTTTTTTTTTTGCCCTTTGACTTTAATCAAACATTTAATGTAATTCCATTCTTTTTCTCTCTCCTCTCTCTCTTTTGCTCTCTCTCCTTCTCTCTCTTCTTTGCTGTCTTTCCCCTCCTCCATTCCTACCTCTCTGTCTTTCTCCATAATAATTATATATTTCAGAAATTTTAGTGGTTACTCTGGAATTTGGAATATATATTTACAGCCAATCTAACTTTATTTTCAAATAACAATATACTATTTCATGAGTATTGTAGGCAGGTTATAACTCAGTATCCTCAATTCCTTTTTCCCATCCTTTATCATGATGCTATATTCATTTATCTATAATCTATAATCACCCAATACAGTGTTGCTATTACTTTGAACAAGTAGTTATCTATTCGATCAATTAATAACAAAAATATTTTATTTTACATATATTTGTCTTTTTATTTCTTGACTAATTCCCTTATTTCTTTATAGATCTAAGTTTCTGACCTATATTATTTAATTCTCTCTAAAACCTTCTTAACTATTTCTTGCAAAGCAGGTCTACTAGTTATAAATTCCCTCAATTTTTGTTTATCTGAGAAAGTCTTTATTTCTCTTTCACTTTTGAAGAATAATTTCACCGGAGAATTCAAGACTGGTAGTTTTTCTTTTCAACACTTAAAAATTTCAGTCCACTCTTTTCTTGCTTGCATTGCTTCTAAAGAGAAGTGTGATATCACTCTTATCCTTGCTCCTCTGTAGGTTAAGTTGTTTATTCCTCTGGCTTCTTTCAGATTTTTCTCTGCCTTTGATTTTCTGCAGTTTGAATATGATGGGCCTAGCTCCTGGATCGGACACAGCATGTTGGTTTGCTTGTTAAGCACAGAGCTGGGGGTCAGGGGTGGACCTTAGTGGGCTGGACACACAATCTGAGTAGTGGCGTGAGCCCTTAGGCAGTTGCTAGGGTTTCCACTGACCCTACTAGTATCCCCATGACCAGGAGAGTGCAATATTAAATAGCAAGTAAAAACACAAAACACCATGACAAATCAACAAAGAAGATCACAGAAGGAAAAGAAAAACAGTTTTATATTTTTAATAACTTTAATAGTATTTTTCCCTTGTTATTTGAACCAAGAACTCCTTAGTTAATTTTACAAGGAGCTGCCCTAACATGTATCCAATGCTATGTTGGGTCGTAGAGTAGATGTATATTTATCTTTTGTAGATAATACCAAACAGTTTTCCAAAGAAATTTTGCCATTTTCTACTTCCATCAGGAATTTCTGAGTTCCAGATGTTCCAAATCCTTGCTGACACTTGGTTTTTTTCAGGGTTTTAAATTTTAGCATAATAATTACATACAATGAGTTGGTTTTCAGACTTATTTTAGTCTAGTTGCACTTAGCATTTCCTTGATGATTAACGATATGCTTTCTCATATGCTTTGTTGCCATTTAGACTTCATCTAAGAAGTACCCATTTAACACTTTTGCTCATAATTGAATTGTCTTTTACTTATTGATTTTGTAGTGGTCTTTACATATTCTGAATGCAAGTCCTTGTCAGAAATGTATATTATAAATATCTTCTACCAGCCTGTGGTTTGCTTTTTTGCTTTCTGAGTGGTATCTCTTGATAAACAAAATTTGTTAATATTCATCAATTTTGTTTCCTTATGGTTGTGTTTTGTGCCTTGTTTAAAACATCTTTGCTTTCCTAACAGCTGAGATTGATCACTAATTTTTATGTATGCTATGAAATAGAAGTCAGGTTTAATTTTTTTCTATATGCCACCCAGTTGATCCAGTATCATTTTTGAAAAGATTCTCTTTCTCCACGGAATTGGAGTGTCATATGAATCTGCTTTTAAGTCCTTTCTTTTCTGTGATGTATGTACCTATTCCTTCATCAATATGCCTTAATTGCTGACAATTTATAGTAAAACTTGACATCTGTTAGTGCAGCTCCTCAATTTTGTTCTTGTTCTTTCAGATATTTTTGTATTCTCAATTCCTTATATTTTCATATAAAATTTAACATAATCCCATCAGTTCCACTGAGGAAAAAAATCTCCTGTGATTTTTTTTTTATCAGGATTGCATTATCTATTTAGGTTATTTAAGGGCAAAAGACATCTTAACAAAATAAGTCACCTAATCTGTGATGACACAATTCTCCATTTATTTTGGCCCTATAGAGTTTCTGTCAGCAATGTTTTGTAATTTTAGTGTATAGGTCATGGACATTTTCATTCCAAATTACTTCTTTTTATTGTTTTTTTTTCATATTCCAAATTACTTCTTAAGTTAAGCTTCGATATAAACAGTTTATATTTCTCTTTCCTAAATAAAATTTACATGTGACTCACCGCACTTGGTAAATATGTCATAGTACTAATGATGATATACAAATTCAGTTTCTAAGCATTACAAATGGTATTTATTGCTGTAAATTGAGATTTGAGGCTGTATATGCATGTAAGACCAATTATTCATGTCAAATTATTATTAAAAATCAGTGAATGTATGATTTGAACCAAAGAGCCAGAAGGGGCAATTACTTTATTTCAAATATCTTTTGTATAATCTCAGGTAGGAGACTATTAGTAACAAACAGATGTTGAGTTAGTTCTAGATGTGAAGTCAGCACACACACAGACACACACACACACTCAGCAGTTCTCAAAAATAATATCCAGCAAAGTTGAAATATAATTAATTTTTGCCAAACCAACCCTAAGAATAAATATCTCTTAACAAGTTGCAGTGCATACATATATGACACCTGAAACAAGGCTGATCTAAGAGCTACTAGACTTGAGGTGAACAAAAATAAGGTGACCTTGCCAAGAGAAACAGGGGAAAAAAATACACACTGAAGGAAAGCAACCTAATCATATAATTTTTGTCACACTGTATTTGGATTATGGAAAAGTGAATGACTAGACTCAATTCAAATAAAAGACCAAGAATGAGAAAATAAAGTCTTCGAGCTGCCTAACAGTAATAATGATAATACAGTTGGCCCTCTGTATCCACAGGTTCCACATCTGTGGATTCACCCAACTGCAGATCAAAAGTATTTGAAAAATCTTTGGACTTAGAAGCAAAGAAAAAAAGTATCGAAAAACAATAAACCATAACACAACAATAAAAAGTAATATTGTAAAAAGCAATACATATAACAACTATTAATAGAGCATTTACATTTTTAGGTACTATCATAATCTAAAAATAATTAAAATATATGGAGGAATTTGCATAGGTAATATGCAAATACTATGCCATTTTATATAAGGGACTTGAGCATTGATAGATTTTGGTATCCTCAGAGGTCCTAACACCAATCCTCCATGGATACCAAGGGACAACTGTAATTTTATAATTTTTCCAGGCATTATTCTAAATATTGACATACATTAGCTCATTTAATCTTCAGAGTATCTGCATGAGGCATGTGTTATTATTGTTACAGTGCTAGAGATATGACTGAAGCCAGAAAGCTGACTTAGGAAGCCATGCTCTGGAAAGGGGGAGAGTACCTAAAATATAAGGTGAGAAACCTCAAGCTCAAACATTAATTGAATAATGCAAAATAAAACAGAGATATAATGCATGTGTATTTTTTTTTATTGTACTTTAGGTTCTGGGGTACATGTGCAGATCATGCAGGATTGTTGCATATGTACACACATGGCAATGTACTTTGCTGCTTCCATCCCACCATCACCTACACCTGGCATTTTACCCCATGATATCCCTCCCCGACCTCCCCACCACACCTCTATTCCTCCCTTGCCCCCGCAACAGACCCCAGAGTGTGATGCTACCCTCCCTGTGTCCATGTGTTCTCATTGTTCAACACCTGCCTATGAGTGAGAACATGTGGTGTTTAATTTTTTGTTCTTGTGTCAGTTTGCTGAGAATGATGGTTTCCAGATTCATCCATGTCCCTACAAAGGACATAAACTCATCATTTTTGATGGCTGCGTAGTATTCCATGGTGTATATGTGCCACATGTTCCTTGTCCACTCTATGGTCGATGGGCATTTGTGTTGGTTCTAGATCTTTGCTATTGTAAACAGTGCTGCAATGAACATACGTGTGCATGTGACTTTATAATAGAATGATTTATAATCCTTTGGGTATATACCCAGTAATGGGATTGCTGGGTCAAATGGAATTTCTATTTCTAGGTCCTTGAGGAATCACCACACTGTCTTTCACAATGGTTGAACTAGTTTACACTCCCACCAACAGTGTAAAAGTGTTCCTATTTCTCCACATCCTCTCCAGCATCTGTTGTCTCCAGATTTTTTTTTTTTTTTTTTTTTTTGAGACAGAGTCTCACTCCATCACCAGGTGCCAGGCTGGAGTGCAGTGGTGTGACCTCGGCTCACTGCAACCTCCGCCGCCCTGGTTCAAGCAATTCTCCTGCCTCAGCATCCCGAGTAGCTGGGACTACAGGCATGCGCCACCACACCCAGCTAATTCTTTTGTATTTTTAGTAGAGACGGGGTTTCACCATGTTGACCAGGATGGTCTCGATCTCTTGACCTCATGATCCGCCTGCCTCGGCCTCCCAAAGTGCTGGGATTACAGGCATGAGCCACCGCACCCGGCCATCTCCAGATTTTTTAATGATCACCATTCTAACTGGTGTAAGGTGGTATCTCAATGTGGTTTTGATTTGCATTTCTCTAATAATCAGTGATGCTGAGCATTTTTTCATATGTTTATTGGCCTCATATATGTCTTCTTTTGAAAATGTCTGTTCATATCCTTCTCCCACTTTTGGATGGGTTTGTTTGTTTTGTTCTTGTAAACCTGTTTTAGTTCTTTGTAGATTCTGGATATTGGCTCTTTGTCAGATGAGTAGATTGCAAAAATTTTTTCCCATTCTGTTGGTTGCCAATTCACTCTAATGATTGCTTCTTTCGCTGTGCAGAAGCTTTGAAGTTTAAATAAGTCCCATTTGTCTTTTTCGGCTTTTGTTGCCAATGCTTTCGGTGTTTTAGTCATGAAGTCCTTGCCTATGCCTATGTCCTGAATGGTTTTGCCTAGGTTTTCTTCTAGGGTTTTTCTGGTGTTAGTTCTTATGTTTAAGTCTTTAATCCATCTGGAGTTAAGTTTAGTGTAAGGTGTCAGGAAGGGATCCAGTTTCTGCTTTCTGCACATGGCTAGCCAGTTTTCCCAATACCCTTTATTAAACAGGGGAATCCTTTCCCCATTGCTTGTTTTTGTCAGGATTGTCAAAGATCAGATGGTTGTAGATGTGTGGTGTTGCCTCCAAGGCCTCTGTTCTGTTACATTAGTCTATATCTCTGTTTTGGTACTAGTACCATGTTGTTTTGATTACTGTAGCTTTGTAGTATAGTTTGAAATCAGGTAGCGTGATCCTCTGGCTTTGTTCTTTTTGCTTAGGATTGTCTTGGCTATGTGGGCTCTCTTTTCATTCCATACGAAGCTTAAGGTGTTTTTTTCCAGTTCTGTGAAGAAGGTCATTGGTAGCTTGATGGGGGATAGTGTTGAATCTATAAATTACTTTGGGCAGTATGGCCATTTTGATGATATTGATTCTTCCTAACCATGAGCATGGATTATTTCTCCATGTGTTTGTGTCTTCTCTTATTTCCTTGAGCAGTGGTTTGTAGTTCTCCTTGAAGAGGTCCTTTGCATCCTTTGTTAGCTGTATTCCTAGATATTTTATTATCTTTGTAGCAATTGTGAATGGGAGTTTGCTCATGATTTGGCTCTCTGTTAATCTGTTTATTGGTGTATAGAAATGCTTGTGATTTCCACATATTGATTTTGTATCCTGAGACTTTGCTGAAGTTGCCGATCAATTTAAAGAGATTTTGGGCTGAGATGATAGGGTCTTCTAAATACACAATCATGTTGTCTGCAGATAGAGACAATTTGACTTCCTCCTTTCCTAATTGAATACCTTTTTTTTTTTCTTGCCTAATTGCTCTGGCTAGAACTTCCAATACTATATTTAATAGGAGTCGTGACAGAGTGCATCCATGTCTAGTGCCGGATTTCAGAGGGAATGCTTCCAGTTTTTGCCCATTCAGTATGATATTGGCTGTGGTTTGTCATAAACAGCTTTTATTATTTTGAGATACGTTCCGTCGATACCTAGTTTATTGAGAGTTTTTAGCATAAAGGGCTGTTGAATTTTGTCGAAGGCCTTCTCTGTATCTATTGAGATAATCATGTGGTTTTTGTCTTTGGTTCTGTTTATGTGGTGGATTACGTTTATAGATTTGCTTATGTTGAATGAGCCTTGCATCCCCGGAATGAAGCCTACTTGATCGTGATGGATAAGCTTTTGATGTGCTGCTGCAATCGGTTTGCCAGTATTTTATTGAAGATTTTTGCATCTGTGTTCATCATGGATATTGGCCTGAAGTCTTTTTTTGTGGACTCTTTTCCTGGTTTTGGTATCAGGATGACATTGGTCTCATAAAATTATTAGGGAAGGATTCCCTCTTTTTGTATTGTTTGGAATAGTTTCAGAAGGAATGGTACCAGCTCCTCTTTGTACCTCTGGTAGAATTCAGCTGTGAACCCATCTGGACCTGGAGTTTTTTGGTTGGTAGGCTATTAATTGCTGCCTCAACTTCAGCCTGTGTTATTGATCTGTTCAAGTTTTCATCTTCTTCCTGGTTTAGGCTTGGGAGGGTGCAAGTGTCCAGGAATTTATCCATTTCTTCCAGGTTTACTAGTTTATGTGCATAGAGTTGTTTGTAATAATCTCTGATGGTGGTTTGTATTTCTGTGGAATCTGTGGTGATATCCCCTTTATTGTTTTGTATTGCATCTATTGATTATTCTCTCCTTTCCTTCTTATTAATCTGGCTAGTGGTCTGCCTATTTTGTTGATATTTTCAAAAAACCAGATCCTGAATTTATCAATTTTTTGAAGGATTTTTTGTGTCTCTATCTCCTTCAGTTCTGCTCTGATCTTAGTTATTTCTTGTCTTCTGCTAGGTTTTGAGTTTTTTTGATCTTCCTCCTCTAGCTCTTTCAATTTTGACAATAGGGTGTCAATTTTAGCTCTTTCCTTGCTTCTCATGTGGGCATTTATTGCTATATATTTTCCTCTAGACACTGCTTTAAATGTGTCCAGAGATTCCGGTATGTTGTGTCTTCGTTCTCAGTGGTTTTGAAGAACATCTTTATTTCTGCCTTCATTTCTTTGTTTATCCAGTCAACATTCAAGAGCCAATTGTTCAGTTTCCTTTAAGTTGTGGGGTTCTGAGTTAGTTTCTTAATTCTGAGTTCTAATTTGATTGCACTGTGTTCTGAGAGACTGTTTCTTATGATTTCCATTCTTTTGCATTTGCTGAGGAGTGACTTAGTTCCAATTATGTGGTCACTTTTAGAGTAGGGGCCATGTGGTGCTGAGAAGAATGTATATTCTATGGATTTGGGGTGGAGAGTTCTGTAAATGTCTATTAGGTTTGCTTGATCCAGGTCTGAGTTCAAGTCCTAGATATCCTTGTTAATTTTCTGTCTTGTTGATCTGTCTAATATTGACAGTGGAGTGTTAAAGTCTCCCACTATTATTGAGTGGGAGTCTAAGTCTCTTTATATGTCATTAAGAACTTGTTTTATGTGCCTGGGTGCTCCTGTATTGGGTACATATATATTTAGGATCATTAGTTCTTCTTGATGCATTGATCCCTTTACTATTATGTAATGTCCTTCTTTGTCTCTTTTGATCTTTGTTGGTTTAAAGTCCATTTTATCAGAGACTAAGATTGCAAATTCTGCTTTTTTTTCTGCTCTCCATTTGCTTGATAAATCTTACTCCATCCCTTTATTTTTAGCCTATGTGTATCCTTGCACATGAGATGGGTTTCCTGAATACAGCACACTGATGGGTTTTGACTTTTTACCCAATTTGCTAGTCTCTGTCTTTTGATTGGGGCATTTAGTCCATCTACATTTAAGGTTAATATTGTTATGTGTGAATTTGATCCTGCCATTTTGATGCTAGCTGATTGTTTTGCCCATTAGTTGACACATTTTTTTTTTCATTTTTTTGATGGTTTTTACCATTTGGTGCATTTTTGGAGTGGCTGGTACTGGTTGTTCCTTTCCTTGTTTACTGCTTCTTTCAGGAGCTCTTGTAAGGCAGGTCTGGTGGTGACAAACTCTCTCAGCAATTGCTTGTTCATAAAGGATTTTCTTTCTCCTTCACTTATCAAGCTTAGTTTGGCTGGATATGAAATGCTAGGTTAAAAGTTCTTTTCTTTAATGATGTTGAAAATTGGCCCCCACTCTCTTCTGGCTTGAGAGATCCACTGTGAATCTGATGGGCTTCCCTTTGTGGGTAACCCGACTTTTCTCTCTGGCTTCCATTAGCATTTTTCCTTCATTTAACCCTGGTGAATCTGATGATTATGTGCCTTGGGGTTGCTCTTCTTGAGGAATATCTTTGTGGTGTTCTCTGTATTTCCTGGACTTGAATGTTTGCCTGCCTTGCTAGGTTGGGAAAGTTCTCCTGGATAATATCCTGAAGAGTGTTTTCCAGCTTGGATTCATTCGCTCCATCACATTCAGGTACACCTATCAAACGTAGATTAGGTCTTTTCACATAATCCCATATTTCTTGGAGGCTTTGTTCATTTCTTTTAACTCTTTTTCTCTATTCTTGCCTTCTCATTTTATTTCATTGATTTGATCTTCAATCTCTGATATCCTTTCTTCTGTTTGGTCAATTCGGCTATTGAAACTTGTGTATACTTCACAAAGTTCTTGTGCTGTGTTTTTCAGCTGCATCAAGTCGTTTATATTCTTCTCTAAGCTGTTTATTCTAGTTAGCATCTCATCTAACTTTTTTTTTCTAGCTTCTGAGTTTTTTGCATTGGGTTAGCACATGTTCTTTTAGCTCTGAGAAGTTTGTTATTACCCATCTTCTGAAGCCTGTTTCTGTCAATTCATCATAGTCGTTCTCCATCCATCTTTGATCCCTAGCTGATGAGGAGTTGTGATCCCTTGGAGGAGGAGAGGCATTCTGGTTTTGGTGTTTTCATCCTTTTTGGACTGGTTTCTTACCATCTTAGTGGGTTTATCTACCTGTGTTCTTTGTAGTTGGTGACTTTCAGATGCGGTCTCTGAGTGGATGTGCTTTTTGTTGATGTTGAAGCTATTTCTTTCTGCCTCTTAGTTTTCCTTCTAACAGTCAGGCCCCTCTGCTGCAGGACTGCTGGAAGTCTGCTCCAGATCCCGCTCACCTGGGGATCACCTGTAGGGGCTGCAGAACAGCAAGAGTTGCCTCCAGTTTCTTCCTCTGCTAATCTGGCCCCAGAAGGACATTCACCAGATGTCGGCCTCGGCTCTCCTTTATGAGGTGTCTTTTTGGGTATACGGGGATCGGGGGAGTTGCTTGAGGAGATAATATGTCTTATAGGAGCTCAAGTACTGTGCTGGGAGCTCCATTGTTCTGTGCAGAGCTGCAGGGCAGGTACCTTTAAGTCTGCTGCAGCTGAAATCATAACTGCTTCCTTCCCAGGTGCTCTGTCCTAGGAAGATTGGCTTTATTTATAAGTTTCTGTTGTGCTGCTGCCTTTTTTTCATAGATGCCGTGCCCCACACAAAGTAGTCTAGTCACAGTCTGCCAGCAGAGGTGTTGCTGAGCTGCCGCTGGCTCTGCCCAGCTGCTGTGTGAACTGTCTCGGTAGTGGCAGACTACCTTGGTAGTGGGGGACGCCCTTCTGCCCACTGTGCTGGGCCATCCTGGGTCCAGCTTTGCTTGCTGTGAAGCTCTCAATCCAGAGTGTTTCAGATTGCTTTTTTGTGGGGGTGGTACCAGCCAAGCCAGATCGCCTGGCTCCCTGTCTCAGCCCCCTCCCTTTCAGTTGAATGGGCGGCTCTGTCTCCCAGGAGTTCCGGGTGCTAGTCAAAAGGGCCACCCAGACTTGTGTGAGTTTCTGTGTGCCGACCCAGCACTGGCTGAAACCGCCCTGAAAACTAGTGGCACTTTTCAGCCTGGGAATCTCCTGGTCTGTGGGCGGTGAAAACTCTTTGGAAATGCAGTGAGCACTCACTCTCTGCACTATTCTCACTGGGAACTGCATTCTGGAGCTGTTCCTATTTGGCCATCTTGGATCCGTCCTCCTTTTTTTTTTTTTTTTTTGAGACAGGGTCTCCATCTGTCACCCTGGCTGGAGTGCAGGGGTGCAAACATGGCTCACTGTAGCCTCAACCTCCTGGGCTCAAATGATCTTCTTGCCTAAGTCTCCTGAGAAGCTAAAACCACAGGCACATGACACCACATCTGGCTAATTTTTTAATTTTTATGTAAAGATGAGATCTCACCATCTCATCCAGGCTGGTCTTGAACCTCTGGACTTCTGCCTTTGCTTCTCAAAGTGAGGGGATTATGGGCATGAGCCACCACAACCACTCTACAACCCATTCTTTCTTACAACCAGAATTTATTTGGTATTTTCCCTTACGTCTCAATTTATCCAAATCTTTGCACAAATCTTATAATGTATGTTTAAGTCAAACATTCTCTACAAAACCTTATCTCACATTGATATTCACTGGGATAGCATTTTATTTTTAGATTATTTAAGGATAAAAGACATTTTAACAAAATAAGTCTTCTAATCTGTGACTTCAAAATGTTTGTGTGGCATTTAAGGCCATAGCCCTTAAATGAACTAGAAATTTGCTTTCAGAATAATCTACTTAGTAACAAGGAAAATTCCCATTTGCATTTTTATTAAAAATGATCATTATCTTCAGGGGTACTGTGGCAAAGTTTTATGGCTAATGAAAGAAAACAGCTGTAGACAAGAAGGAATTCCATTTAGACAGTAATGTTTTGCATTGCTCCTTTGATGGTTTCAAGAGGAGACAAAATTAAACAAAGTCTATATATATCTTAAACTTCCTTTCTTCCTTGATGGTAAGCAGACATACTGTATGAAGTCTATCTCAAAACCTGACTTTAGAATTGCTTTGATAAACAAAATTACTCAGGTCACATCTGTGCTTTTCCACTCATTAAGAGAAGGATAAGGTGGACAAAATATAAAAATATGGAACAAGTAAGAGATTTCACTATTGGGTAAATGTTATTAAAGGAAAAATGAAGTCTGATTTTTTTTCCAAATTTTGAACACCAAACATCAGGTATCTCTTGAAAAGCTACCCAAAGCACCATAATATCAATGATAAGAGTTCATTGTATCATAAAAAGTAAAAATATGGCCTCACCTTTGTCATCGCCTCTCCTTTTCCTCATCATCCCAACTACAATAAAAGAAACAAAGTAAATATAAGTATGAGGCTGGACTTGCTAGTTTTACTGTATTTACACTAAGACTATTAACATGGTCCACTGTGAATCAGCCCTCACCAAGATTCTAGCAAAGACCAGTATTGTATTAGCTGTGGTCAGAGCATGAAGTATTGATTATTATGGGTTGAACTGTGTTCCCCTAAATTAATATGTTGCTTTTATAACTATCAGTACATCAAAATATGGCTTTCTTTGGAGATAGGGTTTTTAAAGAGGTAATTAAGTTAATATGGAGTCATTAGGGTGTGCTTAATCCAATATGAACTATATTTGTTCAAGATGAGGACATCTGGATGCAGACACACAGAGATGGAAGAGCACAGGAAGACACAGGTAGAAGATGGTCATCTACAAGCCAAGGAGAGAGACTTCAGAATAAATCAACTCTGCTCACACCTTGATCTCAGACATTTTTCCTCTAGAACTGTGGCATACTACCCTATGGCAGCCCCCAGCAAACTAATACATAGGTGTTGGTATAAAGAGAGCCAATCTTATATCTGAGAAGTAGGTTTTAAATAAAATGTGCGTCCCAAAATTCAGAACAAAAACATTGAACAAAATAATTCTAATATTAGCAACATTCCAGTGTATCAAGGTTATCAGGAAAAGCTGTCTGAAGGGCCAGAGTCCAGGTTTATGACCTAGGCAGATGGCCATGTGCTAAAGTGCAGATAGTAATTTTTTTTTCCTAATGAAGATGAGGAAGCAGAAAAATCAATCAATATATATCTCTTACTCTTAGCTCATTGAATTCGCCCTTTTTGTCCTTTATTGTTTAAAAGAGTATTGAATATACACCTAGATATTTGTATAAAACATATGATTCAAACTGTCAGTCTTAAGTCATGAGGCTTAATCATTTAAAATTTGAAAGTACATAGTTTTGGCTGACATTCAGTAGATTTGAATCCTGAATCTGAAATCGTTACCAATCAGTTAAAGAGGGACATAGGGTCCTTTTGTTTTATCTCTTCTCAGTACCTTCAATGGCAGTATTTGTGGCTTTTCCTTCTCTTCCATATCCAGGCTATTGATTGTTTAATTCAACAAGTATTGCCTGAGTGTCTGAGAAACTTTGACAAGTGTAATTGATAGAGCAGGAACAGGCATGCACTCATGCTCATGGGCATGCACTCACCCCTCATGATTGTCAAGTTTTCAGGGAAAGTCAAGAACATTCACAAGAACATAAGGCATCTACTGAAGGAATCAAAGTCACCTCTTAGTTATGATCTTTAGTCACATTTCAGGAGTTATATTCCTTCTTGTCATTCCTGGTTGAGCTTCCCATAACAAAGAAACATATCCTTTGCACAAGCTGCCATATTGTTCAAGAATTCACTATTTCTTTTAAGATTGAATTGAGCTGAAATAAATACTTGCTAGTTTTAATGTGACTGGAATCCACTTAAATCACCTGTCAACAAAGTCTAAATTTTGCTTTTGTTTCAGTGTAAGAGCTTTTACTAAGATTTATCCACTAAATCTGTTATTTTGTTTCACTTTTTGTTGTGTAAATAACGGTCATTTTGATTTGATGGTGCCTCTCAGTAATTGTTTATGTACCTGGCATGCTTTTCCCCAGAGAATTTTCATATTACAGTGTTAAAATTGAATAGACTGGACTATCAGCTAATCAGTCACTACTTAAGCTTTGTAACAAGAAAATGCACAAATATATAATTATTTATTATTTCATCCAGCAAACTCTTAATGAGAACCTGCCATACACCAAGTATTGTGCTAGGCTCTAGGGATTCAACAGTCCACTAACAGACATATGTTAGCCTTCATGGAACTTAAATATTGTTGAGAATCCAGAAAGAAGTAATATATTGCGAAAATGTGGAATGTATATTACAGAAATAAAAGTATAAATTCATAAAGCCAAATATTATGTTTATTGTAAAACTAGTTGCACTGTCAAAACAAATTGACAAATTAAATGACTGGCAATTATGAAAGAGTTAAACAAATTTTGGAATATCCAAACTGTGGCATATTCTGCAGCCAATAAAAACATGATCTAAATGTCATAACTCAAAAAGATGTTCTAAAAAAAAAGATGTTCTGAGTATATATATTCATACATTAAAGAATAAAGCAAGTTGAAATCACAATGCTTATATAAGAGTTGCCTTGCCTCAGTCAGTCAAGCTATCTTGAAAACTAACGGAAACAGGAGGAAAATGTATGAATAGGAATCATTGGGGAATCACTCATGGTGTGACTAAACCGAGGAAAAGCAATGAAATGAGTGGTCAGGTGACTGGAAAAACATCAGCTGTTTTACTTTAAAACAGCTGCTATTCCCAGCAATGCTTAGTAAAAGACAGCTGGTTTAAATTCCTCTGAAACTGATAAGGTTAGAGAAACATTAAGAGGCTTTCCTATTTATTCATACTCTCAAAAGTTTGCAGTGAGCATAAACCCCTATGATTTTATTTGAAATGAGATATTGTGTACATACAGTAAGATGAATGTTTAATAACTATGTACACTTATGTGACCGACACCCCAGTCAAGCTATAGAACATTTCTTTCACCTCAGATAATTCTTTGCAATCCCTTCTAGGCAAAGTCCTGAACTTCTAGAGGCAACCATTATTCTATTCTATCACAATAAGTTGATTTTACTGGTTCATAAGTTTCACAAAAATTGAACCACTTGATTTGTACTTTTTTTCTGTCTGCTTGTTTCCCTCAACATAGCATTTCTGGCATTCTTCTATGTTGTATGTATACATAGCTCACTTTCTTTGTTGCTGAAGAACATTCTATTACATAATTATAGCAGAATTAATTTACCTTTTTTAAATTTTTAATTATTGTGAGTACATAATGGGGTACATAAAACACTTTGATACAGACATGCAATGTGTAATCATCACATCATGGTAAATGGGGTACCCATCCCCTCAAGTACTGAACCTTTGTGTTGCAAACAATCAAATTATACTCTTTTGGTTATTTGTAAATGTTCAATTAAACTACTGTTGACTATAGTCACTTTGTTTTGCTATCAAATACCAGGTCTTATTCATTCTAACTACTTCTTGTACCCATTAACCATCCCCCACTTCTTCTCCAGCACTTACTACCCTTCCCAGCCTCTGGTAGTCAATCTTCTACTCTCTATCTCCATGAGTTCAATTATTTTAATTTTTAGCTTTCACAAATAAGTGAAAATAGGATACATTTGTCTTTTTTGTGATTGGCTTATTTCGCTAAACATAATGACCTCCAGTTCCATTCATGTTCTTGTAAATGACAGCATTTCATTCTTTCTATGGCTGAGTAGCACTTCATTGTGTATAATATCACATTTTCTTAATTCATTCATCCATTGATGGATGCTAAGATTACTTCCAAATTTTGGCTATTATTAATAGTGCTGCAACAAACACGGGGGATACAGATATCCCTTCAATATACGGATTTCCTTTCTTTTGGGTATGTACCTAGCAGTGGGCTTGTTGGATCATAACTTTATTTTTAGTTATTTGAGAAACCTCCAAACTGTTCTTCATAATGGTTGTATTAATTTACATTCCCACCAATAGTATACAAGAGTTCCCTTTTCTCTACATCTTACCAACATTTGTCATTCCTTGTTTTTGGATAAAAGTCGTTTTAACTGAGGTGAGATAATATCTTATTGTAGTTTTGATTTGCATTTCTCTGATGATTAGTGATGTTGAGCAACTTTTCACACAGCTGTTTGCCATTTGTATGTCTTATATTGAGGAACGTATATTCTAATCTTTTGCCCATTTTTAAATTGGATTATTGGACTTCTTTTTAAATTGTTACTATCTCCTTATATATTCTGGTTATTAATCCCTTGTCAGATGAATAGTTGGCAGATATTTCCTCACATTCTATGGGTTGCCTCTTCACTTTGTAATTGTTTACTTTGCTGTGCAGAAGCTCTTTAATTTCATGTGATCCTAATTGTCCATTTTTGTTTTCATTGCCTCTGCTAGTGGGGTATTGCTTAAGAAATTATTGCCCCAGACAAAAACACTGGAGAATTTCTCCAAAGTTTTCTTGTAATAGTTTCATAGTTTGAGGTCTTAGGTTTAAGTCTTTAATCCATTTTGATTTGATTTTTTGTGTATGGTGAGAAATAGGGGTCGAGTTTCATTCTTCTACATATGAATACCCAGTTTCTGTTGCATCATTTATTGAAGAGACTGTCTTTTATTCAATGTATGCTCTTGGCATCTTTGTCAAAAGAGTTCACTGTATGTGTATGGATTTGTTTCTGGGTTACGTATTCTTTTCCACTGATCTATGTGTCTTTTTTTTTCTTTTTAATGCAAGTACCATGCTGTTTTGGTTATAATATCTCTGTAGTATAGTTTGAAGTCAGGTAAGGTGATTCCTCCAGTTTTGTTCTTGTTCAGGATGGCTTTGGCTATTCTGGGTCTTTGTGGTTCCATATAAACTTTAGGATTTTTTTTCTACTTCTGGTAACTTGATAGGGATTGCACTGGATCTGAATATTGCACTGGGTAGTATAAATATTTTACCAATATTGATTCTTCCAATCCTTGAAAAGGGAATGTCTTTCCATTTTTTCTGTGTCCTCTTCAATTTATAGTTTTTATTGTAGAACACTTTCACTTCTTTGGTTAATTCCTAAGCATTTAATTTTACTTGTGGCTATTGAAAATGGGATTTTTTTTCAGATTGTTCACTGTTGGCATATAGAAATGCTAATAATTTTTGTATGTTGATTATGTTTCCTGCAATTTTACTGAACTTGTTTGTCAGTTCTAATAGATTTTAGTAGAGTCTTTAGATTTTTCCAAATATAAGATCATATCATGGCTCTGGGCATGGTGGCTCACACCTGTAATCTTAACACTCTGGGAGGCCAAGGCAGGTAGATCACAAGGTCAGGAGTTCAAGACCAGCCTGGCCAGTAAGGTGAAACCCCATCTCTACTAAAAATACACACACACAAAAAAAATTAGCTGGATGTGGTAGCCCATGCCTGTAGTCCCAGGTACTCAGGTGGCTGAGGCAGGATAATTTCTAGAACCTGGGAGGCAAGAGATTGCAGTGAGTTGAGATCGCACCACTGCATTCCAGCCTGAATGACAGAGTGACCCTCCATCTCAAAAAAAACAAACAAACATATTATTTGTAAACAAAGATAATTTTACTTCTTTTTTTCTAATCAGGATGCTCTTAATTTCTCTTGTCTTATTGCTCTAGCTAGGACTTCATGTACTTGTACTATGTTGAATAACAGTGCTGAAAGTGGGCTTTCTTGTCATATTCCAGATCTTAGAGACAACATTGTCTTTCAGTTTTTCCCCATTTAGTATGATACTAGCTGTGTTTCTGTTATATATGGCTTTTATTATATTGAGGTATGTTTCTTCTATACTCAGATTTTTGAGAGATTTTACCATGAAAGGATGTTGGATTTTATCAAATGATTTTGCAGCATCGGTAGAAATGATCATATGGTTTTCTTTCTTCATTCTGTTGATATGATGTAATACATTGATTGATTTGTGTATGTCAAACCATCCTTGCATCCCTGGGATAAATCCCACTTGATCATGATGAATGATTTTTTTCATATATTGTTGAATTTGGTTTGCTAGAATTTTGTTGATGATTTTTGCATCAATATTCATCAGAGATATTGGTCTGTAGTTTCGGGGGGATTTTTGTTTGTTTGTTTTTAATGTGTCATTGTCTGGTTTTGGTATGAGACTAATACTGGGTAGAACGAGTATGGAAGTATTCTCTACTCTTCCATTTATCAGTATAGTTTCAGTAGGATTGATATTAGTTCTTCTTTAAATGTTTCATAGGATTCAGCAGTGGAGCCATCAGGTCCCAGTCTGTTCATTGCCAAGAGTCTTTTTATTACAGCTTCAGTCTCATTTGTTATTGGTCTGCTAAGGTTTTGGATTGCCTCACAGTTCAATATTGGTAAGTTGTATGTGTCTAGTAATTTATCCATTTCCTATAGATTTTCCAATTTATTGGCATATTATTTCTCATAGTAGCCACTAATGATCCTTTTAATTTCTATAGTACCAATTGTAGTGTCTCTTTTTCATCTCTGATTTATTCGAATCTTACTTCTTTTTCACTTAGCCATTCCGGCTAACTAAAGGTTTGTCAATTTTATTTATCTTTTCAAGAAACCAACTACTCATTTTGTTAATCTTTTATACTGTTCACTTTGTCTCAATTTCCTTTATTTCTTCTCTGATCTTTATTATTTCCTCTCTTCTACTGATTTTGGGTTTGGTTTGCTCTTGCTTTTCTTATTCTTTCAGATGCATTGTTAGGTTATTTATTTGAAGTTTTTCTTCTTGTCTGACGCAGGCATTTATGGTTATACATTTCTTAGTAGTGCCTTGTTTATGCCATCCAGTCTGTAGCATCCCTACAGTTTTGTATGACATCTTTAGCAATCTAAGACACATCTCAATTGAATGTTTAATATATTCAGTAAGGTCTATTTTTCCTAGTATTGTATTACCACTGGCATTTCTTTTCAGCTCTCTGCCTATTATTAGCCACTTTCTGCTAGAGTTTAGGTAGTCTTGTGTTACATGCACAATTCAGCTGTCAGCAAAGGACCTTTGGGGAAGAACCCCAACAGGACTCCCCTCCTCAGAGTTCCCTGTTTTGAGGTACTTTGCTATTTCGGCTGGACTGAACTCCAACCTCTGGCTTCTACCTCCCTGAACTCTGGTTTGAAAAGTATGTTTAGGCAGAAAGCTAGAAAAAATATGGAGCTCACCTTGTGGGTTGCTCTTCTCTCAAGGATCATAGCTCTGCACTGTCTGAAAACAGTTGCCACTTATATTTTGCCCACTTTAAGAGTTGTTTATGATGGGAGGGTTATGTTCAATACCAGTTATTCTGGCAGGTCCAGAAACAATGATTTTTCACAAGAACTTTCCCACTTAAAGGTCGTATCAAATAAGATATGAGATAGTTTGTGTTCTTGCTATACCTAACAGCTCATCATACCCAGAATTTGAGCAATAGGTCAGGATTACTTGGCAGCCCTCGCACACCTGTACACAAAAATTCTTTCAAATAGTACATACATAAGTCAACATGGTACTATGTGTAGAAACAGTGATTGTGAGTAATACAGTATCATCCCATATGTTTTCAATTTTAAGTAAATGTCAAAGTCCTTTAAGATAAGAACATAGTAAGGAAGAAGCAATCAGAACTGAATTTAGTTCTGCAGTTATAATTCAGCCATAATCCAGCATTATTAAAATCTTATTTTAAGATTTAAATCATTTTTCTTAATTTGTGTGGACAGTAGTAAGTATTTAATTTATGAAGGAGAGCCATAGTTAAGGTGTTGTATAACTTGGTGTCAGAAGACATGAGTTCAAATCCTCTTACTTCTCTAACTTTGTGACCTTGGAAAAGTTTCTTGACCTCCCTGTGGCATACTTGCTTTATTTCTGAAATGGGCTAATGAACATAAAGGGCTGTTTTGATGCTAAGTAACATAGGTAAATAAGTTGGTGCAAGACAGACACTCAATAAACCTTAAATTTTATAGTGATAAGAAAAATCTGTAATTTTTTAATATTTTCAAGATTTTAAAGTGAGAAAAAGCTAAGCATCATCTGTTTACAGTGAATTCCAATGAAGTAATTAAGTTGACTAAGAAAAGTGAAATTGATGACTCATGTCAAAGATAAGAAGTGATTCCTATTTTCCTCTAAAAAAGGAAATGTAATAATGGTGAGTTAGGAAATACACTGAAATGCTTATAGAAGTCTCAACAAGTCTCTACCAGCAGTTGAAATATGTGTTTAACTTTCTCAAGGTGGTGGCTGTGGAGAAATGCACCACAACCCTAGTACTCCTAGTGTCTGGCTTGAGACATGGTACTGTGTCATGAGCAGATTATTCCTTAGGAGTTATCAGGTCCAGTCCTTCACAGTGCCTCCACGTTTGTGGCTTCAACACTATTTTCTGAAGGATCCTTGAGCTCTAGGTCATATTATGGTTCTACATATGACTTCAACTAAAAAAGAGAGAAGGAAGGAGAAGAGAGGAATAGAGAAGAAGAAGGAGACAGGGAAGAGGGAGAGCAAAGAAAAAGAAAGATAGGGAGAATTACTGCTCTTCCTGAATTCTATAATGTTACCTGCTATTAATAATAATTATTAAAATCATTCATACTCATCATTGCTATAGTTAAGAACTTGCATAAATTCTCAAAAAACTCTGTGAAGAAAGCATTGTCCTTGTTTTACACATTAAGGATATTAAGATTCAGGCAGCCCAAGTTGCAGAAGTGTTCCAGCACTAGTACTAAGATACGCACATATCTGAGTTCATTATCTATTCCTTTCCAACATGCTACATTGCCTCTTTTTATAGCTTCACTTCCATGGGAATCTGATTACATGATGCAGATTAGCAGGAAAGACATTTATGAAGAAATGTCCATGGGGTCATTACCTATGGGTGGTGAAAAATGAAGCAGGATTGTGCAGCAGGGAGAAGTTAAGTGTGGTACCTTCACGACAATGCCTCAGCCAACCTCACAGGGAACTATGAAGCCAAAATGACCCAAGAGACTTGTTTGAATTATGATGAGGAAACCAAACCTCCATATTCATTGAATGTGGTCTAATTTCAGAAGAAAAGTTGAAATTGGACAAGGTATTTCTCTTTAGCAGAAGCAATTCTCCAACAGGCTGAAGGCTGAGTATTGTCATTCGACAACATTCCTAGAAGTTTGGAAGAAGTCCTTTAGTCCTGATAAGGGAACTTGGTGACACAGCAAAGCAGTATTGCTGATGTGTTTTCAAGATACAACACTAATCTTTGACAAATACTGAGTCATCAGAAGGAAAACTGGTCCTGAAAAAAAAAAGTTTTATTAAGAGGAAGAAGGCCAGGCGTGGTGGCTCACCCCTGTAATCCCAGCACTTTGGGAGGCCAAGATGGGTGGATCACCTGAGGTTAGGAGTTCAAGACTAGCCTGACCAACATAGTGAAACGCCATCTCTACTAAAAATACAAAAAGTTAGCTGGGTGTGGTGGTGGGTGCCTGTAATTCCAGCTACTCAGGAGGCTGAGGCAGGAGAATCACTTGAACCCGGGAGGTGGAGGTTGCGGTGAGCCGAGATTGCGCCATTGCACTCCAGCCTGGGCAACAAGAGCAAGACTCTGTCTCAAAAAAGGAAAAAAACAACAAAAAAAAGAGGAATAAATATGTGAAATCTAAGAGAAGTAAATTTAATTTAATTTAATTTCGTCATTTCTATATAGACAAATAAAACTTCAGATAACATAAGCATAGGGAAGGAATCCACTCACGCATAATCAATCAAGAAAAGAAACATCCCTAGTTGAGGAAGCTCATTTTAAAAAAAATTATACCTAGGCATTTCTTCGAGTACTACAATTTAAAAAATACAATACCTGTGTACTCATCACCCAAACTTGGTAACTCCAAATATTTCATTATTTATGTTTCAAACTAAACAAACAATATAAACAGTTGAATCAACGTTATGTCCCTCCAATATTTCATCTTACTCTGCTTTAGCCCAATTTCTTTATAGAACAGAGGCCATAGTGAAGCCTCTGTGCTGATGCTTTTTGGGGGACTGTATTTCCGGGCAGCAAGAATAAGGAAAAAGAGTTGTGGAACTGAAATAGAGGGAAAGCAAATGTAAATATTTTCATATCATTCTCTATTTTAAAATCTGTTGTTATGTTCCATTTTTATTTATTTCTTGTTCTTTTTTTTTTTGAGATGGAGTTTCGCTCTTGCTGCCCAGGCTGGAGTGCAGTGGCATGACCTCAGCTCACTGCAACTTCCACCTCCCCAATTAAAGCGATTCTCCTGCCTCAGCCTCCTGAGTAGCTGGGATTATAGGCACCTGCCATGATGCCTGGCTAATTTTTTGTATTTCTAGTAGAAATGGAGTTTCATCATGTTGGCCATGCTGGTCTCAAACTCCTGACCTCAGGCCTCCCAAAGCGCTGGTATTACAGGTGTGAGCCACCGTCCCCAGCCTCATTTTTATTTCTATAATTGTTCATTTGTGTGCCTTTTTTCTTTTTAAAAATTTTCTTAGTCTACGGAACAGATAATCTGTCCATTTTCTTACAACTCATTATCTCTTTATCTCTCTTTTTTTGTCTTTACATTCTCACACTTTGTCTTTACATTCTCACACTTTGTCTTTAAATTATCTCTATGGTGCTATATGTATGTCTAGTTTATTTTTTTCTCCATGGAATGTGTCTTAGTACATGTTATTTAATCATTTCCCCAAAAATGGAGACAGCTAGGTTTCTTTTTAATTCCCCCCCCCCGCATTCCCCCTGCCATTGGGTACAGATGCTCCAAACAGTAAGACTGAAGTGATGAGTAAAAGAAATAATATATGTAAAATGCTTAGAGAGTTACCTGACACCTCGTGGAAAGCTAAGTAAATAGTAATTAGCAATATTACCTTTTTGAAGGGTTTTTGTTTGTTTAATACATCTGGAAAGAATGGATATACAAAGAATTGAGACATGAGAAAGCATTGGTTCAACACTAGTGAATCTACAAGAATTAGGATTGGGAAGGTGGAAAAAATTACCACAACATTTAAAAAATTTGGAAACTGTAACCAAAATAAGCTGATAAAATCCCAATTAACACTTACGAAGAGTCTTCATAAGACTCTTTCCACGATTTTTATTAAACTAGAGAGCCTCACCTGGCTAACTTAGGATTCCTCATATGCAAAACAGAAATAAGGGGATTCCCCTGACTAGTCCTCATGTTAAGTGTTCTCCCATCACCAACCCTACCCCTAGCTTCTTAATGAAGCAGGCCTCCATCCTCCTAACTTGAGAGAATGTGAATCATTCCACAGATGTCTGTCTTCTAGCACTACCCCCTTGTATTTTCTCTACATACCAGGTCTTCAGCTGTGTTCTAGGAACACCGTACAACACTGAGTTGCAAATCTATGCTAAGCATATAAGATAATGACTGACAGAAGAAGAAAAAAAAATGTAATTACAAACTCAATTCATTTGGTGTATTTGAAAGGTACGATACTTTTTTTCATTTATCAGTGAAAGAAGTTAGAAATTAACTTCCAAAAAAAAATTAGCAAATGGCAAACAAATGTCCTTGAAAGTAACAGTCACATACAGTGCTTCCTAGAAAAGAGGAGGGGGCAAGACAGGCTCCACCCATTTTTATGAGTTTCATCAAATACTGGATCTACTTAAGGGAAGAGAGAAAAGGCAACTTTCAAAAAGGAATAGGTTATTAAATGAGGCATTTACTCTTCCTTCCTAAGAGCACTAGATGGCGAACATGTTTTCTAAACTAGATCTAGGAAGTGGAAAGTGGGAATTAATCCATCCTCCTCCACTGAAGGGCTATCCACTGGTTAATGAATTTAAAAAACAAGACAATAAAAAACAAACCTCCCATACACTCCCCCCTAAAAAAGACAAGAAAAAAACCACTAAGACATCCCAGATTAATCTCCAGACTGGAACCAGGGAGTGGCTTCAACAATTCCCATTAGTCTGTTAGAGTCATCCACAAGCATACCCTGCTTTTAAACAAACAAACAAACAAATTTTGAAGCAACAAAATAAAAACTAGTACTAATCACTTTTCTGACAATACACAATTACTCAAAAGTAACTAGTATTGGGAGGGGAAACGGTGGCCATAACTATGGGCCTTGTCTCACACAAGTGCATGTGGGTAGGTGCAGGGCGTTTGTCATTATTGCAAAAATGAATTTTAATTTTTAATCTTTAGCTTGATTTAAACAGTGCTTTTTGTAGGATGCCAACACCAGCTGTGCAGAAAGGGGTCTGGAGAGATGTTCACAGCAGCACACACCTGTGGCTCCTCTTCAGTTGGAGGCTACAGGGCAGCTAATATTGCTTCGTCAGATACATTCTTTAGGCCTTTCTGTGTAAGTGCAAAACACTGCACATACTTAACAGCCTTCAGGTCACAGGCCAGTTTTTCAGCAATCTCTGGAGTGAAAGGCTTCTGTTTGTTCTTGGCAAGTTTCTCAATAGTAGTGGGGTCATCTGAGATTAATTGGGGTCCCAACAAGCAAGAATGGAGTCTTTGGACAGTGGTGAGTTATCCTAGACACCCACGTTTCTTTCACATTTTCAAATGAAGGTGAAGAGACCACTGAAAAACAGACTAGAAATACATCTGTCTGTGGATAACTCAGCAGTTATAATCTGTCAAAATCCTCTTGCCCTGCAGAATCAAAAAGTCCAGGAGTATATCATTCTTCACCAATCATAACTGCGACTGCGTAGTTGTCAAAAACACTCGGGACATATTCTGATGGAAATTTGTTGTGTAGGATATCAGGAGACATGTTTTACCAACAGCACCATTGCCCACAACAACACACTTAATTGTTTGCATTGCTGAAATAGTTTTGTATATACTTTAAAGATTTCAAATCTGATGTTGACCTCAGCTTCTCCACTGGGGCATTGCAATAGTAATTATTAATATTACTTTTTAACTTGAAAGATATTTTTCCTGCAATTTCCAAGCTCATATGACCAAATGTGCCTTCCAAATCTACTTGGAACAAAGGTATCAGAGCCACATGCCACTCCCTGCAAGGGGAGAGCACAACAGCTACTCTGCCATCTTCCTCCAGATTTTTTCCCCCTCTGCTAATGGCCTTATCACACAAGTCTGACTCCAGAAGAGAGAGAATTAGAGTGTCTTCAGAGAGGTTGCTACCAATCATCTCCTGGCACTCATATTGTTGGCATCCAGGCAGCTGCTAAACTGGCCCCATATCTAACCAACCCAAGCCAGGGAACTAGTGAGAAGCAATCTGAGGAAGATAAACAGGTTTTACTTACAGGAACAGTCAATTTAATATAACCAATGAAAGAACAACTCCTGGTAGGTTACTGCTTGCTTCAAAAATCCTTTAGAAACCTTGCTTCCTACAAACATTTGCCACGAAATATGGGCTAGTGAAGAAGTAGTGGACAAAGAATGGGGTATGCTAAGTTCTCTCTAGGGACTGGAACACACTAGCACTACGATCTCATTTTCCCTCTCTTGGCTTACAGTACAGTTTCTTCATCTGGAGCATGAAGATCTTTGCTGAGATTTTCCTGGAATCTTCTTTATAGCCTCAGCTTTATCTTAAAAAAATGTTTTGAAATCAGGCACTAGGACAAGGATGCCCTCTCTCACCACTGCTATTCAATATAGTACTGGAAGTTCTAGCTAGAGCAATCAGGCAAGAAAAAGAAATAAAAGGTATTCAATTAGGAAAGAAGGAAGTCAAATTGTCTCTATTTGCAGATGACATGATTGTATATTTAGAAGACCCCATCGTCTCAGCCCAAAATCTCCTGAAACTGATAAGCAACTTCAGCAAAGTCTCAGGATACAAAATCAATGTGCAAAAATCACAAGCATTCCTATACACCAATAACAGACTTAAAGAGAGCCAAATCAAGAACCAACTGCCATTCACAATTGCTACAAAGAGAATAAAATACCTAGCAATACAACTATCAAAGAATGTAAAGGACCTCTTCAAGGAAAACTACAAACCACTGCTCAACGAAATAAGAGAGGACACAAACAGATGGAGAAACATTCCATGCTCATGGTTAGGAAGAATCAATTATCATGAAAATGTCCATACTGCCCAAAGTAATTTACAGATTCAATGCTATCCCCATCAAGCTACCAATGACCTTCTTCACAGAACTGGAAAAAACCACCTTAAACTTCATATGGAACCAAAAGAGAGCCCACATAACCAAGTCAATTCTAAGCAAAAAGAACAAAGCTGGAGGCATCACACTACCTGACTTCAAACTATACTACAAGGCTACAGTAATTAAAACAGCATTGTACTAGTACCAAAACAGAGATATAGACCAATGGAACAGAACAGAGGCCTCGGAGGCAATTCCACACATCTACAACCATCTGATCATTGACAAACCTGACAAAAACAAGTAATGGGGAAAGGATTTCCTGTTTAATAAATGGTGTTGGGAAAACTGGCTAGCCATGAGCAGAAAGCAGAAATTGGACCCCTTCCTGACACCTTACACTAAAATTAACTCCAGATGGATTAAAGACTTAAACATAAGAACTAATACCATAAAAACTCTAGAAGAAAATTTAGGCAAAACCATTCAGGACATAGGCATAGGCAAGGACTTCATGACCAAAACACCAAAAGCAATGGTAACAAAAGCCAAAATAGACAAATGGGACCTAATCAAACTCCAGAGCTTCTGCACAGCAAAAGAAACTGTCATTAGAGTGAACTGGCAACCAACAGAATGGGAAAAAATTTTGCAATCTACCCATCTGACGAAGGGTTAATATCCAGAATCTACAAAGAACTAAAACAGATTTACAAGAAAAAAACAACAAACCCATCCAAAAGTGGGCAAAGGATATGAACAGACACTTTACAAAAGAAGACACGTATGAGGCCAACAAACGTATGAAAAAATGCTCATCATCACTGGTCATTAGAGAACTGCAAATCAAAACTACATTGAGATACTATCTCATGCCAGTTAGAATGGTGATCATTAAAAAATCTGGAGAGAACAGATGCTGGAGAGGATGTGGAGAAATAGGAACACTTTTACACTGTTGTTGGGAGTGTAAGTTAGTTCAACCATTGTAGAAGACAGTGTGGCCACTCCTCAAGGACCTAGAAGTAGAAATTCCATTTGACCCAGCAATCCCATTACTGGGTATATATCCAAAGGATTATAAGTCATTGTATTATAAGGACACATGCACATGAATGTTCATTGCAGCACTGTTTACAATAGCAAAGACTTGTAACCAACACAAATGCCCATCGATGATAGACTGGACAGGGAAAATGTGGCACATACACACCATGGAATACGACGCAGCTATAAAAAATGATGAGTTCGTGTCCTTCGCAGGGACATGGATGAACCTGGAAACCATCATTCTCAGCAAACTGAGACAAGAACAGAAAATCAAACACCACATGTTCTCACTCACAGGCGGGTGTTGAACAATGAGAACACATGGATACAGGGAGGGGGAGCATCACACACTGGGGCCTGTCAGGGGGAAGGGACAGTGGGGGTGGGGAGTTGGGGGTGGATAACATGGGGAGAAATGCCAGATATAGGTGATGGGGAGGAAGGCAGCAAACCACATTGCCATGTATGTACCTATGCAACAATCTTGCATGTTCTTCACATGTACCCCAAAACCTAAAATGCAATAAAATATATATTTAAAAAAATGTTTTCTGGTCTATACCTTTATAAATGATATTCCTCTTTATATTGTTAGCTAATTTTTTTTATTAAATTGAGAGTAGAAGGATCATAGCATATATGGATGTAGAAAAATTGCTGTCAGCTAACATATAGTAAAGAACCAGTTGATTGCAACACATTTATTTTGAAGAATTTAAATCTCAGAAGGTGGAGCTGGTAAAAATAATTTAGATCATCTAGTTCAACCACTTCATCTTACAGGTGAAGAAAATATGTGTTATGAAGCAGTGAAGAGATTTTCCCAATGAGGACTAGCTAGTTAAATGAAGAATCAGGACAAAAACCCAAGATATCTGAATGCATAGCTAATGGGGTTCCCTTATTATCTCTGGGAAAGAAATATTCATCACAAAGATGAATCAGGCAAGGTTTATAATCTACAGAGGAAAATAACTGGACCAAAAAAGTAAGGGAGAATAAAGAAGATTATAAAAAATGGCACAATGATGGTGTATAGTTTCTGTGGAAGCACAATGGTGAGAGGATTTACTGTCTTTGTCAAATGCCTAGAATGTGATGTCCCTTAGTAAACCCAGAGGACTTATACAGAGGATTCCACTGCTATTAATACTATTTTAATCATGTAGTTTCTCAAGTCAGTGCTAACAGACTGATTCATATTTCTTCCAGGGTTCTCTCAAGCTTTGGTGGTAATTCCTGCTAGTACTAACAAAGTAAACTCGTCTCTGTGGGAGAATTAAAATGTGGGCTGAACTACAGGAAGGGGAGGTAGTATATAAAGAGAATACTGACAATGCCGTGAACTGGGAAATAGTTCTTCATTTGATGTGGTATTCTAGGTACTCTATGGAGCAGTGCTTATAGACATCCATTTTGCTAACAGAAAAAATTAATATCTTGTGGTCTTATGTGCTGGCTTTTTTCTTTTGGCAGACCTCTGGAACTATCCTACCTGTCCGTAATTTCCCTGGGCAAATCCACTGAATCATGGCTAGAGTTCTATATTACTCTAAGACAGGCTTATGAAACAAGGAGGACTTCTTAACTTCAGGGCCACAAAAGTGTTTCAGGGTCACTTGGCATTGGATTAGATTTAGGTAAGTTGTGTCCTGATTTATTCAGGACATTATACTTTGTGGTGTGGCAGGACTGGTTTGGAGCTCATATACCTGAAGATTGCTGCATACAGGGGCATATGGTTTGCCTTTTATTGCTTGCATTTAGTCAGGCTCAAACCTACAGTAGTTTGACCTTTCTGAAGTGTTTTACCATAGCCAAGGCCTAGCTTAGCGCAGAGTGAGATGATCTAGTTATTTCCCATTGGGTAACTTATAGTCTATCTTTTGCAGCCTTCATATTTGATCCAAATGGGAATCTTCACCTACAGCATAACATATACATATTTTAAAATATATTAAACTTGTAAGACTCAAACAGTTATAATATTTCTGCTACCCCCTCCCCACTGCCTGAATATCTCATTTCCTTCCCTCTACTCATTTGAATTTTGTTCACGGAATCTCTACAATTTAAACTTGGAGGAGGAGAGAAATATGTTGTATCAGTCACATGGCCTGTTCTGATTCTTCTCTCTGGCATGAAAGGCTAGCAGTTTTCCTTATACTCATTCACCAAAAGAACCAAAGACCAAATCAGAGCTAGGTCTCAGGATAGTGCATGAGCACTGTCTCTTTGTTTTTCAGTCTGAGTGGAGCCTTCAGTACTTCTTTTTCCCCCACTCCTGATAAGGCGCACTCTCTGATTAATATTTTCTCAAGAAGTATATCAGGCATGCTACATTCACCCTCTACATTTCCCCTCTCTAATATGAATATGTTCACCACATGGGTACATTCTTACTTCCAAACCAGAATATTTCAGGATACACTGTATTTCTGTATATAATTACCTTTAAGATTAAACCCAATAAACATTAAATATATGCCTTAGGGATGGGCAGGTTGGCAACATTAATTCTATTAGGTCATGATCAAAATAAATGAATTGTATACCTACAGTCAGGAGGATACTGATTGTGATTATCTCATTTATTCTATTGGGTAAGCCATTTATTCTCCACTAAATTACTTCTAACACCCTCTTTTCTCTTACTGATGATGGCCTAGAAATGTCTTGTCAATATTTTTAAACCTATATGCAGGCAAAACTTTTGCATTCAACTTGACCATGAAGCTTGCCTATGTAATAAATATAAGTGAGGGAGCAAATTATTACTGGGGTACATTTTTAACCTACAATATCAGATATAGGTGAAAACACAAAATGTATCCAAAATTTAAGTAGGTCTTGGAAATGCCTCTGGTTGAAACATCTTGAAAACCAATCTTTTCTCCTTTTCCATCCATAACTTTATCTCCCACATCCAGCACCTCATTATGTATTGACGAATGACAGTCTTTGATCTGAAAATAACACCAGATTTCTATTCTACTCCTACCAATTTTTCTGGTCTAACATTCTCCCCATTCCCTTTCTGCTTTTACCCATCTTAGGAGACACAGGAAGATATTTTAACATTATTCTTTTCCCACATACCTCTGGAGGATATGCAAATCGTATAAACTTTCTAAAGGATAATTGCACCGTATCTATTTAAGTAGATATTTATCCTGCTAGTTACCTAAATCAGAGAAATACCAACATACGTGGACAGAGTCTTGTTCAAGAATGTTTCATTGTAACTTTGTTTATAACAACAAAAATTAGAAAGAACCTTGCCTTATCTGTGGGTGATATCAGTGAAGGTGTAAGAAGTTGATAAATTAGAAATCTGTTTTGATGGGCATAGTTAACAGAAAGTGCTGATTGATTGGATAAGAGTGGGAGATAAAGCGCAGAGATACTTAGAGTTCCCAAGCATCTTTGGTGTAAGAAACATGGGAAGATAGAGTTTCCATTGACTGAGATGGGGGAAACGTGTAGTAAGATTTTATTTGAGAGTAGTGCTGGTGGGAAAGAGTAGTCAAGAACTAATTTTTGGACAAGTTTGGGATGTCTTTCAGACATATACGTAGAGGTATTGGATATGTGAGTTTGAACTCAAAGAGGAGTCTAGGCTAAAGGTATAAATTGGGAGTAAACAGCACATAGATAATATTTTTATAGCCATGAAATTAAAAGAGTTCCTTTAGGTAGTAAATGCAGAAAAAATCTCCAGATGTAGAGGACAGCATGATAATCAGAATCAAACTAAGAAAAGCAGCCAGGTAGGGGGAATCTATAAGTGGTTATCTTGGAAGTCTGAACAATGAGGTGCAAGGAAGGAGTGAGCAACTGTGTTAAATATTGAAAATACTGGCTGGGCACGGTGCTCATGCCTGTAATCCCAGAACTTTGGGAGTCTAAGGCAGGTGGATCATGAGGTCAGGAGTTTGAGACCAGCCTGGCCAACAGTGAAACCTTGTCTCTACTAAAAATACAAAAATTAGCCAGACATGGTGGCGGGTACTAGTAATCCCAGCTACTCTGGAGGCTGAGGCAGGAGAATCATTAGAACCCAGGAGGTGGAGGTTGCAGTGAGCCAAGATTGTGCCGCTGCACTCCAGCCTGGGTGACAGAGAAAGACTCCATCTTAAAAAATAATAATAAATAAATAAATAATTGAAAATACTAACATGGTTTTAAATGTTGTGTCAAATTTTGAACACAACTTTTTTGTTTGTTTTAGGTCAAATTTTAAAAAGCATTGACATATGTAAATCTGAAAAATCTAAAGCATTAAGGATTAGAACCAATTCATGTGGCCCATGGCCTTAGCAACTTTCCTACTTCCAAAGCACAGTGCTCTGTCAGAATTTTCATAGACAAAAATTCATCCCTTATTATGAAGAAAGACCAATTTTCTTTTCATAGGTGTCATGTGATTGTAGAACCAGTCTGGTAGCTATAGATTTTAGTTTCTAATTCGGTTGCTTAGAATGGTTATATAAATTAAATTCCAATAGCTTGGGGCATGCCTGACATGACTAAACCTATTTCTTAGGTAGTGGCCCCAGCATTCAGTATTCAGGAGCTATGGAGATACTTTTGAAAGCCTTCCAGTTACTTTGAATTTCATATGTGTTGCACATGTCAATAGGCAGTCCATTTTTCATGTGTGCTTTTATTTCTTTTAAATATTTTGATCCTATACCTATTACATATTTGCTCATTGCTACCAGAGAAAATCACAAAACTACGCAGTTTAACGACTCTGTAAATTATGGTCTCCAGCTTTAGTTTGATTGTTGTTGCTGGCTGGGACTTTTTCTAGGTTTCCTAAGTAAGTTATTGTTTTCAATTTCTGTGGTCTCCATTTGATTCAAATTTTCAGTCCCTTTATACCTTCTCTGTTATTTCTCAAAGTTAAGAAAATTCATCTGATGCAAACGCTCCTCCCCCACCAAACCTACACATTCACTTAGGTCCATCCTGTCCTTTCTTCCTTCCTTCTTATTGGTAGAAGCGAGACACACCTCTATAAAAGATGTACTTCTACAATATCTTCTGGATGCCCTCACCCGGAGACCTCAGTCACTGATTGTCACCTTTCTTTGCCCTGTCTCCAACTCCTTCTTGTTTGCTAGTTTGTTCTTATCAACACTTAAACACGTTTAAGTTTTTACAATTTTACAATAAAACAAAACAAATCTTTCCATGACCCTACATTCACCTCTAGCTACTTCCCTCATCATTTCCCTTCTCCAAAGACAAAATTATTGTCAACAATAACTCTTCAAACCACTTCCTCTTCAAATCATTCAACTCACTGAAGTCCACCTCTGCTTCTGCCAGCTCACTGAAGTTCCTCTTGCCAAAATCACCAATGACATCTTTGTTCCTTAATCAAATGGACATTTTTCTTTTAACATAATTGAACCCTTTGGATCACTTAATTGTTTTGATGAAATGGTCCCATCCTTTGGCTTCGGTGACATTTCACTCAGTCCCCTGATATATTTTCTACTTCATCAGTCACTCCATAATCTGCAGGTTGTCCTGCCTTTCCTTCCCTGTTTGCCTTCTTGAAGATCATGTCTTGGGCCTTCTTTCTGTCTCCTTTATGCATTCACCCTGTACAGTCTCATTCACTATCATGGCTTCCATTATAAAGCCATAACGACATTTATCTTTTAATCAATAATCATATTAAACCATAACTGATACTACTAATAAAGCATAAACTTTATGAGAAAAGATAATTAGGAGTCTGAAAATCATGGTTCCAATTTTGTGTTTACTATTATTAAGTAAAACATGACTTTAGACAAGTAATAAGCCCCTCCTTTAAGATTCAATTTTTTATAAAAAAGCTATTAAATGCCTCCTCTACCAATACACAAAGTGGTTTTGGAAATAGAGTAAGATGACAAAAGGATATAGAGGCATATGCATTTAAATGATTTTTATGATTATATACAATATTTATATGATTTTTAAATACTTGTATAAAGTTACAAAACATGATTCTTTATATGGAGCATTACTGTGCTGTTTAGACTTTTGAAATACATATTTTTTTCTAACATAATTGGTTTTATTTTATTCCCCCATGTACTTAGAACATAATACATTTTGTAGCACTATGAAGTAGATATTATGATACGTATTGACTTTCCATTCGAAATTATGAAACATTTAACTTCTAATTTTTTAAGAGCTAGGGCCTCACTGTTTCCCAGGCTGGAGTGCAGTGCTGTGATTGTATCCCACTGCAGCCTCAACCTCCTGGGCTCAAGAGATCTTCTCACCTCAGCCTCTCAGGTAGCTGAGAAAGTTATCTTATTCACTGGCATAGTAAATTAAAAGTTATTTTTTCGCTTTTGCAGTTCTGTCATCCTGGAGATCTTTACTAACCTCTGCATCTAGGTTGTAGAAGGAAAAAAAGGGTGTGAAAAAGCCACATCCACCTCTTAAAACCCTTGGGATGGAAGTATAATAACACACACGTCACTCTCCACATTCCACTGGCAAGTGCTAGCAGCACAGCAACACTTAGGGGCAGAAAATGGGAGCAAGGAAACATAGGCTGGACAGCTGCTTCCCAAAGACAACTCTGTGGAAGAAGCATGAATTTTGGTGAACAGCAGCTTCTGCCCAAAAACATAACAGTACATTTCTTATTGATGTCTTGTATAACTCCCACACCTACACTAAGACCCATATTTATCCTCACCTTTAGAGTAGCTCTTACATTTACAGTGTATACGAGAGTGACAATCATGTAATCTTCTCCCACCATTTCTTCTTTGCTTTGTACTTTACAACGGTCGCCAAACCTAGAATTGCTTTTATATTTTCCAGATTTATAAAATTTATGTCTTGTAGCTATATTTACATCTACTGTATTTATCTAGACTGATTCTAAGACTTACAAACCAATAACTTAAGAAGCAAATATGTGATTATACTTAACAAAACAACAACAAAAAGTCACAGTACTAACACATGCACCTTGAAGAAAAAGCTGCAGACCTTGTGGTCTGCTGATTCTATCTTCATTCTGGTAATCAATTTCGCAAAACCAGATCACATTTAAATTTGCTTTATGTTGGGAGCATGATTTTCTTATATAGCTTTTAGTATACTTTGTATTTATTTGATTTTTTTCTTGTTAAGAAAAATCTGTAACTTTGTTTGAATGCTGAGATCCTTCAGCTTCCTGTCCACAAAATGTGTGTAACAGGATCCATTTTCTTAAATACTCTTCTTGGAACTCTGTGGCCTTCTTATAATTCTGGGATGGCTCCCCTAGACTTCTCTACAGCTAACTTTCTAGACTTTCTTTTGCTTTTATTTACAATTTAGGTTTACCTTTCCTTGGATTTCATTTCTTCTTTCTTTTAAATAACTCTTTTCCATTTGTCTCAATAATCCTTAAGTGTTTTTTAAGAAAGATGCATTGTAGAAAACTCTCTCACTTTCTTATACATCTGAAAAGGCTTATTTTACCTTGACAATCTGTTGACTTTTTGGTTAAGTGGAAAATTCAAAGTTGATTTTTTTCTTTCCATCTTTGAAGGCAGTTCTCTCTTTTTTCTTGTAGTATTCATGTTGATGGAAAGTCCAATTCTCATAATTTTTCACATGACTTTTTAAGACTCCAACCAAGTTTAAGATTATCTTATTTGTCTTCAGTGTTCTGAAAGTCTATAAAGTTTTAAAATTTAAATAAGTGTATTCTAAGTGTTGATTATTTCTAAAATATTACACTTACATGTACTTTCCATCTTCAAAACTGCTTTATTTTCTTCTAAGTTTCTCCTTTATCTAGTATGGAATGCAACATCTTTTATTTTCATATGGCTGCAATATCTTTGCACGTTTTTTATATGGTGTAAGATACATACAATTATTTTAAGCATTCTCTTGTGTTTCAATGTATCTCCACTTTACCAAGTATTACTTAATCCGTTTATCTTGGATTTTATACTTTGTGCTGCATTTTTCCCTAGACGACTCATGGTTCTTGTTTTCTTTTTGTTTTATTGATAAATGAATGACTAGGCTTCTTAGTGTTGTTTCCTGCACAGTTATATATGTCTGCTTTGCCTACAAGCTTCCACACTGATTGGAAGCACTGGCTTTGAATTTGGTTTTGCTGGTAGAGTTTACTTCACTACTAGTCAGGGTCAAACCAGGAGACAATAACAGCCTCACTTGTTTTAACAAAGCGTATTTAACATAAAGAATTATTAACTAGGTATTAGATAACTAAGAAGGCAAAAAGGTAATAACTTCACTAAGCAGTTATGACAACTAGGGTGGCAGGGATAAGGGGGAAAAGTTGGAATTGTCACAACTTAGAGGTTTGGAGGGTGGGCCCTGTGGCACTAAGGCATACACCTCTGAGGAAGAAGCACTGCTTAGCTGGTACAGGTGCCTCAGGAGCATGGGAGGACCTGTGGAGCTGGGTCTCAGACCTTTGAGGAGGAGACATTCTTCAGCTTGTTCTGGGGCTTTGGAAGCTCAGAGGAAAGGCCATGCAAAGCCAAGACTCAAAATCTGTGAGAATGAGATTCAGCACAGCTGGTGTTGAAGTCTGAGGGGGACACAATAAAGCTAATTCTGTGTTGGAAAAACTACAAACTAGAATCAACAGCTACTACTGGAATAAACTGCTGCTGCTGTCCAGTTAAAAAGCGCTGCTCTGGTAATATTGCCAAGAGCCATGGAATCTCCCTTTTTTGCCCCCTACTGACCGACTCTATAAGGAAAATATGACAGCAAAGGAGAAATGTGGAGTGCAGAATCCTAGTTCTATTACAGCGAAACAGGGTATACATTGGTAAATTTGAAGTCAAGAGATAATAGCATAATAACATGGACAGTTTAGAGCAGCTATTTCTCAGCAACCTTCGTCTATTTTCATGCTAAAATTAAAGAAGTTTGTTTGGGATCGCTATTGCTCACATTTGGGATACTAGCCCTCCTTAGAGCGTAGATCAATCTCCACTTCTCTGTTATTGCTGCATCTGTCTTCTCTTTGTACACACAAGGATGGGCATGGTAGACTGGATTCAGGATGTCATAGTTCAGTATATAGTCTTTTAAATAATTACTTTCGCTGTCACAAAGCACAACCCTACTCATGACGTTTGTCAATTCTTTGTGATCCCTCCAAGACACAGATTGGTTTTCATCTCTGCTCATACAAGGAACATCTGCCCAATTAGCTTTATGCCTTCAGCCTCTTTAGACTATTAATGCCCTATGTTTTGTTTTTGCTTATTTTTATGGATTTGTTCCCTTTAGAGCATTTTCATGCTCACTGCAATGGGATTTAAGAGGGAGGATTAGTAAATGTGCTTCATTTGTCATGAAGCATGAAAATCTGAATCAATGTCTTTTCAAGAACATAGATTCTTAATTGTTTCATAAAAATAATTGCTGGTGGTTGCTTATTTCATTATTTGTCATTTAAACTAGATTAAGTACATTTAGAAGTGCTATTTAAATCCTGAAAACTATTATTGTGTAACACTATATTATGGTAATAAGGCAAGCGGGACCATAAAAGACAGCAAAATAATATTTAGCTTCTGCCTTTATCATTATGGATATAAAGAGTAGCATGAGCACATAGCTCTATAATTATTTCATTTTGCATATTTTGTTTGGAGAGGTTATATCAAAATGTTATTGATTTCAAATATTTTAGTGGATTCTAATGTAATTTGGACAAATGAGTCCAAACTAGAAAAATGAGCCTGCTAAGTGTCTCATGTTAAATAGCTCACATTCCACTTAATTCCTTATAGGAATGTAAAATGGAGCACAAAGGAAAGGTATGATTGCTTAACAGAATACAGTACAAGATGCATTTCTAATCTGCTATGGCAGAGACATCATTTGGATTTTCTTTCCTGAATACTAGAGAATAAGTCTGACTAGAATTTATTAAAACTATTAACTGATCTTTCTGTTACTCAGGCCATTTCAAAGAGCTATCAAGGACTCATATCTAGACTGGGTAGTACTCATTTAATATGTATTAAGTACCCAATTTAAATGGTTATCTAGACATAGAGAGATAATCTAACTGACAGATTCAGAGAACAAAATAGACATGCACTGGTGAGGAATATGGGAATGAAGTACTTTAACTGATAATTTTCACTGTGGTCTATAAAATGTAGCCCACATCTCTAGTCTCAGACATTCTAAATTATTTGCCCATGATAATGTGAAAGTTCTATAAACAGTTATTTCTTTCCTTCTGCCTCAATCAACCTAATTTTAAACATTAAATATAGCTTCATCCTTCAATAAAAATATAACATCTTTAAGCAACTGGGCAAGCAATTTACCACAGAAAAAGATAAGGGACTGCCTCCAACTTTTCCCTAATAAGACAAAGGCAAAACATGAAGACTATGATTAGTAACAATGCAACATAGTGACCAATGATTTTTTTTACTAAACAAACAGAATATTTATTTTGAATTCTTCTAGAGTCATCGAATCAATTCATTAAATTGCTTGATTTTGAATTCCAACTTTTCCATTACTAGCTGTGTGTCCTTAGGCAAAACTTTAAGGTCTCTCTGCCTCCAGCATTCTCATCTTTAAAATGAAGATAATAATAAAAACACTAAAATTATAGGACTATTGTGATAACTGCATGAGTTAATAAAAATATGCATTTAAAGGAATGCCTGGAAAATGGTGGGTGCACAATTAATATTAGCTGAATATTTTTGCTACTATGTTATTAAATATTTAACCCACTAAGAGACAAAGACAGTTCTAAATGTTAAATTACTCATAGAGTCTTAGAGATTTGGGTATCTATTTTGAGCTTAATGCTCAAGTGTTGAGAAAAAAAGTTGATGATTATAATACAAGTGATTGTAAATTCTGTGGTAGACTATGGGTGCTATGTGGTCAACCACTGATCATTTATTACATGGATTACAATTTGGTCTGGAAAATACTAGTATTTTTTATTCCTTCAAAATGCCTCAACCTATTTGGCCATATGGCTGCCATTTTAGTTTGGGAAAAATGAGAAAAAAATAACTGTACACAAATTGTAAATAAGAAAAGTGAGATTTAAGATTAAATAGGTTTGTTAGATTATTTGAGAGGCTAAAAAAACAATATTTCAATTTTATATAAATAAGTTGAGGCTGTGAATTATACTGATTCTACTCTGAATATTAATATTCATTCAGATTATCTTACTAAAAATAGACAAGTTGAAATCTAATCCTTATCTCGAAATTATTCTTAAAATTGGTGCTTTACTTAAAGATTTACAAACTATGAAGTACTTGTGTTTAGGGACTGGGTAGTACTCATTTAATATGTATTAAGTACCCAATTTAAATGGTTATCTAGACATAGAGAGATAATCTAATTGATGTAGATTCAGAGAAGAACAAAATACACATGGACTGGTAAGGTCAGAAAAAAAATGAATAACGAGGCTACAGTTGTGCTCTAGGAGATGAGTAGGATTTAGATAGTTGTAGAGAGGTAGAGATGGAGTTTGAGACTGGGAAACCAGAATCAGCAAAAGACCTATAGCTCAGTGAGTAGAAAGAATAGAAAGAAGCCTAGGCAAAGTTTGGGATGAGATAGAGATGAGGTGACGAGCAGCCACTGAGATTCTGGATCTAACATCACAGGCAAATCAGAGGTGCTCCAACAATGGAATAAGATTAAACAAACTACGATAATTCGTCTGTTACATTGGGTAAGATGGAATTGAAAGCAAGAAGTCCAAGAATGAGAGTCTTAACATACATGTGATGTTTTAAAACTTATGGATAGGAAAGAAACAGAAAGAAGAGAGTTTGGAGGAGAAAAGAGACAAATATGTTAACTAAACGAAGACTAGAAAGGAGCAGGAAGAAATAAAAGAATCACTGAGATTTGAGCCTTTCTGCTATTGACAGTAGTGGGACAGTTTGGAGATACAGCAAATTTGTTTGTTTAGGTAGCAAAGTTCCTCTGGAATTCGGTAATTTTTAGGTGATTCATGCTTGTTGAAACATGAATGTGCTGAAGATAAAGGATATATTTTTCTTATCCGTCTCAGCATCTAGTTTAATACTAGAAGCATAAGGAGTATTTTAACAAAGTTCATTAAATAAACTAATTTGAAGATTTTAATTTAAATTGTGGTATTGTTATGTGTATAATTTCTATCACAAAACAAGAATTTTATTTTGTATAATAACAGCTTGTAAGATAATATATGACTAAAGAATCATACATTTAATTCTATATTTTAAAGAAAGCCCATTGAGCATCTTCTGCATTCTTAAAATGAAATATTTTCCAGAGACATTACAACGTATCCCTATATTCAATGTTCTAAGATTCTACTCTAATCATTTGAATTTTGACCATGAAGGAGTAAATGGTGCTGTGACTTAACCATCTCTCATAAACAACTTAAGAATCTACTAAATAATTTATGACATATCTTAATTGTCTAGACGAATTGTGGGAGACTTTTCCTCACAGTTAGTCAAAGTGTTTGGATGCTATCTTATTTTTATCTAATACATATGAGGACATGATCTTCATTGTCTCATAATAAACTTCTGATGGGATAGACATTGAACTGTGAAGAGGTTCCAATGATGTCAGACTGCCAGGATATGGCATTAGAACTCTACTTAAAATTTCTTTTGTAAGAAAATTCCTTGGAGAAACATTCTATCATCTTGCCAATATGGTGATGTCATATATAACCGGTAGTCTAACCTTTTTACAAGACATGACTCTATTGATCTTCTTATGAGCACTTAGCATTGGTAGTGCCACAGAATATTACGTCCATGCAAAAAATGTAATCTAGAATCCAAAACCTGTTGCTACATGTGATGAAAACTCTCCAACAATTCTGTGTTTAAACAATTAAGAGATGACATAAATTGTTTAGTTAAACTGCCATAAATCTCAGAAAAGAAAAAACTGGCAAATATACTAAATGAATGGCATTAAGGAATTGAAGAATTATGCTAATACATAATTCATCAATTATGTATCTGCAGTGTCTGTTGCTGGAATTAAAGATTTAAATACAAGCTCATTAAACTATTGCTTAAAAATATCTCATTAGGACATTTAATCTGATCTTATGTAAATGTCCTAGAGTGCAATTCAAATCCATGGGAGTTCAGACCAGTGATCTATGGCCAATACTAAGCCCAAGGGCATGAAGGGACTTCTTGGTGACAATTTTGAATGTGATTTATTCTAATTCTTTAAGAAGGTGGTATTTCCCTTTGCAAATTTAGTAAGATTTCATCGACGCATATTTCCTGTCTGCAGTAATTCTCAGTTAACTTTCAAATGCTGTTTATTTGAGTCCTTTAAAAAAATATCTGTTCACCTTATCCATCTTATTAATTGAGGTGTGTCTAAGCCTCTCCTATGACATCCTTCTTGGGCCGTGGCTACTGCACATTTTCACTTATCATCAAAATCGAGTATGGGGTATAAAGAGGAACCCAAGTAGATTATGTGGTCACAAAACATGTTCTTTCTCATTCCCATTATGTAAAAGCAGACTACTTCAGGGCTGTTTCAGTGTCAATTACCCTGTCAGCATGGGGACTCCTTTAATTGCCAGCATTTTTGGTCAGTAGTCTGAAGTCTGTGGGACATCAGGTCTGTATCTTATTCTCAAGTAATTCAGGAAAAAAAAAAGTTATTTTTTACTCTTTTATCTTTCAGAAATATACTGTATACATTATAAAATTAATGTGCAAGTTTTGCAACCTACTCTATTTTCTAAGAATTTGAGTAATATTGTTATTTGTTTCTCAATGTTTGTGTTAGTTTGTTATTGTGTGACAGAATTCACCACCAGTATAAACATCTGATTCTGGAGGTTACTTCTGGGTATGGTTTTGAGTTCAATTTATTTAGCAGATATAGGAATGTTCAGATTGTTTATTTCTTATCGTACTAGTTTCTGTAATTGCGCTTCTCAAAGAATATGTCCATTTCACCTAAGTTTTCAAATTTATTGGCAGAATGTTTCCTATCTTACATTTCCTTACTATCTTTTTAATGTTTGTAAGCTCTTCATTAATGTGTCTTCATTTATTCCTCATGTTTCTAATTTGTAGCTTTCCTGTGTGTTAGAGTTTAAACAAAAAGCAAAATCATAATAAATATGATAGAATCAATGATTTATTCCCTAACACAATTGTAAGAAAAGCTGGAGAAATAAGAGTACAAGAGTGTCTGTTGCTGAGCCAGTGAAAACTTATTCAACAGCTGTCCAGCCTCCTAAAGCTCTGTCATTCACCTATACGTTGTAACTTTGGAAAACGGAATTAGTGTTACTGTAGTATATTTTAATAGAAGTAAATAGCACAGTGGTGTTGGTTGTTTCTAAATGCAATTGAGAACTTGGAGAAAGAAAATTATGTGCTCAGGACTTCATATCTCCAGATGCTACCCCTGCTACTTGTCTCTTCTCACTCTCTCATTCTTTTCCTTTCTCCTTTTCTTCTCTTTTCCTTTTCTTTCTTCTTTCTTTTTTTTTTAATCCAACTTGCCCATCCCTGTCGTGCCCTGAGTGGGGGAGCCTGGTGGTGACCCTATCTGGCCCCTTTGCAGCTTCCTGTCAAGAAAAGGAAGGGCTGTCCTCCTGCTTTTCTATCTGTCTCTCCAGGGCTGACCAAGAGTATTTCTGACCTCAGCATTTAAACATTCTCAAGGTCAGATGCCCTTGTCCCCACCTCGCAGCACACTGCCACCCTTTGGATCTCAGGCTCCCCCTCATCACATCCACAAGGGCAGCCTGCCCTCTGACCATGTGAAACTCAACAGGTTCCCAACTCTCTGTGACTCGCGAGGTGGGGGAGATCTTGCTGTGGCCAGATTGCTGCACCTCCAGCTCCTCTGTGGCCCAGTGACCTGGAAAGGGGTCTTCCCCTTGGATCTCATCTTCCAAAAGAAAAGAACTGAGTCTGTACTGGGAGCTCCATGGCCAGGATAAGACAACACCCTGAGGACACGGAGGACACCGTGACGGAGGACACCGTGACGCAGCTGGTGTGGGGCTGGCTCAGGGCAGATGCAAGATGCTCCTAACTGGGCCTGGCCCTGTGAGGCAGCCAGCCTCACATCCTCAGTTACCATTATGCTGAGGCCTGGTCCCAGCCTGCCCTTGCCAGGCCTTGGTTTCCTCATCTATGTTCAGGGAAGCCCCTGCTTCCTGGGACTATGTGCCCCACAGAGGGCAGAGCTGCAGAACCCATTTTTGCTGCAAAGTGCCAGTCTCCAGCCACCTCCAGCCACTGCCTCCTGGAGATACAGCAAAGCAGGCTGAGGGGAGAGATCTGAGTGGTCAGTGACAGTGTGACCAGGGAAGATCAACTAAACCACAGTCAAAAGGGAGCCCATGCTGCCAGTGGCACCAGCCGGGGAAGAGGGAGCTCCATAGCTCTCCCATGTGCTGCAGGAGAATGAGAAGGTGGGCTCTGGACACAGCCCACCTCCTCCTTTCCCAGTGTGTGCTCAGGGCTTCCTGGGCCTGTGGGCAACCCTCACACTGGCTGGATCAGGGGCTTTCAAGGCAAGATGAAACCCACCCTCCCTTCCTCATCTCTGGAGGCAACCACTGGCATCTGGAAGGACATATGCATGTCTGCCCAAAAGGGGCCCGTAGGTGGCTGGATGGCTGCCCTGCACCAGGAAGCACCATCCTTGCACCTCAAGCACCCACCTCTGCACAGCCCGTGAGGGGCAGTGGCTCTAGGAAGGCCATCTGGATGAAGGCAATGGTGACCTTGGAGCTGGCATGGGATGAGCAGGGAGTGTCAGGTGAAAGGGCAGGCCCTGGTGCATGGGGAGTGCCGGGTGGCAAGGCAGGCCCTGGCACGTGGGGAACCTGTGCCAGCCACTGCTGGGTGTGGGCCCAGGGACATTGCTGTTGGCCCTGTCAGCCTGCTGGGAGAAGGGAGATGACTTTGATGTTGGCAGAGCAGGTTTGCAGGAGCTGCCAAAGTTGGCTGGGCCACTAGGTCATGTCTAGAGACTTAGCGTAAAAGAGGAACTCTCTATGACAGGAAAAAGAAAAATTTTGGAAAGGCTTATAGATGTTCGTGGATTCTATGCTGGCATCTGCTGAAATTGGACATTATGGTATACAGTCTCTTTCATGGCTTTTCAAAGACAGTGTTAAAAGAAGTCCTCCCAGTGGTTAGTCTGTTTTACCTGAAAGAAGAGATGATCAGAGTTGTCTTTTCATTTATACTGATTGGCTCATGAGCAGTGGCTAATGGAAAGAAGGTGACTGATTGAATGATGAAAGGAGATCTGATGAAATACCATGTGGAAGGAATGTTTCAAATGAGCACAGAGTATGAAGATATTTGTCTCACGTAAATGCTCACCAAGCAGTAACCTGAACAAAGGTTTAGCTTAATAATCAGGTAGACAAGATATCTATCACGTGGATATCAGCCAGCCACCTGGGTCTTGATAAATGGGCTTACCAATAAACTGGCCATGTAGGCAAAGTTAGAAACCATGTGTGTATGGACTCATCAAATGATTTTCTACTCACTAAAGGCGATCTGGCTGAGCTGCTGCTGAGCACCTAATCTGCCAACAGCCAAGAACAACAATGAGCTCTTGATACAGTACCATTCACCAGGGGTACCAGTCAGCCACCAGTGGGAGAAGGATTACACTGGACCATTTCCTTCATAGAAGGGGTAGCCTTGCTCTCACTGGAATAAGTATTTACTCCAGAAATGACTTGCCTTCCTTGGTCACATTATTTCTGCCAAAACCATTATCCATAGTCTTACAGAATATCTTATTTCTTCTAACCATGAAACTCATATTTCAGCAATTAAAATATGGCAATCGGCCCTGCTCATGGAATTAACTTGTCTTATGTTCCTTGTCACTCTAAAGCAGATAACTAAAGAGAATATCAAAATACTATATCATTTTTAAAACTCAAGTATGATGTCAAGCTTGGAGAAAACTCTTTAAGGGACTGGGGTTATATCCTCCATAATAAAGTATATTTTCTGAATTGGTGACTATTTTTTTCCTATTTCTCCCATGACAAGGATTTAAGACATTGCAGTGGTTTCTTGTCCTGCAACAACTTTAGACTCTGCTGATTTGGAGCTCTGAGTTCCCAAAAAGTCATGTTGCCACCAAGAAATATAATGTTGGCGCCACTAAAATAGGAAGCGACTACTCCACTAACATAGGAAGCACAACTTAACCAATTTGGACTACTCAAGACAGTGAAGCAATGAGCAAAGCAGCAGCTATTCACTGACAGGAGTGATTAATCCTGACTGCAAAAAGTATACTAGATTGCTATTACACAACAAAAGGGAAAAGAAATGTGTCTGGACTGCATACATTATCTGGAGCACTTCCTATTACTTCCATGTTTTGTGAGAAAAATTAAGAAAAAACTGAAACACCTATGAATTAAAACACTGAATGCTAATATAGCAATGTTTTAGGGAGGAAAGTTTGTGTTACCCCACCAGGCAATGAACTATAACCAACTAAGATTAAATAATGATGACTTGAGAAGATTTGAATATTTCTTGTCAATATAAATGTAATTGTACTTGTATTAACAAACTCATTTTCTTTTTTCTCCTGTCTCATTCCTCCACTTATTAACATAAAATGTCTTATACTACTAATATATATTATGTATACATACCTAATACACAATGTTATAATTTTGGCTTTATACAGTCATATATGTTTCAAACAAATTAAAACAAAAAATATAGTATGCTTATCTAAATCTTTAGTATTTCAGGTGCTTTTCCTGTCTTCCAAGTTTCTACCAGATTTCCCTTAGTTTTAAAAATTTCCCTTAGCAATATTTGCAGTGCACATCTGCTGTTGTCAAAATCTCTCTGTTTTTATCTGAAAATGTCTTTATTTCAATTTTTGAAGAATAATTTCACGGAATATAATTTCAGGGTTCACTTTTTTTTCTTGTAGCATTTTAAAGATATTCCATTTTCTGGCTTCTACTGTTTCTAGTTAGAACTTATCTCTCCTTCATATCGACCTTCCCCTGTATGCAATGTGTGGTTTACCTCTATGTTTTCAAATTTTTCTCTTTGTAATTTCTTTTTTGTTTATTTTGTTGCTGTTTGTTTTGGTTTTGGGTTTTGTTTTTGAGACAGAGTCTCAGTCTGTCACCCAGGCTGCCCAGGCTGAAGTTCGGTGGCCTGATCTCGGCTCACTGCAACATCTGCCTCCTAGGTTCAATCAATTCTCCTGCCTCAGCCTCCCGAGTAGCTGGGGTTACTGGTGTGCCCAGCTAAATTTCTTTTGTAATTTTAGTAGACATGGGGTTTTGCCATGTTGGCCAGGCTGGTCTCCAACTCCTGAGCTGAGGTGATCCACCTGCCTTGGCTTTCCAAAGTGCTAGGATTACAGGCACGAGTCACTGCGCCTGGCCCTGTGATTTCAACAGTTTTCTCCCTCCCTCCCTCCATCCTTCCCTCCCTCCCTTTCTTTTTTCCTTCCTTTCTTCGTTTTTTGACAGTCTTGCTCTGTCACCCAGCCTGGAGTACAGTGATGTGATCTTGGCTTCCTGGGTTCAATGGATTCTTGTGTCTCAGCCTCCCAAGTAAGGGGCGTATTAGGGTTCTCTAGAGGGACAGAACTAGTAAGATAGATGTATATATAAAGGGGAGTTTATTAAGGAATGTTGACTCACACAATCATGAGGTGAGGTCCCACAACAGGCCATCTGCAAGCTGAGAAGCAAGGAAGCCAATCTGAGTCCCAAAACCTCAAAGGTAGGTAGGCCAACAATGCAGCTTTCAGTCTGCAGGGTCCGTGGTCAAAGGTCCTAGAGTCCCAAAGCTGAAGAACTTGGAGTCCGATGTTCAAGGGCAGGAAGTATCTAGCACGGGAGAAAGATGTAGGCCAGAAGACTAAGCCAGTCTAGTCTTCACAACTTCTTCTGCCTGCTTTTATTCTGGCTATGCTGGCAGCTGATTAGAGATGCCCATCCAGATTGAGGGTGGGTCTGCCTTTCCCAGGCCACTGATTCAAATGTTAATCTCCTTTGGCAACACCCTTACAGAAACACCCAGAAACAATACTTTGCATCCTTCTATCAAATCAAGTTGACACTCAATTTTAACCATCACAGGGGGGATTATAAAGTGGGGGGTACCATGCCTGGCTAATTTTTTTTTTTTTTTTTTTTTTTGTAGGGACAGGGTTTCACTATGCTGATCTCAAACTCCTGGCCTCAAGTGATCTGCCCACCTCAGCCTCTCAAAGTGCTGAGATTATAGGTTTGAGCCACCACACCCAGCCCTTGTTCTTTTTCTCTGTTGACCTCCTCAGTGGACATCTTTTCAACAATTTGACTGTGATGTGCCTACACATGATTTTCTTTGCATTTATCCTGCCTGAAATGAGCTTAGTGTATTACATATATAAGTTTATGTTTTTAACGAAATTTTGGGATATTCACCATTATTTATTCAATATTTTTTATTATTTGCCTATAATATTATTTGCCTTGTGCTTTAAGTCCAAAAGTTGTATATTTTCGAATCTCACTCAGTATAGTAACCTCCTTTCAAAGGTCAAAGCTCCTCCAATTTTGGCTTGATTTGGGTCACACTTTAATGTTATCAATATTTGTCTTAAATTTTGTATAGAGTTCATAAATGTTATCTGTATCAGGATTAGCCCAGTACAAGCTGCTCTCCCATTACCAAAATCTTTGGTTTTATTTTAAAATTCTGTTTATAATTTTTTCAGATGGAGGCATTGCTCAGTCTCTTCTAACACATATATTTAAAGTTGTGGATACCATTCTAAGTGCTGCCTTAGCTAACACACACTAGTATTAATATATAATATTGTTATTAAATTAAAAGTACATTTTTATCTCTCTCAGTATTTTAAATGTTTTTTATTTTTAAAACTTTTTGTGGGTGTATAGTAGGTATATGGGTCCTTGCATAAACGTGAGACGTTTTAAAACAGGCACGCAATGTGAAATAACCACATCATGGAGAATGAGGTATTTATCACATAAGCACTTAGCCTTCATGTTACAAACAGTCCAATTATACTCTTTTAAAGTTATCTCAAAATGTAGAATTATTATTGACTATAGCCACATTGTGTGATGAAATAATAGATCTTATTCATTCTTTCTATTATTTTGAGTACCCACTAACCATCCTCACCTTACCCCCCCCGCAACCCCCAGTATTCTTTCCAGCCTTTGCTAACCATCCTCTACTCTCTAGGTTCATGAATTCAATTGTTTTGACTTTTACTTCCCATAAATAAGTAAAATAGGCAAAGTTTGTCTTTCTGTGCCTGGCTTATTTCACTTAACATAATGATCTACAGTTCTATTCATGTTGTTGCAAATGACAGGATATCATTTTATACGGCTGAATAGTACTCCATTGTGCATATGTACCACATTTTCTTTATCTGTTCATCTGGACTGATGGATGCTTAGGTTGCTTCCAAATCTGAGCCACTGTGAACAGTGCTTCAGCAAACATGGGAGTGCAGATATCTCTTTGATACATTGATTTTCTTTATTTTGGGTATATATCTCATCTCATTGTAGTTTTCATTTGCATTTCTCTGATGATCAGTGCTGTTGAGCACCTTTTCACGTACGTGTTTGCCATTTGTATGTCTTCTTTTGAGAACCGTCTATTCAAGTACTTTGCCCATTTTTTATTAGATTATTAGATTTTTTTCCTACATAAGGAGTATGAGGTTCTTACGTATTCAGGTTATTAATCATTTGTCAGATGGGTACTTGGCAAATGTTTTCTCCCATTCAGTGGGTTGTCTCTTTACTTCATTGATTGCTTCCTTCACTGTGCAGGTTTTTAACTTGATGTGATTTCATTTGTCCATTTTTGCTTTGATTGCCAATGCTTATGGGGTATTCCTCAAGAAATTTTTGTCCAGATCAATGTTCTGGAAATTTTCGCCAATGATTTCCTACAGTAATTTCATAGTTTGAGATCTTAGATTTAAGTCTTTAATCCATTTTGATTTGAGTTTTGTATATGGTAAGAAATAGGGGTCTACTTTCATTCTTTTGCATATGGATATTCAATTTCCTAGCATCATTTATTGAACAGACTGTCTTTTCCCCAGTGTATGTTCCTGGCACTTTTGCCTAAAATGATTTCACTCTAAATTTATGGATTTGTTTCTGGGCTCTTTATTCTGTTCCATTGATCTATGTGTCTGTTTTTATGTCGGTATCATGCTGTTTTGGTTGCTATTGCTCTGTAGTATAATTTGAAGTCAGGTAAGGTGATTCCTTCAGTTTTGTCCTTTATGTTTAAGATAGCTTTGGCTATTCTGGGTCTTTGGTGGTTCCATATAGATTTTAGGATTGTCTTTTCTATTTCTTTGAAAAATGTCACTGGTATTTTGGGAGAAATTGCATTGGATCTGTAGGTTGCTTTGGGTAGTATGGACACTTTAACAATATTGATTATTCCAACCCATGAACTTGGAACATTTTTCCATTTTTTATTGTCTTCTTCAACCTTTTTCATCAGTTTATAGTTTTCATTATAGAGATTGTTTGCTTCTTTGGTTAAATAAATTCCTAGGTTTTTAATTTTATTTGTGGCTATGATAAATGGGATTATTTTTTAAAATTTCTTCTTCACATTGTTCACTGTTGGTATGTAGAAATACTACCTGCATCTGTATTTTAAAACTGAATCTATGAAAGAGAAGAGATTTTTAAAACTTTAAATATATGGCAATCCTTTAGTTAGCATTTTGTTATTATTTTTTATTTTTATTTTTTTTTTTGAGATGAGTCTCACTCTTTCACTCAGGGTGGAGGTCAGTGATGCAATCTCAGTTCACTATAACCTCTGCCTCCCAAGTTCAAGTAATTCTCATGCCTCAGCCTTCGGAGTAGCTGCAACTGCAGGTGAGCTCCACCATTCCCAGCTAATTTTTGTTCTTTCAGTAGAGATGGGTTTGGCCAAGTTGGCCAGGCTGATCGCAAACTCTTGACCTCAAGTAATCCCCTGCCTCAGGCTTCCAAACTTATGGGATTACAGGAGTGAGCCACCACATGCAGCTTGTTCATTTCTATTTTAATTTTAGAGAATATACTGTATATGATTTCAGTCCTTTGACTGTACAGGATCAATTTATTGTGGAAGTTTTGTGTTTGCTTGTAAAGAATATGTAACGTGTAAATTTTTGATGCAGTGTTTTAACATGTATCTACTTAGAAAAGTTTGTCAACAATGTTACTTAAGTATTCCTTATATATACTGATTTGTTTGTATGTTTTTCCCCTAAATACTGACAGCACTTTGTCAAAATAGTCCATGATAATTATGGATTTCAGCATTCCTCCCTGTAGGACTCTCAAATTTTGTTTTACATATTTTAAGCTGTGTTATTAAATACTGTTAAATCAAGTTTAGCCTATAGTTGCCTCCTTACATAGTTAAGTTCAGCCTAAAGGTTTCTCTCTACGTCATGAACTATAACAAGCAGAGGTGTAAACAGACCATAGCCTACACTTCTGGCAGTCACTAAGGTTTGGCTAATCAAATGTAGACAACTGTTCAGATCGTGCTCATATAAGGCAAACACTGAGTTGTAACCAATCTGGCTGTTTCTGTACCTCATTTCCATTTTCTGTACCTCACTTTCCTTTTTCTGTCCATAAATCTTCTGCCACATGGCTGCGCTGGAGTCTCAGAGTGTACTCTGGCTCTGGAAGCTGCACAATTTAAACTCCTTTAAATTTAATTTGGTTGAAATTCTTCTTTCATCAGATGGCGTCAGAAGTAAGATCTGAAGTAGAGCTTCTAATGACCCCCAAGAGCACTAAGCAACCAAGCAAGATACCCACCAGACCCACTGTGTCCCTTTCTCTCTCAGAGCAGCTAGAGAGCCTGGTAAGTTTTCTCTCAGATTTCAAAGCTCCACAGATTTGTGTTTTAATTTTTTGGTTGTTTGTTTTTTGAGATAGAGTGTCACTCTGTTCCTCAGACTGGAGGGCAATGGTGTGATCTTGGCTCTCTGAAACCTCTGCCTCCTGGATTCAAGCAATTCTCCTGCCTTAGCCTCTTGAGTAACTGAGATTACAGGCACCCACCACCGTGCCTGTCTAATTTTTTATTTTTATTTTTTATTTTTTTTGCATTTTTAGTAGAGACGGGGTTTCCCCACGTTGGCCACACTGGTCACGAACTTCTGACCTCAAGTGATCCACCCGCCTCAGCCTTTCAAAGTACTGGGATTACAGGCATGAGCCACCATGGGCCAGATTTGTGTTCTGATCTGAGTTTCGTTGAACAAATTTCTGATCCAAACTGGGTTTGGAAGTCACGTCAGAAACTGGACTGGATCCAGGATTGATTAACTGGCTTGGATCTAGTTAGAAGCCTCTTACATCTCAGTGGATCAGAAAGAAACTGGTAGTAAATGGCAATGGAAATTCTCAGGGATTTTTGTGTTCTACCCCTTTGTCTCATTTTTATTGTGTGCTTAGGTAGGACAAATATCAGTATGTGAAATGATCAAAGGAACCTGAGAGTAAAGCCAGTATTTGAGATAAAAACGAGATCCTTAATTTCTGAAGAACTGAGTTCCTTCTGGCTTAAACATGCATTAGTATTCTGCCCTGGAAGCAGTGAAGTCTTACAGAAATGGCAAAATCTTACTAAAGTTAACACAGTGAAATATTCCAAATGAACAGCACTGTGCATTTCAAATGCAAAAATAAGTGCATTTGAAAATGAGGGCTCCCTGAGATCACGCCATGGCACTCCAGTTTGTGCAACAGAGCAAGACTCAAAATAAAAGAAAGAAGGAAAGAAAGGAGGGCTCCCAAATTAATCTCGTTTATGGATGCCTATTGATATGCAGAAGATTTTTAATATTTTTAGTATTTTTATTTAAAAACTACATGAAAGGCAAATAAAAACCTTAAGCAACTAACTGATCAAAAATAAATAAATAAATAAATCTGCTAACCTATTGGCTTTGTTTCTATCCCAATCCAAAGGAAATAGACTGCACACCAATTGGCTGACTTTGGGTAGGTAGTGGGGTACATTTTACCTGGGTAAATGGTGGGATTGAATTGGAGGCCTTCCCCTCAGTAATGTCCCTCTTGGTTAAAAAAGAATTGGACACTACAGGATGTTAACTGCTATTCTCTTTGGATTAATCTGCCTTGTACTTTTTGCTGATGGCTATGGGTGACAGTATTAGACATGTACAAGAATGGAAAATGGGGAACTTTTTTCTCCCCAAAGGGAGAAACTTAAAAGCTGATGGGACTGCTGGAGAAGATCCCTTCATGACTGGCAAGTGGCCACTTGAACTTTAGGTTAATGTTGCTGCAGTGCGTGGGTCTTTCTCTGGGTGGGTCTTCCTCTGGCCTCCCTGAGCTCTTTGCTGTACCCATCCCACCATAGGCAATGCTTTTTCTTTCTCTCTTTTTCTCCTTTCCCTTTTCTATCTTTTCTGTGACTCACAGTGACCATCTTGCCCAGAGGCCACATGTTGAAACTCATTTAATCCACTTTGAGTGGATTAAAGATGACAGAGCCCAACCAGGAACAAGTTTAAGCCTGACCAGTTGATATTGGGCACTAACCAGAGTGGTTAATGTTTTGTCACAGGTATTTTGTCCTGGCCATAATGGAAAATGTTAATTTGGGTCCACTATGCAGCTGGCTAGGTGGCAACTTACAAAATTGAGAATTGACTATGGTTCCCTGAAACTAAAAAAGACGATTTTCCTTTGCGCTGTGGCTTGGGATCCATGACTGTGGAGCATCAAGCAGTGTTGCTAGGGTCACTCAGGGAAAGGAAACACAGAAACCTGGCATGCCAGTAAAAGGGTATTTGTTACCAGTCAGACTTCTGGCCTCTATCTCTCTGTGCAAACTGGTTGTAGGAATGCTAAAAATCACTGTCTCCGCCACCAAGTTTTGCTTAACAGGAAAAAAGGATTTGTGAGGCTAGTCTTAAGCTGTAGCAAATCTTGCATGCTTGGTGCTAAAATTTGTCTTTCTGCATCGTTTTCTTATAAAAAGGGGTACCGTAGGATAGAATGCAGGCCTAGGACCCCCACAAGCTTACTGCTCAAGCCAGCTTGGCAAACTGGTTAGTTACAAACTTTGCAACAGGGCCCTGAAACAAAAAACTGGGTGAGGATTTCCTCTCATTGTATGTCCTTGGGAAAAACAGAGGAGGTGTCATATTTTAGATAAAATTTCTATTTTCCTCATGGAACCCCAGGAATTGAAAGTAGATAGATTACTCTCAACATCTAAAGCTCTGTTTTGTTTTTCATTGCATTATCTGATGTTTTTGACTTGGACAGGCAGTGGGGAATTGTTGGGATATCAGAAATGACTTCACATTATGAGAGAACTTTGGTGTGTAATAAGTAGGTGGGAAATAAACCCTTAGGGATGGCAAGAGACAGTTACGGGGAAACACTCTGCTCTTTGCACATTTGGATCAGAGAAGTATGGTCTTGGCAACCAAGTAAGTATAGAAATGTCCCAACCCCCACTGAGATAAGACTTCCATGGGGGGATGGGCTAATCCCAGAACGGGCTGCTCAACAGCGTATAGTAATATCATTGCACTGTCTTGTTCAGCATTTCTCTTTTGGAGATCCAGGATTCTGTATGAAACTGACGCCCCGAATTTTTTGGAATCTGTTTTGCCTTTCAACTGTGACTGCTTATTAGGCCCTAGAAACTACATGTTTTCCTAGCTCTGTTCTTCTAAGGACTCTACCCTGAATCCAGTAACCTAATTAAAAAAATTTAAAACTAGCCAGTGAGAAATTTTACAACTACTAGATTTTCTTCTGTCTGTGTAGTTATATGTGCTATGTGTGTAATGTTTATATATAAAAGAGTTCTGATTAATCGGCTTAAAAATAATAAGCACTTACATATTTTGTCAGAAAAATAAAACTGTAATGCCTTTTAGTTCACCTTTGGGAAATAAAGAGTTTTCAAGATTATTGGTAAAGAGATTTGGTCTAAATTAGGCAGGTCAGATATTAGGTTTGCTAAATGCTTTGAGGTAATAAACTGCTTCTTTGACTTTTGAAAATTGTTCAACTTACTTGCTTTGTAACCATTAGATTCCAGGTAAGGCCTGGGGACATGTGAAGTTAGCCAAGCCCCATGGCTATGCTGGAAAGTCAGACTTTATCTGCACTTCTATCTGGCATCCTAAGCTCCACACCAAGTATATAATTAAAATCACTCACTTACCAGGTTTCTCACCAAAAATTAAAATTGCCAAGAGTTAACACTGTAACATATAATTAAGACTACTGAATAAACAATTTCACATGCAAGGTATATGAGGAAAGTGAAATGTATGTTTGGTAAAAGATTATTAGAAGGCATGGGAATGTGCTTTTCTTTTTGCCAAGATTTAAGGGTAAAAGAATTGTTTTAAGTTAGATAGGATAAAGCTGAAGGTTTAAACAAATCGTGTAAAGTTCATGAGAAATCAGTCTTGTAAAAGAAATTCTGTGTGTGAATAGATTAGCAACAGTTAAAGGGGTATTACTCATTTTTTTCTGTAAATTAAACATTAAAAGCACAAAGAGAGTTTTCTTAGGGTACTGATCTGCTCTTTAAAAAATTTTGTAATATGTTATGAAAGGTTTATGTGAATCTTACCTAAAGATCAAACTGATTAAGATTGGATAGGTTGTTTACAAGATTTTATTAAAAATAGGGGTTGACATTAACAGCATATTAATGCAAGAGTAAAATTTTGCTTTCTGTCTCAAACAAGATTTCATGTACTATTAAAGGATAATGAAAGATTTTTGTTTGCCTTTTGAATAAACTACAGGAAAAATAAGGGAAAGACAAGAGACAGACTGTTTGAAAGCTAAGTGTTCCATCTATTAATGAGTAAAGGTTTTTGCCTCCTTAAAATGTTTGAGTCATCATTTTGGCTAAATGAATGACTTATAGTGACTTGGAATTCTATTTCATAATTTCAAGTGTTTTAAACCCTTAACATATTTGATAGGTTTCCCAACATCAAATTTTAGCTTCAAAATTGTCTTTTCTGACCTCTAACTTTGGGATGCTGCAGAGGATCCCTGAAGCATCCAAAAAAAAGGTAACCAGAATTATTTGACATGTTAAGTTACATGGGAAGCATTATCAAAATAAAAAATAATGTTTAACCTTCTTCAGGTTTATTATAGTCCATGATATTAAAGTATGTTCCAAAATCGTATGGGATTTCTAGAATTCCAATATGTCTGAGTATATGCTATCAATCATAATTATGGTTATTATATTATTGTAGATCACAGAAATAACCAAATTTCCTTTCAATTATATCTTTAACTGTGACTATATATATATATATATTTTTTTTTTTTAAAGACGAGGTTTCACCATGTTGGTCAGGCTGGCCTTGAACTCTTGACCTCAGGTGATCCGCCCGCCTTGGCCTCCAAAGTGCTTGGATTACAGGCGTGAGCCACCATGCCCGGCCTAACTGTGACTATTTAAAGTCATTTCCACCTTCAATTGCTTAATTCTGATGCAGTTTCTGAAAACTTCACAAACATGCAAAATCCTAGAATATAATGTCTTGTAGGAGGCTCATGAAAGGATAGAAAGAACCCGCAAAAGCACTTTGGAATGCAGGTTTCTAATGACTTTAGAATCATATCATTTGGACTGGGCAAGATTTCCTAGAACTTTAATGAAAAGACTAACTGTTTTATAAAACTACTAATCCAAGTAGCACAAAAATTAATAGAATACCAAAAAAAGACTTCGACAGACTTTCATGCTAAATGAGCCAATACTAAATATTCTCTAGATATACAATTTGATTGTATGAACTTCATACAATGAACATCATGGTCTAGGTCAAATTACCCATGATAACTCATCAGTTATCATCTAAATTGGAGAAACAACTGGAATTAAAGAGGACATAAGTGCAATGTTAAGAATGGATCCATGGAGAAACAGGGTGGCCACCTTGTTCTTCAGCTTTTCTTATTAAAAGTTCTGCATTCCATGACTCATCATGGAAAAGATAAAATAATCTTAATTAAAGATATATTCATATGGTGACTTCTAAATTGCTAAAATAGTTTATGACCAATATTTGGTTTGTCAAACCCATATTCCTGGGAAAACAATCAAAGCTTCAGGTACATTTGGCTACCTGAAGGGCCATTTAAACATTTATGGAGGAATTTCATTCGATTGTCATTTTCAATGCATGTTTTCTGGATACATAAAAGCTTTCCCATGAAGAGGGCTGATGTTATAACAGTAGATTATTATGACACAGTGTATTTTCATCAGGTAAAGGAAGCTTTTATAGGTCACTGACTGAGGACAATCAACCCCTTAACAATCTAGAACCTGAAGACTGGATCTTCTGAGAACATCAGGGAAAGAGTGTTCTTGCCACCCACACTGCAGCAAAACTTCAGGACCTGAACCTTGGGTTCATAACCTCATAACCGAGAAGGGTCCCTCCATACTCACGGAACTGTACACCAACTGGAACCCTTAAGGTAAAGTTAATCAGGGAAGCCTCTCCCCAGAAGAAGATGGCATCCTTGATGTAAACAGCTTCTCCTAAGATCACAGATCAGGACTTCTCTACTATCATGAGACTCTTATCTTTGAATATTTTTTCTCTTGCTGTTTCCTCTATGAAAAATAGAAGTGAAAGGGGGTCTTTAGTGTGTACTCATGGGGTATATTTTTGTGAAGGATTTTGCAGCCAGCCTTAAACATGGATAACCTTATACCTTGATAGATGAAAGATGAAGACCCAATGTAGGTTATAAATTTTAATGGTACATACTTTGCCTCATAACCAGTTAGAAACAGAACATTTGTTCAGTCCTCTTAACCCACATCATGGGTTAATGAAGACGTTGCCAGGAAGGCTTCACTTTTCTAGAAGGACATCATTTGTTAGGTCCTTTTCCATGGTTTGGAGTAAAAGAGGAAGTGATTAGAATTGTATTCCTCATGCTAGTCTCTAAGCAAATTCTACTGTAAAAGTTATGGTTACACAACAGACTTTAAATTATCTTGTAAAAAATGTGCTAAATAGTAGAATTGCTCTAGATTAATTACTGGTGAAACAGAAATCATAATAATACCTTACAATGATTGGGGCACTTACATGGCAAGTATTCTTGTTAAGTGCTTTACATAGATTATTTCAATTGCACAACACAATAAAATCAATAACGTGCATAAACAATTTATTTTTACTTTACCAGTGAAGAAGCTAGGGCTAAAAAAGGTGCAATGATATGAATAGCAAACAGTAGATTTTAAGAATCTGCCAATTTCAGTCAGCCCCCCCAAATTATAACATTTAATTACCATACTATTTTGCTTCAATATGAGGGGAAAATGCTTAAGGCAAGGTGAGGAAGAATATCTTCCTCTTCAGTGCTCAGGAAAAAATACTTCAAGCATGTCATTGATCACTAGGGTGCAGTATCCAGTCTAATAATTTAAAAATGACAGAGCAATTTTATCTAAATGCATAATTATACAGATTTTACTAAATGTTTTACAGTAATAGTTAGCATACAATATTAAAATGAGTGTTTTTCTTTTAAAATTGTACTGACAATTTCATCTGTGATGGTTTATGTTGTGCATTCCCTCATGTCTTGCCAAGCACATATTGTTTGAATCATTTACCATCTGCTGCTACCTTGTAACCATAGGAATAAATGGGCTATACCTTCCTAAGTACAGTACATTATAATATGAAACTACATGTAATAATGCTTTCAGAAAATGTGTGAGTTCACCTCAGTCCTCTAGCTCTTCCTCCACACTATCTTTCACAGCTAACTTGTCCATTAAGATGCCATTCTAACATGAGTCCTACTGAGAAAGGAAGTGGCAGAGAAAGGAGAAAAGACATGCCAAATAAAAGGAATATGAAGATTATAAACCAAAAAAATAAGTATAAAGTAGATGAAAAATATAAATACTTCCCTATAATGTTAATATTCTCTCTGAAAACTGAGGAAATAAGAACGGATTCAGTGATGACATAAAATGATTAAAAACAGATAAAAAATAATCTCAGAAAATAACATAAACCAAACCATTACAATTAAAGAGGTACAGTCATTCCTGAGTAAACCTAAAAAGAAGCCTTATATAAATGGAGACATGTATCATATTTATTAAAAGGAAGACTCAATATTGTAAAATATTGTAAAAATAAAAATATTCACCAATTTTAATCAAATAATTTTAATTGGATCTTAATTTTTTTGTCAAATTTAAGCATCATGAAGAGTCAGGATAATTCTGAGGAAGAACAGTATAATAGATTATCCCATTCTGTTGACTATCAATATCTGTCATAAAGGTATACTAATTTAAATAGTAATTATTGATGGGGGTAAACAGATCAGAACAGATAGCTGAAAGACCACCTGAATATATATACATGTATATATTTATGAAATATATATATATTTATATGAAAATTTGCTAAATGATATAGATGGTATTGCAATTAAATCAAATATAATACAACAATATTATAAAAGAATTAGATGCCTACTTTATACTATCCACAAAAATAGATTCCATTAAATTAAAATTAAAATAATAAAATTTTCAAAACTAATATAAGAAAATGTAAAAGGTTATTTTAGGACCTTAGAGATTTTCAAAACATGACTCAAAAAGCCCCAAATCATAAAAAGATTTAAAAAATTATCTGTAAAATTCAAATTTCTGTTTCCTAAAAAAATACCATAAATAAAATTAAAAGACAAGCCATTGATTGTAATAAGATATTTGGAAGTATACAGCTATCAAAGTATGAGTATAAAAAATATTTTTTGAAAAAATAAACAAAAAGCAAACAATGTAAAGAAAATGACCAAAGTATGTAAACAGATGATTCACACTCAAGAAAAACCAAATGGCCAATGAAGATGTAAGCAAAAAAAAGTGTGTAAGCTTGGTCATAAAAATTACAATCACACTGAGATTTCATTCCACATCAAATAGAATTGATAAAAATTAATACATCTGATAATAAGTTCCAGTAAGGATGTGAAGAAACAGAATCTCATATCCTGTTGATGGAAATATTGAGTTGGTGTAAGCCCCTTGGATAATTATTCAGTTATACTTATTAAAGTTGGTATATGAATACTCTGTGATCCAGCAATTTTGTTTCTATGTATCCACGCTTAGAAAAACTCTCACAAAAACTACTAAGATAGTCATAGCAACACTGTTCATAATGATCAAGAATTTTTGATAAATTCTAGTTGTCCTTATAAACTTTTTTTAGAATGGAAAATTATGCAGCAATTAAGATATATAAAATGATTCTATGCAGCAGTTAAGCTACATAAATGATATATCACCATAAGTATCTTCTCTCAAAGTAATTTTAATTTTAAGCCAGACACAGTGGCTCACGCCTGTAATCCCAGCTCTTTGGGAGGCCAAGGCAGGTGGATCACCTGAGGTCATGAGTTTCAGACCAGCCTGACCAACATGGTAAAACTTGTTTCTACTGAAAACACAAAACTTAGCTGGGTGTGGTAGTGCATGCCTGTAGTCTCAGCTACTTAGGAGGCTGAGGCAAGAGAATCGCTTGAACCCAGGAGGTGGAGGTTGCAGTGAGCCAAGATTGTGTCACTGCACTCCAACCTAGGCAACAGAGCAAGACTCCATCTCAAAAAAAAAAAAAAAGAAAAAGAAAAAGAAAAAAAGTAATTTTAATTTTAAAAAGTCAAATTGTTGAGGAAATCAGTATACCATTTTTAAAAATTCTTGTTTAAAAAATAATTACTTTATTTATTACTTTATTTTGTTTATGAAGAAAATATTTGTAGCTGTAATTTCAAAACATGCAAGGACATGAAACATGATATCAGGATAGTAATGAACGCATTAGGCATGGAAAAGAAAATTAGCATTTCGTTTCTCAAATAGAAATCTAAAGCAAGTACATCAAATATTAACAGCTTATTTTAGTGATAGGTATATATTGCTAATATTAAAGCAAAATTAAAATGAAGACTGGGCTTGAAAAATTCCTGAGCAAACAAAACCGGATAGGCCTTAAAAGTAAGCTTAACTGGGGGGTCAGGGTCTAGGGGGAGGGATAGCATTAGGAGAAATACCAAATGTAGATGATGGCTGATGTGTGCAGCAAACCACCATGGCACGTGTATACTTATGTTACAAACCTGCACGTGCGCATGTATCCTAGAACTTAACATATAATAATTTTTAAAAATAAAATAAAGAAAAAAAAGTAAGCTTAACCTTACTTAAGCCATGTACATAAGCAAAACTTAATCTGGGTTAAAACTGCAAATACAAGGGAAACAACTTGGGTCATTTCTGGTAAATACTTATGTTAGAAACAATCTTTGACATCAGCTAATCATAAGCAGCCAATGAATATATGCTTATGTGACTAGGGATTTTTCAACAAAATAGCTGACTTTGTAATCGGAACCAATCAATAATTTCTTTGTTTTGCTTTTACATTTACCTTATAAATATTTGCCCTGATGATTTGTCATTGAAGCACTAAACCTCTTCTGGTCTGGTGTTCCCCAATTCGTGAATTGCTTCTTACTCAAATAAACTCTTTAAAATCTTAATGTGCCTCAGATTTTTCTTTTACACTAATGTATTACTTTCTGTGTTTCTACATTTCATTATATGCTCATAATTTATTTTAAAATACGCACTAGAAAGACTGTACAACAAAATAGTTGAACTCTTTACCAAATAGATCTTTTTGGAATCAAATAAATTAAAGCAAATATATTGTTGTCTTTGAGATATGAAAGGCTGGATACACATAAGAAAGGCTCAGGAAGAAGTGACAGAGTAATGGCAGAGAGGAAAAATGAACTGACCTTTCAAAAATCAAATGTAAGAAGAATGTAAAAAATATTTAGTCAAGGAAATGTAAAAAATATACATGTTTTAGAGTCAGGTGGAATGGTTGTTAACTATTACACCTAAAGCAGCACTGCCCAACAAAAATATAGTGTGCGTCATGCATGTAACTGCAAACTATCTAGCAGCTTCATTAAAAGGTAAAAAGAAACAGTTGAAATTAATTTCAGTGATATGTTTTATTAGCCCGATATAAATAAAATACAATCTCACTATATGTTTAATATAAAATTACAAATGAGTCATTTCACTTTTTTCTAAATGTGAAATCTAATGTGAATTTTATATTTAAAGCACATCACTAGACACACTTCAAGTGTTCACTAATCACTGTGGCTAGTGGCTATGAAATTGAAGAGGGACAGTCTAAACAATGTAAAACAATACAACAGTCTGAGAGAATACCTCAAGAAATAAGGCAGGGTGCAGTGGCTCATCTCTGTAATCCCAGCATTTTGGAAGGCCAAGGTGGGAGGACCGCTTTGAGCCCAGGAGTTAGAGATCACCTTGGGGAACACAGTGAGACCCTGAGACCTCATCTCTCCAAAAAAATTTTTTTAAAATAGCCAGGTATAATGATGCATGCCTATAGTCCTAGCTACTCTGGAGGCTGAGGCAGGAGGATGACTTGAGCCCAGGAGTTTAAGGCTGCAGTGTGCTATCATCACGCTACTACACTCCAGCCTGGGTGCACAGCAAGACCCTGTCTCTAAAAATAAATAAATAAATAAATAAGAAAAAAGAATTAAGCATGTTATGAGAATTATAGAAGCAACCATTAGGTGGTCTTTAAAAATGAAAACTGGATATATCATGTTTTTACTTAATCTTTAAGTTTTTGCCTTAAATTGATATTCCTACCAAATAGTTATCCAGTATGAAGTGTTTGGGAGAAAGTTTCTTTTCATTTACCTCAGATTATGCTTTTCTTCTGAATGGGCTATTTTTTTGGAAAATTACTTATTTTTATTTTTGGTCAAACATTCAAAAACTAATGAAATATGGTACCCATTACACCAAAAACTACATTCATCACGCTCTCAGCTTAAAATGGGTGCATTTCATTACATGTAAATAATACCTTATTTTTAAAAGTGCTTTGTTTAAATATAAATAAAAAATAGGGAGAATTGACACCTTTTAAATACTAATATACTACTTTAAGAGCCTTTGCATTTGCTGTTCCCTTTGCCTAGAACATGCTCCCTTACCTCCCTCTGGTCTTCACTGAAAGAGGGAGGTATGATAATCCTTCCTTGGCTAAGTAATCTAAAATGGCAAGTCTCGCCTCTCGTACCTTCTTTTTTTTTTATTACTTATTATTTCCATTTAACATATTATATATTCTACTATTTATCTTGCATATTGTCTGTTGTTCCTCGAGAATATAATCTCTATCAGGGCAGAATTATTTTATGCGCAGGGTGGGGTGGGCTGGTTGGACCATTAGTTATAATTACAGAACCCAGAACTGTGTCTGATATTCAAAATATGCCTGTTAAATTTGTGAATGAATTTGTATACTTATTCTATCGTTCTATTATAATAATTGACTCATTCAAGAAACCTTAATTTGTGTCTTTTTAAAGAATTGTAGTAGGCTCTGAAGAGTGGGGGCTTGAATGCAAATATGAGAAAAATGTAAACCAGATGTTGGCAGTATACAACTCACTGGCCAAATTCAGCCATCACTGGCAAATTGTTTTACTGGAACAAAGCCACATTTGCTCATTTACATATTGCTTTCACAATATAATAGTAGAGTTGAGTCATTATGACAGAGACCATATGTCCTGCAAAGCTGAGAATATTTACTATTTGGTCCTTTGTAGGAAAAAAAAAAAAAAAGGTTGCCAATGCTTGATTACCCTTGTCCTGAAGAAGACAGTTCACCTCAACCTTTAAAGCTTTTCTATTTGCAGATCAAACTTCAAAAATCCTTTATTATTGTGATAACATTCTTGGATTTACTATAGAGACCAAGCTTTCAGTACATCCCCCTAAAAGATACATGCTTTTTTATGTACTGTACTCTGAATGAGTACATAGTGAAACACATTATCTAAAACTACCCAGATTCACAAAGTATCTACCTAATGATTCACAAAGTATCTACCTAAATTATTTAATGAGCCATGATTCACTGCTATAACAATTAATCATATAGCTATAACATTCTACATGATTATAACAACTATAATCATGTAGCTGTAACACTGCATATAGCTACAACATTCTGAGAGATTGTTCTGATTATAAAATGGGCAAATGACCAGAACAGATATCTTTTCAAAGAAGACATATAAATGACCAACAGACACATGAAAAGATGTCGGCATCACTAATAATGGAAATGCAAACAAAAACCACAATGAGATATCACTTCACACTGTTAGGATGGCTATTATCTAAAAGATGAAAGAAAGATAAATGTTGACTTGATGTGGAAGAAAGGGTAACCTTGTACATTATCAGTGGGAATGTAAATTAGTGCAACCACTGAAAAACAATGTGGCTGTTTCTCAAACAAAAAAATAATGATAGAACTACCATAGATTGAGCAACTCCATTTCTGAGTGTATATTCAAAAGAAAGGAAGAAAGTCAATATCTGGAAGAGATATTCACACTCACAAGTTAATTGCAGTATTATTCACAATTAGTCAAGATAAGGAAAAGACCTCTGCTAATTTTAATGTAAAAAGAAATACCCTGGCTTTCCTATTCAAACCTTCAAACTGCCAGCAGGGAATATGAAGTGTAAATTGCTTTTGCAGGGTAATAAAGACATCACCATGTTAAATATTTACCTCCCCTCATTTAGTGGCTCCTATTTTGGCATTATCTCTCTCTGTCCCTCTTTCCTGCCTATGTGTAAGTTTTCTTATGAAAAACATAAAAATGAATCAGTTATTAGGCAACATGCTTGGATGAATGGTCATGGTTTACATTTAGTCAGCTGTCCATACTATTTAGTGAGAGATACTATTATTCTGGTAATAGTGATGGTAGTGAATCAGTTTGTTAACTGGAGCTCTGATGAAACATTGATTCAAAACTTGAACATTTATAAATACATGTACAAAAACTTTTCACCTTTTCACTTGATAATAAACTTTTTAAGAGAAACTTTTGTGGTCATTTTCAAAGAAAAGCCTGTTTTTAAAAAGTGATAGGAGAAACATGCAAATTCACAGATGGTATGAATCATTCAGTCTTTCTTTTTATAAACCAGTGTAAAGAATAAGCAAAGTCAGTCAACAAAGTTACATAATTTTTGTCTTTTCTGCTCATGAGCAACACTTACTTTAAATATTTTCAAGGATTCAGTTTTTGGAAGAGGTTTCAGAGAGAAAGGGCACAGAATAAGAGGAATTTGATAGTCGCTTTGTGTCAAATATTTAGCATTTTTTTATTCCAGTAAAAAAAAATGGACATGTTACCAAGAAAAATTTTTATGAAGTGCAACAGAAGGCAGAGTAGGTAAATTAGCATTCTAATTCTCAGAAATTCTGTGCTATGTTGGTCCTTTTTCTAACTGGAAAGTAAACATTTTTGCTAAATGCTATCTTATATCTGTAGGACTTTAGAATTTTAATCATTAGGTTGTAATTACCAATGCAAGAATGGTTTGTCAGCAAGGAAAAACTGAACATCTCTTATTCTAAAATGTACCTTCCACAAAGCAAAACCTCTCTGAAATTTAACCATCTGAAATTCATTCTATACCGTTTCATTTATTTTATAAACTTAATAATGTTGTCCTTCAGTTTCTCCTTATCCAGAATCATCTATTTCAGTTAGTGAAATCACTTAGGCATCCAAGCTAGAAACCTCTCCTCATGGTTAAAAAATAATTTCTCCCCTACAATATACTGTATTTCCAAACTCCATTAATCATTCTCTTATCCATCACAATTGCCATGCCCATTCTAGGCCCCTTACAAATGCTCGGGGTGTATTGCCACATGTCATAACTGTTCTTGCTCTTTCCAGACTACCCCCTCCAATACCTCATACTGCTGTCAAATCATCCATTTATAGCAGACCTGAGCAGGACATCTTAACCTAAAGGAAAACTGAAATAATAATAAAACACATGGCTCCTGATGTGTTTACAGAATACGAGTAAAACTCCTCACTGAATGGTTGAAGATGGTATGAAAAGAATATTGGTTTTATATTGTTGTTCTAGTACTTATTAACTGTTTACTCTTAGAGAAAAAAGAAATTATTTAAACTCTTTGAGACTTAATTTCTTCCAACAGGATAGTAACCCACACCTAGGAAAGCTGCTGTGCTACTAAAATGAGACAATTAATTTGAGACTGTTTAGTAGAATAGCAAATCCAAAAATCAATTTTCTTTTCTCACTATAATCCCAAATTGCTTTTTATATTTTATCTTGCAATACTCATCCTCTTGCAATCCAGGCTCTAACATTCCAGTTTCTCATAAACGTACGTACACATCTGTGCTCTGTTTCTTCTGCCTGGAATACCTCTCTTAGCCTTTCCACTCAGCCCACTTCTACTCATCCTTCCAGGCCCAGTTATGACTCCTGCAACTATTTTCCTAAGTTACCTGTACTATCCAATCAGAAAAGATTCCTCTGGGATGTCAATAGCATATTCCAGTGTTTTTACATGCCCTTTGTCAAGACTGTGAGGGATATGATTTTTTTGCTTACAAGCTAACAGGTTAACCTGTTACAGTTTCATACTGATGGGAAACAAGAGATTCCTGAATTAGAGGCAATAGATTTTACTCTCAGCAGATAGCATAAACTTTGTTTCGTGTTGCTTCTCCTTGTTCCCAAAGTCTCATGCTGTTGCAGCAGAGGAGGTCCAGGTAGTTGCTGGACATGCAGTGGAATCTTTAGCTTAGGGAACGTAATCTGTTGTAGTGGGTTTCAGCAAACCTGCCAACATTTTCCCTGAAGGGAAATATTATCTTGATTGTGCTGGACAATAAACAAATCTACATTTTGCTCTGCAAAGAGAGACTACATCTGTCTTCAATGTCTTTCACTCCGCAACTAACTGTGAAACAAGAAACTAGAACAAAAGGGCTATTAGTTCTGTTTGCAAGTTGTGGGGAAACACAGGAGATCCATAAAGACTTATAGTCCCAACACTTTCATGAGAACTTTCCCTTTGTTTCCAAATTGGACGGGTGGAGGAATTTGTACAGAAGCAGTGTCCTATATATATAGGCAGAATTCTAGTGACCATAAAACTGACATCCTCTGTATATTTCAGAATAGAAACTCTCCAAAGAGGAGCAAACTAAGGTCAAAAATCCAAAGCAAAGTAAGGAAAGCTCAAGTGCTAGGATAGTTCCAAATTTACATTGTTTTCTCTTTAACAACAGTGCTTTAATTATTAATACTTTATACATTATTGGACTTTTATAAGGCTTATAATGAAGATACAATCCCAAACCCCTAAAAAATTTATTTTTGGTTGGAAAAAGTACAGGTCTCATAGATACCAAAAATATTCAGCTATATTACTACTAGGAGTACCCACATCTTAATGCATACCTGTGGTGAGCCTTGCCCTTAATCTATAGCATAAGCTGTAGAGGAAATTTCCATATTCCAAACTTTTGGAATGAGTGCTTAAGTGGCTTACTTCAAGTGACAAAACTAATGAGAGAAGGACATTATGGGTTGCTTTGAACTCAGCCTATATGGATGTTCCAAAATTCTATAAGCAAAACTTCCTCAAGAGAATTGTCTTTGGAGATTGCTTTTCCTCCATGACTACCGGCTAGGACTGTGAAACTAAGAGAAGTGGAGATAATCCTGGAAGTTGTCCCAGACTCAGGTCAGGAAGTGACTACCTGAACAGTGCTAAGCAAGAGCTGCCAAGTGTGGCGATGGAAGAATTCCTAAGCCTCTCTTTACCTACCTATCTACTTTGACCACAGTCCGTTCTAATGATGAATATACTGGAGCAGTGTTCTCCTTTCACTTCTAAGGAAGGTCAGAGCAATCATTTTTTGGTAGAAAAAAACAGGGCTGCTCGGAAACGCAGATTGATTTTATAAGGATTCCTATTAGCATTTCTGCTTTTCAGATTAGTATTGTCCATAAAGCCTTAGAAGGTTTTATTTCGTCATCCATTCATTTATCTCTCTAGCTAGCCAACAAATATTTGTGGTTAGCCCTTGAACTGCTAAACAACTCTAGAGACTGAAGAGGTGAATCCATGTAATGAAAGGAATGCCAACTTTGAAATCAGACAGCCCTTAGTTGAATTCTTGTCTCTACCACTTAAGAGATTATCTAACACCTCTGACCTGTTTCATATGCAAAGTAAACATAATAATACTTATCCCTAAAAACATGTAAAACTAAAGAAAAGTAAAACTGTCAGTGTCAATATATGTGTATAGCAGCAGCAAGTATATAAGTTGCCTAACAGAGGTCTGAAACCAAAATAGTGTTCCCTTCTTTTCTCACTCAGGCATTACAAGGCTTTAATTTATCATGTGCTACTTGTGGAAGACTAATGCAGTTAAAGAAAAGATTGGTCTCAGACAATTAAAATATTTAGTTTTAGATATAGCTGATTTCATACTAGATATGAGTTTTGGACCAGAAATGAAGCTAATTTCCTGCCTCATAATGCCATCAAAGGAAAAACATCAAATCCTTATGTCCAGTTGTACTTTTCTAAAGAAATTCAAAGTTTGGCTGGAAAATTCAGAAAGTTGGATTATTTGTTTGCTGCTGTTGGATGAGGTTGGGTGCTCAACAGCACGCTCCTTCATGGTTGGAAGAAACTGCTGATAGTACATATGTTCCTGGTTTCAGTGGTGGTACAGGAGGGACATCAACCAATGTGTTTGCATCAGTTGATACTGGAAAAAATTTCCAGGCGAGCACTTTGAATATAGCAGTACTTTCTTCACATACTCCCAGTCCAGTTGAGGAGGAGTCTTGGCTAAAATGAAAACACTGAAGTTTGTAGTACAATTTTGATGCAGAAAATAAAATTCTTTTATTTTTAATTTTTCTCATATAGAGACAGAGGCTTTCTGTGTCACCCAGGCTAGAGTTCAGTGGTGCAGTCCCTGGCTCACTGTAACCTCTAACGCCTGTGCTCAAGCCATCCTCCTGCTTCAACCTCGCAGGTAGCTGGAACTATAGGTGCACGCCACGAGACCCAGTCCAGAAAAGAAAATGATTCTGATTTTTAATTTTTAATATGTGTGAAATCTGACATACTTGTATCTCCTGTTCTGTTCCTATTCTCACCCTTTAAAAAAATCCTTACTCACTAGTAAAGAGAAATGCTGAAAGCGGCAACATTGCAGTTACTGACACCAATGGAGTTCACTCAAAAGATTAATGCATTCTAAATGTCTTGCTTTTACTTTAAAAAAAAAAAAAGCATTAAAGACCTTATCATTCACTTGAGGGGAAAACAGATAATAATGAAAATAGATGACAAATATTCAGGCCATAAAATGGAGAGAGAGTTGTTACATTGGCAGTATAGAGAAAGAGCTGACTTTCAGCACACGAGATTGAGAATTTCATTATTATGAACTTGTCTTTCCTAAATCAATAGTAATGGCCCACACTGATCTCCTTCCCTCGACCTAGTTTGATTGGCCCCTCTTGTTCTCCACATTGGCTTCAGTGTAACTAGAGGGAGAGGAAAAGGTCAGCTGGAAATCAGAAAAGCACAACTCAAGAGAATCAACCATTTTTGCCCTTTCCACAGAAGAAAGTATTTATATAAGTGCTCCACTCAAATCTCTACCCTTTGATTTTGACCAGCCTGCTGTGGTATCTGCCTAATCTTAGAAAACCCTTTTGGTAACATCCCCTTGAAAACCACAGCTTGAGCAAAAGCCACAAGGAGCTTGCATATCTGCAAACCACAGCTTACCTCATGACTCTGTCAAGTGTCCCAGTCTACCCTCAAGGCAGTGTAAATCCTCTCAAAGTTAAACAGCCTATCCTTACTTTCACATTAGTGGATATCAATGATTTATTTCTCAATTATTATTCTTTTTTGCTCAAGGATCTTTCCTTATTGAGGTAGCAAATTTTTTTTTAAGATTTTATTTTGAAGGTATTCTAGATTCACAGGTAGTTGCAGTCTACTTTTACCCAATTTTCCTTAGTGGTTCCATTATCTTTCCTAGTTACACTATATGATCAAAATCTGGAATTTGTTATTGGTTCAATGTATGTGTATAAAGGCAGCTTTTTGTTTTGTTTTGTTTTTTGCATTCTTTCTTGCTTTTTTAAAAAATTGCTTCCTCTAGGACTCACAATTTCTTATTGTGGTTAATGTCCAAATTGGACTGACAGTGTGCAGAAGCCACAGTTATGCCAAATTCATTCTGTGCCAATTTTCCTGTAGGCACAGGCTTTCCAAAATAAACATGTCCCCCAACATCAGGAATCTTTTCTACGTAAACTCTGACAAGACAGTTACAATATCCACAATGCATGTAGAAAATGTGAGTTGTTTAGGAAAATCTCAAAATAAGATATTTGGTAACCCTATTTTAATTATCATAGCCAATAACTAAAAAATATAATAATGTTACTTTACTTCATTATAGTTAGTTTTTTGTGGAAGTTAGCTTTATTTGCAATTAACAAAGTTACTATATATCCACTTTCTCAGTTACATTATGTTAAAAATTTATATTGTTTTTTCTACATCACAAATATGCAACTATGACCTAGAGACAGTCAAGAAAATGAGTGGAATGAGGGGAGAAGACATTATCCGTCGTCAGACATTAACCTATAATTAGGTTGTTCTACCCCAAGGTAAGGGTTATCGATTCTACTTTAATCTGAATATAAGCAGTCTGGTTAAAAATTCAAGGGGTGTTTAAGGAAACTGCTTCCTCCTTCCCACTCTTTACATACTATAATATCAACTTTTGATATAGGAGCATAATTTTCAGAATCTAGGTGAAGACTGAGAAATAATTAAGAAAGACCTTTGCTGTGAACTGAGTGGCTCTCCCCCAAATTCAAATGAAGTCCTAGGCCCTAATGTGATGGTGCATTTAGCCCTTGAACAACACGTGGATTGTGGATGTCAACACTCACTGCAGTTGAAAATTCATTTGTAACTTCTGACTCCCCCAAAACTTAATTAATATTAGTCTATTATTAAACAGAAGCCTCATCAATAATAGAAACAGTTGACTAACACACATTTTGTGTTACATGTATTATATACTGTATTCCTATAATAAAGTAAGATAGAGAAAAGATAATGTTCATAAGAAAATTATAAGGAAGAGGAAATATATTTACTATTCATTAAGTGGAAGTGGATCATCAAAAAGGTCTTTATCCTCATGGTTATCCCATTGAAAAAGCTAAAGAGTGGAAAAGAGGGAGGGATTGGTCTTGCTCTCTCACGAGGGCAGAGATAGAAGAGTTAGAAAGGGAAGCAGGAGAGACAGGCACACTCAGTGTAACTTGATTAAATTAACTGTCTGATTTTTTTTTTTTTTTTTTTTTTTTGCTTTTTCATTTCTCTCTATATATTTCTGTATGGTACCAATCCTTCTTCTATTGTTTACTTCAGTTGCAGTGCCTATATCATGGAAGGGGCTGTGTGTGAAATAAGACAAAAACAGTCTTGCATAACCAGAACCCTTCTGCCAAATTATCTAATGTCAATTTGTTTCTTGATACTGCTTCTTCTATATCTTCTTCCTCATCATCTGGCACTGGCTTGGAAGTACTCACCTCCAGCTACCAGCTGGAGATTCACCTTAATTGCTCTGGTGTGGTGTTTGTTAGCTCTTGAATTTCTCTAAGATCCTTATCTTGAAACTCTTCACTATCTCCAACATTTTTTTTTTGCCTTATCCGTAATCTCTTTCATGATTTCCTTGATTGACTGTGTCATAAATCCTGTGAAATCAGGCATAACATCTGACACCGTTTTCTCCAGCAGGAATTTGTTGTTTCTGGCTTGATGGGTTTAAAGGATTTTTCTATAACAATAATGGCATCTTCAAATGTGAAATCCTTCCAGACATTCATGACGTACTCTGTGTCGGGATCTCTTCCATAGCACTGACAATCCTTTCCACAGAGTACTGTGTGTAATGAACCTTACAGGTCTTTGAGATTTCCCGATCTAGAGACCAAATTAGAGACCCTGTATTTGGGAGCAAGTAAACAACTTCGACAGCTTTGATATTGAACTCATGGGGTTCTGTGAGGCCAAGGGTATTATCCAATATTAAAAGAACTTTAAGACAGTCCCTTACTGGCAAGGTGCTCCCTGACTTTAGGGACAAAGCATCAGTGGAAACAATCCAGAAAAAGGATTCTTACTGTTCAGGCCTTCTTGTTGTACAACCAAAAGGCTGGCAACTGGTATTTATCTTTCCCCTTCAAGACTCAGGGGTTAGCAGCTCTACAGATAAAGACGGTCCTGATCATAAACCTGACTGGATTTGCACAAAACGGTGGAGTTAAACTATCCCATCTTGCCTTAAATCCTGGTGCTCAACTTCAGTTCTTAACAATAAATGTTCTCTGTGGCATTTTTTTCCCCCCAGAAAAAGACACTATGGTCCGCATTAAAAACCTGTTCGGGCCTATACATTTTCTCCTCAGTGATTTCTTAATAGCAACTTGTTTGCTGCTTCATGGTTGGCAGAAACTGTTTCTCCTGTTATCTTGACATTATTTAAGCCAGATATCTTTCTAAAATGATCAAACCATCCATTGCTTGCATTAAATTCTCCAGCTTTAGATCCTTCATCTTCCTTTTGCTTTAATTGTCATATGATAACGCTGCTTTTCCTTGAATTATATTAGAGTCTATAGGTATGTCTTTCTTATAGCAACCCTGAATCCATATAAAAGCTACATTTTTAATATGAAACAAAAAGGTATTTCACACTTTCCAAGTAATTAAGTCAGAAGCGAAAAAAAAAACAGATATTTCACAAGAAGCACAAGATTTTCACACCTGCTGGTGTAGCTTCAGCAAAAGCTTCACAAATTTCCCTTTTTGTTAAAATGATCCTTACTCCATGTATCGGCCTGTTCTTGCATTGCTGTAAAGAAATACCTGAGGCTGATAATTTAAAAAGAAAAGAGGTTTAATGGGCTCACAGTTCTGCAGGCTGTACGAGCATAGATGCAGCATCTACTCCTGGTGAGGGTCTCCAGAAGCTTCTAATCATGGCAGAAGGTGAAGAGGGAACCAGCATGTCACATGACCAGAGCGGGAGCAAAAGAAGGGAGGGGAGGTGCCACACACTTTTAAACAACCAGATCTTGAGTGAATTTAGAGCAAAGATTCACTCATTATCACAAGGACAGCCCCAAGCTATACATGAGGGATCCATTCAGTGATGCAGACACCTCCGGCCAAGCCCCATCTCCAACACTGGGAATTATGTTTGAACATGGGATTTGGAGGGGACAAACATTAAACTATATCACCCTGGATCCATTTTCATTGAAATGGTGGGCAACTGCAGCTGCAGATCTCAATTTATGGTACATATCAAGCAATTCAACTTTTCCTTGTAATGTCATGACTTTGCTTATTGGAAGCACTTTCAGCATCACTAGTAGTAGCTCATATGGATTCGATGGTTTTATTTTAAGTTTATGGTATTGTACTAACCATGATGAAAAGTACTTAAGAACTGCAAGAGAAACTTTTTACTGCAGTACAAAATTTGCTGGAAAGATAGCTGCTCCCGTGGAGACCATTAGAGTATTTTAAAAGGATGCTTGCAACAAGAGCTCACAGTAATTGCAACAGGAGGAAGCTGCAAAATTGTTACAGTAGTACATGTACTGTAGTTAATTTTATGAGGTTATTCTTTAACACTGCATCTTTACCATCTTGACATTTCTCTTGACTGTAAATGGCACTTTGTATGGTCTGTTTATAAGCTTTGATAATGTTCAACTTTTTATATTTAATATTTTATGGTAGTAAATGAGAAAATAGACTAGTATCTACCTCTATTTACACCTTCATGAGATACCTAACTTTTTCTATTTTTTTTCAATATTTCTAGTCTACAAAGTTCATCTGCAAGTTTTTTCAAATTGTTGCAAACCTCCAAAAAATTTTCCAATGTATCTTTTAAAAATTTACATGTAAGTGGACCTCTACAGTTCAAAGTTGTGTTGTTCAAGGGCAAACTTATTTGGAGATGGGCCGTTGAGAGGTAATTAGTGTTAGATGAGGTCATGAGGGTGGGGCCTTCGTGATGGGATTAGCATCCTTATAGGAGATGCCACAGAGCTTGCTCTAGTTCTCTCTCTCGACCATATGAGGACACAGTGAGAAGGCAGCCTCTGCAAATCAGGTCCTCACCAGAAACTGATCGTGCTGACACCCTGATATTGGACTTTCAGCCTCCAACACTATGAGGAAATAAATGTCTGTTGTTTAAACCACTCAGTCTATGATATTTTGTTATGGCAACCTAAGCTCACTTCTATAACCTCTGAGGTTTAGAAATAGTTGTCTCCCAAGTTTCTAAACTCTACAACCCAATAAAAGGCTGATGGATTTACCTGGTAAGTGATGTCTTTAGACCACCATTTAAATTTTACTAATATTTTCTTACTTTTTAATAACAACCATTCCGACTGGTGAGAGTTGGCATCACATTGTGGTTTTCATTTGCATTTCTCTGATGATTAGTAATGTTGAGCATTTTTTCATATGCTTATTTGCCATGTGTATGTCTTCTTTAGAGAAATGTCTGTTCATGTCCTTTGCCCATTTTTCAATGGGGTTGTTGGCAAGGTTTCAGAAAAAAAAGAGAATAATTATATACTGCTCATGGGGCTCTAACTTAGTTCAGCCACTGCAGAAAGTAGTTTGGAGATTTCTTAAATAAAACAAAATTACCTTTTGACCAGAAATTCCATTACCGGTATATACATACCCAAAGGAATATTGTCATTCTACCAAAAAGCCACATGCACTCATATGTTTATTACAGAACTATTACAATAGGAAACACATGGAATCAACCTAGATACCCATCAACAGTGGACTGGATTGTTTTAAAGGTGGTACATGTACACCATGGGGTACTATGCAGCCATAAAAAAGAATAAAATTATGTCCTTTGCAGTAGCATGAATGGAGCTGGAGGTCGTTATCCTAAGCAAATTAATGCAGGCACAGAAAACCATATACTTCATGTTTTCATTTATAAGTGGGAGTTAAACATTGAGTATACACAGACACTAAAAGGGGAACAATAGACGACAATGGGGACTACTTGAACCCTATCAGGTACTATGCTCACTAACTAGGTGACTAAATAATTTGTACACCAAACCCCAGAGACTCACAATTTACTCATGTAACGAACCTGCACATGCACTCTTAGAAAAAAACACAATGCTTACTGATGCCTATGATAGTCACAATTCTAAATATTTTTGGTTTCCTTGACACAAAAGAATAGAGAAGGGCCAGGTGCAGTGGCTCATACCTGTAACTCCATCATTTTGGGAGGCTGAGATGAATGGATTGCCTTAGCTCAGGAGTTTGAGACCAGTGTGGGTAATGTGGCAAAATCCTGTCTGAACAAAAAATACAAAAAAAAAGAAAAACTAGCCAGATGTAGTGGTGTACTCCTGTAGTCCCAGCTACATGGGAGGCTGAGGTGGGAGGATCACTTGAGCCCAGGAGGCAGAGGTTATAGTGAGCTGAGATTGCATCACTGCACTCCAGCCTGGCTGTCTGAGTGAAACTCTGTCTCAAAAAAAAAAAAAAAGAAGAATAGAGAGGTAGTCATCCTGATACCAGAATTAGTAGCTGATATCACGACATAAATTAAAATGGCCCCTAAATCATTTTTGTTTGAGAATAGCATTACAAGTAATATTCCTATTCAATGTTCTCTGAAGAAAATAAAGCCTTGGAGTTGTTTTAATTTGTAAAGCATGAAGCATTCTTTATCTGAAAAACATATTTATATGAACATATGATCTCTCAATAATGTCAAGTGGATAACTTATTTCTATATTATTAATATTGAACAAGCAGAATAATATGTATTTTTCTCATTCTATACTATTTCTCATTAAGATTTAAATTATAAGAGCTAGATAGGTTTATATTTTTTTCAATATTCAACAACTGTTTAATGTACCATTACATTGAATAAGAAAATGTGCTTGGGATTTTAAAAAAGGAAAAATGGAAGAAAATGGTTCTGTCTACTGCCCAAAGTAATTTACAGATTCAACGCTATCCCTATCAAGCTACCAATGACCTTCTTTGAAGAACTGGAAAAAACCACCTTAAACTTCATATGAAACCAAAAGAGAGCCCACATAGCCAAGTCAATTCTAAGCAAAAAGAACAAAGCTGGAGGCATCACACTCCTGGACTTCAAATTATACTACAAAACTACAGTAATCAAAACAGCATGGTACTGGTACCAAAACAGAGATATAGACCAATGGAACAGGACAGAGACCTCCGACGCAACACAACACATCTACAACCACCTGATCTTTGACAAACCTGACAAAACAAACAATGTGGAAGCGAGTCCCTGTTTAATAAATGGTGTTGGGAAAACTGGCTAGTCATGTGCAGAAAGCAGAAGCTGGACCCCTTCCTGACACCTTACACTAAAATTAACTCCAGATGGATTAAAGACTTAAACATAAGAACTAACACCATAAAAACCCTAGAAGAAAATCTAGGCAAAACCATTCAGGACATAGGTGTAGGCAAGGACTTCATGACCAAAACACCAAAAGCAGTGGCAACAAAAGCCAAAATAGACAAATGGGACCTAATCAAACTCCATAGCTTCTGCACAGCAAAAGAAACTGTCATTAGAGTGAATCGGCAACCAACAGAATGGGAGAAAATTTTTGCAATCTACCCATCTGACAAAGGGCTGATAACCAGAATCTACAAAGAACTGAAACACATTTACAAGAAAAAAACAAACAAGCCCATTCAAAAGTGGGTGAAGGATATGAACAGACACTTTACAAAAGAAGACATACATGAAGCCAACAAACATATGAAAAAATGCTCATCATCACTGGTCATTAGAGAAATGCAAATCAAAACTACATTGAGATAACATCTCACACCAGTTAGAATGGCGATCATTAAAAAATCTGGAGACAACAGATGCTGGAGAGGATGTGGAGAAATAGGAATGCTTTTACACTGTTGGTGGGAGTGTAAATTAGTTCAACCATTGTGGAAGACAGTGTGGCGATTCCTCAAGGACCTAGAAATAGAAATTCCATTTGATCCCAGCAATCCCATTACTGGGTATATATCCAAAAGACTATAAATCGTTCTACTATAAGGACACATGCACACGAATGTTCATTGCAGCACAGTTTACAATAGCAAAGACCTGGAACCAACCCAAATGCCCATCGATGATAGACTGGACAGGGAAAATGTGGCACATATACACCATGGAATATTATGCAGCCATCAAAAACGATGAGTTCGTGTCCTTTGTAGGGACATGGATGAACCTGGAAACCATCATTCTCAGCAAACTGACACAAGAACAGAAAATCAAACACCGCATGTTCTTACTCATAGGCGGGTGTTGAACAATGGGAACACATGGACACAGGGAGGGGGAGTATCACACACTGGGGTCTTGTCGGGGGGAAAAGGGGAGGGATAGTGGGGGGGGGGTGGGGAGTTGGGGAGGGATAGCATGGGGAGAAATGCCAGATATAGGTGATGGGGAGGAAGGCAGCAAATCACACTGCCATGTGTGTACCTATGCAACAATCTTCCATGTTCTTCACATGTACCCCCAAACCTAAAATGTAATAAAAAAATAAAATAAAATAAAAATAAAATAAATAAAATAATAAAATAAAAAATAAAAAAAGAAAATGGTTCTGCCAGTAATTTTATGGCATTATGTCTTAGTCTTTCTGTGTTTCAGTTTCTCCATTTGTAAAATATAGACAGTAGTAACATCTATCCCATAAGGTCATTGTGAGAACTAAATTAATTTTAAAATAAGGCATGTAGAACTATGCCTAGCACTCATTTATGTGTGTTAACTATGATTAATGATGATGATTATATCCTCTTTTGAAAATGTCAACTAAAATATTAGATATTTAGAAGAAATAAAAGTATCAGATTATAAAATATTTAGAAATAAGTTCCAGGTGCTGTGAGATCTGAAGTTTATATAAAGGGGGAAGCTTTTATAAGAAAATAAATACAAATTTTAAATCTAAAATTAAGATTGATAGATGCTCATATTAGCACTGCTTAGATAGAAAAAAATAAAAGAAAGAAATAGATACATACCTCAGTAGGTGAATAGCCAAAACGTTGTACATTCACATACTAGGATACTAGACAGTCATTAAAGATAATAAGAAATGTACTAACATGACAAGGGATGTAGGGTATATTATTAAGTGGGGGAAAACAAAATTAGTTATGGTAGGCATGGTAGCTGTCTATCAGTAGCCACTGCTTCAATTTTTCTTACAAAGAAACCTCTGATCTTATTCAGGAAGACAATGTGCTCAGCTTAAAAAAAAATGTGTTTTAGACACCTTTCCACCTTGGTGGGGCCAAGTGGCAGCATGCTGATGGTTGTGTCATCACTGGTCTTTGTCCTTTCCACTCTTCCTCCCCTGGAACTGAAAAAATGCTGCTGATACAGCAGCTGTTTGAGGTCCTGAGGTAACAAGCATGCGGGTAAAATCAACAACTAAGGGCAGAATTGGAAAGATACGAAGAAACTGGGTCCCTCATGGCACTGTGGATCTTCCCACCAGTCTTTGGCTTATTATTTCATAAAAATAAATGCTCCTGTGGTTATTTTTCATACAGCTGAAAGTAAATTGTAACTGATACACATGTAGTCTAATCTATGTATAATGTATATTAGAATAATGTAATACAGGAAAACAGAGACGTCTATGTAAAATGGACTGAAAGGATACCCAGCAAACTCAGAAGTGTGGTTACCCTGGAAAGGAAAGTAGTCATAAGAGGGGAAATGCTCTCATTTTGTTCAGTATGTTTTTTTAGATTTGAATCTTTCATAGTGAATCTATTTATATCATTTTAAATAACAAAAAGAGAGCATTTTAAATACCATTCTTTAGTGTGTGTGTGTGTGTTGTAGAACATTTTGTCTTTCATGCTGTATCGGGAAAAACAGGTGAACAAGTTTGGAAATTCAGGCTATAACCTTTATGTGATTTTAAATTTAGCTACTTACACCAAAAATATTCCCTTAATCTTTTTGATCTTTAACTCATCACCATTGCAAAATCCTATAAGCAACCACACTCTGGCACTGAGTCACCTGCTACAGTCTGCAACGCTCTGCTCACTGTGGTTTGTGTTTAGGGTCATCTGGAGAGAACTGCAGGGGCTGGGAAACATCACACTCCGTACTCTTCTCCAACATTTTCATTAAGAATAAATATTTGTAAATCATTATCAAGAACAGCATTCAAGGGGAAAACCAAGCTAAATGACACAGTGTAAATAAGAGGTTTGTACAGAAATGGGTACTAAGTTTTAGAGGCAAGCAGACAGCGTCAAGTTTTAATTGGAATGACATAAATCATTTTGAGAGTAGTTAACATTTCTCTCCATGGATAGCTATACAGTTGCCACAGCTGATTCTCGACAGAAACAGGCTATGAAGACAGTCTACTTTTGCTGTTAAAAAATTGCTCTCTTTTCAAATCATTCTCTTTTATTCAATATTTCAACAAACACATATTGAACACCTATAATGCCCCAGGCACTGGACTCAGCTTTGGGTGAAGAGCATGGGATGAAGAGAGGGAATGCAGTCTAATAACTCTTGAGATCCATTTCTCCCTGTGTCTTTCTAGGACATGGGGGAGTTAGCATATTTAACTGTCAGATAGGAAGTCATTAGTGAAAAAAAGAAGTAACAGAGTGTAAAAAGAGCAAACAGATACCAAGAGTTGGAAGCAGTCTGTGGATCAAAAGTGGAAACTCTGTTCAAGCCCAAGTAAACTCAGGGCATTCCTTCTATCCAACCATCTATTCAAAGAACACTACCAGAAAGCCTGCTAAGTACAGGCATCATGATAGCTGTTGTGGAGAATGCACAGATATGAAAACCACAGATCTTGTCCTTACAGGATTTACAGATTAATGGACTAATGAGGAGGATAAGTATAATCAAATAATTCTGTCACAGATCAGCCAGCATTCATTAAATGTCATAAGAGAAGTTCAATCAAGGGCCAAGAACCCCACTGGAGTGGGACACAACTTTCGGCTTGACAGTAAGAGAACTCCGGTGAGGAGAGATGGTATTCGAAAAATGAGAATGATTTTGACAGGACAAAATGAGAAAGATGCAAAGAAAGGGCAGTGTAGACTGTGACACTGGCAGAAACAAGGATATAAAAGCATTTGGCTCAAGAGCAGGGGAGCCCAGTGCCCTAGTGGCAGTGAGAAGTCCACTGGCTCAGAAACAAGCTTTTCAGATGATGTTCAACAGATCTTTCAGGAGAAGGCTGAAGAGGAGGTTATCTCTTGATCTAGGCCCTCCTCTGCAAGTGTCTTTATCTGATCTGTAACTTGGGTTTCCACTTAAGATTTGTTTGGAAAGAAACAAAGCTCTGTTTACTAAAAATATTTTAAAACCTGAAAACCACTAAGAGCATCAATAGGTTAACATAAGAAATGATAGAAATGTGCTCAGAAGAATGACTGGGCCAGATCCTTAAAGGCATTAAATGACGAGGAGAATTCATTTTATACAGAGAGCAATGGTGGAGTCTCTAGGAAATTTTTAAACAAGAAATTAACACTAGAAAAAAAAACTGAATTAGGAAGTGACTGTTTCACATCATGTCAAAAAGGAGCAGAGACTGTAGTCACAGAGACTAATCAAAAGGAGATGGCAGTTCAAGGAAAATTCTAAGGGCCTGCATGAGGGTACAGAGAGAAAGGACAGGGAAAAAAGGAATTGTCAAAGGAGATTTAGAAGGAGGATTTACCAGTCCTCTTAGCTGCATAAATGAGAGGCAAGCTAATGACTTAGATCTCCTTTAATATTTGTTTAATACTTACATTTGTGAGTGATACACACACAAACATACACATTTTAATAGACTTCATTTTTCAGAGCACTTTTAGACTTAGGGGAAAAAATCAAAGATAGGACAGAGAGCTTCCATATGCTCTTCACTGAGTTTCTCTTATTCACATCTAACATTAGCATGGTACATTTGTTACAATTAATAAACCAATATTGATACATTATCGTTATTAGCTAAAAGTTCATATTTTCTTCCTATTTTCTTAGTTTCTACCTCAGGTCCTTTTTCTGTTGTAGGATTTTATCCAGGATACCACATTACATTAAGTCATCAGTTCTCCTTAGGCTGTGACAGTTTCTCAGACTTTGTTTTTGGTGACCTTACTGGGGTTATGGGTTGTGGAAGGAACCCATATATCACGTCAAGGGGATGTACTATCAATATGACTTTCCACTGTTGATGTTGAACTTCATGATCTACTTGAAGTAGTATTTGTCAGTTGTCTCCACTGCAAAGTTACCCCTTTTTCCCTTTTCATGCTGTATTCTCTAGAATGTGCACACATTTTTTTAAAAAATGCTTTCCTCAATTCAGCTCCGGTCCCCTACATGGATACTTCATTCAGCAGTATAGAAACTTCGCAGTTTTTTAAGTCCACAAGACTTAGAAGAAGTCACTTCAGCAAACATCTGTTGTGACTTGAGCATGCTCTTGGGGGTCTTGCTCCTGAACATTTTATGAAATATCCCTTTCAACCATAAGCAGTGTTCTCCCCAAAGACTTCGAAGAAATACAGTTTCTGTCCATCATGTTTTACCTTTCCAGTTCTGTCTTGTTTCAGTGACAGCTGAGCATCCTCTGTAGACTGACTCCCAGGAATGCATGGTTGGGCACACAAGCAGACCCTTCCGAGAGGCCTGCCCCCTCCCACCCTTGGACCACACCTTCACCCTGATACCTTGCAGAACTGCTGACTTTCCAGCTAGAGGTCCACCTCTCAGGGCCAGGGTGTTGCCAAGCCCCCCACTGTCACCCTGCCTTGTGGACCATGGGATCTTTCCACCATCCTGGTTTTTGGCCACAGCTGAATTTGGAGTGAACTAAATCAAGTTATATCAATTTCCTCCCTCCTGCTGTGCCCTGGGAATTGTAGGGTTTATTTCTCTTGGCACTCTTGGAGCAAACTAGTTCCACATTCCTTTCTGCCTTGTTAATCATCCAACAGCACTCATTGACACATTTTTCTCTTTTCTACAAGATATTACTGACACCCCTTTAACACCTTGTCAGGAAACTTGTGAGGAGCAGTATCAAACTATTTTCTGTTTCTTTGAACTTCCTCAGTCTTTATATGTACAGAACTCAGCCAAAGCTGTTCTGAATGAAATCCCCTCCTCCTCTTCATCCCTTAATATTCACATGCATATAATAAATCCTGCAGAACAACTATAAGGTCCTAAAGCCCGGGATCAGTGGAAATGATCTCTGTATTAATCAAATAATAATATTCAGAAGGATAAAATACGCCTGTAGGCTGGCACTCCTTAAAAAACATTGTTCATTAAAATCTGTTTTCTCTGTGGCTGAACTGAATATATGAACCTCATCCTCACCCCTCCAGCAACTTGATATTGAGAACAAACAGGTAATCTCTTGTTTGCAGATAATGCTTTTATCGTCTCATTCTGTGTGTGGAGGTCTTAGCAAATAGTTGGCCCTTTTATCTAACGATTGTCTACAGAGAAAAATGTAATTGTATTTTGTTTGATTTAATCACTGGTTAAACTCTTCAGTTATTGGATTATGGATAATAATCTCATGTTATTGAATCACTTTGGCATATATAGTAATTTGTAACCAGGTTATTGTTGAACACATATTTTAAGCAGTAATGTTCTTAAGTATCCTCTAAGTGTCTTATGGTGAACGTATGGGCTAAATTTGCAACCATGCTATGGGAAATCTGCATCTGTCAGAAATGAACCTCTGTGACTCACCTAAATCTGCAAGATTCGACTTGTACTCTGTGATTGAGAAGTCCTCATAGCTCACGTGTCCAAAACAGGATGAAATAAGGATTTCCTGCATTCTGAGAATCTTGGTGGTTTTAGGGAGTGGCATGAGGCCTAAATTGACCCCTTCCTGCTAATTTGCCCTACTGCATACTAAGAAAAGCATCTCTGAGATTATGTTTAGCCTATTTCTGGGGACTTTAAAAATAGTATACCAAGTGTATAAGGAAGTAGCAGATTTTACATTTGGGTGTTAAACATAGGAAGGTTTTGGGATTTGTTTTAATACCAATTAACATAGTATAGCTTTTACCCATTCATTCAGTCAAGATAATTTCAGAAAATTTTAGAAACATTTTGTTCACTGTGGAACATTAGTCAGGGTGGTACAACTTTATGAAAAATATCCAAAACACTTATTTTTTTCAGTAGGGTTTCCTTCACCTTGTGAGCAAAACATAAGTGTCTAAAGCTTATACAACTTAAAAAAAAAAAAAGTTTACACTGAAGGAATTAGATGTATTCATGTGTTTTGTTAAAATATTCAATAATTAATTTTTCTTTCAGATATTTTTAATTTCTCTGAAGTTTTAATGTTGAAGCCTCACAATTGGGTTATGTTTGAAACACTCCCCGGCAGGATTTCTAGATAAGCCTCTTGTTTTATTGTAACTCCATGTTACTTTTGCCTTGTCCTTGAAGAAATTTCCAGCTCCTTGAAAACTAACATTATTTTACAGTGAAAGAGAAAGAGGTTTAAAGCCAATCAGGTTTTACTAAATTTCATTCAGAATTAATTTTAGATTTGCCGAACTGCAACAGTAGTTCTCACATATAATTCATTCAACTTCTACATTACATAGCCATGGTATATTTGTCGAAACTAAGAAATCAATGTTAATACAGTACTAAAAGCTAAACTTCAGACTCTATTCTGATTGAGCCACCTTTACCCACTAATGTACCTTGTCCATCCCAGGATCCAATTCAGAAGCGCCCACTGCATTTAGGTGCCACATCTTCTTAGTCTCTTCTAACCAAATAGGGTTTTTTGGTCTTTCCTTGTCTTTCATACAATTTTGAGGAGTCCTGGCCAGGTATTTTGTAGAGTATCCCTCACTCTGTGTTTGACGTTTCCCATGAGTAAACAGAGGTTGGGGATTAAGGGAAGAAGACCATAGAAGTGAAGTACTTTCCTCATTACATCATTTCAGGAAGTGCATAATGTGGACATGACTCATTACAGGTGATGTTAACTTTAATCACTGGATTAAGCTGGTGGGTGCCTAGTTTTCTCCATTCTATAGCTACTATATTGCTTTTTCCATATTCTATTCATTAAAGGAAAGTCACTAAATCTAATACACTCTCAAAAGAAGGAGAATTAACTCCACCTCCTGGAAAAAGCAGTATCAAAGAGTTTGTGGACATTATTAAAACTTCTGGGGAGATACTTTAAGGCTGTGCAAATATCCTGTTTCTCCTTCAAACTGTGCCCCTAACATTAGCTTCACCTGTGGATTTTGCCTAATGGTGTTCTAATGGTGATTTTCTATTCCCCTCTACATTTACTAAGTAGAATTCTTCCATAAGGAAAATCTGTTCCTTCTTCCCCCATTTATTCATTATTTGTTTATTTATATATTCAATCACTAATTTTTATAAATAACGACTCTGCAAGGTTTATTTTATCCTCTGGGTTATAATTCTGTGTCATTTTAATATATTATATTGCTCAAGTTTTTCCAGCTTTGGCCATTCCAGCCATTTCATAACGACTCCTGTGTCCCCTTGGCATGCTCTTACCTTTCCTTTTTTCTTTTCTTTCAGCACTGCTTTACTTTCTGGCACTATAAGATGCTCCAGGATCATCTTATCTATTCCCTGCCCCCAGATTAAAGTCAGCCATTTTTCTAGGGGGTCCTAGCTTCTTTTATTGGAGAATGACATTTAGAAACTATAACCTAAGCGTTTGGTGTTTCTATTGTTACTAGAGCGTGTCACTTTTTAAGGCTCTCTTAATACAGAGGCCTAGGAAATTTATGGATGTGCACTAACCCATATACACACACATATCTATGTTTATATAGTTATATGTTAATATGCATATATTAGATAACTGTATATCTGTTAAAATAAATGAGTTCATTCCAACATCTCCAACTCTAATGCAGCACCAGAGGGTTCATTCTAGCCTTCCCTCCACCTCTCCAGCTTATGTGTAACTTCTTTCTCTGGTAGTGAGTAACCTGGCTCTCGTTATCTACAACACATTTGTTTCTTTGTTCATTCCTAGTATACAAATAGTTTCTGAATTTCTAACACATACTACTGTAAAAAACAAATATACCAACTACAGTACTGTGTTTGTAAGAAAATCTTTTTCTATCTTTAGTGATATAGTATCTAGTCCAAACACTATTTTCTAAAGATTTTTAGGTTGGCCTCTTTTTCCTCTGCCCTTGCAGTGAAATTATGTCAGACATTAAAAATATAGTTAAATTCATTTGTCACAGACTGGGTTCTCCCAAAGTATTAGTTGATTTTTTTTTTAATTATATGAAGTTCCCCTCTTTAAGGTATACACTTCTGTAGTTTTTGACAAGTGCATAGACTAATGTCTCCACCACGGTAGTACCATATAGCTCAGTTCCCCTCAGGCTAAAACTCCTCTTGTGTATTTGGAGCCAGCCATTTTCAAACACCCTCTGACAGTGCCAACTTTGTTCTTGGACAGAATTCTAGTAGCTTGAAGCTGTACGGTAGCAAACATGCTTTACAAGAGTAAGATAAACAGAAAAATGAAGGAAAAAACATATTTCACAAAAATAATGGCAAAGTTTACCTGAAAATGAACTAAGATTCCACTGACAAGATTGTATTGACATGTTTCTTGTTGGCCTGTGCAGTGGAGAAAGCTCAAATAGGACCTCAGGTGGCATATACACATTCAGAGAATTGCCAGGGATAACAGTTTTGATCCTCAGCTTTCCAAATTAATGTATATCTGATTGAAGTCTAGGAAGCTGACTCAGAAAACCTAACTTCTCATTCCTCTTTTGTTCCCCCATTCTTATTGTCTTGATTCAGCTGCTTATCATTTCTCATCTGAAAAACTAAATAATTTTTTAACTGGTTTCCCTCAGGCAACTGTCTCCTATCTGTAAACCCCTTCCCATATACTCTCCAAAAATTATCTTTTGAAAATGCTAATCTGACTATGTTTTCTCCTAGATTAAAAACTCATGCTAGTTTGCCATCGGGATGATCTGCACCTCCTTTATGTGGCCCGCATATCATCCCACCTGACCCTTCTAGCCAAACCCGTGCACCTTGCAAAGCCACTCTGACCACACAGAACTCTTTCCCACTCCCAACATGATCTGCTTCCTCCTCTATATTTTGCCCTTTTTCTTCTCTCTTTGAAAGCACTAACCCATCCTTCAAAACCCAATTAAATTCCACTTCCTCTGGAATCTTTAACTTCTCAAGTGAATTTATTTTTTTCCTTCTTTCTGTACATCCAGGGTTCTCTTATACCATGTCAGGTTGTTTTGTATTTGTTTACATTTGTCTTTTTGCAAAGTTTGAACTCTTTGAAGGAAGAATACTGCCCTTTACCTTTGGTACTATCCCTAAGACCCAGAAAATGCCTGGCTTATTAGTTGGCACTTGTTAGATATTTGTGGTGAGAGTGAATGGCTATTAGGCTAGAATGTGAATGCAGAGAATCATACCAATGCCAAATATAAATTGGCAGAATTGGCTGGAAGGCTCTCATGGGCCTTCTAGTTCATTTTCTTCCCTTAGGTTTCTTGTTAAATCAGATAAATGAGAACTAGTTGATCGTGGGATAGAATATTAAGGCATAAAAGTCAGCTCCATCACAAAAGTAAATCTAACAAGAAATCCAGAAACACAGTAATCACTCAGAGATGTTCTCTGTTGCATAATTCTGCAGCTTATGATATATTATATACCATTGAACTAGCTTATAATTACTATTTTAAGCCTTTCACATTATTTTCTTTTAATCTGAGATTAAATGTAGAAGATAACTTAGTCTAATCAGCCATATACTAAAATCATCTATTAGAATGTGTTATTTTAGAGAAGATTTTAACAATGGCTTACCTTGTACATTTCAAGTCAGGCTAATTTAAACAAAGGATCATATTCTCTTACCTTGTCTCAATTAATTTAGGTCTTCTAGAAAGTTACAGTCTCTTCCTCATACATAGTTTTCTATTTGTGAGTTAAATAAGTTAACATTTGTTGGCTGGGTGCGGTGGCTCATGCCTGTAATTCCAGCACTTTGGGAGGCCGAGGCGAGTGAATTACCTGAGGTCAGGAGTTCGAGACCAGCCTGATCAACATGGAGAAACTCCATCTCTACCAAAAATACAAAATTAGCCAGGCGTGGTGGTGTATGCCTGTAATCCCAGCTACTCAGGAGGCTGAGGCAGAAGGATCACTTGAACCTGGGAGACGGAGGTTGTGGGCAACGAGTGAAACTCCATTTCAAACATAAAAAATTAACATTTACTAATGTTAAATAAATTCAACATTAATTGAAGGTTTAAATTTGGCTTTATTTCAGTCAAGTGTTTCAGCCTATGTAGATCCCTTTGGATTCCAATACTTTCATGAATCCGATTAGGTTCCTTTCATAGCTTTGTATCACTGCATATTTGATTCCAAATATCTAATTTCTGTATCTTCTTCTAAACTACTAATAAAAATTTTGAGAAGCACAGAGAAAACAATAAAGCCTCTTGGAACATACCTAAAGATGTTTCTCAAATCATTTCAGGGCATTATTTAAACTAGTATAACTGCATAACCAGTAATGAACTCATCTGAATCAGTAGTCCCCAAAGGGTAGAGAAATTGTTTTGTTTCAAGTATTGCACACATACGTCTCAGTGAGACTTGGGACTTGCACTTATGGGTGCACACATAAGTCTCAGTGAGAAGTGGGAGCCTGTGTGAATTTTAGAACTCCAAAAGTGATTCTGATATATACCCTCTACCTCTCAGTCTCCCACCAATTCCATAAGACCATCAAGTCCACAGTAACTGTTCAGAAAAAAGTAAGTCCTTAAACTTCAAACAGTTGAACTACGTAAATGAACATGTTTTTATGTTAAAAAAAACTTCATATTATTTCTGGATCACAAATACTGCCTGAGATGTATGTTCCTATGGACCTGGCACTCCACAATCTATAAATTTTAACTTTTAAACCTATATTCCGTCATATGTACATGCCCAACACTAACAGGTTTCTATGTTCTCTTGTACACTGGACACAATATCCGTAGAGTGCCTAGGTTTGGAGAGCAACTCAGGGACTCCAGAGGGAGACTTCAGCTGTAAAAGAGTGGCCTATTGGGCAGCAGTCTGACTTTGCAGAGGGAGAAGCCTACTAGCACAAAAGGAAAATTAAGAATACCATGATTCATCCTGTGATTACTGCACAGAGAGGTAATGTGTTTTCCCAGCTCTAGGTCTTCTGAAATGATTTAGGACTAAGTGCAATATCACCACTGCTTCTGACAGAAACCGTTAAACACCAAAGAAATAACTTTTACATGAGAAAATGACACTATCTGAAGCTGAATTAAAACACAAATCATGTGATATATTTAAAAATCAGTAAATATTTGTTAATGCACCACCTAGAGTCTGTTTTTCAAAGTTTGGAGGCATGCAGTGTGAAGGCAGGAAACTCACCCTGGAGCTTCTCCATCCTATTTCTGATCCTCCACACACACTCTAATGGGAGAACCACATTATGTTCTTGTCTAATTCAATTTCATCAACAACCCCTAGAATTCAAGACAAAAAGCAAATACTGCTCTTTGCTGTGGGTGTACATTAATCCAAAAGAAGATACCCCCATGCTGGTGGGTCTTCCTGGGTGATTCTGGGCAATACCTTGGCAGTGGTGTAACTCTGAGCCCCTTTCACTCAGCCTTAGCAAGAGCACTGAGTGACCCTGGCTTCTCCTGCTTCCTGTGCCATTTTTCCCTAGGAGGTATTGTTAGCCAGTTATTACTTTCAAATACAGCTATTAAAAAATGTTACTGCCGGAGAGAGATCCAAGATGGCCGATTAGCAGCAGCTCAGGATTGTAGCTCCCACTGAAAGCGCAGAGAGTGAGTGGACGCCACATTTTCAGACGAATTTTTATTGCCCACGGACCAAGAGATTCCTGGCGGAGGAGCCCCACGGGTCGCCAGCACGACTCTTTTGGCCGGCGCGGCTGTTTTGCAGGCGCCCCCGGCGCGGCGGTTCTCAGTCCGGAGTATACGGGACTGAGTGCCCTTTGGTTGGCGTTGGAGCTCCGGGAAGGCAGAGTCTCCCATTCAGCTGATTGAAAAATGGACTGAATCGGGGAGGCAGACCAGGAGATTCCCGGGCAGAAAAGCGCCACGAATCTCAACGCCACTGCTTCAGTCGGCGTGGTGGGTCGCTGCAGGGGAAGGCTGGTCCCCCCCCTACACACACAAAAAAACAGCAGTTGGCATTGCTGAGGATTGAGAGTTTCACAGCAAGTACAGCTGAACCTGGGAAGGTCCAGCTCTGTGGGGGAGGGGCGTCCGCCGAAGGAAAATTAAGAAATAGAAAAAACTTTACCACCAACAAGTTGGACGTCCACTCAGAGACCTAATCTGAACATCAGCAATTACACAGACGACAGGTGGATGAATCAACAAAGATGGGAAGAAACCAGCGCAAAAAGGCTGAAAACACCGGAAATCAGAATGCCTTTCCTCCTGCAGAGGATTGCAGTGCCTCATCACCAAATTGAACAAGGACTCATCGAGAATGAATGTGAGGAATCAACGGAATCAGGCTTCAGAAGGTGGATAATGAGAAACTTCTGTGAGCTAAAAGAACATGTTCTAGCCCAATGCAAGGAAACTAGAACCTTGAAAAAAGGTTTGACGAAATGTTGATGAGAATGGACAATTTAGAAAGGAATATAAGTGAATTAATGGAGCTAAAAAACACAATACAAGAACTTCGAGAAGTATGCACAAGTCTAAACAGTCGAATTGATCAAGCAGAAGAAAGGATTTCAGAGGTCGAAGACCAACTTAATGAAATAAAACGAGAAGACAAGATTAGAGAAAAAGGGTAAAAAGGAATGAGCAAAGTCTCCAAGAAATATGGGACTATGTGAAAAGACCTAATCTACATTTGATAGGTGTACCTGAATGTGACGAAGAGAATGAATCCAAGCTGGAAAATATTTTTCAGGATATTATCCACGAAAACTTTCCTAACCTAGCAAGCCAGGACAATACTCAACTCCAGGTAATACAGAGAACACCACAGAGATATTCCTCAAAAAGAGCAACCCCAAGGCACATAATCATTAGATTCACCAGGGTTGAAACAAAGGAGAAAATACTAAGGGCAGCCAGAGATAAAGGACAGGTTACCCACAAGGGGAAGCCTATCAGACTCACAGCAGATCTCTCAGCAGAAACCCTACAAGCCAGAAGAGAGTGGGGGCCAATATTCAACATCCTTAAAAGAAAAGAACTTTCAACCCAGAATTTCATATCCAGCCAAATTAAGTTTCATAAGTGAAGGAAAAATAAAATTTTTTACAAACAAGCAAGTACTCAGAGATTTCATTACCACCAGGCCTGCTTTACAAGAGCTTCTGAAAGAAGTACTATGTACAGAAAGGAACAACCAGTATCAGCCATTCTAAAAAACCCATCAGTAAGCTGCATCCAGACCCATCTCACATGCAAGGATATACAGAGACTCAAAACAAAGGGATGGAGGAAGATTTGCCAACCGAATGGAGAGAAAAAAAAAAAAAAAAAAGGAGTTACAATTCTCATCTCTGATAAAATAGACTTTAAAGTAATAGAAAACAAAAGAGACAAAAAGGACATTGTATAATGGTAGAGGGATCAATGTAATGGGAAAAGTTAACGATCCTAAGTCTATGCACACACAATATAGGAGCACCCAGATACATAGGGCAAGTTCTTGGTTACTTACAAAGAGACTTGGACTCCCACACAATAATAGTGGGAGACTTTAACACTACATTGTCAATATTGGACAAATTAATGAGACAGAAGGTTAACAAGGATATCTGGGACTTGAACTTATACCTCGAACAAGTAAACTTAATAAACATTTATAGAACTCTCTACTCCAAATCCACAAAACATCCATTTTTTTTTTCAGTAACACATCACATTTATTCTAAAAGAGACCATATGGTTGGGAGTAAATCACTCCCCAGCAATTACATAGTATTTCATAGGTTCAAATGAAATATTGGTTGGCTGTTTGTTTGTTATTTTCCTCCCTTATTCCTTCCTGTCTCCATTGTATAACACAATTATTAGTATAAAAGAGCTTTTTAATACCCATTTTTAGACTGCATTCTAGCCTGGGCAATAGAGCAAGATTCCTGTTCTCTCTCCCTCTTTTTCTTCTTCTTTTTCCCTTTCTTTTATTCTCTTTTTTTTCTTTCTTTCTCTCTTTATTCTTTTCTTTTTCTTTCTTAAAAAAAAAAAATTCTGTTCTTCTACAGCCACTCTTGGTATAAAAAAAAAAAAAAAGAGTCATGGAAGAAAAAAAAAAGAAAGAAAGAAATAATTCCACATACATGAAAAAAAAAAAAAGTTACTGCCTTCTGAATAGGGCCCCCCAAAGTGGTCTAAGCATACATAAACCCATCAAATTCTGCACTGCTTAATTATTAAAAAAGCACCAACATAACTGGTTTATGATATCTTTTGCATTATTCCTCATGTAATATTAAAATTGTCATGTATATTAACTTTGTCTCTAGACAAAATTGCACTATTTGGATTAGAGACCATACATTATACTCATAGTATAGCCACACCACAATGACATCTAGCTGAGCAATATAATACTATTTGACAACTATTTTTTTGGAATGAGTGATTAATTAATATTACCCAGTGGTTTATTTAGTAGTTATCTCCGTATCTCCCACATCCTGAATTTTCCCACGTATGACCTGAGACAGATAAGAAGATAAAGAAGTGGCATCTACAGAAGGCTGTGGGTCTTATACATGTGACTGCAAAAATACAGTATTTCCTTTTATATTCTCATTCCCTCCCTACAACATGGGCCTCTATGGGGGGGGTCATTGTACTCAGGTTGAGTAGCGAGTTAAACATTTACTTAAGGAAGGTATGAATAGGCCTCAAGATTAGAGAGAAAGATAGTACATTCAGCCCTAATGGATCTTTGGGTGAATTTACATATTATATAAATATTTCACTTTTTTAAGAAAAATCATAAAAGTTTATTGTAAAATAACAATTCACAAACCAGGAGAAATCAACCCAAAGTGGTAAGAAGCCCCACTCACAGCAGTTACAACATAGTTTGTAAAACACGAAGGAAGTATTTGACCTTTTTTGTGACTGGCTGTTTCCATCATTTTGTTAAGGCAACGAGAACTCTTCAAGCTGATTGTCTATAGCAGATGGTTTAATTTCACTTATCCATGCTAACAAGAACATAAAGTTTATGTTTATGATTTCATGTTTTGTTTATGCTTAGAGCTACTGTTTCAGGGAAATCAGGAAGACGTAAGTTTTGGCTTGTGGTTTCAGGTGTTTGGCTTTGGGGTATAGCTACACTGTGGTCTCCATTTTTGTTTTTTATTAATGATATATAGAGTGTTAAAAATTAAAACTCAGAAAATTTTAAAATATTAATTTGTTTGACAATCATAACAAACCTATTTAATTAACATAAATAGCATATTTTAGGAAAAATAACTATATTTTTCCAAACAAGAAGTATCTGAAAAGAGCAGCATTATTTTATATTTCTTAATTGTCTTTATTGTCTGGCTTAATAGATAGTGGCTGGAATCTCCTATCTACTTCTGCATTGAATCCAGTTTTTCTTTTTATTTCCAACTTTTAAGTTCAAGGGTACATGTGCAGGATATGCAAGTTTGTTACCTAGGTAAACATGTGCCATCGTGGTTTGCTGCACAGATCATCCCCTCACCTAGATATTAAGCCCAGAATTTATTAGCTATTCTTTCAGTGCTCTTCTTTCTGTCACCCACCCACTCTTTGAGAGGTCTCAGGGTGCGTTGTTCCCCTCCATGTATTCTCATCAATTAGCTCCCACTTACCAGTGAGTTATTTAGTTCCCATGATTTAGGTCCCACTTATCAGTGAGAACATATGGTATTTGGTTTTCTGTTCCTGTGTTAGTTTGCTGAGGATAATGACCTCCAGCTCCAGCCATGTCCCTGCAAAGAACATGATCCCGTTTCTTTTACAGCTGCATAGTATTACATGGTGTATATCCACCATATTTTCTTTATCCAGTATATCAGTTATGAGCATTTAGGTTGATGCCATGTCTTTGCTATTGTGAATAGTGCTGCAATGAACATACACATGCATGTATCTTTATAATAGAACAATTTATATTCCTTTGATTATATATCCAGTAATGGGATTGCTAGGTAGAATGGTATTTCTACCTCTAGGTCTCTGAGCAATCTCCACACTGTCTTCCACAATGAATGAACTAATTTACACTCCTACCACCAGTATAAAAACATTCCTTTTTCTCCACAACCTTGCCAGCATCTGTTGCTTTTTGACTTCTTAGTAATAGCCATTCTGACTGGTATGAGATGGTGTCTCATGGTGGTTTTCATTTACATTTTTCTAATGATCAGTGATGTTGAGCTTTTTCTCATATAATTGTTGGCCGCATGTATATATTCTTTTGAGAAGCATCTGTTTATATCCTTTGCACACTTTTTAATGGGGTTGTATTTTTCATGCGAATATGTTTAAGTTGCTTATAAATGCTGAATATTAGACCTTTGTCAGATGGATAGATTACAAATATTTTCCTCCATTCTGTAGGTTGTCTGTTTACTCTGATAGTTTCTTTAGCTGTGCAGAAGCTCTTTTGTTTAATTAGATCCCATTTCTCAAATTTGCTTGTGTTGCAATTACTTTTGGCATTTTTGTCATAAAATCTTTGCCCATGTCTATATTTTGAATGGTATTACCTAGGTTTTCTTCTAGAATTTTTATAGTTTTAGGTTTTATATTTAAGTATTTAGTATATCATGAGTTGATTTTTGTATAAGGTGTAAGGAAGTGGTCCAGTTTCAATTTTCTGCATATGGGTAGTCAGTTCTTTCAGCACAATTTATTAAATAGAAAATCCTTTTCCCATTGCTTATTTTTGTCAGGTTTGTTGGAGATCAGATGATTGCATGTGTGTGGTCTTATTTCTGGGTCCTCTATTCTGTTCCACTGGTCTATGTGTCTGTTCTTGTACCAGTACCATGCTGTCTTGGTAACCATAGCCTTGCAGTATAGCTTGAAGTCAGGTAGCATGATGCCTCTAGCTTTGTGCTTTTCACTTAGGAATACTGTGACTATTTGGGCTCTTTTATGGTTCCATATGAATTTCAGAATAGTTTTATCCAATTATGTGAAATATGTCTGAGATTTTGCTAAAGTTGCTTATCAGCTTAAGCTTTTGAGCTGAGACAATGAGGTTTTCTAAATATAGGATCATGTCATCTGCAAACAAAGATAGTTTGACTTATCTTCCTATTTAAATACTTTTTTTTTTCTTTCTCTTGCTTGATTGCTCTGGCCACAACTTCCAATACTATGTTGAATAGGAGTGGTAAGAGAGGGCATCCTTGTCTTGTGCTGGCTTTGAAGGAGAATGCTTCCAGCTTTTGCCCATTCAGTATACTGTTGGCTGTGGGTTTATCATATATGGCTCTTATAATTTTGATGTATGTTTCTTTAATACCTAGTTTATTGAGAGTTTTTAATATGAAAGAATATTGGATTTTATCAAAGGTCTTGTCTGCATTTATTGAGATAATCATATGGTTTTAGTCTTTAGTTCTGTTTATGTGATTAATCATATTTATTGATTTGCATATGTTTAACCAACCTTGCATCCCAAGGATGAGGCCTACTTGATCACAGTGAATAAGCCTTTTGATGTGCCGCTGGATTCAGTTTGCACTATTTTTATTATTATTATTATACTTTACGTTCTTAGATACATGTACAGAACATGCAGATTTGTTAAATAGGTATACACATGCCATGGTAGTTTGTTGCACCCATCAACCCATCATCTACATTAGGTATTTCTCCTAATGCTATCCCTCCCATAGCCACCCCCCACCCTCTGAAAGGCCCTGGTGTGTGATGTTCCCCTCCCTCTGTCCATGTGTTCTCATTTTTCAACTCCCACCTATGAGTGAGAACATGGGGTGTTTCATTCTCTGTTCCTGTGTCAGTTTGCTGAGAATGAGCAAACTGACTATCCAGCTTCACTATTTTGTTGAGAATATTTGCTTCAATTCATCAAGGATATTGGCCTGAAGTTTTCTTTTTTGTTGTATCTCTGCCAGGTTTTGGTATCAGGATGATGCTGGTCTCATAGAATGAGTTAGGGCAGAGTGTCTTTTCAATTTTTTGGAATAGTTTTAGTAGCAATGGTACAACCTCTTCTTTGTATCTCTGGTAGAATTCAGCTGTGAATCCATCTGGTCCTGGATTTTGTTGTTGTTGTTGGTAGGGTATTTATTACTGCCTCAATTTTGGAACTTATTATTGGTTTATTCAGGGATTGTTTCTCCCTGGTTCAGTCTTGGGAGGGTGTATGTGTCCAGGAATTTATCCATTTCTTCTTGGTTTTCTAGTTCATGTCCACAGAGGTGTTTATAGTATTCTCTGATGGTTATTTGTATTTCTGTGGGGTTAGTGGTGTATCCCCCTTATCATTTCTGATTGTGTTTCTTTAAATCTTATCTCTTTTCTTTTCATTAGTCTAGCTAGTGGTCTATTTTATTAATTTTTTCTCAAAAAACCAGCTCCTGGATTCATTAATTTTTTGAAGGGTTTTTTCATGTCTCTATCTCCTTCAGTTCAGCTCTGATCTTCCAACTAGGAAGATCTTGTCCTCTGTGAGCTCTGAGGTTTGTTTGCTGTTGCTTCTGTAGTTATTTTGGTTGTGATGTTAGGTTGTAAACTTGAAATCTTTCTAGCTTTTTAATATGAGCATTTGGTGCTATAATTTTCCCACTTGACACGGCTTTAGCTGAATCCCAGAGGTTCTGGTAAAGTTGTCTCTTTGTTCTCCTTAGTTTCAAAGAACTCCTTGATTTCTGTGTTAATTTCTTCATTTACCCAAAAGTCATTCAGGAGCAGTTTGTTTGATTTCCATGTAGTTGTATTGTTTTGAGCAAATTTTTTAATCTTGAGTTCCAATTTGTGCTGTGGTCTGAGAGACTGTTATGAATTCAGTTTTTTTGCATTTGCTGAGGAGTATTTTACTTCCAATCATGTGATGAATTTTAGAGTAAATGCTATGTGGTGATGAGAAGACTGCATATTCAGTTGTTTTTGGCTGTAGAGTTCTGTAGATATGTATCAGGTCCACTTGATCCAGAGCTGAGTTCAGGTCCTGAATAGCTTTGTTAATTTTTTGTCTCAATGATCTAATATTGTCATTGGGGTGTTAAAATTTCCCACTATTATTATTGTGTGGGAGTCTAAGTCTCTTGATGGTCTCTAAGAACTTGCTTTATGAATCTGGGTGCTTCTGTGTTAAGTGGATGCATATTTAGGATAGTTAGCTCTTCTTATTGAATTGAACCCTTTACCATTGTGTAATGTCCTTCTTTGTCTTTTCAAATTTGTGTTGATTTAAAGCCTGTTTCTTCAGAAACTAGGATTGCAATCCCTGGTTTTTTCTGTTTTTCATTTTCTTGGTAAATTTTCCTCCATCCCTTTATTTTCAGCCTATGTGTGCCTTGGCATATGAGATGGGTCTCTTGAAGACAGCATACCATTGAGTCTTGGTTCTTTATCTAGCTTGCCATTCTCTGTCTTTTAATTGAGGCATTTAGCCAATTTACATTTAAGATTAATATTGTTATATGTGGATTTGATCTTGTTATCATGATGCTAACTTGTTATTTTGCAGGCTTGTTTATATGGTTGCTTCATAGTGTTGCTGTTCTGTGTGTTTTCCTGTAACGGTTTTTCCTTCCCGTATTTAGTGCTTTCTTCAGGATCTCTTGTAAGGCCAGTCTGGTAGTAACAAATTCCCTCAGTATTTGCTTGTCTGAATAGGATCTTCTTTCTTTTTCACTTATGAAGCTTAGTTTGGCTGGATGTGAAATTCTGAGTTGGAAATTTTTTTAAGAATGTTGAATATTGGCCCCCAATCTCTTCTGGCTTCTAGGGTTTCTGCAAAGAGCTCCACTGTTAATCTGATGGGCTTCCCTTTGTAGGTGACCTGGCCTTTCCCTCTGGTTGCCTTAATGTTTTTTCTTTCATTTCAACCTTGGAGAATCTGTTGATTATCTGTCTTAAGGATGATCTTCTCATGAAGTATCTTACTGGGGTGCCCTGCAATTCCTGAATTTGAATGTCAGCCTGTCTTTCTAGGTTGGGTAAGTTCTCCTGGATAATATCCAGAAGTATGTTTTCCAAACTGCTTCTATTCGCCCTACCTCTTTCAGGTACCATCATCAGTCATACATTTTGTCTCTTTATATAATCCCTTATTTCTCAGAGTTTTTGCTAATATATTCCCTTTTCTCAATTCAGTCTGCCTGTCTTATTTCAGAAAGATAATCTTCAAGGCTCTGAGATTATTTCCTCCACTTGGTCTATTTTGCTATTAGTACTTATGATTGCATTGTTAAGTTCTTGCAGTATTTTTTCATCTGTGTCAGGTTGGTTATATTCCACTCTAAACTGGGTATTTTGGCTGTCGGCTCTTATATTATTTTATCATGATTGTTAGTTTCTTTGCATTGGTTTACAACATGCCCCTTTAGCTAAGCGAAGTTCATTCTTATCCATATTCTGACGCCTACTTCTGTCATTTCAGCCATCTCAGCCTCAGCCCAGTTCTGAGCCCTTGCTGGGAGGTGTTATGATCATTTTGAGGAAAAGGGGATCTTTGGCTTTTTGAGCAGTGTTTTTGCATTGATCTTTTCTATCTTTGTGAGCCTATCTACCTTTGATCTTTGAGGTTGCTGACTTTGGATGGGTTTTTTGAGTTTTTGTGTTATTGTTTTCTGTTTATTTTTCTTTTAACAGTCTGTTCACTCTACTATAGGGCTGTTGTGGTTTGCTGGGTATCCACTCCAGTCCCTAGTCAACTCTTTTTTTTTTTTTTTTTTAAAGATGGGGTTTCACCATAATGGCCAGGCTGGTCTTGAACTCCTGACCTCAGGTGATCCACCCACCTTGGCCTCCCAAAGTGTTAGGATTACAGGTGTGAGCCACCACTCCCTGCCTCAGTCACCTCATTTTTTTCTGGTACCTAGAAATATCACTAATGAATTCTATGAAACAGCAAAGATGGCAGCCTGCCTCTTCCTCTGGAAGCTCCATCCCAGTGGGTTGCTGACCTGTTGCCAGCCTGTATGCACCTATAGGAGGTGGCTAAAGAACCTAGTTGGAAGGTCTCACCTAGTCAGGAGAAACAAGATCAGGGATTCAGTTAAAGAAGCAGTCTGGTATAGTAGCTGTGCTGTGTTGGGGGGGTCCCATCAGCCCCTGATTGATTTGGGCTCTCCAAGACCCACAGGCTGGACAAACTGAGAAGCCCAAATAGCTAACATGATAGCCTGCCCACCTGTCGAGCATTCCATCCTAGGGAGAAACTACAACTCTGTCAGCTATTGAACACAGGTAGGATGGCTGGAGGTCCCAGCTGGGAGGACCCTCTACATGAAGAGGAGGGGATCAGGTTCCTACCTAAAGAAGAAGTCTGGGAGGATTCAAGATGGCCAAATAGGAACAGCTCCAGAGTGCAATTCCCAGTGAGAACAGCACAGAAGGTGAGTGCTCACCGCATTTCCAAACAAGTTTTCACTGCCCACAGACCAGGAGATTCCTGGGCCAAAAAGTGCCATGAGTTTTCAGCTTGGTAGTTTCAGCCAGTGCTGAGTCAGTACACAGAAATTCACACAAGTCTGGGTGGCCATTTTGACTGGTCCCTGGAACACCTGGGAGACAGAGCCACCCATTCAACTGAAAGGGAGGTGGCTGAGACAGGGAGCCAGGTGATCTGGCTTGGCAGGTACCACCCCAACAAAAAAAGCCATCTGAAATGCTCTGGACTAAGAGTTTCCCAGCAAGCACAGCAGGACCCAGGATGGTCTAGCTCAGTGGAGAGAAGGGCATCCCCCAACTACCAAGGCAATCCACCACTACTGAGGCAGTTCACACAACAGCTGGGTAGAGCTGGTGGGGAGCTCAGCAATGCCTCTGCTGGCAGACTGTGACTAGACTACTCCATGTGGGGCAGGGCATTGGTGAAAAAAGGCAGCAGCACAACAGGAACTTATAAATAAAGCTGACCTTCCTAGGACAGAGCACTTGGGAAAAGAGACGGTTATGAGAACAGCTGCAACAAACCTAAAGGTACCTGCTCAGGAGCTCTGCATGGAACAATGGAGCTCCCAGCAAAGCACTTGAGCTCCTATAAGGGACAGACTGTCTCCTCAAGCAACTCCTCAATCCCCGTATACCCAGAGAGACACCTCATAAAGGAGAGCTCAGGCCGACATCTGCCGGGTACCCTTCTGGGATGAGGATAGCAGAAGAAGAAACCAGCAGCAACCCTTGCTGTTCTGCAGCCCCCGCAGGTGATCCCCAGGTGAGCAGGGTCTGGAGTTGACTCCAGCAGTCCTGCAGCAGAGGGGTGTGACTGTTAGAAGGAAAACTAAGCAGCAGAAAGCTTCAACATCAACAGAAAGGATGTTCACTCAGAGACCCCACTGGAAAGTCACCAGCTACAAAGACCACAGGTAGATAAATCCACTAAGTTAGGAAGAAACCAGCGCAAAAAGGATGAAAACACCAAAAGCCAGAATGCCTCTCCGCCTCCAAGGGATCACAACTCCTCACCAGCTAGGGATCAAAGATGGATGGAGAATGACTATGATGAATTGACAGAAACAGGCTTCAGAAGGTGAGTAATAACAAACTTCTCAGAGCTAAAAGAACATGTGCTAACCCAATGCAAAGAAACTCAGAATCTAGAAAAAGGTTAGATGAGATGCTAACTAGAATACACAGCTTAGAGAAGAATATAAACAACTTCATGCAGCTGAAAAACACAGCACGAGAACTTTGCGAAGCATATACAAGTTTGAATAGCCAAATCGACCAAACAGAAGAAAGGATATCAGATATTGAAGATCAAATCAATGAAATAAAATGAGAAGGCAAGAATAGAGAAAAAAGAGTGAAAAGAAATGAACAAAGCCTCCAAGAAATATGGGACTATGTGAAAAGAACTAATCTACATTTGATAGGTGTACCTGAATGTGACTGACAGAATGAATCCAAGCTGGAAAACACTCTTCAGGATATTATTCAGGAGAACTTCCCCAACCTAGAAAGGCAGGCAAACATTCAAGTCCAGGAAATATAGAGACCACCATAAAGATATTCCTCAAGAAGAGCAACCCCAAGGCACATAATCGTCAGATTCACCAGGTTTGAAATGAAGGACAAAATGCTAAGGGCAGCCAGGGAGAAAGGTCGGGTTACCCACAAAGGGAAGCCAATCAGACTCACAGCAAATCTCTCCACAGAAACCCTAAAGCCAGAAGAGAGTGGGGGCCAATTTTCAACATCTTTAAAGAAACGAACTTTCAACCTAGAATTTCATATCCAGCCAAACTAAGCTTCATAAGAGAAGGAGAAAGAAAATCCCTTATGGACAAGCAATTGCTGAGAGATTTCTTCACCACCAGACCTGCCTTACAAGAGCTCCTGAAATAAGCACTAAACGAAGAAAGGAACAACCAGTACAAGCCACTCCAAAAATGCACCAAATGATAAAGATCATTGACACAATGAAGAACATGTGTCAACTAACGGGCAAAACACCAAGCTAGCATCAAAATGGCAGGATCAAATTCACACATAACAATATTAACCTTAAATTTAAATGGACTAAATGCCCCAATCAAAAGACACAGACTGGTAAATTGGGTAAAAAGTGAAAACCCATCAGTGTGCTATATTCAGGAAACCCATCTCATGTGAAAGGACACACATAGGCTCAAAATAAAGGGATGGAAGAAAATTTATCAAGCAAATGGAAAGCAAAAAAATGCAGGATTCACAATCCTAGTCTGATAAAATGGACTTTAAACCAACAAAGATCAAAAGAGACAAAGAAGGGCATTACATAATGGTAAAGGGATCAATGCATCAAGAAGAAACAACAATCCTAAATATATACACACCCAATACAGGAGCACCCAGGTACATAAAGCAAGTATTTAACTACCTATAAAGAGATTTAGACTCCCACACAATAATAGTGAGAGATTTTAACACTTCACTGTCAATATTAGATCAATGAGACAGAAAATTAACAAGGATATCCAGGACTTGAACTCAGATCTGGACCAACCGGACCTAATAGACATCTACAGAAATCTCCACCCCAAATCCACAGAATATACATTCTTCTCAGCACCACATGGCACTTACTCTAAAATTGACCACATAATTGTAAGTAAATCACTCCTCAGCAAATGCAAAAGAACAGAAGTCATAGCAAACAGTCTCTCAGAACACAGTGCAATCAAATTAGAACTCAGAATTAAGAAATTAACCAGAACCACACAACTTCATGGAAACTGAACAACTGGCTCCTGAATATTGACTAGATAAACAATGAAATGAAGGCAGAAATAAAGATGTTCTTTGAAACCAACGAGAATGAAGACACAATGTACCAGAATCTCTGGGACACATTTAAAGCAGCGTCTAGAGGTAAATTTATAGCAATAAATGCCCACCAGAGAAGTGAGGAAAAATCTAAAATTGACACCCTATTGACAAAATTGAAAGAGCTAGAGGAGGAAGATCAAAAAAACACAAAAGCTAGCAGAAGACAAGAAATAACTAAGACCAGAGCAGAACTGAAGTAGATAGAGACACAAAAAATTGCTAAATCCAGGAGCTGGTTTTTTGAAAAGACCAACAAAATAGACAGACTGCTAGCCAGATTAATAAAAAAGAAAAGGGAGAAAAATCAAATAGATGCAATTAAAAAGGATAAAAGGGATAACACCACTGATTCCACAGAAATACAAACTACAATCAGAGATTACTAAAAACAACTCTATGCACATAAACCAGTAAACCTGGAAGAAATGGATAAATTCCTGGACACTTGTACCCTCCCAAGACTAAACCAAGAAGAAAAAACCTTGAACAGATCAATAAGAAGTTAAGGCAGCCATTAATAGCCTTACAACCAAAAAAGTCCAGGTCTAGACGGGTTCACAGCTAAATTCTGCCAGATATACATAGAGGAGATGGTACCATTCCTTCTGAAACTATTCCAAACAATACAAAAAGAGGGAATCTTTCCCAGATCATTTTATGAGACCAACATCATCCTGACATCAAAACTTGGCAGAGACACAATTAAAAGAGAAAATTTCAGGCCAATATCCATGATGAACATTGATGCAAAAATCTTCAATAAAATACTGGCAAACCAAATGCAGCAGCATATCAAAAAGCTTATCCATCATGATCAAGTAGGCTTTATCCCGGGGATGCAAAGCTGGTTCAACATATGCAAGTCTATAAACATAATCCACCACATAAACAGAACCAAAGACAAAAACCACATGATTATCTCAATAGATGCAGAGAAGGCCTTGGACCAAATTCCACAGCCCTTTATGCTAAAAACTCTCAATAAACTGGGTATCAAAGAAACATATCTCAAAATAATAAAACCTATTTATGACAAACCTAAGGCCAATATCATCCTGAATGGGCAAAAACTGGAAGCATCCCCTTTGAAATCCAGCACTAGACAAGGATGCCCTCTGTCACCACTCCTATTCAATACAGTATTGGAAGTTCCAGCCAGAGCAATCAGGCAAGAAAAAAAAAAAAATAAAGGATATTCAATTAGAAAAAGAGGAATCAAATGGTCTCTACTTGCAGAAGACATGATTGCATATTTAGATGACCCTATCATCTCAGCCCAAAATCTCCTGAAACTGATTAGCAACTTCAGCAAAGTCTCAGGATACAAAATCAATTTGCAGAAATCACAAGCATTTCTATACACCAATAACAGACAAACAGAGAGCCAAATCATGAGTAAACTCCCATTCACAATTGCTACAAAGAGAATAAAATACCTAGGAATACAACTAACAAAGGATGTAAAGGACCTCTTCAAGGAGAACTACAAGCCACTGCTCAAGAAAATAAGAGAGGATGCAAACAAATGGAGAAACATTCCATGCTCATGGTTAGGAAGAATCAATATCGTGAAAATGGCCATACTGCGCAAAGTAATTTATAGATTCAATGCTATCCCCATCAAGCTACCAATGACCTTCTTCACAGAACTAGAAAAAACCACCTTAAACTTCATATGGAACCAAAAGAGAGCTCGCACAGCCAAGACAGTCCTAAGCAAAAAGAACAAAGCCGGAGACATCACGCTACCTGATTTCAAACTATACTACAAAGCTACAGTAATCAAAACAGCATGGTACTGATACCAAAACAGATACAGACCAATGGAACAGAACAGAGGCAACGCCACACATCTACAACCATCTGATCTTTGACAAACCTGACAAAGACAAGCAATGGGGAAAGTATTCCCTGTTTAATAAATGGTGTTGGGAAAACTGGTTAGCCATGTGCAGAAAGCAGAAACTGGATCCCTTCCTGACACCTTACACTAAAATTAACTCCAGGTGGATTAAAGACTTAAACATAAGACCTAACACCATAAAAACCCTAGAAGAAAATCTAAGCAAAACCATTCAGGACAGAGGCATAAGCAAGGACTGCATGACTAAAACACCAAAAGCAATGGCAACAAAAGCCAAAATAGAGAAATGGGACCTAATTAAACTCCACAGCTTCTGCACATCAAAAGAAACAATCATTAGAGTGAACCAGCAACCAACAGAATGGGAAAAAATGTTTGCAGTCTACCCATCTGACAAAGGGCTAATTTCCAGAATCTACAAAGAACTAAAACAGATTTACAAGAAAAAAACAAACCCATCCAAAAGTGGGAGAAGAATATGAATAGACACTTTTCAAAAGACGACATATATAAGGCCAAAAAGCAGATGAAAAAATGCTCATCATCACTGATTATTAGAGAAATGCAAATCAAACCACAATGAGATACCACCTTATGCCAGTTAGAATGGCGATCATTAAAAAATCTGGAGACAGCAGATGCTGGAGAGGATGTGGAGAAATAGGAACACTTTTACACTGTTGGTGGGAGTGTAAACTAGTTCAACCATTGTGGAAGACAGTGTGGTGTTTCCTCAAGGACATAAAAAGAGAACTTCCATTTGACCCAGCAATCCCATTGCTGAGTATATACCCAAAGGATTATAAATCATTCTATTATAAAGACACATGCACATGTATGTTTATAGTGGCACTGTTTACAATAGCAAAACCTGGAACCAACCCAAATGCCCATCAACGACAGATGGACAAGGAAACTGTGGCACATATACACCATGCAATACTACGCAGCCATAAAAAACAACGAGTTCGTGTCCTTTGTACGGACATGGATGCATCTGGAAACCATCATTCTCAGCAAACTGACACAAGAACAGAAAATCAAACACCGCATGTTCTCACTCATAGGCAGGTGTTGAACAATGAGAACACATTGACACAGGGAGGGGGAGCATCACACACTGGGGTCTGTTGGGGGGTGCCAAGGGAGGGACAGTGAGGGGTGGGGAGGTCAGGGAGGGATAACATGGGGAGAAATGCCAGATGTAGGTGACGGGGGGTATGGAGGCAGTAAACCACATTGCCATGTGTGTACTTATGCAAGAACCCTGCATGATCTGCACATGTACCCCAGAACCTAAAGTACAATAAAAATAAATAATTTAAAAAATTTAAAAAATAAAAAAAAGAAGCAATCTGGCCACACCTCGAAAAACAGCCATGTAGTGCTGAGCAACCACCTCTGCCCATGTCAGCTTGAACTCTCCAAAGCCTGAAGCCTGGAACCTCTGAGTTATCCAACCAACCAAGGTGGCAGCCCTCCCCTCCCCTGGGCACTCCATTCCAGGCAGAGAGCAGATACATACAGGCAACGGTGGCTGGAGGGCCTGGCTGGGAGGTCCTGCCCAGTGAGCAGAAATGATCGGAGACCCACTTAAAGAAGCAGTCTTGCCATGATCTGGCAAAGCAGCCGTGCTGCACTGGAGGGATCCTTTCTCATCCAGACCGTTTAAACTCTCCAGAGCCCACAGGCTGGAATGGCTGAGTCGACCAAATCACAGAGATGGCAGCCTGCCCCTCCCTGCAGAGACTCCATCCCAGGGAGAGATGAGAGTTCTGTCTGTTGAAAATGTGTAGAGGTGACTAGAAGCCCCAGCTGGGAGGTCCCATTTAGTGAGAAGGAATGGATCAGGACGCCACTTAAAGAAACACTCTTGCCATGATCTTGCAAACCAGCTGCGCTGTGCTGAGGGGGACCCTTCCTCATCCAGGCAGTTTGAACTCGCCAAAGTCCACAGGCTGGAACGACTGAGTTGACCAAATAGCAGAGATGGTGGCCCACCCCTTCTCCCAGGGGCTTCGCCCAGTCTCAGGCAGACTCCATCCTCTTGCCGGTGGCTGGCTTGAATTCCAAGCCTGTAAGTCTTATCTTCTGAGGTACCAGTGGAAGTGGGGACTGCAGAATGATGCTCCTTGGCTCCCTGATTCAGCCCCCTTCCTAGTCTTGTGTGCAGACTTCCGATTTGCCTCACTTTCAGACACGTTTGTTGGAGATACCAGGGCGGGAGTATGTAAAGTTCCTGGGTCTCTGTACATGACTGAGCAGCTATTCTGCCAAGACTCCACACAGCTCTGTGTATTGGACCCACGGCCCTGGTGGCATGGGCTTATGAGGGGGATCTCCTGATCCATGGATTGCAAAGATCCATGGGAGAAGCATGGTTTCCCAGAGTGGCACCATCAGTCACTGCTTTCCTTGGCTGGGGATGGGAGTTCCCTTGGCTCATGGCACTCCTGGACAAGTTATTGCCCCACCCTGCTTTGCTTCATTTTCCATGGGTCAAATTGCTTCCCTGAGCAGTCCCAATATGAGTAGCTGGATATTACAGTGGAAGGTGCTGTATTTACTCACCCCTTTTATTCCTCTCTGTGACTGCCTCAGATTTCATCTGCTTCTAATCTACCATCTCGGCCCTCTTCTCAGTATATCACTTTTAAATCTCCAACTCCTGCCCAAGAGCAAATTGTTTTCAAACTATCCAAAAAAGGAAATCTCCTATCTGATTTTCCCCTTGCTTTTCTACTCCCCTGATCACCCACCCCACTTACAGCGACTTAAAATTATCATCTACACTGTCCATAATTAGTGTACAGGACTCCACTTAATACCTCTAAACTTCAGAATAGTTATATGTACAATATCTGAAAAAAATGACTTTTTTTAGGGAGATTAGTCATCTATTACTATTTTAAAATAAAATTAAGTCATGTAAGATAAACACATTTTTAAACTCTAAGACCTAAAAGGTCAAATTTCTAATAAATGGCAAACTGTCTAACAGAAACACAATGTTTTGACACTTGGGTAATGTATGCATCTGATTCAGGAATATTTAACAAACACTGGATAGTTACTGTATTCACATTGCCTGAAGAGGCTGACCTTCTTAAAAGTGTTTTATGATAAAGTAATCTTAATGAAATGAAATGCCTCTGAAATGTGCCTTTTTATTCTGTACTGAAACTGAAACACACTTATCTGTTCTCCCAAACAAATCAAGGTAAGTGAACACTGCCCCTTCCCCCTTGTTAAGCCTATCCCTCTTCATCCTATGCCATTAGTAGCTGCAGTGTCCTTGGTCCTGTGGAAGAACATCTAAAGAATTTGGGCTTTTGTTTATTTTCTTAGTTATTTCAGTTTGGACAAAGTCAGAAATGACTTGAAAACCTGAGCCATGTGTGAATTATAGGGAAAACAACAACCTGCTTATAATGGGTCTGAGGAGGAACCTAGACCTCCTCAGGTCTACGTGCTGCTGCGTGGGCTTGCTTTTCCCTGGCAGCTCCAAGAGGTGTTGACAAATTCCTTGAAAAAATCATGTCACACTACACTTGCCATCAAGAAATTGATGACATGTTTAGAATTTTGAGCTGTTAGGAAAAATGCTTTGTAAGCAAATGTAACTGGAGAAGAATATGCACTACAAACTGTAATTTTCTTTAAAAAAGTATTGTGAAATGTTCATCAGTCTTCTGTGAGCTAGTTTAGCCTGATCTTCTTGGGGGAGCTCATATAAAATTCATTGTCTGTACTTAAAAGGCCAAGAAGCCTGGAAGAGAAAAAAATTCTCCGAAGTAAGGCCGCACTACTCTGCACTGCTCTTGGTCACCTGCTGGCAGGCTTCCACAGAAGTGATGACACTCCTGCTCCGCCTGCTTCTTCCCATTTGAAATTTCCACAAAGACTAAATGGAATAACAAGCTCACATAGGATCTAATTCCAAAGTGGTGTCTGGTGAGGGCCCTCTTCCTCTTCCTGGTTTATTGACAACTGTCTTCGCTTTGTGTCTTCACATGATACAATAGGTGAGGAAGCTCTCTGGGGCCCATTTCACAAGGGCGCTAATTCCATTCATAAGAACTCCACCCTTGTGACCAAAACACCCATCAAGGACCTACCACCTACTGCCATCATACTGGAAGTTAGGATTTCAACATATAAATTCTGAGGGAGCACTCACATTCAGTATAGCAACAAATAAATGCTAAGTAGGCGAAGAAGAAGTATGGAGAAAAGCATTTCAGACAGAGAACTACAAATGCAACCACCTTCTGGTGGGCATTCGGCTTGACCATGCAAAGCAAGGGGGAGAGAGTAAGGTAGGATAGACAAAGATTAGGTATGCAGGGTTTTATGGATGCTAGGGAGGATGCAGGTCTTTGTCCAAGAGCAAGAAGCAGCTCCCAAAAGGTTTTAAACAGAATCTATGTGTGTATGTATTTATTTATTTATTTGTTTAGCATTTTTTAAAGTTTTGGCTTTCTACAGTAGAGAGAATGAAATGGAAGGAGGGCTGGAGGAATTAGGGGGAAAATAATTAGCAGATAGTTGTCCAGGAAACAGATGATGGAGGCTTGAACTAGAGTGGTAGCAGAAGAGACAGACAAAACTGGACAAAAAGAATAAAGAGTCCACGTACAAAAGTTCTTCCAAACAGAAATGGGTCACTAGTCTCAGAGAAGGATCCCTGGAGGACAAATATTTTGTCTTGCTCAAGCATATTAAAGAGAAAAAAGTTACCAAAGAAATATGTTCTTGTTTAGAGGCCACTTGTCTTTCTCAGAAAGACCTCAGGTTCATAGTCTAGCTAGAAGTGTCTGAAGCTTCAGTCACTGCTCTTTGTAAAACATTCTTCTCAGTGCTGAAGTAGCCTTAAAGAACTGATATTCTTGGTTTTGCAGAAGAAAAATAGAAATGGTAATCATGAGCCAATTTTGGGATAAAATTTTTAAGTACTTATTTATGTTATTGCTGTTTAATTTTCAGTAAAAATGTTTCTAGTTGGGGATTCTTCATTTCAGTTTGATCATTTTTGCAATTTTCTTCCTTTCTCAGGTTGTATGAGATAGCTTCTGAAAACTTTAACTTTCTTGGAATTAAAAAAGCAATTTTTCTGTTTCTGTGGTCCTTCTGATTTTCCTGGTATTTTCAGAGGTCTTTTATTAGTTTGTCATGTTAAAGAGGTAAGTGGCTCCAAATCTGATTGCATACTTAAACACTAAAACGCATGAAACACAAAGACTATCGCATTTAATAAATAAACCTCTTTATCTATGACCTGTGTAATGCATATTTATGTCAAACAGGAAGAATATACGGAAAAGTCAACTTTGCCAAGAATAGTAATATGCTTCCAGTTTTAATGCTGAGTATAGAAAAAGTGGCCAACACTGCATTACTGTGGGATTGCCTGTCTAAACCCTCTCCCATTTTGGAAACTACTTTCCTTCTTTGCCAGTCATATGCCTGAAGGAGTACCATTACCTAGATACTGAGTGATTGTCTGGGTTTTAGCATCTCATTTAAGATGAATCAATAAATTTCTACCCTGAGATTTTGTAACTGGGACCTAAAATGTGATCATAACATATACTCATGTGTCAATTTTCTTCCCAGTTTACTGTTACCTATCTCAAGTTTGTGCGTACAAACAGGATTTTCTCATGTGTCTCCTTGCATTGTCCACATAGCCATCACATCACAGTTCTCACAGTAGTTCACTCTGATACTCCCCGCTCCTTCCTAAGAAAACTTCCCTTCCCTGCAGGGCACCTCCCCATACGCCTTGATGTAGTCACCTTAATAGCGTACGTTGTCTCTGCACTGGAACGAGCAAAAGGGTTACTGTGTTCCAGATACATTTTCTATACTGCCTGTAATTTAATCCCACACAGCATTGCTACATAAAGTTGTACAGCCATATGGGCCTTTACAGAGAGATTGAAGTAACTAAAGAACATTAAAACATAAAAAGAGAGAAAATTAAAGAGCGTAACTTCTACCATGTGTTCTATAACTCCATGTGGAGATGTTCAGACTACAAAACCTACAAAGATAATCATTCAAAAATATGAATAGCCTAATTATGTCATAGATGATTTAATTTAGATCAAACACATATTCTGATAAACTAAATGTGCTTAAATACGTCTTGTGTCATTGAACATTGTAACTACGAAGGTGCCTCTGACACACAAGAGTGTTATAGACAATGGCAAAGGAAGGTGAGAAGTGGTTTCTCACACTTGTAGCAAATACTCTGGCAGGTCGCTTCATATAGCTGAAATCTGGGTCTCCTGGCCTATAAACCCCTGTGGGACCAAGGAATATGAAGGTATCTGCTGTGTTCTATGCCCATCCTGGTGTCACATGACACATTTTCTCATTTCTTCTCTAGGCAGATATTTTTGAAGCTAAGTAGCTTGTCTGTGATGATATATTTGTTTTTTGATTGCCATCTGCTGTGTACACCATCTAAAACCAAAAGCAATCAAGAAATTTAAAATTTGTAGGGTAGCCTCTCATGAACACCTTTGTTCCTAATCTTATGCTCCCTTCCTCAGGTCTGTCTCTTTTTTTTTTTTTTTTTTTGGAGACGAAGTCTCACTCTGTCACCCAGGCTGGAGTGCAGTACAATAGTGCAATCTCAGCTCACTGCAATCTGCCTCCTGGGCTCAGGTGATTCTTGCGCCTCAGCCTCCAGAGTAGCTGGGATTACAGGCACGTGCCACCACCCCTGGCTAATTTTCAGGTCTGTCTCTCTTTGTGATGTTTCACACACCTTTTGGGATACTATGTCCCTACTGATAGGAAACTTTTGCTGTATGATGCATTTGGCTTCGCTCTGTGTATTTTGACAGGTCTGAGTGATTCAGCCTAAAATAACAATGCAAGTCTTTGCACCAGTGGTTGTCATAGAACTTGTTCAATTATTATTCTAATTTCCAGCAGGTAGTTGTGGGAAACACACACACTCACATGTATATCTGGAAAATATAAATATCAGTTTTTATAAAACAGCTTAATTTCAACTCATAAGGAGGAGGATAAATATTCTGACCAGCCACAGGATTTGCAAGGCTAGCAGTCTCACAATGACATACTTAATATTGTCATTATGTAGATCAGTGCTAATTATTTTCCTTCATCCCCAAATTATACTTTCAATTTTAGCTGCTGGGAATGGAAAACAAACTCATTGTCAAACACATACGTCTTAAGGGCTGTTCCTTTCACTGTACAAAGATTCAATACAAGCTCTGAAATTTATTTTTTTATTGTCTAAAATAAATATTTGGCTAGGAGATATCCTACTCAGATTGTCTTTTTCTTCTTCTTTTTTCTACGAGGGAAGGGGAACATAATATCTTTCTTTCAATTACAAAGTTATAGTTCAGAATTAGTGAGTGGTCATATTTTCTATCATGCAGAACAAGCCAACCTAGACCGAAAGAAAAGAGTCAATGGACCGAGGAAAATAGCCGTGAGGGCATTGTAGAGAATGGAACTAGCAGTTCTCGAGACCCAGCTATATTTCTGCCCTTTTTAGGACTGGATTATACTCTTCCTTTTATTTCACCAAGATATCATAGTATCTCTCTAATCAATTTTCTTACTAATTAAGGTTAATACAAATTCGCTATATGTCACTTACAAGCAAAGGAAACCTCACTAGAAGACAAAACTAATCAAACAAATGCCTTCTGGTCTCATGCCACTTGGTCCATTTAGAGAAAAGGTAAATATAATGATTTAGTTGGGTGTTATAGCGTGCCAGCTCAGAATGTTAGTATGGTTGTGTCCTGCCTATTTTGCTCCCTCTTAACAGTCACTGTTATCCAAAAGCTGGTTTTCCTCCTCTTGTCTATAGCAAAGCAGATGAAAAGTCCAAAAGGAAGATTCTGATGTCTAGGCTTGCAGGGCCAACTTTCCCATCTCATAGACTAGAGGAATTGAGAAGGGGTAGTACAAATATAGAGTATCTGCAAGATAGACCAAAGAGATATGGAAGAATAAAACCAGTGATCTTTGAGGAGGGAAGGAAAAGGAATACTATCTGTCTTAAAAACCGATAAGCAGAATGGAAGGAACAGCAATGACCAAATGGACTGAAGAACGGACACAATCTGTCATCAACCTAAAGAAAACCTTGGGTTCAATAGTCTTGGGAACCTCCTAGCCCCTAAACAGGAGGAGGGACATTTGGACACCTTGTATGAGGATGGAGGCATGTAGGAGAGCATCTAGCCCCTGACCAATGAGGAACAGAACAGAACCAATTGGTAATATCTCTATATTGGAACATCAACCGACACACAGCTCCTGTTACAGAGGACAGCTAGTGCCCAGTGCAAAAAGAAAGAACCCAAGATGTCAACCACTTCTTTGTGAAACTAAAGTCATGCACAAGAGCAGAGTTTACCCCTGAAAAGCTACAACTTCCCAGAAGAAGAGATAGAAACAAATAAAAGCTGTTTTCAAAACAGAAAACTATTAATTGATAGTTGGTTCTGTTTCTTATGTTTCTTTTTCTTACGTTATCTTCACCACTCAATGTCCTGGAAGAGTTAACTATAATATCAGTTATTCAGGCATTGACGGTTGTCTATTTCCTTCCTTCATCCTGCCTTTCTTGGGATTTCCCACAGCTTCTTACAACACAAACATAGAATTTTGTGAGATCACTCAAAGCATGGCTTCATATTCATACCACCAAGGGAAATGAAACCACATGGAATCTCCCCATGTGACAAATTTGTACTTTGCAGTGACTTATACAATATGTATACACAGCAAACAGGAGATATCACAGCAAAGGTCAACCTTGCTGATACTCTTGTGTTTCAGCATCTTAATTTATTAGTGTTAAGTTCTTTGAGCTCTAGGACAAATCCTCCTCCTTTTCCAAAGAAGATACCTGAACTCTTTTGTTTACCTCTCTTTTCTTGCCAACTATTTTTCTCTATAATCTTTCTTCTTAACTTAGATCCCTGGAGCCTACTACCCAAGATCAGCAGCCTAAAAAAACATCTTTATTCTCTGTCTTGAGCTATTTGAGGTGGTGGCCAGAAGAGTGTCAAGAATGGTTTAGTTGAGCTGATTCTATGTAAGGGAAAGTAATAAGAAAGACGGTAGCATGTTGTTAGAGCAGGTAGCCAGGCAGATATGAACAGGGCAGGAGAGGAACTTCCACAAACAGGAATGTCAGGCAACCATCAGAGGATGGTCGAGAGATTGTTAAACTCTCTCTCTAAAATAATAATTGGTTGCAGTCAGTGTCAGGGAAAGGCAGTCTTCCATAAAAAATTGAAAACTGAAAGTGGTGATCAGCAGCTTCCAGTTAAGATCTCAGGAGTTTGGTGAACAGGCTCAAGAATGAGCACTGAGGCAAAACTGCAGGGTTTAACTGGCCTATAACCTTCTAGGAACACGTGACTGGTGAGGAAAAAACACCTCAAATGAGCATGTGCACCACTTCAGTAAAAACACTGCGCATGTGGCCCCACCCCAGTACTGGCGGGCCACTGTGCATATGGACAGCCTGCCCAAAGGAAAAATCAAGGGAGGAGAGACATAAATCCAAGAACCATGCCAGTGTCTAAAACCTCAAGTCAAGGGTCAAGCAGGGCACTTAGATTTTTAAAGTCGCCTACTTGGCCCTTTTCCAAGTGTACTTCCTTCCTTTCATTCCTACTCTAAAACTTTTTAATAAACTTTCATTCTTGCTCTAAAACATGCCTTAATCTCTTCCTCTGCCTTATGTCCCTCTATCAAACTCTTTCCTCCTAGGAGGCAGGAACCAAATTACTGCAGACCTGTACGTATTCACCACTGGCAACAATGTGACATTATTTTCCTGTGGTTAACAGGAGCATGTGGGCAAATACACTGCTCTCTGAGCTAGAAGATGTGGGTTCTATTCTTCAGTCTACTACAAACCAGCTGTGGCCTCTAGAGAAGTGTGAAATATCCCTAGGCTTCACAGAATCATATACATTTTGAGAATCATATACATAGAATAACCCTCACATTTTGTAATTGAGACCCAGAGGTGTAAAGTAATTCGCATGAACTCTTACCACTAGACAAAGGGAAAATAAATTCATACAAAACGCTTAAACAATTGGAGGTGAGAGAGAGTAGATTCATTTAAAAAACAAATCTCTTGTTCTTCTGGAAGCAGTCCACAGCCTGAAGTTAGATTGAGTCTGAAGGTCAATTCCTATATTTATAAAACCTAGATAAATGTATTGCTGCATGTGATAACAAATGAGTAATTTTATTCTCTAATAAGTTTAAATTTACCTAGGTTAACATTCAAGTCAAATGTTCTGAAGACTGTGAGAAGGTTTCTAGTGCCCACAAAAAACTAAACCACCAAAGCATACATCACAGATTTCAAAATGGGAAAATGAATCATCAAAGGGAACAAGTTCAAGAATATAGTCTAAGATGATACTGAATTTTGATAGGCAGAAGCAGCAACTATCAAGAAAACTACAAATCATCATCATAAAAGTAATAAAAAGAAAGTAACAAAAACAGAAAGTAACCAAGAAGAAAGACAGAATCTACATTTGCTGGGCATTTACCATATGTCAAGTATCATATTTTACACTTTCTCATGTTTTTGCATGTAATATTCAAAGCCACTTAGAGATCCATATGGTCAGCCTCACTTTGTAAATGAAAAACATATAGTTAAGAGAGGTAAAATGACTTGTCTAAGGTCAAGGCTAGTATATGGTAGAGCCATTATTCAAATTCAAGTTACTCTGTTTGACTCAAAAGACTATGGTTTTGTACTATAACTCTCTTCCACTGTCTTGCATTTAAAGCCAGAAGGTGTAGAACTGGTAGAAACAAAGAAAACACTGGTTTAGCTTCTTTGATTTCTTGTCGATATTTCTATTAATAGCATACAGTTCTTTTCCTCTTCAAAATATGTTTATATACTAATTTAATCATTCTTCTTTTTCCCTCCATCCATCTTCCTAAATATACCTGCATTTCTATATTACTCATTTATATTTCTCCAAAAATTATTCTTCCTTCTTCCTCCTTTTTTACTCATTCAAGATTTAGTAGCTTGGACTTCTTTCTGAATGGGTAGGTATTAAATAGGTTTAAGAAAAGCAGATACTATAATCATATTGACAGTTTTGTAACATTATTCTAAATATGATAATCTCAACAGTGACTAAAAGTGGAACATTCTAGAGAGGTATTTCTTTTGAGGCTCTTCCTGAATGCTATTCAACTCTAAATGCTTAAGTTTCATGCTCACCAGGATAACATCTGTTCTTTTCCTGACTACCTGTGAGTCAGATATGTCCACAGATCCTTAGCCTGTTTTCCTTGGTTTCTGTCAAGTAAGTTCTTAGACTGCTGTATTCTTCCTACTTCCCTCTTTATGCAATTTCTCTTCCATAATTCAAATTCCCACTATTGCTCTCATTACTCAATCTTTCTTTAGAAATTCCCATTCCAAGACAAGTAAACTCTTATCTTCATAATCTTCACTTTGTAGTTTCCTCAGTGCTTGTTATTTACTACAGTTTAGTTCTTCCCAGGGAAAATGGCTTCCATGAATTGAGTCATTTTCCAATATTCCAAGTACATCAAGACCCTAAGATGGCATCAGGATCCTCCTATCTCTCCACTGCCACTTCTAGACAATTACTCTTCTCTTCTTGTTGAACCTCACCTACAACCCTTTCTCAGTCATTCTCACTGATTATTATTTATTAAAGCCTTTGACGTTTTCTTCATCTTAAAATCCTGTCATCACCCTAGGAAACACAAAAATCTTTTCTCTTTAGATTTCATCACCTCCTTATACATAGTGATCTCTTAGCTCTATTTCAGGTACTCACTTCCATGAACACATTTTGGGCCTGGTTGTCAAATGCAGCTACCTGATTTCGGAGCCAAGTTGTGGCAAAGCCCAGGTGCTGTCACGACCCAGCCAGGTGTGGGTGTACTCGGGACAGTGCAGACAAGCCAGCCCCCTGCTGCCTTGGACAATGACAAGCATAAGAGTGAGGCCAAGCAGGTACTAAGGATGGTTCCACATGGGCCTGCAGGTGTCCCTCGGCACAAACAGCCTGGGAGCTGGGGATGACAGGCTGGTGACTGCCAGAGGCAGACAGCCTCCTGGGTGGAAAAGGGTGGGTCCTCCGTGAAGCCCCAACTCAGGCTTGAGATGGCCTGAAGACTAGGGGCAGGGCTGCCAGTTCTGTGGACTGATAGGAGAACTTATGGGGCCTTTTCTGGGCTGACCCATGGCCACCCCTGGACCAATCTGCGTGCACTTCCTCCCCCTCTGAAGAACACAGAAACTCCAGACTCAGACAGACTCAGATAGACATTGGGACAACCTGCCTGTGTAGAGGAGCTACCCAGTGTGGGTCTACTCTCTGCTGAGAACTGCACAAACGTTGGAATGTCCTGCTGAACAAATGTTAGGATAACCTGCCTGCAGAGAGGAGCTACACCTATGGGTCTCCTCTCTGCTGACAGCTGAACAAACGTCAGGATACCCTGCCTATGGAGAGGAGTTACCCACTGTGGTTTCCTCCGAGCTGTTCTATTGCTCAATAAAACACCTCTTTGCCTTGCTCACCCTCCATCACCACATACCTCATTCTTCCTAGATATGGGACAAGAACTCAGGACCTGACGAATGGTGGGAATGAAAGAGCTGTAACACAAACAGGGCTGAAACACACCCCTCACCAAGTGACAAGAAGGAGAGAAAAGCTGTGGCCCCTTAGCGGAGCCCAGACCTAGGAGCTCCCCAAGCCAGGGCTGTGACACCCTCTTTGGGGCTTTGTGGTTCTTGGCATCTCCAAGCTTCCAGGCACCACTTGCATTCTCCAGTGCCAACCACAGAAGCTGCTTGCAGTACCCCTGCTCCAGCCACAGTCTCACAGGGAGCTGCCACCCATGTCAGTGCCTAAAGTCACGCACCCTGCCACAGGCATACCTGCCTGTGCATAGTTGCCAGACCCTATGCTCACTTGGTAACACATCCCTTGCCACTCTGCTCACCCTTGCTAGGTATGGGATCCAGGCTGGTAGCATGAGCCAAGCGCAGCCGGCTAAGCCAAGTGGGCAGAACAAGTCCAGGAGGCCCAAGCAAAACTCATGCAAAGGTGCTACTGGCCACAGAGGTTTCTGGCCAGAAAGAGATACCCCAAGGGTCCTGTGGCACTATGTCACATAAGTCATATTATAATCTGTATTCTGATTTTGTAAGAATGTAAACAGTATTTTTCTCATGGCATATAGCTGATATTTTCTAATAATATTTGACTTTTTATCTCATCCTTCTTGACACTCTCCATGTTCTACTTGTTGAGTTCTCTCTTCTTCTCTGGCCTCTTGCCTATCTCCACTTTATCATTTCAAGTCCTAAATGAGAAGACAGGATTTCAGTTCTGGGCCTTCTGTATTTCTCAATCTGTACTCCCTCCTACACGCTAATCATCATTCCTAACTCAAAGATCTCAGTTATACTCAGACTTCGATAAAGACCGGACCTGAATCTGACTCACTTTGGGAGTTTAATAAATTGATGATGAAATAAATTACACCTTTTATTCTAATATAGCTAGTCGTCATGTCTGACTAATAAACATTTCACTTAGATATTTTGCGGTTTTGTTCAACTATGGCTGTTTCAAAGTTAAATTTTCATCATTTCTCAAAACTGATATTTTTCTTTCTGAATTTTTCTATTTTTCTTAAGGGTGACTTTCTTTTTCAATGTCTTAGGTTTGAAAATGTGCAGTCAATCTTAACTTCTTCCCCCTCTCCATCAGTCACACTCCTAGAAGTAAGCAGAGTTTACCCTCACATGGTTCAACTTAATCTTTAATAAAATAACTACTTTTAGAGGTATGGGCAAGTTGCAGAAAAAAACTAAAAATAGTGATGGATTTGGAGAGTGGCAAAAGTAGGAAGCTTTTAATAGCCCTAGAGATAAAGGATCAGGGATCAGAAGCTTTATGAGAACTTGAACTGTATGGAAAGGACCATCCAATAGCACTATCGTTATAAAAGGATATAGTCATTGCCAGAACACAGATCCAAAGTAGGGAGAATAGGGGAAGAAAGACTCCCATCTTTATCTCCTACCACCCTCCATTCTATTGTTGCTCCTCCCACTCAATGAACCCAACTGGAAGCCAGGTGGCATGGGGAGCCCAAATGAGGCAGTTCACAAGGGTCAGCCTTCCATGGCACTGAGCAGGGCAGAGAAGGAAAATAATAGAGAAGAAAGGGAGGAAAAGTCAGAACCTTCTATGTTCCCACTCCATTTCCATACCTCCAATTTTAATGTTGCATCAGTTGCTAAATATGAACAGTCTTCCTTTGAAAATACCCTCTTTAACAATAAATACTTTTCTTTATTTGCAGTTCTATTGCCATACACTTTTATAAGCTCAGATCACTTCACTTCCAGAGCACTAACATAGTTTCTCTCCTGAAAAAATCTCCTAGGTCTTCCTGGCAGAGAAACATCTCCATATACTTCTCTAGTCTTAAATCTCACTAATAATCTTCATGAACAACACTTAATAATTAATCACTTACTATGTTCCAGACACTTTTCTAGGTATTGCAATTCAGAAATACAGAACATTTTAAGATTCCTAATCTCCTGGAGCTTTACCTAGTTGGAAGAGAGAGCCAATAACCAACCACACAAAAATGCATAAATTATACTAGATCTTAGAAGATAATAAATGTGCAGAAGAGATATGAGGAGTGTCAAAGAAATCTGCAATTACAGGGTGATAAAGACAGGCCTCATCAAGTAGAAGGCATCTGAGCAACACTTGAAAAGCATATTGGAGTAAGTCACATGAATATCTAGAAGAAAAGCATTTAAGACAGAGGAAACAGCAAGTGCCAAGGCCCTGAGGCGGATGAATGTCTGGCAGGTTCTAGGACCTACAAAAAGACAAGCCTGGCTGGCATGAGAATGAGTGAGGCAAAAACTGTGAGAAGATGAAGTCAGAGAGGTGATGATGACTGGCCCGTGTATAGCCTTGTAGGCCATTAGAAAGAATGCCCTGCTCAACCACACCAGTCAACACCTACATTTTCCACACGTACATAGCAATTTCTGCTTCCACAGATTCCCCTGGGTAGGATTTCATGGACTGGAAAGATTTTCTTATTTCAATCTGTGCCTCTAAAGCCTGCAAGGTCCAAGTCACATCTCCCTTCCTTTGTAATACCTTCCATGACTACTGAAGTCCACAGTGACTTCATATTTTATCTCACAGTTGATACTTGACATATTAATATTTTACATGGAAATAGAGAGGAACATCACTACTGAGGCCTGTCGGGGTTGGGGGGGCTGGGGAGGGATAGCATTAAGAGAAATACCTAATGTAGATGATGGGTTGATAGGCGCAGCAAACCACCATAGCACGTGTATACCTATGTAACAAACCTGCACGTTCTGCATATGTATCCCAGAACTTAAAGTATAATTAAAAAAATAAAATATCTCCCTAACTTGTCTATATCGTGGTGATAACATCACAGCTTGAGGATGATGATAATGATTATGTGAACTCATATGATGGTGATGGTTGTACCTAGAGCAACAAGGAGTTGCTGCTTCCTTGACATTTTAGTTTTTGTCTCCCTACCCTTCCGATGAGAGGTAAAATTATCCCTATAATTGGAGTTAATATGAAAAGTGCCTGGCATCTAATAGGCATGTAATAAATAGCAACTTTTGTTATTCATATCCCATAATTATTTATCATCATCAATGTTATATCTAGCTTGGAAATGATGAAGACCAACTATTTTTTTCATTGTAAAAAAACCCTTCTAAATATGATGATCATTTGACTAATTCACAGTGATTTCTCCCAATGTATTTACTAAATAGCTGAACTACTCAAGCCCCACTAAATCATATGCAAACTTTATATATTTCTTGTTGTATTAGTCTATTCTCACACTGATATGAAGAAATATCTGAGACTGGGTAATTTATAAAGGAAAGAGTTTTAATTGACTCACAATGCTGCATGGCTGTGGAGGCCTCAGAAAACTTGCAATCGTGGTAGAATGGGAAACAAACACATCCTTCTTCACATGGCAGCAGGAAAGAGAAGCACAGAGCAAAGAGAAGGAAAGCCCCTTATAAAACCATCAGATCTCACGAGAACTCACTATCATGAGAACAGCATGTGGGAACAACCCCCATGAGCTAATCATCTCCCAGGAGGTCCCTCCCCCAACGTTTGGGGATTATAATCAAGATGAGATTTGGGTAGGGACACAGAGCCAGACCATGTTACTTGTATTCTTATTTTACTCTTATTATATTTGTTTTCACAAATTTCTCTCTTACCTTCTCAACTAAACAGTAAGATAATGGGCAAAATCTTATGTCTTGTGTATCTGTGCACCTACCCAAGCATTTCGCACTGCAAGTATTGTAGAATGGGTGTAGCAAAATGGGAGATACTGTTGGTCCATGTTCTGTGTATGTTTTCCACAACATCCCTACTTCTCTGTTGAGGGAACCCTGAGGAAAATAATTTAGGTAGTGAATTAATATTGTTGTTATCGACTTCAGATGACGTCAACTTCTCTTGCGTAAGCCAAAATTGGCTTTTTTCCATGCTGATCCTTGCAAGAACTGGCAGGTGATGGCTTTTATCCATAGCAGTGGTTTGTCTTGCCTTAAGCTAGTTGGTAGAAGTAAGAAGATACCTTATTTATATTCTTTCTCTTAGATATGTTGGAAGATGGCAAAAGCAAGTATCAAGATATTTAGTAAAAAACAAAAACAAGAATATGAGGCTTCCCCAGGAACAAGAAAGGATAAGTTTTCTCATTTCAGACCATAAGCATGACCTTGCTAAATAAAAGACTACTGAAAAGGTTGGCTTGCAGTTGAGTAAACTTAAGGCTGAGAGAAGTAAGAGCATGTGAAGTATCGCCAGTTAGAAGGAGGTAAAGCCAGGTGACACAGAGCTCAGCTACCGTGACTCCTATTCAGTATTCTTCCTGTGTCCTCTCAGTGTCTCTGTGTGGATGGAGCAATGGCATGTAAGAAATACACTAGTTGGTTTCAAAAAGTTAATTGTAGTAAAAGGAAGCACATTAAATAGGCTTTTCATATTACTATCTGAAATTACAAAAGCTTGCAGTTTATAATAAGATTGGTATTCAGATTATTTTAAACCAATTTCCTTAAATGTATTTTATTAGAAATGAATCCTGGTGCAGATTCATTTATTTTTGAATTAATAAAAGGCTGAAGGTGGACAGACATGCTGAGATACTATGTGAATTACTGTTATCAGGTATGGTATTTTGAGCCCAGAGTTCAAGCTAACCTTAAAATCTCTTTCTCATGAATATAGAATTTAATTATTAATGAAAATTAGTGGGTAGACAACTTTCTCTGCAGATAACTTGGCCTTTGATGTTATTACAAGTTAGTAAATTAGCTAAGGGCTTATTCATATTGTGGCACAAATTATCTCAGTTGGCCTCATTTTCTTATTCTCCAAACACCTTCAAAAAGCAACAGTTTATGGAGATTTAAAAGAGGGTGGTGGACATGTATTGTGTTACCCATCCCCAGATGATAACACTACTCATAATGTTTTGGGAAACTGCGTCTCTTCTACTCCAACCCAGTGGTTTTAGTAAATCTGCTTTTCTCACTCCCAGTAACTACATGAGCTAATCCAGATCCCTTAGAGTCCTGTGATTTCTAAAAAATTTTGGCTAAAGAAAGCTTTTTGTTTTTGTTTCTGTTTTGTTTTGACAACAAATGAGTATGTACTTAATGGTCCTGATTCCAGACACAAGGAAGAAACTTTCCAAGAGTGGCTTCAACTGAAAAAGCAAACAGGGACAGTAAATTGCCGTTTTTGTCAAAGCTGGGTACATGTTGGGTTTATTTACTTGCAATCAAATTAATACAAACTACTACCAGGAAAATGCCCTTAAATCATAAATGCAACTGTTTTCAAGACATGAGCTGAATGTTTTTTATACTGTTATTATTATTTTCACCCAATGCAGCATCAAGCCATACTAATTGCTTTTAAAAATTCTTGTTGGTGTTCACTAAAGAGAATAATTATTTGAGGCCACAAGGCAGAATGCTGCAGCCTTGGAGAGAGAGACAGTATTTTGATCAGGAGGAAAAGAGTGTGTCCCTCAATTCATTCTGCACAAGCAAATCTTTATGCACAGTCCTGGTCCTGGTTGTGTATGGTCAGACCTCACCAAATACAACCTACAGTTTCAAATCATAGTCTTGTAAATAAAAAAGGACTTCTTTTAATAGAAAAGATCATTTTAGTTTATTAAATTTGTATAAATATTTTTTCTCTTTGGCTAAAACTGGTTGATGTCAGGATGTCTATATTGAGTAAAGATATTTAAATTTTATTTAAAAACCTGGGATACATGGTAAATAAACATGGCTGCTGTATGATCTCTCTAACTAGGAATATACAGTCTAATGACCTAATGGCTGGGAAATAGCATCACAAGATCAAATCCTGAAGAGGTCCGTGACCACTGACTAAAACATGTTTACAGAGGCCATTTATGAAGAGGATCATCTCCAGATCAACATCCTCAGCATCTGACCTTTATTCCTGCCCCATTAAAAGCCTGTCTCCAGCACTTGGCTTCTTGCCTCATCACCAAACCCATGCTGATTTTTCCAAAAAATAAACACTTATAACCTAAGAAACACATGTGCTTTGCAGAATGCAGAAAGCTAAGGGCTAGACATTACTAGTGTTTTAATTTGCTGAGAGCTTCCAGAACTATTTTAGCAGACATCGTCACAACCTCAGACATTTAAGAACCAACAGAAGACAAGACAATGTCACTAATGGAAAATAGAAGTACAAAAGTGTAGTGATGGACAAAAAGAGGGGGAGAGACTGTGTTGGTAGGTGAGAAAATACACTGCACAACAGGAGAAGCTACTGAGCAATTATTATATGGCAAATACTGTGTCTCAAAAACTTAACAATATATGTAGAATTGCCCCCATTTAAGGGAGGAGAGAACTGTAGGTTAAGGTTAAGTGATTAGTCAGAGCACCATGTTATTAGCAAGTGGCAGAGCCAGGATTCAATCCAGGTGTGTGCCTAACTTTTAATCAATTGTTTAATTGCTCTTATTCCCTGCCTCTGCAGCAGACTGCTGGCACCTTCTCTTCCTTGCCTCTTAGTACCAATTTTCCATTTCAGATCCTTCTAATTCACAACCTAGGTACTTTTCTACTTATAATACTCCTTTCAATCCCAAATGTTTCCTAAATGAGCATAAGTGTCTTCTACTCTGTATACATTCCTCATCAAAATAGAAAGGAAATGGGTTAAAAAAAATTAGGTATTGGTTTAATTTTTGCTGTTTACCTCTTTATCTTACCTTATACATCCACAAACATATACAAACACATGGACACATCTATGAGACCTCAATTGACAGGACACATTTTTGGCAAGTGAGACACACAGCTGGAAGTAGCTCCTTCAGCAGTACTTACAGCTTTTGTCCGAGAAGGCTAAATGATGGGGACCTCAGACAAAGGGTCCTTCAAGGTCAAGTGTGGCTCCGGCAGACATAAAGGACTACTCTGCCATTTTACTAGTTGTCCTCCTTGACAAATATCTCCCCCAAACTGTCCATCATTCCAACGTCTAAAAAGTACAACTAGAGATGCTTAATAAATAGGTGAGGAGTGAATGAAATAATATGAGATGCATTTGACCTTTTCTTGATCCTATGCTTCAATTGGAGTCCCAACAAGAAACAGATGGCTCATTCCAAGAGGTTAACTGACTGAGGAGACCTTATTACCAGACACCGAGGTACCCAGGGACTTTCAGCAGCAAGAAACTTCCACTCCTAGGCCTTGAGAGCAAGAGGAGAAATGATCTTACAGGAGCCTAAGGAGAGTTGATGCCAGGAAGGGACGATATGACATAATCTGACATGGTGGAGGAAGGTAGAGGAATGCAGCTTTAACAGCAGCAGTGCAGAGAGTGAGCAGGAAAACACACACGAGATTAACCTCTTAGCTGAATTTCTCATTGTTGCAAACCTGAGCAGAAGCCGGAGAGTGAGAGAGTCCATGTGATATGATCCATTGAGGTCAGGCTTTCATAGCACAGAGCAAAGACAGAGACTGGATCTAAGGAAGGCCATACTGAAAAGGCTGGGGCAAATAAAGAGTGACTATATATGTTTTGGGGGGAAATATGTCCTTATTTTATTATTGAATGCATAAGAGAAGAACAAAAGATATTTCCATGAAATAATAGAACGTCAGACTTCATCTTCTAAGGTTGGCAACTCCTAAGTTTTTTCCCACTATCCCCAGACAAATCTCTCAAAGAAACTTCATATTGAAAGATAATAAATATAGACTGCAGAGAGCCTAAAGCTGATGGTGAAGGACACAATTTTCACTCACTTTTATCACTCTGTCCTCTATAAAAGGGAGTTGCCCTCTAAGGAAAATGAGAGAACAGTGTGGACAGGGATTTTCAGGAAGGAGGAAGTTTCTAATCAGAATGTTTCAGGGTATAAGCAGAATTAGCACTTGAAAACATGATATGAATCCGGTGGCCCCAAAACTCTCTACTATTGAGCTGCTACATACCTGGCATTCCTCTCAATGATGCCTTCCTTAAGGTCTTTTATATACACATGCTTTTTAAACCAAGTTTTAAACCACAAATCAATAAGATTAAAAATAAGTCATCAGACAACATTTAATGAAGACATGATTAGTTACCAATATGATTACTAATATGCAGTGACTTAGCAGAAAACCATTTATTCAGAGTGAGATTTTGAAAAAGTTGGTTTTCATAAGTTAGGAAGCTCAGATGAGTATTCTCAAGAGAAGATATCTGGCATAAATACCACGCAGAAAAATGAAAAATTGAAGTAGACCTTTCACGCATATGGTAACCTGTATCATCTTGTTTTTCTCACACAGTATTTCTCAAATTGAGTCAAACAGTTTCTCTGACCAGTAGCAACATGTAAAAGTCTCTTCTGCTAACATGAAGTCATTTTTTAAAGGCTAGTACAGTCATCAACTTAAATCTGTCTGCCTGAAGTACTGCCAATAATTATCGTTAATCCATGGTGATGAAATTGATTATCAGTGCTTTAGGGAAAATTCTCTCCAAATTTAACTAAGTCAGGCACAGAGTTAGGGGAGTTGCTATCCCATTGCCAAATCGGGACTGAGAGCAGAGGCAGTTGTGAAGCCTCTTACATCCAGACAAAACATGGCTGAGGGAGCATCTGAACTGAGGTGTACCCCAAGGCATATCTTCCCCACCTCCTGTCCTCGAACAGACCTGCCAAGAAACTGCACCCCAGGCCCCAGACACCTTCCCTGCCCCAACATCTCACCTGAGCCCTTGCCAAGAGCAACATATTGTCTATAGATGATTCTTCTTCATCCCACTGGAAAATTCCTGTTTATCAAATCTGAAATATTTTGTCTTTGGAAGGTACTTATATCCTGTCCTACATAAAGAGGATATACTGATAATAGGTTCTGATGGATAGAACAAGACAATGCCAAAATTCCTATAGAAAACAGGATGTGTGAGGGCAAGAACAGAAAACGGGCCCAGGACAAGTAGTTCAGAGTGGGCCACAGCAGTTGTCCTACTTCACCATATTCTTGGGATGCTTTTTCTGAGATTCAGATATGGAGAAAGGGAAGAGGCTGCCAGACTTCCCCTTGGGCAGACTTTTATCTATGAGCTGACCTCCCATGCTGGTGATGAGAAGGGCCAGAACATAGATGAGCTGCCTCCTGTCCATGCTGTCTGCCCAGCGCAAGGAGCCTAAACCCACGCTGATCACAGCACTTCAGATGTGTCCAATTGGCAGTTAGGAAGGCACAGTTACTTCTCTGTTTCAAATTACTCGCCTCTGTTCATGCAGCATAAACTTTCATTACCTTTTTGGTAAATTATAAATGCATAGTAATTTCCCTTCCACCCCCTCAAATCTTCAACATTTAACAATTTTATTGGGTCAACTGACAAATAGGTAAATTAAAGTTGGTAACTGTTTCATGGTTAAGAAAACATTGTTAATCATTGGAAATACTAAAGTTTTTAGAGGTAAATGGTATTTTCAACTTATTCACACATGTTGCATATGCAACATGTGTGTGTGTTTGTGTGTGAGAGAGATTCCACTGCTGGAACCACTGGAAACAGGCACAAGACAAGACAAATGTGCTGCCCAACAAATACAGCTGGAGCTAGAACAATGGGTGGAACAGTTTGGTGCATGTATGATGTCTGGTGGGCAGAGGGAGACCCGGAAGAAGCAGCAACAGCATTCCTAGCATGCTCCTCAGACCATGATTAGATTTATTTTAAAGCACAAAAGACTTCTAGAAATATCAAGAACATTGTGGAAGATTCTGGAAACATACCAGAGCAGGTAAGAATAAGAGCCCATAAAACATGAGTTATTACTTTTAATGTAGACCTTTAAAACATCTCTGAAGTTTGGAGAAATTTAGTTTGTGTGATATTAAAAAGAAAATGCTCAAACTCGGATGTTTGATTTTTAAAATATTTCTTGTGAAACACTTATAATTGACACTAAATATCATTCTATGATTCCTTAGTAATCAAAGTATAGATTTCAATTGAACACTTAATAGAAAATTCTATTTCTCATCTTCCCTTGCAGCTAGATTTAGCCATGTAACTAACATCTGGCCAATAAAATGAAAGTGGAAATGTTGTCTGAGACTTCTAGAAACTCTCCTTTTAAAAAACTACGGATATAATGGCTAGTGTTCCAGCCACCATCTTGGTCCATGATGCAATATGCAAAAGAAGGCAAGAGCAGGAAGTCAAAAGGAATCAGTGCTCCTGGGGACCATGGCACTGCTCTACCAGTCCTGTGCTCCCTACATCCAGACTTGCAGACGAATAAAACTATTGCTTATTGAGGATTTTCTGTTGTGTGCAACTAAATCTAACCCTAACTAATACAGAATCCTTCACCACCATTATCACCAAATATGGAGCACCTTTACTTTTTTAAGCACAAGGTTTTCACTCTGCTTGCTCCTATATGAGAAGCCACAGTAAATTTGACATTCTGCCTAGGGTAATATTTTGCAGGCAGAGCTAGATCATGCTGGGCAAGGCATTTGCCCAAAGTTGTTCTTGGGTCAATGAACTCACTGTTGCCATACTTCAAATTAGTTCATATCAATCATTATCCTATATTTCAATCCATTCATTTGCCTTCAATTTTTAAAGTAGAATTATTTAATCCTTTTCTTAGGTAGGTGTAACACACACATCCTGGCCTCTACCCACAAATATTTGCAAGGGCATGGCTAGATGTTAATACTGATCAGAGTTTGTGGCTATGACCATCACGGGCTCATGTTGGCATGAATAGTCAATGGCAAGAAAGTAGTTATCAGACACTATACACTGTGCTGCTTTCCACCAGAGTAAATAGTCTCAGATTTCTGGACCTATTCATGAAAGTGCTTGGAATTGTAGTGCCAGCCTAGAGAAGCAGGAGTCATCACTAGGAGTAATAGGATTAGGAGAAACAAACTGGAAATGGGAATATCAACTAAAGGTTTGCAGCCAGCCTTCTCTGGTTGCCTCAGATTGTAGTTTTCCCAGAAAGATTATGTCTGGGCAAGCACTTGAATTTGTTTTCTATTTAATGGTCTATCCTTTTTTAGTCATAAAATAAATATGGGAAGTCAGAATCTACACCATTCCTTCTGACTCACCCCTGATCCAAATGTCACTGGTGATGATGTTAATTCAATATTTGACTTAGACTAAAAGACACTGTTTTAATCATACTTATCAGATTATGACTTGGTATAGAAGAATTTTAAAATCCCTGCAGCAGCATAACAGAAAATAAACTTATAATCCTTCCAAGTGAAGGCAAACTGCTCTTGAGGATTAAAATGTATTGTTCTTGAAAAGAATATCTTCACTTATCAACTAAGGGTGATTTTGATATTTTCCTGAATAAAAACCACATCAAGCACACACAGACATATGTTTGGCAAAATTTCCTTTAGTTTTCTTAATGTCTTAATGTTTTACATAGGAATATTGATGGCCAAATGGGAGGACAAATAGAGTGCTGTTGGGAAAGATCAGCACCCACTCAACCCCTTGATCCACTTATTTTCCCAGTTTCTCTACCAGAGCGCCCACTTCCCCAGGAATCTGAACCCGCTCCATGTTTTCATTTTGGTGGGTTGCTCCAGACCTTCCCATTTGTTGTAGCTACTTGCCAGTGCTCTGCACTGTACGAGTTCTATTCATTCCAGAGGGCCACCTTCTCCAAAAACATAAACATTAATTCTAGTAACATACTCAGGAGGAGGTAAATCATCCTAAGAAATGTCTTTGGTCCTCTGTATCCAACTTGTCATGTTAGTATGACCTTGTAATTGAAGTATTTTTTCTCCATATCCTTCTACGATCAAATTAGTCCTCATCAGAATCAAGTTTCCTGGAATTAAAATTAACCTTGTAATTTCTGAAATTCTCAAATATTATTGTTTTCATTAAACATCTCCACTCAGTTTTAGGACTTAAGACCCCTTAAGACTTGCAATCTTGTAACACTTCTGAAGGAAAAAAGATATTATTAGGAATTATTAGGCCAACTCTCTTAAAATTCAGATAGATGAGAATACATGTTAAATTTGTAAATAAAAAATGTATAATGAGATTAAAACATTAAAGCAGTGATTTTTAAATGAAGTTTTAAACATCTCTGCTTAATGGTTTGGTAAAGAAAGAACATCTCCCTTAAGATTTTTCATCTCTTTTTCCTGGTGTTCTCTCTTTCTCAGTCTCAGTACTTTGGACTGTTCAAGTAAGCAGTCTACCATGATGTGGGTTCTGGTTTCAGCACTTCCGTAGTTGCTATTGTTGTCAAGAGTATCATTTTTCCAGTGCTGCCTCAATCTCCTTTATAATCTTATTAATTCAAAACTAGGTTTACTGAGGATTTGAAGTGCTGGTATTACACAACCCATTAGCCATATCCAGCCACATTATCTCCATTTGGACTAGATGACTGCTATGTAAACAGCAAAACATTGACTACTTAGAGTCTTTCTCATTATCATTCTTTACACTAGCCCTGTATCAATCAAAGTTTATATGGAGAAGGTAATTTAAATCTTTGGTAACAGTAAAGAAGCCAATTTCTTTGCATGTCAGTGAAAATCAAATTTATGTAGGTGATTAAGACAACCTATTCTGGCTGATGTGAATAGTAGATATAAATGCAGAGATTCTCTTTACTGACTTCCCTGACTCCTTATTTTATAGTTTTTATTTTTGATATTTGTCTAGGGTTTCCCTACATCACTAAATTTTGACAATTATAAACTCATTTACAAACTTTACACATATACAGTACTAGTTTCCTGAAATATATCCAACTCTTTCAGAGCCACATTCATGGGGGTCTTCTTACCAAGATTCCCTATTATCCTATTAACAGACTCTCCAGGGCTTTTGCTATCTGTTAAATCTTGTACCTAATAGTTATGATTCAGAGAGCCCCTGGTTTAGGAGAGGTAGACAAATTTTCATGAACATAACCTGATTTCTACTTCCCTTTTTTAAGGTGATTTGCTTATCTCATTTATACCTAAGTTGATTTACAGTGATTGTGTCTGACGATAACATTTCCTTTCTCATTAAGGAACAAAGAGGTATATATCCATTATTTTCTAACACAGATATAATAAAACAATAAGCATATACAAATGATCATGATAAAGCAAAATATGTTAAGGCAAAAGAACATTGCATATACTTTTCCTGTATTTTAGTTATATCCTATAGAAATCATCCTTATCTTGCAGAAATAGAATAGATTAATCCATGCTTTCTTAACTATTTCTTAATATTTTACTAGGTCCATAGGCTGAGAGTATAAGGAAGAACTGTAACATGTCCTGACGGCCACGAAATCCCCTTGGTTTGCTGAGGCATGTTGTAAGGTCCCATAAGTTGCTGAGTGCCTAATTTCTTAGCTTTCCTCCACGACAAATCTGAACCAAGTAGTAAGTAGAACAGAAGCCAACTGTGAGTTAAAATTTGTTACCTATTTTATTGCTTTGCAAAGTTGAATTGGAGGGCATACTTTGTACTGGTAGGCAACATAGAGACCTCTTACCACCTTTTACAACTTGAAGCCTAGATCTTGAAGTTCACATATAAGAAGTAGAACTACAGAGCATTCTGATAATACTAGGCATCAAAGACCTAAAGGAGACAAGGATCTATCCTGTCTGAACCTAGGAATTAAGAGAGAAACCCATCAGGCTGAAACTTAATTTTCCAGGTGCTAATCCCACTCAATTGGAATGAGGCTCTTGTGTGTGCCTCTTGATAAAGAGAAAGTAATGAAGACGGTAGAGAGAGGAACCAGAAGCATTTCACTAATAGTGACTCCACCTGGGCAGTAAAGTGAACATTTTGCCTCATCTATGGAAATGTGAGATGCATAGCACTAAACCATTTTCCCTAACAAAAGAACAAAGCAGAGTGTTGGAAGCCAATGAGTTAAGAAAATGAAATGTCAAGCAGGCTGAGGTGCAACTTGCAAAGAAAAGAGGAACACCAGAAGTCAATTCTACTGGATGTTAGCAGCATGCCTGCTGGCTTTGGGGGGAAAAAAAATAGCTGTAAATAGGTGGCCCCAGTTGCCAAATCTGGGCAGAAAAAGTTTTGCTGGTGGTTTTTGTTTCTTGTTTGTCCAGACACAGTTCAGTTTATTTTGTATGGTTGTTGCTTGAATTTGAATAACTTAAACAAGGCATGTTTGTTTCTCTACAGCCTCAGTCACCATCACTTCCTGTTATCTATTCAAGGTTCAATCCACCAGTATATGTACTTATCAGACTTCTATAGGGATTGGAATTGGTGACTCTTTGCCTTTAATAAGACAAAGTACTATGACAGAAACTTGTATTTATTATGCAATATAACTTGTTTTCCCTGTTGACTGAAGAATTCTTTTACTCAATATATTAGGTTTTATCTTAATGTTATTTATAAATTATTCATAACCCAATGTGTTATTCTAGTTTACGCAGTGAATACTTACTGTTTTTATTTAAGAAAGGTCTAAACTTACTTTTCCTCCAAGAAAAATGATAATCTACCCCACTGCCTATTATCAATACCATAAAATAATGCTCACAATTTACAAAGAATGATTATTAACTCCTTCCCGTGCCTGGAAAAAAAAGTCAGTTATTTGGGCCTAAAATATTACCTTCCGTTGTCATGAAATGCCATTACACAGAATGTGCTAGTCAAATCCTTTTTCAGTGAACATTTAATGCATGGTTATTACATGACTATTAGTGCTACAACAGTAAATAAATCCAACAGAATTATTTCTTTTGACTGCAGACATTTGCCGGTGTCAATCAATATTTAAAATGAAAGGGGAAATATACATCATCACTGGTCATTAGAGAAATGCAAATCAAAACCACATTGAGATACCATCTCACGCCAGGTAGAATGGCGATCATTAAAAAATCTGGAGACAACAGATGCTGGAGAGGATTTGAAGAAATAGGAACACTTTTACACTATTGGTGGGAGTGTAAATTAGTTCAACCATTGTGGAAGACAGTGTGGCGATTCCTCAAGGACCTAGAAACAGAAATTCCCTTTGACCCAGCAATCCCATTACTGGGTATATACCCAAAGGATTATATATCATTCTGCTATAAAGACACACACACATGTATGTTCATTGCGGCACTGTTTACAATAGCAAAGACTTGGAACCAACCCAAATGCCCATTGATGATAGACTGGACAGGGAAAATGTGGCACATATACAGCATGGAATACTATGCAGCTATAAAAAACGATGAGTTCGTGTCTTTTGTAGAGACATGGATGCATCTGGAAACCATCATTCTCAGCAAACTGACACAAAGACAAAAAATCAAACACCACCTATTCTCATTCATAGGTGGGTGTTGAACAATGAGAACACATGGACTCAAGGAGGGGAGCATCACACTCTGGGGTCTGTTGGGAGTGAATGGGGAGGGACAGTGGGGGGGTAGGGAGGTTGGGGGAGGGATAACATGGGGAGAAATGCCAGATATAGGTGACGGGGGGATGGAGGCAGCAAACCACATTGTCATGTATGTACCTATGCAACAATCCTGCATGATCTGCACATGTACCCTAGAACCTAAAGTGAAATTATATATATATATATATATATATATATATATATATATATAAAGAATATCCAGAATCTATAAGGAATTCAATTCAACAAGACAAAAACAAAAATAACCGCATTAAAAAGAGGGCAAAAGACATGAACATTTTTCAAAAGAAGACATACAAGCAGCCAACAAACATATGAAAAAATGGTTAACATCACTAATCATCAGAGAAATTAAAATTAAAATGACAATGAAATACTATCTTACACCAGTCAAAATGGCTACTATTAACAAGTCAAAAAACAATAGATGTTGATATAGATACAGAGAAAAGGGAACTCATATACTGTTGGTGGAAATGTAAATTAGTACAACCTTTAAAGAACTAAAAATAGAACTACCCTGATCCAGCAATCCCACTACTGGCTATCTATCCAAAGAAAAAGAAATCATTTTGTCAAAAGGACACATGCATTTGCATGTTTATCACAGCACTATTCACAATAGCAAAGTCATGGAATTGATCATGTGTCTATCGATGAATGTAGTACATATACCATGGAATACTACTCAGCCATAAAAAAGAATGACCATTTAGAGGTTTTTACTTCCTTCTGGGTACTGGACCTCAAAATAAAGCATACTGTGAGCAGCAGAATAATGGTGTCCTACTCAAGCTCCTTTTGATCACCAATAAGCATAATGCAAGCTAGTTGAAACTAAAAAAGTAGAAATGATTAGACAGATATCTAGGGAACTGATAGAACAGAATGCTCTATTGCAATGAAATGTTACCAACACCAATCTATAAGCCAGCCATAAAAAAAGAATGAAATCATATTTTTTGTAGCAACATGGATGAAATTAGAAGCCATTATCCTTAGTGAAATGACTCAGAAACAGAAGGTCAAACACCACATGTTCTCACTTGTAAGCGGGAGATAAACAATGGGTACACACAGACACATAGAGTGTGAGAGAGAAAGAAGATAGAAGCAGAAACAAGAAATACAAGGGAACATGGCATAGGTGGCTAACAGCTTTCCACTTTTTCATTGCAATAGAGCGGTCTGTTCTATCAGTTCCCTAGATATCTGTCTAATCATTTCTACTTTTTTAGTTTTAACTAGCTTACATTATGCTTGATTATTTGTGATCAAAAGGAGCTTGAGTAGGACACCATTATTCTCCTGCTCACAATATACTTTATTTTCAGGTCCAGTACCCAGAAGGAAGTAAAAACCTCTAAATGGTAATTCTATACACCAAAACCATTTTTTATTCCATAAAACTTTACAATCAGAAAGAGAAGAATATGTCATATTCATTTTTCATCTGAAGAGCTTGACACAGTTCTTGGCACATGGTAGGCCCTTAAAACCAGTTTCTGAATGAATGGAGTTGGATATGTGCTCATCAAATTTGCATATAACCCCATGGTGAGAACTCTACTTCAGATTTCACAAAATAGGATCCTAAGCCTGGCTAATCTCATGATTCAGTGAAAGAAAAAGGAAGCTATTGGACAGCAGCTTTGTCATGCTACCAACACCAATCTATAAGCCAGTCTGAATCTGTGCCTATCCTCTCTGACCTTCCTCCAGTTTCAAAGGAAGATGAGTCCTTCCTGTCATTAAAACACATAACTCCCTGTAGGGGTCCCTCCCCAGTCTTACCTTTTCTCTGAAAAGTTGGCCATTCTTTAATGAATGTTTAATTGCACTCTCTCTACTGGATCATTATCATTAGTTCGCACGTATGCCCTTTTGTCTTAACAAGCACACAACTACACTCACACACTAACTCAGCCTCACGTCTTTTGTAGTTACCTACTCATATCTTAATTCTCTTCATGGAAAAACATTATAAATTTTTTTATACTCTGTGTTTACTTTTCCACGTAATTTTCACTCTTAACCTATTGCAATCGGGCTTCCATCCCCAATGCTCTTTGAGACTTCTCATCAAAATTATCAACCATCTTCATATTACCGATCCAAAAGATGATATATTTTTCTAATTTATTTAATAGCAACTTACTTAACCACTCCCTCCGTCAGATTCTGTGACAGTTCACCATTGGTATTTTCCCACCATCAGTAGCAACCTGAAGCAAGCTCCTTTAGATGTCATCTACCTGACATCTAAATTTTGGACTGCTTTAGTACCAAGTCCAGGGTTTCCTTTTTTTATTAATCTACAAAAAAAATGTGTTCTAGTTTGTCTTATTTAATGCCTATTGACAATACCCATCAAGAAGCATTAGTTAAATGGATGAAATCATTACACTTCCTGTATATCTCCCTCTTGTATCTGTTGTCTTTGCCATTAGTCCTGACTGAGTGCAGCCAGTTCTGTGGGTATACACCAGGTCAAAAAGAAATACTTTTAAATTGTCTCTTGGGAACACTTATTTTGAGAATCAGTGAAAGACAATGACTTGAGCACTGACATCTACAGTTACCATTACAGGCATCAGAATTTTGAGGTAGCAGTCAACATTAAGAAAGGTATCCAGAACTAAAGCAGAGAAAAATATTGGATGGTCATTATAGTCAAGTGTCTTTTTCTTGGGAATATTTGAGATCTCCCGAGGGCACTTTCTGAAATATCTGAAGGAATTTTGAAAGGGAGTCTAGATTGTCAGTACTTTCTATGATGGATAATAAAAATGAGCAAATAACACAACTGAAATTATTACCACCCCTACCTCTTGATTAGTGTGGCCTGAGACATAATGATATATATCTTATTTAAGTTCTTCATCACTTGATTATACTTGAGAATCCCTTATACAAAGCACAGATCTGGTTTATTTGCTTTGCAATTCCAACATATTCAACAGCTAATATTAGATTTTATGAGTCTAATTCTATTATTCTCCTTAATTAAAAGAGCTCTAAATATCTATCATACCCTTAACAATAACAAATATTTTGATAACAAATATATGCTTGAAATAGTTATTGGTATTATTAAAAACAACACCAAGAATTTAAAAGCAAACAATAGAACAAAAAGTTTATATTTTAGTAAGTTTTACTCACAACTGATAAACCAAAGCCTAACAAATCACACCACTAAAGTCTTCTGGTGTGTCAGAAGATTCAATTACCAAACGTCCTTGATTTTTCAGATCAGTGTTTAAAAGGATACAGGGTGTATTAGTCCATTTTTATGTTGCTAATACAGAGATACTCAAGACTGGGCAATTTACAAAAAAAAAAAAAAAAAAAGAAAGAGGTGTAATGGACTTACAGTTCCACATGGCTGGGGGAGACCTCACAATCATGACAGAAGGCAAAGAGGAGCTAGTCATGTCTTACATGGATGGCAGCATGCAAAAAGCAAGACAGCTTGTACAAGGAAACTCCTGTTTTAAAACCATAGATCTCATGAGACTTATTCACTATCACAAGAACAGCATACTCCATGATTCAATTACCTCCAACTGGGTCCCTCCCACAACACATGGGAATTCAAGATGAGATTTGGGTGGGAACACAGCCAAACCATATCATTCCACCCCGACCCCTACCAAATCTCATGTCCTCATATTTCAAAATCAATCATGCCTTTGTAACAGTCCCCCAAAGCCTTAACTCATTTGAGCATTAACTCAAAAGTCCACAGTCCAAAGTCTCATCTGAGACAAGGCAAGTCCCTTCTGCCCATGAGCCTGTAAAATCAAAAGTTAGTTACTTCCTAGATACAATGGGGGCACAGGCATTGGGTAAACACAGCCATTCTAAATGGAAGAAATTGACCCAAAACAAGGGGCTACAGGCCCCATGCAAATCAGAAATCAAGCAGGGCAGTCAAATCTTAAAGCACCAAAATGATTTCCTTTGACTCCATGTCTCACATCCAGGTCACAATGATGCAAGAGGTGGCTTCTCTTCATCTTGGGCAGCTCTGCTTCTATGGCTTTGCAGGGTACAGCCTCCCTCCTAGCTGCTGTCATGGGCTGGTGTTGAGTGTTTGTAGTTTTCTAGGTTCATGGTGCAATCTGTCAGTGGATCTACCATTCTGGGAGCTAGAGGATGATAGCCCTTCTCTCACAGCTCCACTACGCAGTGCCCCAGTACAGACTCTATGTGGGGGCTCCTAGCCCGCATTTACCTTCTGTACTGCCCTAGCACAGGTTCTCCATGAGGGCCCTACCCCTGCAGCAAACTTCTGCCTAAGCATCCAGGCATTTTCATACATCTTTTGAAATCTAGGTAGAAGTTTCCAAACCCAATTCTTATCTTCTGTGTATTGCAGGCTCAACACCACATGGAAGCTGCCAAGGCTTGGGGCTTGAACTCTTTGAAGCCATAGCCTAAGTCTACATCAGCCCCTTTCAGCCATGGCTAAAGCAGCTGGGACTCAGAGCAGCAAGTTCCTAGACTGCACACAGCACAGGGATCCTGCGCCCAGCCCATGAAACCACTTTTTCTCCTAAGCCTTCAGGCCTGTGATGGGAGGGGCTGCTTTGAAGATCTCTGAGATGCCTTGGAGACATTTTCCCCATTGTCTTGGGGGTTAACATTCAGCTCCTCATTACTTATGCAAATTTCTGGAACTGGCTTGAATTTCTCCTCAGAAAATGGGATTTTCTTTTCTATCACTTTGTGAGGCTGCAAATTTTCTGAACTTTTATGCTCTGCTTCCCTTATAAACATGAATGCATTTAACAGCACCCAAGTCACCTTTTGAATGCTTTGCTGCTTAGAAATTTCTTCCAGAAAGATAGCCTAAATCATCTCTTTCAAGTTCAAAATTTCACAAATCTGTAGGGCAGGGACACATTGCCACCTGTCTCTTTGCTAAAAACATAACAAGATTCACTTTTGCTCCAGTTTCCAACAAATTCCTCATTTTTGTTTGAGACCATCTCAGCATAATATTATTGTCCAGCCATTCAAGAAGTCTCTAGGAAGTTCCAAACTTTCCCATATTTTCTTGTCTTCTTCTGAGCCCTCCAAACTGTTCTAAATTCTGCCTGTTGCCCAGGTCTAAAGTCGCTTTCACACTTTTACGTATCTTTTCTGCCACACTCCATTCCTGATACCAATTACTATATTAGTTCATTTTTACACTGCTGATAAAGACATACTCAAGACTGGGAAATTTACAAAAGAAAGAAGTTTTATGGACATATAGTTCTACATGGCTTGAGAGGCCTCACAGTCATGGCAGAAGGCAAAAAAGGAGCAAGTCATGTCTTACATGAATGGCAGCACACAAAAAGAGAAAGCTTGTGCAGGGAAACTCCTGTTTTTAAACCAGCAGATCTTGTGAGACTTATTCACTATCACGAGAAGAGCATGAAAAACCCACCTCTCATGATTCAATTACCTCCCACTGGGTCCCTCCCATAACATTTGAGAATTCAAGATGAGATTTGGATAAGGACACAGCCAAACCATATCACTGGGACTGTTTGAGTTTGAAATGCCTATCTTAACCTCTTTGTTGGCAATCACTACCCTTTTACCACCTACCATGTCCCATTATTACCACCTCCCTTAACTCACAAACAAATAAAAGTGGTCAAATAAAACATAGAAACCAAGAAGAAGAGCTAGCGTAAGATTATTTGTAGTCCCTAAAAATAGAGGGGGATACCTTTAAGACTGAAGAAAAAAATGGTGGGAGGGGGAGGCAAGACGATGAGGTGGAAATGGAAGAAGAGGGAAAAAGAGAAGAAAGGAAGGAAATCAGCAGGAAAAATGGAGAAAAAAATAGAAGAAAAAGCAAAGAAAGTAGAAGACTGAGAATATTGGTAAGAGGAAACTGATAAATGAAAAGAAAAAATGATAGGAAAAGGAGATGGAGAAGGAGAAGATACTTCAGCAATCTCTAGTGCAAAACCTTAGCAAGAGCATAAATGCAGAATTCCACTTGTATCTATGTGGGAATAAGAGTGGTGAGAAATGTGAGTTAATAAGGTTATGTTCGTCACAGGTCTATTTTTGGAAACTGTACTCCAACATGTATATTTCAGTTTATGATCTTAGTCATCAACTTGAAGAGATAAAATAAACCACATCACACTTCTAGGAAACTGTTCTCTCCTAAGCACCATGAAAAAGAATTGCTGTACACAGTAGCCACAAAAAACAAAATGGAAAAAAAAAGTATAGTTTTTATTACATTATTGGGTGTACAACTCCTAAATCTTGGTCTGAATTCCAATGAAAGCCACTGGTCTGTAGTAAAAGAAGAACAACAAAGACATAGTGACATTTTTATTAAATTAAATGTATATCAATTGAAGTAGGGTTCATAGTTTTCAGAATGTGCCCTTCCTATTTTTTTTTTTGCCAATTAAAAAATAAAACTTTCATATCTTATTGTGTATAACATGATGTTTTTTAGTATGTATACATTGTGGAATGGCTTGATAAAGCTCAATAATTAAAAATAGAATTACCGTATGACCAAGAAATCTCACTCCTGGGTACATATCCAAGGAAATGAAATTAGTAAGTTGAAGAAATATCTGTACTCTCATGTGCATTGCAACATTATTTACAATACCCAAGATATGGAATCAACCTAAGTTTCTATCAACAAGTGGATGGATAAAGAAAATGTGATACACACATACACACTGAAATACTATTCATCCTAAAAAGAAAAGGAAATCCTGTCATTTGTGACAATATGGATGAACCCAGAGAACATTTCAGTCATTCTCCTTCACAACTGTCATAAAATCCACACTGCCATGGTTTATAAGACCCTTCCTCATCTGGACTCCATACTCTCTCCCCTTATTTACTGTACTGGTATTTGTTCCTTGAGTCCAGCAAGGACCTTAGGTTCTAGTTCTCTCTACCCAACAAGCAGGCCCTTGCTCAAGGATCTCTTTCATAGAGTTACATTACTGACCCCCTCTCATAATATATACCTTAACCCCAAATATATCAAATCTTATTATCCTGTTTTATTCCCTTTAAAGCCTTATCACTATCTGAAAATATTTTATTCATTTATGTAGTTTCCTTGTTAATCCTTAGCATTCCTCAGTAAGATATAGAATCCATGAGGCAATGACCACTATTCTCAAACTCTATAATGATGTTTGACCCATAATAAGAACAGAAGATATATTGATTGAATGAATGAATGAAAAAATTAACCATGACCAACAATTAAACATTTAGCAGTAATTATTTCATTATTAATTGTAAAGTAATTAATGTACATGGAATTAAAATTTTAAACATTGCAGAAGCCATTACATTTCAAGTAAAATTGAAATAAATAATTAAAGTTAATTTCTCTCTCCCTATACTTCGCTCCTGGTCCCTTTCTTACAGGTGGATTTTTAAAAATGTTTTCCCTTTTTGGTTTTTATTACCTTCATTAATCTAAATAATATTCTTATAACTGTTTTGAGTTTTAGACTTTACAGGGTGATTACTAAACTTTATTAGAGATTATTTTCCTGATTTAAATCTGAGAACAATTTGTCACAGTGTTTGGAGTTTAGGAGGTAACACACAGATGGTTCTTTAATCAATTCCTTGATTTCCTATTTCTCCTGCTACTTCTGTTGTCCTGCTCTCATCATTTGCTGTTTTGTGGTGGCTTTTCTCTGGAAGAATAAACATTATCACTTCTGTTTCAGTCATTTCTTCTGTGAGCTCTGGGGTACAGCTCCCTGTGCTTCAGTTTATTCACCACTATCAAACCATCCACTTTTTATCTTCCTGAAATGTGCCAAACTCTTTGACCTACTGATGTCCCCTACTATAATTCTCATCACTTTTTCTTTATGGTAATTTCAATGTGCTTCAAAAGGAAGAAAAAAGTTTATGCTTTGTCTACCATAATTAATGAAAAGTTATCATACAGCAAACATTTACCAATAGCACTTATTGATGAAATTCATTTCCCAAATAATTTTTATGCACAAAGAACACATCCAAATTCAGGAAACAAGTCAGATAAACTCAAAAAATCATACTGAGACACACTAAAATTGGCATATCCACCCCAAGACATTAAAATTGGCAACAATTAAAGACAAAGTTTTGAAAATAGCACAAGAAAAGCAACTTGTCATGTACTAGGGCAGCACCATAAACTTTCAATGGATTTCTCAGCAGAAACATTGCTGGCCAGAAGAAGATGGGATTTAAATGCTGAAAGAAAGAAAAAATAGTAATAACCTGCCAACCAAGAATATTATACCTGGAAGAACCATCTTTCAAAAATGAAGCAGAAATAAAGATTTTCCCAGACAAATAAAAGCTGAAAAAGTTCATCATCACTAGATCCATCTCAAAAGAAATGCTAAAGGAAGTTCTTCCAGTTAACATGAAAGGATGTCAAACAGAAATATAAACGTATGTAAAAGTATAAAACTTACTGAAAGAAGTAGATATATAGAAAAGTCCAGAATACTGTAATATCATAATGGTGGTGGGTAAATCACTTTTAATTCTATATAAGTTAAAGTATCAAACTATTAAAAATAACTACAAATAAAAATATGTTAAAAGAAACAATATGAATAAAGGTAACTTGTGACAATAATAACGAAGTATGTGTGTGGAAGGAGAGAAGTTAAAGTATAGAGCTTTTATATGTGATTGAAGTTGTTTACAGTTTAAAATAGATTGTTATAAGTTGTTTTATGTAAGCCCCACGGTAACCACAAAGAAAACATCTACATAAAGGAAAACAAAATCAAAGCATGTCAATACCAAAAACTCAATGTAACATAAAGGAAGACAGCAAGAGAAAAAAAAGGTACAAAAGAATCACAAAGCAGGCAGAAAACTATTAACAGAATGGCAACAGTAAGTTATTCTCTAACGATAATTACTTGAAATGTTAATGGAATGAATTCTTCAATAAAAAAGACACAGAGTAACTGAATGTGTAAACAAAAAGTTTCAACTATATGCTGTGCTCAACTGATTCATTTTAGATTTAAGGACATACAGGCTAAAAACAAAAAGATATAATATATATCTTTTGTGTACACACACACACACACACACACATACATATATACACATACACATCCTATACAAATAATAAACGAAAAGAAAGCATGGTGGCTATACTTATATCAAACAAAATAGACTTTAAGTCAAAAACTGCCTCAAGATAGAGGAAAACACAATGATAAAAGGGTCAATTCACCAGGAAGATGTAACAAATATAAGTATATATATATATATATATATATATATATATATATATATATATATGTGTGTGTGTGTGTGTGTGTATATATATACACACACACATATATATGCGCTAAACATCAGAATACCTAAATATATAAAGCAAATATTCACAGAAATAAAAAGGAAAATACAGAAATACAATAATAATAGGAGACTTCAGTACTCCTCTTTTTATAATGGGTAGAAGAGTTAATCAATAAGGATACAGGTGGACTTGAACAACATGCTAGACTAAATGGACCTAATAGACATATACAGAACATTCCACACAACAGCAATTGAATACACATTCTTCCCAAGTATACATGTAATTTTCTCCAGGATAGATCATGTTAGGTAACAAAACCAATCTTAACAGACTTAAGAGGAGTCCAATCATGCCAAGTTTCTTTACTGATCATAATAGAGACTAGAAATTAATAGACAGGAAACTGGAAAATCTATGAATATGTGGAAATAAACACACTCCTGAATAATCAATGGTTCAAAAAATCAATCAAAAGTCAAATTTAAAAATATATTGTGACAACTTAAAACAAAAATACAACATACCAAAACTTATAGGATGCAGCAAAAACAGTACTAAGAGGACGTTTTATAGCAATAAACATCTATATTAAAAAGAAGAAGGTGGGCATGGTAGCTCATGCCTGTAATCCCAGTACTTTGGGAAGCCAAGGAAGGTGGATCACCTGAGGTCAGGAGTTTGAGACCAGCCCGACCAACATGGAGAAACCCCGTCTCTACTAAAACTACAAAATTAGTTGGGTGTGGTGGCGTGCACCTGTAATCCCAGCTACTTGGGAGCCTGAGGCAGAAGAATGGCTTGAACCCAGGAAGCTGAGGTTGCAGTGAGCCGAGATTGTGCCATTGCACTCCAGCCTGGGTAACAACAGCGAAACGCCATTTCAAAAAAAAAAAAAAAAAAAAAAAAAAGAAGAAGAAGAAGAAGAAAGATTTCAAATAAATTGTCTAACTTTATACCTCAAAGAATTAGTAAAATAAACTAAGCCCAAAGGTAGGAGGAGAGAAATAATAAAGATTAAAGCAGAAATAAATGAAACATAGAATAGAAAATAAAATAAGATTTGGCTTTTTTTAGTAAGCAAAATTGACAAATCATTAGGTAGATTAAGAAAGAGAGGGATTCCAACAAATAAAATCAGAAATGAAAGTGGAGATATTATAACAGATATCTCAGAAATAAAAATGACCATAGTGACTATTATGAAAAATTACATGCAAACAAATTGGATAACCTAGAAGATATGAATAAATTACGAGAAACATAAAACTTATCAAGACTGAATAATACATTAATAGAAAATTTGAACAGATTTATAAATAGTAAGGAATTGAATTAGTACCCAAAATCCTTCCAATAAAAACAAAGCCCAGAACCAGATGACTTCAAGTGTTGAATTCAATCAGACATCTAAAAATTTAACATTAATCCTTTGCAATTCTTCCGAAAAATTCAAGAACACAGAATACTTCCAAACTTATTTTATGAAATCAGTATTACCATGATACTAAACCAGGCAAAAAAAATGATACTAAAAAAAGAAAACCACAGGTTAATATGTCTGGTTAACATAGATGAAAAATATCCTGCACACAATACTGGCAAACCAAATTCAACAACATAATAAACATATCATACACCTTGACCAAGTAAGATTTGTCCCTTGGATGCAAAGATAATATTCCACATGCACATCAATAAATGGGTTATACCACATTAACGAATGAAGGGTAAAAACACATAATCATTTCAACAAATGCAGAAAAGACATTTGATGAATTTCTTTTTTTTTAATGGCCCAAGATATAATTCTGATTGTGGTCTGGATCATAAACCTGTATCACATTTTAAATGTCTGTTGTCTTACAGACAATAAGGTGTTTTATGGCGAATAGGTGGGTGGAAAAATGGGAGCAGGGCTTCTGAAGCTGATTAATACCTGAAGAATATGGCAACATGAGAAAGCACTGACCCAGCTGCTTTGGTAAATGGAGGAAAATCATCTCAAGGTTGTTAGCATAGGTAAGACCAGACTGTAGACTGCGCTGAAAGACTCTTCAAAACAAAACAGTTTGCCATTCCTTTAACAATTACTAATATCAAGAACTTTGAATTCTGCCATGAAAGGCAGAGCTTAAGATGGGGTGGAGCCCTTACCACCACTGCTCCCCCTGGGCCTAAAGCCTGGTTTCCTTATGGGTGTTGGGGCCACACAAACAAGTCTCTGTTTTCTACACAGTGAGAGTGGGGAGTGGGACATGTCCCAGATGATTTGGAACAAGGCCAGAATCCTACGACCCTGCTGATGTGATGGGTGAGGTCCATAAGAAAATGGGCAGAGGGTCAATTTTTTTTTCTTTCACCAAAAAGACCATGAGGTCTATAGTTTGTGGTCACCCTGAGACTGCTGGTATCTTTCATGCCCAGAGTCAAATCCTGCACTTCTGTAATGCATATTCCCTATCCTGCCAATACCACAGATACCTTTAGTGGGTAGGGTGAGGGTTCAGAAGAATCCTCCACCAGCTATGAGGCAAGGACAGCTAGGTGGGATCCTGGAGGCTGGAGGGAACACACTGTGGTGTCTGGTCCATGGGGTAGAGCATTTGGCGAAGCAGGGCATGAGCCACAGGGAGGTTGTCGAGATCCACGCCCAGCACCTGCAGCAGGCTGTGGTACTCCAGCTTGGTCTCCAGCAGTTTCTGCAGATTGGTAGACTCCATCTGCTCCAGCTGCACCTCCCAGTACACAGAGATCTTCTGGTTGAAAGTCGCATATAAGAGGCAGGGGCTATTGCGGTCCTCTTTGCAGGCATACAGGCCTACACAGAAGGTACGAATATTTTCATCCACTTGGAAGTGGACGACGGTGTGGTTGTGATCAATCATATATGTCTGTCCATCCTAGCGTGCAACTACCTTCTCATGCCCATTGCCAGTGACATCCAATTTCTCAGGGCAAATAGCTGGTGACCCACTTGCACAGACCACAGCAGCTTGTCTGCTTCCTCCATGAGTTTCAGCATCCCATACACAGAGCAAAGGGGCCAGAGCCACCACTCTCAGTGCTGTGGCCTTGTTTGATGTCACCAATTAGGTGAGTGGAGACATTCTTGTTGCAGATATGGCCAGATGTCTGGTGCAGGACCACATCTTGGTCAGCTGGCGTCTCCCTAATGCCATCTGTGGCCGCTTCAGAGGCAGAAGGGGACCCAGTGTCCTTTTCCAGGTATACAGTAGAACTGCACAAGCACAAACTGGCTGAGACACCATCAGTTCAGGAACATCTAGTGGCCCCAGAGTCAACCAAGAGGCTGTGCACCTGACCCTCCAGCATCCATTTCCTGAGGGATGCCAGCTACCCTGCCAGATGTTTGGGACCCTCACCTAGCTCCTCCCAGCAGAAAGCTCACACCACACAATCTGTGTAGCCCACCACCATCTCACAACACCCATCTCCATCTGTGGGCATGAAAGACACAAATTTCAACACTTTTTCATGATAAAAACTCTCAAAAAAACAACGAGATAAGAAAATAACCCCAACACAACACAGGTCATATATGAAAAACCCATGGTTAATGTTTTTCACAATGGTGAAAAATTGAAAGTTTCCCATCTAGGATCGGGAATAAGACAAGGATGCCTACTCTTGTGACATAGTACTGAAAGTCCTAGCCAGAGCAAGTAGAGATGAAACAGAAACAGAAAGTCTCCAAATCAGAAAGGAAGCAATAAAATTAAGTCTGTTTATACACAGCATGATCTTATCTGTATAAACCCCTAAAGGTTTTATATACACACTCAAAATATAAAAAACATAGAATTAGAAACCAAAGTTCAAAAAAGTTGGCTCATACAAAATCAACATACAAAAATCAGTTGTACTTCTATATATTAACAATGAATAGCCAAAAAAGAAATTAAAAAAAAAACCCATTTACAATGATATAAAAAATAAAATACTAACGAATAAACTTAAGTAAGGAGCTGAAATACTTATACATTAAAACAATGAAACATTGATAAAAGAAACTAAAACACACTAATAAACATAAAGACATTCTGTGTTCATTGACTGGAAAATTCAACATTGTTAAAATACCCATTTTACTCAACATGACTTACAGATTCAGTGCAATTCCTATCAAAATCCCATTGACAGTTTTTTTCAGAAACAGAAAAAAACTTTTCAAAAATTAATATGAAACCACAAAAGACCCAAATTGCCAAAATGGTCTCGAGAAAAGAACAAACCTAGAGGCATAACTTTTTCTGATTTCAAAATGTATTATAAAACTAAAGTAAATAAAACAGCATGATACTGGTATAAGACAGACATATAGACCAATGGAACAGAATAGAGAGCTGAGAAGAAAATCTGCACATATACCACATATATCCACAAATAAACAGTAAACTGGTCTTTGACAAGGGTGCCAAGAACACATAATGGGGAAATGATAGTCTCTTTAATAAGTGGAATTGGGAAAAAGAATAAAATTGGACTCTTACTTTATATCATACACAAAAACCAACTCACAATGGGTTAAATGTAAGACTTGAAACTACAAAATTCCTAGGAGAAAATGGAGAAAAACCCTCATAGCATTGATCTTGCTAGTGACTTCTTGGATATGACACAAAAAACACAGCCAAGAAAAAAAAAGCAAAAATACATAACTGGGACTACACCAAACTATAATTTTTCTGAACAGCAAAGGAAACAATCAACAGAGTAAAAGGCAACCTATGGAATGGAAGAAAAAACTGTGGACCATTCATCTGATAAGGGGTTAATATCCCCAAATATGTAAGGAACTCCATCAACTCAAAGAGCAAAAAAGAAAAATAATGCAATACAACAACAGAAGCCCTGATTAAAAAGTACAAATTATTTGAACAAAAATTTCCCTAAAGAAGACAAACAAATGGCCCACAGGTATATGGTAAGATGCTCTGCATCAATAAACATAGGGGAAATGCTAATCAAAACCGTAACGAGGTATTCTCTGACACCTCTTCAGATGGCTACTATAAAACAAACAAAAGAAGAAGAGAACAACTGTTAGTGAGGGTCCAGGTGCCCTTGGTGTGTTTTACAAGGAAATGTGTGGGCTACAGGTGTATACTTCCTGTTGAACACATAGACTCTACCCCTGTGGGTTTGGATATGGTTGGAAATGAACTATAGCTGGGCCCTCTAAAGAATGCAGGTCTAGAGGATTGTATCACCTGGAAGATACTCCAAATTTCAGAAAAAGCTTAATTAGAAGATAAGGGGAAACTAGCAGTGAAGCAATAAATGTTAAAGATTGCATGACTATATTTAAGCACCATAAAGAAAAGCAAAAAAGGGAGCCCTTATAATAGCACATTCTGGAATTAAGTACTGTACAGACATCATTTAGCATATCATGCAGAAGAAGTAGAAAAAAGATTCAATAGACAATGGAAAAGAGATGAAATTCTTCTATTAACTAGAAATATAATGGAATCTGTGGCTGTTAATACAACCTCCACTTGCAGATTTAAGCAAAGAATCAATGCCCACTATAATGAACAAGTCTGGATATATTTTACCTATTCAAAAATTCAAAAAGGTAAACAAAAATTTAAAATAAGATCTGGAGAAAAAATAAAGTAAAGCAAAATAAACTGCCTTCTCTAGGATCAAAGAACGTTTTAGAAAATGTATTACAGAAGTAGCTAAAAGAAAATGTTTGGAACTTGTTGACATTCTAGAGAGAGTAAAAGAAGATTTGGCCTTTATAAAGTTAAGAAAAGAATGTATTTCAGGAATTCGAAAGCCATAATGCAACAACTAATCTACATTGGAGGCAGTTGTAAAATTAAAACTTAGGACTGAATTGTATTGCCTAGGTTGTCTTTCAGGGTTTTTGTAGTTTTGGGGGCTTTACATTTAAGTCTTTAATCCATCCTGAGTTAATTTTTGTATATGGCATAAAGAAGGGGTCCAGTTTCAAATTTCTGCACATGGCTAGCCAGACATCTCAGCACCATTTATTGAATAGGGAGTCCTTTCCCTATTGCTTATTTTTGTCAGGTTTGTTGAAGGTCCAATAGTTATAGGTGTGTGGCCTTATTTCTGGGTTCTTGATTCAGTTCCATTGGTTTATGTGTCTGTTTTTGTACCAGTACCATGCTGTTTTAGTTACTGTCGTCCTGTAGTATATTTTGAATATGGATATCGTAATGTCTCCAGCTTTGTTCTTTTTGCTTAGAACTGCCTTGGCTATTCGAGCTCTTTTTGGTTCCATATGAATTTTAAAATAGTTTTTTCTATTCTGTGGAGAATGTCATTGGTGATTTAATAAGAATAGCATTGAATCTATAAATTGCTTTGGGCAATATGACCATTTTAATATTGATTCTTCTTATCCATAAGCATGGAATGTTTTTCCATTTGTTTGTGTCATCTCTGATTTCTTTGATAGGCAATACCATTCTGGACATAAGAATGGAAAAGATTTCATGACAAAGATGCCAAAAGCAATTTCAACAAAAGCAAAAATTGGCAAATTAAATCTAGTTAACTAAAGTGCTTCTGCACAGCAAATTAAATTATCAGCAGAGTGAAGAGATAACCTACAGAATGGAAGAAAATTTTTACAGATCATGCATCTGACAAAGGTCTATTATCCAGCACCTGTAAGAAACTTAAACAAATTTACAAGAAAAAACAAACAACCCCATTAAAAGCGGGCAAAGGCATAAACAGACACTTTCCAAAAAAGATATGCATGCAGCCAATAATCATATGAAAAAAAATCTCAACATCACTGATCATTAGAGAAATGCAAATCAAAGCCACAATTAGATACCATCTCACGCCAGTCAGAACAGCTATCATTAAAAAGTCAAAAAATAACAGATGCTGGTGAGGTTTTAGAGAAAAAGGAAGGCTTATATATTGTTGGTAGGAGAGTAAATTAGTTCAACCATTATGGAAGACAGTTTGTAGGTTCCTCAGAGACCAAAAAACATAAATATCATTCAACCCAGTCATCCCATTACTGGGTATATATATGAAAAATATATAAATCATTCTATCATAAAGTTGCACACTATTCACAATAGCAAAGACATAGAGTCAATCTAAATGCCCATCAATAGTAGACTGGAGAAAGAAAATGTGGTACAGCTGATCTTTGATAAACCTGACAAAAACAGGCAATGACAAAAGAATTCCCTATTTAATAAACGGTGCTGGGAGAACTGGCTAGCCATATGCAGAAAATTGAAACTAGACCCCTTCCTTACACCTTACACAAAAATCAACTCAAGATAGATAAAAGACTTAAATGTAAAACCCAAAACTGTAAAACCTTAGAAGAAATCCAGACAATACCATTCAGGACATATGCACAGCAAAGATTTCATAATGAAAATGCCAGAAACAATTGCAACAAAAGCAAAAATTTACAGATGGGATCTAATTAAACCAAAGAGCTTCTGAACAGCAAAAGAAACTATCATCAGAGTAAACAGACAACCTACAGGTGGGAGAACAACTTTGCAATCTATTTATCTACAAAGGTCTAATATCCAGAGTCTACAAGGAAGTGAAACAAATTTACAAGAAAAAAAAAAAAACATTAAAAAGTGGGCAAAGGACATGAAGAGATTCTTCTCAAAAGAAGATATTCATGTGGCCAACAAACATATGAAAAAAGTTCAGCATCACTGATAAAGAAATGCAATTCAAAACAACAATGAGATACCATCTCATGCCAGTCAGAATGGTGAATATTAAAAAGTCCAGAAATAACAGATGCTGGTGAGGTTGTGGAGAAAAAGAAATGCTTTTACACTGTTGGTGGGAGTATAAATTAGTTCAACCATTGTGGAAAACAGTGTGGTGGACTCCTCAAAGACCTAAGGCAGAAATACCATTTGACCCATTGGTATTTGATGCCCAGTAATCCCATTAGTTGGGCATATACCCAAAAGAATAGAAATTAATCTATTATAAAGATATAATCACAAGTATGTTCACTGCAGCAATATTCACAATAGCAAAGACATGGAATCAACCCAAATGTCCATCAATCATAGACTGGATAGAGAAAATGTGGTAAGCATACACTATGGAATACTATGCAGCCATAAAAAGGAACAAGATCATGTCCTTTGCAGTGACATGGATGGAGCCTGGAAGCCATTATTCCCAGCAAATTAGTGCCAGAACAGAAAACCACAACCACGTGTTCTCACTTATAAGTTGGAGCTAACAATGAGAACACATGGAGGGGAACAACACACACTGCGGGCCTATTGGTAGTGGGGAGGAAGAACATCAAGAAGAATAGCTAATCAATGCTGTGCTTAATCCCTACGTGATGGGTTGATATGTGCAGCAAACCACCATGGCACACGTTTACCTATGTAACAAACCTGCACATCATGCACATGTACCCCAGAACATAAAACTTAAAGGGAAAAAAAGAAAATGTGGTACAGTTACACCATGGAATACTATGCATCCACTAAAAAAGAGAGATTATATTCTTTGCAGGAATGTTTACAGGAACATAGCTCGAGCTGGAGGCCTTATCCTTAGCAAACCAATGCAGGAAGAAAAAGCCAAATACTGCATGTTCTCACTTATAATTGTGAGCTAAATGATGAGAACACATGGACACCAAGAGGGGACGACACACACTGAGGCCTATAAGAGGGTGGAAGCTGGGAGGAGTGAGAGGATCAGGATAATAACTAATGGATATTAGACTTAATACTTCAGTGATGAAATAATGTGTACAACAAACCCCCAAAATGCAAGTCACCTGTATAACAAACCTGCACTTGTACTCCTGAACTTAAAAGTTGAAAAAAAGACTTAGGACAATTGAGTCACTGAATATGAGAAGCTTGCTAAGAAGACGGAAGAAAAATGAAGTTGAAACAATAAAATAAAATATTAGGTTATTCCATGCAATAACTCCTGCAGCAAAACTGAAATTAGAGAATAAATGTTTAAAAACAATGAAAATGCTAAAACTGTATTCAGAGGGAAATTCAGGGCATTAAAAATATTTCTTAAACAGAGTACAGAAAATAAGAAGTAAAATTTGAGAAAAATAGATGCTAGACAAAGAGTAACAAAATAAAATAGTGTATGCTAATTTTAGAAATCAAAAATTAAAAAATACAACACAAAAATCATGTGTGGGAAAATTTATTATACCAAGATAATGTAGAACTTTTATACAAACTTGGCTTTCTCATAAAATTATAATGTAAAATTTTTTTAAAGAATAAAAAATATATCTACAAAAAGCAGAAAAAGTACTAAGAATTAAATGTTGAGTATATAGTAGATTAAACACAGGAACAGTAGAATAAGTGTATAAATGCAAAAACTTATTCCTTTAGTAAGAAAAACCACATATGAAATGTCAAATCTAACCCGAAAAAAAAAGAAGGAAGGCATTATTATGTAACAATTAGAATAAGGAATATAAGGATAAAAACTGTCATTTATGTGCAGCTATCTGCGTACCAGAGACTTTGTTGAGTACTTTAAAATCATTAGAATATTTAAGTCTCTACAGCCTTATCAGGTAGATATTTGTATTCCAATTTTCCAGAGTAAACTGAGCCTCAGAGCATTAAGAAACTTGTTCAAGCCACAAAGCAAGCAAATGATAATGCCATTATTGGAATCCTAGAAGACTTGTAACTTGCAATCTTGACCACTATGGAGATTAAAACCAAACGAGAGAAAGTTATTTAAATTATGAGCGAATCCTGTGTGCAACTCCACTGAAAAATCAAATACTTCAATGAAAAAAAAGTTTCTTTAAAAAAGTAAATTATCAAAATTTACAGAATATTCGATAAAAAAAATCACCTGAACTAAAAAAAAAATGGTAAAATCTGTATTTTAAACGATCTAAATCTATGTACTTTTAGGAATAAGTTCTAGAATGCCTTCAACTGGTTTATCATCCTTAGCCTATTTATCCTTTTCCAGAACAGAGAAAACAATGAAAAGACTCCACGATTTGTATGAAGCCAACATAATTAGCTGTATCATAGACTAAACATAATTACCACAAAAAAGGAGAATGAAGGTAAATATAATTATGAATATTTTACACAGAATTCATCGATAAAATATTAGCAAGTTGAATCCGTTAGTGCAAAGCTTGTCCAGAAAACCATTTGCAGGTGTGCAGGGGAGTAGCAATTTTATCTCAGCCCATGAGGCAAGAGGACAAGGCTTGAGCAGCTTGAGCCCCAACACCTTTTGCCTCAGACAGTGGTGATCTTGGTGGTGGGTTCAAAGATTTGTCACAGATGGAAAGCAAGATGAGGGATGAGCTACACCTGGCACTTGCTGTTCTCCATAACTTGCTGAGCACGGGCAAGTTGGTGCTATCACTGGACATCTACTTCAGTAGTCAGATACCTGCTCAGGGATGGGTGTCCCATTCCCAATGGTGACAGAAAATCCTGGGGGGGCACATCTCTGGGCTGTGGACCCAGTATGTTTATGGCATATGCTCTCTCTAGAGGTCTTTAAACTAATGATGAGATGTTCTTATAATGAAGTATGTTCTCCAACTAAAAGCTTCACCATGATTTTGAAATACTTAATGTTAAAAAGTTTGGTTGGATTCAAAGCCCACTCACATTATAGTAAGAAATGTCAACATTGCATTTATCAATAAAAGAAAAGAAAAAACTTTAGCTGAAATACAATTTCAGTGGTTACAAAGTAAAAAATTTCAGTGGATGTAAAGTGTGTTTTATAATGCATTACCTGTCTATGGTAATAAAGTTTCTTCTTGATGATGACTGCTATGGTTTAAATGTTTGTGTTTCATCCAATATTCATGTTAAAACTTAATCATCAGTGTAAAAGTATTAAAAGTTAGGGCCTTTACATGCTGATTAAGTTAGGAGGGCAGAGCCCTCATTAACAGGATTATTGACTTTATAAGGGAAGAAGGAACTAGCTAGACTCTTTTGTTCTTCTATCTCTTCCGCTATCTGGGGACTCAGCATTGGTCCCCTATCGAGGATGTAGCAACAAGATGCCATCTCAGAGGCAGAGGCCAGGCCCTCATCAGACACTAAAACTGACATTACATTGACCTTGGATTTCCCAGTCTGAAGAAACTGTGAGAAATAAATCTCTATTCTTTCTAAATGAACCAGTCTCAAGTATTATGTTATAGCAGCACAAATGAACGAAGACAATGACCTACAAGAATTTAAAGAGAACATAATCAAGCCTTTATCAGATAATTATGTGTAATGTTTTCAAGCATAAATGCCAGTACATATTTACAATAAAAGTTATTTCCATGGGAGCAAGATAAACTTCATCATAGTAAATTCAGAAATACTTTATCTGTAAGTTGGAGGTTTTATTCAAATTTACAGATAAATATAATTGTGTTAATACCATTCCTCATAAAAATATAATGTTTTTTTCTTCATATTTCATATAGGTGACCTCCAAACCCCTGTAGTTTACCTTGGGGTGTCATACAGGTACTACCAGTTTCTATGTGTGCCCTGACATAGGACAGGATGTATAAAACGTTAGTAGTAAATTAAGTAAATTATAACAATAAATCATAAGATGTATTCCCAGTAATAGAACTATCAGAAAATCAGTTATAACATCTACATGTCAATGAAGAAGAGTAATGTCTGCCTTAAACTGGCAAGATTAAAAAGAATAACCAAGATTAAAAAGAATAATTTGAAATCCTTGTGACAAAACAACCACCATGACACACTTTTGTGTACTACCTGAAATTTCCAAGATTTCAACCTAAAATAATAATTGCACAAGAGAACAGACATCTATGTTCAAGGTTGCTCCAATTTTTAAAACAACTAAAACTTGAAAAACTCAATGTCCAACAATAAGAAACTGGTTAAAGGTGACACACATAATATTAAAACACTGCACGGCCATTAAGAGAGATTAAGTAGACGTGTTCCAGTTATCTGTTGCTACATAACATAATATTCCAAAACATAATGACTGAAAACGGCAACAATATTTCTTTCCTTACAAATATGCAATTTGTTCAGGGCTCATCAGAAATGGCTCTACTCTACTCAGAGTCATCTCAGGTGGCTAAAAGTCTGGGGACTGAAATTATGTGTCTGACGATTGTCTGGGGTAAGTCAAGCATTTGAGGGTTGGAATAGCTGTGACTCCTTGGGCAATTCTTTCTTACTCTAATATGGTTTTTCCACATACTGTCTCCGGCATGGCTGTTTCAGAATAGCCAGACATCTTACATTGTTGACTCAGGGATCCCCTCACAGGTACATTTTCCAAAAGAGAAAGAGCCAAATAGAAGCTGCGTCATCTTTTATAACCCAGCCTCAGAATTAGCATGGCATCATTCTGCCATATAATATTCTTTAGAATGGAGTCACTAAGTCTAGCCCATATCCAAATAGGAGGAGAATTAAACTCCAATTTGTGATGGGATGGGCTGAAACTGGAAGTGTCAACAAATTTATGAAAATGTTTTAAAACATCAACAAGATGTATATTTATTGACTTCTTTAAAAGTCATGTATTATGAATAAAAACCTAACAAATATATATGCATGTTATCTGCTACATATGAATATATATGAATGTGTAAATATCTAGTAAGCTAAATATAATCTCAAGGTTATGCACCAAAGAATTAAGAATCTTTATATGTGGATGGGGAGCTCAAAGTATATTAACTTATTTTGGTTTCTCTGTAATTCTAATAAGTATATGCCACTGCAAAATTTAGAAACTATAAATAATAATAGAATTAAGCAAAAATGTGAAGCATGTCACAAATAAGTTTCTTAATTTTTTTAGAAATTCTGAAATAGTCACCTTCTTTTTAACTGCCTAAAATCTGTAAAGAAGAAATTCTGCAACAGAGGCAAAGTGTGATAAGAATCCAAGCAACTTTATTTGCTTAAATCTTCAACTCATTTTCCATAATTATAGTAAGCTCATACTGAATTACCAGAAGTCTTATTTTTCAGGCCTGAGAAAGCAATCTTGGCCACTGTAGTGGGTTGAATTATGTACGCCTCAAAGATACATCTAGTCCTAGCCCCTGGTACTTGTGAATGTGACCTTATTTAAAGATAGAATCTTTGCAGGTTTAATTAAGGATCTCAAGATAAGATTATCCTGGATTTAGAGTGGGCTCCTAATAGGTGTCCTTGTAAGAGAAATGAGAGAGAGATTTGAGACACAGAGGGAAAGGCCATGTGAAGAGGAAAGCAGAGTTTGGAGTGATGGGTCTACAAATCAGGAACACAAAGGACTATCAGCCGCTACCAGAAGCCAGGAGAAGGGAAAGAAACGGATTTTTCCCCCAGAGCTTCTTGAAGAAAGAAACACTGATAATACCTTGATTTTTTATTTCTGGCTCCAGAACTATGACAGAATAAATTTCTGTTGTTTGACGCTACCAAGTTTGTGGCAATTCATTATGGCAGTCTTAGGAAATTAATACAACCACCATTATATCCATATATATCATATCATTGACAACTTGAGATCCCAGTAGGCTGCTCTATAATGGAAGACAAAGAGCCTGGGAAAGTTTAATCTGCTCATTAATCAAGGGAACAAGAGAATAACAGGGATACACTCTAGATAGGATGGACCTGCTGTAGCATGCCTCAAGCTCTAATACATGCAGCCTGCCTAATTATCTTTAATTTTTATGCACACATAATAGTTGTATACATGTATAGGGTACCTGTGATATTTTGATAAAATCATACAATATATAATCATCAAATAAGGGTAACTGAGATATCCATCACCTCAAACATGTATCATTTATTTGTGTTGGGAACATCCCAAATCTACTTCCCTAGTCAGTTTGAACTATACAATAAATTATTGTTAACTCCAGTCATCCTATGACACTACTAAACGCTAGATCTTATTCCTACTGCCTAGCTGTATTTTTGTACCCATTAACCAACTCCATCTGATTTCCCCTCTCCCCCACTACCTTCTGAGACTGTGATAACCATTATTCCACTCTCTACCTTCAGAAAATCAAGTATTTTAGCTCCCACATATGAGTGAGAACATGCATATTTGCCTTTCAATGCCTGACTTAACACAACGCCCTCCGATTTCCACTAACCACAAAATTGTTTAGTGAGTCTCTGAGAGGTAGGTTCAGAGTTCTGTTTCTTTGAGTTTCTACACAATCTTTAACCCCATAAAATATGCCAGCTCTTATTCAATTATTTGGACAAAAATATATATTCAGTTCTCACAAGGAATAGAGCGGTATCCCAAAAGCTGAAGAACACTTGGAATAGTTTTCCTCAATATATTTCAACAGAATTAGAGAAAAGAAGTAACAAGGACAGAAGAGACAGAAGCTAGGAATAAAAGTAGCAGAAAATTAAACAAAAGCAACTTGAGGTATTCTTAGTAATTAACTATATTCTCTTGTGTATTGTATTTAAATTTTACCTTTCTAAAGACTACCAACAATTCTGATGGAAAGAAAGGACAAAGCGCTATAAATTCTTAGGCAAACTTCCAGCAAACATTACACATAGTAAATTTTCCAGTGTCAAAGAAACATGCTTTTTTCCTAGAGTTTGTTCCAAAAGAAGACCCTACTCAGAACCAACTTGCAAGTTTCAGGTCTGTTTCATGCAGATCTGAGTAGTTGGGAAAGTGTTTCAGGTTCCCTCCTCAAACCTCTTTGATTGTACTCTCTCACCATGGTCCTTTTTTTCTGACCCCACAGCCCAGTAACCAAATGTATATTTAGAAATCAGGATGTTCCTTTGCACTGCATTTTCTTAAACTGCCCAGGAAGATTCCCCCAAGTTGGAATCTTCCTGGCCCAATTCTTGCTTCCCATCACCTCCAACAAGCATTAGTTGTCATATGAGTCAGTTCCCTTTGGTTCTTTTTCTTTACTCAATGACATCCAGAGGTAAAAATGAACTCACATCTGTGATGATGAAAGGGAATTCTTGAACTCCTCTCTTCGTCTTCATATGGTCAACCAATGGACGAAAGTAAGAGTTTCTTGTGAACCATGATGAATTTGAGGTGCTTATGAGACATTCATGTTAAGTTACTTAGCATACAGCTGAAAATGTTGGTCTCAGGAGAAAAGCAACAAGGAAGATATCATTTTGGGAGTTGATCACTAGGCAATAGCTAGAATTATAAAACTGGATGGTGTCAATAAAGGAAACAAACTGGGAAGTCCAAGGAAGAATTACTGGGAACACAAACATGAAACAGAAGTGAAAAGGGATGGGTGAATTAGTGAAACCTATCGAGGGTAGACCAGACAGACTGAGAGAGCGAGGAGAACATATGTCACGGAGAAGAAAATGTCAAGAAAAAAGGAAAATGGACAGCAAAATATAATGCCCACAGATGGATCAAGAATGCTAAGAAGCAAAGACTTTTTGGCAAACACTTTTCACATTTGGCATTGTGAAATTTAAAATTTTAGTGAGGAGTTTTCCAAAGGTATTAATAGAAGCCAGAGAATGATGCTTGAGAAGGGAATTAGAGTTGAAGTTGAAAAAAAATGTGGTTCAAGTGATTCATTTAGTAGAGGTGGAATTAACAGGAAAATGTTCACAATGTTAGAATTTGTTTTCTGGTCTGGTAAAAAGGCAATAAAAAAGAAATGATTGATATAAAAGAAAGAAGACATAATTGACAAAGATATTGGAGCAACCAGAAGACACATTCAAGAATTTGAGGAAAAAGAGAAGGATACAGGCAAGAAAATAATAAATTAGGAAGTGAAAAGCAGGAAGGGCAAGGTTGTCCAATGGCTGTGGCCTCTATTTTTTCAGCAAAGGAAAGGAAAGTTCAGCTACTGAGAATGAGATATACAAAACAATGGGACTTCTGAGGTATTCTGGATATCCGTTAAGGGAAATGACCAAGAGTAGACACAGAATTTCCAAAATGCAAGAGTGGAAATTCATAAACATGACATGTCACTTATATACAGATTGTGGGATTTTCCTTCTACCTGAAGAGTCCTAAATCTTTGGAGCAAGAAGAAAAAAGTAAGCAGCTCCTAAGAGCCAACGTGGGGTGTGGCAGAATACTGGGGAGGAAAGAAGCTGAGAGTGCTGATGAGTTTTGCTAAAGTTACTCATCATGAAACAGGCATCTTGGTCTGTCTGGCTATTACAACAAAAATATAATACACTAGGTGGTTTATAAACAACAAACTTTTATTTCTCAGTTTTAGAGACTGAGAAATCCAAGATCAAGGCAACAGCAGACTTGGTGTCTGATGAGGGCTATTTCCTGGTTCATAGATGGCACTTTTTTTGTAGTGTCCTCACATGAAAGAGAGGCTAGCTAGCTCTCTGTGGTCTCTTTTTACAAGAGTGCTAATTCCAATCATAAAAGCTCTATATTCATGATCTAATCACCTACCAAAGGTCCCACCTCTTACTACCATTACCTTGGAGGTTAGGATTTAAATACATGAATTTTTTGAAAATGTAAAGTTGCCACAGGGTTGAGGCCATTGCAGAGAGCACCTACTAGAGGAATGCTTTTTGGAGCTGTGGGGCAAGGCCACCCCCATTACCTCAGACTGGTAGGACTGTCTGCATATACACAAGTCCAGCCTGAGATAGCCACAGACATATGGCTCCATCCCTTGAGAGCTAGGATGAGGGCTGCACCTGGAAAACCACAAGGATAAAGGCTATCCAGAAACTTGAGGGCCCAACCTCCACCCCATCATGTCCAGAAGGTGGTACATGCAGTGAAAGAAGCTTGTTCTTAAGATTCAATGTTGTTTGCCCTGTTGGGTTTTAGAACGTACTTGAGACCTGTTACCCTCTTCTTTCCTATTTCTCCATTATGAAATGGGAATGTTCTATGCCTGTCTCACCATTGTATTTTGGAAGCATATAATATGCTTGATTTCATAGTTCATGGATGGAGAGAAATCTGCCTAAGGATGAATTATATCTTGAGTCTCAGCTGTATATGATTTAAATGATATTTACACAACACTTGGAACCTTAGACTTTTGGGGCTATTGGAATGGAATAAATGTATTTTGCATGTGAGAAGGACATGAATTTGGTGGGGCAGGTGGTGGTGGTGGTGCAGAATGTGAGTGTTTATGTTTCCCCCTCCAAATTCATGTTTAAATCCTAACCCTCAAGGTGATGGTATTAAGAGGTAAGGTCTTTGGGGTGATTAGATCACCAGGTCATAACCCTTGTGACTGAGATTAGTGTCCTTATGAAATAGATCACAAAGAGCTAGCTACTCCCTTCCACCATGTGAGGATACAGTGAGAAGACATTATCTATGACAAAGTAAGCCTCACCAGACTCCATATCTGCTGGTGCTTGATCTTAGACTTCTCAGTCTCCAGAACTATAAGAAATAAATGTTTGTTGTTTATAAGCTACCTGGTTTATAAATTTTTGTTATAGCAGCCCAAAAAGACTAATTCAGTGGGTGTTCACTTGAGTTGAAAATGACATCAAATCATAAAGGGAGAATGAATTGGAAGGCTTGCAGATTCTAAGAACTCAAGAGTTCAATAAATTTCATTCAAGACTTATTCACTATTCATCTACCACATGCCACACTCTATGCTAAACACCAGAGAAATAGTAGAGTCCCTCTAGAGACTTAGAGTCCAGTAGGAGAAATAGACATAAAATGTAGTGCCAAAATGAAAATATGCTTTCAGTATAATTTGGGACCAAAGTTAAGAGTTCCTATTTTACCTTTGAAAGTGAGCAGGAAAGTGAGTTTAATAGAGATAAAAAAAAAGATAAAAACTTGAAGGACAGCAGTTTGTAGTTGTAAAGTTCCTGTCTCTACAAGGCCCTTAAGGAGCATACTTAGAGATAGGACTTCTGGCAGCCTAGCGGGAGGATTACCTGAGGTCAGAATCTTTGATGCTACATGACCAAGATCTAACTTAAAGGAGTGTTTCACTAGCTGCCTCTGATGGAGCCCATTCATTAATATGTCAAATTTCACAAATACGTCAAATCTCACTAACATATCAAAAGAAAAGGATGGCAGCTAATATCTATTGAGTATTTACTATGTGGTAAACAAGATTCAAAGTGGCATACATATATTTACTCATTGAATAGTTACAATAATGCTTCAGTACTATAATTATTATTCCCACTTTATGAATCAGAAAATTGAATAACAGAGAGGTTAAGTAACTGGTCCAAGGTTCACACAGCTGGTATAAGGCAGAGCCAGTATACCAACCACAGCACTTTGGTCCTCAGCTAATGATATATAGCAACTCTGTCTCTCAACTTACTATATTGAAAACTGGGACCAACAATAAAATATTTCCAGAACCAAAGAGGAATTTCCAGACACTGCAATTTTGATGAGACTAAACTGAAATTGTTCACTCATCACCCACGTATGAAATCTCTGAAATTATTTATCACAATACTCACTCAGGAGTTTGAGAAACAAGAGCTAATTACTAACTGGCTTTTCAAAAAAGATGATTCCTGTTAGTCAACGTTACTTTGTTGAGTAAGGTTTGCAAATTTAGGCTGCATTACAGGAGACAGCTGAATTCTAGGAGAAGCTAAAGGCTACCACCCGTCTTTCTTTTTTCTCTTTTCCCTAGTCAGTCGTCAGCCTTTCCTCTAAGTAAGTATCTGAAGAATAACTTAACATTACTAATTTGATGAGGTGGTAGCCTCCCTTGATAGTCTGTATATGTAAACAACCTACATCAGTGATGACAGTTCATCACTGGGCACTTGGTCAGCATGAAAGCCGAGTGCTTGTTTGACAGAGTAATTTATTGTAAATGTACTTACTGCATTGGTCTACCCATCCATCAGAGTTCTGAGGCTGGCTCCTAGGAAGGAATGAGCACCAACTGCCTGAAGCAGATTCACTTCAAGGCTCTAAACCAGAAAAACAAGAAAAGGAATATACTCTGCGCATGCCCACCCCAGGCTTTTCGCCCTTCCCATCCCATCTCCTCTTAGGAGGAACAGCTGAGCCCTACCTTCAGCTCACTGTAAGCCTGATGAAAATACCTGCTGCCTGAAAGAAACAAAAACTATAATTGGCAGCACTACACTTATTCCTACACACCTGAGTCTTCAACCCACGTGCACCCAAGAAATGGCCCACAGGGATAAATAGCTGCCTGATTGGGTATTTCTGGCTGTGGAGTGAAAAGAAGAAATCATCAGAGCCTTAAAGTTTCTTGGGTCTTACCCCTGCTCTCTTTTCTTGTTAATATAGGAGAAAACACAGGATAGGCACATACCTGTTCACACCACCACTTCTCCAGCCTAAGGTCCTTTACATCCCTTCTCCCATGTTCTCTCTGCCAATGATACTTCACATGGAAACAGTACTTGATTAATAGTTTACTTTTCTATGGAAGTGCTCGAATCCATTGATGTTCTTCATCAAGCATGCTTTTTAATGTTTTCCACTCAATGAAAAAGTAGAAAGAGGAAAAGGAGGTTGAAACTTATTTCCAAATAACAAGGGTTTTCCCAAGAGACATATGTAGAAACAAATTTATATTCAAAAGTAAAATGATTGGCAGAGGTATTATTGCCTGTTCTTGGGAAACTTAATTTTTTTTTTATTTTACTTTAGGTTCTGGGGTACACGTGCAGATCATGCAGGATTGTTGCATAGGTACACACACGGCAATGTGGTTTGCTGCCTCCATCCCCCCCGTCACCTAATTTGGCATTTCTCCCCATGTTATCCCTCCCCAACCTCCCTACCCCCCCAACTGTCCCTCCCTCGGCACTCCCCAACAGACCCCAGTGTGTGGTGCTCCCCTCCCCCTGTGTCCATGTGTTCTCATTGTTCAACACCTGTCTATGAGTGAGAATATGTGGTGTTTGATTTTCTGTTCTTGTGTAAGTTGGCTGAGAATGATGGTTTCCGGATTCATCCATATCCCTACAAAGGACACAAACTCATCGTTTTTTTATGGCTGCATAGTATTCCATGGTGTATATGTGCCACATTTTTCTTGTGCAGTCTATCGTTGATGGACATCTGGGTTGGTTCCAGGTCATTGCTATTGTAAACAGTGCTGCTATAAACATACATGTGCATGTGTCTTTATAATAGAATGATTTATAATCCTTTGGGTATATATCCAGTAATAGGATTGCTGGGTCAAATGGAGTTTATATTTCTAGGTCCCTGAGGAAGCACCACACTGTCTTCCACAATGGTTAAACTAGTTTACACTCCCACCAGCAGTGTAAAAGCGTTCCTATTTCTCCACTTCCTCTCCAGCATCTATCTCTAGATTTTTTAATGATCGCCATTCCAACTGGCATGAGGTGATATCTCAATGTGGTTTTGATTTGCATTTCTCTAATAATCAGTGATGATGAGCATTTTTTCATATGTTTGTTGGCCTCATATATGTCTTCTTTTGCAAAGTGTCTGTTCATGTCCTTTGCCCACTTTTGGATGAGTTTGTTTGTTTTTTCTTGTAAATCTATTTTAGTTCTTTGTAGATTCTGGATATTAGTCCTTTGTCAGATGGGTAGATTGCAAACATTTTTTCCCATTCTGTTGGTTGCCAATTCACTCAAATGATTGTTTCTTTTGCTGTACAGAAGCTCTGGAGTTTAATTAGGTCCCATTTGTCTATTTTGGCTTTTGTTGCCAATGCTTTTGGTGTTTTAGTCACGAAGTCTTTGCCTATGCCTACGTCCTGAATGGTTTTGCCTAGGTTTTCTTCTAGGGTTTTTATGGTGTTAGGTCTTATGTTTAAGTCTTTAATCCATCTGGAGTTAATTTTACTGTAAGGTGCCAGGAAGGGATCCAGTTTCTGCTTTCTGCATATGGCTAGCCAGTTTTCCCCAACACCATTTATTAAACAAGGAATCCTCTCCCCATTGCTTGTTTTTGTCCGGTTTGTCAAAAATCAGATGGTTGTAGATGTGTTGCATTGCCTCCAAGGCCTCTGTTCCATTCCATTGGTCTATGTCTCTGTTTTGGTACCAGTACCATGCTGTTTTAACTACTGTAGCCTTGTAGTAGAGTTTGAAGTAAGGTAGTGTGATGCCTCTGGCTTTGTTCTTTTTGGTTAGGATTGTCTTGGCTGTGCAGGCTCTCTTTTGGTTCCATATGAAGTTTAAGGTGGTTTTTTCCAGTTCTGTGAAGATCATTGGTAGCTTGATGGGGATAGCATTGAATCTATAAATTACTTTGGGCAGTATGGCCATTTTCACGATATTGATTCTTCTTAACCATGAAGATGGAATGTTTCTCCATTTGTTCGTGTCCTCTCTTATTTCCTTGAGTAGTGATTTGTAGCACTCCTTGAAGATGTCCTTTACATCCTTTGGTAGTTGTATTCCTAGATATTTTATTCTCTTTGTAGCAATTTTGAATGGGCATTTGCTCATGATTTGGTTCTCTGTTAGTCTGTTATTGGTGTATAGAAATGCTTGTGATTTCTGCACATTGATTTTTTATTCTGAGACTTTGCTGAAGTTGCTTATCAGTTTCAGGAGATTTTGGGCTGAGATGATAGGGTCTTCTAAATATACAGTCATGTCATCTGCAAATAGAGACAATTTGACTTCCTCTTTTCCTAATTGAATACCCTTTATTTTTCTTTTATTGCCTAATTGCTCTGGCTAGAACTTCCAATACTATATTGAATAGGAGTGGTAACAGAGGGCATCCTTGTCTAGTGCTGGATTTCAGAGGGATTGCTTCCAGTTTTTGCCCATTCAGGATGATATTGGCTGTAGGTTTGTCGTAAATAGCTTTATTATTTTGAGATATATTCCTTCAATACCTAGTTTATTGAGAGTTTTTAGCATAAAGTGCTGTTGAATTTGGTCAAAAGCCTTCTCTGCATCTATTGAGATAATCATGTGGTTTTTGTCTTTGGTTCTGTTTATGTGATGGATTATGTTTATAGACTTGCATATGTTAACACAGCTTTGCATCCCCGGTATGAAGCCTACTTGATGATGATGTATAAGCTTTTTGACGTGTTGTTGCTATCGGTCTGTCAGTATTTTATTGAAGATTTTTGCATCTATGTTCATCATGGATATTGGCCTGAAGTTTTCTTTTTTTGTTGAGTCTCTGCCTGGTTTTGGTATCAGAATGATGTTGGTCTCATAAAATGATTTGGGGAAGGATTCCCTCTTTTTGTATTGTTTGGAATAGTTTCAGAAGGAATGGTACCAGCTCCTCTTTGTACCTCTGGTAGAATTCAGCTGTGACTCCATCTGGACCTGAACTTTTTTGGGTTGGTAGGCTATTAATTGCTGCCTCAACTTCTGCCCTTGTTATTGGTCTGTTCAAGGTTTCAATTTCTTCCTGGTTTAGGCTTGGGAGGGTGCAAGTGTCCAGGAATTTATCCATCTCTTCTGGGTTTACTGGTTTATGTGCATAGAGTTGTTTGTGGTAATCTCTGATTGCAGTTGGTACTTCTGTGGAGTCAGTGGTCATATCCCCTTTTTTGCTTTTATTGCATCTATTTGATTCTTCTCCCTTTTCTTTTTTATTAATCTGGCTAGCAGTCTTATTTTGTTGATCTTTTCAGAAAACCAGCTCCTGGATTTATTGATTTTTTGAAGGATTTTTTGTGTCTCTATCTCCTTCAGTTCTGCTCTGATCTTAGTTATTTCTTGTCTCCTGCTAGCTTTTGTGTTTTTTTGATCTTGCCCCTCCAGCTCTTTCAATTTTGATGACAGGTTGTAAATTTTAGATCTTTCATTGCTTCTCTGGTGGGCATTTATTGCTATAAATTTCCCTCTAGACACTGCTTTAAATGTGTCCCAGAGATTCTGGTATGTTGTGTCTTCATTCTCGTTGGATTCAAAGAACATCTTTATTTCTGCCTTCATTTCATTGTTTATCCAGTCGACAATCAGGAGCCAGTTGTTCAGTTTCCATGAAGTTGTGGGGTTCTGAGTTAGTTTCTTAATTCTGAGTTCTAACTTGATTGCACTGTGTTCTGAGAGACCGTTTGTTATGATTTCCGTTCTTTTGCATTTGCTGAGGAGTAATTTACTTACAATTATGTGGTCAATTTTACAGTAAGTGACATGCAGTGCTGAGAAGAATGTATATTCTGTGGATTTGGGGTGGAGATTTCTGTAGATGTCTATTAGGTCCAGTTGGTCCAGATCTGAGTTCAAGTCCTGGATATCTTTGTTAATTTTCTGTCTCATTGATCTGTCTAATATTGACAGTGACAGTGGAGTGTTAAAGTCTCCCACTATTATTGTGTGGGAGTCTAAGTCTCTTTGTAGGTCATTAAGAACTTGCTTTATGTACCTGGGTGCTCCTGTATTGGGTGTGTATATATTTAGGATCGTTATTTCTTCTTGATGCATTGATCCCTTTACCATTATGTAATGCCCTTCTTTGTCTCTTTTGATCTTTGTTGGTTTAAAGTCCATTTTATCAGACTAGGATTGTGAATCCTGCATTTTTTTTGCTCTCCATTTGCTTGATAAATATTCCTCCATCCCTTTATTTTGAGCCTATGTGTGTCCTTTCACATGAGATGGGTTTCCTGAATACAGCACACTGATGGGTTTTGACTTTTTATCCAATTTGCCAGTCTGTGTCTTTTGATTTGGGCATTTAGTCCATTTAAATTTAAGGTTAATATTGTTATGTGTGAATTTGATCCTGCCATTTTGTTGCTAGCTGGCCGTTTTGCCCATTAGCTGATGCAGTTTCTTCATTGTGTTGATGCTCTTTACCATTTGGTATGTTTTTGGAGTGGCTGGTACTGGTTGTTCCTTTCTATGTTTAGTGCTTTTTTCAGGAGCTCTTGTAAAGCAGGCCTGGTGGTGATGAAATCTCTGAGTACTTGCTTGTTCACAAAGGATTTTACTTTTCCTTCACTTATGAAGCTTAGTTTGGCTGGATTTGAAATTCTGGGTTGAAAGTTCTTTTCTTTAAGGATGTTGAAAATTGGCCCCCACTCTCTTCTGGCTTTAGGGCTTCTGTGAGAGATCTGCTGTGAGTCTAACGGGCTTCCCTTTGTGGGTAATCCAGCCTTTCTCTCTGGCTGCCCTTAGCATTTTTTCCTTCATTTCAACCCTGGTGAATCTGATGATTATGTGCCTTGGGGTTGCTCTTCTTGAGGAATATCTTTGTGGTGTTCTCTGTATTTTCTGGACTTGAATGTTGGCCTTCCTTGCTAGGTTGGGGAAGTTCTCCTGGATAATATCCTGAAGAGTATTGTCCTGCTTGGATTCATTCTCTCCGTCACATTCAGGTACACCTATCAAATGTAGATTAGGTCTTTTCACATAATCGCATATTTCTTGGAGGATTTGTTCATTTCTTTTTACGCTTTTTTCTCTATTTTTGCCTTCTTGTTTTATTTCATTAAGTTGATCTTCAATCTCTGATATCCTTTCTTCTGCTTGGTCGATTCGGCTATTGAAACTTGTGTATGCTTCGTGAAATTTAATTTTTTAAATATTTTCCCACTTACCATGGTAAATTCTTTGATAGTCTTTCATATACCCTCACTTTTAAGCCCAGGTTTTTGGACCACACAATTGACTATTGAAATAGAACTATGATAGAAATAGTAAAACTGTCTTTTTTTTTGAGAGGTGGTCTCACTCTGCTGCACAGGCTGGAGTGCAATGGTGCAATCTTGGCCCACTGCAACCTCCAACTCCCATGTTCAAGCAATTCTCCTAACTCAGCCTCCCAAGTAGCTGGGATTACAGGCACCCGCCACCATACCAGCCTAATTTTTCTATTTTTGGTAGAGACAGGATTTTGCTACGTTGTTAAAACTGGCCTCGAACTCCTGACCTCAGGTGACCCACCCACTCCCACCTCCCTAAGTGCTAGGATTACAGGCATAAGCCACCACACCTGGCCAAAACTGTCAATATTTTTATTTGGCTTTCTTAGTTAGCAGATTAAATGAAAGTATTCATTTTCTAATTTTCTTAATTTTTACCTCTAAGGGGCTGGCTGAGTGTGAGGTTATTATTGTGATAACAAATATCCTTTTTCCTGCTGTGGCCTTATTCCAATAATTAAGATCCCTTCCCTTTTTTTTTTTTTTTTTCTGAATCAATAAGAATTTTCCAATTGTCAAAGAGTTACCACTGCCTGTGGCACTATTGGGTATGTCTTGGCAATAGGCCACGTATCCTAGCAATGAAACCTGAATAACAATGTAGTGACTAGCTGAAAAGGCATTTTGGCTAGGGCACACCGTGGACTCTCCCAAATAACCAAGGAGCATAATTTTGATGAACTATATAGTTTTATTGTTATTAACCTCTGTGAAAAACCATTTGATTTTCTTTATGCAAAATAGATCTACTCAGATCTTGCAGGGAATAAATTCTTCCTTCAGTTATGTATCACTGAAAATAATGAAAACTTCAGGAAGAAACCTAAGGAAAAATTCCACTGCATTCCATTAAATCCAACTTTTTTCTGTGTGTTATTTTTTAAATGAATAATGTCATGTTGAATTCCCAAAACTGAGGGCGTATACTTTGGAGAAAAGAAAGGATGAAGATAATAATATTAGAAATTTCCTCTGAGTCAGAAAACTTTAAAAATTTTAGATAATTAAAGAGCACCTCAACAGAGAATAAAGAATAAGTGGATGTCCTGTGTTTGGAAAAATTTTGTGTTAATCTTTGATGAAAAAAAACTGTATAAAATGTAGTTCTAAGTCATATAAATAAAGGAGTTTCTAAAGCAGTCTCCATCATTTCTTTTCCTCAAAGTTCATATAAGAACCTAATAAAATTGGCCTATCCCTTCTCCAAATACCTGTTGTACACCTCTACTCACCTGTTCACTTTCTACCCTACACTAGTCTGTTATTCTCAAATTTTTTTGTATGTTTAAATGTAACTTCTGCAAATTAAAAATTCTTTTAGGTCAGGGTATGTTACTTCCATAATTCTCACAATATCTAATGTTAGCTATATGATGAGAATTGCATTAAGCTTTCTTTACCTCACTTAAATTTCCTTTTTAATAACTTCCACATCCAAAGTGTTATGGTGTGAAGATTAATACATGGCAAGAAATCACACTTTCAGCCTGAAGCCACTAGGAATAAAATAGTTCCTGATCATCACTGTAATAAATTTAGCAAGTGTAAACAACTGTGTGCCTTCTCATTCCTTCGAGCCTTTAGCATCTGGTTTAATGTCCTCCTTTCACCCCAAGACTTGCCAGCAACTTTACTAATATCAGTGTGTACATAAATGACCCAGATGAACCTTAGCATGCTTTTTAATCTCTCATTTCCATCATCATAATTCCATATTAGTAAACTACTTCCATAGATAGATATGTAAACTTGTTATCATATAATTATCCACTCGAAACATTAAGTCTTTCAATTCTGTGATCATAATCTCAGACCAATTCAGTTTCTTCACACTGATTTTCCCTATAAAACTTTCCAATCCTCTTTTTTGCTACCATTCCTCCCGCCTCTTACCATCTCCCTTTATATATGCACTTGATCATATCTATCTATCTCTTCATCCTCTATATTGCCAATATTATCATCTTTCTTGGCCCATTTTTCTCCTGTTACATTTCCCTAAAAAATTCAAATCTGGACCAATGTGAAAAGTTCATCTGCATCAGATTTGCAGAGTATTGTTGCTAAAAATAATACAATATCATATTACAGATTGTTGCAACTACAATTTCATGCTCTTTGACCTCAACTAGAACTTCTACACTGGCCAGAAAGTGTTTCTCTGTTTAGTTTTAATTCCTAATCCTCACATCATCAACAACTACAATAATGTGGTAGGTCCCTATTATTTTTCCTACCCAAAGTAGTACCCTCCCTTCTTCTAGGAAATTGTTTTTGAATGGAAGATGACACCTTCTTACAGATGTCACCCACTATCTACTATGGATAGTTCCGGGTGGGTAACTGGGCCAAGCTTAAACAGTTTTAGTTTCCTGTTTACCCACAAATATTTGGTTGATACAGAAATAAAAAGTGGCCAAAACCAGATTAAATGCAGTTCTTCCATAGATTTTTTTTTTAACTAGAAGTGAAGAAGAAGAATGGTAAGGAAGAAGCTGAAAAAAGAGGAGATGGGTAAGAGAAAAAGGGGGAAGAGAACCACAGTCACGGTAGAAATGTATAAATATGGTAACATCCATACTACCCTCTGAGAGCCAGGATCCAAACCTAAGTATCTCTGATGTGGAGCCAGTTCTTAACCATTATGATTCAAACATTCACAGCTCTCCCTATGCTTCCTAACTGCCACCACCCCTCTCACTCAGCAAATGACATTGATTCCCATTTTAAAGAGAAAATATTTGTCATAAGAGGGGGAACTCCTGAAAGTTCCTATTATGCACAGGTTTTCACATCCACATCATTCACTTAGTCTCTTTTGATAGGGTGGAGAGAAGCCCTCTCTCAGAGGCTCATCTCCCCCAATGCTCTGGTTCTAGCCTGCCTGCTCAGCATGACCTGCTCCTTTGATTATTCCTTTTCTCTTCTATGTCCCCAGGCTCATTTTCATTACTGTCTTTTCCTTGTCAGTATAAAATGGTTCTCAAATCTTGCAATTCTTAATCAAATTTTTTTTCCGCATATCCCCCCTCCAACTGCTATCCTGCTGTTTTCTTTTCCATTTTCATTTGGCCTCTTGTATGGGAAACTGGATGAACCATAATTTGTGGTTCATGATGATATGTAGTCATCATTTAAAGCCTGCTGATTTTATTTGGTTGATTTCTTGCTTTTAATTCTGTAATAATCTGCTTTGAAAGCACCATCTCAACCAACAGTCAATTTCTTCAGATAAGCCTCTAGCCTCTACAGCCTAGGTCCCGGGCTTTCCCCTTTTAAAGTGTCATCCTCCTGAATCCTATGTCAATCACTCCATGGCTTTCCTTTTAATATAGTTTTTTTGCATCTATGTATCCTTAAAAGTATGTTTTTCACTTTAGTTGTTTGACCTTACAAAAATAATGTCATTTAATAGTATAATGCCAAGATTTATCTCTCTTTTTAAATGTCATTCTGGTTCATTTTTTTTTTTTTTTTTTGAGTGCTATGGTATGCCACTGCATTTACTGTCTAGCAGGTTAAGGAATTCTATTAATCTATTTCTAACTTATAAAGAGTTTTGAAATAATGAATCGGCATTAAATATAATCAGATGTTTCCTCTTGTTTCTTTTAATATATTAAAGGGTCGGACATATTTATGGATTTTTTAATATTAAGCCTTACTTATATTCTGGGATAAACCAAAATTGGCTATAGTTCATTATTAGTTTTAGACACTGTTTGAATTTATGTTTTTGTATTTATATTAATAAGTGAAACAGCCCTGTAATTTCCCTTTTTCATAATGTCTTTTTACTTTTGGTATCTGGCTTATTCAGATCATATAGAAGTAGCTTGGAAGTAGCTGCTCTTTGCTATTGTCTAGAAGAGTTCCTCCCCAGTACAACTCCTAGAACTGATTCTGCGCTGTGAATGCTTTGTTCGATTTCATTCATCAACTTGTCTCAAAATACTCTCTTTCAGATTTGAGGACATTTCTTGTCTTTGATGTTCTCTGCTCTCATATTTACCACTGTATATTGCAAGACAGGATAATCCTCAAGCAATTAATTTATTGGTGCATACTATTGGTGAACAGCAGTCAACAGACTAAATCTTAGACCAAGCCCTCTGGAAATTTGCAGTGCATAACTTCAGACAGACAAAAGAGTGCAGGTTTCACATCCCATGAATTTACATATCCAATGAAGTTACAAGTATTCTGCAATATAGATCACCTTCCTTGGCTGAAAAGCTGAATTTTGCAAGTAATTTTTGTAAATACAAATAAATATTTTATTTTAAAAAGTATTTCTTTATATTTCAGTCACATGGGCTTCCAGGAAAGTTCTGAGTTAGAAATTAAAAAGTGTTTTCCCCTAACCATCTGCCACCAGCCCCCATGTGTTGTATAAGCATTGGTATTCGTTCTCAAACTTTTTAGTTTCATAGAAATAATATCTTATATCCTGATGACATGGATTTATTGTATGAACTAAATAGGGGTGATCTCAATTCAAGTACTACCAACTAATTACTGTGATAAAAATAGCCTTCTCTGGTCCCTTCTGCTTCAGAAAGGAAACTCTCCTACTTAGGCAGAAACTTGTTGGGTTACACACATTCCTCTGCACCAAGACCAGTTTCTTCAGCCTGTTTCCCACAGTAGTTCCCAAGGGAGCCCAGTCTCCCCTGTACCCTCTCCTGCTGCAGTTGGAAAACTTTCTATCTGTGCAAGGACCTGCTGGGAGACACACACCCACCTAAGTCAATGAGATAGGCACACCAGCCTCCATTTCACAGTAGATCCTGAAGAGTATAATCTCAGCTTTTGCTCCTCCTGTTGAAGTTGAGGAATTACACCACTCATGCAGAGCCCTGCTGGGTGATGCACTTCCGTCTTAGCCAAAAAGATAGACCCATCAGCCTCCTTCCCACAGAAGAGCCTGGGAGAATCTCACCCTCAAACTCCAGTGTCTCTTACTGAATTCGGTGATCCATACAACTCTAGAGTATGGCTATTTAAAGATCTGCTGGGAGGCACACCCCTGGCCAGTGGGACAGTCTTCTGGATTCAGGATCCTGGCCAGCATCCCCCACACAGACCCAGTATCCTACTTGAGTCTTACCCAGGTCCATCTGGGCCAGAAAGCTGCATCAACTTTGATGTCCTTGCAAGACTTGGAATAAGCTTATACTTAGAATATCTTCCAGTGCTGGGACAACTGCAGAGAATCAGGGAACATGGCAATCAGTTTGCTTAGAGTCCATGAAAGGCCTCTAAAGGAGGACAGGCACAAACAAATCCAAACTGTGAAGACTGAAATAGATACCTAATCCTTCAATGTGCAGACACGATCACATGTCCACAAGCATTAAGGAAATTAAGGAAAATATGACCTCACCAAACAAACAAATTAAGGTACTAGAGACTTCCCCTATAGTGATGGAGAGGTGTGATCATTCAGACAAAGAATTCAAAATAGCTATTCTAAGGAAGTTCAATGAACTTCAAGAAAACAGAGAATAAATTTAGAAATTTATCAGAGAAATTTAACACAGAGATTTAAAAAATACAAATACTAAAGCTGAAAAACAAAGTGAAGAACACCTATGGTAGAAATATTTCTCAGGTCTGACAATGTCCAAAAGCCTAATTAAGGATCAGGTAAAAATTGGCATTCTTCTCAGTATATCATTTGTATTTAGTCCATCAACACTACAAGTTTTGCTACTGGGCTTGTTTCTGTCTTTGTTTTGTTAACAGGAAGCTCAGAACCACTATTATGTCTCAATTTTTCTCAAATATGCAGCATCTTTGTTGTATGAAATTTTTATGTCAGCTGTATCCCTGGTATATCTTAATTTCCTATATTGATTTTATCTTCACTTATATTTATTCACCTGTTTATTTTTTATCCCACTGTAATTTATGTGTATGTATAAGCCACTTTTATTGTTTTAGGGGAAAAGGATAGTATAAAAGAAAACAAAGATCTTCACACAGGATGAAATGCAAGCAAACAGCTAAACTACATCACTAGCTCCACTGACCTCTCTAACCTGGTATCTGAACTAGCGTGACTACTATAAAAACAAAGATCTCAAAAAGCTTTCATTCATTTGTTCCACCACTTATTCAGAAACTTTTATGATATATCTACTGTGTGTCAGGCACCCTGATAATTGTTAAGTTTGCAAAAATATGTAAGTTCATGGTCCTGGACCATCCACACCAAACCTCAAATTCAAGTAAGAAAAGCAGATACATATACAGATAAGTGCAATAGAGTGTGTAAGTATAATACTATAGTAATAACAGAATGAAAAGTCTCAGGTGTTCAGGGAAGTACAGAGAACTATAGATACATGTTAGCTGACCACCCCTGCAAGGTACATTATTCAGTATATAGTCTACTTCTGGAGTAGAAATGTAAGGTAACTGGCATGTACATCATATCATACTATCTATGCTGAAGTAGTTTAAAGTAAATCAGACATTGTAGCATGTATCATCCCTTTTCCCTACCTTGATTTCAGCCACAGATAGATATTTCTCCATCAAGAAACTTACTCACACAATGCATTCCTTGGATTTGACCAATTTTAGACTTGGCCCTTTTTCCCACTCTTTCTATCAGGAAAGAAACAAACTCCTGTCCTTGCTCCCTGCTTCTGTTGTTTCTAAGCATGCTCTTGGAGGGTCTCATTCTTTACTCTCAAATTATATCCCTTCCAAAAAAATCTATTGCTCCTCCTAGGTAGAATCCTCATAATTCATATAAGCCTTTTAACCCAGGTCTGTCTGATGTTACAGCCTGAGATTTTAGTCTTTCCTTTATACTAGATCATCTGTATTATACTATTTAATATCAAGATAATATATGGATAATAAGACTGGCGATGTTTAGTAAAAACTTGATTAGCAATTCAAGGACAACTATACCACTGAGTTTTAGAAGGGAGATGAAATATAAATAAAATATTTCTGGAAGAGTCCTTACTTTCTTATTTGAATGGATTTGTCATTTGTCATAAATATGTATATTTGAAATAATTTTAGAATAGTTTCAAGCAGCATGTCAACAAATGGAATTTAAGGAAATTCTAATTATACTCCTTTCATTTAGCAGATGAATAATTTTGAGTAAGATTTTGTTTCATTTGCTTCCTCTGATATTGGTAAGTATTCTCACCTCCTTAATCAGTGTGAATATGGAGATTTTATAACCATATCCAGCAAGTAATAATTAACCATGGGCCACTTTAAAACTATATAAAATACATGCCACAAGAAAAGTTAACTATCCTAAATATATATGCACCCAATACATGAGCACCCAGATACATACAGCAAGTTCTTAATGACCTACAAAAAGACTTTGACTCCCACACAATAATAGTGGGAGACTTTAACACTCCATTGTCACTGTTAGACAGATCAAGGAGATAGAAAATTAACAAGGATATCCAGGACTTGAACTCCGATCTGGACCAAGCAGATCCAATAGACATCTACAGAACTCTCCACCCTAAATCCACAGAATATACATTCTTCTCAGCACCACATCGCACTTACTGTAAAATTGACCTCATAATTGTAAGTAAATCACTCCTCAGCAAATGCAAAAGAACGGAAATCATAACAGTCTCTCAGATCACAGTGCAATCAAATTAGAACTCAGGGTTTAGAAACTCACTCAAAACCACACAACTACAAGGAAACTGAACAACCTGCTCCTGAATGACTCCTGGATACATAATGAAATGAAGACAGAAATAAAGATGTTCTTCGAAACCAATGAGAAAAAAGACACAATGTACCAAAATCTCTGGGACACATTTAAAGCAGTGTTTAGAGGGAAATTTATAGCACTAAATGACCACATGAGAAGCGAGAAAAGATCTAAAATAGACACCCTATCATCACTATTAAAAGAACTAGAGCAGCAAGATCAAACAAATTCAAAAGCTAGCAGAAGACAAGAAATAACTAAGATCAAAGCAGAACTGAAAGAGATAGAGACACATAAAACCCTTCAAAAAACTCAGTGAATCCAGGAGCTGGCTTTTTGAAAAGATCAACAAAATAGCTAGACCAGTAGCCAAACTAATAAAAAAGAAAAGAGAGGAGAATCGAATAGATGCAATAAAAAAGGATAAAGGGGATATCACCACAGATTTCACAGTAATACAAACTACCATCAGAGATTACTACAAACACCCTTATGCACATAAACCAGTACATCTAGAATAATGAATAAATTCCTGAACACTTACAACCTTCCCAAGACTAAACCAGGAAGAAGTTGAATCCCTGAATAGACCAATAACAAGGTCTGAATTTGAGGCAGCAATTAATAGCCTACCAACCAAAAAAGTCCAGGACCAGATGGGTTCACAGTCAAATTCTACCAGACATACAAAGAGCAGATGCTACCATTCCTTTTGAAACTATACCAAACAATACAAAAAAGAGAATCCTCCCTTGCTCATTTTATGAAACCAACATCACTCTGATACCAAAACCTGGCAGAGACACAACTGAAAAAGGAAATTTCAGGCCAATAACCATGATGAACATTGTTGAGAAAATCTTCAATAGAATACTGGCAAACCGAATCCAACAGCACATACAAAAGCTATCCATCACTATCAAGTCAGCTTCATCCCAGGGTTGCAAGGCTGGTTCAATATTCAAAAATTTATAAACATAATCCATCACATAAACAGAACCAAAGACAAAAAACAAAAACCACATGATTATCTCAATAGATGCAGAGAAGGCCTTTGACCAAATTCAACAGCACTGTATGCTAAAAGCTCTCAATAAACTAGGTATCAATGGAACATATCTCAAAATAATAAAAGCTATTTATGACAAACCCACAGCCAATATCATAATGAATGGGCAAAAACTGGAAGCATTCCCTTTGAAAACTGGCACTAGACAAGCGTGCCCTCTCTCACCACTCCTATTTAACATAGTATTAGAAGTTCTGGCCAGGGCAATCAGACAAGAAAAAGAAATAAAGGGTATTCAATTAGGAAAAGAGGAAGTCAAATTGTCTCTATTTGCAGATGACATGATTGTATATTTAGAAGACTCCATTGTCTCAGCCCAAAATCTCCTTAAACTGATAAGCAACTTCAGCAAAGTCTCAGGATACAAAATCAATGTGCAAAAGCCACAACCATTCCTATACACCAATAACAGATAAACAGAGAGCCAAATCACAAGTGAACTCCCATTCACAATTGCTACAAAGAGAATAAAATACCTAGGAATACAACTAACAAGGGAGATGAAAGACCTCTTCAAGGAGAACTACAAACCACTGCTCATGGAAATAATAGAGGACACAAACAGATGGAAAAACATTCCATGCTCATGGTTAAGAAAAATCAATATCATGAAAATGGTCATACTGCTCAAGTAATTTATAGAGTCAATGCTATCCCCATGAAGCTACCATTGACCTTCTTCACAGAACTGGAAAAAAATCCCCTTAAACTTCATATGGAACCAAAAAAGAGCCCACATAGCCAAGACAATCCTAAGCAAAAATAAAATTAAAAAAAAAAAAGCTGGAGGCATCACACTACCTGACTTCAAACTACACTACAAGCCTACAGTAATCAAAACAGCATGGTAGTGGTACCAAAACAGAGGTATAGACCAATGGAACAGAACAGAGGCCTCAGAACTAATGCAACACATCTACAACCATCTAATCTTTGACAAACCTGACAAAAACGAGCAATAGGGAAAGGTTTCCCCTGTTTAATAAATGGTGTTGGGAAAACTGGCTAGCCACATGCAGGAAGCTGAAACTGGACCCCTTCCTTACACCTTATACAAAAATTAACTCCAGATAGATTAAAGATTTAAACATAAGACCTGACACCATAAAAAGCCTGGAAGAAAACCTAGGCAATACTATGCAGGACATAGACATCTGCAAGGACTTCATGACTAAAACACCGAAAGCAATGGCAACAAAAGCCAAAATAGATAAATAAAATCTAATTAAACAAGAACCTCTGCAAAGCAAAAGAAACAATCATTAGAGTGAACTGGCAACCAACAGAATGGGAAAAAATGTTTGTAATCTACTCATCTGACAAAGAGCTAATATCCAGAATCTACAAAGAACTAAAATAGATTTACAAGAAAAAAACAAACAACTCCATCAAAAAGTGGGCAAAGGATATGAACAGACACTTTTCAGAAGAAGATATTTATGCAGCCAACAAACATATGAAAAAATGCTCATCATCTCTGGTCATTAGAGAAATACAAATCAAAACCACATTGAGATACCAACTCATGTCAGTTAGAATGGCAATCATTAAAAAATCTGGAGACAACAGATGCTCGAGAGGATGTGGAGAAATAGCTATGCTTTTACACCGTTGGTGGGAGTGTAGATTAGTTCAACCATTGTGGAAGACAGTGTGGCGATTCCTCAGGGATCTAGAAATAGAAATACCATTTGACTGAGCAATCCCATTACTGGGTATATACTCAAAGGATTATAAATCATTCTACTATAAAGTCACATGCACATGTATGTTCATTATGCACTGTTTACAATAGCAAAGACTTGGAACCAACACAAATGCCCATCAATGATAGACTGGATAAAGGAAATATGGCACATATACACCATGGAATACTACGCAGCCATAAAAAAGGATGAGTTCATGTTCTTTGTAGGGACATGGATAAAGCTGGGAACCATCATTCTCAGCAAACTGACACAAGAACAGAAAACCAGACACTGCATGTTCTCACTCATAAGTGGATGTTGAACAATGAGAACACATGGACACAGGGAGGGGAGCATCACACACTGGGGCCTGTTGTAGGGTGGGGGACTAGGGGAAGGATAGCAGGGGGTGGGGGGGGATTGGGGAGGGATAACATTAGGAGAAATACCTAAAGTAGGTGATGAGGGGATGGATGCAGCAAACCACCATGGCATGTGTATACCTATGTAACAATCCTGCAAGATCTGCACATTTACCCTAGAATTTAAAGTGTAATTTCAAAAACTGTATAAAATATGAATGAGGTTTCTCTTTGGAAATGTGGAATTTTTAACTGGTGGCACTTTAAATTTCATATCTTTCAATCCCTTCTTTCTCCTATAAGGAATCAGAGAAGGAAAGGAATGTCTAACAGTAAAGAGCCGGGTTACAAGAACTCTTTTCAATTTACCATGCTGATCTTGAAACCAATATGTCTATCGTTCAGCCTCACCCTAAATTTTAGATAAAGGTGGAAGTATAGTTTAGATGCCATATGACCAAATGCTCTGACTTACCTTTTACCGAACATTTTAGAATCCAAGCATCCAAGTGAGGACCTGCTGTCATTGGAGATTCTAAATTCATCCTTACAATGCTCTTGATTTACATGGTTCGCTGTCCCTGAATATTTCCAGTCCCCAATTATCATATGCATGTTGGCTCAGTTCCGTACAGAAAAAATTAAACACAAATACATCAGACTAATCGTGCAAAACTAAACCTAAATGTGGGGGATTAATGTCACAAGTTTACTAATTCTTCAGTAAATGTTTTTTCAGCATCTATTACAAACTTATTTGTTGTTTGTTCCCCAATATCCTTCTTCCTCTTCTAACACCCTTACTAAGAGCAAAGGAATTTCTTTTGGAGGAATTACCTCTTTTCTATCTAATGCAACCAGGTTAGATTCTAATTAGTTACGTTTTCTCCTTAGTAGGGAAGTAGGCATGATATCTCAGGCAGGTCATTAGATGTTCTTTCCTATAATTACAATCTTTGGCAAAGAGTCTAAGATATTGAAAGTAGTTGGAGTTCCATCTTGACCAGTGACAGCATTCTTATCAGTGGCTAATGGACCATTAGTCCTCTATCTATCAATGACATGAGCTTCAAAAATCCTTACTGCAATTTAGCTTTTGCTCATATTACCCAAAGTTTTTTTCTCTAGTTTGTAATAAAAGAACTCAGCTGATAAATTAGCTTTCATGTATTCACTACTATGTTAGATGGTAAATACAACAGAAAAAGAATATAAAATAATGAAAACACAGATCAGTATCCTTCCAAGATTTTTCTGTACAGTTTTAAAGTACAATAGATGCATGTGAGAAACAAATACAAAATGCAAGAGGTCATTAATTACCAAACAGATTGTTTCAGACAATAAATGTTGCCGCAGTCCAGACAAGGGAGGGAGGATCAGTAAAGAGCAGGCCTTAAAAAATAGTTATTAGGAAAAAAAAAAGAAAGAAAGAAAAAAATAAACAAAAAAAGAAGAAAAAATAGATATTAGATATAATAGCAGAAGAAAAAAGAAATGACCTTTTAGATGTGAGCTGTCAAATAAACCAGAAATTTGAATTCAAAATGAACAAAATGTGTTACAAGAGTAGTAAGAATTGATCTTCAATAAGATGATAATCTTCTCAACAACATAGGATCACTTTATTTCAAGTACATGAATAAAGAGAGAAAATGAGGACTAATAGCAGTCTTGAGGAATGGAATGCTCACCTAGGGTGCTGGAAGGAGGGAGCCAGGAGCAAGCCAGCAAAGGAGTCTAATACATGAGAGAGCAAAGAATCAAGGACGTTTGAACTGGTCTTTCAAAAAGCATTTAACTTCTCTGGCCCTCAATTTTCTCATCTGTAAAATGGGGCAATCGTGGTACCACCTCAAAAGGTGTAGTGAGGACAAGATGAGTTACTACATGTAAAGTACTTAAAAATATTTGGCCTAGATTAGTGAGTAATACATATCTGCATTTTGAAGGAGAATATGGTCTCTGGTGCTCAAGCCTCCAAGAAGTTCAGGTCAAGAAGTGTTCCTGAATTTAGTTACTTGTTCATTATTGACTATTAGAAAAGCAGTTTTGAGATAGAAGTGTGACAATGGTTCAAAGAGAAAGTGAGTGCTGAATAAATGGAAGGTGTTGGCTTTTTATTCAGAAGTTTGACAGTGAAATGAGAGACAGAGAAATCATTTTATAAAGAGCAAGCGGGTATGACAAGATTCCGAAGTCCCAAGAGAAGGGTCAGTAAGGATGAGAATGGAATGAGTTTCAGCCTAAGATATTCATGGAAGTAAAAAAAAAAAAAAAATCCAGGATGCAAAGTAGTTCATCTTAGGGAGTTGAATGCTTCTTCTGCATGTGAAGTAGAAGTATGCTAAAAGGGAAAAAGATGCATTGAAGTGGAAAATAAAATACAGAATGAAATTCAGGACCAACGGACACAGTCTTATCTGGAAAATTGGAGAGACAAAATGAAGTGAAGACAAAGTTACCGAAAGCTGTAAAATACTAGAAAATGGCAAATCTTTGTATATCTTATTGAGACATCTACTATCTCAAGAAATTTCTAGTTCAAGTGCTCCCTAAACACTATCCTGGGATTGAGTCAAGAAATTATTTCTATCCAGTTAGGACTTCGTAGAACTGGATATCCCCCAGAAATATGTATTCTAAAATTGCTTATCTCAGAAAAGATTTTAGTTATTATTCATAGGGTGGAGTTCCAGCAGATACACAGTTAACTTATATAAATTTGGCCTTTAAATCCTTTGTAAAAATAATAATTACAGATCCTGTCATTCCATTCTATGAGCTTAAGCTAAAGAGTGAACACAAATGAGGGCTATGTCCCAGAGTGTTTCTCACAACAGTGAGCTGTCATTTTGCTAAGTAGTATTCTAGTTCACACAAGGTGGCCTGTAAACTCTAGCCAATTTCTCTTTTGGCACTTAACCACACACACACACACACACACACACACACACACACACACACTTTCTTTTTTTCTACTAGACTACAATATTTGTTGCTCTTGGCTTCCTGGTACCCAAATGCTGTCCCACCCCTTGTTAGTACCCTGATCTCCCTTTGGGTGGAATTTCCCCATGATTAAGTTTCTCATGGGAGGTCAGTTGCTATCTCTTGTTGCTGATGGTTTGTCCCACCAAAAAGAAAAAAATATATCTCTTTGTCTGCTTCCTGGTACAATTAAACAGTGGATAACAACACCTGAGCTCAATCCACTAGAACTTTCAATCAAAAGAAAAGGATGCAGAGACAATAGCTATTTGAAGTCCCAATCTAGTATAGCAGAAGCACTGAAGCCTGAACCAGGCTCTATCCATGGAGCCTGGCCTTTGAATGCCTCATGATTTTTGCCCATTTATTAAATCCTATTGCCTATTTGTTCCCAGTGAAGGATAGTCTCTCGATAATCTTCTAATAAACAACTCTTTTGCTTATAAAAAAGTCAGTGGCATTTTTGTGGCCTGTAAACAAAATATAATAAAAATAATACTCATTGACACTCTGAAGGAAGAGTTGACCATGTTTGATCTATTAAGAGGCAGAATATCAATATCACAGATGGCAACTGCTTAAGAGAATTTCAGATGCAGTTTTGATTTGAGATTTTGCCTTGCATGCTGACATTGGTACCTAACTTCTGCTTAGTAAGTACCTCTAATGCAGTATCACATATCACAGTGAAATGTTGGAAACAACCTAAATGTTCTACATGGGAAAGTCTCTAAAAAATAAAAATCTATAGGCTGTACATGGATTATGAAACTATTAAAACTGTATTATTAAACAATATAAGATAACATTTTAAATGTTACTGTTATATTATTACCAAATCATTTGGCTACTATGATCCCATATTTACTCATCCTTAGAGAAATGACTGTCTTGTATGTCTTGTGGGTTGATGAGTAATTTTTTTCTTTACACTTTTATTTATGTTTAAGTTTCTTAATGAACACATACTGATCTTGTAATTAGATCTTCAACACTCTAGCAATGTTATTGTAAATAAGTAAGAAAAATTCCTTGTAGTATCTTAGTGACTAATATTTTTTCCCTTTTATATTCTTCCCAAATAAGTCTTTACTTTTCAATCCATCTTAAAAGAGTGAAATCCTCTTTTTTATTATAACTCAAGCTATGGAAGATTAAATTTATGAAATTTTTTTTACAACATAGTAGTTTGGTATAGACATATTTCATCAAGATATTGGTTAAAAAGCTTGTTTTTTTGCTTTTAGTTTTGTTTCAGGGATTAAGACTCAGAAAAAGCTCATTTTAGATAGAAATTCCCCCATTTTGTCATTCCTTGTTTTCTACATAGCAGATAAATGACCCATGTCTTAGTAATCATATGCCCACATATAGAACTCAGAAAACCAATTTTTTATAAAAATAATATTTAACCATGGCTGAAAATACTTTTCAATGGGCCCTTGAAAATGCTCTCATTATTTTCATCAGTTACTACTGATGTTTATCATTAGTTATTCCTGATGTTTTTGGTATGGATACTCAACTCAGAAAAATATTCCCCTGTAGTTCTGCATGCTACATTTTATCACTGATTTTCAGTAGGAAAAAAAATACTGCACACAATAATTATTTTCTATTAATTATTTACTTCGTAGGGTGATAAATGTTCTTGTTGCCTCCACTTATTAAGTAGAATTTTCACAAAATCCTTGTTTAGCGAGTATATAATTCCTATTTTACAGATGAGGAAAGATAGGACCTTCTTGGAATACATTCTACCTATCAGTCTTTCTGTTATAACTTACTGATTTGCAAACTATCTATTCTCATAATTCATTTCAGAACATGAAATGGAAATTGTGGAACCATACATACAGAAGAAGGTGGGCACGGTTGGTTATTCAAGTTGAGTCTCAGAAGGCAATACTTTGGAAATCTCCACCAGGGTCCACAATTTGGTCTTTCTTATCCATGTGTCTGCAACTTGGCAAAGCAACCCCTCTATATTAAAATTCATTACAAAGTAATGAATGGTACTGAAAATAGAAGAGTTAATTAGACTATAGTAGAAAGAATCATCTAGTAGAGCAGCGTGCAGTGGCACTTGCCTGCAGTTCCAGCTACTCAGGAGACTAAGTCAGGAGAATCACTTGAGCCCAGGAGTTACAGGATATAGTGCACTGTTATGGCACCTGTAAATTGCCACTCCAACCTGGGCAACATAATGAAAACCCATCTCTAAGAAAATAAAAATGAATTATTTAGCATAAACTAGAATGCCAGAATGTATTATATTATGAGACATTTCAAGTCAGTGAAAATATGATGGGTTATTTAACATATTTAAGATATATTAACATGTATATTTAACAACATATTAATGATTTTGGAAAAATAGTATATTACTATTTCAAAACAAAATATATTTTAGAAAAATTGAATGTATAGACATTTAAAAATATTAAGAATCATAAAAGCACTAGAATAAAATATAGGTTGATATTTCTTAAGTGCAATAGTAAAGACAGAAATCATAGAGTTTAAAACATAAAAAATACAATTAAAAAAGGGACAAGCTGAGTAAAATATTTGTAGGAAATTGACAATAAAAAGAGTTGCTATCCTTATATATGAAAAAAGTTTATGAAATTAAGAAACAACCCCCAGATAAGATGAATCTGGGAGATATCTTTCACATACTCACATCCCCCAACACACACACACACACACAAACTTTCTCTCCAAACATATATAAATAATTGATCAAATAATTTTAAATATAATTTTAAAAGACATAGCTTTAATTTAAAAAATAAAATAAAATGGTAACATGTCATTGTAGTTCAAAGACAGAACCAAATCCCAAAGGAGCAGGTTGGGCTAAAGCCTTCTGGACTCTGGATCTGGACACAGGAGAGGAAATGGCTGAAGTGACATTCCCATGAGAAAATGAAAAATCAAAGTGACCCACAGAGACCAGGGGGCCAGCATTAAGTTCATTTTTTGGCAACTGGACAGAGATTAGGTTTCCTTTGTACACAAAGAGACTTTTTAAAAAGCTGTTGTCTTTATGCAAGGACATTGCTTTCATAAAGTTTTTTAATGAAGAAAATAAGAGAAAGCAGAAATGATCAACTTCCAGCTAGAAATTGAACAAACCTAGTCATAATCTAAAATGGCACAGGAGCTTTAAACCTTGGATGTGGTCTGGTTTAGGAGTGAAAGCTTCATGGAGCTGGAAGGAGTCAGCTCCCAAATAACCACAATATTATATTTTAAGAGGTAAATATTTAAGTTTGAGTGAAAAATCACAGAAAAATGTTCTAATCAAGATAAGTCTGCATATTACACTTTTGTTACACATGAAGAAAATCCATAAATACAGCCAAGAAAATAAGTTGATTAATTTATCTTGATAAAAAGAAAATAAAGCAATCCAAAAGTGATTTTAAAATAAGTGTTCTGTGGTATTTAGGGATAAAATAAAACTAAAGGGGAAAGGAAAAGAATAGAGAAATAAAGTAATATAAAATATAAATGGATACAAATATAGTTATTAATTGAAGATAGAATATACTAAAATATACTGTAAATAAAATGAAAGAGAAATTAATCAGAATGGAGCACAATGATAATGAATTTACCAAGAAAATTTCACAGTGAGACAAAGAAATTAAAAGTTATGAAAAAGCACTTAAAATATTCTAATGAAAAACATTTTAAATCTACTTTTAATAAACATTCCAACAGAAGAGAACAGAGGGAATAATAGGGTTTTTTCTACATTCAAAAATATAGTGCTAAGACTATTTTATAAGAATTTGAATATTCACAGTGAAAACATATACTAAAAAACATAAAGACTACCAGATTACAAAGAGAGCTTTCTCACAAAGGGATGACTTAGACTCGAAGCAGACATGTCACTAGCAACAAAATCTAGAAGAAAATTAGTCATAGATTCAAAGTGGTAAGCTAAGATAGCTGTCAACCTAAAGTTCTTTATCTGACTAAGTTATTATTTTCAGTCAATGAAAAATAAATATACTTTTAGGCTTCCAATCTAAGAAGCTTTATCACCCACAAAACTTTGCTAAAAGAATGATTAATAAGGCTCCTCAATAGAATGTTCATTATGAGATTGTGTGTAGAAGTAAATATTATTATGAACTGAAGTATCTATGCACAGAAAAATAGATTTTACAAATATGGTAATGAACATTATGTAGCAGTGAAAATGAATGAACTAAAACTTCATTTAATCATAGTTTTCTTACTGAGATCTTAGAACAATTGCTCTAAAGTTTAAGATGGATTCTTTTAGAACTACAGGTGAATATTTCTCTGGGTTGAGTGCTCATATCAAAAACATCAATAACAATATAAGTATCGTGCATTAACTGATAGCGCGACTGTAGCTCCAAAAACATCAATAACAATAATAAAAACAAATTAGTAAGATTCTAAGAGATTTATTGAGGATACGGCACATTGAAAATTATTTTCAGCCATGGTTAAATTAATGTTTTTAAACTTGGCAGTCTGTTTTCCATATGTGGATATATAATTACTAAGATGTGTCATTTGGGTTGCTATCTGGGAAATATGAGTATAATTCTTAAACTTATAAGTTATTTGATTATAAGTTATAAGTAAGCTTTTTTATTTCATTCTTGCATTTAATCATGTAAAAATGATATATGAAATGAAAGTTTATTACGTATTCAGAACTATGAAAAAATCATATGAACATTCTGAAGGCCCAGAAAGATGCCTTTAATATTTAGCTTTGGGTTTTTTTTAATGTAGGTAAAAAGAAAAGAAGTCAGTCATATACTTCTCACTATCAATAAGGAAGAAAAATACCAGTGCCTCACTAGAGCAAATTTTTTCTGGTAGTAAATTCTAAAGAAAGTTTTCTGCATGGTTCTCAATATAGGTAAAATTAAAGCTAAGAATAGAGTTAACAATGAAATGTGTATAGACAATGTAATAGAGAGTTTTCAATATTGTTTCCTGTACTCATCTTCAAAAAGTGAAAGAGAGAAAGGTAGGAAGGGAGACAGGAAGGGGAAGAGAGAGGGGAAGAAGGGAAGGAGTTAAAGGAAAGGGAATAAGGAAAAAAGAAAAGAAACATAATTGTGCATTTTAAAATAACTAAAGAGGAAAAAGTCATACTCTTAAGAATCAGTGAAACAGATCAGTGAAAGCAATTTTGCAAAACACTAGGCTCCCACTACCCAAATATTTCCTGGTAGTCAGATTTAATTGAAGTATATAATTTAAAAATCATAGAGAAATAGAGTAATCTTAATTCATGTATCATAAGTATCACTTCTCTTTTTTATATTAGCTGAAGAGTAGACAGTACAAAGACATGATTGTTATTCAGAGTCAGGTATGTGAATATTTTGGTTGTTAATTAAAGTCAATTTGTATGCTGCAGAAGATACAAGACCATGTAATAAAATAAAAGGAATTAGAAAAACTGAGGAGACTATGGAGACTTTCTGCTGGTACACATATCAAGCTTCTTCCAGTCCTGCTTATATATTTGGGAAAATATTTCAATGAAATAAAACAATAAGACAAAAAAACAAATTTTCTTCTTACTCTTTTGATAGAGGCAGTAATGAAACTCAGGGGGCTATGTATAAATTCACAGAGTGTGTCACATCTTTATCGTTGTCTTGATTGCCAGAATACTCAGTAATTAAAACTAAAATGAAGTCAGAACTGCCATAAGAGTACCTCCAATTTTCCCTCTAGAGTTTTGTCCTCAGTTGAGTCTTCTGCTTTTAATACAATATTCTGTCAGGCTGCTTGTTTTGCATACCTAAGTCTAACTGCAATAATCAGGTATAGCACACCAATCTCATTGCTGACACATCATAATATCAGAAGGTGATCTTCAACCTTTAGAATGAAAGCTAAGAACACCTTATCATACATGCTTAAATACAATGAACTATGCAGATTCTGAGATGAGTTCTGGTAATCCATTTCCAGTTTACTCTCATGAAAAAAGTGCTTGGAACACTTTACAATGTGCTTAAGGAAATACTCTCCATTCTACAGCTCATGTTTCAAATTAAATAACATCTCATTCCTTATCATTTCCAGCTGAGAGTCTTTTTCTGGCTGTGCGAGCCTTTTTCCATCAATATTAAGAACTTACTGAGTCAAGTTTGAGAATTGCTCACATAGAATTGTGTAGAAAGGATGGAAATTAAGTTCTTACCGAGTCAAGTTTGAGAACTGCTGTCATAGGTTGTGTAGGAAATCCTTCCTAGTATATTCCTAGTTTAGGAAGGATTTCCTACACAACCTATGACAGCAGTTCTCAAACTTGAGCAGGCATCGGAATCAAAGATTGATTAAAACACGCACTGCTGGGCTTCACTCCTTCAGTTTTGTATTCTGTAGATCTGAGGTGGAGCCTAAGAAATCACATTGTTGACAAGTCTTTAGATGATACTGATACTACTGGTCCAGGAACTACACTGAGTCCACAGAATGTGGACTGCCTGCTCTGTCAACAGAAATGGTTGCATTTTGCTACAGCTCTTGGCTCCCACTAATCTCAGAACTTGTTCTCAATATAGTTGCATATTTCCTAGAAGATCAATGTTTCCTGTCCTTGGAGGACAGAGAATTTAAAATTTTAAATGCCTAATTGCCAAGATAGAAACTTGCTGCTAGAAATGCAAAATAAGAACTCCTCCTCTGCTATTCAATACCATGGAACTTAAAATATTCAGTAATATCACCAAAAAGCTGACCAAAAGCTGTCTCACTTGAAAGCTCAGGGTTAAGATCAATCTCTTCATACCTAGTACAAAGTGGTTCACATTGAATTTAAGAACAGAAGAAGAAAAGTCTTCATTTGCCCAGTAATTTATTCATTGAAAAAATGATTTATATTATGTGAAAGCACTGAACTTTAGCAATAATGAAGAGATGAACAAGACGTAAATGTCGCCTGCCTGTGTGGAGCAGACAGTGTAAGTGTGATAAACGTATGGTCAGAAGAAATAAAAAGAGCCACAGGAACATACAGCAAATGATCCTGACCTGCTTAGAAAAGCCCTTCCTCCGGAATGATGTTTCAGTTGAGACCTCAAGGAAGAGTAGAAGAAAGCTGCTCAAAAGTGGTCAGAGGAAACAGCACACAGGTGAGCCCGGAGTGAAAAGTGGTCAGTTGTGCTTTCTAGAAATGAAAAGTGCCACAGTAGTGGAGGATGGCAAGAAGAAATAAATAGATAGATAAGAAGTAGAAATAAAGGAAGTTCAGAGCACCTAAAGAGAGAATGAGGGAGAACGGCATAAATTCAAGTTGAAGATATCATCAAGAAAGAAGTGGGGGGCCTGGTCATCCCTGTCACTTTACCCTTGGGAATATCCTTGGGAATCTGGACTTTATCAGGAAGATGAGGAGACACAGAAACATGAGTACACAAAATAGTATCTTTGTTTTTATAAAAACGTTTCTGGCCGCTGAGTGGAAAACATGAAAGCACCACAGAGTCCAGGGAAGAGAGGTGTCACGTGAGTGGCCCTGACTCCAGCTCCAGCAGCTATGAATGCATCATTATCCAGGACAAAGTTGTTTTTGAGCCCACTTAGCACATGTCTGCTGTTGAGGCAGGAGGTCCTCATCTTTATTCTAATTAGACTTAAGTCAAATTCACTCTTTTGGCCCTGAGTTTCTAGTCATTTAAGTGGACATAATGATATCTGCCAGTTTGCTCTGCCAAGCTCCCGGCTGGCAGAGGAGCTCTCATAAGAAATAGCTTCAATTTCCCTGAGAAGTCGATTCTTCTTGTAGGTGTCTGAGAAGCGCACGAGGTGCCTGGCGTGGGAGTTATTGGAGAGGATGGCGATGCCCCTCCCATGGGGCAGCTGTTCTCCTGGACTTTAATGTGTCTCACCAAGAAAGCCATCATCTCCTTCATCCACTCAAATTCCTGCTCATTGACATCCCGGGACTGGTCCAAGGCAAACACCAACTCGGTTGGGTGCACTGGGCATTCGGGTTTTCCACGTCCACTAGGACTGCGGTCTCCCACATACTGAGTGAGCTCACACTGTAGAAAATGAAGCCAAGCCTTTGGCTCCTTTCACACCCTTACGTCCAGGAGGTCCTGGTTCCCCAGAGGATCCCATCTCTCCTGGAAACCCAGCAGATATCGTTGTTCCTCTAGCTCCCTTCAGCCCAGTCTCTTCTAGACCACCAGGGTCCTCCGTCTCGCCCTTAGGTCCACTTTCTCCAGGGAATCCTTCTTGTCCCTTAGCTCCCTTATGTCCAACACTACCATAACCTGGACTGCCATCATCACCCTGTAAGCCACGAGGACCAGGAAAGCCAACAGCTCCTTTTTGTCCCACATCTCCAGGTTCTCCATTATTTCCTTGGCTTCCCAAACGGCCTTGATTCCCTACCTCTCCTCCGAGTCTTGGAGGCCCCTGGGGACCTTTACTTCCCACAGTTCCTTTTTCTCCTTTCACACAGCCTCTCCTTTTGAGCCCTGAGGGCCCTTATGTCCCAGGGAGCCTTCAAGTCCATCCGGTCCTGGGATCCCCCGTTCTTCCCTGTGAGCCTGTAGGTCCCCTTTTGCCATTAGCTGCTATCTTTCTTCTGGAGCCTGTTGTCCGGCGGGGGACCTGGCCAGGCTCTTCTTCCTTGTCTTCCATGTTCTCCTTTCAAGCCTGCGGGTCCTTCTATGCTATTATCAACTCCAGGAGCTCCAGGATCCCCTCTCAGGCCCTTTGCGCCATGGTCACCAGGAGTCCCTTTCTTCCCTGGGATCCCTCATCACCCTTTACTCCTTTTCGTCCAGGAAGATCATTATCACCCTGTTCTCTGTTTAATCCGTCAATTCCACTTTCTCCCACTTCTCCCTCCTGTCGATTTAGTCCCTGTTTCCCTTAGGACTGTGGGTGCCATAACATCCCTTAGTACCTTGCTCTCCCACTGGTCCAGGGGCTCCTCTTTCTCCAGCAATTCTGTCCTTTCCCAGGTAGCCTTCACTGCCTTTAAAACCTAGAGGTCCCTTTTTCCCTGGTGGTCCAGGATCTCCCATTGTGCCATCTTCACCAATGCACTTGCAGAACAAACAGCAGCATGTCCTTTCTGCAACATTGACCAGCTGCTTTCACAGCCAGCTCCCAAGATCTCTCATGCCAATAGAGAGTTGTATCCTGTACTCAAAGCTTTTCCCAAATTCAATATAGGGAAGATCAGCCAAGTCACTTGAATCAGCAAGTCCATCCAGAGCAACAGTTACGAGGGCATTCAGGCCTTCTTTTCTAAGTTCATCAGATTTTTGTTCCAGTTTCTCAACATCATCATCCAACCCATCTGAAAATAAAAGGACCACCTTTCCTTGAGCAGCCAATTTGTTCTGAAATGTATCCCATAGCAAGAGGTTTGCATTAAGAAGAGATGGTCCTTTAACTGTTATATCCTTCAAGCTGTTCAGTATGTTTTTGCTGTAGTTTTCAAACTTGGAAGAATATATTTCTATGGCACTTGTCACTTGAAAAGCCACTCTGACCTGAGTCTCTCTGCCCACCTCACAGCTTATTCCATTGAGGGGAGCTAATGGTACGTAAGATGTCTTGAAGGTAAGTTTCCATCCAAGGCTGACCTTCGAGCAAAGTCTGCCCTTTCTCCTGAGTTGAGACATCAAATCCCACCACAACATCCACTAAACAGTTGTTCTCACCCCGGGTCCCAACATCTGTACCACAGATGTTGCAAACAATCCTTTTTTTTTTTGGTCCTTCTTCAGTTTGTCGAAGTTGTACACTGTCAGTTTTTTCTCTACGGCCCAAGGGATCTGAATGAGCTGCTGGTCATCCAGATCCCCGATGCTCACAGAGTAGATGTCAATGCCTCTGTGTCTCAGGGCTTCCATGACCTGGGCCACCACTGGCCATCTGTAAGGACCAGAAGCACCTGTGGGGTACCTGTATTTATCCTGCTGCCCATGTCTGGCCAGAAGTAATATCCTGCCTGCCTGAGTGCGTTACCGACGTGTGTGTTTCCGCAGACCTGATGGATGTTTTCAGTCTGAAACGATATCTCCTTTCACCTACAAAAGTTCCCGGTGGAAACTCCTGGTGATAGGTATAGCTAAACTGGGCTGCTCCTATACACACTCTGTTGAGGCTGATGTCAAAGTCTTGAACAATGGATACCAGAAATTCCTTCATCTTCTTGAAGTCACTTGAGTGAATGCTATTTGAACCATCCGTAAGGAAAACGAGATCTACTTTGTCAATTTCACAATCTACTTTTGAAAAGTTGCAGACACTGGCTGGCACATCTGAAAATATTCCCTTCAGGCCTCCAAAAGTCTCCACAGAAAAGTACTTGTCACTTGATCCTGCCATGGCTAACAGCTCCACGGGATTGGCACCAGCAATCCCCACAGCCAGGACAAGAATGCCTTTGTCCAGCAAGGCCTTTGCAGTGGCATTGAGTTTATCAGCATCATGAGATTCCCCATCGGTGATCACAGTGAGGACTTGGGGGACCCACTTGTTCAGGCAGCTGCTCTGGGCTTCAGTGAACATGTGGTTTGAGAAGCCCAGTTCCTCAGCAGTATAAGTTTTGCCACCCATGTGCCGGTCATTCTGGAGCGCTGAAATTACCTCCAGTTTTGTGCCAAAGTCACCCAGATAAAACAGCACCTCTGAGTCATCAGCATACTTCAGAGCCCCAAACGGGACCTGATTCTTGCCCACACCAGCTTTTTTCACTAAGACAATGATAAAATCCTTCATGATATTGTACTCATCATGGTCAATGCTGCCAGAGCTATCGATGACAAACACAACATCTAAAACTTCAATCCAGTTGCATTCTTCATGCACGCTGCAAATTCCAAAAACAAGATCATCTTCAGTGGGCTGCAGAATGTCAAAATTCTCAACATAAAAAACCATCTCGGGCCTCCTGCTGATCTCTTCCAGCTGGGTGACATTGGAGCCAAACACTCCCACAGAGTAGATGATTATGCCTTCTTGCCGAAGTGCTACCGCTGGTTCCCTTACTATGTCCTGAGCTTCACCGTCCGTGATGAGGATGAGAAACTTTCTGACGTTGGGGCTGGGCACCCTTGGTGGGGCTGAAGTACTGAGACACAAAGCTCAGGGCACTACCAGTCAAGGTGGTTTCTCCAATGTGAACCATTTGATCTATTGCATTTGAAATGTTGCTTTGGGATCCAAAATGGCCGATTAGGAGCAGCTCAGGATTGCAGCTCCTGGCGAAAGGGTGGCAGGTGAGTGGATGCAGCATTTCCAGATGGATTTTTATTGCCCACAGACCAGGAGATTCCCAGGCAGAGGAGCCCCACGGGTCACCAGCGCAGCTGGTTTGGCGGGCGTGGCTGTTTTTTTCCGGTGTGGCTGTTTTCGCTGGTGCCCCGGTGTGGTGGTTCTCCATACAAAATACATGGGTCCGGGTGCCATTTTAGCTGGCGATTGGAGCTCCTGGCAGACAGTCACCCATTCAACTGATTAAAAAGGGGACTGAAGCAGGGATCCAGGCCAGGAGATTCCCAGGCAAAAAAGCTCCACTAATCTCAGCGTGGCTGTTTCAGCCGGCACAGTGGGTCGCGGCATGGGAAATCATACAGATCCCAGTGCCTTTTCAACAGGCCACTGGAACACCTGGGAGACAGTCTACCATTCAACTAAAAAAAAAAAAGGAGTCTGAGACAGGGAGCCAGGTAATCAGGCTCGGCTGGTCCCACTCCCAGAAAAAAAATGCAATCGGAAATGCTCTTGATTGAGAGTTTCACAGCAAGCACAGCCGAACCAGGATGATCCAGCTCTGCAGGGGAGAGGCGTCCACCATTACTGAGGCAATCCACCACTACGGAGGTAGCCCACCATTGCTGAGGCAGCCTGCCATTACAGAGAGAGTCCCCCATTATAGAGGTGGGTCGCCATTGCCAAGGCAGTTCTAACTACACCCATATAAACAGGACTGCAGGGAAGTTCACATGGCAGCTGGGCAGAGCCCACAGCAGCTCAGCAAAGCCTCTGCAGGCAGACAGTGACTAGGCTGCCTCCTCGCTGGGCAGGGCAGCCCTGAAAAAAGGCAGCAGCACAACAGAAACTCATAAATAAAGCCCTAACTCCCCAGGACAGAGCACCTGGGAAAAAAAAAGAGGGGGGGAGTTAATGAGTTTTGCTGCAACAGACTTAAACGTACCTGCCCAGCAGCTCTGAATGAACAACAGAGCTCACAGCTCAGCACTTGAGCTCCTATAAAGGACAGACTGTCTCCTCAAGCAGCTCCCTGACCCCTGTATATCCAAAGAGTCACCTCATAAAGGAGAACTTAGACTGACATCTGGCAGGTATCCTTCTGGGACAAAGAGAGCAGAAGAAGAAACTGGCAGCAACCCTTACTGTTCTGCAGCTGCTGCAGATGATCCCCAGGCAAGCAGGGCCTGGAGTGGACCTCAGCAGTCCTACAGCAGAGGGGCCAGACTGTTAGAAGGAAAACTAAGAAACAGAAAGAAATAACTTCATCATCAACAAACTGGATGTCCACTCAGACTCAATCTGAAAGTTAACAACTACAAAGACGACAGGTGGATAAATCCACAAAGATGGGAAAAAACCAGTGCAAAAAGGATGAAAACACCTGAAACCAGAACATGTCCCTTCCTATAAGGGATCACAACTCCTCACCAGCAAGGGAACAAGGCTGGATGGACAATGAGTGTGATGAAATGACTGAATCAGGCTTCAGAAGGTGAGTAATAAGAAACTTCTGTGAGCTAAAAGAACATGTTCTAACCCAATGCAAAGAAACTAAGAACCTTGAAAAAAGATTTGACAAAATGCTAACGAGAATAAACAACTTAGAGAGGAATATAAATGAACTGATGGAGCTGAAAAACACAAGAACTTCACAAAGCATGCGCAAGTTTCAAAAGCTGAATTAACCAAGCAGAAGAAAGGATATCAGAGGTCGAAGATCAACTCAATGAAATAAAATCAGAAGGCAAGATTAGAGAAAAGAGGGTAAAAAGGAATGAACAAAGTCTCCAAGAAATATGGGACTATGTGAAAAGACCTAATCTACATTTGATAGGTGTACCTGAATGTGACGGAGAGAATGAATCCAAGCTGGAAAATACTCTTCAGGATATTATCCAGGAGAACTTCCCCAACCTAGCAAGGCAGGCCAATATTCAAGTTCAGGAAATACAGAGAACACCACAAAGATATTCCTCAAGAAGAGCAATCCCAAGGCACAAAATTTTCAGATTCACCAGGGTTGAAATGAAGGAGAAAATGCTAAAGAGAAAGGTCTGGTTACCCACAAAGGGAAGCCCATCAGACTCACAGCAGATCTCTCAGCAGAAACCCTACAAGCCAGAAGAGAGTGGGGGCCAATATTCAACATCCTTAAAGAAAAGAACTTTCAACCCAGAATTTCATATCCAGCCAAACTAAGCTTCAAAAGTGAAGAAAAATAAAATCCTTTGCAAACAAGCAAGTACTCAGAGATTTCATCACCACCAGGCCTGCTTTACAAGAGCTCCTGAAAGAGGCAGTAATCATAGAAAGGAACAACTAGTGCCAGCCACTCCAAAAACATACCAAATGGTAAAGACCATCAACACAATGAAGAAACTGCATCAGTTAATGGGCAAAACAGCCAGCTAGCATCAAAATGGCAGGATCAAATTCACACATAACAATATTAACCCTAAATGTAAATGGGCTAAATGCCCCAATCAAAAGACACAGATGGGCAAATTGGATAAAAAGCCAAAACCCATTAGTGTGCTGTATCCAGGAAACCCACCTCACATGCAAGGATACACAAAGGTTCAAAATAAAGGGATGGAGGAAGATTTACCAAGCAAATGGAGAGAAATGTCGCTTTGGGACATGAACTGTTGAATTGAAACTCCTCCTTACTGATGTCACTGAACTGGACTACACCAATTTGCACTTGATCTGCTCCAATCTGAGACTTGCTCACCAGGTTTTTCATAACGGTTTTCATTTTGCTGAAGTTTTCAGGTCCTATACTTCCAGAACTGTCCACCAGAAACATGATGTCAGCTTTCATCTCTTTGCAAGCTTCTTCAGCACAGATTTTTTGAACAACTTGGTTTCTTATGTCTTTCAATGCATCAAAGTCATGCACGTAATACACTCTCTTTCTTCATTTGCAATTTCTTGCAACTGTGTTTGGTTGGCCTCCTTGACGCTGATAGCATAGACTCGAATGCGCTCTTCTCTCAGTCTGTTTGCAGGCTCCAAGATGCTATCCTTGGACATGCCATTTGTCAGGACAACAAGGTGACATGGCACTTTGTTTCCTCACTGCTTCTTTGCTTTCTGCAACAGACTCAGTGTGAAATTCAGTGCTGTGCCTGTGTTTGTATTCCCACCCATCTGCCTGATATTCTCAATGGCCTTTCCCAAATCCTGCTTGTTGGATTCTCTAAGATAGGTTATCTGAAAGAGCAAAATATCTCATCAAAGCCTATTCAATTAGTTCATGTGTTTAATGTGATTTGGCTATTTTATTACTAATAAAGGATCATTTGGAAAATTTTGTCTTGGGGACAGGTAAACTTTGCTCATGATAGCAATCTTATAGGCTATAATAACAAATTCAAATTAAAACAACATTTCATAACCCAAATTGAAGAAATATTTCCAAAACCACACAGCCCTTGCCATAGATTTTCAACTTGTCAACAAAAATGTCCCCTTTCTTTTTCTTCTGCTCCATCTCCCTCCTACCTCCCTTTTCCTCAGTTCTAAATTTGTAATTCAAAAATATGATTATATAAAATATTCTCCACAAAGAGTGGTTTAAAAACAAAACAGCAGTAATTTCGCTATAGTCTCTTTTTCTCTCCTTCACAGTTTTAAACAATATACAAAAATAAACTCCTAAATATTTAAAGACCAAAAAGCCAAATTCATTAGGGTAGAGTTTTAGCATAACTTGCACAATGAGGAGGTCCTTGTTACACATTAATTAAATACTTATTAAATTAAGCAAAGTATTCCTCATACTAGGAGTACTGGCTAATGGAAGCTCCCCCGCCCCAACAACAAAAAAAGAATAAAGAAATTTTTGTCATATATAACATTGAAGATTTTGTTTGTTATTTGTTTATATATATAGTTGCACTTCAGGTTCTGGGGTACATGTGCAGATCATGCAGGATTGTTGCATAGGTACATACATGGCAATATCGTTTGCTGCCTCCAACCCCCAGTCACCTATATTTGGCATTTTTCCCCATGTTATCTGTCCCCGACCTCCATACCCCCTGCTGTCCCTCCCCTAGCCCCTCCAACAGACCCCAGTGTGTGATGCTCCCCTCCCTGTGTCCATGTGTTCTCATTGTTCAACACCTGCCTATGAGTGAGAACATGCGGCATTTGATTTTCTGTTCTTGTGTCAGTTTGCTGAAAATGATGGTTTACACATTCAAACATGTCCCTACTAAGGACACTAATTCATCTTTTTTATGGCTGCATAGTATTCCATGGTGTATATGTGCCACATTTTCTTTGTGCAGTCTATCGCCGATGGGCATTTGGGTTGGTTCCAGGTCTTTGCTATTGTAAACAGTGCCGCAATTAACATACATGTGCATGTGTCTTTATAATAGAACGATTTATAATCCTTTAGGAATATACCCAGTAATGAGATTGCTGGGTCAAATGGAATTTCTATTTCTAGGTCCTTGAGGAATCGCCACACTGTCTTCCACAATGGATGAACTAATTTACACTCCCACCAACAATATAAAAGTGTTCCTATTTCTCCACATCCTCTCCAGCATCTGTTGTCTCCAGATTTTTTAATGATTGCCATTCTAACTGGCGTGAGATGGTACCTCAATGTGGTTTTGATTTGCATTTCTCTGATGACCAGTGCTGATGAGTATTTTTTCATATGTTTGTTGTCCTCATATGTCTTCTTTTGAAAAGTTTCTGCTCGTATCCTTTGCCCACTTTTAAATGCATTTGTTTGTTTGTTTCTTGTAAATCTGTTTTAGTTCCTTGTAGATTCTGGATATTTGTCCTTTGTCAGATGGGTAGATTGCAAAAACTTTTTCCCATTCTGTTGGTTGCCCGTTCGTGCTAATGATTGTTTCTTTTGCTGTACAGAAGTTCTGGAGTTTAATTAGGTCCCATTTGTATATTTTGGCTTTTGTTGCCAATACTTTTGGTGTTTTAGTCATGAAGTCCTTGCCTATGCCTGTGTCCTGAATGGTTTTGCCTAGATTTTCTTCTAGGGTTTTTATGGTGTTAGGTCTTATGTTTAAATCTTTTATCCATCTGGAGCTAATTACAGTGTAAAGTGTCAGGAAGGGGTCCAGTTTCTGCTTTCCGCACATGGCTAGCCAGTTTTCCCAACACTATTTATTAAACAGGGAATCCTTTCCCTATTGCTTATTTTTATCAGGTTTGTCAAAGATCAGATGATTGTAGATGTGTGGTGTTGCCTCCGAGGCCTCTGTTCCATTACATTGATCTATGTCTCTGTTTTGGTACCAGTACCATGCTGTTTTGATTACTGTAGCCATGTAGTATAGTTTGAAGTCAGGTAGCGTGATGCCTTCAGGTTTGTTCTTTTTGGTTAGGATTGCCTTAGCTATACAGGCTCTCTTTTGGTTCTATATGAAGTTTAAGGTGGTTTTTTCCAGTTCTGTGAAGAGGATCATAGGTAGCTTAATGCAATAGCATTGAATCTATAAATTACTTGAGCACTATGGCCATTTTCATGATATTGATTCTTCCTAACCATGAGCATGGAATGTTTTTCCATCTGTTTGTGTCCTCTCTTATTTCCTTGAGCAGTGGTTTGTAGTTCTCCTTGAAGAGGTCCTTTACTTTCTTTGTTAATTGTATTGCTAGGTATTTTATTCTCTTTGTAGCAATTGTGAATGGGAGTTCACTCTTGATTTGCTCTCTTTTAGTCTTTTATTAGTGTATAGGAATGCGTGTGATTTCTGCGTATTGACTTTGTATCCTGAGACTTTGCTGAAGTTGCTTATCAGTTTAAGGAGATTTTGGGCTGAGACAATGGAGTCTTCTAGATATACAATCATGTCGTCTGCAAATAGAGATGATTTGACTTCCTCCCTTTCCTAATTGAATACCCTTTATTTATTTTTCTTGCCTGATTGCTCTGGCTAGAACTTCCAATACTATATTGAATTGGAGTAGTGAGAGAAGGCATCCTTGTCTAGTGCCAGATTTCAGAGGGAATGCTTCCAGTTTTTGCTCATTCAGGATGATATTGGCTGTAGGTTTGTCGTAAATAGCTTTTATTATTTTGAGATATGTTCCATCGGTACCTAGTTTATTGAGAGTTTTTAGCATACAGGGCTGTTGAATTTGGTCAAAGGCCTTCTCTGCATCTATTGAGATAATCATGTGATTTTTGTCTTTGGTTCTGTTTATGTGGTGGATTATGCTTATAGACTTGCATATGTTGAACCAGCTTTGCATCCCCGGGATAAAGCCTACTTGATCATGATGGATAAGCTTTTTGATATGCTGCTGCATTTGGTTTGCCAGTATTTTATTGAAGATTTTTGCATCAATGTTCATCATGGATATTGACCTGAAATTTTCTCTTTTAATTGTGTCTCTGCCAAGTTTTGATGTCAGGATGATGTTGGTCTCATAAAATGATTTGGGGAGGATTCCCTCTTTTGTATTGTTTGGAATAGTTTCAGAAGGAGTGGTACCAGCTCCTCTTTGTATGTTGGTAGAATTCGGCTGTGAACCCATCTGGACCTGGGCTTAAAATTTGCATTCTAGAGAGTTTGTAATTCATATTGCTCTTTACAACAATTTTATGAGACAAGTTGCTCCAGAAAAGTATTGTTAATTCAGTAAACCAAGTCACAGAGATATTAGCCCTCATATAGTAGGTGGAGAAATATATCAGAAGTAATATAGTTACAATGAGCACAGGCATTATTGAGTATATACCATGTGCCACATACTGTACCTGGTATTTTCTCATTTATCTCTTATAGCAATATATGGTGAAGGTATTATTATTCCCATTTATATGCAAGGAAACAAACTTCAGAGATAAATCAACATTCTCAACATTGCACAGTTAATGAACAGTACAGCCAGAAGTTGAACCTAAGGATGACTTCAGAGCTCACATTCATAACCTGGAGTGATCGCCTGTTATACCATGCTGCCTCCTCTGATTTCTAAATCATCCCATTAGAGACAGTTAACTTTAGAGCCAAATTTGGAATCAGTGCTGACCACTCAAAAAGTAGTTTTATCTAATAGACATATCGCCTCTATCTAGACTCTAAAGTATCAGGCATGAGAACATTGAACATGAACCCTTACAGTCTCAGGACAGATGATCCTCACTTTTGAGGCCACTAAGTGATATTTGAAGCGTCATAAGTGTCCATCTCTGTTGTTATGGTCCAAATGTTTGTAAATCCTAACTTCCAAGCTGGTGGTAATAGAAGGTGAGACCATTTGAGAGGTGATTAGGTCATGATGGTAGATCCCCTGTGAATGGGATTAGTGCTCTTATAAAATAAGGCCAAGGGAAGTTGCTCACCCCTTCCACCATGTGAAGACACAGTGAGAAGGTGTCATTGATGAGGAAGTGGATCCTCACCAGCTACATAATTTGCCTACGCCTTGATCTTGGACTTGCCAACCTCCAGAACCATCAGAAATAAATGTTGGTTCTTTGTAAGCTACCCAGCTAAGGTATCTGTTATAGAAACTCAACTGGACTCAGACGGCTGCCACAGCACCTATTTTTCCTCTTTTCATTTTCTATTTTCTGACCATGGTCCCATTTCCTCTTTTCTTCTTCTTGCTTTTCACATGCTCCCAACATACCCTTTCATTCTACCATTGCCAACCACTGTGTTAGACATTCTAGAGAAAATCAGAATACAGCGTTTGTTAATCATATTCTAGAGCTTTGCATACTCAAGCAATTTGGCACTGATTTAAACTTGTGTAATTTAAATTTGTGCTCATTCAGAAAGGACTTGACCTGATGACCACTTTAGCAATCATAGGATCTGCTAAACATGTGAAGGGTAAAAATATAATTGATAGTGTCCAGCCTGCAGAAGAGAATTGTTTTCAAATTTCAAAATACCCATTTATTAGCAAGTTTTTTATTTGCTGAATTATTTATTTTCTTGTGTTTTTTATTATATCAATATGTTTAAAATTAGTCTGCTAAGAATCTAAATTTACAAATTCAGATTGGCATTTATTATCCACTGCTCCAACATTTGTCATCTTTTGGTTGTTACAATTTATGCTGCTTCTACCTTACACTGCCACAGGAGGTCATGACAAATTTTGGAGAGATTCTGGATCAAATGAGTTTGGAAACTCTAATTCAAACACAAATTAAAGGGCCTTTTTATTGTAAAATATATCAAGCACTTAAAATATCAGTGTGTGCCATCATTCTCCAAAAAGAATGTATTTTACTAGTTTTGCAAACTTCATCAGCCACATGGGGAAAAAAATTAAATAGTACCTTGAGAGATTAATATTTCACAGAATACACTTAAGAAATGCTGCCTAGACCATTCTCATTGGTGATGATAAACATAATAATCATTATGAGTCCCCAAAGTTCTCTCAGGATCTCCCACCAGAGATTCTTGAGACCATGTGTAAACTGCATGACATTCATTGTCCTATGTTCTCTGCAGTTTCATTTACCTCTGTCTTTGTCCGTTTTCCTTTGCTTATAACAGAATACCTGAAACTGAGTAATTAAGAAAATAATGTATTTCTTACAGTTATGAAGGCTGATAAGACAAGGTAGAGAGTTCGAATCTGGTGAAGGCCTTCTTGCTCATGGGGACGGCTAAGTCCCAAGGCAGTGCAGGTCATGACATGATAAGGAGGTTGAGCCTGCAAGCTCAGATCTCTCTCTTCTTTTAAAACCACCACTTCCATTCCCATGATAACATACTAATCCATTAACCCACGAGTGAAGCAATCCATTTACCAGGGCAGAGCTCTCATAATCCAACTACCCCTTAAAGGCCCCACCTTTCAATATTGCCACATTGGGGATTATGCTTTCAACACATGAAAATGGGACCACATTCAAACCATAGCAACCTCTTAGGGCAAGCTCAGAAGTTTTTGTTATCCTCAAGAGACATGAAGGTAGAAGAGACCATAAATAGTCCATAAAATAGACCTTTTATCTTAGGACTGAATATTGCCATAAGGATCAGACAAGGCAGAAGATTCTGAGGGAATAATAGGGATTAAAAACTAAAAGGGCCGGATGCGGTGGCTCACTCCTGTAATCCAAGCCCTTTGGGAGGCTGAGGCGGGCAGACCACAAGGTCAGGAGATTGAGACCATTCTGGCCAACATGGTGAAAACCCGCCTCTACTAAAATACAAAAAATTAGCAGGGCGTGGTGGTGCACGCGTGTAGTCCCAGCTACTTGGGAGGCTGAGGAAGGAGAATCGCTTGAACCCAGGATGCAGGGTTTGCAGTGAGCCGAGATCGCAGCGCCGCTACACTACAGCCCTGAGACAGGAGTAAGAGAATATACCTGTGAGGAGGCAAGGCTGAAAAGAGGACGGGAGAGGTGTATTTGATGCTTACGTACCATTTACACTTATTTATTTATGTATTTTGAATAGGTTATACTTACAAATAGTACCAGATTCAAAATATGCAAAGAAGTACATAGTGAAAAGTCTCTTTCTTCCCCCATTTTCTCTAGTTACCCTGTTCCCCTGTTCCCCTTACAAGAGTTGCCAACTTTTACTACTTTGTTGTATATCCCCTCCAGAGATGCTCTGTTTTAAGCAAGTCAACATAAGATTAGAGAGAGACAGATGGATAAGATAGATAAGATAGATACATCCATAGATGATGATAGATCGATAGATGATAGATAGATAGATGATAGATTATTCTGGTCTGTTCAAGATGATGCCAAGTGATGGCTGTTGTCACGGATTAATTACCAGTAGCGTTCTCTTTGATTCTGAAAAACACCCCGTTGGACATGTTTATGTATAAATATGCATATAATTTAGTCACGCAAATGGCAGCTACTGTATACACTGTTCAGAAAGTTTTTGTTTTCATTTAACAGTGTGCTTTGACACTGTACCAAAAAAATATTGAGTTTTGTCTTTTATTTTTATAGCTGTGTAAAATAATCTTACCCACTGCATAGGTGTATCATAATTTTTTAACCAGTCTTCCTTTGATGGATTTAAGTTATTTCTAATCTTTGATCCTTGTAATGCTAAAATTCATTTATTTGTGTATGGGTCATTTTACACAAATATAAGTATCTATGTAAGGTAAGTCCCTAGGAATAAAGTTGCTTAGTTAACTTTGATAGATATTGTGAAACTACCTTCTATAAAGGTTGTAAACAATGGCACACCTAATCAGCCATATATGAGAGTGACTTTCACCTATGCTTTCACTAATACAATGTTAGCAAATGTTTTTACTTTGTCTACCTGTTGAAAATGGTGTATTAATAGTTTTAACTTGCTTTTCTCTTAATATGGGTGAAGTTGCACATCTTTTCAGATATTTTAGAGACATTTTCAATATTTTTTCCTTTAACTGTTTATGTCCTTGACAAATTTTCTTACTGATTTGTGAGAGCTTATTTTTGAAAGAAATCTTCATTTTGTGGTGAGTTAAAAACATTTGCCTTAGTTTTTTCCTTGCTTTTAATTCTGCTTATGGTATTCTTTTGCATTTGTATATATTAGAATTATTTTCTTCTATGGCTTCTTGAGTTCATGTCATATTTAGAAAGGTCTACCCCACTCTAATATTAAAAAATATTATCTCCTATTTTTGCAGTGCTTTTATGCTCTAATGATTTTTAATATAATATATAACATTTTGTATGTACTAAATATTACAGAAAAACTGAGTGCCTAAATATTTAAATATATAAGATATCAAAGAAAACTTTGGGAACAAAAGTAATAAAAGCAGACTAGCCCTATAAGATATTGTAATACATTACAACTAGGAACTGGCATGGGTCAGACAATCAAAAGGAATAAAAAATATAGAAACAGATTTAGAGCCTAGAAAATTTTATGATTTTTTAAAATGTTCTAAGAAAGCTGGGAGCGGTGGCTCACGCCTGTAATCCCAGCACTTTGGGAGGTCCAGGAGGGCAGATTACAAGTTCAGGAGATCGAGACCAGCCTGGCCAACATGGTGAAATCTCGTCTCTACTAAAAATACAGAAATTAGCCAGGCGTGGTGCAGGTGCCTGTGGTCCCAGCTACTCGGGAGGCTGAGGCCAGAGAATCACTTGAACCTGGGAAACAAAGGTTACAGTGAGTCAAGATCACGCCACTGCACTCCAGCCTGGGCAACAAAATGAGACTCCATCTCAAAAAAAAAAAAGGTCAAAGAAAAATCCAGAAAACAGTTAAAGTATTTAATGTATAATGGAGGTGGCATTTCAAATTAGTGGTAGTAAACTGGATACTTAATTAAGAATGTGAGGTCAGCCGGATAAAAATGGGAAAAATAAGCTGATGCTAACACAAAGAAATTTAAACTGAAACTATAAAAGTGGTAGAATAAACAATTTGTGTTTGTATATGTATGTATACATATACACACACACACATACACATACATATATCACACACATACACCATCTTAGCTAGACAGGCTTTTAGGTTTTTGAAATCATGGAGTGAAAGATCATTAAGTTTGACCTTTTTAACAGTTTTATTGAGGTATAATTGATATACAAAGAACTCCACATGTCTAATGTGTACAATATGATGGGTTTGGGCTTAAAGCAAACACCATGATACCATTACCACAATCAGAGTAACAGGCATGTCCAACACTTTCCAAAGTTCCCTTTTTGCTTTTTGTTGCCTGTTTTGGTTTTGTTTATTTATGATTAGAACTCTTAACATAAGATCTGCCATCTTAATAAATGTTGAATTACACACTACCTATTGTTAACTATAGGCACTATATTTTACTGCAGATCTCTAGAACTTATTCTACTAGTATAATTGAAACTTTATAACCATTTAACAACTCCCAATTTTCCCCCTTCCCCCAGTCTGGGGAAACCACTATTGTATTCTTTGCTTCTATGAGTTTGACAATTTTAGATACCTTATGTGAGTGGAATCATGCAACATTTGTTTTTCTGTAACTAGCTTATTTCGCTCAGCATAATGTCCTCTAGGTTTACCCATGTTGCCACAAACGGCAGAGTTTTTTACTTTTTTAAGGCTGTAAAATATTTCATTGTATGTATAAACAGTACCATATTTTCTTTTTCAATTCATCTGTCTATGGACATGTCCATTGTTTCCATATCTTGACTATTGTGAAAAATGTTGCAATGAACATATCTCATTGTTGTAATGAAGATATCTCTTTATGATCCAGATTTTAATTCTTTTGTATATCTACCTAGAAATAAGATTGCTATCTCATATGGTAAATTTATTTTTAATTTTTTGGGGAACCTCCTTACTGTTCTCCATAGCTGCTCACCATATTATATTCACAACGGTATTTAAGGGTTCTAACTTCTCCACATCCTTACCAACACCTGTAGCCTTTGATTTTTTTATAGTAACCATCCTACCAGGTGAGATAATATCTCATGGTACTTTTGACTTGTATTTCTCTGAGAATTAATAATTTTGAACATCTTTTAATATACCTGTTGGTCATTTGTATGTCTTCTTTAGAAAATGTCTGTTCAAGTCTTTTGCTCATTTTAAAAGTGGGTTCTTTTCTATTAAATTGAAGGAGTCCTTTACATTTTTTGGATGTTAACTCTTTATCAGATACACTGTTAGCAAATATTTTCTTCTATTTGGTAGGATGCCTTTTCACTCTGTTTAGTGTATCCTTTGCTGTGCAGAAACTGCTGGTGGGAGTGTAAAGTGGTACGGCCGCTATGAAAAACTTTATGGAAAATCTTCAGCAAATAAAAAACAGAGTTACCATATGATCTACAAATTCCACAAAAACGATGAGTTCGTGTCCTTTGTAGGGACATGGATGAACCTGGAAACCATCATTCTCAGCAAACTGACACAAGAACAGAAAATCAAACACCGCATGTTCTCACTCATAGGCGGGTGTTGAACAATGGGAACACATGGACACAGGGAGGGGGAGTATCACACACTGGGGTCTGTCGGGGGGGAAAAGGGAGAGGGATAGTGGGGGGGTGGGGAGTTGGGGGAGGGATAGCATGGGGAGAAATGCCAGATATAGGTGATGGGGAGGAAGGCAGCAAATCACACTGCCATGTGTGTACCTATGCAACAATCTTCCATGTTCTTCACATGTACCCCCAAACCTAAAATGCAATAAAAAAAAAAAAAAAGAATTGAAAGCATGTTCTCAAAGATAATTTGTACAGCCATATTCATAATAGCATAATTTGTAATAGTTAAAAGGTGGAAGCCACCCAAGTGGCTGACAGACAGATGGGTAAACAATATATGATATATGCATACAAATGGAATATTATTCAGCCTTAAAAAGGGAAGGGATTCTGTGCATGCTACAAAATGGATGAAGCTTGAGGACATTATAATAAGTGAAATAAACCAGTCACAAAAGATAAATACTGTATGATTCCACTTCTTTAAATCATCTAGAGTACTCAAATTCATAAAAACAGAAAATAAGATGGTGGTTGCCAGAGGCTGAGCTTTGTTTGTTTTGTTTATTTACTGGAGATGAGGGGTAAATGAGGACTTTGTGTTCAATGAGTATGGAATTTTAGGTTTTTTCTTTCTCTTTTCTCTTTTTTTTTGTTTTGTTTTGCTTTTTGTTTGTTTGGGTTTTTTTGAGATGGAGTCTAACTCTTATTGCCCAGGCTGGAGTGCAATGGTGCCATCTCAGCTCACCACAACTTCTGCCTCCCGGGTTCAAGTGATTCTCCTGCCTCAGCCTCCTGAGTAGCTGGGATTACAGGTGCCCACCACCACACCCAGCTAATTTTTTGTATTTTTAGTAGAGACAGGGTTTCACTATGTTGGTCAGGCTGATCTCGAACTCCTGACCTTAGGCGATCCACCCGCCTTGGCCTCTCAAAGTGCTAGGATTACAGGCCTAAGCCACTGCTCCTGGCCTGGAGTTTTGGTTTTACAAAATAAAAATATCCTGGAAATTGGTTGCACAACAGTGTGAGAATGCTTAAAACTACTGAGCTGCATACTTAAAAATGGTTAAGATTGAAATGTTATGTTATGTGTTTTTTCCTACAATTAAAAACAAAAAATGAAATAACAGAATTCTACTAGATATTTATCAGGTTGGAAAAATAAAGTCCTGGTGATTGTATAGGGAAGTGCGTACTCCTGTATACTGTTGATGGCAGTATAAATTGTTGTACTCTTTTGAAAAAAGGAAAATTTTAATACATATTAAAATTTTAAACATATATGCCTTTTTAGAATTTTTTCCTAGACATGCTTAGCACTTTTGCTTTTTAAAATTGTTCCCTAGATATGTATAGTAATTCCACTTCTCAATGATAAATGTAGAGGGCATTCATTTCAGTACTGTTGGTTAGAATTAAAGTTTCTAATGAAAGATTAGAAATGTATATATTCATCAACACAAGATTGGTTACATAAATATGGTACAATTAGGCAATTGAATATCATACAATTTTAAAAATAAAGAGTATGACTGGGCACGATGGCTCATGCCTATCATCTCAGTGCTTTAGGCGGTCAAACCAGGAAGATCACTTGAGACTAGGAGTTCAAGACCTGCCTGGGCAACATAGCAACACCATCTCTACAAAAAAATTTAAGAAAGTAGCTAGGCATAGTGGTACATGACTGTAGTCCCAGCTACTCAGGAGGCTGAGGCAAGAGGATCATTTGAACCCAAGAGTTTGAGGGTACATTGAGTTAAGATCACACAACTGCACTCCAGCCTGGGCAACAGAGTGAGTGAGACCCTGTCTCTAAAAAATAAAATGAATTGTGAAAAGGAGAAGCGCATTATGTTCTTTTGTGAACACGCTGCCAAAACACACTGTTAAAGGAAAGGATCAAAGTTCTGAACAATGAACATAATAGCTACCATTCATGCCAATAAACTATATGAATTTTAATAAGTAATGTGCCCAACTAGGGTATTTTTTTAGAGTTAAAGGGAGGGGCATTCTTAATCATTACTCTGTGACAACAGATATCACTTGGAACTGAGCAAAACAAAACATTCTCTCTTTCTCTTTCTCTTTAGTTTGCTAAAACACAGAATATCTTCTCAGGGATATACAATAAACGAATAATAGTAGGTGACTTGCAATGCGAATGGGAAAATGGGTGACTAGAAGAATGGGAGAGAAAGATTGACTTTCACTTACACTTCTTTGTATTTGAAACTGGTACTACCATATTGCTGGCTCAAATCACACAAATTTTTAGTTTTCCAGTGCATATAAAATTGACGTCTACACTATACTGTAGTCTATTAAGTATGCAATAGCATTATATGTTTTACAATGTGCGTATGTTAATTTAAAAATTATTTATTGCTAAAAAATGCTAAGAATCATCTAAGCCTTTCTGCAAATTTTAACTTTTTTGCTGGTGGACGGTCTGGCTTTGATGATGGCTGCTTACTGATCAGGGTTGTGGTTGCTGAAAGCAACATACCTTCATTAAAAAAATATTAAAGAAAGTATTTGCCTTTGTTTTTGCTTATTTTCTTCCTTTCTACCTTTCTTTCTTTCTCTTTATTTATTTATTTATTTATTCATGTATGTATTTATTTACTTTTGGAGTTTTGCTCTTGATACCCAGGCTGGAGTGCAGTGGTGGGATCTCGGCTCACTGTACCCTCTGCCTCCCGGGTTCAAGTGATTCTTCTGCTTCAGCCTCCTGAGTAGCTGGGATTACAAGTAACTGCCACCATGCCTGGCTAATTTTTTGTATTTTTAGTAGAGATGGGGTTTCACCATGTTGGCCATGCTGTTCTCGAACTCCTGACCTCAGGTGCTCCACCCACCTCCATGGGTAGAGAAAAAAAAATCTAAATCTATAGAAACAATCTGAAATCTGGAAGAGACCTGAGAGACAATCTAGTTAAATTTCTTCATTTTATAGTTAAGAAATGTGATATGTAGAAAAATGAAGATTTTTCAAATATGCACTTAAGTGACTTGGGAGTAGGGGGTCCTTGAACCATCTTGGAGCTTCTCATCTCTCCTTAGCTATCACTCTCCAACTTCCTTTCCCAGCAAATTTCCAACCAGGTGCTATCAAGAGACAGAATTTACTGGTCTCAATTTTACTTTTTTCTCTACTTCTAATCACTCTGCATGGGAAGATTAACCAGTTATAGTTTTTAAATATATATCTACTATAGTTGTATTTCAATTGCCCATACCGTTTATAGTCATTGACCCAAAGATGGTTCTGAGGTCCTACGGGACCACCACAGGATGTTGGGATTGATGCAGGCAAATTTGAAGAACTTACTTATTTGCTATAGCCTGTAACTGCACCAAAGAGACCATCTAGACAAGAGCCAGTGTTGAAATTCCCAGATAGTCTCAGATGTTCAGTACATGCCCAGTTTAAAACATGGGTCAGAACTATTATCTCTTTTTAAATATTTTGTAAAATACACTGTAGCTCAAAGAAAAATAATAGAAAGCACAGTTGATAGAGATAAAGCTGAGGAGAAAAGTTTTACTTGGCTCGCTTTGATATCTGAATTGATTGAGTTCTAAAACATAGCATCCATGATTCAAGTCCATAAGATTTGAACAAAACAGGTAACACAGGAATGAACAATTCTCCAAATAAAACACACTCCACAAAATTATATCAAAATATATCACGATCCTACTTGTTTTAGAGTTAGAGGGTTTATCCTACACTTAAATCCTGTTTTGGTAGAATATCATTATATTCTATCAAATATAATGTTACTTATATTCTTATTTATATTATTATAAATATAAATACATATACAAAAAATTTAAGAAATTAGCTAGGCATGGTGACACATGCCTGTAGTCCTACTAGATAGTACTGCTCTCTAGAGCAGGCATAGATGCTGGAACAGAAAAAAAATTAGATTAATGAGCAAAGACTTTCTTTTTCATATAACAGAGCATCGCATGCCTGTCTGTAAGGAGTACAAGAAAATGCAGTCTCTAGCTGGAGAATCACTTTCCAGTCACAATTCTATTAGTGTCAAGGCAAAAGAACAGCACTTGAAGAATAGCCAGCAGTCTCTACTACATTCACAAATAGTTTAATGAAATAATACCTCAGTGAATCATAGTGAGCATTCAAAAATCACTTAAAAGTGAAGTACCTTCAAAAATTCATATCTTCTAAGTTTGTAAACCGGTTTACGTCAGAGATCAGTATAATGACTTTGCATCCAGTAAAAATAATTTGTTCAATCTTAACATTCCACCGCTATCAAAAGTTGTTTTTTATTTTTAGTTTAATTAAATTTTTCTTTTAAGTTCCAGGATACATATGCAGAACGTGCAGGTTTTTTACATAGCCATACGTGTTCCATGGTATTTTGCTCAGTCCTGGGTCCAGCAGGGGAGAAACATGGCCTGGAGCTATAGATATGGCTGCAGCCCTCCCACTGCCCTGGGAGCTTAGTGTGTTGGGCAGCTAGCAGTCCCAGTGTTGGCTACTGCCCCTCCCCCCAAGGAGCTCAAGCTACTCAGACATCAGGCAGCCACAGCTGTGGTGCTTGCCACTCCTCCCACTGGTAACTCTGCAGGCTTAAGCAAATTCTAATTGAATGGCTGTTGAGAATCTGCATGATTTCATTATAGGGACTCTAGGGCCTGGTGGCATGAGCTCAGGAGTGGGAACTTCTGATCCATAGGTGGCACCGTTCCATGGAGAAAGCACAGCTTCCCAGGCTGGACAACAAGCTCACTCACCGCCTCCCTTGGCTGCAGGGTGGGAGCTCCCCTGCCCTGTGTGGCTCTCAGGTGGGCCATCGAACCACACTGCTCTTCCTCCCTCTCTGTGGGTCACACCGACTGTCTTGTCAGTTCTGGGACAGAACCTGGATACCTTGGTTGCTGGTGCAGGATTCGCATGCTGTTGTGGTTCTTATGGAAGTGAGCTTCTGATCACTGCTGCTTTTAGTGGGCCATATTGGCCCGCCCCCCAAGAATGTTTTTTAATAAGTTCAATCCATATTGTTCTATTGTTCTTCATTTTTCTCATAGCCTGTGATATTTATTCATACCAATAACTCCAGTATTTAATCACATTGATGTCCTGGGCACGCTTCTAAAAGACTGTAAACTTCTTAAAGACATTTGAGTATCAGTAGTACTCAACACAATGCAAATCTTAGAAGGTAGAGTAGTATCCCCTTATTCTCAGGAAATTCGTTCCAAGACTCCCTAGTAAATGCCTGAAACCATGGATAGTACTGAACCCATATATAGTATGTTTTTCCTATGCATACATACACATGATAAAGTTTATTCATAAATTAGACACAGGCTTCTTGAGCTTTGGAGCCATTACTAAGTAAAATAAGGGCTACCTGAACACAAATACTATGACACTGTGACGTTTGATCTGATAAATGGGACAGCTACTAAGTGACAAATGGATAGGTAATATATACAGTGTGCATACAGTTGACAAAGGGATGATTTACTTCTCAAGCAGGATGAGACCGGACTGTGGAGATTTTATCATGCTACTCAGATTGGCATGCAATTTAAAACTTATCAATTATTTATTTCTGAAATTTTCTATTTAATATGTTTGGACTGTGGTCAACTGAAATCACAGAAAGAAAAATGGGGGCCAAGAGGGGGCTGTTGTAAATTGATCAAAATCACACAGCTAGTAACTGGCAGAGCTGGAATTAGAATGCAAGGTGTGTAACTCTAAAGCCTGCTCTCTTTATATGATACTATGCTAGTCCCCCTGAAGCCTTCATCTGAGTACTGATCAGTGTATGCATGTAAGGGTACTTACTACCAGATACCAGGAAAAGAATCACCCAAAAGGAGCAGAGGGGACAATCAGCAGTGTTAACATAGGACGGGGACTAATAGGTGACCAAAGTGGAAGTGATTCATGAATCTTCAGTTAACGTACTCATAAAGTTGTTGCCTTTGTCCTGGGAAAAATTTAGCCCTACACTGCTCGGCTTCTGCCTAATAAAGCTTAAATTCAAGCCTCAAAAGAAGAAAATGGTCCTATCAACATAATTACATACCAAAACTGATATGAAAACAAAATAAAATATTTGGGCCCAAGCTGTCCAGCCTCCCTGGCTCCAGCAGGGGAAAAGTAAAATATTTTTTGTATCAATCACAAGAATATCAATACAAAAATATACAACTCCTAACAAGGTAAAACCCACACCATACAAAAGTATCAGGAATGCAAGAAAAAAGGAAAATACCACCCATAATGAGGAGAAAAATCAATCCATAGAAACAAATCCAGAAATGAGAGCAATGATGAAATTAATAGAAAGGACATTATAATAAATACTCAATTTAACTGTATTCCATATGTTTGCTAAGATAGAGAAAAGATTGAACTTGTTAAACAGAAACATAGAATATATAAAAACTGTCCCAAATCATACTTCTAGCAATAAAAAAAAGTAAAGTAACATCTGTAATTTAAAATATACTTGACGACATTCATAGTGTATTAGACTTTGCAGGAGAAAAACTAGTGAACTTGAGGATATAGCATAGAAGAAAACCAAATCAAAACACAGAGAGAAATACTGAAAAAAATGCCAAGGGAATCAGTGAGCTGTGGGACGACTTCAAGTGGTCAAATATATATGTAACTGGTGTTTGCAAAGGAGGGAGGACAGAAAAAATATTTGAAGAAATAACGGGCAAAAATTTTCCAAATATCATGAAAGCTATAAATTCACAGGTTCAAGTTCAATATACCTCAAGCAGAGGAAACATGCGAAAAATGACACAAAAGCACACAAAATCACATTGTTTAGAAAATTTAAAAGAAATTTAGGAAGTGATGAAGAAAATAATCTTAAAAGCAGCCAGAGGAGAAAATATACCATATGTTAATCCTGGATCATAATAAGATGGCAGTAGATTCCTTTTTGGAAATAATACCAACCATTAAACAGTAGAACAAGATCTTTAAAGTATTGAAAGGAACAACTTTCTATACCAGCAAAATATATTTGAAAATTGAAGGCAAAGAAAAAGCCTTGTTCAGACATACAATGGCTAAAATAATTCATTACCAACATACCTTCATTAAAAAAATTATTAAAGAAAGTCTGTCCAGCAAAAGAAAAATGATTATCAGATAAAAATAAAGATTTACACAAAGGAATTCAGGGCATAAAATTAGTAACTACAGGGGTAAATATACAACGTAAATGTTTCTAGTTTAAAATATCTCTTTAGAAGATAATTGACTGTTCAAACAAAATAATAATGTATGATGGGGTTTATAAAAGATGTAGAAATAAAACATATGACAGCAATTACACAGAGGCCAAGAAAGAAGAAAGAGATGTACTTGTTTGTAACTTAAACTACACATAAAATGGTATAATATTACTTGAAGGTGGACTATGATAATATAAAGATATGTGCTTACTATTAACTCTAAAGCAGCCACACAAAAATAGACCTATAGCTAGTAAGTGAATACAGGAATTAAGTGGAATCTTAAAAACTATTGAATTAATTTTTAAAAAGGCAGAGTACAAAAAAGGAAACAAAGAAAAGATGAGAAAAAAACCTAATAGCAAGATGATAGATTTAAACTCAATTTATCAACAATCATATTAAATATAAATGTTCTGAATACTTCAATTAAAAGGAAAAGGCTTTCAGATTGTATTTTTAAAAAGCCCCACAGCCGGATATGGTGGATCACACCTGTATTTCCTGCAATTTGGGAGGCCAAGGTGGGCGAATCACCTGAGGTCAGTAGTTCAAGACCAGCCTGGCCAACATGGCAGAACCCCACTGCTACTAAAAAATACAAAAATTAGTCAGGTGTGGTCAAGCAGGCACCTGTAATCTCAGCCACTTGGGAACTGAGGCAGGGAGAATTGCTTGAACCTGGGAGGCATAGGTTGTAGTGAGCCAGTATCATGCCACTGCACTCCAGCCTGGGCAAGAGAGATAGAATTCATCTCAAAAAAAAACAAAAACCCAATAAGCCAGGACCGGTGACACACCTGTAATAATAGCACTTTGGGAGGTTAAGCCGACAAATCACCTGAGGTCAGGAATTTAAGACCAGCTTTGTCAACATATTGAAACCCTATCTCTACTAAATATACAAACATTAACCAGGCCTAGTGTCAGATGCCTGAAATCCTGGCTGCTCGGGAGGCTGAGGCAGTAGAATCGCTTGAACCCGGTAGGTGGGGGTTGCAGTGAGCTGAGATCGCACCACTGCACTCCAGCCTGGGTGGCAGGGTGATAGTCCATCTCAAAAATAATAATAAAATAAAGTATTTTAAAATTCCTATAAAAACACTAACTGTAAATATAAGACATAAATAGATTAAGGATAATGTGTGGATAAAGATATACCATGCTATCATTAATCAAAAGCAGATATGTGTTTATTACTATTAGACAACATAGATTTCAGAATAAATAATAGTATCAAGAAGAAATGTTAATACAAACTATGATAATTAAAATAGCTTCATACTGGCCCAGGCATACCTATATAGCTATAGATATATATTATAAGGCACCTGTTGTAATTAATGGGGGAAAATACGTTGTTCAAGAAAAATATTCAAATAAAAATTTGTTTAAAGACAGATAAATGGCTTACATTTTATCCCAGAGTTAATGGGAGATCAAAAATTTAAATGTAAAAATTAAAATAATGTTCACCATTGTGAAAAAAATTATTTCCTTGTTGTAAATACAAAATAGGTAAGACATTTCCAACTATGACACAAAAGAATCCATGAGAAAAATACTTAAGAATTTAATTAGACTTTTAAACTAATCTTCATAGAAGAAACCACTATAAGCAAAGTCAAAAACAAATTGCAAACATAAAGGCAGTATTTGTAATTCATATGCCAACAATGCGATAATTTTTCTACTTTAAAAAGATCTCCTTCAAATTAATAAGGAAATTACCAACAACCCTTTAGAACAGTAGTGTCCAATCTTTTGGCTTCCCTGGGCCACACTGGAAGAAGAAAAATTTTCTTGGGCCACATATAAAATACACTAACACTAATGATAGCTGATGAACTAAAACAAAAATTGCAAAAACAAAAAATCTCATAATGTTTTAAGAAATTTTATGAATTTGTGTTGTGCTCCATTCAAAGCCATCCTGGGCCACATGCAGCCTGCAGGCAGCAGGTTGAACAAGCTTGCTTTAGAACATCCAGCAAAGCATTTAAGCAGATAGTTCACATAAAAAGAAATACAAGTCATCCTTATGCATATATAAACTAAAGATATTTACTATAAACCTAAAATAATTCTCAAAAAAAAGTCAACTTGACTCATAATAAAATAAAGTCAAATTAAAACAGCACTGACAATGTGTATTCATCAGTGTAGCATCATCAGTAAGTTTGATAGCATCTATATGGACAGGGAACTGACATTTTCATGATATGTGACCATCTTACTGGTACTTCTATAAATTGATAATATGTAGTCAGATGATAGGTAGATAGATAATATCTATACAAATTACAAATCAACATACCTTTTAACCTAGCAATTTTACTTGTAAGAATTTATTTTATGGATAATTCACACTTGGATAAAATTACTAAATAATGACTGAACAATGTTATTCACTGAAGCATCATTTAGAATCACAAAGATTAAAAATAATTTTATAAAAACAAGAAAGTTAAATTTTGATATAACTCATATAAAGGAAAATCTTTAAGTCAATAAAAATTCCTTAGAAACTCTTTACAAAATAATATGGAGTAGTACCTAAGATACTATTTGAAGAAAAAAGAACTCAGAATAGTATATGACAATGTTATTTTTGTGAAAACAGTATGTAAATACATATGTATAAAATTTTCTGGGATATGTAAACCTATGTATGTATATGCATTCATGTATACATATATATAATATCTCTGGAAGAATAGAAGATAGCATTTATATAAACTTTTTAAATCATATTGTTTTCAAGCACATATTTGTAAAAATAAAATTACAGAGATATATATGGTAGTGATAAACAGTAAATTCAGAGTAGTAGTTAACTTTGGAAAGGAATAGTAATAATGGAATTATGCAATGATACACAGAGCCTTCAACTGTTCTGTAATTCTTTTGTATATTGTCATTTGCATATAATATCAAACTTGAAAGATACTTAAAAGATAAGAACAAAGAACTTTCATACATCCTTTACCTATGTTTTAATATATTTTTTATTTCTCTCTCTTCCTTCTTTCTTTCCTCCCTCTCTCTCTGTCTCTATCCACACACACACACAAAATACTTTATCTATAAATAATAACCATGATACAGTGACCCAAATCAGACAATTAAACATTGACAATATGATTAGCTAATCCATAGTCTATTGCATCTATAATATTGCATTTTTTTTCAAGTGTGAAGCAGGCTGGGCACAGTGGTTCACACCTGTAATCCCAACACCTTGGAGGGTCAAAGTGGGAAGATCACTTGAGGCCAGGAGCTCTAGACCAGTCTGGGCAATATAATGAAACTCTGTCTCTACAAAACATTTAAAAATTAGCTGGGCATTGTGGTGTGTGCCTGTAATTCTAGCTACTCAGGAGGTTAGGTCAGGAAGATCCGTTGAACCCAGGAATTTGAGGTTGCAGTGAGCTATGGTCGTACCACTGTACTCCAGCCTGGATGAGAATGAGACTCTGTCTGTTTGAAAAAAAACAAAAACAGTGAAGCAAATATGGAAATATGGCAAAATGTTAAAACTGTTGGAGTTGATTCAAGGGGAGGTGGATGTTTTATAATGCTACAATTTTCCGTATCTTTAAAATAGTTCCCATTGCCTAAACGATAGAACATAAAGATAATGTAACCATACATAATGATGTTATCTAGTTCATATTTTATTTAGCCATCAATACATATGTATTTTCTATCTATGATGGAGACCAATTTCCTGGGGTCCAGGGTCTGGACCCTAGGGTTCAGTTAAGGCAATTCTTTCTCTCATCATGTCAGATAGATATGAATATTATGGACTGAATGTTTGTGTTCTACCAAAATTCAGATGTTGAAGCCCAAATCTCTCATGTGATGGTATTTGGCAATAGGACCTTTGGGAAGTAATTAGTTCCCAAGAGTAAAGCCTTCATGATGAGATTAAGAACAGACACTGGGAGTTGGGGAGGGATAGCATGGGGAGAAATGCCAGATATAGGTGATGGGGAGGAAGGCAGCAAATCACACTGCCATGTGTGTACCTACGCAACAATCTTCCATGTTCTTCACATGTACCCCCAAACCTAAAATGCAATAAAAAAAAAAGAAAAAAAAAAGAACAGACACCAGAGAGATGACCTCTATCTCCATCATGTAATGATAAAGCAAAACTAAGACTATCTGCAAGCCAGGAAAAGAGGCTTCACCAGGACTAAGTGGAGTCGGCCAGAACCTTAATCTTGGACTTGTAGCATTCACAACTGTAAGAAATAAATATCTGCTGTTTAAGACACCCCATTTATGGTATTTTGCTACAGCAACCTGAGCAGAAAAAGTCACTTAGCCTCACTCTCCAACAGAAAAATAATGACTCATGAAGATTGTAACTCCAAACCCTTTGCAAAGGAAGATACAAATGCCCCAGGCTGTTCATTATGTAATCGCTCAGGAACACTTGCTTCTCAGGTGCACGTGATGCTGCACACTTCCACTGAGACACCTAGCGGTAGACAGTTCTGTCTAAAGAGAAAAAGCAAAACACTACGCTCAGCGTTTCGCATTTTAACTTATAAAATACACAGTTGGTTCTCTCCTCAAATACTCAAAGGCTTTTGTTTATTCTAACTCCTCTTTAAATCATCCCAGTGAGGAATAAAAGAAAACAGATGGTGTAAGCACATTGACCTAGGTTAAAGTCAGGTTGAAATGCCCTCATCTCCTGATCTTTGTACCAATTGACTGCTTAGTGACCTACTGTATTTTTTTAATTATTCATTCTCATGGCTCTTTTTAAATTATTTATTTATAAAACAAAATATTATAGGACATTATCTGAATCTTCAGATTTATTTCACTGCAATGAATAATTGTTCAATAAATATTAAATGTAATTAATTTACATTAACATATAATGCATGTAGACAATGTGATAGGTCCTAAATGCAGATATAAATGCAGATATGAGCAACATAATAAGAATTCAAATACATAAGTTGGAAATTATCGAGATTATTAAAAAACAATTGTTCTCAATAAGAAATCCTTTCAAGAAGAGTAACCAACAAAAAAGCTCTAACTACAAAAATAAAAGTATACATGGAAAAAGTAATGCAATTCATTGTATAAGAGAAGTTTGGAGGTTTGGGGCAAAGCAGGTATTCTTCATAGAATTACATTACAATGGAGCTATAAATTGGCATGTCCTTTTAATAGGAATAACACCCACACTACAATTTCACAAATCTCTTCTTTCCAACAAGTGAGAGTAGCCTATACTCTCTGAGATAAGAAGTCATTGAATTTCTTTCCTGGTTTTGTAAAATAGCAAAGCATGAAATATTTATTAAATATCTTTGTTATTAAATGATCATCTTCTTTTCAAACGCATTTTTAGAATGACTGTTCTTTAAAAGAGATTTGAACCTTTAGAGCTGTTAGGAGAATATGAGGAAAGACTTGGGAACTTAGGAGTATAATTAATATTCTTAGGAGGTACTCGATAGGAGTTCATACTACAAATGTTGAGGAATAAGAGCTGTAAGTCAGAACAAAATGGGAGACAGAATTCTACTTGACTGAATGACTTGATTGGAGAAATTGCAGGTTTAGGGCCATACCATGGGCCCTTTGCATACTGTTGATAAACTTTTTTGGTAAAAGGATTGTAAACACTACAGAGAGTTAAAACCAAACCTATCATAAGGCTGAGTGGTATGATGTCCTAGAGCAGAGATCTGTAAACTTTCTCTGTGAAAAATGAAACAATAAATATTTTAGTCTTTGCAGGCCAGATGTGTTCTGTCACAACTCCTTAATTCTGTTCTTGCAGCACAAAAGCAACCAAAGACAATACTGTAAAAAAAAAAAAAGGGAAAATGGGCTTGGTTGTAGTCCAATGAAACATTATTTACAAAACCAGATAGATAAGCAGAATTTAGTCTACATAGGCTGGGCATGGTGGTTCATGCCTGTAATCCCTGCACTTTGGGAGGCTGAAGTAGGCCGATCACTTGAGGCCAAGAGTTGGAGACTAGCCTGGTCAACATGGTGAAACCCCGTCTCTACTAAAATTACAAACATTAGCCGGGTGTGGTGGCATGTGCCTGTAATCCCAGTTGTTCAGGAGGTTAAGGCATGAGAATCGCTTGAACCTGGGAGGCAGAGGCTGCAGTGAGCTGAGATTGCGCCACTGCACTCCAGCCTGGGCAACAGAGCAAGACTGTCTCAAAAAAAACAAGCTAACACATAAATAGAATTTAGCCTACAGCCTGCAGTTTGCTAACCCCCTGCTCTAATCCCTCAAAATCTTTTCTAGGTGATATACCCACATGAAGACAGTCCTCAGGCCAAACTCATAGACCCCAATTCTTTGCTGCCTATTTATCCTCTTTTGAACTTTCTAGAGTCTCCTTTTCTGGTTCTTCCTCCCTCCATCCCCATATGTGTCTGGAATTGTCAGGCAGCCTTTTCTCAGGAGCCCTGAATGGCTCTGTGGGAAGAAATTAGACCTCAATGAGACACACAAAATGGCTGTTAGGGGTTTACTCTGTTTAAAAGAAGAAATACACTTGGGGTGACTGCTTAGCCCAGAGATTATTTCTGAGAATAGTGAGACTCACAAAAGAGGAGACACTTGGAGGGCTTCAAACACACCAGATGAGAACTAAGCTGAGGTTAGTTCACCTGACTCACATAATGGTCACTTTTTACAAGTCCCTTTTATACATAAACAATGTGGGCTAAACTAGGAAGCAAATTACACAATAGAGTCTAGCAGGTGCATAGCTTCCTTGCAAGTCCTGGTTGGCAATATTACTAGGAAGAGATGGAAAAAAAGGAAAATTCCAGAATTTTTTATAACTCATCTTTCACAGCTAGAAGCTTTTTTTCTAACAGTTTTAATAAAAACATTACGAGCTGCTGTTTCCTGTGTAAGACGTATAGAACCGGTATGATGCCACAAGGCAGACTTAAAAGATTAGGAAAGGAATGCTACCTGATGGCTGCATGTGAAGACATCCTACTGACTCCTGTGAATGACTGCATCGGTCAGGGGCCCACAGGAAATAAGGAGCATACTCAAACTGGGTAATTGCAGAAAGTTAATAAAGGGACTCTTTACAAAGGACATAAGCAGGAAAATCAGGACTAATCATATAATTCATTGTTGAAATGGCACCACTTTCTTTTCACAGTACTTTGAGTTGCTGTTTTAGGAATGGTGCCACTTTTGAGGGTGAAAGGAAGCTTTCTTAATAAATTATTCCAGGACAATGGGTATAAACTGGGTCTAGCACAGCCAAACTGTAACTTTTGCAATAGTGGAGTATCCTATCCCAGGCTAGCAAAAATAAGAAGCTGTTATCACCCTACCCTACAAGGACAAAGGGAGGAAATAGTTACTAGAACCTGGCAGGCAGCAAGATGAAAAGGTTAACAAACAGGAGCTGTGGCCCTCTATAACAAAAAGCATCCATCCAAGTGAGGCAACAGCTGGAGAATGGGTGAATTAAAAATCCAAACTTCACTGGCTTACTATCTTCTGATCTCTTACCGATATCTCCGATTAGGTGAACCCAACCAGAAGCTGGAGGGCAGGGGAGCCTATGGATACAGTCCTTACGGGTTGGCTCCCAGGGTATAGGACAGAGAGTATACCTATGCAAATGTAAAATGCAAAGGAAATGGGCAAAACAGATATCACATTCAGAGAGGAAAATAGAAGATATCCAGCATTGTAATATCCTTGTAAACTATCCAAAACTGAAATTATCCTTTAGCTCTGACTTCTTCCAAAACTTCTTTGAAGCTTTCTACGAAAGCTGAACTCTTCCATTCTTCTTGAACAATCTTCTCCCTACTCATGTCCTATTATGTTGAAGAAAAACAGCAAAGTAAGCAAGAACTCATTTTATCCCCAACTGGCTGAGAGCAAGACTGTTTCTTCACAGAGCGATGAATGTAAGCACGAGGTTTACATAAATATATTTAGTCTCCTCACTCTCTATTTCAAAAAGATCTGGGCACATTTCACAGCCATGGACTGATTATGCAGGTACCATCAGCCCGGGAATAAAATGAAAGTTTAAAAAATATGTTTTTCACATCTGTCATAGGAAACTCCTTCACTCCACCTTCTGGTCCACAGATGTTCCCAAGAGATCTTGGAGGAAGTATGGAGTCTGGTCAACCAAATCAATGGTTTAGACCAACAGCAAATCTGCATGAATATAAATGTAAAATACAAAGGAAATGGGCAAAATAGATATCACATTCAGAGGTGACCACTGGCCACTTCTCCTTACATAAATACCATACTTGGCTATAAACGATTAAAGTAGAATATGAAAAAGAGAAGTGATGTTCACCTCTGAAAATGTGACACTTCTCTTTTATGTAAGCATATGAAAACCAAGAGGTAGAATGACTTTATGACTTGTATCCTGGAGGATCCAGAGCAATACACCTTACTTTCAGGACCAAAGAACACCCTCCTGCTGGAGAAAGTCCATTATTACCCTTTCTAAATTATTGCCAAGCTAAAGTTGATGTCATTGACTTTTCTTACTCCAAAGAGAGCGATCTCCCCCATCTCATTAATAACCTCTCTGATAACCGTTCCACTGTTTTAAATCCAATCATTCTATTACTGAATAAAGTAAAAAAAAAAAAGAAAAAATAGCAGTCTTCTTTTGGCAACTATTTTTCAAACCCCGACTGAATTTTCTATGAGTTTTAGGCTACTTTAAATTTTCAGGATGATTCAAGGAAGAGGAAGAATGACATAAGTTTAAAAAAGAAGAAGGAAAGCAATAAAGGAATAAAAGAAAGAATAGTAAGCATCATTAAAACAAGAAATAAAAGTATTAAGAAAATAAATGAATAATTTATCTTTTTAGTGCGGGTAGAAGAAAAGAGAGCTATGTCATGGATCATTTTCTGGTCCATGATCTGGGTGAGAGTATTACCTAAGCTCCCTGAGTAATCAGTGTTACAAATGATCTCACTTCTATTTCCATACAGAAGACACACCATTCTTGACAAACTAGGTATGTAGATACTGTTCACTCCTTTAGCATTTGGACAAACGAAAAGAGAGGAAAAACAGGAAGCTTTTCAGCTCACCAGGAATTTTCACAGATGGCCTTGGTCTGACTTGTTGCCCCAAACAAGACATAAGCACATTCCAGAAAGACAGCAGCAAACAGCTAGAAAAGGAAGTCTTTATAGAGAGGTTCTTTCAATGGAAAAGAATTTTCTTCCTGACAATGATCTTCATAAGAGGTTAATATGCTTAAGCATATTGAGAAATCATTGAATATCTGTTACATGTAGTTCAGAAGACTGAGACCTGTTGTGCTTATGATCATGACCAAAAGTTTAAGAAAAATTGGTTTTCATAATGAGTTTGTGTGTAACAAAGCTAGTCATAGTCTACTGGTTGTTTGGAAGCTCAGAACTCATTTTTGAGATCAATTGTTTTAATTCTCCAGTTTTTAGTAATGCTTTTCTATAGCCTTTTCTCTATCTTATTCTAACTGCCTTATTCCTTTGTTCCATTGTCTTGTCTCACCTGGATTGTTTTTTACCTTTTGGCACCAATGTATTCATTGCAAGTCACTTCAAATGCTACTGGAAAAGTAAAGAGTGAACAAATGGTCTGCTGTAAAACATTATCTACTTTTAAAGAACTTGCAATCTAATAGAGAGATAAGGTTGAAAAACATTATTGAAATGTGAAGAAATCTATGGAAGCCATAGAAAGAAGTCCCAAATAAATATAGCTTAAAAAATAATGAGGTCACATCCAGGTAGGTGACCACTTTTGGAGACATCAAACAAGATGAACATGAAAAGACATGAAAATCTAACATATCATATTGGGAGATTGGGAAGAAGAAAGTTCAGAGCATGTTTAGACCATATTACCTTCAGATACTATTTGCTGGAAACCTAGGAGAATGAAGGAGACAAGGCTGGAAAGACAGCTTGGAGTCAATGCAGGAGGGACAAATGTAAATCTCAAAACAACCTTGAGTAGGCTGTTTTTCCATAACTTTCTGAGCAGAAAAGTAATGTAATCAAGGTGATCTAAGAGGTCATGTAATTACAGATAAGGAAATTGGGGGCAACAGGAACAAGTGTTTAGCAATGTTTTAACAGACAAAAAGCCGCCTTTCAGAATGCCTGAGGCAGAGACACCCTGCTTGCCTCATCTCTACGAAGACTCTACATAGATCATAGATACAGGGGGTTTTAAAGGAGGAAACAAAATAAGGGAGAGGCAGCCTGGTTATACCTCCAGTAGAATGCACATCGAACCTCAATGCAGGCTGCTTTCTGCTGTTCTTGCCCCCATCAGCAATCAAGAGATGAAGCTGAAGGTTCCAGTGGGCAGTCACACTCTCTGGCCCTACAGCAAGCCACTAGAGAGGGGAGAGCATGTGAGGTGAAGGTGACAGAAGTAGCCACCATGCCCTTGCCTTTGTCTCTTGGAGCTATCCCAGCCCAGTGAAGAAATCTGGGTTTAGCTCCTGTCCGCCTATGCAATGTCCAGCTGCCGACCAGAATCATCTCTGATGTCACAACAGATGAATCAGGCTTTGACATTATCCCCCCAATACCCTGAGGAGTTGGTGATGGAGGAAAAATGAACTTCTTTTTCAATTAATGCTGTGGTGACTTAAGTACAACACATGAAAAATTCCAGAAAAGCGGCACCTTTGAAGTCAGCGGTGAATCAGAGGTTTTCTGACCCTCTCGACGAGTGCCTTCTATGAAAAAGAGTTTAACTCTGGCTGAAGTTTGTCCCCTACTGTTTTCTCGCATCCCTCGACATTCCCTGCTCTTTTTCGCAGGCACCGCGTGGCCTGTGAAATTTGCTGGGACCTACACACGGTGTCCAATCTCGTTGCTCCGAGCGACGACTCCTAGGAACTTTCCAAGGACCAGGGCGATGCAGGCTCTGACACGCGAGGGAGGGGGGTAGGGGGGAGATGGACGGGGGAGCGGAAGGGAAGGAGAAAGAGATAGGGGAGCTGGGTGTCGAGGGGGCCCGGGGCAGCATGAGCCAAGCTAGGGCGGAGCACGGGGTTTATCTCAGCAACCTGATCAGTGTGTCGGCCTTTCCCTGGCTTCAGCCCTCCGTTGGTGTTGCTGGAGCTAGGAAGACTGCTAGACATCCTCTAGGGCGTTCTCCCTGACTCACTTGGCTGCGTTTTTAACCATTCTTTTCTGAATCAACAAGAGTTTGCTAGTCCAAATCTGAGCCCGCCATCTCGCAGCTTCTCCTGTCTCTAAAACGGGTGCCCGGGCTCAGGCCCCAGGTGACCGAAGTTTTCCAGGCTACGCTGCGCGGGGCTCACTCTCAGTGAAGCAGAGCGCACGAAGGCGTGCGCCGCCTCCGGGAGAGCTGGGCGCAGGACAGCATCCTCTCCGTGCGCTCACCGCTGCGCACCCAGCAGCCCAGTCCAGCGCTGGCGTTAACAGTGTGACTGTGAAGGTGGCTGGGCCCTGGACTTTGTGGTTTTAAAAGTTCTTGACACCTACTAGAACGTGCTGGAGGACAATTCAGCCCCTAAGGTGCCCCTAGTTACCAAGAGTAGGCGCTTTTCCTGAAATTGATACAGGAAATTTGAAAAGTAGGGTTTTTGAGAAAAAGGCACATCAGATCTTTTTCCATTTAGGCACGTCAGATCTTTTTCCATTTATTTCAGCCTCTTATCTTTCCTGTCCCTGAGCTTCTGGTCACGGTTGCACATTTAATGCTTTCGCAGGGAAGCACTGTCGAAGACTGAGTCTGCACCTACCCTCCAAAGCATCCCATAAGGAAGCACAGTTTCTTGCCAAGGAGAAGGGAAAGCACTAGTTGAAAGTGTCCACATGAAATGCTCAAAGGTGTTCAGGATGCACAGGCAGTACGCAAGGACTCCAAATCTTTAAAGTGACTGCTGGTTTCAGAAGGTGTCTCTCCCAAATAGAAAGGATTGGTCATGGAAATGCCCTGTAGGAGAAAGACACCAGTATCCATTTCTTAAAGGACATTCACACATATGAAGAATTTAGGGCAAACCAAAAAGAAGGAAAGTGAGGGAAATTCCTGATGACTTTACTAATGTTAAAATTCCATAGATTTAGCTACTCCTTTTTTTTTCCTTTCACATCATCAATTCAGAATTCTATAAAGGAAGAGAATGACATGGTAGAAAATCATTGGCCTAGGAGAAAAGAGCCCGTAGGCGTTTAGGTGTTATATATGTGCAGCCAGAAAGCTCTGGAGCATCAGGGAGACTCCAATTTAAGGCAACAGCATGGGTGAATAAGGGCCTCCTGTGTGCTGGAAAAGACAGGCAAAGCCTGGTGCTTGAGCACTGGCCCCCTAAGGCAGGCCCTACGGATCTAGAGGCAATTCAGCCTTGGTGGGAAGAGTTTAGTGTGAAACCGGGGTGGAACTGGGTTTCCACGTACATTCCCTGATACCTTACTATATGTTCTGTCAGTTTCTTTCAGGAAAATCTTCATCTTACAACTTGTAGGGCTGGTGCTAACTTACGACTTCACTAACTGTGACTTTATGGAGATTAAAAAAGAGTATTACCGTACTATTCGTGAAGACTTGCTTACATGTATGAGTGGGGTAAGTGAAAAAACTTTTTTGAAACAAATGTATTTTCATCAGAAAGGTAGGCATACACACACTCTACAATTTAACTTTGTAGGAAAGAAAAATAATTTAGAAAAAAATCATGGCCCCACATTTTGTCAAGATTTCATACAAGTGATACTCAAATATATTGGCATCTAAAATGATTATTTAGAAATTGGCACATTCTAAGCCTGCAGACGCGGATGAAGAGCAGGTATTGATAGGCAGTGCATTATGCATCAAGGATGTCTATCCTCTGCTAAAGTACTGCTCCGATTAAGCTGTAAAAAGACAGCAGGAGGTAAGAGCTTAAGAAAGAGAAGTAAAAGAGAGATCATTCTCATGAGCTAAGCCCTAAGGATGATGCTGTGCTTCAGGTCTCTTCAGTGTTTTAGATGTTTCAGGATGCAATTTATTACAGAATATGATGTACTTAGAATTTTTGTAGTAATCATTTTCCTGATTAACCTAATTTCTAGATAGAGTTTGTATTCATGAACGGCTACAGTACAGATGTGGACATCCAAAGAATGCTATTATTGCTCACAAGCATAGTGCCGTGTGCAGTCGTGGCTTGAGGGGAAGGAAGTGGGGGAGGTCTCCCCTCTGAGACCTGAACCTTTTGGTGTGGTTTCAAACACTAGCCAGCACTATCTGAAGACTAGTTCACTGCCTTGTCGATGATATAGGAAACAGGTTTCTGACTGCAAACTGTTTTCAGAGCACCTTAAAACCTGGGAACAAAGGGTCGGGGAATGATTTTCCTTGTAGACTTGAAAGTCTTTACCCTCCTTGTCACATTTTTCTTTCTTCCAGACCAAAAGTACCGAATTCAACAACACCATCTTTTGTAACAATCGGGTGAGTAGAGAGTTCAGTGCTGCTGGCTTTTTCCAGGGAGGCGCCAGGCATTTTGGATAGGGAGTAGCCTGCGGTGTGCAGAACCCCGGGAGGTGCCTAGGCTCCCGGACAACTGGGCTGCCAGCGCGGGGCTGCGCCTAGCTTGGGACAACACTTCTGTTCCAATTTAGGGAGAGGAAGTCTCTATCCGGAGGAAAGGCAAATCGGGAACTGGGATCAGGAAATCTTGTCAGGGGCACCACTTGCTGGGGTCAGAGCCTTCAGGCTCGGGCGCAGGCTTTTGGCTCCTCAGCAGCCTGGAGACTTGGGCGGAGCGAGCGTGGGTTACTGTCCTTTCGCAACAAGCGCCCTTCGCCACCCTCGCCACGCCCCTGCTCCCCAGCGGTTGGTTCTTCCTTGCTCTTCTCAATCGTGAACTCCTCGCTCTTGCTGTTGTTTGTGATGTCCTCCGCTCCTCCCCAACTTTCCTCCCCTCCCCTTTCACTCAGTTCTCACCAACGCTCTCTCTCTCTGTTTTTCTTTCTGGTGTTTTCTCCTTTTCTCGCAAACTTTGCCGCCGATGAGCAGTCACACTGCCTTACTGAAATCCAGCGCCTAACCTTCAATCCCATCCCCGGCTGCGCGTCGCTCGCCAAGGAACTGTTCGCCGTAAGAACTGACGCTACCCTCGCTCTCTGGTGCCCAGGCTATTCGGAAACTCAGGTAAGCCCGAAGCCTCAGACGCTCGCTTTGTACCTTAGGGATAACCCTGAATTAAACTGGGGCTTTGGTGCGGAAGTGGTTCTCCGACTTTTATCTAGGTTTTATCTTTTCAAGAGCAAACGAGCCGGGTAGAGCGGTAGGAGGTCAATTAGTCCCAAGTTGGTACGTGGACTCAAAGCCACGTATTTCTAGGGTTCTGATTCCGTTTTGGCTGAATTACGGTCCTAAACCTTAGGGCAATGTTTCAAGGTATGATGAGTGAGCCTCCTATATCAGGATGTTTTGATTGCTGGAGCCTAGGGATACGGTTGTTAAAAATGCCAATTCTCAGGGACTCAACCCAGACCTTCAACATCAAAATCTCAGGTTATGGGGCTCCTTAAGAGATTCTTATCCAGTCCAAAGTTTGAGCAACACTGCTTGTTCTTATGACTTAATTATTGTGAGCTTCTTTGTTAAAATGTTGCATTATACATAAAATCTCTATCCTTCTTTGTTAAAATGTTGCATTATACATAAAATCTCTATCCTACGTTTACTTAATTGCTGGTGTGGGAGCTATTGCCATCTCTTTATATATTTTTACAGATGTAGTTATCTGCATTTGAATGCATGTGTAGCATTAAATATGGAGATAGTGTAGTGGAAAGTTAGGTGTGGGAACTCTGGAGACAGCCTGCCTGACTTTTGAATCCTTGTCCCATAACTTCTGTGAAGACTTGGATCAATTACTTAGCCTCTGTGTACTGTAGCTTCATGGGTAAAGTAAATGTCATATCAGTCTTATACAGGTTGTTTATGAGGATTAAATTAGTCAATACATGTAAATGCAGTTGGAACAGTGTCTGGCACATAATAGGCACTCAATAAATATTTATTTCAGTCAGCAAGTAGAGAATTTTCTTCATAATGACAAGTTTAAGAAAGAGAGAGACAAGTGCAGATATGTATGATTGCTCCTTATTAACCTAGTGGACTTTATATGTCTGCAATCTGACTAGATGGACAAGACTGTCACTTTTTAGAGGCTGAGGATTGAAGTCATAGGGCTGATCTGGATTGAGCTTGAATTAGAAACTCAATACCAGACAGCCATATGAGAAACCTATTTGGCTCCATGACTTCTTATGAAGGAGACCCTGGCAAATCTACTGATGGCCACAATAAAATTTGTTTAAATAAGAGCAGAAACAAAAGTCTACGTTAACTTCTTGGATAGCATGTGAGAAAGGGAGAGTTTGGAGAAATTTACTTCAGTCACCTCCCAAGCCCAAATGGGGAGTCTAAGACTAATAATAGTTATGACTTTGCATATTTTAAACTGTAAGATTTGTGCTTAGTAACCCCATGACTATTAATCTGCATACCACGTGTCTAAGAGCCCCAGTGTACTACTCAAAAGTAATTCAGATAAAGACATACACCGGAATCCTCTTTAAAATAAGCCCTTAGAGGTCTGCGGCACATCTAGATGGTGGGGCAGGGGAGGAGGAAGGATGGGGGAGCAGGAGCATGCATGTTGGGCCCAAAAACTAGACTATGTTTACTGAATTATGTCTATAAAGAGGTATAAGATAGCTCTTGCCCATGAGGAACTTTTGATCTTGTCAGGGAGATCTTGAAATCAGCAATTTATTCATTTACTTAATCATTCAACAAATATTCAGTGTTTCCTATGATTAAGACACTGTCCTCAGTGCTATGGGGAATACCCGTGATGCAATATTAAGAAAAGCATGTGAGAGCCAAGTTAAATGACACACACTCTTAAGCACTAGAAGAGTTTCCAAAAGCAAGATGTGAGCTATTAGCAGAGGCTATTTGAAGGAGGTGGTGCTTGACCTTGAAGCAAGAGTAAGTGGATGGAGAAACAGGAAGGCATTCCTCTGGAGAAGGCACATACTAGCACATAATAAGCAGGTGCTTTGGAAACACATTGAAAGGTGGATTTGCATAGAGAAGGCAACATAACCTGCACACAACAGTTACTAAAGATAGTGAAAAGTAATTTTGACTATTGATTCTCATATTCTACAGATAAATGCTACTCAGGCAATGAAGAAGAGGAAAAAAGAAAAGTCACAACCAATAAGTGTCTGGAACAAGTCTCACAATTACCAGGATTGTGGCGTCGCTTCATTCGAACTTTAAGGAAATGACAGTAAACCATCTTTATTATGGTCATGTTTCACAGCACCAAAATAAATCATCTTTATTAAGTAGATGAAACATTAACTGTGACAAAGAAGACCACAAATAGTTATCTTTTAATTACAGAAGAGTTTCTTAACTTATTTTTGTAAGTTTTTATCGTTTAATGTAGGTTTATAATGCAGGGGAAGTATTACTCCTCAAATATTGAGGGAAGCTTCCATAACATTGATGACTGGCTTCGTGGCAGAAATTCACAGCTGTAATTGTATAAGCATTACTCAAGAGGAAAATCCAAAAGTGTAGTAGAGCTTCTTTCCTTGAAAAAGGAAAAATATTTAACTCAATGATAGCACCTAAATTTATGTTTAAAAGGCAGACATTCCTTCTACATGTAATGACACTAATTGTGTTAAACTAAAAATTTACAAGAGAAGAAAGTAAATGCACATGGGGTTTCACAAATAGTTGTAAATATAATGAAGTAATTTAAAATAATTTTCAAGCAAAACACTGTGAAAGTATTCTAAGCCAAGTTTTAAATATTATCTAACAGACAAGAGTGGTATATGCAAGTAGATCCTGAAAGTATTTTTGTTACAAACTGTATATATATATACACACACATTATATATAAATTTATATATATGTATTATAAAATGTACTTTAATTTATTTTGTGAACACTTTTGAAAATGTACATGTTTCTTTGTAATTGACACTATTTCTTAATAAAATAATTCTCAAATTCGTTTCTTATGAATCATCTTTCAAATCTAGTTAGGAGACAATTTATACACATACTTTTCTAAGGGACATTATCTTTCTTCAAGTTTTTACCTCCACTCATCCTTGGAGCCCATTGACTGCTCCCCTTTATACCTGTTGGCTGTGCTTATAGGAAAGAATATTTGGAGATAGGCAGCTCAGGATGCATTGCAATCATCCTTTTCTTAAATTTTGTCACTGGTCTTTTTTTTTTTTCTCTCTTCTTGAAACTTCCTCACATCTGGAAGAAACAAAGTAGGCAAAAGTGAACAGGGGGATATCAAATCTATTCTTGAATTTCTGCTGCAAGCTAGAGCCACGGGCACCCTCTCAGTCACCTTCCACTCAGAATCCTCCAAACACCAATAGGAAGGGTGACCCTGGCCATAGAACCTAGGCCAAAATAGAGCACATGGGAATGCACTGATTTTTCCTAGGAGTAGACATGCTCTTCTAATCACTCCCCTGAGGGTTAATTGGGGCTCAACCATGACAGAAGGGGGGGGAAGTTCAATGTCTTTAAATCCATCTTACCTGCCAACAGGTAAGAGGAAGCTTACATTATATGTCCAGTAAGCATTTAAAGAGTACTTATTGTGGAACAAGCCTTCAGCCAAGTACTGGGGATAGAAAAGTAAGTAAGACTCAGCCTTTGTCCAGAGAAGCTCAGGATGTGGCTGAATAGGCAGTTTCTTTTCTCCTGAGGAAAACTGAGACATGCCTGCTTTCCAAAAATCTTCCTCTGAAGACCTGATCCAAGTCCTTAAATGCCATTATAAGAGAAATTCCTTTAAGTCTATCAACTCCATTTTAGTAAGGATTCACTGACTAGATTTTACTGAACTGTGAAAATAAATACACTCACAATTTTTCACAAAGTTTTGGGCCCAATTCCTCTAAAAGAATTGAGGATTAGGGAGAAAGGAGATAGCTCAAAGTCATCCCATTAAGTGCAGTTTCTTTGAATCTTCTGCTTTATCTTTGAAATGTTGTGTAACTTATATATTTCATTTTTCTATGTATTCCATAGTTGTCCTAATATAAAATTAATCATTTAAATTACACTGTCAAAAGTAATGGGTAAGCAGATGCATCATATTAATTTAGTAAGAACTTTCCAAATATTGCAACAATGTGGATCATACGTCTCTGGTTTTTCAAATGTATTGAGGCTTTCTTGGTGGACTAGTATATGGCCAGTTATGTCAATGTTTCATGGTCAAAAAAAAGAAAGCTGCAAATTGTGATTTAAGCATATAAAGTTGGATATATACCTATTGAGACTACGTTGTTAGTTATGCTATTTATATTATCTGTATTTTCACTTTTGTCTCCTTCATTCAGAGGGTAAGAAAGCTGTATGAAAGTCTACTGCTGTTATAATTCTTCACTTCTTTGTATCCATAAAATTTTGCTTTCTTGTTGCTGATATTATTTTTATCCAATGCCTAAAAACTCACTGAAGCCATTTATTGATAATTATACCCTTACCATTACAACATTTGCACATTTTATTTGCCAAGTAATTTGTGCCTTCTGTTACACTCTTTCTAGGTCTCCTTGTTGTTGATATTTCTTATAACAGAGTGTCATTTTAGTGTGTGGAGTTGGGGAGTGAGAGGTTTGTAGGAGAAGGGGTGGTGAATTCCAAACTGAGCCATGTTTACTTTTATTGCTGTTGCTGCATTTTTTTCTACTTTCTGTTTTCATAGTTCTACACTAGTTGTATAATTTAACCTAAAATAGGTCTTTATATTTATTCCTTTTAACCATTTCTTATTATTTTTGTCCTATCCCTTCAGCATATTGATATCTTGAGAGTTTGAATCTTGGTTCTATTATTACATAACTCTCCCTCATAGGCTTTCTATTGCTTAATTCAGTTTTTGAAAAAGTGTTGACCAAGACAGTATTAAGCCCTCCTTACCTTCAAAGGAGGCAACTTTATAGGCTGGTAAATTTATTTGTCCATGTTCTTTATTTTTTTTTAAAAAAAAGTTCCCTTAACTTTTAAGAATCGAATATCCATTTTTTCATTCTATCCATATCAAAAAGTGAGGGGGAAATTTATCAAATGCTTTTCTGAAGTCAAAACATACTAAGCCAATATCAAACCCACAGATCAAATAAATTTATCCAAAAATGGGACTTTTAAAATATTTCAATTATATTCCTTTTTAAATCTTACAAGCCAAATATCTGAGAATTATACCAGACAATAACACTAAACTGATCTGAGATTTTTTTATTATTCCCTCCTTTTTATTATTCAAAAGTACTAAGTTTTCTCAAATGCTTTTGTTTTAGCTGTAGCTTTGAGAATATCTGTTGGCTTTCGTCTGGCATTGCACTTTATAAATACACCTATATTTTTTGATACCCAGTATTTACAGATTACCAAATAAGGTAGTTTCACTGATGATTATCATGCAAAAGTTATTTATGTCTAAACACAAAGGATAATAGCTCATATACAAGGTTAATTGCAAATTGAATTTTTTGAGTCTCAGGTTCTACATTTGTAAAATAAGGATGATGCTTCCTATATTATTGTGTTATTATTAGAATTAAAGTGCATAATAAATATAAAGTCCTTGGCAAATGGTAAGGAAAATTCTTTAAATGTAGTTATTTGAATGCCTGTTTGTAACCATTATAAAGATTAGGAATAAAGACTTACAGAGCCTGTCAAATACCTTTATTTTTAGTTTTCTGATGAGGACTGCTTTGTGACAATAGAAAGAAGGCTGAAAAGTTTAAGCACACAGTTATTGACAGACTGTCAATTTTGAACTCTACCAAGATAGTGGTGTTCATAGGACAGAGTACCTCAGGTGAGAGGTGCACAGAGAAAGAAGCTCAGAAACTTGCAGGCATATCTCTTGAATATTTAGCTGAGTACTTTTCAGCATATGGCTGTGAGAAAACTACCCAATACTGGGGAAAGAGTCATTTGAAAGATTAGAGGGAATAGTGCACATTACTTACTCAAAGCCAGAAATATTACCTATTTTCACCAACTAGACTGGAATATTTCACAACTCATTAGGCATTGGGTAGGGCACTCAGGAGAGTCCTATTTTAATAATAAAGAATAATTAGCCCTCGAAAGAATCAAACTGTTTCCAAGTAACTTGGCTACATCCTACAATAAACTTCAAGAATATCTATTGAAATTAAAAAACTACCTAGGACCCAAAAAGAAAAAATTCACAATATTTGTTATATAATTAATCAGAAATAAAAAAGAGAGAAAATACAACCCATGATGAGGGAAAAAGTGAAACTGATTCAGAGCTAACATTGAAGTTAGAATTAGCACACAAGGACATTAAAATGGTTACTGTAACTATATTCAATATGTTCAAAAAGTTAAATACAGACACAGAATACATAAAGAAAATCCCAATCCAACTTCCAGATATGAAATCTGTAATATGTGAAGTGAAATCCATAGTGAATGGTAATGATGAGAGATTAGACGCTGCAAAAAATAAGATTGGTAAACTTGAAGACACACCAAGGGAAACTATCCAAAATAAAATACAGAAGGAAAACAGTAACTTAAAAATGAAAAGACCATCAGTGAGCTATGAAACAACTGCAAGTGCCTAATATACATATAATAAATATCGCAAGGAACGAAGTAAAGAGGTACAGAAAAAATATAGAAAGAAACAATGGTAAATTTCCAAACTTTATAAAAACTCTAAACCCACAGTTCCAAGAAGTTCAATGAAGCACAAGAAACAAATAAAACTACACTAATGATCATCATAATCAAGTTGCTCAAACCAGAAAATCTTAAAAGCAGCCACTGACATTGTAAAGACCTTCAGCACATTCTTCTTAGGATTTCCTCTCCAGACCACTTTGACCCTTTCTCCTGTATTTCATATATAGAATTTCATGAACAATATCATAATATAAGTAGAAACCAATTTTACATTGGTTAGCCTTAATTATTGAGTTCTACCTTCTGTTTAAGTAGGAGAGTGGGAAGATTCTTTTCCATTCTCTGCTATTCTTGAAGTAAAGACAAGGATTGTCATAAATGAAAGCAACACTAACTGAGTAGTTTTATCAGTTATTTTTCTTATAGTACCTTATAAAATCTTTGCAACGCTCCTGTGCTATCCCAATTTTATAGATGCAAGAAAAGCCTCAATCAGCAAAATATCCAGTGTAGCACAACTAGAATGTGTAATATCTAGCTGATTCCAAAGTACACACTTTCTATTACTTGAGGTTAAAGTTTTAGATTTTAAAATTAAAAAATGCCTTGACTAAGTGGAAATTATCCCCATTACCTAACTAGTAGATGTTATAGTTGACTCCTCAACAAGGATTCTGTAACTTCTTAATTTTGCATCTATTTCCCCTATCCACCATAGGGCTTTAGGGATTGATCCCAGCTCCTGAGGTGGATTTTGATTAGTCCAAGCTAGTCTGGGTGTCCCAATATTCTTGCTTAGAGTAGAGATAACCAGGCTAACACTGATAAGATAGTACCTTGACTTGGGTTTTGTTCAGGATAAACATATAGCCACCTCTTGTGATGAACAATAAGCATAAGGTTTTTTGGGGCAAACTCTAAAAAAAGTTTCCTCACTTTAAAAAAAGGCAATAGAGTGGTGGTCTTCCCCTCTCATGAGATACAAACAAAGAAACATGCAGTGGCAATTACAATTAGCAATTATCCTAAAACCAGCATTGAGATGAAGCCATGGATGGCAGAGAAAGATGGAAATAGCCTGACATTGTAAATATATAATTATAGTAGATTAATCCATCTTGACCTCACTCTTCTGATTTCCCATTCCATGAGCTAGTTAAATAAAATTTTTGTTTTTCTGTAATGGTAGTTATTGTTTCTTACTGTTTAATGCTACAATTTACCTGAATGCCAAGACAAAATTAATCTTGATTTAATTTGAAGTAGGAATAAGGGATGAGCAAGATGAAGGTAAGCCCCAATATCTTAGGGAACAAGCCTAAAATTGTGATGAGGGATGGTAGAGATACAGGAAAAGTAAACATGTAAAGAGGATGCCATTCTTTGGCATATTTCACATTGTTTCCTTCTGTGGCTTGAACACCTGTCCTACCCAAAATTCATGTTGAACCTTAAATCCCCACTGTATTTGGGGAAGTGATTATATCCGGAGGGCTCCACCCTCATGAATGGATTAGTTCCCTATAAAAAGGCTGGAGGAAACTAGCCTAGTTTCTTCTGTTCTTCTCATCTTCTGCCATGTGAGGACACAGTGTTCATCCCCCCTTTGCCTTTTCTGTCATTTCTGCTATGTGTTGACACCTAGCCAGCGCTATATATGAGGAACAGGCCTTCACCACACAGCAAACCTACGAGCACCTAAATCTTGGACTTCCCAGCCCCAGAACTGTGAGAAATAATTTCTGTTGTTTACGCATTCCCTAGTCTCAGGTATTTTGTTATAGCAGCACAAATGGGCCAAGAAACTTTCTATAAACTCTCATGTCAATAGATCATTGCCTTGGCAATTGTAGCTGAGATGCCACTTTTCAAGATGGTGCTCATAGATGCAGTCTTTTTATGCCCCTACACCCTTCCCTGTTCTACTCTCCCTTCTGCTAGCTATTCTTGTGTGGAAGACAGTGGCAGGGCATTTCAAATTGCATTGAGGGTGAACTTAGATTGTGTTTGGAACAGATATTATAGATATAAAGTTTATGGAATAATTCAGGGTAAATACCAAATGTATGTGGAGTTTGAGGAAGATTTGGTAATAATTTAAGAGGGTAGCCCATACTTTATCTTGGTACAATATCTAGCACATAGTAGTTCTCAATAGATACACTGAGTAAAGGAATGAAGGAATTAAAATGAATTAAAAGTTAAATACATGTTTCCCAAGAATAAACTGTTTTAAAGGGCATCATGAGTCAGAAACTGAATTGGCAGCAGCAACTATCAGATAAACTATCTGATTCCTGTCTCCTGCTTCTGTGCAAAAGGAAAAGGAAACTATCAATCAATGTTATTGTAACCTGTCATTATTCTTCATAGGTCTTTTAAAACAACCCTGTCCCTTCTTTTCCTCCAAATCTGCAAAATAAAAATTAAACCTGCATTTATTCAAGCATCAAACATCCACTGAGGCTTTATTCTGTGTCATCCTTTGGCACACAAATAAGAACATGAATAATTTGGAAACCTTAAAATCACACTAGAGGATATTTGTCATTTGTGAACCTGCGGCCCAGTCCTCACTTTCTGTAATGCAGCTTTAAGACTTGTATAAAGAAAAACAAACTATAATTTTTTTTATTTTTAGATGCTAATTTTCACACATTTCTCCAAAATTCACATAGACTTTTGCTAGGTTATAATTAGAAGGCAAACAAACACCAAGTCTTACTGGCTTGCAACAACAGTTAATTGCCACTCACATTACATACAAACCGGCAACCTCAAGTCAGCTGCAGGTCTTATCTACAGACCTTCTCTTTTCAGGACCCAGACTGAAAGAGCAGCTTCTATTTGAGACATGTCTTTCTCTTTTGGCAATGGAAAAGAGCAAGAGCTTGAATTACTCTTCAAGCTTTGCTGGGACTTCGTGAATATCATGTTTGCTCGTATGCACTGGCCAAAGTAAGTCAAATGCTTCCTTTTCCTGTTCCACCATGAAGGATTTGCTACAAATCTTGGGCGAAGGATAGAGATATACATCTTCTTACAGGAGGGAATTTAAATATTGGGGATGCTAAAGTACACAACTCATTACTTTGGGAGGGAATGTGACTAACATAAAAAGAGACAATGTTCCACACATTTAGCCTTTTCTTACTTATATGTAGCTTTTTTGTTAAACAAATGTTTATTAAGCACCCCTTTTTTTCCATATACTGTTCCGGGTGCTTGTTATGTATTAATGAACGAAATGAAAAAAAATATTCTCTACCTTTATGGAGCTTACTCACTAAACTTTTAAAATAAAATAAGCCTAATAAATAAGTTAGTAGTACAGTGAGATGCTCTTTTTCACTCTTTTTTAATTTAAATAATATTTACAAATAATTAGTAACTTGTCCACTTTTAAGTCATACCACAAACGTGGCTGAAAATGTGCACTGCTATTGAGAAATCTGGGGTATACACAAAAGTACAAGTAAGTACAACATGTCAACTAAATAACAAACTCTCATTCTGTTAGCATCTGCTCTTTAATTATCTTAACATCCAAAGTGTTTGAGGCTCTGTGCCAAGAAATGTAAAATACATCGATTTTTTTTTGTTGTTGTTCAAGAATGTATGGGTCAGATATTTAAATTAGCTAACGAGTTACTTTTGTTTCATAATAAAATAATTACATTTTAGAACTGGAAGGCACCCGAGAGATTACACTGATCTCTGTTCAATAGGTATAATAGACCCTCTGTATCCCTTTCAAGTAAAAGTATGTTTCCATTAGTCACTCGATCCAAACCTTATTAATCTGCCAAAACATTTTCATAAAAGAAATGAAATGGAAACAAAACAGTAAGGTAAGAGGTTATTCCATATGTCGAACTTTGGTCCTGGGCTCTAAGGTCACCACTGTTTTAGTTCACATGCTCAGAGATTGTTCCCCAAACCTACAACTTGGTAAGGTAGCTGGCTCCTGAGGAGTGAAGAATCTGACACCCACAGCATTGGTATCAGTCTTTTCAGCACCCTAAGGCACTTAGCTCTAATGAACTGCCCGGACTTCCCTTTGCATCATGACGAGCTCCTCTTTAGAGCCTCTACTGTCTGCTTTTGACAGCCAACCTCAAGGAACACTGACTTAATCCAGGGGTCCCAGTAACATTTAATATTTATATTCATTTTCCGGGAGGAATCTATACCCATCCAAGTTGCCCAAGTGAGCAGTTCCCTCCCTCAAGTAATTAGTTCTACTCCCCAGGGAGTCTGTGGGTGTATCCTTCTGCCCCCTTTGAAATGTCCCATTATAGTTTTCCTCTGTAAATACGTCAATACATATCCAAAAGATGAGAATCTTTAAAAATGTATTCATAATGCTATCACATGTAAAAATTAAACATAATTCCTTAATATCATAGGATATCCAGTGTTCAAATTTTTCCAGTCTCATGTTTTAGTACATTTTAAAATAATCATATATTTAACTCATTTTCATCTCCAAGACGTTGATGTCCTCTCCACTCTCCTGGGAGTCGCGCTTCCCTCTTTGCTTCCCGCCCTTGCAGTCCGGTGGGAACCTGAGAGTTTCCTTCAGCAGCAAAAGAGCTGAAGAACACTAGGCAACGTGCTGGAAACTGTAGCCTACGGAACTGAAGTCACGCCTCCCATGAGAGCTCTGGAGGGAGCACTTTATGTGTTGCACTGAGGGTAGTCTCCGGAAACGCGATTCTCAGCGGGCGCCGGAAGTGGTCTTGTGTCTACAGCTGTGGCCGAGGACTGTTCCACTAGGCACGCTGAAGGGGCTGGGTGCGTGTTTTCCTTCAGTACCGGAGCGGAGAGGAGCCGGGATCGCAGCAGCAATGGAACAGGCCTCGGAAAGGCGCACGGCCAGCGCGCTGTTTGCGGGGTTCCGGGCCTTGGGGCTTTTCAGCAACGACATTCCACACGTGGTGCGGTTCAGCGCGCTCAAGCGCCGGTTCTATGTAACAACCTGCGTGGGCAAGAGTTTCCACACCTATGACGTGAGTGACTTCTTTGATTGGCTTCCCAGGAATCATCCTCCCCGACCCCTAACTCTGTCCTGGAGCAGTTCTCTCTTCCCGTCTACCACGGGCTTCCCTTCCTTAACCCTTCTCTGTCCTATTAATATTTCACCATCCGGTCACGTAACAAGTGCTGATTTAGCATTTGCAGGCCTCCTAGGGCGAGTTTCAGAGGCAGGCTGGCCAGGGGGGAAACTGCTAGAGAACATCTCAGTTCTATGGCAATAATATTTGTTCAATGAATACTTACTGATCTTCCCTTGAAGGTGGAAACATAATTAAGACAAATCTCTACCTCTTGCATTCTTAATGAGAGAGAAAAACACGCACGCTATTACGTTATTGGTGACAGGATCTGGGTTAGAAATTCACACTAGGTAGAATACATTGGGAGAATCAGAGAGGGCGAGATTAATTACGGTTAGGGAAAATATCTGATAGCAATCAGTTATTTTCAACTAACGCTAAGTGTCTGGCACTGTCACTCTAAGTCTTGCAGCCATTTCTTGACAAGGTAGATATCATTATACCGTAGCACCGTTATATGAACTATAAAGGTAAATTTCGACCGGGCGCGGTGGCTCAGCCTGTAATCCCAGCACTTAGGGAAGCCGAGGCGGGCCGATCACGAGGTCAGGATATCGAGACCATCCTGGCCAACAGGGTGAAACACCGTCTCTACTAAAATTACAAAATTAGCTGGGCGTGGTGGTGCGCGCCTGTAGTAGTCCCAGCTACTTGGGAGGCTGAGGCAGACTTGCTTGAACCCGTGAGACGGAGGTTGCAGTGAGCCGAGATCGGGCCACTGCACTCCAGCCTGGCGACAGAGCGAGACTCGTTTCAAAAAAAAAAACACAAGTAGGAAGTGGAGATGGCGGAGCTGTACGTGAAGCCGGGCAACAAGGAGCGCGGTTGGAACGACCCGCCGCAGTTCTCATACGGGCTGCAGACCCAGGCCGGCGGACCCAGGCGCACGCTACTCACCAAGAGGGTCGCCGCACCCCAGGATGGATCCCCCAGAGTCCCCGCCTCAGAGACTTCTCCTGGGCCTCCCCCAATGGGGCCTCCACCTCCTTCAAGTAAGGCTCCCAGGTCCCCACCTATGGGGAGTGGTCCTGCCTCTGGTGTGGAGCCCACAAGTTTCCCAGTCGAGTCTGAGGCTCTGATGGAAGATGTGCTGAGACCTTTGGAACAGGCATTGGAAGATTGCCGTGGCCACACGAAGAAACAGGTATGTGATGACATCAGCCGACGCCTGGCACTGCTGCAGGAACAGTGGGCTGGAGGAAAGTTGTCAATACCTGTAAAGAAGAGAGTGGCTCTACTGGTGCAAGAGCTTTCAACCCACCAGTGGGATGCAGCAGATGACATCCACCGCTCACTCATGGTTGACCATGTGACTGAGGTCAGTCAGTGGATGGTAGGAGTTAAAAGATTAATTGCGGAAAAGAGGAGTGTGTTTTCAGAGGAGGCAGCCAGTGAAGAGAAATCTGCAGCTACAGCTGAGGAGAACCAGACCATACCAGGCTTCCAGCAGGCGCCATAATCATCGGTTCCCCAGACTCACCTGACACCATCTCCTACGCCTTGGAGGCCTTCTTTTACTTGGCTCCCTCTTACCAGCAACGAGACTATCCCACTGGGCCTGACCCACCTATGAGGGAAGAGGTCCCACCTGGGCCAGAGGGAGTTCATGTGTTACTCATAACATGCATTTCAATAAAAACATCTCAGTGGTGGGTCTTGGATAGATGAAAAAAAAAAAAAAACACAAGTAAATTCAGAAAAATTGTTACTTGTCAATGATGATTTTTTTTTCCTTTAAGAGCTCATCAATCATTGTAATAGTGTCTCTTGTTTACTAATTTCTTTTGTCTTCTCCAAAAGAATGTAAGCTCTGTGAGAGCAGGAACCTTGATGAGAATGGTAAAAGTACTTTCTTTTCTGGAAAACGTGGTAGAGTTGTCTCTCTTGGAGGATTGTGAATATGAAATGTATTATCAGCAAGAAAAGCTGGGAGTTGGGAACCAGTTGAGTTAGTGGAAGAGGAAAGTGAGGGCTGAGTTGAGGTCAAGAGCATTGAGTTTCTCAGTCTGGGTTGGTAATGGAGACAGGGTGAGTTAGAACCATACCATTAATCCTGTGAGAGTATTATTATTATTCTCTGCACTTGGTCCTTGCTTGCTAACTTTGCTGATTACGTTTTTTCTTGGAAATGTAATTTTTCTAAGTTTCTTTCTTAAAGAGCTCTTGAAATCTTGTCTTTGGTACAGTGTCTTTCCTGACACTGTGTTACACACAGACACATGTGTTTTTCCCTTTATTCTACTTCCAAAGAAACCCTTTGGTTAGGAGAGTTACATATTTGCACATTTTATAAAGTTAACAATTTACTTACAGTGCATTGACATTTAGTCACAATAAAGATGGCTTTTAAGGTCTCCTCTGGTTCTAACACTGATGATACATTCGTAACATCATGGCATGTAAATGCTCTTTACCCAGACTGTACACTGCTCAGACTAACCAACCTCTGAAACTGAAAATACTTGGGAGTGAAAAAAAACGAAAAAATGGTGCTAATGAACCTAAATCACTAATTGAGTCTACAAGTGCTCTGTCCTATGACTATGGCTATATATGCTGTCCCCAGTCAGACTTCCTGCAGTCCTACAGAGTAGCTGCTTCTACAGGGGAAACTAGACAAGTTGTGAATAGGTGATGGTAGTGATGGTAGCAGCTATGATGTATTGAGCAATTACTATATGACTGGCCCTTCTGTTTTACACAAATTTACTCATTGAATCCTTTTAACAGTCCCTTAAAGTAAATAAATTCCTGTTTTACAGATGAAGAATTTGAGACACAGGGAGCTTATTTTTCTAGGGTCATGCGGTTGGATCAGTAGCCATGATTGAGTCAGCAAATCACAGTCTGCAAGCCAGTCTAGCCTACTGCTTGTTTTTGTGTGACCCAGGAGTTCTGAATGATTTTGACATGTTTAAATGTTTGCAGGGTCAGGCTGGGGGTGGGGAGAAGGATATTTCATGACATGCAAACTTTGTGAAAATCAAATGTCAGTATCTATGGATAAAAGTTTAATACACCCATGCACATTATTTATGTATTGTGTATGGCTGTTTTCATGCTACAGTGGCAGAAGTGAGTAGTTGCAACAGAGACCACATGCATGGCTTGCAAAGCTTAAAATATTTAACATTTGGCTTATAGAAAACTTTTGCTTACCCTTTCCATCACCACTCCTGGTGAAATATAGTTGAAAATATAAACTTTCCTAATAGTAAAAATTAGGGTCAGTAAGTGTCTTTCTTATGAAGGACAGCATAGCAAATATACGTATGAGGTTGTATCTTTATCTTCAGGTGTTAGGTTATTATGATTGTGTTTGTTAATGAAAATTTAACCGTTTTTCTTTTTTTAAACAGGTTCAGAAACTGAGTCTGGTTGCAGTAAGTAAGTATAGACTTTATTCTGAATTTATGCATATGTAAAAAAATTTTTTTATTTTGACATAAATTTGAGATTTACAGAACATATAAGGAAGCCAGGGTAACACGTATGTCTGATAAACTTACATAACAGAAACAAAAAAGGATACCAGGATAGAATCATGTTTTGCTTTCAGTTGTTACATTATCTTTTATCTTTTTAAATCTGAAACTGTTCTTTAGACTTTCTTTGTGCTTCATGATATTGACACATTGACATTGTTGAAGAGTACAGGCTCATTTAGAATGTCCTTCAGTTTGAGGTTTTTTTTGACATTTCTTCAGGATTAGATTCAGGTTGTACCCTTTGGCAGGAATCACAGTGAATTGTATCGGAAGGCACATGCTGTTGGTTAGTTCTATTCCTGGCAGTCATTGGTTAGGAGGCTCCCATTTTAAAGTTAGCGTTTTGGCCTTGGTTATTAATAAGTATCTTTTGGTAATATGCACTGGGACTATGTAAATATCCTAGTACTCTTCAAAGTTATCACCTTTGCTTTTAGCATTTTATGATGATACTTGCCTGAATCAGTTATTAGTGTGATGGTTGCCAAATGCATGTTGATTATCCTTAATCTAAAAATTTGAAATGCAAAATGCTCCAAAGTGTGAAACTTTTTGAGAACCGACATGATGTTCAAAGGGAAATGTTCATTGGAACATTTCCAATTTCAGATTTTCAGATTAGTAATATTCACCTGGTTATGCAAATAGTCCAAAATCCAAAACACTCCAAAATCTGAAACCCTTCTGGTCTCAAGCATTTCAGGTAAAGCATTGTCAGCCTGAAGTGATTTTCTTTGCCATTATTCCTTCTACTGTAAGGAAAAGTTTTCCCTTTCTCACATTTTGGTATGTTTTTTTCAATGGAAGGGTTTGGTTTGGTTTGGTTTGGTTTGGTTTGGTTTTTGAGATGGACTTTAGCTCTTCTTGCCCAGGCTAGAGTGCAGTGGGTCACTGCGACCTCCACCACCCGAGTTCAAGCGATTCTCCTGCCTTGGCCTCCCGGAGTAGCTGGGATTACAGGCATGTGCCTCTATGCCCAGCTAATTTTGTATTTTTATTAGAGATGGGGATTCTCCATGCTGGTCAGGCTGGTCTCGAAATCCTGACCTCAGGTGATCTGCCCATCTCAACCTCCCAAAGTACTGGGATTACAGGCTTGAGCCATCACACCAGCCTTTTTTTTTTTTTTTTTTAACTGTCTAATAGGATAAAGCATTTCTGAGGGCTGAGAGATATTAATTTTACCATCAAATATGGTCTTTGTGAGAGAAACAGAAAAGACCTACAAGGACTGTAATGTGTATGTCTATTAAACTTATATTTTAATAATAGATTAGAAAGCAGAAGAAAGGCATTGGAACTTAAGTTGAATACAAAAGTGAATGATAAACCTATAGAAACAGGATTATGCAAACAAATCCTAATACGGAATTTGCAGCATGAAAAATACAACAATCCTCTGTCTTCTAACCCTCATGCCCCACAAGAGAAAATGAAAAGGTCAGTATGACCAGGATAATGAGAGAAGAATCACATGTCACATGAGAAATGCTAGATTGATAGGCATATTTACCTGGAGAAACAATATTGTCTTTAAATGTTTTAGGAGTAGACATATAGAATACCATATGGAATATTTTTGGGTTGGTCCAAAGGGTAGAGTTAGAGATCTAGGTATTGAGTTACTTTTAAAATTTTTCTGGAGTTATTAGTGAACTTGATGTTCCAGAAGATATTCACATGTTCACATGGGCCAAGCACGGTGGCTCATGCCTGTAATCCCAGCACTTTGGAAGGCTGAGGCAGGCAGATCACCTGAGGTCAGGAGTTCAAGACCAGCCTGTGTAACATGACAAAACCCTGTCTCTACTAAAAATGCAAAAATTAGCCGGTTGTGGTGGTACACACCGGTAATCCCAGCTACTTGGGAGGCTAAGGCAGGAGAATCACTTGAACTCAGGAGGCGGATGTTGGAGCGCGCCGAGATTGCACGACTGTACTCCAGCCTGGGCGGCACAACGAGACTCCATCTCTCAAAAAAAAGAAAAAAAAAAGGTGTTCACATGAAGACTGGATAGCTGTCTGTCAGAGCTTTGTGTATCAAATGACAGTTTTTTTCGAAATAACCTCAAAAAGCTTCTTTTCATTTCTCTAGGATTATGTTTTTGTTTCTGCAAATCCTAGACATTTGTTCTCTTAGGGGAGGACAAGGTGATTTCCTATCCTTAGTTTCATAGTTACTTCTAGATATCTAAAATATTTTAGTCAAAATTTTATACTCTGATTCTCAACTTTGATCTTTATAAATATTTTTAAATTATAGCCATGAAAAATGTTATATGTATACTTGAGGTTTCTCTTTAACATCTTAAAAATTCTTGTTTCTTTCATTTTGTATTTTTTCCTAGGTAATTCTGTTCCACAGGATATCTGCTGTATGGCAGCTGATGGCAGATTAGTCTTTGCTGCATATGGAAATGTTTTCTCTGCATTTGCCCGTAATAAAGAGGTTTGTATCACTAAACTATTTTAACTTCTTTGTCTTTTGCAGTCGGTAGTTATTTGTCATGATAGTGGAGAGAACTTTAATTTTGTCATTCTTTACCTGGCACACTCTGGAAATATACAGTATTCTTTTATTTCTAATATACATTCATTTTTCTGGAGGAAGATAAATTTTCAGAAAAGGCTTACTTAAAACTGGTACTTTACTTCAGTTTCTTTGTCAGAGATGAGTATCAGAATTACTTGGACACCTTCTTTAAAATTTTTTATGCCCAGTCAGATCCCATCTCAGTAGTTTTTTGTTCTGTGTATTTGTTGAGATAGGGCGTAATGTGTATTATTAAGTATTTTTTTTTTAAATGATTTCCTGGGAATAATTTACTACCACTTTATGTGGATTGGTTATTCACTATGCATAACTTAGCTCATAACTCTTTTTCTAAAAACCAGATGCTTGTTCCCTATTTAGAGAACTCTAGACTCTATGTTTTCTCCACTGCTAAGAAAAGAGCTTTTTAGGTCTAAATCTACCAGTTGTTTTCTGAATTTGTCCTGGAACAACTAGCTTGAGAGATGACCTGGCTTTAATGGTCTAGAATGAAAGGAAAAGTAGGAATGGGGATACAAAGATAGCCAAATGATAGTATCACTGTACTCGTCAGGGACTTGGAGTGAGGTGGTTCTCACAGTCTTTTATCATCACTGCCTATGGCAGAGGAAGGTAACTTATCTGTGGAGTTCTTTAATAGAAGGTGTTCGGATTTTTAGAATTGGGAAAAATGTTCATTTTTGTATTATTGTTCATAGTTTTCTCAGGGAGATATATGTGATTCACATGAGGAGGCTTTATCCCATATGTATATCCTATATGTGGTTCAGATGCAGAGACTTTAATAAAGGACCTATATGCACAGGTATGGTCAGGGTTAGTGGAACAAAGTAGGGGTGGGGAGGCATCAGACACTATCAATTGTAGGAGGTTGTTATCACCGCTAATGCCAAAGGGCCAAGAGAAGAAACAGTGTTATTGGAATCTCATGAGGACTGAAACCATGGAGAAAGGGCTATACTTTTGGAAGGATCAGCTACCGTAATGGTTTCTGTTAAAGCAGACAGGTATGGGGAGGAAGACCCCGTATCTCCCTTTCCTAACTCATCTGAAGGCCAGCTGATTATGGAGTATATAGAGATGAGCCTTCTGGGACATATACCATCTCGCTAGGATATATGTAGCTGCACTGACTGAATTGGGTGAGGGACCTAGGTCTGTGTGCATGCCTCCTCTCTAACCTCAGTTGGAAGGCTGAGCCTCAGAGGTCTCATTTCTTTGTTCTTAATGAACAGTTTACCTTCTTATTGTTGAACTGGCTGAGGGAGCAGATGAACATGCCTGGTTCCTTGATATTTATATGTTCATCCTAACCTTGAATAATCAAGAGTTGGGCTACATTTCTTAGCAGAAGCATCTCAGGATTAGCATGTTTTTGGGATAATATGAACAATATGACATGATGACTGAGTAATATGAAATTCTTTTAAACTTTGATGTTGTAGATAGTACATACCTTTAAGGGTCATAAGGCAGAAATCCATCTCTTGCAACCCTTTGGAGATCACATTATCTCTGTTGATACTGACAGCATTCTTATTATTTGGCACATATATTCAGAAGGTAAGTCAACAGTTTATTTGCTTTATCTTAAGGTAGTATGTGCTTAGTTAAAATTTAAAATCTGTGTCAATATCTATGCCAAAGGTTTTGCCTGTAAATAGTAAAAAAAAAAAAAAAAAAAATGAAAAATCTTTAACATGTATAAGAAAAAAAGTTCTAAGTAAGAGACAGATAAACAACTTTAGCAAGTTAACTACTTATAAACTGTTGGATGTGCTTACCTCAACTAATATATTTTCCATTGCTATTTTGTTATAATATATTACTACAAAATGATTTGTTATATTGTTTTCCCTATGGAGTGAATATTGATGTATTTTCATACCTGAATGATTCTTCGTTTGTATTTTCAACTTTTAGTAAAGGAGACTTTAATAGTAAACTTGATCTTATAATCAGAAGGAAAATGTACATCCTTTTCCTAGGGATATAAATCAGTTTCTTTCAACTGTGATAGTCTTAGACAGTGGCTATGTTTATGGGATTATGTATCTTTAAACATGAAGAATTTGTCCCTAGAATATCTGCATCTTTCCTCAATAAAATACCTTCTTTGATATGCAAATTTATTGGAAAATTTAGTGAAACATTGTTTTAATTGTGGAGGAACTGTAAAGTAAAAAGCAGAATTCAAACATAGAAATTTTGAATATAACCAAAGATTTCAGAGAATTTTTTGATCTTGGAGCAAGTGACCACTGGCTATGCCCTCTGCACTCCACAGGGTTATAAGGTTTTTTTCTTCTCCTTTATTAGAGGTTCTTTTGTGGAAATGTGTGACAAGTACTCTTACTAGTTTCACTGAGATGTGCCTTTTATTTTTGGCATTTTTTGAGTGGCCCATCAAACTTTCCGTATAGTTGGTTCTGCATTCCCTGGAAAAGCTAAGTATAAGCACTTCACTTGGAATATTCACTCCTGCTTGTGGATCAAATTACAGAAACATTAATGCTGATCTTTTTTTAAACTTTATTATCCGTTTCTATAAAGTAATTCAAAAGTGAATGAAACTTTTAATAGTATTTTTATTAGAAGTTGTAGAAAATTTTTCAGTCTAAATTACATTTACAAGTTGCTCTTCATTTATTTTCTCGAGGAATGTTTATAGATTAGTATCTAATTCTGTGGTTTATTTTAGCATATAAATCTTTGATAATGATAGACTTTAAGTGATAAATATATGGTTATGTAAAACATTTTAAACTACTTTATAAAAATAATTATAACTTTCACTTTTGTAGAAGAATACCTGCAATTGACTTTTGATAAAACAGTATTTAAAATTTCTGCAATTTTGCATCCAAGTACCTACTTGAATAAAATACTTCTGGGCAGTGAACAAGGAAGCCTGCAATTGTGGAATGTAAAATCCAAGTAAGTATTTTAGTTAGAAAATAATATAGTTGTCACCTTATCCTCATCTGTTACTTCCTAATGCACACTGAAGTCTCATTTCTCCTGCTGTTATATATTTATTTGGAGGGTTGTCTATAAATACAGTTGGTCTTCTGTATCAGAGGAGTCAACCAACTTCAGATCAAAAATATTCAAGAAAAAATAAATAATAATACAACAATAAAAATCACGTTTTAAAACAGTATAGAATAATAGCTATTTACATAGTATTTACATAGTATTAGGTTTTTCGAGTAAGCTAGAGATTGAAGTATATGCATAAATTTGTGATGGTTATATGCATTTTATGTAAGGGACTTGAGCATCTGTGAATTTTGGTATCAGCAGAGAGGTTGGGAAGACCTGGAACCAATCCCCCAGGGATACTGAGCTATACAACTGTACGCTTGCTTTTGGAGTTGTTGCTGGTGGCATCACATATGTGAAAGCTGGCGTGTGATCCTGACACATGTTAGACAGCTTCATAAATGCTCATTGAAAAGTATGTACTGATGGCCTAATAACTGTAAAGAATTGTTAGACAGCAGGCTGTAATAAAGTAATATGAGATCTGTCAGAAAATAATAATTATGAGATTATTCTTGGGGAGCTTCTAGTTTTCCATACACGAAAATTTTCCATATATGAAGAAGGTAAAAGATGGAAAAGTAAATCAGTGATAAATTAGTGCTAGCATTTAGAAATGATTTTCAGGGTTAAAAGTATTTTCATCATTTCTCATAAATACAGTGAATACCTACTATAATATTGGTATAGCTGGAGGGCTGGATACATGATTTTGAATACTTCTACCCATTATTTAAACTTTTATCAGTAAAAAAAGGTGGCAGCTCAGACTTCTTTGTGTAGCATTTAAAAAAGCAAATAAAAATATTTGACCATCCAAATTGTTTTTTCCAAAGTCCTTATAAATTCAGAAGGGAAAATAAGATTATTAAAAGTTTAATGTTTTAAATCAGTGTTTCATTTCAATTTAACAAATACCATTAGCTGCCTGCTTTGTGCGAGATTCAGGGATGGTGACTGAAATACTGTCTTTGCCCTTACGGTTATTTTCTTTAGTTCTTTATTTGATATGTACATTCTTTACTGTACTTTAAATAGCCATTGTATTCAGTAAACTAATCTGTGCCCATTTACACAATTTAACATGTGATTTAACACTTTAATGATAATTATTATAATGATTTCAGATACTTCTGTTTGTTCCATGGATGTGTTATTTATCATTCATACCTTGCTTCTGAAATTGAGAGCAGCATTACTATTGTCATATAACAGTCATATAACATGCAGATAATATTGTTGTTAAAATATAAGTTGGTTCCTTTCATGACGATCTTTTTGCAGTCCTAAATTTTTTTTATTGTTGTCTGTAATATGAAATGGTTTATCACTCATATATTTTTTTTTCTACTTTGGACATTTCTTAAAGAGGTGGCGTAGCATAGTAGTTTGAGATCTAGAATTTGTCTGGATAATATTGCTAACCTTGTGACGTTAGCTTAATTATCAGAATACTGTGTGGAAGAGTAAGAAATTAATAAATATCACCTATTACTATTTAATTTTTTTTAATGTGTAGCTGATTTTGTTTTCCTCCAGAAAAAAAGAATTTCAACTATTTTTCTTCTTGTAGTAAACTTCTATATACATTTCCAGGATGGAAAGTTGGAGTGACAGCTCTTCAGCAGGTTAGTATTTTTCTGTTAAACCAAAGAGGAAACAAAGTTAATAGGAAAATCTTTTAGTTTCAGGAATCAATCATAATTTTAAACATAAAGACAAAACAATATATAGCTTGGTTTACCTTTAAAATTGTTACCCTGAAGAAATAGTGTTTTGGAAACGTAGTTTAAAACAAGTAATAATGCCTTTGCCAATAACAATTTTGGAATTCTTTGTGCTTATAGTTTGACTTAAACCTATGGTTGCTATGGATCCTTCTTTACTAATCATTTTGCAGAGCTATGTAGTCCAATGTCTTGTGTAGACTGGAAATGAGTGTTCAGCAATGCAAGGGGTATTGTAAGTCATGCAGATAAATTTGTCAAGATGTTGAGATTTATGGTCTGAAATAATTGGAGCCAAAATCCTAATGTTTGATTCGATGATGAACTATTTAAGAAATAACTGCTTTTTTTAATGACTCTGCAAAATATGAATAAATAAATGAATGCATGCGTGCATTGAATCTTGTGTTTCTATTGGCCACATATGTAGCCAGTATACACTTATTTTTCTCAGCATCCACTGTCTGTGCTTGCCCAATTTATATGTATTCCTTATCTTCTCTTACTGCCATCAGTCTAGCTCCACTTTTGCCTATCCAGAAGACTCCATAAATATCAGAGGATTAGGTCCTTTGAGGACAAGGGATTATTTGTTTCAGTATCTCCAGTTTCTACACAGGGTCTCATGCATAGTAGACACTTGATGACAAATAAATAAAACGTGTAGCCTGAGTCCATTCTATAATGATACTGGACATTGATCTTTGCTAAAGTAAAGAAATTCATAATAGAGCCTGTATGTAAGACTTATGGTATTATACACCATTATAACCACAGAATATTAGAACTGGAACAGGCTCATTGTGATACATGTTTTTGCCTTTTCCCATGTTTTGTAGGTTTTTCGTACTTTCTTGGGTAAACAATTTTTCACTTCCTCTGTAATTGGTTACATGTTGCCATGCATGTCGCAGGCCTTGTATGTTTTCTCAGGAGTTTCTCCTTTTTCTGTTTCCATCCAATCCAGTGATCTGTAGTGATTTTATACATAGCTTTCTCTTCTGTTGTGGCTGTTTTCTTATCAAAATCTTACCAGCTAGGTTTTGGGGATGGGGGTGGGATGTTGACTGGCAGAATTGAAGCTGGGAAGTAATTTGGAAAAATCATTTCCGAATACTTCTATGCCGAATAAAAAAGTATGCCAGAATAGTAATACTTGTTGAGTTTTTCTGCCACCTTTAGGAAGATACTTCATTATTTCTTTTGATAACACCTAAGAAATGATGCATATCATAAGGATTATTAAAGCTATTTTGTTTAAGAAAACAAAATAAAAGTTTCAATAATTTAATTTTTAGGCACCAGCTGTGGATGTTGTTGCCATTGGTCTTATGTCAGGTCAAGTTATCATTCACAACATTAAATTTAATGAAACATTAATGAAGTTTCGTCAAGACTGGGGACCCATTACTTCAATTTCATTTCGCACAGGTAACTTTTAACATATTTATTGATAAGAGTTAAGGAAACTTAAAATTCATTACTTTAAAAGTAAGAAATTTTTTTTGTCTTCTGGTAGCTTAATCTAATAGAAGTGAATGAATACTGGAGTAAAAGGAGGCAAAGAAATTTGAATAAATAATTGGTATATAGTTTTTTTCTAACTTTATGGAATAAAAGGGAAGAGAGAAGAATTCTTATTTTGGGAGGATCTGTCAGTATTTTTCTTAATGTATTTTATTTTAATAACAGATGGTCATCCTGTAATGGCAGCTGGAAGCCCATGTGGCCATATTGGACTCTGGGATCTAGAAGACAAAAAATTAATCAATCAAATGAGAAATGCACACTCTACAGCAATTGCCGGACTGACATTTCTCCATAGAGAGCCACTTCTTGTCACAAATGGCGGTGACAATGCTCTCAGGGTATTATGATTGTTATCATCTTCCTGGGTCATCTGACTGACCCTTTGGGTTATTACAAGCTTGCTTTAATGTATCAGCTTTCAACCTAGAAGATGAAAGGAATATGGAAGGAGGTATTGGTATAGATGAAAGAAAAAGCACAGTAGGTGACATGATTGCAGTGAAGCAGGAAAGAATTACAGTTTATTTCTCCCACAATACCTACCCTCCCCCTTGTAGTTCCAGGGTCAGTGGCTTAGCAAGTACTACACATTGCCAGTTGATATATGTAGGGGGTGATTTGACTACTTGCAGATAAGAACTTTACATTTTTATTTTTTGGCAGATATGGATATTTGATGGTCCTACAGGTGAAGGCCGACTTTTGAGATTCAGAATGGGTCATAGTGCTCCTCTTACCAGTATCAGATACTATGGACAGAATGGACAACAGATTCTAAGCGCAAGTGAGCTTCTGCTTCATACTACTAGTTTATTTCAGCAAGTATTGAGATGCGGGTGCCCAGTATTAGGTTTGATATTTACACATATTTAAATTTGCATATCTCTTTGAGTGACTTAAAGTTATTATCTGTACTTAATGTGTCCTTCTATTTACTAGTCCTCAGAGTGGTCAGATTCTAAAAGTTCTGTTAGTCTGCTGAAAATTATTAGTATCTTGTTTTCATTTTATCCTTTATTCTCACTAAATGCCATTCTATAAAAAGTTGAGTATTTTAGGCCAGGCATGGTGGTTCACGCCTGTAATCCCAGCACTTTGGGAGGCCGAGGCAGGCGGATCACCTGAGGTTGGGAGTTCAAGACCAGCCTGACCAACATTGAGAAACCCCGTCTCTACTAAAAATACAAAATATTAGCCAGGCGTGGTGGCATATGCCTGTAATCCCGGATACGAGGGAGGCTGAGGCAGGAGAATTGCCTGAACCCAGCAGGCAGAGGTTGCAGTGAGCCAACATTGCGCCATTACATTCCAGCCTGGGAAACAAGAGCAAAACTCTGTCTCAAGAAAAAAAAAAAGTTGAGTGTTTTAATGTAGTTGCAATCTGGCTTTCCCGAATTTAAAGTGTCCCAAACTGTAACTTCAAGTTTTTCAAATTGAATTTTATGAAATTTGATTCACATAGTCCATTGTTTTGATTCAGCTTGATTAGAGATTTTCTGTGTATGTCAACAGGTCAAGATGGAACTCTTCAGTCATTTTCCACGGTGCATGAAAAATTCAATAAGAGTTTGGGACATGGTAGGTCCTTTGCAAGACAGAAAATAAGCTGGTCACAAAAGAAACATTTCAACATTCTGTGAGACAACTGGAGAAAGTTTCATTAATACATTTTCTCTTTTCTTGGATGAGATAGATAACATAATTTCTTGGATGAAATAAACGTAAACCATCAGACGTGGTTGAAGTTCTGCTATGAGGTTATTGGAAAAAGTTAGACATCTTGGGTGGTAAAAACATACTGCTGCCACCCAAAAGATGTTGATGGCCTCACTTGAGCTATCTGTAGAGTGTACAGTTTTTAAAAAGGAAGGTAGCTTAGAGAAAGCATCAAAGTAAGCAGTGTCCAATTTTTTTGCTTTAAAGCAATCATTTTATTCTCCTTCCCTTTCCATGGTTTCCAGCCTTTGAAAGATTTTGTTTATTAAACAAGAAAATCTTTTTCAGTTTTATTACTAATTTTTTTAAGTGACTGTCTTTACTATTCATTCATGTACATACTTTCAGATGAAATTTAAGATTATTTTTAATCAATATCTAAAGTAATTTCTCTTAGAATTAAAAAATAACAGTGGTAATAACATCTTTGTTTTGTTTCTGACTTAAATGGGAATATCTTGAATTTATAGTTATATGACAATGATAGCTTTTCTTTTACATACATTTTTTTTTATTAAGAAGGATTCATAGCTTTCTATGTCCCCCTTGCCTCCAACCCCAGGATTAATAAATAAAAAGAGAGTCAAACGTAAAGGACTTCAGAGTACCATGTCAGTGAGACTTCCACCCATCACAAAGTTTGCAGCAGGTAAATAACTTCATACTGTGTTCGAGACGTTCTCCTTTGTCATTGTTTCCTACTGTGTGCTGTTTTATTTTCTCTGTTTTAATAAATGCTTTTACAGATACTAATAAGCATTCAGAAAGTAACTCCAGGTACATGCTGGTCTTGTGTGAAGACTAAAATGAGTTCTTTTAAATGTGAACTTATTATCTATTAACCTCAGGCTTTGCTCTTCATAATAGCTGTTACTAATATTTGATTTTATAGCCTTTCTTTTTTTTCTGTCATATGGCTAGTATAATGAAAGTCACTAATGTAAACAGAACTGGAACAGCAAAGTATGAGAACATAGAGCTCTGACTAATTAAGATCTAAGAATACTGAGGATTTAGTATGCTATGTCATTTGACCAGTGCTTCTTTCAAAGATGTGATTTTAAGAAAAATGTAGATAATGGGTTTGTTGCCTGAAATCTATCATGGGAAATTACTGTGTAGGCACCATTTCTATTTGAAGGTTATTATTAAGACCACCTTTCTGACTTTTCTTAGAGCTTGAGCGATGTTTCTAAAAACACGTCTAAATCACATTACTCACCTGCTTAAAATTTTTTAGTGGCTCCTTTCACCTTTAGAGTGGAATCTCATCTCCTTAACATCACTTTTAAGACCTTTGGTAGTGTGGTCCTGATTGCCTTCCCTGACTCCCATTCCTCCCAAAAGATACTACACTTACTTGCTGTCCTCAGTTTTGTTCATTTTTTTTCTTGTGCATGTTTTCCCCCCATGCCAGGTAATTTCTACTTGTTCTACCACTCCATCCAGAGAGACATTTATTTTCCCCAAATCTCCTGAGTGGTTTTATAAGGCACTATCATATTTTACTGTGATTTCTTCTAATTCGAATCTCTTGTTAGTTTGTTGTATACTAAAAACACATATATACACACATTTTTAATTTGTCAGTTAAAAAATAATAACCTCTTGTTAGATTGGAAACATTAGTATCAGGTATTATCTGTTTGGTTTACCATTGTATCCCTAGCGTCTGATGATAACCTGAAGTATTAGATGCTTTATAAGTAATAGATGAATAACAGAATGAAAAGTAATTTGATGTATGACTTTTTTTACGTTTTAGAGGAAGCTCGTGAGAGTGACTGGGATGGTATCATTGCTTGCCATCAAGGTAAGCTATCTTGCTCAACCTGGAATTACCAAAAATCTACAATAGGTGCTTACTTTCTCAAGCCGAAAGAATTGAAGAAAGATGACATAACTGCAACGGTAAGTGAGCTTGTTTATAAGGATATTTTCACTTTAAAACTTTCCTATGGAAATCTTGTTGTACTCAAGGTTTCTCCTCATAATATTGGTTGAAAAAACATAGTTTAACATTTTGAAGTTATTCCTTAATAGTTTTAAGCTTTCCAAATTACAGACATTTATTAAATTGGGTGTGAAGTATTATCTCATTGTGGTTCTGATTTCTATTTCCCCAGTGACATGAAGATTGAACATCTTTTCATGTGGTTATAGACCATTTGTATGTCTTTTTTGAGAAATATTTAAAAATAATGAACTTGTAATATCTCTTTATATATTCTCAATACAAGTCCCTTATCGGATATTTGAATTACAAATGTTTTCTTCCATTCCGTAGGCTATCATTTCATTTTCTTTTTGGTATCATTTTCAACTAAAAGTTTTGAATTTTGATGAAGTTCAGTTTATTCTTACATTGCTTATGCTTTTTGAAAAAGCATTGTGTAGCCAAAGGACACGAAGATTTGCTCCTGTGACTGATAAGCGCTTCCTAGTTTTAGCTCTTATATTTGAGTTTATTCTCTCTGAATTGATTTTTGTATATGGTATGATATAGGGATCCAAATTCATGTTTTTGCATGTGGATATCCAGTTGTCTCAGCACCATTTGTTCACAAGACCATTCTTTTTCCATTGAATGATCTTGTTACCTCTGCTGAAATATAGAAAAAAATACATTGATACACTATTGATATTTTAAGTAGTAAAATGAGTTTATAATAGAACTTGCTTATAAACCAAATGTTCTCCCTGTAGTGTCTTATATATTCCCTTCCTAAAATGTCATGATTAAAATATTTTGGGCTTTTGCTTGGGCATTCTAACTAATGGTATGTTTATGGTTTGATGACAGCTGTGAAAGCAGATAAAAAAGGCAAGACAAAAAGAAATTAGACAATGGAATGTTTTGACTTTAGCCTTGTTAATAAAATAAAAATTGAAGGCTAGTCACATATGTAGGTCTCCTGACTTTGTACATTTAAATTGAGTTAACCTTAGTTATGTTATGTTTTCTTAGGTAATAATTCTTGATACTTTTAAAAGAATGGAGATAGAAGCTAACATATATTCTTATACACCCAAATATAATTATGTTTAAAAAAACCAATGAAGCAATTCATTTATCGTGCCTTTTTTAATAAAAAGGAACAAGTAGTAGATAAAAAAATACTCTGGAAAGCATAAAGTGCAATAAAAATGTTATTTTCTTTGTCATTTGTGGGTTTTTTTTTTTTTTTTTTTTTCTTAAAGGCAGTGGATATAACTTCTTGTGGAAACTTTGCTGTAATTGGCCTCTCATCAGGAACTGTAGATGTATATAACATGCAGTCTGGTATACATCGAGGAAGTTTCGGCAAGGATCAAGGTATAGAATTTTTTCCTTTTTTAAATTAATGCAGATAAATACAAGACTAGTAATGATAGCTTGCATTTATAATCTTTAAGTGCTGGGCATTTTGCTAAAGTTTAAGATGGATTATCATCAACCCTATATGGCAGATACTGCAGTTGTATCATAAGGACCATGTTGAAAGAGAAAAGTCATGGGTACCTAAGAGTTATGTGGGTATTATACAGATTAAAATTTTTTTCTCTTCTGCTTTAAGCAGAAAATTTTAACAAAATTTTCAAACCTATGTGGTATCAACCTGATTTCTGTTTTTTCACTCAGTGTTAATAATTAAGATTCTCCTTACCCCCCTAAAATTCAGATTAATTTCAAAATTTTTCAAGGATATTTAAGTGGCAGCTTATGTATTTGAATGAAGGAATCACTATGTGTATTGTTCAGAGAGACACTGCCAATTCTGATTTCTTTTTTCTTTTGACATGTACCTTACAGCTCACAAGGGATCTATTAGAGGTGTTTCAGTGGATGGATTAAACCAGTTGACAGTTACAAGCGGTAGTGAAGGATTGCTCAAATTCTGGAACTTTAAAAGCAAAAGTTTAATCCATTCTGTGAGCCTCAGTTCATCTCCAAATACCATGTTGCTACATAGGGACAGGTAAACTTTTAATGATAATGGATTGTCTCTTTGATTCTTTTGGTAAAAGTTTTAAAGTCACGATTTACCAAGTGGGAAAAATCAGAGTATTTAATAAAGAACAACATTTGGCTTAAATTCCCCCTAAGTGTATTTGATTTAACAAAATTCAAGTGGATATAAGACTTTAGTTCAAGGGTTTTTTGTTTACTAAAACTGGTGCATTTATCTTGCTAGTGGCATTCTGGGACTCGCCTTGGATGATTTCTCCATTAGCGTTCTGGACATAGAAACTAGGAAGATTGTCAGAGAGTTTTCTGGACACCAAGGCCAAATAAATGACATGGTAAAACAAACTCTAGCTGATAAAACAAAACTCGACTTATTTCTACTTCTGTTTGGGTGTGTTATCCTTTAATAGCCGTAAAATCATTATATGAGGTGGTTACCAATTTTAATTTGCAGGCCATTTTTCAAAGATTTTTAAAGAAAGTTTTAAATTAAAAGTTTAATACTTTTCAGGGAGCTGATGCCATCAAATTGAAGTGTAAGTTTTAGAGCTCATCTTTTTTTCATTAAACAAGGCTAGAATATACTATAGATATGAATGATCCATTGGTTTATGTCATTTTTAACTTAATAAAATAGGCTGGGAGAACTTATTTCTGTTTTACTATGTATGGAATGAATTCATAGTAGAAGACCATTTGCTTGGAATATTTGGTATCTGGTTTATTTTACTTTAGTGCTATTTCTGGAGTTTATGTATGTTAATTCTGAAAGGGTTTAATTAATAAAAATGTGTTTAAGTTTACTATTATGTTCATATACTGGGATATATGATATGGTAAGAAATAAAGTAGCTGAAAAAGCATATTTTATTGAAAAGAACTTTTAAAATAAATTTGTCATTTGAGGACCATATTAAGTCTATGTTATTATTTTTCATCTATTGCAGATACCTTTATTTGCTTGAAAATAGAAAAGTAAAATAAAAATAAAACCCTAATACTTAGTGACAAACCCAACAGCTACATTTACTAGTTTTCACACCAAAAATCAGAATTTACTCCTTTCCTTAAAAATTGAAGGAAAAAAAACCTGGTCAGGACATTGTGTTCTGCAGATCGGAGGCTGGCAGAATTACACATCAACAGAATTTGTTTTGACAGCATCTGTAGAAATGAGGGTGGGAGTGGGTTGTGCTGAAATGGCAATTTTGAAAACATCCGTAAGTGTCAGCTTGCTCTTCCTTTTTCTTTCTTTTTCAAACCTTACTTTCAACTTGTATATCTAGAGTTTCCCTATTTAGTAATAAGTTACTCCTTTTAGTTAAATCTGTGGGCATTTATAACATGACTTTACCTCTCAGAGTCATTCTTTCCCATGCTTTGCTATCTGTACCATCCTTCTGTAAGTTGATCTATTTGTAGCTTGAGATTTGAGTTCTCATTACATTACTGCAGCCTGATGAACAAATTAACATTTACATATTCCAGTGTCACCCACTAATTTAAACTGCTGGATGAACAATATACTACAACTACAAACCTTGAAGTTTTTCTTTTGGGTCATTTTTCACATGTGATCTAATTTGTGCCTGACGACCCTTAGGTACTACAGGCAAAGAGATCTATTATTTATCCATTTTTATAGCTAGAAAAGATAATGAGTGGCATAAGTAGTTTATTTAAATTTATTTTGAAAAAATCTGATTATTATGGCTTATGTTTAGAAATAAAGCATTATTAAAAGAGAAAAGAAGATGTTTAACATAAGCTTCAAGAAAAATAGGCTCTTAATCACACACATAAACATATTGTCTGTAAATAAATGGAAAATTATGGTTTGAAAATTAATGCAGTACACTTTATTTTTTTAATTTTTAGTAATTCATTTAAAAGCCTAATCTTTATCCAAATTCCATATCAGCGATATTTAGGAAGTGGTATTTTCTTTTATATAAAATAAGACAGCCTGAATGTTACTCAAATTAATTTTTTTAAGAAGCCTGCATTATCTTTTCATTTATTGCATTCTTTAAGGTGTTAACTTTATATACATACATGCATACATATAATATATCCATATGTATTTCATATATATATATATCTATATATATATATATATATTTTTTTTTTAACTTAAAGGCTTTTAGTCCTGATGGTCGTTGGTTAATAACTGCTGCAATGGATTGCTCTGTTAGGACTTGGGACCTTCCTTCTGGATGGTAAGTTTATATTTCTAAATCCCTAACCTCTATAAGAAGATTTCTAAGTTATTTTCTTCACACTGTGACTTTCACCAGTAGTTACTGGATTATATGCTTTTCCAATGTGACTATATTTGGAGATTTTTCTGACATGACTATATTGTGTCCTTGGAGTGTTTTTAATGATAACTAAACAGCAGGTAGTAGTATCATGAAAGATAATAGAAAAGTGAAATCTCTCTTAGGTTTTCTAATCCTGCAAAATTGAGACACAAAAGCAAGTTGCCTAAACCGTAGGAAAGCTCATTTGGCCTTTTTGATAAAGCTCAGACTTAAGCATGACAAATTTTTGAGTTTTTTTAGTTCATGCTGAATTTAGTTAGAAAGTCAAAACTGCTAACTTTTCCTTTTTGTATATTATATCTCTTGTGGTACTCTGACATAACTCTTAAAAGAAGGCATTTTAGATAGTCTTAGTGCATTTTCTGTTGCTTGGAATATTGAAACTCTGTTATTTCTAAAGAAAAGGAGTTTATTTCTTACAGTTTGGGAGATTGAAAAGCCCCAGGTCAAGAGGCCATAGCTGGTGAGAGCCTTCTTGCTGGTGGAGACTCTGAATAGTCCCAAGGTGGTATGGGATATCACATTAGAAAGGGTGATACCCCATACCACCTTGGGACTATCACTCAGCGTGATAATGTAATGGCTCAAGTCTGTCTTCCTTTTCTTACAAAGCCACCAGTTTCCCTTTCATGATAATCCATTAATCTATGAATGGGTTAATACATTAATGAGGACAGAGTCCTCATGATCCAGTCACCTCTTAAAGGCCCTCCCCCTCAATACTGTCACATTGTGGATTAAGTTTAAACATGAGTTTTAGAGGGGACATTCAAACTATATCTTAAAAGTAGTAAAAATATGTGTCTTTAGATTTGGGTAAAACGTAACAGATGTTCAGAAATCTATTTCATGGGTTGAAATTTGCTACTAATCCAGCACTTTAAAGAGAAAACAACCAAATCTGTAAATGGTATAAAACAGAGGAGACATACAGAATGTGTGTGGGCTTTGTTGTTAAAAATTATGTAGGTGTAGATACCATTTAAAATCATATCATTTAACATTGGATTGCTTAGATGAGTATGAAGAAAGGAAGAATTACGGGAATAGCAAAACATCTAATATAACAGTAACATACCATTAAAAAAAGATAGGTGAGAAAAATGAGAAGGAAAGTGGTACTTTTTAATCCAAAATCTTCCTAAATTAAGCTCTGTTCACTTCCTCTTCCTACTCAGGAATTGGATAAGCCCATACATGAAAACAGTTTGACCTTTAGGAAGGAAAAACCCTGATGTCCTTAGTTCCCTTCAAGTTTGAAACAAGCCTGAGGCACACCTACCTATCTTGAGTATACAATGGATTTGAAGTAAGCACAGCTAAGGATTGTTGCTAGTGGATCCAGCTCTAATAACTAGGGATCTTTGTCCACAGGTGTGTCTCTTTCACTTAAAATAGAGTAAAGCAAAATATAATTTATTGACTGTATCCTCCTTTGGTTTTAGAAGGTTTGGTTTTAGAAGGTCCTTTAGAAGGTTTTAGAAGGTTTTAAAGTTGGTATTTCTTTAATTAAACATTTTGTTAAAGACACTATTAGGAATATTAGTGGTCTGTCACTTCTTGGGCTTTTGCTATTTTCTAAAAGTTAATGTTATCTAATTTGAGTTGCTTTAAAGTAAGAAAGTTATATAAATAGTAGAGTTGGCATAGTGCCTTTTTCATTTTCCTTTTTAATAGTTTTAGTTTATATTAGTGGGAGAGATAGATTATTCAGTAGTAATAAATTGGCAATGTTTTTTTAAGTGGTTAATTCATCTTTGGAATGGAAAAATCAGGATCTGAAAGTAGCATTCAAAGCCACTAACCTTTGACTCAGCATTAGCCTTTTGCTGAATTTCTTCTATCAGTAAAAAGTTGAACAGATTAAAATCTGATAAATTTTCAACTCTAGTATCTTATTTTTAGGTGAGCATAGGCAATTTTAAGTGAATAGAGAGTCATGAAGCTGGGTGTAGCACAAGAGCAAGAAGCGACCACATCGAATTGTTAAAAGAAAATATAATAAAATGGACATTGATTGGAAAAAGTATATTTTTATTTAAAAAAATAGTTTTTGGTTAAAATTTGAAGTGGACCAAACGAGAGCTTGAATAACTGCTGCTGCTTAATTGCAACTAAGCTAACATTTACAATGTGCTGCTAGGCACTGTAAATGCTTTTATTTTTCATATCCTAAGAGGTTGTAGGTACTATTACTGTTACTAGTCCCATTTCAAAAATGATGAAGTGGAGGCTTTTAGAAAAATTAAGTGATTTGCCCAAGGCAACTTAGTTTATAAGTGGCAGAGCACAAAATAAGCACAGGAGAAAGAACAGTTACATTATCACCTTTGCTCAGACTGCGTCTTGTTTTAAGAATGAACTGATTTTCTTGATGTAGAAGATAATAAAGTTAAGATTAGTGTTTTATTATACAACCAAGAGTAACTTGGGTTTTTTTAATTCCCCTCTTTTTTAAAAAGCATAATTCAACCTATGGAGATTCCTAGTTCTTCTTTCAGTTAAATAATTTGAATAATGAAAACACATTACATAGCCTGGAAAGTGAAGCTATCTCTGAGTAAACCCTTGAGTGTATTAACATACAGGGGATATCCATCTGGAATTGTGCCTACTTTAAACAAATTGCATTGGTATTAAACTTTCCTATGAAGTTTTTTTAAGTGCTGAAACATGTTTTGTGTTTGTAAAATTCTCAGAGAAACAGAGTTGAAATTTTTATCTCTGAAATTATCATTCCTCTACCACTACCACCACCTTTTATGTCTGGTTGTTTTTGATCTAACAGAAGTTCAGATTGAATTCTTTTTTTTTTTTTTTTTTTTTTTTCTGACACAAAGTCTTGTTCTGTTGCCCAGGCTGGAGTGCAGTGGTTGGTGCAATCTCGGCTCACTGCAACCTCCGTCTCCCGGGTTCAAGGGATTCTCCTGCCTCAGGCTCCCAAGCAGCTGGGACCATAGGCGCACGCCACCATCCCCAGCTAATTTTTTTTGTAGCTTTCATGGAGATGGGGTTTCACCATATTGGCCAAGCTGGTCTCGAAATCCTGACCTCAAATGATCTGCCCACCACCTCATTCTCCCAAAGTGCTGGGATTACAGACATCAGCCACCACTCCCGGTCCAGATTGAGTTCTTTGAGGGGTGAGAAATATATAAAATTAAGTAGTAGTCTTCATAGAATTCTTCATTTGTTCTGTCTTACCCCACCCCTACTTCCTGAGGAGCATTACATGAGAAGAATTGGAATAGAACATTGTTTTGAATTTCTCACTGAGGCAAAAACATCACTTTGTGCTACTCCTTAAAGATTTCTGTGGAAGATGATTTTAGCACTTTGGAAATAGGACATATGGAAACAGTCTCCATTTGGTCAGAATAATCATCAGAAACAACCTACTGAATGTATATGCAGGGCTCTGATCTTGTAAATCTGATCCCTTAGAATAGGAATTGTATTAATATTCTTTCAGAAAAAATTATAAGGTACCTAGGACTGAACTTGTTTTTTTAAGATTAGCATGAAACTGTATGGTAGTTTTAGGTCTGGGATGAGCCTGTGCATTTACGTTTTATGAACCAATGTGACAGTGTAGAATATGCTGTGTATGTGGAAACCACCTTCCTCAATTTGGTGGTTTTATATAATGGAAGTCCCATCTACCCACACACCACAGCTGTGGAAATGAAGTTACGCAATGAAGTTGACAAGATAATTTTAGTTTAAGTAAAATAAGTTTACTCAAGCAGTAAGTTTTCTTCTTAACAGATAGTTCCTAAACATGTTAGGAAGTTTTAGCCTTCACATACGTAAACTTTTGATGAGTAATATTTAGACAAAGGAGATACCTTAAAATTTCAAATTGCCGTGTTGTAGGTTTAATCTTCATTGGTATGTGTTAGGATAATATCTTCATCTCTGGATTGTTTGGGTTAAATGGCTTAACATAAATAACAGTCTATGGCATAGAATAAGTGTTTAGCAAGTGCTTTCCCCAATTCCTTTGATTCCCAACAAAAGCCATTCTTGTGCGCTTTCAAAGCAGAGTTGAACAGAAATCAGACAGGTTATTGCTCCCTTTCCCATAAAGGACAATTAAACAGCAGTCGTTTTCCTAAAACACAGTTTGATGGGTGTGTGTTTGTTTCCAGTGCTTTTAATTGCTGTCTTTTCTTGCAGTCATTGTTTAAGGTTTACATTTTTATTGGCTCTTTCAGCAAATTGAGAGAGGCATTTTACCATGGGTAAGCAACTTAATGCCTCCCACTGGACAGTCTTCATTTACATTTGAGCTGCTCACAGTGTGTCCTATGAATCATTGATGTAGGCACATCCTGGGTGTGTGTAAGCTATTCCCCTATTTTGTGCTTCAGTTTCAGTAGTGGCTTTACTAGAATGTATATTAGCTAACAATATGAATTGGGTAGAACTGCTTGGGTGAAAATACTGACCCAATTGCTTTCTGCCTTGAGTGAATTTAAAATCTTACTGGACCTCAGTTTTCTGGGCTGTATGGTAAGGACGATCTGCCTTGTAGGGTTTGTGAAGATTAGATTAGTTAGCACACTCAAGTGCTGAGGATACTTCCTCACACAGAGCACTGAAAAAAGTGTTACTCTTGAAGTAATTTGTATTATTAATGTACATCCTGAACTTGAGTGATTTGTGTGTAGATAATATATCTTCCTTCCTGTAGATAATATATTGACTTCGGAATAGCTGTCATTGGGCCGGGCGCGGTGGCTCACACCTATAATGCCAGCACTTTGGGAGGCTGAAGCGGGTGGATCACAAGGTCAAGAGATCAAGACCATCCTGGTCAACATGGTGAAACCCTGTCTCTACTAAAAATACAAAAATTAGCCGGGCATGGTGGCGCGTGCCTGTAGTCCCAGCTACTCGGGAGGCTGAGGCAGGAGAACTGCCTGAACCCGGGAGGCAGAAGTTGCGGTGAGCCGAGATCGCGCCACTGCACTCCAGCCTGGCTAAAAAGAGTGAAACTCCGTCTCAAAAAAAAAAAAAAAAAAAAAAAAAAAGAATAGCTGTCATTAAAAACCAATATACTCTGCTTAAAGCTACTCTCACTTTTAGGTAGCCTAAGGTGTCTTTCCAGCAGGATTCAGATGAGTATAGGCCTTTCTCTTTGTTTCTTAAATATACCTCTTTTCACTTTTTGCTATCAACATCCTAGTTATCTTTTTTGCTTGTTAGATGATTACTACATATTCTCACCATTCTCTCTGTTCAAATATATTCTGCATTCTGATAGCAAATTTTCTATGAAAGTGAAGATTATGCCATTCTCTCCTCTTAAGTGGTTAATGACTTTCCATAAATTATAAGATTAAAACAAACTCAGGTGTTTGGTATATAAAACATTGTATGCAGCCTTATGCTTATGCTTATGCTTAATGGTCCTACACAACTGCACTCCTCGCAATTGTATTTTTCCCTTGCCTTATCCGCCACATTTCTCCTAGCCAGGAAATGCTTTCTCTACTAGACATCAATATCCACTGAAATCCTGTCCATTTGTAAAGCTCCCCCTCAAACACAAGTGTTCTGTTAAGCCCATTCTGAGTCCTCTACCTGGTTTGTGGTTACTCTCCCTTTCACCCCAACTTGTAAACCCCTTCAGGATTTTAAAGCTATGGGACTAGTTTCCATAAATTGCTTTATGGCTCTAGAGATTGAATTTTCATGTGTTTCATGTATAGCATGATTACTCATTTGAAAAACAGGTGCAGTTGCTCAAAAAGTTTTTTTTTAAATTACCGTTCTTATTTACTTCCATTTTGTTATATTACTTTCTCCTTTTGCCTAAGCTTTTCATTAGTTTCATTGAAGTAACAAAAAATACAGAATACTAATAATTAGATTTGTTTTAAATGTTATGTCTTTAGAATTGTCCCCCAAGTCAATTTACCAAAATTTAGTATTCCAGAAAAACAGATTTCCTCCTCTTTCTCCCTTTTGTTGAAACTGTTTCTCCAGTTAGTTGGTCTAGTTAATGTTGTGTCTTTCTCATTAAGTGAGATTATTTTCACATAGTAACTTAGTTACTGTTTATTAGTGGAGCTGTTTATTAGTGGAGACTTTCTGATTGATACTGGTGATTAAAACACCAACACATATTTTCTGCATATCTTATAACACACATTTTCTGCGTCTCATCCCTTGTCCTTTTAGCAAAAACATTTTTGTGAATTATATCCTTTTTGGTAGAGTTCAAATAATTTTAATGTGTTAATTATTTCTGTAGCCTGATAGACTGCTTTTTGTTGGATTCGGCTCCTCTGAATGTTTCTATGTCTCCTACTGGAGACTTTCTGGCAACTTCCCATGTGGACCACCTTGGAATTTATCTGTGGTAAGTTCTTTCATACAGTTCTGTTTTGGGATAATGAAGATTGTTTTGTCAGAGAGTTATAGTTGCTAAAGTGGTCATTAAATGGAAATGTCACAAGTTAACATAAATACTTAATTCACTATAAGTCTGTGATTGATTCAACATCTGCTTGATAATGTAGACCACTTTGCTTAAGTATATATTCTAAACCAAATGATTGATTTTTATCTGTTACCATATTTGGCTTTTATTTGCAGAAAGAATAAGTAAGTTTTAAAAGTTTAGCAAAAAGGGGTCCTCAGCCAGGCCATGATTTTACTGCCAGTGTCCCACAACTACTTTATGACCTTGGCCAGTCACTTCTGACCTTCAGCCTACTTTGTCTATAAAAAAAAAGGCACAAGTATAAGCAGAATACTTTCTGAGATTTATTCTAGTTGCATGACTTTTCATAACCATGTAAAGATACTTATATGATCTTCAAATTCTCTTATGATGAACTTGTAAGGGATTATGATTGCTCGTAATAAATAGAACATCACCTGAGTTTAGAAAAAATTTTGTCTCTTTCCTAACTGTATACATCTAATTCTTTTAACTGTTATTATTGGGTAAAAGAAAAAATTGATTGTAAAAAAACATTTAATTATAAAATGTTATAATTATGTTTGAAGATACAAAGCAATTTTAATATATAATAGAAATAGACTCTATTCACCTTAATTTGTAAAATGGAGTATCTCCTAGAATCTATGAGGCTACAACAATTTAGAAAAGAATGGTAGCTATGAGACTTCACAGCAGGAGTATGGCCTTTCTCTATAAAGTACTGCTATTAATAACTCAAAACCTGAGATTCTCAATTTTTATTTTCTATTCCAGCTTCATAAAGTGTGGGAAAAAAAACCTTTCCCCTACTTTGGGACAGGTATCTACATCTTCATTAGTCATCCATGGTCAGGGTGCAGACTGAGTAGCAGAAATATGGCTACTTAGAGGGATATTCTAGAGAAGGGGAATCTATGATCTTTCAGCAACTGCAAGAATATGCTCAACATAGTCACGCTCTGACTTACTCTTTGAGTTCATTTTTTCCTTCTGTTATAATATCCTTAAATAAAGGTTGATAACATGTCAAAACAATATATGAAAGTTATTTTGCCTGATAAAAGTATTATCTGCTACCGGTCTGTCTTTAATACTACGTCAGGAAAGAGACTCAATAATTTACACAGCTTTATTATTTATAATGGCATCTGTGACATAAATCAAGGTATTTTAAAATTGATACAGTCTATCTTTGAGGTCTTTTTTTAACTAATAGAAGTCTGTAGTCAAATTCAAGATTGTAGAGTGTTTCCCTGAAGAAACTTTTTATAATTTTTTAAATATTGCTTATGTCTTGTTTTCTCAGGTCCAATATTTCCCTGTATTCAGTCGTTTCATTACGGCCACTTCCTACAGATTATGTCCCTTCAGTAGTAATGCTTCCTGGTACTTGCCAAACCCAAGGTAATCACAAAATTGCAAAGTAATTTTTGAGGTATAACATTATAAACCTAATATAGGAGATACTGCTACCAAAGGCAAAGTTTAGTGCATTCAACCAAAGTGTTTTTTAACTGATATAAAAAAGACTGAATGACTTTGTGAATTTATGCGGAAATATAATTGATGTGGCATTGATAATGTATCAAATAGTATACCAGTGAAGAAGGTGTTTTGGGGCTAGTGATGGGAGTTGTAGTTAATATGAGAAAATAAGGAAAAGACAGGGATAAGGAAATGAAATAAATGAACAGTTTACAAGGCTGCATTGAGTGAACATGTTATGAAACAGATGAATTTGAAATGAATTAATTTGCTTTTATATGGTAAAAATCTCATTTTGGGTTAATTTGTTTTACCTGAACATTTTTTAAAGATGTAGAAGTATCAGAAGAAACAGTAGAACCAAGTGATGAAATGATAGAGTATGATTCACCAGAACAGTTGGATGAGCAATTGGTGACTCTTTCACTTCTTCCTGAATCACGATGGAAAAACCTTCTTAATCTTGATGTTATTAAGGTAATACTATAGTACACTTAATTAATGCACTTAATAGACCCTAAGCATGCATCCAGAAGCATTTTTCTGTTTTTAAGCAGAGAGAACTTCCCCTACTTTGAGGGCATTAGGAGGAGCAGTTAATGTATAAGATAACAGTGACAATTCCATTTAATCAAGTGTTATTTAATATGATGTGATTATCACAAGATATTCATATCTGTGTCAACTTTGAGAACACTCAGCAGGCATTTGGATATGGCAAAAGTTCAGCCTGTACAGAGCTACTGGAAACTAATCCTTTAAAATCCAGCCTAAGAAATCACTTTTATATAAGTTTCTAAAACAAGCAGGAACAAAAAATGGCTATTATAATGTATTTCTACTGGTTGGCATTTGAGGACCAGAGAAATTTCACTAGGTTTTGATTTTATTACGTTAACCCTTTATCTCACACCATGTCCTGTCTTACACCATACTCTGTCAGCTACTGAAAGATTTTTAGAACTTGCTGTATCAGGGCCAGATGCATAAGTTAACATGAACTAGGTACTAAATAGTGTACCTGGAGAGTATGGTGGTGAAGAAAAATCCTAGCCCCTATGTCCTTGAGGAATTTATCATTATGCATGAAAAATGGACAACTATGGTATAGATTAGTATTTTTTTAGAGTATGTTTTATGACTGCCACTAGTGAATAGCAAAAACTACCAAAAGGAATACAATAGAGTGAAAAATTTCAGGTTACCTTTTGATCATGAATGCAAGTATTGTTTGGTGAAACTTGAGTTGGTTAGACATACACATACACTAGATCCGCTAGGTGACTAAAGTCACAGTATGGGCTCTGGTAAAAAGTTGAAGGAACACTGGCATAAGTAACTCACAAGATGTAACTATCCTTGTAACTAATAACACAAGAAAAGAAATGTGTGTCTTGGATAAGGAAAGAGAAGTTTTTACGTTACATTTCCTCACAGAAGTTAAAATTGCTTCTTTTTACTTGCTAACTTTTTGAGAGATCAGTCATCTGTATAAAGGTGTGCTGGTGTCAAATCTCTTCATCGTGGTGTCCACACTGTCAGCTTTGAAGGGAGTACTTTATGAAATAGTTCAAATGCAAGGCATTAAACTGTACAAGTAGATTACTCTGAGGGGAACAATCAGAATAATGCTCAATTAATTGAGCTGAGTTTTTGGGCTACTGTGGTCCTCACTAAGATACAGTTTGTAATACATAAAATCTTGTATCAAAACATGAGTGGATTATCTTTATGAGAGGAATATGCTAAAACCTCTAATATTTTTATTTTCTATTAAATAAGAATGTACCAAGATAATGGTTTACATTTGTCCTGTGGATGACTTCTATTTTTGCTTTTCTTTGTGAGATTAGATAATTTTCAGGGCACTATGGAGTTCCTCCAAAGCCTTATGGTTTTAACAAATCAGTGACTGTCCCCTTTCTAACTCAAGAATGGTGAGTTAGAATGGTAACTGTGACTCATTACAGTCTCCCATCATCCTAAAGGGCTCTACACTATAGTTGGCAGTGTTTTGTCCTGTGTTCATGTAACCATTTTCTTTTATGCCATGGCTCCACTTCGGAATAGAAAGTCTCCCTAAGGCTGCAGAGCTCCTAAAGAATAGAAGAATAATGTGAAGTGAAATTGTGAGACTTCTTTATCAGGCACTTTACCATAGAAAGGCTCTTTCATCAAATATTCCTGAGAGGCAGGGTGCCTATAATCCCACTACTTTGGAAGGCCGAAGCGGGTGGATCATTTGAGGTCAGGAGTTTGAGACCAGCCTGGCCAACATGGTGAAACCTTGTCTCTACTAAAAATACAAAAATTTGCTAGGCATGTTGGTACACGCCTGTAATCCCAGCTGCTCAGGAGGCCGAGGCAGGAGAATTGCTTGAACCCTGCAGGCGGAGGTTGCAGTGAGCTCACTATACTCCAGCCTGGGCAATGGAGTGGAACTCCATCTCCAAAGGAAAATGTTCCTGAGATACTGATATGTAGCCGTGTATTCACCAAAATAAAATTCTTTCAGTGGAAATCGGAATGGAGTTTTTCCTTATATAATTTTACTAGCATTTGAAATATTTACAAACCAGCAATCATATTTTCTTGCATTTTAAAAGCACAGAGTACTAAGGAAAAATTAAAATTCCAATGAAATAGAAGAATTAGAGCTGTACTTTGTAAGAAGATTATCAAATTATTTATAATGTCAGTCTGCTTGTGGCTCCAAAGTTCTTTTGGAGAAAAGTAATTTGAGAAACTCTTTTCTATTAAGAATTTATGTAAATTTTGCTTTCCATCCTGTTTTATGAAAGAGTTTGTACTCAATGCGGAAAGAAGTTTATTTAAATATTCACGTAAATATTCACATTTTAGGAAGACTCGCTTTGTTCATCTTAGAATTTCTCCTGTGCCCTTGGTAGAATTTCTCCTGTGTCACTTTTTTTCAGCCTATCAGCAAAAGTACAAGAGATCTGCATTGGAAATTCCAGGTTAAGGTTAGCTCTGGGTATTGGTCAGAAGAGATCGTATTTTAACTTCACATGAGTTTCATTCCTCTTTCACTTTTTGGTATTTGTTTTAAAACTGATTTAAAATTAAATATTAGAAATTGTTGGCAGGATAATTGCTATTTTTCTTTCTCATTTTCTCTTAATCAGAAAAAGAATAAACCAAGGGAACCACCCAAAGTACCCAAATCAGCACCATTTTTCATTCCAACAGTTCCTGGCCTTGTACCCAGATATGCTGCACCTGAACAAAATAATGATCCTCAGCAGGTAAAAAAAAATTAGAACAATCTAAGTCTAAGGCTTATTGTCAAATTTAAAATGAGAAAACTGAGGCCAGTATAAGAAAAAATTAAATTCCAGTTTATTCAGCTCCGGGCGAGGTTCTATGGTCCGGGAAAAGGGGGGGCCAGAGAAGTCCCGCTTGACTTCCTGAGGCCTGGGTTTTTTATAGTGAGTGAGGGTGTCTTGATTGGCTGTGAGGGACCAGGACGTGGATGGGGTCGGTGAGCGGCCATCCAGGGGGGAGCAGGGCAAGCTGCTATTGGGCAGGGTTTGGCGGGGTTTGTTTTAAATTTTGGCGGGGTTTTCTAACGGCGGGCTAGGTGCCGAGTGCAGAGTCTGGTGTTGAGTGCAGATTTGGGTGCAGAGTGCAGAAGTGGGCATTGGGGAAGCCACGTGGCAGGGCTAGATGCTGAGTGCAGGGCTTGGTGCCTAGCGCGGAGTGGTCACACAGTTTTTGGGCGCCGAGAGGGATGGGCGTGTCCGAGCTCCCGGCAAGGCAACCGGCCTTACACTAAGTATATGAGTGTATGTTTGTATGTGTTTTGTGCACTTCTTTACCAAGACCTAGTTTTACAGATACAGGGTAAATTAATGATAGCTTTTAATTACAAACTACATTTTTGGATGTTACTTGTATTATTTGAATAATGTGTGTTTGTTTTTAAGTCTAAAGTGGTAAATCTTGGAGTTTTGGCTCAAAAATCAGATTTCTGCTTGAAACTTGAAGAAGGACTGGTAAATAACAAATGTAAGTTGAATTATAAAATATTTTGACAAATATCTTCAGCTTATTTTACTTTATATGAGGAGAAATTGAAAGAAGTATTATCCGAGTTCTCAGTAGTTAAGAGAAGATAAAAGTAAAATGATTGAAATTTTGGTTTTAATTTCAAGTAATTTTAGCTTTTATATTAAATAAGTTCACTAAACTCAAATGGTATTGATATTGTAAAAATCTGTTAAAAATTTTTCATGTATCTAATTTATTTTTTGCTATTTGGAGATGGACACATTTATTGACTACATTTATAATAAGGAGATCATTCTTGATGTGAATTAAGTGTAAAAGTTTGGTATGTCATTTTTGTAACAGAAAATTTGCAAGCCTTTTGTTTTTATTTATACTTTGTAATACAGCAGACTGCTTAGATGATTTCATATATTTGCAAATTATTCTATTAAAAGGGAAATGTTTTAATCTACCTCTTTTGTTAATATATTTAAATTTTGAATGCTACAATCTGTAGCTAATAGTGATTGGCCCTAAGAACTGTAATCACTTAAAAAATCATGGTCACTCTCCTGATAATTTTAACTTACCGTCTTGTTTTGATTCAAATGCTTCTGTTTTCATACCAAAATCACTTGAGTCCACGTTAGCAAAAGTCAAAGAATGATACTAATGAGCCCTTGTAAATGACTTCTTAATGTTTATGGGGGAGACAAAGAAATAAAAACACTGTTGTTTAATATATACCGAAGGATCTAAAATTGATTAGACTTTTGTCATTGGTGATGTTCTTTTTCAGAAAGCTAAAGCCATAGTCATTGCAATTCTCATATTAAGTGACTCATAAAAATAGCTGTAAGTGTATTGAGTATGTTTTCCTAGGATGCATATGAAACAACATTTCTAGGGAGAAGAAGTAGGTTTGGACTGGGTAAGAATAAGGGGTGGGGTCTTTCTCCTCTGATTATATATATTTCTGTATTGTTAGTATTAAATTTCCTAATGATTATATACTTTTATAACTTTATAACAATAAAAAGAAAAATAAATTATTATACCTCATCAGATTCCCACTGCTAACCACTATTAATACTTTTGTTTGTATCTTTATAGCCTTCTTATATTAGGATTTACTCTGAGAGAGATATGAGCATTTTTAAATTTTAAAGTGTATGTTGCGAGGCATTAGATTCTCTTTAACAGACAAAAAGGTTAAATTACAGAAAAAAAGTGTTTTAAGTACTTTCTTTTTTATTGCTGTCATCATTTTTACTGATTTTCAATTATTTTGAATTTCATTCTACTATATAATACGAAAAAAAATTGACAGGGAGAATTTCCCATGCCATTTAAATATATCCTGTTTGGGGTATGGAAGGAAAACTGTAGTTTTCTATGTTAAATGATTATAATCAAATCATAACTGGACTCTTTTTAAAATTTAATGCAGATGACACAGCTGTCAACCTTCTGAAAGAATTAGGCCCATCAGGAATTGAAACAGAGCTGCGAAGCTTGTCTCCTGATTGTGGTGGGTCTATAGAAGTCATGCAGAGCTTCTTGAAAATGATTGGGATGATGCTGGACAGAAAGCGTGATTTCGAGTTAGCCCAGGCATACCTTGCATTGTTTCTAAAGGTAAGTCTAATGATGGTACTGTCCAGCTTGTCTTCCTAGTGTTATCTAGGAACTTCCTTCCAGTGTTATCTAATAGAACTTTCTGCAAAGAGGGGTATGTTCTATATCCACCCTTTCCAATATTGTAGCCACTTGCCACATGTAGCTACTGAATACTTGAAATGTAGACAATGTGATCAAGAAACTGAATTTTTAATTTTATACAGTTTTAATTAATTGAAATTTAAATACCCACATGTAGCTAGTGACTACCACATTGGACAGCTGGACAGTACAGCTTGGTAGTCTTGTTTTCCTTTTTTACTCAACTGCACAACAATTTTGACTTTACCCCCTGACTTGATGCTGTCTGCTTGAACCAATGTGCTGAACTATTAACTTTTCTTTTTTCAGTGGTTAGTTACATTTTGGAAGTTTTTTGTGATTGTGAATAGAAAATCGGGTTTTGTTTGTTTTTTTTTACTACTGAAATCAAAATATTTACTTCTATCCTTGGTAAAGGAGTTTTGATCATTTGACAATAAGAGAGTTATTTTAAGATTAGTATAGTGGAAAACTCATGTTTTGAAGGTCTACTTTAGTGGTATAATGTGTTGAAGGGGGTAGGTGATGCCAATTTTCGGTGATAATAGATTTGATTTTTATCCCATTCATACCTAAAATGAGTTCAGTTGATCTAATTATTTAAAAGTTAGATATTTAGGAAGTGACATGTAGGATTAAAATACAGAAATGCCACAAATTGTCTCTAAATCTTTTTCCAAAGTTGCTAAGTGTTAGTTCCCAAATACGAATTTACTGAAATTTTAGAAGATAAAGGACCCTGTCTGCCGTTTATTACCAGTGGGGGTATATTGAGAGGAAAAACATACAGCAATGTGGAAATGTGAATTTAGTGTTAAACTAGGACCTTGTTTCTGGATCTGTATCAGGACTGTCTTTAGGTGGATGATTAGAGTGATGACCACTTTAATTCTACCAGAGAAGCAATAGTACCATAAAGGAGCTTATAATAAAAAAAAGTTTGATAGAGGAAGCGAAAATGGGAGATAGGAATAAACCAACACTTAAGAAAAAAGTATTCAGATAATGTCTTATGTGATTCCTTGGTAGAAAAATTGAATCCAGATTAGATAAAATTTTAATTGTCTTAAATGTTCAACCGTTATATGTTTTTCATTGCAGTTACACCTTAAAATGCTTCCTTCAGAGCCAGTACTCCTAGAAGAAATAACAAATTTGTCATCCCAGGTGGAAGAAAACTGGATCCATTTGCAATCACTCTTCAATCAAAGCATATGTATTTTAAATTATCTCAAAAGTGCTTTGTTATGAAAATAAATTTGTGACTAAACAAATCAAAGACTTACATATTAAATAGGTTCAGTTGAACTCATTTCTTATTTTCCAAGTGTCAATGTGAAAAGAAAATAAGAGCTAGCACTCCTGACTAGTCAGTAAATCTCCACTTTAAATGCTAAATACTTTCTTGAAGTAAAATCACTCGTGCCGTCTAGGCGTGATGGATAATGCCTGTAATTCCAGCACTTTGGGAGGCCAAAGCGGGAGGATTGCTTGAGACCAGCCTGGGCAACATAGCAAGCAAGATCCCATCTCTACAAAAAGTTTAAAAAAATAAACTATACCTACCTTTTGTTTTGAACACTTAAAGAATCTGCTCAAATGATTTATTTTCTGAGTCTCTTCACATTAACTTTTATATGATTTTTTTAAAATTGTTACCTGCTAATGTTTTTTGAGTATCTGTCTCATATAAGAGATGCTGCATGTTCACTGTGAAGTATTGCTGAATTAAATCAAAAATGTCAGATATAAGAGTGGCCTAGTGCTTTTTCCGTTGTAACATACTGAAAGGAAGTTGTTCATGGATCGGAAATGTGGGAGGCTCTTCCTTGCCCAAGGCAAATTGCTATAGACAGTTAAACTGATAACAAGGATAGGTAAGGGAAATTCCAAATTCCACTGGAAGTTGTCCTTCAAAGGTTTTCCTTCCTCACTGATGACCTTTTTATTTGGGAGGAAACTGCTGAATACACTTCTTTCACAACCATTCCGAAGCCAGGTAGCCCTGGAGCTTTTTTCCTCATCATCGTTTTGGTTTTTTTTATGGTTCAAGACTTTTGCAATACATGAATTAAAAATAAGCCGTTCTTTAAAGCACAGTGATCTAAAAACTGTTCTTATACACTCAAAAGTTGTGTCTTTCATGAAATGCAGTGGGTTGAATACAAACACCAATAGCATCTTGTTCAGATAAGAGAGTTTTATAGAATAATCTCCAGAAGAAGCAAAAGGCATTTACCGATGATACCTTTAATATTCATGTTTTTATTTAATGATGTAAGGTAAAGATTAGTAAACTACTAAGGAAATAAAGCGATCTGGTTATTGTACTGAATTTCAGGGTTTTTTTAGAAATGTGTATTGACTTACTAAAGCCACTGACGGAAATGTTAATAATGACTTAAGTTCTAACTTAAAAAACTATTTTCCTCTTTCCTAAATATTATATTCTAAATTGCAATTTGGCAAAATTCCAATATGTAATTCTGTACTTAGTAAAGATTGTAAATCACTAAAACAAAATGATAAGCGCCATGAACTGAAATTGTATTGCTTATGCAAATCATGAACCAAATTTTCTTCTCTTTTTAAAGTGAGCATATAGACTTTAGTGTATTGCTATCGGAGATATATTTTGGTAGTATTACATCATCATTTTGGCAGGTAATCTTCTAGAACTTTTCATATACTGCCTCCATCAAGGGCAGGAAAGAAATACAAAATATAGTTTTATTTGTATTTCCCTTAAAAATATATCAATCTGTGCATACTGGTTTATCTTTAAATTTTCAAATTACACATGTAATATATGACTACATTTTGGCTGTGTACTTTTTTGAAAACCATCTTCAGTCCCAATACCCTCTGTAGAAATAAGTGATTAACTCTCCTAGATCTTGTTTTAGACTGTTTTTATGAGTGTTTAAGAATGTGTATATATTATCTGCAGCCGCAGGAAATGTATAGTTGTGATTTTTGTGAACATATAGGCGTATGATTCTACAGCTTGCTGTTTCTACTCGGGAGTTTTTTATTTTTGTACATTCACATTTACCTAATCTCTTTTGCAGTGTCCAACAGTCTATTTTGCCTATGATAGACACTTGAGTTTTCCTTCTTTTTTTTTTCCTTTGTAACTACAAACAATGCTGGAAGAAACGTCATTCTACGTGAGCCCTTTTTGTACATATACGGATTTCTCTGTAGTATATGCTTAGGATTTCAATTTCAGGCCAGAGTATAAGCATTTTTAATTTGAAGAGATACTTCCATTTGGCTTCCAGAATGGCTGGATCAAGTTATAGTTCCCCTCAGCAACAAATGAGAATCTGCTTCCCCACATAATTAATGAAACTTGCTATCAGATTTTTGTAATTTTTATTAATCTAATTAAAAAATTATTTTTGTTTTAGATCAAATTTCTCACTAGTGAGGATGAACATATTTTTGTATGTTTATTTTAGAACATATAAACATTTGTGAATTGTCTTTTTCCTCTACTGCTCATTTTTCTATTGAATGAATTGTCCTTTTATCTCACAGATTTGTTAGGAGTTCTCTTGTATTTTCTGTATTAATCTTTTATGCCTGTTGTCAGTGTTTTCTCCTACTTAGCCATTTGGCTTTAATTTTACATGGTGTCTTTTTAAATAAATGTTTTATATTTGTGTACAATCAAATTGATTAGTTTCATGACGTTTACTTCAAGATATAAAGCAAATTATTATTATTATTTTTTGAGACGGAGTCTTGCACTGTTGCCCAGGCTGGAGTTCTGTGGCCTCGGCTCGCTGCCACCTCTGCCTCCCAGGTTCAAGCAATTCTCCTGCCTCAGCCTCCGGAGTAGCTGGGATTACAGGCACGTGCCACTATTCCTGGCTAATTTTTGTATTTTTAGTGGAGACAGGGTTTCACCTTGTTTGTCAGGCTGATCTGAAATTCCTGACCTCATGATCCACCCGCCTCAGCCTCCCAAAGTGCTGGGATTACAGGCATGAGCCATCCTGCCTGGCCAAAACAAATTATTTTCTAAGACATTTACAATATGTATCTTCCTATGTTTACATGTGTTCCTTTCACATTTCACATTTATCATGTTTTCCTCTACGACATGATTCTGTATGAGTAGTTAATGTGTAGATCTTTATCTAGAATTGATTTTTGTGAAGAGTGAAACATAATAGCACTGCCTCCAATGTCTGTTCAAAACTCATTTATTGAAAAGTCCAGTCTCAATGTCCGATTTGAAATGCTACTTCATTATGTGTTAAATTCTTTCATTGAGCTATTTGATATTCCTAATAATGCATTACTTTGATTATAGTTTGATATGTTTTCAGATTTGGGGCAAAGCCTTCCTAAAGTTTTATAAAAATTTGTTGACTGCTGCTTAGCATATGTCTTGAAGTTTTGATATGGGTTGCACCACATTTACAGGACTGATTTGGAGAGACCTATAATACTGAGTACAGTCCTCCCTTGGTATCCAGTTCCAGGACTCCTGTGGATGCCAAAATCCAAACAGTGCAGATCGTGGGACCTATACATATGAAAAGTCAGCTATTGTATTTGAGGGTTTTTCATCCTTCAAATACCATATGTTTTATTTGTGTTTGGTTGAAAAACAATTTGAGTGTAAGTGAACCTTTGCATTTCAAACCTGTGTTGTTCAGGACCACCTGTATTTCCCTTCAAGAACAATGAATGTCTTCATTAAATCATCTTTTGTGGGAGAGCTTTTGGTTTCATGGATTTTCATATATATATAATAAATATATAAAAACACTTTTTGACATTCTGGGAATTTTGTTACTATAAGGAAATTTCCTTTTCTAATATATATTATAATTGGTTGTTGCTGTTTGTGGTAAAATGGTTTGGTTTTTATATTCCAATCTCAACGCCAAACACTTTGTCAATACAGTCTCACTAGAAAATCCAAAAGAATTTTATCTTCTGCAATTGATGAGACTTTATTCCCTAGCCAATATTTGTGTACTTGAAACTTTTGTGCATTAGGAAGTTTTATACTTTAAATATATGCCCTTTTTAAAGATAAAAGCACTGAGGATAGAAAATATGTAGACTGACTGAAATATATATTTTGTATTGTATGAAAATAAATGTAATTTAAAAGCTGTTATAATCCCCAAAACATTTTAAGCCTTGAGAGAGATGTGACTTTGATCTCAGTCACATATGGCTACTTCTTTTTCTTAGATTATAGATCAACTCACCTTCTTATTTTGCTTGTTCTGTGCAATGACTAGAGATAATTAAATGATGTCAAGAACAAAAAAAACCTCTTGCCTTTTTAATGACCTTGTTATAGATCAATTTCCCCTTTATTATCCTGCTTTGCTTAGATCAGATGTCAGAAAACCTACAAGTATTTCACCCTCTATAAAAAAATGCTAAATGTACCCTTCCCAAAAAAAACCTATAACCAATCAAATTCCTATAACTATTTCCCAACTTTGTATGAATAATGTTACAATCCTGCTAAAGAAACTCCTCTGTCTCTGCCTATGTAAATGAAACCTTAACTTCTCTGCTTTAGAATACTGACTCTTTGGAGTTGGTGTTTCTGGGTGGGCTATCCTTAAACTTTGCACATTTATAAACTCTCTTTAAATTAGATTCATACCCTTTTGATTATTTTAGGTTGACATAAACAGCTTGTTAAAAAATCTGGGAAGGCCATGGTTTTGCACTGAGCTTTCTGCACTGGGTCCCAGCAGACCAGACCAAACTATAAGGAAGTCACTCATGCTGAATGCCACATAATCAAACTGAAACTTCGGTGAAGCAGGTAGATTCCAAAACAGACCATTGTTACCTTTGAAAACAGGAGATTTCGCTCTACCTGAGTCAGCACAATAAGGTAGTCTCTTCTACTTTAACCCTTACAAAAAAGTAACCTGATGTTAACCTTTTTTCTCTAGTGTTCGATTTCCTTGTTCTCACCTTATAAAACTCCCTGTTCTGCTATTGCCCAGTGGGAGTTCTCATTCTACTTTATAGAATGAAGGGCTTCCCTGATGAATGGTGAACAATTAAATTTATAACTGTTGTAATTTTGTTTTCTGACAAGCTAAATGAGCATTATATAGTCAAAGTGCCCAGGGAGAGCCAGGTCATTGAGACAAGATTTTACTAATGTGTTTGCCTGCAAGGCTGATGTTAATATTTTTTAAATTATATTTTCTATCATGTTATTTAGGACTCTTGACTGCAAATTATTATCTTTAAACAGGAAGGGAAATTTAAGAATTCAGGAATACTGCATTATCTAATAAGGATTAGGTCACTTTGTTTTCAGGAATTTTTTGTAACCTGTGACACAGAAATGCAAGAAGTACTCTTTGAATTCCACTTTTCTTTGCAGAGTGCTTCATTCCTTTGATTGTGTTTTTCCTCTGCAACCAGTACCTGCCAAAGGCAGTCAACAATCCACTTGATGTGCAGCCTCTTCCTAGAGTTTGAGATTGCGCACTGGTGACTAGAAACCCTCCCATCTGGGTCCTAAGTCTTTCTCTCATTTATCACACTTCCCTTTCTTCATCTGGAGCAAGAGGAATCCTTTTGTTTTCTTTTTATAAGCTTTTCACCATCCTCCAGGGACAAAAAGCTTCGCCCCACCCCTGCACACCCCCACCTTCCTATCTTCATCTCTCTCATAACTGTTATGCTAAAGTGAAGATTACATTTTTAGAGGATGGAAAGCTATCATGTCACTGAAAAATCCCATTTTTGAATGATATGTGTATTCGCACAGTATTTCACCTTACAGCCCTGCAAAAAAAAAAAAAATGTCTCCTTCCGATGAGACACTTGCCTCAATCTCAGAAAAGGTGATATGTTTGGAAAGGCAAAGGAACAAGACCACGTCAGTCTTTAAAGAATTATTCTTATACATTTTTGGTCATTATTAGTCTTATTTGTGCTCTGCAGACTCTCTTGTTTTCTGATGTTAATAGTTTGAGATCCTGAAACTCTCAAGCCAAAATTGTTTCCAAGAGCAATGTCACTGATTGAGATATAAATTTGATACAATATAAGGCATATACCTTGCAGTCCTTCCCCCATTAAGGCTAAGCCATGGACTTACTGCAAGGGAAAGGGAGCAGTGATATTAGAGAAGGTAACAAACAGTATAGGTCAGTGATTCTCAAAGTGTGGTTCCCCAATTAGCAATATCAACATCACCTGGGAACTTAGAACTGCAGGCCCCACTACAGAACTACTGAAATAAAAACTCTGTGGGTAGGGGCTAGCAATATGTGTTTTAACAAATCTTGTTGGTGACTTAATATAACTGAACTTAGAACTGGAGAAGGGAAAAAGAAGGCTATGAGGCATAAGATTCTCACCTGTGATCCCTCTTCGTTCTAGGAAGAAACCTCAAGGAGGGGAGGTGAGGAAAAGGGTTCAAGATAGGATTTGTAGGCCCCGGCCCCAGATCTAGAAGTAAAAAGGGAAGAGGGGATGGAGGATTCGTTGGAGAAATCACTCGGTACATTAAGTAGAACTCCGGAGTTGTGGGGCTAGGTCCTGACTCCCCTGGAGGAGACTGACTCACAGGGCCTCTGTCCTGACACATGGTAGCCATAGTCAAGGGGTGTGACTTAGGGAGAAAGAAATGACAGTGACAGCTCACACAGTTTCCATGACTGTGGGTGACACTGGGAGGGCTCTGGAGGTTTCCACCTGCTCCCTGAGGGGAATGATTGAGGCAGCTGGGAGTAGAATGCCAATAGGCCTGCTATAGAGCCCCAGTGGCAGAGTGTGGCTGGCTGCTCCATCGTGGCCCAGGGCCCAGTTGGAAGACGGGCAGAGACTCAGGGCACTGGCTAGGTGGGACCATGGTCCTGGTGGAGGGATATGAGAAGAGAGTCTGGCAACTCAGAAGGCACTCACACATCGTGAACCTTACTTTGTGAGGAAAGAAACAGACACGGTAGGGAATTTGAAGATAAAATCTCACAAAGTATTATCCAAAAGAGCCTGAGCTAATGTGAAAGAGACTAAGATACTTTTTAATTGGTAATTTTGTTCCCCATCCTAAATCTAGTAATATGAGGGTTCGTGGTGAAATTTAATCAGTTGGATATATAAAATAAAGAATTCTGTAGGGATCTTTTTTCCAGTGTCTGTGTACGATATGCTGAATTTTCCAATTCCAATTATGCTAATTTCCAATTCCAGCTGAATCTACTGAATGTCTCTGAAAACGTACATAAAATATTCAATACTTAGTTTTATCTCTATTTTGTTAAGATGATTTATGGACACCGCAGACATGTAGATAACAATAGTTTACTGTTCTCTGAAAATATAAAAATTCCATAAATCCTTGCAAGCAATTTAAAAAAATTTAACAATATTGTTTACTGCTACCACAGCCAAGAATGAATATTTCAAAGCCAGGGTTTTTGTTTTGTTTTGTTTTGTTTGGCTACCCTTTTTTTTCTCCACTATCTCTATCTAAATTCCAGTCTTTACTATTAATTGATTTTTTCTCATTTGAACTTTCGCAGAATGATGTCTGCCTCATAACTCTGGCCCTGTTTCCTCACTCCTGGCCACACCCTGTTCTCTACAGTAAAATATGATGCAAGCCCAGTGGGTGACGGAATGGTGAGTGAGTGAGTTACCGAAGCCTGGACTCATGCTACCATGTGGATTTAATTTCCATAAAGCATCATATACCAAAAACGGAGTCATATACCTGGCAGCTTCCCCATCCAGCTCACAGCGCTGTGATCATTCCTCTTTCCTTCCTTCAATCATTGATTTATTCATTCTATCTTCAACAAATACTTAGCTCTGACCCTGTCTCAGATGCTGTTCTATTGTCTTGAGATAGTTTAGAAAACAAAGCATATAAAAATCCCTGTCCTTATAAAGCTTATATTTTAGCTCATTATTCTTTTATATTATTTTGCTTAGCCTTTTGCCTTGCTCTCTTTTAGAACCAAGATAAAGGAGATGTTTCTAAGCCTTCACATTCTGCAAAGAGTGACTGCTAGGAGTTTCTCCCTTTGTTTCAAAGTGTGGCACACATGGGTGTGTGGGGGGGGTGTGTGTGTGTGTGTGAGTGTACAGGAATTCCCGAGTAGCCTCAAAATGCACATAGATACCTGAAGGGAAGAAAGTACAATATGAATAAATGCCTGCATGCTGCTTCACTACCATTCTTGTTTTAACAAAGGGTTTGGTAAGGTAGAAAAGCTGTGCATATGAAGAGATAAAACAATTAAGGAGAAAAAAAAACTATCTTTTTTTCCTTGGAAGACACCATGTCTCCATTCTCTGGCTGATAATTGATGGCCAGGCTTAGGGAAGCAGAGACTAGGAATCAGCCTTGCAGTTTGTCAGACTGGTTCCTGGAGCTGAGGGCCATCCCCCAGGGGCCTGGGTGCAGTTTTAGCTCTTGGCACACTGTGTGGGAAGGTGGAGGCAGGGGTCAGAGATGAGTTGTTCATCTCTGTTGCTATGGTGACAAGGAGGTTAAAGTGAAGGTACTTCAAAAATGTGGGCTACAACAGGTAAGGAAAAAGTGCATGTGGAACTGTGTGCTTCTCTCAACCCATTCCATTCCCTTTTCTCAGTGGTTCATTCAATAATCCTGTATGGGGTATGGCAGGACGGAGATCCCAACGCATGTGAGACAAGGTCCCCTGACCCGCAAGTACAGGAGATGAGCCTTGCAGGAGGAGGGGCAGCACACATCCGCCTTCTTGGAGCCAGGGGAGACTGCACAAAGAGGACAGCTGCCATTGATCTTGAACAAAGGGAGTGGGAGGGGCATGGGACTGCAGAGAAAGACAGGACCGCATTCAGAGATGGGGGCCATGAGAAAGGCAATAGAAAGTCAGGGGTGGCCAAAATCATGTCAGCTGCTACCTCTGGGAATATGTGGGGGGTCAATGGTCCTGGAACTGGGTACAAAGGAGACTTTTTTCTGCAATGTTTTGTGTATTTTTAAATTAAAATAACATAAAATATCAACAAATATTGATTCTGGGGTTGCCTATATATTTTTATGCACTTCATATTTAATTTACGTTTTTTTTTTTACTGTATTTTACTTTTTACTTTTTTTGTTTAGCTTTTCAAATAAAATGTATGTATACATCTCTAACCATCTATCCATCCATCCATCCATCCATCCATGCTACTTCATAGATATATCCTGTGTGGCTGGCCAGATCTTATTTCCTCTGGAAGGTGGCCTTGGGAAGTTATAATTGTCTTTGTCACCCAAGTCACCAGACCTTTCCCAAAACTCCAGGCCACCACTTGACCTAACCACACTCTTTTGTATGTAAGTCCCTGGCATTGGGTCTGTATGAGGCATGGATGGTCTCTAGATCAACGCTGAGCCCTGTCTCTTTCTCTCTGTGCTCAGCTGGCATGAACTGGGAGACAGAAGACCCAAGGGAGTTGCCATGAGTCATGTAGATTGGTTGAGCCAGAAACTTCTCCAGGAAGTTGTGGGAAGGGTGGCTCTTGGCAGAAGAGATCCCTCATTTCAATGGTGTGGTACCTGCCTGAGATTTCCCAGAAAGCATGAAGAATATCAGGGCGGAGAGTTTCACTCTTTCAACAACAAATAGAAATAAACCACTTGATTCCACACGAACTAAATGTTGAAGAAAAGCATAATCTTACATTAGCTTATCTCTTTACCCTTTACCAGACCTCAAAGATGGAAATTACCATTCTCTTCCTGCTGATAAATGACAATTAAGCAGCAAATATACCATATCTTATGTCACTTGAAACAAGTTTTATCTATAAACAAAATACTAATCCTTGAAAATATTATTCTTTTATGAAACATAAGGCCCTTTTTTCCTCATAGCCTTGGTTGTAGCAAAACTCCTAAATAAATAGCACTGCCTAGAGGCACTTAGAGTAAATTTAGATCATACAGGACATTGTCTGTCACTGTTTGCCTGCATCTCTAATGCCATTGATGGTTGGTTTCCTCCTCTTGTGCCAATGTGGAAGTCTCATTCCTTTGTCTGTCATCAGCTACCTTTCAAATTTGCTATAGAGCCCATTTAAATTTTGTGCACACAAGTGTTCCATAAATACCTAATTTAGTGGTTTTCTAAGAGTTGTCTGTCTAGTGTTCCCTGAGGGTTCTTCAAATATTTTCAGATGGTCAGCAAAATATAATGAAAATCTATTTTCATAAAACTTGTTTACTTACAGTATTTCAAGTACAGGAAATATCAGTAGATATTTCATGTAACACTGAGATCCTCGATAATTTTTTAGAATGTGAAGGGCTCCTGAGATCAAAAATGTTGAGAATCATTGCACTAATTGATTGGTTAGAGAAATACATAGCCTTACCGAGAGGTGCTAGCATATACTAACACCCAGCGCTTATCTCTGAAAATGCCTTACATCTAACGTTCCAAGATATGCTGTATGAATCAGAACTGCTCTTGATCCTCTGAGAGAGCCAGTGGGATCAGGGCTGGTCTCAGGTTTTAAAACTCCGTTCAACCTCAGGTAGTTGGATCAGCCACCTATTGAGTTCAATTAGGACTAGATGGAAAACTTTAGAATAAAACAATTAAGTCATAAATTAAAAAATGTTTTAATTAACATAATGAAATGTATCACTCTGCATGTTTAGAATCAGTTTCAGCTATTTTTAGCAGAAAATAATATTTAAATACATTAAATAGAATATTTTTTAGCAGAAAATAGTATTTAAATACATTAAGGGCTTTTCCAAGTCCCTTGAAGACTTCGTGGCTGAGAACCACATCTAGGCCATCCCATGGTACACATGGCTGATACTGGCCATAGATACTGGAACCTCTGTCTCCAATGCCTCACTCACAGTATCTGCTTCTCCACGGCACTTACAACTCATATTGTAATGTTAGTGCATTTAGTTGGAACAGTCTAGGGCTCAGGCTTATACCCAATGCTGAGAGACAAAGGTTCTATGTTCAGGAAGCAGACACTCTAAGTGGGGAATTCTCCACGGAAAGAAGGGTGTTCATAAGGTATTGGGAGTCAAAAGTAGGACAATCTTCCCCTTGGCTGCCTAACTTCGCAACACACTGGGAAGTTTTCACACTTAAACTTCCTAGTAGCAATAACAGCAGCAGCTATAATAAAACACTATCCTTCGCAGAAGGAAAAACATCTTGCTGTGTGTTTTCCTAAAATAAGAGACAATTCTCTATTAGCTAAGAATATTTTCCCAGCCTGGCTAACATGGTGAAAGCCCATCTCTTCTAAAAACACAAAAAATTAGCTGGGCGTGGTAGTGTGCACCTGTAGTCCCAGCTACCAGGGAGGCTGAGGCAGGAGAACCACTTGAACCTGGGAGGTGGAGGTTGCAGTGAACCAAGATCCAGCCACTGCACTCCAGCATGGGGGACAGAGTGAGACTCCACCTCAAAAAAAAAAAAAAAAATTCAAGACTAAGTAACAACTAACCTTGATTTTCACAAGTAAAAATTAATTTTTCTAGCACATAAAGAAGTCTGGTAGATAGTTTTTCACAACGGTAACATTATTCAATGGTCCTGAGAAAGACATAGACCTTTTCCCTCTACTTCCTCTGCTTCATTTTTACGATGGGCTTTTTGTTCCTTATGTTTGTCATTTTGCAGGCTCAAGCTGACTGCCACAGCTATAGAGATCAGACCTCAGAGAACCTTCTCAAGCAGAAAGTCAAAGAGGCATAGGAAAGTACCTCTGGCCACTATTTAAACACAAAATTAAGACACTGTTAGAAAGAAAGGGAAAGCAGAGCTTGCTGTTACACTGGCAACAGACCCTGTCTTCTATTTCATAAGGCCCAGTACTCCTCCTACACCATTCACTATCTATAGAGATAGTTTTCATGCACGTTATAGATGGGATGGTTTAAACTAAATAAATTTTGATGGATACCTTATCAATGGTGAAACATTTTAGTGTGAAATAAAACAGCTGATACAAATACTCCCGCTTGTTCTGGCTTGGGAACCTGGTTCAGCATTTCTAAGTAGCTGTGAGTGTTGAATGACACTTCTAGAATTGGCAGTAATATGGCTCATAGAAAAAAGGTGACATATTAAAACCAATACCACAGAAATACAAAAGATCTTTCAAAGCTACTATGAACACCTTTATGTGCACAAACTAGGACGTCTAGAGGAAATAGATAAATTTCTGGTAATATGCAACCCTTCTAGATTAAATCAGGAAGAAATAGAAACCCTAACGGACTAATAACAAGCAGCGAAATTGAATCAGTAATTTATAGATTGCTGGGAGAAAAAAAAAAAAAGCCCAGGACCAGATGGATTTACAGCTGAATTGTACCAGACATTTAAAGAAGAATTGGTATCAATTTTACTGAAACTATTCCAAAAGAGGGAAACAGGGGAATCCTCCCTAAATCATGCTATGAAGCCAGTATCACCCTAATACCAAAGCCAGCAAAGACCATAACAAAAAAGAAAACTACAGACCAATATCCTTGATAAGCACAGAGGCAAAAATCCTCAACAAAATACTAGCTAACTCCATCCAACAGCATGCTAAAAACATAATGCGTGATGACCAAGTGGGTTTCATCCCAGGGATGCAGGGATAATTTAACCTATACAAGTCAATAAATGTGATACATCACATAAACAGCATTAAAAACTAAACTCATATGATCATCTCAATAACTGGAGAAAAAGCATTTGATGAAATCTAGCATCCTTTACAACAAAAGCCCTCAACAAAATAGGCATAGAAGGGACTTATCTCAAAGTAATAACAGCCGTATATGACAGACCCACAGCCAACATCATACTGAATGGAGAAAAGTGGAAAGCATTCCCCTAAGAACTGGAACAAGACAAGGATACCCACTTTCACCACTTCTTTTCAACATAGTACTGGAAGTCCTAGCCAGAGCAATCAGCAAGAGAAGGAAAGAAAGTACATCCAAATTAGAAAAGAGGAAGTCAAACTGTCACTGTTTGCTGCTGATGTGATTGTATACCTAGGAAACTATAAAGAATCATCCAGAAAGCTGCTAGATCTGATAAATGAATTTAGAAAAGTATCAGGATAAAAAAATCAATGTACACAAATTATCCTCACTGCTATACACCAACAACAACCAAGCAGAGAATCAAATAAAGAACTCGATCCCTTTTACAACAGCAAAAAAACAACAAAACAAACAACAAAACAAAACCTTAGAAATATACTTAACCATGGAGATGAAAGATTTCTACAAGGAAAACTAGAAAACACTGCTGAAAGAAATTACAGATGACAAACAAATGGAAACACATCCAATGCTCACGGATGGGAGTAATCAATAGTGTGAAAATGATCATATTGCCAAAAGCAATCTGTAGATTCAATGCAATTCTCATCAAAATACCATCATAAGTCTTCATGAAACTAGAAAAAAACCATCCTAAAATTCATATGGAACCAAAAAGGAGTCCACATAGCCAAAGCAATACTAAGCAAAAAGAACAAATCTGGAGGCATCGCATTACCTGGCTTCAAATTATACTGCAAGGCTTTAGTTACCAAAACAGCATGGCATAAAAATAGGCATGTAGACCAATGGAACAGAAGAGAGAACCCAGAAATAAAGCAAAATACTTACAGCCAACTGATATTCAACACAGCATACCAAATCATAAATTGGGGAAAGGACAACTTATTCAATAAAGAGTGATGAAGAAACTGGCAAGCCACATGTAGAAGAATAAAACTGGATACCCATCTCTCACCTTATACAAAAAGTCAACTGAAAATGGATCAAAGACTTATCTAAGATCTGAAACCAAAAAATTCTAGAAGGTAGCATCAGTAAATCTCTTCTGGACATTGGCTTAGACATGACTAAGACCCCAAAAGCAAATGCAACAAAAACAAGAATAAATAAACCTAATTAAACAAAAAGCTTCTGCATAGCAAAAGAAATAATCAGCAGGGTAAACAGACAATCCACAGAGTAGGAGAAAATATTTGCAAACTATGTATCTAACAAAGGACTAGTAGGCAGAATCTACAAAAATTTCAAACAAATCAACAAGAAAGAAACAATCCCATCAAAAAGTGGGCAAAGGACATGAAAAGATATTTCTCAAAATAAGATAAACAAGTAACCAACAAACATATGAAAAAATGCTCAATATCATTAATCATCAGGGAAATGCAAATCAAAACCACAATGAAATACCTACTACATTGCTCCTGCAAGAATGGCTATAGTTAAAAAATAAAAACAATAGATGCTGGTGTAGATGTTGCGAAAGAGAACAAGTTTACACTGCTGGTGGGGATGTAAATTAGTCCAACCACAAACCACTATGGAAAACAGTATAGAGACTCCTTAAAGAACTAAAAGTAGAACTACCATTTGATCCAGTAATCCCACTGCTGGGTGTCTACCCAAAGGAAAAGAAGTCACTATATGAAAAAGACACATGCACCCCGCATGTTTATAGCAGCACAATTCACAACAGCAAAGATATGGAACCAACCTAAGTGTCTATGGACTAACAAGCAGATAAAGAAAATGGGCAAAATATATATTATGAAATACTACTCAGCCATAAAAAAGGTCTTTTGCAGCAACTTGAATAGAACTGGAGGCAATTATTCTAAGTGAAGTAGTAACTCAGGAATGAAAAATTAAATATTTATGTTCTCACTTATAGGTGAGAGATAAGCTATGAGGATGAAAAGGTATAAGAATGATAGAATAAACTTTGGGGACTTAGAGAAGGTTGGGAAAGGAGAGAGGGATAAAAGACTACATTTCGGATACAGTGTACACAGCTCAGGGAACAAGGGCACTAAAATCTCACTAAAATCTCACTAAAGGTACACTAAATCACCACTAAAGAACTTATCCATATAACCAAAAATAACCTGTACTCAAATAACAATTGAAATTTTAAATACGAAATTAAAAGAAAGAAAAGAGGCCAGGCACAGTGGCTTACACCTGTAATCCTAGCACTTTGGGAGGCTGAGGCTGGTGGATCATGAGGTCAGGAGATCAAGACCATCCTGGCCAACATGGTGAAACCCCGTCTCTACTAAAAATACAAAAATTAGCTGGGTGTGGTGGCGCATGACTGTAATCCCAACTACTTGGGAGGCTGAGGCACAAGAATTGCTTGAACCCAGGAGGCAGAGGTTGTAGTGAGCAGAGATCACGTCACTGCACTCTAGCCTGGTGACAGAGCAAGACTCCGTCTTAGAAAAGAAAAGAAGGTGACAGTTGTGACAGTGACCCTACTCTTTTCTATAAGCTTGCTAAACAGCATCCCAAATTCTGGCCTCTTCCCATTTAAGGCTGGCAACAGGTGGTCTCACTGCTCTCAACCCCAGTCGCAACTCTACTGACTAAGTCACTTATGAGCAAAGTTGCTAATGAAATAATTGTTTTTATTTTATTTATTTATTTTAGCTGGGATTACAGGTAAGTGCCTGTAATCGGACTACTATAGTAGATCATGCCTGGCCATTTTTTTCTTTTCTTGTTTTTCATTTTTAGTAGAGATGGGGTTTCACCATGTTGGTCAGGATGGCTTTTTTTTTTTTGCATTTTTAGTAGAGACAGGGTTTCACCATGTTGGTCAGGCTGGTCTTGAACTCCCAACCTCGTGATCTGCCTGCCTAGGCCTCCCAAAGTGCTGGGATTACAGGCATGAGCCACCACACCCAGCAAAAACAAATAATTGTTAAAAGAATGTAAAGATAAGTTGGATTCTAGGTTGGGATTGGAGTGCCCTCTATTGACCCCACACTCATATAGCAAAGAGGAATTAAGGTCAATCTCAGGCCTAGCCTAGAATGCCTGAGCAAAGTACTGATGAGTCAGTCTTTTCATCACCTCATCTGTCGGGATAAATAGCCTGTAAAAATTATTACTTGTGGACAAATTTTATGTAGTTACATATTTTTAATGGATTTTATTTTTAGAGCAGTTTTAGATTCACAGCAAAATTGAGAAGGTACAGAGATTTCCCATATGTATATATGAGAAACAAAACCTCCCCTCAAACAGGCACAACCTCCCCCAAGTACCAGGGTGGTACATTTGTTATAGTTGATGAACCTACTTTGACACAGCATTATCACCCAAAAACCACACAGTAAGGATTTTTATCTTTATCTTTATCTTTATCAAAATCCCTAAGATATCGAAGAGTGTTGAGGGTGCTATCATTAGGTATGCATTTTAAAGAGTTCAATGACTGTAGAATGCAGAACAGATTCAAGACTAGTGAAACGAGAATAAAAGCAGGGAGATCAATGAGGAATTTGCGGAAGATGTTGGTGGCTTGGATCAGGTGGTGGAATAGAGGCAGAGAAAACTGGATGCATTCAAGGGCTATTTATGGATTTGACTATAGCATTTCACAACATCCTATTGATCATATAGCAAGAGACTTGCAGTTTTAGTTGTAAACAACTAAAAAAATAAAGTATAATATAAGTACATGTTTTTTAAGCCATCAAAATGTTGTGGATAGGAAGAAGTCTAAAGGAATCTTATTCCAAAGAGAAAAGTTCTTCCTAGAGAATGAAAATCAGTAGCCATTATCCCCCAGGGGCAAGTGCTGAGTCAGGCGTGGGATGGTGAGGATTGGGCCTGATTCAAGCAGGGAGACTCTTCCTGAGTAAGGTGCAGTCAGTGGAATTTTAAATGTCTGTGTGTGGGTTAGTGAGATCAGCTGGAATCTGGAGGAGTTTCAAGGCCAAGTTCTGCCCACCGATTCTCCCTCAGGAGACTTGTGGTGAGAGCACATGGTAGCCCAGGAATCTGAAGGCTGGGTAGTAAGTCAGAGAGGGAGTTCTTGACAACTCATTGTGCTGAGATCCCAAAGACTTGCCAAAGGGAGGGACCTGTAATACACACAGGACTGATCTTGCCCTGAAGACATTTGAAACCACAGATAAATTGAAACTATTAAGAGGAAGTTGAAGAAAATAATATGAACAAACTGGATGAAAAGATGGAGAATTTTAACAGAACAATTATAATTTCCTGACAATGACTAAAATAATATTCTAGAACTGAAAAATAAAATATCTAAAGTTAGTATATTCATTGACCAACCTCTTCCAGTCCTCCCTTTCCCCTCTCCTCCCAGCCTCTGGTGGCCACTATTCTACTTTGTGCTTCTGTGAATTCAACTTTAGATTCCACATATGAGTGAGTTCATGCAGTTTCTCTTTCTGTACCTGGCTTATTTTCAAATTTATGTCCTCTTGGTTTATCTATGTTGCTACAAATGAGAGGATTTCATTCTGTTTTATGACTGAATAGTATTCCATTGTTTATATATGTGCCACATTTTCTTTATCCATTAATCTGCAGATGAGCATTTAAGTTGATTTTTTATCTTGGCTATTGTGAATAATTCTGCAATAAATGGGGAGTGCAAATGTCTTTTCAACATACTGATTTCATTTTCTTTGGATATGTATCTAGTAATGGGATTGCTGGATATGGTACTTGTATTTTTAATTTTTTGAGAAATCTTTATGCTGTTTTCCATAATAACTGTACCAACTTATCTTCTCATGAGCAGTGTATAAAAATTCCCTTTTCTCTGCATTTTCACCAGCATTAGTGTCTATAGCAAATAACAATATAGTGAATATTACAGGATAGCTAGAAGATTTTTGAATGTTGCCACCACAAAGAAATGATAAATATTTGAAGTGGTGAATATGATAATTACCCCAACTTGATCTTTATACTATGCATACGTGCACTGAAATATCAGGTTGTACTACATAAATGTACAATTATTATGTGTCAATTAAAAATCTAAAAATTAAACATTCATTGGATGGATTTAACAGTAGACACAATACAGAAAATGTTTCGAACTAAATAGTAATAGAAATATGGTATATCATTATATTGACTTTAATAACCACCTCTCAACTATCACCAAGTTTATTTCTACCTCCTAAGTATCTTGGAGGCATTGAAATATCAGGTTGTACTACATAAATGTATAATTATTATGTATCAATTATAAATTTAAAAATTAAATAAACATTCATTTAAGTATAAAGATTTCTCAGTATAAAGCTTTCTCAAAAAATTAAAAATAGAAATACCATATCCAGCAGTCCCATTACTGGATACATATCCAAATACAAGATACAAGATACTTAGGAGGTAGAAATAGACTTCGTGATAGTTGAGAGGTGGTTATTAAAGTCAACTCCTGTGTTTCTATTTGTAGTACTGGATGGATGATTGTGTGATTGTGATTCACCATGACAAATTCTGTGTGCGTGTGTGAAAGAGAAAGAGAGAGACAGAAAGAGATGTGCACATGCAAATGCAAGGAGGTAAATGAGTATGTAGTGGAGAGTAGTTGAGTTTGAAGTGACTTGGCGATTTCTAAATAGATGTTCCCACTCCCCAGATTGCATTTTTCCTATTTCTGCACTAAACATCAAGACTTGAATTCTTTCTCTTATGGGGAGCCTTTCCTGACCACCACCTTCACCCCAGGATGGGTTATGTGTTGCTATTCGGTGTCCTTAAAACATCTTACACTTAAGTCTCAGAGTAATTTTATATTCTTTATTAAGTCATGTTGTCATAAAACTATCCATTTATTTAGAAATGCTGTTTCTAGCACAGAGTAAGTACTCAGTTATAGTTTGCTGAGTAGCACTGGACTGTGAAAATCAATTTGAGGTTTTTCCAGACATACTTAGGACATTCACAATTTTTACATCTCCTGCTTCTAAGTAAATACTAAATGTGAGAGGTATAGAGTAGAGTTGTTTAGGTGAAAAAAAATACTGAGACAGTATCACAAGATCACAAAACTTTTTCTCCCAAAGAAGCTTACAGTTAGAATTTTCCGCTTGTGGTAAAAGAGAGACAGAGAGATATATTAATAAGAAATTTATATTTTAGCCTAGATTCTAAACTGTCTACAGTTTGAACTTACAGTTGGAAAGGTATGACATCAGATGACCTTGGAGTCAGAGACACTTGGCTTCTAAGCAAAGGTCTGCCACCTGCCAGCTAGGCAGCGTTCATTTTTCTGAACCTCAGTTTCCTCCTCGGTAAAGAGGATATGAAAATTATCCTGCCTCACAGGGTTTCTATGAGAGGTGACTCTCTTCTTTCTCACTTCTGAGAGGTTCAGCCCTCCTGGACAGGGCAGCAATCTAAGAAATAAGTTAGTATATGAAACCCGATCCCTGGCCAAGTCACACAGGTCCCTCTGAGTGGGTCTTTGTCTTTTCCAGAGAGAGCAATAGAAAATCAGGTTTGCAATGCGCCTAGAGTCCTCAGACATTCAAGACTGGTTGTACGCATTTTCTCACAATCATAATTCCCTCTTTTTTTGTTCTTTCTGATTTCACCCAGGTTCCTATCCAATGCCTTCCTGGTAGTGATCGGTAGCATGCAATGTCCCAGTTAGCTCTGTACATCCATTTCTTCATATGCCATCCCTTGTACTGGGTAGGATGGCCTGGTATCTCTTTCTTGATACCTGTACTCTCCTTCCTTAGTGATATCCTTACCTGTTCTTGGTATTCGTCTCACTGCAGGCCAACTATATTTCACTTCTGTGACACACGAAGAACCAAAGATTGCCTTTCCATTACGGCTCTTGTAGATATCAGTTGTTGTCAACATCAGTTGATGTGTCTATTTTATCAGTCCTTGACTTTTGGGAGTTTTTCTCTGTTTATTTGTTTTGTGTAATACTTTACCCTCAGATTAACTGCTTATTTCTAAAAATGCTGCTTAGTTTAAACTCAGTAACATGCATTTTTACCTAATTTAACTCACTACTTTTCTTCCCAACAATGAGAATTAGACATAGAAAATGTGAAAACCGTAGAACATGGGGCCTGATGCAAGGTAAATACTTCATACCTGAAAGGTTTTGATGGGAACATACTTTAGTAGATGCTGTTCATTATTTTATGCTTCCTTACACATGTGCAGTATGTGTTAAAGGAGCACCTGCTGACAAGTGATTTAGTCAGGCTGTTCCTCAAGGCCTCTTCTCCAAGCTTCTACATTTTGATACATTACAGACCATCCTCCTGTAGGATCAGAGAAACAAGAAGGAGAGGTCAGCATTACCAAAATTTAGAAGCCTGGAGAAGAGGTCTTGAGGAGCAGGCACCGTCCCCCACCTCCCCCTCAGACACAGCAGACCTGAAAAAAAAATCCTGTCCAAATGCAACTGATGTCCCATGGATCTTGTATTTAGAACCCTAAGAAGAGTGGTGCTGCCTGGCTGGTATTTGTGCCTGAGAAACTTGGAGGACGCACACCATGGAGATTAATTCAAAGTAGCCCTATTAAGAATATTTGTTTCCTTCTGAAATTAATATTTGAATGGAAACTGTATTTAAAACTCATGGTTTCCTACTGAAGTTTAAGATTCTCCTAGATGATGGTCAGATTTAGACAATGCTAGAATAAGACACTGGGTGATTATTTCAACGTACGAACTACAGGTAAAATCTGAAAGGACATACATAATAAAAAAATTTCTAATTTAAAAAACATAGTAAATATAAATGAATTAACTCACACAATCTACTTACATACAAACAAAATTAGAATAAACAACAATTTCACCACTTAACAGGAGCAAGATCTTAGGTGGGTCATTTTGTTTAAGGATGACTTGAAATTTTACAATACTACCTTAGCTCCCACATATGAAAACTCTTCAAGAATCTTATCAACTAGAAGTTGAGGAAAATACAGTGAGAAATAAAATGGAACGGCTTCTCACCCATATGAAGGCCCAGATCATGCCTAAATTTCTAGGGATTTAACTTAAGAAACTCCTTTACCTGAGAGATTTCTTTATCCCACAACACTTTACTCAGATGGGGCAGAGAATCCCAGGATACCACCGAAGCCACAGGATAAAAACACAACCCATCTTCTATCTGGCACCAACAGACTAATATCTAGCTATCCACAGTATTGACTTTAAAGTTGGTTAATGAGTATTTTAATTCATTAAAATAAAAGTCAGAACTTACATGCTTAGTCTACACAAGTTTAACTTACTTTAGTCACTTAGTGAATTGTGAATTGGTTCCGTTGGTGGTCAGGAGAATGCTTTGTATTTGGTGTAGAAACCAAATAAACCAAGCTATTATCATCTTTTGAGTACAATGTTTATTTGTTTGTAAAGTGCTGGTTTTATATTTAAGTAAACATTAAAATCTGCATTGAAGCAGTGAGGCTGCATTTTTCAACTGCCTGTGCTGGTTAAATGAAATGTTTAATCCTGCTGTGTCAAGCTCCCTAGAAGGTCACCCCTCACTTTAAAGCCAAGAAGACTGCCATTGTCACTGCTATGGTGAGTTACAGCCAGCCGGCCTGCTAGCAAAAGATGATACCACCAGCATCGTAAATAAACAGGACTGGTTGTGAGGTAGCTGCACAGTTTTAAAGATGCTGTTAATGAACATTATGGACAATTCATGGTGTAGCTAGTCGATAACACTTCAGCTGATTTTTTCATGAGATGGAAAAAAAATCAGCAAAATAAAGGCACATCTTCAGTTCATTTAGAAGCCAGCATCCAAGGTAAAATAATTCTCTGTTGGACTTGACATCACTCCCATCCTCTGATACTCACCTATTCTCTTCTTAAAGAAGTTAATCTTTCCTTCCAGTGAAATATTCTCCAGAAAGTCAAATGGATTCTCTACTCTGAACACCTTGCTAAAACCCAGTGACAGCATAAGTCTGTCTGCCACAAACTCAATGTATTGCTTCATTAGAGTGCAATTCATCCCAATGAGCTTCACAGGCAGCGCCTGGGTAAGGAACTCCTGTTCTATCCGAACAGCATTGATAATTATTTCTCTTACTCTCTCCTCTGATGGTTTGTGTACTAGGTGTTTGAACATCAGGCAAACAAAATCACAGCGTAAACTCTCATCTCTGCTAATAAGTTCATTAGAAAATGTGAGGCCAGGCATCAGTTCTCGTTTCTTGAGCCAGAATATGGATGCAAAAGAACCAGAAAAGAAGACACCTTCCACTGCAGCACACGTTCACCATGGGTAGCTTCTTTGTCCCCAATCCACCGCAAGGCCCAATCTGCCTTGTTCTTGACACAAGGCTTCGTTTCAAAGGCATTGAAGAGAAATTCCCTTTCGTTGGGATCTTTTATGTAAGTGTCAATAAGGAGACTATACATTTCAGAATATTTGTCTTCCACGGCAATTTGGAAGCCGTAGAAACAGCGGGTTTCTGTAATCTGAACTTCTTGGCTACATCGCTCCACCAAGTTTTCATTTACTATGCCATCACTTGCTGCAAAGAAAGCCAGAACGTGGGATATAAAGTATCTCTCCTCGGGCTTCTGGGATTCCCAGTGTCGAATGTCCTTGGACAGGTCCCACTCCTCTGCGGTCCAGAAGGAGGCCTCCGCCTTTTTATACATCTACCAGATATCCTGGTACTCGATGGGGAAAATGACAAAGCGCGCGGGTTTTCTCTCAGCAGCGGCTCATCCTCCACGCCGGGGGCGCCTGCTCTAGTGTTCGGCTCCGCGGGCTCCTGGAAGATCCTCCTCGCGCTTTTGCTGGCCAGAACGCGGGTCCCCTTCAGGGCCAGGGGCCTGTTCTCCTTCTCGACCAGGCTGAGCCCCTTCAGCGGCGAAGCTCAGCTGCTGCCGGTCTATGACCGGCGCGAGCAGGACGCGGACGGAGAATGTGGTGGCGGCGCGGCAGAGGAGAGCTGGCGGTCGGGACCAGGCTGCTGGGAAGGGGTGCACAGCCCATTGATGCTCTTCTTTTGCTATGACATGAGTTTCTTGATTTGAAATAATATTGTGAGTATACCATGGCAATAGATAAAGCAACCCATACGTCTATCCATAATGGTGCTGACACCATTGAAGGCAAAAAATACAAATGCATACCCAGAATATGAGTCTATTCTAGTGAGGACAAATTGCTGTCCTCATTTCTGATTAAAAAAAAAAAAAGGTCCAGTGTAATCAACCTGCCATCAGGTGGCTGGCTGGTTCTCCCAGAGTGGAGGCTGAAGCAACTCCAACTTGAAGGCTAATCTGCTATGTTGGCTTCTGATCAACCCCTGTTACAGTGAGGTCTCTTAGGATTTCCAGTGTATCTATTGTTTCTTGTGTAAGAGTAGGTAATTACCATAAATCCTGCCCCTATGTTAAACAACCTTGATGTTATGATGCCTGAATTGTCCTACACATGCCTTCTGAATGTGTACATAAACGCAGTGTGTATATAAACACTACCCTATGGTATATAAATCCCCAGGTCTGGTGTGCAATGGCATGGGGATCTACCAGCTTGTCTTGCTCTGCCCAAGACAGACACGGCCTCTGTTTGTAAGTCCCTATTAAATGTTTTCCTTTCCTTCCTTCTTTCTTTTTTTGCTCTTTTTTTTTTCTTTTTTTTTTTTTTTGAGACAGGTTCTCATTCTGTCACTGAGACTGGAGTGCAGTGGCAGGATAATGGCTCTCTGCAGCCTCAACTTCCGAGGCTCAGGTGACCCTCCCACCTCAGCCTCCTGAGTAGCTAGGACCACAGGCACACACCAGGATTCCCAACTAAGTTTTTGTATTTTTTGTAGTGACAGAGTTTTGCCATGTTCCCCAGGTTGGTCTTGAACTCCTGGGCTCTAGTGATCCATTTACCTGAGCCATCCAAAGTGCTATGATTACATGCATGAGCCACTGCACCTATCCAAATGTTTCTTCCTAAGAAACTGTATTTGTCAGCCTCTTTCTTTGGTCTCTTGGCTTCCTCACATTTAAAGGTAGGTTTGCATAGACTTGCCCACCACAAAACACTGAAGTGCTGGAATATTGGGAGTTCAACATTAGTCACTATTGTGCACAGAAAATGCACTCAGCTGTAGTCAGACCAGCTTATGCATTTTTTTAAAAAAAGTCTATGCATTATCTTCATCATTGCCACAATACATATTTTGTACATGGGCATTTTATGCAAGCACCAGGGTGGCTGGGAAAGAAGCTTACTGATATCTACAAAATGTGTATCTTGTCCACTTGATTGCTGGAAGCTTCCTATGCGGTGGATGTCCTTTGGTAATACTCAGATGGAACACAGGTACCCTCAACACTCATCCATTCTGAGAATAATTGTTCTCAATTTGTGCAATGAACAAAATTCACATATATTGTCTGCTTTAAAAAGCCCAGCATAAGAATTAGCCAGATGGATTAAGTTCAGGGGGAATTCTTGTCTGGGTATAGATGCAGTAGCCCTAAGCATTACTTCAGTTTTTAATTAATCCATGGTAATGGATATGCGATGTTCATGGATTTTATTGATTGCTATCATAATGGAGGAAGCTAGGATAATCATATTCTGTCAGGCACCTCAACCTCTCACATGTATAAAAGCCCTGACAGAAGCTAGTAGAAAATGAAGTCTAGGAGTTTATAAATATAAAGGTATCTCAAATCTGCTAACATACCCAACTTCTTCCTATGATAGCTGACTAGCGTGATGATATATTTCTCCATCCTTGCAGTAGCCCTGAGGACCCATGCAGTAGGCAACCACTTCCTGCCTTAATCCTACCCTTCTCTCATGCGATCAAAAGGACCACATCCCAGTACTACCATCTAATGAAGAGTCATACACTTCTAATGGGAAACAGTAATTTAGCAGTACTTAAAAATTGTTCAAACGTTTGGATTTTTAATTCTTCCCTAATGCTTACAAATATTTTGATGTTTTCTACATAGTTATGATAGTTATAATATTACAGAAGCAAGTCACCTGATAGAATGGTAAAATAACTTACTGACAACTCTATTATGTTTCTGAGGAAGTGCTTACCTCGAAAGGAAATCAAAGTTGTCCTTACGCATATGTGTTAGGCAAGCAGATCTCTAAGAACAAGTTAAGAAATGATTTCAAGGGGGAGCATCACACACTGGGGTCTGTGGGGGGGAAATGGGGAGGGACAGTGGGGGGGGTGGGGGTTGGGGGAGGGATAACATGGGGAGAAATGCCAGATAGAGGTGATGGGGGAGGAAGGCAGCAAATCACACTGCCATGTGTGTACCTATGCAACAATCTTGCATGTTCTTCACATGTACCCCAAAACCTAAAATGCAATTAAAAAAAAAGAAATGATTTCATCTCATGATTTATATTTATTGATCTTTTAGTCATTTCAAATAAATCATCTCACTGAATTCTCCAACTACTTCAGAGAATTGAAGTAGTTTGAAGGTGGTTTGGCCAAGAGGCCTATCTAGTTAGACAGACTTTCTGACACCAAAGCCCATTCCACCTAAGGAAACTAGTACAGTATCATTAATAATAAAGAAGGGTATTTTTGAATATTGCATAATTGCTGGATTATCCCATCTGGGGTTAATTAGTACTGGCAGGCTTTCTTCTTCACATTGGGGTAAGTTCTATACTTGTGCAGAGAAACAAAACGTCCTATTAATTTTCTCATTAACTGGAGAACCCTTTTGCTGACATGGTACATTCATGGAAAAGACTGTGAAAAATTCACATCCAATTGCCTTCTAGATCTGTTTGTTTGGGAAGTGCACAAATAACCTGGCTAATGGAGAGCAGGACTCATTAATTACTGGCTTTGATCCCCTTCAGTGTGCAACACTCCTTACTATATTCAGGAGTATTGAATTCTTTGGAAAATGACCTCCTGAGACCTGTTCTTCACATTACTTCAAATGGAAAAAATTGCAGCGAGACAGAAATGGATTGTTTGGCTACAGCCTGCTCAGTTTTCAAGAAGGTAACTGAAACTTCAGGATCCTTAACTTATGAAAAGTGTTGGCAAGTTTGTGAGCCACATCTGTGATAGCCCTTTATTTTCCTTTCTAAATTTTCTTCTTGGAGTTTAATTTACATATATTAAAATGTACAGATATTAAGTGTTCAGGTCAATAAATTTTGATAATAGTAAAAGTTCATGAAACTATCAAAGCATTTCCGCCACCACAGAACGTTCCCTCTTGCCTCTTTCTGGTCAGTTTCTCTACCCTCTACATACTCACCTCAGACACAAACACTGCTTTGATTTTTTTTTAACTGCACATTAGTGTTGGGTGTTCTTGGACTTCATGTTCATAACATTATATGGTGTGTAGTTTTTTGTGTTTAGCTTTTTCATTCAACATAACGTTCTGAGATTAATCTATGTTGTGTGTATTAGTAGTTATGCTAGTTTATTCTCATATTGCTATAAAGAAACACATTAGACTGGGTAATTTACAAAGAAAAGAGGATTAATTGGCTAACAATTCTGTGGTCTGTACAGGAAGTATGATGCTGGCATCTGCTCAGCTTCTGAGAAGGCCTCAGGAAACTTACAATCATGGGAGAAGGGGAAGGGGACACATGGCCAAAGCAAGAATAAGAGAGACAGAGAGGGAGGACGTGCTACACACTTTTAAACAACCAGATCTCACAAGAACTCACTATCATGAGAACAGTACCAAAACAGATGATGTCATATATCATTCATGAGAAAATATCCCCGTGATCAAATTACCTTCCACCAGATACCACCTCCAACATTGGGGATTATAATTCAACATGAGATTTGGTGGAACAGAGATCCAAACCATATCAGTTGTTTTTTTCTTTTATATTTCTAAGTTGTATCCCTTTGTATAAATATATTACAATTTATATATTTATTTATGTTTACATTTATAGATATTTTAGTTTTTCTAGTTTGGGTTATTTGTATTTTCTTTTTTAAAAAAGCCTCAGATTATTTAACTGGAGTAGACGTCATGTGAAATTTTGGAAGGAGAACATATGTTTAAACTAAGATAAAGTTTTTCTAACAAGGGTTTGTTCTTTTCTGAAGAGAAAATAGCATTGAGTTTGTTTTGGAGCAGAGGCGGTTTCAAATGGACCTTCAAAAATTCTCAACTATAAGGATTCTTTACCTATGGAAAGATTTCTTTTCCTATGGAACATGTGGCATCTTCTTTATTGAAGGACCTTGATGATATTCATTGTTATTGATTTTTGGATGAGTAGACACCATTTTATCAAGAAACCACCTCATTAGCTGCTATGGTACAGAGATGTACTATGCTGTCTGACTAGACGCTTCTCGTGAGAGAAACGTCAACTTCCTCTACTATGCTGAAATCTCAACCTATGTCTCACCTATGTATTCACTCAACCATTCATTCATTGAACATACGCTTGAATACCTACTCTGAGCTTTGCTAGAGGTTAAAGTTGAATAAAATATATTTCTTTTGACATTATATGAATAGACTGAGACCTCTCATCAGAGCCCAATATAAAAGTACTCTGTGTTGTTGCTTGGTATATGCTTGAGATGCTAAGAATATGGGTAACAATGATAACATTTATTATTGTAAAATCCTGGCCTACAGGTTTCTTCAGATGGGTGGTCATTCCACTTCCTCATGGGGGTAGAATAATCAGATCTGCTAAACTGTGGCAGCAATGTGCTGAAATGTATTCTTCATTCCTGGCCTCTTTTATACTACACCTTAATTCTTCCCCAGGGAAGGAAGGATGATTTAACTGATTGCTAAATTTAGGAGAAGGAATTCTGTAAGCTCAGCTCCTTCCACCCTTACTTTTTTTGAGTCTTCCTACCTTTAAAGAATGTTATTTTCTATAGCGTGCTATATGGTAAAAAGTGGCCTTCCCCTGAAGATTAAAGACAGTAAGAGAGCTGAAGTTGTACAATCATTCCAGAAACTAAGTGAACAAGTGAGTTTAACTTCAGAGTGAAATATTGGTAGGTCCATTTGGCTCCAACTCTAAGGCCATATTCTCCAGTCAAGTTTTTCAGTAAAAATGTGGGCTGGGTGCAGTGGCTCGGCCTCCGCACTTTAGGAGGCCGAGGTGGGTGGATCACGATGTCAGAAGTTCGAGACCAGCCTGACCAACATGGTGAAACCTCATCTCTACTAAAAATACAAAAATAGCCGGGCATGGTGGTGTGCACCTGTAATCCCAGCTACTCAGAAGGCTGAAGCAGGAGAATCGCTTGAAGCTGGAGGTGGAGGTTGCAGTGAGCCAAAATTGCGCCACTGCACTCCAGCCTGAGTAACAGAGTGAGAGGTTGCAGTGAGCTGAAATCACGCCATTGCACTCCAGCATGGGTAACAGAGTGAGACTTTGTCTCAAAAAAAAATTCAAGGCCGAGTGCGGTGGCTCACGCCTATAATCGCAGCACTTTGGGAGGCCGAGGCGGGTGGATCACGAGGTCAAGAGATTAAGACTATCCTCGTCAACATGGTGAAATCCCATCTCTACTAAAAATACAAAAATTAGCTGGGCATGGTGGCACGCACTGTAGTCCCAGCTACTCGGGGAGGCTGAGGCAGGAGAATTGCTTGAACCCAGGAGGCAGAGGTTGCGGTGAGCTGAGATCGCACCACTGCACTCCAGCCTGGGTAACAAGAGCGAAACTCCGTCTCAACAAAAAAAAAAAAAGAAAAAAAATCAAATTAATGGAGAAGTTTTTGTGAAAGAATGGTGAAATCATTGATGCTTAATGAGAAGTTTATGGATACAATGCTCCCCAAACATCAGCAGTTTACAAATGAATAAACCTTTTTAAAAAGGGAAGAGATGGTGTTGAAGTTGAAGTGCATAGCCTAGACCTGCTACTTGGATTTTTAAGGAAAAAATTAATCTTGTTAATTCTCTAATTGAAGAGGATTGACAATTAACAGCAGAAACAATAGCCAATCCCACAGACATCTCAATTGATTTAGGTGACACAATTCTGACTGAAAAATCAAAGTTGAGCAAACTTTCCACTTGATAGGTACCAAAACCAATGAGTCCATATCAGCTGCAGACAAGAGCAGAGCTTTCAATGAAAATTTAAATAAGTGGAATAATCCCACTTTGAAGATGCTTCGAAGAAGCATTTCTTTGAGGAATTGTAACAGTAAATGAAACACAGCTTTACCAGTATGATCTTGAAGATAAAGAACAATCAAAGCAATGGCTACCAAGAGGTGAAAATTGGTCTGGTCAAAACAAAAGCAGACCGTCAAGAGCAAAGGTCTTGAAAACAGTTTTTTGAAATACTGAAGGCATTTTGTTTGTTGACTTTCTGAAGGGCCAAAGAATGATGACAGTTATTATGAGAGTGTTTTGAGAAAATTAGCCAAAACTATAGGACAAAAACACATAGGAAAGCTTCCCCAGAGAGTCATTCTCCAACCATGACAATGCCCCTGTGCCTTTTTCTTATTAAACAAGGGAAAGTTTTCAACGTTTCCATGGGAAACTATTAGACATCTACCTTGTAGTCTTGATGTAGCTCCTTCTGACTTTTTATTTCCTAATTTTAAACATTTTTAAATGGCACCCATTTTTCTTCAGTTAATACTGTAGAAAGGACTGTGTTGACATGGTTCAATTCTCAGGACCCTCAGTTCTGTAGGAATAGACTAAATGGCTAGCGTCATCACTTACAAAAATATCTTGAAGTTTATGGAGCTTATGTTGAGAAATAAAGTTTATATTATTTATTTTTGTATTTTAATTCTATTTTTCCACAAATACTTTAAGTCTTACTATAGTAGGCTATGCCATCTAGGTTTGTGTAAGTACACTCTATGATGTTCATGCAATGACAAAATTGCCTAAGAATGCGTTTCTTAGAATATATTCCTGTCAATGAACAACACATGGCTATATTTTGAGTTTGTCATCTTTAAGTATACCACCTTTATTAAACTTTTGTCTATTTCCTAATTTAATTCAAATGAGGGTAGGAAAAGGGAGTATGACAAAATATAATTTTAAGAAAACTAAAAATATATTTAACTCAGTGATGGAACTATTGGGAATATTAGGAAAGGAAAGCTAGTTCTAAGAGGATACAAGAGACTGAAAGAAAGCCTGCTCAAATCAATTGCTCAGTTAGATATAAAACAGTTGATGCTTTGCCACTAAAAATATCATAATTTATATTTGGATAAAACCAAAAAGTTTGCATTGTTAATAAACAGGTTATTTTAAAACATAAAAATTAGTTAATGTTCTACAGAGCAGTAAATATCAAGATTTGGGATATCTTTTCTGAAAATAAATTACTCATTTCTCTACTGGCATACAGTTTTTAACAACTTATCAATTTTCTACAAGCTAACAAATAACTTTACAGTATCAGGGCCTCAGTCAAATGTAAATAATCAGTCAAAATAACCTTCCCTTACACCATCAGATGACTCTTGTCAGATATTGTGGCTTCTTAGCTAATGTTCTAGCATAACTTTGGAAGGACATGCAGTAATATTTTTTCCTTATTTCCAAACTTGGATAATTTTTCTTAACAAATATTCTTTATCAGGGCACCAAAAATCCTAAATGGCAAGCACTCATTCCCTCAAGCATAGAAAAATAACACTGGTCCATAATATGGCCAATTAAAGTCAGTTGTCACTAATTGGACACCTTAATCATCACAAACTACGTTCCTACAACTAATCCATACTCTACAGTATATTTATGTGATTGCTTTTGAGCAGATTTTTTTTTTTTTTTTTTTTTTTTGAGATGGAGTCTGTGATCTTGGCTCAGGGCAACCTCAACCTCCTGGGTTCAAGCCATTCTCCTCCCTCAGCCTCCCGAACACTTGGGATTACAGGAATGCACCACCACGCCTGGCTAATTTCCATATTTTTACTAGAGATGGGGTTTCACCAGGCTCCAACTCCTGACCTCTGGTGATCCACACACCTTGCATCCCAAAGTGCTGGGATTAGAGGCATGAGCCACCACGCTTGGCCTTGAGCAGAAATCTTTACCTTTCAGATGAATAAGTTGCAAAATGCACCTTCAAATAATTAAGTTAATTGACTTATTTAATGAAGTTATTTGCTGCCTGGATCATAGCTCATGTTTAGGTAGGTATTAGTCTCTACTTTTATTACACCATATTGAAATATGTCTGAAATTCCCAATTAAGATATGAATAGATATTAATGCCAATATATACACATAAATATGATAGGCATTTGTTTAAATTTTTACATATACTTATTTTAGTGAGCTGCATTAAGCCAAACTCAAAATTAGACATTTTCCCTTCTTATGAATGGATGTAGAAAGGAGCATTGTTAAAGCAAAAGATGACAGGTCAGCCAGGCACAGTGGCTCGCACCTGTAATCCTAGCACTTTGGGAGGCAGAGGTGGGCAGATTGCCTGAGCTCAGGAGTTTGAGATCAGCCTGGGCAACATGGTGAAACCCCATCTCTACCAAAACACAAAAAATTAGCCAGGTGTGGTGGTATACGCTGTAATCCCAGCTACTGGAGAGGCTGAGATGGGAGAATCACTTGAACCCGGTAGGCAGAGGTTGCAGTGACCGGAGATCACCCCACTGCACTCTAGCCTGGGCGACAGAATGAGATTCCATCTCCCAAAAAAAATAAATAAATAAATATAAAATGAAAAAAATAAACATGTCATGTGTCACTGAGGATATTGAATATTGAATGTCCTCTTTATTTGAGGACATTCTAAAACAAATGGATGAACAAAGCTTATCTTTGTTAAGCAGAGATAAGTTGGTAACCCATGAGATGTGTTAGAGAAAAGAAGTAGAGAACATGTACATGAACACAGAAAGTGATAGAAGGACCAAGTGGCAGTAAATATTTATAATCCACAAAATATACGTGAGGCACTCATATCTGTGAGATCTTAACTCAGTAACCCATTCTGACTCCCATTCTGGCCCCCCCACTTTTCTCTGACAAATTAAAAGCCACAGCTGTTCCTCAGGTTAACTGGCGAGTGACACTGTGGTTGGGGGGAGTTGTCCCTGGAATGGCTTGCCTGATGGGGTACCTACAGGCTATCATGCATCAAGGTATTTCCTATGTGCCACCAGAAAGAACATTTCAAAAGCTTGGAACTATAAGCATATACTTCAGCCAATTAATTTCATCTTTGTATTCCTTTGTAGTGTATTCCGTCTTTTTATTAGCCTTTCTCCACAAATCACATTGTTTAATTCTTAAATCATCAGTGGAAAGGACATTGATCTTCCTTTCATAGGTTTAGATGTGCAAGGTTCAAATTGTGTGTTTTATGTCCTTTGCTTTCTGTTCCTTTCCTTCTTCCCTTGTTTCCTTCTTCCCTTTTTAAGTCTCTCTTTTTCTTTCTCTTCTTCCTTTCTTCCTTCCTTCCTTTCCTTCTTTCTTTTCTCTTCCTTCTTTCCGTCTTCCCTCCCTCCCTTTCCTCCTTCCTTCTGTCTTCCATTCCTCCCTTTCTTCCTCTCCTTCCCCTCCTTTCTCTTTTTCTGTCTTTTCTTTCTTCTTTCTGTCTTTCCTTCTTTCTTTCTTTCCTTCTTTATTTCTTTCTCTCTCTCCTCCTTCTCTTTCTTTCTGTTGGTCCTCCTTGCTGCTTTTTCTACATGGTTTATTTTTAAATGTTTTAAGGTGGTTTGATGGAATAAATGAGTATAGCAAAATAGTATTTATGAAAATAGGTGAAAAAGGTATTGCTCCAAGTGCTCAATCCTCCTGCCATCGCCGCCATCCTGGCCTCAGGGGCGGCGGCCTCTCAGGCCCCGGTAATCTGTGTAAATGGTTCGCTATTCACTTGATCCAGAGAACCCCAAAAGTCATGCAAGTCAAGAGGTTCCAATCTTCGTGTTCACTTTAAGAACACACGGGAAACTGTCCAGGCCATCAAGGGTATGCATATACGAAAAGCCACGAAGTATCTGAAAGACATCACTTTACAGAAACAGTGCGTACCATTCCGACGTTACAATGGTGGAGTTGGCAGGTGTGCCCAGGCCAAGCAGTGGGGCTGGACACAAGGTCGGAGGCCCAAAAAGAGTGCTGAATTTTTGCTGCACATGTTTAAAAATGCAGAGTAATGCTGAACTTAAGGGTTTACATGTGGATTCTCTGGTCATTGAGCATATCCAAGTGAACAAAGCACCCGAGATGCACCGCCGGACCTACAGAGCTCACGGTTGGATTAACCCATACATGAGTTCTCCCTGCCACACTGAGATGACTCTTACTGAAAAGAAACAGATTGTTCCTAAACCAGAAGAGGAGGTTGCCCAGAAGAAAAAGATATCCCAGAAGAAACTGAAGAAACAAAAACTTATGGCACGGGAGTAAATTCAGCCTTAAAATAAATGCAACTAAAAGGAAAAAAAAAGAAAAGAAAATAGGTGAAAAAGAAAAATGGAAATCATGGGTCGAAATATAAGCTATAACTAGGGATGAGGCCATTACAATACCGCATATCACAGAGACTTCCTTGTTAAAGATAGCTGCAAACTTAGTTCTAAGCCTTCTTGCAGTTAACATAAAAAAGGGAAAACTGATCCGTCACCATAACCCCAGCTCTTGAGCACATCGCTGATTTGAACAAAACTGGGATTCCATTAGTAAGACATGAAAGGAGAAAGTTTATTGGGTGGAAAACTAGTGGCTTCTACCACATTCTACCCCTTTGGCTTTGTAATATTCATACACACTCTTCCTCTCATAAACAGAATACCTTCTCCAGCTTCTCCCTGAGAAATACCACACCATTGTCTCATGTAGTTATTTCATTCACTTTGAAAATAGGATCTTTGTGTGATGTGTGTTCTGCTTTTCATCAGGTCTCAAAATGGCTCCTCATGGTCTGCTGAGCAATAAGGTTAAACCGAAGTTATAAGTCTTTGTTTGGAAACAGGAAGAACAAGAAACACAGCAGTCACTGGCCCACATAGCACATATCAATCACTTATTGCTAGGCAAGAACCATAAGGACTCCCTACTCTAGCAGTGAAATAAATGCTCGGCTAGCCAAATTTGCTAGGGTCCTGTTGTTTATTATTCTCTACGGCCACTCCAAAAAGATGCGGAGAGGACAACCTTTTAGGACTGCACAGCTTCCACAACTCATTTCTGTGGGTGAAATGTGGGGGTTCTGTTATTTCTTTATTGATTGATCACATCATGTTTGACATTTCTTTTCTTTGGGGGGGGTGAAACAATTTTATTTTTTTAATTTTATGCTTTAAATTCATGTTATATAAACTAAGTACTATGTAAACTTGTCTTTAGAATATTAATTTTTAACTTAGGCAATATTATTTCATCTGAATTTATTTGGATAAATACAACTTAGCTGTCTGCTTATAAACATCACAGAAGATGACAAATTGGAAAACAGGGCATTAACAATTAGAAATTTTAAATTGACCTTCATACTTTTTTACTTTTAACTTGCTATTTGGTTAACTTATATTTAGCATTTACCCTTGAGGTTGGTAAAACATGTTATCAATGTATTATGCAAGAGTTTACATCTTTTGCATAAGTGGTCCCTTGGGTTGCATTTATTCTTGACCAAAAAAAAACAAACAAACATCACTGGCACCGCACATGAAACTATCTTTATATCATAGGTTACAAGTCTTGGTAAAAGCCAAAACAAATCTTCAGGGTTGGAGGGACCCTGTAGTAGTTCTTCTCTGGGCTTAGAGAAGGAAAAGAATAGTCCGCCACTGCACTTTATATCTCTTAAAAATAATATTTCAGCAGCCTAAATCTTTTAGGTTATAAAACTTATTACACTTGGATTTACTTTGAAATATAGTTTACAACCAAATCAAGTGTAACATACATACACTGGCACTTCAGCATAAGGGGCAAACTTAAAAAATATTATTTTGGGCCTTTAAAATTAGGCCATAGTATAAAAAACAGTCCATAATTTTACATTTAGAAAATTCATATTAAAATATTTCATTTTTTGTAGGATAAAGGCCAAGAAAATTTTACATATGCATCAGTTTATTACATATATTTACATGGCTCTTTCTTCCCTAGGTACTTAAAACTTCCATATCATACAACAGCCCCAAGCAAGCTTCCTCTCTCCAAAGGAAGTTTTGCAGGAATCATGACGCCAGATCACTTTCAGAATAGGTTGTGCAGTGCTATAATACAAAAATGTATTTTGAAAGTTATTGAGTGACCATTAAATATTGCTTCTAAAAAAAGTGGTTTTGTTATATTTGTTGGCAGACTATCCATTTATCCAGTACACAAGGCCACTGGAGTACACTATGCCTCATTCTCATGAGTCCCAAGTGCCCTTTCCACCTTCACCACTGTACCATTTACTAAAATCCAACTATTAAAAACATTCACATTTTCTTTTAGTAGTGCACCAGTTGTTGGTGTATTACTAATTAGGGTGTTTCTAGATACCAAACTCTCAGATGTTTACCTAGTTCTCAATCCTTGTATATCTTAGCTAAATGTTTATAATCTGATTCACTAACTTTCAACAATCTACTCATCCGTCAATGATAATCTTAAATCACTATATTCCCCAAACAAGCAATAGGAAAAGTTGATTCCTTTACTACTCCCCCAAATCTAAACTTGAATGGTTTCATTTAAAAGTTACTCAGTTGAGAACACTTAATATCAAGTACAATTATTAATTTAGTTACTTCAAGTTGCACTGAAGCTACTATTACATCACAGTGCACATACAACAAATGAGGTGAAGTCTAATTATATATTTTACATTAATTAGCAATTCTACATTAATAGATTTATTCCCTGGTGAATTTATTTCAGACCAACTGACAACTATCTGTAAACACAACTAAATTTAATCATCAGTATTTTATCTTATTTTATACCTGTACTTTCAGTAAGGTTTTAATTTGAAATATCATTATTTCCTTATCTGAAGGAATAAAGGAAACAGGAACCAGTGGCATGGTGGTTTAGGAAGAATTCTTGGCGATGGCAGATCAATAAATTTGGCTCCATCATAGTTCTGATTAGCTTGAGATTTAATAAGTAAGCTGGGGCTGGACACAGTGGCTCACGCCTATAATCCCAGCATTTTGGTAGGCTAAGGTGAATGGATCACTTGAGATCAGGAGTTCAAAACCAGCCTAGCCAACATGGTGAAATTATGTCTCTATTAAAAATACCAAAAGAATCCGAGCATGGTGGCAGGCACCTGTCGTCCCAGCTACTCAGGAGGCTGAGGCAGGAGAACCTCTTGAACCTGCAAGGCGGAGGCTGAAGTGAGCCAAGATGGCCCAGTGGACTCCAGCGTGGGTGACAGAGCCAGACCCTGTCTCAAAAAGGAAAAAAAAGTAATCTGGGACCTGATAAGCTAGAGTTACAATTTTGATTATCTGGGAAATTTTTATTCTCCCTCCACACAATTTTGCATGACCTGCTCTGCAGCTGCTGATGAGTTCCAATTATGTCCTCTTTCTTTTTCTTATGAACCATCTTCTGGGAATTCTGATCCTTGGTCTTCTATTAAGCTGTTGTTGGTTCCTACTAAAATTTCTTGATTGAGGTGCTAGAATGTTATACCTCTCTCTACCATCCATCTTGAGCTTCTTTGTCACCTTTCAGTCTGCTTTTCAGAGAGCAGGGTTTCCAATACCTGTCCGCTTCCTCGCTGCCACGCTCAAGATAACAGATGTTGCTTTCTGATGGATCCTCTTCTTTGTCTCAACATAGAAGTTCTCATGGGTTGATCTGCTGAGTTCAGCCTAGGAGCTGAGGCCAACATCTGAGTCTCCTCAGTACACAAGTTTGAGATAAGTCCTAGCACCCTCAAGCTCAAAACTATGGCGGCAGCCGCTCCCTCTCCATGTCAAAGCCTTCCTGCCTTTCCAGGGAGAGTTATGGACCAAAGCCCATTGGCACTGCTGCCCACCCTGGTGTCTGCAACGCGGCAGACTCCTTCTTCCTCTACTGACCTGGCATTTCTTTAGAAATGCAGTTATTTCTAAATGTATTTAGAAATATATTTCTAAAGAAATACAGTTCCTTCTAAAATATCATAGGCTTTTAGTCTATTCAATGCCACCTGTGAGCAACCACAGCCAAAGATTGTATGGAGTCATAGTATTAAGGTCTGAGAAATATTGCTTCCTGGTCACAGGTCTTCATTTTTCACACGTAGTCTTTCCCTTTAACTTCTGTCATCAGCAATGTGAAATCGTACATTTGGAGGAAAAGCAACACCCTTTAATCTGTATTTACCAGCAGGTATGCCTCCTTTGTCCAGCAGAGACCTGGAAGAGAGAGCTGGGAACCCAATACCAGCCCCTGCTAGGGCTGCTGCTTCAGCTCCGACATGAAAGGCTTCAGTTTGAGGTAGGAAAGCAATGTGTTTTCTTCCCAAAGCTGGTAGACTCTTACCATATAGGCTTCTCAGATGTCTTAGATTGCAGGCCACAGGCCCACACCTGCTCTCTTAGCTGTTGGAATCACTAGCTTTAGTATGAATTTATTTCTCTCAAGGGGGACTTTGCAAAACTCAGCAATTAAAAAGCACACACACATTTTAAATTTTTCTATTACTTTCCTTGATGCTGTGGCTACAGTAAGCACAAAAAATTCCACATTAAAAAAAGTCATCAACTTTGCAGCTTGTAGTGGGTGAGGCCTAATTGTCTACTTCTCTACCTTGTATTCCTGGAAATTTTGTACTTTTGTCTCTTTTACTTGCAACATTCCATTTTCAGGTACCCCATTTTGCATCAGAGGAGAGTGCACAGGCAAGCAATAGAAAACCCATTACAGTGGTTTAACCAGATGAGGTTTTTTTTTTTTTTTTAGTCTGTGTAGGATGCTGTAACTAAATACTCTAGACTGGGTGACTTACACAACAGAAATGTATCTCTCACAGTTCTGGAGGCTAGGGAGTCTAAGATTAAGGTGCTGCTCATTTCGGTTCCTCCGATCTCTTTTCTTCTTCTAAGACCACCAGTCCGATCAGATTAGGGCTTCACCCCATGACCCCATTTAAGCTTAATTACTTCCAAAAGGTCCTCTCTCCAAATAGTCACATGAGGAGTTAAGACTTCAACCCATAAATTTTGTGCGGACAAAATTCAGTCTATAATGGCTTTCTTTAGGGAGACAGGGAGTCCAGAGCTAGTGTATTAGGCCCATGAAATCACTGCTGTTCCAGGCTCCATCTGCCTCCCTACCTTGCTGTCTTTAGCATGTGGCTTCTATTTTAATGGCTACACGATGCCTATTTTGCCTTTGCCCACCTTGCTGGCAGAAAGGATTAAGGATTGCAGGCTTATCAGGAGGCAAAATTTTTCCCCAGAAATTCCCAGCAGACTGTTGTTACCGATATTCCATCGATGAGAACAGTTTCATGTAGAGGTCCCTAATTGAAGGCAGTGGTGTGCTAGACATTGAGCTTTTTAGCTTGGGATAATTTTTCTTGGAACAAAATTTGGATACTGTTAGTAAAGGGGAAGGGTCTAATGGATATTGGGAAGATAAATCTCAGTGCTTGTTATAGGATCTCTCCAGATAGGCTGATTATAACACTCACAAGCATTATTCAATACAATTAAAATAAATCAGGAGGGGAAAAGTCTCCTAATATTCTGGATTTATAACTCTTTGAAATTTTAGTTTAATCCACAGAATGCTTTTAAAGTTTCCTCAAATAATATTTTTTTCTGTATTTCTATACTCCACAAATATTTTTTTCTGCATCAAAACACAATTTAATCAAACACTAACTCTCATATTTAGAGACAGTATCAGATTTTGGTCACTAGTACTAGTCTTTAGGTAAGAACCAAGACTCCTTGAAGGATGCGGAATCCACATATTGGACCCCAGAAAAATTATGCCTCGTTGGAGTGAGTGATAAACAACCCCCTCTGGGCAGAGGCATTTTTACTCTCGGAGTCCTCAGGATCTAAGGGTGAACTGCAATACCACATTGTGCCAGTAGATGACGACACCATCCAACATGTGAGGACTCCTCACCGGAAATCCCTTAAATTTCAGGTATCGAGTAAAAAATTATTATTTTCTGTTATCGAGTATGTTAGTTTGACTTCCTACCAGTTGATTTTAGAAATGAGAAACACATGTTCAAATAGTAACATTAAATATCAGAATTTGGTTGTATATTTGTCTTTTAATTAGTGATAATTTTTGCAAAATGAAATTCATCTTCAAGGCAATGCAAATGACTTACTATAGGTGAGCACAAGTTTCCAGGTGAACAAACTGTTTTGTTAAGGAGCCAGAAGAAAACTGATTAGATGAGTTTAACTACTGTGGCCGCAAAGTCAGGCAGCAGGCAGCAGTTTTCAATCTTGCCTGGATATTGAAATTTATTTTTGTTAACTGTCCAGATTAAATTGAAATAATGTAGGGAGTTTTTTTTAAAAAAATACCTGTCTGGTTCTTAGCTCAAAAAAGGCTCATTTAATTTGTCTATGGTATGGCCTGAGAGTCAAGCCTTTTAAAAGCTTCCCAGGTGGTTCTATTTTGCAGCCCATATTGCCAACACCTGCCCTTGGCTTAGGGCTCCCATCACTCCATGTTGCAATTAGTTGCTTAAATGGGCCAATCTCACCCAAATACAGAGTTGGTGATTACCTACTGCGTGTAATCTGTGAAACTAGGAAGGCCCCTACTCTTCCTTAGGAAAAAAGTCATGGCGTCTGCACATCTACCATCATGTATGCATTTCCTTGCTGCAGAGAGAGATGGTAAAACAAACAAACCAGTCACAAACTAACATAAAAATTCAGGAGAGACACACTCTGGGCTTTACTCAACATTGCTATTAATTTGTTTTAATTGTTTTTCAATGGATGTTCTTTGTGTGAAAGGGACACAAGGGAAGAGAGCTTTGGAGTTTGACCATGTCAAGGTAGAAGAGCAATGCTAAAGATTTGGGCATGGCTCAATGAGGATAGGCTCAGTGGGGACCAAAGTTCTAGTTGTGGGGCCACTGGGGAGCTCAGCAGACAGTAGAAGAACAGATTACAGAAGACAGGGAGAAAATATAATCACTTCTTTAGTTAATCCTCAAAACAGCCCTACAAGAGAATACTGGCATTCTTTCTTTTTTTTTCTTCCTCTTGCTTGCTTGCTTACTTGCTTTCTTGCTTTTATTTAATTTTACTTTAAGTTCTGGGATACATGTGCAGAAAATGCAGGTTTGTTATATAGGTATTCATATGCCATGGTGGTTTGCTGCACCTATCAATCTGTCATTTAGGTTTTAAGCCCTGAATGCATTAGGTGTTTGTCCTAATGCTCTCCCCTTGTCCCCCCCACTCCCCGACAGGTCCCAGTGTGTGATGTTCCCCTCTCTGTGTCCATGTGTTCTCACTGTTCAACTCCCACTTATGAATGGGTATATGTGGTGTTTGGATTTCTGTTCCTGTGTTAGTTTGCTGAGAACAATGGCTTCCAGGTCATCCATGTCCCTGCAAAGGACAGGAATTCATTCTTTTTTATGGCTTCATGCTATGGTGTATATGTGAAATACTGGCATTATTTCTATATCACATATAAGGCAACCAAAAAAAACAAGAGTGTGTTTCAATAACTTGGCCAAGGAAACTGTATTAGTCCATTCTGATGCTGCTATAAAGAACTGCCTGAGATTGGATAAATTATAAAGGAAATAGGTTTAACTGACTCACAGTTCTGCAGAGCTGTAGAGGCCTCAGGAAATTTACAGTCATGGCAGAAGGAGAAGCAAACACGTCCTTCTTCACGTGGTGGCAATAAGGAGAAGAATGAGACCTGAGTGAGGGGGGGAAGCCCCTTATAAATCCATCAGCTCTTAGAAGAATTTACTCACTATCACGAGAATGGTATGGGGAAAACAGCCTCCATGATTCAATTACCTCCAACTGGGTTCCTCCTACCACACGTGGGGATTACAGGAACTATAAGATGAGATTTGGGTGGGGACACAGACAAACCGTATCAGTCACTTAACTGGTAAGCAGCAGAGATGCACCATTTGAGGTTCCAACCAACGCACTTTACCCTTCTCATTCATGTTTGCTGCCCTTATGAGCCGAATGCGTTCAAGTCAGTTAGCTACATTTCCTTATTTATTATTTGGAAATGTTAATGCCCGTCTCTTAGAGTTGTACTGAGAAATACAAGGTACAACATATTTAAAAGTGCTCAGAGCACAGCACGAAGGCTCACACTGTTTAGATCCCAGTGCTGTGCATCCTGTTATCTTTCTGACACTTAGACATTACTGCCTCTCTAGACTCATTGCTATGATCTGAATGTTTTGTTTTCCCAAAATACGTATGTTGAAATCTTTTTTATTTTGCTATGTTTTTAGCCTTTTCTATGTGTCAATGCTTATTTTCAAAATTTTTCCATAGGACATCAGGGTACAGGTGGTATTTGGTTACAGAAGCAAGTTCTTTAGTGGTGATGTGTGAGGTTTTGGTGCACCCGTCACCCAGCAGTATACACTGCACCAAATTTGTAGTCTTTTATCCCTTGCCCCCTCCCGCTCTTCCTCCCAAGTCCCCAGTGTCCATTGTATCAGTCTTTTGCCTTTGCATCCTCATAGTTCAGCTCCCACCTATCAGTGAGAACATATGATGTTTGGTTTTCCATTCCTGAGTTACTTCACTTAGAATGCACAGGTTGAAAACTTAATCCCCAAAGTGATGGTATTAGGATCTGGAGCGTTTGGGAGGTGATTAGGTTTTTAGTGAAGAGCACCCTCATCAATGGAATTTGTGCCCTTATAAAGGAGGCCCCAGAAACGCAAAATGGGTAACTAAGTGAGATGATGGATATGTTCATCTGTTCCCTGTAGTAGCTGTCTTACTATATATGTATCCTACAACGTCATGTTGTATGACTTAAATGTACATAATAAAATTAATTTCTCAAAAAAGAAATAGTTCCATTCAAAAAAATTTTATATTAAAAAATATATAAGGCCTCAGAGAGCTGCTTTGCCCCTTTCACCATTTGAGGACATAGCTAGAAGGTGCTATGAGTCCGAAAGCCCTCACCAGACACTGAATCTGTTGGCACCTTCATCTTAGACTTCCCAGCCTCTACAACCATGAGAAATTAATTTTCATTGTTTATAAGCCATTCAGTTTATTTTGTTATAGCAGTCTCCACAGACTAAGACACCTGGAAAACCTCCAAAAATTTTAAACCACTTAAATAATATGATTCTTTACACAAAGAAAAGCATGAGCAAAAAGTCTGAAAAACATTAGCAACACTCAGGTGTACCCTGAATCACAAAGGTCAAGGTCATAAATGGGAAGTTTATGACTAAAATAGATGTCAGGTGCCTCAATGAAGAGTTTAAAATTGATGCCAAATTTAGTTTCAAGTCCTGATATGAACTCCAACAGAGTGGCGGGGGGGATGGTGGCATGGGTGATTCTCTGTCTGTTGTGCAGCCTGTGCTTAATGGACTGGTCCATGTGCTAACCTTTAAGACCTTTGGTTTTTTCAATTATATGAAGACATGCTTTTTGACGTCAAAAGTAACCTTTCACTGGAGTCCAAATGTAGGCCTACATATTTCATACTTGGTGATGGATTTGAGTAGTGTTCAAATTCACCAACCTCAAACACCTTGAGAGCCCCCCTCAGTAACTCAAGACTGAAAATTTACCATTAATGCTCTTGTTGGTTCAATGTATTGCACCTTTTAAAATGTGAACATCCCTCCTAGAGGGGAAAGATCACTTTTTAGAATGTTGTCAGTTATTGAATTTGTTTAAGTCTCTTCCTAGTCAGGTGACTAAATGCTACCCCACAAAAAAGAAAAAAGTAAGTGGAGGCTCTTTATTCATTGATGTAAATGGGAAATGAGGAATTAAGAAGAGTATTAACACAGGGAGGGAAAGGATTTATCTTAGTCTATTTTGTGTTGCTAAAAAGAAATGCTTGAGGCTGAGTAATTATTTCACTCACAATTCTGATGCCTGGAAAGTTCAAGATTCAGCACCTACTGAGGGCCTCAAACTGCTTCCACTCATGATGGAAGGTGAAAGGGAACCAGTGTGTGCAGAGATCATATGGCAAGAGAGGAAGCAAGTGAGGGGGTGGGAGGTACCAAGCTATGTTTAACAACCAGCTCTTGTGGAAACAAACAGAATGAGGCCAGGCACAGTGGCTCACACCTGTAGTCCCAGCACTTTGGGAAACTGAGGTAGGTGGATTACTTGAGGTCAGGAGTTCAAGACCAACATAACCAACATGATGAAACTCCGTCTCTACTAAAACCACAAAAATTAGCCGGGCGTGGTAGCTCAGCTACTTGAGAGTCTGAGGCATGAGAATTGCTTGCACCTGGAAAGCAGAGGTTACAGTGAGCTGGGATCACATCACTGCACTCCAGCCTGGGGAAGAAGTGAGACTCTGTCTCAAAACAAACAAACAAACAAACAAAAAACTAACAAAATGAGAACTCACTTGCCCCTAAGAAAGGGCATTAATCCATTCATGAAGGATGTGCCCCCATGACCCAAACTCCTCCTAGGAGGCCCAACATTGAATATCAAATTTCAACTTAAGGTTTAGATGGGACAGACATCCAAACCATAGCAGGCACTAGGTCCAGAAAGGTCATTGCACAATTCTCCCTGAACATTTGCAAAGGCTAAAGTCATAGGGACTAAATTCAATTAAGGAAGGCTTTCTCTTTCACTCAGGAAGTGACTACGTAGAAATAAGTGGATATCTTGCTGCCATTCTTTTCCATTCAGTCTATTTGCTACCTGGTAGCCAGAGTAATTTTGATGAAGTATAAATGAGACTATGTCACTCCCCTCTTTGAAATCTTTCAATAGCTCCAAGTTGTTCTTAAAGTTAATGACAGCAGGTCTCCTTCCCATGGCCTACCAGGCCTACTTGATTCCCTGCCTGTTTCACAAATCTCAGTTTACACTAGTCTCTTTCTTTGTCACCGTAGTCTCTATAGCAAGTGTTCAATAAACATTTTAGTGCTAAATTATTGGAAAAGAAGTATCTGTGCATCTATAAAAATTACTGACATTCAGACACTGGACCAGCTCAAACACTCAGCTTCCTTCCTGCTTCTTACCCCTTTTCATCCTTTGTTTCTGTCCCTCTGCCCCGTCTCCTGTCCTGCCAACCTGGAGGTCAGTGTACTTGTGTTTGTTTTTACTATTTATTTGTTTTAAAAAAGTAAAAGAAGACTAATCACTAGCCTATGGGGAGATTTTTATAGCTTTCATCCTTCCTCTGTTATTCTCCAGTTCTGTCTTGATACCTGTTTGCTGATCTTTTCACTGCTCTCTCTCTCTTATTCTCCTTTTGCAGGACCCATAACTCTGCCAGTTCTCCTGCTATGACATCTAAGCTAGCCTGCTCCTCCTAAAGGCTAGCAGCACTACTGACTTTGCCTGGTCTCTCATTTTAAAAGAGCACAAATGCAGAGCTGCAGACACAAATGCAAATCCCAGCCCAAATGCTTATTGGCCATATCCACCTAAGCAATTTCCTTAACCTGGCTTCAGTTTTCTCATTTGGAAAAGGAGAAAATAATTGATTTTCAGGGTTGTTTTGAAAATTAAATGATAGAAAGTATGAAATACCACAGTACCTAGCACAAAGAAAGTCTTCAATGAATTTCTTTTCCTTCCTACTCAAAACACCTGGTCTTGTGTTCTCCTCTAGGGTGGACACTTATTGGTTCATATGTCTGTTCAACATCTATTCTTCTTCCTGAAAACAACCTGATTTTCTTTTGGTAGAATTATCTATCCTGTACAGTTCTGGTGTGGCTGTAAATTGGTAGCCTTATTCTCTGTGGACTTGATCTAAACTTGTCCCATTAATTCCTTTACGCTTAGACCTACAAAAACACACATGGGTTGAAAAAACAATGCTGTCTCTATAGCCAGAGTTGCTCTTGCATCTGGTCCTGATTCCTCCCTGGCATCCAAACTTGGGTTTCCAGCCTCTTGTCCATTCCATGAGCTGCCTGTTATCCTTTAATATATCCCCTTTATTGCTTAAGTAACCAGAGTTGTTTCCTCTTACTTGCGAATGAAGAATCTCATCTGAGAAGTATTTCCCTATGAATCCTCGAAGTCTCATTACATTTTACCATGTTTTGTTGTAATTTGTACATTTGCAAGGTCAGATGCTACCTTTTAAAATTTTGTTCACATTTTTCTTCCATGAGACCTTTCTTAATATGTCCACTTGTTAATTTTTCTATTATTCAAACTCTGACTGATGGCATTAATAACCAAGAGTCATTATTTGAATACAGATCTCTCATTTTTCCTTCAAGACTTCAATAGAATCGAACCAACTTTCTGAGTAGAATGATAGCTGGTTGATCTAACTAGTTTCATTAATTAAACTCACCAAAAGGACAGATGCAAACCCTCTACCAGGTAAAGATATTTAAACAAGTAAGAGGTCTTCTCAATATACAACACTTTACATTCCCAAAAGTAACCAAACAAGGGAGATGAGGATGTCAGATTGAAGGGTGCTTAATGGAGTCTTTCAGGGACTTCCTCTGGGAGGTCAAAGAACTCTCTACATATGTGGCAGTCCAACCTACCTACACACAGGCTCTGTGTGAATAATAGATGCTTTATATGCAGGCTCCTTGATTTTGAATTTACTATTTCCATTCTACAGGTAAAGAATAAATGGCTCATGGAACTTCAATGACTTGGAACACTGTATTCTGCATTTATCAAGGTCTCCAAATCCTGAACTTTTTCCACTTAACATCATTAAAATGTTGATTGATGATAAGAGGTACCAGAGGGTAAAAGGAATCATCATAGGGAGTGTCAAGTGAAGACTGGATTCTAATAGCAGCCCTGCCACTGTCCAGCTAGTTGGGTCACCTTCGGGCAGTCACCCAATTTGTTATAGGCTTTAGTTGTGTTATTTGTATTAGGTTGAAGCCTATGGAGATGCTGTTTTTGTGGGTTACAAAGGTCAGAGTTCAACAGTTTAATGAAATGAGGCTGTAGGAGGAGTATGACAACATAATTTGTTGTTGTCTGTTATTTTCCATAATTACAATTTGTGCTATGATCTAAATGTGTCCTTCAAAATTCATACGTTGAAATGTAATTGCCAATGTGATGATATGAATTATAATATAAAGAGATAGAGCCTTTAGGAGGAGATTAAGTTATGATTGTAAATGGAATTAGTGACCTTATAAAAAGCTGGAGGGAACTAGCTAGGCCCTTTATTGCCCTTCTCCCTTCCAAAATATGAAGACATAACATTCATCTCTTCTATCCGTTTGCCCCTTCTGCCATGTGAAGATGCAACATGAATGCCTTACCTCACCATATCTTGAATCTGCAGGGACCTTGATCTTGGACTTCCTATGTCCAGAACTGTAAGAAATAAGTTGTTATAAAAAATTACCTGGTCTCATATATTTTATAATAGCAGCAGAAACAGAATAAGACAATTTGATAGCCACCATGGTCTCTATAAAAAAAATTCTGCCATGATTAATGGTGATGACTTTGCAAGGTCAGACAAGTCAGTTGACTTCCTGGAAGCTGCGTTACTGAGTATTGACATAGGATGATTCCACCCAACCAGAAGCACAGTGTGAACATTTTCTATTATTTCTATGCACTACATCAGGGTTTTAAAACTTGGATACCAACGCAAGGAAACAGTGAATGCTAGAATAGCACACTGAAATCTTACTTCATCTTGTTATGTGAAAATTTAGAATAAGGATAAACAGGAAGAACCCAAGGAATTGATCTGAATTTCATTTTCCTTTTGCCTTTTATCCCAATTATAGAACCGTTTCCAGGAGTGGCTGTCTCATGGAAATCCCATGAGTCTTTTGTTGTAATCAGGACAGGAAGCCTAATGCTTTAGGATGCTGTAATTATGTTTTCCATCAGTGTTTTCTCACGGGACTGGCTTTAGAACTCAGAAAATTCTTCTCAACAAAATGAAATTGTTCTGATTTAAAATTCATGGTTTCTACTGAAACTTGAGTGGTCTTTAGCTTCAGAAGTTTAGGAAAGGAAGTGATAGGCAGAATCGAGAAAGACTGAGGGTGAAGGAAGTGGGAGATTACCATCTTTTAACTGTTGTAAAGGGAGTCCAACTTGACTGTTTCCTATGTGTAGAAAGTTGGAATTATTGGAAAGTCTTCTGCATGGATGGCTGTTTAAGACAATGCAATCTAGATGTCAGCTGGGACATGCTCTAAAGATCTGAAAAAATTATGATGCTGAGTTCTTCATCCATTTCTGTTGCGGTGTAACAAACTATATCAAAATGTAGTGACTTAAAACAACCACCATTTTATGTACTCATGATTCTATGGGTCAAGAATTCAAGCAGGCCTTAGTGATGACATTGGCCAGGTCATTCAGTCAACTGAACTAAGTTAGTTTCTTAGAGGTCCAAGAAGGCTTTATTTGCATATTTATACATTGTGTTTTTGTGCTTCTCTTGTATCCTGTTTCTCTTCATATGTGTAGCTTGGGCTTCCTCACAAAATGGTGGTCTCATGGTAGCATGATTTCTTGCATATTAACTGGCTTCCAAGGACTGTCTCAATATTGAAGTCAGAAGGCAGGGAGGGATCTCTTCAGGCCCAGCCTTAGATGTTATACAGCATCACTTCTGCTTCAGGTCATCCAGCCAGATTCAAGGGTATGGGAAACAGATCTCATTTCCTGATGGCAGAGTGAGAGAGGTAACATTGCCAAAGAGCATGTAGAATGGGAAATATTGTTAGGGCCATCTTGGAAAAGATAATCTACCACACTTGGCTTATGAAAACTTAAAGCCATTCCCATCATTTCTCTGAATCCTTGCTCCAGAGCACCCATGGTGCAACTAAAGGCTTAATTGCAACTGCACAGCAATTCGAATTCTCCCTCTGCTTCCCCCAATTTCCTCTATGAGATTGTGGCTGAGACCACTCCCTAGTAAACTTCCTGCACACAATTCTCCACCTCAGATTCTGTCTCTTGGGAATTAACCTAGAAAAATGTTTTTGTGTACTTTCCTCTAATGAGAGAAGTGCTCTTCTGTCAGAGATATCTTTTTCTCTAGGAAGATTAGCAGTAGGGTAGATATGCAAAGGAGTCATCTTTGAACATCCAAATTAGAGTTTTTGAATGCATATCAGGATAATAATATTGAAATCCAGTATTTGTTGTGTGAGAAGAAGAATTGTAAATTTCAAATTTTCTTTGCACATTTTATTTTTATATATGAAGAAACTTGCTGGGTGTGATTCCAGATCTTAGAATTAGTTTAAAGCCATAATGTAGAGAGAATGCAAGGAGCGTCTCATCCACACAGAAAAGAAAGTCTGAAAAGAGTGTAACTCTTTCCTGTACCAAAACCTTGGAAATATTGTTAGAATCCCCAGAAAAAAAAAATGGGACAGTCCTAGAGAGAAGTGGCTTACACCTTGCTTTTTTGGAAGATTGGAAAGACTTCAAACTGTTTTGTAGACAATTAATTAGTAGTGGCTAAGGGAGAGATTTAGGTAAAGAAACAGGCAAAAGTACTGCTCTCTGAGTCTGTCTTTGCCCTCATGCACAATAAAAGGTATCTGCATTTCCTGCAATCTCCTGTAGGGAGCTCAGTGTCAGGCAAGCAGCAAGGCTGATATTGCAAGGGAGTAAAGTTGTAATCATTTCTTTATACATCTGAATAGTGGAGTATAGTCATTCTATCAACAGATGCAATCTCTGCCTCAAGGTTTTTACAGTCTACTTATTCATATTTATAGTTAATTTCAATGTTTTAGAGGAACTGTTAAGCTAGAGATAGCCACTATGTGCTAGTGGATCATAGAGGAAGAACATCTGTGCATCACTGGGGACCCTTGTCGAAGACGGTAACTAAGTTGAGTCCTGAAAGATGAGTAAAAATAGCTAGAGATGGGTTGGTAAGTGCAGCAAACCACCATGGCACACATTTATGTATGTATCAAACCTGCACATCCTGCACATGTATCCCAGGACTTAAAATTAAATTAATATTTTTTTAAAAGCTAGAGAAAGAGAGAGCAAATCAGGAGCAGTGGCTCATGCCTGTAATCCCAGCACTTTGGGAGGCCATGGGTGGGAGGATTGGTTGAGCCCAGGAGTTCAAGTCCAGCCTGGACAATACAGTGAGATTCAATCTCTATAAACAGAAAGAGAGAGAGAGGAGACATTCAATGCAGAGAGGGCAACGAAACAAAGGCACACTGGGAACAATAAACTAAGAGCCCAAACTGAAGTGGTAGCTTTAGATTTAAAGAAACAAATAGTTCAATGCAGTATAAATAACATAATTTAGTGTTCTGTTGAATTTGGAGAGCAAGAGAGAAGGAGGAGTCTAGGCCAATCCAAGGTTTGTACCCAGTAAGTACCCAGTTGGGTACAGACTGATTTTATTGAGAGATGGTAAATTTGTTAGTGTGTGTGTGCATGTGTATGTGTGTGTGTGTTAGGATAAGACTAAACAGCTTTAAAAAGATAAACATAACTAACAATAGTCCAGTAGCTTACCCGAGATAGGCCTTTAAATACAGCCTCTCATACCTTAGTTCAAGGTCAGCATTCCAGGTTGGTGGGTAGTTCTGCTTCTTATTCAGTAACCCAGGTTCCTAGGTTGCTCTTCCATTCCTTGAAGCCTTGTCATCATCTGCATTGAGGCTAAGTTCCATAGATTCCAGAGGCTGCAAAGGGGAAAGGAAAATGAAATATAGAAGAAACAGGTCTGGACATCTTAAGTCGCAGAGCTGGAAGTGGCACACATGACATTTGTTCAGATTCCTTTGAGGAGAAATTAACATGGTCAAAACTGAAGTCAGAAAAGACCAGGAAATTGTATATGTCTGGGAACCTCTATGTCAACGTGCAATTCTATTTCTATGAAGGAAGAAGATAATGGATTTTGGTGGACAGTGAGCAGTCTCTGCTACAATTAAGTATGTGAAGGTGGCTAATGAGGTATATTTAAGAGCCATTGAACTACGAGAGTAGATGAGATCACAAGAGTGTGTGTGCAGATCAGAAAAGAGAGCAAAGGAGGAGGCAGCAACATGCAGAAGAGGAGCTCATAAAGGTGACCATGCAGGACTGTACATAGATATGGTAGTACATCCTTCTCTTTTTTGCTTAGATATTTATGATTGTTTTTGCCTGCCCAGAATCTAAGCCTTCTTCCTATGTGTGAAGAATTCCTCATCTCATAAATTTTGATGTTCAATGGTTCTTAAATTGACCTAACACCCCTGGGTCAACTAAACATTCATAATATGATCAAGTTGAATTCATTCTCTTCAGGTTGAGCATTATACAACTGAATGATTTAAGACCTTTCTTGAGACTCCTTATGTATCTGATTTGTGAAGACACAGGCCATATGGAGATGAACACAGTAACTATACAGTGTCCTAGAAAATGTGGGGGTTAAGAGCACAGGTTACAGAAGGCCTGACTTAAATGTCAACATTGCCACATAGACAAATTATTTATCCTATGTCACCTTAGTCCTTGAGAACGAAGATTTTTAAATGATTATAGCTAATCCTAGTTCAAAATCAATTGTCTAAAGAATGCGAATAATCTTACTTTCCTCTGACCTGCATACTTAAAAGATTATTCTTGCTCATCCCATTACTGGGTAAATACCCAAAGGAATATAAATCATTCCTTTATAAAGATGCATACACGTGTATGTTCACTGCAGCACTGTTCACAATAGCAAAGACATTGAGTCAACACAAATATCCATCAGTGATAGACCGGATAAAGAAAATGTGGTACATATACACCATGGAATACTATGCAGCCATAAAAGAAAGAGATGATGTCTTTTTCAGGGAGTTGAGTGGAGTGGAAGACATTATCCTCAGCAAACTAACACAGGAACAGAAAACCAAACAGCATATTCTCATTTGTAAGTGGGAGCTGAACAATGAGAACACATGGACACAGGGAGGAGGACAACACACATTGGAGCTTGTCAGGAGTAGTGGGGTGGGAGGGAGAGCATCAGGATAGATAGCTAATGTATGTGGGACCAAATACCTAGGTGATGGGTTGATAGATGCAGTAAACCACCATGGCAGATGTTTACCTATGTAACAAACCTGCACATCCTGCACATGTATCCCGAAACTTGAAATAAAAATTTAAAAATGGTCTCCCTTGCTCTGTCTACTTTCTCCTTCCAATTCACTGTAACATGGAGCTTCCACCCTACGACCTCCTGGACTCAAGCAATCTTCACACCTCAGCCTCCCAAATAGCCAAGACTACAGGCATGGGCCAACACTCCTGGCTAATTTTGTATATATTTTTATACAGTCAAAGTCTCACTATGTTGTCCAGGTTAGTCTTGAAAACATAGACTCAAGCAATTCTCCCATCTCAGCCTCCCAAAGTGTTGGCATTACAGGCATCAGCCACTGTGCCTGACAAACCTAACTATGTTTTTTTAGGCAAAAGTTTTTAACTATAATCTCAACTTATTTAATATCCATATGACTATTCATGCTATTGTCTCTTTAGCAAGCACTGGCAGTCTCTGCCTTTTGGGGAATTTATTTATTTCATCTAAGTTGTTGAATTTACCAAAACAAGATTGTTTATTTTCTTATTATACATTTATTTTTTGTAGAAAGTGACATGATACTATATGTCTTTAACAAAACTGGTTATCTGTTCTCTCATTTCTCCCAAAGAGAGATAGTTTAAATCACTGCTGTGGGCATTTATTTACAGCTTTAGACTAGGAACAGTCAAATTGGGAATGTAGGAAATTTGTCTCCTCTGTTCCATTTTCTGTTCATCTGTTCATGTTATGTCCTCATTCCAAGCAAGCCTGTCATTTTATACAACTATAGGTCTCATGGGTCTATTCATGAAAATTTCATCAGTGATACGTTTTCATAATCACACGAGTCATGGACAGTATGTCTGGTTTCTTAATAACTTTGGTGAATTTATTTTTAACAATTCTATTTTCCCCTTCTATTTTCCCCATTGATTCTGGGTAGTATGGGCAGAATTAGATATTGCTGAATCTTTAGGGCTTTACAGGTTCACTTAAAATATATTTTACAAAATATGCCCCTTGATTCTGTTCACTGGAGAGAATATTACAAACCTAGAAATGAAGTCATGTAAATGTGTCTTGCTGCCAATTATTTTGCCAGTTTTTGCACATAAATATGCACCTATCAATTCTGAGAAGGTACCTTATACAATTACTAAAATATTTTTATGAAATCAATATTTTTATTATTATTATTATTTGAGATGGTGTTTCGCTCTTGTTGCCCAGGCTGGAGTGCAATGGCATGATATCGGCTCACTGCAAGCTTTGCCTCCTGGGTTCAAGTGATTCTCCTGCCTCAGCTTCCTAAGTAGCTGGGATTACAGGCTCGCACCACCATGCCTCGCTAATTTTTTGTATTTTTAGTAGAGATGGGGTTTCACTATGTTGCTCAGGCTGGTCTTGAACTCCTGACCTCAAGTAGTCCACTCACCTCAGCCTCTCAAAGTGCTGGGGTTACAGGCATGAGCCACTGTGCCCAGCAGAATCAGTTATTTCCACCAGAAAAAAAAAAATCAATCAAGCTAAATATATATATCCCTAATGTAGAGAATGTTATCTTGTGTCTTCTCCAGCTTTTCTTACTTGTAGTCTTGACAATTGAGCAGGGAGCTCTGTTCAATGAGAACTGAGCAACATGGGAATCTTCGGAGTGATCTTAAGTTTATGATATTTCAGGTTTGCTGTTGTTTACTACTCATTCATCTGGGTTTCAGCTTTATAAATTTTATCTGTATGTTTGCTTCTGTTATATTTTTAGGTAGGTTAATACGTTTACAATTATTTAACTTTATTTTATGTTTTACTGTCATTTTATGGAGTTTTATATGACAGCAATGATAAATGCATGTGTTTACATACTTTTTTTCAGTAGAAATCTTCCCATAGTACTGTAATTATTACTTTATCTATCTGTCTCTGACAAATTTAAATATCCTCTGAGAGAATACCTAGACTTATTTATTTTTGTATAATTAAAACAATAATAAAATATGAAGAATAAAATAATAACAAAATTTAAGCAATGAAATAGTAATAAAATTTAGCCCAAGGTAAACCACCATAGGTTCTCACTAGATTATTATTATTTTAATTAACTTGTATACTGCAAAATACAGGCACAGCTGAGAGAAGGAACTTTTTAAAGGCTGCATTGATAGGAAGTCTTCCAACAGAGTGTGTTGCGCTCTAATTAAATTGTTTGGATCTGACAGGGGGGTGAAAGTTTTTCTGTTCAGTTCTCATTATCCATTTTAATCCATTTATTCTCAATATAAGCAACTTGCTTAGATTTGAAATAAGATTAAATCTTACCCAGAAGAAAACAGAACATGGCAGCAGAGCAAATTGCTATCATTTTATGTCAAGTAAAATAAATTTCATTTCATGATGATATGTGGTACACTATAATACATTCTCAGCACTATTATTGCCTGCTTTTCCAGGAAAAACATAAGCATTCCATTCCAAGAATTGCTTTCTACCCACAAATAGTTGTTCATGAAATAATTACCTCTTCCTTTCCTCAAAATCAATGGATTGATACAGTTTCCATACAGAAATCTTACATCCATTTGTTGCAATATTCTTTGTGTTGGTCTTCATTCACTATAGAAAATGAGAGAACCAAACTGATCATAAATGGAGCACTCTTATGTACATTTATACTGACATTGACTAACAGAAGAGAATCCATTTGAAGTTAAGAATAAAATAACTGACCATATTTTCATTTTAATGCTCAATCCAAAAACAATAGCTAGCAATGCTAGGCAAGTGAATATTCTAGCTGTCATAAAGATAAAAATCTTAATATTGACTGCCAATAAAACTCTAAAATTAACATTCCTTCCATCGCTCTGTCTTTCCTTCCTTCCTTCTCCCTCTCACACATTACCTTATTACTTAAGGAGTAATACTTAACAGACAGTAAAAAAAATTAAAGTACAAAGGTATACAGTAAAAACAGGTTGATGGCTCATCACCAGCCTCTTGTCTCTCTGCCCATACACATCTGCTGGGGAGCAGCCAATTTAATGTGAATCATTCTAGATATAGTCTATGCCATACATGTGTATATACACAGATGTTAAATTTTTAATTTTTCTCAAAGGTTCGCATATCACAAATACTTTTTGAACCTTCATTTTCACTTAATGATATATATAGGAGATTTTTTGTTTAGGAATATTTATGTTTAACAGCTGTGACTGCCATTGTATAGATGTAGCAGCATGGAACATATATTTTACTGGTGAAAATTTAGGTGGTTTTGCTTTTATGTTACTACAAACAATGTGGTAATGTATATTCAAGTATATATTCTTCGTATATAAGGGATAAATATCTGTAGAATAAATTCCCAAATGTGTAATTGCTGGGGAATAAAGTATATATACTTACTATTTTGAGAGACATTTCTAATTTGCAAGTTTATAATCCCACTTAATGTATGGTTGGCCATGGCTTCTTCATGTCACATATGTTATCAAATTTTTACTTTTTCTGTCCTGATTGCAAAGTCTGGACTCATTTAGTTTTATTTTGCATTTTTCTATTATAAATAGGGTCCAGCATCCTTTTATATAAGTACCATGTAGATTTTGACTTTTTTATTTTCTTATACCTATTTCTCTATTGGATGGTTGATTTGTACAAGCTTATTATATTAATGAAATTAGTTCTTATCATCTTTTGTGTTGCAAATATTTTTTCTTAATTTTTATTTATCATTTGAACTAATTTATGTTAAAATTTTTATTTTTAGGAAGTCGAATATATCTTATTTCAATTGCATCTGGTTTTTGTTTGATTGCTAAGAGAGAATAAGAGAGTTCAAAATGTTTCTCATATTTTCTTTTAGCAACCTTAGTAACTTCATCTACCTTTTAAAATCAACGTTATATAAAAAATGCTTTACCTGGATGTATTTGTCTCTAAGAAGTGATGTATGAGTTCAACTGTCACTATGTCTATAATTACTTTGAAGGATTTTTTTTGCACGTATAGTATGACACCATGTGTGTTACTTAGCTTATCTTACAGACAAGCTAGTGTTACATCAGAAACCAGTACTCCTGAGGAGTAACCACAGGCTCTTCTGTTATCCCAATCTCCATCAAGCTTTGCTTTTCTAATTAGTATACTGGATATCAGAAATTGTTTTTTATTTTTAAAAATTCTGTAAAAAATTGTTACCTGCTCACTAGCTTGATGAAAACTAGAAATGCAATCTTATTGATGAAATTAAAGGTCTTTAAGATGTATGGATAGGTCGAAAAAATTTGGAGTTACTCTCTACTCATACACGAACAGGATTTAAGAATCCATTGAGGCCATATTTTGCACCTTGAGGGATGGAGCTAGAGCCTTGAATCTTAAAACAGTTCCGGCTCCAGCCATTGATTTAAGACTGGTTGATGTTGATTATATGATGCTGCTGATTATATGGGTGACAGAATCTTTTCTCATGAATGTTGTTAGGTATACCACATGTGCATCTTTTAAGTAAGTTAGTGGTTAGAGCACCTCAGACTTTAGTTTACTGGACTTCATCAAGTTTACAGAGCAGGTCATGGATTGTTTTGTGCTGTTTGCTGTTGATTGTTCAATCCGTGTTTGTATATGCATTTGTTTGGAAACTTGCTTGCTTTCTAACCAAAGGAATACACGACTTTGTCCATCTCCTCAAGGGTTTTCAGTGGCTACTGTTATATATACAAACTGAACTGTACATACTCAATAAACTTAAGTCAGCTGGTAACAACTTAATTCATTACTGATAGTCATTTTCTTGCTATAATCTCATCTGCTAAGTAATTCACATTTACTTATTTTATTTTGAGACGGGGTCTTTGCTCTTGTAGCCCAGGCTGGAGTGCAATGGCGCAGTCTCGGCTCACTGCAACCTCCATCTCCCAGGTTCAAGTGATTCTCCTGCCTCAGCCTCCCGAGTAGCTGGGATTATAGGCATGTGCCGCCACGTCCAGCTAATTTTTTGTATTTTTAGTAGAGATGGGGTTTCTCCATGTTGGTAGGCTGAGTAATTCATATTTCTCTGCTAATTTGAGAGGCTATGTTTATCATATACTAAATTCCCATAGATATTTGAATCTGTTTCTGGATTCTTCATCTATTTACTCAATCTATGCTAACATCAAATTTTTAATTTATATTTTAGCTTATTTTTAAGAATTTTCTGAGTTATTTAGTATGTTTATTTTTTCATGTAAACAAAGAATATTGTCTCCCCCAACCCCTATCATAAAGATATCCATTGGTATTTTATCTATCATCTATCTATCTATCTATCTATCTATCTATCATCACTTATATAGTGCTTACTACACACTGTTAACTCATTTTCATAACAACTCCATAGGTAGGTTTTATTATTACTCTTGTGTTATAGGTGAGTCACAGATAAGTGAAGTAATTTAGTTGTGAACATGCTAAAATTACAAGTTAATATAGAAATCTTTATACTTTTTAGTCTTCTTAACCAAAAACAAGTAGGTATTTCCACTTACAAAAGTTTTCTCTTAATTTTTCTGTAGGCTTTATAGTTTTCTTCCTATAGATTATATACACATCTAAAGTTCATTTTTTAGTTGTAACTGCAACTTTTTTCATCTATTATGTTCTATAATGGACTGTTGCTTACATATATAAGCCCAAAACCAAAAGGCTACTGTTTTTTTCAGTGTTAGTTTCATATCCACTTAGAGGATAAGACTCTCTTACTATGGTTTCTTGAAGTACAATGTTATTATCTACAAATAATATATTTGCTTTCTTCTTTCCATTGTCTTGTCTTTCTGGTACCTAATTAAGTCAGCTAGCACACCCAAAACTATATTAAATGTTCTTTGAGTGGGAAATCTCGTTGCATGATTTTATCTTGTTTTGAGAGCACTTTAAAGAGAATACTCTTAGATTTTTGCAGGTCTTCTCACTACATTCTGTATAACCCAATTGCATGGTATTTATGTTTTGTTTGTTTGTTTGCTTGTTTTAGGATTGTAACTACAGAACCTAGTTTAGCCTTTGGGACATACATACATGATGATCAAACGCTTACTGAGTGCAGAAGTCAGTAAATGGATGAATAAATGGCATAGTTATCTAAGGAAAGTATATACTGTCATTTTTTTCATTAATCTCCTGAGTACTTTTCTTATTAAACTTCTTTCTTTTGTGTCAGACTTTTTGCCCTCGATGTTCTTTTGTTTTTACAGTTTTTATGTTTTTCCCACTGTCTGGAATCTAATTGTCGATTTTCCAAAGACCTCACCAACCTGATTTTGTTCTACCTATCCAAACCTAATTTGTACTATTCCCCCAAATGGTACAAATGTTTCTGTTTTCTGTGAGGCCAATCTCTACTGTCCCACACAAAAACACACTAGACTCATTCCCATTTTAATGTCTTCATTCTGGGTTCCCTTTTTGGCTTCCCATTATTCTCCACATCGCTGTGAATAGCCAAATTCTACCCATTCTTCATACTTTAAGATCAAAGGCCATCTCTCTCATAAGCATTCTCAATTTTCCCAGCATTTATTCTCAAGCCTTTTTCAAAACACCTACAACATTTGTGGTCAATACTGGATAACCTAGTAGGTAATTATGTACTGTTTTGTATTGCTGTCAGTGATTCATGACTGTTCATCTTACTACCTAAAGTAAAGAACAGTGGTCTTAGGCTGTCCAGTATCTCCCCCAGCATCTTGCACAATGCTCAGCATGGAGGAGAGTGGAGGCTGCAAATTAGTGCCCATAAATAAATAAAACCCATAACCTTGATTTGCTTGGCCAAAAATCTCTCTTGAAAAATTGAACATGAATGCCTTAGGCTGTACTTGTTTTCTTCTCTTAATCACAGCTTCTCTATCTCTAACTGATTTACACTTCATTTATACATTTATGTTACCTGCATGGCCTTGTAGACAAGTTTGTTTGTGATACTACAGGTTTTCAGTATGGATTGGCTCAAAGATTCCTCTACAAGAGGTAAGATACAGTGTTAGTTAGATAAGCATAAACCACAGCTGATTACTGTCTCCAATTAAGAAATTAGGCTGGGAGATGAGGGTGCTCTGGCTCTGCTGCTTAAATACCAACACAAAAAAGCTTAGGATTAACATCTTAGCTGCAACGGAGGCTGGGAGATAGCATGATTTTTATGGGACACACTGATACTTTGAAGAAAGATGGAAATCTTTATTTAAAAAAGAGAAAATAGATATTGGGTAAGCAACAGCAGTGTCAGCCACACATAACTTTTTAAAGAGTAAAAACCAGATAAAAAACACACAGGATTGAGTTTAATATTTTCAGGATCATTAGAATTTGCCTAGTTATCTGTATAGACAAGGAAAAAAATGAAAATGTGTTGATTAATTGATACATTCGGGGAACCTGTTTAAGAATGAACACTGAAATATGGCTTTCTATACCTCTGAATTTTTGGAATAATTCAGACCATCTCATAAGAACCTGTGATATCATTCTCATAATTTATATAAGTCAAATATATCAAATGCTATTCAAATAAACAAAAACTATGAAATATATGAAAATCAAAATATACCAAAATAATGCCTAGCTGAGTATACAGTGTTAACAATTTATCATGAGAAAAATTATGGAATATTTAATTGTAGATATATTTTTATTTATTGATGAGGAGATAAAGATATTCAAAAGGTATGTGGTTAAAAAAGTGAGCTTTCAAATGTGAAAAATAACCTACTTTCATTAAAATATTTTTTGTAAATATAAAAATATATAAAAGACTATTAAACAAATAAGGATAATTATATTTAGATAGTTGAATTATAGGTGATTATATTTTTTCTATATTTTATGAAATGATATTTTATCATAAATAAAATATAATAACATGACACAAAGAAACATTTGTCAAATCTACTTCATGAGAAGGATGTTATTGGTAAATCATGAGAAGGATGTTATTGGTAAATCATGAGAAGGATGTTATTGGTAAAAAGACATATATTTGTCAAACCAAAACAAAATGGCCTCCTTATTGAAGAGATAAAAAAATTCATATGAAATAAAACTGTCATATATTAATTATATGAAAATTTAGCCTTCCTAATAACAAATAATAGGTATTAATGAAAATGAATTATGTTGCACTATAAATTCATTAGAGCTAAACGCAGTATTTATTCTTTCATTTGACAGAGATAAAGAGCATTCTAAAGTGTTTTTCTCATATATTTTATCATTTTGTTCATTTGAATAGGCTTTTGATATATTTGACTTATATAAATCATAAGCAAAGGTACTAAATAGTTTAGTGTATCATTGACAACTTGAATAAAATTATGACACAAGTAATCCATTATTTGTTATAAGGCAAGGAAAAAAATCACTTTTTAGAAATTGATTAATGTCATATTAACAAAAAAGTTCACCTGCAATTCTAATAATTAGATGATATGTACTTATATAATTTTTATAATTATTTTAATAATTTTATCATTGTTATTACAACAATTATTTCACTTTTGAAGGAATTGCATTTGATATAATATAGAAATAATGAAGATTTAAAATATTAGTTAAAATTTTATAGTACACATATCCATGAAGATATAAAAGAGTAGTTCCTGATACTTTCTGTGTATTAGTTTTTCTCTCTTTGCTTCAAACCCACTCCTCTCTACTCTTTGCGGTGACCCTGGAATTGGAACTGTGGACTCTGTGTTTCTTCACCACCTGGCTTCCTGCCAAACTGGGGCTGAGGAAGAATGCAAAACCAGAGACAGAAAAGATTTGCTCCTTCCAGTTTTGTTTCCTGCTCCTGCAGTGTCACCACAGCAATCCTTCACATTGGCAGCAGCAGTTTATTTCTTACACTCCCAGAGCCAGGCTCATTTGCCTCCTTAGAGATAACAGCACCAGCTTGCAGGTGCCCCCTCAGTTGCCTTCCTGAGACTTCTGAGTCTCAGCTATGCAAGGTCCCTCTTCCACGCTCCTGATATACCAGTACCAGCTAGTCAGTTTAAATAACGTGAAGCTTTTCTTTTCGTTCTTCCAGTCCTAAACATAGCAGCTGCCTCTTATAATTTCTTTATCTGTTACTTCAGTGTTTCCCTTTGCATTCTCCAATAATTCCTTAACCAATTCCTTAAATTAAATTTACTCTGTTAAAATAACTATAGTTCCTGTTTTTATGGCTGGACCCTAACCAAAAGATTAATTATTTTTATAAGGCAAAGAAAAGTTGTGCACGTTTTATAAGCTTATTCATATAATAGCAGTAACCAATCCAAAATAGAAAAAAAATTTAATTGCATCCTAATTGTTGGGGATTGAGAGAGAAATTTATGTTTGAAATAATATAGATGTAATTAAAGGGTGAAAACATTAAATGATTAAAACTTTTTTTTTTTTTTAAGTGTGAGTATCTACGAAGGCATAAAAGCCTAATTACTGAATGTCACTGCTTGTTTTTCATCCTTTTTGGTAAGCTATACATTTTCTCCATTAAAATTTTTGGAAAATCCTCTTAATTGTAGCACTGATTATGCTTCACCTTACAAAATCGGTTTCTGTTCTCTAGAGTGGGTTTTGCAAGACCCCTGACTGTCTGCCCGGCTACACCTGGAAGCTCCCCATGTGCTGTATCTCTTGTTATACTAACCCAAAGCTAGTCCGTTATAAACTTACAAGGTACCATCTAGGGTCTGGTTTCAATTGCTTTTTTTCTAATAATTAATTTTTATTTTATGAGGCTCAGAAGTTCAAGACAGAGAAGAATTAGAAGTACACAAAATCATTGACATTCTGCAAAGAGAATTTCCTCTAATATATGCCTCTGCATTCAAGTACAATTTGTTATAGCATACTGCTAAAGAAAGAACTAAATGTTTCCACCTACCCATTAATCCAAATAACATCTTCCTTTGTGAAATATCCATTCTCTCTGTTAGACCATGTGATCTTTCCACAGTGATATTAATAGGGCCATTCCTCTTTGTCACTGGAAACAGACTTCAGAAATTTGAACCACAGTTAAGTTTCAGTAGAAATGTTATCAGGAGACCTAAATGTTTGTATGTGAAACACTAATATTTTTTCTTTGCAATTTTGCTGAATTTGTAGAAAGTGCAGATTTTGTATAACCCCAATCGCTTTTAAGAGTAGGTAGCAATCTTTTTTTTTTTTCTTTTTTTTTGAGACAGAGTCTTACTCTGTCACCAAGTGCCAGGCTGGAGTGCAGTGGCACAATCTCGGCTCACTGCAACCTCCGCCTCCCAGGTTCAAGCAATTCTCCTGCCTCAGCCTCCCAAGTAGCTGGGACTACAGGCGCACGCCACCATGCCCAGCTAATTTTTGTTTTTTTAGTAGAGATGGGGTTTCACCATGTTGGCCAGGATGGTCTCGACCTCCTGACCTTGTGATCCGCCCGCCTCGGCCTCCCAAAGTGCTGGGATTACAGGCTTGAGCCACTGCTCCCAGCCGGTAGCAATCTTATTGAAAATAACAGTAGTTATGGAAAATATTGAAATGGTCATATTGAAAATAACAATTATTTACGATTCAAAATTTCCAGGAATAAAGGCTTCTGATGGATTATGATTATTCATTCATTTGGTCAGGCAAAGCACATAGTAGGGGGATAATAAAACCAAACATTCTGGCTTCAAGGAGCTTATGAATTCCTATCACATAGTAAGTCATGTGTATAAGTAGAAATAATATAAAGAAGAAAGTTAGATGAAAAGAAATATATTTGCTTTAAAATAGTACTAAGGAAATTCAGTCTAAAAATTATCTTTAATAAAGACAATGAGGGAATGCTCACTGTTACAGTGTTTGACTTGACCGTGAAACACAGACTATTGGGGAAGGGCATTCCAGGAAGGGTGAGCACTTGAGTAAAGGCATGAGATGAAATTGGAAAGTGTGAATGTTTTAGAAGGAAAAATGGAGGAAATATATTGGCAGGGATGATTGAAAAAAGAGAAAAGAAAAGAGAGAAACAAAAAGTAAATTCACTTTCTTCTTCTTCTTTTTTTTTTTTTTTGCCAAGGGTTGTGCATTAGTACTTAGCTGACATTCTTGTTTAACTTCAGTATACAACACTACGGTAATCATAACCAGTGCCATAGTTAGTTGCTACAACCACAGCCACAATCACAATCATACTCATACCATATCCACTAAATCTTTGGGAAATAACATAGATCCATGGCTCTTAACTCTATCGAACTAGATGCCCCATTCACTGTTCTTTGATTAAATTTAGGGATATTAAAACCTGAAAACTACATACCTTTAAAATCAATATAAAGCCCTAAGTTTAATAAAAATGGAAAATAGTTCTTAATATTGAAGTATATTTTGATATGTAAATATTAAATAAGATTACAACAGAAAACATACTCAGGAAGCTAGATATATACACTTGTTCAGAATGAATAAATTTGGATTAAGAGAAATTAACCTGACACTTTCAGTACAAGAACACAGAAGAATCATAGAGCAGATGTACAGAAGGCATAAAAATAAAACCCACCATTGGGATATATAATAACAGGACTTATTTGTATACAATAAAAGTGAGCTAACCTCAAATGATAGAAGGATAACAACAGATAATTATAATTACCTCTGTCTCATCAGGTGCCAAAGAGAGGTTGTGTGGTTGATTCTGGGCACAGGAAAATAGTAACAGGTAACTCCAAAAAAAAAAAACTTTAAGATATAATTTTCTAACCTAGATTTTATCCTGTGCTGTAATTTACAATTACATAGGAGGTCAATAATATGAAAATTAAAATAAAACTTTAAAAATAGATACAGTAAGACTTCTAAATGATATCTGCCCCTGCTAATTTAAAAATATTTTGTTCTAAGTCTGCTAGAAGGAGTCTCAATATCTTCTGTTACATACTCGCACATGAACTAAGCTTTAGAAGGCAGGCCAATAGTAGTGTATTGTATCAAAATCCACTAGCAGCGTTGCTCTCCATAATGTGATTTCCTAAAATAATGGTCAATATTTCTGTTGTGTTTTTGAAAAGTATTCAAACCATGAGAAATATTTTGTGATTATATTTTCAAGATGTTGTGTGTTTATATGCCAAGTGTTTTAAGCTCAGCTAATTATAAACTGTTCTTTCAATTGCGTAAACATCTGTCAGAGTGTGGGAAAGTTGTGCTCATGTGAGAGAACTCTTCAATGTGCACAACTGTTCCTTGCACTGTAAGCCCTCTAACATTTCTCACTCTATCCACTAAATGAAAGAAGCAACCACTATTGTTTTCTCTGCTTTTATGAGTTTGACAGCTATAGATACCTCAAATACTGCATGAATTCACCTATGTGAGGTATCCATAATCTTCAAACTCATAGAAGTAGAGAATACAACAGTGGTTGCCAGAATCTGGGGGTTGGGGGAAATGGGGAGTTGTTCAATGGGTGAAAAGTTTCAGTTATACTAGATGTATAAGTTCTAGAGATCTGCTGTGCAACATAGTGCTGACAGTTCACACTGCTACTGTGCACTTCAAAAGTTGTTAGATCTCATGTTAAGAGGGTAGATTTCATGTTAAGTGTTCTTACCACAAAATGTAAACCAAAAATAAAAACAAAGGAACACAAGGAAACCTTTTGAGAGCTATTAGATGTGTCTACTACCTTGATCATGTTGACAGTATTATGGGTGTTTGCATATATTCAAATTCTTCAAATTGTATACATGAGACATACGGAGTTCTTAGTATATTAATTATATCTCAGTAAAGCTGCCACAAATAAAAACAAAGTGTAATTAGCAGTCCTCAGTCACTGTGATGACCCAAAATGGCCCTGCAGATCTACAGAATTTTCTCTAAGATGTGTAAAATCTTCACTGAAAATCACTGTTGATCTTAATTTTAGCTTGTCAGGGTCAGACTCAAAGAATGAGAACTTGTAGCAATGATCTGAAAAATGGCTAAGTGATTTTTAATGCTCAGCATTCACTGAGCTGCTAGAAGTGAGGCAATCAGGGGCAAAAAACCCACAAAAATTGAAATTCAGAGATGCAATTATATTCTCATGTAATTGAACACATATTTTAAAGAGTTTGGATCTAATTGATATATTCACAGGTTTTTAAAGTAATTTTGCGTATTTATTTCATAAGCATCATTCTATGTTGGCATTTTATAAAGGCAATCTTTCACAAAACCCTGGATTTCCTCAGTTCTGTTTTCTATAAAATTAAAGGTCTTAATATGAACAACTGCTCTAGTAACTATCACATATTTGAATCACAATTGAGAACTACAACAATAACTAAATCAGAATAAGATCAGGAAATGAAACCTTAAAGTGAACAAATTTGGGGGAGGAAGGGAGCATGGCTAGGGAAGTTGTCAAATTTGGAGAAATTAAAGGAAGCAATGAGTAACTCAAGTAATGAAGTCGGTCTTGGGAGCCCCTAGGAACCTGTCAGCCAAGCAGATCATTAGAGCAGCAAAGGTAACTTCATCAGCACATGTTGGAACAGTGATTGTTTTAAAGGACGTATGAACATCTGTTTATTGCACTCATATAATGAGAAAAAAATGATTGATTAGCTGAGTGTTTTCCCCAGACATTTACTTCATTAAATTTCATTAAAAATATTTAATGAATGATATCAATAATCTAAAAAAGAAAGTATACTATCTTTTTCAAAATGTCTTCCTATTTAGTAAAGTCATACGTGTTATTGCAGATTACTTTGGTACTTGGTATTGGTGAAGGTATTTCCTTAAATGAGGAAAAACTTTATAAACAGAAAACTTGACCTTAAAGTGTTTCCCAGAATGGAACTATCTGCCATAATCATGAACTCCTACAAGGCAGAAACCACTGTTTTCTAAGCTACTTTGTGACTGTGCCATCTACTAGAAAAGAAACTGGGTTCAGGACAGCCTGTATTCATTTCTATGATAGCAATTATTTCTGGTATTATAATTGCCTGTCTACTTGCCTGTTCATTCCCTCATTCCCAACAACTCTATCAGAAGATAAGCTTCTTTTCTATTAGAGTGAATTAATTATTAAAGTGGCATATTAAAATTTCCCTCTAATTTTTTTTTGTTTTTATAGTTGTAACAGTTATCACATAGTGTTTTTAGTCACCGTGTTATCTGATGCATACATGTATCTGCTTATTATATCTTCTTCAATAATTGTGTCTTTTTATACAATAGCTTTTTTGTTTGAGTAGTGATTACATTTTATAATTTTATCTTGTTTAATGCATCTATTTCCCTCTGGTTCTTTCTTATTTTCTGTCTCTGCCTTTTAACCCCCCACCCATGTCTTTGCCTTTTAATGTCTGTTTTAGTTTATCACTTTAGCAATATTTCTTACAAATAACATATAGTTGGGTTTTGTTCCTTAAAATTGAGCAATTTTGTTAACTCATATTTAAAGTAAGAAGTTACATATTTTCTGCCATATTACTAAAGTTTACTATTTATTTTATTATATTGTTTCCTTCTTTTACTTGTTTCTCTTGGTATGATTAAATCACTCTTTGTTCTCTTATATACACTTGGTAATTTGAAAATTTAACTTTATTGAACTTTACCCATTACACTGGGGTTACCGTCTTGTTTCAAGTATAAATTCTCACTTATGATATAAAAGCAACTTATTAACTGTTCCAATTGTGGACATTGCTAGTTATCTAACCGATTCTCCTTTTTTTTTCTCTATTAATCAGAATGCACATATTTCCAGTGGCAGGAGGTGTTGCAAACTTGATTGCCCTTGCTTTCTTTTGATTTGAAGTGGCCAATGGACCACTCTCTGGCTAATGATATGAAAGCAGAAATTTATTTGGTAGGGCTGTAGGGAAAACAATTTTAGACCTAGCTGGAAATGTATTTTTGCCTTTTGCTCTTCCACATCTTTCTGCCTAAAATACAGATGTTATGCATAAAGGTAGAGTAGCCAGGTGAGGATTGCAAAAGCTACCAGAAAGAGGACTGAGTGGGAATGTAGGAGATTAGGTCTCTGTTAGCACCATGGAACTGCGGTGGACAGCCTGCTTCCAGATTCCTGTTATGTGAGAAACACAAGCCCCCTTTTAGTCAGATTTCTTGTTTTGTGTAGTTGAACACAACCCTAATGGAAACACTCCCTGTTGACCAAAGCAACCTCTAATCCCTGGCTGCACCCCAAAAGATGAATGAGATGAATGCCTAAATTCTCTACTCTCTTCAAACTGTGATTAGATTTCTTTTACTTCTCCTTTCTCCATATTCTCAAGACAAAAGTTACAGGGAAATATTTTGTGCTTTAATTCTAAACTATTCATTTGTATTATTTTAGAGTTCCATTTTATTTCAAAGTCCTTTATTATTTCAAGTCTTTCTCTCATTACAGATAGAGATATATATTGCAAAGTTCATTTCTTACCACCAAAATCTTTCTTCTTCACCTTTCCTTACTTTATGATTTCTGTTCTGATTCATTTCTTTGGCTAATTTGTTTGTTCGTTTGTTTTTAAGTATTCTCCTTGGAAGAGGTGTGTGTTGATACCATCTGTGATTTCTTGCTTTTTGGGTCACAGTGCTTTTCTCTCACTAGCCTGTGGATGATATTTAAATGTCATCCAGCTTTCAGGATCACAGATAAAAAATCTAATGTCAGTCTGTTTCATTTTTCTTTTGTAACTAATTCTTTCTGTTTTTAAACTTATGTTGTTATTTTTTTTTTCTTTATGTCGGACATGTTTTACCAGTCACTCCTGCTCAGAGTGAGTGAGAACTTTTAATTTGCAGAATCAAATCCTTCTTGCAGCCAGATTTCTCTCTAGAATTTAATTATTGCCTTCTTTCTCTTGTTTCTATCTCTCCAATGGATCTACTATAATTTAGATATTTTGATTTCTAGATACTTTTTCCAAATCACTTTTCTCTTCCCTCAGGATTTCTATCACTTTTTTTTCTCCATGTTTTGAAATATTTCTACACTTAGATTTTCCATGACAATAATTTAATTCTCCACAGTGCTCATTCTATTCTTCATTTCATCTATCAAATTCATTGGGAAAAAAATTAAAAAGCAGTCTTTTTATTTCCAGGAAGTATATTTTAGTGTAGTGACTAAATGCCCTTAAGTGCTCTTATTATTTTGTTGTCGATGATGTTAAATGCGCGGCCTCTATCTATCAGCAGTTCTTTATTACTAGGAGCTACCTTTTTACTAGGAGCTACAAGCTCTGCTTGTTCTGGGACCCTAATGATTGGTCCTTAGGGAACTGGCTTTTACTACCTTTAGCACTCAAGTTGACCTATGTGGGTGTTATGAACATAATCAAAAAATGGTGGCCACCCCGGCATGATATGCTCTTGCAGGTCAGTGATAGATAAGTATGGCTTTTTTCTAGGGAAGGCTCTGTCCTCCCTAGTCTCAGTTGGTAGAGTCTAGCTGATGGAATAGGAAGCGAATCTGTTTCTTTGGCATATTATGTTCCAGGTCCCATTCTAAGCAATTTACAGAAATCAAAACTTTTAATTATAATAACCCTTTGATCTAGATACTACTATCTTCATTTTACAAAAGAGTCATTAAGAAACTTATCCAAGCTTCCACTGCTACAAAGTAATGGAGCCAGAACTTAAATCCCAGCAGAGCAGGCTTTGTGTATAACAATGGTTCTCAAACAATATGTGAGCATTCCACATGCGTGAATACCCAATAAGCATTTCAGGGCCAAGGAGGCCAGCAGCTCCTCCAGAGGGACTAAAGCTCTCCAGGGGCCAAAATCTCAAAGCTCAGCTCCTTGCCCGAGGCCTGTCCACTGCCAGTCTCCAAGCTCTGTTGGCCAGAGAAGGAAAACGTTCTGCACCCCCTTCACTCCTTTAGCACCCAGGTAGGGCAGAGGCTTTGCAAACACCCACTACATACCTGCCTCTTTGTCCAGCCATTGTCCAGCGCAAAATGTAGTTGGGAGCTAGGGCAGAGTTTGAATAAGCTGGAAGCAGAAATAGGCCTTCATATTATACAAAGCTTTAAATGTAATCTGCTTGAGGGTGGCAACTGTTTTCATCAACTGTTGCATTCTCAAAATCCAGAATATTGTAACAGTAGTAGCTCAATAACTATGTAGTGAATGAATAATAGGTCTTTGCCATCTGAGGATCATCACCCTACAGAAATGTGTAAGATCTAGGACTTTATCCCCAAACTTTAACCTCCAGACCAATCCTCTTCTGAGTTTTTGGAAAGCCATCTGTGAGGTTGCTATCCTCTTAGAATTGAAAAAGGGAAGCCTCGCTTTGTTCTTTTGGTTATGAGTTTACAACAGTAAAAAAGACAAGACACTTTCTTACAGAAAAAAAATGAATAAACGTGATGTACATAGACAAGCTGTAGGAAATTCTATGTGTGTATATATGTGTGTGTGAGAGAGATGATTAGGAGAAAAGGAAGAGAAAGATGAAGTTGAGGAAAAGCTGGTATAGTACAGCAACCATGCTCCGTAGAGAAGAAGAAAATGTTGCTTAGCAACTAAAGGTTTCAGAAAGGAAAATTCTCAATTCCAGTTGGGGAAAAGTTTGGAGGGTAGGTAAATATGTAGCAAAAGAAAAGGCATTTGACATGATTGTTGTGATGAATAATTTGCTTTGAGAAATATGCTGAGCTTTTCCTCCGCATCTATTAAAAATTTGGCTGTATCTCAAAGCATGACCAAAATCAATGGAATGGCTGAACTGGAGGCCAGTTTGTCCATCACAGACAGATATTGCTAGGGACCAAAAAGGAAAATTCTTTGCTACCTCACTGCTATAATTGTTTTATCTTTTGATTTACCTTACTAATGCATGAACATATTCTCTTGGTAAAAGATTTTTAAAATGCAAAAATATTGAGAGCAAACCCTGAAATGACCCCTGCAGTATGCCTTTCCTGCTTCCCTCTCCCAGATGGTGCCACTGTCAAGCATCTGGTGTGCATACTTCTGTCCCTTCCCATGCAATTACATGTATTTACATATACCTTTACTGACATTTTAACACAAAGGGGATCATATTCTATTATTTGAACTTACAAAAATATAATTGGAAAATTTTTCATGTAATATAGGTTGGTTATATGTGCCATATATCATATTCTTTTCACAACTTTCCCCTATTGATGGAAATTTTAGTGTTTCTAGTTTGGCATTAACACAATGAAGTTATGAATGGCCTCGAATGGACATCACTGGGCACTCACGAATGTATTTCTTGAAAATATATTGCTACAGCCAGAATTGTTGGGCCAAGGATATTTAAAATTTAGAATACGTTCTTCCTAATTTCCTTACCAAAATATATTACCAAAAAAGACTCTTATCTGCTGTATATGGATGTGCCGGTTTCCCTATATCTGTCCCAGATTTGACAATGTATGCCACCTGATAGGTGAAAAACCAAACACACACACACACACACACGCGCACACGCACGCACACACACACACACACACACACACACGATTGCCTGTGAATATCTTTTACAAGTTTATTGGCCCTTTTGTTTCTTTTTTTGAGAACTACCATCTGGCATCCTTTACTCATTTTAGTGTTGAGTTGTTTGCCTTTTCCTAAATTATTTATAGCAGTCTTTACACATTCTGGTTATTAATAACTTGTCTACTAAATGTGTTGCAGTAATTCATCTCTGTCACTTGTATGTTATCTTTACTATGTCTCCCCCCTCCCCCATTATACAGAAGTTTTTAAGCTTCTTAGGTGAAACTCGTCATTTATACTTTAGCTTTCTGGGTCGAGGTTTCATTTACGAGCTTTGCTACCCCACAGCTTTAAAAAGTTTTCTGTATTTTTTTCTCTAACACATTTATATTGTTGCTTAATATTTTGTGTTTTAAAGCATCTGAAATTTAGCAAATGATGTGAGGCATAAACATTATATTACTTTATTTTTTCATATTGATACCTACTAGTCCTACAATTTAATGATGACACAATTTTTTCCCACTATCTAAAAAACCGATTAATCATAAAGTCTTACATATACATGAATCTGCTTATATGATTTATTCAATTTTATTGACTCATTTTCCAGTTTCTAAACTCTTAAAGTTTAATTAGTATAGGTCTAATAACATGTAATTATATGTAAATTGAAGTCATCTCTCATTGACAGTCTTTTTCAGATTTTTTGGCTCTTTTGTGGTATCTTCTCTTTCTTATGAAAGAGGAGATTATGTAGCTAGATAAATATATAATTAGATAGATATATATATGTACATAGTCCCTTGAATTTTATATTTTAACTTCTTGTATTTTTCAGTGACATCCATTTTCTCACTTATACTGTTTGCAAAAAGAAAAGTGTTAGCTTTATCTCTTTGTTTCCCATAGCAATGCCTCTTTTTTCTTCCTTGTATGTCTTTATCACACTGAGGATGCCATGGACACAACAGGTACCCTCTTCTTGTTCTTGTGTTTAGTGAGGATATTTCCCATATTTTTGCCATCAACTATGGTACTTTCTATAGATTTCATGTAAGCATCCTTTATTAGAAAATATGCCTTTGGTCTCTGCTTGCTAATTTTTTGAATCATTAATAGGTACTGAATATAATCTAATGGATTTTCTCCATTAGTCCACTAATAATGATATATACATTTATTTTCTGATGTTTAACTAGGTGTTCTGAAAAACCCTTGGTTACACTCTCCCTTGTAAGTATACATCTCAAAATTTTCCTCTCCTTTTCCTACCGAAGAACAGAGAGGAACTTTACCATTTAACCAGTGTGAATAAGGAAATGGAACAACAACTGTTAAGAATCACTGCCAATAAAGCTGCACCAGGAGAGGTTAGACAAAAATCAGTTTATTTCCCATAAAGAGAGGAGGAAAGGAGTCAATATTAGTTCAGATACATTAAAAAAAAAAAAAAGAAACAGAATCTCATAAGTAAAGGCTGAACCCACTGTGATAGTTTTTGAATTTTGTGTAATATAGTATTGGGTATACAATAAGCAGTTAATGCAATAACACCCTACTTTCTAAATTTCTTCATATCCTGAAATTTCTGCCCTTTTTATCATATATATGTCCAGAGAAGCAATTGTTCTCTGATTTTTGCAAATGTCTAAGAAATAACTTATACTTGAATATGAAGTACAGTATTCTTTAATTTTCTGCTGGGTTTGGTATGTTAATATTTACTTTAGGATTTTAATATGCATGCATATGAGGACAAATTTAATTCTCTTTCTCTTTTTGTACACATTTTGTCCTTTGTTGATGGCAGAGTTTGGCTATTCTCACAGAATGACTTACATAGCTTTTCATAATTTTTTTTGCTCTGGAATAGTTGATATAAAATATAAAAAGTGTCTCCTACTTGAAGTGTTATAAAATTCTATGAAATTACTTGGACCTAAGGTCTTTTTAAAGAGTATATTTTAGTTGCCTGCTCATTTCTTTATTCATACCTCTACTTTTGACTTCTTGAATTAGTTATTACATATGTTTCTATGAAGTGATACACTTCACTTAGTTTTCTAAGTGTCTGGCATAAAGATAATCAAAATACTTTCCTATGATTCTGGCTCTAATATAATTTCAAATTTCCTTTGCTCTTACAATGTTGTTTATCCATGTCTTTTCTAGTTTTTTTTTTTATTATAATTGCCAAATGTTGAATTTAACAGTACTTTCCAAAAACAGTTTTGATTGTTGATTAGTGGGACAGATCCTGAAGAAGATGCACACTGTCTTATAAGCCAGAGGTCTCTGTAGCATCTTCAGTCAAGGGAGGTGCAATAGCCTTTAATAGGGAGGAGTAGGCCACTTCTGCAGATGGTTCAAGGAAATTGGGGTTTCAGATTTCTTTAGTGTGTCAACCAAGAACTTTCCATCTCAAGACTCCTTCCAAAAAAGAAACTGACCTGGATTTAGTAGCACTTCCAAGATTGAGAATTCAGTGTTTTTGCAGCTGGCCAGCTTTATAAATAAGTCCTGTACCTGATCCACCACTCTTTCTGCTGTCCCGCTGCAGTAGTTGACAGTTTCTTCAAAAACTGCCAAGGAAGCCCACTGGCTTTCTCACTTTGCCTGTAGTTCATGATTAATCATCCTCAGCTTTTTGTTTTCTTTCTCTGGTGCCTTGGTTGCATGCAGCAAAATGCATTTGATTCCATTGTCTATAATTATTACTTTCCCCAAACTTTCCAAACTTTTGAGATATTGCACCCATCAGTGCTTTTCCTTCACTATTATACCCTCTGAGTTCACCACTAGTGAAATTTTAACAATTATACTGTGCATTAGCTAGTCCTCTAAGGTGGCTCAGTTTTACCCCACCTTCCATATACGTATTCCATGTCCTGCTTCCTCTTTCTTTGAATCTAGTCTATGCTGTGATTATACTGATAACAGCATATGGTGTAAGTGATGCTGTACTATTCAAAATGTTGGCTTTAATCCTTAAATGATCTTGCATTTTCTTGTTCTTCTCTCTCAGAAACCTTGTTCTTGGTATGTTCCTCTTGGAACCCAGCTGCCGTATTGTGAAGAGTCCACTTATAGGCACACTGCTCACCAGTTCCAGGTGATTTCAAAGCCTCAGCTAGCCTCAGCTTCCAAACAAGTGAATGAGCCCAGTTAAGCTTCCACATGACTACAACCTCATCCAGCATAATTGAAGCTGGAGAACTGCCCTGCTAAGCCTAATTAACCCGCAGAATCATAAGAGGTAATAAAATAGTTGTTTTAAGCCACTCAGCTTTGCATGTATTTGTTAAGCAACAAAATGTAATCAGAATATGTTGCCACAGTATTCCAGGATCTTCCACACTCCATTTGCTACCGATGATAAGATCTTAATTGTTAGCCACCTGGGGGGGTGATCGGCTCCAAAATTCTACACTTAAAGTTCCGCTTTCTTGGTCCACATGGCATCAACTGTTTGAAATCAGGTTCCCCTGAGAAACATTCGTCAAGACAGAGAAGACAGGCATATGCATCTGAAAAGGTTTTGAGGAATAATCAGAAACAACCCCTGTGAGGGAGTACAGGAAAGACTGGGCAGAAGGAGAGGTTGAAGTGCAATACCAGAGGTCTCAGTCAGTCTCACGGAGAACTCAAGATGAGAAGGACCTTAGGAGTTGTCCTGAATTGAGGGAAGGAGTCTGGGATGAGTTATTGAATGCAGGCTGCCCCCTCAGAAAGGATGCTACCTTTGAATGAACTTGACAGTGTACCATAGCATCCCGTATGCTGCCATTTAAATATTTCATGATTTTGGAGTTTTTTTTTTTACCTCTCTACGTTTTGTCTATCAAACTTTATTTGTCCTATTTCCTCTTCCTCCACCTTGTTGTTGGAAAGCTATACACTTTCTATTCTTCTCATTTTTATTCTTCTATTTTTGAGATGTATAGTTAACCTTATAATTTTCTGTCAATGTCCACATTTAATCAGAGTATCTCTACCTACAAGGGTAGGTAGAGACAGGATTTGTAGCCTACTTTTACTTGGTTTCTGATTTTTCTTTTCTATAACCTCTGACAATTCCAGAGGCTTTATTATGTGCTAATAATTTTTAAACTTTATTTTTTCTATTTTAATAGTTTAATTTTGTTTCTCCTGAACACTATAGATTTATTTTTTTTTCTTGTTTAGTTACTACTAATATACGGAAATACAATTTTTATATTGAATGTTGCAAATTGACTTTGCATTTAGTAACTATAAACTCATTAAATTTTGGAATTCCTTTTACTTTTATTTTTATTTTATTTTATTTATTTATTTTTTATGGTGAAAAGATATACATATATTTAGAATTAGCCAGCTGGACTCAGTTTAGATGATCCCAATTTTGTTGGCAACATCCAAAGCATCATAATCAGGAACCAGTCGAACATATGCCTTCTTCTCTCCATCAGGCCGAATCAGGGTGTTGACCTTGGCCACGTCAATGTCATAGAGCTTCTTCACAGCCTGTTTGATCTGGTGCTTGTTGGCGTTAACATCCACAATGAACACCAGTGTGTTGCTGTTTTCTATCTTCTTCATGGCAGACTCCGTGGTCAGCGGAAACTTGATGATAGCATAGTGGTCAAGTTTGTTTCTCCTGGGGGCGCTCTTCCGAGGATATTTGGGGCTGCCTCCCTGCGGAGTCGCAGTGTCTTGGGCCGCCGGAAGGTGGGTGACGTGCGGATCTCTTTTTTTGTGGCTGTGGACACCTTTCAACACTGCCTTCTTGGCCTTTAAAGCCTTCGCTTTGGCTTCGTCTTTAGGAGGGGCAAGAGCTTCCTTCTTCACTTTTGGCGCCATCTTGTCTTTATTTTATTTTTTATTTATTTATTTTCCAGGAACAAATGCACTTTATTGAAAAGCAATTTATTGAACACCATCATAGAAAAGTGTGAGTATAAAGGGCTGATACAGGACGCGGCTCAGGGGCAGGGTGAGGAATGGAAGGTGGAGTACGTGGGAAACAGGTCACAGGCAGAGCCCCTGACCTGGATGATTCCTCTTGATCTACTGATAGACTTGCAAGATTAGTACTGGGATGGTGATAAGCAGAATGGTCATGATGATACCCAGAATCAGGGCCCAGATGTTGAGGCACTTGGCGGTGGAGGCATAGGCCTGGGCCCCAGTCAGGTCGCCAACCATCTTCGTGTCCTTAGACTTCATGGAGGAGGCGAATGCTGAAGCCCACGCAGCAGGAGTTCATGAAGAAGGTGTTGAACAGGGACCAGACGACATGGTCAGGCATGAAGGTCTCGCTGCGAAAGTGGATCACCGTGGATGTCGGGGGAGCAGGGTTGTGGGGCGCCCCCAGCACAGCCACCTCATGCTCCTCCTTCAGCATCTCATAGTTGGGGGGGACGGTCGGTGTTGGCAGGAGTGAAGAAGGTTTGGACAGTGTGGTTCATGGTGTCCAGGGAAGACCAGCCATGGTAGGGTTGCTGGGATAGTTCTCCTGGAATTCATTTTAGATTCTTTTTGGATTTTCAACACAAGTCATCATATTTTCTGTGATAATAACAAATGTTTTCTTTTCAATACCATTCCTTTTAGGTTTTTGTTTTGTATGTTGTCTTATTACACTGGATAAGGCTTCCTGTACAATATTGAGTAAAAGTGAAAGTAGTGATGGAGAACAAGTTTGTACAATTTCTGATTTCAGAGCGAAATTTTTCAGCATCTCTCTTTATTAAATGTGAATTTTGTTGCAGACACTATTCTGCTTTTAAAGTATCTTCTGTGTTTTCAATCATTAATGGACTTGACATTTATCATTTTTTTCTGCCTCTATTGAGAAGATCATGTAATTTTTTCTTCCTCTTTTTGCTAATGTAGGTAAAATATATGACTGATTTTGAAATGTTGTTAATCTTGAATTCTTGGGATAAACACAATTCAGTCATAACAGTACAATTTTTATATTTTGCTTAAGAAAATTTTAGTTCATAAATAATATTTGCCTGAAAATTTTCTTCCTTGCAACCTACTTTGTTTTTTTTTTTTTTTTTTTTTTTTTTGCAATGGAGTCTTGCTCTGTCACCCAGACTGGAGTGCAATGGCATGATCATAGGTCACTGCAACCTCCGCCTCCGAGGTTCAAGTGATTTTCCTGTCTCAGCCTCCTGAATAGCTGGGATTACAGGTGCACATCAACATGCCCAGCTAATTTTTGTATTTTTAGTAGAGACGGGGTTTTGCCATGTTGGCCAGGCTGGTCTCGAAGTCCTGACTTCAGGTTATCCCCCCTTCCTGGGCCTCCCAAAGTGTTGGGATTACAGGCGTGAGCCAACGCGTCCAGCCATAAGCTACTTGTTGTAAACCAGCTTATCCTGGCTTCTAAGGACAAGTTAAGAATTGTTCTCTTTTTTAAATTCTCTGGAAGTTTGTATAAGATTGGTGTTCTTTCTTAAAATGTAGAATTTTCAGGTGAACCCATCTGGGTCTGGAGCTTGTGTGTGTGTGTGTGTGTGTGTGTGTGTGTGTGCGTGCGTGTGTACCTTTTCAATGAAATATTCAACTTCTTTAGTATTTATAGAGTTATCCAAAGTTTGTAGTTTTTAATTTTTTTTGCATCAGTTTTAGTAAATGGTGTTTTTCTAAGAAATATTTTATTCAAAAGTTTATAATATTCTCTTATTACTTCTAGAATTTATCAAATTTGTTGTGATTTCCCCTGCTTTAATCCTGATAATGGTTACTCTTTTTCTATTAATCTCACTATGTGGGAGTTCGTCAATTTATCAGTCCTTTTAAGGAACAAACTTTGGGCTGAGTATCTATATGGTATATTTGTTTTTTATTTCATTAATTCGCCTTCTTATCTTTTTAGTTTATTTCCCCTTATTGAATATATTTTCTCTTTTTAAAAATTTATCATTTTTATATGTGCGTGGTATGGTTTTTCTCCAACTACATTCAAATTTTCTCTTTATCTTTTGATTCCAGTAGATTGAGATTGAGTATTATATGCCCAGATACACACACACACACACACACACACACACACACACACACACACACTTGATGTTTATCCTCCTGTGGTTTTCTAAGTTTCTTGTAACTGTGATTTGGTATATGTTACTGATTTTGGAAAATTCATAGCCATTATTTCTTCAATTTTTTTTTGTCCTATTCTTTCTTTTTTTGTTTTTTAAATTTTAAGTTCAGTGGTTCATCTGTAAGTTTGTTACATAGGTATACTTGAGTCACAGGGGTCTGTTGTATAGATTATTTCATCACCCAGGTATTAAGCTTAGTACCCAATAGTTATTTTTCCTAATACTCTCTCTCCTCCCTCAATTAGGCCCCAGTGTGTGTTGATCCCCCTCTATGTGTCCATGAGTTCTCATCATTTAGCTCCCACTTATAAGTGAGAATATACGGTATTTGGTTTTCTGTTCCTCTGTTAGTTTGCTAAGAATAGTGGCCTCCAGTTCCTTCTTTACACCATATACAAAAATTAATTCAAGATGGATTAAAGACTTAAATGTAAAACTCAAAACTATAAAAATCCTGGAAGACAACCTAGGCACGTGCAAAGATTTCATGATGAAGACACCAAATACAACTGTAACAAAAGCAAAAATTGACAAATGGGTTCTAATTAAACTAAAGAGCTCCTGCACAACAAAATAAACTATCAACAAAATGAACAGACAATCTACAGAAAGGGAGAAAATTTCTGTCCTATTCTTCTTCTGGCATTCCATGTAGGCATATGTGAGACTACATGGAATTTTTAAGATTGTTCCATTGGTCTCGGATCCTCTGTGTTTCAATTTGGGTGTTTTCAATTGACCTACTTTCAAGTTCACTGAATCTTTCCTAGGCTGTGCCACATCTGCTGATGAGTGTGTTGAAGGCACTCTTCATTTGTGTTACCATAGGGGGTTTTGTTCCTTGAAATGTCATCTGATTCTTTTAGTTCTTATCTCCTTGTTGAAATTTTCCACTGATCTCATGTTTTCACTTTTTCCATTACAGTTGTTAACATCATAGTCAAAGTTATTTTTCAATTGCTGTCAGATAATTCTAACATCTCTATCATATCTGAGTCCAGTTCAGTTTATAGCTTTGTTTCTTAGCAGTATGTTGTTTATTTATTGCCATTTTGTTAGCTCATAATTTTGTGTTTAATGTGTGCATCTTGTTGTTGGAGAGTAGAAATAGGTAGTTTTCATGCCTGTAAGGAAGAGTGCCTTCCCTTCTGCTAGGCATTTAGTGTGGAGGTTTGGGTTAATCTACTGAGGATACCGGTTGGATTCACAGTTTATTCATGCTATGCTTATCCTCGGTGTACCACATGCTTCAGATTTCTCTAACAATGTCTTTAGTTTTGGGTGGAGCCTGGTTTTCCTGAGCAGGTTCCTCTATCTGCTTGACTCTCAGCTTTTGTTCTCTCATTTGCATTACCTGAGAGGGTCTGTCTCTCTTATCTTACAACTTTCCTAGCAGCACCCCACGGTTACTTGTTATCTGATGCTTGTCAGCTTGGTACTAGAGAAAGAGGGGGATAATCTCTGTTGTTTTGATTAAACTTTAGTCTTAGGAGGCCCTATATACTTGGGTCGTGGGAACGTGACCTCTGAACTCTTGCCTTTTCACCATCTGTAGTTCTGTGTTCAGCACATATTCTTGCCTCTTCCTCCAGGAAAAGGGAATTTTTCCCTGTTCCCTTCCACCAGCTGCATTGGATTTGTCCCAGTGCCTACAGGTGACAATGCTTCCTGCCAAAACCACTTGTAGATGAAGGCTTCTATTTATTAGGGGAGGTAAGGGAGAAGGTCTTGGCTGTTTTTATACCCCCTTCATGGTAGCTACCATTCTTATCCTCCAGGTCTGCATCATGAGGCATACTTTCTCAGGACTCTCACCCCCTTCTTTTTTTTTGTATGCCCAGAAGAGTCTATGCAGAAAAGACTGCAAGAAGATGTAAACTCCCCCTATACATAGGAGTATGTGGCTCCCAGGGGCTTTGTGAACCCACACTCAACACTCCCTGATATGGTTAGTGTTTGTTTCGCCATCCAAATATCATCTTAAATTATGGTCCTCACATCAAAGGGAAGACAAGGTGAAGGTAATTGAATCATGGGGGAGCAGTTCCTCCCTGCTGTTCTTGTGAGAGTGAGTTCTCACAAGATCTGATGATTTTTAAAGGGGCTCTGCTACCTTCGCTCAGCACTTTTCCTTCCTGGTGCCTTGTGAAGAAGGTTCTTGCTTCTCCTTTGCCTTCCACCATGATTGTAAGTTTCCTGAGGCCTCCCCAGCCATGCTGAACTGTGAGTCAATTAAACCTCTTTCCTTTATAAATTACCCAGTCTCAGGTAGTTATTTATAGCAGTATGAAAATAAACTAATACACCCCCCAATTTATTAACTCTTCTAACCAAATTCTAACTGATGTCTGGCTGTGTTTGTTCCAGGTTAGCAAGTGCCATCTTTCCTCATAGGCATCTTTTTCTCCTTAGATTTTAGACTAGCTGGTTTTCCTGTGACCTCGCTTCTCTGAAGTTTTCAAGAAAATCTTGACTTTGCATTTTTTGTTGTTTCTGTAAGGGTGGAAAACATTGTTCTTTCCAGCTCTCTATCTCCACAGCAGACACTAGAAGTCCATTAATCATATTTTTAGTTTTCCTCTTATTGATTTCTAAGAGTTTGTATATTCTGGATGCATATTATGTGTCAAATATTCTTATTGAGAAACTTACTCTCAGCTCGTGGCTTTTGTTTTTACTTTCTTAATCGTGTCTCTTGCTGTATAGAAGTTTCTAAATTTGACAAATTGCAATTTTAAAATCTTTTTCTTTTATATTTAGAGCTCATTGTGTCTAGTCTAAGATATTTTTATCTACTGTAAGTTCCTGGAGATATTCTTTACTGTCTTTTTTAGAAATGCTATGATAGTTTTAGCTTCTACATAAAAAGTTTATTTTAAATTAAGTTTATCTTTGTGGTACAAGAAAAAGATTGTAGTTCATATTTTCCTATGTGTTTATTTAATTATTTCAGTACATTTACTGTAAAACTTTCCTTTGCCTATTTAATTACTTTGATATCTTTTTCAAAATTAAATTGACCACGTGTATATAATTCTATTTCCGTACTCCATTCTTTACCATTGACCTCTCTTTTTGTTACACCAATATTACAATGTCTTTATTTCTGTCACTTTATAATGCATTTTAAAATCAGACAGAGTTCTCCATCTTTGTTCTTCTCAAGACTGTTTTGGTATCCCAGATGTTTTGTATTTCTTTACACGTTAGAATAAATTTTTCATTTTCTACAGACAAAGCCTATTAAGATTAGTCTGGCCAGTCACAGTGGCTCACACCTGTAATCCTAGCACTTTGGGAGGACAAGGCAAGTAGATCACGATGCTCGGGAGTTTGAGACCAGCCTGGCCAAAATGGTGAAACACCATCTCTACTAAAAATACAAAAATGAGCTGGGCGCGGTGTGGGCACCTATAATCCCAGCTACTCGGGAGGCTGAGGCAGGAAAATCATTTGAACCTGGGAGGCAGAGAGTTGCAGTGAGCAAGATCACGCCACTGCACTCTAGCCTGGGCAACAGAGCAAGACTCCATCTCAAAAAAAAAAAAAAAAGATTAGTCTTACTCTGCATACCAGTTAGGGAGAGAATTGACATGTTAACAATATTGAGTCTTCCAGTCAATGAGCATGATATATCTTTCCACTTAGACTTTTTCAGCTTTTATTTTGCCCTCAGAAGTTACACGTGCAGGTTTGTTTTATGGGTATATTGCGTGATGCTGAGGTTTGAGGCATGGATGATACCATCGTGCAGGTAGTGAGTGTAGTACTCAGTAGGCAGTTTTTCATCCCATCCACCTTTTTCTCTCTTCTGCTTCCAGTAGTTTTCAATGTCTGTTGTTCCCACCTTTATGTCCATGTTTACTCAGTGTTTAGCTCCCGCTTATAAGTGAGAACATGTGATGTTTGGTTTTCTGTTCCTCTGTTAATTCACTTAGGGTAATGGCCTCCAACTACATCCATGTTGCTGCCAAGGACATGATTTTATTACTTTTTAGGGGTTTGTAGTATTCCATGGTGTATATGTACCACATTTTCTTTATCCAATTCACCACTGATGGGAACCTAGGTTGATTCTGGCTTTGCTATCATTAATAGTGCTGCAATTAACATACAAATGCAAGTGTCTTTTTGGCAGAACGATTTATTTTCCTTCGCGTCTATACCCAGTAAAGGGATTGCTGGGTCAAATGGTAGCCCTAAGTTCTTTGAAAAATCTCCAAACTGCTTTCTATACTGGCTAACTAATTTGCATTTCCACTAAGAGTGTATAAGCGTTCCCTTTTCTCTCTGGCTTCAACAGCATCTGTTATTTTTTTTGACTTCTTAATAATTGTCATTCAGACTGGTGTGAGATTGTTTCTCATGTAGTTTTGATTTGCAAAAATTTCTCTTAGCAATATTTGGTAATTTTAACTGTAGAAGATTTGGACATCTTCTGTTGAATTGATTCCTACGTATTTTATGCTTTTTATTTTATTGTAAATCAAATGTTTTTATCAAATTTTCCTATCATTTCCTATTAGTATGTGGGAATACAATTGATTGTTTTATATTGATCTTGTATACTGTCACCTTGACAAATTCACTGATCAATTTTAGTAGTCTAAATCAACTTTTAGAATTTTCTAAAGTCATCTGTACATGGCCACAATTTAACTTCTTTCTTTCCAATATTAATAGACTTCTAATTTTATCTAAGTTAGAACATGGACTGTGCCTTTAATTTTAATTGTCTTTATTAAGATGTAACTTATGTACAATAAAATTTATCAATTTAAAAAGTATAATACAAAGAGTTTTGGCAAATGAATAAAATCCTGTAATCACCACCATAATCATGATATAAAACCTTTCTATCACTCCCCAAATTCCTTAGAGCCTTTTGCATTTGATTCCCTCCCACTTTAGCCCCATAGAACAAAACCCCCATTTTGTTATGATAATTCCTTTAATTATTTAAACATTCATAATAGCAGTTTTAAATCCTTTTTGTGTGAATATCAACATATGAATCATCCTGGGGTCAGTTTCCTTTGATCTGCATTCTGCCACTTCAGTTTTGCCTTTCCTTGAATATCATATAGAGGAAATTATTTTTAATATCTTGTGTTACATTATACTTCTACATATATTTTTAAACTACAAAATTTCATGTATAATTTTTGCTTTACATTGTAGGTTGTCTTATAAATAAACTTTTAAAAGACTAAGCAATATTTCTTTTATATTTACATATATTTCCCATTTCTGCTGCTCTGCATCCTTTTCCTATATCTGAGTTTCCATTTGCCCTTTCTTTTCAGCTCCCTCCCAAAAATTCCTTTAGAATGCCTTACAGTGCAGATCTCCTGTCTATGAATTCTTTCATAGTTTACCTGAAAATGTTTCTACTTGACTTTCATTTATGAAGGATATTTTTGTTAGTTATAGAATACTGTATCTATAGTTTTTTTTCTTTTGGAAGTTAAATATCTTAACAGTTAAATAACTTTACAGATATCATTTTGTTATATTTTGGCCTACATTATTTTTGATAAGGAGTCATCTATGGTTTGTATCATAACTTTCCTGAAATGTGTAATCTCTTCCTCTCTGTCTCTCATTCAGTGCAAGAGGGTGCTTTCAAAACTTAAAAAGATATCTTCTGTTTTCAAACATTTGATTTAGATGGACTTACGTGTAGTTTTATTTTCATTTATTTAGTCTGGGTTGCTGAGACTCTTGGATCAGTAAGTTGAAGTTGTTTACTTATATTTGAGAAAATTTTAGCCTTTTTTTTCCAAACACATTTTCTGCCCCTACTTTTCCTTTCTTCCTAGGACTCCAGTTGCATGTCGGAGATCTTGATAGTATCCTATAATTCACTAAGACTTAAATTTTTTTTTTTGTTTTTGTTCTCTAGATTGGATAACTTCTATAGCTGTATTTTTATTACTTCTTTACTTCTGCATAACAAATTACTGCTAAACTCAGTGACTTAAGACAGCAAAAATCATTTATCTCTCATAATTTCTATAAATGCACAATTCTGAATCATTTGGAATTTTGAATCATTCACTTGGGTAGTTTCGGCTTAGATCTCTCATGAGGTTGCAGTCAGATGATGACTGGGTTACAGTCACCGAAGGTTTGATTGAGGCTGGAGAATCTATTTCCATGGTGGCTCACTCATGACTAGAAAGATGGTTCCTCTTCACATTAGCCCATCCATGGGGTTGCCTGAGTGTCCTTAATGTCATGGAAGCTATCTTTCCTCAATGAGTAATCTGAGAGATAAAGACAGAATCTGCTATGTTTTTATGACCTTGGAAGTCACATACCTTCACTTCTACCATATTCTATTTGTCACATGGGTCAACAATAATTCAGTGTAAAAGTGGAATTCAGAAAGACATGAATACCAGGAGGTGAAGATCACTGGGGGCTACCCTGGAGGTTGGATACCATTTGTATCCTCGAGTTTATCCTTTCTTCTGCAAACTGCACTTTTCTTTAAACCTATTCAGTGTTTTTTCTTTTTAATGTAAATTGTTTGTTTTATCATTTCTCAAGTTTTCAATTGTTCCTTTTTAATAGTTTTAACAGTTTAATAGTTTTCATTTCTCTGGTAAGATCCCCCATTTGTTTACGATCATCTTTTTTTGTTTATCCCCCATTTTGTTATGATAATAATTCCTTTAATTCTTTAAACATTTATAATAGCGGTTTTAAATACTTTTTATGTGAATATCAACATATGAATCATTCTGGGGTCAGTTTCCTTTGATTAATTTTTTAAAGACCATTGTTCTCATTTTCCTGTCACTTCACAGTTATAGTAATTTTTTTTATTGCATACTGGACATTGGCAGTGACTCATTGTTGAGATTCCTAAGTTTGTTCTCTTTTACTTTAAGACGTTTTTTTGGTTTGTCTATTTTTGGGTATTTCCCTAACACACATTTATCTTGGTGGGACTTATACACCAAACCTTGTCCCTCTATGAGGGGCAACAGCTAAAATTTCTTCTTAGCTCTTTTTACATTCCAGTTATTGCTTATTGCTTTCTGCTGGGTTCCTTAGAGTCTCCTCTACACATTTGTAGTTCAGTGGTTAGCCTAGTATTTGATGATAGTTTATATACAGATTTATTTTTTTATTCATTCACTGTGGTCCTTTCTTTCTGGAATTTCTTTCTCAAATTCCAACCTCTCCGCCAGCCTTGAATTCTGTTTTCCGATACCTCAAGCAAATAAGACCAACATTTTTCTATTTGAGTTGTAGCTGTCCTGTGCTGCTTGCAGAGTGCCCTCAGAGAAAATGCCAAGTAAATGTACATCTCATTCAGAAGAGTTTCTTTCTTTCATGGGTTACATCATTTCCAGTTTTCTGATTTTGGCTGTTATTCTGCACATTTAAGTAACTGTGTTTATATTCAGTCCAGAGATTGTAATTTTTATATGCAGGAGGCTTAGTAATACCAGCTTCTCTGCCATTAACAGAATGGAATCTTGCCCTTTCATATATGAATGAGACACTAAGTAACTCATCAGAAACTTTGGGTTAGGTTTCACTTTAAGGTGATTTACAGAAATGAGGATATTTTGTTGGGGGGTATCTTGGTGTCAGTATTCATAGGCTTACCCCCTCCTTAGGTTACTTATTTTCTTCAGTGAAGAATCCACCAACTGCTGTATGGCTAGGGGTAAAATAGATATAAACCAATTTCTAGCATTCTGGGAGCCTGTGGCCTCAGGGGTCTCACTGCTTATTGTGCAGAGTTTCACCTAATCTCTGTTTTCAATATGGTCTCAGCTCTATCTTCTGACCTAAAACATATTTTGTTCCTTGTTCAACATTTATAAAATTAAATATATTATCTTCTCCTAGGGTTTGGTAGGAGTGTTTTTTGGCTGTGAATTGTTAGAAGAGGTAATCTAGGAAGCCTTAAAACTTCAATTAAAAAAAATTTGTGAATACATAATAGTTGCACTTATGTATGGGAAACGTGATATCTTTATACATGGATACAATGTGTGATGATCAAATCAAGGTAACTGTAATATCCATTCCTTTAAGCATTTATCACTTCCTTGTTGTTAGAAACATTCCAATTCCACTCTTAGTTAATACTGAAATATGTAATAAATTACTGTTAACTATAGTTGCCCTATTGTGCTACTGAACATTAGATCTTATTCCCCTCTCTCTCTAACTGTATTTTTGTACCCATTAACTCTCCCCTCTTTATCCCCTCCTTCCTCCTACCCTTTCCATCCTCCGATAGCCATCATTCTTCTCTATAAGAGTTCAATATTTTTCTTAGCTTCTGCATATGAGTGAGAACATGCAATATTGTCTTTCTGTGCCTGGCTTATTTCACTTAACATAATATCCTCTGGTTTCATCCATGTTGTTGCAAATGACAAGACTGAATTCTTTTTATGGCTGAATGATATTTCCTTGTGTATTCATATCATGTTTTCTTTATCCATTCATCCACTGCTGGATTCTTAGGTTGATTCCATATGGTGGCTATCATGAATAGTACTGCGATAAACATGAGAGTGCAGATGTCTCTTCGATATACTGATTTCCTTTCTTTTGGATATATACCTAGCAGTGGGATTGTGGGACCACATGATAGTTCTACTTTTAGTTTATTTATTATTTTTGAGGAACCTCTGTTCTGTTCTTCACAGTGGCTGCACTAATTTACATTCCCACCAACAGTGTAAGAGGGTCCCCTTTTCCCCACATTCTCACCAACATTCATTATTGCCTGTCTTTCTGATAAAAGCCATTATTGCCTGTCTTTCTGATAAATAGCCTTTATCAGAAAGACAGGGGGTGAGTATTTCCTTGTTTTGATTTGCGTTTCTCTGATAAATGGTAATTTTATATAGTTGTTGGCTATTTATATATCTTCTTTTGAGAAATGTGTATTAAGATCTTTTGCCCATTTTTCAATCAGATTTTTTTTCCTATAAAGTTGTTTGAGCTTCTCATATATTCTGGTTATTAAACCCTTGTCAGATGGATAGTTTGCAGATATTTTCTCCCATTCTGTGGTGGTCTCTTCACTTTGTTTGATTGTTTTCTTTGCTGTGCAGAAACTTTAGCTTGATGTGATTTGATTTGTCCATTTTTGCTTTGGTTGCCTGTGCTTTTGTGACCTTACTCAAGAAATGTTTCCCAGACCAATAAACTCGAGTGTTTCTCCAATGTTGTCTTCTAGTAGTTTCATAGTTTCAGGTATTAAAGTATTTAATCCACTTCAACTTGAATTTTGTATATGGTGAGAGATAGGGGTCTAGATTAATTCTTCTGCACTAGTTTTCCAAGCACCATTTATTCAAGAGACTGTCCTTTCCCCAATGTATGTTCTTGAAGCCTTTCTCAAAAATGATTTGACTGTAAGTGCATGACATTATTTCTGGGTGCTTTATTCTGTCCCACTGGTCTATATATCTGTTTTGATGCCAGTATCATGCTCTTTTGGTTACTATACTTAGGTATTATATATATATTATATATAACCTAACATAGATTATACATATATTAGGTTACTATGTTAGGTATTACAATTTGAAATCAGGTAATGTGATACCTCCAGCTTCCCCCACCGTGCCCGCCTCATGATTGCTTTGTCTATTTGGATTCTTTTGTGGTTTTACTTAAATTTCAGCATTATTTTTCCTATTTCTGTGAAGAATGTCATTGGCATTTAGATAGACATTGCATTGAATGTGTAGATTACTTTGGGTAGTGTGGGCATTTTTAAAATATTGTTTCTTCCAATCCATGAACATAAAATATCTTTTCATTGTTTGTGTCCTCTTCAATTTCCTTCATGGTTTTATGGTTTTCATTGTAGACATCTTTCAATTCTTTGGTTAAGTTTATACCTAGATATTTTGTTTTACTTGTAGCTATTATGAATGGGATCACTTTTTCATTTTCTATTTCAGAAATGCTACTTTTTATATGTTGATTTTGTATCCTGCAACTTTACAGGATTGATCAATTCTAATAGTTTTTTTTTTTTTTTTGGTGGAGTCTTTAGGGTTTTCTAAATGCAAAAATCACATCATCTGCAAGCAAAAACAATTTGACTACTTCCTTTCCAATTTGGATGAAGGGGCCTAATAACTTTTTATAAACATTTTTAACCAATGTTTTGTTCTCTGTTTAATGCCTCACCTTGAGAACTATCTGGTACTCTAACTTCTGAACATGTCTTCATTTTATAATAGGGATTAAATTTCTTCTTATTGGCTTTCTCATTGCAAATCTAGGTTTCAGGTTTATTAAATCCTCTATGCCTATTACTGTTTGTTTGTGTTTTCAAGATTCAGTTGACATCACTTCTCTCTTTCTTTTTGTGGGACAATAACCCTGTTCCTTTTCTGGTCATTTCAGTTGAGGTTTAATAAGAAGTAATGGTACATTTTGTATATTTAATTCCTGTTCCACGTATTTTAATATATTTATTAATTTTTATTTATGTCTCAAATAAAAGTAAGCTGCATTAATTATACAAAATATCCTGTTTTTAAACTTCAATTAATGGCATTTTTACAAAAGTCAGTTATGAAAAGCACAGATGTCAAATGACTAAACTTAAGCTGAATATAAATATAAATTCTATAATCACCTCTGTACCATGAAGAGGGTTTCTCACACCATTGTCACCTAAAGTAGCAGGAGAAAAAGGCTTACCATCTCCTTTAATGTAACATGCTTGCTTTGGGCTTATGTTGTAAAACAATTGCTAACAACAGACAAGCATTTACATGCAGTGCTGCTGCTGCTGCTGGACTTGCCTCAAAGTAGTGAGAATAAAAATGGCCTAGCAACTATTTCATGCCCATCTCTCCACTGGTCAGTGCAAGCCAAGGGAAACTTGCTGAGTGAAGCTAGAATTTACTTTAGAGACCTTTATTAACTTGCCTTGCTTGTGAACTTGATTTTTCAACATGATAGTGAATCCATCCACTGAAAAGTAACATCATGTGGATATTTTCAGTCTTTTACCAAACAAGCTAAAATTTAAGTGAATTTGTATGAATTTGCACATACTTGTTATTTGTTAGAGTATTTGTACATTGAGTTTGTGCTCATCATTATAAAATTATCATAAGGAATAGTTTTTGTACAGTCATATCTTGTACAACATTTTGGTCAGAGATGGGCTGCATATATAATGGTGGTCCCGTAAGACCAATAGAGCTGAAAAATTTCTGTCACCAAGTGACATCATAGCCTAATCTTATAGCATAATACATGACTCATGTGTTTATGGTGATGCCACTGTAAACAAACCTACTGTGCTACCAATCATTTGAAAGTATAGTGCATACAATTATGTGCAGCACATTATACTTTGTAATGGTAATAAATGACTGTTACTAGTTTATACTATGTTACTGGTAAATACTAGCATAGTATTTACTATACTATACATTTTATTGTTATTTTAGAGTTTTCTCTCTACCTATAAAAATAGTTAACTGTAAAACAGCTTCAGGCAGGTCCTTCAGGAGGTATTGCAGAAGAAGGCATTATCATCATAGATAACACAGCTCCATGCATGTTATCGCCCCTGAAGACCTTCCAGCGGGACAAGATATGGAGGTGGAAGACATGATATTGATGACCCTGTTTCTGTGAAGGCCTAGGCTAGTGTGTATGTATGTCTTAGTTTTTAACCAAGTTCAAAAAGTTAAAAAAAAAAAGTTGTTTTAAAAAGAAGAAAGCTTATAGAATAAGGATATAAAAAAATATTTTTGTACAGCTTTACAATGTATTTTGTATAAAATATCTTGTATTTGTGTTTCAGCTAAGGATTTCTATAACAGAGTCAAAACGTTTTAAAAAATTAAAAAGTTTATAAAGTAAAATTACAGCAAACTAAGGTTAATTTATCATTGAAGAAAGAAACTATTCTAAATAAATTTAGTGTAGCCTAAGCATACAGTATTTATAAAGTCTATTGTAGTGTAATGTTCGAGGCCTTCATATTCACTCATCACTCACTCGCTCACACAGAGCAACTTTCAGTCCTGCAAACTGCATTCATGATAAGTGCCCTATAGAGGTGTACCATTTTTTATCTTTTATACAAAATTTTTATTGTACCTTTCCTATGTTTAGATATGCTTAAATTCACAAATACTTATCGTTATGTTAAAATTGCCTACAGCAGGGGTTCCCAACCCCCATGCCACAGACTGCTCTGTGACCTGTTAAGAACTGGGCTTTGCAAGCAAGCAAAGCTTCATCTGTATTTACAGGGGCTCTCCATCACCCACATCACTGCCTGAGCTCTGGCTCCTGTCAGATCAGTGACGGCATTCGATTCCCATAGGATAATGAACCCTATTGGGAATTGCGCATGTGAGGGATCTAGGTTGCACACTCCTTGTGAGAATCTAATGCCTGATGATCTATCACTGTCTCCCATCACCCCCAGATAGGACCATCTAGTTGCAGGAAAACAAGCTCAGGACTTCCACTGATTCTACATTATGGTGAGTTGTATAATTATTTTATTATGTATTAAAATGTAATAATAATAAAAATAAAGCACATAATAAATGTAATACACTTGAATCATTCCAAAGCCATCTTCTCTATCCCCTGTCCATGGAAAAATTGTCTTCCAAGAAACTGGTCCCTGGTGCCAAAAAGGGTGGGGACTGCTGGCCCGTAGCATTCAGTATAGTAAAATGCTGTACAGGTTTGCAGTCAGGGAACAATTTACTATTCCATCTAGCATAGCTGTGTAGTAAGCTATACTATCTGGGGGTGTACAAGTACACTCTATGATGTTCTCACATCTGCATTGCCTAAGAATGCATCTCTTCAAATTCTCACTGTGGTTAAGAGATGGATAACTGTTATTTTATTTTCCATTTCCAATCAGCTAGGAATCACATTCCTATAACTACTTGATTGGATATTTTTGGTTGTTTGTTCACCAGTATAGCAGTCAGGCTTTTAAGAATAATAAATCCGTAAATTAGATTAAATGCTGGACCATGTTAATGGTTTGTGCTATCAGGAATGGATACTTACTAGGAATACTTTAGTGTATGCTGGAGGAAAGTCAGGGGGGGGAAAAAAAAAAAAACACTAAAATAACACCTGTGAAGTACGGTGAAAGGGCCTAGAGCTATTTAGCCAGAAATGAATTGTGATATAACTGTCATATATATGTATCAGAATATGACTAATTGTTTCTCTTTGCTGAAATCTGAAAAGAAAAAGTTCAAGGGTAGTATAAGTGATGTATATTTAATACTGAGAAGAAGAGAGAGGACAGTTGATGGACAGGACGTAAGAATGCTTATGATGGGATACATCTCTTGGGAAGAGAAAAGAGCTTTAAATGTAGCAATCTTCTCTGTCATGAAGGAGGACAGGACCTGTCTCAAGGCAGAGGGTTTACTAGCTGGCTTCCAAAGGCCTTTCTAGAACTGTAATTCTGAGCCACTTCTGTTGCTGGCCTTCAGATGCTCAGATTGAACTCAAAACAGCCTAGTATCTGCTTTTAGGTGCTCCAGCAGTGCCAGAAGAGGCAGTGCCACCAGCAGCGACAACAGACAGCATCTGTTCCAACTGAAGACTTCACTCAAAGGTGAGTCGGGTCAGTGTGGACCTGGGCACTTCCTTCTCCTCGGGCTTTCACTGGGTCCAGGCACAGAAGCCCTGAGGGATTGGCGACCACAGGACACCCTCCCCTGCTACCAGTACGAGCTTTGACAGAGGGATGGCTGGTTAGCCGGTGCTAGAAGGGAGGGACTCGCCACGGAGACGCGCTCAGGAAGGGATGAGTTGCGCCACCACCACCTAGGTCCCTGTCTGGCTATCCGGCGGGGGTAGCCTGGACCCAGGTGCTCCCGGGGTGCGCCTGGCACCCGCCAACCCGGAGCCAGCGTCCCGCTGCGCCCCGTCTCCCTTCAGCTCCGGCTCCCGCGGGAGAGCGCGTGGGATGCAGCGCGGGTCCCTGAGCCTTCCCCAAGCTCCAGCATCCGGAGCCGCCCTAGCCGGCACCGCGGCAGCCACAGCCGGGGAGGGAGAAAGGAAAGAGGGAGGGCGGCGGGAAAGGCTGGCGCGGAAGGAGGGCGGGTGAGGAGGGAAGGAGTGAGGGGGAGGAGGCACCTCTCTCTCTGCTGTGTCGCTCACCTCCCTCCGGCGGGCGGCGACTCCGGGCTCCCCCTCGCGCCCTCTCGCCGCGTCTCGCCCCTTCCCCGCCCACCGTCCCTGCAAGCGCGGGCGGCGGCGGTGGGCGTGTGCGCGCGTGAAGGACGCCGCCTCTCTCTGCTCCTGCGTTCGCAGGCGGCGGCGGGCGGCCGGCTTCTCGCTCGGGCAGCGGCGGCGGCGGCGGCTTCCCGAGTCCCGCTGCGAAGATGCTCAAAGTCACGGTGCCCTCCTGTTCCTCCTCGTCCTGCTCTTCGGTCACCGCCAGTGCGGCCCCGGGGACCGCGAGCCTCGTCCCAGATTACTGGATCGATGGCTCCAACAGGGATGCGCTGAGCGATTTTTTCGAGGTGGAGTCGGAGCTGGACGGTAAGGCGCGGGCTCCAGCTGGGGGAAGCCCGCGGCGTGCACTGGGGGTTGTCCCTCTGGCAGCGTCGGCTCGGAGGGTGCGGGAGCCTGCCTGCCCGCCCTTCGATATTTCCCCGCCTAGTTAGTGTCCGGGGGAGAGCTAACCTTCCTTCAGGTGCGGTTCGCGTCCTCCCCCTCCCCGCCGAGCGCCTAGGCCGGTGCAGCTGTAAGATCGACTCCCTCCTACCCACCCTCTTCCTCGCAGACTGCCACTTCCTTTGGGTGACAGCTCCCACCGCACGTGGGCCCCGCTTTACCAATTCATGTCTTTGCTCACGGTTAAGCTTAACAGAGGGTCCTGTTTGTCTAGTTATTTTTTGGGGTGGGGGCCGGAGAGTGCCCCTCCAAATCAAGGCAGAATTATTAAATTAGATTCCTCCTCCTTCCCCCTCATCAAGCTGTTCAAAGCAAGTGACACGAGAAATTAAACTTAAATACTATCTTCCCTGCAGTCTTCTCAGGAGTGAAGGGAGAAATGAATCATTTAAGATAGTTGAAGGCAGAATAATGAACTACTGTGGCTTTAAAGAGAAAGCAGCATTTGGGATCCAGGCAGTGGTAATTAGTGAGAATGCTGCTGCTTCTCTTCTTTCATGGATTGGAGTGATTTATTTAAATTATATACGCAACAGACCATCTCCTTAGAATTGCAGATATGTCCCTTATCCCCTCCTCTGAATATCCAAACAGGTAGCAGTTTGGCCTTCTGAATAATTCTATATGTTCTCGTATTTTTATCCATTGAAAATTATGTTTTTCTTTTCCCTTCCTTTTTTTTCGTCTTTTCTTTCTGCTATTCATAGGTAAGGAGACTTGTTTTCAACACTTATTTTAGATCCAGGATCTGTAGTATAGGGAATCGGAAGATGCAATTTCAACGTTTGACAACTTACAGCTTCTGTACTTACTACTTTGCAATTTCATTTTCCATTCTCTTTTTGTTGGAACTAGTTTTGCTCACAGCCTTTTTATTTTTTTCAAGCCTGTGGAGGATCCAGAGCAGGATTCTGGTTGTTGGTACTTAGTGGGAAGATGTAATGATCACTGCTCACTGTTCCCGCGATTTGCTACTACTATTGAAGGCTCATTGAATATTGAAGATGTGTAAAAAAGATAAACCTCTGAATGAGAATTCAGTGATTTATCACTGTTAAAAAGGTTTCAAAGTATTTGAGCACTGAATAACGTATACATAAACATCCATTTCTAATCAAGTTTTTCAGTATTCATCGGAAGATCTGTCGTATGTAGGTTGAAATGAAAGGATAATGATGTCGATTTTTGTAAGATCCAAAACCTGCATGTTATTAATTTTATTATATGTGACAGTGGAGCCATGTAAACCTCTGCGTAAAGAGTTAATCTACTTAAAATTGTTTACTTGGTGTTTTATAAACTGCCATGGAGTAGAGGAAGTGCCTGATGCTGTTGCAGGGACTGTCCCAGCAGCTTGTCTGCTTTCAGAGTTACATTAACCCTAGATGCCTCAAATAGGCCGACTTATCCACACATGTTGTCTTTATGAATATGCTTCACCATCATGAAACTAAAGAAATTCTCTTTAATTTGAGAAATGGGGGAAAAAACTGCCAATTGTACACACTTATGGGATGATAGCTTGCATAGGCAAAAACTAAGAAATTGGAAGTTTGGGGTTTTTTTTTTCAGTTCAGAATTACGTGTTGCAGTAAATTTTGGAGGACAAATATTAATCAGTTATACAGAAGCTTCTTGACTTACGATGATGTTATGTCCCATTAAGCCCACCGGAAGTTGAAAATATCAGAAGTTGAAAATGCATTTACTACACCTAAGCTAACAAACATCATAGCTTAGCCTAGCCTACCTGAAACCTGCTCAGGACACTTAATATTAGCCTACATTTGGGCAAAATCAGCTAGCATAAAGCCTATTTTATTTGTTAAATATTGTGTGAGGATGGGATTTTGTAGACATGATGAGATATGAAACACAAAACACAATATTCAAAAAACACTGGCAACACAGAACACTCTAGAGTTCTGGTTGTTTACCCTCCTGTGGTTAACTGGGAGCTGTGGCTAATGGCCGCTGCCCAGCATCAGAGAGAGTATTCTACCACATATTGCTAGCTCAGGAAAAGGTCAAAATTTGAAGTACGGTTTCTATTAAATGCTATCACCTTCCCACCATCATAAAAATAGAAAAATTACAAGTCAAAGCCATCCTGTCAGGGACCCTCTGTCTATACATTACTAAGATTCTTGCTGTATTATTTAGTCTTTTGATTACTGTAAAAGGTCACAGAATGTTGAGGAACAATACAAGCTAAAATGTCTTAGGCTCTATCAGCAGTGACGTGTATTGTTAGGTAAGTTCTCTGTAGATGGCAGCATTGGTGAGGTGCATGCTTACTCTGTTTGGCTGAGACTTTGAGAAGTATCACTTCATTATCAAAAATTTTAAGTAAATAAACCTAAAACATAAAGCAACTACTATTCCAGATAAAATTATTAAGAATTGACAGAGCCAGAGAATGCAGCAGAATGATCATTGTAGATATTGGCTGAGTAAAGTCTTCTTTCTTCCTGCACTAGTGGTGAAGTTGAACTCAGGTCATTAGTTTCAACCCTTGCTCTCAGCCTTGGGCCAAATCTGTCTGCCAGTGTGACTCTAATTCATTAGCAACACAGTTGTCATTAATATGCTAAGAGAACAGGGCTTCTGATGTTATATGTTCCTGTTGTGGTTAGCTCTAGAAAATAGATAGTCTCCACCACAATTAGTGTTTTGTAGCTTCCTCCATTACAATTGTCTGTTGTAAAGTAATGACTCCTGATTGCAAGAAGATTGGACAGTGAGCATTGGGGCGATACACCCTAAGGATGTATCTGGGAACTCAAGGGGAGCTAAATTCCCAAGGCTATATCCACCTGAAGCTCTGGATAGTGCTTGTGAAGGCAGGTGCTGGCAGCACTGATCCACGTGCAGCCACTGAGACCAAGACAGATGTGATTACTTTCTTTTGATGGGGAGGACATAGGGTAGAGGGGTTATTTAAGAGTATCAGGCAAAGTCAGTTTCCTAAAATCACATTTGAAAACACTGTTTTGTTTATAGAGTTGGTCCTAAAGTTTACAAAAATCATGATACACACACACATTCAATTCTATTTAAAAATATGAATTGGCCATAATCCTATTCAGGGCTCCATATCCTCGAGAGCAGTTGGTCTTTTGCCCAGTGATTTGAGAAACTGGCTTTTGAAAGCCTTTTCTGAGGGAGAAGGGAGCTGCCTCTGGTCCAGACCTGAACAGTGGTTTGGCACATGGAATGACAGGAAGTGCCTGGCCCATTTGGTGTTGCAGATTTGGTCTGTGTATGCAAATCCATGTCCTGTTTTCAGTTGTCCTACCTTTAGTTTCTCCCTGTTGTTCCAGGTTGAAAGAAAGTTGATAACAAAACCAAATGTATTCCCAGGCATACAAATCGAAGGAAGCCAAACCAAATGAAAGATAATTAGGACAAGAGAAGAATGTGGTAAACTGTTTTGAAGCCTTTATTTTATTTTATTTTAATTTAGTTCCCATTCCACTTACTGTAGTTTCTTTAGGCTAGGGACTTTGCATACTCCTCCCCACTACGATGTAATTTTAAATAATACATTTATGTGTCACATTTATGTATACATAATTATGTGTATACATTTATATTTTTAAATACATTTATGTGTCAACTCAATTAAACTAATTATATAGGATCTCTTGCTATATGTATTATTGCTTAGGAACCAAATAGATTTCAATAATAAGGGGTGTGTGTGTGTCTGTGTGTAACAGAAACGATGTTATAAAACAATGTTTATTCTTCTTACCAGCAATGTACTTTAACATTTTCCATTCTATGCTGTTTGATTTTATCTATTTCATTAAAAAAAGTTGGCTGAACCCATGTGATTTCACATCCCACTAATGGGTTGTGACTCAGTTTGAAAAGTGCTGTTTTAGGCTATAAATCTGTGTGTGACAGATTAAGCTATGAGGCAGAGTCCTTTAAAGCAATTCCCTTCAGACCATTTGGCAACATTGGGGGGTATCCTTTTGGCACAGCTCTGTAGAGAAAAATTCTCCTATCTTTGCCTCCAGGTCATTATTGATGTTCCCCTTCCAAACATTTTGGAAAAACTCTGGTGTCTCCCCAAGGTCTACTGGGCACACAGTAATCTGAACTGGCTGAGGGTTCCAGGGGCTGTGTTGGGAAGAAACTCAGAGGCTGAGAAGTGGCATATTCTACATGGTAATGCATACTCTGGCCTCAGGTCATGGTGAGCAAATGCTTTCTATAAGGAAACACAAAAGTGTGCATTTTCTAAGAGAAGGGCTTCAACCAATGCCCTTGGCTTGTCTTAGTCCTCTTGACTCTGGTTGATATAACATGATATCTCAGACTGGGTGGCGTAAACAACAGACATGCATTTCTCACAGCTCTGGAGGCTAGGAATTCCAAGATCAAGGTCCCAGCCAATGCATTTCCGCAGTTAGGGCTCTCTTTGTGTTTTGCAGATGACTGCCTTCTCACTGTGTCATCACAAGGCAGAGAGGAAGAGAGAAAGAGAGGGGGAAGAGAGAGAGAAACCAAGTTCTCTGGGGCCTCTTTTTATAAGGGTACTGATCCCGTGATGAAGGCTTTACCCACCTAACCTCATCCTAAACATAATTACCTCCCAAAAACCTCACCTATAAATACCATCATATTGGGGTTGGGATAAGGCTTCAACATGTGAATCTTGAGAGGACACAATTCAGTCCACAGCATGGCTGGTGAAGAAACAGATTCTCCTTTTCTTTTGGTCAATCCATTTCCTAAACAGTTTTTTTTGGCCAGAGCTTCGCCTTGGTTTTTCCCTGACACTGCGCTTTAGGGCCCCACAGCCTATGGGGTAGGTATACTGCTGGCTGCTGATCTCCTGCAACACAGACTGCACTTAGAAGCTTCAGCTCTTGGGGGTGGTTTTTTTTTTTTTAATCTAACTGGGAATTACAAATATACTTGTGCTGTCCCTGTCTTGTTCTCTGTGCATCTGATTCCTTCCTCAGGCAGTTGACGCAGGAGCAAGGTGGGATTGCAAGTGGGAGAATAAAAACTGGGGCTGCATAGGCTCTTCCCAGGAACACTGACTGTAAGCTTCTGGAAGGCAGAGTCTGTGGGTTTGGCTTGTTTACTAGTATGTGCTCCTATCCAACACAGCACTTGGTACTTAACAGGTGCTCAACAAGTGATTTTAAAGAGGGCGAATCAATGATAATGAAGTGGGCCAGGTGCAGCATGTGTACCGCTTCCTGTTCTTTGAGATGTTGAGCTTGATATTGTAGTGATATTGGTTCTAGTGACCCTAGGATAAGGAGAATACTGTAACCCATTTCTCTTCTCCCTAAAACTTACCTGGCAATAACCCTAATCTCAATCAGCATTGGTTTCCTTTCTTCAGTGTGAGTATTGGTAGCTGCCACCTCTGTAATTTGCTGTTGTTAAAAATAATGTCACTTTTCTGTTGGCAGAGTGTTTTGTGGCTCTGAAATGAAAAGGTTTCAGTTTCACCTTCACTATCACTTTACCACAGGTGCATCAGAATTAGGAGTTAAATCAAGTTGGACTTAAAGGCATGAAATGCCTCTGAGCTATACCATCCACTAAAGTTAATGCATAGTAAATGCTAAATTTGGAAATGTACTCATTGTAAAAAGCCTTAAAGTCAACTGAAGACTATGATAACATCATTGCTTTAAGAACACACTACTTTTCCATGTTTAAATACTGTTACAAGGTTAAAAATAACTCCAGATTTTGGAAAAAAAAAAAAAGGCACAGGTGCCATCTGCTTCTAAACTGTTCTGGAGAACTTGACTTGATAAAGAGAGAGAGAGAAGAACACTAACCACAAAATAGCTTCAAAGAACTTCCTTGTAAACACTTTACCCTCAGACATATATTTGTGGGTTATGTGTTTGCAGTAATACATTTAAGAACAAAGCAGTGTTAGCCAAGTGAAGTGTTTCAACTACTTGTTGTTATTTTATGGTAATAATTTTTATTTTTTTCCTCTCTCTTTTTTTTTAAGTAGAGGGTTTTTTTTTTTTTTTAGATACTTTTGGAAAAACCACATATCTAATAAACAGAACATTGATTTTTTTAAAATTTCAAGGTCAAGTTCATCCTGCAAAATATGGTGTTTAATTGAGTCAAAGAACCATAGAATTCAGGACAAAGAGCAACTTTTCATGAAGTTGATAGTAGCTAGAGTCAAGGTTTTACTCAAATTATATTGATCTTTACCTTAATTATTTTTTAATCTATTTTTAGTACAGGATTATCTGAAGATTTCATGATTCCAATGGTTTAATTAGATCTAAATATTGATGGCACAGTATTAGTACATAAAGGCTGTGGACCCTTCAATACAGTTTGTCAGTGATTTTCCTCAGTCATTATCTTGTCAGTGGTAAAGATCAAATAAAGGAAAGAACAGTGTCTGGAGAGACAGTGATTCATAGTGATGGGCAAAGGGTAACACATGTAGACCTTCCTCTCTTAGATTAGGGTTTCTCAGTTGAGGCACTATAGACATTCTGGCCCAGATAATCTGTGGGGGGCTGTCCTGTGCACTATAGGATGTTTAACAGTGTCCCTGGCCTCTACCCAGTAGATGCCAGTAGCGACACCCTTGTAAGTTGTCACAACCAAAACCGTCTCTAAACATCGTCAAATATGTCCCCTCTCTCCTCTTGAGAATCATGTCTTGAAGCTAGTCTTTTATACATTTTCTTTCAGTTTTTTAGATAGTGAACAGCAACAGGGAGGGTGATAGATTATGTTCATTTGGCTTTACTGAGTATCTGCTACTACCAAATGTTTCTCTTATTTCTATATAATACCATAAGATTTCTGTTATATGTGTATTCTACTTTTGCTATAATTTGCTTAATATTTTTGTTTAAATCATCTTATTTTTGTTAACCTAATTTACCAAGAATATAATTTTCACTAAATTGGAAACCATAAATAAAAGCACATTGTATATGCCATAGATAGAAACAAAATATAAAAATAAATTGCAATGAAGACATAGCATTTTTAGTAAATTATAGCTATGCATGTCCACATGCAGAAGGCTGTAACCCTGAGGATTGGTCTCTTTGCTAAAAAAGACATTATCAAAGATTACCGGATTTAAAACCAGAGTAGCACAAATTGAGGTTTTCTTCTTGATGTAATCAGAATGATTGAAAAGTAATTGAAAGGAGAAGGATGTTCTCTTTTTTTTTTTTTTTTGATTCCTTGTTATTTAATTCCATGCCTTTGTGCTACCTAAAGTCCTCTTGTTTATAGGTCTAACCTTTTCAGTAATTCTGACCTAGACAATATATGCTGGCAGTGCATCTGGGGTGGGTTTAGGGGCTAGAGTATGAATGAGCATGATAAATAAAACAATATTTGGCCTCCAAGTACATAGGGTACTACTAATAGGGCACCAACAATAGACCTAATACAAGATAATTTAATGAATGAGTAAAATGAGTAAAACTGATATGAGAGAGAGATCTAAGAACCATAGCTGTCTTCATGACAGAGTGACAATTCTGACAGGTCTGGGGTGTGTTTATGGGGGAGGGATAGACTTTGAAATTTGGCAGGCTTTTAACAGGTAAAGCACTGGCAAACAGCACATCAGGCAGATGGTACATTCTAAGAAGAGGCAAAAAAAAAGGACAGAAAATTTCTGGATATACATTTTTGTTTTGCAATATTTATAAAGCATGAACATTGCAATGGCAGATAAGGTTAGTAGGGTAAGTTGATGTCAGACCAAAGACAGCCCGTTTAAAAAAAAAAAAAAGAGTGCGTCTGTGTTACTTGAAAACCAAGTTGTAGATAAAGTAACCATTGTGAGAGAAAAATGGCGGCTATAGAAGCAGCTGGGTCTTGGGCCGAGGTTGTGGGACTCAGAATTTGCCATTACCTGTAATGTAGATCAAACATGGGGCTGGATAAGAGAAAATTGATGAGGCTGATTTTTTTTAAAAACGGAAAAAACCATCCCATAGCATGCGACTAGGCAAGAAAGGAGAAATTTTGGACTGAGATCGGTTACCTAGACCAGGTAAAGAGTGAGTAAAAAGAGCCAGTAAGTATTTTAGGCTTGAAGGTCATTTGGTCTGTGATGCAGCTCTACTCTCTGCCATGGTTGAGAGAAAGCAGGCACAGACCACATACAGACAGTAGCACGTTACTGTGTTCCAGTGAAATGCCATTTGTAGCAGTAAAATTTGACTTTCATATAATTTTCACATCACAAAATATTATTCTTCTTTTGATTTTTAAAAATGCAAAAATTGTTTTAGATTGCAGACCTTACAAAATCAAATGGCTGCTAGGTCTGGTCTGCGGTTTGCTAACCTAGACGAGTCAAGCTAAACTTCTGTTCCTCCTCAGTTGCATGAGAATTTCAGGTTAAAATGGTATCAAGTCTTCATGTATTCAAGGAGCTACCTTTAGTTTCTCTTTCACTTTGAAAATGTCAACTTTATATTAGTTTTCCACGTGGGCACAAGCTTTAAATGCATACTCATCTTTTATCAAAATCTACTGAAACTCTTACAGTCGCAGTTCTTACCTATGTAACATGTTGGCTAGTTCCATTCCTCTCTTTCTTCCCCTTGTTTATTTCTGTCTGATATTGATTATAAGACTGATGTTTACTTCACATAATGTTTTTGAAAATGAAGAGGCTTTATTTGAAGGGTGGGTAAGTTAAATTTCCATACCATGAACAGTGTTCATCTCAAAAGACTATTGGTGGGAAATTTGTTTTGTACATAATAATTAAATATGTTCCTAATTGGTCATTCTTCTATTATATTTAGAGTGACAATAATATGCTAAATAAGTCACTGATGAAAGATTTACCTCTAGTAAAGTTCAGTTAATTTTTCCATTTGCTAATATATTAGCTGTGTGTTGAATAATCCTGTATGCTATGCATATGTCTCAGATGGATAATTAAGGTCATTTAAATGGGGACCTTGTTTAAACAATCTTTTGAAAAATTAAAATTATTCCTCTTTATATTTTGAATAGACTACAGTTAAATCATCCACTCATGTTTTGACTGTAGCAGAGGTCTGTAAGGTGGGATACCCATAGCCAGGGGATGTATAATAAAGTGAGGTGCTAGAAGAAAGTATTGGAGAATCTATTTTGGTTTCTTTTTTCTAATTTTTGTCTTTAATTTTTTTTTGGATGTTTTAAAAAGCACATTAATGTTGGTTGAGTAACACATATATACCGTTAATAGGTACATAAGTATACACAGTTTGGGAGCATGTGCTCAAAAACATTTTATTGGATGATGATTAGGCCAAAGAATGGTAGTCATAAGTGGATACTGAATAACCTTCTTTATATTTAAATAACATTCTACTTTATGAAAAATGAGTTTAAAGCAGATATATAGATCAAAATGCAAACAAAAAATCGTGTTGCAAGGTGTGTCTTTGTGCAGAAAGGGGAAGTGGGTACATATGTGCAATTGTTATGCATTTCAAGAGTACCTGATGAACGGTTTTGATAAGAACTTACTGCCATTGTAACCAAAACTGTCACATAGAAGAAAACAGAACAAGAGTAAAGGAATACAGCTTGCATATCAAGCAGAAGGTTAGGTTAACTTTGGCTTCAGCAACAAAGATTGAATGGTCATGGAGTTGAGAGGGAAAAAGAGTAGAGAAATAGGGTTCATTTGTAAGAACCTGAATTTTAATATAACTAATGCACTTCATGGCAAATGTTGCCAGCTCCTGGCTTGAGCAGCTAAAGGCATTGACCTAAAGTGTTTCGTGGACAGTACTTGAAGAATTGTGGGCATTAGAGCCAGGATGCTGAGCTTAACCCTGTTAGCAAATGTGTTATTACCACTTACTTGTTAAGTCATGTTTTAGGGTGGTATGGCTCAAAAATTCACCAGGTACAAAAGTAAATTTGTACTTTTGTACAAACTTACTTAGAAAAAAAAATAGGGAAGGCTAGTTTGAGAACAGTCTGATTGGAAGAGTCTCTGAAAAAGAATAGGGAAGGCTAATTTGAGACCACTGTCTGATTGGAATAGTCTCTGAAAAAGATAATGGATAGGACACTTTCTTACCTATTTTCTTTACAAGTTTGTAGTAGCATGCTTTGTTAAAAGTGCATTTTCTTTGATATATGTCATGCCTGTAGACAGCACTTGATTGATTTTATAAACCGGAACATAGAAGTAGAGAAGATGACAGATCTCTAATTGTGCTCACACATGTCTTGTTACCTACAATGCAGTATTTGAATGACATCTCCCTATTTTAGGTCTTTACAGACTGTGGTTAATAGAGATCTACACTAGCATTTTACCTTTCATTGCTCAGAATCTTGCACTGTTAGCTTGGTCTGCCTTACTTGTTGTACTGCTTTGAAGGGACAATTCATGACTACTTTAACTTAGTAAGCAGGTACCTTCCATTTAGGACTCTTAACAGACACGCAAAGTTGTTCTTTAGTTGTGAAAGCTGGTCTAAGATTAGTCTTTCCCTGGATTTTAATATCTGCTACTTATTCATTCAAGTAAGTCCTTTTTTTTCAAAACTCTCTGTCAGGACAACCGCTGAGAAAATAAGACTATGCCCAAATTCAAAATATATAATCAATAAATCAGCCTGGCCTATGGTGTTCAGTTCTAATAGGCTTCTAAAGGTTTCTTCTGTGAGTGGAAACATTTTAGTGACTCCTGAGGGACCCTGGGCTCTTCCTCTCTTTTCCTCTCAATGTCAACATGTATGCAAATAACAATGTTCAATGAGGTAAACTCGTGAGCTCTCCCGAGTGCCACCTGTAAGTAGAGGCAAACTGAGAACCTAATAAACAGAGCTTGTCATGTGTATGTGTGACATACCAGTGAAGTGGGAGCCTGAGGAAATTTTCAGGATGATCTCCGGAAAATCAGTGCAGTTCTTTAAAATAGTGACCTACTGAGGAAATGGAATGTTGGGATTGAGCCAAGGGCTGTTAGGACTGGGGGAAGCGGTTGGCTTAAGGTTCTGGTCTGGGCCAGGCAAGGGCAGCAAAGTGCTTAAGGGCTTAAGGAGTGCTGGTCTGGGTCTGAGCTGAGTGGTGGAGGGGGAGTGATCCTCAGGGAGATGCCCTTAAGGGGAGAGGTGGGCGAGGCAGCTACTTGGGGTGGCTCTGAGGCGGGAGCACCAAGTAGGCCGTTCTGGGCAGCTGGATTGGTGCAGATGGTCTGCTGAACAAGGCAGGGCTAAGACAGGAACAGGCAGGACACAACTGTTACTTCACTGCTTCTTCTGGCATAAAGCCACACCTCACTTGGCTTCATCTGTAAAGTGAAGATTGTGGTAGTGTGTTCCCCACATCATTTCTGGGACAATTAAATGAGATCACAAATGTGAAACACTGAGCTCTATACCCAGCACATAAACTTAATATTATTCCCACACAGGCCACGAGGTGGGAGGTTGGAGATAATGTCTTCCAACTGGGTATTGTTAGGGTAAATACCTTACTTCGTTCAGTTTATGCAGCCTTGTTAGCAATCTGACCTCAACTTCCAGGCCATCCCCCTCCCCCCAACTTCTCTTCATAATTACCATCATAGGATGGTTACTAGGAGCTTGGCGTGATTCTACTGTCTTTAAGTACACTGCTGATTAGTTCTAGAATACTACCAGGTGTTTATCATCAGCATCAATTCACAAGGAGGAGCCTGAGGCTCAGAATGGTGAAACACCTTGTCCCAGCTCACAGTCAGGTGAAGAGGAGCAGAGCTGAGACTCCAGCCCTGGTTTGTCAGACTTCAGCACCCATGCTCTTTACACTCTACCTGCCTTGGCTGCAAAGACCCCTCAGTGATCTTCCTATCTCTGTGGTGTTATGCATGAAACTCTCTTGGCCTGAAATGTACCTTTCCTGTGAATCCCTCCAGGACAGTCATCCAATCCCAGGTAGAAAATTTCTGCCCCTTTTCCCACTCTCATATCATTTCATAATTCCCCATCTTTAATGTTTATGGCCTTACAGGTGAATGCTCTGTGGTCTTCACCGCCAGAACATCTGCTCCTTGGGCAGAGGAGCCCCATGTCTTATCCCTCTTTATTCCTATTACCAGCCCATCCCTTGGCCTCATACCTGCCTCCCCTTAAGTGTTTGTGAAACATTATGTGAACGAACAACTGTCGGAGGAATTAGGTGAATAGCTCCTTGAAAATCAGCAGTACTTAAACTCTCTTTCTTCAGGATGTTTTTCCTATAGGATCTCCCGGGTAAACTAGCACATTGAAATTACTTGTTCAATACCTGTCTGCCTCTCATTAGAATGTAAGCTCTTGAGGGTCTGGTTTCTGTCCCTTTGTTCACTGCTCTGTCTCCAGAATCTTAGCACAATGCCTAGTGTATAGTGAACACTCATTAAATATTTGCTGAGTAATAAACAAGTTGCCCCAGTGGGGTTTTCACAATTGAAAGTCCTTTTGAATCCAAGGAGCTCTGGTCTTTTGTCAGTCTTCTCTGTTTTAAAGAGCCCCCATCTCTGAGTGATTGGGAATACTATCATCTTCTGTGAGAAGATCATCTGCCTCTACGATCCCTTCTAGTCCCAAGCATGTGTGCACCTGCATTTTCTTTCAATTGAATTCTCTGGACAATCACTTTATTTATGTTGCTCAGGAGACAGAGCAGCTTTTGGAGTAAGTAGGGCTCTAAGCTTGAAAGGTTTTCTAAGTGTATTGGAGGGTCCTCACATAAATTTTATTCTTATTTTCTGCTTTTTAAATGCATCACCTTATAAAATGTATTTATTGTTATATTTGCTTATTTTTACTTCCTTCTGTAGACCATACAGATGTTAGTACCAGTTCTGGATATCTAGGAGAAAATTTAGAAGAAAGTTATGTTTCCTGGCTTTCTCCACCCCTCTAGCTTTTCCTTTAGAAAAGAATCATTCTTTTTTAAAAGCTTGACTTATAACCTGTTTATAGCTATGTAACCAATTAGCAATCTCCTGTCACATGGTTGGATAATATATCCCCTGACTTGACCATAGAAGGGGAAGGAAGACCTAAGGAGAGGGTCTTGAAGGAGATAAGAGCATAAATAGTCTGTTCCATGTCTATCTCTATTTGGGGATATTATTTAAAAGCCATCTACTGAAATGTTTAAATCTTTTATCAAAAAGAAATGCAGCTTGACTTAACTTCCAAGTAGGGTTATTAACTTTACATTCCTGATGTTTATGCACTGTCAAAGGAATTATTTGAGACATGTGTGCCTTCCCGTGTTTCTTTTGACAACCAGAGGCCAGGGGAGCATGGTGAAAGGAAACTGAGGCTAGGAAGCAGAGGGGCAGACACAGGGCTGAGGGGCAGAAGGGAGGCCACTCCTCACCAACTTTACTTCTCGTTTTCTGAGTCCAGTTATCCCTAGACCCACAGCACTTCTCTGTCCCCTCCTGATTTCTCCATTTCCTTCCTCTCACCAGAACCTAGGTAGCTCGCATTCCCTTATATCTCCCCATCTTATGGACTGAATATTTATTCCCCCAAAAGCATGCATTGAGACCCTAACTCCCAATACGATGGGATTTGGAGATAGGCCTTTGGCAGAAAATTAGCAGTACTTAACTTCTAAAGTTTAGGTGAGGTGATGAGGCATTAGTGCTCTTATTAGAAGAGACTTGAGAGCTTGCGCACTCTCACTGTCTCATCCCTGACCACAGAGGACAAGCAAGAAGGCAGCCCTCTGCAAGCGAGGAAGAGAGTTCTCACCAGAACCTGACCATGCTGGCACCCATTCGCAGACTTCTAGCCCCCAGAACTGTGAAAATAAACGTATTTTTAGTTAAACCACCCGGTCTGTGGCACTTCGTTATAGCAGGCAGAGCAGGCAAAGATACCCCATACCCTTTCTCCAGATTTGGCACCTGTCCGACTTCGCAGTTTGAGGAGTGATCTGCTCTTCTTTCCCAGATGCCCAGCATTTTCTCGCAGATGATGGGGAAGGGAGGCCAGAACCCCATGTCACAAGAGCTACCGCCCCTTACTTACTTTATCTAGGATGGCTGAAGCTGACTCTGAGTTGCTCTTTTTTTTTTTTTTTCAAATATGAGGTAGGCTCCCTAGCATGCCTCCACCTTGCCAGACCCTAGACTATGACAATTCTTCTGTGGCTACATCCCCCACTTCCTCTCTTGCCTTCCAGGCACTAGCACCTTGGTATCCCACTGTGCATCCATACCTGTTGGCTTTCCAAGTGCCAATGCCTGCCAGCTCCCGGTACATTATTTCCTCAGCAGCTGGTACGGGATTTTTGTTGCCAACTAGAAGCTCAGCTATTAAAAAATAAAACTTGGCCCATCTTGAGTATCATATGTTTTCATCAGGACTTGGATCTGCATTCTGGCACAGCTCACACGATCACTTTGGGAACCTCTCTCAAGACTAGGAACCCAGTGTTCCTCTCGGTCTTTGACCAGGTTTTCACCTTATTCCAAATGCATTCCCAAGCCTTGAAAAACCTGTGGTGCTTAACGATTAATTAGAGGACTGTTTTACCTGTGTTTTGCTTGGTTTTATTGGATTTTTTTTAACCTTGTCAGCATTTCTTTAGCACTAGGTGTTTTTCTCTGTTATTGTCAGTTTTCTATCTTACATTATAAATTCCCAAGAGTAAGATTCATGTTTCTTAGGTTAGTGAATAGCTAACACACAATACTGAAATGGGGACGTTTACTGCATGACTTTGCATGAACATGAGTTTATCCAAGAAGGAAGATTTTTATTTGCAGGGATTGTTAAATATTAAGATAAATGAAAAGGACAGGCTTTGGAGTTAGAAAGATGGGCAATAGAGTCCCAGTTTGGCCACTCATGAACTGTGTCATTTTAGACAAATTTTCAATGAACCTCAGCTTCTCCACCCATAATAAGAGATAATAATGATTAAATAAGGTCAGTGCATTCATTATACGTAGTAAGCGTCCAGTACGCATTAGATATTATCAATATTAATTCTGGAATGGCTGTCTGTAAAGGCAGAGGGATTGTAGGTGATTGGATAGCACACTATCTCAGAGATGTCATCAGATTCTAAAATTCTGGAAATGTGTTGGCAGTAGGCCTTAGTAATTCTCTGCTGTTGCTTGCAGCTTCTGAGCAAGCTTTCTGAGCATCTAAGCTTCCCCTTTATTCAGGGGTAGTACATTGCGCAGTATTTGTAAATATTTGACTACTGTTTTTTGGCATTTCATGTATTGAAAAGAAGGTGTAGTATAACCATAAGATTTTCCACATCTGCAGACAAAAGGACAGTTGGGGTGGTTTAAAATAACTTTCATGTGATTCTTTCTGTATAATTTTTACAATTTTCTTTGCTTCTAAAAGGGTGTTATAATTAGAAAATATTAATCTTTTTGTTGCTTTGAGATCTTACTCACACTAACTTTAACTCTTCTTTGTAGATTAATTAATTCTTTTATTCTGAATGTTGCATTCTTCACTGGGAAGTTAAATAACCAAACCCAGAACTACTGCAACTTACCTGTGATTTAGAAATAAAGAATAGAGCTCTGGAAATCATTTAACATTCTAAAAAAAACCCCTAAGTCGTAAGGAATATTTTAAAGCAGTCTGTTAGTTTGTGTATGCTGATAAATCAATATATCACCTGGAAGAGGTTTGTATTTAAATGGTGTCACTATTAGCCATACCTAAAAAATGTATTTCTCTAACACGATACCTAAGTGGTAAGTTACCGCTTGTTTTCCAGTTTCATCTTTCGTTAATAGATGCTTTTAGTTGTCCTAGTCTCTCTTCTGGTGAAGGAACTTCATTGCAGTACTTAAGAAAACAAATTAATAACCTTCAAGACATCTGTTAATGATATACTCATAACTAAGGGAAAAAAAGTGGGGAGATAGAAATTTGATGACCTAGGAGACACCTTACTTGAATGTCATTTAGGTGAAGGTTATTCATTCTGGAATGCCTCTTGGTAATGGAGGAGGAATTACAGATGATTGCATATCACAGCCTTTCAGGATGTCCTCTGATTCTAAGATTTTGGAAATGTTTTGGCTGTAGGGCAATGTTGAGAGTAAAAAGCAGGGCTGCAGCCCACATAAAATAACCCTATGACTTTGGTAGATATTAATAGAACCCCCAGTGGCAACTATGGTAGTGTAAAGATACATTCCAACTCTGGTACCTAGTAGCTGTTTATTGTTAATGAAATCGTAAGAAGCCTCATTTTTCTCATCAGTAGAATGAAAATACTAGTGCCTGTTTTCACAGGATTATTGCAAAGATTAAAAAAGATAAATTATTTGGTTATAGTTGTTAAGTATAAAATCTATGCACACACTACATATTTTTATTTGAAAATTAATTATGATTTTTTTTTTTTTTTTTTTTTTTACTGTTAACTGAACTGCAGATTTTATTTGAATTTTACCAGCTTTTCTACTAAAGTCCTCTTTCTCTTCTAGCATCCAGCCTAGGCAACTATACTGCATTTAGTTACCATTTTTTTCTTGCTCTGTGACAGTTTCTTGGTCTACTTGTTTTTCGTTACTTTGAACGTCTTCAATACTGGACAAGTATCCTGTGGAATACCCACCCCCCACCCCTATGCCCTCAATCTGGATTTGTCTGTCATTTTTATGATTAACTGGGGAAGAATATCACAAAAATGAAGTATCCTCCTTGTGACATCGTATCAGATGCTGCACGAGGTCATATGACATCTCTGTGGATGTCAACCTCTCACTTGCCGGGTTTCTCTACTGTACAGTTACTATTTACCTCTTTTCTTACTCTATGTAGTCTTTGGAACTTGGTGATAAAGTACAGCTCACCCTTGGGGAAAGGGGGTTAAACTTCACTGCCCAGAGTGGGGAGTATCTACATAAATTGTTTATAGTTCTGTAAGGAATATTTCTGAGGTATTATTTTATAACTGATAAATTCTTATATATATGTATGTAAAAGGATGATTGAATATCTTAAGTCATTTTTGAAAAATCTTGTGAAAATATGCTACTGCCACTAAATCATGCAGTTGGGAATGTACTAAACAGTGAGAAGCTTTGAATCTAATAGGAGAAGCTGTCTCTGGAATCTTGCTCTTAGACAATGGAGCACATTGGAGCTGAGGGCTTAAAGGGAGGGCATGAAGTTAGGTCTGTTTTATCTTGGCCAAGATTAAGCTCTAGGCAATAACTGGTCTGTGTGTGTGTCCTGTTGGTGAATAATTTATGACAGGAATAGCCCTTATTTAAGGTGGCCTGTTGCAACTTTCCACTGGAAGACCACACAGGCAACTGTGATGCAGGCTGTTCAAAACAAACTTCATCTTCCACTCACCCCCAAGCAACCACAACAAAACTTGCTGTCCTGCTTGTGTAGCCCTCCTCAGTACATGTTACCCCCATTTGTGTTGCTCCTTACCTAGACTTGTTGGAGGTGTTCTGGATTTCTGTTTCACCTCCCTAATAAGACATATTCTCCAACTTAATACATGTATAACTCTGGCAAGTCACTTATCCTTTTTGAGCCTTGGAAGGGGTATACTAATCTCATAAGGTTATTATGAAGATTCAGTGAAACAGTGTATTATAAAGTTCTTGGCATAGTGCCTAGTATATTTCACACACTCAATAAAGGTTAATGGGTATGATTTATATCTCTTTAATATATTTTAAATCCATCCCCTCCTCTGCATGGCCATTGATCTTTTTCATCTACATCATTGGAACTCTATCCTAGGTTATTGCATTGGTATTTCAAATCTTGTTTCTAATGTTATCAAATTCCATCTGCTTGTAAGATGACCTTTCTAAGGCCAAGTTTGATTATGTCACTCCCCTGCCTAAAGTCCGTTAACATCTTCCATCCCATGCAGGATGTGAAACTCCTTTGCATGAACAGCAGGTCTTTTCAGAACAGCTCTTGCACTTCCCGTCTTACTCCTGTCTTATTCTCACCATGTCTGCATTCTCACCTGGGCTGCAGCCCTACAGCTATTTTTCCTCACTCAGGATGTGCCATGCTGTCCCATGTTTCTATGCAGCACCTCCGTGGAGCCCCTTCCCAAACCACACCCCCTCACCCCCCGCTTTTTACACCCCCTGTTCCTATTTTGTAAACACCTTTTCTGACTTCAGGATAGTGCCGGTATCATCTCAGAAAGCCCTGCCTGGCTAAGATGCAGGCAGCTTCACGCTCTGCCTCTGCATTTTAGTGCATTGCCGCGAGGGCAGGTCTGCCTCTACACCTGGATTGGGAGCTCCTCTAAGATTCTGTAGTTCCATGTACCTCCACAGTTCTGGGAAGATGTTAAAAAAAATTATTCAGTGACAGGTAATAAAGCACAGTAAGGCAGATTTTACTCAGGACCATGCAATCCTGAGTAGGGACCATTGCAGTGGGGTCCTGCAGTGGGGAAGAGAGAGATTGGGCTGAACTCCAAAGACAGCATGGGCAAATGGGGTTGTACAGCCAAGGGGCAAGGACAGTGGATGAAAAATTACTGAGAGGAAACATCGGTGATACGGGGAACCTGGCTAGACCAACCTCACAGGTTTTCCTGAAGGTAGCCAGGGTGATCAGGCATCACCTGGGGAGTAGTGAAGGATGAGGAACCTGATTAGATTCTGAGTGTAATCAGACATTCAGCATGGTGGGTTCTTGCCAGATTGACTTACCAAGATTCTTATGAAAACTGTACTTTACTAGGAAGCATTACAGATGGACCTAGAAGGTGGCTCAGGTGCCTGAGAAGAGTTTTGTCAAGCAAATAATCTTTGTCACACAGGGTAGATTAACAAAAAATGTTTACTGCCTGCTAGTTATATGTTCTATCATGACTGAGTTAACCTAACTGGAAATTTTACTAGCCCTATGATGGGGAAGGCTCCTATTCCCCTCTCTGCCAATATCTTCTTGTTTTTTATGTTTGTTTCTGTACCTTTTGAAGGCTATTGAGAGGATGAGACAGGATTCAGGCAAACATCTCTGTAAGTCTTCTAGCCAGTGGTTCTTTTCTGTGTTTACAAACAGGCACTTCTGGGGGAGTGTCAAGCCTCATACTGTAAAACTACTGATGATATCGTGATTGTATCTTGTGCCTATAGCTGCATGAATGCAACATGCATGCATCTTCACCATTGTTAAGATTCCGACTTAGATTTTTCAGGAACATAGCGCTGGATGGCACCTTAAAGTTCAACCAGTCCAGTGTTTTTGTTTTCTGTTTTTAATGCAGATGAACAAACTGAAGCACAGAGAAGTCACCTGTCTTTTCCAGCCCTTCAGAGCCAGTTAGTAGTAGAAATGGAACCAAAACCTTGGTCTTCTGCGCCTTGTCTCTGACATACTTCCTTTCTTCACACGTGCCATTTGCAGAAAGCTGGGCTTAAACCATTCCTAGCTATTCCTCCTACAGCTTTCCAGAATTATTTCAAAATATAAAAATTTGTATCTCCAAGAAACTGTTACAGATTTAGATTTTAAAATATGCAATGTTTTGCTTACTATTTTTTTTTTGCAGAGGATATGTCTTAAAAATTGAAATGTAACAAAAATTATTAAACATTGCATAATATTTTATACTTGTTTTCCTTCCCATTTTGGAGAGTGTTCACCTTGTAAAAAATCTTTGTCCTCAAATATATTTGAACCACAGTTAAGAATTCTAGCCTTGATGTTGGTTTGCATTGTCTTCTGGTCTATGAGTGATTGGGGCTGAAGTATTCATTGTTATACCTCTTTGAAGATACTAGTTAAATATGCTAATGTCCCACCCACTTTTAAAAGCTGCCCTATATTAAAATATAACATAAAATAGGTCAGGCGCAGTGGCTCATGCCTGATCCCAGCACTTTGGGAGGCCGAGGTGGGTGGATCATGAGGGCAGGAGATCAAGACCATCCTGGTCAACATAGTGGAAACTTGTCTGTATTAAAAATACAAAAATTAGCTGGGTGTGGCAGTGCATGCCTGTAGTCCCAGCTACTCGGCTGAAAGCAGGAGAATTGCTTGAACCAAGGACGCAGAGGCTGCAGTGAGCCAAGATCATGCCACTGCACTCCAGCCTGGGCAACAGAGCAAGACTCCATCTCAAAGTAATAACAATAATAATAAATTAAATAAATAAATCTTTTTTTGTTTGTTCTTCCCAACTCCAAGAAAAGTGAATTACTGAGCAGATGGATTGATGAATATATTACTAGAATATTTAGCAGAAATGAATATGATGAATATATTGATGGGTTGATGAATATATTACTAGAATATTTAGCAAAACTCACATGGAAGTAGTACTTTTATGGGGCTTGCACATGTTACAAGGCTAAGCTTACTTTTTATGTTTTTTACAGCTGGGGACACTTGATTCCATAAGTTATTTACAAGAGAAATATATTTGATATTTATTCTTCATTTCAATTAATACTGCCAGGACCCAATTTTCATTAAATACCTATTCTTCTCTTTTCTTCTTTACCCCAGTCAGTAATTTCACTGATTATAGTGATAGGCTGTCAAGTAAAGCTTTAAATTTCTTTAACTTTTAAGAAAAATTTATTTTAATTTTAATTTATTGTTGATAATAGCAGAAATTTTTTTTATTAGTAACAGGGAAAATTACAACAGTGTCATATTTCTTTTATTCACGTACCTGTATCTAAACTTGTACTGAAGAATGTATATACTAATACAGTTTCCGCCATATCTTTTCTTCCTTTCCTGGTCTACGTTCTCTGACATGAGTTAGCACTACCATGTTCATATTTCTCTCAAACTCTACTTTGACCCCTTCAACTTGTTTTTTATTCTCCTAATTCCATTAAGTAGCAGCAAATGAGTTTGACTGCCTCAACTGATTCTCTGATCTAATATTTTAAACTTCTCAACTGTCTGTAAGTTTGTTGATAACACAAAGTGCCTTAACTTTTTAAAAGTGATGAGATGACTGCTGTGTGTCCCAAGAAATGCTGTGCATTCATGGACAAAGTTTCTTATACAAATCAAAGTTACACAAAACTGTTGGGTGTGTATGTCATAATCCTGTGAACAAAACGGCCACAGGAGTAAATGGTTCGTATAACCTGTGTTCAGCCAAAGCATGTTTCTGTTTTTATTCTTCTGTGTCTATTTATAAAAGGGATTGATGTTAACAGTTTTTTTTCTTCCAGCCACCATATAGAGCAGGGATTTCTAACTTTGATCCATAGACTTTTTTGTGCTTAGGTTTTGGGACTATATGAAGCTTCTGAAATTGAAAGCTATATTTTATGTGTGGAGGCATTTTTCTGAAGCAAGTCACTATAGTTTTCTTCGAATTCTTGAGATGTTTAAGGATCCGTGATGTTTGAGGTTTGTTCTCATAAATGTGTTTGTACGTATACTGAGAATAGCTGAAAAGCATGAGGCTTGTGTTCACCTATTCATTTAACACACTTCTTTTTTCCTTTGCCACTGCCCTGCCCAGTCCATCTGTCCCCAAGAAGGCATTCTGTATTCTTATATTCCCAGTTTTTACTGCTTCTTTGTTCCCTTTTGTCAGTTAGGATGCTTTTATGTACAAATGTAATTTAATGAGTAAATACTGCACCAAAAGAAACCTAGCTGAGATCACCTTAACCAATAGATTAGATTTATTGGCTCAAGTCACCAAAGTCCAGAGCTTATTCAGTTTTTACGTGCATTTCTACTTGATACAGATTTACTTCTCTACCGTTGTTTTAGCTTTGCCCTCCCAGGTGTGTTGGCTTTGTCTTCATACCAGCTAGCAAAATGCAGCATTTGAGTCCTCATACTGGCAACCAACCATCATCGTCCAGGCCTAGCAGGGATCTTTACTTCCTTCTATTGTTTAATGAAGCAGAACCCACCATCCTGGCCAGGGGGGATGTCTGTGCACTGACTTAGGCCCAGATTACCACCATACCTAAACAAATTAGAGACAGTGGGGATGAGGTTACAAGTGTTGGTTTATGTCAGTCAGGGTCTACTTTTAGGACTTTGGCAATGCCAACTTTTGTGAGTATTTGTGCATGCTGTTAGAAAACATGCTGAGCAGCAGCCACTAATATTTATTATATCCCTTACATTAAGTGGGGTTCCAGTGTACAGCTGCTAGCATCTCATTATAGTTATGCTGTGCTGTGGAAGATAGGATTTTATTGCTGTAGAAGACAGGAATTTATTATGTTTCCTAAAGAAGGTTATGTAAAACGTTAGTTCTTTGGGATGTTTTATCAGAGTTCTACTAGACAAAAACAGAACCAATAAAATATATGTATATAAAGAATATGCCCAGATCATAGTACACACCTGTTAAATATCAGCTGCTACTGATATATATATATATATGTAGCATGTGTGTATATATGTAAAAATAGTAGGATATATCCTAGAAAATCACATATACACACATGCACACACATTGATTCATTTATTTTTATTTATAAGTATTTGCTATTTATATTAAATATGTTGTTTATATTTTATATTTATAGATATATAAATTTAGAAAGAAATTTATAGTAATATTTTAAATAGACTTATAAATAGAACTTACTTTATATTTATATATAAATTTATGTATATATAAATTTTGTGAAATTTATAAATTTATCCTTATAAATATTATTTTATTTATAAATAAATAAATATGATATTTATTTTTTTCAAGGAATTGACTTATGCAGCTGAGAAGGCTAGCAAGTCTGAAATCTGTAGGACAGGCCTGCACACTCGAAAGTCTGGAGCAGGAACTAATACTATAGCTTTGAGGTAGAATTTCCTTTTCTTCAGGTAAAGCTCAGTTTTGCTCCTAAGGACTTTCAGCTGATTGGATGAGGCCTAGCCAGATAATGGAGGATAATCTACTTTAATATCGCCTAATTGTACCTGTTAACTGTATTTATAAAATACCTTGATAGCAATATCAAGACTCGTGTTTAATTGAATAATGTGCTACTATAGTTTAGAAAAATTTACACATAAAACTATCACAGATATCAATAATTATAAGGCCAAAGAAGGGTTGCAAGGTTAAATAAATTTGAGAAATGGTAGATTAAACATTGCTCTAGGATTTTCCAGTTTTTAGTGTGCTCAAGGACATTGTGGTTTTTAACTGTTTCTCAAACTTATTTGATCAAGGACTTTTTTTTCCCCCTGCAGATTATCTCCCTGGACTAGTGTTTTACAGAATACATTTTGAAAAGTACTGGAGTAACCTCTGACTAACAAGAGGGCTTTACTATAATTGGGCACTATTTTACTTGTTCGTATGTTTCTGTTGTTTGTGTTCTTATATGTATATCTGTTTCTGTTCTGTGAAAGTGTAAGCTCCTTTGGAATCATACCTTGTGTCTTCTTCACAAAGTGGAAATTTAATAAATGTTGACTGAAAGATATTTTTAAATAACTAAATGGTTATTAACTCTTGGGTTAATGATTTTCATATTTGTTCAGAGCTATCATTTTCTCTTGGCAGAAATTAAATTGTAATAGCTTTAAAACATTTGCTGGTCTTTGGAGATTTTCTTTTTTTTTTTTTTTTTGAGACGAGTCTCAGTCTGTTGCCCAGGCTGGAGTGCAGTGGTGTGATCTCGCTCACTGCAACCTCCGCCTCACGGGTCCAAGTGATTCTCCTGCCTCCCACGTAGTTGGGACTATAGGCGCCCACCACCACGCCCGCCTGATTTTTTGTATTTTTAGTAGAGATGGGGTTTCACCATGTTAGCCAGGTTGGTCCCGATCTCCTGACCTCGTAATCCACCCACCTCGGCCTCCCAAAGTACTGGGATTACAGGGGTGAGCCATTGTGCCCGACCCTGGAGATTTTCTTACTGTGGGAAACCAGCCAGTAAGATCAAGCAGAGATTCTATGTCCTGGGCTTAATAAGCCTCATCTTAGCACTTGCTTTTTAATGTGACAGGCTACAATTTTGTTTCAGTTAAGAAATTATTTAAATCCAGAGAAAACAAGTCATGAAAAAAACAGGACAAGTGAAGGTCCTGAAAGTGAGTCTGGTTTTGTTTGTTTTGTTTTGCTGTCTTCTCACAATATCTAGCACATTGCTTTAGTCTCAATGGTGTTTGGTATATGTTGTGCCTGATTCCTAGAGGAGATTAAATATTTCCTCTGGACACTGCTTAAATCGCTTCTTATTGTGGTGATATATTATTGTATCAAACAGAGATGAAGTTTGCTGTCCTGTAATGCATCAGTAATGTCACGTGGTTTAGAGTCTAGATATGGCTTAGACTACGACTGGTAATCAAATTTCAGTAATGTCATGTGGTCTAGAGTCTAGATATGCCAGAAACTGCGACCACTAATCAAATCATGTTGTGGTTAGATCCATTAGCCAGGAAAGGAGTGGAGCATGAAAGACAGATTGTCATGCACAGGTCCCTGAACTGTATCCTGGATCTCTGTCAAATCCTCTGAGCTACTTTCTATTTGGGGGCCACCTTAATGTGTTTGCATGGCTTTTTAACAAATTAAAATTTGAAGTTTGGTTTAAATAGAAAAGTACTGGTTGAATCTGAAGAGGTTATTGTTTTAAAATAACCATTTTGATTGAATTCTACCAGATTACTTAAAAACCAGTTGGTGTGTACTGGCATGAAAAAGTGGACATATTAGTTTCCTATTCCTTTCCTCGTCATTCATGAAAAAGAGGACTGAGAGCCTTCCCTTCATCAAATAGTTGAGTAAAACCCAACTCTGTAAAACTTGAAAGGTTCCTTCCTTCCAAGAACACAGATGATCTGGAAATTATCTGTTCTACTTGAGACAATGGCCTGAAAACTGAAAAAGATTATAAAACATAACTGAAGCTGAAAAGGTTAAAAAATATAATCGAAATATTCTATATGTTATATTTTATGTATCATGTATATGAATATAACTGTATGTATTTTAAATATATATTTACGTATGTAAATCTAAATAATTATAATAAATTCTTTTTGAGTATAAAAGTTTTGAAAATGTTAAACAAAAGGCTGAATATAAAAACTACTATCAATCTCATTACCCAGAAATGGTCACTATTCATTTTATTCTTGTTTCTTTTATACTTGTATGTATATATGTGTGTGTGTGTGTGTATTTGCTTTCACCTAATTATCTTCCATACTTTTTATTTTAGGGCTATAGATTAATGTTTTATTAGTTTAAGAATATATTCATTGTTCATTGCTTTTTAAATATACTTTTATAAAATTCATATAAAACATAAAAACATATTTAACGTATTTTTCCACTGAGTATACAAAGTTGCATGCAGTAGTAGCAATTGATATTTAGCAGCTGTGTACTATGAGCTGGGCATATTATTTTTATTGTCCTCAATTCTTACAATAACCTACTGGATAAGTAGTATTAATCCTGGGAAACAGAGGCTTGGGGAGAACAGTAACCTCACCATTTCATACAGGCAGGAAGTGCTTTACCCCAGGACTGTCTGATTATCTGTCTGACTCCAAAGCTTATACTCTATCTTATGGTCTCTTCTGAAGTGAATTTCTTGTCAAATTTACTATGTCCCAGACAAAATATCTAAAATAAAATGAAATTAATTTATGAGCAAATTGGCCATGCACACATTCGATGTTCACAACTTGACAGAGGCAATGCATAGTGCTTTTACATTCAGGCAGAGTACATGAATACACCATCAGGCAGCTACACAGAGCTCAGGGAGATCCTGTTGCCTTCTCCTACCCCACTGAAGGCATGATGCACTTCTTTAAAGAAGGAAGATTTTCTCTACTGGCTTTTCTTAAAAATCAGCTTTGTTTTTGATAATGGGCTGAAAATACTATCAGAGGACCCAAATCTGGGACTTTGAGGTTAGCTGGTGACACGTATTTTGTTACCCATTTTCAGTGCCTAAGGGCTCATTATATGTGGACTTTGTATTTCTAGAGGAATGCTGACATACTAACGGTACAACTCTGCTTCCTAGTTTATTGTTTCTCCTTCATAGAATGTCTTCATCCCTGTAATATCCATTTATCTTTCTCATATATGCTTTATTCTTTGTCTTTTATATTCTTACCTAGATCCTGTTTTACCATCTTTCTTCTTCCTAAGTTTGCCATTTTCCATCACCACTATGTTCTGTCCTGACTTCCATTTACTGTCTACGTTTCCTGCCAGGCAACATTCAATTCTAGCCCCTACCTTAAGTTTTCTCACATTTTAAAAAAGTTTTTGTAGAGATGGAATCTCCCTGTGTTGCCAGGCTGGTTTTGAACTCCTGGCCTAAAGTGACCCTCCTACCTCAGCCTCTCAAAGCATTGGGATTACAGGGATGAACCAAGCATTTAGCCATATTTAAAAATATTCTTTATCTAGTACTTCTTAACCTTTCCATGGATGTGACTTTTTTTTTTTTTTTTTCAGCCCAACAGCTGCCTGGGCTTTGTAAATCCTTGGACATTCTTTGCTATGGCTTGCTATGCTTAAATAAAACTGGCTTCAAAAGTGGGAAATATTGCTGTATTTGTTACAGTTGCATAGCTGTATTTTATGTTATCCATTCCTGTTTATGAAGCGATTGTTTTGTGACTAGTGACAGGCTCTTGGGTTGTAAGTAATCTGATTACATTTTACTCTTTCACAGTCTTTGTGCTCTACACAAGGCTTTTGACCAAAAGAATGACATCTGCTTCATTCTTCATTGACTAAGACACTCATTTCAGAGGAAGAGATTTCTTTTGAATTCTTTCTCCGAGGGTCATGTAGTCTAGCAGAGGCCTTGTCTATATGGGTGTCCAGGTTGGTCTTAGAAATATACAAGTGTACTGGTGGTCAAAGCCTGAAAATACTCCAAGACAATCAGAGAAGGGAATTTCCTAACAAGACATGTCTAGTATAATTGCCATGTTCACTGCATCACAAAGCTGGAAGGAAGGCAGATCTGGGCCAATTATAGCCTTATCTTCATTAATTTCTTTCTCAAATAAAAAACAAATACAGCTATATGGATTTAATTTGAGAGGGCCTTTCTTTCTGTGAGTCTTCTGATATCTATGCTTTACCTTTGCTTCTTATTTTTTTCTTCCTGCTTAGTCTTTCCCCTCCCTTGAAAGGCTTCTAAATATTACATTGAAATACATAGGAATGTGATACAGAGCTTTGATTAAGGGAGATTTCAATATGTATTCACTAATGAAGGTTTCCTAATACACAAGGTAGATTGAAGAAGCCTATGCTTTTCCATCTCACGTAATGTTATGTGCATGTGACTTTGTGGTATTGTGTTTGGGGTTCACTCTCTTGTGTGTGTGTGTGTGTGTGTGTGTATGTGTTTAACCAGTGTTTATATCTCATTGCTACTAATGAACTCAGATAGATTTAATGGAAGATGGTAGAAAATAATTATGAGCCCAAACTTGTGCATCTCTGTACATTTTCTTTATGCTTGTGTTACTTCTGGAGTCATGTTAGCATAGCAGAAAGCATCTGGGCTAGGGCAGAGTTATGGGATGCCAAGGCATAGTCATAGTTACAGGGTGCCAAGACACTGTCATATGGCAACTCTGGGAATTACCCCCAAGACTGCCGTCATACACTTTCCAAGAATGGATCTAGTTGGAGAAATATTTTAAACCTTGTCAGAGTCACTTGTCTTGGCTTCTTCAGCTGACTTAAGTGGGGACTCTGATTGTTGGCTGCTGTAGTATCATCTGTGCCTAGAGATACAGGGCTCTTACTGTAAATAGGATGGCGTAACCATAAACCATGGAGTGAATGCCTTCTTATGGAAGTTCAGTCAGGGTGGTTGTACAAATATTAAAAGAAAAATATTAGAGAAAGTTATAGAATGTAGTCACAAACTTTCTTGGAAGGCTGAGAAGTGTGCATCGTTTCGGTAGAAGTTTCAGCTGAAGGCAGCCTTATCTTTTTACTTTTAGTTGGTAAGAAAAGTAAACAGCTAGGAAATGTGGGGGGAGTTTATCTGAATAACTTGTTTACTAATGTGGTCTTATAAACTAACTTTTGATCATTCTGGATAGCGCTCCTGGGGGGAGGCCGACCAAAGATATTACCTACTAATGGTGTTTGCTTTAAGCCTCAGAACCTGTCCTTTAATCTCTTCACTCTAGTGGTGTTGACTCAAAGCTTTTGTCATTTAATGTGTGCTAAATAAAGGCCAGAGAAGCCAGTGTGTCCGGGTTGCAGCTGCTCTTTACAGCACTCTCCTCAAGTGTCTGTTAGTGGCCCAGACACCCCAGCCTGCCCATTCACTGTACAATATGTATGAGTGAATTTACTCATCTGTTGTTAAGTCAAGGTTTGCAGGATAGATCCCGGAAAATGGCGACCCCTATACCTTCTTACATATTTTTGTTTAGTATGGAGAAGTCTGGAGGAGACACAAAGAAAACTGCATCCTTCCTTTGGCTTTTATGATATGATCAGCATTTTCTTATGTGTTTTCTATGGATCTCTCTGCTTAACCAACTTTAAATTTAAACATACTTTTGGGGAACTTGTGGTTACTAGTAGAGTTAGTGTAAGACCTAGGAGTCTTATAGGTCCCAAAAAGGACTTATACATAATACTCAATTTAGGAACTCTACAGTGATATTCTTACTAGTAAACTGGTAACTAACACAGTAATAATAATGCTGCAAAAAAAGTTAATTGTAATATAATGTTAACCAAAAGAACTTGTGAGAAAAACTTTGACTATATTATTTGTGATTCAATACATAATTTTTCTTGAGAAATTATTTTATCTCTGATCTGAGAGATATTCAAAATAAGGGCTAGATAAGGAATGTGTCTCTAATTTAATGATAGTTTTTGGTAGGGGGTGAAAGAAGCATTGTGTGGACTAGAAAAATAATTCTAGTAGTCTACAAACTTTCACCAATCTGACATATACTTAACAATAGCAAGTGATGCTACTTCTGTTGATGACAGCTGTACATGGACAATGCAGAAAGGGATAGAGGGCTTAGGTTGTCAGTCATATTTGCATTTGTCTTAGCTTTCTTATTTTTGTCAAGCTTGCTTTCTTGTCTACAGATAACTTGTTTCTTGTAGGTTCCTTGACTTCCGCTGATTAAATAACTAGAGCAACACAGACATATACGTATACACACATTTATGTTCTCATTGGTAGTGGCTTAGTTTTAGATGTGGAGGTGGATTTAATTTAACAAATTTCTGCAGGGATGGTAATTTAGTGCACCTTTCCTGTCCCACCATTTTTGCCTTTCATCTTCCTCTAAAAGGATCTTCAGATTCTGGCAGCTGCCCATGGAGAAGCCTCAGAGCCATGTGCTGATTCTGCTTTTCTAGGCAGACCTCTCAAGCCAGCAGCAGGTGCTGGCTGCCGTGCTTTCCCCTGAAGCCTGGAAGGAGAGACATTTCCAGTTCCGGACAGGGTTGGGCTACTCTGCTGCAACAGATGGTCGGCATTTGGTTTTCTCAGTCAGGTCACCTGGGGAACTCCAATACTGTTTTATATTTTGTTTCTTAGTTTTCATTTAAAAAGAAGTAGAAAGAGGAGCACCATGCCATATCAAAATAGCCAACAGTTTCAATGTTGAGAAAAATGAAAGACAATTTTTTTAAAAAGAACAGAAATGAACAAATGCACATGGTGCATTTGCTAAAATGCTTAGCTACAATTTTATGACCTTGACATCATTCCATTTTGTGGAAAAATAGAAAAGATTAGCTACTGAGAGGTTATTGAGCAGATTATATACAGGCTTTTCTTTCATTTTTGAGTAGTGAGACAAAAATTTCCATTTTAATTTTCTAGTTTGATATTCATATATGCACAAGGATATTTCTTCATCTCAGATAAGACTTTTGTCATTATCAGCTCCATTTGGTTATATAATGACAAGGCAACTCATTATTTAAATCATTCTCAAATAAATTTTAATTATTTAAATTATAAATTATCTGTTATGTTATATGTAATCATTTTCTTTTCCCCCTGGAAAAAGCATTTCAGAAATCTTATTGTGTTCATAAATAAAGCTCTCGTAAAACTACTATAGCTTAAGATATAAATACCAAATCTGGTTTATGAAAAGTAGAAGCTCAGAATAAATTTTCTTTGTCTAGATTATTCCTGCACATGGATGTGGAAGTGACTCAAATTTTGCTCTTAAAAAGTCTGTTTTGGAACTTGAGGGCAGGGGCCTTTGTTCTGCCTCCTAGGGTATAACCAGCTCTGCTGCTGCTTCGTTAAAGTCTATGAGTATGGTACAAAAACAGAAACTGACAGGAAATGAATTTAGGGTAGGAGTCACTGACACCCAAGGGGGAAGTCACTGTGGACACACCCTGTGGGAGGCTGGCAGAGATTGCTGCCATGCGGCCATGGTAGTGTGCGCTGTGAGATGATCTCAGTATCTGTACAGAATCCTTTCCTGGAGGTGAACAGGGTTGACACCCTTGAAAAACACAGGGAACAGACTTGTTAACCTTATTTAATGCCTTCTCATGCTGTAATACCAGAAACTGACATTAATATCAAAATACAAGTTTTAAAGTGTTTCAGAGATGTTTATGCAGGATATGCAGACATTCACATATTGAGGAAACTATAGAACCAAGAGGTAAGTTTTTCTCAGCATTCACAGAAATCTACCTGCACATCCCATCTACTCCTAGAATGTACATTTCCACCTATGATTGCCAGCACCCCCAGACCAAGGAGTTGTTTCTGCTAATCCCCCATCATTGCATCATGCACACAGCCCTACGTCACTAGGCACCTTCATTTCTGTGGGTGATGGTGATAAAAATGAAACTAACCAAATAATGTGTGGATCATTGGGTAAAAAGGGTACTGTAGTCAGGTCCTTGGGTTTTCACTGGGGACTTTTGTGATTTTGGGGAGTTGTTTCCATACTCTGTGCAAATACTGTGATGAGGTCCACATCAGATGCTGGGGGGGAAATGTGAAGCACTTCAGAGCAGTAGCATCACAGTGAGCTCATGGACGAAAAAGAACCTAACAAAATCCCAGTACTCCTAAAGCTAAACTTTGTCCAACTTTTATTTAGTACTTAAAAAAAAAAATAGAATGATTTTATATGGTGCTTAAACTAGGGCTGTGTATAAAAATTCCCTGGTTTGATTGAAGTAGTTTCTGATGGACATTGTTTGAAGGTCTAATATCATAGCTGGATGTTCTCTGATTACTGCTGATGGCCATGGAGCCCTGGTTCCTGAGCCTTATAAATAACTTTGGTCTGCCCATCCTGTGCCATCATCACTTCCATTGGATCTGTTCACTTTGGTGAGCTATGAATGGAAAAACTCTTCCCAAGTATCAAGCAATTATATTTCTACTTACAAACAGAAAATGTTTGCAGCGATCTTTATTATAATCTGAGTGGGTTTTCTTGGATTCATGCCCAGCAAGTTTATTTTTGTGTTTAGTAGGCTGATTTTCTAATTTTCTGTACATTTCTTTCCAAACCGTTTATCTTTGCTGACAATTTCAGCTAGGTCAGAGTTTGTGTAAATTGAGTGGAGACTTAAAAAAGCCATGTTCTAAAGTCCTTAAGATCTTTATTGCTGACTTTTAGAGTAATGATTTCAGCACCACCTTAGCTGAGCCTGTCTTGGGAATGGAAACAGCAGCTGAATTGTGTGTTTGTATACTCAAAACCCCAGACCATTCTTGCAAAGCCTCCATTATTTGTCTTTGTAGTCTCAGAAGCTTTGCATTTATGGATTCATTGTATCATCATTTTGTGGCTATTTGGAGTCTCTGATGGTGTTCTAATTAAATGCTCATTTCCTACTTATCACTGTTTTATAATGCTTAAAATGCCAACTTCTCCCAGTGTATTTTTGGATATATGGGTAATGGGTTGAATCAGTAGTGTTGTAGGAAATGAACTGTTTTTAAGGCTAATGATAAGAAGATTAAAAACATTTCCCCAGGGTCAGTTTCCTCATATTCAGAATGCATGCATGTGCACACATACACACACACACAAAACATATAGCTGTAGGCATTTTGATATTGACTTTTCGATCACATAATTCAACTGGATATCTCACAAAAATGATCCTGTCTTATATCCATACTACGGCTACTACTCAGCAATAAAAAGCAAAAAACGATGGATACATGAAATAACTTGGATGGACTCAAGGGCCGTATGTTAGTGAAAAAGCCAATCTCAAAAAGTGTGATTACATTTATATAACACTCTCAAAATGACCAAATTATAGAGGTAGAGAACAAATTAGTAGTTTCCAGGGATTAGGTATGGTGGTAGTATGTTGGGGTGGAATTGGATGAGACCACAAAGAGGAAAGAGTGATACCGTTGTGGGGATGTAATAGTTTTGTGTCTTGGTTGTGGTGGTGGTCAGATTAGTCAACATGTAAGAAAACGGCATAGACCTACACAGACACATTGCACGAATGTCAATTTCCTAGTTTTAATATTGCTATGATTATGTAAAATATAACCATTGGGGAGAACTGGGTGAAGGGCATGTAGGACTTCTTTACACTAGTTTTGCAACTTCCTGTGAATCTAGAATTATTTCAAAATATTTTATTTGAAATGAGCCAGTAGTGTTAGAGAGCCCTAATAAAAATAAGCCTTTTCTTACCAATAAATATTGGCGATAAATGGAGTAATTGACTCTCAGGGCTGGAAAGGATTTAGTATTCACACATAAATACCAGAATAATGTGGCAGCCCAAGTCTTTTTTAATGCTGTTTATAGCTTCTATTCTTGGCAGCAGCTTATTATTTTTGAAAATGTATAAATTACCATGGGCACACTTATAAAGTGATATTCATTGCTCACAACAGTATGTTTAATCTTCTGTATTTTGAAAGTTTACCACTGTGGACAGTGAAAGTCATGCCAGTAACATTCTAGCAGTCCTTCAGACAAATCTGATAAAAACAAAAAACAAAAAACATGGCTTTACTGAAACTGGACTCTTTCCTTATACTCATGCAAAAATTAACTCAAGATAGATTAAAGACTTAAATGTAAAACCCAAAACTATAAAAACCCTAGAAGAAAATCTAGGCAATACCATTTGAGACACAGGCATGGGCGAAGATTTCATGACAAAAATGTCAAAAGCAATTGCAACAAAAACAAAGTTGACAAATAGAATCTAATTAAACTAAAGAGCTTCTGCACAACAAAAGAAACTATTATCAGAGTGAACAGACAGCCTACAGAATGGCAGAAAATTTTTACCATCCATCTGACAAAAGTCTAATATTCAGAACGTACAAGGAACTTAAACAAATTTACAAGAAAAAAACCCATTAAAAAGTTGGCCAAGGACATGAACAGACACTTCTCAAAAGAAGATATTTATGTGGTGACAAACATAAAAAAACTCAACATCAATGATCATTAGAGAAATGCAATTCAAGACCACAATGAGATACTATCTCACACCAGTCAGAATGACAGTTATTAAAAAGTCAAGAAACAGTAGATGCTGGTGAGGCTGTGGAGAAATGGGAATGCTTTTACATGGTTGGTGGGAAATAAATTGGTTCAACCATTGTGGAAGACAGTGTGTGGCAATTCCTCAAAGACCTAGAACCAGAAATACTATTAGCCTCAGTAATCCCTTTACTGGGTATATACTCAAAGGAATAGAAATCATTCTATTAGAAAAATACATTCACTCATATGTTCATTGCAGCACTATTCATAGTAGCAAAGACATGGAATCAACCCAGATGCCCATCAGTGATAGACTGGATAAAGAAAATGTGGTACATATACACCAAGGAATATTGTGTAGCTATAAAAAGGAACAAGATCATATCCTTTGCAGGGACATAGATGGAGCTGGAAGCCATTATCCTCAGTGAACTAACACAGGAATAGAAAACCAAACACCGCTTGTTCTCACTCGTGGGGAGCTGAACAATGAGAACACATGGAAAATGAGATACCATCTCAAGGGAACAACACACCCTGGGGCCTAGCAGTGGGAGGGTGTGGGAGGAGGAAGAGTATCAGAATAAATAGCGGAGGGTGTGGGAGGAGGGAGGATATCAGGATAAATAGCTAATGCATGCTGGGCTTAATACCTAGGTGATAAGCTGTTAGGTGCAGCAAACCACCATGGCACATGTTTACCTATGTAACAAATCTGTACACTCTGGAACTTAAAATTTATCCTGGAACTTAAAATAAAATTTATCCTGGAACTTAAAATAAAAATAGATATGGGTTTATTGGACATTCCAATAGTATCTAGTCTGAATGTCTTTTTTTTTAATAGATTTAATGAGATATGATTAACATAAAAATTATGTAAGATATATTTAAGATGTATAGCTTGATGTTTTGATACATGTATACTTTAGAAAATAATCACCACTTAGGCTAATTAACATATCAATTTGTATTAGTTTGTTTTCACACTGCTGATAAAGACATACCCAAAACTGGGAACAAAAAGAGGTTTAATTGGACTTACAGTTCCATATGGCTGGGGGAGGCCTCAGAATCATGGTGGGAGGTGAAAGGCACTTCTTACATGGCAGTGGCAAGAGGAAAATGAGGAGGAAGCAAAAGCAGAAACCCCCAGTAAATCTATCAGATCTTGTGAGACTTATTCACTATCATGAGAATAGCACAGGAAAGACCAGCCCCTCCCACAACACATGAGAATTCTGGGAGATACAATTCAAGTTGAGATTTGGGTGGGGACACAGCCAAACCAAAAATCCAGAAAGGATACAGGCCTCTAAGTTAGCTGAGAAAAGTAAACAACTCAAGCTATGTATGTCAAAGAAAACCTAGGAAATACCCTTAAGGAAGTAAATCTCAACATAAGTATGAAATTTATGTAAAGCTGTTAGCCCCAAATCCAGGGAAGAAAGAGATTTATTATATTTTATCGCTCATGCTAATTTGTCAAGTGATAACTCATTTTGAGATAATGCTATTTATACCTTTTCCAGTTCTTCTATTCCTCTTCTCCCAATGAAATAAAAGGACACACAATCATAGAGCAAAAACCCACAAAAGAGGCAGAAAGAGTTTGTTTTCTTTATCCTCCTTAAACATACAAAATATATGCTTCTTGGAAAGTAATATATTTAATGTTAATCTCTGTTATCTCTCACTCCCATACCTTGGCTTTTGCCATAGAATTTAACATTTAACTACTGATAACTTAAGAGTCTCTAAATAAATGGAAAATGAATTTTTAATAAAAACTGAGTGCAGTCAGGAAAAAGTTGTAGCAATGATAAAAAAAAAAAGTTTCAGTGTAATTTGATTTGAAGTATAGAAAAGAAGAAATGATTTTAACCCAAGTTCCTTGAAAGATATTTGCACTGAACTCACGATACTCATGGAAAAAATACCAAAGCAAAGGATTTGGGCAAGTTTTCAATAGCCCATTGGAAATGATCAGGGATTTACTGTCTTTGGAGGATGGGACGTGGGTGTACATGCAGCATCCTGAATTCTCGCCTCCAGGCAATAATGGTGACCCCACATTTGTTGCTCCAAGTCACTGGTGTCCTTTTAAAAATGCCAAACTTACATGTGTTATCTCCTACTTGTTCTGGTTTGAATTAAAAAAATGTGACTTACAAAATGTTCCACTGTGCAAAACTAATTAAAAGTATTACAAAAGGACCCTTCACGTTAACAAATGATTTCCTATGACTCATTTAAGAGTGAATTCCTGTAGGGTGTGAAAGTGGATTTTTATAGATCATTAACAACCTGACAGGTTCTGGGAGTAGAAAAATATAAAACCTATGTGTTACGAAAAATGCCAATTGAAGATCAGTCAAAACTGACATCGAGTGTTTCTGAACACTTTAGAACAATCAAGCAGAAAATAATTTAAAAAGCATTTCTCAAGAACATATCAATTAAATACACTTGTAAAATAAATTCTTTGGTAAATTCTATAAATTCTTTTAATGTCATAAATAATAGCTGAAAAGAATTTTGAAAGACAAAATAAATGTTTCTCTTGTTCCCTTGATGACTCACATTCCTGAAGGTCCTATCTGTTCACTTGTGTTCCCCCATCCTGATGTGTCATTGTCTTCACTGACTGGGTTAATCTTGATTCTGTCTCATCAGGTCACTAAAGCTGCTAATAGTAAGATCTCCTTTTATTGGTCAAATTCAACTGAAACATTTTCAGTCCTTACATTAGTCTATTTCTTTCTGGCATTTCATAGTCTTTATTATACAAACCTTCTGAAATTCATGCCACTGGCCCTACCTACACCATGTCTGCTGGTAAAATCTCCTGCATACCTCATTGATCCTCTTCTGCCTTCTTCACTGGCTTCTATTTCTTCACGTACTGGCTAAGTGTGGGCTTTCTCCAAGGCTGTACGTTTAGCCTCTTGTCTCCTGTCTTCCTGTATTTTTAGTTATAATGCAGTGTTCTTGCCTTAAATATGTATCTGCAGCACCTAGCTTTCTTCTGAGCTGTAGACCTGATATTTGAATCTGAATATTTTATATTCCTCCAGAAACACTGCATCTGTTTCTGTCTTCTCTTACACTACCAATCTCTCAAGAAGGTAGCCTCAGTCATTAGTTTTGTTCACTCCTTATCTTCCAATTTAGTCCCTTATTTCCTAACCATAAATATTTCTCAGATCCAACACCTTATCTTTATCCCTACTGCTACTATCTTCACTGAAACCCTCAACCTTTCTCAGTTGTATTATTTCTGGAATAACCTAGTATGTGTCCTGTTTCCTAATTTCATTCCCTTAACATTCCTCCTCATCGATTATCTTTTATCCTCAAAATTACCTTTATAATTAAATTCTGGTTGTCTCACTCATGGTTCTTTAGACAGTATACAATCTAATCTTACTCTACCTTTCAGAATATATAAATAGGCTGCCATTCCAACAGTCACCTTAATTTTTGATGGAGGCCTCCATCCTAAAATGGATTGTCTTTCTTCATGGAATGCCCTTTCTCAGAACTTGTACATCTGGTGAACCACTTCATCCTTAAAGATACAATTTGGATGTCATACACAGTGAAGTTTTCCCTGATTATTCCCAATCCCAGTTATTGCCTTTTTTCCATACTACTTTCCATACTCCTATTACCATTGATAACATTACATTATTTCCACAATATTGGACCCCACTAGGATGCTGAGAGCCTTTGTCGTGTTCCATCTTTGTAGCTCTAACACTTAGCAGAATGTCTGGTGCATAATATGCGCTAGTTATTGTTTGCTAAGCATAGCTCACATTACCCAGCTGCACCAATCTGGGAGTGTAGCTGTCACTCTATAGCAGCTAGGCTCCTCTCTTTTCTCTAGGTACCTTCTGAATCTTTGAGGTTTCGAGGATAGCCTCATGCAGTCACAAACAGCCATAGCAATAATTATCTTCATTTTCCTCACCTCAATATCCTTATGGTTTCCTTCTCTGACTTTAATAATTGTTTTTTTCCAGGTCACCACAATGACTTTTTATGCTTCCAACATTGGAAAAGAGTCATCTTTTTTAAAATTTTAATATCACATTTATCATGCAAAAGTTAGAGAAATTCCCCCCATCCCTTCTTCTCTTGTATTCTCCAACAACTTATGCATTGATTACAAGCAGAATTTACCTCTTACCCCTTCAGGAATGAGGCCCTTTCTATGACTTACTGTTCCTTACAGCTCCTCTCCCCTAGTGAACCAGTTTAGGCTCTTTGGGGCTGGGATATGTGCCAATCTGGGACTATGATCTTCTTAAAAGTATGTTTTCCTTTTTACATGCTTAGCCATTGTTCAGAGGCAAAACTTGTACAGCAAGCCTCCTCTTTTCTCTGGGTGGTATACAGCCTGGGATATTAAGGAGAAGTCCTTATCTTTGAGAGTTTAATACTTTTGAGGTCTTAGGTCTGCAGAGTCATCCTTGTGTTCATTCACTAGCACCTTACATGGGTTTCTGAGCCCCTCACTCTGCTGATGTACCTTCACAGGCAGTAGAGACACAGTGTAAGGTCCTCATTCTGTCACTTGATGTGTAAAAGAAAAATTGCGCTAGACTAGCCAAACAGGCAAAAAAAAAAAAAAAAAAGACATTCAAGAAAATTGTAATATAAGAGAAGGCTTGAACCCAACTCCACTAAACAAAGGGCAGAAGAGTTTCTGAGCACTGGGTGAGCTGGTGGAAAAGTACAGGAGGATGTTAGTGGCGGGTTGATCAACTTGATCGGGACATCTGTGTTTCCTATTTATGCTTATTGAAGTTAGGTTCCCCACCCTCCTACAGAGACTGAGAGATAGAGCACTATCTTTGTTGATTATGTGTCAAAAGGAATGGCTTCCACGTTCTTGAAAAAGACATTCCTGGGCTGTAGATTTATGTCTCAAAGTAGCAGAGCAAGAATTTATAATGGCAAGTTTTCTAAAGGAAACATATTTTAAAAAGGAGGTCAGAGGCCTTAGGAAGAAGCCTGTTGAAAGTTTAGTCAATCTGAGGGGGAATTTTATGGCCATCTTTTACAGAAGCATAAGTATAAACTAAAAAGTAAATAATGACCCACTTTACTTGCTTTCATGTGGCTCTTTGTATTCCATCAATAACAATGAAATGGGTCATGCAGTAGAGCAGTTGCTATTATTAATGAAATTTATACATAGATTATAATAGTATGCTATAATTGTGAACAATTTGTTTCCCAGGTTCTGTCCTTTTGAAGAAAAATGGAGATACATTTCAAAATAAGTGCTTTGCAATTATTACTTTTCTTTCTTCTGACTATTTATTAAAGGTGAATATATTTATCACACAGAACCATACTTTGGTTTGATTGGTTTGTATCACTGCTTTCTGTTTGTCATAGAAGTATCCATTACATTACAGTGAATGTTTTGGCAACATAGAAAGCAATAATTTAACCCCCTAGCTGACTGCTTTCTAATATAAGTGAATCCTATAAGCCAGTGGGCAGATAGCTGAAGAAAAAGGAACACAGCCAAAGAGATCATAGTTCACGTCCCCCATTTTTCTAAAGGGAACACTTTCAATGATAAATCTTGACTATGTCAGGCGATTTTCCTTTTTTCACTCTGTGGAAAAGGTGTTTCATCAGTTTTCCATACCTATTATGTGAAACAGATTTCATAAATGTAGCTAGTGATCTTCAGGCACTACTGAAACTTTTATGTTATATACGTCATAATTATTGTGAATGGTAAAGTTGCATGAAATGGGGAAAATGAAGGAAAGGTAGGAGGTGGTCAGGGCTCTGACTGAGTGGCCAGTGAAAGCTGTTAAAGGACAATAAATAACGTGAGCTCTTTGGGAAATACTGTTATTTACTTTTCTACTTTTATTTTCACTTTTATTGCCATATTTCTTTACAACTCCATTTCTTTTCTGTTATTACTCGCACAGTAGTCTACTTCCTCCAAACTCTATCATCACTGCCATATCCATTTCCTCTCCACCCTAATCCTGTTCAGCACCCTACATCTCAAATGGCCTATTGAAATACTCTCTTTATTGGCCATCTTACTACAATCCATTTTTTATAGAGAGGAAACTTTGAAAAATGTAAGCCAGTCCAAATTGTTCTGATTGATAGCTGTATAACCCTCCCGTAGATTTCCATTGTGCCCAGAATAAATTCTAAACTCGTAACTGTGGCTCTCAAAGCCCCAAAATTAGGCTCTAGACTCTGTAAAGGGTGGAAGCAGTGTGGATTCTTTACTTAGTGTATTCTGATAGCCATGTGTCCCTATGCACTTGTTCTTTGTGTCTTCATATCCTCCTGTTGCATTTTAAAGCACTTTCAGAGTATGTGGTTTTGACTAATAAATCATTCCCATAGAAAAAAAAAGGCCAGGTGTGGTGGCTCATGCCTGTAATCCCAGAACTTTGGGAGGCCAAGGTGGGCGGATTATCTGAGGTCAGGAATTGGAGACCAGCCTGGCCAACATGGTGAAACCTCGTCTCTACTAAAAATACAAAAAAATTAGCTGGGCATGGTGACACGTGCCTGTAATCTTAGCTACTCAGGAGGCTGAGGCAGGAGAATCACTTGAACTTCAGAGGCAGAGGTTGCAGTGAGCTGAGATCATGCAACTGTATTCCAGCCTGGGCGGCAGAGCAAGACTCCTCCAAAAAAAAAAAAAAAAGAAAAAAGAAAAAAAAAACATCTCATCTCTTACCATTCTTTCTCTGGTTTATGAATTCTTAGGCACATTGTCCTTTCTGTCTTTTGAAACTGCCAAGCTTACTTCTTCCCTAGGGTATTTGCACTCATTATGCTCTCTCCATGGGCAGTTCTGCTACCTGATTTTTGCATGACCAGCACTTTTTTAAATATACTTTTGTGTGACTTTGGCTTGGTTTGGTGGGAGTTGTGGGTGGAGTTGTGGAGTCTGTGGTCCTGCAACAAGATGGTGGCAGGTGTTGCACAGGTGCCTTGTGCATTGTCAGCTTTGTTGGTGTGACTTGCAGCTATCTTGGTGCAGCAGTGGCTCTGTTCCTTGTGCAGTTGTCACCAGTTACTCCAGGGGTTTGGTGTGCTGATGGTGTTGTCAGCTGCCTGGGTGGTCGATGTATAAACAACTGGTGGAGGACCTAGTAGCTTCCCAACGATGCGCAGAAGCATAAAACTTTCCTGCAGGTAGAGAACTCCTTGCATGGTTCTTGAATGCATGAAGAGTATGTTGGTCTGGTTTGTCCAATTTCCCATCAGACACCCTAAGCCTTTTTTTCAGTGTTGTTTGTCAGACCTTTGAGAGTCTCTTTCACTACATCAAATCTGTTGTCCATATGGTGTTTGAGGTCTTTAATGTGATCCAGTACTTAGGACAATCCACTGCTGATAACCATTTCAGCTTGTTCTCCTCTCTTCCTTTGCATTGGTGCTACTTTCAGGGTCATTTTCTCTGTTGAAATGGCTGCAGAAGTTGAGCCTTCTTCTTTCATGGCAAGTGACAAGGATGGAACCAGGATCTCTTTTGGCAGGTACTCAAGCCACATAGGTGGTGATTTGTAGTTCTGTCACTTTGGACATGGCAATTCCCCCCTTTTCCTTGAGGTCTGATGTTGTTTGCTTGACGCTGATACTAGCAATCTGCTGATTGACTTGGTGTCAGATTCCTCTATAAGTTTCCATAACTGGCTTTCTTGCCATTGACCTTTCGATGGCAAGGATCCCCAGACTCTTCAATATATATTAGTCCCCTTCCTCCAGACACCCTCTATCACCATCTTCCAGTTTTTTAAAAATTTTTTAATGACTTCAGGTAATTATAACTACAGGTATATCATTAATTTCTTTTGCTTGCCCATTGTCATGAGAATGTAAGCCCCATGAAGGCAAGGATCTTGCTTATTATATATTCTGCTATAACCCAAGCACTAAAAACACCCCTGAAACACTGATATGCTTCATAAGTATTTCAGTGAAATAATGAATGAATTTACTAAATAAGTATTATTTATTGATGTCCTACTATCTGCCAGGTGCAATGCAACGTTGTCTTGGGAACCAAAGACAAATGTGGTGTGGTTTTATACCTCCTGTGGCTTATGGCTGGCCATTATCTGTATCTGGTCATCTGGTTACTAAACCATCTTTTAGGATTTAAATTTAACTTTTGTTTGAGGTATAAAGATAAGTTGATATTTTAACATATTCACAGATAGTCAGATACTTTGGTTTTCTAACTCTACATATACTCCCTAAGAACCTCTAAAATTTAGCTTCTCTCATTTTACGTATATTATTTTTTCACTTTATTAAGGCTTTATCCACATGTACCAGATTCAAGGCTTTTTATACCTCATTATAAGGTATACAGCTGAGGGTAAGATATTTACCCTGTCTTCAAGGAATGCAAAATTTAGTAGACAGAGATAAACTCTGTATTGTGGTAAACATGAAATAAGGCTGTATCTTGAAAATTCTATAAAGGAGGAGGTATGGGTGATAGGGAATCCAGAGAAGGGAGCTATCCCACAGAAGTGAGATGACTAGTAAATCCTTCATTAAGAGATTTACTTTTTCTTGGGCTTTAATAATCACCATGACTTTGACAGATGGAGAGTAGAAGAAAGGAAAAGGGAAGGAAATGAGTTTTCCAGTTGAGCTGCAGCATCAGCATAAAGTTTTGGAAAGAATTTATGTCATGGAGGGTTTTTGAAATTTCCTCGGTAGGTGGTGGGAGCCGTTAGAGTTTTGTTGGGACCAACATTAGCACAGCATTGCTTTAGATAGAGGAGTTTAGACATCTTTGATAGAATGAATTGGAGTAAGGCCAAATTGGAGGCAGGGGAGATCAATCAATTAGCAAACTTAGAAGAGATGACAGCCTAGATAGGACAGAGTAAGGGTTTGAAAAGTAGGATAAAAGGTTTCCTAAATACACACATACACACACACATACACACACACACACCCCAACAGAGAGAGAGAGACAGACAGAGAGACAGACAGAGAGAAGAGAGAGAGCTAGTGAGAGAGAACTGCCCATAATGAGCTTTTCCCTTATTACGTTTATTCTGAACTGCAATTGCTTCATTCTTCAACCCAGGCCTTTTCACCTCCACATTCATGAATTCTTTCTTTCTATAAGCTACATTTTGGGGAATAGATTTTTGTTTTTGTTTTTGTTTTTTTGCTTTTTGGTGTATTTTACTATTCTCAGGTATTTATAAGCATTTTTAAGATCTCTATGAATTCTCAAAATACCCACATTTCTGGCACAATAGCAAGACTTTAGATACCAATGGTCTCCTTATTCTTATGAATTACTGTCTTGCTGTTTATTAGGCTTTCTCAACAGATTGACATAGTTGGCTTAATTTTCTCTGTAAGATCTTTCACTCCTACCTGTTCCCACCAACATATACATACATATGCACATCCCAGATTGAATCATACTTATTTCAGAGATGTTTTGCCTCAAAAACCAAATGTCTAAGCCCTATGGCATTTGGTTTATAGATCTCATTCAAATATTCTGGTTGGCCATATGCCATAGCTCTAGCTAGGGGTGCCAAAGTGATAAATCTATTGGTTGTGTTTCAGTCCCCACCTTATTTGAATTCTTAGTAGTATTCTATGTTAATGACCACACCTTCCTTGAGATATTGTTCTCCATTGGTCTCTGTGCTATAACAGCCCCCTTGCCTCTCAGTCCATTTCTTCTTTACTGGTATAGTCCCTACTTGGCCAGTAAATACCGACATTTTCCAGAGTCTGGGTCCTCTTCTCTTCTGATTCTGCATACTTTCCCAGCTGTTGCTTTCATTCCACACCTTTGGTCAGTAGGAGCCTCATCAGGTTGGCTCCTGAATCCTATTAATATGACTCTGGTAGTCTCTGAGGGCTTCCTTGTTGTCTAGTTTTAGATACTCTGAGCTTATCTGTACCTTTTCAGCCTTAAATGTGCAATAGTCCTTTCTCCCAAAAGTCTTTGTTTCTTTTAGTTGGAAATGGTATTTCAAGACCGTAATTTGGGCCCTAGAGATCTTATTGTGACAGGATTTGTCATTGTTTCCAGGCTTTTCTATTATGTATGCATATATTAACAATAATACTTGTAATTAAAATTCAGAACTATGTGTTTTTGTTCATCTCTTGTGTATTACATCTGTGTTTTCCTTCTACATTAAGAATCTTCATTCTGAAGAACATGGATGATAGAACGTCCCACATTACAAATACAGTAGTTCAGAATAATAACACTAATATGATCACCACTGCTTTTGATTTAGTAAATATTAGTGAGAATGCTGATGAACATATAGTATGCATATTCTAATTGATTTGAAAAGTCACAGACCTCTGTATTATTTATTTGTCTGGGTAGCAAATGGTACTGATTAGTTGAAGTGATTTTTTCCCACTATGCCCTTCACTATACTTGAGGCTGTCAGTGTTTTCCAAGAGAAGCCTGTTGGGAGTTCCACTCAACAGACAGATTGGCATCATTAGGCCAGTGTAATTCACTGTGAGGAGCTGCCTGTAGGAAGCTTGAGGTGGACCCTCTACTAATTATTTTTACTACTCTTGTAAAAGGAGTTTCTAGATCCATGGACACATTAGATCTTTTGGGAATGAGCGATTCTGCTTTTATATATTTACAGTGAATATGGTACTGATTTTCTGTTTCTTGCTAAAATATATGTTAATGGTGAATCCCTTGAAAGTCACTTTGAGATGATCATAATTATTATTCAAAGAAGAATAGAGGTGTGTTTGTGAGAGAGCTGGGACAGAAAAAGGCATTTAATGGATTCATTTTGGAATAGCACATGTAAATGTTCATCTCTCTGGAGGAAAAATGAAACTGAAACAGATTTTAATGGGCGTAATGGAAACACTGGAGCTTTTACTTTGGCAAGCCCCTTGAATTTCCAGCCCAGGAATGATCCCCACTTAGTTATATGTGTAAACTGCTACTTTGTAGAAGGAAATCTAAACATTTGCAGCAAGTTAATGGGAAAAATTAAATGGAAGGTCTTTTGAACTTTGTGCAGCAAGTTTTGAGGAAGCTAAACTCAAAGATAACTCTGGAAACATGAAGGTGGATGGAGAGAGAAATGATAGTGGAGATCAAATTACATATATTTATGATGTAATATAATAGCTGAGAAGGTGGATGCGTCGTGTGTGACATGCCAAAGATAATTTGTTTCCACTCTATTTTAAAGAGACATTACTAACTCAGTATTCCTTTCTAACCCCTTCTATACCTGAGAAGTATTAAATAGTAAAAATAATATGTACTATAGGGAAAAAAAGGATTAAGGGAACAAAGATCTATTGAAAAGGAAAGACTATAGATGCTAAATACAACTTGGATTACATCAATTTAAGAATGGATGTGACTACAAATAATGAAAAGCAGCAAAAAATAAATATGAAAGCAGGGAATTTTTTTCTTTATTGATGTAGGGATATATAACTAGAAGCAATAAAGAAATCAAGGCATGGAAAATTTGGATTTAAAGGATTTTAATACCAGTAATGATAACTTGGAAGAAATGCTTTTATAGTTGTATGCATGGAAACTGTAAACTTGCACATCATGGGCGTATTTGCCAAGAAAATGGAGGTACCCGATGTTCTGTATGGGAGCTGAGCTGCTGCAATGAGTATTGGGATTTGTGAAGGGTCTGACTGAAGAGAATTGAGAAGGCAAACTTTTTAAACTTGGCAATTTATGGTATCACATTATCTTCTAACTTCAGTAACCTATTTTGGATAACTTGGTCTTTTCCAAATGAATATTCAGTCTTTCATATTCCTCCCTTTCCCCTGTTCCTCTTCAAGTGACACCTGGTTGTATGGGGGAAAGGGGGCTTTCTCCATGAACTTTTAGCAGGAGAAATAGTGGCCACATAACCAGTCTGCATCCTCTGGACCTTCCTGGGTCCTTGCTGTGCAGTGGCTGGTCTGGTTTGCTTTTGTAAATAGTGGCTGCTGAGATCGATTTTAAACTGCAGGCAATGACGTGCAGTTTGGGTACTATGCAAGCCCTTATGTGACATCCCTGGTCCCAGCTATTTGCCTGCACATTTGGCTTATTTTATCTTACATCCAGCCCTGTTAGCACCTCCTCTCCTCTCTCGAACATATGGAAACCTATGGACTCCCTGTATTCCCTAAAAGGGGGCATACAGAGCCAGAAGGTCTAACTCAGCTCACCTACTGAGTCGCCTTCCTGTACTTGTGGGTGTGCTTTATGGCATACAAGGGTGGCCATGGGCATGCAAAGTACTTCCTCAGCGAACATACAGGGAAGCATGCCACTAACCAGACTCTCCAGTGGTTTTTAGAGCTCCCCATATCCAGCTGGATGTTTTCATAATGTCCTGCTCCTCCCAAGGGAAGTAAGGGACCTATGCATCTTTTTGATCTTGCTGTGTCTCTCCTCTACTCCTGCAATCACCAGGACCAGATATGGCAGTCTTTCATTCCTTCTCCAATTCTACAACGGCTTCCCTGTGTCATGTCCTTCTTCGTCTGAAAGAGCTTTCTCTCTCCCCTTCCATAATGTTATACTGTCAGAATACCTGCTGGAAAACATGATTTTCTAGGAGGAGAAGTGAAAACACATCTAGGCAATATTTTAAAAATGTTAACTCTGTTACAAAAATTAAAATTCGTCAATATAAGTTCTTTTCTAAAAGATTGTGTAAAACCCCTTGTTATTAAGGCTTTCACCATCCCATCTGCTACTCTTCCTCTTTCCTGTCCATTTCTTACTTCACCATCACTCCCTCTCACACATTGAACAACTAAGCACCTAGGTCACATTTTCTTTCTCTAGTTGCTGCCATGCCCCTGGCCTCTGGAGGCTTCAACTCCCTTGTCCCTAATGACTTTCAGCTAACTACACAGTAGCTCCACACCTGAAACTACACAACAGCTCCACACCTGACATCCCAACCTTGGATCACAACCTCTCCTTTCAGCTTTCTTACATGAGTACTGTCAAAACACCTCTTCTTCAGCCTTTGGCTCCTCAATTTTTTTCTTACTTATCAGCTTACCTTGTACCCTTCCTTTCTCATTCCTCTTAAATTCCATGAACCACATTTTCCATACTCCCTTGAAAGTATCCCCCGATTCCACCTCATTCTTCATTTCTCCAGCCTGAAAAAACTCAACTTGGATCAGTTTAGTTCAATTTCTTTACCCTGCAACCTGTATTTCTGAGTGCCAGGCACTACAGCCTAGCATGTAGTAATTACCTAATATTTCCTAAATGAGTGTATTAGTCATTCTTACACTGCTATAAAGTTATATCCAAGATGGAGTACTTTATAAAGGAAGGAAGTTTAATTGACTCACAGTTTCACATGGCAGGAAAGGTCTCAGGAAACTTACAATCATGGCAGAAGGAGAAAGGGGCACCTTCTTTGCAAGGCTGCAGGAGAGAGAATATGAAGGAGGAACTGTCAAACACTCATAAAACCATCAGATCACGTGAGAACTCACTCACTATCACAAAACAGCATGTGGGAAACCACCCCCATGATCCAGTCCCCCTCCCACCACGTCCCTCCCTCGACAGTTGGGGATAATGGGGATTATAATTCAAGATGAGATTTGGGTGGGGACACAGAGCTAAACCGTATCAGTGAATATGTCAGTGGAACATGTATTTGGTAATATTTAAAATCATAGAATTTGGATAAGCCATATATGTGACATTTTAAACTGTAAGACCTTGGGTATGCTAACGAAACCTCTCTGGGTTCTGGTCTCTTCAATGTTAAGAAAAGGATAACAATAGTCTCTACGTTATGTAAGAATTCAAGGGCGTGTGAGGGTGAATCACATGATGGAGGATTGGAACATGGTGCGCTTCAAAGCATGTTAGCTAATGTGTAGTTGTTGAAGCAAACTGGAATGCACACCTACATTTTCACCATGATTCTCCTACCCTAGTGTGTCACTACTCAAAAATAGTTGCAATTGGATTGGGTAGTGGGAGGATATGGGAGCAAGGAGCTGCGAGTCAGATGGATGTGACTGCAACAAGCAGTAGCTGGGAGCATCTCTCAGAAGTTAATAAAATGGTCATAGTGTTATTACTATGCAAGCAAATGTGTAGGAAAGTGTAGAATTACCTTAATATTTGGCAAGACTACATCTTAGGTTTTACATTGGCCTGTACTTCGTCTTTGCTTGACTTTTTACCTTCTCTTAATCACCATTCTTCCTGCTCTTGTTTAGTTCCTAAGTTTTTTTCTAGGACACTGGTTCTCTAAGTGTGCCATAAGAGTTCATGTATATTCTGTACTCAAATCTTCAGCTAAGATAGAGAACAAAATGGACACTATTATCCAGATGTCATTGGTATGAGACTCCAACTCATTTAATTTCTCTCCCCCGATTCTTGAATAGTCTTTTTAAATATTCTGAGAAGTATTATCTGTCTCCCAACCTACCAACCTTTAGAGAGCATGGAATATATCTTTTTTTCCTTTGTTACTGATGTGAATCATGGTGTCTGGCCTACAAACAGCCTTAGAGAGGTGTGTGTGTGGTTATTGAATACAATTAAAAGATGAGTAATTTACCATGAAGGTCAGAGAGGTGTTATGGAAATTTTTGTTCCAACTTACAATTTCTCGGGTTTAATTCTGCCAAAGAGTTCAGTAGAAAAATCTTTCTTTGAGTCTCTTACAAGTATTTTACGGATGAGTGTTGCTTTCTTTTTCCATTCTCTTTACCATCTGTGTTGTTCTACAGAAGAAGAACCACCATATACATGCCAATAATGGTGTGTATGTGTATATATGTATACATATATATCTATAAATATATATATATATCTATAAAAAGCCGATTTCCCAAGGAGATTATACTATTAAGTGGCAGGAACCTAGATTTGAGCCTAGAGCTGAGCAATATATTTTGGAGCTATAATCTTGAGAAACTACAACTTACATGCATTCACATAAAACTTAAACTAGACTTAACATATCCATATCATGTACTATGGCAGTATCTGTGAATTAGATATTAGGTAATGTTACATATTTGACTTTTTGTAATTAAGATAATTAATTACTTGGAAGTGTTGTAAATAAAATTATTCAGATATTTCAACAAAGTTGCAAAATGTCTGAATGTCATTTTAGAGGAACTAAAATAAATTCCTCTGAGAATAGAAGCTTTGATAGAAAGTAGGGAGCACCAATATTTCTGCAGAGTCTTGTACGTCACTTCTCTGTATAATCCTTGTCTCTATACAGAGTGTTTATGAACTACTTAGCAATAAGAAAATTAATTTGCTAGGACTATCCATACCCAATTGTCAGTTTATGTGCATTTTTTTCCCACTCTGATAAACTCAGATATAATGTAGGGGACTATGCTTTCAACTTAATTATCAGCATCCTGCTAAAGAATTGAATTTCCAGGAAGGTATACAAGTGCTGTATCTATTTCTGTGCTTCCCTGAATCAGGAGTTGTTGGAAAGGGATGCCTCACTGATTCACTTTTCTCTAAGTCTAGAAACTGTTGTCATGTTGGACACATTATCGTGTCAAAAATTACATAACTGTTACCTCTAGACCAGTAGTCACTGATGATTTTAGTTATGATTTCTCATTAATTACTTTCTATATTCATTACCATCTTGTGCTAATGGCCCAGCCACAAACATTTATGACACAGTATTTATATATTTAGAAAAATACATAAATTTGCTTGTGTATTTTTATATAAATGCATAAATACATATATATAAGCACATACACATTCACAGAGGCAGATACAGTTGTCTAGAAAAAGACAGTTTTTTTGAGTAATTATCATACTTATGAACAATTTATATACAGATTGTTAGATTCTAAAGTGTCCGGGTGGCAGGGTGGGTAGTAAAAAAATAAAAAATAAAAAAACAATAAAGTGTTCATCTGGAAGAAAATATAGTAACAATACCTGGTCTTTAGTATACAAACGTTTGCTGGATGGTTAAAGATGATCTTTATTTTTTAGTCTAATTTTAATTTAATAATAGATGTATTCATTCTCATAAAGAAATTTAAAAATGTGTAGATTTACCAAAATTCCTCTTGACCACTTTTCTCTGTTCCAGGTTTTTTCTCAGAGAAACTAATGTTTCCTCTTTGAAATGTTATCCTTCAGCTTTAAAAAAATATATGTGTGTGCATGTGTGTGTGTGTGTATATGCATATATATATATATGCATATACACACACACATGCACACACATATATATACATATAAACACACATATATATGTATACACATAGAACATTTTATCTTTGTCTTGTGTGGGTGTCTTTTTAATATAAAAGGTGTTAGCGGGTACGTATTGTTCTGCAAATTTGTTAGTCTGTCCTGCAGGCTCTTTATACCAGGCATATATACATATATTATTAATTTTAATAGCTATATGGTATCCAGTAGACTTAGAATAAAATTTAAAATTCTTACTTGATGGCGTCTGTGGAGTGCGGGCTACCTTATCTCTCATCGCATTCTTCTCCTTGCCCACTCCGTTCTGCTCACACTGGCTGTGTCTTGATGTTTCTGGAACACATGGAACACAGGCCCACCTGTCTCCTTGACTGAGAAGCTCCAGTCCTTAATATTTGCTTGCCTCATGTCCTTACTTCATTGAAGTCACCTACTCAAATACAGCCTCATCAGAAGTTCCTTGATGTTCCTGTCCAACTCCTGTATCGTCCCATTTAGTCTCTCACTCTCTCTCTCTCCCCTTAACATGCTTTATTTTTCTTTATATTTATCACTACCCTACATGTAATAGATTTATTTCTTCATTGTCTGTCTTCCTCCCCTAGAATGAAAAGTTTATTTTTGGAATTTGTTTGCTAATAGATCCCCAAGGCCTAGAACAGTGAATGGCACATAATTGGTATTCAATAAATATTTGTGAATGAGTGACTAGTATGAAAGTTTAGTTTGTTTAACGATTTTCTTTCTGATGCACATTTGTTTCCAAGTTACACTATGATAATGCCACAGTGAATATCTTCTTATGTGTCTACACACATACATATATATACATGTGTATATCCAGGGTGGATTTGGATAAGAAAAATTTTTGGATCAGTGTGTATGCACATTTAAAATTTTAATAGGAAAAGAAATAGCCCTTCAAAGAGGTTATACCAGTATAACCCCTTCAATAATACTCCCCTTCAATGAGGGAATATCCATTTCCCTACATTCTTGCCAACATTACATGTGAAATAACTTTTTAATGTGTGTCTATCTGTTGGGAAAATCTGAAGTTTGTTATAAAAGAAAAGGAGAAAGTACTATTGAGTAGGCAACTATTAGTTTCTTCCTTAAAATGTGTCCATTTACCTTTAAGTGTTGTACCACTCTTTTTTTTAAAAAATGTGTAAGACTACTTAATTAAAAAGTCCGGTATATTGTTGAACAGTAGAAGAGAGAGAGAGAGATCCTTTTCTTATATCTAACTTTAACTTTCCCCAGGAAATATGATGGTTGCTCTTGATTTTTTTCTTAATGTTATTGTATTTTTATTTGACAAATAGTAATTGTGTATATTTATGGATCACAGTGTAGTGTCATGATACATGTATACACTGTGGAATGATTAAATCAGACTAACATATCCGTCACCTCACATACTTGTCAGTTCTTTCTTGTGAGAACATTTAAAATCTACCTTCTGAGCAGTTTTGAAATACGCAGTGCAATGCTATTAACTATGGTCACTATGCTGTGCAGTTCTTGCAGCTTGCATTTATTTAGTCAAGAATGTTTCTTACTTTGTATTCTCAGTATGCTGTGAGTTATATTCCCAAGAACCAAGACCAGAATCTTAGAACACTTTACTTTTTTCCTTCCTTTTTTTTTTTTTTTTTTTTTGACTATTCTCATGTTGATAGCACCTGTGATTTAAATTCTAAATTGTCACTGGAATTTAAAACATTACATGCATACTTACTGGCACTTTATCATACATTTTACTGTTTCTTTGCTCACCATTACATCTTTGTTTCGTCTTCCTTTTCTATTCATTTTTCATTATACTTTAGTACCACCTGTAGTGATTCTTTCAGATAGTGTCTGAGAGTAATAGAATCCCACATACTTGAAAATATCTTTATTTTGCTTTTAAAATACGAATTATAGTTGGGAGTAGAATATTTTAGGTTTGGGAGGATGAAAAGAAGTTGGTTAATGGGTATAAAAATGTGGTTAGATAGAAGGAAAAAGTTCTAATATTTGATAGTGCAGTAGGCAAATTATAGTTAACAATAGTTTATTGTATATTTCAAAATAATTAGAAGAATTGTAATTTTCCCAACACAAAAAAAGATTAATGTTTGAGATGATGGATATCCCAATTACCCTGACTTGATCATTACACATTATATACATGTATCTTAAAAACCACATGTACCACCAAAATATATACAACTATGATATATCAATTTTAGTAAAAGAGAAAAAGAATTTTAAGTTCAAAGTAGTATATTTCATGACTTTAAAGATATAGTCCCACCATCTTCTTATATCAAATATTGTTGAGAATTCAGTTTAATTCTAATATTAACTGATCTGTGTCTGCTTATTTTCCTCTAAAATCCCTCATTCCTTTGATTGTGAGGGCTAATGCTTTTATTTCCGTTTGAGAAATATTCTCTCATAATTTACTGAAGCATTTCCTCTAGTTTGCTGTATCTATTCTCTGTTTTGCAAACTACTGTTACATAAGTGTTTAAAGATTTGTATCCATCCTCTACTTCTGTTTTTCTTTTAAACTCTCTTTTCTCCCCTTTTTTCAAGCACACTGGTATTCAACCACCATAGCATATGGGCCACCTCTATTCCTCTCATTGGAAGTGTACCCTACTTCCCCAAAAGCTTGCAGCTATCTTGGGGCTGTTCTCCACCTTTTTAATTTAAAATTGTTTTTGGCCTTTTGGCATTCTGTCATTTAAATATTTTTTGCTGGGCATGGTGGCATGTGTCTGTAGTTCCAGCTACTGGGGAGGCTGAGGCCAGGAAGATCATTCGCACCCAGGAGTTCAAGTTCAGCCTGAGCAACATAGCAAAACCCCATCTGTAAAAATATGTGTGTATATATTAAGTAAAAATCTAAAAAATTGTATTTTTTATACTTACTTGTTCACTTAGGTCATGCCTTGTTTTCCACCAGCCTTGTGAATTCCTTTATTTTTCAAACATGTTTCTGTTATTTGTATGGGTTTGGGATGGGATGGGGCACTTCTGTGGATTCCTATTCTGTCATCTTGATCCCATCTCTTGCTTAAGGAGTTAGATAATAGTAATAATATATCCTAATCATTGTTAGACATGAGAGATATTAAGACTGAAGAATCCTTACCAAATTTTTAAAAAAGTACGATTCTTGACCATCTTTCTGTTACCATTTGCTGTGATCCTTTTTGATCACAAAAGTTTGGCCCCTTGTAACCTTCAAAGGCAATAAGCAATTTGCTCTAAAAATTGCTATTCCTTTGCCATAGATAGTATCTTGCTAGACTGAAATTAAGCATTTTAAATGAAAATCTACCCACTTGACCGAATTTCTATTTCTCAGGAGGTATGTTCACATGGTCCAAAATGTACTATTGAAAAGTTTATCTTTTAGGTAATTTTCATTAAGATTTTAACACATGGATGATAAATTTTGAGAAACCAGGTTTTACAGACAAAACATATGCAGCTCCATGAATATTAGAGGTATTTGAATCCTTGAGATGTCAGCTGTGGTTTTGGAAGCCACAGGCTTTCAGCCACTTACACTGGAGTCTAGTAGGAGCTGGAATGAGTCTTTGGCTTGATTTTGAAGCAGTTGGCTGTAAAATATCCATTGAATTAAACAGAGACATGTGGGCAAGTTATGTCATAAAGCATTAGAAGCATAATACATCATAGAAACTCTCTGCAACTGATTTTCTGGGATTAAAAGCAGTGTTTCATTCGGACAGTTGCTTCTTGCAATTTCAACAGACTAGAAGGTATTTTATTTTTGTTTTCCTTTTTACCTCCTTTTCAAAGTTTCCCATAATAAGAGTTATAGTTACTTCAGTTTTGGTAAGAGATCATAAGTTCCAGCAACTCTGAAACGATGTGGATAGTCAATGTTAGTTTGCAATCAATATAGTTTTTAGATTTAAAAAAATAACTTATGAATTTTAAAAGGCTGATCATGAAGCTCAGTCATGTTTTTTTCTTTAAGTTTATGATACACAATTTTTTTGTGTATCTCAATGGCTTCTACAGTGCATGTAACATTTCATAAGTTTTATATCACTGCTTTTATTGATGTTTAGGGGACCAAATGATTTTATAAACTGCTTCTTAATGGTGAGAATTTAGAATGTGTTATAAGGATTAGCTGGTATATAAATATAAGAGCTGTGATTCTGGAAACATTTTAAATGCAGTACTGTCATAAGTAATGTTTCATCATTTCTCAGACATGAGTAATAATTATTTTAAAATTTTAGGATGCAGTGTAACTTGGAGAAGAAGAACACGTAATATGTGGTCCAAGTATGCCATTGTAGAATTTGAAGAATCAGCGTATTCTATTACTTTCTGTTTCAGAAGCTGTAATAATGTTTTTAGGGCATTCCTCTGTATGCGTTAGTTCTCCTAACTGAGATTATAATGTCTGTAACGGCAAGGGTTTTCCTTTTGTTGCCTTCCTGCAGGAATAATTCTAGTGCTTTGCACAATGCTCAGTAAAGAGAATGCTTGATAGCTTTAGAGTCACTGCATGGCTCTGGACACGTGGAGTGCCTACCTTTGTGTTGGAAATGGACATTGTCTCAAATCCCTGTAAATGTTGCATTTCACAGATTTATGCAATAGTTTCAATATGAAATTAGGAGAATCAGGCTTGTTTGCTTTTTTACAGTGCAGCTTAAATAGCTCAAAATAATTTGGGAACGGTTACTCACAATTATAAAAACCTTTAACTTAACAACAAAAAAAAACTAAAGAAATGTGCTTTGTAACATTGAAATATATATACAACATATATACTGCATTATATTATAAACAGAGATCCTGTTAGGTTTATGTAAATAAACTAATAGTTAAAATAACTAAATATAAAAATATTTATGGAGTAAATGCAATGCAGAAGATAGTATGTGCAGTTCAAAAGTACCAGATGAGAAGAAATCCCTGACAGAAAGAAGTTCACAGTCTAATGTGGTAGTTTTTATTTTAGCAATTGAGTCTGTTATGGAGAATCTGATATAATTGTTTATTTTCTAAGCAAGGCATCTTAAACTGGGATTTTGCTTCCTGCAAAGAAACCACTCTATCCTTTCCAAAGAAATGAGAAAAAAGGGCTGGGTTCAGTGATAACAAGAACTTTTAAAATATAAATTTATAGCGGATCTCTTTTAATAGGAAAAGTAACCCTAGAGAGCTCTTGAAAGGATTGTAATATGTCTTAAGAGTGGTTCACACTAACTCTATGGCAGTGGGATACCTCAGTGCAACCTCTGGGGACAACCCTAAGCGACTTTAATAGTGTATGGCTCAATGGCGCTCCCCCTGGAGGATGGGGGCTATTTTATTTTAACACATGGATGATAAATTTTGAGAAATTAGATAGTATGAGTGCAACGCCTGGAGTTTTGCAACACAGGGCCTTCTCAGAGAGGAGTACTTCTGTAATTTACCTGAAATAAGTCTAGTTTGGACCCATTATTTCTTTTATTTGAAGCAGATTTTGTCATAGACTTGAACTTATTGTATATACTAACCTGAAAAGTCAGTATAGAATGATGGATATTACTGGAGGAAAGGAGTGAGGCCGGGCCAAAGTTCAAAGGGACCTGGGTTTCCAGCTCTGTGACTGTAGTTCAATCTGAGAAACCCTTACTGAGCTACTTGGAAGGATGAGCTCTCTCATCATAGCAACACTGGGACCCCTTCTGCAGATCTCAGCTGTATCTGCCAATCAGCCTGGCCCCGAGCCATCAAATCCATGTACGAGGAAGCCAGATGCTGCATACTCAAGGTTGCACCAACCAAGCACAGATGTGCCAGAGGGAGGGGGGGAGTAAAATTTTCTCAGAGAGTCATCTTTTCCCTTCCTATGATAGAATTACCGATTATAGAGCACAATTCTTCTACTTTGTGTCAGTGTACAGTTAATTCAGCAATTCCTAACTCCTACTGCTAATTTATTGCTTATCTTTAAGGCTTTTGAATCACTTTATTTTTTATGCCAAAAATATGGTACTCATTGTATTGTGTTTTTGTTTGCAGTGCTCTACATAGTGAGCATATGTATGTGTGTGCCTGGTGTGTATGTGTGTGTGTATTTACCCATAGATTTTGAGTGCTCCGAGGGGCAGAAATTGAATAATATTTATCCTTGTGTCCTTTGTGCCCACCTCTGGGTCTGGTGCTTAGTTAGGCAATCTGCAAATGCTGTTTGCATTGTTGAAACTTAGGACACTAAGTTTAATGAATGATAGGATCACTCCTGACAAGCCTTCATTGGGTGAATTGAGGGATGTGGTCATTCGGAAGAAGGAAGTGTGATAGAGCCAGTATTCACAGCAGTATTGAGGTTAGAAGATGTCTGAAACACCTGTCAATTTGATATGCATATTTTAGTTTGTAAGTAAAAACACTGGAAGGCAGTTTCCATAAAAAAGAACAGTAATATCTTCTAAAATGTGTTTTTATATATCTGATTGTGATTTACTAATGGAATAAGAATATTCCCCAGGCATCACAATAATAGGGGTTATTTTGAAACAGAACAAGCTTTTAAATGAATCTTCTAATTAGAAAAATATCAGGCAATAATGATATCATCTTACTTTTAAAAATCAGCTTCAGTGAATTGCAGATTTGATATAAAAAACATTGTGAAGGCACTGGACAAACATTGTACTGTAGAAGGCAGACAAAAATGCAATGGCTCGAATTCTTTTACATTATTTTTTGGGACTCACAGTAAGTCTGCCAGTTACATAAGCTAGTTATTAATCAGGTTTTAAGTGACCTACCAAAGGTCTTTTTTTTTTTTTTCCAAAGGTCTTTAATACCTATGCTGCTGCTTCTCTATCAGGCTGCCTTATTTCAATTAAAATATATGGAGATGATCAAGAACTTGGCACAAAAATGAGCACTCCAAAATTCTAAATACAGTTATTTCTATAGGAAAGCCAACTGTTCTGTTAGAAATCTAGGCTAGCTGACCTAGATCTCCAAACTGAAAGGTTTGCTGAGACACGTGCAGCCGTGTAAATCTCTGAGATATGGGTTATTTAAACAGATGGTAACTGTGACACAGTGAGCTCTACATGCAAATTGGCAGAGACTAGGACCAGAAAGGAAGTAGGCTAGAGAGGAAACATAATCTCACTGTGGACCTCTGAGAATTTTAATTAAAATGCAGAACAAAATTCAGAGTGCTTGGATATACTTCTTCAGAATATTAATGGAATATTAGCATTGGTTGGATGGTTGCTATGATACCAACAGTGAGAAGGGCAGGAGAGTTTTTGGAATCTTCTTTAGATTTTGCTGAGTTTCTGGGTGTGATTTGGCCCTGCCAGTTAAATACACTCAAATAACATCTGGAGGAGAAGGAAGGTTGGGGCAATGTTTCTGATGTGGTGTTGATATTGCCAAATCCAGCTGTGGAAAGTTCGATTTCTTTGTTTTCTATAACAGTATTCTACAGGCAAGGCACTAGTTTGTTAGATGTCAGGAGACTATTTAAGCAGAGTTGTTGGTGGCTTCCAGACTCGTGGATTTAGAAATCCAAAAATTTCTGATGGCGACATGCTGGACAGTTCTGCAGTGCTGTTCTGGGCTCTGCTCCTGGGGTGTATCTGAAAGCCTGCTACTGTAGTCCTGCCAGTGATTTTGCACTCCTACTTTCCTGTATTAACTTTTTAGCTTAATATAACTAGAATAATGTTTTTCTTGCAACCCACCTATAAGTGATACAGTACATAGAATAAAATATAGCTATTTCCTGCCTGCATCCCTCTCCCTTAATCTATGGTAAACCTAATTCTTGTTTCCATGCTGAATTGTAAAGCACACGTATCATTCATCTTTCTCTAGAAGGAAGAGGAGAATAGCATTTCAGGAGAAAGGGGTTAAAGCTCTTTACTGCATAATCCAGAGAGATCTTTTTGGTTTTTCTGGGTTATGTAATGAGAAGATTATCAAGAGATATAAGGATAAACTTTTGATTTAAGAAGTCAAGTTCATGAGCATTTAAAGCCATCTTTATAACTTACGTATGTCAAGATAGATGATGAAAGAATGGCTGTGTCTCATGAAAAATTATCTAAAATTGGCAAGAAATTTTCTGGAATTAGGGCAATGACTTGCTAATGTATTTTTTTCTTCATTGCATCTTTAACTCAAAGAGGAAGTCAAAAGACAAAACAGATATAGGGCTGTTTGGCTAATACTACTGGGTCACTCTGATAGATGCATAATCAAGCTAATGCTTGATTCTCTTAAGTGACATTTAAAATACAAGTGTATATGCAGTTCCCTAATGTTATTTTACTCTTAAATTTGGGGACTGATGTGGAAATCGAAAAGTTTCAGCTAGATAAGAAAAGACTGACAGTCCCATTGACTACTGGTAATTAACCACTGAGTGATCTTTGTATATGTTTGCTCTTGGGCAGCTTTTCTGGGCATACATTGCTTGAAAAAAATATCAATACTGTAAGAATATATTTCTCATTTTAAAAGTAGAACTTGATGAGTGAATTAGTTAAATCACATTTTTCTGTGACCTTAATTCCAAATCTTTTACCTCCTCTTGGATCAAATTAATTTCTATAATTAGCTATGTGTTTTCTTTTTTTTTTTTTTTTGTCTTTTTTTTTTTTTATTGCATTTTAGGTTTGGGGGTACATGTGAAGAACATGGAAGATTGTTGCATAGGTACACACATGGCAGTGTGATTTGCTGCCTTCCTCCCCCATCACCTATATCTGGCATTTCTCCCCATGCTATCCTTCCCCAACTCCCCCACCCCCCCACTATCCCTCCCCTTTTTCCCCCCGACAGACCCCAGTGTGTGATACTCCCCTCCCTGTGTCCATGTGTTCCCATTGTTCAACACCCGCCTATGAGTGAGAACATGCGGTGTTTGATTTTCTGTTCTTGTGTCAGTTTGCTGAGAATGATGGTTTCCAGGTTCATGTCCCTACAAAGGACACGAACTCATCGTTTTTGATGGCTGCATAATATTCCATGGTGTATATGTGCCACATTTTCCCTGTCCAGTCTATCATCGATGGGCATTTGGGTTGGTTCCAGGTCTTTGCTATTGTAAACTGTGCTGCAATGAACATTCGTGTGCATGTGTCCTTATAGTAGAACGATTTATAGTCTTTTGGATATATACCCAGTAATGGGATTGCTGGATCAAATGGAATTTCTATTTCTAGGTCCTTGAGGAATCGCCACACCGTCTTCCACAATGGTTGAACTAATTTACACTCCCACCAACAGTGTAAAAGCGTTCCTATTTCTCCACATCCTCTCCAGCATCTGTTGTCTCCAGATTTTTTAATGATCGCCATTCTAACTGGCGTGAGATGGTATCTCAATGTAGTTTTGATTTGCATTTCTCTAATGACCAGTGATGATGAGCATTTTTTCATATGTTTGTTGGCTTCATGTATGTCTTCTTTTGTAAAGTGTCTGTTCATATCCTTCGCCCACTTTTGAATGGGCTTGTTTGTTTTTTCTTGTAAATGTGTTTCAGTTCTTTGTAGATTCTGGTTATCAGCCCTTTGTCAGATGGGTAGACTGCAAAAATTTTTTCCCATTCTGTTGGTTGCCGATTCACTCTAATGACTGTTTCTTTTGCTGTGCAGAAGCTATGGAGTTTGATTAGGTCCCATTTGTCTATTTTGGCTTTTGTTGCCACTGCTTTTGGTGTTTTGGTCATGAAGTCCTTGCCTACACCTATGTCCTGAATGGTTTTGCCTAGATTTTCTTCTAGGGTTTTTATGGTGTTAGGTCTTATGTTTAAGTCTTTAATCCATCTGGAGTTAATTTTAGTGTAAGGTGTCAGGAAGGGGTCCAGCTTCTGCTTTCTGCACATGACTAGCCAGTTTTCCCAACACCATTTATTAAACAGGGACTCGCTTCCACATTGTTTGTTTTTGTCAGGTTTGTCAAAGATCAGGTGGTTGTAGATGTGTTGTGTTGCGTCGGAGGTCTCTGTCCTGTTCCATTGGTCTATATCTCTGTTTTGGTACCAGTACCATGCTGTTTTGATTACTGTAGCTTTGTAGTATAATTTGAAGTCCGGGAGTGTGATGCCTCCAGCTTTGTTCTTTTTGCTTAGAATTGACTTGGCTATGCGGGCTCTCTTTTGGTTCCATATGAAGTTTAAGGTGGTTTTTTCCAGTTCTTCAAAGAAGGTCATTGGTAGCTTGATAGGGATAGCATTGAATCTGTAAATTACTTTGGGCAGTATGGCCATTTTGACAATATTGATTCTTCCTAGCCATGAACATGGAATATTTCTCCATCTGTTTGTGTCCTCTCTTATTTCATTGAGCAGTGGTTTGTAGTTCTCCTTGAAGAGGTCCTTTACCTTCCTTGTTAGTTGTATTCCTAGGTATTTTATTCTCTTTGTAGCAATTGTGAATGGCAGTTGGTTCTTGATTTGGCTGTCTTTAAGTCTGTTATTGGTGTACAGGAATGCTTGTGATTTTTGCACATTGATTTTATATCCTGAGACTTTGCTGAAGTTGCTTATCAGTTTCAGGAGATTTTGGGCTGAGACGATGGGGTCTTCTAGATATACAATCATATTGTCTGCAAATAGAGATAATTTGACTTCCTCCTTTCCTATTTGAATACCCTTTATTTCTTTTTCTTGCCTGATTGCTCTGGCTAGAACTTCCAGTACTCTATTGAATAGGAGTGGTGAGAGAGGACATCCTTGTCTAGTGCCAGATTTCAAAGGGAATGCTTCTAGTTTTTGCCCATTCAGTATGATATTGGCTGTTGGTTTGTCTTAAATAGCTTTTATCATTTTGAGATACATTCCATCAATACCTAGTTTATTGAGAGTTTTTAGCATAAAGGGCTGTTGAATTTTGTCAAAGGCCTTCTCTGCATCAATTGAGATAATCATGTGGTTTTTGTCTTTGGTTCTGTTTATGTGGTGGATTATGTTTATAGATTTGCATATGTTGAACCAACCTTGCATCCCCGGGATGAAGCCTACTTGATCATGGTGGATAAGCTTTTTGATGTGCTGTTGCAATCGGTCTGCCAGTATTTTATTGAAGATTTTTGCATCTATGTTCATCATGGATATTGGCCTGAAGTTTTCTTTTCTTGCTGAGTCTCTGCCAGGTTTTGGTATCAGGATGATGTTGGTCTCATAAAATGATTTAGGAAGGATTCCCCTCTCTTTGGATTGTTTGGAATAGTTTCAGAAGGAATGGTACCAGCTCCTCTTTGTATGTCTGGTAGAATTCGGCTGTGAACCCATCTGGACCTGGGCTTTTTTTGGGTGGTAGGCTCTTAATTGCTGCCTCAACTTCAGACCTTGTTATTGGTCTATTCAGGGTTTCAACTTCTTCCTGGTTTAGGCTTGGGAGGATGCATGTGTCCAGGAATTTATCCATTTCTTCCAGGTTTACTAGTTTATGTGCATAGAGTTGTTTGTAATAATCTCTGATGATGGTTTGAATTTCTGTGGAATCTGTGGTGATATCCCCTTTATCATTTTTTATTGCATTTATTTGATTATTTTCTCTTTTTCTTTTTTATTAATCTGGCTAGTGGTCTGTCTATTTTGTTGACCTTTTCAAAAAACCAGCTCCTGGATTTGTTGATTTTTTGAAGAGTTTTTCGTGTCTCTATCTCCTTCAGTTCTGCTCTGATCTTAGTTATTTCTTGTCTTCTGCTAGGTTTTGAGTTTTTTTGATCTTGCTCCTCTAGCTCTTTCAATTTTGATGATAGGGTGTCAATTTTAGATCTCTCCTTGCTTCTCATGTGGGCATTTATTGCTATATACTTTCCTCTAGAGACTGCTTTAAATGTGTCCCAGAGATTCTGGTATGTTGTGTCTTCGTTCTCGTTGGTTTCAAAGAACATCTTTATTTCTGCCTTCATTTCATTGTTTATCCAGTCAACATTCAAGAGCCAGTTGTTCAGTTTCCATGAAGCTGTGTGGTTCTGAGTCAGTTTCTGAATTCTGAGTTCTAACTTGATTGCACTGTGGTCTGAGAGACTGTTTGTTATGATTTCTGTTCTTTTGCATTTGCTGAGGAGTGATTTACTTCCAATTATGTGGTCAATTTTAGAGTAGGTGCGATGTGGTGCTGAGAAGAATGTATATTCTGTGGATTTGGGGTGGAGAGTTCTGTAAATGTCTATTAGGTTTGCTTGATCTAGGTGTGAGTTCAAGTCCTGGATATCCTTGTTAATTTTCTGTCTTATTGATCTGTCTAACATTGACAACGGGGTGTTCAAGTCTCCCACTATTATTGTGTGGGAATCTAAGTCTCTTTGTAAGTCATTGAGAACTTGCCTTATGTATCTGGGTGCTCCTGTATTGGGTGCGTATATATTTAGGATCGTTAGCTCTTCTTGTTGCATTGATCCTTTTACCATTATGTAATGTCCTTCTTTGTCTCTTTTGATCTTTGTTGGTTTAAAGTCTATTTTATCAGAGATGAGAATTGCAACTCCTGCTTTTTTTTGCTCTCCATTTGCTTGGTAAATCTTCCCCCATCCCTTTATTTTGAGCCTTTGTGTATCTCTGCATGTGAGATGGGTTTCCTGGATACAGCACACTGACGGGTTTTGGCTTTTTTATCCAGTTTGCCAGTCTATGTCTTTTAATTGGGGCATTTAGCCCATTTACATTTAGGGTTAATATTGTTATGTGTGAATTTGATCCTGCCATTTTGATGCTAGGTGGCTGTTTTGCCCATTAGTTGATGCAGTTTCTTCATTGTGTTGATGGTCTTTACTGTTTGGTATGTTTTTGGAGTGGCTGGTACTGGTTGTTCCTTTCTATGTTTAGTGCCTCTTTCAGGAGCTCTTGTAAAGCAGGCCTGGTGGTGATGAAATCTCTGAATACTTGCTTGTTCGCAAAGGATTTTATTTTTCCTTCACTTATGAAGCTCAGTTTGGCTGGATATGAAATTCTGGGTTGAAAGTTCTTTTCTTTAAGGATGTTGAATATTGGCCCCCACTCTCTTCTGGCCTGTAGGGTTTCTGCTGAGAGATCTGCTGTGAGTCTGATGGGCTTCCCTTTGTGGTCACCCGACCTTTCTCTCTGGCTGCCCTTAGCATTTTCTCCTTCATTTCAACCCTGGTGAATCTGACGATTATGTGCCTTGGGGTTGTTCTCTTGAGGAATATCTTTGTGGTGTTCTCTGTATTTCCTGGACTTGAATATTGGCCTGCCTTCCTATGTTGGGGGAAGTTCTCCTGGATAATATCCTGAAGAGTATTTTCCAGCTTGGATTCATTCTCTCCTTCACATTCAGGTACACCGATCAAACGTAGATTAGGTCTTTTCACATAGTCCCATATTTCTTGGAGACTTTGTTCATTCCTTTTACCCTTTTTTCTCTACTCTTTCCTTCTCGTTTTATTTCATTGAGTTGATCTTCGACCTCTGATATCCTTTCTTCTGCTTGGTCAATTCGGCTGTTGAAACTTGTGTATGCTTCGCAAAGTTCTTGTGTTGTGTTTTTCAGCTCCATCAATTCACTTACATTCCTCTCTAAGTTGGTTATTCTCATTAGCATTTCGTCAAATCTTTTTTCAAGGTTGTTAGTTTGTTTGCATTGGGTTAGAACATGTTCTTTTAGCTCACAGAAGTTTCTTACTACCCACCTTCTGAAGCTTGATTCAGTCATTTCATCACACTCATTGTCCATCCAGCCTTGTTCCCTTGCTGGTGAGGAGTTGTGATCCCTTGTAGGAGGAGAGGCGTTCTGGTTTCGGGTGTTTACCTCCTTTTTGCGCTGGTTTCTTCCCATCTTTGTGGATTTATCTATGTGTGGTCTTTGTGGTTGGTGATTTTCAGATGGGGTCTCTCAGTGGACGTCCCGTTTGTTGATGATGAAGTTATTTATTTCTGTTTCTTAGTTTTCCTTCTAACAGTCTGACCCCTCTGCTGTAGGACTGCTGAGATCCACTCCTGGCCCTGCTTGCCAGGGGGGATCACCTGCAGCAGCTGCAGAACAGTAACGGTTGCTGCCAGTCTCTTCTTCTGCTATCTTTGTCCCAGAAGAATACCCGCCAGATGTCCGTCTGAGCACTCCTTTGTGAGGTGACTCGTTGGATATGCGGGGGATCAGGGAGCTGCTTGAGGAGACAGAGTTTCCTTTATAGGAGCTCAAGTGCTGAGCTGTGAGCTCCGTTGTTCATTCAGAGTTGCTGGGCAGGTACGTTTAAGTCTGCTGCAGCAGAACTCATAAACCCCTTTTTCCCCCCGGTGCTCTGTCCCAGGGAGTTAGGGCTTTATTTATGAGTTTCCCTGGTGCTGCTGCCTTTTTCTCCGGGCTGCCTTGCCCAGTGATGAGGCAGCCTAGTCACTGTTTGCCTACAGAGGCTTTGCTGAGCTGCTGTGGTCTCCGCCCAGCTGCCGTATGAACTTCCCTGCAGTCCTGTTTATACCGGTGTAGTGAGAACTGCCTGGGCAATGGCAAACTACCTCTGTAGCGGCAGACTGCCTCAGTAATGGCGGACGCCCCTCCCCCACAGAGTGGGCCGTCCCGGGCTCAGCTGTGCTTGCTGTGAAACTCTGGATCCAGAGCGTTTCCGATGGCTGTTTTTTGTGGGGGGTGGGACCAGCCGAGCCTAATCACCTGGCTCCCTGCCTCAGAGTCTCCCAGGTGTTCCAGCCGCCTGTTGAAAAGGTGCCGGGATCTGTGTGATTTCCCGTGCGGCGACCCACTGCGCCGGCTGAAACCGCGGGGCGCGGAGATTCGTGGCGTTTTGCCCGGTAAATCTCCCGGCCTGGCTACCTGTTTCAGTCCCCTTTTTAAATCAGATGAATGGGCGGCTCTGCCTTCCCGGAGCTCCAATTGCCAGCTAAAACGGCACCCCGGACCCACGTATTTTGTATGGGGAACCGCTGCGCCGGGACGCTGCCCAAAACAGCAGCGCTGGCGAAAACAGTCGCGCCGGCAAAAACTGCTGCGCCGGCCAAACCAGCCACGCTGGCGACCCGTGGGGCTCCTCCCCCCTGGGAATCTCCTGGTCTGTGGGCAATAAAAATCCGTCTGGCAATGCGGCGTCCACTCACCCTCCGCGCTTTCACTGGGAGCTGCAATCCTCAGCTGCTCCTAATCGGCCATCTTGGATCCACCCCCGCTATGTGTTTTCTTTCAGTTTATTTTTTATATTTTGACTTGCTTGTGTGTGTATCCACAAAAATACAGGTTTACATTCTATGTGAGTTCTTTCTATAGAAGTAAGATCATACTGTATGCATATTTTTGCAACCTACTTTTTTCAACAATACGCTTGTGAGATCTATCCTTGTATAGTGCTCCTCAACTCATGATGGACTTATTCATGTCTCAATAAACCTATCACAAGTTGAAAGTATGGTAAGTCAGAAGCACATTTAATATGCCTAAGTTATGGGACATCATAGCTAAGCCTAGCCTGCCTTAAATGTGCTCACAACACTTACATTAGCCCGCAGTTGGGCAAAATCATCTGGCAGCACATCACACTGCAGAGGGTCAGTTGTTTATCCTTGTGGTCACGTGCCTGACTGGGAGCTCTCGTTCACCACTGCTGCCAAGCATCACAAGTTGTCCCACTTGTCGCTAGCCTGGGAAAAGATTGAGATCAAAAATTCAAAATTCAAAATACAGTCTCTACCTCAGGTGTATTGCTTTCATAACATCATAAAGCCAAAATTGTGTAAGTTGAGGAACCATTGCAAACCAGGGATGGTTTGGATTTGCATAAAGATCTATCATATTTGACTCATCAGTATTTTTGTGTCACTAAGATAGAAAAGAAAACCTTTGCCAGTTAAACTTACACCCTTATTGAAAGCTCTTTTAGACTTATTTATATGTAGATTTTTAAATCATTTATTTATGACTAATGTAGTCTGTGCATATAGAAAGGAAAACATAAGAAAAATTAGTTAAGATATTGCAAAACCTCTTCACAGTCAGAGTTAAATTCTTCTTTAATCACTGCTTGCTTCAGTTACTGATGCTTGTGTTTTTCCAAACAGTACCATAGTCTGTGCCATCAAAAGTATTGATGAATGAACAGTTCTTTAAAGAATGCTCCACTATTATCCCCAGTAATGTCTTCCAAACTGCTGATACTCATTGTGGCAGTCTTGATGCTCACACTTTCTTGATCTGTCCAAAGGTGTGAATAGAAGGTTTCAAATAACACTCAGAATTCCTATTCATTCTTCAGATAACTCTTAAATGGTTTGTTGCATGCAGTGTTACAGGGTTGTAGTTGTCCAAGTGTGCCTTCAGGAATAACATTTTTTTTCGTTCTTAATCAGTGGCAACAGAGGCATTCCTATTGTCTATTCAATGGCAAGTATACGATGCTACCAATTTAAAATATATGTTGAAATTGATGAACTAAAGTAGTTCATTCATTGTAACTGATTAATAGTATTCTGTTTAAAAATGTAACATATTTTAATGATCTGTTTCTATCCTCATGAGCATTTAGGTTGTTTCCTTTTTCTTTGCTATTTCATTTCACTTGAAAAATCATTTTATGTGAATAGTGTCATAAAGTTTTAAAATAGATAATTTGTGAGGCTTTCGTAAAATAGGTCTGACATTTTAAATAGGGTGAAACTTTAATATGTAATTAAAATAAATCACTAAATTAATAACAAGGTAACTGTGCAGTGAAAATTACAGTCTCCCTTCTTTAAATCTGTTATCACAAATTATTTTAATGACACCCTTTATATAACCCTTATTAACTCTATTAGCCAGAAGATTTTCAATATCTAGATTGTTAGAAGGTGATCATAGGCAAAAAACAGTTTATATTTGGCTTTGACATTTTTAAAGTTTTGTATCCATGTGGATTTGTTAAATAAACATTAATATATTCAATCAAAAGACCTTTATTGGTAGTCTGCTATTGCAAGGCACTGTATTGGGTAATATGAGAAACATAAAGATGAACTAATGAGAAACTAAAAAGTTATCTGGTCTCTGCATAATGGCTTTCCTCAGAATCTTTTTGTACTTTTCACTTATCACTTCAGATGTGGATTCTGCTAACCTTTGAGGGCTGACTTGTACAAGCTTTGTCGGCACAGACAGAAGCACCAACCTAAGACAGTCTCTTTTGCTCTACCTCCCCCACCTCCCTCTGATGAAGATGCTTAGTTTAGAGCTTCAAGAGCTTCCCTGGAGCATGGCAAAACTGTTGAACTTTAAAGGCTCATAACAGGCAAAAGAGTCCAAAGGAAGAGAAAGCTATCTGAGGGCATTATTGCTTCTTTTTCCTGATGTTATTTTTGCTAATTTGGAAGTTAAACATACTAGTGCCTTTCCAGTATTTCTGATCCCCATGGATAATAAGCAAGTGTGTAGTCAGATTTTGATTGCCACCTAATGTGTTTTTTGTTCTGATTTATCTTTTCCTAAATCATGAAAAAGAGATATCTCCTCCTAAAATTTTGACACACTCACTTTTTCACAAAATTGCCTATGGAACGTAACTGTAAATCAGTAGAAGCTATTGCTGTATCATGTGCTACACATCCTGGAAATATTGGATGATTTCTAATTTTTTAACATTTCATGCATGGTACATATGGAATGTCTGTCACTAAAATAAGAGTTATATCACATACTGTTCTTTTGGCTGGAGCATAAAAATAAAGCCCTACTCCAAGGAATTGAAACAAATGAAAATTGTCTTAAAGTGATCGTGGTACACTAGAAGGAAAACAGTACTCTGCAGAATATGTAGAGAGAAATGAACTAATGAACAGCTAATATATGTTTTGGGAAATGAGCTATACACATGCACACGCATCTGAGATATTCATGTATCTCTGTGCCTTGTGATGAATCCTACTAAATTTACGTTTTTGTAGACTCCGATGTGCTTATTCATATAAGCACAGGTTGCCAATGGAAATCTGATTTTAATGGAAATGAGAATGCTGTGGTACTTTACCAACTTAGTTGTTCAATAACACATTATGTCAGCATGATGATACTTATTAGCTTTTCTAAAAGTTTTGCTATAAACACACTTAAAAGTCCTGCCGAAATTGAGGTCCCTCTGCTTAATGATGTCACCCACTGTGCTGTAAGCATAGCTGCAATGGATGTCATTTCTTAATTCATTCAAAATCCATGCTTTTTCATGTGGAAAATTCTTCCTATCTTTTCTCTTTTGTTTATGGCTGCAATTGTAACTCTTCTGTGCTGTTAGAATAAAGTGATATATTTATCTGTTTTTATGGTCATCCTCTTAATGGTGAGCTGCTTGTGTTCCCTGTCAGTGCTATTATGGTCCACTGATAATATTCGTGTTTTTTATCAGCAGGTGAATCTCTACTCTATCGTTGGGTAGTTTCCCATGTGATGATAGAGCAGTGTTTGGGGGAATTGCTTTTGGCATTTATATGTGGCCATCCATTTTTCTGATAAAGTAAGGCAGTCTGGTGAGGAGGACCCTTCATTACTCATAGACTTGCCATTAGTAGCATTGCTGTGATGCTGCCATCACCCAAGTGTAGGATAAATGGGACATTAACCAGAATCAATCAGAAGCTGAATTGGTATGTGACCAAAACACAAAGTGTAAGTCATTGAGCTGGGGATATACTTTTGTAAGAGAAAAATGGAGGTATATAAAATTCAGTGAAACCCATATTCTAATAATGAGAACAACATCTGAGAGTTAAAGGTTTCTAGGTTTTGTACAGAGCAGCCTTCACATATATCATCTCATTTTATCATCATAATTACCCTTTTGAGGTAATTCTTAACATCTTCTTAAAGATGAATAAATAGAGCTACAGAGAGAGTAAACCTTTGTCCAGTGTTGCATAGCTGTGCCTTTTGGGATCTCACAATACCATATAGATTATTTTTACTTGAAAATGTATAGTTGACTAATTCTTGCTTATGTGTCCATATAATTAGAACACTTAATATAAAATTAAATTGGCATAATAAGAAACAATGATGTGGTATGATTGTTAAGTTATGTAACAGCTTTTACGTATTTTATTCCACTTAGCAGTACTTTGCAGCCCCTTTTCAAATGATGCTCGGAATGTTCAAGATGTTTGTCCAAGATAACATGTGGGTGTAAGTCTCAAAGGCAGGATTTATAATCCTTTGGGTATATATCCAATAATGGGATTGTTGGGTCAAATGGTATTTCTATTTCTAGACCCTTGTGGAATCGCCACACTGTCTTCCACAATGGTTGAACTAATTTGCACTCCTACGAACAGTGTAAAAGTGTTCCTATTTCTCTGCATCCTCTCCAGAATCTGTTGTCTCCAGATTTTTTAATCATCACCATTCTATAGCATTTACTGATATGACTCTTAGAGATGATATAATGTTTAAAAGGTGGTTATCTGTCGTGAAAACCGAATTAAAAATTGTGTCTTAACCTTTTTATTGCAAAACTCCCATAGCTATAGAAAAGTGTATAAAATATAGATATGCTCCCTAATGAAATATTGTTAAGCAAAACCACCACCCAGGAAAAGAAATGGGAAATTGCCAGCACTCCAGATGCATCTGGCAGGCCTTTTCCTAATCACATCCCTTTCCTTTTTATGGTAATCAACTTCCTTGCTTTGCTTTGTACTTTTGCCACTAAGTGTGCAGTTGTAAATAGTATAGTTTAGTTTTGCCCGTTTTGAATTTTATATAAATGAAATTACGCAGTGTATAATATTTTGATCTGTTTCTTTTGGTCAAATTAAGTTTTTAAGATTTATTCATGTTTTGAACATGATTCTAGTTCTTTTGTTTCATTGCTATATGATATTCTATTATAAAAATATTACCACAATTAATTTTTCCATTCTGCTCAAGGCCAGTTGGCTTGTGTCCACATTTTAGCTGTCACAAACAATGATGCTTTAAACATCTTGTTTTGTAATGTAGCACACATGTGCAAGAGTTTCTCTAGGGTAGGTGGTCAGAAGAGGGATTGGCGCTCATAGGGATTCAAAGTTTTGCTTGATTGAAGTGTTTCTTTTTATGAAATAAGTTATACCTATTTACAGTCCCACCAATAGTGTATGAGAGTCCCCATCACCTCACATCTTTGCCGTTATCACACTATTTTGAGACAGTGCCTGAAATTTTAGTTATATTTTTCTGATTACTAACAGTTGAGCACTGTTGTTTGTTTACAGCCTGTTTAGATCTCCTCTTTTATGAAGCCACTATTCAGACTTTTACTCATTTTTCTATTATATTGTTTATCTTTTCTGTGTTGATTTTTGAAAATACTTTTATATTCTCGTAGCCTCCTTTCCCCTTACGGCAGAGCGAGTATATATGCTATTACTTTATTAGAGAGTGAAGTCCCAAGGAGCAGGGGTGAATAGTAAGGGAAATAAAACAGAAAAGGAGGTGAAGCTGATAAAATGATGCATTACTGAGCAAGCTACCAGTAGTTGGAATGGATTACTCAATCTCAGAGGATTGTTCCACAGGCAATAACCTGCCTCTCAAGATCTTCCATTGTAGGAGAGAAAGGGGAACTGTGTATCAGCCAGTTCCTAGCTCCTATTGGTTAAAGGCCCATGCACAGAGTGCTAACTTGCTTACACTTTTGGGTTGCACATGTGTGGGTACTGAGAAGGATCTGGTGGTCTAGCCTAAATAGGAAGCTCATGGTGAGAGAGGAGATGTTGAAATACAGGCATGAAGTCAAATATTCAGCTTACGTAAGGGACCTTTATTTTTTGTGAATACAAGATATCCTCCTCACCACTTCTAATTATCAAAGTAACCCCTTCAGTATAGTGGCCTGTCATAATCTCTAAAGGACTTAGGCAAGAAGGGTAGTGAAACAACTGATAGTCCTCATTGTTGCAAGTAATCTCAGGGCTGTAGTTGATATTCACTCTAAATTTGCTGCACCATTTATTCTAGATTTTTCTTGCTCTTGGACAGCAATTGGACACCAATCTTTATGGGTTGACTGCTGGGTAGTTCCACATCTTTATCCCCGAGAGATCTAAAACTTTAGATACCTTGCTTTTGTTGGCCTATAACTGCTGCAGTTGGTCATTCACCGTTATCACAGTGCACCAAGAGATGCCCAATGAATCACCTCACATTCATACTCCTCCCCACCCCCATTGTGTAGCAGAAGTGCTAGCTCTCAGGGGTTGGTTACTCCTTATAATACAGAAACTCATTTCTTTACCTATTGGTCCACAAGCATGAGGAATCTAAAATTTAGTTGGAACTTGATTTTGTCTGCTGGTGGAAGGAGTATCTCCCTGGGAACCCAGTATTCTATGGCAGGGTGTAAAGCTGAGGGGACAGGAAATACTAATTCCACACGTGGATGATTGTGAGTATTGGTAGGAAGAGCCCATTCTACTTTTATCCCTAGATTTCCAGACTTGTACACTCCAGACCTGTATCATAGATATGCCATTCGTTCAACACATAAACCCTGTTTTGGAGAACAGATGCCTGCTCCCCAACCCATAAAAATTTTCCTTGGGCTGGAACCTAAGATGGTGTTATAACTGGCCATTTCATTGTGCTATTAGGCCACCTGCATCTAATCTTAAAAGCAAGGCCAGTAATTCCCATGGCTATGCAAACATTTTTGCATCTTCTTGTCATGCATTAATCCTTAGCCAGAAGTAAGGGCCTAAGACAAAATTATTATGAAGTATAACTTAATTAGGGAATTAAATTCCAGGCAGTAGGAGTACGGGATAAGAGAAATAAACTGGAAAATGAAGGGTAGCCAGTGTGAAGATGTGTGAGCCTGACGTGTAACTGCTTACATCCATGGGTCTATCCCCTGAGAAACCATATAATCTGCTGCTCAGAACCATCCATCAGAGGCTGGGATGGGGGGCAGAGCCAAGGGGAATATTTTGTCCAGTGACTCTTCAGTTGGCCACAGACAAGCACTAAAAGACATTAGCTTTTCCACATTTGTGAGTGCGGATGCCATGTGGTCCAATGATGGAATCAGCAGGGAGACTACATGGTGAGAAGTGGGAGAAGTGCAGGCATAAGGTAAGGTGCCAAGGGTCCCCTGCTCATACCTGCAGAGTTGAAAATCACACTTCTCCTGGAGGTTTATGTAAAAGTGAATATGTAAAACGTATGGAACCGAATAAGCAGATTTGGATTCTGTCAAGAAACTTGGGCTTATATAGTCCAAATGCCATTTAAATTAAGAAAATGCCATCTGGCTCCTTATGTTACCATAGGAAATCCTAAGGCAAGAATCTCAGAATCAATTTTCTTGTGGTTTGTGTATACATAAGATTGAAAATTATAAGTAAAAAAAATAAGCTCAAAACTTTTAATGAATCACTCATTTATATGTTAAGTTATCTAATATAAATATGCATTGGATTTAATTATTAAGTGTAGGAGATATGTTTATGTATTCAAAAAATAGTAACAGTTTGAAAAATCTCAGTGTTAACACTAGTCATATCCAGTGGTGACACTATTTTCTCCTTTTGATTTCCTGTATTTTTTGAATATTCAATACATAATGTGTATTAAATTTGTGACAAAAACTATAATAAATATTTTAGAAATGAAAAGTAACTAAAAAGATGATAAATATCTGTTGATTTTCTTTCCTGTAATCATGGTTTCTCTCTTGACATCTATCGACACACTCTTACTTTTCTTTAAAGTTAACCAAAGCAAGTGGAACGTTTTACTCATCCTTATGTCTTCATAGTACCTGTCTCCTTAGTGACTTATGTTATCTGAAGTCTCTATTAAGAATCTAATTAATCAGTAGTTTTATTTTTAATGTTTTTGGAGACAGGGTCTTTCTCTGTTACTCAGGCTGCAGTGCAGTAGCACAATCAGAGCTTACTGCAGCCTTGACCTCCTGGGCCAAAGTGATCCTCTTGCCTAAGCCTCCAGGACCACAGGCAAGTGCCACCACATCTAGCTAACTTTTAATGTTTTTGTAGAGACAGGGTCTTGCTATACTGAGCAGCTGGTCTCAAACTCCTGGTCTCGAGTAATCCTCCTGCCTTGGTCTCCTAAAGTGCTGGGACTAGAGGTGTGAGCCATAACACTCGGCCTGTATGTAGGGCATTTGCTTTCTTAGTTTCTTTTCCTTATCTACCTTTGATGTTATACTTTTCACTTGTTTGGTATCTTACGATTTTCTTGACGACATAGTATTTTATAAGGACAGTGTGTATACATTACACAAAACATGTGTTTTAAAAATTTCCAGGTGCTTATGAAAATACAAAAGCCACAATAGGTATGTATTTATATTCTAACATCCTGCACCAAAATCAGCGGTCTTCAGAGGAATAAAGAAACATGCACATTTGCAGAAAATTTTCTGTCAAATCATAAATACATAACCTAGGTCATGGTAACACTGGGTTGGCATATTCAGTCAGTCTGACAATAGCACCAGGGGACAACGTATCCTCATAATTAGCTCCGTAATATCACCCTCGTGGATAGTGATAGTGTATCTGAAACAGGTTGGCTTTCAGCAACATTCTGTATTGTTATCATGTTTAAATGTATCTAAGTTCTTTTAAAACTTATATTTCAAACTCCTTATTAGCCACAGATTGTTCAGTAAAATAATGCTATATAAGGTATGAATGCATGTGTACATATATAAATGTGAGTGTATATGTGTGTGTGTATATATATATAATGTGTATATAAATGAGGACACATACAGTAAAAGCCTACCTTATTTTATTAGTGAAAACAAGACTGTAACTTCAGAAAAAGACATATTTTTCTCTCCTTAATAACAGTGAGAAAAAGTCTTCCTTTAGTCTTTTGTTCTCATGAATTTGGATTTTAAAAATATATTTGAGGGTCAGGCATGCTGGCTCTCACCTGTAATACTGACACGCTAAGAAGTTGAGGTGGGAGGATCGCTTGAGCCCAGGAGTTCGAGACCAGCCTGGGAAACATAGTTAGACCATGTCTGTAACAACAATAACAAAAAAGAAAAAAATTAGCTGGGTGTGGTGGTGCACATCTGTAGTCCTAACTACTTGGGAGGCTGAGATGGGAGGATCATTTGAGCCCAGGAGGTCAAGGCTGCAGTGAGCTGTGATCATGCCAGTGCACTTCAGCCTGGGTGACGGAGCAAGATACTGTCTCAAATATATATATTTGAAGCATCTTTTAAAAATGAATTTTTGCAGAATCTAATGCTTGAATGCAGCAATGTGCCTGCCTTTAAAAGTGGGCAGGGTTCCTGTATTTGAAATAATACTGTATAGGAAGCATTGACAGAGAAAGGGCTTGATTTTTGTTAAAGTCAATATAATTGGTGTTCAGAGTAATGGAACCAGTGATTTCTCTTAAAGGAAGCAGAACGGACATCACTGACACCCACATTTATTCTTTCCTGCCACAAACACGTATGGAGAAACGGCACGTGTCATACATTGTTCTGGGTTCTGGGGTGTGCAGAAGACTAAGAAACCAATCCTTATTATTTGGCAGAATGCCTTCAGTTAATTGTTGGATGGGGCTCTCTAGGAAAATATTAGTTTTAATATTTTTAGATCTATTAATTTAAGCTTATATAGAAATTTTTGAAGGAAAACACTATGCTTATTGAAACTTAGATATATTCGATGCTCTTGTGGTGGTAGTCTACTTTTTTTGTTGTTGTTGTTGAGACAGAGTCTCAGGCTGGAGTGTAATGGCATAATCTCGGCTCACTGCAACCTCCACCTCCCAGGTTCAAACGATTCTTCTGCCTCAGCTTCCGAGTAACTGGGATTACAGGTACCTGCCACCATGCCCAGCTAATTTTTGCATTTTTTTTTAATTGCATTTTAGGTTTGGGGGTACATGTGAAGAACATGGAAGATTGTTGCATAGGTACACACATGGCAGTGTGATTTGCTGCCTTCCTCCTCATCACCTATATCTGGCATTTCTCCCCATGCTATCCCTCCCCAACTCCCCACCCCCCACTATCCCTCCCTTTTTCCCCCTGACAGACCCCAGTGTGTGATACTCCCCTCCCTGTGTCCATGTGTTCGCATTGTTCAACACCCGCCTATGAGTGAGAACATGCGTTGTTTGATTTTCTGTTCTTGTGTCAGTTTGCTGAGAGACGGGGTTTCACCGTGTTGGTCAGGCTGGTCTCAAACTCCTGACTTCGTGATCTGCTCGCCTTGGCCTCCCAAAGTGCTGGAATTACAGGTGTGAGCCACTGTGCCCGGCCTGTGGTCTGCTTTTAAAAATGACTTGCTTTCTTGAAAATTGGGAAAGTTTGTTATTTGTTTGTATTTATCCATTTATTCACCCACCCATTCGTTTGCTAATATATTCAGATGAATACATATAGAAAGCTCACAGTTGTTTTGATGCCATCGATGAAATAAAAATTATAGCCCCATACATTAATAGGAAAGTTAAGAACTTCACAGATGATTGAGTCATGGGCTTATAAAACTACAAATACTCACAGTGCTGAAAATGCTATTTGGGTAAATTTGAGGAAAAATCATTCCTAATTACATCATATTTCATTTTGTGTAGTACCGTCTAATGTCTAATTACTTTGCACATACGTACATGCATAGTTTAAAAATAGCTGCATTAGGCATGTGCATTTTTTTGTAATTTGCTTTTTTTTAACTAAAAATTATTTTGAGTTATTAAATTAGAAGAAACAGCTTAAAAGGTTGAGGATGCCACAAATATTCTCTTCAATTTTTACCCTAGAGTTTTCAGAATCATGGTTGAGTTATATATTATTCAGTTCAAAAGCAAGATGGTGATATCTTATAAATGCCAGCACTGTCTAAGCTACAAAAACACAACTGATGCACATGTTCTGTATTCTGTTTCAAATTTTGCTTATTTCTAATTTTTTTTTTTTTGAGAAATCCAGTGGGAACTCAGAAGAGCATGCATCTGAGTGATTCCCTTGGTGCTTGAGTTCATGTCCTCAAATTAGGCAATGTTTCCTCCTTTCTTGAAATGCAGGTTGCATTTTTCTTAAATTATATAGTCAAACTACTATTATGAATAATTATTAAATTGCTGCAGATGCTGCTAAGCTGTGTGCAGTGCATGAAACTGTTATATTTTCCACATTTTAATCCAAAGTGATAAAAAGCTGATTGCCTTAAAGCTCTGATATCTATACAGGGAAGTAATTCTTTACATAAAACATTAAGAGGCAAATTTTATTTTAGAAATATGTGACTTTAAAAGTCTTACAGATTTAAATTTCAAATTAAAAACATATTGCCAGCTGTGGTGGTTTGAAAGGGTTTATTTGCAGTTGTTCTGGCTTCAAATTTAACTCTTCATGATAATTCTCCTAAATTGGCTTCCCCCCTTATCTCCTATTTAAGAGTTTAAAATAGAAAAAGAAACCAGCATATCTGCAAATGAATAAATAGTGTAAAAAGGAGATGGTTACATAGGGAGGGTGTCCAACAATAAACATCTTTAAAAGCATGACTATTGTCAATGTCCCTCCATATTCTACAAATTTCTCATTTAGATGCAGCATCATGCTCACTTCTCAATCTAAAAATCATAGTGAATATTCTACTACTGCAAAAGTGAGTGAAACATAGGGGAATTTTGGTTCAAGTTAGATTCAAGAACTCCAGGCCTAAAATGACTCCGAAGAAGTATCAGTTTATCCTTTGGCCTCCAGCTTGGTGTCGGTGAAGACCACAGTTAGTGATAGCAAGATGAGCTTAACCCAGATCTGTGTCTGTAAAAGCTCTCTCTGATCAGACAAATGGGTTTTAGGGGAAAAGTTAGAATAGAATTATGGCTCATGGCACACATAAGAAAGGATACTGTCTTTATTTGCTCTTTAACTCCAAAATACATTTTGGAATTTACTTGCTGGAGGGAATCTATAATATTTTAAAACGTTCATAGGCTGGGCTCCTCCTTCTTATCCCCGCTGTTGTCTAGTGGTTAGAATAGAAAGAGCAGGAAATGAGAGGGGAACAAGGACAACTTGAACCAATAGGTTTTTTCTTTTTTTTGGTTTTGGTCGTATGGTTTCAAAAAGTGAGGTTGAAGCATATGACAAAAATTGGAGTTGAGATAATTAGTTTTGATTATGTTATCAGTCTTCATTTGCTATGTACTTGAACATAGTGACTTCTTTCAAAGTGGTGTAATATTGATGACCATATGTTCTCATAGCTTTTTCATTTAGAAAGAAATAACTTATGTATTCTTTCGGGAAATTTGCCTGCTAAAAACAAAAACAAGTAATAGCCCACATACTTTCTTCTAGAAAATTGTCAGCTTTTTCATCACCCTGTCAATATCCCCACCTCCACCATGGTGGGTTTGGCACATATCAGTGCATGCTTATTGGCTGTGTTGGAGAAAGAAGCATCTGGTTGCTCAGCATAAGCTTCCTCTAAAAGAAGTTAAGCTTTTCTTTAGGAAATACATGGAAATATTTAAGCCTAAGGAAAACAAGTCTGTTAATAACACCGCTATATTCCATTCCTCAGGAAAAGTCAGGAAAGTTTTCATGGTTGGCCTTTATATTATAGAAGTCATAATGAAGAATTCTTGGTTCATTGGGGATGAATGTATGGGTTACAAAAAATAAAATAGGTCCTGGTTTGGCAAATCTTTTTAAAAGGGGCAGATAGCAAACTTTAATCTTTGCTGCCTATTGATTTTTTCCATTTATTTAAATTTATATTTGCATTCTATGATTGTTTTGTCAAATAAGTATGTTCTACCAAAAGTAATTTGACAAATATTCATATAAATAGGACAACTCTATAAATGAGTATAGATAGACAACCCATGGGTTGAAAGAAATTGGGCTTAAGGTGAAAAGGTATCAGTAACTGAAAGTTGAGTTTAAACAAAAACAAAAAAACCCTCAGGATATTGGCTTCATGATAGTACTACTACAAACTCTTGGGAAATTCTTTTGGGTGATGAGCCAGATGCCTGAAGAGCGGACACTTCTGATTCAGTAGCGGCAGTTCTGGATCTGTGCATAATACCCAATTGATTATGGGTCATTCAGTTTTAAATTACTATATTGTAGACACAAATATGGCATGAATCAAGAAAATGGTTTATGCAGTGAAATTGATGTTGATCAGAACCTTTATGAGGTTTTAAAAGTGAAAACTTTAATGAGCCTTCCTGCTTATAATTATTTAGGATTGGCCCCAAATCCTTACATTCGGTTGCTTTGAATGGTGGAGGATCCAACTTGCTCTTAAGCTCCTTTAATGAGCAAAAGCTTCAGACACTTTTTAAACTAAAATGCAAACTAGAATTCTGATTTTTTGAAAATTTGCTTGGTTAGAATCACATTGCAGAAATGAATTATTTCTAGCAGCACTTAAAAATTAATAAAACATGCTTTTAAATACATTGGAAAACAATGAGGCATTCTCTTCTTTTTTTCCAAAAATAGCACAATGCAATTGATTTTTAGTATGACTTAATAACTCATTCATAAATCTAAAATTTTTCCTGGGGTAATTTGGTATTTCAAAGTTAGGCTGGGATATGGACAATTAGCTCAATGCACTTCATCAAACCTATTTAAGAGAGATTTTAATTCACTCCAGTTGACATGAGTGGCTCTCAGTGCCCTGCTGAGTCATATTAGAGCTTGAGGCAAAAGAGAAATTGAACTATACTGATTCTGTTTTTATTTAAAATCCTGATATTCTGGACTTTTTACATTGACTGTAATTTGTTTAAATAGTTCATTGAAATATTACAATTCTTGATTGTGAAGTATTTTGTTGCCCCTTTTAAACTTTCCACTGGATGCTAATGTCTGTCAATGCCTGAGCCTTGTCTGTGGTGGTTCTGATAAAGAGATCCAAGAGATTTATTTCGTTTTTCCCCTTGTACCAATACAAATATCTAAATGTTGCAGTTGTTACACATCATCCTACTGGTACTTATTCCTCTAACTTTGTGGTCTCGATGCCATGAATACATTGTTAATTTCATGAATCTGGCACCTTTTACCTGTGGTTGTGTTAGCTCACTTAAAAAATACTGTATTTCATCAATAATTAGACACACAGGATTTGTATATTTTTAACATTTCTCTGAAATTGGGACATGTTTTGCTGTAAATGGCATCTGATAATTGGCAGCTATTTTTTCTTTTTGGTATGTTTTACAGTTGGTGGTATCTCTAAGTTGATGAAGTGCCGTCCTCACCATAGCACCTAGTGTAAGAATGTTGCTCAATTTTCTTTTAAGCATCTGTACACTGAGAACATTTTATGATTGAGCAATGGTATTTATTTCAGTAGCCTTTTATTTTTAAAATTCCTTATTGGTCACTTAAAAATTATGTATATGAGTTCTAAATAATATGAATTATAAACATGCATTATAAAATTTGAGCCCATATAAAACCAAGAATAGCCAAGAGTAATCGTTCGCAATAAAAACAATATGCTTTTCATTGAAATATAATTAATGCACAATAAACTTTAGATTATTTTGAATACTCGTCTTTTGCAGAGTTCTAAGAACAGCTAGAAAACTCAGCTATGATCACAGTCTACTCCATGAAAGAATTCAACTCTTCTTTCTTTTTCCATTCTGTCTTGTTCTCACTCAAAGGTTCTGATTGAGAAGGTAGAGCATTATTCATGGAAGTAGAGTGGAGGTAGGAGTTTTGAGGCCACTGTTCTCCCTACATTGCCCAGATACCCACATAACTGGGAGGCGCTAAGCTCTCAGTTTGTGCAAGTGTGACTAGCCCCCTGGTGGTTCTATCCCTTGGCAGTGACTGTCCCTGGAGTGGGGGTCATAACTGTAGAAGCACAAGTTATTGCTTGTAGAGCACACTGCTCGGGCTCTGAATTACACCTGCGTGGCCCTCCTTCTGTTAACAGATGAGGTTGATCAGATGAGAAAGGTGATGCTGTGAAACTGAATGGCCTTAGACATAGTAACTACTGGCCAAGGAGTCACCGATGCCCTTTTAGGAACAAATGTTGTAACTTTATCCCTGACAACTGGCAAACCATAACAGCCCTGCAAGGGATCTCATGGGAGATTAAGGCAGTTGAGAGCCTTACTGATGACCATCTGTAGAGATGGTGGGCATCTCTAGGCTCCGGCCTACGCTGGGCTGTAGTAGTCATAAGTAGCATAGCTGGGATCCTAGCAGTGAGATGTTGCTCTTTGTATTTTTGTTGTGGATTATAGATTCAGGGCTCTGCCCTATGGTCCCTACCCCGAAGATGCCTTCAGCCTAGGAGATAGAGTGTAAGGGAAATGGCTGCACTTTAGTCAGGAGTAGGCTGAGGCAGCCTTCCAGCCCAGCGTGACTCTGCAGGTTTGGAGTGCAGGCTCACAACTCCACACATTATGTAACCATGCCCCGTGAAGTGCATTAGGTAACCACTCACCTGAGCTTATGGTTGGCTTGGAAGCCACTATTGTCTGTGAAAGGTATAATTACTCTGCTAACGCTGTACATAATGGCTTGGATCCAGAGACAGATTAAAGGCATGTCTAAACTGCCTTTGATTCCTCAAGTGTTTTTCCAGCTATCCACCACTCACCCACCCACTCCTTTCAGACCTCAGCTTGGGCTGGAACCTGGCAATTGATGTGATACACATTTTAGAATTTGAAGACTTAGTATAAAGACAAAAAAGAATGCAAAGCATCTCATTAATTTATATTGATTAAATGTTTAAATGATAGTATTTTGGATATATTCAACTTATATTGGATATATTTTGAATATATTGATTATATTAAGTATGTTTTAGAAATTAATTTAAACCTGTTCCTTTTTACTTTCTAAACTGTGGCTGCTAGGAATTTGTAATTCCCTATGTGGCCAGCATTTGTAGCTAGTGCCTTGCTTCTATTGAAAAGTGTTGTTCTGTATTTGATAAAACAGGAAAATCTGGAGACAAGTGACATCTGAAAGTTGATTTCCTCCCATTTCTGTGTTTTTTTAAAAAAGCTTTCTACAAGTCCTAATCACATGTCCCATATTTGACATTGTATTGGTGTTTCTTTGTGGTTTGCCAAATTGACTTGTTGCACGATATTTTGAAATGTCACCTATGGTGAGCTTCTCATGGGGTCCCCTCCCTGAGGAAGCCAGCAGGCAGTCCCTTCTGTTCACCAAGAGTCAGCTCTAGCTGGGCTCTACCTCAGTCTCTTTCTCTTTGCATTCCCTGCCTTCTTTGTCACTTTCATCCATTATTTCATGTTGAGGCTAGAGAAAATGACAAGAGAATGGGAAATGAAATAAAGCATGGAGTGATGAAGCTAATTGAAATCACAGAAATGATAAACCATTTGTATACTAATGTCTGGATTGTGTGGCTTCTTTGCTCATAAGATCTGTGAAACAAGACAGAATTACTATCATTAACAAAACTGAAAAATACAAAAGAGAAGGAGCATATTTGGAATTGCTGTGTGTACTTTTTTCCTTTTCTGTAATCTGAAACTTTGACTTGTCTGGGAGTAGGACTGGCCTCTTCCTCTAGTTGTTCAAGTTATTTTAAAGTTCTGGAATAATCTTTTTGAAGAAAGTATGTAGTTGTAGTAAAAATGAAGTCACTGATGAAAAATATAGATAATCTTTGCATTAGTAGTTTTTTTGTCCAAGCTTTCTTCTCAAAGAAAAAAAATTTAAATAAATATCTTATTTTCTCCTTTTTTGTTGAAATGTTTAATTCAATTTCTACTTACTTGGCCATAGACCTTACAGTGATAGATATTATGGATAAGTAGCTGAAGAAAATAATATAATTGATTTTTAAAATGAATAAATTGATTTTTTTCCTTCATTGAAACTGCCAGATTTCAGCACGTCACTTTAAGGATGTGCTTTTGAAACCTATTTTAAATTGACTGGAGAGAGATGTTATAAAAAATATGGAATTGTAAATGTTGGAATTAAAAGGAAATAAAGTTATTTTTACATCATTTTTAAACATGCCTTAAGAATTCCCCTAAGAATAAGAATTTGAACTGCATATTTAAATTAGATTTAGTCAAATGCATATACATAAAAATTAATTTTGAGGATGGAAAAAATCTTGAAAAACAAAATTGATTGCAAACCACTCTATGTTGTGTTTATAAACTCAGTGACCATTATTTTACGTATGGGATTTTATTTACCATTAGGAAAATTTGCAGTTTACAAATTTGCAATTTGAACTGACCTATAATTGAAGTCCACATGCTGGGAAAGGATTTAATAGCTTTGTGGTTTACTATTGTTTTTCTTCATCAGCCCTGTTCAGGTGTCATTTGTAAGACGTATGACTGGCCTCCTTAACCTGCTAGGTCTGGGCATCTTCACTATAAATGTGATTTGCTTCTCTGTATTTCAGGCAACATCTCTTCCTAGCCATAATTGAAAAGATTATTTACTGGAGAATGGCAACAAGTGGCTTTTTTGAAAAAGACTTAACATATCCTATAGAATCATTTATATACAGCAAACTGAACAGTTAAAATGAATATAAATGTACATTTAATTAACTTGAAATGATAGGAATTGACAGAGAATAGCTCTGGTGATAACTACTGACTTGCTCCCACATGGGCAATGATGAAACACTTAGAATGGAGTGATTAAAGGCACTAAGTCCTGATCTTCTTTGAAACTATGTCTAGGATTAGAATGTCTCTAGTGAATCCTTCATTGCATTAAAAGTCATTATTTTCCTTTGAAGGGGGGAATGGGAGAAAATATAGATAGAAAGATGAATTTTTCTTAATAAACATTACTCTCATAGGGTTACCTACATCTGGATAGCAAAAAATAATCAAATGAATTGGCTTTTCCCAATTCAGAGACAATTCTTCCATTCTAGGCAAATAACTTTCTTATACCCTCCCTCACTACCATTTTGTGAATCCTCTTTTTTAACTGGACTCCACAGCTTTCCTATACATAAACTTGGTTCTATTTATAGATTAAGTTTTTTTTTTTTAAGATTGGACTAAAGTATAAGCCATTGTAGTTTTTTGCATACTCATTCTTCAGTCATTTATTCTCTCTATTATTCACTTGCAAAATGATTAAATGTAGTTGATTTTCATGTGAGAAACAGAGACATCTCTGTTGAGTTAAGGAGTATTTATTCTGAAGAGGTTTTGATGTAATGATTTAACTGGCATTTGAATTAGCTGAGGATGCTTGCTGAAGGGTAAATATTCTTAAATTGTAAATTCCTGGATTCTTTAAGCTTTTCAACTACCATTGGCTTTGGACTGAAAAGAAATCTTAAAACATTTTATATTTATAGGTCATATTCTCTCAGTGTGCAGCTACTACTTAGCTGTAAATTAAACATTTTTGGAAACTGCCTAAAATTCTCGGTGTCCCAGTTACCTTATATATGTATCAGAACTAGTTCTTATTTTAAAATGCACCTTATTTACTAATAAAGTATGGGTGAACTTTAATTTTGAAAAGCCTGGGGCTCAGAAATCCAAATATATAAAACATATAAAATAGGAGGCGATAATAAGGATTACTAAAGAATATTTTTGTTTTATGAAAGAATTCATCAGTGTTCCCTTTAAAACACTAATTCCCTTTACTGTAGTTATTATTCTTTATTTAAAGATATTTATCTACAATCTATAAAACTTGCAGATGAAATTTAAAAATTAATTTTAGGAGCAATCCTCTTTGGAGATCAATTCAAAATGACAGCTAAGCATCTCTGGAATTGAAATTTAGTCCAGTGGGAATCAGAATGTTATTTAGAGATGTTCAGCTGATTGACTCAGATTTTAGGAAAAGTCAGTCATGTAAAATTCTTCTAGAATCATGTGTGTTATGGAAAACAATAGCTTATTACCTGAGCTTTAGCCCTAAATATTGAATTCATTAAACATACCTTGTACAGTCTTCAAATGAAACCCCATTATTTATTTGAAGTAAAAGGAAAACTAAATATTCTGTAATCTTAAAATTACATTTAATTATAGATGAAAAATAACTGAGATATAATTAACCTTCTATTTGTCACGTGGAGATTACCTATGTTGTGCTTATATTTGTTTAACTTCATTGACTGATGTTTCCTTTGTACTATAGACATGTAGTAAGTTCTTTCTAGTTGCCAGGGACTACGATTCATGGTAGAGATGTGAATTAATAAGACATGGTTCTTGGACCTCAGTATCTTAGAGTCTTGTGAGTTCAGACAAAGCACAGACAAAAGAACAATGCAATGTCGCAAGGCTCTGCTAACTGTTGGTTTAGGGCATCCTGAGGGCACATCGCTTAACAATTGCTGTGCTTTGCAACTTCAGACTATTTTGTTGTTAGTCAGTATCCACACCAAACCAAATGCCTCCTGAAGGAACTTATCAATTCTGCCTGGACTGAGAGTTGTAGGAGAGGAAAGCCTTTGACCTGGGTCTTAGGTGGTCAGGGGCAGGGTGAATAGCAGAGAAGGCAGCGTGATCAAGATGTGCATTTGTGGTGGGAATCTTCCAGGTGTCTGGGATCAACATCTCACTCCCTCTTCAGGAGCCCTGGCCACTCTTGGGCAAAATGTGTGCCCATTTTTCGTTGCTGCATTTAACCATCCCCATAAGGACTCATAGAAGCTGAAGCTTCTTAAGCTAAAGTCAAATCCAGGAGTGAGATTTGACTCAGGTTCTGAGCCATTAACAAGCCATTTTACTGCCGGCTTAGTCATCCTCCTGACTCTTTCTCTGGGTGAGCTGTGGCACAGTTTATTTCTTCTTTTCCAGCTTGTTCACCTGGCATTGAGTTTTCCAGGTCTGGATCATGGTAAAGTGTCCCTCCATGACCACCCTTTAACTTCTGTCATCTCACTAAAATATCTGTTCTCTAAAACTTTGCTTATATTTAAAGGTGAGTTGAAATAAATGTGAGTTGGATATGGGACTTGAGACTTGGAATTTATTCCATCTCTAGGACCACTGGTGGTCTCAGTATCATGTGGAGGTGGGGACAGACATTGATAAGGGACAAAGGCTAGGCTGGTACCTTAACTTGCAGGAAAATAAATGTGCAATCTCACACATGCTTTGGAATAGATAGATAAATAGTCTGTTAGATTAAGGAAATGAGTAGATGGCAGGGTTCAGTCTTCTGTGTCCTGTCTTTAACCTGAGGAGTGTTTACTGACACCGTTTCATGAGTGCATGCATTAACCTGGTACACATATTTACCTAGGCTAACAAGACATATTCAGCCTCGTTGTTTTGGGAGCAGAGTTGAGTTAGTGGTGCTCCTTCATCATGGCCACCTGTATCCCCACCTGTGCAAGGTTTCTCTCGTTCGATTGCTTTGTTATCTCTTTATCACTCTTTCTACCTCCTCACCTCCAGTCGGCAGTAAACATTCATTCAAATGTGTTTAGTAGCTTCTTTGGAAATAAATGTATTCTTCTAAAATAAAGTGTCATCTGTGTACATATGCTTTTAGTAAAGATAAATGATATTGTGCTACATCGTAAGTGAGATGCCAGGTAGTTGGTTGACAGAAGTTCAGTAAGGCTTGAAGTTGTTGCAGGCACTAATGGCAAAGAAGGCATGAGCCAGTTGATAGATGGCCTTACAAGTTGTGCTAAGAAATCTGAATAGTATCCATTGGCAATCGGGGGTTATTGAAAGGTTTTAAAAGAAGACGACAAAATGCGCTTTAAGACTTAAGCATACTTTGACAGCAGAGTGGAAGATGGCTCAGAGGGGTATATAGGTAGATGCTAAGCTTGGCACTTAGTACATAGGAACTCCTCAACAAAAAATGACAGCTAGTACTACTTTTCATGCTTGGGTAATCCCTGTCCTAGTGAACACAGTGCAGCTTTAAGATTAAGGATATGTTCTGAGCTATTCCCTTAAGGAAAATTCTACTGAATTATAAAAAGTGTATTGGCTTTTTAAAATAGTAGTAGAACTATAATAAGAATTGTGAATATGTTTCTTTTTGAGTACATGAAACATATATTTATGTTCATTTGAGATGCTTTCTCTAGTTTTCTGGGCTGTGGGGATGATGAGTCGCCCTAGCTGTGTTCATCTGACGGCAGTGGTGAGGATCATCTTCACAGACACGTAACAGATCTCACACATATCCGTTCTAAGAATATGATATATTTGAATTTAGATAAAAATTCAAAATAAAAATAAGCTCCTTAACTAGTGGAGCTTATTTTCAGAGTCTGGCTGTCATTAATCGTTTTATAGCGAGAGCATTACCTGGGTGAAGGTAAAAACTTAAAACCAAAGCTTCCTCCCACCCCCGCTGTTCTATTGCAAGGGAATGTGGCATCAGTTTATCTGGCATAAGGTTGTAATTAGGTCCAAAACAAAAGGAAGAAAACATTCTAGTTTCTCTTCCTTAGATTTTCTAAAATTGGCAGATGGAGGGGCTGCCTGCTGCCATGTGGCAGTCACCACCTGCACGGTGGCTGTCCTTAGAGAAGACTTGCTGAGAGAGAGTGCTTGTATTAGCTCACTACAGTGTGCCTTGTACCTCTGGGATTTCTGTTTGAAGAATAATTGATCTTTGTATGAAAAACTCTAAAGAGATGATGTGTTGATGGGCCCCATTCTAAGAAGAAGGAAGGTGGGTGCAGAAGAGGGTATAAAGTCTAAGTAATGGATTGAGGCCAGGTTTTTCTGAACAGTTTGTGACCTCCGCAGGCATGTAGGGGACCATCTAGGCTGTCCGGAGCCGGCCTCACACCCTCTGTTCATTTGGCAGAGCTGTCATCCAAGGAAAGTTGAAGGATTCTTTGCTTTTCTTGAGAATTTTCTCAAAGCCTTTATAAATTTCTAAAAGACATTTTTTTCCTCAAAGACATCAAATTGTTCTCAAATTTCTTGTTTCTCAAGGACAATCATAAATATTATATAAAACCAGCTGTGTTTGCTGTCATATTTGGTCTCATTCCAGGAGAGAATCAATACGGGTAATTTGTCAGCCTTCCCGATCTTCAGCAGCAGTGAGGTGATGTGTTGTTGCTATTTGGCTTTTGTTTTTGTTTCTTTGGTATTTTTTAGCTGTCAGATCTCCTGGTATGTGTAGAAAAACAGTTAAGTCATTTTTTAGAAAAGTTGAAGAACTAAAAATATGAGATAGAATTCCATTCTAGAAATGTTAGTCCTTTTTGCTTTGAAGGAAAGCAAATTTTTGATTTTCTAGTTATGAGTTTTCATACAAGGAACTTACTCATTCAAAGAAACACCTCTATTTCATTCTGAGGTGATGCACCCTGCAACCTGGCCCAAATAATTCCTGTGCAGCTAAGTGCCAGGACCTTAAGACCAAAGTGGAGGACTCCTAATAGGTACCCAGAGAATATGGGTTTGAGGGATCACCAAACAAGCTAGATATCATGGTGGTTATAGGCACAGACTTTAATACTAGAGAGAACTGGCTTCAAGTTCCGGATTTACCTCTTACTAGTCGTACGACCTTGAGCAAGTCAGTAACCTCACTGTGCTTCACTCTTTTCATCTGTAAAGTCAGCATTAAATAGCTAGCTTATAATGCTGTTCTGAGAGTGAAATGAGATAATGCCTCTGAGAGCTGCCTGTGAGGAGCATAGCACAAAGCCCGGTTGTGAATAACTGCGTGCTAGGTGTCAGTTATTACTGTGTTCCAAGAGACCTGAATTTGCATGTTTTTTAGGATTCCAGCAGACTCAGTCAGTATATCCAGAGGCTTCCTTGACTTCTTTCTGAATATTCTGAAGTTTCTAGCAGCAGCCAGAAATTTCAAGATACAAATGAATGATACTTCAGCCACAAATTAAATAGGATTCTTTAGGCTGTTCCTTTTAAGTCTTCTGGAACAATCCAGGAAACTCAGAAATGTCTCTGCGTTTGAAATAGAGTAGGAATGAGCTGGGGGCTAACTCCCCCATTGATTAATGTGATTTGTTAGTGGACAGCCCCTATGCATATCTGATATCTTCACTGGGAAAATCTTTGGAGCACTGGCTACAGTGTACATTTTGAAGGCTTCACTTTTTAATGGGGTCCTCTTTTTTTGTCTTTGGGTAAATCTGGTTAAAACTAACTTCCTTGCAGAGTTAAAACTTTTTAACTCAAAGCAACTTTAATTTAAACTAAGTGTGAAGGATTTGAGACCTTTCACTACAGCAAAAAGATGCCCCTTCTATTCTGAGTACCCTGTGTTCCTCAGTAGTTTGTGATTTTTAAATTGGGTAGGTCTCAGCTTAAGCCAGGGTTTCTCAAACTCAGCACTACTTGCATTTTGGAGCAATAATTCTTTGCTGTGTGGGATAAGTGGTCATCCTGTACATGGCAGGACGTTTCGAAATATCCCTGCCCTCTGCCTAAGAGATGTCAGTAGCAGCTCTGTCTCACCCCCAGTTATGGTAACAAAATGCTTCTACCCCACGGAGCAGCCACGCTGAATATTCTCAGTGTTCTTTGTGTGGGAGTCTCTTCACTAACAGATTTAAAACTTGAGTTGTTTTTTTCCCCCCTCTATTAAAAGTTCTGTTAGAAACTCCTTATAATCAACTAATATGTCATTATACTTAAGAAATATGAATATCCACACAACTTTTCTCAAAAATATCAACAGTGAAAATCAGGGTCTAAGGTGGCAATGAGTAAAGCAGGGTGACTAAGATCATATGTGATGAAGTCAGACCGGATCTGAATTCAATCTTCCCTCTCGCTGCATGTTAGCTTTGTGACCTTGGTCATGTTCCTTTAGGTCTCCCAATCTCAACCTTCTTATCTTCTGTTATGATAGATTACTGTTACAAAATAATGTGTGCAAAGTGATCAATATAATGCCTAGAGTGTAGAACGCAATATAAATTGGCTATTTGTGCTTTTTCATTTGAATTATCAAAAAAAACCCCAACTTTCTTTAAGTGAATTTAATCTGTAAGGATTTCCAGAGAATACCCAGAATACAGACATAGCTACTTGGTGCTTATATATTTTACTGTTATGGAGTCAGAAAGGAAGCCAGTGAAATTGAACTTAACTTTAATATATGCTCTTTTAAGTGATGTGTGATAGGTGAATTTGATTGTTCTTTCCAGTAATTGTTTTTGCAATAATTTGTATGGATATATCAAATTATAGAAGTAGAATCTTTGTAGTGAATATTAGTATTCTTAAATGTGTGTCTTTTTCTCTGTTAGGACAATTTTTTTTTTTCTGTAGAAGCCACTCCCCAAAAGTGTAATAGAAAGTAATTGAAAAACTAATACATTATTAAAAGCTGTGACATTTTGGGGAATGCATTTATTTAATATATAAGATATGGTTGGTACCTAGAATTGAGTTTAAGTATAGGGTTTTGTTAGTCTTAGGCTGTGTAACTTTATGAAGAGTTAGTGATGCTTTTCTGTGCTCTTGGAACTACTTCTGAAGACTCACTTTCTTCATCATTGTTTAAATGCATGCAAGACTTGACCAACGGCATATCCATGTAATGGAAAGTCATGTTTTAATACAATTCCAACATTTTTGCAATCATGGATCTGCAAATCTGTTTATTAATAAAGCACATATTACAACTCAGTTTTATAACACTGCATATATTGTTCTTTTTTTGCCCCATAACCCACATTTTACATTTCAAAAGTTTGCTTTATAATTAACTGATAAATTTAACAGTGCTTTTAATTCAGAAAGGAACGAAAATACTTCATAGTCTTTTCAGAATATTTTTCTAGTATTTTTAGAACTTTAAGAAGCTGATAGTTAAAAATCTGCAGATGCTATTGAACCATTAATTCCCATCAATATAATGATATACCCTGATGTAAATTTTGTTTCATTTTTCGTCTTGAATATGATTGAAAGCCATTAAGACCATCAAATAAATGCCTTGTTAATATGTTGAAAATACTATTTGTGTCTTTATAATGACAATTAAAATGAAGGAAGCTGACATTTACCAATATGGGAGTTTTTATTGTTGTTCAAAATACTCCAGAAACAACTACAAAGCCTTTCTTAATGTTGACATTTTGAAGAGTAGATCATATCAATTTAGATGATGAAATGTTGTTTCTGAGAGAGATAGATTTGATATAAAAAAGTATCTTATCAAAGATAAGATATTGTAATAGCAAAATGGCACGATCAAATGGTTACCATATTATGGTTCTACGTGGCTATTTTTGTTAAAGACACTTGGTTTCCTGATAAACATACTGTTACCTTGTTTATTGCTGAATTAGCTGGAAAAGTTTTCCATACTTTATTTGAACTGTATGTGCAATTGGGTGTGCTTTTGGCAGAGTTCTTTAAGAAGAAAACTGTTAATTAAAAGGTTTTATTTTCTCCTCATTTATCAGTGGGAAAAACCATTGCCTGCACAGAAAATTAGAAAATTTTGGTAGCATTAGCTTTTCAATTGATAAGGGAGACAATAGTGAGCTATTTTAATTTTCTATACCATTTGCCTGGTGCAGTTTAATGACTATTGATTCATACAGATTAATTTGAAATACTAATATTGTAGGTGGTGAACAGAACACAGAGAAGCTCATTTATTAATGATTTCTTGTCTCTCTGATTAGGTTAGTTTTCACCTGGAATTCTGAAATCGGATAAAAAAGAAAGAAGAAAATTAAAATTCATTTAGTTTCATTTATGTGTCTGGCACTGGGGTAGGACCTTTCACATATCATCATGACTATCTTAGTTGTTGAAGATTATGATCTTCATTTTTTTTTTGCATATAAAGAAACTCTAAACCTCATTCTTAATCTCTTTTCCTCTAAGGCTTAAACTTTCTAATTCTTTTTCCCAATGTGCGTAGGAGGAGCTAAATAAGTATTAGCTTGGAAAAAGTGATTTTCTGTTTGGCAATATTTAGACAAATTCTGCCACGTTTTGTTGAAAAGGCTCATTCTCAGTTTTCCCCAGGCTGCAGCCAGTGGCAGCTTCTTCTGCTAGATAATTATCACCTGAGATATTGCAAAAGGCTGCAATGCCACAGCCACAATCCTCTGTTTTCTTCAGAGGCAGGTAGGAAATCTAGGATTGAAGTTAAACAGGGTACAGAAGAGTTTATCATTTTGTTTGGTTCTCTAGGTAATAATTTGATGCTATTTTTAATTAATGCAGGAAGCAAAACAGACCATGACATTTTATTCATTAAAGATTGCATTTTTGGAGAACTCAAATTATTTCATGACCCAAGCAAACATTATCAATAATAAAGAGGAAATTGACATTCTCTCAAGGGCTTTCCAATAATTTCTAATCACATCAAAGCCCTGACATGTGGCCTAATACTCTAATCCTTTTTCTCCAGCCTCCCTTGACCATTCTCACTCCACAGTAACAGGGGAAATGTCGCCAGTCCCCTAGGGAAGATAAAGGATCAGCTCAGTTCTTTTTCTATGACCAACCTTTGCTGTTTCAGTTTAAGGTACTTTGTGATCGCCACTGTCCCACTTAACTGTTCTCAACCATTTAGACTCACTCTACAGACATTTGCCCAGGACACTCAAACTGACATTTGCAAACATGCTTTGAGTTGTAACCTCCTTTTCCTTCTTTTTCTCTTTGAAGATGAGAACACCTGAGGTGACTTCTTCTTTTAACTCTGAGCTTTTGATAGATGTCGAGTGATTGATCTTCCTGCAGCTCTGGACCCTTAGCTTTAAATGGATGTTTGAAGAACACGAAGATGCACAGAGAAGGCTCCTCTATAGGCGTAGAGATAGTGTCATGTTTGACCTGCAACTCCATTATTTGTTTAAATCACTTGTTTTAAAAAAGAGTTTTCTTAGGTGACATTGTGGTTATAGTACAAGAAAAAAGGGATAGGAGGCCATAATGTCTCAGTGCTTTCCTGGCATTGATAAATCACCAGGAGCAAGCAATCTATAATTTCAATTAATATTGCATTTTCAAGAATAGGAATAGCAATATTCTAACCTGTTTCATAGCTATTTAAATGTTCTCTGAAAGACTGGTTGAGAACAAAACCAGAACAAGGAGTGAATACATTTGACCTAAAAATTGAGTTGGTTTTGTAGTTGTATCCTAATATGTTTTGAGGATCAAGAGCACATAGGAATTTATCTTGAAATTTCTAGCTGGTTCACGTTTCTCTCCTTTGTTTTTGACCCTCCCCTAAAATGCAGGAAAACTACTGAAAAGGCATTAAAGAAATATATAAAGGACATGGGCTTAGAACTGAAGAGACCTTAGGCTTCTGATATTTGTAAGAGGGATTAAATACTAATATATCTGATACGAAACAAGTGCTAGGAGAATTTCTTCCCAGAATCTGGAGGTCTGGCCAATGTAAGGACTGGAATCTGCTAAAAAATGAATGTCAAATTTCAGAGTTACATTACACAGTGGTTTAAAACAGCTTAGGTTAGTTTAAGGCACCCATTTGTGCCTAGTTAGATCTATATAGTTAACTCTTGTTGCAAGGAGAATATTATTGTTAACTACCCTAAGTACACATTTGATATAAAATCATGGTAAAGCCTGTTGTTTTAAGAAAGAATTTGAGTTTTCCTAGGGAAATAAGCAATACTCATTCATTCAAGCTTGGGCTGTAGAAAGTGTTTTATAATACAGCATTTGTTAAATAAATAAACAAATAAATGTGCCTCAGTCAATAATTTTAACACAAACTTATGTTTTTAACATGTTTCAGACACTGCAAAGAGTTTGAACTTATGTGATCCTTATAATGTGATTATGTTCCTCATTTGTAGATGAGCAAGCTAATGGTCAAGTAGGCCAAATGATTTGCCTGTGGTCAGGACCAGCTTCATGGGCATGTGTCCTGTATAGCCCCGCAGATTCCTGTGCTCAAAAGGGCTCTGTACTTGGTTTAATGCTCTGCCGTGGCCGTCTTGAAATTTTAATGGTTTTTGAACAACGGGCTCTGTATTGTCTGAATGCAAATTTTACTTTTTGTTTTCAAATACATTCAGAATCCTAAAGCTGGTGGAGTAATATGTAAAAAAAAAAAAAAGTAAAGAAAAGAAAAACAGTATTAAAAGGCTACTTTTAAGTAGAATATATAAAGCTAGGTTGCTAAAAAAGAAAAGCAGATTTGTACTACACGTAAAGAAAATGGAAACACTTGATTTAATTTACGCAAGTTGCTTAATCCCTTTATATCTTAGCTTTTCATTTATGGCAAGAAGGTAGTTATAAATAATAGTGGTTGCTTTGTGGAAGTATATTGCATGATTTAGTAAATGCATTAGGAGGAAGTGTGTTATTTATCTATGACACAAAATGGCTTACTAAGTAATAGCCCGAAAAAGGTGCTCAAACTTTCCATATTTGGATTTAAAGTTGGCTAGCTGAATCACAATTCTTTATACTCCATGTGGCTATGTAGTACTCCTGGGCCTGTCCCAGAACTTGTCAGGTAATAAAATCCCAGATCTGGTTTCTTTTTTTTTTGAGACGAGTAAAGTGAGGCTCATTCAATACTTGTTTATAAAGTATAAGCTGTCTTAAGACTGATTGCTGTAACATAGCCATGGAAAACAGTTGTTTTATTCCCTAATGACTTTATTATCTAGAGAGAGAGAAAGGAGATATTATTTTGTGGTAGAAGGGTGGGGTTGGAGATGGAGGAACTAACAAACTGGAAATACCAAGGTCTGATATCAGTCCAAGGCAATTCAACTTAGACAACACTGTCCAAGAAAGCAGTGCCACTTCTAATTCAAAGAGTGTCTCTTAAATTGTAATGAAACGTCACTAATGTCACTTTGGGCCTTAATAAAAGAATCAGATAATTGCATTAATACAGAGGGAGCTGGCTATGACCTCCTGGAAGCAAATACAAATATCTGACAGAGCTGACAGATTGAGTATGAGGATAATGAAGGTAACACCTTAAAATCTAAATAGATTAGAAACACTAATAATTTTATCAGTCTTATGATGGCAAATACTGTTGACAAAGATGGAAAAGAGTAAATAGGTATAAGTGGACTCTTCATTGTATTTTTCTTTTTCTTTTATAATATTCTTCTCTCCTCCCTTCCTCCCTTTTCTTCCTTTCTTATAGGATTTAAGACATTGTTATGATAGAAGTGGTAAGGAGCAGAGAGTTATTCATTCAATTTATTTTAATTCTGCAAGCCAGTATGACAGGTCTGCTATATGAAAGGCACTAGCTTGTCACAGGCCTTCACCCTCAAGTCACACTGGAGAGGCACATGCACACAATTAACTATAATACAAGGCAATGTACAATAGGCTCTGTAATGGTGGGGTCAGATTTCTATTCTAGAAAGATTGTTCCAATAGTAGTAGTGATTAATTTATCAATTGAGAAAGTATTATGTTTTCATGACCTGTCTGGATAGACTTCCACAAGAGACAGTAGGTGTTAGTGAGAAGGCCTGAGACAGAGCAGTCTTGGATTTGGTATCAGCTCTTCCCCCGCATTAACGATGTCTTTTTGACTAAGACATTAACTGCCCAAATTGTGGTTTATTTAACAGCTGTGTATCATAATATTCCTTGCCTTTTTGCTGGGTTGTTGTGATTATTATATTGGATTTCTCCATTCAATTCATAAAACGTTTCTCGAGCTCTAGTTATATATTCCAGGCTGTGTGCTAGGCTGGATTAGTAGGATACTCTGTGAATGTGATGAGTTCCCAGTGTATAAAGAAAATTGCTAATTCTGGTGCTTATAGAGGGCAGGCCTGTACTGTAGATGAGTGAGAAGATATATTCAAAATGATGGGGACTGCTGGGATCCCTGACACACTGTAGAAATCATGTCCAGTTTTGATGAGACAGCTACTGAAACTTTTAGCTGATCGTGGTTATCCAGGAATGCTAGTTCTACATTTCTAGGCTTAGTTTGCTTAAAATGTAAAATGTGCCTGTTGTTAATGTTGACATCCAATTAAAAAAAACTGTCTAAACATTTTGTATGCAAGATATAACTGTAAGGTGGAATCAGCGTATGAGATGGCTGCTTGCAAACTCTGGTCTAGATAGGCATGTGTGTGAATAAACCACAAAGCACATATTGGGTATAGGAGTAGAAAAAGCTAGCTTCCAATGAGTCCAGGATGGAATAAAAAAGAATGTGATATGTATGCCATAAGAGATGGTGATTATATTGAATTCCTTAATGACAAAAACCTTGTTCCTCAGAAAACTGGAGGAGGTGACGTAAACAAAAGAGAAGCATGCTCAACTCAGTGAATCTGATACTTCTAGGTATAAAGGGAAGACAAAAGGATGTAAGACAGGAAGAAGAGCAAGATGACACATGGTCTCACTTGACATGCTGAGGAAACTGAATTCTTCTCACCATCATGAGGATAGAGAGCATAGGGGAGGGTCGTGGTCAGATTTCCATTCTGGAAAGATTGTTCCAGTAGTAGAATGGAGGAGGACTGAAGAGGAATAAGGCTAGAGGCCTGGGGCCTATTTAAGAGGCTACTGAGTAAAACAGAAATGATAGAAACTGAAATTAATTTGTAACTTAGAAAGTGTTAATGTGTAGTACTCTTCATATATAATATTGCCATTTTTGTTGTGGTTGTTTGAGATGGAGTTTTGCTCATTGTTCAGGCTGGAGTGCCATGGCATGATCTTGGCTCACTACAACCTCTGCCTCGCTGGTTCAAGTGATTCTCCTGCCTCAGCCTTCCAAGTAGCTGGGATTACAGGCATGCGCCACCATGCCTGGCTAATTATATATTTTTAGTAGAGATGGGGTTTCACCATATTGGTCAGTCTGGTCTCAAACTCCTGATCTCAGATGATCTACCCGCCTCAGCCTCCCAAAGTGCTGCATTACTGGCGTGACCCACTGTGCCCAGTTAATGTTGCTGTTTTTAATTGCTGTTAAAGTGCATGGTCTTTCACATCTTAACATTTCTGCAGTCAAGATGCACCTTGCTGCCATAACTATGGGCTGTCATAGTTAAATTAGTTTTTGCTTTTTTCTTTTATAGCGGTTATAGCATAATGACATCTAATATCAACAGTGTCTGATTTGTGAAATGGAATAGTAATTATGGACTCCTAACTGAAGGAATGTATTCTCTTCTCGGGTCCACAAGGGGGCATACTTTCAAGGGCAAGAACGTCCCAGTGCCCCCCTCCCCTCTCTCCATCTAGGAAACTTAATGGTCTTTGTTTTAATTTTCATGAGCGCGGGAAAGGAGCAAAAATCAATCACTCCAGCGGAAGTTTAAAGGAACACTTTTCATTGGCTGGGGGCTTAGAGAAGGTGGGAATTCCTGCCAGGTTAAAAGTCCCTGTCTCTCTTATCTGGGTAGATTTCCCCCTCTGGGGTTCCCTTCCCCCTCTCTTGGAAGCTGCTTTTTCCTCTCCTGATTCTACCTTTCTGAATTTTCTCACTCAGTGTGAGAGGGGCTTTCCTTCTTGGTTTGCCCCCTCTGGGAACCCTTCTCACTCAGTGTGAGAGTGGCTTTTCTTTCTCAGTGTGAGAGCTAGCTGTTTCTCTCTCTCTTTCTCTCTACCTAAATAAATCACTTTTCTGCAAAAAACTCTTTGGGGTTCAATATTTCCTTACGAGTGTACCCGCCGTGGTCCCCTCTCCCATTCTTGGGTGAGTGAGAGACCAAGAGCCTGGAAAAACATCCTCTCAGGGGACCTGGACGCTCCCCCTGCACCCTAAAACCCAGCAACACCAACCACTAGGCTGAATGGTAAAGAGGAGACATGAAATAAGCTCTAATAATTGATAATCCTACCTACACCTCTGGAAGTGAGCCTTTCAACATTTCTCTGCTTTGGTTTACCAGCTATTCCCACTTCCTGTGTGTTCATGAGATTAGAGGAGGCAAATGTGTATGTCAACAGGAGCTGGGAGGTGGTGTAAATCAGTGAAGCTGCCGGAAGGACCATAGACCCTCTCAAAAACAGGCAGTCACTACTCAGGTCTCACCAATGCTGCTGGACACAAAAAGGAGTTAGTGTTGCTGTATTCCAGAGAAGCTGGAAATCTGAATTTTGGTGAAGTCTCCCAATTTTTAAATGTTGGCAAAACATTCAACATTTTTAAAAAACCCTGTTCAGGCCAAACAAAACACATCTGTGTGCTAAATAAGCCACCAACCTTGCCTCTGCTAAGCCTCTTGTTGAAGGAGTAATCTTACTTTTAATTCATATAGTCTCTTAATATTAAATGCTAGATGTTACTGAATGTCACTGACAAGCCTAAGTCACAGCTGGGAGATATAAAATCTCTTCCATGTCTGTATCAGCCATCTGGTATAGCTCTCAGCCACATGAATCCTTTAGAAACAGCAGTGGGTGTAGTCTCAAGGCCTGTGATCTAAAATGGGTAGTTATTTTGTCCTAAAATATGTCTGTTTGATCATCTATTCAACAGGAAAAATTCTTGAGTGCAGTGTTTTGACATAATATAATTATATCTCATGCCTCAAAATTCTTTTCTTCTCCAGAAACAATAACAGATGCTGTTGATGTTTAAAAAGCAGCCTGGAGCACCAAAGGGAAATTTCTTAATTCTGCCTTTAAATAGATTTATCATTTGTTAATCTCCTCCAATCACAAGTTTTGTCAACATTTGTAATTTACTCTTAATAAATGCATAAAGAATAAACATATTAGCTTCCCTTTCTAACAATCATGTCTGAATAAAATTCAATAAGGTGATACAAAGACTATAAGGGAAGACTTCTGCTGTGGGCAGTGACAGAATCAAAGGTACCACGCTTGCCCTTCTTCCATAAACAACCTAGACTATAGGGATAAGACAGTTGTTTTCAGCCACTGAGCAATGGGCAATAAAGGTCTGTGATCTTTGAGAGAAGGGAAACACAGCTGAGTACCATATTCACCTGGATTCTCTAACTGAGGACAATGAATGATGAAATTTCATGTGGCTAAGCAGAAGCAACTGTGGAGACACTGAGAGGTAACAGAAATCTCTGAGGACAGGTAGGCATGTACAACTGGAAGACATTAGATCTGTGGCCAGGCCAGGGTGGAGAGACATTGCTGAGCACCTCAGCTATTTGTTTGAGACCTCAAAAAGATCACACTTAGATAAGAAGGATCATATCCTAGAGCAAGGACCATAACACAGAATCAGGATCAAAATTCAAATAGATTTTTCCTAATAACAAATAAAACCAAATTTGATAGGATAAATAAAATTTATCAGCAATGTAACTGCCTGCTACTAAAAAAGGTCAACTATGTTTAAAAGTGGATAACACAATACAGACCCCCTAGTGTGTGTCATTTAAAAATGTCTATCACATAATTTAAGAAATTACTAGATATTCAAAGAAGCAAGAAATTGTGACTTAGAATCAGGGTGGGGGGTGGGGGGAGTCAGTAAAATAGACTTGGAGGTAATTCAGATGTTGGAATTAGCAGATAAAGACTGTAAAACAACTATTGTAATATTAATACGTTCAAGTATATAAAGCAAAACATGGGGATAATAATTAAACATAGAGAATATTTCAGCACAGAAATGGAAACTATGGAAAAGAGCCTAATGGGAGTTTTAGAATTGAAAAGTACACTATATGAAATTAAAAATGCATAGGTTTAAGAGTGGATTGAAGGCTGCAGAAGAAATTGTCAGTGAACTTGAAGGCAAATCAATAGAAATTATCCAATCTGAAGAATAGGAAGAAAAGCAATTGGTAAAAAGGAGCAGTCTCAACAACTTGTGAGATAATATCAAGAAGGCTATCATAAATGGAATGCACATCTCAGGGAGAGTAAAGAGAGATAAATGGGCAGAAAAAAATGTTTACAGTTATAATAGGAAAACATTTATAATAGGTAAAGAACAGTACAGATTCAAGAAGCTCATTGAACAGCAAACATGATAAATGCAAAGAAAACCAAAGGTAGGTATATCCTCAAAAGCCAGAAACTAAAGATAAAGAGAAAATCTTAAAAGGAACCATGAAACAAAGATACGATATACGGAAAGTCCTATACTTAACGATTTTTCTTTTACTTTATGATGGGTTTATCAGGGCAAAATCCCATAGCAAATTGATGATTTCTACTAAATGTATATCATGTTTGCACTATTGTAAAATCAAAAAATCGTAAGTCAAACCACTTATAAATTCAGGACCCTTGGCTGTGTTGCCAACATTAAATGAATTTTCCGCTTATGATGTTTTTGATTTACAGTGGGCTTATTGGGACCCTATTATAAGTTAAGGAGCGTCTGCATATAGGAGGACAGTAAATATGAATGATGGCTAATGTCCCATTCAAAGAAAAAAAGTGGAGACCAGAAGACTGGAACAACACCTTCAAAGTTCCAAGGAAAAATGTAAAATAATAACCTATCTTTCCAAAATTGTACATCTCATTGAAATATGTCTCTAAAAATGAGAATAAAATAGACATTTTAAAATAAATGAAAACAGAGAATCTATTGTCAGCACACATACACCACAAGTAATGCTAAACAAACTTTTTTTAATTTGAAGAAAAATAACACTAAATAGAAGTTCAGATTAATAGAAATGAATGAAGAGCATGGGAAGTAGAATATAGGTAATATGAGAGACACATTTTTATTCTGTCCTTACTATCTTTTAAGACAATTGATCACTTAAAGCAAAATCAAGTCATTGAAGTAAAATATAAGATAAAAATAGTCCGAAAGATAGGAAAGGAAGAGGAGGTGGTAAATGGAGTTACAGTTTTGAGATGTTTATATTTTACAGTATAAACTGAATAGGGTAGGATAAGCTATATACTATAATCCTGAGAACAATCACTAACAAAACAATAAAATATGCCTTAAAGACCAAGATAATTGATAAAATAGATTAAAAATAATAATCCAAATGATAGAACGAAAGTAGAACAAATGAAACAATTTCTTGAAGTATTATGGATGACTTAAACCTAATTATATCACAAATAATATTAAATATAAACTAAATACTCCAAAGGCAGAGATTGATACACTGAAAAAAATTTCAAGATTATCTCTAGAAGATGCACTTTAAATAAAAGACAAATAGATTGAAAATAAAAGGATATAAAAAGAAATATTCAAATTCTAAGTATAAGAAAGTTTTTTTAAAATGTATTTATTATACTTTAAGTTCTGGGGTACATGTGTAGATTGTGCAGGTTTGTTACATAGGTATATACACATGCCATGGTGTTGGTTTGCTGCATCCATCACCCTGTCATCTACATTAGGTATTTCTTTTAATGCTATCCCTCCCTAATCCTCCCACCTCTGCTATTCCTCTCCGATCCCTCCACCCCCAGGCACCGGTGTGTGATGTTCCCCTGCCTGTATTCGTGTGTTCTCATTGTTCAACACCCACTTATGAGTGAGAACATGTGATATTTGGTTTTCTGTAAGAAAGTTGTTTTTTATATTTAGCTGATGATACAATAGTTCATGCTATTTTTTGTATGATGTAAAACAAACTTCAATTTAGAAAGCATTGCCAGAAATCAAGGGGCATTTCATAAGGATTTAAAACATCAGAAAGTCATAATTCTAAATGTATGTGCAACTAGTAACAGATAAGGCAAAAACTGTAGAAGAGAGAAATGGATTCACAAAGCTAGAGATTTTAACACCCCTCTCTCAGTAATTGTTAGAACAAGTGGACAAAAAATAAATAAATATATATGATTTGAATGTACCAATCACCTTGGTTTAACTGACATAGAACATCAGATTAGATAACATTAAATAATCCTTTTTGAGAACACATAAGCAGTTCTTCAAAATAGATCATATATTGAAACATAAAATACATCTCTAAAAATTTCCAACTTTACAGTATGTATATTTTTTATTTTTTTATTTTACTTTAGTTCTAGGATACATGTGTAGAATGGGCAGGTTTGTTACATAGGTATACATGTGCCATGGTGGTTTGCTGCAGCTAGAAACCTGCCATCTAGGTTTTAAGCCCCACATGCATTAGGTATTTTTCTAATGCTCTCCCTCCCCTTCCTCCTAGCCCCACAGCAGGCCCTGATGTCTGATGTTCCCCTCCCTGTGTCAATGTGTTCTCATTTTCAACTCCCACTTATGAGTGAGAACAGGTGGTGTTTGGTTTTCTCTTCCTGTGTTAGTTTGCTGAGAATGATGGCTTCCAGCTTCATCCATGTCTCTGCAAAGGACACAAACTCATTCTTTTATATGCCTGAATAGTATTCTGTAGTGTATATGTGCCACATTTTCTTTATCCAGGCTATCATTGATGAACATTTGAGTTGGTTCCAAGTCTTTGCTGTTGTGAATAGTGCTACAGTAAACATACATGTGCACGTGTATTTATAGTACAATGATTTATAATTCTTTGGGTATATACCCAGTAATGGGATTGCTGGGTCAAGTGGTATTTCTGGTTCTAGATCCTTGAGGAATTGCCACACTGTCTTTCACAGTAATTTACATTTTCACCAACAGTGTAAAAGCATTTCTATTTCTCACCGGCATCTGTCTTTTATATAATTGCCATTTTCCTGACTGTTTAGTAATCGTCATTCTAACTGGCATGAGGTGGTATCTCATTGTGGTTTTGATTTGCATTTCTCTAATGACCAGTGATGATGAGGTTTTTTTTTCATATGTTTGTTGGCCACATAAATGTCTGTCTTCTTTTGAGAAGTGTCTGTTCATATCCTTCACCCACTTTTTGATGGGGTTGTTTTTTCTTGTAAATTTGTTTAAGTTTCTTGTAGATTCTGGATATTAGATCTTTGTCAGATACATAGACTACAAAATTTTTCTCTCATTCTGTAGGTTGCCTGTTCACTCTGATGATAGTGTCTTTTGCTCTGCAGAAGCTCTTAACCATAGTATAATTAAATTAAGAATAAAATATCCAAAAAATCCCCCAAGTATTTGAAAATTAAGCAGTACACTTTTACGTAAGCCATAGGATAAAGAAAATAATTGAGGGAGATCTTTTAAATATTTTCAACTAAATGGTAATGCAAATACAACAAATTGAAAGTTGTAGGATAAGCTAAAGTAGTGTTTAAAGAAAAATTTTAGCATTGAGTATTTTTAAAAAAGGTTTACAATTAATGACCTTCATTTCTATCTTAAGAAGGTAAATAAATATAAAAGAAGAGAGATGCAATTCAATTTCAAAGGAAGTAGAAAGGAGGGAAAAAAGATAAAGTAGAAGTCAATAAAATTGAAAGCAAATGTCGGGGAAAATTTAAAATGCTAAAGGTTGCCCCTTTGACATGATTAATGAAATTTACAAACCCCTAGCAAGACTGATGAAGAAAACAAAAAAGCAAAAAAAAAAAAAAAAAAAAAGTACAATATTAGGAATAAAAGAGAATTACCAGAAACCATATGGATATTGAAAAGATATTATGAACAAATAACAATTTTGGGCTAAAACATTCAACAAATTAAATCAAATGGGAAATTTTCTATAATAATACAACTTTCCAAAAGTGATATAAGATATAAAAATAGAAATAACCTTATATCTATTAAGTAAATACATTTTCTATTAAAAGTCTTCCTCAAAATAAGATGCCACAGCCCAGATATTTTCACTGGTGAGTTCTACAAAAGCCCTAAGAAGTAAGTAATGCCTACATTACACAAAATTTTGCAGAAAATTAAAAAAAAAAATTCTTTTTTATGAGGGCAGTATAACACTAATGCATTATTTCAGACACATTTAAGAGAAAAAATTATATATTTGTTCTTCATAGTTTAATTTTTGCATAGGTCTAAAAGTCCTTTTATAATTATTAGCAAATAAAACCCAGAAATATATAAAAGGAATAATACATTATCAGCAAGTGGAGATTATTCCAAGAATGCAAGGTGAGCTTTACATTAACTACTTGATTAGTGGAAGGAGCCACATTTGGATATTAATGAGAAAAAAATCATACAGTCATCTCAATAAAGGTAGATTAAATATTTGACAATATTCACTGTCCATTCATAATTTAAAAAGAAAAATAAACCTCTCAGCAAAGTAAGAAAGAAAAAGAATTTTCTTAATTTGTCAAACCACGTCTATGAAAAACTACAGCTAATGTCATTTTTAGTGATGAAAAACTGAATACTTTCACCTTAAGACCAGGAATAAGGCAACGATGTCTGCTCCCACTATTTCAATAGAATATTATATTTGAGGTCCAAGCTAGTGCGATTGGACAAGAAAAAGGGAATTATAAAGTATGAAATAAAACTATTTCTTCGGATAAAATGTATTTTTTGGTAGAAATCTCTACACCCTCACCCCACAAACAAACAAACAAACAAACAAAAAACTCCAGTAGACTAATAGGTTAATTTGGCAAGGTTGTAGGATAAATGTTACCATACAAAAATAAATTGTATTTATATGTATTAGAAGCAAACAACTGTAAAAGAAAATTCTAAAATATCATTATGATTACATCAAGAAATAAAGAACAATGAACAGTAACTTTAACAAAAGTCATAAAAGACTTTTACTGGAAAAACTTCAAGATATTGTTGAGAAATCAAAGGAAACCTAAATGGAGTGATACACACTGTAAATGGATTGGAGGACTAAATGTTAAGATGTCAGTTCTCTCCAAACTGATCTATAGATTCAATACAATCCTAATTAAAATCCTGGCAGGATCTTTGTTTTGGTTTTTGGTAATTATCAATAAATTGATTCTAAAATTTCTAAGGAAAAGTAAAATAACCCAAATAACCCTTATTGTAATTAATTGTAAGTAATTTAGAGATGATTTAAAGTAAAGGGAATGTCTATAGATTATATGCAAATACTGTACCATTTTATATAAGGGACTTGAGCATCCATGGAGTTTGGTGTCAGTGGTGGATCTGGGAATGCCAATATGCCATGGATAACTGTGCTATAAAACTACAGATATCAAAGTAGTGAGGCATTGGCATAATAATAGAATAGAGTCCGGACACAGATCCATAGATCAATAGTCAGTTGATTTTTGGCAAAAATACTGAGGCAGTACAATGGGGAAAGAAAATCTTTTCAATTAAACATGCTGGGACAACTAGATGAATACATGGAAAAAATAGTCCTTGATACATGCCCTATACCACAAACAAAAAATAATTCAAGATATGTCATATACATAAACATAAAAGTTAAAACTAGAAAACTATTAGAAGAAAACTAGGATAATATCTTTATGACTTGAGGATGAGCAGTTTCTTAGAACACAAACAGTACTCACTATAAAAGAAAAACTGATAAATTGGATTTCAAAACTAAAAGATTATAATTATCAAAAGACACCATTAAGAACAATAACAAAGCAAACTATTGACTGGGAGAAATTTTACAATATAGATATATAACAAATAATCTTGTGTCTGGAATTTTTTAAAAAACTCATGAAAATAATAAAAACAAACTCATACTTTTAAAATGGGCAAAAGACTGAAATGCTTCACATAAGAAAATAAATGAATTACATATAGGTCCCTGAAAAAGTACTTAACATCATTATTTATGGAAATGTAAATTAAAACCACAATGTAACACCACCTCATACCCACTAACAGCAAAAATTAAAATAATTGACATCTCCAAGTGTTGATGAAGATGTAGAACAACTGGAACTCTCACACTGTACTTGTAGGAATGAAAATGGTACAACCATATTGAAAAACAATTTGACAGTTTTTCCAGAAGTTAAACATCGAAGCTTGAGTAAGACCATTTGTATAGAACACCTGCCAGTCTATTCTTTTGCCTTTGTTAGTCCATATCCACTTTCAATACCAGCTTAAATTTGCCCTCCTACAAGAGGGCTCACCAGTTTTCTCCCTGTATTTTAGTCCCCCACAGTAGGGGGACTACAGATCTCTGTTTGCCAAGGATAGTCCTGAATTATGTTGGCTTTGGCATAATTAATTAATCCTACCCTCAAAAACATTCAGGCTTGACAATAAATTATAAATATGTGCTACCCACAGTTCCATAGTTTTGACTTTAGTATTTAGCCTACTTTGAAAACTATATGAGGGGCTGGCAAGATGGCTGAGTAGGAACAGCCCTGGCATGCATCTCCCAGTAAGAGTGACACAGAAGGCGGGTGATCTTCGAATATCCAACTGAGATACCTGGTTCATCTCATTGGGACTGGTTAGACAGTGGGTGCAGCCCAAGAAGGGTGAGCCAAAGCAGGTGGGGTGTTACCTCACCCAGGAAGTGCAGGGTGAGGGAACGCCCTCTCCTAGCCAAGGAAAGCCATTAGGGACTTTTCCTGGCACTCTGGCTCAGATACTGCGCTTTCCCACGGTCTTCACAACCTACAGACCAGGAGATTCCCTCTGGTGTTTATAACACCAGCACCCCAGGTTTCCAGCACAAAACTGGGTGGCCATTTAGGAAGACACCAAGCTAGCCACAGCAGTTGTTTTTTTTTCATACCCCAATGGTGCCTGGAACACCAGCGAGACAGAATTACTCACTCCCCTGAAAAAGGGGGCTGAAGCCAGGGAGCCAATGATCTGGCCCAGCAGGTCCCACCCCCATGAAGAGATCAGCAAGCTAAGATCCACTAGCTTGAAATTCTTGCAGCCAGTACAGCAGTCTGCGCTTGACTTGGGATGTTGGAGCTTGGTGTGAGGAGGGGGCGTTAGCCATTGTTGAGGCTCGGGTAGGCGGTTTTAACCTTGCCTGTGTAAACAAAGTCACGGGAGGTTTCCACAGCGACTAGGCCAAAGGCAGCTCAGCAAGGCCTCTGCAAGCAGACTGTGTCACTAGACTCCCTCTTCACTGGGCAGGGCATCTCTGAAAAAATGCAGCAGCCCGTCGGGGGACTTATAAATAAAGCCCCCACCTTCCTGGGACAGAGCACCTGGGAAAAGGGGGTGGTTATGCACACAGCTTCAGCAGACTTGTGTCCCTGCCTGGCAGCTCTGAAGGGAGCAGTGGCTATCCCAGCACAGCATTCGAGCTCTGATAAGGGACAGACTGCCTCCTTGAGTGGCTCCCTGACCTCGATGTATCCTGACAGGGAGACACCTCCCAGCAGGGGTTGATGGACACCTCATACAGGAGAGCTCTGGTTGGCATCTGGCAAGTACCTTTCTGGGACGAAGCTTCTAGAGGAAGGAACAGCAGCAATCTTTGCTGTTCTGCAGCCCCTGCTGGTGATTCCCTAGAAAGCAGGGTTTGGAGTGGATCTCCAGCAAACTCCAGCAGACCTGCAGCAGAGGGTCCGGACTCTTATAAGGAAAACTAACAAACAGAAAGAAATAGTTTCAACATCAACAGAAAGGATGTCCACTCAGAGACCCCATCCAAAGGTCACCAACTCCAAAGACCAAAAGTAGGTAAATCCACGAAGATGGGAAGAAACCAGCACAAGAAGGCTGAAAATTCCAAAATCCAGAATGTCTCTTTTCCTCCAAGGGATCGCAACTCCTCACCAGCAGGGGAGACAACACACACCAGGGCCTGTCAGGAGGTGGGGGTCTGGGGGTGATAGCAGGGGGTGGGGGGATAGGGGGAGGGGATAGCATTAGGAAAAATACCTAATGTAGATGATGGGGTGATGGATGCACAAACCACCATGGCACGTGTATACCTGTGTAACAAACCTGCACATTCTGCACGTGTACCTCAGAACTTAAGTATGATAAAAAAATTTTTTTAATTATACATTTACTTATATGAATTTTTTCTTATTTTCATGTTGTTTTAAGTCCATTAGGGGCCAGAGCCATCCTTATAATCCCATAAAGTTCCTAGCACAGTGCCCAATAAATTTTGACTTGATGAAATCTAACTCCACTTTAAAAATGAACAGTGATTTCTGCTGCTTTTAAAGATGTGACTAAACATTGCTCACACCCACACAACTTAAGCATCCTTTTCTTACAGTTCTTAACAACCTCAGCCTTAACGACGGTGCTCACTACAATGAAATAACTTTTCTAGTACTTCAAAACGAATTAAATTTTATCCTTGATTCTATTTGGGAATGCAAGCATAAAGATGTAGGGTGAGATTTCTGTGAGCTGCTGGCCTAGTGCATTTGGGTGGTATGCCTGACTTCAGGGATTACAATATTGGTGCTTTTACTTCCTAATTAAAAAGATTTCTCATAGACAGCAGGAAAAATTGCAGGCCCACTAGAAACTGAAAACTAAATTGTGGAAAAACTCAGAAGAAAGAATATCCATTAAATTTTGGTTTAAAGTAGTTAAAAACCTAAATGTCCATCCAAGTCCTACTGAACAAATAAAATGTGGTATATCCATTGAGTGCAGCAGTTAAGACTTATTAAGAACTATGCTAATCAATAATAATAGATCTCAAGAATATCATGTTCAGTGGAAAAAATGCAAATTGGGGACTGAGATATATGGTGTAGTAACACATATAAAATCTAAATAGTATATAAAAACAATGGTATATATTGCTTATTAATATTCATAAACATAAGTGAAGGTATGGAAATGGAATTGTGTAGATACACATTAAATATATTATAGTAGATGGTATGGAATAGAACCAAACAGGACTTCAAATGGAGGATACAGTTTTAAAAAAAGAACAATAGCTGTCTTATTTCACGTATCATAACATTAAATGGTTGATCAAAAATTCAGTTCTGTGTGCTGCATGTATGGGCACACACACACAGAAAAAAAGGAAAATAAACTTTTCACAAGATGTTTGATTAATTGATACTAATAGCTAACAATATGAGGCATAAATTATTTTGAAGTAAACAGAGGACTGATAAAAGTTATTAAGACCTTTTATTCCATAGTTTTATTGTTATTAATGTATCACTTTGTGACTGAAAACCAGTAATTAAGCTACCTGATAATTTGAGGCTGTTTTTGCTTTACCTTAGTGTAGCTAAAGTTCAGCATTTGGATTCCAGAGCTTCTTAAGCTTTTACTTTATCTTAGGGCAGGAGTTTTATTAAATTTCTGAAATAAGAGGAGCCATATTTAAGCCCATGCTTATGGAGATCCAAACACTAGGGCCAGAGTCACAACTGGGTCCTGTCAGGCAACAACTTAAAAACATTGTTTAGTAGTCAAGCAAGGTTTTGAGAAACTGGAGCCACAAAGTAGAGAATATAATAATTCATAATTTGAGTTGATCAGAGTTGAAGAGTTAACAGTTGCCAATGTAAAGTCTTGAAGAAGGGCATATAGGTCAGGAATGATACTTGTAAGACAGTGGCTATAGAATAAGCTGATGAGGCTGAAACAACAAATGAGGACTTTATCTGGGAGACAACCAGAAGAGTTGACGTAAGGCACCAAGTAGGAGGACATGAGAAGACTGAAGTGAGGTGCTTACCCCCTGCTTTCTGCAGGATTCAGCAAGCGAATGAACCGGAGAAGAGAGTACAATTGTGGACAATGGACAGACTGATGCCAACCTTAATCAAAACCTTAGGCTTGAACTTTTCTTAACATCTGGGGTTTAGTATCATTCCTTGGCATGATATATTTGAGATTTATTTTAGGAGTGTAACATTTAACTGACTTGGGAAACCTCCAGATCTAATGGCAACTTGTAAATTCTAAAGTTTAGCCATTCTTCACATTGTAGACTGGAAATGTCAGATCACTAATTAAATCATTTAAGTAGCTTTCCTCCTGTTCTTTGTTGATTTTAAGGTTCAGATTTTTTCCCTCTTGGTGACCAGAGAATATCTTGAAGCATTCTAGAGTTGAAGAGCATTGATGTGTTGCAGGCTGACAGAGATAGAGACTGAAACAGTGAAAACAAGAATGGGCCAAGATATATGCAGACATTAAATGCTTACAGATTTTGACTTTTTTCAGGTTCCTGTTCTTTAATGACACACTTCCCCTTCTAAGAAGAATCAATTTTGAGGTTATAACTGGTATTCCTTAGTAATTCATATAACTTAAAAATCAGTGAAAAGAATAGCTTATTAAAGAATAGCAAGTCAGTCATGTAGGAGAAATGTGATGATATGTGGAGTTGCACACATTATATTTTCGGCCTTTGTTTGACACTTCTTTTAAATCACAGCTTGCTTTTAAACCTTTTCCTAATGAACATTAAGAGGATCTTTCCAGTAAGCACATACATTGAAAACAAAAACTTTAAAAATCAAATGCAAAACAAAAGAATAAAATTAAATCTATTGAAATGTTTAAAAATAATTAATATTTTGATATAACTATATTTTTAAGCATCTTCAACATTAGAAAAAGATAAAAGATTCTTTGGTTTCGTTTTAAGACACCTCCCATTAAAAAAAAAAAGACCTGAAACTCTAATAGCTTACGTGACCTAATAAACTTAGCAAAGACACTTTTACATGGCCATGAGACATATAATTGCAGAGACCCAGCTGGAGCCGAAAAACAGAGTAGTCAACAAGTACTTCCAGACTTCTATGTGTTAAGAAATTCCATATCTGAAGTCCCTTGCATTTGCAAAGAGTACATTGTAGACTTGGTGGCAAGGGAAGTCAAACTTGAATGCTTTCCCTCAAATCATCACAAACATCCACTATTCCTCTCCTAGAAGAAACAATTTCTGATTTATAACTTCCCTTAATAGGAGAATGCCCTTGATGCTAAATTGTCTGAACATTGTGAAATCTCATCTTGATTCCCTAAAATATTAATATGAACCCAGACTTCCTAATTCCATTTTGAATCACATTTTATCTGTACTTGAGCCGTTGAATGCATTTGTGTATCTCTCTCTCATCTAGTGGATGAACAGTTAGGTCAACACTTCTGCATTGTTTTTTGGAGGAAAAAAACCAATTTATCTTTCTTTAAAGCAAGAAAGAAGAGAGGAAGAAAACAAGGGTGAGATTATTGGAAAAAAGAAAAGAAATAGTTATTCCATATGAATTAGGCGTGAGGAGCATGTTAGGGTCAACTGAAAGACGAAGCGCCCGTTTCTATACTATGTAGTCCTAAATGTGGTAGCAATGGACTTTATACTTGAAACATTTTCAGACAAAAAAATATTGTCTCTGGAGCTTTTCTCCCACATCCATAAGTTGGGCACACAGTGTCAGGTACCAACATCAGGTTCTTAACAGCTTTACAGAACAATGTGTGGGGGAGATAATATATATTATATATATTTATACGTTATAGTTTATACATAGTATTACAGTTTTCATGTACAAATACTGCACACAATTTTACAGACACATTACAGGTTTAACTCTGTTTTTGCGTAATAAAAAATATGATGGCATATGTTTTTAATGTTTTGTCTTTAAAAGTTTGAATAGCCAACTAACCATATTCAACAAAACTAGAGCTCAAAAATAAATAATTTTTTTAGAATTCCTATTAAAGAAAACTAATGTAAAAGAAAGTAGTAGAAAGCAGGCTCAGATTTGAAAAGAGTATTAGTTTTTTCTAATCAAAATCATGGCAGAAGAAATTATAACTGAAATCATCTCTATAATTTCTTGGTCTTTTTGCCAAAGAATGTGTTATAAATGGATAGACACGAGCAATAAAGCTTTCTTTTTTTTTTTTTTTTTTTTCAGTTGAATGACTCCACAAAAATCCTCTAATCTGTAATCTCCTTGCCTCTTTTTGAATCTCAAGCAATTTTGTGGTGGTTCTCTCTTCCATTTTGAAATGAAGATGCAACATTGTACAAAAATGTTCTTTCTGTATTAAAAATTAACTGTTAATGTATATTATGTCAAAATAGTTCTTATTTTCATATGAACATACCAAAAATGTAATTGCTTTCTAAAATTACATTTATACACTTAAGTCAACTATTTAATTTCAGTGAATAATATAGTTTATGTTTTTGAGGAATTATTGAATTGTTATTTCCATGTAAGTTTAGGCTGTTTTCTTCTTTTAGCTTACTCTTTCTTGCCTTTAAAAAGTTATTTCTAGTATACTTGTGTCCTGAAGTTGATCAGTCAAAACTGTATTTGTTAATTGTTTCTTAAAATGCTTCGCTAAGATAATGATTTATATATAGAAATTATTGATAGGTTAATTTAATGTGATGAGGAAATTAACAAATGGATGCCATTTAATATTTTACATGACTTTTTGAGTAATATTAATTTTTCAATTTTATTTTTCATAAAAATTAAAATTAGATTTTTAGTTTTTTCTGTTTGAAAATCTTTCTCATAAATTTCTTTTTTTAAAAAATTCACTAATTACTATTAAATGAAAATAGAATGGGTTGAATGCTATAAGCTACTATTATCTTTAAACAATATAGTTGTCCTAGAAAGGCTTTTTTTTAACTGTGTATTTATTAAAGTATAATTTCTATTCAGTAAATTTTACCTATTTTATTGCAGTTTTACCTGTTTTGACAAATGTATGTAGTTGTGTAAACACTATAACAATCAAGATAAAAAATAGTTCTATCGTGTGAAAAAAATTCCCCCATACTCCTTTGTAGTCAATCCCTCTCCAACCTGTGAGAATATTATAAATGAAGTCATATACTATATAGACTTTTGAACCTGGCTTCTTTTACTCTGGATATTGTTTTAGAGACTCATCCAGGTTGTCTTGTGTACTCTCATTAATTCCCTTTTCATTTCTAGGTAGAATTTCACTATATGGATGTATCACAAATTGTTAATCCACTTCACAGTTGAGGGATATTGAAACCATTTCTAGCTTTTGATGATTACCAGTAAAACTGCTGTGAAAATTTGTGTTCAAGTTTGTGATTGAACATTGTTTTGATCTCATTTGAATAAATATCTAGAAGTGACATACATAGGTCTTATGATATGCTTAATTTTATAAAACACTATCAACCTGTTTTCAAAAGTGGCTGTATTATTTTATATTCTTACCAGTGATGTGTGAGAGTTTCAGTTGCTCTGCATCCTTGGAAGGCTTTTTTGTGTGTGTGTGTGTGTGCTTTCAAATAAGTGTTGTTGAAGGCAAATAAAAATATAGAGATAAATCTTTAAATTTAATGTTTTATTTGAGAAGAAAGAATTGCAATTTGGGCACACATACAGACTAGGTAGTCTTCAGTATGGCAAAGAACAAAGAAGAAGTTGGAGGTTGTATAAAAAGGAGAAATGTTATATATTGCTTTTTGAGAAAGGTCATTGGCACTAGTAAGGTTCTGGGGAACTGGTAAGCCCTGATCAGTGAGTGATAGCGGTGAACCAAATTAGTCCTAAAATTGCAGCAGTTACAAAGAAAAGTGGTCTCTAGTTACAACAGGCAGTTTCAACAGCCAGACTTGTAAAGAAATACATTTTTGAAGCAATGTTATGTGTCCCAAATGCCTTGCCTTCCTGCCTCTGGACTCTGTTTTAGTTGGATATGAAAAGGATAATCCAATTTGTGTAATCAACTTTCACAGTGTGTAGTTCTATCTTCATGTGATTTTAATTTGCATTTCCCTAATGACTAACGATGCTGAGGATCTTTCTGTGTTCTTATTTGCCATCCTTATATTTTCTTTGGTAAAGTACATGTTCAAATCATTTTTTATTGGAAATAACAATTATATATTATAATGTGTACAATATGATATTCTAAAATATGTATACATTGTGAAATAACAAAATCAAGCTAATTAACATATGAACTACCTCATTTTTTAATGGTATAAATACTTAAGAACTACTTAGTAATTTTCAAGTATATAATACATTATTATTAACTATGTTATTAAGAGCTCTTGAATTTGTTCCTCCTTGCTAATTAAACATTTGTGTCCTTTAACCAACATTGTATCTCTCCAGTCTCTCCACTCCAAGCCTCTGATGTTTGTAGGTTGTCTGTTTACTCTGTTGATAATTTATTTTGTTGTGCAGAAACTGTTTAATTTAATTAGGTCCAGTTTGTCAATTTTTGGTTTTGTTGCAACTTCTTTTGAGGACCTAGGCAAAAATTCTTTCCCAAGACCAATGTCTAGAAAGGTGATTCCTTGATTTTCTTCTAGGATTCTTATAGTTTGATGTCTTATATCTCAATCTTTAATCCATCTTGAGTTAACTTTTGTGCATGGTGAAAAGGAGCATTCAGTTTCATTCTTCTTCATATAGCTAGCCAGCTATCCTAGCACGGTTTGTTGAGTAGGGAGAACTTTTCCCATTGCTTGTTTTTGTCAAATTTGTTGAAGATCCAATGGATGTAGGTGTGTGGCTTCATTTCTGAGTTCCATATTCTGTTCCATTGGTGTATTGTGTCTCTTTTTTATTTGAGTACTATGCTGTTTTGGTTACTGTATCCTTATAGTGTATTTTGAAGTTCAATAATGTGATGCTTCCATCTTTGTTCTTTTTGCTTTGCCTATTCAGGCTCTTTTTTGAATGCGTATGAATTTTAGAATACTTTTTTTGTAATTCTGTGAAAAATGATATTAGTAGTTTGATAGGAATGGTGTTGACTCTGTAGATTGCTTTGAGCCATAAGCTCTGCCCATGTTTTAATCAGGTTATTTATTTTCTTGCTATTAAGGTGTTTGAGTTCATTATATATTTAGGATATTAACCCCTTATCAGATGTATGGTTTAAACATATTTTCTCCCATTCTGTAGGTTGTCTCTATATTCTGTTCTCTCCTTGGCTGTACACAATCTTTTTAGTTTGATTCATTCCAGTTACCTATTTTTGCTTTTGTTACCTGTGCTTTTGAGGTCATATCCAAAAATTATTTCCAGGACCAGAGTTATGGAGCTTTCCCCCTATGTTTTCATTTAGTAGTTTTACAGTTTCAGGTATTGCATTTGTATTTAATTCATTTTGAGTTGATCTTTGTAAATGGTGTGAGTTAAGAGTTTTATTTCATTCTTTTGCATATGGATATCTTGTTTTCCCAGTACCATTTATTGATGAAAATATGTGTTCTTGGCATCTTTGTCAAAAACTAATTGGCCATAAATGTGTGGATTTATTTCAGGGATCTTTATTTATTCCATTGCTCGATGTGTTTATTTTTATGCTGGTACCATGCCATTTGATTACTGTAGCTTTGTAATAGATTTTGAAATCAGGTAGTCTGGTGTTTCTAGTTTTCTTTTTGCTCAAGATTACTTTAACTATTTGGGATCTTTTGTGATTCTACAGGAATTTTGGAATTTAGATTTGTGTGAAAAATGTTATTGGAATTTTGATAGGGATTACATTGAATCTGTAGATTGCTTTGGGTAGTATGGACATTTTAACAATATTAATTCTTTCAATCCATGAACACAGGATATCTTTTCATTTATTTGTGTCTTCTTCAATTTCTTTTATGAATGTGTATAGTTTTCAGTATACAGATCTTTCTTTTCTTTGTTTAAATTTATAAGTATTTTATTTCTTTATTGTAAATGGAATTATTTTCTTAATTTCTTTTTTGGATAGCTTTTTATCAGTATATAGAAACCCAACTGATTTTTTAATGTTGGTGTTATAGCCTGTAACTTTACTGAATTCATTTATTATTTCTAAATGTATTTTGGTAAAGTCTTTAAGGGTTTTTGTGTATATAATCATATCACCTGAAAATACAGACAATTTAACTTTTATTGTTTTTGATTCAGATTTCTCTTATTCCTTTGTCTTGCCTAGTTGCTCTGGCTAGGGTTTCTATTACCGTATTGAATAGAAGTGGTAAGAGTGAGAATCCATGTCCTTTTCCTGATTTTAGAGGAACAGCTTTCAACTTTTTACCATTGAGTATATTAGCTGTGCACTTGTCGTATATGGCCTTTATCGTGTTGAGGCATGTTCTTTCTATATGTAATTTGTTGAGAGTTTTTATCATGAATGATGTTAAATTTTGTCAGATGCTTTTTCTGCATCTATTGAGATGATCATATGATTTGTCTTTCATTTTGTTAATGTGGTATATCACAATTACTGATTTGAATATGTTTACTTTTTCATCCCCAGGATAAATATCACTTGATCTTGGTGAATGAGCCTTTCAATGTGCTGTTGAATTCAGTTTGCTAGTGTTTTGTTGAGGATTTTTGTATCTATGTTCATCGAGGATATTTTCTTTTCTTGTAGTGGTCTTGTCTGGCTTTGAATTAGTTTGAAAGTATTCCCTCCTCTTCAGTTTTTGAAAGAGTTTAAGAAGGATTGATATTAGTTTTTTAAATGTTTGGTAAAATTCAGCAGTAAAGCCTTTAAGTCTAGGCTTCTTTTTTTCTTTTCCTTTCTTTTTTTGATGGGAAACTATTACCTTTTCAATCTTTTTACTCATTATTGTTCAGATTTTCTCTTTCTTCATGATTCAGTCTTGGTAGGTTTTATGTATCTATGAATTTATTAATTTCTTCTAGGTCATCCAATCTGTTGATGTATATTTGTTCATTCTAGTCTCTTAAGATCCTTTACATTTCTGTACTATCAGTGGTATATGTTCAGATATTTTGCTCATTTTAATGTGTTATTTTCTTATTGAGTTTTGACAGTTCTTCACATATTCTAGATACAAGTCCTTTTAAGATATGTGATTTATAAATATTTTCTCCTACACTTTCAAAGAGCAGACACTCTTAAGTGAAGTTTAATTTATTTACTTATTCTTTCATTTATTATATTTTTGGTTTTGTATCTAAGAGATCATTGCCTAACTAAAGATCACAATACTTTTTTTCTGTGTTTTTGAAAGAAATTGTATAATTTCTGTTTTGCATTTCTATCTGTGATCCATTTTGAGGACTTTTTTAATATAAGGTGTGAGATATGGGTAAATTTTGTTTTTATCTATTTGCGTATGTCTGTCCAGTCATTCAAATACTAGTTTTTAGAAAAACTATGTATTTCTTTGTCACCAAATTTCCTTTTCACCTTTATCAGAAAAGAATCCATCATATATGTGTAGGACTATTTTTGGATCCTTTTCTTTAAAAAAAAAAAATTAAAATTAAAATGACACTAGGGATACATAAGGAATTACATGAAGAACATATGAATATTTTCTTGTAAAAATTGTAAAAATATAGAAATATGTGACAATGAGAGTAAATGCTTATATAGGCCTTACTGTGCCGATCATCACTCTAAATACTTTAAATAGATTAGCACATTTACTCTTTACAACAGTTCATGAGATAGGTACTGTTATTTTTTCCATGTTACAGATGGGAACACTGAAGGCAGAAAGAGGGCACGTAACTTGCATGTGATCATATAGCTAGTAATTGTTGGAGCTGTGTTTTTAATCACCTCATCATTTTCCTTCACCTCTACCCCAATCCAATGCCTTACCTCAAATATGACAACTGTTCTTTATTTCATTTGCAACGTAATTTACCTACATAAAACACATGCAAAAAACATTTTGTTTGTATTCATGTCTATTCTTTTATAACTTTGAAGCGACTATGTAACCTGATGTTTTGGTGTAGAGTTTTTTCTAAATGTCACTTAGTATAATTTAATTGGTAGGGCTAGTCTATTGTTCTATAATTCTTGATGAGAGTTCGTCTAGTTTTCCTATCGACTGCTGAGACAATGTATTGAAGTTTCCAAGTGTATTTGTGGATTTTTAAATTTCTCCTTTTAGTTCTATAAGATTTTCTTTCATGTATTTTGAAACCCGGCATTGTTAGGTGCACACATATTTATATTTATTATGTTATTTTTCATAGTTGACCGCTTCATAATTAATGTCCCCCTTTATCCTTTTGCTAAAATTTACTTAGTCTCATATTAACAAGCTGTTTCTGCTTTTGTATGGTTAGGGTTCATGTAGTATCTCTTTTACCAGGTTTGTGCCAACCTAATATATCTTTTATTTTTTAACCTATTTATTCTTATATATTTAAAATGAGTTTCTTGTACACAGCATATAGTTTGGTCTTGATTTTTTTAATCCAATCTGCTCTTAACTTTTAATTCATGGTTTACAAGACTTACATTTAATGTAACTATATGATTAGATTAAAAACCATCACATGGTTAGCTGTTTTATTTTTTTAATCTATTATTTTGTTTTTGCTCCTTTGCATTCTGTTCTTGAGTATTTCATTTTAGCTCCATTAGGAATTACTGTTGATTTTTCTGTTAAAGAATTACTTTAGTCATTGACCTAGGTTACATAATCTGCATCTTTAATCAGAATCTATATTTAAATAATATTAGACTACCAGACATGTAGTATAAGGATTTAACAACAGTGTTTCCCAATTTCTTCCTTCCATCGTTTGTGCTGTTGTTGTCTTACATACATTTTATTTTTACACATGCTATAAACACAATGCATTTTTAATACCTTTGCCTTAGTTATCTTTTAAAGCAATTTAAAATAAGGAAATGAATTTTATATTACCTTCATTTATTCGATTTCTAGAACCCTTTATTACTTTACGTATATGTCATACCTTACCAAGGTGTTAAAAATAAACGTTAATATTTTTAACTATTTGCATTTAAAACACACCAGTCTTTGACTTCTCTTGGCTTTGTTAAAAATTTGTTGTCTTTAGATAGCTGGGAATGTGTTTTATTTTTATACTTCTTTGTGCTCACTTGGAATTTCAGGACCATAGGACTGAGTATGTTATAAGAGGTCCTTTGGCCTATTCTTCAGTCTAACAAGTTTACTGTTCTTAAGATGTTTCTAGCAGTTCTCTCTCTGAAGTTGAAACACAAGCCTATTTGGTCTATACTTCTCTTTTTATCTCTATTTCTTTGGAGAAAGTGGTTGGAGGATTTGACCATGTTGTCCTGCTTTTTAATGCTTTCTTATTAATAATCCTGCACATATATAAAGATAGTTATTGAGTATCTTCTTACTATCTCCTTTACAGATTACCATCTCTTCTACACATTAAAAAGTAGGAGGCATGTCCCAGCTCCCTTACCAAATTGTGGAAGTGCAGACTGTATAGAGTGCTGAACTTAAACATTCTCCCTAAAGTCATATGGTTTGTTTTATTCCAGGCATGTACCTTTAGGAGAGCTCTGGGATTCTGAAATTGGGTGGGTTTCCTTCAAAAACAACATTCACCTGAGGACATGATTTATTCCAGAGCCTTCTCAGTGCAGTAGCCCTAGGTATGTTATTTGTATAGGGATAAGGCAGAAAGAAAAGAGCAAGCTAGAAAACCTAGACTTTTCTGAGCAAACTATATTCAGTTGTGATTTAAAAAGAAGTACTCTTGACAGCCAGGGCTGGTCCCATAGTAGAACTTATAAGCACTTGTCAGTTACTTTGGTTATTGCAAGAGACACTTATTTTCAAGCTTTCCCCTTTAATTCATGTCCAAAGTATAACATTTTCTTTTTGTCTTTTTCCCCTCCAGGGGTGCTACATCCATTGTGTACAGATGCAAACAGAAGGGGACCCAGAAGCCTTATGCGCTCAAAGTGTTAAAAAAAACAGTAAGTTTATTTCATTATATAATGGCATTTCTAAGGAGCCTGTGACCTGGAGGAGGCAGGAACCTGACTTGAAGAACAAAGGGGCCAGAGAGCTTCTATGTGCAAGTGACTTGTTTGACTCTTGATTGCGGGAGTGCAACCCAAATAGGTTGTTGCGTGGTGGAAATTGCATGAGACTTTGAAAGCAACTGGATCTCTGATTGGATGTGGTTGTGGGGAGAACTATGGCAAGGAAAAACATTTAGAATTGTCAGGTAGACCTTGTTTTGTATATCAGCCATGCTCTTGGAGATACATACATATATATATATATATATATATGTATGTATGTATATATGTGTACATATATACACACACATATACATATAAAATAATTTCAATATTTAAATATTAAAACCACATTTTAATATGTTAGAAAAGCTTGCTATTGAAAATAATTTTAAATAAAAAACAAATGTATTTGTTAAAGAAGTCATCAGATTCTAATTTGCCTTGATTTTCAAATGTTACGCTTGCTCAGTCGAATATAATTGAACAAATGCTAATGTTTCTGGGACTGAACCTACTCCTCTACAAGTTTGTACTGGGAAAAAAGAAAGGTTTTTGTTTGGGGGTTGTTTCGTTTGCCCTATACTTATAGGTAAGCTGAGGGGGACAAAAGTGACTTAGGCTCATCTCTAATGAGTAAGAAACACAGCAGATGGGAGTTCAAAATATCAATGGCAACACCTGTGTAATACTATCTATACCCCAGAGAGTATTTTTCCATTTTAATGCCCTACTTGGATTTTGTGTTCTTACACAGTCTCTACTCATAAAACCACAAAAAGACAAGATACTGTTTTATAGCACATTCCTTTTCAAATTTCATGTGAACAAATATGTGAAATATATATATGTCTATATCTGAAAACCCAGTTGTAAAGTATATTGAGAAGTATCATAAATTTTGAAGTCAAATACATTTTTTAGGCCAAGGAATTTTTTTTGTCCTAAAGGCAGCTTAAAATTAACAGCTGTTATGTATTGTCTGGCACAGGGAAATTTTAGAATCTCTTATAATGAAGAGCATGATGGTACAAGGTTTTCAGTCAAATAGAAATAGACTGGCATTTTAAACAATCTGTTAGAATTTAAAGTCATAGCAAAATAACAATGACAGTTTAATGAAAGTTGGTAATAATTTAAATGGCAGTTGCTACTAATGAATTCTATATTCTGAATTTTCTGTTTGGTGTAGGCAGTGATTTAAGTTATTCCAGAATGTAGAGGAATCTTTTGATTGATAAGATTTTGAATTTTCCCTTAGTTTCTTATAGTCATAAAATTTATCTGAGCTAAGGATTATTAATACTTTGATGAAATAGAATTCATGTTAAATATCTATTTTTTTATGAAAATAAAATGCCATGTTTTATCAGCAGTCGTGCACAAGATGTTTTAGGACTTGGTTTTACCATTTCTTGTTAGTTGAAACATTGTCAGTGGAAGCTCTTAAGTTTAATTAGATCCCATTTTTCTATTTTGGCTTTTGTTGCCATTGCTTTTGGTGTTTTAGTCATGAAGTCCTTGCCTATGCCTATGTCCTGAATGGTATTGTCTATGTTTTCTTCCAGGGTTTTTATGGTATTAGGTCTTATGTTTAAATCTTTAATCCATCTGGAGTTAATTTTTGTATAAGGTGTAAGGAATGGGACCAGTTTCAGTTTTCTGCATTTGTTAGCCAGGTTTTCCAAACAGCATTTATTAAACAGGGACTCCTTTCCCCATTGCTTGATTTTGTCAGGTTTGTCAAAGATCAGATGGTTATAGGCGTGTGGCATTACTTCCGAGGCCTCTGTTCTGTTCCATTGGTCTATATCTCTGTTTTGGTACCAGTACCATGCTGTTTTGATTTACTGTAGCCTTATAGTATAGTTTGAAATCAGGTAGTGTGATGCCTCCAGCTTTGTTCTTTTTGCTTAGGATTGTCTTGGCTATGCGGGCTCTTTTTTGGCTCTATATGAAGCTTAAGGTGGTTTTTTTCCAGTTCTGTGAAGGACAATGGTAGTTTGATGGGGATAGCACTGAATCTATAAATGACTTTTGGCAGTATGGCCATTTTCACGATATTGATTCTTCCTAACCATGAGCATGGAATGTTTTTCTATCTGTTTGTGTCCTCTCTGATTTCCTTGAGCAGTGGTTTGTAGTTTTCCTTGAAGAGGTCCTTCATGTCCTTTGTTAGTTGTATTTCTAGGTATTTTATTCTCTTTGTATCAGTTGTGAATGGGAGTTCACTCATGATTTGGCTCTCCGTTTGTCTGTTATTGATGTATAGGAATGCTTGTGATTTTTGCACATTGATTTTGTATCCTGAGACTTTGTTGAAGTTGCTTATCATCTTAAGGAGATTTTGGGCTGAGACGATGGGGTCTTCTAAATATGCAATCGTGTCATCTGCAAATAGAGACAATGTGAATTCCTCTTTTCCTAGTTGAATGCTCCTTATTTTCTTGCCTGATTGCTCTGGCTAGAACTTCCAATACTATGTTGAATAGGAGTGGTGAGAGAGGGCAGCCTTGTCTAGTGCCAGTTTTCAAAGGGAATGCTTCCAATTTTTGCCCATTCAGTATGATATTGGCTGTGGGTTTGTCATAGATAGCTTTTATTAGTTTGAGATATGTTTCACTGATACCTAGTTTATTGAGAGTTTTTAGCATAAAGGGCTGTTGAATTTTGCCGAAGGCCTTCTCTGCATCTATTGAGATAATCATGTGGTTTTTGTCTTTGGTTCTGTTTATATGGTGGATTACGTTTACAGATTTGCATATGTCGAACCAGCCTTGCATCCCCAGGATGAGGCCTACTTGATCGTGATGGACATCTTTTTGATGTGCTGTTGCAATTGGTTTGCCAGTATTTTATTGAAGATTTTTGAATTGATGCTCATCATGGATATTGTCCTGAAATTTTCTCTTTTAGTTGTGTCTCTGCCAGGTTTTGGTATCAGGATGATGTTGGTCTCATAAAATGAGTTAGGGAGTATTCCCTCTTTTTGTGTTGTTTGGAATAGTTTCAGAAGGAATGGTACCAGCTCCTCTTTGTATATCTGGTAGAATTCAGCTGTGAACCCATCTGGATCTGGACTTTTTTTGGTTGGTAGGCTACTAACTACTGCCTCAACTTCAGACACTGTTAATAGTCTATTCAGGGATTCAACTTCTTCCTGGTTTAGTCTTGGGAGGGTGTAAGTGTCCAGGAATTTATCCATTTCTTCTAGATTTACTGGTTTATGTGCTTAGAGTGAAACAACAGAATGGGAAAAAATTTTTGCAAACTACCCATCTGACAAAGGGCTAATATCCAGAATCTACAAAGTACTAAAACAAATTTACAAGAAAAAACAACCCCATCAAAAAGTGGGCAAAGGATATGAACAGGCACTTTTCAAAAGAAGACATTTTGTGTGTTGTTGTTGGCCAACAAACATATGAAAAAAAGCTCCTCATCACTGGTCATTAGAGAAATGCAAATCAAAACCACATTGGGATATCATCTCACGCCAGTTAGAATGGCAATCATTAAAAAATCTGGAGACAACAGATGCTGGATAGGATGTGGAGAAATGGGAATGCTTTTACACTGTTGGTGGGAGTGTAAATTAGTGCAACCATTGTGTGAGACAGTATGGCGATTCCTCAAGGATCTAGAAATAGGAATACCATTTGACCCAGCAATCCCATTACTGGTTATATATCCAAAGGATTATAAATCATTCTATTATAAAGACGCATGCACCCATATATTCATTGTGGCACTGTTTACAATAGTAAAGACTTGGAACCAACCCAAATGCCCATCAATGGTATACTTGATAAAGAAAATGTGACACATATACACCATGGAATACTACATAGCCATAAAAAAGGATGAGTTCATGTCCTTTGCATGGACATGGATGAATCTGGAAACCATCATCAGCAAACTGACACAAGAACAGAAAACCAAACACTGAATGTTCTCACTCATAAGTGGGTGTTGAACAATAACACATGGACACAGGGAGAGGAACATCATACACTGGGGTCTATTGGGGGGGTAGGGGGCTAGGGAGCCATAGCAGGGAGTGGGGAGGTTGGGGAGGGATAACATTAGGAGAAATACCTAATGTAGGTAAAGGGGGGATGGAGGAAGCAAACCACCATGGCATGTGTATACCTATGTAACAATCCTGCAAGATCTGCACATGTGCCCTAGAACTTAAAGTATAATAAAAAAAAATTGTCAGTAAAACGTGTGAAGGGCTATTTGTTTTTCATAGTTGAGGAAACATTGAGATGGAAGAGGCATATGAAACTCTAGGAAATAAACACTGGAAATCACATGTGAATGCTCAAGAATTTCCGAGGACAACAGGCTGGTTTAAAAATCACTGGCGTATGTCAAAAATTTTTGATAAATTGGAGTAAGAGGTTAGTGGAGCCATTTGGTGGGTTCATGATGTATATTCATTGGGCAAGCGCAGCTCTGGTTTGTCCTCACTGTCTTCTCGCTGTTGTGAAAACATCTCCCTCAGAAGACAGTCAGGAAGAGCCTGTGAACGGGAACAAAGTGTCAGATGGAGCTGCAGAGTGGTGCTGCAAGGCAGATGTTGTCAAACACAGTTACTGCTGTGCCAAATAGAATGAGAGAAAATGCCCTGGAGAAACCTCAGCTTTGAATGTGAATTAGATAGAATCCCTAGTATTGTCTCCTAGGATAAATCATGCACAGAGATGTGTAAATGAGAGAAATAGCAGGCAAAACCTCAAAAAGCAGTTGCCTCTAGCATTTCATTCCTTATCGGTCATGGAGACGGAAACTTCCTTATCTAAAGGAAATGAATAAAGTCCAAGAATCTATTTATAGAGGAAAAGTGATGTGGGGAAAATATTTTCCTACAGAATTCAACGGAGGGGTCTGCTCCCAAGGAGAAAAAAAAAGGGTTCAGAAAGCTTGAATTATATATGTAATCTATTAGGCTCAACAACACAAAATTGCCTTTATTAATGCAATTTTTTACTTATTTCTTGGCCTTCAAAAATGGCAATTTTACGTGGTCCAACTAACAACTTTAAGACTACTGTATTACTTCAATGGGTAGTTCCTCTCCTCATTTTACGACTAGGCTAAGCCCAAGAGGCATCTGTCTGTCTGTCTCCATCCGTCTTAGTTTCCTAGGGCTGGCCCAACAAACTACTACAAACTAGATGGCTTAAAAGAACATAAATTTATTCTCTTACAGTTGTGGAGTCTGGAAGTCCAAAATCAAAGAGCTGGCAGGGTCGGTTCCTTCTTAGGGCTAGGAGGAAGGTCTGTTTCATGCCTCTTTCCTAGCTTCTGGTGACAGCCAGAAATCCATGGCATTCCTTGACTTGTAGATCATCATTCTAGTATCTGTCTACAGTCTTTACTAAACCAAACTTCAGCCAGCTCACCCAGTGTGCAGAAAAAAAAAGAAAAACACTAACACCAGGACTTGTAGTGAGAGAAAGTGAGGCATTTATTGCAGGGTGACAAGCAAGGAGAATCAGGCAACTCACACTTAAGACCCAAACTCCTCAATGGCTTATGAGCAAGGGTACATTATAAAAGGTAGGGTTACATATCAGGAAAGCAGAAGTAACAGGCAAAATCATCAATCAATATATGGAGATTATACACTGCTTTGGTCCAAAAAGATAGAAGTATCTTAAAGTAGAGGCTTACAAATAGGTGGATTCTGAGATTCTTTGATTTTCATTTGGTTAGGGAAGCAACATTTTGTCTAAATACTTGTGGTCAGAAGAACGGAATGTTAAGATCTGGCCTTTGGGCATGACTGACTCTACAGGCTTTCAGGGAAGATATTTACAATAAGGATGGTAGTCAGTGTTCACTTCTTAGTTCCTCCTTATCTGAGGTCTACATGACAGTGGTTGGCATTTTTCATCTGGTGAGGGTCAAGGTTTCTGAAGAACAACTCAAGGGTATGAGATGCTATCTTTAGTTTCTATGAGGAACCAAACATCTTATGACCCTAACTTACTTGGATAACAATTGTTTAAGCTATTATTACCTTTTTGCTCAGAGGATTACTTAAATTTACTATTCAAATTTCTGGTTGCAGGGCTAGCTAGATGCCTGGAATCTCCCTAGAAGGAACTCAGTATTTTTATTTTATCTCCTTGCTGGGAGACTGGCGGTCCCCTAAGAGGGGTTCTTGCTCCCTCTCACAAGGTCACATGGCAGTCTTCTCCCTGTGTGTCTTTACATCATCCTACCTCTGTGCATGTCCCTGTCCAGATTTCTCTCTTCTTATGAAAAAAAAACACCAGCACTCTTGGATTAGGGACCCACCCTACTCCTGTATGACCCAATCTTAACTAAACTAATTGTATCTGGAACAGCACAATTTCCAAATAAGGTCACATTCTGAAGTACTGAGAGTTATGATAATGCCTCTTTTGAGGGAGATTTAATTCTACCATAATTATAAGGGAGGACCTTTAAGATGAATTTTGAAATACTCCATTCAATATTTTATTTGAATATGAGTGAAACATAGCATATTTAAGAAAGTTAATAAACATAAGGAAATCCATCTAACTTATAAATAATTTAATGTATACATATTTTTAAGTCTGAGAAAGACTTCCTCAGACTTTCTCCTAACATGAATCATCTTTCTCAGGATCTGTTTAAATACTTTTCCATAGGAGTTTACCCAAATTCAATTTTGTGGCAATATGAAGGTCTTCTCTCACAGCTTAGTAAAATAATTAGGAAGAATGTAGTTTTCACTAGCAATAAGAGACTATTTTTCCATAAAAAACCTTGAGCATCATTGAGATTTTATTAAGTACTCAAATGTCTGGGTTTTAATAGGTGAATGCTCTGACTTAGCCATAGGAATACAGACTAAAGCATTAGCTCTTGTGGAGAAATCTTATGGTGGTCACTTGCAGGACAGAGTCAACTCTGATAATTAACATAAAGTGAATTGTCATTGTTTAGACAACTGGATATTATGGATAGTAAAATATCCTTGTGAGAAATTAACAGGTAGTTATAATATGAGACATATTTTAAGTTAATATATATTTTATAAATGGGTATAACATTATATATTTAATATATAGTTACATTTCAAAGAATTGGAATACGTTAAATTACATATCAGCCAGCATCATAAAGTCTGCAATTTACTTTCAAATGGTTAAACAACAACAAAAAATTTTACGTGTATGCACAGGTGTGGGGAAAGAGGAAAATCAAATATGGCAAAAATAAACAGTTATTGTAGTATATTAGCGTTCATTCTGCTCTTTCAACATTTCAGATACATGAACGTTCTCAGAAGTCTGGGGAAAAACATAAGTCAGCATTGAGATCCTGTTCACATAATTGAACATTTTTTCTGGCTATTCAGAAAGCATTTCAAGATCTTGCACTCTCTAAATGTTATGACAAACATCAGTGACTCACTGTTATAAATGTATTGCAGTGCCAGAAAATAGAAAATGATAATTGAACCAACTTTTTATTGTGTTGAAAAACACCTCTATATTTCCTGTAACAATATTCATTTGTCTCATTGTGTCATTAGTGGGGATAAAACTTTGATGCTGTTAAGAGTAAACAAGAGAGGAAAATTGATTGAAGTGCCTTTCTGATTGTTTATTTGTTTGATTTTTTTTTTTCCCTCTTAGTATTAGTGATTCTTGTACTGAAAAAGTCATCAAATCCCTAAGCATGACATTCATCCTCTCCTTTCGGGTAGGCATGGCCTAAGTGCAATTTTTGTTGCCCATAAATATTGCATTATCTTGTATGTACTGTCTAATTTTCCTGCAATTATCAGTGGAAATTTAACTTTGAACTTTGTAAATCATGAATCAAGGGTGAAGGAAACAAGCCCTTCAGTGTTTCTATTGTATGTGATATTTGAAGTAGAGTAGAAAGATTTTATTAAGTTATTTTTGGTCATTAAAGGATTTTGACAGACATGGCTAGTGGGGGCAACAAGTGTTTTACAAAATGTAACCTTTTTATTGATGCTAAATGATGAACTTAAAACTGTATGAAAGAAAAAAAATAAATTCAAGAAACTGTCAAAATTAGAACAAATTAAGCAGATGGAAACTTCAACCTGGACTGAATTTTGCTGAGTTAAATGGAATCTCAGCTTTTGAAGAATGATATGATGATGATGTCATGTAGTCTCTATTTCAGGAATTCATATGAATTAGAGTTTACCTTTGTTCCTTAGGAGGACAGAGGTCAGAGTGTATTTAAATGACCACACATCAGACTATGAATGTGATTTATTTTCAAGGAGAACTGATTGAGATTTAAGAAAATTATGCTCCACCAATAATTTATAGTATCTCTAGAATTTTGGAAGCAGATATTTGAACTTCAGAATTCAGATGAAATTTGTAGCTGTGTAGCTCAACTCTTGGAAAAGCTTGTATTAATGTAACTAAAATATATGCCTCTCACGAAAGACCTGTTATTAAGTCTGAGATCTAATCTCAGTGTGTAAAATCAGAGTTTCTAAGTATTCTGACTCTCCTTAAAAATGGCTATGGTGGCCAGGCGCATTGGCTCACATCTGTAATCCCAGCACTTTGGGAGGCCACAGTGGGCGGATCCCTTGAGGCCAGGAGTTTGAGACCAGCCTGGCCAACATGGTGAAACCCTGTCTCTACTAAAAATATCTTTTTTAAAAATTAGCAGGGCATGGTGGCAGGCACCTGTAATCCCAGCTACTTGGGAGGCTGTGACAGGAGAATTGCTTGAACTAGGGAGGCAGATGTTGCAATAAGCCATGATCGCACCACTGCATTCTAGCCTGGGCCAGAGAACAAGGCTCCATCTCAAAAAAAAAAAAAAAAAACGGTTATGTAGTAGTGGGATGATGTTATGGGCTGTGGTACCAGACAGATTGAGTTTAGGATCACTTTTACCACATACTAATTGTATGACTTTACAAGTTATAGAACATCTCTCAATCTGTTTCTTCATCTTTAAAATGGGTTTAAGAGCATCTAGGTCAGAGTGTTCTACTGAAGATTAAAATAAATATTTCCAAGCACATAGGAAGCATGTAATACGTGATGAACATTGTTGTTATTAATTGGAATGAGTTCACGCAGATATTTCGTAAGAGTACCAGTTCATTCTACTTTATTTTAATGTTCTCATTAGCTTGACTTAAAGTCAAACAGTGAGTAGCACAGAGGATTATTATGTACTTCCGTGTAAACAAAATTAATTACATTGTTTTTGGAGTACTTTTGAAATTACTACTAAAGTGGGTTCATATTCTATCATTGCTATCAATAAAATGTAATGTGGCACACGATAAGAATTTCCAATCCTATGACCTTCTACTTAGGTAAATCTCGGATGCCTGTAATACCTACATTCAAAACACTTTCAAACCTAAGCTCTTTTCTGTGTGACTCTTACCTTGGAGCACTGTGCCTAGGTCCACAATAGAAAAGCAGTTCCAGGTCTAATTTTTGTATATTTTAGTTATTTTAATACCGATAAAGTTCTGGAAAGGTTTTGGTTGAGTAATGTAATGAACATTCACCTAGTAAATGTCTCAAAATTTTACAAAAATTTCCATAAATGCTAGTTTGATTTTTTATTCTCTTCCCAGTTAATTGAAGAACCACACGTTGTGATTTGTTAATCGTTCTATAAGTTGGTTTTTAAGTTCCATTTATTTTTCCTTACATTCTTATGAGTTAGCATTTGAATATATAAATATGATGTTACAGGGGAATCTGAAGATTAAGTTACAGACTGCATAGGCTTTATTCCAGTTTCTTGGTGGATGAATCTCTAGCATATCTCCATTAGAGATTTTCAGATTTCTCAGTTTTAAGATAGGGATAACACAATTTATACCACTGGGTAAACTGAGGATTACCTGAAGTGAAATAACACACACACACACACACACACACACACACACACACACACACACGCATTTGTATTGCCTGGCATGTATTAGACATTCATCAAAGGTGGGCTCTCTTCCCACCTTTGTTCTAGCCTTCTTTTTCTTTGTAACTTTTACATGTCATGTCAACTTCCCCAGAAGATTTCCTTAGCAAGAATATACTACATTTTTATAGAGATGTACTATATTAATTGGCCAAGTGATGGGAACTGACCAGTTGACAGACATTAGCTCCCACATCCACCTATCTTTTTATACACAGGTACACATGTTTGCATATCTCTTTATAAGGAAACTAGCAACTTGGATTTTTTTTTTTTGGATGGAGTCTCACTCTTGTTGTCCAGGGTGGAGTACAATGGCACTATTTTGGCTCACTGCAACCTCTGCCTCCCGGGCCCAAGTGATTCTCCTGCCTCAGCCTCCAGAGTAGCTGGGATTAAAGGTGCATACCACCATGCCCGTCTAATCTTTTTATTTTTGTTAGTAGAGATGGAGTTTCACCATAATGGCCAGGCTGGTCTCAAACTCCTGACCTCAAGTGATCTGCCTGCCCCAGCCTCCCAAAGTGCTGGGATTACAGGCGTGAGCCACTGCCCTGGCCACAACTTAGAATTTTAAATTCCTTTATGATTTTTAAATGGTACTCATACAAATAATATGTCATACTTTGTGAGGTAGATGCTATCGCTATATTATGGATGTATCTCCAAGAGATTAAATAACATAAACTTGGTGGCTTATACAATAGAAATTTAGTTTTCACAGTTCTGGAGGCTGAGAAGTCCAAGGTAAAGGTGAAAGCAGATTTGGTGTGTGGTGAGGGTACTCTTCTTGGTTTGCAGAAGAGAATCTTCTCACCATGAGTTCAAATTCAAAAGAGCAGAGAGTAAGCAAACTCTCTTTTTGTCTCATGTAAGGGTGCTAATCCTATCATGAGCGCTCCACTCTCATCATCTAATTACCTCCCCAAGGCCCATCTCCATATGCTATCACACTGGGGATTTAGGCTTCAACATGAATTTTGGGGGAACACAAATAGTCCACAGCAATCACCAACTTGCCAAGCATTGATAGCCTTAATGATATAAAAGTATTTAGAAATTAATGAAGAAAAGCACCAAAGCCCTAATAAAAAATTAAAGTAGCTGTTATTTATTGAATGCATATAGTGTGACAGAGACTGGTGGACTCTCAGTTTCAAGGTGAGAAAACTAAGAGTCAGCATCTTGTTCAAACTTGTGCTGTTCACAAATGGCAAAATATTTGGAAAGATACTATTTGGAAAAAATTAAAATGATAACACTTTATAGCCATTAACAATAAAAATAACCTTAAATTAATAAGACAATACTTTTTACTCCTATCTTAGTTTGTTTTGTGCTCCTCTAACATAACATCACAGACTGGATAATTTATAATGAACACAAATTTACTGGCTCAGTTCTGGAGGAGGCTGAGAAGTTTAAAATCAAGGGGCCAGAATGTGGCGAGGGCCTTCTTCCTGTGTCATCTCATGGCAGAAGAGCAAAGAGAGGGGAAGAGAGAGAGAAAGAGGGTACCAAACTCATGCTTTCATAAGGGAACTACTCTTGCAATAAGAACATGAATCCATTCAGGGGAATGGTGCCCCATCACCTCCCTTTTAGGCCCCACCTTTCAACACCACATCATTGAGGATCAAGTTTCTAACACGTGAACTTTGGGGAACACAGTCAAAACATATCACTATTAACTAAACAAAGAATAAAAACTAATTTCCAGCTTTGCCCAGGATTTGGGAAAAGGATTCCCTCACATTCTGTGCATAGGAGTGCAACATTGACATAGACTTTCTGAAATTGTTCCCCCATTCCTTATTTTTCATCACCTGTGATAGGAAACAGTTTCTCAGTGATAAGGGTAGGTGTGGTTGGAGGTAATGCTCAGAGTATATGGTTTATAGAAAGCTAGGTACCTAAATACAGAATCTGAAATGTTAATAACTACAATATATTGAGCAATTACTGTGTGCCAGAAACTTTGCATACATTATTGCAACACAAATGTGTTGTATCCAATAATAAATAATCTCATCTTTCCTCACGTAGTCTTTGTAAGTTCAGTCTTGGTTTCTGAGGCTCAGAGAGGCTAGCTGCCCACAACCACCGAGATAGTAAATACAGAGCAAGATTTTGGAAATGGATTTGTCTGATTTCACATTTTTTTCTGTCTCACTAAGTGAAAAGTACATAGTTAATGTGTGACTGCTTGAGGTCCTTACTATATGGATGTTATTATCATCTTCCAAGGAAAATAGCTAAATATGTCAAAGAATAAAGGACGAAAAATAACCTTAGGAAAAAAAACCTGTAAATATTTTGAGCAGCATTTAAATGAGACTTCTTGGGAGAAGTAAAATTGTCTCTGTTTGTAGATTATATGATCTTATCTATAGAAAACCCTAAAGACTCCACAAAAAACTATTTAAGAACTGATAAATTATTTTAGTAAAGTTTCAGAATATATAAATGAAGTACAAAAATAAATTGTATTTCTATACATTAGCAACAAACTATCCGAAAAAGAAATTAAGAAAACCATCTCATTTAAGAAAATAATCCTGCCAATTGCAGCAACATGAATGATCTTGGAGGGCACTATGCTAAGTGAAATATGCCAGACACAAAGTCAAATACTGCATGATCTCACTTATATGTGTAATCTCAAAAGTTGAACTCAGAAAGAGTAGAAGGATGATTATCAGGGGCTGAGTGTGGGAAAAAATGAAGATATGTAGTTTAAAGGGTACAAACTTTCAGTTACGTAAAATGAATAATTTCTACAAATCAAACATACAGCATGGGAAGTATAGTTAATAACACTGTGTTGTATACTTGAAATTTTCTAGGAGTAAATGTTAAATATTCCCACCACAAAAAAGATAACTATGTGAGGTGATGGATTTGTTAATTAGCTTGATTGTGGCCATCATTTTGTAATGTGTACATCAGAACATCACATTGTACACTTTAAATATGTGTAATTTTTATTGTCAGTTACACCACAATAAAGCTGAAAAATACACAAGTACTTGGGAGGCTGAGACAGGAGAATCATTTGAACCCGGGAGACAGAGGTTGCAGGGAGCTGAGAACTCCAGCCTGGGCAACAGAGCGAGACTCATCTCAAAAAAAAAAAAAAAATTACAAAATAAATGAGACTTCCTTGGGCCAAGAGGAGGAAGCTTAAGTAGCCTCTCATACCTTAGTGAGTAGGAACCACCAACCTCTCTAGGGAGATCCTCTACACTTTGCCACTGTGCACTCAACCAGGCAGACTGAGGATGCACAATGGAGATTAACTGCTCTGTCTTTTTTTACTATCCTTTGGGAATATGGCAAACTCGACCATGAGCCATGCATTTTCTAATTGCTATGATGTACGTAAGAGGGATGGGTGGTTCAGTCTGTGTTAAAGATATGCATCTATTATACTCTACTATTGGCCACTTTTAACCCCTTGCTGATGTGCTGTGGAAGTACGGGGAAGGTCACCTTGGTCAGTGATGGAGAAGAGAATAATAAATCACCAGCTCAAATAGACTTTTTGGCCCAGTTGAGATCTCAGAACACATTAAGGAAAGTAGCTTGCAGATAACAAGCCGTGTCAAGTGAAGTGAAACTTCTTCAAGCATTCTGTCAGTTGGAACCTATTGATTTTCATAGGGACTATCAAATCAGGTCTCCTGGAATAGGAACAGGGATATTTCTATTCAGTTTGTGATAAGAATATGTCTACAAGAGAGCAAAGGTGGTAGGTGGAATGTTAAAATATTGGCCTGCCTTGTATTCTTTACCATTCAAGAATACACTTGAAAGTTGGCATATTCTTCCAGAGTGTTCATTGCTATGATTTGATGCATTTTCTTTATTGATATAAACTTTGCTGGAATTTATTACAGTTCTGCATTCTTATTCATCTTTTCATTATATCATTCTTGTATAGGTGCTGCCTTTTAGAAACAAACACCACAATTCAGAAGCAAGCTGATGAGAGACAGAAAGAGAGAGAGAGAGAGAGGGAGAGAGAGAGAGAGAGAGGTGGGGAGAGAGAGAGACCGTGAGCTAGAGCACTAACAGGCCTGGGTGCTGTTGCCCAAAAGATGTATTTACTTTGCTAGTATGCCATCTACTCAAATTATGACATTTAACACATTAGTGCTTTTATAAACATTGGTCAATTGGAACTAAAGTGATTTTCACTCTTTAAATGGGATCTGTGGAGCAGAAAAAGGAGATGTATAACCAACCAAAAACAGAGGAAACCTCAGAAGGAGAGCTTACGTTACTTCAGCCTAGTAGAAGCAGGAGTCTAGGAACTTCTCAGAGAACTCAGTGAGAAATGCCTTGTAACCAAAGAGGAGGGGCTGGGGTACTAGGAAAGTTGAGAGAAGCTGAGGGTCAGGAGATCGGAGCTGGAGACTGCTGTCCAGTGGATCACAACCAGGAGAGCTGAGAGAGCTAGAAGGACACAGGCTATCAGCCTCAAGGCAAACTTAGGAATACCTTAGTGAGACATGGAAAGCTATAATCTTAGTGTTAACAGGGAAAATATGTTAATAAATTTTAGTTTGTATTTTTTTTATGGTACAAAAAGTTGCATGGTGGCCCGGGTTGCATCCATCCAGTCAATGTAAGGAGAGGAGAAAAGAAGGCTAAAAAAAGATCAAGACATGAAACTTCAAAACCATTAATTTTCTAGAAGAGGGGAAGTGACTATGTACAGAGGATACCAATTAAAAGAGATCCATATAGTTTTCAGTATTGAATTCGTTTTCAACCTTTTTAAAAATTAAGTGCTTACAAATCACCATATGTCACATCAGTAGTTTTTAACAGTAAACCAGCATAATGCTAATAAGAATGGAACCCACATTTAATTATTAAACACTAAATAATGCAGTACCCACTTTCCCATGTTAACACAGAGCTCCCCAAGGAAGTGTTTTTCTTATGGGAGTTTTAGAGAAGTGGCATGTCCAAAATACACAATAGAATGTATTCTAAAACTCAGGGCTTTTGAATTCCAAATCTGGTCATTTTTTATATATGCCATAAAGGCCTTGATAGAGACAAAGGAAAAAAAAATAATTCAGGAATGATTTTGGTTCAGATTTGGGACTAAAACTAGAAGTTTCTCTTTACTTAGCCAATAAAGGATGATTAAGCCTTTATTGACAGAGTCACAGAGAAGCTGAGAACAGCTTCTAAGTTACACTGTGAAGCATGGACAGATAATATTTCCTGCATGCAGAGAATGCAAGCAACATGTTATTTTTGCCAAATTCTGTTAAAACCAGAGTTTAATGAGTCTCACACACCATATCCACTGGCAAATGACAGAAAAACAACTGGGAACTGTGAGATATACAGACTACCCCCATGGCTTGATGTGACTCTTAACTCTGTCTTAGTGGTAGATGGGATGCAGTGTGTGCACAGGTATTGCTATATATGTCAGATTCCAATTTCCTTGCTACTGCAATAATCTGTCACTGGATAAATTCAGTTAAAGTTACCTATACTTATCTCTACCGCAAAGCTGAAGAACATCAGATGGATAGTTATATCTAAAAGAACATATCAGATGGATGCTTTTCCCCCCACATAACCTACCAATCTGTCACTGGCAGGATTTTTCTTTGATTTTTTTAACTTTTATTTTAGATTCATGGGATACATATGCAGGTTTGTTATGTAGGTAAACTCATGTCATGGGGCTTTTTTGTACAGATTATTTCATCACCCAGGTACTAAGCCTAGTACCCAGTAGTTATTTTTTCTGCTTCTCTCCCCTCCCCCACCACTCTTCACCCTCAGATAGGCCCCAGTGTCTGTTCTCCTCTTTGTGTCAATATGTTCTCATCATTTAGCTCCTATTTTTAAGTGAGAACACGCATTATTTGGTTTTCTGTTCCTGAGTTAGTTTGGATAATGGCCTAAGGATCATGGCCTCCAGCTCCATTCATGTTCCTGCAAAGGACATGATCTCATTCTTTTGCATGGCTGCATAGTATTCTGTGTGTATATGTACCAGGTTTTCTTTATCCAGTTTACCACTGATGGGCATTTAGGTTGATTCTATGTCTTGGCTAGTGTGAACAGCGCTGCAGTGAACATATATGTACATGTGTCTTTATAAAAGAACAATTTAAATTCCTTTGGACATATACCCAGTAATGGCATTGCTGGGTCAAATGGTAGTTCTGTTTTCAGCTTTTTGAAGAATTGCTTTCTACAATGATTGAACCAATTTACACTCCCACCAACAGTGTATGAGTGTTCCCTTTTCTCCACAACCTCACCAGCATCTGTGACTTTTTGACTCTTTAATAATAGCCATCATGACTGGTGTGAGATGGTATTTGATTGTGGTTTGATTTGCATTTCTCTGATGATCAGTGATGTTAAACTTTTATTCATATGCTTTTAAACCACATGTATGTCTTCTTTTGAAAAGTGTCTGTTCATGTCCTTTGCCCACTTTTTAATGGGGTTGTTATTTTCTTATAAATTTGATTAAGTTTCTTATAAGTTCTAGATATTAGACCTTTGTCAGATGCATACTTTGCAGATATTCCATTCTGTAGGTTGTCTGTTTACTCTCTTGAGAGTTTCTTTTGCTGTGCTTCTGCACAGCAAAGAGCTTCTGCTCTTTAGTTTAATTAGATCCATTTGTCAATTTTTTGCTTCGTTGCAGTTGCTTTTGGCATCTTCATCATGAAATCCTTGCCAGTTCCTACGTGCAGAATGGTATTGCCTAGGTTGCCATCCAGAGTTTTTATAGTTTTGGGTTTTACATTTAAGACTTTAATCCATTTTGAGTTTATTTTTGTATATGGTGTAAGGAAGGAGTCCAGTTTCAATCTTCACTGCCAGCATTTTTCTTTGAGATTTTAGGATCAGAACAATCTAGAATGGTTTTTACCATCATGACACCAGGACATACTGAGTGTCCTGATTGGTTTCAAGGAGTAACATACATAATAAAGTACTATCAACTGTATATAATACCTTTTATTGATAAAGCAGATCCAAGATTATCATTCTCATCTTTTAAATTTTGATGTATTTTTATGAAGGGGAATGTGGGTGTCAAATCAAAATTTACCCACCACACTTACATCCTCAAAAAAAATGTGTAAGTATCCTCTATTTTCAACAACAGTATTTTTTCTGAACCTGAATTCCTCTTGCGATCACTGGATACCTGGAAGGAAAACATACTAAAAATTTCCAGTCAAAGATGTCTTAGTTTCTTCCAGATTAAGAGTCTATTTTAGTTTAAAAGTATTTCTTTAGGGTGAAGATTGACTTTAGCTCTCTCTCTCAGACAGTGTTTCGCTTAGCCTGTTCTTTCCCCTTGGCCTCTGGCTTATATAATCTGGGGGAGTGTGGTGAGCATGAACAGGTCACTTTCCAGGGCCACTGCCAGATGCTGTCTGTAGTAGAGACTTGACTAGGTGAGGGAACCTACAGCTTAAGATGACTGGGGACAGGTCATGTGCTCACTGGCTCTACGGGAGAGGCCAATAAATACTGAACAGACATTCAGAGACCAAACCAGTCCAGGGATCACAGACCCCTTGGCCACTATAACTTTGAAGTCTGACAATCTTGGAAAATATCAGAGATGGAGAAATAATAGGGCATAAACATGGAATGTGTACATACTACCCAGTTAACTCTTACATGAAGCTTTTAACGTGTGAGCAGTGTTACTCAGAAGAGACTTACAGACATGCTGATGGGAGTGCTTTGAGGATGTGCACATCACTGGATGGAGAAAGATGCTGGGAAGGATGAGCTGACACACTTATGTATCTGGTCTTTCAGAGACAAATGAGGCTCTGGGTTCCAGTCATGTTAAAATGCTACCTCAGAAAATCCAGACTTCTACATTTAGAAAGAATATATTGCTATCGGGCAATACTGACAATGCAAATTTTTTTCTCAAACCTCAAATCATTAAGATCTCTAGAATCTCTTGTCTTTTCCATTCCAGGCCCAGAGTGTGATTATATTATTTTTTGGTTCAACATTGATTTCTTCTCTACTTTTCTGGTCATAACTCTAAAAGAATCACATAAAAGCCCCTCTTTACATAGCCCATTGTTTTTTTTTTTTTCTACCAAGTTTAGCATTCATGAACAATATTAGCCAGGGTCTTCGAAAAGGTCTGAATTGTCCTTGAAAGAAAAGGCAGTGAGCTAAGCTTTCTTCTAAGAGCATCTGGGTTTTTTTTTTTTTTTTCATCAAACCCTAAGATGTAATTGATAAAGCTTAAAATGTTAATACTTTCAGGCGTATTATTTTTATTTTTATTATTTAACAGTTTACAAAGTCATAAGCTTTTTGAATATAATTAATTACTTGGCTTTATAACTAATAGAAAATCACTTAGTTTTAAGGATCAAGTAAAAGACCAAAGGACTATCTCAGGCCCTCCGAGTGTATACAATACTGTACCTCTTACTTCAGATGGTTTGGGAATTGTGCACATAAATCATTGTTGTTTGACAGAAATAATATAAAATGAAAACCTAAATTTCACTATTTTCATGCCTTCTTGATAATTTAAAAATCTTGGTTATATAAAATGGTCACAAAATTACTAAAATTACTGTCTTGACCATATAAAAATTACTAAAAGGCACTAAGAAGAAGTTAGACTTGAATATATATAGGACATGGCTGATACCCAAGTTTATAGTCAACTTAGATGTGACCATGGTGGTCAACAGTAATTAGTAAACATATGAAATGGTCTTAAAACCTCCCTAAAGTTTAAACAGAGCAGTGCAGCTCTTATCTTAGTCTTCAGAAAAGGTGAGGGAAGGTATTTATTTAAATGCAAACAGGTATGAGTTTTCATTTTGATTCACATCAGGCAGGAAGATTACAGTAGGATATAGTTTAGGATTCTGATGAAGTTGTCATCCACTTGCAGAAATTTTTTTTAAAATAATAAAAATAAAATTGTGTTTCATGTTTAGTAGACACTTTCTTTTAGTAAGAGTGGAACACTTTCATAAATCCCTGTATTTCTGAACTTAGTATGCTGCAATTGTGGTGCTTTCTTTGTCAAGAATTAGAAAATTGGAAACAGAAGACTAGAAATGATCACTCTGATTTTAAAAGTCATTCTAGGGAAGGCACTGACATTTAGTGAACATTGCACAGGGACTAGGAAATTTCACACACATTCTTATTCAATCCTTAAGACAATAATATTCCAGAATAACAATTATTATCCCCATTTTACACATGATGAAATTGAAGCAATCCTCATACAGATTAAGGGACTTGTTAAAGGACTCTAAATGGTCAAGCTAGGATTCAAACTGAATTCTTTAAAAAATGTACTGACAAGGATGCTGATTATGGAATATATTAGTAATAAGTTTTAAGAAATCATTCATGTCTAATTTTAGGGCTAGGCACTGCTGACATTGGGCCTTTAGGAAGGTGTTTTACATTCTGCTTAAGGATATTAGATATTCATAAAATATTAATGATATTTTTAGTGAAAAAGGTAACAAGCTTTCAAATATTTTTGTATTTGAAAATTAAAAGAAATATACATAGATATCTGAAAAAAAGCATTTTTTTAAAAAAGAATTTTTTTCAGATACGTATGTGTATGAGCATTTTTGTTTATTTTTTCAGATATTTATGTATATTTCTTTTATACATACATTTTATACATATATTTTATTAGTTGTGTTATAATGGTGGATATATTCTTCACTCTTTTATATTTTTTATATTTTTAAATGTGACTATGATACTTTTATAAAAGTATTTAATACATGTTGATTCCCTTCTAGCTCTGACAACGTGAATTTTTTTTTTTTTTTTTTTGAGATGGAGTCTTGCTCTGTTGCCCAGGCTGGAGTGCAATGGTGATCTCACGATCTTAGCTCACCACAACCTCCACCTCCCAGGTTCAAGTGATTTTCCTGCTTCAGCCTCCCCAGTAGCTGGGATTACAGGCACATGCCACCACACCCCACTGATTTTTGTATTTTTAGTAGAGTCAGGTTTTCACCATGTTGGCCAGGCTGGTCTCAAACTCCTGACCTCAAGTGATCTGCCTGCCTCGGCCTCCCAAGTGCTAAAATTACAGGCGTGAACCACTGCACCTGGCCGAAAACATGAATCTTAAAAGAGAATTTGGGAGGCTTAACATTAATTATCCCTTTGTTATATCAGTTTCTTTTTGTAAGACCATGCTGATGCTGGCTCCTTGTTCGGAAATATGATGAGTAAAGACCCATGGAGGGCACAGAGGCAAATGAAAAAATCCACAGCTGCATCCGTAGAATTCTTTTCTGCTTACCAAGGATATCATAGTTGCTTCTTTGGTAATGGATAGTACATTTCCAATTATCATTTCTAATCTCTCTCATTTCCTTCTCTTTTAATCACTCTGTGGTTGTATTTGATATAAATGATGGATCACTCAAATTAAAGCCAAGGTGTGCTATTGGAAGGAAAAGTACAGGACTTCTCTCTGGAAGCTATAAAAGCCTTTATAACCTATGATGGGGGAGAGGAGTATCAGTACCTGCTGCAGTGGAGTTAGAAGGTCAGCAAATTCACCTGCGCTTTAATAATTTATATTTTTCCAAGTGTTCTTCATTTACCTTGGGAGAGAATCTAGAGACTCCAGAGGATCTGGATACTTAGCTCTGGCTGTGAAACAGACATTCTCCACTCCATTAGTGTCAATAACATGAAAAAATATTATGTAGACTTATGTGGCAGGATGAGAACTGACTAATCAATTCTAATCTCATCTAACCAAAGCTTAATGTTAAACCAGATTTTTTTTTCTTTGAGCTGCCAGCCTTCTGTATTCAATCACCAGCCTCCATACCTCATTCATTCACTTAAAAATTATTAAATGCCAGATATTGGTAAATAATGCCAAAGATAACATATGCAGAAAACAGACAAGATCCTTTCTGTCACAAAACTCATGCTTTAATGGAAGAAACAAATAATGAATTAGTAATTAAATGATAACGTAGCTTTTTGTAACTGTTATACAGTTTGAACAGTATGACTCATGGTGTGTGTGTGTGTGTGTGTGTATGTTGTATGTGTGTGGGTCTGTAACTACTTTTGATGGAGTGGCCAGGAAAGGCCTCTCGGTGACTCTCAGTGAACTGGTGAAAAAGGCCTGGTGAAAGAGGGAATAGCAAGTGCAGACGCCTTGAAGCTTGGTTTAGAAGTTGAATGGCCCGCATACAAAGGACAGTGACATTAGACCAATAGGTTGAGGCGAAGCCATCCTAGTTTTAAGGTCTATGGCAAAGAGTTTATACTTTTGTAAGCACAATGGGACTCCAACAAAGACATTTAAACTGAGAGTGACATGATCTGATTTACATTTTAAAGACATCATTCTGGATGCTTTGTGCAGAGGGAATGAATATAAAGAATAAGGATCAAAGCAGTGAGACAAGTTAGGCAATTATATAATATTACTGTTGCCTTTAATGTAGGAGAGAAGTCAGACTGGAATGGTGACATGAAATAATCAATTTTATTTCCTCTACTCCCAGGTGAAGTGAAGAAAGAGTGCAGAGGCAACACTAATGAGGTTTTCTGTGAAGGGAAGCAGAGATATGCTTTGGAAGCAGGAGCGGGTGGTAAGGGACAGAAAGACCTTTTTAAAGATGAGAGGTATTAAATCAGGGTCACGCTCCTGTGTTCTAGATCTCAGGGAGATATGGATAAAAGAAGCAAGAGAAAAAAGTGTTGGGTAAAGACATGAAGATCCTTCTTCTGCTTTATCTATCAGGTTCCTTCTTCTTCTCCCTGCTTCCGCTAATACCAACCTCTTTCTGGTGAGAGTCCGGCATCGGCCAGATTTTTTGTATTAACTTTGTTCAGCTTGTTACATCTCCCAGGAATATTTTAAGCCAATGTCATTCATTGCAAAATAAAAGACTGTTTCCTGTGAAAGGAATTTCTGGTATCTGCAAGCACATAGGTTTGTATTTAGAATCTAAGAATGAAGGAGCAGAGGTAACTCCCTTTGGAGATACTGCTCTGTTCTAAATCTACCTGTCTTACAAAGGCTTCAAGGTCTGAAAATAGAAGTGTCTTCCTGGGTTAAGCTTCTCAGAGGCACTCTTGTTTTGCCTAAACTCTATTTAAATCCTGGGTTTCCTCCTCTATTGGAAAGCCCTACTTTTCTCCTTTTGTTCCTCCCAATGTCTTAGCGTCTGCAGGAGGTGGCTAATAACAGAGCTAGAAAAAATACTGGCTTTTACAGTGTTCAAAGACAAGCTTATCTGATTAGAGTCTGTCTTCCCATACTGATCAGAACAAGACTGGCTTCATGCTAGTCAGTGTTAAATGTAATATAGAGTATTGGCTTTCCTTACGATATCAGTCTCCTTCTCGTTCCATCCCACCACATCCAATGCTTGTTGCTGCCCTCACCTCTAAACCATCACCCGCTCTATGCAGTGGTCCCTTTCATTCTCTTCTTCACTAATGCCAAACTCAAACTGAAAAATCTGGGAAAAGAGCATTTGAGACAGAGTACTATCAAGTGCAAAGTAAAAGAACCCCAAAGTGGTGGAGACTATTGTGGCTTCCTCAAAGATGATCAGTGAGCCGGTGTGAAAGAAGAGGAAGAATGGTAGGAGAGTTCAGCACAATGGACAGGGTCAAGGCATTATTAGCATTTTTCTGAAGCTGCCTCTCTCCTATCTCCCCATCTCAGCAAGTGGCAATTTTAGTCTTCCTCTTTCTCAGATCAAAAAACTTGCGGTCATCCTTTATACTTCTCTTTCCCTTATATCCCATAGCCAGTCCATCTTCAAATACTAATGACTCTTCTTTAAAAAATATCCATCCATGTCTCACTCCCTCAACACTACCTCCTGGGCCCAGACCTTCATTGTCTCTCACCTGGATAACTGCCATAGCCACTTCTTAGATGTCTCTGCTTTTACTAATAATGAGTCCCATTATTCTTACCCCTACAAGAGTCAGAGTATCCTTTTAAAATTTAACTAAGATCATATTTTGCCTCTCTCAGAATCCTCCAGTTGTATCTAAACTCTTTTATACTAAAATGTAAAGTTCTTACCATGGGCAACATGGCTTTTCATGACCCAGCTTCTGACTGTGAAGAGCCTCTGTCATCATCTACTGCTTTCTTTCTCTGTCACTTTGTTCTAGCTAAACTGGCCTCCTCACCGTCAGTTGCTCCAAGCCCCACTCATAGCTGAGGGCCTCTGCGTTTGCTATTTTTCTGTCTGAAACCTTCCTCCCACAGATCCAAGTGGATGTTTCCTATGTTATTCTATCAGAAAGCCCTTCTCCAACTGTCCGTCTTAGATAGCCCCCTTCATCACTCTACCTTCCTTACCTCTGTTTTCTTTTGTTTTACTGCATTGTGCTTACCAACTATGGACTTTTAATAAATTTACTTATTCATTTTCTGTCTTTATTAAAACATAAAATTCTGAGGGCAGGAAATGTATCTATTTTGTTTACTGCTGTATTATCATGTCCAGAATAGCATCTCTACATAGTGGGTGCTCAAAACTATTTGTGAAATAAATGGATAAAATTAATTTAATACAGATGCATACAAATCAGTAGATTCATTGATGAGAAGATAATCTTTGGATTTTTTTATACCTTCTCAGTGAATTAAAAGCAAAGTCATGAGATGAAAATAGAGGGAAGAAGGACTATCAGAAGTTGGAGGAGGGAAGGTGTAAAATGTTCTATTGCAGAGTGAGAAAGCTGAGGACTCTTAAGAGTTGGGGTCACAAATTAAAAATAGGACCAGCCACCATAGCTATGTGTTTTCTTTTATTCACTTCAGTTCAGCCATAGACATGGACTAAATAAGGGAAGAGTAGCATTTAAACCAATTAAAAGTTTTCCTGGCAAGTGCAACCGAGGGAGAGAAGAGCAAAGAAGTTGGAGACGTATATAAGCAGAAGAGGACTTACAGTAAAGGAACATAGAATCTAAGCGAAGTAGGAGCTGTAAAGATAGGTAGTAGAGATCAGAGAGTGTAATGTTTGAAATCAAGATTTGTGATGTGCTTCAACTGATGGTAACCATATGGCCTGAGATGTTATCATGGAAATAAGTGGCTAAGGAAGAATTGAGGCAGTGGTAAAAGACCTGAGAGACAAGAATGTTGAATGAACCATCCACGTGAAAGTTGAAGTTATTAAGAATGATTATGGGAATAATAGTTGAGATAGAGACATACATGCTAAAATGTTCAGTATAGGAATGTGTTAGTGAAAGGGAGATGGGAAGATGACTACAGTGATGGGGAATTACAGGATGTATTTACTGATGGAAGACATTTCAAAGGAGCTGGGATTTTGGAGGAAGAAGGGAGGAGAAATGATTTGGGCATAGCAATGAGGAAGAAGGATATCTATCCAACTTCCAGGCCTTGGGGTACATTCCCCCACTGGACCAAAAACAAGTCATTCCTTGAGAACACTGAAAAATGTGAGACAGTCATAAGGCACCAGGTTTCTGGTAGAACAAGAGGATAATGATAAACCATGAGACTTGATTAAAATTCTGTACTTATTGGAGGTATCAGCCTCATGTAGGAAAACCTTGATATTTGTGTCCCAGATTTGATTTTTGGGTGTTCAAACAGAAGTTCTTAGCTTTCAAATTCTTGTAGTCTAAAATTGTCATTCTCTGAATTTAACAAAACTCCAGTTGTCAAGATTTTTCACCAAGCATGTTAGTGCCAAAGTGTACTTGTTGAATGTCAGAAAATAGGATGCTAAATTAAGCAGAAGTTATGCATAGGGAATCATTGGGAAAACATAAAGATATTTGGTTGCTTATTTATTTATCCATTAATGACTTACGTTCTGTTTCCATAAAGGATTTGAGGAGCACAATTGTATACTTTGCATCACATGTCTGGACATCGTTCCTTCCAAAAATAAGCCAAAGAAGCCAAAGACAGAATACAGAGACATAACAAGATTTATAGTCTTAATCTCTACAAGGAAAATAAGATAAGGATGAGCGTTTTATGTGAAAATGCTGCTTTACTTGCCTGAATGATTAGAACAAAAAGAGCAGCAGCCTCTAGTTGCACAGGTCACCCCAGGTTTCCAAGAGTATATGAACTTCCAGAGTCTGGATATAGGCCACATCTAAGATAGCTAAGTGGTTCAAATCTAACAGAAATCTGGTGTTATTGTCTCTTCTGTTCTCTAGTTTATTCACTCCCTCGCTCCATTCATAATTTCCACAAAGCAGCAACTGGTTTTCCTTTGTTTTTGTTTAAAGTATCATTGCTTTCTTCTTCACAATATTTTAATTGTTTCTCTTTTCCTCATCAACCATCTTAGTCCCAGCTTAAGAGTGTATTTGCTGCATATCTTAATGAAGGATCTGTATTTGGTCAATCCCATTCCAGTGGTGGAGACTTTTTCTCTGATGTTACTCTAGAATTATACCTCTTATCTACTTATTTTTCTCTTGCCATGAGGACAGACAGGAAAATTGGAATTTCTTTCAGTTTTAAGAAATCTTGAGTGTCATGGAGTCTTGAAACTATAAAAATCTGAATAAGTTTTTAAATTTTAATTTTTTTCTGTGTATAATCTTCAAAAAGTATATCAGAAGCCATTAGAATTCTTAAGGCATTTTAAGTAGAGGAGCTAGGACAAGGTATTACAGAAAAACCCCATGTGGCCAAGCCATCTGATGACTATTCACTTCATATTAGTAACAGAGCAATGACGAATAATTTAAGTGGGGACAAGGTTCTTTCTGATGAGCAATAACATACCGTAAATTAGAGAAGCAAGACTGTAAGTCCACTGCTGTCAATTTAGTTTACCTGGTGTCTTACTCCATTTTCTATTGCTAAGAACAGAATACCACAGACTAGATAATAAACAGAAATGTATTTGACTCATAGTTCTGGAAGGTGGGTCATCCCATGGCAGATGGGCAGGATGCTGAAGCAAGTGCGTGTCACAGAGAGAAACAGAACTGAATGTATCCTTTCATTGGGAGCCCACTCCTATCATAAGTAGCTCACTCCTACAATGATGGCGTCAAATCACACATGAGGGCAAATGCCTCATGACTTAATCATCTCCTAAAGGCTCTCTACCTCTTAATACTAATACAATGGCAATTAAGTTTCCAACACATGAACTTTTGGGGGATGCAGTCAAATTATAGCACCTAGTAACAGATAAAAACTCTAGCATATACTGTGATTGGACAAAACTCTGATGGGCCGCCTCATGTTTTTTCCACCTACTTGCTACCTAAGCCAGGGGAAACGAATGCCCTTTAGCCATTTCATGCAGGTAAGCCAACCAAGCACGTGCCTGAAATTTCTGGCTCTTATAGCTACTTTGGGTTTGAATGAGATATGACATCTCCTGTGGAGGAATATACCCTCACAAGTGACTACCAATGAGACCACATATACCTCCCAGAAATATGGAAAAGTTAACCCATGGGCCAAATTTCAGCAATGGGAAACAAAGGAAGGTCCTGGGTAGGTAAACTCCCACTTCTTCCTTCTTCCCGTGGACCTCTTCAAGGCTTAGTAGCCTGGTACAACATCTCTGGAAAAGTACTATGTGCCTATTGGATGCAGCTGCCCATGTGACTTGCTGTGTGTCTTTATACTTATTAGGATGTTTGGTGCTGACTGCACTGTGTCTCCGACCTTTCTGCATTTCCGTTTTTCCTCACTCTCGTTGTGCTGGGTTTGCCAAATAAAGCACCAGAGTGTTGATCCATGCCTCATATGTTTTTTCTAGGGAACTTGGGCTAAAATACGTCTCCTAAGTTAAGATTTTAGTAAAATACATTTTTATAATCATAAATTGTTAGTAAGGGAAAACTATTCTTCAAGGTATTTTATAGACACCAAAGGTATGTCTTATGAGTTTCAGTGTTGTTGTCATGTTGGTTTCTCAAAGCCATCTGTTGATGCTTCTCAAGACGCTAATTATGGTCGCACTTGGAAGCTAATTTCAAGTGGCAATAATGACTGTTCAGATAGCTGCCCGTTGAATTTTGTGGTTTCCTTGACAGTTATTTTCTAGGAAAATGTTATTTATTCTGAGTGGTAATGTGAGACCTCCCCCAGGAATTGGAAAGGGAATTTAAAAGTGCAAGAAAAACACTAACTTCTGGAATGAGAATAATACTGGAAAGGTTGAGAGGAGATGGCTGTCAAGACCCACATTTGTGTGACCTCCAAGACATACCAGTAAAGAGAGCTCCTCCTGAGAGTATGGCTATTTAAGAATCTCTCATACTTCTTTCCAAAAAGCAACAAACACATGACCCTCAGCTTAACCTTTCTTGGAATGATTTCCTGGCTTCAATATTGTTATCCTTGGCTTCTTTGCCACATAGCTGTCCATTTCTGTTTTGTTGAATTTTACCCTCTGCTGGTTTCCTTGGTCATCATTACTTTGACTTGTAATTCATGTTTTGTTGCTCCGTGTAATCTCTTTGGATTGATGGTATTTAGCCTTACTTTTCTCCAGGTTCCTTCTCTGGAGATGCTTACTTGCTTTGCCCTTCCCAGCCTCCACCAAACTATGCCCTGCACATTTTTCACCCTGGGCCCCAGCATTCAGAGGAGCAAAAATGTGACTGAATTGACATTTTTTTCATTTAAATTATTTTTACTAGAATTTTTTTCCTCCTTTTTATTCTATTTTCAAATGTATAATGTTAAATTTTTTGGAGTGGTTGCTCTCAAGGTTTCGGCTTTAGGAGCCTTTTCTACTCACAAAATTATTATTATTATTGAGACAGGTTCTTACTCTTTTACTCAGGCTGGAGTGCAGTGACACAATCTCAGCTCACTGCAACCTCCACCTCCCAGATTCAAGTGATCCTTCTGCCTCAGCCTCCTGAGTAGCCGGGATTACAGGCATGTGCTGCCATACCCTGCTAATTTTATATTTTTAATAGAGACAGTGTTTCGCCCTGTTGGCCAGGCAGGTCTCAAACTCCTGGCTCCAAGTGATCTACCCACCTTGGCCTCCCAAAGTACTGGGATTACAGGTGTGAGCCACCATGCCCAGCTGATACAAAATTATTGAGAATTAAAAATAGCTATGCATATTTGCTGTATGACAGATTAAAAATGATAATTTTTTTAAAATTTACTAATTAAATTTTGAATTACTATAAACCCATTATATTTTTACATAAATAACAAATAAATGAAAATATCTATACTTTTCAAAATATAAAATATTTAGTGAGAAGAGTGTTATTGTTTTGCAAATCTCTTTACTATCTGACCTAATTGAACATAGTATGATTCCTATATAAGTTTCATATTCAGTTGTTGCCCTTTGTTGTTTTGTTTGAAGTATAGTCATCCCTCAGTATCCATGGGAGATTGGTTGCAGGACCCCTGCAGATAACAAAATTCACAGCTGCTTAAGTCCCTTATACTATAAAATGCCGTAGTATTTGCATATAATTTATGAATGTGCACTAATATTCTTTAAATAATCGCTACATCATTTCTAATATGTAATATCATGTAAATGCTATGTAAATAGTTATATTGTATTTTTATTTATGATTTTAATTGTTGTGTTTTGTTTTATTTTGTTTTTGTTTATTTTGAGACAGTGTCTCTCTCCGTCCCCAGGCTGGAATGCAGTGGTGCAATATCAGCTCACTGCAACCTCTGCCTCCTGGGTTCAAGCAATTCTCCTGCCTCAGCCTCCAGAGTAGGTGGGACTGTGGTGCTTGCCACCATGCCCAGCTAATTTTTTCTACTTTTGGTAGAAACGGGGTTTCACCATGTTAGCCAGGGTCATCTTGATCTCCTGATCTCGTAATTCACCAGCCTCGGCCTACCAAAGTGCTAGGATTACAGGCGTGAACCACTGTGCCTGGCATGTTATTTTTTATTGTTGTTGGGATTTATTTCCCAAATATTTTCCATCCATGGTTAGTTGAATTGAAGATGCCGAACCCACAGATATGGAGGGCCGACTTTATGTGGGAAAAATCTGGCCTCTCTCAGATATGCAATCGGAAAATGGTGAACCCTACATATACCCTGAAAGGGTCCCAAGGACCTGAAATCGCCCTGAGACCATATTTTAAATGGAGAAATGATGGTATGCGGTATAGTGAAAAAATAATTACATTTTAAAAAATTGTTTTTATAGAAAAATTAATTCTGAATACAAAGCAAATGATTTTACTAGAAATTTGGTAGCCCAGATTTTTTCCAATCTGGCCTGTTCTGAGTATTTTAGGAGTTTAAACAACTCTCAAAGACCTAAAAAGAAATGGCATTTCAATATGTAATATGCCCTACACAACATGGTAAAAGATAAATTGCTCAGAATGCATATTTATATTAGAAAATATTTGTTTAATATAAATATATAATCTGAAAAAAATTAAAGAATTCTACTATCTCATTTTACATTGATCAGAAATATCTGAAAAATGATGGGGGGGGTGAGAGTGGGAGAAGCCTATATTACAAAAACCCTAGAAACCTAGTGAGAAAAAGAAATCCTAATACAACAATCTTAATTTAGGAACAAATTAAGATTTTTAAATGTCCTTAAAATTTTCTTTAAAGCATTATGCAATAGAGACAAATACATTTATTTGGTATTAGCAAGGAAATCCTTGTTGACCTGAAGAGAAGGTGGTGATAAAAACATCTGTATCCAATTTTTTTAATAGCATCTGCAGAAACTGAAATAGAAGACGAGGCAAGAGCTCTGACGATGCCATCTGACTGTTCCAGTAACACCTCTCTTTTTCAAAGGTCTCTCATTTGTCGTTTAGTATAAGTGTTTGTGTCTTGCTCGATGATTTTTAGGAAATGTATATTTTTTCACTAAATAAAATAACTTTTAGAGTCTTGTGCTGCCACTCTACTACCTCCTGGACCATGCTGTCTATACTCCACGACTGGACTGCCTGACACCACTGATTAGCCACCAGCAACCCACATCTTACACCGCTTCCATGTACCCAGTGCACAGTCTAGCAAAACATTCTTCATTTTGTGTTAGCAACAGTGTGATTTTTTAAATGACTGGTAATCCCAAAAGTCTTTTAGAATAAGCCCATTGTTTGAATATTAGCAGAAGTTGACTCAGAAAAGCGATCTTCCACTGAACAATGGAACTTTTAAAGCAAAATTCGTTTGTAACTTGCATTCTTCCTCTACTGTCTTTCACTGTCTTCTAATAACATTATGTAGATGAGTTGCATCTCCCAAATTAGATTTTAGGAAGGACTGTATTTTGTTTGTTTTTTCCTGTGACCCAATTATTTAACATGGGCCTGAGCTCATGAAACCTATTTTAGCCTACCCTTACTGTGTACTGTACATTCATTACATAGAAAATAAAGAATTTACTCAGTCCTCTTAAAATTTTTAGTTCAATAAAACATATTTTTTTGGTTTTTAAATTTTATATTTTTAAGAGTTCTCTGACTTATAAGTTTTGACAATATGATGGAGGATATAATTCTCTTCTATCTCATAAAGCACAAAGATTTCAGTAAATTATTTATCCCAGTTTCTACTCTAACCATTCATACTGACTAGAGCCATCATTTTCTTAAACTTCTTCATATTCTCTCAAATTATATCACTAGTGACATCAAAACAATTGACAAGGTTGCTGCCCAGAAGTGGAAAAAACAGCAGAATTGAAGCACAAAACTAGGTACCCTGCTAGGTTTGTTTACCAGCTAAGTGATTGCACCTACATCAGCTTTCCAGTATGGATTCAAAAGAGTTTCTAGGCAAAATTCTAAATTGTTGTTTGGTAGGGCCCATTTGGCTTACTGGTAAGTGGTCAAAACTTTGAATGTTAAATCAACTGATGGCAAGAGTTGTTATGAATGAATAATTATTATTGACTGATTAGTCTGGGACATGGAAGAAACTGAGAGTAAGAGATCAGGATCTTATGCAAATGTAAAAGGAAAGAAACAAATACTGAAAGCAAACAATAAGGGAGTCCTCAGTGTCTGATAACATTCATTCTTTGAGGGAACCAAGCCTGCCATCTCCCTCAACCATGGTCAAAGGAGAGCGCTTATGACTCATTCTTGGCCTTGTCATGACTGTATGTCTCCTACATCAAGGAGTAGATACATAAATCAAGCAAGGCTAATGAAAATACTATTGAAGATTAGATAGATGTTGAAAAGAGCATCTCTCTCATCTTAGAAATATGAGCCTGAGAAATATAAATAGCCATATAGTCATCATTGGTGCTTCTGTGGCCACATTTCATGCCATTTGAAAAGGAGAGACAGAGAAACAGAGACACAAACATGCACGGGGGAGAGAGAGAGAGATTATTTGAGTCTGAACCTCTAGATTTTGTTATGTCTGCAGATAGATCTACTCTGACTTCCCAGTTACATGTGCCAATAAATTACCGTTTGGGACTTATATGAGTTTGAGCTGAGTGTTTTTTACTTGCAACTGAAAGAGTTTTGGTCAATAGATAGTCTGAATCATGCAGAGTAGCTATGGTTTATTGTCCAGGGAAGACTGCTGAAACAGCCTCCGAAGTTCTCGGGTCAGAGAGCACTGGATGTATCAGTATGTGTCTTTCTTTACTCCTTTGCTGCAAAAGCTCCAGAGCCTATCACTTTGACGTACAGTCACTTAAGTTAGATTCTTAGCAACTTGCTTTTCTCTGCTCACAGTGAGTCTTCCCTCTTATGTAACAGCGTATTAACTGTCAGGTATTAAAATGCATAGATCATATATTCATTCTCTCCTCTAAGAATTTATAGCTGATGTTGCATTTTTATGTGGGACGTTAATAAATATTTTAAGATGTATGCTGGGTTGCACAGACTGGCATCCAAATGACAAAAGTAAAACATATTTTTGTTTTGTAGTATTGCAAATTGATTTTAATAGCTTGACTTTCTTTAGCAAGAATGTATTAAAACTTCTCAAGCCTCTTGAGTGCCTGCATGAATGACCAAAACTTTTACTGTAGTTTAAGAGGCCTTACCATGACTATATGGCTATTTAATGTTTTATTGTGTATACTGGTGAAATAAATTCTGAGAAATCTCTAATTGGGCTGGGAACCCCTTAAAATCTCCTTGTAAACATTTTTCCATCTCATAAAAACTGAAAACATTTAGAAATGGTGACTGTTTTCTTTAAGTGAGGCACTTTAGGGTCTGGAACAATTATATTTTCCAGATAAAATAATTGTAAAATATATTTATACCTTGCAACCAAGAAAAAGAACATATAAAGTTTGAAAAAGTCCTTTGAGTATTCATTCCTTTTTTATTTTTAAATATTGCATCCTTGTTGGTTAACGTTTTCATTAGAGAATGAAAATTAAATGACTGGGTGTTGTTCTTTATCATCTTGAAAGTTGTGATTGGTTATCACCATTGACATGCGATTGGATTTCTCCTGAGACCAATGCTTTCTTTCTCAGGAGAAGTAACTAAAAGGGAAGAACGCATTTCCCATTTGAAGCAGTCTCTTGGATATGCCCACAGAGATTGGCTGTGAATTGCACACAAACTTCTTCATTTCCAAAACCATATAAACTTGCTAGTTCAAGGGTTCAGGACAGCTCAAATGGTAGAAACCATAATAAGAGTCCAGGTATTATATCTATTAATTGTTTTGATAAATTTTGTTGGAGAGGAAGACACTAAAACCTTTATGTTTACTGTATAACTTTTAGAGCTCTGAAATGCCAGCTTATTGTGATTAAAGGAGCCAATCATTGGGCTGAGACTATCCCTAATTTTGGAATATCCTGAACTTAAACTGCCATTGTCTCAAACATAGAGACCAAGTGGTGGACTAACTAGGATTCTTGCGTGGCAAGTAACAGAAACTAACTCTGAATAACTTAAGCAGAAAAAGAAATGTATTGGCTTGTACAATTAGAAATTCAAAGGGCAAATTAGCATAACGGAATCCAGGGGATGAAATTATATCAACAGTCCTCTTTCCTTGTAACTCGGCAATGTTTTTTCCTGTATTGGCCTCATTTTAATAAAGTGATCCCATGTGATATCAAAACTGTTCACTATTAGCAGCAAACTGTATCCTCTTTTGCTCTCATGATTTCAGAGAAAGATGGAATAACTCTTTCTTGATTATTTGACATTTCTGGAAAGGCTCCTGACTGGGATAACTTGATCTGGTGAATATTCCTGACCCTATCACAATGGCCAGGGAACAGGATTGGGTTGGGTAGGTTGGGGTGTGTGCCACATCTGTGTGAGAAGGACAAGTGAAGTGATTGACGGCTCCACTGGGGTTTAGACAGAGAATTCCACATAAGAAAGGAAGACAAGGAAGAGGATAGGTTGAGATACACTTGGGCATTAGTCGTGATCGTGATGACTTTTGATAGGAAAGTGGGGAAGATGCTGTGTGAGGAGCCTGACAAGCTGTGATTCGTACTAGTTCCTGGATCTATCTTATGTCAGAAGCAGAGCTAAAGGACGTGTGGCTGAAACAGAAAGAGAGGAAGGAGACACATATACACAAAAGCTAAGGAATTAGGTTCTGCCAATTGCCTGACTCACCCCAGGTAGTTATTGCTGTTTCTGTTTCTCTGCTACAATGAAGCGGGGAGTTTCTTTCAGTTTATCTCTTTTATTTTGCCTTTTAGGTGGACAAAAAAATCGTAAGAACTGAGATAGGAGTTCTTCTTCGTCTCTCACATCCAAACATTGTAAGTGGTTTTTAACCTACTATTTCAAATGATTTCCAGAGCTAGAGAAAGGGATCTTTGTCCTTCACTGTCCATGCTGATAATGAGAAGGGGATTCTCCCACCACTGGTAGCTACCATGGCCTAGCTCTTGTCTTCATCTCATCACATTTTTCAGTCTTTGGCTGAGTAAGTCTTACAAGTAATACTCTAGAAAAGTTCCAAAATAGACACATTAGCAATATACACCACCTTTGTTTTCACATATAAAAGGATAAAAATCACAGAGTTTTGTTCTGGTCTAATAAAACACTGGCTTTTTCCTTCTTTTTTGTGCCTATCTTATTAATTTTCCATTACTGAAAAAGCCTGTGAAGAAAATACATTGCTTTCCAAAGTCATTTCAGTCTGCTTTGAGAGAGGATCTGCTTCAAGAACAATGTGAAGATGCAAATAAATGATGTACTTGAACGCAGAAAATCAAATGTCCTCAGAAGCTCTGCTTCAGGCTTTGTCTAGACAAGACAAAGCCTCTGATGGTAAGATTTAGTAAAAAGCTTTCTTGAACTGATGAAGTGAAAAAGAACAAAATCATTTTCTAGGTCGTAAGTTGTTTTTATGAATTAAGCCATCTACTTCAAGAAAGCATTTTTGCCCATTTTTCTGAGGAAGCTGTGATGTCCTGCTTAGGCTCAAGGCAAAGTGCTCAAAACTTAACATATAAGTTAGGGAAGCATTCAGCTATAAATAGCAGAAAACTTGAATAGGATGATTTAAACAAGTATTTTTCTTACGTTGCAAGCAACAGAAATCAGGCAGTTTTTAGCTCTGGCTCAGCTCCTCAGCGCTGCCATCCAGAACCCAGATACCATCCTTGGTTCTGCCATCCTCAGTGCGTTGGCTTTCATCCTCACCCTTTCCCCCTCCTGGGCCTAACATGGCTGCTCCACAATTTTTGCAAGTCATCACATCTATATTCAAAATGGGAAGAAGAGGGTAGAATCTCAGCTACAGATTCTCATTAGAAGAGCAAAAGCTTTCTCAGAAACTGTGGCAGCAGAAGTCTCTTCAAATTTTATTGGCTGGAGCTGGTCACAAGATTACCCTTAACTGTATGGAGGCTGTGAAATTAGTGGCTGAGACCATTCATGATCCACAGTTTGGGGCTAGACACCTTGCTTCTCTGAACAAATCGGAATTCTGTTTATAATAAAGTAGGGAGAAAAGGGCTTTAGGTAAGCAGTTAATAAAATCTCCCCCACTCAATCACCACTTTTACATTGTCCGTCTCTTCTTTCCAAACATAAGTCAATGTAGAATTTTCCTCAAGTGTAAACTAGTCCTGGCTACTAGATTTTCATATATAGAGGGGAAAATATCTAAAACTGCTTGGGTTATCTGAATGTGATGAAGACTGTGGTATGCTCAATCAAGTCACTGTCACCACTACTTTTCTGAGGATTCCTTTACCCACTGACATCTTTTTAAGCTATTGATTGATATCCTTTACATATAGGCAAATTTTAAGCTGCTTCAGACCCCTTATTTCAAGTTCCTAATTCCCAGAAGAAATAGTCATTTTGTGCCTCTAGCAACCATGATGCCCAAAATGGTTTAGGAAGTTGTATTGTTGTTTTTGATTTTTGAACTATTCAGAAGTTGAGACGTTTTAGAAAAGTTAGAAAGTGTCTCTAAGGCAGATATTTTTCAACTGTCAAAAGGAAAAATGTAAACATATTTTACAGGAACTTTGAAAAAAAAAATGATGTAACTGATAAAACCAACAACCCAGAAAGAGAGTGAGAAATAGCTAGCTGGTACAAGAATGAGGCAACTGTATTAACAGTGATCCAACATATTACTATTGCAGAGTGTTGTTTTAGCCATAGTGTTAGCTATTTCTAAGAAAGATGGAATAAGAAATTTGTGATACTCTTTTTTTTTATATCTTTCCCTAGATAAAACTTAAAGAAATATTTGAAACCCCTACAGAAATCAGTCTGGTCCTAGAACTCGTCACAGGAGGAGAACTGTTTGATAGGTGAGTTGATTCTGGAAATATAACCACAGAAAGATTTGCTTTTGGCCACCAAAATATAATCTAAATGACGTTTCTCCTGAAACTTTTTATAATGGCAGATCATACTTGTTGATAGGGTAGTGGTAAGATGTAGTTACATGAAAACTTGAGATGTTTAGTGAGTAAAAGAGAAACACTATATCTATTTACCTTTGCAAACATTTATCTCCTCAATAAAAAAAATAGAATTTCTAAAATAAAATTATGTTTAAACTAAATAGTAAGATTTATAAAACTATCTTAAGAAAATATTTGATGAAAATTGTAGAAATTAGACATGTACTCTAAGTGTTCTCTGTTATGATCCAAAAGCTCATAAAAATCAACAATCTTTGAATGATTATTTTAAAGCTTACTTTCTTTAGAAGTCCATATAAAGAGTTCCATGTTGCAAAGTAAACATGTTCTGTTATAGCCAACTATTGCTAACTCTCGTTTCCTGTTCGTATGTTCATCTTTCAAAGCAGAGGAGTGAGAATGGAGAAGAGAGTGAGGGTGGGGGAGTGTGCCTGGAAATCTGGCAGAGCATAATATAGGCAAACTATTTGTACAAGACACATAAACTTTATGTTTCCATAGTTTTTCCATCTTCCCTGCCCTCTTATGAGAATTCTGTATTTGTCCTGATGGGCTCTTGAGAGCCTTTTGCTGTGTTCATTAGATAATCAAAAAGAATGGAATTGAAAGAAGAGTAAAGTAGGCATTGTTAGAAATGGTAAGAAGTCATGCATGAATCGGAAAGTTTTGGTTAAAAAATAGGGTGAGAGAAGTGGACTGCAGTTTAGGGTGAAGACAGAAGAGACTGAGAGAACCATTAATATAGCCTGGATCACAGCAAATGTTCCATAAATATTTGCTAAATGAATGAATTAACAATTGCTACAATGAAGAGACTCTGAGGAGAAAGATATCTAAAGGGGATTAGTTTTGAATATGTTGGGAGAGGAACACTCCTTTGCTTTTGCCAGTGTCTGAAGGATTGTGTGCCCCCCAAAATTTGTATGCTGAAATTCTGATCCCTAAGGTGGTGATATTAGGAGATGGGATCTTTGGGAGGTCATTAGGTCATAAGGGTGGAGCCCTCTGGAATGAGATTAGTGCCCTTATAAAGAGGTTCTAGAGAGCTGCCTCTCCCCTTTCACTATGTAAGGATGCAGCAAGAAGGTGCCCTCTATGAGGAAGTGGTACGTCACCAGACACAAAATCTGCTGGTGTTTTGTACTTGAACTTTTCATCCTCCAGAACTGTGAGAAATAAATGTTTGATATGTATAAGACACACAGATTATGGTGTTTTTTAATAGCAGCTCAAATAGACTAAGGTACCTTTCTTCCCACCCCTACTCAACCCAGTTAAATTTGCTGCTTCTTCAAGAGCTTTCAAAAGTATTCACATTGTTTTTCAAAGGTTCTGTCTCTTTTTAACATTGCCCAGTGAAAATTTTGATCTTTAGGTGAGAAGGAGCGAAAGGCCTAGCTTCATTGCAACTACATATGTATGTGTAACAGGTATACATCTGAATTTTGTTCATATACATGTTGAAACTTCCTTAGAGAAGGTTCAACAGATTATTAGACTTTAAACATTATAACATTTTGATTATTTTCACATTATAAGAATAATAAGTCAGCTGAAAGAAGCGATCATCAGTAGCCTAAAGACATATAGCTCTGATGGCAGTTGTTTTCTTTGAAAGACTCACAGTTGTGAAACTTGACTCTACAACTGAGAGATAAATAACTAACCTAGAATAATTTACTTAACTTCTCTGAACCTCAGAGCAAATTTGAAGAGGCTTTATGCTGCTAATAAAGCTTAGATAGCTCTGATCCACTCTGAAGATAGTCTTGTTCACATGTTCCCACGTCCTGAAGCAAGACTCTCCTGAACTGGCTAATTTGGGTATTGCCGCAATATGCCTATGATGGCTTCTTTTTAAAGTTCTTTATCTGACTCTTTTTCATGGATGTATTCCTTCTTTAGGCACATTAATAGAGTCAGTTTATAGTCAGCTCCTGCTGGCTTTGGAGTTATGAGCTCTCTCTAAGGAGACCTTGCATATTCCTCAGCTAATTAGGGTCTATCGGACAGAAATCTCATGTTTTTAAATTATAAATAATTTTGGGACAAAATGCCACACCCAAGCAATCATCTAATAATAGTATTTGTTATTTACTTACCTCCCTCTATTGGTTTGAGTTAATTGGAAATCAAGCGTATCTACTTCTCTTCTTCTCAACCTTTCTTCCATGAAAGAATTTGGGATGAAATTTAATTTAGCTATAGCTAAAAATGAAACAACTAAATGCTATCGATAAATTTCGTTTGCAGAGACAAATGGATGAAATATTCATATTTAGCAGAAAACATTTAAAGAATGGCAGACAGCCAGTAAAGCACTCAACTCTTAGTGGTTTTAAAAGATAGACTCTTTTCCTTTGTATGTTGCTGTCTACAACATTGCCCTAGCTGGTAAGAACTTGGTCTCGCCATTAAGTTACTTAATTCTGCAGTTATCTTTAAATTTTATCAAGCTGAAAATAAATTCTGCATTATTATACAATGTATTGATTTTTTTCTTGAGAGTTAAAAAGTAATATGGTCTCTTTTTTTGTACTTCGGTCAAAACCAATTTATTTAATTGTGATGATAAGTATTCATTCCTGGTCTAATGATGAGTCTAATAGTACCTAATGAATGAACTAGGGAGTAATTGCTGAAGAGATAATCATCTGAGTCAATTATAGTCAAAAAGGTTGTATTTTATTAACAAAAAATCTATTCTATAATGCTTATAAAAATTAAACATAGAATCCAAGTAGAATCTGCTCTTTTATGTAGAATTTAAATAGTAAATTACATAGGAAAATTTATTAGAAATTTTGGAATAAAATCAATGATTTGTTGTGCCCAAGAAAAATCTAAAACATAAATAAATTTGCACAGTTAGGGTGTCATGAGAAGAAGAAAGCTCCCATGAAGTTTCTGTTTAATCATTCTTGGTTTGTTCTCAACTCTTAAAACCTCAACATCATTTTCATTGAATTGTTGAGGTGGACAAGGTGTGAATTTTGCTTTAAGAGCAAATTTCCAACTTTTTTTCCTTGAAAATGATTGTATTTTAAGGCAGCAAATTTAGCAGTATCCTTACAGTCTTCTAATTAAATCAGAAGTGTTTTTTCCCTGATTTTTGTCAGATAACTCCAGTATCTAAGTATAGTTTTGCATTTTTTAAAATCGTCTGTTTCCTTTTTTTCGTTAGTTTGTTTCATCAATTTTTCCTAAAGAATTTTTTTTTTTAACTTTTTAGTTCAGAGGTACATTTGCAGGTTTGTTACATACATAAATGTGTATCATGGGGATTTGTTGTACAGATTATTTCATCACCCAAGTATTAAACCTAATATCCACTAATGCATTAGTTATTTTTCCTGATGCCCTCCATCCTCCCAATTTCCACCCTTTGAAAGACCCCTGTGTGTATTGTTCTCCTCTATGTGTCCATGTGTTCTGATCATTTAGCTCCCACTTAAATGTTAGAACATGAAATACTGGGTTTTCTGTTCTTGTGTTGGTTTGCTAAGGATAATGGCCTTCAGCTCCTTCCATGTCCCTGCAAAGGACATGATCCATTTCTTTTTGTGTTTTTGCTTGCCTTCTTAGGCTTGTTTCAATACCAAATGTATGTATAAAAGGTTTTAGAATTGGAGACTTGGAATGCTCTTACCTTCCAAAAAAGCAGATTTTCTTTTGTTGTGGCAGTCATTTAAGGTTAAGAGACAGATTATTTTAATACAATTGGATATTGGGCTAATTCGAAAGCTGGGTTTCCTAATGGCTGGTGTATTCCTTGTCAAGCCTTATTCACAGGGCTTTGCTCTTTGAAGGTCTTAACTTTAAGCCAGGACATTTTACCAGGGCTCCTCTTACTTGGCAGACCCTGAATGCCAACTTCTGTCCCCTTAGCTCCATGTAATGGCCAGAAACTTGATTCAGCTTCTTTCTCAGCCTGTCAGCTGCTCTGTTGGAATCAGTAAAATGCCTTCAGAAGGAAAGCAGAAGCATCAGAGGGCAGGTTTGCTTTGCTGGGTTTTTCTTCTCTTCTGGGTCTTATTTCCTAAATCCTTCTCTTCCATAGTGAATTAGTCAGGGTTCTGTAGAGGGACAGAACTGATAGTATAGATGTGTATATGAAGGGGTGTTTATTAGGAGAATTGACTCACACAGTCACAAGGTGAAATTCCACAATAGGCCGGTTTGAGTCCTCAAACCTCACAAGTAGGGGAAGCCAATAGTGCAGCCTTGAGTCTGTGGCCAAAGGCCCAAGAGCCCCTGGCAAATCACTGGTGTAAGTCCAAGAATCTGAAAGCTGAAGAACTTAGAGTCTAATGTTTGAGGGCAGGAAGCATCCAGCACAGGAGAAAGATGGAGGCCAGAAGACTTAGCCAGTCTAGTCTTCCATGCTCTTCTGCCTGCTTTTATTACAGCCTTGCTGTCAGCTGATTAGACAGTGCCCACCCAGACTGAGGGTGGGTCTGCATCTCCCAGTTCACTGACTCCGTTGTTAATCTCCTTTGGCAACACCCTCACAGACACACCCAGGGACAACACTTTGCATCCTTCATTCCAATCCAGTTGACACTCAATATTAACCATCATGCTTAATAACTCTCTGATCTGTTCAAATAGATTTTTAAAAAATATTTTATTAGTTTGTTTTTATTTTTCTTGCCTGGAGGCTTGTCTGACCCACCATTGCTGAGAGCAAAAATTCACATGTGGATTTAAATTTTTTTCACAGACACTAATGTATTTTCCTCATTTAAAAATCAACCTATTTGAGCAAGCAGGATGAAAACCAGTATCCCCACTATGCAGATGTGAAAACAGATCTTCCCTGTACAGGCAACCAGACTGTCTTCCGATCCAACCCTTTCCTTCTTCTGTGGCCTCACCTTCTTTCTTATTAAGTCCAGTTTGTCGCTTTCACATCATTTCCAAGAAAATAAGTATTTATACATGGAAAATCCATAATATATTGATTGGTCCTATGCAAAGCTATGTATCTATTTAGCCCACTCAATAACCCTTCACCTTTTTTGAGGTATTATTATCCATACTTTTCCACAGCATAAACTAAAAAAGTTATTAATAAGTCATAAAGTCAGACCTAATTGTCTGAGTACTAACAGTAATCTGTACTTCAGCGTTTCTGGACTTCTTATTCCTGGTGGAAATAAACTGAATTTTTAGGGGATTGCTATTTAGATAAAGGTTTGAGAAATAGAACTGAGGCTGTTTTTGTCCCAGTCTTTCTAGGGTTGTATCTTGGTTGGTATTAGGGTTAACCAAACCTAGGAAAAGTCTGGATTCGTGAAGACCACTGTGCCAGAAATTAGTCATCAATGTAATTTTCTAATGGTTAAGTCTATAAAATGTGATTGTTCAAAAAGGATAATAAGTCAATATAATGAGGGACATTTTTGAGATCCTACTGGGTTGCTGGCAGAGTGTGCAGGGTAATTTACTAACATGATACTATTTAATCATCATAACAACACATGTATAGAGTAGGCTTTGATGTATACATTTTACAGACAATGATAACTGAGGATCAGAGAAGTCCGTTAACTTCTTTTAGGTTATTCAGCTTATATATGATCTAATAACAATAATTAAATAAGATTGGACTCAAGTATGTCACATTCCAAAGTATATCATTTTTCTACCATGTCATGCTGCTGCAAATGCCATACTCTTATGCTTAAAAATCAAACTTCAGATTAGTAATCTCACATTTGTCCTACTTGAGTGCTGGCTTAACTTGAACTTTACTATGTATATACTTGTTTTTCAACCCTGGATATTTTAAATACATCTCTTTATGTGGCTTTATCTGGCTATATGTAAAGAAAACATATACTTTGATTTGGATTAGACTTATAGTCTACTTTTTCTAGAAGCTTGTCCATGAAATGAAAAATAGAGGCAAGGTAGTAGAACACACAAGATAAATAGAAGTTTATTTATTATTTTAAGCTGTAGGTCTGGGATTCCATTGATTTGCTGATGGGAAGGAGCTCATAAGAAAGAGAAGCAGGAGAGATTTGTATGAGAGGTACTTAAATTTGGAACAACATTCTAGAAAAGACATGAAAGGAATGAGATCTAGAGTCAGATAAAAGGATTTGTTTAAGGTAGAAAAAAGGCTCTTCCACAGAAGCAGAAAGAAAGAGACAAAGGGTCAAAGGAGCTAGATTAATCAAAGCAATTTTGAAAAAGAAAGACTTTTGGAATAAGTTAGAAGACATTATTGGGACTGAGATGTAATTGTACCTTACTTATAAACTAATAAATTAGCCTATTATTCTTTATGGATGCTGGAAAACACATGATTCCTGGATCAGAGACAAAGGACTTTGTTATTTTTGGCAGAGCAAACATTATGTGCATTAGCAAGTCTGTCTGTTCCCCTTGCCCTTTGAGTTCCATGGAGGCAGTACAGTGGGGCCAGATGGATGCCTACACCTGGAATTAGATGTGTTACAAAAGGGGAGATAATTTAAATGTCATCAAGTGGGGAATGAACAACATGTACAATGAAATATGATTCAGCAATGAAAAGGAATGTTTCTTCTGTAGACCCTACAACATGGATGAACTTTAAAAGTTTATGCCAGGGGAAAAAAGCCAGACACAGAAGACTATATATTCTATGACTCTATGACTTTATAAGGAATTTCAAGAAGGGGAAAAATTTATAGATAGAAGCAAAGCAGTGATTTCCTAGGGCTGGAAATAGAAGTGTGGTGGGGTATGAGAGGTTTGGGTAGTTCAATCTTGATAGCCTTTACTTTTCCAGTATTGTTAAAGAAGGGAAATTGATCTCCTAATACTACCTGGAAAAGAATGGAATAGGGCACTTGAAGAAGGAAGTGGTGAAGATTTTAAGGGCAATTGTGAGAACAGACAAGGGCAAGAATAAGGGTTTTTAAGGAGCACTGAAGGTCGGCTAATGCTGAAGGCTATGCATATTTGGAGACTGGTCTGTAGCATTATATGTTACTGGTTTACCCCTCCATATCATTCATGGAGCTTTGGACAGCATCTCTTTTTCTCTTGGCTTTCATCCAACTTTTCAGCTTTTTCTCTCTTGATCTCTTTCCTGAGTTCCTCTTCCCCTCTCCACCTCTTAAGTTTCCCTTAAACTTCTTCCTATATCCTTGGTAGATGAAGTTGACACTTGCCTGTAGTTTGAGCCACACTACTGGCTAGTCTCAGCAGAGATGAAAACTGTATTTTCAACAGTCTACTAGGCTTCTCACCAAGTCCTGTTAGCACCTGTAATTCAAATGAACTCGGCATCCTTCTCTAATTTCACTCCTCTTTCCTGTGAACTGAATCACCAGCTAAACTAATCAACATTAATTCCTCCCTTTTCCTTTCGATTTTCTTTCTCTCTTCCCCATAATTATTCCTCTGAGCAGCTTTAAAACATGTTCCCTTTTCCCTTTCCCAGTGCTTCTGTCCTCTTGTGCCTTTGCACTCTTTCCCATTGCAGTAGACTCCTAAAGAGCGTTAGTTTTATACCTTTTCATCTATCTGTGTTTAAAGCATAGATTTGATCAGGTTAGCCAAGAAAGCTACTCACTACTTTCACTTAAAGTTAATACTTTCAAATATGACAAAAAAGCCCACTTACAGTCTGGTCTCACATTACCGTGCTGGCTTTACCACCCACTTTGTTCTCTTCCCACCAATGTGTTAACCACTGTACATTGTCTCCACTCTCAAGGAGCTCATAGTCTAAAGAGGAAAAGTGAAAATGTGATATGCACTCTAATATTTATTAAGGTACCATCACCTTCCAAGAAAAGCATATTAGGGATTATAATAATGACCACAATATCACAATTTTTTAAAATGAGGGCTAGGAAATAAAAAGAAATAAAAATAAGGATAAAGATATAAAAGAGAGATCATCAGATGTTTTGTGTTTGTTAGAGATTGGCTCCATATTCAGCTGTAAGTATTCATTTGGGGGTGATAGTGCTGTAATTAGGGTATAAACACAGTGTGTAGAGTACAAAACAAGGGGGTCTTGTAAGTCAGAAACAGCTTCAGGAAGGGGTAAAATCTTTTGAGCTGACTCTTATGTGAGAAATCAGAAATTAGCAGGTGGAGGCCAGAAGGAAGGGCCTCTTGTGGCAAAATGACGTTCAAAAGTAAGACCATGCACTGTTGGACAAAATATGAGCATCTTAGTCTCGATTTTAAAAGCTAGGCCAGGCAGAAAGCAAGCTGGGGCTAGATATTTGTCAAGCGAATGATTAAATAAACAGTGTGCTCCTGAGCAATATATATAATATCTTTGAGTCAGGCCTTTTATCTATAGGATGGGGGAAGTAGACTGGGATTCTCTTAGGCCCATTCCCAGATTTGCAATTTGATTTGACCTCCTCTTTCTTTTGTCAGCTCCCTGGCCAGCACCCACATTGATCCACAGTTCCCTGACTTTCTTCTTAATATTCAAATGTAACAGGTGCTAGTACTTTTCTGAAAAGTATATGAACTTAGTATTCTTTGGAAGGAAAATTCTTACAGAAAGCACCAAAACAGACAACAATGACATCAATAAAATTAGAAGCTGTGATTGCAACTGATAAGGAAGTGGTAGATTTATACAGAGATTTCATTTTAATATAATTTTGTATGTAACAGCGTAATGGTGTACTGGGAATCCCTTAAGACATGGTTCCTAAAACTTTATATTATTTGGGGCTTTTACTCTCTGTCATTTGATCCTTCAGTACACATTCTCATCAGACCAATATCTTTCTCACATAAACCTAATCATCTACAGTTATTACGCAGCCATTTGAGAAAAAGCTCCAAGTGGTGGGCAGAGCGGTAGGGCTCCTAATCTATGTGCCAGGAAGTCTGGGGCCTCAGGATATGATCAGATTAGAGCTCTTCAGCTGCTGTGCGCGTGTTAACTGCCTGGATGGAGATGCGCTCAATTCAATTTGTGGCAATTAGTGTGACAGAAGCAAATGCACAGGAGTCATCTATTACAGCAGCTCCATAGAGAGAAACAGGCATTGCCTGTAGTTTTTCATCCTATAATTTTTAAATGATGGGAGGAAAAACATACCAACTGGGGGAGAAAAGTGCGGGCACCAGCACACCGAGCAGTGGAAGTGAAAGGCAGAGTCATGGAGTAAGAGGGCCTGTTGAAGCCAGAGGCTTTCAGTGGAGAGCTTGAGGAAATACACCACCACCTTCGTGCTTGCTTCCCAGATCTTGAGATGTCTGCTAGGCCCCCCTGGCAGCTGAGGGCCTGTAGGAACTGGAGCCTTAGGGCAGCCTTTGGGATCAGTGTTGTGATTAAAATCGTAGAAGACATTTTGTTTTGAGCTCTGAGCCCTCTGGCCTAGCCCACAATGGATGACTGGGAAACTGTGTGGCACAGAGAGGCAAACCACATGGCCGAGGGCCTGTGACAATTATCTTAAAATGCTGGTAGCATCTGAACTGCTTCCTTATTATTTTTCAAAGCACGAAACAGAAATTAGTTTACTAAATCTGAAGAGAAATACAGCAATAACTATGTTTAAATATGAAAAAACAAAAATGCCAGCCAAAATTATCCCTCTATTTTTTTAGCTTTAAAACCCCTACAATGATTAAATATTTCATTGCTTCTAAAACTTAGTCATGAGTATATTTCGTATAAAGCTATAAAACCTTGACTGTCTATCCATGGTTCAATTTCATTGGCAAGTTTTTCGAGACGCCAGCTAAATTGTACAAAGGAATTATTATGTGTCACTTCATGAAACAAATACTCAATTTTACAGAATTGAAATTACTTTGATTTTGTTTCAAATAAGTTTTGTAAAAGATTCATGCTATTCCAACAATATCTGAAACTATGTAACTCTGAGTTTCTTCCTAAAGCTAGCAATAATCTTTTCACTTATTGCATTGTCCTCTGGGAAGCATCCATATAGCTGTTCTTCCCCTGGAGTCATGGCCAATATACTTGTAATGGGAATCACTTCCGAGTCCAGTGCTTTTTTTCCCCATGATAATAAACATAGGCAAAAGTATTGTCCAAATATCTGTGATCTGAAATTTTTCTGACATCCATTCACTTGGCAATTGGTATTTAGTCCATAAATATTTACTGACTGTGGGCAGTTCTTGCAGCTAGGCCCTGTGAGTGATCCAAGCAACAGACTAGTGAGAAGGCTAATAATTTTACCATGGTGCCCGGCAGAAGGCTTCGGACAAACACGTCTACTGATGTCATACACTGAAATTGAGAGAAATAAATTGCAAGCTTTTATTTTCCTTTGTCTGGTCAGTAACATCTTCACCTGTAATCACAGTTCTAAGTTGTAAATCTCCATTTACGACTTGAGAAGTTCATTGCTGTTGAACTTTTTAGTCAGTCATGGATAGCCTGGGTAGCAGCTCAACTTATAAAATATTTAAAATAGGATGTCTGAGTTCCAGAAACCTAACCCTGTGGCAATCTGGTTAAAGAATCATCTGGGAACAAACTCCTTTTAGCAGCAGCTGCCTGGAAGAGAAGCAATTGAAGGATGATGGGTGGCCAAGATATGGTATGTGGAGTTCACACTGAGATGAGGTGGGGGAGGCGCTTGTGTTCGTGCCCTTGCCCAACATATCTACTCTGTGGGCACTGTTTCTCACTACAGAATTAATAAATCCCTGGGTTGTACAAACCCTACATAATGTACATTACATCTCTGATAATGTTTTTTTGTTTGTAACTTTACCATCTGTGATCTCATCTGGGGCGGAGCCCAAATCTAATTCTGTTTATATTGAGCGAGTACCTGGCTCACATTAGAAGTTAGGAATGTAAATGAATATCACCACCTTCTTCTTCCATACCTATCCCTACCCCCAACTCCCACCCTCCCTGCTTCTGGAAAATTTCTGTACACCTTTCAGGTGTGAGCTGAAATATAGCTGTTTCTGGAATCCTTTCCTCACCTTACGTGGCCTCCAGAATAGATTACCTGCGTTTTCTCAGAGCTCTCAGTCCATTCTTGAATACCTCTATCATATCATCTACCACACTGTGTTGAATGTTGTCTGTCTACTTATACCAAGGGAAACCCCATGAGTTCAGAGGCCATGTCCAGTTCACTATGGAGTGGCCAGTGCATAACAGTCACTCCATAATATTTATTGAATAAATAAATGAGCAGATACATCTATTGGAGTGCATCCTCTGATTAATTAAATGATTTCACTAACTTAACACATAGTGGGAAAAATTCGTAAAGTTTCCATTAACTATTCTTCATACACCTACTACTCCTCTCTGCCTCCTATCTGAACACAGCTCTCAAGAAAATCCACTCTTCCATCAAGCCAGGCCCTAGACATTCATACAAGAACGTATTCTGAAACACAGGCACTATCTTAGTCCATTCAGGCTGATATAACAAAATTTCTTATACTCACTGGCTTATAAACAATGAAATTTATTTATCACAGTTCTGGAGGCTGGTAAGTCCAAGATAAATATGTCAGCAGATTCGATGTCTGGTGAGGGGCTGCTGTCTGATTCATGGATGGCACTTTCTAGCTGTGTCCCCACGTGGTGAAAGGGGCAAAAAGCTTTCTAGGGTCTCTTTCACAAAGGCATTAATCCCATTCATGAGGGTTCATCCTTCATGATAGAATCACCTCCCAAAGGCCCCACCACCTAATACCATCCACATTGGTGATTAGGTTTCAACATATGAATTTGGGGGAGACATAAACATTTAGCTCACAGTAGGCGCTTAACCCTAAGTTATACCCAAATGAAAATACAGAAGATATTTAGGCTGAAGCTTGAGACTACATAATAAACCAAAATATAGAGAGGAGATTCTAGTGGGTGAAGTACTGCCTTTCTGAAGAGTGATGATGCCTCTAAGAACTGTGTCTTTAATAGACACCTAGGGGAGACAGCTCATGGTTGTGGAAGTTGGCTCTGTTCAACCACAAGGAGTGCCATTTGAATGAGTAGTGCCCCCTGGAAAACTACTGCAAAAGCAGCTGTGGTAAAGCTCTAGTCTGGGTGAGTGACTATGGGGAAAATCCACACTCTTTTTTGCAGGCAAGGAGGTAATTGATTTTATTCTCTTCTGGAGATAATATAAGTTTGCAAGGAAATTTAACAGCTCTTCTGCTCTGTCATCTTTGTAACAACTCCCTCTTTTAACAAGACTGTTAACAAGTCTTTTAACAAGACTGGAGAAAGCCAAGGTCCTGAGGCTCTAGGTACAGGCCACAGAGGAGACACTAATTACATTTGCGCTGGATGATGAGATACCACAAAATCCACGTTTAGAGTAAAATGTAGAGAATGATGTCTTGGTAGCCAAAGTCCGGAGCTTACTCTGTCACAATAGCACTTCTTTTCTCCTTCCCTCATGCTTAATTTTAAAATTTTCAGAAAGAATAGCCCCAGGAAGCATTTCAATTAAATTTTTATAAGTAGATCATTTGACCTAATCATGAATTGGAAAATTTTATAGTTTTGTAAGTAAATATCATAAGAAAATTATTTTCAAGAACCAATGAATAATCATTTCCTAAATATTGTAATCTGTTTTCTCCTTTTGTTTGACCCTAGTGCCGGTAAAGTATCCAAAAAATAAAAGGATGATGAATTTGAGTTGCTTGCCAATGTTCTAAATAACAAAATAAGGAAAATAAGATAATTGAAATTTTTGCATCAGTCTTTTTTCTGAATTTTAATGACTATAATCATTGAGGTCTTTTCTTCTAATACATTTTTTATTTTTGACATATCTGTTTTGTTCTGCTTTTTTCTCAGCCCATCCCCAATTTTAGAAACATTTTATAGATTTTAAATTTGACTTTTAATACCAGCTACTTTGAGAACTTAAAACTTCTTGTCACAATATTTAAATAAAATAGAAATCAAAGAAAAGTACTTTCTGAAAAATATGCTATTTGAGGTACACTCCAAGAAAAATTTCTGTTTAAAATTGCAAACATTGTTGAACCCTGTCTCTTTTTATGTTTTGAATTGACTGTTTTCATACTTTGTGCCAGCTGAAGTCATCTTACGCAAGTTGTTAATCTACAGTGATATTAGAAATATGTTTTCTCCTGAAATTCTGGAAAGTTAGACATAGCAACAAAGTTGTTTTTCAATCTTCCAAAAACTCCTTATAAGATTAGAAAGCAACTTGTTTTGAAAAATCAAAAACTCACTGACAATATCTACAGCAAAACCAGGGTGACAGGGTATCCCCATGAAGCCTAACATATGAGTCAGTGAGGACCAACTGATGACAACAGGAAGAGCCATGTGAAATTTTCGCCTCTACACAAGGCAGCAAGGGGAAGCAAGAAGACAAATGAGAGACCCCGAGTATGCAAACACTCAAGTCTCCCAAATTGTCAAGTTATTTAAAAGAAGGATAGGTCAATACAAAAAGAGAAGCTGAAATTGGGAGAGATTTTTGCTACCCAAATTTCTGAAAAGTACAAGGGGTGCACCTGCAGTAAGGTCTGAAAAGTGAATGCATTGTCAAGGCCTTGTGAACTCCGGAAATGAAAATCTAAAGCCCCTTGGGGAAAAAAGTTCTACACGTAGGTAAAACTTCTGGGAAGAGAACCCAAATTGTAGAGATGGTAAAGGTAAGTGAATGAAGTTCCAGGGGAGGGGGAAGAGATCTCAGAAAGTGTGAGGGCATATTTTTGAATGCTTCATGAATGTAATCAGAAAGTTAAGAGCCATGAAACTGGAAAAGATATCCTGACCTATTACTCTGTCAAAAGGTTGAGTAAACTCATTTGTCTTAAAATTGGATAGCAACAGAAAAGTATGTCAGTTAATTCCAATAGAGAATGATTATGGGACATGGATGGAGCTGGAGGTCAATAGAGGACAGACAATAAGGAGCAGAATAAAGTTCCTTTAGGCAGTTAAACCATGTCAGGAAGAAACAACCACAAAAAAAACATGAAAATAAGACCATGGTACAAAATAAGCTAAAAATCAGAAAACTGTAGAACAACAGTATAAATCAAAGGTAGAAAAATCCTTACATATATATAATTGCACACCCCAAAGAAGAAAACCATGGAAGAAAATGAATAGAGAACATTCTACTTCAAGAAAATATTCCTGAAATTTAAAAAGAATAATAAAAACACTCTAAATTGAAAGATTATGCCACAAATCTGAATAACTCAACCTAGAACAACCACCGGGTTTCTCATAAAACATGTCTTAGAAGTCTTTAAATTAAAATAAAAATTCTTTGCCCACATTCATGCAAAAAGAGCAAGTCAATTATACAGAGAAAATCAGATTGCTGTCAGATTTTCTGAAAGTCACATCTTGTATCAGAAGAAAATTATCACCTACTTAAGATAATAAGGCTCCCTTTCCTCACTCCTATTACTTTGAAATAATATTCTTTTACTTATTGCTAATTATACAGCAATCAAGAAGTTTATCTTTTCTCAAGCTGTTCTTATTTCTTCTCAATTTTTGATGTCTGTATATTGTGTCTGTATTGTAAGTTCATACTAGCTGGATTGATAGTATATTAATTCATTCTCACACACTGTAAAGAACTACCTGAGACTGGGTGATTTGTAAAGAAAAGATGTTTAATTGACTCCCAGTTCTTCATGGCTGGAAAGGTCTCAGAAAACTTACCATCATGGCAGAAAGTGAAAGGGAAGCAAGCCACATCTTCCCATGGCAGAGCAGGAGAGAGCACAAAAAGGGAAGTTCCACACACTTTTAAACCATGACATCTCATGAGAACTCACTCACAGTCATGAGAATGACAAGTGAGAAATTCACCCCCATGATCCAGTCTCTTCCGACCAGGCCCCTCCTCCAATTTGACATGAGATTTGGGTGGGGACACAAATCCAAAAAACCCATATCTTATCTGCTAGTTAATGTCAATATTGCTAAGAGTACAGAACAAATCAAAAAAGAAGAAACTAATGTTCAAGACATTAGAACAAAACTGCAAACACTTCAAATGCAAAAGAAAATTAAAGAGGAAAATAAAATAGACTACCTAGTAAAACATGTAAAACATTTTATACATATTAATGTGATTGTTATTGTTTGTCTAAGAAATGGGGGAATATGAACATATGTACATATCTGTATATCTTTTTATTTTTTAATTGAAGGATAAAATGTAAAATTAGAAAAATACTGCTATCTGCCACTAAAAATAAATTGTACTTCTAGGAGACAATGACTTATTCCAGGTCTAAGACAACAAATGTACAAAATAAGCCTAAAGTATGTTTTTACACTGGATGGAAAAAGAACCGCCAAAGACTTCAAAAGCCACCTTGCATAGCCTACTACTGACCCAGGAATGGCTACAGCAGACTGAAACATATCAAATGTGGTTAAATTCATACTTTCAAAATGATACCAAAAATGAACAAAAACACTAATTGGTCATTGAAAATGTTGGTGAATAAACTCATTATTTTGAAAAGTGGTTGAGTTAAACTAATAATTTATCCCATCTTTCCTGAAAGAATTGTATTATTAGAAAATTTTTAGCTAACAAAGAAGCAATGAGAGATTTTACCAGCTTGAAACTGCTAATATGACTTGGTGGATCTAAGCATTGATAATTACTGTTAACAACATGAAATGGAGCATAATTGAACATTTGTCTTCTTGTGAAAATATACAATATTGCCTATAAAGTGTATTTGCTAAAAATTCAACCTTAGTCTAATCAAGATCCTAACACTATCCATTAATAAAAAATAGAGAGGGGCAGAGAAATAGCTCCAAAGACATCAAGGCTATAGAATGAAATATAATCCTCTAGAATCAAATGTAATTCTATCCCCTTGATGTCTTTGGAGCTATTTATCTGCCCTATTTTTTTTTTATTAATAGATAGTGCTGGGTCTTGATCAGGTTCAGATTGAATAAAGAAAATGTGCATATACACCATGGAATACTATCCAGCCATATAAAAGGAATGAGATCATGTCCTTTGCAGGACATGGATGGAACTGGAGGCCATTTTTCTTACCAAACTAATGCAGGAACAGAAAACCAAATACCACATGTTCTCACTTATAAGTGGGAGCTAAATGATGAGCATACATGGATACGTAGAGAGGAACAACACAATGAAGCCAATAGGAGGATGGAGAGTGGGAGGAAGGAGAGAGAAGATCAGGAAAAATAACTTACGGGTACTGGGCCTAATACCTGAGTGATGAAATAATCTGTGCAACAAATCCCCATGACACAAGTTTACCTGTGTCACAAACTTGCTCATGTACCCCCAAACTTAAAATGTTTTTTAAAAAAAGAATCACATTGTCAAGCAGGGAAACTCAAGAACAAGTGACCAGCTTTCAGAAAAGAAACATTGCAAAAATGAAAGAGATGGAGAAGGGAAGGATGAAGGAAGAGAAAGAGGGTTGAGGGAGAAGAGAGAGAGAAAAAAACTACAGGTTAAAAGAGAATAAGAGATATACCAACCAGTCAAGTTTCATGTACCTTATTTGGATACTGATTCAAACAAACAAAATTTAACATGTCTCAGACAACTGGAAATTTGAAACACTGCATATTTGATAATATTAAGGAATTATTATTATAGGTATGATATTGGTATTATGGCTATGATTTTTATAAGGTCCCTTATCTTTTAGAGATACCTCCTTAAATATTTAGAAATGAAATTATATAATGTCTGATGCTTACTTCAACATAATGAAGAAGGAGAAGAAGTAATTAAGCAGATAAAACTGTTCATGAATCTTTTGTTAAAGCTACCTGACAATTACATGGGGATGTTTCAATTGTATAATATTTACTGGCATATATTTCCAATGATTTGCAATAGAAAGTTTAAAGCAGACAAAGTGTTTTATCCTTAAATATGATGGATAGTTCAAGCCAAGGAAAAATAAAATCATTTCATTTTCCGAGGTAAACTCAAAGATTTTTAGAGTGTCAGGTTGTAGAAATCTTTCCCATGGTAGTAGGGTAGCTTGTTTCAATTGTTTACATGTACCATCTTTAACGTTAATTTACTTAACTTCTTTTAATATCCACTCTTCTGAATGAATGTGCTTGAGAAGCATTTCCTTTCTTTTTTTCCAGGATTGTGGAAAAGGGATATTACAGTGAGCGAGATGCTGCAGACGCTGTTAAACAAATCCTGGAGGCAGTCGCTGTAAGTATGAAGTAACAGCAACGGTATAACTCTTAGTCATTTCTTCCTTTTACAGAATCATTATTTCAGAAATGCGTATCTGTGATAAGCCATACCTTTTACAGCACAAAGGTGTGAAATATTTATTAGAAAATATGTGGAATAAGGTGCGCACAGTGGCTCAGCCCTGTAATCTCAGCACTTTGGGAGGCTGAGGCAGGCAGACTATTTGAAGTCAGGAGTGCAAGATCAGCCTTGCCAATGTGGTGCAATGCCATCTCTCATGAAATTTTAAAAAGTGGCTGGGCGTGGTAGCATACACCTGTAATTCCAGCTACTTCAGAGGCTGAGGCACAAGAACTGCTTGAACTTAGGAGGTGGAGGTTGCAGTGGGCTAAGATCATGCCACTGCACTCCAGCCTTGGCAACAGAGAGAGACTGCCTCTCAAAAAAAAAAAAATGTATGGAATAAACTGATATTTTCTATTGATTACTCAAAGTCTGAAAGATGCAGTCCTCTATATAATGCCACAAGTGTGTTAAATTAATTTCCATTCCATTATTATGAGACAAAATGAGATTTTGGTGCCTTTAGTTGTTCTTTAACTCTTTCTTTCCCAATTCTTGAGTTTGTTTCTTCACTGCTTTCGTTGTGTTTTAATTTGGTAGAGACGTGGAGGAAGGTTGAATGTGATATAGACCTTGGAGCATAGAGATTATCGACTTTTCTTTCAAGACAAGAAATGAGTGAATTAGAAAGAAAAAATGTAGCAGCTTTTTTCAAGAAATAAATATAAGTTAATATTTTAAATTGGAATACAGTTTTGTAAGTTAATGGTGGAATTAAATGCATACACATTTACAAAAATATATACTGTTGAGAAGCTCTTTTGGATTGTACTAAGCAGGTAATATTTGCCTGTATAAAACAGACTCAACTGGCTAAAAGTTCCCATGTATTTAATGGTGTCTAATATGTGCTGGAACACTTTGGTGATTCATTTATTGAATATAAAACCAGAACAAATTATTCTTTGAACAATCGAGACAGGGCCCAAGGAGGGGTGATATTTATCAGGATCTGTTAAAGAGACAAATCTATACACTTTATCCAGAATTGAGGTATATTCCATTATTTGGAGTTAGTTATTTAACTAAAATCATTATTTAATACCTTGAGAAATCAGCCACAGTGACAGAAGCACAGGTCCTGTGAGTTTTATCCACAGCAAAAGCAGGAAGCAGGGAAGGAAAGAGGAAAGGAGGGAGAGAGGAGGAAAGAAAGGAGGGAAGGAGGGAGGACTCTGGTATCTAACTAGCTTACGTACTGGTGATGAAAAGGTTTTCCATTTCATCATTGAAAACCTTTGCATAAAGCTTCTAAAAATAGCCAATCAAACCAAATCTGTTATTAAGCTGTCAACACCAACTTTAATTGGCTTTATAGCCCAGCCCTTCCAAATTATTTCTTCCCATGAAAGTGTTTTTATCTTTTTGCTACAGTGAGGGATGAAAAGTTTGAAATGGGAGTGAATAAAACCTGGAAAGGATGCCAAAACAGCTCCTGATTATATAAATATTGAATATCAAATTCATCTTCTCACTGTACCCAAATAACCACCCCATTTCAGATTTTTATCACACACAACACATTTACCAATTCTGGTTGCCTAGGTTTGCACACTAGGGAATGGGTTTCAGCTCTTCCATTTCCTTCTCTTACATAGACCTTTCCAACTTCAGTTGACGCTTTCTTCAAATGTGCATAAACTTAATCCTGTTCTCCATCATTCTATGACTATTGCTGGCACGCTTTAAAAAAAAAAAAGCACTTATTATTGCTTATAATTACTATTCTTTTTTTTTTTTTTCAAATGCAGTCTTGCTCTGTCACCCAGGCTGGAGTGCAGTGGCTTGATCTCAGCTCACTGCAACCTCCACCTCCTGGGTTGAAGCAATTCTCCTTGCCTCAGCCTCCCAGGTAGCTGGGACTACAGGCGTGCACTACCATGCCCAGCTAATTTTTGTATTTTTAGTAGAGTTGGGGTTTCACCATGTCAGCCAGGCGGGTCTCAAACTCCAGACCTCTGGAAATCTGCCTGCCTCAAGCTCCCAAAGTGTTGGGATAACAGGTGTAAACCATCGCGCCCAGTCGCAATTCCTGTTCTTAAATACATAAGTCTAGAATCATCTCTTGCAATCACTATTTTTATTTTGTTTCTTCTCTGTTTAATAATGGCAGTTTTTATAGTAGAATGACTTATAATCCTTTGTGTATACACCCAGTAATGGAATTGCTGGGTCAAATGGTATTTCTGGTTCTAAATCCTTGAAGAATTGCCACACTGTCTTCCACAATTGCTGAACCAATTTACACTCCCACCAACAGTGTAAAAGCATTCCTATTTCTCCATATCCTCTCCAGCATCTGTTGTTTCCTGATTTTTTAATGATTGCCATTCTAACTGGCATGAGATGGTATCTCGTTGTGGTTTTGATTTGCATTTCTCTAATGATCAGTGATGATGAGCTTTTTTTCATGTTTGTTGGCCATATAAATGTTTTCTTTTGAGAAGTGTCTGTTCATATCCTTCACCCACTTTTTGATGTTTTTCTTCTTGTAAATTTGTTTAAGTTCTTTGTAGATTCTGGATATTAGCCCTTTGTCAGATGGATAGATTGTAAAAATTTTTCTCCTATTCTGTACTATAAAGACACATGCACATGTATCTTTATTGTAGCACTGTTAACAGTAGCAGACTTGGAGCCAACCTAAATGCCCATCAGTGATAGACTGGATAAAGAAAATGTGGCACATATACACCATGGGATGCAGCTATGAAAAAGGATGAGTTCATGTCCTTTTCAGGGACATGGATGAAGCTGGAAACCATCATTCTCAGCAAACTAACACAGGAACAGAAAACCAAACATCACATGTTCTCACTCATAAGTGAGAGGTGAACAATGAGAACACATGGACACAGGGAGGGGGACATCACACACGGGGGCCTGTCAGGGTGTGGGAGGATAGGGGAGGGATAGCATTAGGAGAAATACCTAATGTAGATGACAGGTTGATGGGTGCAGCAAACCACCATGGCACGTGTATACCCATGTAACAAACCTGCACGTTCTGCATGTGTATCCCAGAACTTAAAGTATAATAAATAAATTAATAAAATAATATAATAATAGTGGCAGAGTTATACTTTTCTTAAATATCTATTTTAAAACCTCATTTCTTGTTATTATACATAATAAATTATTCAAGTCAACTGGCTGACCATAGCCCACTATCACTTTGCCTGAATCAGTCAGGCAGCTGGTATAGCAGTTAAGAATACTTTGGCAATGAGACAAGCTAGGTTTGGTTTTTAGCTGTGTGAACTTGGATATGTCATTAAATATCTTTGAGCCTCAATTTTCTCTTGTAAAATAGGCTTAGCAATTAACTCAACGGGACTGTGGAAAAGAGTAAATGAGTTAACTTACGGAAATCATAGCAATGTTCATGAAAGAGCTAAAAGAGGATAAGCCACTTCATACTCAGTACATTCGTTTAAAGATTTATTAGATGCTGTAGATGTTTGCAGATATACCTGCACCCCAGCTAAGTACTAAAAAAAAAAATTGTGTAATATACTCATTGATCTATGTGCTGATTGCACAGAAAAGTTCAGTACACTTACATGTACTTTTCTATTCGTATGTTATACCAATAGAAAGTTTGAAAAGGAATTGTGCTGAAATTTTAGTGTGTGTATATAGTTACAACAGGTAATAAATCCTCAAGTCAGCATGGTATGTGTGTGTTTGCAATTTACCCAACTGGATTCATGTACTTTTTCATGTTTCTAGTTCTATCACATACTTTTATCTGACAGACAGATTTCTTCTTTCCTTTCTGGGACAGTAGCACATTATTCTCTGATGTCACATGAGACAGTGGGTAGAGAAGGTGACAACGAGGGAGAGTGACCTGTCCCCTCAGTCTACCACTCTCCTCTTTTATGCTATTCTACTGACACAACATTTGAAAATGAAGTAATCTTCAAAATAATTGTTCTGTGTGATCTTCGTTTGCTTCTCTATATGCAAGTAACAGAATGCATACAATCAGGAAGGGTGTACTGTAAGGCTGCAGAGGTGTGTGAAGCCAGCCAGCACCCTGGACAGTGGTCAGAACCTTTCCTTCCCCACTGCTGCTTTTTCTCATCACCTTCTTCCCTCTGTTCCCTTCCAACCAATATTCTCTGCTGCTTAGATTCACAAAGTGACATATGGTCAACCTAAGCATCCTGCATTAGCATATTAAAGTAAAAACTCAAATCTGACTCAAAATGAACACAAATATCACCTCATCTTAATTCAGAATTTTAGAACAGAAGCTACACGTGGCTCAACTTGAGTCAGGCTTCCTTCCCTAGTCCAGTCAGCTGTGGATGGGGTGTGAATTGTGCAGTATAAATGTGGCTGGTCAGGACTGGGGATAAGGGAGGTTGTTTCAAGGGAAAGGCAATTGTTTCCTTTGAACTAGGCTACCACACCAAAGGGCATACCTTTTTCTACTATCTGTTCTTGTGCTTGTTTTTTTTGCTTTTACTATTTCTTCATGTGTCTCTTCATTCCTGAATTTTCATTGCATCCTAGATGCAGTTTTGAATGACATTCTGTTGTTTGTCACAGAACTATAATTTCACTTGGAATGTGATTTCATTTTGCGGAAGCCCTACTTGTTTATCATGTAGGAATTAACTTTTCTATGACCAAATTTAGTCACTCCTCACATTCCCACACTTCCGTCTTTGTAATTCAAGCTGTCTGTTTTCAGTAGGTGTATATTCCTGATTCTCTCATTCACTGATAACAGCAAAAAAACTTTTTTAAGGCTCCCTCCATCTTCTTCATCTTGGTAAATGGCACTACCATTCAGCCATTGCTTGCTAAAACCTAGAATTCACCTCACATCCGAAGAATCCCAAATAATAATCAACAGCTCCAGTCAGTATCTCTCCAAATTGTAACCCAAACTTGGCAAATTTTCTTCATCTTCACTAAGCCATAGCCCTAGTTTCAGTCTGCATAATCTCTCACTCAGACTGCTACAAAACCTACTTCCAGTCCATTCCCCTCACTTCAGCCAGTTACTATTTAAATCATAAATCAATTATATATTTTCTGTGCTTACACCAGCAATGGCATCCCATCGAAAGTAAAATCAAAAGGCCTTAACATATCCTAGGATGTCATGTATATTCAGTTTCCTTCTCACCATTCCAACATCACTACCTACACTATGAGCTGCACTGGCCTTGTTTTCCGACCCTCAGAAAGGTCTCAGTTAATTCCCATCTCAGAGTAGTTGTCATTCCCTGCCTGGAGCCCTCTTTCTTTACATCTTTCTATAGGTCACTCCTCTACTTCTTTCAGGTCTCTGCCGAAGTACCACTTCTCCAGGGAGACCTTCCCTGACCACTCTACCTAAAATAATAACCACCAGTACCTCTCCAAGTCATCTTGATTTCTGTTACCATGTGGTGTTTTCCTTTTGCACTTATAATTATTTAAAATTGAACAGTATTTTGTCTGTTTCATGTTTATTATCTCTCCATAAAAGTAGGAACTTTCTGCTCTTGGCTTTTATATTCCCAGAGTCCAAATAGTACATGATAAAGTAGGAACTCAGTAAACACTGAATAAGTAAATGAAAATTGATGAAGACATGAAGAAAGAGCCATCATTCTATATTTCATCTTTCTGGATGATGAGACATGTACTAAACATCTTTACTATAATTTTTCTACTCATTTCATAGGAGATAAAGTTTTATAACTTACTTCTATGAGTGAGATTCTTTTTCTGTTTCCTTACTACCATTTCATTCTTTCCTGTCGTTTAAAACTCACCTTCTTCGGTAGATTCTTTCTTTGACTTCATTCATTCAGATCAGCTCTTCATTCTTAAGGCTTATCAGAGTGGGAATGCTACAATTTAGTAATACCTCATGTAGCTGACTGGAAAACTCGCTTATTCAATTAGTGAAAAATAGATGTTCTCAGCATCAGAATCTTCCACCTCTTAGAGTTATAGCAACTAACAAATAAGAGAGTTCAAGCAGGGATATTCCAAATAGGGGTGCCCCACATAAAACAGAAGGATAAGAGTTCCTAGAACTCTGACTCAGATCTGTAAAAATAAATTAATTAATTTATAGCTAATCCTACATTTAAAAGAAATTGTTGGGTTTTTTTTGTCACTAAGTTCCAGATTAGGAGCTAAGCTAACACATTCAAGTCGAATGCTCCTTGAAAGAAACGTTGTAAAAATCAGATTTTCTCGGATTACTGCAATTAAGGGTTAACTTAAATAAAAAAATTAATTTCCCTAAGAGTTCCACAGGTATAAAGCAAAGCAATTTAAAACTTGTGAGAAATGGCTGGCATTTATGAAATAGTTTATTGTCAATTACATAGCTATACATAGCTATAAAAATTGGGACAGCTGGGAACTCAGAGTAATCAGTGGTACATCTCACATTTCCTCTAGATAACTTGTATCTAGGCTGGTTGTTGAAAGCACAGAAGCACAAAACTTAGATTGAAAAGTTCTTGGGAAATATGTTGCAGGTATAATTATACTCCTTACGTAACATATCTTGCAGTATTCCATTCTAATTCTTGCTCCACATATTTTACAGTATTTCTCTGACTTTAACCTTGTTCCTTCTGCTTTTCTGGCTTTAAATAGCCTTTGTGAAAGCTTTTAAAGTGTGTTTGAAATATGTTTTTCTCTTTGGATTGGAATTCATTCAGTCAGTCCTGGATAGCAGACCCTTAAGTCCTCTTGAGTATTTTGTCTTCTTGAAATGAATTCCAGTGGTCCCAAGTTAAATGGTTTAGGTCAGTCTGGACATTCTGGAAGGGTCGTCTTGTAGGAGTACAATGTCAAATCCCTTTTCCATGGACTTGTAGGGATAATTAGGGAATATTCCCTCTCCTCTGATATCTAATACTGCTGCCACCATCTTCAGTTCTTTTTTGTCACCACAGACACCTGACGGTTTCTCTATTTCCAAAACATCATCATCCCCCCACATTACCCATCACTGATGCAGCCTTTCTTCTCTTTTTCTAGCCACAGTTCTCTTTTGTATGTCTTAATTTTAAAGCGTGACTTTGGAGCCTGGAGAAATTTGTACATATGGAGCATAGTACTGCTTTTCTTTTCTCTTTTCTTTTCTTTGTTTTGAGACAGGGTCTTGCACTGTTACCCAGGCTGAAGTGCATTGGTGTGATCTTGGCTCACTGCAGCCTCCAGCTCCTGGATTCAAGCATTTCTCCTGCCTCAGCCTCCCGAGTAGCTGGGATTACAGGCATACAACACCATGCCTGGCTAATTTTAGTATTTTAGTAGAGACGGGATTTCATTATGTAGACCAGGCTGATCAGTACTGCATTTCTTTAAAAACTACAAGGAAATGGTTGAGTAACTATTAAATCCGTTTGCTGTTGTATAACATAGCTTTTTAGATAGGATTGAGTTAAAGACTCATGATAGTGGTGAAGAGTTGGATGTAAACCTTTAAATGTCAATATGGTATCTGAGCTTCAAAAAAAATTTTATATATATATATATATATATATATATATATATATATATATAAAAATGGATATGATTATAGGGAGGCAAGAAAAGATGAAATTGTAAAAGCTCCTTTTGATTAAAAAAAAATTTAACCTGTAACTCACTCTCTAAAAAAAGCAAGAGTCAGCTTTTTTATAGAGAAAATCAATTGATAATAAATTGATGACTAGACACTGAAAAACTGAAAAGACAAATGAGGAACACTAAACTAAGGTATTGTGTGTGGAGGTGACAACTTCAAGAAACAGCTATCCCTGGGACTGGGGGAACAAAATGAAGAGGTTAAAATTACTAAAACTTAGAGGATTGAAGGAGATTCTCTACGGACTTGTGCAAAGGGCTCACTGTTTGGCTGGTGTAGGTGCCTCGGACCTCAGAGGAATTTCCCATGAAGCTGGACCTCAGGTCTCTGAGGATGATGCTCCAGGCAGCCAGTGCTGGTCTTGCTGATGAGAGGCTCCGATACTGGTAATGTGAAAGTTGTAAAAGCTGCAAACGGGAATCAACTGCTACTCCTGGAACCACCTGCCACTGCAGGGTGAAAGATTGCCTCCAGAGAGACACAGGAATAACAAGCAGAAAAACAGATTCAGAAAGCAAACGGGAAGGAGCCGTCCCTTCTTCCTCTTCTAGCCTGCCGCTCTCTCCCTCGTGCCCTCTCATGGCAGAGCCAAATATGGAGCCAACTAGAGAAGGAAAAATGTGGCTTGAAATTTCAATATCAGCATCATAAAGTGGACTACAAAAAAAATGGGTTTAAAGTTTGGAGACAATAGCTTAATAAATCATACAGGATGTTATTTGAAAACAAAAAAATAAATTCTCAATTTCTGTGTTTATTCAGTCTTCTAAAATGTTCATAATCTTCTAAAGTACATGAAATGGTCCTAGAATTAAATGAAATCAAAACAAGAGAAGTAACACTAAAATAAATTACTATCTGTATTTAGTACCGAGTACTATGCTTAATGATGTTTATCCATTTAACAGGCATTATATTATTCAGCCTTAGATTATCTGACACATTAAAGCCATCTTCCACTTTGTACTCTTATTCCTTGTTGGCAGAAAGCCAATCTCCCTTATAGGAAGATGGAACATACCAGAACTTATTCTCCCAGCCTCTCTTTGCAGCTAGGGCAAGGTCATATTACCCGACTCTACTCAATGAGTTCCTTGGGAAAGTTTGCTCATGAGTTTTGGGGAAAATCTTCCCTTAGTAAAGAAGACTCAAGGGAAGAAAAGCCATTCCTCCTTTTCACTGGCCTAGTTGGCTCTGCATATGATGCTGGGAACTGCTTTTGCTATCCTGTAATTATGAAGAGAACAATAAGTCATCCTGAGGAAGGCAGAGAAGAAATATGACACCATTGGAATTCTCCAACTGCTTGATATCTCAGGGAGGATAAAAATGGTTTCTCAATATTTCTGTTTTGAATTATATGCCCTGTTACTTGAAGCAATAAGATACTTAACTGTTTTTTGAATAAACTTTTGAGTATATGCTAGCAATTTTTCTGTGGTCAGAGCAAGCTGTATAATTTTTCATCCATTTAAACAACACAAAGAGCGTACTTCTAAATAAAATATTCTGGTCCCACAAATTTCTAAAAACTGATTTTCACTGAATATCAAACATACACCCACATACTGCTAAATCAGGATTAAGTATGATTTGAAGGGACAATGAAGTTTAAGGCTTTTGACACTTGTTCTTTGTTTCTGTGAAAGTCATTCCTGCTTGAGTCCACTTATTGTCAATTAAGAGGTTCAGAGAGTTCAAGTAAGTAAATGAGAGGTTAAAACAGAAAATGCAAGTATTTTTGTTGTTTGTTTGAAATCTGTGAGTTCCTATGATATTTGCATTTCTTTCTCTGGGGAGACTTTTGTCTCTTGCTACTCAGATTTGAGCACTGATCTTTGGAGGATAGATTTTAATTAATACAAAGTTTAAAGAATTGAAACACTAAAATAATAATTTTACCTGTAAAAACCAAAAGTAGTTTAATTCGTATAAGAATTGAGAGATCACGGTTCCCAGAGAGGAAATAACAAGCTCTTCTGTCAATATTATAATATTTTGATTTACAGACGTAGAAAAAAGTAGACTAGTGGCTTAATCAGAGAATAGACATTTTATCAGAAAGAAATTTTGGAACAGAAAAGTAATCTACATTGTGAAATTACAGTGTCATATTGGGACACAGGGCATCTAAAAACAATCCCTGGGCAGGGGAAAGGATTTCCTTCTCATTAAATGTTTCTGCACATCATTATCACTAATGATAATAATGATATCAAAACTTTACCAAAGTCTGCCTACATGGACTTCTGTCTTTTAATTTTCAAGTGAGCTACAATAAATTCTGGATCATGTGTCTCGGAATTTTCTGATTGTCTTTCTTAACTTAAAAATAACTCAATCTATAAATTTGGAAAGGAGTCTATATTTCTTATAACAAGTTACAGGCTGTAAGGTGACCATTTGACATGTTGGGAAGTACAGCCTGTGGCAGAGACTGTTAGCAGGCATGTTGAAGGACGAGGGGTTAGGTAGGAATTTTATGTTGAATGGGTTGCTATACATATTTAACAGGGTACAGTAGGAGTTATGAATATTTATGAAGATAGCCTTAACGTATGCATGTTGAACAAACATGCATGTTACATGTGAACCATGCCCACTTTGGGGTGGAGATTTAACAACTTAATGTATTACTATTGGGCCCTAAATGCCAGTAGGCACATGGGACACAAAGACCCTCGAGTGTGCAGCCTCTGTAAACCGACTATAACCAGTCCATGGTCGGTTCTAATCAGGCGAAAGTTACTGAAATCAGTCTGTTGTAGTATAGCTGGTGGAACAGGGGCAGAGGGTTAGTTAATCAGTGTCTAGTGGAGCTGCAGTTGGTTTAACATTGCTTATCTCAAGGTTATTGCCTGTTTAGCTGCTAGAGAAAAGGAAAAACCTTGTGGCAGATAGAGCACAGTTCATTATTTAAGTGTAGGGATATGTGACTCAACTCTTGTCTGTCATGGCCTTAGGACCTGTTTATAAGTTGATATTTCACTGCCACAAAGAGTCTGTTTTATCAGTCTTAAGATCTCTATTTTAGCATTAATGCTGGTCAGTTGTCGTATCTAAACTGAAAGAGGGAGGAAGTATAATGAGTCGTGTTTGACCTCCCATCCCATCATAACCAGGAACTCAGTTGTTAAGCTTTTCCTGCGATCTCCTTGGCCAAAAGGAGGTTCGGTTAGTTGGTTGAAGACTCAAGATGTTATTCTTAGTTTACACCGTATACAAAATATTATTTTGTTGATTACAGTCTAGATGACTTTTGTTGTTGGGGGTTTCGTTAACGTTGGATAAGATCAACAATTCAGTTCAACTATTAATGATTCCCTAGTTTATTCCAGATTTTGTTCTAGACTTTGAGATACAGAGATCAAGAAGCTCAACAATAAACTGGGAGGATAGACACATAAACCCATGGCTACAAGATTGTAAAAGTACACTTAGTGATTCAAAGGCATCAGAGAGAGAATAAGGTATTTGATGTATCTAGAGAGAAACTGAGTCAGAAAAGATCTTGCCAGAGAAATTTGTATCTGAATTGGAATTTAAAAGAAAATTTATTGTTTAATTAGCAGCCAGTATGAAAGGAATTCCCAAAATACTTATTTTTTTCCATTTTTAGGGAACATAATAAAAGTACAAAGGCACGAACTCTAGTCTTTGATTATTTCTTGGAAGTTAAGTACATATGGTGAGAACCAGGGCTTAGAGAGGCAGGGAGACTGGCCTGGAGAGGCTCAGGTGACTTACTAAAACAGTTCACATGATTCTGCAGACGAAGAGACCCTGAAGGACTTTTGCTACAAGACCATCACCCTGATGGCAGCATGAAATCCAAAAGCAGTGCAAAGGATATTAAAATGTCCAGTCAAGACATGAAAAGCACTCCCTTCCCCTCAAAAAGGATGTAAGTTTTGGGTCTATGAATGAATTGTGCTAAACAACTAAGCTCATAATTTCCCTTAGATCTTCACCGTGAAGATTTATGACTGTTACATATATGAAGACTTGGGTATAATGAAAAATAATTTAGAGTAGGGAACTGCAGATAGCAGGACTTAGAGGATCAATAAGAACTTTTCATCAAACTTTCTCACCTTTATTAATAGTTAGCATTACATTCTTTTTTTCTCACTTCTTTGCCTACTTCCTCTCTAAGGTTTTATCCCATTCTCTTCTATCCAGTCTGAGTTCCTCTAATTACCTCTTTCTCTTCCTCTCTTGTTTCTGTCTCCTTATTTTGTTTTTCTTTTTATGCTCTTCTTTTTCTTTGCTTTGTCTGAGAACTAATGATGAATTAAAGAACAATAAAAATAACAAACATTTTTGAAGACCCACTAAATCTTCTGGACCAGATAACTCTGAGTTCACTTTGCACACAACATGAATTCTATGTCCCAAGGAGAGCTACTGAAAGTAAACACAAGACACACTTTCTTTCTGCAAGGTCTAGTAATAAAAAGAGGATAAGAAAACATTTCTAACTTATTTATCTTTCTTACAAGAAAATGCCTCAAGGAAATGCCTCAGGATTGAGATGAGTGCCTTCACTTTTGTAAAAACTCATTAAGGTGCCATGAACATGAGGTTTTTTAATAGATATGACCAGCCTCTTCTTAGATATGCTTGGATTATGATTTTTAGAAGTTAATTCATAGCTATTCTGTTAGGTTTTAGTTGATGTGATTCACAGAATCATAGACTTTGAAGTAGGAGAATTAGCCTCAAATCAGGATGGGAAATATGTCTAGTTAATAGTGGCAGCATGAAAGAAAAACACAAGGCTGGGCACGGTGGCTAACTCCTGTAATCCCAACATTTTGGGAGGCAGAGGCAGGTGGATCACGAGGTCAGGAGTTTGAGACCAGCCTGGCTAAAATGGTGAAACCTCGTCTCTATTAAAAATATAAAATTTAGCTGGACGCAGTGGCAGGAGCCTGTAATCCCAGCTACTCAGAAGGCTGAGGCAGGAGAATCACTTGAACCTGGTTGGCAGAGGTTGCAGTGAGCGAAGATTGCACCACTGCACCCTAGCCTGGGTGACAGAGCAAGATTCCATCTCAAAAAAAAGAAAAAAAAAAAAAAAGAAAGAAAACACAAAAATAACACTCCAAAGTATTCTAGCAGAGAAGTACTCACAGTGTCCTTTTGAGGTCCAGAAAGGCATGCATTGTTTCTGTTTCTGTAGACAAAGATTATCATGAATAAAGCAAAAGAAAAAGGTGAGGAATCAGTCTCTAAGGAAATAAGCTTTTAAGGTTACACATTTTAATTACTTTAAAAACGCTCATTCCAAGCAAGGATGTATAGACCACGACAGGAAGCTCCAAACTTTCCCACATCTTCCTGTCTTCTTCTGAACCCTCCAAGTCTCTAGGAAGTTTCAAACTTTCCCACATTTTACTGTCTTCTTCTGATACCTCCAAACTGTTTCAGCCTGCCTGTTACCCAGTTCCAAAGTCAATTTCATATTTTTGGGTATCTTTACAGAAGTGTCTCTCTACCTGGTACCAATTTACTGTATTAGTCTGTTCTGCTGCTGCTGATAAAAACATACCTGAGACTGGGTAATTTATAAAGGAAAAATGTTTGATTGACCCACAGTTCCACATGGTTGGGGAGGCCTCACAATCATGGCAGAAAGCAAAGGGGGAAGCAAGACACGTCTTACGTGGTGGCAGGCAAGAGGGCTTGTGCAGGGGGAGCTCCTATTTATAAATCCATCAGTTCTGATGAGACTTATTCACTACCATGAGAACGGTATAGGGGAACTGCCCCCAAGACTCAATTATTTCTACCTAGTCCCTTCCCTGACATATGGGGATTATTGCAATTTAAGGTGAAATTTCATTGAGGACACAGCCAAGCCATATCAGATGGTAAAGAGTGACTAGCGCTACTGTATTTCTAGGTTATTCTTTCATTGATTGTTTATAGGAGGATGGGCTGGTACCATAAAATTTATTTACTTACTCTGTGATAATAGTTGTTTGCCAAAAGCTGAAGTATTTCCTCAGGGAATAAAATTCTACTTTGTATTATATGGGTGTGATGTGAATCTACAATTTATGATGTCTTTGACCCATAGAAAATAAGTTTTTATTTTGGTAATGGCTAATTCAGGAGTGGTGTTGATAAAATGAACAGTTCTCTGCAATAATCGGTAGAATATATTTTATTTTTGGGTCAGAATGAGAGCTTCCAGGCAATGCTATAATAATGTTCTGTTAACTTCATTCTTGACCATAGAACTTTGATTTTATTATTGTTAAATAATAATAGCCACACACTTCCTAGGTGGTAGTAGAATCTTGTAAAATGGCAGTGTTGACAATTCCAGGTTAAGAAAGAAGGTACCTCCTGTGCTTCATTTTCTTTTATCAGATTTGTTTTATTGTGTTCAATAAAAACACACACACACACAAAAGTTTCAAAGTTTTAATGCTGCTAGGAACAAGAAGTATTTGTCAACAATCTTCCATGTTCTAAAAGGAGTCATCATTGGAAAAGGTGAAGATGGGTCTTAAGGCAAGAACTAAGCAGGAGGAGACTTGGGTGTTCTCTCTCACACCTAGTGAGATCCTTTACCAAGACATGGGCCACAGACACAGCTAGCATCCAGCATCTTACTTTATATGAGTGGCTTTCTCTGAGAGCCAGGTCTATTTCAAATCCTTTTTTTCTGCTGTAGAAAAAATTGGACTTTAAGTCTCATAAATGCAAAACAGTCAGTAAAAGTCCCTGGAATGTGACAGCAGTTGTAGGTTGGGCTAAAGGCAGCAGGATCTATGGAAGTATTAATTTTAAGAGTTGTCAATTCTTATGTAATACTCTTTGCAAGGCAAGACAACAGATTGCTTCAAATTATTCAGAAATAAATTCCACATAGTCAGGTGGAGGAACAGATGACTCTTCCACTGTGCCTCCAAACCACAACCTGATAGGAAATTGCTAGAGGCTGGAAACATGACAAGAACTGCTTCATTGGAACTTCAGCATAGAAATAAGACAAGTAGATTCTCCTTTGTGATCATCACCATTGACAACTAAGGTAAATGGTGGTTTACAATTAAGGTAAATGTTGATGATCACAAGGGAGAATCCTCTTGTCTTATCTATTGGCAAACATTAGACTTGCATTAATCCCTTTTTAATTAAGTTTGGTAAAGAAAAATAAAAAATATGAACCTTTAAAAATGTCCTAAAATACAAAAACAGGAAGAAATTTGTCTTCACAATATAGAGTAACAGCATACTTTTGGAATAACACATTAAAAAGGCATGAAAGATATCTTTTAAAAGCATCTGCTTTGTTTATTCAGAAATATTCATGTGTTTTGACATTGAAACACACTTGATGTTGAAGAAGTTATTAATAAATCACCAGCTTGAAATAAAAATGAAGCTCTGCTTAGGTAGGAGCATAAATGATAAGGAAGCATAATAATAAAAGGTTACATAAACCAAATTAAAAAATTAAAATCTGAACTAAAAATAGTAAAGTACAGAAGTTGTAGATAATTGAGTGATTTATTCAGACCCAAAATGTAATAAGCTTTACAAAAATGCAGGAAGAAAAGAGAAAAGATGTCACTTATAAGAAAGTTGATAGTAGATATGAGAACAGACATTCAGTCTAAAAAGACAGTTTTCCCAAAGGGGAGATGAGCAGTCTATAAAACAGAGTCAGTAGTCAAGGATATAATAAGAAACCATTTTTTCATGCCCCCCCAAAAAAAGTGAGTCCATGTCTCATTTTAGTCAAAACTGAATAAACTGATAAACACCCAGATTTACCCTGTTGTTTTTGAACATTTCAAAAATAATACCAACATTTTAAATAGAATGCCAGGAGATAGACCATATACTAGAAGGACAAAATCAAACCAGACTCAGACCTCAAGCCACTATTTAACACTAGAGGACAATAGAGCAAGTGTCTATAGGGAAGAATGCATTCTATAACCATTAAATAGTCATTCATATATAAAGGCGGCAAATATTCTGAAACATATGTAATATACAAGTATGGTAGGAGGTGAGACTCAACTCTGGAGGCAGGGCTTAGACACTGGACCAAATTGAGGACTAGCTAGAACAGGGACTTGGTGGAACTAGCTTTCCATAAGACACAGCTACCAGTGTGCCATCTTAGTTTATCACTGCCATGGCTACACCCAGAAGTTACTGCCTTTTGCTGACAATAACCCTGTGACCCAGAAGTTACCACCCTTTTTCTAGAAATTTCTACATAATCCAACCCTCAATGTATATGTAATTAAAAGTGGGTATAAGTGTGACTGCAGAATTGCCTCTAAGTTGGTACTCTGGACACATTGACTATAGGGTGGCCGGCCCTGCTCTTCAAAAAGCAGTAATTCTTCTACTGCTGTACAATACTGCGTCAATAAAAGTTGCAGTCTAACATAATTGGCTCGCCCTTGAATTCTTTCCTGGGTGAAGCCAGGAACCCTCCCAAGCTAAGCCCTAGTTTTGGGGCTCACCTGTCCTACATTATTAGTATTCAAAAAACCTGTCTAACATTAATTTTCTAGTGGGAAATATTTTAATTATATTTCAGCCAACTAATAAAAATAAGATTTTAAATGAGGAAATTGTCATATAAAAGGCTTGGAGGCAATTATTAAAATTATTTTGGAGCTACCTGGGTGCAGTGGCTCACACCTGTAATCCCAGCACTTTAGAAGGCCAAAGCAGGCAGATCATGAGGTCAGGAGTTCAAGACCAGCCTGGCCAATGTGGTAAAACCCTGTCTTTACTAAAAATACAAAAATTAGCTGGGCATGGTAGCATGCGCCTGTAGTCCCAGCTACCTGGGAGGCCGAGGCAGAAGAATCGCTGAGGCAGAAGGTGGAGGTTGCAGTGAGCTGAGATCATACCACTGCACTCCAGCCTAGGTGACAGAGCAAGACTCCATTTGAAACCAAAAAAAAAAAAAAAAAAAAATTATTATGGACCTAAAGCTATAAATGGTTATAAAACTGAATGTAATTGTCAAATAATTTTGAAATAAAAAACACATAATGTAAAAAAATGCTTATGCCCAAAATAAATATTGCAATAAAAGCCAAGAGTCAGTAGATTGATTTCATTCTTGGTATAGGATAAACAGAAAATATAGGTTGAAGTATTTTGTAAAATCATTACCCATATACTTAAAAACTAGAGATATATTTTCTAAATCACTAGAGAAAACAAAGACAAAATATAACCCAAAAAGTTCATGTGATTTTTTTAAGTGAATAAAAACACAGAAGTGTTAAAAGTGTCATAAAATGATAATAAATTAGAAATTTAAATATACATGCATATTTTGATAGCTGTTATAATGGTCAACTGAAATTATCTTCAAAACTTATGAGAGCGAGAACACTATATATCTGTTTAGAATTCTCGCTGTTTAGAATTCTGTTTCTGAAGCAAATTTGTAACTTTGAATAAAAACTGCTCCCAATTTTTACAACCCCTCATTTACTGAGAGTCAGACTTTAGACTAAGTAGTCAGGTCCAGGGATAAATAAGTGACTGAGACAGTGCTAACTTCAAAATTGTCTCCCCTCAAAACCCTTTGTTACTCCCAAAGCCCAGATTATTGCCTGATGCTCTCCTTAGAAAAAAACTTAGTTCTTTGTACAAATAGATTCTGGCTACCAAAGCTTTAACCAAATATATCTAAACCTAGAAATGTATCACTTAGACCAAACTGCAACTTCCCCCCTCTTCTTTCTCCAGTTCTTCACCTCTCAGCAGCAGCAGCAGCAGCAGCAGCAACACCCACAATACATAACCAGGTTAATGATTTAAATCAACACCAAATGCCAACATCTTCAGTAATATCAAAGATATGGCAAAAATGCCTCCGTTACCACTATTAATTAACATCATTCTGCTAGCTTGATTCAGAGCAATAAGACCTGACATAGAAATAGAATAAAATAGAAAAGGATAAAATGAAATAATAATTATTTGCATATGGTACGATAGTGTTCTTGGAAAAACAATATCTACTGGATCATAGAACCAACAAAAAGTATTGTGGTCAAATAAAATATATTGTGGTCAAATAAAATATATTGAGCCTATATAACAGGAAAAATCAATTAGAAAATGGAATAGAAAAAAGGCTATATTAGTACTAAAATTATTTAATAGCTAAGAATAAATTATCAAAAACAGAATGGGACCTGTATAAATATAAATATAAATGTAATATAAATGTATAATATGTAGTATATGAAAAATTGTATACAATATTTTACATTATATAAAATATAATTATATTTTATGAATATACTATAAATATATATTATAGTATAATAAAAGATATATATTATAGTTATGAAATATATTTTATAAAATTATATAAATATATAAAGCCTATTTATATTAGTACTAAATATTTAATAGCTAAGAATAAATTATCAAGAAAATGAATGAAACCTGTATAAATAAAATTACAGCATTTAAAGAAAGACATTCATACCATATCCCCAAGGTCCAAATATTTTAGAGATATCATTTCTTCCCAAATTAATTTAATGCTGTTAGAATTTCAGCAAGGGTTTTGTTTTGGGATCCAAAAAAGTAATTCTAAAATTCATCTGGAAGAGTAGTCTTAGACAAAAAAAAAAAAAGAATAAGGAAGAGGACATTTCTCTACAGATAAAAAAGTGTTATACAGTGCCCCTATAACTGTAGGTTTTACTTTTCACTATTTCATTTATCTGTGGTCAGCTAAATTATTAATGGAATGTTCTGGAAATAAACAATTCATAAGTTTTAAATTGTAATCTGTCCTGACCTGAGTAGCCCAATAAAATTTTGCACTCTCTGGCTATGCCCCATCCAGGACGAGACTCCTCCCTCTGTCCAGCATATCCATGCTATATACCGTTATGCCCTTTCATCACTTAGCCATCTTGATTATCAGATCATCTGTGGCAGTATGGCAGTGATTTTGCTCAGGGAACCTTTATTTTACTTAATAATGGCCAAAAAGTACAAGAGTAATGATACTGCCAATTCAGAATGCCAAAGAGTGCTGTAAAGTGTTTCCTTTAAGTGAAAAGGTGATAGTTATTGACTTAGTAAGGAAAGAAAGTAATTATATGCTGAGGTTGCTAAGATCTACAGTAAAAATATTTTCTAGCTATAAAATTGGAACCCCTCATTTATAAAGTGGAAATAATAAGGATGCTGTGAAAGTCATCAAGTTTGCATGTGAACTGTCTCCAATAATGTGAGAAGCAGAGACACAAAAACCATTAACTACTGCTATATGCAAGAAACTTAGCTAAAAAGTTCATTACAATTTGAAGGACTGAGAAATTAGGAAGTCAGTACTATTAACAAACTAGGCCGGGTGCAGTGGCTCATGCCTGTAATCCCAGCACTTTGGAAGGCCAAGGTGGGTGGATCATGAGGTCAAGAGATCAAGACCATCCTGGCCACTGTGGTGAAACCCTGATTCTACTGAAAACACAAAAATTAGCTGGGTGTGGTGGTACATGCCTGTAGTCCCACTCAGGAGGCTGATGCAGGAGAATCGCTTGAACCTGAGAGGCGGCGGTTGCACTGAGCCGAGATCGCACCACTGCACTCCAACCTGGCAACAGCGTGAGGTTCTGTCTCAAAAACAAAACAAAACAAAACAAAAACAAATTAATACCATAATACCAATGTTATAATACATTTGTATTATAAATTGTTAATAATATTAGTACTCAGAGTGGAATTTATGACATCTTCTACGTGTTATGGACATTCATAATCAACAGTAAGGACAACTGCTTAGGGGTTTAGCTGGTCTTCCAAAAGGCTAATGATGATGTTTTAAAGAGTGTAATTAGAAATATTTCAGTAAATAAATATTGGATTCAATTTATCAACTTTTTTTGTTTGTATATAATTGTTTATTTTAGAGACACAGTCTTGCTCTGTCACCAAGACTGGAGTGGTGCAGTCAGAGCTCACTGCAGCCTCAATCTGCTGTGCTCAAGCAGTCCTCCCACTTCTGCCTCCTGAGTAGTTGAGACTATAGGCATGTGCCATCACACCCGGCTAATTAAAAAAAAAAATGTAAAAAAAAAAAGAAGGGTTCTCACTCTGTTGCCCAGGGTGATCTCAAACTTCTGGGCTCAAGTGATCCTCCTGCCTTCTTCCCAAAGTACTGGGATTACAGATGTCAGCCCCCCTGCCTGACCAATTTATCAACTTTGAAATTAATAAGTTAGTATGCTTGTTCAAATTTGACTTTGCAATAAGATCTCCATGGCAAATGCTTTTAAAAGCATTCATGGTTGTATACTTGCTAAGCCTTGTGTTATCTAATAATTCAAAACATCCACATATTACTTTAATTTGCTGACTTTTGGTTGTATCTTTTGCTGTGGTGATACATTTTTGTATTTGCACTTTAACCTTTCTGTCATTAGAGACTATTGTAATATTTTACTGTGATTTTTAAATGTTTCCATCCATGCAGTTGTGTGATGCTTGTATCTTATAACTGCTATTTTGGAGTGTTTTTTTTTTTTTTTAGGAGCATATGAGTCCTGGGGAATTTCATTTGGGAAAGTGTTAAAAATATATCTACATTTTTCAGCACAAATCCTAGGTCATGGCCTGTCTACACTGGGCCTGTCATGGAAACAGAAGGTTAACTTGATTTTCTGGTTTTAGTTATTGTCTTCCCTCCCATCTCAAGTATGTAGCTCCTGAATGAGGGATGCTCCCAAAAGTTTAGTTTTTTCACTTTGGCCAAGATGCAGAGTTTCTCAAAGGGAGCAATAGGAATGCTAGTTTCATTTGGGCAGAGGAATTTCTTTATAGATGTATAGCATCCCTGGCCCCAACACAATGAATGCCAGTAGGAGGCCCAAAAGTAACTGCAAAAATGATAAACACCTTCACACAATTCTAAATGCATCCAAGTGGAAATCTCCCCTTAACATAATCTGTCTTTTTTCTCTTCATTTCTTAGTCAGCTGGATTTAATCAAGTAATTTCTGTTTTGCTTCGGTTTGTCTTTTTTTTTTCTGACTTGTTTCCAGAAGGACATAATAGCATTATATTCCCCAAGTTCTTTCATGATTTTTAATGATTATGTTGAAAGACTTTGATGTAGTTTGGCTGTGTCCCTGCCCAAATCTCATCTTGAACTGTAGCTCCCATAATCTCCTGGTGTCATGGGAGGGACCCTGTGGGTAAAATTGAATCATGGGGTCAAGTTTTTTCCATGCTGTTCTTATAAAAGTGAGTAAGTCTCACAAGATTGGATGGTTTTATAAAGGACAGTTCCCCTGCATACACTCTCTTGCCTGCTACCATGTAAGATGTGCCTTTGCTCTTCCTTCACCTTCCTCCATGATTGCGAGGCCTCCTCAGCCATGTGGAACTGTGAGACCATTAAACATCTTTTTCTTAAAAATTACCCAGTCTCAGGTATGTCTTTATTAGCAATGTGAGAACAAACTAATATTGACATCTTAAAATATCTGTGAACACTTGGTTCTAACCTTAGCAGTCTGTTCACATTCCTCTATATTGTTCTTGCACTACAGAAATCTGACACAAACTTGTTATTTCCCTTCATATAGATGATCTGCTTTCTTCTACCTAGAGGTCTAAGAATGCCTTCTTTATACTTGAAGTTCAGTAACGAGCAGGTGCTTGTCAGTTTTTCATGGATCTTTTCTTAAAAGGAAATTGGTAATAGTATTTCCCCATGTCATTATTTATAGAGATGGGCCTTTGCATAGTTGCTCACCAGTGAAACCCCCAGGTTGTTAAAACTCCCGTTTTAAGCTTAACCACAATAGCTAAGCATCTGTAGAGGTCTTCTTAACCTTTGGAGTTCTGGGTCTTTTAAGTCTCAATCTGTACAAACGTGCATTGATTTAAGCAGTCTTATGGAATTCTGATAATTTTCCGCATTTGATCGTTTAAATCAGAGCAGATGGAACATTTGGACTATTTTTGTTTCTATGACTTCCTGGCCCATTTCTTAATGTCTGAAAGCTGTTGTCTCTAATCTTAAGGTCCTACCCTCTCCTTCCTTCACCTATAGTAAATTCTAAAGCTGAATGACTATATTTGTATTTCTTTTTATCTTTTGCTCTTCCCAAGTTATAAATTAATCATTTTAACAAATTCATATTCTCTCCTGAACTCATGTGGTATTTTGTACCACTCAGTGTGTAGCACTTACCATGCTGTATTATGATTTCACACAGGCCTGTCTCCTGTGAGGGGTTGGGTCATCTCCAGACTAGGAATGATGATTTATTCATCTCTATCTGTTATTCTTTTCCTCTACCATCCACCACCACCCTTATACACCCCATATACCCATATACACGGAACAGGCACAATAAATATTCATTGACTTGAATCTAATTATTTACAAAAACTTGTTTAGGATCCTAGCATTTTGAGTGTTGGGAATATTTTAGAACTGGCCTTAGATCCATGGTTTCTAAAGGAAAATGAGGCTCCAAATATGTTTAATTATTCAAGAAACTGTTAAATCACATTATTTTCGATAATACTAGTCTGACTCTGCAGGAAAGCACTTTCCATGGAAAATAATGGCTTTTAAAATCTAAATAAAGATACATGGCACATTCCACTATATTTTGAAAAAGAAATCTAATTTTATAGAAGTTGACATGATAGATACAGGAGAAAATCTAAGTTGAAAATATAATTTTTCACAAATACACTTTGCATTCCAATCTTGGTTTCTACTTCTCAGACTTTAACGTTGAAACACATACATTTCTATGAATAATATGTTGAACGTGCTATAGGTTCTGACCATCTGTGCAATTTACCCTTTGAAATGTTCCCTTGAATGTTGGAACCATTCCAGAACCACAGTATCTAACTTCTAAATCATCTTTCTACCTCTTGCCTATAAAATTACTGTTGCAGAAACTTAGCCACACTCAAGATTTAATGGCTCTGGATCCTGCAGATTTCCGGAAATACCATCTTATTTTAAGTTGAGTATCACTGAGGGAGAGCCTTGCTACAAACTGATTCACAACATTTATTATACCTCAGTTCTTCATACAAAATGGGCCATTTAGGAAAGGGGATAAATGCTTTTGCTCTATTCTTCTTCTTCTTCTTCTTCTTTTTTTTTTTCAAAAGGTGATAAACTCTTAGGAGGAGTACATAATTGGAATACATGTGACTCAAGACCTAACAATAACAATCTCAGCAATAAGTAGTCCCAGACTTCACTCCCATGACTTATTTAGCACCTACTGTGGAGCAAGCTTTAGCTAAAAGCACTAAGTACATCATTTCACTGAATCATTACACCTATAAGGCTATCAAGCTCATTATACAGATTTATTTTACAGATGAGGAAACCAAGACTCAGAGAGGTTAAGTAACTTTTCCAAGATCACACAGCTGGTTCCTGGAAGAAGCAGGATTAGAACCGCAAATAAGTGACTTTAGAGTTTACATCCTTAATCCTTTTGCCATCTATCACCCACTGGTGTACCCTGCTGTAGATTATACTGGACCCAAATCCAGAGACAGACACAGATGAGCAGGCAGAGACCTAACCATGGTAGGAATTCAGAGAGTACGACTGAAATGAGACAAGTGAGATACATCCATTTTAAAAGTCACAAAGCAAGAAAAAAAGTCATACATCTTTAAAAGACACAGGTGCATTGCAGCAGGTGTGCCTGTTAACATTTTCTTCCACTTTTTTTTACTCTTGGACTCAGTTCCTGAACACTACTTATTTGCCATAGTGAAAGAGAATCACATTACATACTGTAATTTGAAAAATTAAGTATCTCAAATAAATTAAGAATATACGCATATTCTTTTCTTTTAGGTCAGGAGTAGGTGGAAATAGTAATAGTTCCACAGAGGCACCTCTTCCAGGTGTGATTACTTGTGTAACTTGGTCAGTGTCTGGAATGATGAAAGAATCAAAAGTTGAACATCCCGTCTGGGCAAGGTGGTTCACACCTGTAATCCCAGCACTTTGCAGGCGGAGGTGGGCAGATCACCTGAGGTTAGGAGTTCACAACCAGCCTGGCCAACATGGTGAAACCCAATCTCTACTGAAAATACAAAAATTAGCTAGGCGTGATGCCACGCACCTGTAACCCAGCTACTTGGGAGACTGAGGCGGGAGGATGGCTTGAATCCAGGAGGCAGAAATTGTAGTGAATTGAGATCATTCCACTGTACTCCAGCCTGGGCAACAGAGCAAGACTGTCTACAAAATAAAATCATTAAAAAAATTTAAAAAGTTGAAAATCCCTGATGTGAGTCAATAGTTAGAGATTGGGTAGAAGATATATTTAATTCTTTGTAGCCAACTGCAACTTTCATTCAATTATTGTATTTCTTCACAAGTAGTTGCCCATTCATTGCCAGTTTTGTGAAGTCATAAAACACAATGCAGCCTCTGTGGGCTGATGAATCAGGCTGGTCTCACCTGGCACAGGTGGCGCCAGAGGCTGTGAATGACCAGGCTGACTTCCAGGCATAGCAGCTTCCTGTGCTTTCAAAATGCAAGCACCTGCCAGTTCCTCCTTCAAGGTTTTGTAGAACAGATCCTTTTTCCTTTGAATTAAGTCTAGCCACAAATAGAAAGACTAAGAGCACATAGTTTGGCAGGATTCAGAATGTTTTTCATTCATTTACCCAACTTTTTTAAGTACCAGGAATGATGAGAAAGAAAAGCTAAAAGGAATTAGCGTGGTTTGTTATGGCAAGTATAACCCAATACTCTATAAATATAATCATTTTAGCATTGAATAATTTATTATGTAATTTATTAGCTTTGCATATAATTAAAATTTGATTCCCCCTAAACACCAGAAAACACATGTATAGTCACATGAAATTTTCATGTCATGAACAATGTATTAAGATGCATTTAATTTGGTTTTAATACTACATTGCTACCTTAATACCGTATCACCTCAGGAATTTTATTAATAGCTTTGAAATTTATCACGTGTTCTAAAGGAATAGATACCTTTATTTAAACCATGTCATTTAACCTAAATTGGCAATATCAAACAATTTAAAGAATAGTGTGATACTAAATGGAGTTCAAGTTCATGATGGAACATTTTTATATTTTTAATCCTTGAATTCATGAAATCATTAATATACCTTATATTCATGTGTGAAGTACTTGAAAAACCATAACAATTTTTAAGTACTCCAAATTAAAAAAAATATATAACTAGGCTCTTTTTCTGGTTTTACATATCATTGATCATATCAAATGATGCAGTATTGAAAAGGACTGACTTTGGGTTATCACATAAGCAATGCTAATAACAATTCTGCAACATGTTTATGGCCAAATGCAAAATTAAATATTGTGTAAATATTCATAAGGCAAGAGATGTTATGTTAAAGTGAATTTGTATATACCTCAAGTAGAGAAAGTAGACGTCACAGATGGGTGATGATAATACAGCAATTCTTCACATATGCATTATCCAAAAATTATACTGTGAAAATAACTTTAAATTGCTTAGTAAAGAATGTAAGATTTGGGGCAGAGAAAGATGGTGCACTGATCATCATCTCCCCTTGTCCTGCAAAGATACCAAGTCAACAGCTATCTACACAGAAGAAAACACCTTCCTAAGAACCCCAAATCAGGTGAGCACTCATAGAACCTGGTTTTAACCTTCTATCGCTGAAAGAGGCACTGAAGAGATTAAAAATCAGTCCTGAATCACTGATGCCACCCCTCCCCTGCCCCCAGTGGCAGCAGCATGGTAAGGACAGCATCTCTGGATGCTGAGGGAGGGGAGAACACAGCAATTGTGAAGCATTGGACTCGGTGCTGTCCTGTTAAAGCAGAAAGGAAACCCCAACCAAATTCAGCTGATGCCCGCCCATGGAGGGAACATTTAAACCAGTCCTAGTCAGAGGGAAATTGTAGATCCCAGTGGTCTGAACTTGAATTCCCACAAACCTCATCACCCTGGGCTACAGCACTCTGAGTCTCCAAGTCAACTTGCAAGGCAGTCTAGGCTACAAGGACTGCAACTCTTACAAGAGTCCTAGTGCTGAATCAGGCCCAGAGACAGTGGACTGAGTGGGCAGGCAACATACTGGGAGACCAGTTTAGGCAGCCAAATGCATCACCCCTCCCCTAACTCCAGGCTCTTGGCTCCAAAAGACACACCTCCCTTCTGCTTAAGGAGAAAGGAGGAAAGAGAAGAGTCAGAAGGACTTTATCTTGCATCTAGGATACCAGCTCAGCCACAGCAGGATAGGGCACTAGAGTTGTGAGGTCCCCATTCCAGGCCCTATCTCCCAGACAACATTTCTAAATACACTCTGGGCCAGAAGGAAACCTGATGCCTTGAAAGAAAGGACCCGGTCCTGGCAGTATTCGTCACCTGCTAACCAAAGAGCCCTTGATCTCCAAATAACCAGCAGCAATACATGAGTACTACATCTAGGGCCTTAGCCTATGACAGTTTCTGGTGTCAGGTACCACCAACACCACCACAGGGGGGTAGAAAACCAAGTGGGTTCTTGGCAACCCCGACTCCAGAACTTGACTCTTGGATGGCAGTTTTGGACCTGCCCTCACCCCAGAGGGGGAGCCCACTGCTGTGAAGGTTAGTCCCAGGACAGGTAGCATTCACGACAAGCTGACCTAAGAGAATTTGGGCCTTAAGGGAACATCGGCAGTAGTCTGGCAGTACTCCTCGTGGCCTGGGGTGGTAGCAGCTATGGGCTGCTCTACTTTGAAAAGGGAAGGGAAGAGTGGAAAGAACTATGTCTTGTGGTTTCAATGCCAGCTCAGCTGCAATACAATAGAATACCAGGTAGACTTCTAAGGTTTTTTGACTGTAGTCCCTGACTCCTGGACAGCACCTCTGGACTCAGCTGGGGCCTGGGAACCTCACTGCCCTGAAGGGAAGGTTACAGGCCTAGCTGGCTTTGCCACATGCTGGCTGTAGAGCCCCAGGGCCTTGAGTGAACATAGGCAGTGGCCAGAGTGTGGTTACAGCAGAGCTTGGGCAAGACCCAGCACTGGGCTTCATGTCTGGCCCAGCACAGTCATTCTGGTGGCCACTGGGATGCTTGTGTCACTCCACCCCCAGATTTAGGTGGCTCAGAACAAATAGACTCTGTTTGGGAGAAAATAATGGAAGGGAAAAAGAGTTTCTGCATGGTAATCCAGAGAATTCTCCCATATCTTGTCTAAGACCATCAGAGGAGTTACCTCTACAAGTCTGCAAGAACCACAATGTTACTGGGCTTGGGGTGCCCCTAAAGTAGATACAGCTTAGATCATCACTATACTCAAGTCCTTTAAAATGTCTGAAAAGCCTCCTCAAGAAGAACAGCTACAAATAAGCCCACACAGTGACAACTACAATAAATACCTAATCCTTCCATGCCCAGACACCAAAGAACATCTACTAGCATCAACACTATCCAGGAAAACATGACTTTACCAAATGAACTAAGTAAGGCATCAGGGACCAATCCTGGAGAAACAGAGATATGTGACCTTTCAGATAGGGAATTCAAAATAGCTGTGTTGAGGAAACTCAAAGAAATTCAAGATAACACAGAGAAGGAATTCAGAATTCTATCAGATAAATTTAAGAAATTGAAATAATAGAATCAAGCAGAAATTCTGGAGCTGAAAAATGCAATTGGCATGTTGAAGAATGCATCAAAATCCTTTAATAGCAGAATGGATCAAACAGAAGAAAGAATTAGTGACATTGAAGACAGCTAATTGAAAATACACAGAGGTGACAAAAGAATAAATACAATGAAGCATGCCTATGAGAGCTAGAAAATAGCCTTAAAAGGGCAAATCTAAAGAGGAGGTAGTGAAAGAGATATGGGTAGAAAGTTTGTTCAAAGAGATAATAAGAGAGAATTTCCCAAACCTAGAGAAAGATATTAATATCCAAGTACAAGGAGATTGTAGAACACCAAGAAGATTTTTTATATACTTAAAGGTCTAGGGTACATGGCAGAATGTGCAGGTTTGTTCCATAGGTATACATGTGCCATGGTTGTGTGCTGCACCAATCAACCCATCATCTACATTAGGTATTTCTCCTAAAGCTAGCCTTCCCCTAGCCCCCTACCCACTGACAGGCCCCAGTGTGTGATGTTCCCCTCCCAGTGTCCATGTGCTCTCATTGTTCAACTCCCACTAATGAGTGAGAAAATGTGGTGTTTGATTTTCTGTTCTTGTGTTAGTTTGCTGAGGATGGTTTCCAGCTTTATCCATGTCCCTGCAAAGGGCATGAACTCATCCTTTTTTATGGCTGCATAGTATTCCATGGTGTATATGTGCCACATTTTCTTCATCCAGTCTATCATTGATGGGCATTTGAGTTGGTTCCAAGTCTTGGTTATTGTGAACAGTGCCATAATAAACATACATGTGCATGTGTCTTTACAGGAGAATGATTTATAATTTTTGGGTATATACCCAGTAATGGGATTGCTGGGTCAAAATGGTATGTCTGTTTCTAGATCCCTGAGGAATTGCCACACTGTCTTCCACAAAGGTTGAATTAACAGTGTAAAAGTGTTCTATTTCTCTACATCCTCTCCAGCGTCTGTTGTCTCCTGATTTTCTAGTGATTGCCATGCTAACTGGCATGAGATGGTATCTCATTGTGGTTTTGATTTCCATTTTTGTAATGACCAGTGATGATGAGCTTTTTTTCATGTTTGTTGGCTGCATAAATGTCTTCTTTTGAGAAGTGTCTGTTCATATCCTTCACCCAGTTTTTTGTTGGGGTTGTTTGTTTTTTTCTTGTAAATTTGTTTAAATTCTTTGTAGATTCTGGATTTTATCTTTTGTCAGATGGATGGATTGCAAAAATTTTCTCCCATTCTGTAGATTGCCTGTTCACTCTGATGATAGTTTATTTTGCTGTGCAGAGCTCTTTAGTTTGATTAGATCACATTTGTCTATTTTGGCTTTTGTTGCCATTGCTTTTGGTGTTTTAGTCATGAAGTCTTTGTCCATGCCTATGTCCTGAATGGTGTTGCCTAGCTTTTCTTCTAGGGTTTTTGTGGTGTTACGTCTTACATTTAAGTCTTTAATCCATCTTGAGTTAATTTTTGTATAAGGTGTAAGAAAAGGATCCAGTTTCAGCTTTCTGCATATGGCTAGCCAGTTTTCCCAACATCATTTATTGAATAAGGAATTCTTTACCCGTTGCTTGTTTTTGTCAGGTTTGTCAAAGATCAGATGGTTGTAGATGTGTGATGTTATTTCTCAGGGCTCTTTTCTGTTCCATTGGTTTATATATTTGTTTTGGTACAAGTACCATGCTGTTTTGTTATTATAACCTTGTCGTATAGTTTGAAGTCAGGTAGTGTGATGCCTTCAGTTTTGTTCTTTTTGCTTAGGATTGTCTTGGCTATGTAGGCTCTTTTTGGTTCCAAATGAAATTTAAAGGAGTTTTTTCAAATTTGATGAAGAAAGTCAATGGTAGCTTGATGGGGATAGCATTTAATCTATAAATTACTTTGGGCAGTATGGCCATTTTCACAATATTGATTCTTCCTATCCACAAGCATGGAATGTATTTCCATCTGTTGGTGTCCTCTCATATTTCCTTGAGCAGTGGTTTGTGGTTCTCCTTGAAGAGGTCCTTCATGTCCCTTGTTTGTTGTATTCCTAGGTATTTTATTCTCTTTGTAGCAGTTGTGAATGGGAGTTCACTCATGATTTGACTCTCTGTCTATTATTGGTATATAGGAATGCTTGTAATTTTTGCACATTGATTTTATATACTGAGACTTTGCTGAAGTTGTTTATCAGCTTAAGAAGATTTTGGGCTGAGACGATGGGGTCTTCTAAATATACAATCATGTTACCTGCAAACAGAGACAATTTGACTTCCTCTTTTCCTAATTTAATACCCTTTATTTCTTTCTCTTGCCTGATTACCCTGGCCAGAACCTCCAATACAATGTTAAATAGGAGTGGTGAGAGAGGCACCCTTGTCTTCTGCCAGTTTTCAAAGGGAATGCTTCCAATTTTTGCCCATTCAGTATGATATTGGCTGTGGGTTTGCCATAAATAGCTTTTATTATTTTGAGATATATTCCATCAATACCTACTTTATTGAGAGTTTTTAGCATGAAGCGCTGCTGAATTTTGTCAAAGGCCTTTTCTGCATCTATTGAGATAATGATGTGGTGTTTGTCATTGGTTCTGTTTATGTGATGGATTACGTTCATTGATTTCCATATGTTGAACCAGCTGTGCCTCCCAGGGATAAAGCTGACTTGATCATGGTGAATAAACTTTTTGATATGCTGCTGGATTTGATGTGCCAGTGTTTGATTGAGGATTTTCACATCGATGTTTATCAGGAATATTGGCCTGAAATTTTCTTTTTTTGTGTGTGTGTCTCTGCCAGGTTTTGGTATCAGGATGATGCTGGCCTCATAAAATGAGTTAGGAAGGATTCCCTCTTTTCTACTGTTTGAAATAGTTTCAGAAGAAATGGTACCAGCTCCTCTTTGTACCTCTGGTAGAATTTGACTGTGAATCTGTCAGGCCCTGGACTTTTTTCGTTGGCAAGCTGTAATTGCTGCCTCAATTTCAGAACTTGTTATTGGTCTATTCAGGAATTCAACTTCTTTCTAGTTCAGTCTTAGGAGGGTGTATGTGTCCAGGAATTTATTCATTTCTTCTAGATTTTCTAGTTTATTTGCGTAGAAGTAGAACACCAAGAAAATTAAGACTATTTCAAGGCATTTAATATTCAAACTCCCAAAGGTCAAGAAATGTCTTCAAACAAATGATAATGGAAACACAATGTATCAAAACCTATGAGATACAGCAAAACAGTATTCAGAGAGAAGTTTATAACTCTATGTACCTACATCAGAAAAGAGGAATAACTTTATATAAATAATTTGATTATGCATCTTAAAGAATTACAAAAGCAAGAGAAAATCAATACAAAAATTAGTAGAAGAAAATTAATAAATCTCAGAGCAGAAACAAATGAAATTGCAATTAAAAAATGCAAAAGATTAGAGAAACAAAATGTTGGTTTTTTGGAAAGTTAAACAAAATTAACAAACCTTTTCCCAGACTAAGAAAAGAAAAGAGAAGATCTAAATAAATAAAATAAGAGATGTAAAAGGATTCATTACAGCTAATAGTACAGAAATTTAAAGGATCATTAATGGCTACTATGAGCAACTATATGCCAATAAGTTGGAATCTAGAAGAAATGGACAAATTCGTAGATATAACCTACCAAGATTGAATCAGAGAGAAATCTAAAACCTGAACAGACCAATAACAAGTAATGAAATTGAAGCCATCGCCAGGTGCAATGGTTCATACATGTAATCCCAGTATTTTTAGAGGCCCAGGTGGGTGAATTGCTTGAGTTCAGGAGTTTGAGATCAGCATGGACAACATGGCGAAACCCCATCTCGAACAAAACTACAAAAAAATTAGCCAGGCAGAGTGGTTTGCATTTGTAGTCCCAGCTTTTCAGGAGGCTGAGGTGGGAGGATTGCTTGAACCCAGGAGGCTGAGGCTGCAGTGAGCCAAGATTACACCACTGCATTCCAGGCTGGTAGAGAGTGAAACCTCATCTCAAAAAAATAAATAAATAAAAGTGTCCTAGTAAAGAAAAGCCTAAAGCCCAGACCCAATGGCTTCACCACCAAATTCTACCAAATATTTAAAGAACTGATATCAGTCCTACTCAAACTATTCCAAAAAATAAAAGAGGAGGAAATACTTCGAGACTCATTCTATGAGGCCATTATTTCCCTGATACCAAAACCAGACAATAATATATCAAAAAAAAGAAAACTACAGGCCAGTATCTGTGATGAACATTGATGCAAAAATCCTCAATAAAATACTAGCAAGCCAATTTCAATGATACATTGGGAAAATCATCCATTATGACCAACTGGGATTTATCCCTGGGATACAAGGATGGTTCAACATATGCAAATCAATCGGTGTGACGTGTCATATCAAGAAAATGAAGGACAAAAACAGTATGATCATTTCAATTGATGCTGAAAAGGCATTTAATAAAATTCAACCTCCTTTCATGATAAAAAAAAACTTCAAAAAATTGTATAAAAGGAACATACCTCAACATAATAAAAGCCATATGTGACAGACCCACAGCTAGTTTTATACTGAACGGGGAAATACTGAAAGCCTTTCCTCTAAGATCTGTAACTCAGCAAGGGTGCCCACTGTCACCACTATTATTCAACATAGTATTGGAAGTCTTAGCTAAAGAAATCAGACAAGAGAAAGATATAAAGCATTTCCAGAGTGTAAGAGAAGAAGTTAAGTTACCCTTGTTTCCTGATTATATGATCTTATATTTGGAAAAAACCTTGAAACTCCACAAGAAAAGTATTAGAATTGATAAACAAATTTGGTAAAGTTGCAGGATACAAAATCAACATACAAAAATCAGTAGCATTTCTATATGCCAACATTCAACAATGTGAAGAATAAATTTAAAAACTCATCCCACTTAAAAATAGCTGCAAATAAAATGACATAGCTGGGAACTTAACCAAGGAAGTGAAAGCTCTCTATAATGACAAGTATAAAATATTGATTAAGGAAATTGAAGAAGACACCAAGAAATGGAAAAATATTTAAAGTTCATGGGCTGGAAGAATCAGTATTGTTAAAATGCCCTTTCTACCCAAGGCAATCTACAGATTGAAATCACTATCAAAATACCAATGACATTCTTTACAAAAATAGAAAAAACACTTCTAATTTTGTATGGAACCACAAAAGCCCCAGAGTGGCCAAAGCACTATTCTAAGTCAAAAAAAAAAAAAAAAAAAAAAAACCCTAGAGGAATCAATCACATTACCTGACTTCATATTATACTACAGAGCTATAGTAACCAAACCAGCATGATACTGGCATAAAAACAGACACATAGACCAATGGAAGAGAACAGAGAACCCAGAAACAAATCTATACACATACAGTGAACTCATCTCTGACAATGGTGCCAAGAACATACACTGGGGAAAAGACAGTCTCTTCAACAAATTGTTCTGGGAAAATTGGATATCCATATGCAAGAGAATGAAATGAGACCCCTAGGTCTTGCCATATACAAAAATTAAGTCAAAACGGATTAAAGACTTAAACCTATGACCTCAAACTGTGAAACTACTACAAGAAAACATGGGGGAACTCCAGGACATTTGTCTGGGCAAAGACTTTTTGAGCAGTATCCCACAAGCACAGGCAACCAAAGCAAACACAGACACATAGGATCACATCAAGTTAAAAAGCTTCTGCACAGAAAAGGATACAATCAAGAAAGTGAAGAAAAAACCCACAGAATGGGAGAAAATATTTACAAACTACTCCTGTGACAAAGAATCAATAAGCAGAGTATAAAAGGATCTCAACTCTATAGAAAAAAATATAATAATCTGATCAAAAAATGGGCAAAAGATTTGAACAGACATTCCTCAAAAGAAGACATACAAATGGCAAACAGGCATATGAAAAAGTACTCAACGTCATTGATCGTCAGAGAAATGCACATCAAAACTACAATGACATATCATCTCACCCAGTTAAAATGCTTATGTACAATGTTGAGAAGGTAAATTAGTACAACCACCATAAAGAACAGTTTGGAGGTTCCTCAAAAAACTAAAAATTGAACTACCATATAATCCAGTAATCTCACTGTTAAGTATGTACCCTAAGAAAGGAAATCAGTAAACTGAAGAGATATCTGCACTCCTATGTTTGTTTTAGCACTGTTTACAATATCTAAGATTTGGAAGCAACCTAAGCGTCTACCAACAGATGACTGGATAAAGAAAATGTGGTGTATATACACAGTGGAGTACTATTCAGTCATGAAAAGAAAGAGATCCTATCATTTGCAACAAGATGGATAGAACTGAAGATTATTATATTAATGAAATAAGCCAGACATAGAAAAACAAATGTCGCATGTTTTCACTTATTTGTAAGATCTAAAAATCAAATCAGTTGAACTCATGGACATAGAGACTAGGATGATGGTTACCAGAGGCTGGGAAGTATAGTAGGGGGTTGTGGGGAAGGTGGGGATGGTAATGGGTACCAAGAAAAATTAGAAAGAATGAAGAAGACTATTTGATAGCACACTATGTTGATTATAGTCAATAATGACTTAATTGTATATTTTTACATAACCAGTTCAGTTATTTGTAACTCAAAGGATAAATGCTTGAGGGGACAGATACCCCCATTCTCCATGATGTACTTATTTCACATTGCATGCCTGTATCAAAACACCTCGTGTGTATGTGTATGTGTGTGTGTGTTTGTTTGTATCTCCTATTTATATACAAATATTTTAAAAATTAAAACATTTTTTAAAATTAAAAGAAAAAAGCCCAGGAACCTGATATTCTAAAGTCAATGAAAATAGCTTTCAAAAATGGAGCCAAAATGAAGACTTCATCAGACATATATAACCTTGTAGAATTCATCACTAACTGACCTGCACTGCTAAAGCAAATTCAGTTGTGCACTACAAAATGGAACTGATCAATTTGTGTTATATTTCACTTCCTTGTCTGCTGTCCAAGAACATATATTGATAGTACCTTAAACAAAGAGCAGAATTAGTTGAGGTTGCTAACTTGAACACAGAGCCACACAAGGTTATGAACTGGGATAGACTTAGGACATCTGTTCTTATCCAGATATATTAGGAGCTGTGCTGTCTTGGCTCAGGTAGTCCCATCATGTTATATATTTAATAAACATTTATTAAATACAAATATGTGCTAGACTTCAGAGTGAATTCTAACCATTCCTTGGTATTTTGTGTCAATTTGTTGATATATACCATAGATGCTCATTTAGCTCATAATTCTAGTCATTCATTCATTCCTTTCATATACTATTTTTATAAACATTTGTCAAAAACCTACTATAATCCACATCCTGTGCCTAGATTGTAAGAGTACAGAGATGAATAATTCTGCTTTCAAGGAATATATTTTTACTTTGATAGGCAAGCACACAAATATGATGACAGCATTAAAGTATTTGACTATGGATATGAAGAATGTCATGGAAGGCAGAGAAAATGATGCATTTTGCTAATGAGAGTGGGGGAAGATTTCACAAAGAAGATGGTATTAATCTGGGTTATAAAGTGTTCCAGTTACTGTTGCTGTATACACAAATTATCCTGTTTAGCAAATTAAAACAACCATTGTCTTATATTCGTATACTCTTTGGGTCAGGACTTTTCCGTAATGTCTAGAGTCTAAGCCAAGAAGACTCAAAGGTTTAAAAGGGCTTGATGACTGAAGAAAGGATAGAGTTGTATTCATTCACATGTCTGGAAGTTGATAATGTCTATCACGTGGAACCTTGGGCAGGGACTGCTGATTGTACTATGAGCACTACACTTGTAATATGTGGCCCGGTTTTCTTACAGCATGATAGCCTTGGATAGTCACACTTTTTACAGGACAGCTTAAGGACCAGACATGAATATGTAGCAAACAAGATAGAAGCTGCATTGACTATCAAGACCTAACCTTGAAAATCATAGATTATCATTTTTCCTGCATTCCGTTGGTTACTGGCAAGTTATAATCCTACCCAGAACCAAGGGAAGGAAAACTAGACTGTCTCTGGATGAGGAAGTGACAAGATTCTGGAAGAGCATGTGAGATGAATAATACTATTTCAAGAATCTCTATAAAATACACTTTAAAAGATTATTATTCAATTAAGTACATGAAAGATTTACCCTCTGGAAACCAAGTAGGAATGTGTATAGCATGGCTTAGGAATAGTAAGTAAAGTTGTGTGTCTAGTGCCTGGTAAGAATTGTCCCTGGCTGGGGCACAGCCACAAACTGGGGGACAAATTTTGAAGGGCGTTTAATTCTCGTCATGGGGAAATTAGACTTAAGCTTATAGCCAGTGGCTTCAAGTGACTTTTTTTTTTTGAGACTCAGTCTCACTCTGTCACCCGGGCTGGAGTGCAGTAGCACAATCTCGGCTCACTGCAACCCCTGCCTCCCTGGTTCAAGCAACTTTCCTGCCTCAGCCTCCCGAGTAGCTGGGATTACAGGCACATATCATCACACCTGGCTAATTTTTGTGTTTTTAATAGAGACAGGGTATCACCATGCTGGCCAGGCTGGTCTCGAACTCCTGACCTTGTGATCTGCCCACCTCGGCCTCTCAAAGTGCTGGGATTACAGGCATGAGCCACCATGCCTGGTCTGTGTTATTTTTAAATCAATGATTGACATGAGTTAATTTGTGATTTAGAAAGATGACCTGGTGTTTGGATGTATGGGGATGATTAAAAGATTAAAAGACACAATAGTGCCAGTAAAGAATATGAATACTAAGAATAATATGAATATGAATAATAAGAATACTAAGTAGTGACAATGTAAATGAGAAGAATAAATAGATATGAGACATATTTTGGAAGTAGAATTATGACTGATTGGCCAAGGCCAGTCAGGAAAGAGGAGGCATCAAGGATGACTCCAAAACAGGTAAGAATGCCTCAGAGGCCCTGAAGCTTGGCTACTTTGCCTGAAATAGATTCTTCTGATCCTAAGATGCTCCAAGGATCATGACTTAGTACAGGTTCCACAGCCAGGTAACACTAACCAGGCCTGTTATCCTGTCATGGGTGACAGTAATTGCTTCTCTAGTATATTCTACTGATGATTCTTAAGGCGTCACCAAGTAGAGGTCAACGATAAAGATGATGGTAGTAGCAGGTCTCCAAAGCAGACATGACATCAAATAGAGTATTCACTTTGAAGTTCCTACTTTAATTTATGTATATTCATTCTTATTTTTTTGAGTGGAAAAGAGCAAATTCATGTAGTTTAATTTTTCTTTCCATCACGAAAACTGTAGGTAGAATACTGTTTTCTTTCTGGAATGACTGGTTCTTCTTTGTCCTGTTAGATTTTTAAAGAGATTCAAACTTCCTCCTACCAACTCCTAGACATTATCAATTAACCACGCACAGCCCATTGAACACAGCATAGCTGTAATTAAACTAAATTACCCTGCAGTAGCTTTCATTACACAATGAAACAGTTTTTGTTAGGACCGGGAGAGAGTTTAATTACATGTCTAGACACCCCCTGAATTCAGAGCAGCAGTCTTTGTCTCTTTAAAAGGGAGTTGGAGATTTTGGTTATTGTATTTTTTTAAAGACTAAATGGTAAGATAAGATTGGAGCTTTTATATCTTTTAATTCCTCATTCTACTTTTACTGCATATTTGCTTTAGGAATCATTTACACATCTGCAAATGTAAATTTTTCCAAGGAAAAACTACAAATTTTCACTTTTTGCCATGCTTGACATACCTTTTACTTGCATCTCAAAACTCTTTTCTTTCTCCAGTACATTCCAAATATCTACTCTTATGTTTTAACATATAAAGTATATACTGTCATCTAAAGCACAGCCATCTTTCATAATGGTATTTCAGCTTCCTCATCCTGGTGAAAGAGCTCACCTCTTTGCCTCAGGATGGAGTAATTTCTTCATTCATCCTCAGTGCTGCCCAATCAGTTTTTCTGGACAATGCAAACAGTTCAACTTCTCTGTACAGCCAAAGTCAAGGTCCCCAGATTCTGCTTGGCCAGAGTGTGCAGACTTGGGAGCTTCCCCTTGTTACTTTTATGCTTCAATATAATCTCTTCTTCCCCATTACAAAAATGTGGTTGTTGCTTCTCTCTCTGTAATAATAGATCATTTCTGAACCTTTTTCCAAGCTTTGAAGTTTTTCCTGATACCCACCTTTATGTAATTAGCCAAACCTTTCCATAACTTCCATTCCTAAAATCTCACCTTTTTTGAAACCTGGCCATACAGTAGAAATCAGGGAATAAAGTAATCATGTTTATCCTCTTAAACAATCTCAACATCTTCTCAGTTGCCTCACAACACATACTTGTTCTAATCTTATATACGAATAAATTCTAAATGCTGATTTATTTGTTGATTGAATGTAAATTGCTCTTTTAAATATACTTTTTATCCTGTCAGCATGAGAATTTGTGTGTTTAAATCTGGGACACCTAGCCTTTTCTATTAATTTTTGGCATAATGTCTAATTTAAAATAATAATCATTCACCTAATAAGGATTGCTACTGAAAACAAAGATAACTGTTTCGTTAAAATCTTAATTGAGTAAATATTTTAGGTTTTGACTTGAATCTAAGAAAAGTGATGTAGGCAGAATGACATTTGCCATCAGTGCCATGTCATCGATTTTAGAAATATGTACTTAATATAGTTTTATGGCATGCATATGTATAAATAGACAGGAAATAAATTTCTCATCCATGAAAGTATTCATGTGTCTCCAGTCTGACATAGAATTTTGAGGAGACCCATGCCACAGTCAGTGTGTTCTTTGTTACCTCTTCTTTTGTCTACTACTCTAATCTGACACCACAGGATTCCTTACCCAGAGGTTTTCATAATTACCGTTTCTACCAGCATCCTGTTCTTTTCCCCTATGACATTACTATCCCAGCAAGTGTTTTCCAGCCAAGCTTTGCTTCATTCTGATATTTCTGGCCCATACCCCAATCCTAAAGCAGCAAAGCACACACATAACCTCAACTGCAGGGCCAGCAGCAGTCTTGGCCATCTTCATTCCCACCACTGGAGTCCAACAGGATGCCTTCATTTGTTAAGAGAGGCCTTTGAACTTGCCCACTTCTCACTAGTGTGTTATTATAGCTAGGTGCATCACTGCATCTTTAGCTACTTGACTTTTAAGTCAACACATCAGTTTCACTTTAATACACTGGCCAGTACAATTTATGAAAGTTTCAGACACAAAGGGTACTGAAAAGAAAACTAACAGATGAATTTTCAACAGCCTTTCTGCAAACTCCCCTGAGGCAATGCTGTACTGAATATTCAGATCAACTTCGAAGCATGTGAAAAAATTAATTCAGCTATAACTACCAACATAATGCTACCACAGAACAAAAATGAATTGTTTAAAATGTCATTTGGAAGATGAAACTCTTTCTTCTGATCTCACAGTTAAATATTCTTACCGGTTTTGGCCTTTCTCAAAGTAACGAGGTAAATCTCGTTTATCTCGCTAATACTCAGTAAGCGTCTTTGAAGTGACTAAGTATTACTATCTACCAAGAATATTTTATGTTTAATAAATGCACCAATACTAAGAGCCATGCTTCAGCTAAAGATGATGAAGTGGAATTGCTGTGGACATAGATTGCCACAATGTAAGAATAACATTTTCTATTTTAAAACTTTAACTTCTATCACAAATGAATAACAACAAATGAATAAATGGTTCAGATTATAATCACCCTTTGACTATAAGTTTGTGATTTAAAAATTAGAACATTATATGCATCTATAGGAAAATTGACTTATTAATCATTCAAAAGCATTTACTGAATGCATAATTGATTCAGGCTCTGTGAAGAAAATGTAGAATCCGGGGGGATTCCTTGTCTTTATGGAGTTCTCAGTCTGGTGGAGAAGGCATCCTGAATGGAAAGCCTGCAAAGAAACATACTTGCTGTAATGAAACATAGGAGGCATCAATGAGAAGATGTAAGAGCTGGCACATAAAATATAAAAGCTGAGGAAGTGACATTATGCTAAGTCCTGAGGATGAGGAGAGCTGCCAGATGAAGAAGGGTGAAAGGACTCAGGCAGGGAATAGCCAGAGATGAGAAAGAGATTAAGGATTTTGAGAAACTGAGAGAAAGCCTGCATCGGAGAACAGAACAAGAGAGGGGAGAGTGGCAGAATAGGAGGCTGGGAGAGGGACAGAGGAACCAGATTACCAAGACCTTGAAGGCCAGGATAAAGTCATAGGAAACCACTGAGGAGTTTCACAAGGAGAAGAAATGGCCTGATTCCCAGTGCTTTATGTAGCGAATAGCGTGAAAGGCGGCATGCTGAAATCAAAGCAAGTATTCAAGGGGCTGCTGTGGCCATTCAGCTGAGGTAATGCTGTTCACATGAAAGAGGCAGGGCCACTCTGGAGACATTTTGGAATTAAAGTTGAGAGAACTTAATTGTGAATTGGATGTAGACGGTGAGGGGAGAGGAAGTCAATTTCTGTCTTGAACACTTAAGTGGATGGAAAGACCACATTTTCAGGTGGAAGAAACTGGAAGAGGGCAGTGAGGTTGAGAGTGCAGCTTTGAACATGATGAAGTTAGCATGCCTATGAGACATCCAACTGGAAATGAGTTGGATAACTGATCCTGGAGCTTAAGAAACAACATTGAATTGAAAATCCTTTTAAGATACTATCATGGAATGATCTTTAAATCTTAACCTGCTAGCAATATAATTACATAATATTTTTAGTTAGAATAGACATAGTTCCTAGCTAAATGTACCCTGTATCTGTGATATTCAAATCACATCATTTGTAGCAAATGTGTGGTATTCAGGATAAACAAATATATGAAATGCCTGCCAGTTAAAGAAAATTTATTGCAAAAAAATATTATCCAAGTAATATATGTGTTAAATTGTATATAAAAAATTTAAAATTAATCATAATTTTATCACAATTTTTTTCCATTCATTTTTTTTTTATGCTATAAAAAGTAGCAGAGGGAAAGAGAGTAGACAAATGTGCTCAAAGAGTTTAGAGCAAAAGAGAAGACTGGGAGAACAAATTGTAAACCTTTAAATTAGGAAATAGAGTCAAAAAATAGTCATTTATTTATTCATACATTTAACAAATGTTTATTAGGCATCTACTGAGTGCCCAGGTCAATTTTAAATTTTAAAGCAAAATTACAGACTGCAGTATTTTGTTTGGCCTATGCAGGGTTTAACATTTTTCAACTTAGTTGTCAACATTTAAATTTTGGAATATTTTACGTCAAAAGAATCTTAATTTCTGTCTCACCTTGAAAAATAGGAAGATCTAACAACATGGGGTCTGCATCCCCCAACTGACCACAGTTGGCTGAACCAGAGTAGCCATTGCCTCTTAAAGGGTCATGCTCTCTCCACAAGCAGGCACAGTCCCCTACAACTTTCTAATGTTTCCCTTTTATTTTACTCCATGCCTACTTCCTTCATTTTTTTTAGGGTATCTTTCTTGCCCCTTCAGAGTTTGTGATCCCTGCTTAGGAGCTACATAATCAAATGCAAAATTGCTGCTGCCCTGCATGCTGAAAATTCTGGAAAGATACTGAAGGTTTTAAGCAAGGGGGTGCTGTGACCAGGTCTGTCTACTCTTGTGGCAGTGGGAAGCAGGAACTGGAGGAGGGTAATGCTGGAAATTGGGAAGCCGACAGCTTAGCTGGTTATTAGAGTAATTAAGAGGGAAAACATGCTAGTGGCCTGGCTGGAGGAAAGGCAGTAAGCAAGGAGAAGAGGTGGGGATACATGAGCCAGTAAGGAGGGAGAGTCTATACATCATCATGGATTGGGTGTGTCAAATAAAGGAAATGAAGGAATAGGATGAATCCAGGTTTCTGGCTTGGTCAATTGGATGGTGTTATTTGTAAGGATTGGAAATACAGTTACAGAAGAAACAGATGTAGGGTAAACTATGGTTTAGTTTTAGAAATGTCGAGACTGGAACACCAATGAAACATTCCAATGCAATGTAAAGTAGAAAGTTGCGTGGAGTCCAGAGCTACAGAGAAGTTTAGGCAGGCAATCAAGATTTGGTACACAACGGGATAAGGAATTTCTCAATTTATGGTTTGGATGAGCTCATGTTGGATGGTTTCTCAAAATGTGGTTTGAAATACAGAAAAAGCAGAGGGTCCTAAGCAAGTTAAAGACACGGAGACTGAGAAGGAGGCTGAAAGGAGAGCAGAAGAGTCAGGAAATGCCAAGAACACTGGCCTATGGGAGTCTGGAGGAGAGACTAGTCAACGTGGTCAGATGTCAAATGGGTTGAGAAAAATAGTCAGAAGGTGGGTATTGGGTTTCATGAGGACAAAAATAAGATTATAGTGTGTTGAAGAAACAAAAATGAGGGAAGACTACATTTTCAGAAAATTGGCTGACTAGAGTAGGAAATAATTGAGTATAGCTAAAGAAAGCTGGGAATATGTGGGTTTGAGAGAATATGGAGGTAGTGGTTATTTTCTTTTTCTTGTTTCTTTTGATGACCGTAGCTCCTAGTCTAGAGCATATTGACATGATGAAAGGGAAGAAGAGGAGATGGAGAGGAAGAGGTAAAGAGAAAGCAGGAGACCTGGACCTTGACTCAGGAGTCGGGGACATGGGATGAGGTCCAAGCAGCACTTAGGGGTGGCTCCTGAAGAGCTACAGGAAATCCCCAGAGAACTGAGCATAAACAAAATAACAAGACTGGAAGTGCAACTGTTTATCAACGACAAATATTATTTATTTTAGAAATCCTTTGTTATACAATTGACAAAACTATAGTAAGAATGTTTCAAATTCTAATCACCACAAACTGTTTCTTTCTAACACCTAAACTTTCTTACTGTAAACTATAAATGCATACAGTACCTATTTCACTGAGACCTTTTTGTAAGTGAAGAAATACTTATATGACATATTCTATTTATAAGTTATATTGCATCATCTTGGGTAGAAGATTTGTGGCAAATTAAATGAAAAATGCATATAAAATTTCTATTAAAGTAGAAAAATGAGTCAGAAGCCAGGTAGACGAAAGAAGAGGTAAACATGTCTAAATTTGGTTATTTACTATAATTGAAACCTCTTTTCAATTAATGAGATTAATGCTTGATGAGATTAGAAGTGTATATTTTATTTAAACTTCAATTTTAAAGTACAGGGAAGCATGCCTATTACTTGGATCATTAAACTGATATTTTTGTGTCTTTATGTGCTCTAAGATAGCAGTTTTGTATCTTCAGATGCTCTAAGATAGCAGTTTTGAAAGTCTAGTCTAGTCTAGGCATCCCTGGAGGATCCTGATATCCTGTTAGGGGGTCCTGTGTTATCAAAATCATTTAATCATAATATGAAGGCATCTCAGCCAGGTGCCGTGGCTCATGCCTATAATCCCAGCACTTCGGGAGGCTGAGGCAGGTGATCACCTGAGGTCAGGAGTTAGAGACCAACCTGGCTAACATGGTGAAACCCTGTCTCTAATAAAAATACATAGAAAATTAGCTGGGTGTGGTGGTGCAAGCCTGTAGTCCCAGGTACTCGGGAGGCTGAGGCAGAAGGATTGCTTGAACCCAGGAGGCAGAGATTGCAGTAAGCTGAGATCATGGCACTGCACTCCAGTCTGGGCAACAGACTTCATCTAAGAAAATGTGTGTGTGTGTGTGTGTGTGTGTGTGTGTGTGTGTGTGTGAAGGCATCTATTCTTATGAGAGGACCATGGAATTTTTCAGAGGCTACATGGTATGTGATTTTATACTAGGCAATGCAGAGGCAGATATGAAAGTCTAGCTGTTTTTTGTTAAGCCAGAAATTAATGAAATTTGCAAAACTGAAAGAAAAGCCCTCTACTCACCAATTTTTTATTTTAGAAAATATATTTTTGGGGGAGAGAGATCCAAGATGGCCGATTAGCAGCAGCTCAGGATTGTAGCTCCCACTGAAAGCGCAGAGAGTGAGTGGACGCCACATTTTCAGACCAATTTTCATAGCCTACGGACCAAGAGATTCTTGGCGGAGGAGCCCCACGGGTCGCCAGCGCGACCCTTTTGGAGGGCGCGGCCAATTTGCAGGCGCCCCCGACGCGGCAGTTCTCAGTCCGGAGTATACGGGACTGAGTGCCCTTTGGTTGGCGTTTGGAGCTCCGGGAAAGCAGAGTCTCCCATTCAGCTGATTAAAAAGCAGACTGAAGTGGGGAACCAGACCGGGAGATTCCCGGGCCGAAAGCGCCACGAATCTTAACGCCGCTGTTTCAGCCGGCGTAGTGGGTCGCCGCAGGAGAAGGCTGGTGCCCCCCTCCACAGAAAAATAAAAATAAAAACAGCGGTTGGAACTGCTGAAGATTGAGAGTTTTACAGCAAGTACAGCTGAACCCAGGAAGGTCCAGCTCTGTGGGGGGAGGGGCATCTGCCGAAGGAAAATTAAGAAATAGAGGAAATTTTATCACTAGCAAGTTGGACGTCCACTCAGAGACCTAGTCTGAAGGTCAGCAATTACACAGACGACAGGTGGATAAATCCACGAAGATGGGAAGAAACCAGCGCAGAAAGGCTGAAAACACCCGAAATTAGAATGCCTCTCCTCCTACAGAGGATTGCAGTGCCTCATCACCAATTGAACAAGGCCTGATAGAAAACGAATGTGAGGAATCAACAGAATCAGGCTTCAGAAGGTGGATAATGAGAAACTTCTGTGAGCTAAAAGAACATGTTCTAGCCCAATGCAAGGAAACTAAGAACCTTGAAAAAGGTTTCACGAAATGTTCATGAGAATGGACAATTTAAAGAGGAATATAAGTGAATTAATGGAGCTGAAAAACACAATACGAGAACTTCGAGAAGTATGCACAAGTTTTAACAGTCGAATTGATCAAGCAGAAGAAAGGATTTCAGAGGTGGAAGACCAACTTAATGAAATAAAACGAGAAGACAAGATTAGAGAAAAAAGGGTAAAAAGGAATGAGCAAAGTCTCCAAGAAATATGGGACTATGTGAAAAGACCTAATCTACGTTTGATAGGTGTACCTGAATGTGACGAAGAGAATGAATCCAAGCTGGAAAATATTTTTCAGGATATTATCCAGGAAAACTTTCCTAACCTAGCAAGGCAAGACAATACCCAACTCCAGGTAATACAGAGAACACCACAAAGATATTCCTCAAAAAGAGCAACCCCAAGGCACATAATCATTAGGTTCATCAGGGTTGAAACGAAGGAGAAAATACTACGGGCGGCCAGAGAGAAAGGTCAGGTTACCCACAAGGGGAAGCCTATCAGACTCACAGCTGATTTCTCAGCAGAAACCCTACAAGCCAGAAGAGAGTGGGGGCCAATATTCAACATACTTAAAGAAAAGAACTTTCAACCCAGAATTTCATATCCAGCCAAACTAAGTTTCATAAGTGAAGGAAAAATACAATTTTTTGCAAACAAGCAAGTACTCAGAGATTTCATTACCACCAGGCCTGCTTTACAAGAGCTTCTGAAGGAGGCACTATGTATAGAGGGGGAACAACCAGTATCAGCCACTTCAAAGGACCCATCAGTAAGCTGCATCCAGATCCATCTTACATGCAAGGATATACAGAGACTCAAAACAAAGGGATGGAGGAAGATTTGCCAACCAAATGGAGAGAAAAAAAAAAAAAAAAGCAGTAGTTGCAATTCTCATCTCTGATAAAATAGACTTTAAAGTAATAGAAACCAAAAGAGATAAGAAGGACATTGTATAAAGGTAGAGGGATCAATGTAACGGGAAGAGCTAACGACCCTAAGTCTATGTGCACCCAATATAGGAGCACCCAGATACATAGGGCAACTTCTTGGTGACTTACAAAGAGACTTGGACTCCCACACAATAATAGTGGGAGACTTTAACATTACATTGTCAATATTGGACAAATTAATGAGACAGAAGGTCAAGAAGGATATCCGGGACTTGAACTTAAACCTCAAACAAGTTAACTTAATAAACATTTACAGAACTCTCTACTCCAAATCCACAAAATATACATTTTTTTTTCAGTAACACATCACATTTATCCTAAAAGTGACCACATGGTTGGGAGTAAATCACTCCCTAGCAATTGCATAGCATTTCATAGGTTTAAATGAAATATTGGTTGGCTGGCTGTTTGTTATTTTCCTCCCTTATTCCTTCCTGTCTCCATTATATAACACAATTATTAGTATAAAAAAGCTTTTAATATCCATTTGTAGACTGTATACTAGCCTGGGCAATAGAGTAAGATTCCCGTTCTCTCTCCCCTTTTTTTTTCCTTCTTCTTTTTCTCTTTATTTCATTCTTTTTTTTCTTCCTTCTTTCTCTTTTTCTCTTTTCCAAAAAAAGAAAAAAAAAAAATTGAGAAACAACCACAGATACCAACGAAATTTAAAGAATTGTATGACATTAATTTGCTCATCTCCATACAAATACATTTGTGATTCTGCATAAATGGTTGATTTTCTCAAAGAATATAAATTTTCAAATTTATTTCAGGTATGTGTAGAGGAGGAAAAATGTATTTTCCTTCTACCCTTCCAAGTTCTTGGCTGGGGCTCCTATAATGAAAGACAGATTAACAAGAGAAAAGTATACCCATTTATTTAATATAGGTTTTACGTGACATGAGAGCCTTCATAAGTAAATGAAGATCCAAAGAAGTGGTCAAGCTTGAGTGTTTTTAATGCTAGGTTTGATAAAGAGTGAAAAGTCATAGAGAATTATAATAGGAAACAAGGATATGAGCTGGGGAAAACTGAGCAAGTCCTGTAAAAAAAAAAAAAAGAAAATATATTTTTATTTTATGTATATTTTAGCACATTTTGATACCTTACAATGTTAAATATATTTAATATTTTCAATGCTATATTTTTAATATTTTAATAAGCAATGTCTTGCGCTTATTGCTTTTTAAAATAGACATTTTAATTTAATTAATTTTCATTTTAGTTACTATTGTAAATCATGCTGGATATAACTCACATAAACAAAAATTCTTTGGGGTTCCCAACATTTTTTTGAACGTGAAGGGTTACTGAGACGGAAAAGTTTGAGAACTTATACTCTAGAAGAGTTGATCTTCTAATGTTTGTCTTTTTTGGGGGGGAAAAGAAAAATCATACTTCATGTTTTCCTTCTTCCTATCTTCCTAACTTGAGGTAAAGGTTAGAAATTCTATTGGCCAAAGTTGATCAGGGAATCTAAAAGAAATGAAAGAGTGACTCCTGACATTTTATCAGTCAGATATATTTAAATGTTTCCCCCTACTCTCTCTGTCGGTATATGAATATATCATGACTTCTGATAATCTTTCTACACCAAGTATGTATAGCAAATTATCTCTGCATGTCTTTTTAAAAGCCAAGATCATGATGTTTAGCATTTAATTGCTTTGTTTTGTTTTAAAGCTTGTTCCTTTGGTAGTGCATAGTGCCTCGTTCTAGTACTTTTCTCCATACTTTCCTTCTTTTATCCAGTCTAGTTCTCCTTTATGGAGTACCAAATGATGTTTTCTTTTTTGTTGTTTTTTGCTGTTGTTGTTTAACTTGTACTTAGAACACAACCACCTTTTCTTTTCAAGACAGCCAGAACAACATTTGGTGAAGATCTTCATATAATTTGTTCTTCGCTAAACAAAACTTACCGAATCATTTTATTTGTCATTGTTACTGTGTTCCTATGTCTAATGTCTTTTTCTTCTCAACGCAATAAAGTTTCTAAATTGGGTAAGATTAGGGGGAAAAAATCAATATGTTGTATTGTTCCCCAAACTATGCAGTTCTTAGATATATTCCAAGGCTACTATATGAGATATTCTATCTATTTCCCCCTTCAAACTCAGCTTACATCAAGATAGTCTCTTCCTTCTTGGGGATACCGCATGTTTTCCCTAGGTATCATTCACGGTGGGGCATGGTCCTCTATCATTCTCTTGTTTCTCTTTGTACTTTCATTACCTTTCCTTTCCAGTATCCTCCCCTCTTTCCTTCATTGTTATTTTTATTTTGTCCCCTTCCCCTAATCAGTCAAGTAACAAATGTTCATTGAGCATCTCCTTGGGAATTACATAATAGGCAAGGGTATGTACTCTACAGCCAAATATCTGAGTCTGAATCCCAATTCTAGTGTCTAGTTGTGATACTGTGCAGATTTCTTAGCCTCTTGTTGCCTCAGTTTCCTCATTTAGAAACAAATATTAGGTGACTTACTGGATAGAGCTGTTGTGAAGATTAAATGAGTCAACAGGTATAAGGTATTTAAAATAGAGCTTAGAATATAGTAAGTGTTTAAAACACGTAAGAGCCTCAGGTGCCACTGGCACTACCCTCATGCTCTGCTTTTTGCGATGCTAAGGTGGCATCCCCTGGCAGGAAACACTCCCATGAAGAGTCTCTTCATGGAGACTCGTGTCTAATTCCTTCTTGTAGAGTCCACACTGGGCCCATGAGAAATGTACATCCAGCCATTATTTGAGAGTAGCCGAATCTCCCTGAGGCCCTCTCCACATTCACCTGCTCCCACTATCTGCTCTTCTTTCCATTTTCATGCATGAACCAGTTAACTGTTTCCCCAAATCACTAAGTGATCTTGAAGCTGTACCTCCCCACCCCCCCTTACTTGACTTAAGTGTAAAGGACTCCTTGCCTTCCGGCATGAGGTAGGAAAGGAGAGAGAACAGCACACTGGAAACTTTCTCTTAAACCAACAGAAACATGGCAAATGTTACGAACAGGAAATTCATGGAAGAGGAAAACTGATTGACCAAGAAGCATATGAAGAGAAGCTCAACTATACTAGTAAACAGAGAGAGATAAATTAAACCAAACCTAAGATACAATCTTTGCACTCCAGCTCAGCAAAAGTTAAAAATATAGATTTAGCAAAGATATTAACATATATGCATACATTGTTTGTGTGAGTGAAAATCAATGGAGGCTTTTGGGAGAGTGATTTTGAAATATGTATTAAAATAAAAATGCTGTGTGCCTTTTGGCTTCATAACTGGACCTCCTTCCAGGTATCTGTCCTAGAAAAATACTCAAATACAACTGAAACACTCAAATATTCAAGTGCTAGAATGTTTGTATTGTATTACTTGTAACTTCTTAAAAATTGAAAACAACTTGAATGTCAATTAAAAATGAATAAGTAAATTAATTATGATACAAGATGCAAGAATTAAATAGAATACACTAAAGTGACATGATGTGTAAGCCTTCAAAGATATTTTGTTAAGCAGAAAAAAAGCCACATAAAATTATATTATGATATATTTAAGTAGGAAAATGAAGGAAACCAGGGATATTACCTTGTGTGTGTGTGTGTTTGTGTGTGTGTGTGTGTGTGTGAGCGTGTGTGTGTGTGTGTGTGTGTGTGTATTCTTTTGTTTTGATTTGGTTTTTTGTTTTTGTTTTCCTATGAGACAAGATCTTGCTCTATCACCCAGGCTGGGTTGCAGTGGCATGATCATGGCTCCCTGAAGCCTTGACCTCCTGGGCTCAAGTTACCTCCCACCTCAGCCTCCAGAGTAACTAGAACTACAAGGCATGAACCAACATCCCTGGCTTATTGAAATTTTTCATAGAGATGGGTTCTTGATATGTTGCCCAGACTGGTCTCTAACTCCTGGACTCAAATAAATCTTCCACCTCAGCCTACCAAAGTGCTGGTATTACAGGCATGAACTAATGTAATACAAATACAGATATCCTGAGTATTTAACATCTATAAAGAAATCTGTTCATATAAACAAGTGACTCCGAGCCTAGATTCACTAATAAAAGCATAGAACGCTTTTTCTATGCCTTAGTGAATCTAGCCCAGTGTACATATACTCGTTTGTAAATGCATAGAAAAATGTTCAAACAAACTTTTGGGGAAAAAACGTTTCAAACTTGATGAGTGATTACTTTCGAAGAAGGGACTGGAACGAGGGGGAAAGGAAGTCAGGTAGGACTTCAGCATTTACAATGAGAGTATGTTGTTTACACATAATTTTACAAAATAATTTAAAATACAATATAATGAATGGAGTTGCTGGATGTGATCTTGAAAATTCATCTCAAATACAACTTTCAACATCTGTATTGAAAGTTAGATTTACTGATTCTCAGAAGAGCCTATGAGTACATCCATCATTATCAAACAGTATTTGTCTTATTAAGGATAGTTGTCTATAAGAACTACTCACATCTAAATGTCTGTTCAGGCAATAATTATGAAACCTTTGCTATATGAGTTTATAAGATCATACATCCAATTATGCTTTATAGGTAATAAGCCAGATAAATTTCAATGCACAGCACCTTGACTTTGTTACAATAATTAGCCAATTCCAGTTGACACACTAATATGCATAGAGAGAACTGTAACTAACATTAGCTAAGGAATAAATATTTCATTCTGGGAAAAGATTCTATACAATTTAAATTGCATCACATTTAGGTAACTATTTATAAGGTATTATTTAATGTATACAGTTTAAAACAGATTTTCCTTTATGGTATTTATTTATTTATTTGAGATAGAGTCTTGCAGTGGTGCAATCTCAGCTTACTACAACCTCCGCCTCCCTGATTCAAGCAATTCTCCTGCCTCAGCCTCCCAAGTAACTGGGATTACAGGCACACGCCACCACACCCAGCTAATTTTTGTATTTTTAGTAGAGATGGTGTTTCACCATGTTGGTCAGGCTGGTCTCGAACTCCTGACCTCGTGATCTGCCCGCCTCGGCCTCCCAAAGAGCTGGGATTACAGGTGTGAGCCACCATGCCTGGCTATGGTATTTATTTTTAAGTCATAATATGTGTGTTCTTGAGTCACATAACTTATAGTTCTTAAAAGATTAAATATAGACGTTCGAACCATAAATAGAATTACACAAATGCTATTTCATTATTTTCCCTCTTTAGTATCTACATGAAAATGGGATTGTCCATCGTGATCTCAAACCAGAGAATCTTCTCTATGCAACACCAGCCCCAGATGCTCCACTCAAAATTGGTGAGAATATTTCTTCGTGTTTTGTGACCCCCTTTTCCCAAAGCAGAAAAATGTTACTGTGTGGAATTTTTAAATATTGCTCCATCTAGTTTTACAACCATTCAGTTTTCCTCAATATTTGATACCTGCAAAGGAATAATGTGTTGTTTGGGAAGTTTGTGCTCTTTCCTAGAATGTTTATCTGAAAATTATTGCCTAGAAGTTAGTGTTCTGTTGCTGCGCACAAAAAGGAATCACAGCTTAGAAATGACAAGGACTTCAGGAGATGACCTAGCATTTTGTAAATAAGTTTATAGTGAACAAAATGATAGAAAACGTAACCTTTTTTTGAGATATTAACTTTTATTCCACAGATTGCTTGGAGCTTAATTTTAGGTAACAAAGAACTTTGACGTAAAATGTTTAGTGCATATTAGTGAGGCTAGGCTTTGAATCACTTGTTTATATGAACAAAGACAAATTAAGATCTGCCTTTCCCAAAATGCACTCCACAGAACACTGAGTTTCTCAGCAGGATGAATAAGGGTGGGAGCAATTCACAGAAATGCTATAACTGAGCAAATAAGTTGGGAAATGCCAACTTTTAAAAAGTTAAACAAGATTTTTATTTCTGTAGGACTTTCCAGAACCTTAAACCTGTTAAAATGTAAACTGACATATTCTATAAGTTTTTTTTTTTTTTAACCAATAAGCATTTTGAAAAACTACAAAGATGAACTTTGGGAAATTCTGATCTACCCAAAGAAACCTTTAGCACTTTAGAAAAAAAAATAAGTGTGACTTTCCATGTCTCTTCCAAAGCAAATCTTCATGTCAAAAAATATTTTCAACTTTATTTTCAATGAATTCTCGCTGGTGCAATCTGCATGAAATCCTCTGAAGGGTATTGCTCTTGTGGTGCTGTCCTTATCATGCTAATCTGCCAAGTTCCCTGCATTTACAGATGTTAACACCTTTAACAATTAAGTTGTTCATATTAGGGAAGACCTCAGACAACATAATGTACTTTATGAATGTGAGAACCTAAGGAAAACATCCTGAAAGTCCTGCTGGGCAGCCAGCTTGTTTTCATAATCACTCCTGTAAGGCAGTGGACAGCAGGCAGTTTCCATTTCCTTTAACATCACTTTCAAAGATTTAATCCTTAAGGCAATTTCTTTAAATGGATGGATAGATACTAATTTAGGCAGGAGAGGTTTTCTTTCTGAAGGGCTTCCTGCTGCTTTCACTGATAAGGATCAGGCACCTGCTAGGAAATGTGGGTTTATCTTTGAAGCCTAAAATGGAATTCATTCTGCACCTGCCTCTCTTGAAGAATGGCCTTGAATGGTTTCCTGATGTTTCCCGAGTGCCAGAGATGCAGCTCAGCAAATAGATCCTAATGGAAGCAACTTTTGATAATATTTTACCTAGGTAATATTCTGAGAAATAAATAAAAAGGATTTTTACCAAAAAAATCATATAGTCTTCATGTGAGAGTAAATTCTTATAAGTGAAATACATTAGGGACTGACATTTATTTTCAAGCCAAATAAACCTTTTGATATTTCTGTAATTCTTGTGACATTGATGAAAGTCTCTTTTTTCTCCTCTCTGTTGATAAAGATTCTGTATTATATCGCTAATTCTGTATTGCCCCTTAGAGTTACTGTTACATAAATTTCAGAATTAATAACATTGGACAAAATATTACTATTACAACTATTACTTTAAGAAAAAATAGCTTATTTGCTGAAACCTGGGAATGTATAGAAGAACAAAGATTAAATACAGATTTATTTGTAAATGTATTTGGAAGTCATATTTTTCTCCCATTTAAAGAAACACTTAATTTATTTAGCTGCTTCTTGGGTAACTTGCTCCCACCCACCTTCACCCCACCATGAAATACAAAAGCAAACAAAGAGATAAATAAGTTAGTTCTATTTGTGAATAACAGAGATATTCTGTCATCTTATATAAACTGAGAAAAGACATGCTTCATTAAATGTTTTTCTTGTGTTGTTAGCTGATTTTGGACTCTCTAAAATTGTGGAACATCAAGTGCTCATGAAGACAGTATGTGGGACCCCAGGGTACTGCGGTATGCTCTTTCATGATTATATTCTACTTTCATTGTTATTGGAAATCATTTTTGTTTAGCAGTCTCATTTTTAAAATTTCCTAATATCTCTATTTATAAATGCTTAAAGTTTGTTGTGAGTCTCTATGAAGAAGGCATATGTAAATTATACTGAGATCACTTCTTGTTTTCTATGAGAGGTTCAAGGAGGTTGGCTTTAGGGCACCGCTGTTAGAATGCCTTTGAGCCAGTGGCTACTCTAGACCCACTGGGCAGCAGACAGACTATCTACAAGGAAACACCATAGTTTATAGTTGGAATTAAATCCGTGAGCCCTTTGCCACTTTTCTTTGCTTTTCCTTGGGTGGAGAGTGTATGTTTAATTCAGAGCGCATATAAGACAACAGTGAGAATGGGGTGGTCCCCAGTTCTCATTCATGGCCTGGCCTAGCCTCACTAAGACAAGGACTTCAGGTAAGATTTTCCTACGAGAGTTCTCCAGTCCCTGCAGATGGACCATGACTATGTTGAGCCCCTCACATCTTCCCACCTTATCTCAGAATGGGTTGAAGACATCACAATCAGAAAGAACAAAAGCTTTTGACCCATACTATCATAAAACCTGCTTTTTTTCTTGATGGTCTAATTAATTTGGCAACAACCTGAAAGCCAATAAAGTTTATAAAAATTGACAAGATTTCCTAAAATTGTTGTGATTAATGAATACATCACAGATCAGTGGAAATTCTAATCCAAATTAGAAAGAAAAAAGACAAGATTTCAAGTTATCAATCACAAGATTAGTCATCCATTTCTCTTAGATCAGAATATTTTTACACAGGCCAGGCATGGTGGCTCATGCCTATAATCCCAGCACTTTGGGAGGCTGAAGTCAGGAGTTCAAGACCAGCCTGGCCAACATGGTGAAACCCCGTTTCTACTAAAAAGAAAAAATACAAGAATTAGCTGGACGTGGTGGCACACACCTGCAATCCCAGCCCCTTTGGAAGCTGAGGCAGGAGAATCGCTAGAACCTGGGAGGCAGAGGTTGCAGTGAGCGGAGAGTGCAACACTGCCCTCCAGCCTGGGTGACAGAGACTCCATCTCAAAAAACAAAAACAAAGAGAATATTTTTACACAAATGCCCTTTATTTAAGTCGATCTCTTCAGTGAACTATTAATCACCTACTATATAGTGAAGCCAGTGCATGGCACCAGGGTGATGCATTTCCTGCCCTTACAGCCATCCCAGGGGCTTACAAACTACAGGAAAACACATGTGGCCAGGTGCACTGGTTCATGCCTGTAATCCCAGTGCTTTGGGAGGCTGAGGCAGATGGAGCACCTGAGGTCAGGAGTTTGGGACCAGCCTGACGAACATGGTGAAAACCCATCTCTTCTAAAAATACAAAAATTAGCTGGGCAAGGTGGCAGGTACCTGTAATCCCAGCTACTCAAGAGGCTGAGGCAGGAGACTAGCTTGCACCCGGGAGGCAGAGGTTGCAGTGAACCAAGATCACGCCATTACACTCCAGCCTGGTGGGAAACTCCATTAAGAGAGAGAGAGAGAGAGAGAGAGAGAGAGGGGGAGAGAGAGGGAGGGTGGGGTGTGGGGGGAGAGTGGGAGGGAGAGGGAGGAGAGGGAGGGAGGGAGGGAGGGAAAAGGAAGGGGAGAAGGAAAGAAGGAAGGAACCCAGAAATGCAAACAAAAAATTATAGCATCTTAAGAAATATTGTGTTGTGTGGTTGTGTGTGTTGAAAGCCACCATGGAAACATAGGAAAAGGGTGATATTTTGAATTATCTGTCTTGTTTTCCATGGCATTTATATTTGAGGTCACTCCTGCCCCAGAAATATACAAAGAAGTACTACAGAACTAACTCCTTTTAACAACTTTTGAAATCATAAAAAATGAGATTGGCAAAGTATAATAATATATAAATTGAAGCATATATGTGATTAAATCCGTAGAATTTTAGTGTTCATTTATTAACATTTTCATCTTACTAAGGTTCAGATACTTTGACTTCCCCAAGATTCCACATCTAGTTGTTAGTGGCTCAGGAATAAGAATCCAGGTATCCAACGGCCTAAAAATCATAGAATTTTCCTGTAAAAATTAATATAGATGAATCAATATAGTTATATTCATAGAAATATTTAACCATTATTGCTTTTATTTTTAAATCTTCATTTTAATGTTTTTGAGACAGATCTTGGTTCATTGCAACCTTCGCCTCCTCGGTTCAACTGATTTTCATGCCTCAGCCTCCTGAGTAGCTGGGATTCCACGACATCCAGCTATTTTTTTTTTTTTTTTTTTGTATTCTTAGTAGAGATGGGGTTTTGCTATGTTGGCCAGGCTGGTCTTGAACTCCAGGCCTCAAGTGATCCTCCAGCCTCAGCCTCCCAAAATGCTGGGATTACAGGAATGAGCCACCATGTTCAGCTCATTTTAAGTTTTTAAAACTCAAAAGTATTATCTGACCAAGTGCAGTGGCTCATGCCTATAATCTTAGCACTTTGGGAGGCTGAAATGAGAGGATTGTTTGATGGGCAGAGTTCAAGACCAGCCTGGCCAACATAGTGAAAAAAGAAATAGCTGGGCATGTTGGCATGTACCTGTTGTCCTAGTTACTCAGGAGGCTGAGGCAGGAGGATTGCTTGAGTCCAGGAGTTAGAGGCTGCAGTGAGCTATGATTTTACCACTGCCCTCCAGCCTGGGCAATAAAAGGAATCCTGGTCTCAGGGAAAAGAAAAAGTATTACTTGGTCATTGGCAGAAATAAAAATCCAAATAACTTTACTCAGTATTAACATGTGCATTCTTCTGTGCCCTTCTCTTTGTCTTCATGTCCATGTAAGCATTTTATAATATTGCTTTTAATGAGTTAGGATTAATTTTGGCTGGAGAGGTCTTAGAAGGAAAGAGCATTTGAGCTGGACACTGAAGGATGAGTAAGAGCTCAACAATTAAAGAAGTGGCCACAGGGCATTCTTTGTCAACGGTTAGAGGGAGAGCAAAGTCATGGAGGATTGGCAGCATCTGAAGAGTTTAGGTGCTGTTTGTCGTTTTGTCAACTTGTATGACTAGAACACAGAGTTTTTGGTACAGAGGGCATAAATGGACTTGGAAAGGTTGGATGGACCATATGTTTAAAGAATCTATACCATCAGGCTAAGGGATTTGGACTTGACTTGATAAGTAATGGTGATCCAGCAAAGGTTTTTAATCAAGGCAGTATTTTTAAATCAAGTCTGTATTTTGTGAATACCTTGATGATAACATTATGACTTATTATGACAGATGGATTTAAGGGGGAAACGGATAGAAAGAAAACAGACAAACTGATATTTTAAATGCTCTTTTCTACCACTCTGATGTCAGAAATCTACACACATGTGATGTCATTCCTTAGCTTTTCAGCAGGTGACATGTTTCATCTACCCCTAATTCCAACTATTTACTTTTTCAAAATATTTTAAAAATTGTAAAAATACTATTTTAATCTATTGTCCTTTCCATAAACAGGCCCTTCATACAAATAATGTCGTCTTATAATGGTGGCTTATTTTCTATTATTATTTTCTCTTGCAAATATCCATTTCAGCCTAGATGGTAAATAATGAGGAAAGAGGGAAATAAGAGGTTGAAAGTGACCAAGATAATTCTGTTAAAGGTAGTGGCTTATCAGGAAAAAAGTAGTTTGCCATATTATAAGAAAAGGAAGTGAAAGCAGCAAAGAAGCCTGGCATGGAGTTTGGGAGGTAGATTCTACTTACCTTAGGGAACTATTTTGGGGATTCAGATGGAAAATAAAAGTGTTTTGTTGGCTCTAAAGTGCAAAACATAGAAATGGAATTAGTATTGTACAGGCTGGAGCAGTCTTGGAAGTTAAAAACAAGTAAGTTCAACATATTTCTTTACTGGAACAAGGTTCCAATTGTATATAAGTAAATTTTGTGTCTTCATACATACTCTTGACCCAAAGGAAATGAACTAAAATATTACCTCACGATAGGAGGAGAAGCGGAGGGTAGGATTTTAAGGATACATTTGTGTGTAGTGACATAGGAAACATTAGAAAACACTTGGGAAAAGTAGAAATCACCATAATACTAGGGCCCAGAAAATACATAATGTAGAGCAGAGGTAATACCTAGAGTTTTGAATTAAATATAAATTTAATATAGTTGTGAATATTTGTTTCATCTATCTTACAAAAATTAGATTGTTGACAGGTCATGCTAAAATTAGATTGTTGACAGGTAAAGCTAAAATTCCCTTTGAAAATCAGTTCTAGCCCTTTCTTCCCTCACCCCAGAGACATACTGTCATCAGTTTTGAGAATAAGTTGGTGGCAGGAAACTGTCCATTTATAGAAAGAGTTGGAAATGAGACCCAAGCTCAAGACTGGTGAGAATCATTATGATTCTATAGAAAGCATGATTTTACACAGAGACTGTTTTGTATTCTTTCTTGGTATGGTCAATCAGATGTGGTCACAAGAGGAGACAAAGGAGAGGCTCAGAAAGAAAAAAGTGTATTACACTCGCCGGTCCTAGAGACAGGAGGCACAGAAGGCCACTCAGGGCCATGCAGGAAAGACACCAGGGTGGTCAGGAGGCAGAAGACAGGAGGAAGGGAAGGTTTAGGCCACTGCCTTTTTGAGGATTTTCTTGGGAAAGGCAAGGCAAGGCAAGGCAGGTGCACAGTTTGGAATTGGCTAGTTCGAATAATTTGTGTGGGTTGCCTGACTCCTGGTCCTGGATTATTAAGGCAGAGGAATATCCCCTCCTGGGGTGTACAGGTCAGATGGAGGAGGTATGGCACTGGACTGGTAATCTGTATGTGAAAGGCATGCCCCAGGTCGAGCGCTTTGTTATCTTTCATAATTAACAAGCCCCAGGAGAGGCATGTTCTCTGCAGCCAGAAAGGCTTTTTAAGATGTCAAAAACATCATAATATGTATATATATATATAAAGAAAAATTTAAAATATTTACAATACAGCATTTAACTTGAAAAGGTATCTGACACCTGTATTATTGACAGAGATGAGGTGTGAGCTTGTTTCATTGCTTGTTAGAATGATTATATCCGAAGTCGATTATCCCTATGTGCACTGTGTCTACTCTTTACTTTTAGTGAAAGGCTTTTCATATTACATCTTTTGAGAGACTGAGTGTTTATGTTATACCATCTGTCATTTCTCAGGAAGTAAAAAAGGAAAAGCCACCCATTCTGTCTCTTCCATAGAACCTTTGCCCCAGGCTATTAATAACAGAGGGTTCTCCTATAAGTGAATCGCAAAAGAAAAATCACAGATGCTTCATGTTTAAGCAAATACTCATTATTTCCTGGGAAATGTGCCCAGCCAAAACCAAACTCCGGGCCAGAAAATTAAAATTTGTGGTCCAGATAAATGAAATCAGTGACTAGTGTTCTAAAATAACCCATGATGAGTTCACCGTTGAAGGGATTCTCAACATCTTGTGGTTGATAAAAGAAGTAGGTGACACACACACACAAAGAAAAAAAATCGATTAGGCCATAGCTGCTAATAAATGTGCTGGAATGTAACTGTACAATATTAACTGCCAAAATGTTTTAACTGGTCTAGATATTTAAGGCTTGAAGTCTGTAGATGTTTTAAACCCACCTACACCAATCCTAGAAAAGAAGGACAAGTTGTTAGAGTAGAAAAGAAACCAATATGTTAATGGGTTAGGTAAAAAAAAAATGTCTAATACCAGTTATCTAATTTATTCATAAGCTTATGTATGTTCATGTTTCATATTTGTACTTGTCTTTATTCAAATTTTATTTTCAGAGTCCACAAGCTGTTAGGAGTTTGTTTTCTTCTGGCATTTGCCAAGGTCTCATTATTTTCTGAGACAGTCCTACTGGCATAACTCAGAGGAAGTATTAATACATAAAAATGTCCCATGTGCTAAGCCTCTAAGCATAGTGTTTTGCTATTTCAGGCTTTAGTAATGGCAAATATATGTTGTGCTTCTATTTAAACCAAAATGAAGGCTAATTATTAACAACTAAAGAATGAGCTCCTATCATATGCAAAAATCTCCGTACTTAGAGTCTTCGGGTGCCTAACTCTACAAATAATATTGTAGAATAATAATATTCTACAAGAGTATTCTGAGTTTCCATATAGAAGGAATACATATATTTCATATATTCTATGCCTGATTCAGGCTTGAAAGCTTGCACTGCTTGGTAACCAATTCTGTCATAATTATCAGTAATTATAAATGGAGGTAGTATAATAAAGAGATGATTAAATGTGGCACTTTAGCTATTGGCATGTGAAGGGCATGGCGAAAGTGTGGAATGACAGGTAAAAGAGAGATTCGCTTGCCTTCCAGCCCTTAAAACTATCCCTGAATGACACCTGCTAAAGGATTGGCAAATAGTGATGGGCTAAAAAAGCCAGTGTCACTAACCTGATGTTCAGTAATAAAATCACACATATATTGCTCATCTACCCTAAGGCATGGTAGGTGTCTTTCACAGTCTGCCTTCTCTGCAGATTATATGTGTAACTACAGGGATGGGCTGGCTATATTTAGCCCTGTTTACCTGTTGCTCACAGGCGTAGATTGCTGGTTGTTGTTGCTCTTGTGGTATTGTTGTTGATGATGTTTTCATGCTTTACTAGGCTTGGAAATCAGATGGCTGTTCCTACTTCAGGCTTCATCTTAAATATGTTAGTGAAACCCTCTAAATCTCAGTCTCCTCAACTATACAATGGGAATAAGAAGAACCCTTATTTCATAGGGCTATCATACAGAATAAATAAAATAATGTATGTGAAGTTCTTGCACAGTACCTGGTACCGAAAACATGCAATAAATGTTAGGCATTACTAAAGTCATTATAATAATTATGAGTATCATCATCCTTGTCATTTTCTTGTTACTGCTGAAAAGGTATCAATTCCTTTGATTATGCAGTGATTTTTCCATTTTGTCCTCACAACAGTTAAGTCCTGATATCTGGGGAGTTGGTTTGAGGTCTTTGAAATTATTGCATCTCTTGCACAGTTCTTTAGTTTAGAAATAGAAAGACTCAAAAAAAAAATTCCTCTTGAGATTTAAATGACATTGACAGTTCTGAACTTTATTGTTTTATGGACATTTTAAAATAGTTTTTTTAGATTTTTAAACTTACTAAATATGAATGTTACAGTTCCTTATAATGCAGAGTGGTTTTAAAAGGATAATCCATTTAAAAAAAGATAGAGAAAATAAATATAATCTTTTTTAAGACTACTGGTTTTCCAAATAATATTTTGAGAAATTTTGGTATTTTTACTAGGTAAATATGGCACTTCCTACTGGGTAAGCATGAAGTTACACTGAAAAATGTATCCTTTTGTATAACTTAATATTTACCTACTTAAAATTATTATTTCAAAATTGGAAATGATTGGACAAAAGACGGGATTTGTTTCTTAGTTTTGATGACTACAGGAAAACAGAGTCTCGTCAGTGATCAAACACTGAATGAAACAGGAGATGTGCTGAAGTTCACTGAGTCGGTCCCAGCATCTGATCTGCCAGTGCCACTTTTGTGCTGAGAGTTCACTGCATTGTATTTATTTATGGAGGTCAGTGAGCTCCTCAGAGATGACCCAGTGCTCTGACAGCCTTTATCAGGGGAATTCAAGTTTCTTTGGATAGCTGTGGGACTATGAGTTTCTGAAATTTTTACAGTCAGAGAAAAAAAGGATATTTTAATTTAATATTTTAATAGGTTAAAAGGATAAATTTAAAAGTACCTTATTAAAAGTAAATAGAATAATTTTCTCTTCCTCACACACATGCGTTCTACAGAGCCATTTTTAAGAATCCGTGAACTAAAAAGCTTTTAAATAAGCATAATTTCTAGAGAACTTATTGGAACATATCAAGCAGACCTTACATTTAAACATGTCATATGAATATTACCTTGAAAGTATTTATTAAAATGCTATTCACAGAACAGTTTCTAAGATTACACAGCACAATTAAGCAAGTCTTGTCTTCCGTTAGTGCCCTTTCATGATTTCAAGGATGATTCCACACATTTGCCACGTTGCTGCTTTTAAAAGAAATAACCCATTAGATTCACTCTCCAAAATTTAAGGCAAATTTTCAACAGCTAACATTTGAACAGAAGAGATCTCTGCTTAACTCTCAACAAAACAGAGAGTTAGGTTAACCAATAAACATTTTCTCTAACATGAACCTATACTGATATGAAAAATGTAGGAAAATTTAAACCAAAGAATACATTTCATAACCTAAAATAGAAGCTTTTAGAATAGTTTCACAAAACACATAGTGTTTGTGTTCATTTCCAGAAGAATAGATAGCTTAAGTGAAATAACAGGAGTATCAAATTATATTGGAATCCAATCAAGTAAAGGATGATCTCTCCAAGAATTAATTAATTAATTAACTAATACCCAAAGTGGTAAATTCATTTTTGCAATGATCTTTTAAAATACCTAGTTAATTAAATGCATGATAAAATTCCAGTTACACCGTCTGTAACTTTCTACTTGACCATCTGGTATGCTGCACACTAGGGTTCCTGGGTAGCTTTTGGACAATGGGAAAGAGACCATCAGGGAAGGGGAGAGGTAGTGAGGCAGAGACTGATAACCAGGTGGGAAGGGTCCCCCCGCATCCATCCCCCTCTTCTGTCTATAACCCTTCTTTCTCCCTGAGGAGATCATGTCACCAAGCCATCATATAACTGCCACAGGCGTGCTTTCAGCATCTGTATCAGTTGAGTAGTGCCAAGTAAAGGAAAAGTAGGGACAGATACAGGGTGGTGAGGAAGAGTCATCAAGAGCTAATCTTGTTCTTGATTTAGAGAGGAAAGCGACTCTGCAGATTGGACATAAGCTTAGTTTAAGCTGTATTAGAAGTTTGAAATCTGAAGAAAACTGCGTCTTGGTGTGGTACTGCCCTGAACAAAGTGATTTGTGTGGAACTTTAATTGTGTAAAACAATCAGGGTTTTTCTCATTTAATAAATATTTGTTGCACTTCTACTATGCACTAGACACAGTTGTAGGTTGTAAAGATATAGCAGTAAAAACCAGACCAAAATAACTCTTCCTTAAGTATACTGTAGTACATTTTAGTGGGAGAAGACCACAATAAATATGTACATTATACAGAAAGAGGTGATCATTTGTATGGTGTAATATAAAGTTGGAAAATGAGCCTGGGTTACAATTTAAGCAGGGTAATTAAGGAAGGCTTTGTGTTAGAATGAAATATATAAGCAAAAATTTGAGAGAAAGAAAGAGAGAGCAAACCACACGGATATCTAGGGAAAGAATATTCCAGGTGAAGAGGATGGGGCACACTAACCCTGAGGCAAGAACACACCAGGTGTCTTTAAGGTCTACTAAGAAGGTTGATGGGTTGATTAGAATGCAGTGACAAGGTAAGAAAATAGTAGGTAGGAGAGGGGATAACTAACAACTGAAGGAATGGAGTTAACATTTACCAAGATGGGAAGAAGTTTGAAACATGAGGCTTAGGGCTTGTTAATTTCTACGTGCCTGTTAGATATCCAAGTGGAGGTGACATGTGGGCAGAAAGTAATATATGTCCACATGTCAACTTGGCTACTGATATAAATGTGGGTGTTACCAGCATGTAGATGGTATTTCAAGTCATGAGACTATCAGGCATCCCCCAAGGCAGAAAAGTAGACAACCCAGGCTGATCCTTCGGCAGCATCACCATTAGTAGGCCAGAGAGAAGAAAAGGAACATTTATTATTTACAGAACTTCAAAGAGTAGACGAAGCCCCAGAGGGTAGAATTGGGAATTGTGAATGGATGTTGCAAGACACAGATTTCTGGCTCAATATACAAAACAGTATTCTAACAACTAAGCTGTCAGCAGTAGTAGGGGCTATCTCCTTGGTTTGGGAGTGTTCACAGAAGCTGACTGACTCATCTCTCAGGATCCAAGACTATCAGCAAGGGAAGAGAAGGAAGACTCCTGTTAATTTTTTGGTATCGCTCAGTAGCTATATAGTGTGTAGTATTAAGTAATATCACCAGAAAACTGTCTGTATATTCTATACATGTAAACTAAGTTGAGGATTATGGCAACCACTTATTTAACTCAAAGTTAACCAAATAAATTTTGGTTTGAGATGGCTGATAAAATCGAATCTCAAGAAATTGTCCCCAGTATCCCTCTCCTGACTTCTAATGTTCTCTTTGAGTTTAGAGACAGTCTTTTACTGTAATGGTAACCCTTAACTTCTGGGTCTCCACACCATACATCATTTTTGATGCCCACTTCTATAGAATACACTACTTCGAGAACAGAACCAACTGTGCCAGAGAATTCACAGCTCTGTGAGGATTCAACTCTATTATTACATATGTGAGGGTGGGATGATGGGAGGAAAAGAGGTCAAAAGGAAGAGGTGATTGATGGCAAGTGGGTAGAGACTTGCTTAAAATGTCTTATTTTGGACCAGAACACCTACAGAATGTTCCACTTTAAAATGTTATTACAGAAAGAATATGCATAAAATAAAAATAAAAAAGTTTTGCAAGAATTATTATTGATAATCATCAGTGAGAAGGTTTATATCTCCTTTAGAGAAAAACATAATGTTTTTATTTATTTATTTATTTATTTTCTTGGAGACAGAGTTTCAGTCTGTCACCCATGCTGGAGTGCAGTGGCATGATCTTGGCTCACTGAAACCTCCGCTTCCTGGGTTCAAGCAATTCTCCTGTCTCAGCCTCCCGAGTAGCTAGGATTACAGGCGCACACCACCACACCTGGCTAATTTTTTGTATTTTGGTAGAGACAGTGTTTCACCGTGTTGCCCAGGCTAGTATCGAATTCCTGAGCTCAGGCAATCCACCTGCCTCATAATATTTTTCATACTTAACACATGAGACATTTTAAATTCCACGTCCACTACTTTATGTTTGCACCTCCATCTACTGAAGAGATTTTTATGTAATGTCAATATTAGGATGAGATAGGTTTATTTATTTTATTCTACTTCATTTCACAAAAATTGAAAGGTAGCTTTTCAACAGTTAATACTACTTTGCCAGCATCCATCACAACTCTGTAGTGACCGGGGAGACTTGGTCTGATTCAGAGTTGGAGAAAATGGCAGTGACTTCAAGATAGGAAGGCATGATGGAATTTCAAAGAAAAGCAAATTTCACAGGGTAATGAAAATAAGTTGTATTTTTTTTTCCTTTTTTGAAAGCACTAGGTGTTCTCAAATATTTGATTTTCTCTTCAAGATACTATTTAAAAAATAAAAAATAAGATGAGGAAAATAAACAGACTGTTTTCACTCATTTATAAGATTTATACAAAGAGAAAATCATATAATTCTGGTGGTAAGGAAGACTTTTTTTTTTAACAGCTTAAATGAAAAACGTGAAGTGGGAGTCAGATTGACTGATAATTGCAGTGCAAAAAATCAAGAGCCCTGGAGAAAGGAAAGAGTGAGTTAGAACATAAAGTACATCACTTGTGTTTCAAAACACCAAACTTTATCTTTTCTTACACCACTCTCCAGTCACAGAAAACTAAAATGACAGAAGCTCCAAACACCTTCTCAGTCTTTCTTAACCTTTCAGAGCATGACAAGCATAGGACTGAGAATGTTCTAAGACTCACTGTAGTAAACGGACAAGGCTGCTTCTAGCCAGAGGCAACACCCTCTGCAAATCTCAGGTGTATTTCAGCCTCATCTGCACCTTTGTCACTGCACTTAGTCTCCTGAACTGGGGCATTGTCTTTCTTATCAAATCAAAAATTGCACCAGGTTTTAAACAGGTTGTGCTCCTTTCTTAGCAAATGTAGATGACAGCTAAACAAAGGACCACACAAAGTACAGATGCTGAGAAAAGCACCCAGTGTGGAGTCTGCCCAACTGTGGGCACTGCTGCTGCTTTTAGACAGCTGCCCCAGGTGCAGTCTTCTCCTCTGGGTTCCTAGGCCAAGCTAGGAAAAGGATGGAGGCAGAGAATTTCCTAACACTGCTTTTCTACCTCCCTAGATAAATCCCGTGTCCTTCACCTTTCTCTCTCCTCCCTCCTCCTTTCCAGGGGCACAGTTTAGAAAGACTCTAGAAGCTGGGCTCAAAATACAGTGGATTTTTATGGCTCCCAGAAAACTCTGAATTCAAGACAAGCCTCTACAGTCAAAAAAAAAAAAATTCCCTTGTTTTCCCCTAACTCTAATATGGAGAGTAATTCTGGAAAGTCAGATTCAGACTTTCAGATGCAAATGCAAATAGATTTTTTTCCCATATGTTTTGAATTGCTAAAAAAGAAAGAGTGGAGAGAATTTTGAAACAAACAAGACCCCTGACCTACTGGATCTGCAGTCTGGCCTCTACCTACCTCACAGGCACTGCTCATCACACAGGCGTGGCTGGATACCTGAGCCGTGCTCCAGCCATGCTGGCTTCTTTCAGTTCCTCCCTCCAGTGCCCCTTGCCCCTTCCTGCCACAAGGTCTTTGCATATCTTCTTTTCCACTTGCAACTCTCTTCTCTCTTTTCCTCGGCCTCTTCCCCCTTTACCTAATTAACTTCCCTGGATCCTCCACATCTCAGTTCAAACCTTGCTTGCTTCAGTCACATTCCTTGACCTCTGTGACAAGGCCAACCCCCTACTAAAGACAAGACATTCTCCCGCCAAGCCCTTCCAGTTATCACTTTGCATGTCTTCCTTTGATGTTCTTGATTAACGTCTACATCCCCCACCCACCTATAAGCTCCTAGATGTCAGAGACTTGCTCTCTTAACTCCACCATTATTCCTCTAGCACCCCCCGAGTATAGTTGGCCCATCACACAGCACGTGCTTAATAAGTATTTGATGATTTCTTTAATGAGTGAATGAATGAACCTGTTGATTTCATTCACCTTAGTCTCCCTCAATTTTTCCCAAGAATTACTAGTAGTTTGAAAGGTTTTCTGATGAAGAATGCCACTCTGTAGTTTTAACTCAGTAAGTAAGAAAGAATCATAAAGTTCATCTAGGGCATCGACAAAATGAAAGTACAGTCAATGACCAAAATCATCCCTTAATTTCTCTCCTGGGGATTCAAGGAAAGAAGGCAAATTTACCACCAGTGGTCCCTATAAGTGAGCCCTAGGCCATATCTGATGCTTTCTATTTTAGGATCATTTCCAAAACTAGTTACAGTGATTTTATTTGATAAAGTAAAATTCTGATCCCAATCTCTAGAGGAACACTCAATCTCTAAATGTTTCAATGGTACCATCACCTTATTTAAAAAAAAATCACTCTTTGGCCTAGATGGTATGTTAGTGAATATATAAGGTTTGAATTTTTGTATAATTTTTATATTTAGTTAAATTTTCTTTTTTTAAAAAAGAAGTCTGGCACCTTGGGAATTCTAAGACCCTTTACCAAAATTATCCTGCATTGGAGATTGGAATATGAGATTTTATGAGAGCATTGTATCATTTAGTGTTTTATGAGCAACAACATGAATTGATAAGACAATTTTAGGAGATGGCAGACAGCTTGGATTCACTTGGAATACAGCCAGAAAAAATCAATAAATGATTATTTACTAATTCAGAAAAGATGACAATTCTAAGTATTTTAAAATATGTTTTAAAAAACTGTTTTACAAATCAGCAAGAAAAAAAAAGCTAGGTAAAGGGCATGAATGACAATGGTCAAAAGAAGATATACAAATGGGAGAGAATTCACAGACCCTGTGCAGGAAGCAGATTGTTCCTGCAGGCCCCAGGAGACAGCCGAAAAACTCTGAAGACAAAGGATATAACCTCTTGGGACTCTAGGGCCCTACCTATCACCTGATCCTGCCTACTGCCATAGCTGATGCTCTCTTGAAAGTGCCACCTCCTGGCAGGAGGCGAACCAATACAAAACTACTGCAATAAACAAATCTACAACTAAGGACCCTCAAAGAGTCTGTTTCACTTTCCTGCCACCTCCACTGGAGCAGGTGCTGCTATACATGGCTGAGAGATCTGAAGACAGTTTACATCACAGGACTCTGTGCAGACACAGGTCCCAAGTACCAGCCCAGACGCCTATAGCTTCACTGAGTGGCTAGATCCAGAAGAGAAATAGCAAGCATTGCAGTTCGGCTCACAGGAAGCCACATCCCTAGAGATAGGAGGAGAGCACAGCATTGAGGGAATACCTTGTGGGACAAAAGAATCTGAACAGCAGCCTTTTAGCCCCAGATCTTCCCCTCTGACATAGCCTACCCAAATGAGAAGGAACCAGAAAAATAATTCTGGTAATATGACAAAACAAGGTTCTTTCACACCCTGAAAAGATAACATTAGCTCACCAGCAATGGATCCAAACCAAAAGTAATCCCTGAATTGCCAGAAGAAAAAAAAAAATCAGAAGGTTGATCATCAGCCTAATCAAGGAGGCACCAAAGAAAGGTGAAGTCCAATTTAATGAAATTTTTTAAAAAATGATATGAGGTATGAGGGGGAAAATCTTTAGGGAAATAGCATGAGTAAAAAACAATCACAACTTCTGGAAATGAATGGCACGCTTAGAGAAATGCAAAAATGCACTGGAAAGTTTCAGCAATAGACTGAACAAGCAGAAGAAAGAACTTCAGAGCTCGAAGATAAAGTTTTTGAATTAACCCAATTCAATAAAAAAAAAAAAAGAATTAAAAAAAATGAAAACAGCCTCCAAGAGGTTTGGGATTATGCTAAATGAAGAAACCTAAAAATAATGGGTGTTCCTGAGGAAGAAGAAAAATCTAAAAGTCAGGAAAATATATTTGTGGGAATTATTGAGGAAAATTTCCCTGGCCTTGCTAGAGATTTAGACATTCAAGTACAAGAAGCTCTAAGAACACCTGGGGAATTTATCACATAAAGATCAACACCCAGGCACATAGTCATCAGGTTATCTAAAATCAAGACAATGGAAATAATCTTAAGAGCTGTGTCTTCTATAGAAGTGGACACTGAAAATGATTTATGGTGTGGAGACCCAGAAGTTAAGGGTTACCATTACATTAAAAGATTGTCTCTAAACTCAAAAAGAACATAAGAAGCCAGGAGAGGATATTGCGGACTTCTGTTTTATCAGCCATCTCAAGCCAAAATATATTTGGTTAACTTTGATTTAAGTAAGTGTTTGCCATAATCCTCAACTTTGTTTACATATATAGAATATATAGGCAGTTTTCTGGTGATATTATTTAATACTACACACTATATAGCTACTGGGTAATATCAAAAAATTAACAGGAGTCTTCCCTCTCTTCCCTTGCTGGTAGCCTTGGATCCTGAGAGATGAGTCAGTCAGCTTCTGTGAACACTCCCAAACCAAGGAGATAGCCCCTACTACTGCTGACAGCTTAGTTGTTAGAATACTGTTTTGTATATTGAGTCAGAAATCTGTGTCTTGCAACATCCATTCACAATTCCCAGTTCTACCCTCTGGAGCTTCCTCTACTCTTTGAAGTTCTGTAAATAATAAATGTTCCTTCTCTTCTCTCTGACCTACTAATGGTGGTGTTGCCAAAGGATCAGTCTGGATTTCACTTAAGGCAGTGCTAAGAGAAAAATTCATACTATTATATGCCTACATCAAAAAGTATGAAAAAGCACAAATAGACAATTTACGGTCAAACCTCAAGGAACTAGAGAAACAAGAACAAACCCAGTCCAACCAAGCAGAAGAAAAGAAATAACTAAGATGAAAGCAGAACTAAATGAAATTGAAACAAACCAAAAAAATTACAAAAGATAAATGAAACAAAAAGCTGGTTCTTTAAAATGATAAGAAAAAAATATAGACCATTAGCAAGATTGACCAAGAAAAGAAGAGAGATGATCCAAATAAGCTCAATTAGAAACAAAATGGGATATATTATTACCAATACCACAGAAAAGCAAAAGATCATTCAAGGCTATTAAGAATACCTTTATGTGCATAAACTAAAAAACCTAGAGGAGATGGATAAATTCCTGGAAATACACCACCCTCTTAGATTAAACCAGAACCAAATAGAAACTCTGAACAGACCAATAAGAAGCAGCAAGATTGAAATGTTAATTTTAGGAGTTACCAATAAAAAAAGTCCCAAGACCAGATGGATTCACAGCTGAATTCTATCAAACATTCGAAGAAGAATTTGGACTAATCCTATTGACACTATTCCAAAAGATAGAGAAAGAGGGGAATCCCCCTCTAAATCATTCTATGAAGCCAGTATCACCCTAATACCAAAACCAGGGAAAGACATAACCAAAAAAGAAAACTACAGATCAATATCCCTGATGAATATAGATGCAAAAATCCTTCACAAAATACCAGCTAACCAAATCCAACTGCATATCAAAAAGATAATCTGTCATGAACAAGTGGGTTTCATGCCAGGGATGCAGGGATGGTTTAACATATGCAAGTCAATAAATGTGATATACCACATATATCTACTGGGTAATATCAAAAAATTAACAGAAGTCTTTTTAACAGAATTAAAAACAAAAATCACATGATCATCTCAATAGACTAAGAAAAAGCATTTGACAAAATCCAGCATCCCTTTATGATTAAAACCCTCAGAAAAATCAGCATAGAAGGATTGTACCTTAATATAATAAAAGCCATTTATGACATACTCAAAGCCAACACAATACTGAATGGGGGAAAAGTTGAAACCATTCCCCCTGAGAAGTGGAGCAAGACAAGGATGTCCACTCTCATCACTTTTTTTCAACATAGCACTGGAAGTCCTAGCCAGAGCAATCAGACAAGAGAAAGAAATAAAGGGCATCCAAATCAGTAATGAGGAAGTCAAACTGTCAGTTTGCTGATGATATCATTGTATACCTACAAAACCCTAAAGACTCCTGCCAAAAGCTTCTAAATCTGATAAATGAATTCAGCAAAGTTTCAGGATACAAAATTAATGTACAGAAATCAGTAGCTATGCTATACACCAACTGCAACCAAGGTGAGAATAAAAAAAAAAAAACTCTACCCCTTTTACAATAGCTACAGAAGATTAAAATACTTAGGAACATACGTAACCAAGGGCGTGAAAGACCTCTACAAGGAAAACTACAAAACACTGCTGAAGGAAATCATAGATGACACAAACAAATGGAAACATGTCCCATGCTTATGGATGAATAGCATCAATATTGTGAAAATGACCATACTGCCAAAGCAATCTACAAATTCAATGCAATTCCCATCAAAATACCACCATAATTCATCACAGAGTTAGAAAAAACTATTCTAAAATTCATATGGAAACACAAAAGAGCCCACATAGCTAAAGCAAGACTAAGCAAAAAGAACAAATCTGGAGGCATCACCTTACCTGACTTTATACTATAAGGCCATAGTCACCAAAACAACATGGTACTGGTATAAAAATAGGCACATAGCTCAATGGAGCAGAATAGAGAACCCAGAAATAAAGCCAAATACTTACACCCACTGATCTTCAACAAAGCAGACAAAAACAGTGGGGAAAGGATACCCTATTTGACAAATGGTGATGGGATAATTGGCAAGCCACATGTAAAATAATGAAACTGGATCCTCATTCCTCAGCTTCTACAAAAATCAACTCAAGATGGAACAAGGACTTAAAGCTAAGACCTAACACCATAAAAATTCTAGGAGATAAGTCAGAAAAAGCCTCCCATAAATTGGCTTAGGCAAAGAGTTCATGACGAAAAACGCAAAAGCAAATGCAATAAAAACAAAGATAAATAGGAATTAATCAAACTAAAAATCTTCTGCACAGCAAAAGAAACAATCAGCGGAGTAAACAGACAACCTACAGAATGAGAGAAAATCTTCACAATCTATACATCTGACAAAGGAGTAATACTCAAAATCTACAAGGGACTGATACAAATCAGCAAGAAAAAAACAGTCCCATCAAAAAGTGAGCTAAGGACATGAATGGACAATTCTCAAAAGAAGATACACAAATGGCTAACCAACATATGGAAAAAAAAAAGCCCAACATCACTAATGATTTGGGAATTGCAAATGAAAACCACAATGCAATATACCACCTTACTCCTGCAAGAATGGACATAATCAAAAAATAAAAAAATAATACATGTTGGTGTGGATGTTGTGAAAAGGAAACACTTTTACACTGTTGGTGGGAATGTAAACTGGTACAACCACTATGGAAAACAGTGTGGAGATTACTTAAAGAACTAAAAGTAGAACTACCATTTGATCCAACAGTCCCACTACTGGATATCTACTCAGTAAAAGAAGTTATATAAAAAGAAACTAGGGGCCCAAATGCCCATCAATCAATGAGTTAGTAAAAAAAAAAAAAAAAAAAAAAAGTGATATACACACACACACAATGGAATGCTACTCAGCTATAAAAAGGAGTGACATAATGACATTTGCAGCAAACTGGATGGAATTGGAGACCATTATTCAAAGTGAAGTAACTCAGGAATGGAAAACCAAACATCGTATGTTCTCCCTCATAAGTGGGAGCTAAGCTATGAGGATGCAAAGGCATAAGAATGATACAAATGGACTTTGGGGGATTCAGGGAAAAGAGTGGGACGGGGTGAGGGATAAAAGACTACACATTGGGTAGAGTGTACAATGCTTTGGTAATGGGTGCACGAAAACCTCAGAAATACTCACTAAAGAACTTTTCCATGTGACCCAAACACCTCCTATTCTCCCAAAGCTACTGAAGTAAAAATGAAAAGAAAACTATTAAGAAAGCCATTTTGTATCTTAAAATGATTTTCTTCTGTTTTGTTTGTTTTGATAATGAGGTGAAAAAAGATATGAAGGACAGCAGAGTACTTATACCATTAAAAGATATGCTAATTGATGTCTTTTTTAAAAAAACTAAATTGAAAGTAGCCAACTTTCTCACCCTAAAGAGATCACAAATTAGTAGAATTACCTGCAAGGACATTTGATACTTAGGTTGATACTTAAGAGACTTGAAGCTAGGGTGCCAGGGCCTGAACTTTCTTGTAAAAAAAAAGTCTTCTGGCTCTTGGAAAGGGCATAACTAGATTACTAGAGTGTGGTCTGCTGGTTCTGAACAAAATCAATGCTATATTAACTAGTAATTTAAAATATCTGGACTGGGCACAGCGGCTCATGCCTGTAATTTCAGCACTTTGGGAGGCCGAGGCGGGTGGATCACCTGGGGTCAGGAGTTTGAGACCAGCCTGGCTAAGATGGTGAAACCCCATATCTACTAAAAATACAAAAATTAGCTTGATGTGGTGGCGGGCACCTGTAATCCCAGCTACTCAGGAGGTGGAGGCACAAGAATCGCTTGAACCCGGGAGGCAGAGGTTGCAGTGAGCCAAGATTTTCTAGTAAAAAATTCCTAGAAATTTTTTCTAGGAATAATTCACCTGCACTCTAGTCTGGGCAACAAAAGTGAAACTCTGTCTCAGAGTATATATGTATATATATAAAGATTTAAATATATATACAAAGGTTATATATATATAGATAGATATATAAAGGTTATTGAAAATGATATCTAGATGTCTAGATGTTTTGACTTTGTTTCACCCCAATTTTTTATGATTTGAAAGATAAGTTTTTTTAAAGATAATTGTCTTTAGGAGAAATTTATTATGGAGGGCAAAATCATTTTTTACTATACTAGTCTGTTTTCTTCACTGTGGGAAGTTTAGCTTTTTACATGACGAGTTTACTCAATGTTTCACAAAAAAATAAATTGCCTTTGGAGAGTAAGTTTCCACCCAATGCTGTGATGGGAGATCAGAACTTGCCATGTTAGATTTGAAACTCAGACTCCCTATAAAGTGGATCCAAAAAGCAGTTTGTAGCACACTATTCATTTTCCTTAGAGTTCTTTGGCTGGGAGTTATAAACAATAGTTAGAGAAAACACCTGACCCTTGCCAGCATGTGTCTCTGGCCTACACAGGGTGGGAGCATTGATTGCATTAGAACCAACAGGATGAATACTCACAGGGCAGCATACACAGTAGCTGTTGTAGCAGAATAAATGAGAAATGCAACAGGTCTGCAGGTTAGAATGGTTGTTCTTGTCCTCTCTTCTTGTTGAATGGTCAGTAACACATTCTTGACTAATAATATAATGGGTAGCAGGTTAATACTCAAAGTTAATTTGGAAATCAGCTATTGTGATTCATTTACATTTTAGAGGTAAAAAACCAAGATCCAGAAAATGTAAAAGACTCTCCCAACATATTTCTGTATTTATGTTTAAATGTCAGTGTGGGGCTCGATAGCATTTCAGACCGGATAAGATTCACTGATGTGAAAACCTGAGTGGAGAAGGACTAATGCATGTTGAATATGCATGTTCAATATCCGTGCATTCAGCTTCTTTGCTGGAATAGTTCCCAGAGACAAAAATAGGCAGTCGCAGCCCTCCTGCAATGGTGGCATAATCGAGTTCCCCTTTACAAGTGAAAGTTCACTGTCAGGGCTGTTGGGCTTAAAGACAATTTCTGTGGGGTACAGATTGCCCCAGAGAATGAAAGCTAACCTGACAGAGTGAATGATGGTAATTGGTATCAGCCATGCATGTTTCTTAATTTTGTTAATTAAACCTTAAAATAAAATTTTTCTAGGATTAATTCACCTATAGATAAAAAAACTTTTTGGCTGCAGATACAGTTCCGTAAAGGGTGCATCTTGCTGAATTGCTGTGTAGAGTGCTAGAATGCACACCCTCATTTCAGCATACAGGCTCTTTATCTCATATAGGGGGCACTTCAAAAAGTTTATCAAAAAATGGTGAAAAGTGTTGAAAAAATAATAACTTCGTTTCTTAACATAAGCTGCATCAAGGTCAAGATAACACCAGCCAGTTAGTCTATCCCTAGAGAACTGAGGATCATGGGAACTTAACCATGTCAATACAGTCTTTTTTTATATTATTAACTGAAAAAAAGTAAATGTTCCTTGTAGAGATTTTAAGATAAGGAAACAAAAAAGTCAGAAGGAACCAAGTTAGTACTATAAGGTAGATACCTGATGATTTTCTATTAAAAGTCTCACAAAATTGTCCTTGTTTGATAAGAATGAACATGAGCATTTTTGTGGAAGAGAAGGATTCTCTGGTAAAGGTTTCCTGGGAATTTTTCTGCTATAGCGTTGGCTAACTTTCTCAAAACAATCTCATATTAAACGCATATTATTTTTCTTTGACTCTCTAGAAAGTCAACAGGCAAAATGCCTTGAGCATCAAAAAAAAAAAAAAAAAGAAAAACCATTGCTATGACCCTTGCTCTTTACCAGTTTGCTTTTGCTTAGACTGGACCATTTTCAGATTGTGCCTTTTCTTCACGATTGTACTGGTAAAGCCATGTTTTATCTCTGTTATAATTCTTTGAAGAATCAGTCCAGGATTTCAATCCCACTTGTTTAAAATTTCCATTGAAATCTGTATTTTTGTCTGCATCTGATAACGGGTGCAAGAGTGTTGTCACCCATCAAGTGGAAACTTTGCTCAACTTCATTTTTCAGTCAGAATTGCATAAGCTGAACTCACTGAGATGTCTGTGGTATTGGCTGTTGTTTCTGCTGTTGCCAGTCCTCTTCAATTAGGCCATGAGCAAGATTAATTTTTTTCTCAAAAATTGATGTGGATGGTCTGCCACTGTGGGCTTCATCTTCAACACTGTCTTGACCCTTCTTAAAATGAGTTATCCACTTGTATACTGTTAATTTCTTTAGAACATTGTCTCCATAGACTTTTATGAAGCCTCAGTGTTTTTGCCATTCTTCCACCCAAGCTTTACCACAGATTTGATGTTTGTTCTTGCTTTAGTTTTAGCAGAATTCACATTGCTCAGATAGAAGCTCTTTTCAAACTGAAGTGTCAGTCTTTTTAGTGTCTCAGACTAGATCCTGTTTGGACATGTTATGACAACTTAGTGCAAGTTTATTTTGATATAAAAAATTATGAGATTCATGCATGATTTTTTATCATATGCATTTTCCATGAACTTTTTGAAGTCTCCTCATATTTTATGTAACACAGTTTCTACAGGGAAAAGAAAATCATAATTGGAACATGATGAGAGTTAAGGGCTAGTATGGGATGAGGTCAGTGAAACAGCCACAGTATTCATTCCTGTATGGTAAATCCAGAGAGTCCCATGAGGATAGCCTCTTTCCAGAGCTCACTTTTTTTTTCTTATTTTTATTTTTTTGAGATGGAGTCTCACTCTCCCAGATTCAAGCTATTCTCCTGCCTCAGCCTCCCGAGTAGCTGGGATTACAGGCACCCACCACCATGCCCAGCTAATTTTTTTGTATTTTTAGTAGAAACAGGGCTTTACCATGTTGGCCAGGCTGGTCTCAAACTCTCCACCTCAAGTGATCCACCTGCCTTAGCCTCGCAAAGTGCTAGGATTACAGTTGTGAGCCACCGCACCCGGCCCCAGAACTCACTTTGATAATCAACACTGAATGTGACATTTGCAGTCTGCATAGACAGAGAATCCTGTTTACTTGCATTCCCACCCCCACCCAGAGAATGATGTGGTGTCCTCATCCCCAAGGCCTTCCTCAAGCAAGTCAGCATTAATCAAAAACGCTCTTTCTTTGAAAACACTGCTAGCACCTACAGCACTTGTGTTCAAAATTAAGAAAGGCCACTCCGGACAATAGGCCCGAGCTCTATTTCTCCACTGATGATAGGGCTCTCACTTCCCCTTTTCTTCTGTTGTTAATTGGGCAAACAAATAACACCCTTAGCACTCAGGAAAAGTGCCTGGATCCAGTTAATTACCCATTTTCACTAATCTAAGGTAATAAAAATATAAAAGATACTGCTATTCTCCACTCCAGGGCTATTTTATGGCTGAGAAAGCCTTCCTTTCACGACAGTGGACAGAACTAATACAAGCCTACTCATTGTGCACAGATAAGTTCCCCTTTCTCAGTTCATGACCTCAAGCTGACTGGGATCAGCTGCTCCCTGGAGACCTACATGCATCTCAATGCCAGGGCATGTGCCAGGGCACCTCCTAGTCCCTGCTGCAACCTTCCCGACTAGATACTTGTCAACCCCCCCTCACCATCTGCCCTGGTTCCCACCCTGCACACTGTCAGACCCACGCACTCACTGACACACCCTGCTCCCAGCAGGTCTAGATCTCAAGGAGCATAATTGTGACTTTTTCCTCCCGTGTTACGCTTAACTTTCATTTCTATGTACAAAGCTCCCTCTGAAGTACTGGGTCTTTTGTAGCAGAGATATAGCTCCATCTACTTGATTTGAGCAGTATCATGATCTTCTGACATGGAATATTAAAGTTAATAGTGTTATTTTATGCATCTCAAACACAGATAGACTATCATTTCTCTCACTAAAACAGACATGAGTATTTATAGCTTCATACTGTAGTTTGGGGAGAGAAGATTGGTTGTAAAACTGTTCAGAAACTTTTTTTGATGAATTCATTTCTTCCCCATTGCTTGATATTAAAATACAAATGTTGACTGTAAGCTCCAGCTTAACACAATTTTCACTTTTTCTGCAGCACCTGAAATTCTTAGAGGTTGTGCCTACGGACCTGAGGTGGACATGTGGTCTGTCGGAATAATCACCTACATCTTGTAAGTGAAGAAAAGCAATTTTTATGTAAACTATTTACCTTTCTGTGACATTTTCTACATGTCTCTAAATCTCATAAAAACTGTAAAGATTACTTTTTGCCTTTTTGTGACTTTCTATTACATATAAAATGCAGTTAGTGATAGAATTTCCTGAAAATGAACATTGCTTTTTATTTTGTAATTTTCTTGAGACCAGAATTCTTGTCCAGGGTTTTTCCATGTCTTTATCCGCTATGCAATGTACAGCAGATTTAGGGAACAATTCATTACTTGACAATAGTAATGAATCTGAGCCCCAAATCACCTGTGTAAACTTGTTCTTATTTTACTTATTTGCATCTCATCTCAAATAATTAGACTTAGTCCTTTTAAAAGGGCAACTGGCTATTTAATTTCTTAAGCAATTCCAAACTGGTATATTTCTTATTAGGAATATTTTAAATGTATTTTAGCTATCAATTTTGTTTCCTATTTCTGTTAGGTTTTCAAGGGTCTTAAATTTAACACCCTACACAGATTTCTCTGGGAGAAAATAAATGAGCAAAATATTTCAATCTCTGGTATCCCCGACTCCATTCCTGAGCTCCTGTCTAATAAGAAATAAGGAGTTTCAGGGAATTTGCCAAAGAAATGGTGAAACTGCAAGTGGTGATGAAGAAAATCAACCAATTAGAAGAGCATATGAGAAGGAAGATTACTGTAGAACAACCAAAAAGGAAGATATTGATGTATGCAAGAGTTTAATTCAAAACAAGGAGATGTCGTTGCCATTTAGAGTGCTACAAAGTTAGTTGTTGGAATGCACAATATTCAAATTTATAGAGAAATTTCAAAGGGTTTGAAAGTAGGTATATTAGTCTACCTGGGCTGACATGACAAAATATATAGACTGAGTGGCTTAAATAACAGAAAATTATTTTCTCACAGTTTTGGGGCTGGAAGTCCAAGATGAGAGTGTCAGCACAGTCAGCTTCTGCTGAGGGCCCCCTCCTGACTTGCAGGTGGCCACCCTTTCACGGTGCCTCACAACGTGGGGAGAAAGAGAGAGGAAGCTCTGTGGAGTCTCTTGTTATGAGGGGACTGATCCCATGAGGAAGGCCCCACTCTCATGACCTCATCTATACCTGATTGCCTCCCAAGGGCTTCATCTCCAGATACTGTCACATTGGGAGCTGGGCTTCAACATATGGATTTGGGGTTGGGAGGGGGAATACAATTCAGTCCATAGCAGAAAGCTTTTAAATTTGTTTATAACTTAATAGTGATCTTGAAAAATTCAGTGTCCAGGTGACATGGACTAGGAATGGGCTAACCGTGGGAGGGCCTGCCCACAAGCACCTTAGCAAACTCTAAGTTCACCTGATCCACATTGGCTGACAGCCAAGACAAAAAGGTTTAACAAGCACCTGATAAAATAGCCACTTACTGATTTGTAATACAAAAGATATTTTCAGTGTTCAATTCCCTGTGTCTTTAGAAAAGCTTCAGAGAAATTTGGAGAGGTAGAGAATCCTGTATTTGTCCCCAAAATGTAGGTTTGCTCATAAAGTATAAATATACCCAATTTATGTACCTATATACTGACAATTGTACATTGTTGAAGTATACTGGGAGGCATTATTAATGATATGAACAAACTTGGAGAGATGGAAGTAGGAAATTAAGTTACATTTACCCAGAAAAAATTGGAATGTGGAATGCATAAAACTTCATGGTATCACTGACATGGGAAAAATGAAGGGAAAAATGTAATTATTTGAGAAATACGTTAGTGTAACCCTGAAGATAGTTATAAAAATCTGTAGTATCCCCTAGTTCATTACCAAATTGTACAAACTATTTTATATATTTCTTTTATCTTTATACACTTAAGGTAATTAACTAGTAGGTTTAGTTGAAAGTAAGAGTGGTAGCCTCCAAAGTGAAAATAACAGTGCTGCTTGCAACTACTATTCTTTAGTTCTCAACTAACTTCTGTCAGTCCCTAAGCCTGAGGATGTTTTCTTTACTCTGTAGTTCATTAATAATTGGTGAAGTCCACTGGCAAGGTCAGCCAGCACATTTTCTCTGGTGGGTTGTGCCACTGGATCCCTGGATCTCCTTTATTACATTGGTTTAATGTACACTCAGTGGCCTGCTGGGCACCTGAGACTATGACCTGTAACATGTCACTCATTTCACCAGAGGGGCTTAGAGGCAGACAGAGCAGAGTACAGAAGTAACCAAATGAGGAATTAGAACTAAAGATACATTTTGTTAATGCTTCCTGGGAAAGTAAATCTTTCAACGAAGCTACATTATAAGCTTCAGTCAGATGCTTTCTTCTGTCTTCCAAATGTTGAGGCATTTGTTTTACCGATACTTGTCTGTATGTACGTAAACTCTGGGGCTCATTTTTCAATAAAGCCATGAATAGACATTTGATTCTTCCTATCCATATAAAGAACTCTGTTCACTCATGCCCCTCTTCTTGTGGCTACTGTTGCATTTTAACTTCACTCTTTCCTTCTTAAGAGTTCTAGCTTGTCACCACCAGGCTGTTGGTATGGCCTTGCTATTTCTAAGAATGACATTAGGCTGAAAATGAAGGCCATTCTGATTTTTCTCCCAGGAATTCTGGTATCTTTACTTTTATACCTAAACTCTCTGCCCCTACAGACAAAAGCTGCAGGACTGGGCCTTATGATCTTATCAGAAATCAGATAGCATCAGAGATTCAAACTCTGTCCTTCAGCTTTCAACAATACAGTTCTGCCCTAAGGCTTTAAATTGACATCTTTTACCTCTGTCACCCAAGCACAAAGTCACTAATAGGATTGAAATGAAAGAAAAGGCATTTGAGCACTATAACTCTTGAGTGGTCATTTTTGTCTCTACATTTTCAGAAGGGGAAATATAAGGAACCTCCTAAACTAAGTCTAGAAAGCTGGCTCATTTCTCCATGACTAACTGCAACAGGCCATAGGTTTCTAGTGTTGTGGAGAGCAGGGCAGGGCAGGCAAGGCCAGACTCTCCTTGTCAGGGTGAGTGCACGTGCCCCTTCTCACCTTAGGCTGCTCTTCCGCAGGCAGGTCTGGAGTGGGATCTCTGTGCAGACGGCTCAGTAGGGAAAGGGAGAATGCATTGGCCCAGGCCTCAGCACTATCAAGCCTTACATTTTTCTCGCTGGCTGCAGAGTATCTGGAAGAGACAAAGATTCTCCCAGTGGGACATTCTGTGAACAAAAGCACATAAGAAACTGCTTCTTTTTAAAAACTCATCATATTAGGATGTACTTTAATTTTTCATGCTATGTACCAACCTGGCCAGCTTGAGGGAAGCCTTCGGGAAAATGTCTTTTATTCATCCTCCCTCCCACCCTCATTTTTTTTTTAATGGAACACAAGCAACACGTGCCCTGGCTTGGGATTTTTTAAGCAGTTCCCTCTTTCTCGGTCCCTACCGATTTTACAACTTCCACCCATCTATAAACAGTAGAAGCTCGCTTTTCCTGTCTCTCTTGTTAAGATGCCAAAGATAGTTCTCTGTCCCTTTATCCCACGTTTCCCATTCATTTTTAAGCTGACTCAGTAGAAGAAAATGATACAAAGAATGAGGTAAATTGAGGCTGCTTATTTGTTTGGCTGCATCTGGTGACTATATTAATATTATATATCTTGCAAGGCCATTCCCTGACAATAGTTTCAGCTCCTGTCTTTGTTCTCTCTGAAAGCCAAACTGGAATGGAATGGAAATACCATAAAGCTTTATTCATTTCTATGGGAGATTTCATAGAATAGGGCAGAATAAAAATAAGTGAAAAATTTCTTCTTTCCACTTTTTAATTTCTTTATTCTCAAAAGTCCCAACTCTTCCTCTTGATACTAAATTGGAAGTCTAATCAATCTCTGTCTGCCTGTCTGTCTTCTCAATACCTGTCAGAAGATCCATGGAAAGGCTTTAGCATAACGTCTGTAATGTTAGCTATTATTATTCTTGTTGTTCTATGTAATAATTATAATTATTATTATAGCTTTTTGTAGAAACTCTAAGTTGGTTTTATATTAATTCCTACTTCCTGAGGCCTTGACTGTGTGTTTACACTGTCAATAGTGAATTGTAATAAGGCAATTACATACTTATGTTGAGTAGATGTACTTCCTTGCTGTGGAAGAGAACAGTCTTGAATTCCTACAGAAATCTGATGAAATACACTTGAGCTTTTAAAGACATTTTATTCTCTGTATTTTGTTCCTCTAGACTTTGTGGATTTGAACCATTCTATGATGAACGAGGCGATCAGTTCATGTTCAGGAGAATTCTGAACTGTGAATATTACTTTATCTCCCCCCTGGTGGGATGAAGTATCTCTAAATGCCAAGGACTTGGTAAGTGTAACCAAACGAAAATGAAACAAAATGAAATAAATTGATTTTTAACTAATCAATGGGCAGTTCAATTTTTTAAAATTTTGCTCTTGTTAATATCATATGTCCTTTCGATTTTAAAGTATTTTTAATAAAACGAGTTCATTAATATATTTTCCTTAGGGAATAAAAACTAGATATGTTTTTGGCTCATCACTAGCTGAATTATCATAAACTACAATTACTACAGGATTAATGAACTTTTACTGCTTAATCAGTATAAAAACCCTTGATTATGAAGAAAGCTGTGCTGGGTGAATTCTAACACAATTTACACAGAAGAATTCTGTTTTAACATGGCTTGCAAGTGCCTAGAATTTAGATATACTTCATTTCTTTTTTTTTTATTTTTTTATTTTTTGAGACAGGATCTCACTTTGTCACCCAGCTGGAGTGCAGTAGCATGATCATGGCTCACTGTAGCTTCCAACTCCTGGGCTTCAGCAATCCTCCCACCTTAACCTCCTGAGTAGCTGGGACACAGGTGCATGTCACCGTACCTAGCTAATTTAAAAATTTTTTTTGTAAATATGGGCTATTGATATGTTGCCCAGGCTGGTCTCAAACTCCTGCCCTCAGACAGTCCTCCCACTTTGGCCTCCCAAAGAGCTGGGATTACACGTGTGAGTCACTGCATCCAGCCTAGATATACTTCAACTAAAACAATATTGCTTCCTGAAATTTCATTCAAAGTTATTAAAACATCCTGGTAGTAACGTAAGTCCCATTATGTATTATTGGCATTATAAAAATGTTCCACTGTGTTAATAGTTCATTTTGTTTGTTTTTATATTGCTTCTCACTTAAGTTAATATTGATATTTGTTTGCATTTAGGAAATGCATACCTTCTGGGGAGGTCATTCACCTCTTATAAAATAAAGAGGATGCTAGCATGAGATTGAAACATTTATCATCAATCCACTAGAGAAAAATCACACAGACATAATCAAAAGCTGACTTTTGAATCATAGAAGGTTAGATGTCCACGAGGTCTTAGGAGGCATCTAGTCCTCCTCTCATTTTAAAGATGAGAATGCTGAAGGCCAGGGAGTGAAATGACTGCCAAGGTCACATAGCTTCCCAGCAGAAAGACATTATTAGAGCTGATCCAGTTGTCCAGACTCCCTTTCCAGTGCTCTTTTTTCTTGAAGCATTTCTTCCTTAACCTCTGTGTTCCTTCATGGAACAGATAAGTCTCATGGCTTTTCCAATATGACTGGGAAGAGAAAGTCAGTGTGTGTGACGGGTGATATGTAGATATGTCATTGGAACTCGTTCCTCAAGTCATACCCCATGCTCCCAGACATCCCTTGAATCCATCCAGTTCTCTCCCCCCTGGACCACTGCTCCAACCTCTTATGTGGACTCCTTTCCTCTTGTCATGACTTTCTCAAATACAGTCTGCACCGGATCCAGAGGGATGGTCTTATAAATAAATTACATCATGTCCTTCTCCTGCTTTAAGAATCTTAGGATAAAAAAAAAAAAGAATCTTAGGATAAAATCCAAAACCCGTAACAAGACCTACATGACGCTGCCTGATCTGGGGCCTGCCACTCGCTCCTGTGCCATCACTCACTTCGCATCTCTCTGCTTTGATCACTCTTCACTCTAGTGTACCACACTTGCACTTTCTCATCAGCATAGCTCAGAATGTTGCCATGACTCTTTCTTCTGCTCTGTAATGTTCTCTCTTTCTTCCTCCCCCACCTTTTCCTCCATTACACACACACACACACACACACACACACACACACACACACACACCCCCCCCTCTGGGTAACTCTTATTCTCAAGCTCCAGCTGCCGCTAACATCCCTTGGGAGGCTTGGTCTGCCTTCCCCTTCGGTCCCTCTCTCCTACAGTTGGTTCCTTCTGCCAAAATCTTCCTTTACCTCCTGCACCCCCCAGTTCATAATAGTCATCACTTATATGTTTAATGGTCCTCCCTAATTAGATTTTGAGCTCTGCGGCAGAACACAGCATGTGTACCTTAGAACTGCATGGGCATACAGTACAGGCTCAATAAATGTTTATTGGATGAAACAATGGATCCAGAAATACACTATGAAGTTTTAGAGTCTGACACACCTGGGTTTAAATGCCCCCTTTGTCATGTCCTGGAAGTGTAACCTTGGGCTTATGATCTAACCCCTCCATGCTTTAGTTTTCTCATCTAGGATGATAACTGTACCTATCTCTAGGTTGTTGTGGGAATTAAGGAACATAATGTATGTTAACTAACTAATATCAACTAACTTAATACTAGTTCTCTTATTTAGCCTCCTTCTATTTCTTTTCACCATTAATCAACATTAAGTGACTAAGAGAGGGTTAGCTTTGATATTCCTTTGTTCAGCTAGATCCCATGTTAGTTTATCACTGCTTAAAACTTCAGAACTGGAAGAACCCTTGAGCTCCATAAATGCATACTTACTAGCAAAACCCACATCTGTTGTGTCATTGACAGAGACTAAGCGCTGAGGAGTTGGGGAATTGGATGTAAGGGGTACTGCAGGGTAATGGTGAGGCTTTGAGTGTGATTCTAACCTTCAGAAAGTTTCCTCGCAATTTAGCTAGGATTGTTACCAGTATCTTCAAATGTAAACATTAACAATGGTGTACATAAATTTTTGGTGTACATTGACTTTCAATGAATTCTTTGCATTTTCATGAGGAAGATCGTCATGATGAGGGAGAGGAGAAAAATGTTTGAAAAATAAGAGGAAAATACCTAATTGTCAAAAATGTTGTAAGGATTAGATCTCATTTACATACAATTATTGGTAGACATGTTCAAGGGATGATAGCTCTGAGTACTATCAGATTTTTATTTACCACCATGCTTGCTTTCTCTTAACCATCCTGCCTTCCTCCATGTCCTCTCCGATTTTAAGCCTAAATAGCCTCATGTCTCTGCCTTCTACAGATCTAGCCAAAACACACATTCTTTTGCAGAAAGGAAGTGTCGAGAGAACCAGATAGTATTTATTCCTCATTTGATTTGCTACCTAATTTCCTTCGCCTGTGTTCACATCTCCTTAGGTAATTAGAGTTAGAAAAGACCTGAGACCTACAATCATTCAAAGCTCCTTATTTTACACATAAGCAGGCTGAAGTACAGAGAGATTGACCACTTTGGAGACATCATGGCATAGTGGCCACAAGATGTGCTCTGACACACACAGACCTGAGTTTAAATACAGGCTCCATCAATTCCAAATTGTATGACCTTAGGCAAGTCACTAAATGATCTTCCCTCCTTCCCTCATTTATGACTGGCACTATTAGTTCCGAATGATAAGGCTATTAAAAGGATTACATGAGTTTTTTAAAAGTTTTATATTCATCTAAGAAGCATTTACAAAGGAATTAAAGTGGAAATAAGACTTGTAAGGAAAGGGCCTGAGGGGGTATCCATAGGCAATTCATATATTATGTCTGTGTCTAGGAGTCACAAAAGTAGTGAACGGCATAAACCAGGGCTTACAAACACTTCCTGAATCCCACTAGTTCTCTACCTCATATCAGGTCACCACTGCAAAGCCCAGAACTGTGGATTATTTTATTTGTTGACCTTCCTGGGAATTCATTGACTGCCCATCCTCACAAGCAGGAGTAATCCTCCAAGAATGGGCTGCCAATGATTGGATTCCACTCTTTATGCAAATCATGCCCTCAAACCACTGACTTCTTTGATTATAAAATGATTTTTAAACTCTGGGCTTAGTCCTTCATGTACCCTCAAGGGGTTAGAAAGAACTATAAACCCCAAGATAGAAACATAAGGTAGTATTCCATAAGTGCTGGGCTACTCTCCCTTTTTATTTGTCATTGAATTGCCACAGAAAGAATGACAATGCATGAATGATTTCATTCTGTTACCATAGAAATGTATTGTAAGTTCTGAATTCTAGGTGGTTGTGAATTGCAGCCCAGAATTATTTTGCTGGTTCTGCCTTCAAAGAACTTCCAGTCCACAGGCAAGCGAGGAGCTGTTTCTTGACTTCTGTTGGACAGCTGCCTGCCACTTTGGGGGTCTCAGGTGATACATGCCGCCATCTTTTCACACTCCCTCAGCTACTGCTACCTGAAGCCATTCCTATCCACAGTGACCCCTGAGGACTTAAACAATTTTTTCCAACATATATTTGGTGGTACTGCTGGGAAATACAGTAAGACTGGGAAATTTGTAAGCTGAGGGCAAGCCCAGGTCACCATAAAAACCTCCCCTAAGTTTATGGTTCTTTATTATTTCAGGTCAGAAAATTAATTGTTTTGGATCCAAAGAAACGGCTGACTACCTTTCAAGCTCTCCAGCATCCGTGGGTCACAGGTAAAGCAGCCAATTTTGTACACATGGATACTGCTCAAAAGAAGCTCCAAGAATTCAATGCTCGGCGTAAGCTTAAGGTAAGATGGCATATGTTTTGTTTTGGATTTTTAAAAAAAGTATCTCTTATCTTGATCTATCAATAATAGTTCTACCATTCTTCATCTAATACTGTTATTTATTTTTTAAGGCACCAGGGAAGATCCTGCTTTGAAATTTCAATAATGCTGACACAAAGCTACTTACAGTTTTCTTATCCTCTCATAAGGAATTCATTATTAATAAAGGGAAATTTGTTATAAGTTGATATTTACATACCAAATATATTATTGCTGCTTCCCATCTAACTAAAGTGTACTGCTTAAACGGCATTGTTGAGGAAAAACTGATACTTATTTAGAAAGTTGTTTATTTTTGGAATATGAAAAACTTGGGAGACAATTTTTGAAACTATATTTACTAACACAGATAAATGATTACTTGACAAAAATTTAAAAATCTAAGTGCTATAGTAAATTAACAAAATACGTCATTTTATACACTACCTATGGAATAGAGATTAGGAGGTTTCCTATTACGTAACTGTGTTTAGGACTAGCTCTGTAAATAGAGGATCTCAGAGAACAGCTGGGTATCAGAATTAGGGTCCTATGCAGCTGTTGCTCACAGGCTGATACAGACTAAATAAATGTGAAAGTTTCCATGGTCAAATTAATTATAAATACCCCGAATTACATAATATTGACTTAACCTAGGATTTCTCAAGCTAGCTTGATCATGGAACTCTTGTATCCCCATGATGACATCCATATGGTAAAAACTAGTAATGTCCACGGAACTAATGTTCCATAAAACAAATACATTGGGAAACACAGTTTAAAATTGTCGAAAATTGGTTAGTCACGGGTAAACACGTTACTCAGGCTTTCAGTTGTCTAGACGATTAAATACACTAATTTGTATTTAATTTGAGATTAAAGAGGTTGTACTATTCATTTTCCAAATTTTCTTTTGGCAGACAATCTAGGAATAAGGTACTTTGAAAGCTTTAACACTAACCTATGAAACAGAATCCCTAAAAGCAAGGTTGGGGTTGAGCTCTGATGTGGTGTGTTAAAGCAGAGGTAACACTTGACACTCTTCTGTTTCCAATCAGGCAGCAGTGAAGGCTGTGGTGGCCTCTTCCCGGCTGGGAAGTGCCAGCAGCAGCCATGGCAGCATCCAGGAGAGCCACAAGGCTAGCCGAGACCCTTCTCCAATTCAAGATGGCAATGAGGACATCAAAGCTATTCCAGAAGGAGAGAAAATTCAAGGAGATGGGGCTCAAGCCCCAGTTAAGGGGGCACAGTCTGAGCTAATGAAGTTGCAGGCTTTAGAGAAAATTAAAGATGCAGATATAAATGCTGAAGAGGCCCCCAGGATGGTGCCCAAGGCAGTGAAGGATGGGATAAAGGTGGCTGACCCTGAAACAGAGGAGGGCCTAGCAGAGGAGAAGCTGAAGACTGTGGAGGAAGCAGCAGCCCTCAGAGAAGGGCAAGGAGCTCCGCGGTGGGATTTGAAGTTCCACAGCAAGATGTGATCCTGCCAGAGTACTAAAGGCTTCCTTCAGATCCTGGAAGCCAAACACCGGCATTTTACGTACTTTGTCCTTCAGCAAGGAAGGTGTGGAAGCATGATATGTACTATAGTGATTCTGTTTTGAGGTGCAAAAAAATACATATATACCAGTTGATAATTCTAATTTCAATGCATGTGACTGCTTTATGAAAATAATAGTGTCTTCTATGGCATGTATTGGATACCTAATACCGATGAGTTAAATTTTGCAAGTAAACACAACATGACACTTAAAAACATACATTTTCAGCAACCAGTGGCACATATTTGAAGTGAATAGTAGCAAACTGTTTTTGCTTTGGAAACCTAGCCATCCTACATCCTTTGGATTTCTTCACAAGGTAGTAATTCCTTTGAACTACTGCTTAGCTAATACTAGGTAGTGCTAAAAGACATGTTCCCATGACTTTCACAACATTTTACTTTTTATCATTGATGTGTTCAAACTGTTTACAAGGAGATGCTTGTAGATGATAGTTGTACATACATGCAAAAAAAAAAATTCCACTTGCAATGGTAAGAAATCGAACCATCCTTTAAAGGCCATGAAACCATATGTCCCTAAAGCTTGTGTGGAGAATGCTTTATTTTATTCTTATTTATATACACTATATTAATAATAACCGAAATCTTCTAAGATTCTGCCATTTTACAACCCTGAAGGAAGTATTTTACAAACTTATGCTGAGTTTCATTCTTTCCTTCACCTGCTCTCCAATAAGATGACTTCCTGATAGATGAAGCTTAGGGCGTAATAAAGAAACAGGGACGAAAGAAGGTAAGACTACTTAACCTGATGAAGATAAGATTGATTCCTTGTCATTTTCCAGATAAAATTGTATTTACTCATGAATTTATACAACTTTACAGAAAGGAACATTTTAATGGATAAACTCTGTAATTACCAAATTTCAAATATTTAGAAAAATGTATTCCATAGGTTAGTGCCAAAATGTCTGAATAGAGTAGGAATAATATTCCATTATAAGATCATTCATTATTGACTTTAATAGCGTAAGAAAACATTATTCTTTACCAAAGCTCTTTTTTTATCCATTTGATGGTTATCTACATATATCACTTATAAACTAGTTATTTATGAAAAGCTAGTATGTCTTTTTCTCGTACTTAGAATGAAAGTATCCACATTTTACAATATAGTGTTGAGATAGTGCCTGTCAAGAAATCTAGCACAATGCAATTTATTTACGTTAAAAAACAGAAACAAAAATAAAAACACTGATTTCAAATCAGACTCTTAGAAGGCTGAAACATTAGAACTAATATTTTGTTATGATTTTCCCTAGAATAAATATAATTTCTCCTTGACTTTTATAGGAACACTTTCCCCTTACAGATATTGCACTGTCTCCAATTTATTTCTGGTTTGAGTTGAAAGGAATATTTATCAGATTATCACATTTTTGGTAGGTTTTCTTAATTTTTAAAAATAATTCATTTTAAAAAAACAAGTATTTTCTGAGACCAAGTTAAAGACAGTAAAAATGACTATCACATAAAAATCCTAATTAAGAAAAGAGATCTTAAATTATGTTGATCCTCCCTCAAAACTATTAAATTAGAAAATGAAATTAAAGCTCCAGTTTCTAGAGCTTGTTGGACCTCAGTAGACATTATTCTCTCCAGTCACAAATCTCCCTTTACTGCTATTCTCATGGGAAGAAAACAAGATAGGACTTCCTATCTTTTCATAGTTTAAGAATCTGACAGATCACTGATAAGGATCCCCTGAAGAGGCACATCATCTGAGCTCAGAAGATTTTGTTTTGATTTGTTTTATATGTACTATCTAGTAAAGAGCACTTTTCTTCTTCCCTCTTTTCTTCCTTCCTCCTTTAATTATTCCCTCTCAGAATTCTTATGTTGTCCATTATTAGGGGCTCACTGCTTTTACCTTTAAAAATGCCTTTTTTATTAAGCATTAAGATTTCCATTTAAGAGGATCAATTTCCTGTTGTACTTTTTTACCTTGAGACTCAACAGATACACACAGGCACCCACGCACATACACATGCACACATACACGTGTATGTATGTATTGGAAGAGCAAACAGAGGGAAGGGGGTCTTGTTAAAAAGTGGCAATTAGCTGAAAGATCAGAACATATCATTCCTCCCTGCCCCTGGCCGCCATATTGTTCCAAGGGCAGTTGTTACCTTATTGCAACACTAGGGTAGTGCTGACGGCATTGGTTGGCCCCATGGACTATAGAAGCAATGTTGCAAATACCAGGGCCAATGAGTATTTTAGAATTTACTCATTTAAATGAGTGCATATGACCATTCCTTGATGCCAGTATTCAAGAGATGAAGATAATTCCCTCCATCTTTTTTAACCTATAAACTACATTTTCTAAAAATCAATGAGAGTTTTAAATTTTGACTCATTTGTTAAAGATCAGATTCTGACAATGACTATATAGTGACTAATTTCATCGTTTTAGTAGGAAAAAAGTCAAACTTTCAAAACTGTTGGTCATTTCAGTCAGATTATTCAGAGATTTCATATGTATACATCCTAAGTTAGGATAATTATGTTAACATTTTTGAAAGCACAGCCAATGTTTGTATTTCTTGTTAAAATGGAATGTATTGTCTATCTCAAAGATTACTTTGCTCAATAATAGTAGACAAATAGAGATTTAATTTAACAAATACTTCATAACATCACTCCTAATTGGCAATATAGTCACAAAGCAAAAGAATTAAATTTCAACAAGCAGTAAATTACATTTTGTATTTTAGACCTAACAATTATCACATTACATTATTGGTTTTTATTTTGAGATAAGTTCAGATACATAGCATAAACTAGGGGGTGTGTGTGTGTTTAACAATGGACAGTCTTGAATTATTTCCCCCATTAACAACGTCTAATTGGAATCCAGTATTTTTTCTTAAACTGTAATTTCACTTTCCCAGGACAAATAAGGTAAAAATAAGAATAATATAGTTGTAGAAGTTATTGTCCAGAACAAGTGCATCATATAAATATAATATAAATATAATGCAAGCACATGTCATTTAAAATTTTCTATTAGTCACATTTTAAGAAAAATAGATGAAACTGTAGCATTTTTAATCCAATTCATCCAAATTATTCTATCAATATATAGTTAATATTAAAATTTAATTAGATATTTTGAATTCTTTATTTTTATATTGTTTTCAAACTCAGGCGTGTGTGTGATGCCTTTGGTACATCAAGTGCTCTGTAGTCACATGTGGCTAGTGGCTACCATATTAGACAGCACTGGTCTAGAGTACTTTTTATTTTAAGCAAAGTGGCACTTGAACTTCTATGCTTAGTTTTAAGTGGCCTCAGTTTTCGCATTGAAGAGCTGTGGAAGGCCAAAAAGTGTTTCAGAAATGTACACACTGAGTAAAAGCTTATTGACCACTCCTGCCCATACATGTGCTTCAGAGGAGAAGTGTTTCCTAACATAACTTCAAAGAACAACACTTTCCTGGATATTACTAAATTATTTTCTGACTAGTCCCTCTGATTCCTGATGGGTCCTGGAGTCTTGACTACAGCCTAGAGTCTCCTGAGGACTACCATGATGCCAGTAGTATTCTTGCTTACCAAAATCTACTGTCAGCCAACCATGTGTCTTCATTCAGGAAGGACTGCACATAGAATCTGATTTTTGAGGCCTGGATTAAGTTGCATGCCATCCTTGTATCACCGGCAATATGTCTTTCTGGAAATCCGAACCATACCAAATATGCATGATCAAGATTGTATAATGATGGTGATAACATGCCAGTTATCTTCAAAATGGGAATATGACCATTAGCTGGCATTTTTTAGATTTCCTTAGAAGAGTTTAATCAACACTGCCATTACACATGGATTTAACAAAAAACTTTTGAAAATTTTTTACATACTGATTTTAGAATAATCTTCAAGGTTCTATAGTCATTTTTAGTGGAAGACTTAAAAAGAAAGGAACAATTTTTACTGTGACCTCAATTTCATAGTATTTTAAACATATTTTGTAATTCAGAATGTTTAGCAATCCGTATGTCCTGTTTCACATGTATGGTAACTGATGGTGAGTTGCCTACAGGCTGAAGATTTGGAGAGAGCCATTTTGTTTCATAAATCGGTTTTTATTGCACAAGAAGCAGCTGGTTATATTTCAAGTTGGAAAAAGAAAATGCCAGAAAAGGCAAAGGATAAAGTTAGTAAGCCATTTATTATGTTTTAGAATTGTTCTTGCAAAGCAAATCTTTTTTTTTTTTTTTAAAAAAGGTCAAAAAAGTGAATCAGTACGAGCATTTTCTTGATGAAGGTTGACTCAATATGTAATGAACAGATATACATAGAAGAATCAATCATAATGCCATTATGTCACTTGTTATTGCAAAGTATTCAGTCTAGTTGTCTGGATTTACTTTAGATGGTGCAAAATTTCCAGACATTAACCTATGTAAAAGGATTTGCAATTTCCTTGTAATTACTGCCTGTTAGTCCATATTCCAACTTCCTTACGTTCATCATTCATATGCTCCTGATCAGGGTCATTGCTAGTAGTTGAGCATTTTACTGGTTGAACACTGGTTAATGGTTAGATGTTAAGTGTGTCTGCATTAAAAAAATTATGTACATGTTATTTCACTATTGGTATTACATACATATTCATAACCATGTGATAAGCAGAAATGTACCTAATAATTTCCTGTAAAATTTTTCAAAGTCCTTTTTATTCCCCTGACACACTCAGGGTGAATTTTTGGCTCCTTGGCAAATAAGAAAAAAAGGAGAGAGATCACTGGAGAGAGATCAGCCAGCCACTTACAGTAATCAAGGTCAGCATTTCCTCTTTCTATATTTTGACCAATATATTAAGAGCAAATTTTTGTCGTTATTACTCCTTGTGGATATTACCTAAGATCAGATAATATAATCTCGGCTCATAAAGCTTAGCCATGTCTATTATTTTCTTGGAGAGCAATAACAAACTTGGTTAATTTATGTTTGGTTATTTAAATTTCTAACTTTCATAAATGCTCTGTGATGTATTTGAGACGATTGGATTCTGTGATATTAACTTCCTTCGAGAACTCAGCCTTTTCCCTGTCGTCTGGATCAGAGGTCCACCAGGGCAAAAGGAAGCCTTGCCAAGTAATCAGATACTGTTCTAGAGAAGACCAGGCATCTGACCTGGTTGAGCTCAAATGAGTCAAGTGGGAGAAGACCTCTTCTCAGCCTCTGATTGAAAGTGATACAATTTGAATATTGGTTTATTTTCATTGATCAATAATGGAAAGATGAGATTCCAGCAATTGCTTGCTCTTTTCCTGTCTTGGTTTGCTACTCCGTGTCCCAGATCAGTGGGACATCCCTATGGCCATCAGGCTTGTCCTCTAAAGCCCTGACAGGAGCGTCCCAGACGAGAGAAATGTAGGGTATTTGTGGCCCAGAATTTAGTTCGAAACGCTAAACAGCAATGCTAAGACTGCAAAATCACACTATTCTAAACAGCTGTTTTGAGTTCATCTTGAAGATTGATCTGGAAAATGCATAGATATAGAATATATATATTTAATATTTGCTTGTGATTCACTGTGTCAAAATGACATTTAATTTTCACTCTGATAAATCTTTATTTTCCATTTAAAAGATTATTTCAGGCTACTTAAATACAATAGTCTTTACATTCCAATTTTTCAAAGTTGTTTTCCCTAAGCTCTTTCCCAACTCTGACAGTTTGCGAATGATAAAAATTTACTAGGTTTGGCCTTTCCTTGATAGATGTAGAGCAGTTCATCTGTTTAGTAAAGGTACAATTAAGTATGACTATAGGCTGGGCGCGGTGGCTCATGCCTGAAATCCCAGCACTGTGGGAGGTCCGAGGTGGACAGATCACCTGAGGTCAGGAGTTCAAGACCAGCCTGGCCAATGTGGTGAAACCCCATCTCTACTAAAAATACAAAAATTAGCTGGATGTGATGGTACACACCTGTAGTCTTAGCTACTCAGGAGGCTGAGGCAGAATTGCTTGAACCTAGGAGGCGGAGGTTGCAGTGAGCCAAGAGTACACCACTACACTCCAGCCTGGGCAGCAAGAGTGAAACTCCGTCTCAAAAAAAAAAAAAAAAGTATAACTATAAACCGAAAACTGTCATCTCACACTGCATCCTTTTAACCTGATCTATTTCATATGCCTACAATACAGTTAATAGGCAACGTAATAGAGAACAAATAGCTATTCATAATTTGTGATTTTGTTTATGGCACCCTTAAGTCTCAGAAATATTTTTAAAAGTCCCCCATAAGCCAAAACAATGTTGTAACATGTTCATTTGTTAAGTAGTTAGGCCTAACCATTGTAAGAGTATGTCATTCCATACCCAGCAGATACTGTTGTTTTCCTTCAAAATATTTAAATGTCTTGTGAGTTTAGCAAGTGGGTACAGCTGAGTTAGGGTTTAAGTTCTTATGCCTAATGAATGAAAGATATCAGTAAAAGAGGTTGTTAGCAAACAAAATTAGTTATTTATGTTCTTGTTTGAATGTCAGTCATTCTTTTTATCTCTGGTCTTTGAGAGACCCACATAAAATTTATGTGCATATTTTTTTAAAGAATAATTTCCATATAATTCCCCAAGAACTGAACTTGAATCTCCAACAAACGGTTTTCAGAACTCAAGCAACCTGTGCTTCACAGAGCAAATCTACCAAAGCCCCATTTTTGTTGGAACACAGACATGCTTATTTATGTACGTATTGTTTTAACTGCTTTTATGCTGCCAAGGCAGAGTTGAGTACTTTCAGCAGAGCCCATGTGGACTACAAAGCCTAAAATGTTTATCTGGCCCCTTACAGTAAAACAATGACCTTGGGTTTTCATGGCACCCCAGTGCCTTTTTGGCGACCTGCGGGATACAGATTCCGATATTCCAGGTTTTTTTCTCCTTAGATTAAGGTTCTTATTCCCATTAGCTTCTTAGGAAGTTAGGAAAATTTTGTTTTATGTTGCAGATGTTCTCACAGCAATAATTGTGCTGGAGATATAACTTAGTGAAATTTTCCTACAGAACTAAAAACTCAAAATTGCATCATTCCTGAAAAAAAGAAATTTAGAGTATGAATTGAATTGGTTGAGAGTGGAATTAAAAAAATTTCTAACACTTTGAGCATGTTTTAGAAATTTGATCCTTACATTTAAAATTATGTAAATGACATCTTTCACTGGCATTTGCTCACATTTTAGTCAATCTGCAGCTGTTACTAAGCTAAGAAATGAGAAGATCCCTTTGGTTCTGAATCTCTCATAATATTCTGAAGTAATTTATATTAATTGGATTTTCATTAATTATTTTAGGAAATAATACGCTTTATTTTGTGGCATTATATGACAATGACTTTCTCATCAGTAGCTCAGGGAATAGGCAAACAGGCAGCTCTTTTATGTAAGAAAGTCACTTTCTAATCCCCACACTTTCCTGAGTGTTACATATTTCATTTTTTTTTGAAAAGAGAGGGCTCTGAGTAAATGCTTTCCTTTGCTTTTCTTACATATTTAGAAATCCAAGAAGGGCCCTTGTCTTAGTCTATTTCTGTCACAGGGAAATTGTTCATTCCAAAATGTCTGCCTTAAGGGAAGCTGGTGACCCAGATATTGAGAAAAACATAGGCATTCATGATCTTTGTGTTTCCATTTGACTTTAAACATCTATAACCAAAAGGTCACAAATGAAATATTGAGTAGAAAACTCAACATCAACTTATTAGAAGTACCTAAAATTATAACTCTAAATAATGTTTTCTTTAAACTATTGCAGCAATCAATAATATAATATAGCCACTAGGATATGCTCACTGTAGAACTCAGAACAGAAGATGTGAATCATCTGCCAGTCCTCATGGTTGTGTGTAGCAGAGAGACTTGAATGAGAGAGGGGAAAGATGACAAAATGCAGATTAAAATTCCACATTCCCCCTGCCCGTCTTTTTGATTGCTCAGTTTGAAAACAATCATTGATGGACAAATACTTTAGAAATGAGTAAAGTCAATAGCTAGTTTCTCCCAGAAACTAAACATAGTTTGGGGGATATCAGGTCTACATCTCAACCACACTTTAAGGAAGTGATTTGCAAATTTTGAAGCTTCCCAGGAGCAGCCCACTCCAGGAACCATTTTCCCAGTCAACTTTCACTGAGAAACTATTATATGCCATGGAGGAGTCAAAGATGAATTAAATCCAGTGCTATGCAGGAATGAGCTTTCTAGCTGGAGAGAAAAGCCAGCCTTACAGATAAAGCCTGTATACATACAACCTATGCTAAATTTAAGCAGATGATAAACGCTAGGAATGAAGAGGGAGAAGCTCCCTTTTACCAGGAATGATCAAGCAAAGCTTTATGGAAACACACGCTGTATGTGAAAGATGGGTGAATCTTTGCAGGTAGGAAAGAAGTAGGGGGCATGTCTGGCTGAGAACTGGCCTGATCATAGACTGGAAAAATGCAAGGCAGAGGTGAGGCCATAATACTAGATGTGAAAGGCTGAAATACACAGGGAAGTGTTGCCAGTGTGCAGCAGAATTTCATCTTGTGCAAAATTGAATTAGACAGACTTCCTTGTTCCTTTCTTATTCTGGGTAGCTACATATGCAGCCTTTCCTCAGAGCATCTAACCTGACATACTTGGCTCATCTGCTGTGCTTCTAAGCCAAATACAAATCACCAAACACATCGAAGATATTTTTGGGAGTCACCAGGTTAAAGCAAAGCCTCAGTCACTGAAGGCAAAAAACTGCATTGGCCAGGTCTCCACTGACAAAACAGAGTAAACGATAGTGTGATAGATAATTTCAAGTTTTGTAAGACTCCAATTTCTGAAAAATTTCTGACTCCAAAAAATCACGTACTTCCTAAGGTGTTGCCAGTGGAGGACCAAATCAAGGTTACTCCTGTCATCGTTATTTCTGTCTTTTAAGTTATTTGACCTGAAAAGGTGATCCCCACAGGATTTCTGATAGAATTCTACCTGAAAGCTTAGATTTCAAAAGACAACCTGCAGGAAGCTAAGTGTCACACAACAAAATTTAAAACCGTCGGAACTTATTTCTCTAAAGATCCAGTTGCTCCTGTCAAGTCCTTTTCATCTCTCCCTTTGTCCCTTTACATACTCTTTTGTAAATTCCTTTTGATATCAATTATTGCAGGCAGTATTTTTACATCCATCTTCAGGAAACATTTTTTGGGAGACACTTCGAATCAACTAAAAGTATATGTACTTTTAGTTTTCTTGACTCCTTATTTCAGATGTCTGTGATTAGTCTAATGGCTGCATTATTCCTGAGGCCAAATAAAATGAAGGAAGATAGGGACAAAGATTGACTGTCATTTGAGTGATGGAAGAGAAGCTAAGAAGTAGAGATACTGTGAGGGTGCAGAAATCACAGGTTAGCAGACACTGAGAAAGGAAAACTTCCTGCTTCCTAATGGGGCTTTTCAGGCTTATCTGACATTATCTGGATGTGTTTTCTAGTCTTTGCTAAAGGAGAAATTTTTATTCTTGGGTTGCTGAAAGCAGCGGACTAAAGGGATACAAGCAGCTCAATAGCAGCAGAGAGGATTCGGTTAGTGGAACAGCACTGCATACAGGAAACCTAAATCCAATAGTTTGGGCTGCAAGTCATTAGCCCAGCACAAGAGCATGTAGGATTTGGAGGACAAAGTATAAATACTTTCAGTTTACACAACCAAGATTATAGGCGACCTTCCCAACTTCTAATTGAAGAGCGCTGAAAACAGAGCTGTGAATACTTCATTTTTAAAACCTGACAAAATGGTGCTATTGACTACTTAATACAAAGATATATTACAATATATTTAGGTAAATATATTAAGTCTAGCCTGGCCATAAATGTACATACAGAAAATGTTTGTAGAGAATTCATCAAAATCATGTCCATTTGCTGTTGTAGAGCTACAGTATTCTTCCATGGTGGTAACTGACCAGTGAGTTTCTACTGCCTGCAGATGGGACACAACAGTCATGGGCTGTCTCAGCTGCCTAAAGCCTGAGGCAGACCACATGAGAGCTCGCTGTGACTTCTTCTTGGATTCAGATTGGATAACCCAATTCAAGGATTAAACGTGTACATTTGGGGGGGGTGGGGGTTGGGGATGTTTTCCAGGAACTTGAATATGTGACACTATAAAAAATGGGTGTTGGAAGACTAATTGTAGAAATTTGAACTGAGGGCCAATGTTACTTTGTGTAAGTTCACTCAGACATGTCAGAACATGCCCAAAGAAGCCTATACCTTGCTGCTGGGAAATGTAAAGCAGTTTGCATGTAGAATATGATAATAAATCATTTAAGAACCCACTAAAACTTCGAATTCTGTGATTTCAAATGTTACAATTCAAGTGAGACACCATGGACATTTTTCCTACACCTGAAATATGCAGTTGAATCATTCCTTGAATGTTTTCTCATTCTCTCAGATAAAATTATACTTTGAGTTTCATAGCATGTTTTTTAACACTGAATGCTCATTTATTTATTTTCTGTTGAGTAAAACTGTAAAATCACTAGAGTTAAAATCATTTAATCCAATAAGCTCACTTTATTAAAGAGAGCTATTATGCCCAGGAGAAGTAATGACTTACCTAAGGTCACAGTAGCAGGAAGGAATAGACCAGGGTTGCCCAGCTCCTAGTCCAGTGCTTTCATTACCATTCAGGCTGCTGTAATAAAATACCATAAACTAGGTGGCTTATCACAATTTATTTCTGACATTTCTGGCAGAAGTCCAAGAATGGTCCTGCAGACTGGGTGTCTATGAGGGCCTGCTTCCTCACAGAGGGTGCCTTCTTGCTGTGTCCTCACATGGCAGAAGGAGCGAGGCATCTCACTGGGGCCTCTTTATAAAGGTACTAGTCACATTGATTAGGGTTACCTAATCAACTCTCAAAGCTTTAAAACCATTATCTTAGAGGTTAGGATTTCAACGTATGAATTTTAGAGGAACACAAACATTCAAACCATAGTACCAGATGTTTTATTAAATGAGGAAAATAACTTCCTGCTCCATAGTCATATTTTCTATTACATATTTCCCACAGCATCCGACTGCTTTCTGATAACATAGATCACGGTGTCCTTGTAATTACTTTTAGTTTTTTCAATTCCAAACAAAATATCATAATTCCTAATCAAAGTAACACAATTATTTGAACATGTATACAATAAATCCTGTCCATAATTTACAAAGGCAGAATATAGTCATCATTTGTTCTGAATATATAATAGCAAATAAAGATTCAGCAGTATTGTATAATAGCTAATATTATATGAGACACTGCAGGAGAGAGCAGCATGTGTGTTTTTAACTTTATTTTCCATGTTTATATTTTTCTTTTGTAAGAATTCAGAAAGTTAAATACTTTAAGTTCAGGCATATGAAACTAAATAGTACTTAATGTTAAATTACAAAGATAATATCAATGACCAATTTTAAGAGTGTCTAGAAATTTTTATTTCACAGCAATTTAAAAATAAATACATATTGTATTGATACTAATACATATTCTTTATTTAATAAATATTCTAGTTTTACATATTGGTTCATAAAAGAATTATATAAACTTCTTAAAAATAAAATCTATATTATAGTTTTTATTGAACTGCAAGAGATAAATTTTAATATTTATACATGTAAAATCTGTAAAAACAATAATTTAAAAATTATAATTCCAACTTCCTGTTTTTTGAAATTATTCTGACGTTTCTTCAACACTGAAGTCCCAACCTTCTCTACTTCTAGAAGTTGAATAAGAAAGACGTGGAAGACACACCAGGCAGGTAATTATACAACACAGGTTCTAAGGGAAACCTGATCAAGTCCCTTAGCTTCTCTGGTTCTGCTGATTTCTCTATAGGGTGGGGATCGCTACAGTCCCATTTACTTAAAAGAAACTGGATTTAAACAAACACCTGATTCGAAAGATGGTAGTACACTCTTGAGTAAAGAGGTAAAGCTTTTATCTGTATTACAGGCAATTACTCAGACCTAAAAGCTCAATAGACAATTAGGGGCTTAAATTGTGCAATGTTTTCCTATCTTCTCCAGATACAACCTCAATTACATAGTTGTTTAGCTTGAGATATTAATTGAATTCAACACTACTGTTGATAAAATGCCCTTCAGTTAGAAAAGGAAGAGGCAGAAGGGAGGGGAATAAAAAAAATTCTATTAACTAGGAGATATTTTGCACATAGAAATCTACAATTTCAAATATATCCAACCTCAAGAAACACTGAAATGAAGAGAATTTTAACATTTACAAGTCCATTGGTACTTTAGCAATTTATATTATAGATTAGTTAACTACAGAATGCTAGATTCTCATTTTTTTCTGAATATTGTTTTAAACTTTGAGGGTTAACTAAGAGTTATTAACACAAACTAATATTTCATGCAAAAGTATCACTTTTATTATAAGTTTTTTCTTGTATGGAACTAATTTCCTTGAAAAATAGCTACTATGTACTGAAAACAGTGTTATGCCAAATATTTCCTGCATACGCAAGTTTCTAATATACACTACGTATAAGCTACAGAAAATCACCATCTAACAGCAAGGCAGATTATATTCTTTCATTTCATCAACTGCCATATCAAAAGTTACTTACCTTTGAAGGAAAATATTTTTTGGCAATAATTTTATTTCATTGGCAACTACTGATTTATATCTAAAGTTTAGATGTCCTATTTAGCAAGCAAAGAATCTAGAGACTAGAAAAGATTTCCATTTAAGATATTATTTCATATTATTGTCTATTTCACCTTAGGACAAATTAATAAATATACTATAGGACTGTGCTATTTAATACAGTATCCACTGGCCTCATGTGACTAATGAGCACTTAAAGTGTGGCTTGCCCAAATTAGTAAAATGCATACCGGATTTCAAAGAATTAGTACAAGAAACATTACAAACTATCAGAATAAATCTTTATATCAATTACATGTTAAAATTATAACATTTTGAATGTATTAAGTTAAATAATTAAAATTAACTTCAGCTGTTTCTTCTAGAATTTTTTGTTACATATATCACTTACATTATTTTTCTACCCTCCAGCATTGCTATAGAAGCAGCAGACTCAATTATTTATGTTAATATCCATCCCAACCCACATCATTAAACTTTTATATCATTATGGTATGAGATAACATATTTAATACATGATCACAAGATTCCTGAGCTTAGAATCATGAACACCTCCACTCTTCAAAACTAAATGAAACAAAACCTGTTGTAATTATCCTGGCAACAGTGATAAACTTTAGATTTATGTTAGATATGAGTCTGCAAAAAAGACAAAAGGAATCTTTCGGAATGATGGAAATGTTCTACATCCAGATTGTGTTGATGGCTGCACAATTCTACATATGTATTTAAAAACTCACTGAATTAGACACTTAAAAATGGGTAAATTATATAATATGTAAATTATATATCAATAAAGCTGTTTTTATTTTTCTAAAGTACACAGCTAGAGCCCAGCAGATTTAAGAGCCCATCTAGAAGCTGCACATATTTTTTAGGTGATTCAAACATAATTTTTAAATTCATCATCTTCACAAGGAAAATTTTTCCATGAGGATAATTTTACCTAGAGTAGATCCATGTCTAATAGTAAATTATGTAATTGCTCATTGGAGGTATATGTTGATAAGGACAAAGAGAGCACTAGAGTAGAGCCAGTGGGCAGTTTATTTGCTTTTAGGGACATCCAGCTCAGGAAATAATAGCCCTTATAGTAATGTATAATATCTTGTCACAAATCCCTTACCCAAGTTAGGCACCTTTGGAATTTCACCATCCTAGATGATAGAATAGTAGAATATGAGACTTCCTACTCTATACTAATATGAATAAGTGAAAAAACTAGAAGTCAAAACTAACATTTACCCATTTCCATGGGAAACTGAAACTAAACTACTGAGTTTTCTTGCACTATTGCAAAACGAATAAAAGGAATAAAAATCTAGTAATTCAAAACTACACTCAGTTTAGAAAAGGATACTGGTAATTAATAAGCCATTAAGAATACAGAATCCTTTGTGCATCCCTTCTGTCAGATCTTGATCAATGTAGATACTATGAGATTATTCACCATGAACATTGTGGTGCTGCCACCTTTTGTTTTTTGAAATCTATCATCTCCAGTAGCAAAAAATAAATAAAAACAAAAGTAAAAAACAGCTTCACTGTTCCACTTCGACAAAATGGGTATGAAGAACTATGATTTATTCTTTCTTTACACCCAGGAAAACTCAATAAAGTAAAACACAGATCAAACTATCATGCACTTGAAACACGATATACTTTTGTGCATTTTGTGGCCTGTTTAGCATGTGTTTCAGGGCTCATTTTACCCATATTAGCAACAACAAAACAGTAGACACAGAAATGCTAACACATAAACAACTAACATTAAACACTGAAATGGATTTCAAGATGTGTGCATGTACACAAACAGATAAATATCTACAAAGATTTGCCTGCACACACCGAATTGCCTCAAGTTCTCATTTTAGAAGTAAACTAGATGGATAGTTCAAAACCCAAAGTCATTTAGAATGTGAAAATCATTTAGAAATTCTCATTTAAGGCAGCCACAGAATTAATTAGGGGACCCACAATACTCCATTCTAATTATTATAAAATGATATCTAGGCACTGGATAAATCTAAGAATGTGTTTGTTCCAGTTACAGACTGATGCTTTTAAGAGACTCAAAATAAGTCTTGGACAGCAACTGAATTCCACATTTTAAATTGGGGTCAGGAATAGGGGCTCATGCCTATAATCCCAACACTTTGGAGGGCTGAGGTGGGGAGTCGCTTGAGGTCAGGAGTTCAAGACCAGCCTGGGCAACATAGTGAGACCACATCTCTACAAAAAATAAAAAAAAGGAATAGCCATGCATGGTGGTGTGTACCTGTAGTCCAAGCTATTCAGAAGGGTGAGGTAGAATAACCCCTTGAACAGTCAGATCAAAGCTGCAGTGAGCTGTGATCACACCACTGCCCTCCAGCATGGGCAACAGAGTGAGATTCTGTCTCAAAATTTAAAAAAAAAGAAAGAAAATGAAAATGCACTCTCTTAGATAGCTATTTACTTTAGGAATAAAACCAAATGTACTACTAAAACAAAATTATTTCAAATTTTTCTACAGGCTATGTAGAAGAGTGGAATCAATGATTTTTACAGGCCATGTGGCTGAGAGACAGAGTTGATCCATAGTCCTACAAGTATGAACGCATTTTGCCTATCATAAAGCTTTTCGTAAATCACCATAGAAGTTGGTTAAAGTGCTTGCCATGGCTGTATCTACTGCAGACTGAGGAATCATCCCACGCAGATCTGTCTGAATATATCCTGTCAAAAGACTCTGGTTTGGGTTGTCCTTAAGTGGAACACAAAACCAACCACAGGGATGGTTATATCCTCGAACAAATTCTGGTCTCTTTTCATCCCAGTCAAGACTTATTCCTACAAGGCAATTTTAACAATAACACTATTAATAGCAACAATTGACATTTATATAAAACTCTCATTTAAAAACATTACCAGAATTCTTTTTTGAACATTTATTCTTATCCATATAGATGAAAATTAAACCCCAAGAGCGACCATGGCAGAAGAAAAAGAGACTTACCAAGGAGTATTCTGACAAGAGGCTGCCAGACAGGTAACGGGGAAACTTTAATCCCTTCAGAATACATGACATCATGTCATCTTAGTAACTCCTTGCAAGCTACAAATCTTGGTTGTAGCACCTCAGCCTTGAGGTGCCACTAATCAGATCCATGGTACCTCCTAACTATTCCCCACAGTGACTACCATATTATACTTTGGTAATTGCTAGTTAAGAATAATCAAGTAAAGGTTTACTTACAACTGCTAACTCATGTATATATTATATACAAAATAATATTAATTTACCTATAGGTACATTTTAGAAAACAGGAGCCTTCCAATGGCAGTATTTTTAATCTTGCAAAGAAAAATACAACAAAGCTCAAGGAAGGAAGAATATTCTAACACATACCAAATTTAGTTTTTCCATGTATATGACCAGAAATTGTTTTCTAAGAGTGGCTTAGAAGAAAATCCATTTACTAGAACCTTTCTTAGAGGCAGTCATGTGATCCAATTTGCCACCTCTCACCTAGAGGAGACTATGTAACTGGGAACAAAACTTTATCAGAAAGGTTTCAAAACCCTTCTGATAGTGTTATTTTACTCCTTAGAGTTTAGCATTTGCAAAAAAATTTTAGTGATTACAGAGTCAGAGTTGAAAATATATTTCACAAAGAAAGAAACATCCAGCCTAGAAAGCACAAATATTTAAACCATACTGAAAAAAAAGCATCACATTTTGAGATTATTACCACAAGATAAAAGCCCTTCTTTATAGCCCACAGTGTAGGAGAAATCAACAAATTCTCTTGGGGAAATTATATTCCAAAGCTGACCAGCAGTAGTGTAACGCATCACACAGCAATTCTGAAAAAGAAGAGGTAAGACAAGTATTACTACTATAGGAAACACACAAACCTTCATATAACTCTGGAAAGAAACTAACATTTATTCAAAATGTTTCATAATTATAATAATTCTTACACTGATTCTGATAGGTCTAGATCTCTATGCTAAATATCACTGCTATTGGATGGCCACGAAGAAGATATATAATCAAAATACAGAAGTACAAGTTAGCCAGTATCCAAATTTCTAATTAAATACAGTCATCTTTTATTCTATATAACAACCCACATGGAATTAGGGGATATAGACTGCTTTAGTGTTCAAGATCAAACCCACAAATACTTTGACCACAACATCCAACATTTTAATTTAAAAAATCAAACATTAAGCAATGAATTAAAATAGAAACAGAGCTATTTTGGCTATATAATTTTAGAATATTTAAGGTGGCATTTTTATCTTTGGTCTTTGATGTTGGCTTAGTATTATAGAAAAGCTGCACACATTCACCTTGAAACCTAAATATGATGGTGGTGTTTTCAGAATTTTAGATTTCAGAATCTTAACTAGAGTTTGACAATTAAAGATGCTGAATATTTTTTTTAAGCAGCAAGGATATAGCTACTGGGGAAAACAAACTCAGTCTAACACTCATTAATTAGTATGAGGAAATGCAAACTTTTTAAGAGGCAGCATGGGACTCCCATGGGATATCTTTGTCATGACTACTATTCTCAAAGCAATGAATATAATGAATATAAGTACGTACAAATGCTCAGGCTCATATACTCTGGCTCACCCATGCGCTCTCTCATGCACATACACACAGTCTAAAGTAATGTTTCTAAACAAATACCTCTTCAAAGTTCTCCAAAATATCCAATGAAGTCATCAAGCTGTCCCAATCCAAACGACAAGGCCCTGGGCGTATATGGTCTATTATACTATTGACAAGGTCTTCTATAACACCTTGGGCTTTGTAGCTGGAGGAAAAAAGTTAAAGTCAACTGCTGTTACAATAAAAAATTTCAGCATACCCTTATAGTATATAGGTAACCTTGAAAGTAAGAATAAAACTTAGGCTGGGCACAGTGGCTCACATCTATAATCCCAGCACTCTGAGAGGCTGAGGCTGGTATATCACTTGAGGTCAGGAGTTTGAGACCAGCCTGATCAACATGGTGAAACCCTGCCTCTAGTAAAATTATAAAACTTAGCCAGGCACAGTGGCATGCATCTGTAGTCCCAGCTACTTGGGAGGCTGAGGCAGGAGAATCGCTTGAACCCCAGAGGTGGAGGTTGCAGTGAGCCAAGATCATGCCACTATTTGACAGAGTAAGATTCCATCTCAAATAAATAAATAAATAAATAAATAAAAATAAAAATTAATTAAGGGTTTTTTTTCTAAAGGAAATAAATTCCAGTAACTTTTCTGATAAATTATGTTTCACCAATTATTTTATCAGCATGTACCCTTTAGCCTCAAATCTAATAAGAGAACTGAAGGCTATGCTATGTGTCATAATGAACATTAAGTCCCTTCATGTTATAGAATAGCCAAAAACAGTCTACAGAATGCCGTAAGGTTTCCATTTATTTATATTCTTTCCTCAGTTATCCTCTGACATATTAGCACATGAATACTTTTACCTTGACTTTTAAAAACTTTTTATAAGAACAGAGAAATAGGGCAATAGAACAGAACACCAAGGAACTGACTCATAAATATGTCAGCACTTGACATATTTCAAAGGCAGCATTACTTATCAGTGGGGAAAAATGTATAATTCCATAAATGGTGTGCCTAGATTCAATAGTTATCCTTATGGAGAAAATAAAACTTAGGTTCCTATTTCCACCACTCATAGTAATTAATTCCAGATAAATATCTATGTAAAACATGTAAAATGAAAAACTTTAAAATTTTGAGAAAAATATACAAGATACCATTTTTGTGACCTCAGACTACATAGGGATTTCTTGAATATGTAAAACACAGAAAAACACAAATAATACAAAAGATCAATTAAAATTAACATGCATACCACACAAGAAAAAATAAGTCAGTTTTTAAAACTAGCCACAGATTGGGAGAAGGTACTGCTACACATATAAACAAAGAATTATTACAGAGGATACACTGGTTCTATAAACCAATCAGAAAAAGAAAATCCATAGAAAAGATAGGCAAAGGACACAGTAAGATTGACCTGAGATATCAATAAATATACATAAGATGTTCAACTTCACTAGTAATCAAGCAGATACTAACAAGAACAATCTCATTAATACCCTTCAGACTGACAGAGATTAAAAACTTACAAGTAGTAAATAGTAAACTTAAACTGCTACTTTAGAGAGCAAGTTGGTAATGTCTTAGGAATGGAAGACATACATCCCTACGACCCAGAGAAAATTACACATGTGTGCACAAAGAGGTATATCCCAAAAGGTTTACTATAGCATTGTACTTTATAGAAAACAACTGACAACAGCCTAAATCTATCAGTAGGCAAATCTACAAACATAGATAAAAACACTGTGGTATATTAACAAAGGGAAAATAATGGATTTACGTATAACAACATGGCTAAATCCTGAGAACATAATATTTAATGCAAAAATAAAGGCAAATTACTAAACAAAATATAGACATACAAACACATACACATGAACGTAAAAAACACACCGAATAATGCTTTTTATTGTTTATGGATATATAATGACGTGGCCAAAGTATGACAAAGGAACAACACACATAACTTCAGGACAGTAGTTACCTCTATGGATGAAAGAAAGGAGATGAAATAAGAAATTAGCTTCAGCTCTACCAGTACCTTTTTACTTAAAAAAGCATCTGAAGCTATTTGATCATTTTATAATATCTCAAGCCAAACTTATATTATCTCCCCCCATTGTAAATCTGCCCTCCCATCCTGTATTCTTTAACTTGGGGTAGGAGGTAGGTGGAAGTAATACAAATAAATCTAGTCAAATTAGAATTCCTTAGATTCAACTATGACTCTTCTTTTTCTCTTAGCCCCATTTCCATAGTCAGAACTAATCAGTCACCACATTTTTTATCAGGAGTATTTCCTAAATATAAAGTACTTAGAACAACGTTTGGCTCCCATTAATGTTGGTTATCATTACCACCACCGTCACTATCAGTAAATCTTTCACATTCATTTGCCCTTTTTGACTTCTGTGCTACTGCCTCATTTAGAGTACTTTGTGTCCAACTCAACACATCAGTTCCTACTCTTTTGATCACATATCCCTTTAAGAATCTGAAAAAACAAAAACAAAAACACCAGTTTTTCTCCTATATGTTTATGTAGTAGATATGCAATTCTTTCTGCCTAGGACATGAAGCCTTTCATTCCTTAAGAAATACTTATTCTTAAGTCTTGGCTCAAATATTAGCTCTCTATGAAGTCTTTTAGATCTCCAAGCATAAAGTTCCCTTGGCAGTGTTTACACTTTCAGCCCTCACTGGGAATTACTGATTTAAAAAATTAACTTCCATACTTGCTTACAATGCTTAATCCACCTCCAATTTCCCCATCCCTATCATAAATATTAGACCATTCAACTTTCTGGGAATGTTCTTTGGCATTACACTTCAGAAGATTCTATATACACTAACAGGGTCCAGCAGTTTTATCTTTTAAAATGGCTGCGTGTTAAGGATGTGAACATTCTACTCCAAGTATGCAAGGCAGCTGTCTCTACAAGTTTTAAAAAACAATACATTATTTTCTTATGTTATTAAATAATCTTCAAAAATGTGTTTTTTAAAGGCCATATCATGTTCTATCACAGATGTTTCATACTGAATCATCTACTATTGATTATTCAGGTTTATAATTTTTAATATTATAAATAATGCTGTGATAAAAGAGCAAGTACTTAAATCACTGTTACTTTTCTGATAAATTCTTCAACATAAGTTCCTAGGATAAAATGTTCTATAGCACTGAGTAAATGTAGAATATTAGAAGAGTCATGTATACAATGCTAAGAAATTCAGATTTTATCAGCCATTTTATATTATTATTTATGACCTCCTCACCACCAACTCAGTCCACAAAGGACACGGACATTTTTAAGGCTGAATTCGTAAGGTCAATATGCTTTCCAGAAAGTTTAAAAAAATCGCCAGGCATGGTGGCTCACGCCTGTAATCCCAGCACTTTCAGAGGCCTAGGCGGATTGATCACTAAGTCAGGTGTTCAAAACCAGCCTGGCCAAGACAGCGAAACCCTGTCTCTACTAAAAACTACAGAAAAATTAGCCAGTGTGGTAGCAGGCACCTGTAATCCCAGCTACTCAGGAGGCTGAGGCAGGAGAATTGCTTATACCCGGGCAGCAGAGGTTGCAATGAGCTGAAATGGCGCCACTGCACTCCAAACCTCGGTGACAAAGTGAGACTCTGTCTCAAAAAAAAAAAAAAAAAAAAGTTAAAAAAAATCTTAAAAAGCTAAATCCTACTAGCAATAACTACTTAGTGGCAATGCATATAAGTTTTGGAAAGTCTTAAGAGCTACATAAATCTATAAAAATGTACTTACAGATATCCATTAAATTCTTCTGAGGGTTTTCTCCAAACAGTTACATCTTTCTAGAAAAATAAAAACATAATGGTAATAATTACATAGGTGGAACCCTAGACACAAAACTGACAATTTTATAAGTCTAGAGAATTTGTCTTTGCATTAAAATAAAACTTCAGTACATTTTCAGAATACATAAAAGTCATCTACACCATAAAAGGATTTGTATTTGAGTTTCTTCTGTATCCTTGAGTTCTTCACATTGCAACTTACAGACCTCCAAAAAATATTTCCAGTAGCATTTAATGAGATCCAAACGCTGTAAGAGTCAATGATGGCACTATCTTAGTCCAGTCTTACCTATTTACCATTACCGATGCATTCAGACTATGACACTAGAAACACTAAATATTTCATTCTGAAATTGTTCATAACTTTAAAACAATTAAACAATTAACATTTAGTACGAAAGTTGTACTGTGAAGTAGTCCCTACATTTTTTCCCTCGTCATTTCCCAAGTAAATCTGAATATCAGAATAGCTAGAGCACTTAAATAGAAGTGTCCTGGGTTCTAGCACACTTAACTCACCCATGTAATAGTTTGGGCAAGTCATATTGGTAAAAAGGAATACTGACTAGCCACCTTCACAGGCTTTTTGATATATCTGAAACTCTTCTAAGCTATCAAGTACTACACTTTCTTAAATTGATAATGACACATTTTTATTTGCTGACTTAAGAGGGTATTCTTTAGGCTCTAGTTTTCATAAACCTATCCACTTGTCTAAAATCCAAAGAGCTAACAAAAGCAGTATAGGATTACTACTGATGTATTCGTTCCTCTGTGTGACATTAGACCATCAACTTTATTAGCTCAATTATTTATCTTGCATATCCATCCAAAGTATGGTCTTTGCCCATATTGTTCCATATAATTTTAAAAGTCATCAACTAATTCACTGGATAGAAGATACACCCCAAACAGAAGTAACTGAACTAATTTACCGTTTTCTTAGCAACTCGCCACTTATCTTCTTCAATGCTATGGTACTGGATGAGAGTGTTTTTAAGTTTAGTTGCAAGAGAAGCAACATCAGACAGTCCTTCCATTTCTTCTCTCTGTTATGGAGACCAAGATTAGCATCAGCAAATACCACAATTTGAGGCAATAGACCAGTGGGTCTCAAACCTGGCTTCACAATATAATAACCTACCAGAGCTATAAAAGATAGCTACCGTCACCCCAAATCAACTAATCACAATTTCTGAGAGTAGGACCTGGGCATCGTTTTTTTTCTAATCGCACCCAAGATGAATGACCCGTAGCCAGAGGTGAGAATCACATATTTTTTTACAGTTATTAAAACCATTCATAGAAAAGAGTAAAAGGGAAGGCAGGAGGAGGGGGAAGCGATTGCACCTCTCTTGCACATATGTTGTTAACTCTCAAACATTTACATCCAGCCCCCCATTGTTCCAGTGGGCTCAAAAGTCCCAGATCCAGAAGCCTGCTGAAAGCTTCAAGACTAAAGGGAATCTCTTGACTCCCCCTGGCTTCCCTCAGGTTGCCACAGTATTCCTCATTTTATCAATTTACTATTAAAATGGCAATTGAGCCCAAGTTCTTAAGTCAAAAAGCTTGGGATTACCCCTAACAGGAATAGGTTCCTTTTAACACCATCATACCTCATTGTCTAGTGTTCTAGTCCCACTGATTTTGTTTCTGTCCCTCATACAGACCTAGCTTATCACTGACTTGGGGTCTCTGTACTTGCTATTTCTCTGCCTGGAAGGCTAGATCCCAAATCTTAGCATCACTAATAACAATGTAATGCCAATTTCAGTTTAAACCTCCTATCCTTCATAAAGCCTTCTGCAAGTTACCGTTACATCTTTTCTTCATGGTGTTGATCATTCTCAGACAATATAATAACTTGTTTATTCATAGGTGTTCGATTCTACTCTTTGACCACCTCATTCCTAACAAATAGCATAGAGGTCCTTGTCTTACCACTATTTCTCCACCACCTAGAACACTGCTGGGCACATAGTAGGCCCTTATTTTGTTGATGTGTTATTGCTTCAAAACAAAAATTACTTGGTCTTTGTCTTCTTTTGGTGCCGGGGCACCAATTTCTTCACATAATTCCTACTTTTCGTTATTCTATCTCTACCCCTGCCACTCTTCAGTAAAATGCTAAAGGAAAAAAAGTTTTAGGGGTAAAGCTGACCATTATAGAACCATAAAATTGCTGGAAAGGAGGTCAAGAAAACATTTAAATGAAATCTCAAGCCTCACCCTCTATGGGAATAAGGTTGACAACGGCAACCTTACAGATGCACACATCAGAGTCACCTTTTTATGCTTTGTAGTAGTTGTTGCTGTTTTTAGATGTCAGATTTTGGGGCCCAGTGCCAAACAGTGTGATTCAGTGCTTTGTTCTGGAATGGATCTCAGAAATGTAGGTCCTTTAAAATAGTCTCACTAATTATTCTGTTGTCTAGCCAGGGTTCAGAAATAACTGATCTAAAAACTAAAGTGACAGAAATAAATCAAGGTTGTAGCCAATATTTAAATACCACTAATTAGAGCATATAAGCCATTAAAATTCATAAATACTAAAATTATGTAGAAATATGGAAAAATATACATAGAAAATTCAATACATCTTTTAGCATCTATGTAAGTGATGCAAAATATGTAGTAAGTATAGATCCAATCCATGGATGGAAAATTAATGAGCTCATTCAGAAAGTCTCTCAGTCAAGAATATATCCAATTTCATTCAAGAGGCTGTCAACTTGATAGCCAGTACAATGACTTTATTCAAGAGTGTGCCATAAACAAGCACAACTTCTTGCAGAAGGCTTGTAAAAAAGATTTAATTTATCTATTACTGGGATCACTATGATTAAACATGTTCTTTAAACTCAAAGGTCACCTACTAGGTTCCTGTGGTTGGCAGATAAGAGTATTTATTCAAAACTTTTTGATAGAAATCAAAGATGAAATGGAAAGTTGTTATCGGAAGCAAACATTATCATTGGGCAAATCCAGTGCACAGAAAGTTACCTAGAAAGCTACCTAGAAAAGATGAGAATCTGCAACTTTAAGGTACTTAGTAATCATTCATTCATATGATTCAGCATAAAGTTCAAGCTCCTTACTATAGCTTACAAGCCCTTTTATGATGTGGCATATTTTCATTACCTAATTTCCACTTATCTTTCTTGGACTCCCCTGAACCTGGGTTAGTTCCTCCTCCAATATTTTCTGACACCAACTCTGTACTGTAATTATTCACTTGTTATCTTCTCCCATTTAACTGTCAAATCTTTGGGGGGGGGCAGGAAATGTGGCTTGTTCAATGTTATTCTCTTTATGTCTAGCATTCAGTATGAACACAGTGAATAAAAAATGGAAAAATGTATAGACAATAAGCTACTATTCTCACTTACGGCACGCCTCAAGATAATCTGAGTATGCCCACTTACACCAGAGCTTCTGAAAAACTAAAACTTCCATTACCATAATAAAACACAATTTCTCAAGGAGGTGTACTATTAAATATTTATCTAACATCTATCATGTACCAGGTCCTAGAACTAGAGAAACAGATGGAATCCAGTTTTTACTCTCAGGGTTGACTTACTGTACCCTTAAGCTTTCACAGAAATAATAACAAAAACTAAAATATTAAAAAATTCTATTAATAGTTTTTTTAAGCGTGGTGCAGTGGGAGGGAGGAAAGGAAGAGAAAGGAGTACAACATCAGAATGCTCTCTCTCTCTGATTAAATATGTCCAGCAACATGTTTAACCAGGCAGTTAAGTCTTGCATGGATTATTTTCATCAAGATTAAGTCCATCCATTATATGAAATAATGGTTGCCATCAAAACTGCTACCTCTGTGTAAACAGGCATAATTGAGCATCTCTCAAAATATGCATCTATTGTAGAACTAAGAAGTTAGGGGGAGAATATTGGGTTATCAAGGTCTTGGCTCTCTCTCCTTATATAACAGGGTACCGACATTAATTGAAAGGAAAACACGCAATTTGACCTCCTGCAATCTCCAACTGTGGAGAATGTCAGGAAAATGTTTTAAATACCATTCTGAACTTCCTTTTACTCATTCAGTCTTTTATTCCCTTATCTTCACCTTATATCAGGAAATTATCCAACTCTTAACATTTACATGTCACAGAGAACAGGCACCACTTAACCTTATCAGAATGTAACAGCTTCATATAAAAGATTTTATATTCTTGTCAGTCCCATGGTCAAATACCGAGTAATGTCCACCTCCATGTTTTTTGCTTAAACTAACCTTTTTGTTCTTATTTTCTATGTCCATGTTTTTGAAGCGATGACTAGCGGTGATAGTGGCTGCCATCATAGGGAGGGCAGCTTTCTCAAGTTAAAAATTTTCTTGAGGCCATCTATCAGCACCATAGCCTTGGTCAATCCAACTCCATTTATTTTCAACTATCACAGTGAGATGGCATAGGTTCTATTTTAAATATGGAGCATAATAAAACATTTAACCTCTAATAGAAAATGAATGCCATAAAAATCTGTTTGTACTTTTGTAGATGACTAAAGAAGTGCGGGTATCAGAACTGTCTAACCTTGCATTACTTGAATAATATGGTTTTCACTTCCGTGAACAGCTTCAGTTTAACATGCATGGACTTTCCCCAATGTCGTACAAACCAAAGCTTTGTAAATTAAATTATATTTTCTAACTAACATAAAAATTTCAGCATATGCTGGATTTCCAATAAGTGTTGAACCATAAAGTTTTCCAACTCAGACAAGTACAGCAGCTTCTATTTTTTCAGACTGGCTCTGGCAGGCGCTCACTATTTAAAGAAATGCAACATGGAAGTCTATTTCTACAATGTGAATGATCCAACTTACTGTTCAAACGCCTAATGCTCTAATACTTGACTTAAAAAAAACAACCCTAATGCTCTGTACTTGATTTAAAAAAATAACAATAGCTAACACCTATTGATCACTTACTATGTGGTCAGTCCTTCTGGCTGCTTTACATTGTATTATTTCATTTAATACAACAGTAAGAGTCCATCTATCATTGTCCCTGTTTCACAGAAAGCGAAAATTGCAACAGAGAGGTTGAGTCACTTGTCTAAAATCACACAGCTCATAAGTGATGGAGCCAGAATTCCAACCCAGGGGTCTGACTTCAGAGCCTAAAGCTCGCTCTGTCTTGTAAAACTGTGGAAGCTGATCACAGGCTGGAAGAGACTTCACATAAAAAACCTGGGCCCACCATGAATTTGTCAAATTTTGTCCTGGCTGCTGAACCCAAAAATTTAAGGTAATTTTTCCTGAGTGTGAATTAGGGAAAACAGTGACACTAATTTGGTGAGAAACTATGAGTTAATACATTTAGCAGGGACCTTGGAAGGTAGTAAGCCCCGGGAAAACTTTGTCTCTAGTCATCAGCATCACCTCCGCGAAGCCTGGTGGACGCGGCTGCCCCTGCGCTGTCTGTGCACCTAAGAACCAGGAAGCGCGGTGCCCTCCAGCGAACAGGACTGCCCCAAATCAGGCGGGATTACCACCGCCCCCTCCCATTTGACAGCTGAGGACACTGAGGCCTAATGGCGTCCAAGTACTTAAATAGGTGGGCGGCGTGTAGGGGCGAGTCGAAAGCGCTGGGATCCTTCCTGCTCGCCCCGTCCCCTCCGTGAGGCTCAGTTTTTCTCTCTCAGCTGTGAGGTCCACTCCCGCCCGGACGCCAGGGCCCGCCATCCCCAACGTCCACCGCGGACTCCCTCGTCCGGCGGCCTGGAGCAGGTCCAGAAGACGCACCTGGAAGGGCGCCCCGGCGCCACAGTCGCCCTCCCCCACAGGCCGCCCCACTCCCGCCGCGGCTCGGCTCTCCCCACGTCTACCTGAGGTGAAGCAAGGACGTGGAGGCAGCCACTGCGCGATACCCAGCACCTCACACCGCTCTCAGCAGCACGGATCAGCCTCCCGGGCCGCCGAGGCGCAGGCGACAGCAGCCAACGGGCAGGTCACCAATGGTCGCAGCCAACTGGAAGGCACCCAGCACCTCAGGGTAAGGCGGGCCGAGCCCCCAGTCCCGCCCCCTGGCCCGGACCTCGGCCCTCCCGGGGGCTGGGAGGAGGTGGCCGGAACAACGTGCACTCGCTCGTACGGGCTGGCGCGGGAGCGTGTGGAGCGCTGATTGGTCGCCGATAAATGGAATGATTCCGCGTAGGTGTGGGCTGGCCGGAGCCGCGCCGGGTTCCCCGGAGGTCTGGGGTTGCCTGCAGGTTTGGATTGGTAGGGTTGTCCTGTAGGCACTTAATTGTGAAAGAACTTTGCCAGGCAGTAAACCGACTTGGAGAGATAAAAACAGAAGGCGAAGTGAAGGATCACAGTGAGGGATAAGGCTGGTCCAAATTCATCCCGCTTGTGGATATCCTAGTAGCACGCCACTGCCCTACTCCTCCCAGGACCAACTCTAACCCTAACCCTAACCTTTCTTATTTCTCAAATAAGAAAAAGCGCCCATGCAGAGGAGGACGAGCTCTCTGCCTCCTGCTTAGCCGGACTCAGAACTGAGAAAGCTGGGAAGGAAATGAAAGTCACTGCCACTGCGTGAATTGACCTTTAGCCAAACGTGTGTGTGTGTGTGTGTGTGTGTGTGTGTGTGTGTGTGTGTGTCTCCACCGTCAGATAAAAGAGTTTAGAGGGCAACCTTACTGTGTGAATTGACCTTTAGCCAAACGTGTGTATGTGTGTGTGCGTGTGTCCACCCTCAGATAAAAGATTTGAGGGCAACTTTAAAAGTAGAACAAAGGAGGGGGTGTGACAAGTGGATTTAGCAACTGCACAGTGTTGGAGTTTCCATCTACTCGAAGATGAGAAACATTTCTTCCAGTGGCTGTGAAGTCACCCATCTGATGGAAAGCTTGGGAAACGGTGAATTTCTTCCTTTGCCAAAGTAGCTATGATGCACTGATTAGCCAGGCTTGCTTTGTATGCAAATTCCATTTACTAAGATACAGTTTGAGAACCAAAAGCAGCGAGGAATGCAATGCTACACCGTTAGTCATTTCTGATAGACTTGCAACGAAAATAAGTAACACTCCATACATTTTTAAGTTGCCCTCACCAAATGAATTACCAAATACTACTTGCTAGTTATTATTAGCCGATTTTTTTAACCTTACTTCATCGTCTATATGTAAAATAAATATTTTGTGTTATTTCATGTGACATAGTAACAGAAAATTTCTTCGTGTGTTGTAAAGCTCCTTTCACTTGCCAATTATTATTGGCCAATTATTGAGGTTCTTTGTATGGATGGATGGATATGTAGATAAATAATTTGAAATGGTTGGGGAAAGCGCTATGAATTAAGTTGTACATATTTAATATCTCATTGAATCCTCTTAGCCTCCTAAAGTAGGTGTGTTTTTACAGGAGAGGAGCCACAGGCATAAATCTTAAGGCAGATTGCTTAATTACTGAGTGAAGAAACTGGAATTTGGCTGAGGTCTGCTGGACTCTGACACTGGGGCTCTTAGTCCCCATAAAATTCAAATGATGCTTGATGGCTCTTTGTCAAGGCACCTGTGAAGACCACTGGGGACCAGAAATGAAAGACCTAATTCTTACTATGAGAATTTACACAGCGTAATGGTAGAGAGTATTAAATCCACATATCTATTTCAAAAAAGTAAAAAAGTTGTATCTCAGGATTTAGTTCTGTATACACTGCTCAACAGGCTGTATTTCTCTTGGATGATGCTGTAAAATATGTTTTAAAGAAAATTAACTTGGCTTTTTTTTTTTTGGATGGCGGGGGTCATTACATCACATGCATGCCCCCCGTGGGATTCTTGTCCTCCATCTAGTTTCTGGGAGGTTTTTGTTTTTTTTATTTTTGTCTTCATCTGTTGCTGTTTTTCTTGGTCAGAATGAAGTTTGGGTAATTGAAAGCCACTCTATCAAAGTAGAATGCTACTTACAGCAAAACTGCAGATTCAGCAATACATATATTAATATATCATCTGGAGCTATTTTTTAAGGTTTACTATGGTCCAAGCACAGTGCTAAGCATTTTACATTTTACAGCAATGCCTGATAATAGTCTTGTGCTATTACTATTTTCATTACACACATGAGAGAACTGTAATATGTAAGGCAGCAGATAGATCTCCCCCTACAAATAGTTTGCAAATGGGAAAATAAGGTTTCCATCTAGAATTCAAATATAAAAGAGGCATATAATGAATTTGATCAGCTATATGGAAACTTAGCCTAAAGAGACAAAACAGCTGCCCTGCCAAGTCCTGACTATAATCTGACTGAATATATTGACACATCTAAAGAAAGAATTTTCAAGAAGAAAAACATTTAAAAATTCCAAAACACAGAAAAAATATGGCCACAATTTCTAACCTGGGCAATAAATCTAGAAGTAAACAAAACAATGCATTCACAAATATCTCCAGTTACTTGAAAATTTCTAAACATCTGGCCCCAAACACATTGGTTAAAGAGAAAAATCAAACATTTCATGCTGAAGAATATTAATAAAAATATTTTAAAATGTTAATATTAATAATGATAATAAAAATCAAAATGCTATATATCAAAGCCTTAATTTAATTCCACAAATGTTTATTTATTGTCTGCTACCTGTACCAAGGACTGAGGGTATATTGTATCTTAACTGAGAGCTATTTATTTGCAACTAGAAGAAACTCAATGTGGATTAAGCTAAAAAAGAATGTGTTAAAAGGATATAGAAATATCTTATAAAAATGTGATACTCAAAGTTCGGGCCACAGACCAGCAGCATTGGTATTACCTGGGAGCTTATCAGAATTGCAGAATCTCAGGCTCTGACCTATTGAATCAGAATCTACATCTTTAAATGACACCTGGATGATTTTATGCACATTGAATTTTGAGGCTGGACGTGGTGGCTCATGCCTGTAATCCCAGCACTTTGGGAGACTGAGGTAGGCAGATCACTTGAGGTCAGGAGTTCAAGACCAGCCTGGGCAACATGGTGAAACTCTCTAATAAAAAATACTAAAGTTAGCCAGGCATGGTGGCACATGTCTGTAGTCCCAGCTACTTGGAAGGCTGAGACATGAGAATCGTTTAAACCCGAGAGGCAGAGGCTGCAGTGAGCCAAGAGCATGCCAGTGCACTCCAGCCTGGGTGACAGAGAGAGACCCTGTCTCAAAAAAAAAAAAAAAAAAAAAAAAAAAAAATTGAGAAACACTATTATAGAGCACAAGGGCTTGACTTACAGCTAAGCCTCAAAATTACTGAAGCCAGAATTTAGCCACCAAGAACTAAGACTGTACAAATTCATTGAGCTGTGCATTTAAGATATGTACACTTCATTGTACCTCAATTAAAATCATATCTAAATTAGAAAAAGGAAGAATCAGTCAACCAAAAAGCTAGAGAAAAACATCAGAAGGAATGAATTAACAAATACAGAAACAAATAGTTGGGAAAAAATGGAAAGCCAAAAGACAGGAGAATTAATTTTAAAATTACATCACATGTGGGCTGATAGGTGCAGCAAACCACCATCGCACATATTTGCTTATGCAACAAACCTGTACGTCCTGCACACGTATCCCAGAATTTTAAATTTTAAAAAATACATCATGTTTTTGTTTTTTTTTAATTTTTGGTGGGGATTGGTTTGACCATTAGAAAATAGGTAAATAAACAGTCTAATCGAGAAGAGGAAACAGCAAAGGAAAAAAAAGTCAAGTAATTATGACTAAGAAAGGGGAAGCAACATAATTAAAGAGTAAGTTAAAATAGTAAGTCTTTGTGAACTAACAAATTACATCCACGTAAATGGATACTACTTCTAAAGAAATACAAATTACCAAAATTTATACAAGAAGAATTTTGAGTTATGAAATCTAATACACTTGTAAAAATAAAAACAGAGGGAGAGAGATCCAAGATGGCCGGTTAGCAGCAGCTCAGGATTGCAGCTCCCACTGAAAGTGCAGAGAGTGAGTGGACGCCACACTTTTAGAAGAATTTTCATTGCCCACGGACCAAGAGATTCTTGGCGGAGGAGCCCCACAGGTTGCCAGCGCAACTCTTTTCTGGGGCACGGCCATTTTGCAGGCGCCCCGACGTGGCGGTTCTCAGTCCGGAGTATACGGGACTGAGTGCCCATTTGGTTGGCGTTTGGAGCTCCGGGAAAGCAGAGTCTCCCATTCAGCTGATTGAAAAGCAACTGAAGCAGGGGAACCAGACCGGGAGATTCCCGGGCAGAAAAGCGCCAGGAATCTTAACGCCGCTGTTTCAGCCGGCGTAGTGGGTCGCCACAGGGGAAGGCTGGTCCCTCTCCACAAAAAGGAAAAAAGAAACAGCAATTGGAACTGCTGAGGATTGAGAGTTTCACAGCAAGTGCAGCTGAACCCGGGAAGGTCCCGCTCTGTGGGGGAGGGGCGTCCGCCGAAGGAAAACTAGGAAACAGAAAAAATTTTACCACCAACAAGCTGGACGTCCACTCAGAGACCTAATCTGAAAGTCAGCAATTACACAGACGACAGGTGGATAAATCCACAAAAATGGGAAGAAACCAGCGCAAAAAGGCGGAAAACACCCGAAATCAGAATGCCTTTCCTCCTACAGAGGATTGCAGTGCCTCATCACCAATTGAAAAAGGCCTGATTGAGAATGAATGTGAGGAATCAATAGAATCAGGCTTCAGAGGGTGGATAATGAGAAACTTCTGTGAGCTAAAAGAACATGTTCTAGCCCAATGCAAGGAAACTAAGAACCTTGAAAAAAGGTTTGACGAATTGTTAACGAGAATGGACAATTTAGAAAGGAATATAAGTGAATTAATGGATCTGAAAAACACAATACGAGTACTTCGCGAAGTATGCACAAGTTTTAACAGTCGAATTGATCAAGCAGAAGAAAGGATTTCAGAGGTCAAAGACCAACTTAATGAAATAAAATGAGAAGACAAGATTAGAGAAAAAAGGGTAAAAAGGAATGAGCAAAGTCTCCAAGAAATATGGGACTATGTGAAAAGACCTAATCTACGTTTGATAGGTGTACCTGAATGTGACGAAGAGAATGAATCCAAGCTGGAAAATATTTTTCAAGATATTATCCAGGAAAACTTTCCTAACCTAGCAAGGCAGGACAATACCCAACTCCAGGTGATACAGAGAACACCACAAAGATATTCCTCAAAAAGAGCAACCCCAAGGCACATAATCATTAGATTCATCAGGGTTGAAACACAGGAGAAAATACTAAGGGCAGCCAGAAAGAAAGGTCAGGTTACCCACAAGGGGAAGCCTATCAGGCTCACAGCAGATCTCTCAGCAGAAACCCTACAAGCCAGAAGAGAGTGGGGGCCAATATTCAACATCCTTAAAGAAAAGAACTTTCAACCCAGAATTTCATATCCAGCCAAACTAAGTTTCATAAATGAAGGAAAAATAAAATTTTTTATGAACAAGCAAGTACTCAGAGATTTCATTACCACCAGGCCTGCTTTACAGGAGCTTCTGAAAGAGACACTATATACAGAAAGGAACAACCAGTATCAGCCATTCCAAAAAACCCATCGGTAAGCTGCATCCAGACCCATCTCACATACAAGGATATACAGAGACTTAAAACAAAGGGATGGAGGAAGATTTGTCAACTAAATGGAGAGCCAAAAAAAAAAAAAAAAGCAGGAGTTGTAATTCTCATCTCTGATAAAATAGACTTTAAAGTAATAGAAACCAAAAGAGATAAGAAGGATATTGTATAATGGTAGAGGGATCAATGTAACGGGAAGAGCTAACGATCCTAAGTCTATGCACACCCAATATAGAAGCACCCAGATACATAGGGCAACTTCTTGGTGACTTACAAAGAGACTTGGACTCCCACACAATAGTAGTGGGAGACTTTAACATTACATTGTCAATATTGGACAGATTAATGAGACAGAAGGTTAACAAGAATACCCGGGACTTGCCCTTAGACCTCGAATAAGTAAACTTAATAAACATTTACAGAACTCTCTACTCCAAATCCACAAAACGTATATTTTTTTTCAGTAACACTTCACATTTATTCTAAAAGTGACCACATGGTTGGGAGTAAATCACTCCCCAGCAATTGCATAGCATTTATAGGTTTAAATGAAATATTAGTTGGCTGTTTGTTTGTTATTTTCCTCCCTTATTCCTTCCTGTCTCCATTGTATAACACAATAATTAGTATAAAAGAGCTTTTTAATATCCATTTCTAGACTGCATTCTAGCCTGGGCAATAGAGCAAGATTCCCGTTCTCGCTCCCTCTTTTCTTCTTCTTTTTCTCTTTCATTCTCTTTTTCTTCCTTCTTTCTCTCTTTTTCTTTTCTTTGTTAAATAAATAAATAAATAAATAAAACAAAAACAGAGAATATTAAAGACAAACTGTGGCTCAGAAAAGGTCCAGAGGATTTTACATGATAATTTTCAACTCCCAAAGAAACTATTCATTGTTTCTATTAAAACTGTTTTTAGACCGTAAGTTTTAAAAATCTAGTTTTTTTTCATAAATTGAGTATTTTGCATTACTCTGATATCCAAATAAGACACTTAAAAACCTTAGTAATGTATTTTGCCATGAGGTGGTAACTGGTATCAGACTTGTTCTCCTATCTCCTCAACTAAACTTATGAAAAATATGGTTTCACACATTGAGAAACTGGCAACACAAGGTTTTGATCCCTGGAGAAGGGAAACAAATGAGGGGAACACCTATATGCCTGAACCAGGAAGGGTTTGAAGTGTGTTAACCACTGAAGCTTTGCAAAATGATCAAAAGGAAAAAAAATGAGTCTGTCACTGTCCCTAATAAAAAGGAGAATGGCATCAGCTGTAGAGGAAGTATGTCTCCAGACCTCAGAGGCTGAGGACTAAATAGATAATTTATAACTGAACACAGGATCAGTGGATCATATACTAAAGTATCCGTCAGAATTATGTTTTCACTCACATTTGTGCTATCTGTACTGTTGTTAAACACATATGCTCAATTGTTTAAAAAAAGAAGCACATTTTTAAGAAAAATTAGGGCAACTAAATAGTAAAACACACTATACTCGTGTAGAAAACATTCATGTTATGAGATCATATTAAAAACAAACAGAAACAAAAACAAGCAAACAGAAATTCAAAATTTACTTTTTCATATATATCAAAGTACTTCAATGAAAGCCAATTAACAATATTATAATCCTCATAAGTTATATAAACAACTGACACCAAATCCTCCATTACAGATAACATCTATCACATGCTTGATATATAGTCCAGCCATTGCACTAAGTAGGTATTATCATGATCCTTATCTTGCATCTTACAAAACTGAAGCTTAGAAACCGTAAGTACTTACTGTGAGGTCATACAGCAAATGAGTGGCAGAGGTCAGGTGTGATCCCTGTACTCTTATTCACTAAACTATTCTCCCTCTCAGTATAAAATCTGACTGTCAGAGCAGGGCAGCAATAGGATAAAATAGACTGGGGCTACCTGGAGCTTCCAACTGGGTGTGAGAGGCCATGCTAGCTCACAGACACTGTATGACCTGCAAAGCTGAAAATATTGCTATCTGACCCTTTCTAGAAAAATGCTGCTTACCTCTGCTCTATTTTACAAATCTACATTTAGGATTTAAATTTAAAGAGAGAAAACCAGGCTTGATATACATCTGAGAGCTCTTATCTATTTAGATTGAAGGTATCAGAAAGCATGGGATGGTGAAACCACTTGAGAATGAACAAGGTATAAGAGAATTCAGTTGGGCCAGGGTTTTTATCTTATAAAATCAATTGCTCCAGAGAATGAACTTTGTTAACCATAAAGTTACATTTGCAAATATTCTAGCTCAGAGAACACTGTAGTGCTCCTGAATGAGCAAAAGCCCAAAGTGATTGTGACATAGTTTTCTTTTACATATCTGATCTTGTATTTCTGATTGTTTATCTGAGCTTATATTTCCGATTTTTTTCTCCTCTTAAGGAGGGCACTTGTATTATAATTCCATAAGTCTGCCAATTGTTAAGGGCTCAGTCTGTGCCAAAATCTTCAAATGTTTACATTCACAATCTGACTACTTGTTCTTCAGTATCTCCTTTCCCCTTTCTCTCACAGAAATAGAACCCTTGATTCTACACATCATTGTCCAGAATGACAGACATTGCTCAGACACTCTTAAAGCTACAGCACTGGATTGACTTAGATTCTGCTAATCAGATACACGCATGAGAGATGTGCAAGGTAGAAGTCGTGGTTCTATTGCTGCTCGAGTTATGCCCTGGGTCTCGCTGTCCCCATCTCCTGCCCTGACTCAAAACTGCGTTATGATCATGGTGGTTTTCCAGTATCTATAGAAGCACCTGCATTGGTGGCCCAACTCTGTTGTATTGTTCGCAAAGCATTCTTGGAGTGTTTCTTTAGCCCTCCAGCTGATTCTCTAAGCCATAACAAAACCTGTAGTAAATCCTTTTCTGATTAAACTAGCTAGAATGAATTCTGTTCTCTGCAAATGAACTCTGAAACCCTAAAAGATATTAATGCACACTCCATTGTCTTAGCAGCCCAGGCAGTAGATGGTGAGAACAAACATAGCAGTCTGGAAAACCGGAGACCCTGGTTATTCAGTGGCAACGTATTGAACAAATTGCTGCCTAAATTGCCTTGGAAAGGAGATTACGTGTGTATCAACTCCATAGCTATAGGCTAGATCACTGGAAAAATTCAACTGATGTCAATTGGTTGCTACTGCTACTCTCAGCAAAGTTTTACAAGAGAGAGTTGAACTATATCTAGATCTAGCCAGGCTGCAAGTAGGATAAAGGGAATATAGATCTCTGCTTAAAAAAAAAAAAGGACAGAGAATTTAAATATGCAGCAGGGAATTTCAATCTGTGGTCAAGAATCTAAAAGATTTGTGAGTTTAATAATGTGGTGCCTCACTGTGTTGAAAAAGTCAGTTGTCTGCACTTCCACACTGAGGCAATGATGAGAGTGCTCTGAAGGGCCACTGTGCACTGTGAGTCCACCTATTTACAAGCTCTTCTCCAAAGTGTTTTGGGTAGACAATGAACATAGGTCAAATAAAGCATGTTACCCTGCTATTCAAGTTCCTTATTTTAGGGCATTATGAATATAAGCCTATATTAGCTTGCTAGGTTTACCATAGCAAAATACCAAAAACTAGGTAGCTTAAACAGCAGAAATTTATTATCTCAAAATTCTAGAGGTTAGAAGTCCAAGATCAACGTGTCTGCAAGGCCAACTCCTTCTGATGGCTATGAGAGAGAGTCTGTTTCATGCCTCTCCCAAACTGCTGGTGGTTTGCTGGCAACCTTTGGCATTCCTTAACTTGTTGGTCACATTACCCCGACCTCTGCTTTCATTGTCACATGGCATTCTCCCTCTGTGTGCCATTCCTGTATCCAAGTTTCCCGTTTTCTTTCTTTCTTTTTTTTTTTTTTGAGACGGAGTCTTGCTCTGTCGTGAGACTGGAGTGCAGTGACGTGATCTTGGCTCACTACACCCTCTGCCTCTCAGGTTCATGCGACTCTCCTGCCTCAGCCTCCCAAGTAGATGGGATTACAGGCACCCGCCACCACGCCAGGCTAATTTTTGTACTTTTAGTAGAGACGAGGTTTCACCATGTTGGCCAGGATGGTCTCCATCTCCTGACCTCGTGATCCACCTGCCTCAGCCTCCCAAAGTGCTGGGATTACAGGCATGAGCCCCAAGTTTCCCTTTTTTAGTAAGGACACTGCCAGTCATGTGGATTAGGGCTCACGCAAATGACCTTATTTTAACTTGATTTCTTCTATAAAGACCCTGTCTCTGCCAGGCATGGTGGCCCACATCTGTAATCCCAGTGCTTTGGGAGGCCAAGGTGAGAGGATTGCTTGAGGCCTGTACCTCATGGTGAGGACATTTTGTCACTCAGAGATTCTTTCTTTTGAGCTGAATTCAGTCTCCGAATGAGACTTTGAGATCGTATCTCTTGGACAGGGTATGAATTGTTTTCTGTTTGGGAAAAAAGGCACTCAAAGGTAATGGGAATGGGAAAGGGCTATCTATGGCAGAGACTGCTAGATGTCTTTTAATAACGGTTCTCCCCATCTTTTCTAATCTATACCTGCAGAACTCCTGAATTTTATTTGAACACAAGACCACTCCAAATAAAGACTGTATTTCTGAGCCTCCTATGCAGCTAAAATTCTTGTTGTGACTTAGTTTCTACCAATCAGATGCTCTCTTGAAATATTTGAAGGTGAGACATAGACTGAAGCAGTGTGGAGATCTCTGTTTTGTGGTGGCTTTTTGATCAGGGAGGCTTTCCTGATCATGGTAGAGGCAAAGTAGGTCTAGAACTGGCAACCATAGCAGCTTCCCAAATGGACAGGCAGCTTCCTGAACATATAAGAGGCAGTACATCCCATCTTGGCCCAGTTTTATGGTGTGACTCTCACATTTACTTTAGAGAGGCCTACCTATAACATGTTTCATCAGTCTTCCCTACAATTCTAGAAGACATTTAAGACCCTCTAGAAAATTTCTTTTCTACTTAAACTGGCAGAGAGACTGTGTTTTCTGCAACGGAACTTATCTAATACAGTTTAAAATTATTATTCTCATTTTGGGAGGAGGAAATAAGGCTTAGGGGTGGTAGTGAGCTGATAAAGCATCTCTCTGGGGAAAAAAGTGCCTTTCTTTGTAACACTTGCCCCTAACTCTGGTGAATACTCTCACCAACACTAGTTTCAAACCCTCAAAGGGCGCACAACTTTTAGGCAAGTCTCTTGAATACTTAGCAATTGACTCTCACAAGCTGGCTCCTGCTTCAATGAACCACTGTATAGAGAGTTTAAATAACTTTCCCAGGCCCACTAAACCACTAAATGTTTAATAAAAAGATCAAAAATAAAATGCTATTTATTCTGTCAGAAAAAAAGTTATACTTTATCAAGAGAGTTTTTTGCTGAAAACACTAAGCAGAAATTCACAACATGTAGTATAAATGCCTTCAGTGTCTTCACTTCAGCGAATTAGCTAATAAGTACAAAAGCAGAGGTGGGGAAGTTTTTAGTATCTTAAAAGCTTCAGGTAGATTTGGATGGGTAACGTTGCCAATATTATTACATGCACATAGCATAAAAGGGATTTAAACAATTTAAGATGATAAAATTTTCAGATGGAACTTGAGTGAGAAATAATCCATCAATTAATAAATTTAAAATCAATACTTTTTGACTTCTGCTATGGTTTGAATGTGTTTTTCCAAAATACAGGCATTACCAATGGATGCTATTTAGAGGTGGGGGCTTAGAGATGTAATTAGGTCATAAGGGCTCCCTCACTCATTCATGGGATTGGGTGCCCATATAAAAAGGGTTTGACCAAAGAAGTTTGCCCTTTTTTGATCTTCTGTGCCTTCCACCATGTGAGGAGGTAGCATGCAACTTCCCCAGAGGATGCAGCATCAAAGTACCACCTTGCAAGCAGTGAGAAGCTCTTACCAGACAGCTGAACCTGCAGCTTCTTGATCTTGGACATTCTATCCTCCAGAACTGTAAGAAAATAAATTTCTGGTTTTTATAAATTACTGAGTCTCAGGCATTCTTTTATAGCAGCACAAGCAGTCTCAGACTGCTTCTATAAACTGAGTTTGTGACAGGTAGTTATGTAACTGATCTCCTAGAAAAAATCCTGAAGACCACAAGGGAAATGGAAACTGGGCCTAGTATCACTAATCTAAATAAACTTCTTATTTATTTATAAATAATGTTCTTATTTAGATTCGTGATAATATTGGGTTTTTGACATTGTATGGGCAATCAAGAAACTGACAGTGTGCCTCCCATTTTTCTTTGGGTTTGTGAGGAAATTTGGCGCTAGGTCTAGTGAGTTGGACATGGCCATTCGATTGAGCCTCCTGAGGACAATGAAGCCAGGCATCTATTCTTTCTCTTGCTGTGACTGTGTCATCAGTCTTGAAGTGTTCAGAAGATACTTTAAAATGAGATGACAGATTTTGCTTTTAGAAATATGAACAAAGAGCTAAATAAGCTGCTAAAATAAGAAATAGATTATGCAAATGCATATAATAATGAACATTTCATGGGTCTTAGCATTGAAAATTGTATGATGAGAGTGGTAAGAACGAGAACTCCAAAGAGAAAGAAATGGGTAATGAAAGATAGGACTGGAAGGCATAGATACAGGTTTTCTCCACTCATTGAACACACCCAACAAGCTTCTAACATGCTCCAGGCACTGCAGGAGACAGGCTATGGGCTGTGTCCTCTCAGGGAGCTATTGACAAGAGACATGATGAATTCTCTTTCTCTAGGTCAAGTAACCCAATATGTTTTGATTTTAAATATTGTAAGATAATGATAAGAAAAAGTATAATAAGATTAGAGATCTCAAAGTTCCTGTCTTAGTTTGGTGCAAAAGTAATTGAGGTTTTGGACTGTGAATTTTAAATCATTATAACTAGGCTTAAATACATCTTTATTAATCAAAATAGGAACCATTATGACCTACACAGGTTGCCAATGAGAAATAAGTTTTTTATTCCTATAGCATAAAAATCCATGCTTCAGGATTCAACGAACTCTTGGAAAGAATTTACTGCATCCTGCTGGCTGGGGAAGGGTTTTCCCTGCAACAAGTTGTTAAGATACTCGAAGTAGCAGCAGTAGTAGTGAATGTGAGGTCAGGTGAATACGGTGGATAAGGCAAAACTTCATAGCCCAGTTCGTTTAACTTTTGATGCATTGGTTGCGTGACGTGCCATCAGGTGTTCTGGAGAATTAGGCCCTTTCTGTTGACCAATGCTGGCTGCAGGTGCTGCAGTTTTCAGTGCATCTCATTGATTTGCTGCGCATACTTCTCAGATGTAACAGTTTCAGTGATATTCAGAAAGCTGTAGGGAATTAGACTAGCAGCAGATGACCAAACAGTGACCATGACCTGTTTTGGTGCAAGTCTGGCTTTGGGAAGTCCTTTGGAGCTTCTGCTCGGTCTAGCCACTCAGCTGATTGTCTCCAGTTGTCATATAAAATCCGTTTTGTCACAAATCACAATCTGATGGAGAAATGGTTTGTTATTGTTGCATAGAATAACAGATGATGATACTTCAAAATGATTATTTTTAAAAAAAATTTTCAGTCAGCTCATGAGACACCCACTTATTGAGCTTTTTCACCTTTCCAATTTGCTTCGAATGCTGAATGCCATAGATGATTGACATTGAGTTATTGGGCAACTTCTTGTGTACTTATAAGAGGATCAGCTTCAATGATTGCTCTCAATTGGTCATTGTCAAACTTCCAATGGCCAGTCACTATGCTCCTCATCTTCAAGGCTCTCATGTCCTTTGCAAAACTTCTTAAACCACCACTTCACTGTACATTCTATAGCAGTTCCTGGACCAAATGTGTTGTTGATGTTGTGAGTTGTCTCCGCTGCTTTATAACCCATTTTAAACTCAGATAAGAAAATTGCTCGAATTTGCTTTTTGTCTAACGTCATTTCCATAGTCTAAAATAAACATAAAATAAACAGCAAGTAATAAGTCATAAGCAAAAAACACAAAGTGAGAAATGCCCATTAAAATGACATATAACATAATCACATTTATCTAGGAATGCACTGCAGTATCAAACAGCAAATTCCAACGATGAAAAAAACAATTTTGTTTGGACCAACCTAATAATTCAAAAGGACAAAACATTTTGAGACTAAGAGAATTCCTTGCAAAGTAATGTGAATTATATAAATCTTGCTCTTCCTTTTACATAATTGCTTTAGAAAACATTTTCCTTGGCTTCCTTTCATCATCTATAAAGAAACCTCTTTTGAGTAATTAGAAAACATGACTGCTTGACAAATAAGCACAAATGCTGAGAAAATAGGTATTTTAAAGCTAAATGTGAAGATACAATTTTATCTAGAAATGCTACTCCTTAAAGATAGAAATTGATTTTAATTCTCCAAAAATGAGTGGCTAAGTGTAATAGATTCTTTCATTTTACTATTTATTGCATCCATTCTAACATCTCCATTCATCTGCTGCTACCACAGCCTCATTTTTAAGCATTATATTAGAATCCTAATAGTATGGAACAGACTTCTCCACTTCTAGTCCTTCTCAGCCCAAATCTATCTTCTGTAGTAGTTCCTAATTTTCCTAAATCATTGTTTTCATGAGGCCAATCCTCTCCCACAGACGAATGATCTACAATGTAGTTTATTAAAAGTATTATAGAAAGTTGCCTCAAATTGGAAAGAGCCTAGATGTCCAGCAGTAGAGGATTGTTAACACAATTCTGAGTATCAATAAAGTAAAATGCTATACAGTCATTAAGAATATGTTATAGAAAAAAAATATTAATCTGAAGAAAATGTTTGCAAATTATTGAATATAAACATGAAACAAAGCATGTAACAGTATGTATACATTTCAGAAAAGGAGGTATGTACTCTTTGACTCAAAACGTTTGTTTCTGAGACTTTAAGAAAATAATAAAGAAAGGGTTAAAAGAGCCCAAGTTCATTTTCATCCAAGAATTATTTGTAATAGCATAAAAATTAGAAACTAGCAGTCCAAAAATATGCGATTAAATTTGTTTCCAATCAAGAAGACTGGCAAAAGCCATACAACGTATATTATCTGACCACAATACAATTAAATTAGAAATCAGTAAAATAATCTGGACAAAAGTCAAATATTTAGAAAGCAAATTATACACACTTCTAAATAACACATGAGTCAAAAAGAAATATAAGAAAAATTAAGATTTTTAAAAACTGAATGAAAATAAAGTCAACATATGAAAATCTATTATCTACAATTAAGGCAGTAATTATAAGGAACTTTTTGCTCTAATTATCTAAATTAAAAAAAAAAAAGAAAGGTCTCAAGCCAATGACATCAGCTTCCACCTTAAGAGAAAAGAAAATTTTCAAGTTCCTTAAAAGATACAGACTATTCTACTAAGCTAATTCAAGAAGAAATAGATAACACGAAGAGCACTGTATCAATCAATGAAATGAAATTCAGAGTTTTAAAACTTTCCACAAAAGTTTAATTTTCAGATATCTTTACTGGTAAATTCTACTAAACATTTAAGGAAGAAATAATAGGATTTCAACACAAAGTCTTCCAGAAAATTGAAGTCTTCTCAACTCATTCCACGAGGCCAGCATTTTACTACATTAAAGCCAAAGATATTATATGAAAACTGCAGAACATTATTCCTCACGAACAGAGAGACAACAATTCTTACCAAATTTTAACAAATAAAATAATACACTAGTTTATTAAAGAGATAATACGTCATGACCAAGTCGAGTTTATCTCAGGAATGCAAGGTTAATTTAACATTCAAAAAACAGTCAATATAATTCACTATGTTAACAGACTGGAAAAAAAAAGAGACCATTTGAATAGGATGAAGAAAAAGCATTTGACAAATGTCCAAAATCTAATCCCAATAAAAACACTCAGCAAAATAGGAATAAAAGGCACATCCCCAACCTGATGAAGGGCATCTGCAAAGACTGTACTGTTAACATCTTATTAATGATGAAAGATGAAATGTTTTCCCCTAACATGAGGAAACAGGCAAGGATGTCTGCTCTCACCTCTTCTTTTCAACCTTGTCCTGGAGGCTTTAGCCAGTCCAGCCAGTCAAAAACAAGAAATAAGAGACATCCAGATTGGACATAAGAAAATTAAATTTTCTTTACAGTTGAAATGATCGTGTACATAGAAAACCCTATGGAATTTATAAATATTTATTACATCTAATAAGTGAGTTTAACAAAGTTGGAAGATGCAAAATCAATATAAAAAATTAACTCTGTTTCTACATATTAGATACATATAACTGGAAATTAAAATTAACATAATACAATTTATAATAGCATAAAACTACACCATTAAATATGCATATTAGGGATAAATGTGAAAAAAATAAACATGGCCTGTATATTGTAAACTAACAAACGATGAGAGAAATTAAAGCCTACATAAATAGAGATGAATGGCATGTGTTTGGATAAACAGGACTAAAATATCATTTCTCTCCAATTTGATCTACAGATATAATAAAATCCCAATTAAAATCTCAGCAGGCTCATCTGTAGATGTTGACAGTTAACTCTAAAATTCTTGTGGAAATGCAAAGGGCATAGAATAGACAAAACAACTTTTAAAAAGAAGAACAATTATCTAACTTTTATTACCTGACTTCAAGTCTTGGTATAAAGTTACATTGATCAAAATTATGATACTCAAACAAGACAGACAAATAGATCAATGAAACAGAGAGCCCAGCAATAGACCTACACTTACATAATTAACTGATTTACAACAAAGATATAAAGGCAATTTAAAAATATGAGATTGTATAAATTATTTTGTATGGGATCCAGTCATTAAATTTTGCTATAACAATGCACGTCAACATATCAAGATTTTCATGTATGTTAAGAGAAATGTATAGGGTCTTCCACAGTAGGTAAATTATTATTTTATTTTTTAATGGTATCTATATTTTTTCAAAAGGATATATATATATATATATATATAAACATACACATATACAATAAAAATTATTAATAGTAAGATCCTAGAATTATTTATAATTTTAGTTTTTCTTTTAGTGTTTTTGCTTCTATTTTGTTATTTATTTATAATAGACATGTGCTGTAATAAAAGACAAAACCAAAATATAACACTATATAATTATTTTATAAAATACAGTAAACATTGTTTTTGGGGAAGAATGTATGTGTGTGGTATAAAGGCTGAAAGATATATTTCAAATATTAACAAAGAGTGAGTTACAGATAGTCTTGCTTGGTTTCCAGGTATTTCACATTGGGCATACCTTGTTTTGAAAAATTATAAAGGCAATAAATACCATTTTTAAACTCTCAATAGTTCCATACAACCGTTTAGCTGAAGATCTTCTTAATCTGACATGAAGATCCTACATGAACAATATGGCCCGATCTGACCTTCCTGCCTTTCCTCTCTCCCGACAGTACCCCTGCTTTCCCCCTCATCACATCCTTCTGCTGACTCACCCACACTTCCTCTCCTTCCTCCATTCCATCGCTGCCTCCGCCCATCCTGCTGTCCGCTCATACTGGGGCTGTGCTTCCCCCCTCTGCACCTGCCCACGTCACACCAGCCTTTGAAGTCAAGTTCCTGCTGTCTGAAATGTCTCTAAGAAATGCCTTTATCAAATTCTATCTCTGAATTCTTAGGGTTCTTCTGTCACTCCCACGTGTTTGAAACCTAACCATATATGAGTTAAGGTATAAGCAAGTTTGAGATTGCAAGGGAGCCTTTTTGATTCCACTGCCCTAAGTGTACTTGATGTACATATTTACCCTATGCTAAACAGGCTTACAGCTCTAGAGCTGGATGGTTGGATCTTAAATCTTGGTTTTATAGAAAAGAATGAGATCATGTCTTTTGCAGGACCATGGATGGAGCTGGAGACCATTATCCTTAGCAAACTAACACAGGAACAGAAAACCAAATACCACACATTCTCAAATATAAGCTAAATGATGCAAACCCATGGACACACAAAGAAAGGAACAACAGACATTCGGGCCTACTTGAGGGTGAAGGTTGAGAAGAAAGAGAGGAGCAAAATGACTATTGGGTGCTAGGCATAGTACCTGGCTGATGAAATAATCTGTACAACAAACCCCTGTTACCCGAGTTTACCTATACAACAAATTTGCACATGTATCCCCCGAACCTAAAATAAAAGTTAATCGAAAAGGGAAAAAAAATCTTGGCTTCACTAGTTAATAGCTGGTTGGTCTTGGGGCAAAATATTTCTCTTCTGTCTGTCTCAGATTTCTCTCTTAAGAATTGAGCATAAGAGAATTTACATCATAGAGTTGTTGCAGAGATTAAATAAATACTACTAAAAAACATTCAGAATATTGCCTGGCACATAGAAGGCACTCAAATGATATTAGCTATACTAATATACCTATTGTTATCATTATCATCATACCGTAAGAACTAAGTCTCAGTCATATGTGTACATTTGGAGAACCCAGAAGTTTAGAGGTTCTTTAGGAAGCATTCTAGAATGACCGCATATTTGGCTTCCTCATGTACTGTTTCCTTAGTTAATCTAAGCTTTCCATATGTTATCTCTCTTAAAGCAGTATTTAGAAAGCAATTAAAACAAAATTAATTTAGAGCTAATGTTTTGAGTGAAAATTGTATTTCCAATTGCAAAGCACAATTTCGGCCACTAGGTGGCTATAAAACACTAGCTTTGGTTTTTTTGTTTTGTTTTGTTTTTGAGATGGAGCCTTGCTCTGTCGCCCAGGTTCCAGGTTGGAGTGAAATGGTGTGAGGCTCACTGCAACCTCCGCCTCCCAGGTTAAAGCGATTCTCGTGCTTCAGCCTCCCAAGTAGCTGGAATTACAGGCACGTACCACCACACCCGGCTAATTTTTGTATTTTTAGTAGAGAGGGGATTTCATCATGTTGGCCAGGCTCATCTCAAACTCTTGCCCTCAGGTGATCCACCCACCTCGGCCTCCCAAAGTGCTGGGATTACAGGTGTGAGCCTTTGTGCCTGGCCAACACTAGCTATAATTTTTTAATCACCAAGAAATGTTTGTATTTTAAACAAATGTTCAATATTGCTTTCTTAAGTCCTATTTTCTCCTTCAGCAAATAGAAAGACAGGAGAGAAAGGGAAGTAGGAGTCACAGCCCTTCCTCTTAGAGCCCAAGGGGCTTGTCAAAGGAGGTAGACGGTGTTTCTGGGGGCCTCCATAGCCTGCCTGCACACAGAGACAAGAAACCTGGCAAGGGCAGTGTCCTGTAAGAGGTACTGCTTACCTAACATGTGCACTCTGGTTACGGTGAACATTGGTCTTCTACCCCAATGCTGCCTAACAGCAGGTAACTCCAGCCTCCCTCTGGCTAACTGTTCTATTGGTGATGGACAATGAATGCTATAGACTAACGCGATTGGGACACAGGCTGAAGCAGGAAGATGAAGGCAGAAGAGACGCTCGTTGCTGGGAAGGTTGTGGGAGACTCATCCAGCAGCCTGTGCAAGTTAAGGCCTAAGTGCCTATGGGGTCAGTGCTCTAATTTACAAATACAAAACATATTTAGTCTCTGTATCTGCAGGTCGTAAACATTTGGATTTGAAATACAGAGTTGGTGACTGTATTTAAAATTTTTTGATACATTTTCCCGGAGATGGCTGTCACCAGTCATTTCTTGCTCAGGAATAACGCTCTCTGCATGTGCAGGAAGAATGTCTCTGTAGCTCTTGCTGCTGCCTCTGCTTGGCACAGCTGTAGAGAGGGAGAGAGAATCACATTCCATCCCCCTTTTGTTAGAGGGGAGAAGGGAAAGTAAATTCCAGATTGAGACCAAGTGTCCAACTTGTCTAAATGTGAACTCTGTTCTTCTTCCTATAATACTACAAAGTGTTCTCTATGGATGAAACTTTTCAGAGGCTTTTTTTAAAAATGTAAAATATATAAAACATAAAATCTGCCGTTGTAACTATTTTTAAGTGTACAACTTAGTGGTAGTTAGTCCAAAGTTGTGCAACCATCACCACTAACCATTTTCAGAACTTTTTTATCATCCCAAATGGAAACTCTGTGCTGGTTATTAAATAATAGTTCCCCATTCCTCCTTCCCTGAGGGAGGGTTATTTTTAAACCATTTTGGTGCCCATAAAGTCGGTGGCTACGTTCACACCTCTTTTTAAGCATGTTAATATTACATTTATTTAAAGAATATTTACTGGCCCCTCTACTGGATGAAATATTAGGGATAGATTATCAAATAAATACCAATTATTTTCCCAAAGGAGCTTGCAATGAATTGAGAAAGAGACATAAATAAATGATGTCAATGCAGTGTGATAAATACTATGATTGAGAAAGGCAAAAAGAAAACCGTTGAGAAAACTAGCTTTTGCAGAACACGAACTCTCAGACTGTACCAAGTACTCACCCACTTTGTTTCTCTTCACAATAGTCCTATGAAGTGGGTCCCATTATCACTTTTTACAGGTAAAAATTCTGAAACCTAGAATGATCATGGAAGTTGCCCATGGATACTCAGGGTGTAGTTTAGAGAAGTTAAGTGCTAAACAAATAAGGAGTTATGGGTTTTTAGCCAGACACAGTGACACATGCCTGAGGTGGTAGGATCTTTTGAGCCCAGGAGTTGGAAGCTGCAGTGAGCTATGATCATGCCACTGTACTCCAGCCTGGGTGACAGAGCAAGGTCTTGTCTCAAAAAAAAAAAAAAAAAACAGTTATGGATCTAATCCAGACTATATAATTGACAAGCTTCATGCATTTAGGTTTTTTCCTACAGTTCTTTGGGCCTTAATTTCCTTCTATAGAATGGCAGAGCTATACTACAAGACCCCTTAGGATGCTTTTCTTCAATAAGATAGGAAGGAGTGAGTGGACATTGAAGAGTTCTCATCACAGGTCTAAAGAGGAAACAAACTGAAGAAAATTCTCCACCTTTAGACTCAACGTCAGGAGTAGCCCAGAACAGAGATCCCATTTTGCTGGGTGTAGTGGTGCCTTGAGATCATGGAGATGAGACCTCTAAGTAAGTCTGAGGCATTGAGAACTGCTTTGGAGAGAAGGCTGGACTCGGTCTGATAAATTAGTATCTCCCACAAAATTTATGTTTTCTGTCTAAAATTTCCATTATTTTTATTCCCTATTAAGATAGCCAGCCAGCTCTACCTCCAAACCCAGGGAAGGACTGTAGCAGGGTGATTTGTATTCAAAGCTACTTGCCTCATAGATTGTATGTAGGAAACAGAGGGAAATGCAGTACGACAAGATTGGGGATGTGATCTTAAATAAGATTCTTCCAAACTTAAAAATAAGGAGAAAGACAATAGAAGACAATGGATGGGATTCTCAGAAGCAGGATCTGCATCCTGGTACTGCCAATGAGGTAGATGTGAAAAATCTTCCGACACAAATGTACACAAGGCTGGTGTAGGCAGAGAGGATGGTAGCCTCACAAATGGAGCAAATAATGTCCAGATCTAGATCTCCACAAATACATAGTAAAATACAGTGTTTCCAGGTCTTCACCAATGTTATGTTTTCTGTTTGGAAAGGTCCTCTCTGTTTGTCTGTTTGTTGACTTTCTATTGTCAAAGCAAAATTGTATCACAAAAAGTGAAACAGATAAGGAAGACTTTCTCCAAGGCTACTGCAAAAAGCAGAGAGACCAGAATGAAGTCTGAACTCAGGAGGTATTTTAAGAGCTGAGATGAGCTAGTAGAAAAATCCTGGAAGATGTTAGGAGGAGATTGATCAATGGGATATGTCCAGCACATCAAGTTATTTGAGCTTGCAAATGGTTTTCTTGGTGATTATTTCCCCTGAGCTTACTAATTGTCTCCACAGAAGTTAGACTCTTATTCTCCACAGAGACTGGGAGATAGGGCACTGTTTCCTTAATAATTACATTTCAGCGGAGTGGCTCCAAGGTCCTTGAGAAAGACGGTTCTGAGTTGTACAATTGGCAAGGGGCTTTTTAAAAGATTTATATCTCAAAGGGGGCAGATAAATAATTTATAAATTTTCTAAAATAAATGTTCTAAGAAGAAGAGGTCAAGAGCCTAGAATCAAAAAGAAACCTGTCTAAAGTTTAGTTAAGCTGTGGGAAACATTAAAAGCCATCTTGATCAATATTTAGCTGTAAATTCCATCTTTAGTCTTAGGAAATGTGACATACTTTCTGATTCTCTTTCCTTCCCCTATACCCAATATTTTATACCAACATCTACAGAAGCTCTGATTCTTATTCATACATTCAACTCTAATGTATGGAACTAAACTGCAAGTATCAGTGTATACGTTTAAGACATTTGAGGAAGAGACAGTATCTTTTTTCATCACTTAGTACAAAGATGATCTCATGGTCAAAAATGCAGAATAAATATTTGTTAAATGAAACTAAATCTTAGTAACTTGTGCAGGCTCTTTTGACTGTTCTCACTGATTTGACCCTTCCACCAAACTGGCCAATTGCGTCACTTTTCCCCCACCCATCTACCATATATAACTCGTTTTCCTGTTTGTTTGTTTTGTTTTTTGTTAAATAGTTTACAAATGTCCTTAATTTAAGTGACCAGAATTCTAATGTTATACACTACCACTTACTTTAAGCTCAGTTCGAAGACTGGGTAATTTTTGGCCAAATTCCCACCATCGTGACAGTTAAGTTTTCCACTTTCTCTTTTAGTAACACTCATGGATGATAGGAACAAAGAAGAACCTTCATGAGTGCTTTGATGGTAGCTCCTGGAAAAGTAATTTAAGTATTAAAATGGCTCCCAATTGCCCATGAGCTGAAAAACCACCTGCCCTTTAAATAGGTCTATCATTATTTCTATAAAGGCAGAGCCTTTGTTTTTACATGGTGAAGGAAAGCCTCGAAGACGTGGTTTGCATTGATTTCAAATTCCTCTTAAAATGACTCTAACAGGGGGAAATATTCTTTTGGTCTGAGTTATTCTGACTTTGTATCTGTTTTGATTACATCTACCAGACGATTTTAGTTAGCTCATAACAGTAATCTTATTTAGCCATCCAGATGGCTGAAAATACCATGCCAACATCCTTTTCCTATTGTATTGTTGACTAGACACAGCCTAACTATTACCTTGAATTTCAGTTGGTTCACAAACACACACAAAATGTGGAGTATAGTGTAGTTGATATTTTATATCTGTCAAGTGCTTTATTCTGTTCTCGAGATTAATTTTAGCAATTGTAGACCAACAGTTATCCCTGTTGGTCACTAGAGTAGTGTTTTGTACATAGCACCAATGGTTTATTTTATGAATCCCTTTACATAAAAGAGTTAATATGTGTCAAAAAACTCTTATTGGCCAATTTGCAGAAAGTCAATTATGTCCAGACCACCAGATGACAAGAAAATAATATCATGTACATGTCTAATGATGAAGTGCATTTGAATTCATTTTGTACTCTCTAGAACATAAGAATAATTTCTAAGTACAAAGAGGGTAAGCTTTTCAAACTAAACTATTTTTCTTATGACCCACTGTTTTGCAAATACCTCTTCCCCACATCCTTTTATCCTTTCACTGCCTTGTTTCTCTCAATTACAGTGTATTGTTAATATGAGTATCTGATTTATTCACATGGGGATTGATATATCTGCAGGTTGAAAATCAGTTGTATAACCTAAGATGGACTCTCAAGGGAAGAATAGGTAAGATGTTTCTTTAGCACTTTTAAGTCTGAGTCTTTGATTGGAATCTTATTTGTGAGACGTTTGTTATTTATATTAGTTTTAAAAATGTTTCCTCCTAAGTATCTTCAGCACACATTTATATGCTTTAAAGAACCCTGCTCTTTTTTAGCTGACATCTTATTAATTAGGTGTGACATTAGGCTCTGATGCTCTGATGCTGGGGAAACATTGCCATTAATATACTTTACTAAATCTAGTTCATGGTGTTTTTACCTTTGAGTTTCCTTCAAGTTTTGTTTGTTTGAGGTGGAGTCTCACTCTGTGGCCCAGGCTGGAGTGCTGTGGCGTGATCTCAGCTCATTGCAGCCTCCACCTAATAGGTTCAAGCGATTCTTCTGCCTCAGCCTCTCAAGTAGTTGGGACTACAGGTGTATGCCACCATGCCCGGCTAATTTTTTATATTTTTAGTAGAGGTGGGGTTTCACTATGTTAGCCAGGATGGTCTTGATCTTCTGACCTCGTGATCCGCCCGCCTCGGCCTCCCAAAGTGCTGGGATTACAGACATAAGCCATTGTGCCCGGCCCTAAGTTTAATATTTTTGTTTATATCCATAGAGGTTTAGAATGATGTCATCAAGTAATTGTATCTCGAGTTCCCCTCATGAGAAAGGTCATGTCTCTTCAAGGCCATTGAATCATGATTGAATTAGCTTTAAATAAATTGCATTCAGTTAAGATAGCTCAAACTGCTACAGTGAACCATTTCTCAATCTGTGTATCTGCTGTAAAGGAAAAACAGAAGAATAGTCTAACAAAGATAATCATCATGCTCCAGTTTTCGTCAAGGAGAAATTTCACAGTATGCATGCACATGGAAATCATTATATAAAAGAGACAAAAGTTAATACATTTAGTACCAGTCATGAAAGAATGTTTTATAAAAGAAAGTCTTCCCTGAAAACAGAGCCCTTACCCACAGATCAGAGAGCTAGGCTGTCTAAGAGATGTCAATTTTCTTTAAGTCTGATTCTAGACAGATACTTGAGCAAAGGACTCCTCTTCCTAGTTGTGCTAGCTCGGGAAGTTATTTCAGGTCATTTGGCCTTCATGTTCATCGGTGTCCTCATGTGTAAGACAGGAATAAAACTACCTGTCTGTTAAGGCTGATGTGATAATTAAATAAGACATTCTATAAAGCACTTAAGAAAAATGGTTGGTACATACTACATTCTCAGTAAATACTAGCCATTATTCATTTTGTGAATAATCAGGGGAGGAAAGGTCAGAGAAAATAGGTGAAATATCATCTACTGGAGAAATATGAGAATCAGATCGGGAAAGTTTTATGGTTCTCTTAGCTCTCAAGTTGACTGCGGGTAACAACATTTGTTCCTTCTTCTCCACACATTTTCCTTGCTTTCCTTTTCTCTGCAGGAAACCCACAAAGGTGTTACAACCTCCAAATTACACTCTTATTTTCTTATTAGCAACAGATTTCTAGGACCCAGCCTACTTTCCTCTCCTCTTGGAAACTGCCACTAACGTGATGTCCCTGGAAGTCCTGTTTCTTCCAATCTCCTATAATGGGGTATGTCTTCCCCACCTCCTTCTTTCATTTCTGCCCTGAAAGTAAGAGATACCTGCAATGGTCTAAATGCATAAGGAAAGATAATATGTATGGAAAAATAAAAGTAGGCTAATATGGCTTGCACTAGAGAACAGGGGCAAGGGAAGAAGCTAGAGGAGGGAGAAGGGTCAGATCATGGAATGCATTGAGGCGCTGTTGAGAAGTTGGATTTTATCCCAAGGGCAAGGGTGAGCCAATGAAGTATAATTTAAGCCAAGAGGGACCCGGTCACACTTTTCACTTTATAATGAGGACTCAGGCTGTAACACGGAGAATGGATTGGGAGGTGAGTTCATTTAAGAGAAAGAAGAGGAGTCTCTATAAAAATTGTGGTGCATGGGAATAGAGAAAAGAGATTGCTGTAAGGAGATGTTAAAGAGGCAGATTCACCAGGACATAGTGGCTCACAGGAGAGGGGAAATGAGGGACAGAGGGAGTCAAGTCTAAGGCTTCTGGCTTGGAAGACTAAGTGAATTATCGATATAATAAGAGGAGTCCGTTGCGGAAAAAGATTAAGTTCAGTTTGAGGCATTTGTGCAATATTCAAATGAAGTGGTGAAGCTGTCCAGTAGGCAGTTAGTTATATAATATAGATCTATAACTCAATTGAATTATTTGATGAGTAGTAATGTGTTTATCCAGTCACCTGTTGATGGTCATTAGGTTGTTTCCAGTTTGGGAACTGTATAAATAAAGTTGTTATGAACATTTGTGTACAAATCTTTGTGTGGACATACATTTTCATTTCTCTTATGTAAGAGTGGAATTGCTGGGATGTAAGATAAGCACGTTTCACTTACAATTTCCCAGAGTGGTTACACTGTTTTAGTTACCGTCAGTACATATGAGAATTTTAGTTCACATCCTTGGCAATACTTGGTAGTATCAGTATCTCTAAATGTAGCCATTTTAATGGTATTTTACTGTTATTTTAATTTGCATTTCTCTCTGTGAACTACAGATAGAGGTTTGGAAACTATTAGTATGTGAAGACACCCAGGGGTAATCTTGGGAGGAAATAGAAACAGGTAGAAAAGTGGATATTAGGAGGCAGCAACACTAAGGGGAAAGACAGGGGCTAATCAAGAGGGAGAGCTGGAAACCAGGAGAGCAGTGTTGTCCAGGCAAGAGATGAGATGGTTCAGGAAAGAAGGGGTGGGCATTCATGTTGATAGTAATGGTTCTCATTTTGTTGAGAAATTTAAATAGCTGATGGAAATTATCAAAGATCATAGAGTGGGATCTTGTGGAAACTCATCTGTTGGAAACAGATGTTCAAAGCCTCAAAGAAAAATTAGCACTGAGTCAAAGGAATTTTCTGCAATGTAGTTTTTACTTCCTCGCTAGCCATTTTGCCACAAGAGTGCAATGAACAAAGGAAAACAGACATATTTATTTCTTACGCGTTTGAAGTTGTCTTTACTGCTGTGTCTGATCTCCGTTGGCTGGAGCCAGACCTCACAATCTAAACTAAAACCTGATTGGCTAACAACTTAAAACTTTTCTAAACAGATAAAAGCAATGGAGAGGTGGGACATGCCTGTGAGCACGTTCAGCACAGATATCTTGATTGAAGTACAAGGACATAGCATGTACTACATGCCTGTAAGCATGGCATGTCTAACAGCAACATAGGATAGGACTTAACAAAGTTATTAGCAAACTTATTCTTTAACAAGAAAGGAAACTTTAAAGAGAAACTTTTTTTACTTCTCACATCATCTGTTTTAACGTTTGATTCAACTTAATACACATTTATTGAAGCACTCCTCTGTTTCTAAACTTGTGTTAGAGACACAAGGAGAAAATATAATCTAGATATAGTTTCAGTACTCAGAAAGCATACAGTCTAAAAGCAGACCCTGAAGTAAGATATTTTTAAAAAGATAATTAGCAAAAGAATTTATGTGAGAAAAAGAGATATTCTGCTATGTGAAAAATATAAACAAAGGAAAGGTTAATTAATTAGCAATATTAAAAACAGAACAATTGTTTTGGAGTCATGTAGCTACATTCATGATATATTACTATGTGAGATTATAGCACAGTTTCATTTGTAATTTCATGGCAGATCTTGTAAGCCGGTAAACGCTTTCTAATTGTGTTTATTAAAAAGTTGTATGTCATCACTGTAACTTCTAAACAGACTTTGGGCAAATTCTTTAAAACCAACCATCTGTTTCTACAGGGCCTATTTCTATAGTATTACATCTATCACATTCCTACGTTTTACAATGAAGAGTATGCAAACGCAATTAAAGGACCTCATTATTAACTCAATTACCATTTTGAAGAAATTGCCAAGAACATTTATCAATTATTAATAAAGTGGGGAAAGAATGTGGCATCCAGAATCAGAAAACTGGGTTTCCAGTCTCAATCACCCACTATTTGGGTAACTTCGTAAAAGTCACTTGACTATTCTGAGCCTAAATATTCTTATCTGTAAAATGGTAATAATAGGTTTGTTGTGAGGCTATTAAAAGATGTGAAAAGCACTATATCAAATAAGTATGTGGAGATGCTTTACAAACTATAAATTTCTATACATATGTTTATTATATTATTATTATTTCATTAAAAGAAAGGTGAATGTGAAAAAAATTACAAATATGAACTCCTACTTGAGGGTTGTAGCAGCCTATTGACGTCAGTTTCAATGGCATATAGGTCCTTTGCCAAGTTGTTAACAGAGTCACCAAATAACAAATCCATTTCAGTAGTAAATAGAATAGAAAAAGTCAATTAGGGTGTTTTGCTGATCTTAATGACCAAATGTTACTGCTTGGCACTTGACATTCATAATACATAAAGGAAATTAATTAATATGTGAATAAATCAGTTCTAGAACTGAGGTCTGGGAATCTTTTAAAATGATTTTATATATAGGAATACATGGATATATGCAGTATATATGTGAATATATATCCTAGCTTGAAGTGATAGAACATATATTCATATAGCACGATTATATCAATGGTCATCAATATTTTTATCAATGCTTTTGATTGAAGAAAGAACAATGTGGATAAGAGATTAATGCTTTGCATATGAATAAAAGCTCAACATCATTGATCGTTAGAAAAATGCAAATCAAAACCACAATGAGATACCGTCTCATACCAGTCAGAATGGCTATCATTAAAAAGTCAAAAAAATTACAGATGCTGGTGAGGTGGTAAAGAAAAAGGAACACTTATACACTGTTGGTGGGAATGTAAATTAGTTCAGCCATTGTGGAAAACAGTGTGGTGATTCCTCAAAAAACTAAAAACAGAACTACCATTTGATCCAGCAATCCCATTACTGGGTATATGTCCAAAAGAATATAAATCACTGTATCATAAAGACACATGCACACATATGTTCATTGCAGCACTATTCACAATACCAAAGACATGGAATCAATCTAGATGCCCATCAATGGTAGACTGGATAAAGAAAATGTGGTACATATACACCTTGGAGTACTATGGCAGCCATTAAAAGAACGAGATCACGTCCTTTGCAGGGACATGGACAGAGGTAGCCGAACACAGAAACAGAAAACCAAATACTGTATGTTTTCACTTATAAGTGGAAGTTAAATGATGAGAACACAGGGGCACAAGGAGGAGAACAGCAGATACAGGGACCTACTTGAGGGTGTAGGGTGGAGGAGAGAGAAGAGCAGAAAAAAATAACTATTGGGTACCAGGCTTGGTGTGTGGGTGCTAAAATAATCTGTGCAAAAACCCCTGTTACCCGAGTTTTCCTATATAACAAACCTGCACATGTATCCCTGAACCTAAAATAGAAGTTTTTTTTTAAAAAGGGAAAAAGATTAATGCTTTGAACAATCTTTAATATGAAGCAACATATTTACCACAGAACAACTGAATTATGCTGTAAATTGAATAAAGTTGTAAGTAGTCTTAGATGTTGGATATTCATGCTTTCTACTAGATTCCTTATCAATAATTTTACTGCCTCTGCTTGCACACAGAATTGGAGAGTAAATATTCTACAAGGTCATTCATTCCTTTAAAAAATAATTTTTCTCTTCCATTTTTGAATGAAATTAATTGGAGAAAATTATTCTTTATATTGAGCTGAAGTATCAACTTAATACTTAATTAAATACTTAAGTATTTGTAGGCATGGACAATGTTTTTCTGGGTCAAAAGCACCATGCAGTGCTTCATTGAACAGTTATTGCTAGTTACCATTTGACATTCACACAAGTAGACCCCAGTGACAAGTGAGACTGCAGTCAGATTTGAGATAGGTGCAACTCAATTGCAATTGTTTTCTTCCAACACCAAACCCCCAGCTTTGCAGGAAAACATATTTTCCTACAATAAAGCTAACTAGTTTTTCTGAAATACTTCTCTGAGTTGATTTTGCAATTGAGTCATTATCACATTTCCCTGTTACTTTTGCAAATCAAATATTGAGGTAATATAGGCATAACCACAAGATAGCAAGCAAACAAAATAATTCCTATCCCTTCTGTTAGAGATTTTCTCTAGCTCCATTTATACATGATAAAGAGGAAAATGGACAAAACCATTATGATTCTACTTCTCTTTTAAGCAGAATATCGAGGGCAATGAGTAATGGGTTTGGCACAGTTCTGCAAAGCGCGTGGTGCATCAACCAAAGAAACATCTCTCTCTGCCTGTCTGTCTCGGTGTCTCGCTTTCCTTTCTAAGGTTCTTAATATCATGCCATTGCTCTGGAATCTAAATTATTTTCAGACCTTTCTAAAACTTAAAGGGGACAAAGGCCAAATCACATTAGAAAGGCAGAGGGAAAATATTCCTTGAAATCCTAAGAACAAGCTTTGAAGTCAGTGAGACACAGAACACTGGTGTGCTCTTTTATGTTGCTACATACAGTAACTTATGATTGTGTCATCTCAGTCTCTTGACTTGGCAGCCATTACATATATCAACTAGGTTTCGTGAACTCCAGAAAAATGTCCATCCACTCTGCTTTGAAGCCTGCCTCAATGTTCTCCATGGCAGAGTAAAAGAAGAACTGTCTGTTATGCATTGATATTTTGCAAAGCATGTATATCAAAGTATGATTGAATGAATCAATGCGGTGCCGCCTTTATTAAGCTTTCCTTGAATGACTTCTCCCAGTTTTTCCTATTTCTTTACTGGACTGTATATATGTGTGTGCATTTTACCCACGGTACGTAATCTTAAACACTTATTGAAAAGGAGAAGTGGTCAACATAAGGCTTCTGCCTACTAAAACATATAGATTGTCATTGCTATGGATCTTACCATGCAGTCTTGGAGAGCTTTCATTCATTTATTCACTCTGCATTTTGTATGATGCATCTCCTCAGTACCATGTCATGTATCAGATGCCAGGAACACAGAGATCAATAAAACAGGGTCTCACCCATGAAAGTTATTAACATTATTGGTGTTATTGAATGAGAGGAGCTGGATAGCCAGGAGACATCCCAAACCCTCCAAGAAATACATTAATGGAGCAGGACCCAAAACCCAAGAGGAAATTCTGGCCATTACTGAGCCCTAAGACAGCCCTATGTAAGATCTCAGTGGTACCATTTAATGGGCTCCAGGAAAGCCATTTCACTCTGAAATGTCTCTCACATAAATGTAAAAATACATATGTAAACATATCATATAGAATGATATACACATCACATCTATACAAATCACATAGAATTTCTCATTCAGTAATTTTTTTTAGATTTTGCATTGCTTTTCTTAAAATGCATATATCCTTGAGAAGTATGCCATACGAACTCTTTTATTTTTGACTGTGGAAAACTTTACAAACAGACCTCTTTCCTCCAGAAGGACATAATGAAAATGATTGTCCGTTGTCAAAAGTGGCCAAGAAGGGGCTATAAAATGGAACATCTTCCTTCTGAAGAACTACTCACAGCCGGGCCAGGCAGCTTACGCCTGTAATCCCAGCACTTTGGGAAGCCGAGGTGGGTGGATCACGAGGTCAGGAGTTCGAGACCAGCATGGCCAGCGTGATGAAATTCTGTCTCTACTGAAAATACAAAAATTAGCTGGGTGTGGTGGTGTGAGCCTGTAGTCCCAGCTACTTGAGAAGCTGAGGCAGAAGAATCGCTTGAACCCAGGAGGCAGAGGTTGCAGTGAGCAGAGATTGCACCATTGCACTCCAGCCTGAGTGACCAAAAAAAAAAAAAAAAAAAAGATGGTTTCTCTCTCTCTCCTGGTTTTCAACATAAACTCATAAGCCATCACTTTTGCAGTTCCCAATTAAACTCTAACTTTTAGAAATAGAAAAAGACTGTGTAGAGATGAGCAGGAACACAGAGGAAATACGTAGATAGGGACATTAAATGACGTTATTCCCTGTGTCTCTATGTATTTCAAAGAAGTTCTCTCCTTTGAACACAGAGAAGTCAGTTAAGTACAGTTGGTTGTTTATGACTAAAAGTTGGGCACAACAGACGTTTCACTAGAAATCACTCAAATGGTATTGGGGTTTGTAGGCCATCCCCCTCCAGGCCTCTTAAGCAAAAATGAACCTGAAGGTAGACAAACCTGAACTCTGAGGTTACCATAACTAACATTAGTTCTAAGAAAACACTCCTAGAATTTTAGTTCAGAATTTAAAAGAGCTTTTCCACCCTTTTCCTCAACAACCACATAAATAGTGAGAATTCTTTTCTTCTGCTTTATTTTATTCTCCCTTTCCCCTAATTTGACATCTTGAAACCTCAACTCAAATTCTTAAAACCAGCTGTAGGAGTCTTATGTCCAATGAATTTCCTTCCTTGCCTGCCTGCCTTCCTGCCTGCCTTCCTGCCTGCCTGCCTTCTTCCCCTCCCTCCCTCCCTTCTTCCCTCCCTCCCCCACTCCCTAAGTTTGAAAAACATATATTTTTAATATTTCAAGGTATATCAAAGCTTATTAAGAAATGTTTAGATTGTTAGTGTCTTAGAATCAATTTCTTGACACAAATCCAAACTAGATATATATTTTTCTTATTAAAATTTTAATTTTTACAGTATATATGATCCATTATTGCAATATCCAAGAAGTTAGTAATGTATTCACAAATTTTTTCTGGGTTGATTTATTTAAAATTGCAATTGTTTTATTTATTAACATATCTATGCTGCTTTATTACTCTGAGGTTTTCAATGACTATGAGACTATAAAAAACTTCAGAGAAATAAAATGGAAAAATACAACAAACATTCATGAAATACATGATAATTGAATTAAAACTTTCCAGCATATCTTTTATGATTGGTTGTCATCCTAAACAAAACAGATTTAAAAAAAATATCAAACCTTCTCTTCAGCCTTGAATGGAACATTTAGCAACCACGAAACAGCATATCAATGGATTTAAAAAAAGTAAATTTGCCTTAAGAATATCTAATTTAAAGGCATATATTTCAGATAGCCAATAAATAATTCAATGGTGTAGAAGATTGAATTCCTTCTTTTGTCCTCATTTTGGGGAATGATTATACAATTCTATGGGGTTTTCAGGTTTTACACTTTTGTTATAATTTGCTAGTCTTTTCTCGATGGAAGCTTTCATCAGCCAATTAAGGAGCAGCTTTCTGAACTTCCTTTTCTTTTGACACAGCACTGGGATCAGAAAACCTGCAGACTTAACTGTGTTTGCTCACTAGTCAAGAGAACACATAGTCACAGACTGATTAAAACAAGATTTTCTGCAGAATGGGGCTAATTTTCTAAGTGCCATGATGTAATTCCCCCTCTGCTTCCCCTGTCCCCATCATATCCTCTCTAGACTGGATTCATGAGAAGAAAATAATTCTGTAACTCTCCACAGCATATCTTTTAGCTGAAGAGACTCAAGCGTTTTCTGGAAACAACACTGAAGCAAGAGGGTATAACTTTTCCTACTCATTCAACTCAGGTTTGCCCATGACCTTGAGCAACTCCTATCACATCTTGGTTTCCATATAGATTGAGCTAAATAGCTAATGAAGCTCCATAGGACCCTCATCCTGTCACTGCCATTTGCTTCATTTATTCAACTTAAAAAAAAATCTTTATTTTTAAAATTGAACTTAATTGGTTTTAATGATCATACAGTAAAGTCACTTTTTTTTCTTTTAAAGTAGAATTCTATGAGATTCAACATATGTATTGATTCACATAACAGTCACCACCATTGGGATATGGAACTTTTCCATCTTCCAAGAAACTCCCTCAAGTTATCCCTTCATAGTAACATCCCCTACCTATAGCCCCTGGCACCCACAGTTCTGGTTTCTGTTGTAGTTTTTTCTTTTGAGAATGCCAAATAAATGAAATATACATAACCCTTTGAGACTGGCTTTTCTCACCCAGCAGAATGCTTTTAAAAGTTATCTAAGTTGTTTAGCATAGTGTGTTCCTTTTCACTGCTTAGTAGTATTCCACTGTGTGAACGAACCGTAGTTTGTTTATCCGTTTGCTCATTGAAGGACATTGAGTAATTTTAGGCTTTTGGTGGCCACAGATAATGCTACTATGAACACATGTGTACAGGCTTACACATGTGTGTAATATTAGTTTTCCTCATTGTAGGGTAAATAACCAGGAGTGGGGTTGCTAGGTCAGATGGCAAGGGTGTGTTTAGCTTTATACAAAACTATGAAACTGTTGTCCAGAGTGGCTGTACCAATTTTCCTGTCTACCAGCAATGTGTCAGAGTTCTAATTCCTCACCAGCATTTGATAGTGTTAGTATTTTTTATTTTAGCCATTTCAAAAGGTGTGTAGTAATGTTTAATTGTGGTTTTATTTGAATGTATCTAATGACCAGTGATGATAAGCATCTTTTCATGTATTTATTTGTCATCCTTATATCTTTTTCTGTAAAGTGTCTCTTCAAGTCCTTTGCTCCTTTTTTAATTGGGTTGTATGTTTTCTTATCAATGAGTCTTGATAGTTCTTACATGTTTTGGACACATAGCCATTGTCAGATAGATGATTTGCAAATATGTTCTTCAAGTCTGTAGCTTGTTTCTGCATTCTCTTGGCAGTATATAAAGCAGAGGAAAGAATTTTAATGTAATGAGGCCCAGTTTGTCAATTTTTTTTCTTTACAGATCTTATCTTGGTGTCATTCCTAAGAACTCTTCACCTAACCCTATGTTATAATATTTTTCTCTAAAAAAATAATTTTGAAGAAAGAAAATGCTGTATGCATAAGGACATTTCTCACAACACTATTAGTGAATAGTGAAAATTGAAATAATCTTGACTTGTCACCATAAAGCAATGAGTATGTAAATTATGACTATCATCTTTTGGCTGTGAAAAATATTTAAGAGTGTACATTAATGTTACAGGGAAGCAATCGTGGCTGAAGCTAAAGTAAGATGCAATTATATGTACCACGTACTCATAATAACAGGAAAATAAAAACAAATACTGCTTAGAAAAGAGATAAAAGGGAAATATGATAAATATGTTAACAAAGATAGGCTAGAGTGATAATGCTGGGTAGCTTTTTCAGTGTTTTTTACTTTTCTATATTTCCTTAATTTTCTTTAAATATATTTATGAAATAAACCAAAACACAATTTTATTTTTTAAAAATTCACTTGCTATTTTGTCTGGTGTGAGATTAAGCACTGTTTTATACTGAGTCTTCCTGCTGTGTCCTGACAGGTTGGCCAATTGGCCAGGGGAATAGGTATTTGAAGAAAAAGGTCTTCCTGCCCTAACTGGGGTTGAGTTACTCTAGAGTTGCAGGGGTGGTGAGGGATAAGGGTGGGAGCAGGAGCACATTTGATAAAGCATGGGGACAGTGGCTGTAGTCTCCATACAGACTCTATTCCCAGTTCACTCTCTCGTCTACTACCTCAAATTGAAACAAGCTAGGAATTCTAGAAAAAAACACTAGACTTTTGTATGGAGAAGAGATCATATTTATTTAGTCATGCGTAGGGCCCTCTGTGTGTCAGAACCTGTGTCCTGTGATACCAAGAGGACTAATGTACAGCTTCTATCCTGTAGGCCTTCACAATCCAATGATTCCCTCCATCATCCAGCATGGGAAAGCCACTCATCACTACTGCAGCTAAATAAGCGCTTCTCTGCTAGAGATGGGCTGTGATTTGAAAATCACCTTTTACCTGACGTCTCCCAAATAGCTACATGATTTTCTTTTCTTGGTCTTCTACCCTAAGCTGAAAAATTGTGTTGTGCTTTTTTTTTTTTTGAGATGGAGTGTCGCTTTCTCTGCCAGGCTGGAGTGCAGTGGCGTGACCTCGGCTTACTGCAACCTCCACCTCCTAGGTTCAAGTGATTCTCCTGTCTCAGCCTCCTGAATAGCTGGGACTAAAAGTGCATGCCACCATGCCCGGCTAAGTTTTGTATATTCAGTAGAGACAGGGTTTTACCATATTGGTCAGGCTGGTCTCAAACTTCTGACCTCAGGTGATCCACCCACCCTGGACTCCCAAAGTGCTGAGATTACAGACGTGAGGCACTGTGCCTGGCCTGCTTTGTTTCTTAAATCGAGTTGCATTTCACACCAGTGCAGTGCTAGCTCCAGAGGAGGTAGGTAATCACCAGTGTTCTCCAGGAGGATGGGTGACATCTTCACCTTGGATAAGGGGCAGAACCAACAGGTTTTATGGACTCATTTATGCAGTTTTCTCCTTTCTGCCTGGCAATCTAAGCTAACCAAAAACCCTCCCATCTTCATGCCTGACAAAGTTAATTTGCTCTGAGTTAATCTTAAGATCTTTAGGACTCACCAGAATGTCTCATATAGGAAATGCAGTGCCCACCTGCAGTGTCCAAAAGGAAACAAAGCACACAGGCACAGATCACCGTGGGACAGATCGCTGTTCAATGCCAGTAGGCAAACAAGGCTGTCATGATCGGAAGACAAGGGCAAATCACTGGTGATGTGCCTTCTGACTAGAAGGAGGGCACTCTGCAGGGGACCTGTGGCTGCCTGTAACTTGGTCACCTTTGACCTGGAAGCAGGGCTATGCTAATAAAAAGGAGGAGCTCATTGGCTTTCTTTTCCATCATGCCTGTTTTGAAAACATTCTGTGCCTTGCAGATTACATGATAATTATACTTAAAGACTGCCAAGGAACTTCAGGAATAATCATCATATGATTTGCAGGTTTTAGAGCTCATGATAACGCTAGTACTCAGAGGCCTTCTTTAGTCATTCACAGTAATTATCCTTCTCCAGAGTGCACTCTCTTGCAATCTTAGATTGTTTTTTCAGCCTGATGAGAAGCCAAAGAGGCTAAATGAGATGTGTTCAAAGGAGGGCTAGTGATTTGGGGGGATGTGAAGCTCCGCTGTGGTCCCAACTGGAAAGCGATCGAAATCAGAGCCTATCACTGGGGCCACATGAAGACTGCAATATAATAAAATCTAACACCTGCTTAGAGACCTTTCTTGTAGTGGACACAAAGTACCAGCCTCTAATACTGCTTCCTTACTATTCATGGAAACCTTCAAGAGTGATTAAAAATAGTACTGTTGATGTCTCTGACCACAGAGCCAGTCATTTTCAGCACTTAACTGAAATGCTCATGATAGTATTTCTAACAGTGGCCACCTAAGTGGAAAATCCCTCAAGAATTTTGCCTTCTCAGCAGGTGAAGCTTTACCTGATCATGCCTCTCCTCCTTTGCATTGTAGACACCATTCTTTCCTGGTTATGACCCTACTTCTCTTTATCTTCTTTGTCACTTCCTTTTCCAGTGCACCAGTTCCGTGTTTGACGCACAGGAGGTGCAGGTAGTTGTTTGCAATATGTTAAGAAGAGCCTGTGCAATGTGAGCAAATGGAGTCTGGTCATTTGTCATCCAATACCTATTTAGCACCTGTTATGTGACAGATAACAGGCCAGGCACTGGGGTCATAACCAGGAGCAACATAGTTAGAAAGAGACACAATTTCTCTCCTTGGTAAGCCCGGTCTGTTGGGAGATTTTGATAAATCAAAAGAAGATTGAGAAAAACATCAAAGAGATCTGTCAGCTTCCTGCTTAGAGGATGAGAGCAACCCTACCCCAGACTTTCAGGCTGAGACAAAGGGTGATTAAGATTTGGGGAAAATTAGAAGAATAAGCCAGGCATGGTAGCTCACACTTGTAATCTCAGCATGTTGAGAGGCTGAGGCAGGAGGACTACTTGAACCCAGAAGTTCAAGGTTGCAGTAAGCTATGACTGTGCTACTGCACTGTAACCTGGGTCTTGCACATTTAGGAAGATTGGGGAGAATGTCCAAGTAGGATGCAAGCAGTGTTATGCTCAGGACACTCATTTTGCCTGACAGGGAACTTTAGGTTACCTGTGCTTAAGAAGCACACGGCTATAGAATTATCTAAAAAAGCAGAGAAGCAGATCAGTTCAACCACAGTAAGAAGGGAGGAGAGAACATGATGACTCAGAGAGTCTGAAGCCTGAGGATTGAGGCTTTATAGGACAAGTGAATCTTCACAATTGTGCCTTGTGAAGGCAACCTGGGTATATGGTCCCTTGCCTTGCAAGATTATTAATAAGATCCCCACAAGAGGGCGCCCTGGTAGAAGAAAGTCCTGGCTCATCCGTTTACATCCTGTGTGCCTGACTCACCAGCTCCCTGCAGTAAACCGGGGCCCTCAGAGAGAGGCCCCAACACGAAAACATCCCGGATGATGAAAGTAATGGCCACTGGCCACTGAAGTTCCTGGGGAGCTGAATCACAGGTGTTCTTTTGATTTCACAAACAAAAGACTCCTCTTGTAACAGCAGGGCTCTATTTTCTCCTAAGTCATACTCTGTGGGAGCCTCCCACCATTTATAATAGTTCTCATTAAGTTTGTACTGAACAAGTAAGCGATGAGCTGCTATCTTTGGCCTCTAGAAAGTTTCAAGGTAAACCTTTTGTCTTCTTTCATTTCATGCCATACACATCAGTATCAGATCTACTGCAAGACCAAGGGATTGGATATTATTTTAGGTGAAATACTACAGTCATTTAGGCATCCCTTAAAGATATGCCTGGTACCTTAAAGTCACTTCGTTTCTTAGTGATACTATCTTAGAATTCCCACCCATTTCCTCAGGAAGTGCTATTAGCAGTACAGGATGTGGAATTTAGTCTAATGAGCAGACAACAATGTGGGTGTTTTAAGTGCAGGCTGTGTCTTGAAAAAACAAATGGCCCTGTGTTTTTCTTTGACTAAAGACCCCTTATTGGAAAGGTACTCCCCCATCCCTGCAGGTGTTGTCATGGTAACACGCGGTAAATAACAGATATTAACTGATAGGCCCCTTATTTTCCCAGGTTCTTTCCAACACTCTAAGAGTGTTCTTACAATTGCGTATTGTAATTCCGTATTGTTTTTCTTAAATAGGGTCTCAAACGTTATACGTTTCATGCTGTTCCCACAAAACCTTAGTTCCCAGGTGTTATTTCTGTGACAGCATGTCTAACTGCATCCTCTCAGCAGCAGAGCACCGGTCAGTCTCTGCTAGATTGAACATGTCTGGGACAATAGCAATTGTTTCCAACTGCACGCATTTCCACCAGCTTTTCTCCCCCTGGTTTTTCTTTAAGCGACTATTGTATCAAAGAGAAGGAAGGAAATGACTAAGACAAGGAAATTATGCCTATCATTTTAAAAGTCTATTTTTCAAATGACAAAATTTTTCCCAAGCAGGGGTTTCAGGCTAGGCTAAGGACAGTGTGGATCAAAACACATATCATTAAGGAGTTGAATTTCTTCTTTGGGCTGCTCCTATTCCTCTGTATACAAATTGTTCTTTGAGCTTTCGTGAGTTTTCCCACTGTCTTCTGTGCATTCCCAAGCTCATTTAATTCATAGTCTGTCTGTCTTCTTTTTCCCTTAGCCCCCAGAGATGTGCATGCCTGCTTTCTGCTTTCACAGCTTCATTTCCATCTTTGGCACGTGAGAGCCTCTGTGCTGGATGCAGATATATTACCTTTGTTTTCCTGGAGTCATCCCCACTGCTGCCTGTTTCCGGCAGCTCCTTCCACATTATTTTATTCTGAATCACTGCCCTCGGCCACAAGGGTTAGCAAGGCTAATGGGTACAGTGAACTTAGCCTGTCTTTTTGTATTAATACATCCCACCAGGAAAAATCATTTACAATGGCATTAAGGCTTTGCAGTGGGAAAACAGGAAAGAATCTCGTCCTTTGTGGTCTCAAGCTCATACTGGCAGGGGCTGAGTTGCTATGAAATTTCCAGCATCAGGCAGAGATGGGAAAAAGTATAGGGCACACCTAAAATACAGGAATGCACACGGGGGCATGCACAGTTAAACATGCATTGTGTTTGCCCAGAAACGCATGTGCACTTTGAATTGGGGCAGAGGCCCCAATTCAGCCTCTTGCTATGTGTTAGATATATGTATGAGAAGAAGCCCATTTTTTTTTTCATTTGACATTCAGTTAAGCTAAAAGCAAAAACAACCATCTGTACTGCCTTTGATAGAGTAGATTGCTAAAAGCTGTTCCCTGTCAGACCTTTTCTTTCAGCCTTGGTGAGGAGACACACATATGACACTTATGTCATTCACATATGAAACACACATATTTCAACAAAGTCAAGGTTCTCTATAAAACCATCAAGTTGAGTTCTAAATTCTTCCCAATGTCTGGCTCCTGTGACCTTCGATTAACATAGCAGAATGGAAAGCCATTCACTTCACTTTTAGGTCTTGTGTTTTGTATGTCTGTGTTTTTGTTTGTTTGTTTGTTTTTGCCACTGAGGGCACCAAACATTCTTTCTGATTGTGCTCCACATTTTTCATTAACACTTGCATTTAAGCAGCTCATTCTAATTCTTTCTGTTGTTCCTGTTCTGCGTGAACTATCTGCTGGCAGTTGCCATGCCAACCCAAATCCTGGGGTCCTGCTGCTAGATCACAAGCTGCCATTAGCATATTTTTAACAGCACCTGATTGCCCTCCAAAGACCTTCTAGTAGCTGAACTCCATTAGCTTACAGTGTCACGAGATTTGATTGCATATTTACAGTGTGGATCAAGGAGAGAATTTGCTGAGCTGCACAGTTAAGTCTCCCAGGTTTAGCTTTCCTTAAGTGCCAGGTTAGTTCCTTAGGTCTCATGTAAAGAGAAGTTCATGACAATTTTCTGGTCTATGGAGGCATCAGTTCTTGCTTCCTAGAGCTGACTTACTATAATATGAAACACCAATGTGACCCTCAAACTTGCAGAAGACTTCATTTAGTCTTAATTGAAAAATCAGTAGCTCTCCAATGTTTAGGAACCTGGGCAGGAGTGCTGTTACCATCTTGCTTTTTCTAACCTAAGCAAAACTGAATGAAAGAGGCAATATTAGTCAGAAGTCAGATTCTCTTAAAAAAAAAAAAAGGTTAGAGAGAGAATAGTGAATTAGAAGCATGTGAATAATTAAGAATGTTAACATGATAGGTTATTTTAATGTAAACAGTTAAGAGCTTTGGAAATGAAGTTGCCATTTGAAGTCCTGAAGACGCTCAGCAACCACTGAGCTAAGTAGATGAATTTCAACACCTAAAGTGAAGACAGGAGAAAAATAAAAAATAAATAAAATGAAGACAAGAGGAAGTTTCTAAGATGCTATTAAATTTGAATAAAGCAAAACAAGATTAAACAGTGGTTAAAAACAATTTAGTGCAGAGGAAACTTGCAAATTTAAATGGTTATGGAAATAAGACAGAGAAGGAAAATGAATGAAGCAAGCTGAATGAAAGAGGATGGAAGACAGTGGGCACTCATTTTCCACTGCTGTGGAAATACAAATGACATAAAGATTATATCAATCCAGAGAGTGTGACCCCATCTAAAGGGAGTGTTCTTTCCTCTGCTATCAGGAGGGCCCATTACTGCCGGATCTTCTCATAGCTGAAGAAAAGTTTGAAATCTAACTGTACAGTTCAATGGTATTAAATGCTTTCATTGTATTGGGCAACCATCACTGTCATCTGTCTCCATAAGTCTTTAGATGATGTAAAACTGCAACTTTGTGTTTATTAAGCAGTAAATCTCCATGCTCCTCTCCGCCTGATATGGTTTGGCTCTGTGTACCCACTCAAATCTCATGCTGAATTGTAATCCCTAGTACTGTGGGAGGGACCTGGTGAGAGATGATCAGATCATGAAGGTAGATTTCCTCTTGCTGTTCTTGTGAGAGTGAGTGAGTTCTTAAGAGATCTGGTTGTTTAAAAGTGTGTAGCACTTCCCCCTTTGCTCTCTCTCCTGCTGGTCATGTGAAGACATGCCTTGCTTGTCCTTCACCTTCTGCCGTGATTGTTAAGTTTCCTCAAGCCTCCCCCAGCGACGTGTCCTGTATAGCTTGCAGAGCTGTGAGTCAATTAAACCTCTTTTCTTTATAAATTAATCAGTTCCAAGTAGTTCTTTATAGAGATGTTAGAATGGACTAATTCACTCCCATTCCCTAGCAACCACTATTCTACTTTGTCTCTATGATTTTGACTATTCTAAGTGGCTCATATAAGTGGAATCATATAGTATTTGTCTTTTTGTGACTCGCGTGTTTAACTTAGCATAATGTCCCCAAGTTTCATCTATGTTGTAGTATTTGTCAGAATTTCTTTGCTTTCTAAGGCTGAGTAACATTTCATTGTATGTATATACCACTATTTGCTTATCCATTCAGCCCATTGATGGACACTTGGATTGCTTCTACATTTTAACCATTGTGAATAAGATTGCTAGAAACATAGGTATAACAAATATCTCTTCAAGATGCTGCTTTCAATTCTTCATTTTTTTTCTTTTCTTTTTTTAAATTTTACTTTAAGTTCTCGAATACATGTGGAGAACATGTGCTGAATGTGCAGGTTTGTTACATAGGTATACATGTGCCATGGTGATTTGCTGGACCTATCAACCCATCATCTAGGTTTTAAGCCCCGCATATATTAGATATTTGTCCTAATGCTCTCCCTTCTCTTGCCCTCCACTCCCTGACAGACCTGGGTGTGCGATGTTCCCCCTCCCCTGTGTCCATGTGTTCTCATTGTTCAACTCCCACTTGTGAGTGGTGTTTGGTTTTCTGTACCTATGGTAGTTTGCTCAGAATGATGGTTTCCATCTTCATCCATGTCCCTGCAAAGGGCATGAACTTATTCTCTTTAATTGCTGCAGCTGCTTTCAATTATTTTGAGTATATACCCAGAAGTGGAATTGCTGGGTCAGATGCTAATTCCATTTTTAATTTTTGAGGAACCACTATACTGGTTTCTGTAGTGGCTGTAATATTTTACATTCTCATCATTGGGGCACAAGTTTCCAATTTCTGTACATCTTTGCCAATATTTCTTATTTTCTGAGGTTTGTATTTTCTGTTTCTTTGTTTTCGGGTATGTGGTGGTATCTCATGGTAGTTTTGAATTGCATTTATGATTAGTGATGTTGAGCATCTTTTCATGTACCCATTAGTTGTTTGTATATCTTCTTTGGAAAAATATCTATTCTGTTTGCCCATTTTTAAATGGTGTTGTTGGAGCTGTAGGAGTTCTCAATGTATTTGTTAATCCCGTATCAGATGTATGATTTGCAGATTTGTTTTTCCATTCTGTGTGTTGCCTTTTTACTCTACTGATATCTTCTGATGCACATTTAAAAATAATTTTTATGAAGTCTATTTTTTCTTTTTTGTTTGTACCTCTGGTAATATTAGGTTGATACAAAAGTAATTGCGGTTTTTGTTATTACTTTTAATGGCAAAAATCACAATTACTTTTGCAACAACCTAAAATATCTAAGAAATCATTGCCAAATCCAATGCCTTGATATTGTCCCCCTAGGTCTTACATTTAGATTTTTGAGCTATTTTGAGGGTCCTTTTCAACTTTCTTTTAAAAATTAATTTCTTTTTAAGTGACAAATAATTATATATATTAATGAGGTACAATGTGATGTTTTGATTAATGTGTACATTGTAGAAAGATTCAGTGGAGCTAACTGACATATCATCTTATCAACTTATCACTGTGGTGAGGACATTAAAATTCTGTTCTTTTAGCAATTTTGGAATATATAACACATTATTATTAACATTATGCGGTACAATTATGAATCACTAAAACTTATTCCTCCAGCCTAACGGAATTTTGTGCCCTTTGATCAACATCTCCCCTTTTTTCTATTTGCTCCCCTCCCTCTCAGCCTCTGAACCACCTTTCTACTTTGAGTTAATTTTTGTAGCTAGTGTCAGGTAAGGGTTCAGCTTTTATCTCACACATGGATATTAATTTTCCCAGCCTCATTTGTTGAAAGACTGTCCTTTCTGTATTGGGAATGGCCTTGGCACCCTGTCAAAAATCATTTAACCATATATGTAAGGGTTTTTTCCTGGACTTTCTATTCTATTTTATTGATCTGCATGTTTTTCTTTATGCCAGTACCACACTGTTTTTATTACTCTATCTTTGCAGTAAGTTTTAAAATTAGGAAGTGTGAGTCATCCAGCTTTGTTCTTTTTTTTAGAGATTGTTTTAGCTATTCAGGGTTTCTTGATACTTCATATAAATTTTAGGATAGATTATTCTATTTCTGAAAAATGTATCTGGGATTTAACAGGGATTGCATGGAAAACCACTTTGTGTAGTATAAACATCTCAACAATATTAAGTCTTCCAATCAGTGGGCATGTAATATGTTTCCATTTATTTACATCTTCTTTAATTTCTTTTAACAATATTTTGTAATTTTGTTGTATAAGAATTTCAACTCTTTGGTTAATTTCTATGTATTTTATTCCTTTTGGTGTGGTAAATGGGATTGTTTTCATAGTTTCTTTTCCAGTTTGTTCGTTGTTAGTGTATAAAAATGCAGTTAATTTTTGTGTTTTGATTTGTATCCTGCTCCTTTGCTGAACTCATGTATTAGCTCTAACAATTGTTTGTAGAATCCTTAGCATTATCTACAGATAGCATAATATCAACTGTGAATGGAGATAATTTTACTTCTTCCCTTTCAATTTGAATATTTTTTGTTTATTTATTTTTTTTCTTGCCTAATTGCTTTGGCTAGGTTTTCCAGGACTATATCAAAGGGAAATGGTGAAACTGAACATACTTACCTTGTTCCTGATCTTAGAGGAAAAGCTTTCAGTCTTTCACCATTGAGTACGATGTTTGCTGTGGGTTTTTCTTAACGGATTTTTGTTATGTTGAGGTAGTTTTATTCTATTTTCACTTTGTTGCATATTTCTACTGTGTAAATATATTGAATTTCCTTAACTGCTTTTTTCTGCACCAATTGAGATGATCATGTGTTTTTTAATTCTATTATGTTAATATGATGTATTACATTGGTCATTTTTTTTTCTATGTTGAACCATTCCTGAATTCTAGAAATAAATCCCACTTGATCATGGTATATAATTCTTTAAATATACTGTTTATTGTGGATTGCTAGTATTATGTTGAGAATGTTTGTGTTGAAGGACTTCATCCTTTTTGTTCATAAGAAATATTGATCTTTAGTTTTCTTTTCTCATAGTGTCTTTCTCTTAATTATCAGGGTAATGCTGAATTCACATAACAAACTAGGAAGTGTTCTCTCTTCTTCAATTATTTTAGAAAAGTTTGAGAAGTGGCACTGTCAGTTATTTAAATGTTTCGTAGAATTCACCCATGAAGCCATCACATCCAGTGATTTTGTTTGTCAGGAGATTTTTGATTGCTGACTAAATCTTCTTACTAGCTAGAGGCCTATTTAGATTTTCTATTTCTTTATGACTTAGTCTTGGTAGGTTTTACATTTCTAGAAATTTGTTCATTTCATCTAGGTTACCTAATTTGTTGGTGTAAAGTTGTTCATAGTACTTTCTTTTAAGCTTTTTCACTACTGTAGAATCAGGAATAATGTCCCCAATGTTATTTCTGCTTTTAGTAAACTGAGTCATCTCTTTCTTTCTTAGTTGATCTAGCTTAAAGTTTGTCAATTTCATTGACCTTTTCAAATAATCAACTTTGGGTTTCATTGATACTTTCTGTTGCTTTTCTGTCTTTTCTCTGTTTTGTTTATCTCTGATCTAATTTTTAATTATTTTCTTTCTTTTGCTGGCTTTGGATTTAGTTTTTTCTTCTTTAGTTTATTACTTGTTGTAAGGTTTGGTTATTGATTTAAGATCTTTCTTGTTTTTTTTAATGCAAACCATTTATAGCTATACAATTTCCCCTTTAGCATGACCTTCACTGTGTTCTGTAAGTTTTGGTATATTGTGTTTTCATTTTTATTTTTCTCTAAGAATTTTATAATTTCCCATTTGTTTTCTTCTTTGATACATTAGCTGTTTAACACTGTATCATTTAATTTCCACAAATTTGTAATTTAAAAAAATTTACTCTGTGTTACTGATTTTTAGCATTATCCAATTGTGGTTGGAGAAGATGCTTTGTATGATACTTGTCTTTTTAAGTCAATTGAAACTTAATTTCTGGTAAAACAGACAGTCTATCCTTTAAAATGTTCCATGTGCACTAGAGAAACATGTGTACTGTTTTTGTTGCATAGAATAATCTGTATATATGTTATTGTGTTCAGTCCTCTGTTCCTTACTTACCTTCTGTCTGGTTGTTCTAGTCATTATTTAGAGTGGGGTAATAAAGTCTCTGGTTGTTATTGTACAACAGTCTGTTTCTGCCTTCAATTATGTCATTTTTGTTTCCTATACTTTGATAATCATTAGGTGCATATTTATCGTTATATCTTCTTGCTGCATTAATATTTTTATGAATATATAATTTCCTTCTTTGTGTTTTGTAATCTTCTTGATTGAATTTGTATTTTGAGATACGCATTCTGATATTAGTATATAAAAATGTCTGATGTCAGTATAGCCACTTCTGCTCTCCTTTGGTTACTATTTGCATAGAATATTATTTTCCATCCTTTCACTTTCAGTCTATTTGGGTCTTTGGATCTAAAGTGAGTTTCTTATAGATAGCATATAGTTGGATCACATGTTTCCATTCATGCTTCTGTTTTTTTATTGGAAAGTTTAATACATTTACTTTGGAGTAATTACTGATAAGAAGAGATTTATTTCTGTTATTTCACTATTTTTATTATTTCATATTTCACTATTTTTATTCTATATTTCACTATTTATTATTATTTTATGGTGAAATGTTTAAATTTTTGCTCATATTTAAATTCCCATACCATGGAGATTACATTTAACATCCTAAAGTGATTACACTTTAATGTGAATTTATGCCATCTTAAATTCAGTTACATAAAAAACTGCTTCTTTACAACTCTGTCCTCACCTCTTTAAGTCATTGATGTCACAAAATTACATCTTTATATACTGTGTGCCCCAAAATATAAACTAATAATTCTTTTAAATGTATTAGTCTCTGAAATTATGTAGGAAACAAAATGTGGTGTTACAAACTGAAGTTACCATAGTCCTCATTTTTAAACTGATTTTGAACGGATTAGTCTCTTAAATCATGGTGTAAACAAAAAGGTAGAGTTACAAACTGTTGTTACAATACTAGCTTTTCTAATTGCTCACATACTTACTTTTATTGAGATATTTATTTCTTCACATGACTTTGAGTAACCATCCATTGTCCTTTTATTTTATCCTGCAGGACTCCCTTGATCATTTTTTTTTTAAAGAGTGGGTCTAGTGGTAATAAATTCTCTCAGCTTTAGTTTATCTAGGGATGTCTTAAGTTTTCCCTTACTTTTGGACAACAGTTTTGCCAGAAATAGGATTCTTAGTAGACAGGTTTTATTTTTTTCTTTTAGCACTTTGAATATATGACCCACTATCTTCTGGCCTCTAAAGTTTCTAATGAGAAATTTTCTTATAAACCTATTGATGATCCCCCTGTATGTGATTAGCCACCTACTTCTCTCACTTTCAAAATTCTCTCATTGTCCTTTGCAAGTTTGAGTGTTGTGTCTTGGTGTGAGTTTCTTTGAGTTCATCATTGAGCTTCTTGGATGTTTAACGCCAACAAATTCACAAAGTTTTTAGCCATTGCTTCCTCAAATATTCTTTCTGCCCCCTTCTCTCTCTTTCTTTTCTCCTTCTGGAGCTCACACAATGTGTGTGTTAGTCTGTTCGATGGTGTCCCACAGATCCCTGAGGCTCCTTCACTTTTCTTCAATCTTTTTTCATTCTGTTTTTCAGACTTGATAATTTCCATTGTCCTCTTCAAGCTTACTGATTCTTCTATCTGATCAAATGTGCCTTTGAATCCCTCTAGCAAATTTTGCATTTTAGTTAGTGTACTTTTCAGCTTCAAGATTTCTTTTTGGTTTCTTTCTAGGTTTTGTATATGTTTATCAGTATTTCCCTTTTGTTTATACTTCATTTCTTGACTTTCTCCACATCTACTTTTGCTCAGCTACAAGTCAGTTGTTTTAAAGTCTTTATCTAGTAGATCTCTTTCAGGAACAGCTTCTGTTGCTTATTTTATTTTCTCTTTGAATGGTCAGTAGTATCCTGTTTCTTTGTGTGCTTTGTAATTTTTTTGGTTAAAACCTGGACATTTGAATCTAATATTCTGGTAATTCTGAGAATGAGTTTCTTTCTTTCCCAGGTTTATGTTATTGTTATTACTTTTTTTAAAAATTGTAGGTTGTCTCTGGCCTGAGGATCAGCCTGGATGTAAATTTAAGGACTTCTAAAGTCTTTTCTGAGCCTTTCCCTGGGCATGTGAAGTCACTTTCTAATTTTTTCCCATATATGCAGTTATTTTGGGATGTCCTATTCTTTAATGTCTGGCTCCCAAAAGGAAAAAAAGAGAAAAATAAAGAGGGGGAAGGCCATCAGCCCTTTACATTCCACCTCTTTGTTCACTACTCTGTGATCAGAAGCAGCAATAAGTCATCCAATATCCTTGATATTTGAAGGACAGGATCCTTTTATGCCCACCCTGGCTCCTGCTAACTCTTTACATGCTGCTCCAGGAACATATACACAGCTTCTTGCCATGAAGCTAAGAGGTGGGGGATGGATAGCTGCCAATATGCTAAAAGCTGAAATTGACTGAAATTGACTGCGATTTTTCATCCAAGCCCTCCTATGGATATTTTAAGCCTTTAATAGACTTCAGAGTTTCAAAATAGTTACATCAGACAGATTCTGCCAGTTCAATTGTTGCCTACAAGGGAAGATAGAATCCTTGTGCTTCCCCCTCTGCATCCTCCTGGTATCCTCTTCAAATGAAGTAATTTTTAATTCTAGAACTAAGATATTATTAAGATATTAAATTTAAATGACAAAATAAGGAATTACATTTTGATAGAGAGCAATACTAGATGAAGTTTTATGCTAATCTGTATCTTCAGGTAAATTTTCATGAGCTTAGGCATTTGCTTTATATAATCAAGCAATGCCAGAGGACTGTGATGGACAATAAGCAATATAAGAATTCAAAGACAAAACACGTTTAGCTGGTATGGTCATAGATGGCTTCAAAAAGAGGTAGAACTTGATCTGTCCTTCACAGGGTCATTAGATTTGAAAAAAAAAGAAAGCAGATTAGAGGGGGAAGTTTTTCTGGGCAGAAGGCACAGTAGAACCATAAGTCCAATGGGAAGAAATTATAAAATGCTCTTTTTTCTACTGAATGGACTGAACCATCACAGAGGCAATATTGGGTGAAATAAACAACACAAAGCAAAACAAAGAAAAAACATTACTGCTTATTTACGGTCCTTAACTCCCCATATTAAGGCTCATAGACCTGAAAAGTTGAACTTATTTTGGGAGTACAGGCTCAGGTATTTGAATAAGGCTGCCTGAAAACCTGACAATCTAAAAGGCATGTTTTAGTGCTCACAACATTTACCTACATTGTCTTCATGAGGCCACACTTGCTCCTAATTTCCCTCCAAAGACTTTGTACATATAAGCCTAATTATCTTTCTTCCTTTATGTTTATCACTTCTGTATGCCATCACTGTTAATAGATGACAAGCTGAATTTTGAATTTCACTTGTAAGCTTTGGATCTCAAAGATGGATTCTTCTCAAGGAGTCAAAAGTTTATTTGTCTACTGAGGTCAATCGTAGGTGCCTTCTCTGACACCTGCTTCCTGTGGTCCTCAAGGTTTGGTGGTTTCAGTATTAATTTGACCAGTCAATAATTAGACTAAACATTATAGTAGTCTAATTATTGATGGATAGTTTGGACCTTTTAAAAAATAAGACTCTGCCTGTCTGATAGAACTTGATTACACGCGTGTTTCTGAAGAACTGCTTATTAGAGCCTTCCCAAGCAAAATCATACTAAGGATGAGATTGTGAAGTTCATCTCCAATCCGAGCTGTCCTGGAGAAGAGTCTGAAGGTGTGTGTGCATGGTGAAGGGGTAGGCATCCTGGAAGGATGGCAACGGAGGCTTGCATGGGACAATCAGGAGTAAGAATGTTAATTAAATGTCCAGTTAAGTAGCTCTAAAAATAATAAATCAAGAAGTTGATTTGCTAGTGGGGCTGAGTGGAACAGGATCCAAAGCATCAAAGTGAGGGTCAGAAACAGGATGATTAGAAACAAAGCCAAGTCAGGAAGCTCCCTGGGAAGTCTAAGACAATGTTCTGGCAACATCTTATATACAGGTTGGTGAACCCAGCTGAACAAGGCCCTTTTCTGAATAGTACTAGAGCCTGGATAAATCCATATGGTTTGATAGGAAGGGAACAATACAGATGAGCCCAGCTGAACGAAGCCCTTGTTCTGACAGTACCAGAGTGTTGGTGGATCCATACAATTTGATGGGAAGGGAGCAGTATTGACAGATGATTTTGTAAGCACTAGTTTTGGAGCATTGTTTTCCTAGGCTGTCAAATGAGGATTTGTACTGATGATTTGTCAAGTCTGCATGAATGATTACATTCTCTGACACCATCTGCATATAGCAGACGAAGCTCTGAGCTCATGCATCTCCTAGAGCCAGCTAGTTCTTCCTCAATCTTTGCAAATCTGTTCCTGGTAAACATGCTGAGAGTCAACACTGATCCTCCCAGGTTAACATCTGAGGAAAGCAAATAGCTAGGGCAGAGCTCTGTAACACCCATCCTTCCTCAGCAGAGGCAGGCACCTCAGTTAGCACCTTCTGCAGGAAGGAAATGCCTGCAGAGAGTTTCTTTCCATATGTCCTAAGATCAAACCCTGGAATCTGAGAAAATGCCTGTGATGTGAATGTGTCGTCCTATAAAATTAAGTATACCAATCAGGCTGCAAGAAAGTGAGTAAATTACATGCCAAGTTTGCCTGTGGTAGCATAAATGCATCTTAGCTGTTTCCTGAAGATAGGAGCTGGAACTCTCATGGGGAAAGCTGACTGAGCACACACATTTCACCCTTGGCCTACTTTGTTTATCTTGAGACCACTGAAGCATTCAGTCTAGACCGTACAGTATTTTCAGTGTGTCCTGTTACTTCTTTCCCAAGCATCTGGTTTTTCTCAGGCCCCATGTGACTCACCCTACATGACCTTATGCTGGGATCCAAGAACTCCTGCGGAATGTCCTATCCTGTGTTTGGGTCACTGAAGACATCTGTGAAAGCCCGGGGCCTGTCCTTTGAGGTGACTTCTCAAGCAATATGAACTTGGATTTTCTTTCTCGACAGGGAATTTAAGATCTTTGAATCTGACTTTATACTGGACTTTAGAATTCAGGGGAAGGGAACAGCCAGGGAGTGCTCACCTTTGGAACTCCTACTACAGGCCTGCCATTCTGGGAACTTCTTGTGGTTGAAACATTAAAATCCGTCAGGAGTCTTCAGCCACCACACTTATTCATTTTTACATCATTCATTCCCATTATATCACGGGGCTCACTATTTTCTTTTTTACTTCTACGGTGTTTAAAAACCCACCAGTCAACAAGTATGTATTGAGTACATGCTATATAACTGTGTTAAGCTAATTGCTTTACAAAGGCAGAAGCAGAGCCCTGATCTCAAGAGACTTAGACCTGACATGAGATGACAAAATAATTCATACAAAGGAACATCTACTAAGGCAAGGTGGTATGTCATGAAGGCCTAAACTGTGGATGGCAGATAGCCAGTTTTGTGGAAGTAGAACTTAAAAAGAGAATAATGGTGTCTGTAAGAATTTTAATGCTTTCTAATAGAAATTGGTTTGTGCTAGGCTTTGTAGGATGGGTAGAAATTTAATTGTGGGTGGATAATGAAGGCTTTATAGGCAAAACAAATTATCTGAATTCATTCAGATAGGTAGAAATAATGTACTTAGTGATGCATAAGACAATGATCCAGATTCAGTTTTATTTTATTTCCTGCAGTCTATTTAGGAATAAAACTGGGGAGATCAAGGCTTTACAGATTTCAGAAGCCTTGAAAGCCCTACACAAATATCTACAATGGATTTAATAAGGAACAAAAAAGCATCAAATAATATTTCTGCTGTATAGAGCAGCATAGGAAGATAAAATTGGCATCTGTGCCCAGAAAGGACCCAACTGCAGGGAGTGAGAGACCAGCCAGGAACCACAGCCTCTGCAATACGGGCAAAGGCAAGTGAGTCCAGAAGATAGCAGAGGCAGGGACACAGAGGAAAAGATAGACATGTCACACATCAGAGCAGAAAAGCATCAGGACTGCATGCATGCGATGGAGTGAAAGGCATCAAAGAGAGAGACAGCGGGATAGTGTTCTGAAAGACCCTAGATCAAACTTCTCAGGTGGATCTAAATTTCTCTGACCATATAGGCCCTACAGAGGATATAGACTTTCCACCCAGCTTGCTTCGTTCATCCAAGTGATGTGTCCTAAAACAGCTGTTGGTAAACTTGTGTTTGTTTGTTCTTCCTGTGAACAATCGGTGAATAAACACTTTGGTTTTTTTGTGCCATACAGTCTCTGTCACAAATCCTCCACACAGCTGCTATAGTGCTAAAGCATCTGCTACAATGTGAATGTGTCCCCCAGATTTCTTGTGTTGAAAACAATCCCCAAATTCATGCTGATAGTATTTGGAGATAGGGCCTTTGTGAGGTAGTTATTATTAATTAAAGTCACAGGGTGGAGTCTGCATGATGGGACTGGTGACTTTATAAGCAGAGGAAGAGAGACTTGAGCTGGCATGCTCTTGCCCTCCCACCATGTTATGACGCAGCAAGAGACTCATCAGAAATGTGGCCCCTTGACTGTGGACTTACCAGCCTACAGTACTACGTGCCAATAAACCTCTATTCTTTATAAATTACCCAGTCTGTGGTACTCAGCTATAGCAACAGAAAGTGACCAAGACAGTATCCATAATAATATATAAACAAATGAGCTTGGCTGTGTTCCAGTAAAACTTTACAAAAACAGGTTGAAGGCTGGTTTGGCTCACAGGATGTAGTTTGCTAAACTTTGCCCTATAATGTTTGAATTTGAAATCCTTGGGCTTTGAGGCCCAAAGTTCTTAACTTGGGTCTTCATTCTGATCTTGTCTACCGTTTCCTACTACTTACTCTTGAAACCAGCCATAGCATACTACCTGCGTTTCTCAAAAGGTACCACAGAGTTTTACATCTAGAGAGGTGTACTCCAGTCCTCCCATGCTTGTTACCCCTTATTAGCTCTTTCTCATTATTTGAAGATGAGTTCAGAAGTTACCCCATTAGGAAACTTAAACCCCCCAACTCCCCCCCACAACAGCAGGTGAATACTCTGTTAACCTGTTTCCATAGCACTTTAAAATACCTGTACCTTAAACCTTATCATAGCATATTTCCATAATTTTGGAAGGAACTTTATCTTAGTTTTCTTTGTATTTTACACCCACCCCACACCCAAACCAAATACCTAAAACAATTCCCAGAATACAGTAGGTGTTTAGGAAATGTTTATGTTGTGAATGTATATGGTTTTAAAGGGAATTTCGGTTTCTGATCAAGGAAGACTACATTTTTGCCAAGCCCTAAATAATTGTTTTATAAGATAGTTAATAAAAAGTACATCTCTAAGAGACAAATACCTATCAAAAGGGCATTTCCACAAAACAACTTCCTTTATTTTCTTTCCAAAATAATATTAGGTGAATTAGTAGATACTTTGCTATCAATGGATTCTATTACTTGGAGGCTGAGATTTCTTTTCTTAAATTGTTTCAAAAGTCAAAATTATATAATCTTGCCATTTTCTCACAATATCATAAGAGGAGGATAAAAATATATTTGTCCATGATCAAGATCTATGGACATAACCTGGTCCCAGCCTTCTTGAGAATGAGATGACTTTTCTTTTCCTTCTATAGCTATGATGATTGAGATAACAGTCAATTACAACATTCTCTTCTCCCTGGAAGCTCTGATATTTGGATGTTTTCTATTTTTTTCTTTTATAATTGAGATTTTATTGGTTGTGTTGAGGATCAGTACATAGACATTTCAATTTGCACACAATTCTTAACATACATATCAAAAATCTAAAAAGCCATAAATTATAACTTTTTTACACAGTCATTCCAGTAGCTTTCTAGCTTAAAATCTGGAGGTAAATTTTCCTAAAGAGGCTATCAAGTACTAGTATCTTCAAATGTTGATAAGCTGTTTCATACATCCCCACCAATTCACAATTTCATAGCATATATACTACATACTCAAATTTTCAACCTTAAATGACACATTAACAAAGTTATTAGGAAAATAGGACTATCATAACCAAAGATATAACAGAGTGTACACAATTCTGACAGACAGCCATGATCAAAGAGCAGTTTTCTTTAGGAAACAAATCTAAAAAACAATGAGGAAATAGAAGTAATTTAAAATGTTCAAGACATTAAATGCAGGAATGTGATTCCATATTGCCATTTAGTATGCTTAGTATTAGAGGACATAAGAACTAACCCCTGTCTATGGAATGTTAAGCTGACACTCAAGACAGTCAAGGCCTCCCATAATCCAATATCCCACACTATTTTCTGGTTATACCAAAAAATAAACAACCAGCTAATGTTTTCACATCTTAAAAAAACATTTACATTAAAAAAAATGAGATGAGGTGGGACTTCCTCTTTCTTAAAAAAAGTTTCTAGAGCTACTAAAAAACTTGCATAGTTGATAAAAATAGTACTCTGGATTGTACAAGAAGGGAGAGAGAGACCACCGATAAGATGGGGTATAAGATATTAATCAGAGTTGGCTTCTTTCTCTCTGGCTTCATCAGAGGCTGGACTCTCCTCAGTATTAGTTTCTCCATTTTATGCAGGTAAATCTTCTTTAGTTTCTTGGTTAGCTGCTTTGGCCTGTTTACCTTTGTTCCCATGGGCAAAAGGAAGGTCAGCTTAGCAGAAGGGGTGGCAAAGGAAGAGCCCAAGAGGAGATCAGTGAAGTGTTCTGCTAAACCTGCTCCTGCAAAAGTAGAAATGAAGCCAAAAAAGTTAGCAGGAAGGGATAAATCTTCAGACAAAATAGTTCTATTCTTTAATAGCAAATTATTCAAGTGCAATTGTAAAAAAATCCTCTTGACACAGAACAAGATAGAAAGACTTCAGACTATCTCATGTTTCTACTGACCCTACCCATTTCATAACAAAACATGCATTTCTTGGAAATGAGATTGTTCTAATATTGTGTTACCATGTTCTTTCAGTGACAGTTTATTGTCCCTTCCAGTTGAAGAAAGAAATGTAATGTGATAAATATCCAAGAAGCCTTGGACGGAGGAGTCAGATTAGTCCAGGGACTCCAGCACATTCCACACCTTATTTCTTACTGACTAGTATCAGATGAACTTAGTAGTCCTTACATTACAGAAAATATTTGGATTTCAGCCACTTTCCAAGAAAAAGTGAAGTAAAGGCTGTGGGGAGCCAACTAACTGGGCCAAAGCATAATGTTAGTAAATGTCAATTAGCCTACAGGAACAAGCATTTTGTGCCACCAAGCATAGGTATGTCAACTCCAGCAGTGCAGAGGACACTTTCAACAAGTTTAAACAGGTTGTTAGTTTGTGTAACATATTTGTCTTGTTCAGGAGATCACTTAATTTCAAACCATGTTGCCACACCATCTTATACTATTTTTTATATGGTATGTGTTAAGAAAGTTTGATTTCTGTTTGCTACACATTCAAATAATCTGTTAGTCCCCATTAATCTCTACCTTTTGGGTCCAAGGATAATACTCCTGGTTTTCACAAACTCCAACTGAAACACTGTATGCTTCTTCAACAACCCAACACTTTTTTTCGGCCAACAATTATGTATAATTATGGTTGATATTGTCTGTTTGTGATCAGATCCATTTCTACCCCCTGGATTTGCCCAGACCCTGATACACTACTTTCCTATAATCTTTACTCTTGCTGCTTTATGAATGGTCAAGTCAGATAAGATCCAACTAAAAAGCATTCATAAATTCAATATATATTCATCTTGGGTTTCAGAAGGTTTTGGTATCCCTCTATTAATTGTTCTGTTTCAGATGAATGGCCAATAAGCAGCCAATAATTGATATCCAAAGGAAATGTACTAGCAGCCTCAGGAGATCCTGAGAGCAGTAACAGGCTGGTCTTGTTGATCCCTTCTGGAACCTACCAAGGGATTCATGCCACCTCACTGTTGAAGGCAAATACCAAGAAAGATAGTCATGATGGGAACCATGGGAACATTCAGAACCAGAAGTGATTCATGCAGGTAGAGAATGCGTAATCTGAACTACAGGGGACGGTCCAGTTGGTTACAAGAAAGTTGACAGACTGTAGAGCATGCCTGAACTTCTGAACTAGAACAGTCTGCCCTTATAACAAATTCTCTGCTCTACCTAAGTGCTTTCAGCACTGATCAAGCTTTTATCTCATGCAAGTTTGAGATGAATCCTCAGTGGATAAACACCCAGGCATGGTTATGGGGAAAAGGAAGAAAAACCATATGCATAAGGAAATTACAGCTCCAACATGTGTGGTGGGGCTGTTTCCAAAAACAGAAGAGTTTATAAGTAGGTGTTTGGTTGGAACTCCATTGTAGAGAGTAGTGAAAATGTGGAGTGGAGCAATGTTTGAAGTAGGCACAAACGCCGAGATAACCTGGCCAAAGAGTAAACAGTTTGTCCCTCACCAACAAGACAAGTAGTTCCATTATGTGTCATTTGTCCTTTGGCTGTATTAGAAAATACTTTTCAAAGTGATAATACCTGAATTATTGGAACTTTCTGGTGCCCTTATTTTGACGCAGGAGAAAGTATTGTTCTGTGATAAATGAACACAATGTTCACTGAGTAAAATTTTTTAAATGCTGGACCTGATTCTAGAAGTGAGGTATAAACATCCTTTAAATATATATCCCGTTCCATTGCTTTAAATGCTATGGTTAAATGTGTGGTCTATAATTAAATGTGTGGTCTAGAATACGTGCACCCCTAAAGTTAAAAATGTGCATCCTTAAAGTGAGCCTCCTTTTGACATGTAGATTAGAGCTTGGAAGGCTCTGGGGGAATGGCACAGGTAGAGTTCTGACTGAATAAGTGATGCTGCCTTCACTCATCTGACTGCCAAGCACGCCATGGTGTGAGTGAAGAAGCACAGGAAGTGAAATGCGCTTGATCAGCTGCATCGACATGTGCTCTTGAGTCCTGCCACATGGCAGTCGCTGTCACAGGTTTGAAGATAGGGGAAGGAATGATCTGTGCTCTCAAGAGCTTACAAATGAACAAAGAGGACAGACAACAATTCAGAAAATGCACTTGTTTTGATAGAGGTATACATAGAATCCAATGGAAACATTGCAGTGGGGGGCTATCCCAGAATTTGGATGGATAGTGTATGTGTTGCGGGGGGTGGTTGGACTACGTCATAGGAAACTTCCAGCAGGTAATGACCTCCAATATGGAAACTAACGGATGATGAAGAATTAGCAGAGGAGGATTAAGCTACAGGCTAAGCTGCTCTCCAGTGCCTCAACAAGTTACAAATGTATCTCTTTATTATGTAAAAAATTTCAGCATAGGAAGGTAATGCAAGGATGTAGGAAGTTCTACATCATTAAATCATTTAGGAACCCTAGTTCCTACTTTCCAGAATGAAGGCTCTGAGATTTTATCCTACTTGTGAGATAATGATTTCACATGTCATAGTTTCATGAATGGAAACAGATATGAGATTCCTGGGTCAGAGCAACAACAGACTGTATTAGTCAAGGCAATAGTAGAAGCCAGAATATCAGCATTTGCTCCAGTTACCTGAAGCGCAAATCTCACAGGGCACACTGAAAGGAGCAGTGGGTTACGTTACAAGAGAGGAACCCTACACTCAGAAAATAAAATATTTCCTAATAGATAGTAAGTCTGCCTTACTTTTGCCCAGAGGAAGACATTGTTTTTACTATCCTGAGTACTTCACACATTGGCCCAGTGCTCTGGAGGAAGATACTACCATTATGTTCCAAGGCTGTTTGCTGTATCATGGCCCTTGAAAAGAAAAAAAAACACAGAGTAATTCAGGACCCCTGGTCACAAGCTGGGCAGAAAAGTAAGACCCATGGAAAATTGTCTTTCAGCTCCTTCTATCTCTGTCCTCTATCTAGGGCAGGGATTGGCAAACTATGGCTTGCAAGAAAATCTGGCCTGCGTCCTGAGTTTGTAAGTAAAATTTTATTGGAACACAGCTATGAACATTCATTATGTACGCTCTCTGGCTGCTTTAGTGGCATAAATGAATAGCTGCAACAGAGATTGTATGGCCTCTTTACAGAAAAAGTTAGCCAACCTCTGCTCTAGGTTATGGCCCTCTTCCATCTGATTAAAGCTAGCTGATGGATACCATATCCACTGTCCAGTGTACAGGAAGAGGGGAAAAGAAGAAGGAGAGGCAAACAATTTCCTATTTAAAGCATTTGACCCAGAAGTTGACTTCTGTTTCACTTCTTACTGACCAGAACTTAGTCACATGTTTTGTTAGGAGGCCCCAGAGTTTTCCCAGTTTCAATGATTCATTAGAGGGACTCACAGAACTTACCACATAGTTGTACTCATGGCCAACATTTATTGCCACAAAGGATACAAAGGAAAATAAGCAAAAGGAAAAGGCACCTGGGGCAATGTCCAGGGGAAACCAGCTGCAAACTCCTGAGAGTGCTTTCCCAGTGGAGTCACCCAGGATGTGCTTAATTCCTCCTGCAACGAATTGTGGCAAATATAAAATGCTGTCTACCAGGAGAGTTCATTAGAGATGTGGTACCAGGATTTTAGTTGGGATTGGTCATGTAGGCCCTCTCTGCCTGAGAATATCCCCAGATTCCAGATTCTCAGAGGAAAGAAGATATACAGCATTAGCTATATTTTTTGTACAGTTTAGGTACAGTGAGCCACTCATATTGGGGACTGGTGAGAACCCTCCTGAAATCCAGGTTCCTAGATGCAAGCCAAAGGTCACCCTTCTAAGCAGGCCTTACTAAGGAGAGCAGACTCACCCTGCTATGTGAGCTCTTCACATCACATGGGCCTACACTAGGCTGCAATGGAGGCTGGGGACTGTAGTCTAATGAAGTGACTGTGTGCTCAGCTAAAACTTGGGAGGTTAGATTACTAAAGCAAGATAAAGAATGGACACTGTGTCTGCTGCAAAGGGAAGAAGAGGGACCAGGGCAGAGTTCTCAACCCCATAACAATTGATATTTTGGGCTGGGCAGTTCTTTGTTGTTGGGCGCTGCTCTGTGCTGTCAGTAGAACCCTTCTCAGTCCTGACGATCAAAACTGTCTCCAGATATTGCCAAATGTGCTTTACGGGGCACAGTGGTTCCAAGTGAGATCTAAGTCAGTTTGTGAAGTTGGAAGAGACCAGGCCTTGCTCATGAAACCTCCAGTAGTTCATTATACTCTGAATGTAAAATGAGAGATGGAGAGTGGCAAGACATAAGAGTGAAGCTGCAGGCTTGTGCCAGCTTACAAAGCAGTTGTGTGCCCTAATAGGAGTTTGGAGTTTAATCAATCAATTAAAGATTTGAGAGCTACTGGAAGATGTTTAAGCCAAGGACCATATTTGTATTTTCAGAAAAACAATTTGACCTACACATGAAGAATTAATTGAAAGATAAACAGTCTGGAGTCAGGGAGACAAATTAAAAGAATGTTGTGCTTACTCAGATATGAAATTCTGAAGAACAAAATGAAGACATTAGCAGTGGAGAAGAAAGGATGGTTTTGAAATATAAATAGAAAGAAGACCTGGTAACTGTTTCGAGATGGAAATGTCACCTAGAATTTCACTTTGGGAATCTGGGTAAATAGGTTACCATTCAGTGAGATAACAAAGAAAAGTAAGAACAAAGAAAAGTAAGTTGAAAAGTGATCAGACCTGTTATTGACTTGCTGTTTGAAGTGATTGTGGGATTTGTGATGACATGTGATGAATTATTTGATATTTAGACACTTGGTACAATGTGGGCAGTAAGATATGAAATCGTCCCACACAACCAGCTATGGTCAGTGTTTCTTTTCTATTTAAATTTTAAAATCTGCTGCCTTACTTCTAATGGTATATAAAACAACTGTTCCATCCACCTTTTTGGGTGGGGAGGAAGACTCCTTCATTCAGATTTTATTCAGATGGGTTTTTAAATATTGCAATTTACTAGCTACTCAAACATACTCATTTCTGCCTGGACTAGGTGTCATTTCTTGGGCATGATGAATGTTTTGGCTTGAGTAGCTGTTTTCTGCTTCAAGAACATATCATCTACTGGCATTCAGTGCTCTCAAGTAGAGATAATCCTTGCAGTGACTGAAGTACAAAAATTGAAGCACAGTTATAGACACTACTATTCTGAGGCTAAAACAATTTAACCAGATAGCATTTCATACTGGTGACTATGCTTGAAAGACTTCCTCATCTTCAGTAGAAGGTATGCTGGGTCTGACCGAGTTGCTAAATTTGCATTTTCTCAGGCAAGATGTGCATCATGTAGTTGAAAAATTTTTTGTAGATTAGTTACTTTTATTACTAGTCAAGGCACACAATGCTAAACCTTAGAGCCCTGATTCTGAGCCCTTGCATACCTCAAGCCATAATAACAAGAGAAAGTTCTTGTATACATTCCTTGCAGAGTGTGATTTGAGAGTAAGCAGTGGGATGGAATTCAGGTTCTAGTCTTTAATGACTTGAACACAGATGTTGCTGTTGACAGGCAGAGATATGTTGAGTGTTTTTTCTCCATTTGCTTAGCAAGAGTTGACATGTTGTGGGCCAGAATAGAAATCTGAAGAGTTGAATCAAGATGTGTTGAGAGAACTTTGAGTGTAAGAAGTGATAAAAGAACCAGGTCTGGATATACAACGTTAGGTGGCAGATGGAAACTTAAAAAAAAAAATCTTTCCAGGATTGCCTGCTTGGATAAGCTGATTGGTAAATTTAGTTGTCCTTAGAAAAGAATTTCAAAAATACAGAAGATACACAGCCAGTATATCATCACTCTAAACAGACAGTGTTCATTGTTCATCTATGTGCATTTGTTCACATTATGGTAAGTGCTTACAGATGGCTCTGGAAGCCTGAACTGGGGGGAAATAAAATAAGGTGATGGGGTTGGGCTGGGGTGGGTTTTGCACTAGGTCCCAAACTACCAGTCTTTTCAGTCTTCATGGTTTCTAATGCTGGAAAAGGCCAGGCCATGTACAACAGATCTGTTAACAAGAAGGATGAACAGATGCCATTAAGACAGAGCACTTTAATATTTATAGATCTCTTCTTTGGTAAAAGAAAATAATCATCCTTCAAAATGTCTGTTGAGTGAATATACAGACCTGGCTCCATCCCAAACACTAGATCTTTGTCTTAATATTGCCACATCTTAAGCTTGAGCCAGTTGGATATTCTGCACTGCCCGTAAGAGCCAGGATTTAATTTATTGCTGCAAAATACTCTCCTCTCACCAACCATCCTTGCTAAATTGTGAAATTTTAGTCATTATTTTTAAATTGTCTACCATATCTTTTTCTCCTTTGCGACCGTGCAGACCTGTTTTATTTTTGCAACTAAGATAAGTAGACTGGATGAGCTTCATTGCCAGGAGAAATCACCTCCCATTTAATGCCCTGAGGTTGCCTTCAGGCCAGCCTTCTCAAAGACAGTGCTATGGATCTCATGCCTATTAAAATTCATATCCCATATTTTCATATCCCACTTTCAAATTAGCCTGTTAGCTGGCATCTTTGAAAAATCTTATAAAGTCACTAAGTTGTTAATGACTGAGACCCATGAAGAGTTACTCCTTTCCAAGTATATTTTTCTTTCATTTATTCAATCTATAAATATTTATGCTAGACATTGGAAACATGGGTTTTGTCACTCAGGGTCCTGAATGGAAAAAGCTCATACACTTAAGCTGTGTGATTTGAGGAGGATCTCATAAAGTGACTATTTACAAATTGTGAGTAGGTTGGAGTTAAATCATGAAGAAAGGATAGTGTTACTTCCTGGGGTTATTATCAGCAGGGGTGGTGAAGTCACTGCCGCTGCTATAGAAGAGGTGAGAGGAGCAAGACTGAGTCAGAGAGAGCTCTGTGGAGAGGGCCAACTGACAGGAAGCTTCAGTTCAAGAAGGTGTCGGCTCTTGATGACCTTGCAAGATGGGCTTTGGGCAGAAATAAACATCTTGACCTCATTCTTTTCACATTATTCCATCTCCTCGGGCACCTTCTATTAATCAAACCCCACAAAATATTGCTGATATTGTCAATGCAGATCAACTTTTTAGGACATAGCAGTGTGAGAATGCAGGGAAATAGGTCTGCAAAGGCAAAAAAAAAAAAAAAAAAAAGGTATACAACAGCAGACACAGGAGTGCCATGAAGGGCTTGGGAAAACATATTCTTGAGCCCTACCTCACAGCAGTTCTGACTCAGTAGATGTAGAGCAGGACCTGAGAGTCAGCATTTGCCTCTGCTGCTCTTCTGTTGGTTGCATTTTTGGGTAGCACTGGTCAGACATTTTGAAACAGGGCAACACCAAACCCTAAGGAATGGATGTCCAGCAGTGGAATATCTACCCTGTTAGACTAGTTTAAGAGAGATTGTACTACTTTCTTAGCACACTTTTGCCAAGCCTGCTTCAAGGCAAGCTGATCTTATCCAGAAATCACTAAAAAAGAGAGTTTTGAATTTTCAAGTAAGAATGTAAGAGTGGAAATGGGCTTTAGAACTTTTCCAGAGGATTCTTAAATAATCTTCCTCTCTAAACAAGTTATTGCCTTGTTTAGCGTAAGCAGGAGACATTTCATTTTCAGTGTGCACAAAGGTTAGTCTATATAGAGACATCATGTTTACTGTTGATATATATATAATTTAAAATTTTTTAATTAAAAGAGAATTGATGTCAGGTTTTGTTAACAATTTTCTATAATAATTTTTTATAAGGTGTGATGGTTAATTTTCTGTTTCAACTTTAGTGCCCTAAGGGATGCCCAGACAGTTGGCAAAAGGTTATTTTTGGGTGTCTGTAAGGGTGTTCTGGAAGAGATCTCCATTTCAATTGGTAAAGTGAGTAAAGCAGATGGCCCTCCCCCACGTAGGTGGGCATCATCCAATCTACTAAGGCCATAAATAGAACAAAATGGCAGAGGAAGGGCAAATTCACTGTCTCTCCTCGGGTTGAAACATCTAACTTCTCTGTTCTCAGACTTTGGAGTTGTAGCTTCTTGGACTCAGACCAGAAGTTATACCATCCTCTCCCAGAATCTCAGGCCTTAGGATTCAGACGTGGTTATACTGCCAGCTTTCCTGGTTCTTCATGGCAGGTTCTCCATGGCAGTTCATGGGACTTTCTGGTTTTCCAAACTGCATAAGCCAGTTTCTATAATAAATCTCCTCTTATCTTCTATTAGTCTGTTTTTACATTGCTATAAAGAACTGCCTGAGACTAGCTAATTTATAAAGAAAAGAGGTTTAACTGACTTAGAGTTTTGCAGGCTATATAGGAACCATGGCTGGGAGGCCTCAGGAAAGTTACAATCATAACCAAAGTTAAAGAAGAAGCAAGCATGTCTTACCATGATGGAGCAGGAGAGGGAGCAAAGAGAGGGTGGGAGTTGGGGGGAAGTGCCACACACTTAAGCAGACAGATCTCTTGGGAACTCACTCACAAGACAGCACTAGGGGGATGGTGCTAAAGCATTAGAAAATACCCCCATCATCCAATCACCTCCCACAAGGCTCCTGGTTCAACATGTGGGGTTTACAATTTGACATGAGATTTGGGTGGGAACGTGAAGCCAAATCATATCTTATCTGTATTTATATTGGTATCATCTACATCTATTCTATTGGTTCTGTTTTGGAAAACCCTGATAAATATGTAAGAAAACTATCAAATGAAAAAAATTAAACAACGAAACATCTATAGGAAGCATGCAAGAAAGCATGGGAAGTAGTCTCCTAAACATTTTTGAATAAGAGCCAAATTCCTTCTTATTAGTGATTCTTTTGTTAGCATCATGTCATGAGAACAATGTACAATTGAACAAAAATAATGAGCAGAGTGGCTCAAAGATAAAGTACCCAGGGACTAGTGAACAAGGGAGAATCAAAGTGTTTGAACTGATGGATCAATCACTTTGCACATGCATAAATTGATGTCTCACTTCAAAAATATTCTTATTTCCCACATAGCTCTTTTTACTTCTCTCATTCCTTTATCAAATTTCTCCTTAGAGAAGAGTGAACTCATTTTCTAATTTTTTATCTCCCATTCATCTTTTTCCTATTGACTTCTGACTCCTCACTCATCCAAAACTGCATTGACAATAGTTGACATTGGTTTTTTGACCTCTTAGCAGCATTTGCTGCCATGGTTCTCTTCCTTTTTTCATTGGTTTCTGTTGTATTACTTTCTTCTGGGTCATCTCCTGCTTTCTTGATGATGTCTTCTTATAACCTTATAAAATCTGACTGTCATATTGCTCAGACTCTATTAGAGACATTTTCAAAAATGTCCAGAGAAACAATTCAAAGCTATTTAGTCTCTGGTCCTCAAATAATATCAAAGGGAATCTAACTCACCCACACTTACAAAGACTCCTATATCACTCACATGTTTTCTTAAACCTCACAGCTGGTCTGGAGCCTCTTATACCACAACCTCTAAATCTCTCTCTTCAGTTTCAGATATAAGACTCTGTTTCTTTATTCTCTAACTCGCTTCTTTCATCCACCCTTGGTTATGTAGACTTAATCTACATAATCAAGATTTGTCTTCCTTTCCCTCTTTCTGTACTATTTTGCAAAGGGGAAGAGGCAGAAATGAAGGGCCAAATACAGGTTTCTTTGTAAAGCATGGATGAAAAGTAGAAGAAAAGCATGGAGCAGTGGTGACCCACATGTAAAGTACTTTGGTTTCATCACACTCTCATTCTCTTTATTTGGCCTCTCTGACTCCACCTTCCCCTGAAATGTTGGCATGATTGAATTCCATGATTCAGTGATTCAAGTTCCATGATTAAATTGCCCTTGCAGGTTTTTCTCAGCTACTTTTGTGATTCTAACTTCCTCTCTGAATGGGAGTCGTTAATAATTTTTCCTCTAGACTGTCTCTCCCACATGAGTCTCACACCCATCCTATACTAGACATGGCCACTTGGATAACCTACTGAATACTCAGTGTTCTCCAAATGGCACTCATCATCTCCATGCATGCTTTTGCTCCACTGATCTCATGACAATTGTTCCTGATTGCTCAGTCCAGTAAGCTGGGTATCATCCTTGATCCACCTGCCCCATACTCCACCTCCTATCTATCATAAGTCTTGGGTTATATAGTTCCAAAGTCCTCTCAAATCCATTGCTCCTTCTCCATCCCTATATGTCTGACCTCATTTATACCATGAATATATCTCCCCTAAACTCTTCCAACAGCACCGTAACTTTTCCCCTACCTTCAGACTAGCTTTCCTAGAATCAAACTTCTTCACCACTGACAAAGTGACCTATCTAAAATGCAAATATCACCCTGTTATTATTCTACACCCCACTATTTAAAATGCATCAGTGCCTGCCCCATTACCTATAAGATTTTGGATCCTTTAAGATCTGAGCTCTACCAGTCTCTCTCTTTAGGATACATTTCTTCCAAAAGGCTTTCCGATGCCTCACAAAGCATGTCATTCCAGCCTCTATGCCTTGGTTTGTGCTTTTCTCTCCCTCTGAACTATCCTTTGCACTCCACTGTTAATGCTGCCTCCTCCCTTTACCCTTTTCTGCTAGACTGAGCTAAGTGACTCACCTTGGTGTTGCTGTTCCCATTGTATGGTATTTATCAGATTGTATTTTCATGTCTGCTTATTATTGTTTTATACATTTCTTATAAGTGTTTTAAGGGCTATCAGACTGGAATCCAAGTTTAGTGGGGGGGGAAAAATCACTGAACTAGAAATCATGAGGATTTGGGTTCGGGTCAGATCCGCTATTAGTCTGCTGTGAAATCTTGGTCAAGTCACTGTCCTTCTCTGGTCCATCTTTCATAGGAGAGACTTGAACCACATAATCTTAATCTACTATGCTCTGATTCCATTCTATACCTTCTATACTATACATACTATACTGCCATGTTAAGAGAGAATGTTCACTGATGTTCACTTACTATCCTTTCTAATTTGCCTTCATTCCTCTGCTTTCTTTATCAAGGGTTTTATTAAAACTAGTTGTTCTCAACCTTGATTCTCTGTGCTACTTTAAAAAAACACAGATGGCTGGGCTCTGTTCCAAGAGATCCTGGTTTTGTTGATCTGGTATAGCACTCTAGCATCAGTATTTTTTAAAAAGCACTTCCAATGATTCTGATATGCAGTGAAGATTAAGAACCATTGACATAAAGCAGTAATTCTCAAACTATGGTCCCCAGATCAGCAGCATCAGCATCACCTGGGAAATTGTCAGAAACTAAATTATTGGGCTCCAACACAGGCCTACTGTATTAGAAACTCCTATCCCTACAGGAGATTCTGAAACACTAATTCATTGATTCTCTTTGAATTCTTCTTTCCCAATCCCAACAAAGAGGAATTAGAGGTCAGTGCTACAGTTTTAGAGCATTGTATCTCAGGCTGTTTATCTTTAAAAACGTTCTCTCAGACAACCAAAATCAGCTTCTAAGGAGTTGTTTATATTTGCCTTACATCTAAGTAGAGAGCCTCTGTGGCTGAACGAGAGTTCACATTTAAAATAAAATTAGGTCAGCTGGGAGTGGTGGCTGATGCCTGTGATCCCAGCACTTTGGGAGGCCAAGGCGGGTGGATCACAAGGTCAAGAGATCGAGACCATCCTGGCCAACATGGTGAAACCCCGTCTCTACTAAAAATACAAAGATTAGTTGGGCATGATGGTGCATGCCTGTAGTCTCTGCTACTCTGGAGGCTGAGGCAGGAGAATCGCTTGAACCCAGGAGGCGGAGGTTGCGGTGAGCTGAGTGCATTGACAGCACTTCAGCCTGGTAGTGGAGTTAAAAATTAGGAAAGAAGTTTTCTGTCTCTTTTTCTTATTAATACCTAGGTGAAGGATTGATAGGTACGGCAAACTACTATGGCAAACGTTTACCTATGTAACAAACCTGCACATTGAGAACATATATATCAGAACTTAAAATGAAATAAAATTAAATTTGAAAAGAAAAGAAAATTTCTAATTATAACTACTTCCTCTTCTCTTTGAAATATATAAGAATCATTTTGTCAGTTTTATGACCAGGGAATGTCTTTCTCAAGGACTCGAGAGCCATCTCTTTGAAATGCAAGCATCTTTTTAAAAAACGGATTGTTTGGGTTTTTGCTTGTTGATTTAAGTTTTTTATAGATTCTAGATATCAGACCTTTGTTGAATGCATAGTTTGCAACTATTTTCTCCCATTCTGTAGGTTGTCTATAGACACTTCTGGAAAGAAGACATACGTGCAGTCAACAAATATATGAAAAAATGCTGATCATCACTAATCATTACAGAAATGCAAATCAAAACCGTAATGAGACACCATCTTGCACCAGTCAGAATGGCTATTATTAAAAAGTCAAAAAACAACAAATACTGTCAATGTTGCAGAGAAAAAGGAATACTTATACACTGCTGGTAAAAATATAAATTAGCTCAGCTGTGGAAGGCAGTTTGGAGATTTCTCACAGAACTTAGAATTACCATTCAACCAATTGAATATATACAATCCAACCATTGAATATTTACACAAAGGAAAATAAATTGGTCTACCAAAAACACACATGCACTTGTATGTTCATTGTAGCACTACTCACAATTGCAAAGACATAGAATCAACCTATGTGCCAATCAGTGGTAAACTGGATAAAGAAAATGTGGTACATATCACACAGCCGTAAAAAAGAATCAAATCACATCCTTTGCAGCAGCATGGATGCAGCTGGAAGCCATTATCCTAAGACAACTAATGCAGGAACAGAAAAACAAATATTGCATGTTCTCACTTGTAAGTGGGAGCTAAGCACTGAATACACATGAACACAAAGAAGAGAACAACAGGCACCGGGGGACTGCTTGACAGGGGAGGGGAGAGTGGGGCATGGGTTGGAAGACTACCTATCTAGAACTATGCTGACTACATAGTACATAGTGCATCCACTGCTATTTAGTCAGCATAGTACTGGATAGGTAGCCTTCCATACACCAGGAACTTTCATACACCAAGCCTCCGTGGCATACAATTTACCCATGTGACAAATCTGCACATGTACCCCCTGAACCTAAAATTAAAAAAAATATTGAAATAAAGAAGCACAAACATCAAGAGAGATAGCATTTCCATTTCCCAGGTTCTGTAGTTGGGTAGAAATCTAACTTCAGCAGGCATCTTGCTGCAAGCTGCAAAACTACCTCCTACCATAAAGGTATGAGAAGGTTGTTGTCTGTGAGAATGTTTTTTTTTTTTCTGGATAAAGCTAATTAGGTAACAGATGTTTACCCCACTTATCAGGGTCAGATGAACTATGTACGTCAGATAGTAATGTAAAGTCCTCTTTCTCGAGGACTAGTTATTATACATACTATAAAACACATGTAAGTAATTTCTTGTATCTGCTTGGCTACAAAATGGGTGCGATTTCTTTCTCTCTTTCTTATCTCTTAGGGGATTGCCTGTGATATACATTATATTTTGGTTCAATGTTTATTTAAGATGGATCAACCTGGAAACCATCATTCTCAGCAAACTGACACAAGAACAGAAAATCAAACACTGCATGTTCTCACTCATAGGTGGGTGTTCAACAATGAGAACACATGGACACAGGGAGGGGATCATCACACATTGAGGTCTGTTGGGGGGGAAATAGGGGCGGGGACAGCAGCGGGTGGGGAGTTGGGGGAGAGATAGCATGGGGGAGAGATGCCAGATATAGGTGATGGGGAGGAAGGCAGCAAATCACACTGCCATGTGTGTACCTATGCAACAATCTTGCATGTTCTTCACATGTACCCCAAAACCTAAAATGCAATAAAAAATAAAAAAAAAAAGAATAAAACTAGTTTCTGTCTATACTACCTTTGCGGAGAGGTCTTCTGGGATGGGAGATTTTGTTTTCAATTATATTTCCCCAATACAGACAAGGGACAACCAATGGAGAACTGATAGGAGAGCAGACCTGTGTGAAGAAGTAGAAGAGTGTCTCAGTCATGTGAAAAGGAACAGAGGTATCAGAAGGAACTAGTTGCAAGAGAAATGCAGGGAAGAACCAGGTACTAAAGAGCCTCCTAAGTTATGTTAAGGGATTTGAGCTTTATCTTGAGGTAAATTGAATAAGCAAGGTGGTATTATAATAGGATTTGCCTTTAGGAACCATCACTCTTTACCATAATGAGCAGAAACAATTGGAAAGAAAGTGTCAGTGGAAAATTAAGAAAATTAAGTTAGGTGATTCAGCTATCAAGATGGATTATAATGGTAACAGCAATGATAATAATGGCAATAATTGTCACTGCAACTAACACTTTCTTGAGCTATGAGCTGGTCATTCTTTTAAGCCCTTTACCTGTATAATCATTAATTTTCACAATGCTATGAGGTTTGTTTTATTATCGTCTCTGTTTACAGATGAAAAAACTGAAGGATAAACAGATCAAATGACTTTTTCACAGTTATTATGAGGTAGAGCTGGAGTCTGAACTTTGGTTCCAGGGATAGTTCTCTCACTGTCTCATAATACCATAGTTTGGGTGAGAGTGTGGCTCTACACTGTCTCATGATACCGTACTACTCTATGCTCTCTGTTGATACCATACTACTCTACGCCGTCTCCTGATACCATACTACTCTACGCCGTCTCCTGATACCATACTACTCTACGCCGTCTCCTGATACCATATTACTCTACGCCGTCTCCTGATACCATACTACTCTACGCCGTCTCCTGATACCATACTACTCTACGTTCTCTCATGATACCATATTACTCTACGCTGTCTCCTGATACCATACTACTCTACGCTGTCTCCTGATACCATACTACTCTACGCTGTCTCCTGATACCATACTACTCTATGCCGTCTCCTGATACCATACTACTCTACGTTCTCTCATGATACCATACTACTCTACGCCGTCTCCTGATACCATACTACTCTATGCCGTCTCATGATACCATACTACTCTATGCCGTCTCCTGATACCATACTACTCTACGCCGTCTCCTGATACCATACTACTCTACGCTGTCTCATGATACCATAGTTGGATGAGGGTAGTGGCAAAATGGATAGGTTTGGGTAGATTGTCAAGAAATAAATAAAAGGTAAAATAGGATGTGGGGGATTGAGTGGATATGGGGAATGCACAAGAAAAGATGTTAAGGATGTTGCCTGGTTTCAGGTACAGATGTGATGGGATTTTTGGGGTGCTGCTTTGCCAGTCAGAAGCCTCTGTGGTCAGTGGCATCTTCTGCCTGAGTTTTGCTGACATCTGCTGGGCTCGCTCCACCCACTGGGCCCTGCAAGCTTGGTTTGTACTACCGGACTGTAACCCATACCTGCCAAGGGCAAGACAGGTGCAGAGTGGTGAGGGGGGATGTGGGCACATGAATATGAGGAGTGAGTGTCTGCTCCCACTTCCTGGCCTCTCCCCATTCCCGGTGCCCGCTCCAGGGAGGAGTAAAGTTGTGGCTGAGCCCAGGTGCTCTCATGACACTGGCTGGGTATGCATGTGCTCAGGGTGGCACTGACATGCCAGCCCCCTGCCACCTCATCCCCCCTCTGGACTTTGGACAAACACTGGCACAGGAGGGAGTCTGAGCAGGGACTGAGGGTGGCTCTGGGTGGGCCTGCAGGTGCCCCTTGGAAGGAACAGCCTGGCTGCCATGGACAACATGATTGATGGTGGCAGGAAGTAGACAGGTTCCTTGGCAGAAGGGGCAGGTCCCTGGTGAGGCTCCACCTTCAAGCTGGGGATGGCCTGAATTCTGGGGGCTGTCTGTTCTGGTGGCCCCGAGTGAGAACTTATGGTACCTTTTCCAGGCCCAGCCATGGCCAGCCATGGACCAATCAGCATGCACTTCATCCATTCTGAGCCCATAAAAACCCTGGACCCAGCCAAGCTCACAGACATCAGGATCATCAGCTGTGGGAAGGAGTCACCCAAATCAGGTCTCCTAGACTCCTTGGGATGACCTGCCTGCAAAGAGGAGCTGTCCGCTCCCTGTTTTCTCTTTACTGAGAGCTGGACACTCAACAGGACAACCTGCCTGTGGAAAGGAACTACCCATTCTGGGTCTCCTCTCTGCTGAGGGCTGCACTCATCAGGAGGACCTGCCAGCAGTAAGGAGCTATCCACTTCAGGTCTCCCAAGAGCTATTCTGTCACTCAATAAAGCACCTCTCTGCCTTGTTCACCCTCCAGTTATCTACGTACCTCATTCTTGCTGGATGTACGGCGAAAACCCGGGACCTGCCAAATGGTGAGACTGAAAGAGCTTAACAGAAACAGGACTTAAACACACTCCTATTCCCTGCCACACACCCTACTTGACATGGTTCTGGCAACAAGGAGAGAAGAGCTGCAGCCCTTCAGAAAGCCCAGACCTAGGGACTCCCTGAGCCAGGGCTGTGACACCCTCTTTAGGGCTCTGTGGTTGCTGGCATCTCCAAGCTTCCAGGTGCCACTACACTCCCCTTGTCCAACAGGGGTGCCTACAGCAGAGGCTAATTGTGGTGCATAAGATCCAGCATCAGGCTTGCACGAAACTGGCACCTGTGCCGGCAACTGGAGCTGCCCGCCCCACCGCAGCAGTTGGCATGCCCAGCTGTGTGCGTAGCCAGATCCCACACTTGCTTGCTCATTCACCCCCTCACTGCTCCACATTTGGCTAACCCTTAGCAGGCATGGGATCTGAGCAGGTAGCACAAGCTGAGTGCAGCCCAGCAGGCTGATTCAGCAGAATGAGCCCAGGGTGCCCAAGCAAAACTTGGGCAAAGGTGCCACCAGCCACAGAAGTTTCTGGCTGGAAAAGTGACACCCTAAGGATCCTGAGACACAGGCCATTCACTGAAGCATAAGTATCAAGAACACAGCAGTTTTGGAAGAGAAGTAAGGGAACCTGTAGGACAGTTGCACTGAGGAGCGGGGGTAGAGATTTCCAATGAAGTGGTTATTATATAGCTCTGAAGCTCAGAAAGGAAGACATCTCTGAGCAAATGGAAAGCAACTGAAGTTGTAGGAATGGACTAGAACACCCTAGGAGAATGAGCACAGTAATAAGAAGAGGCATGACTAAACTCCAGGGGATCAGCAAGAAAAAGCATCACCCCATAGGAGATTAAGAAGACATGTTCAGAGAAATATAGGGAGAAATATTAGGGGAGTTTGATATTTGTAAAAGCCAGAGAAAAGAATGTTTCCAAAGGTGGTATGGTTGGTAGTATTAAGAGCTGCCATAAAATTTCCCCAGGCTCATAAAGAAGAGAGTCTGGGACACTTCCTGCCAAACCGTCATCCAATCTGAACATAAAGTAACTCAGTTCCTCATGAAAGATTAACATGGCAATACAGTGACTTGAATTTTGTTTTAAATGTTTAGACTGCTATGACTTTTCCCCTACTGGTATGTCACATTGCTTTCCTTCTGTAAAGCTAAGTATATAAAATAAGACATCACAAATTCTCCTACTGCCTCAGGAAAAAAAAAAAGTGCAGAAAATGAAGGCTCGTGCAGTAAGCCATCTGAGAATTTGTCTCCAGAAAATCAAAACCAGCCATTTTCATAGTTTCCACTTAAAGCTCTGCAGATGACAAGGATGCTATTTGTTCTATAGCCTTCTGTTATTTGTGACCTGCATCTTTAAATTGGTATGATTTTATTGCTTGGCAAGTAACTTGGCATTTTCTTTTGGAAGCAGCTTTGGGGTGAGTTAACGATGTTTGCAGAGATTTTCTTTCTTTTCCCTTCCTTCCTTTCTTCCTTCCTTCCTTTCCCCTCTCTCTTTCTTTCTCCCTCTCTTTCTTTCTTCTTTCTTTTCTTTTCTTCTCCTAATGGGATTTGTGCCTGGTTTGTGTAGGTTAATATGAAGCCTGATATTTATGCTTGAAAATTTGGGAGAATGACTAAATAACATTTTCATTCTATGCATCAGGGAAACTTCATTTCATTTTGTCCCCTGACATTTGAAGATAGCTTTAAGGTTTTATTTTCTCTTTACCTTTATTCATTCCCTCCCAAGCTCTTCTCTACTTCTTCTACTATCCCCACTATTGGATTGTTCATCTTTATCAGCTTGGAAACAGAATTGCAATGTGATTTTCCACTTGGTTTCTAGTGGAATGGAATCTTTAGAAGTTTTTCTATCTTCTGACTGCATGTGGGTAATAAGGAACACTCTTTCATCAAGGCTCAGAAAACATTAAAATACATACCTAATAAGAATGGTCGAGGCCTGAAGTTGAGGTGCCTAGGCCAGTATATAAAATAAGGCCAGACTTGAACAAATGGAGAAAATAAGGAACTACTGGCAGGTCTTAAAGGGCTCAAAGAAACTCTTTTTATCTTTTATTTGTCTCTCTGTATTGAGTCTTCATCAAAATGAGCTAGCGTTTGTTGGTATTCTGTGCAGGGCTCTGCCAATCCAGTTTTAGTACCTAATATGGATGATAAATAATAGCTTGAGATAAGATGTAAGATAGTGAGGAGAATGACTTTCCTGATAGTGCCAGGTAGGCTTTTTCTTGTTTGTTTCTTAATTTGGTAAGTGGAAAATAACCAATTTTGGCTTCATACAGTTCTGAACATCCACTCCCAGCTTTGCTATTGTTTGCTGAACATTTAGCAACTTCTGTAATTACCCTGGGCTTTGCTTGCTCTACCTTGAAATGCAAGTAGCATCATCCCATCATTCCAGGACAGTGGAATATTTAGGTTCCAGGGAAAGAGAAATCAGCTCTGTGGGGACCTAATCTCTTGCAATCTTCCTCCACTGCAGAGTAAGGTCCCAGCCGGGATACCTCTTGTAGGGACACAGAGGGTCATTACTTCTAAAAAATTAACTGAAGAGCATTCCTTTTCAGGAAGAGAAGCATGGAAAATTCTAAGCTACCCAATAACTCCTCTGAGGAGCTCATATACTTAAGGTGGTAGAAGGTAGAGGTGACTAAGGCTTTCTGGAGCCTGGGGGAACATGAGCCACAGTGGAGATGTTCTGTAGGAGGCGGCCTACATTTACTTCCCTGATAGTACTTCTGGCCACTACTCTTTGCTCCAGCATTATTGGGAGAAGGACTCTCCCTCACTCCATACATTGTAGGTAGAAGGTGGTGTTGCTGCTCCTGGACTTCAGGGATGAGCACATGTCCTGGATCTGGCAATGAGACTATAGTACTCCCTTGGCCACCATGACTGGGTCAGTGTCAGGCAGATGAAACAAGTGGAGTGTGTGTGAAGTGCAAGTAGCATCCCCCCACTTTCTTTGTTTTGGAGTTGCCAAGCCAGAGGAATGTAAGCCTGGAGCTGCCATTGGACATCTTTGCAACCAAGTAAGAGCAGCCTGAGAATGAAGTGAGCAGAGAGGGAGACGTAGAGGAGAGATGGATTTCCAACAACATTAAAACCACTCGAGCATCTCTCTCTCTGCTGTGCCTGAAGCTAAACCTACCCCAGAACTTTTCAATTATTGAACCAGCTTTCTAGCTTTAGAAAATTTTTGAGTACTTTTATGTTGCTTGCAACCAAAAGAACCCCGACTAATATGAGTATTGACAGAGGGAATTTTTACAGGTGTGTTCATTGTCCTGAATCTTTTTAAATTGGCAATCTTTGAAAATTGGTCAATACTGGGGACATAACACACACCTCTGAAAAAAATAACCGTAGAGTGCTATATATATTATATAACATTAGTATTCATTTTTAGTATTGGCAATAGTACTAGTTTTTATTGTTGCTGTAAATCTTAGTGGCTTAACACAATACATTTTTTTTTCTTTTTTTAAGTTTTATTTTAGGTTCAGGGATACATGTGCAGGTTTGTTATACAGGTAAACTACATGTCTTTGGGGGTTTGTGTACAGATCATTGTGTCACCCAGGTAATAAGCATAGTACCCAATAGGTAGTTTGTTTTTTATCCTCTCCCTTCTCCCACTGTCCACCCTCAAGTATTCACCAGTATCTATTTCCCCCTTCTTTGTGTCCATGTGTTCTTGTTTAGTTCCCACTTATAAGTGAGAACGTGCAGTAGTTCCTTTTCTGTTCATGGATTAGTTTGCTTAGTTTAATGGCCTCTAGCTCCCTCCATGTTGCTACAAGGGAGATCACAATGTAAATTTACTATGTTACAGTTCAATAGTTCAGAAGCCTGACAGGTCTAATGGGGCTAAATCCAGGTGCCAACAGGGCTGCATTCTTTTCTGGAGGCCTTGGGGAAGAGTCCATTTCCTTACCTTTTCCAGATTCTACAGGTCACCTACGTTTTTTGCTTTGTGGCTCCTTCTTCCATTTTCAAATCCAACAACATACCTTCCACAATCACGTGTCTTTCTTTGACTCTCCTCTTCTGCCTCCCTTTTCCCCCTCTTAAGTACCTTTGTGATTACATTGGACTCACCTGAAAAATCTAGGATGCTCTCCCTATTTTAAGGTCAGCTGAATAGCAACCTTAATGTCATCTGCAGCCTGTATTTCCTTTTTGTCCTGTAAACTAACCTATGCACAGGTTCTGGGCATTAACATGGACATCTTTAGGGGACACGACATTATTGTGCCCACCACAAGGGCATTCTCCTTTCATAGCAAGGAACATTTTTTTTTTTTGGCAGTTGCCTGCTTACTTGCCTGCTTCTCTAATAGATTGCGACTATCTACTTTTCCCAATTTTGTCCCAGTGTCTACCATGAAGCTTGTTCCATAGTCGGTGAAAATTGTAATTTCTGGGTTTGTTTGTTACCGAAGATCACGGAAAAGACAATTAGGCCGGGGGATCAGGAAAGGCTTTCCAGAAAGTGATTGATTTTGTTATTGCTGTCTCTTTTGCACTTACATCTTAGATTTGCAAAAAATGTTTGGGAAGTGAATGGATAAATAAAGGTGGGGATTTGAGCTGGACCTTGAAAGATGGGTAGCATTTAAGGCTTTGAATAAAAAATGAGCAAGTTATGCCTGGGGCTCAAAGAAAAGGAGATGAAAGTAATAGCTGGTGTCTAGGGTTCACAGAGGAGAAGATAGGTTTTTGAACAGGCAGGGTCAGGCTGGGTTACAGCCAGCCTCGAGAAGCAGCCTGTGGAGCAAAGGGCTTATTGTTCTCTGTAAACAGTAGAAATTCGCCAGTGCTACTGCACACCCTATATCATGCTCATTCCCTTGGAGATTTCATCGAGTCCCATCCATGCCATGCATACATTGATAACTCTCAGATGTGTGCTCTATCCAGACCCAGATTTTCCTCAGAACTCCATGCTTACATACTCAAGTGTCTGCTTGACATTTCCATTCAGATATCTAAAAAAAGCATTTCCAGTGCTTCAAAATGAACTTCACATGTTCAGAACAAAACTTCTGACTCTCACACTTCTCCCCCAACTTTCTCTTTTCACTGTGTTCTACATCTCAACAAATAAATACTCATGTCTTCCAATTGCATGGGAGAAAAACTATGGTGCCTGCTTTCTTTCACACCCCACGTTGAACTTATCAGAAAATCCTATCAGCTCTACCTTTAAAATAACTCCAGAATTCCATGACTACTTCTCAATACCTCTGGTACTAAGTCCTAGTTCAAGTCACCATCGACACACAGCCAGGGTTATTATAATGGATTACTAACCAGACTCCTTCATTTCACCATTGTCCCTTCAGTCTTAATAAAGTGGCCAGAGGAATCCCTTTAAAATTCTGATTATAGTTGTATGCAAAACCTGCAGTGGCCCTGAATCCCACATAGAATAAAAATTAAAGTTTTTGCAATGGCCTACAGTCCCCACACCATCTGGCCCCTGTCTTCTCCCTCCCATTCGTCCTTATTGCCTTCCATGCTCTCCTGTCTCACATGCACTCTGCTGCAGGCACACTGGCCTCCTTGCTGCTGCTTGAACACACCACATCTGCTTCTGCCTCAGAACATTGGCACAGTTCTGCACAGTTCCCCTCTACATAGGCTGCTCTTTTTGTAGATCTTCCCATGACTCTCTCACATCCTCACTCATTCGTTTCCTTAAAGTCTCTGCTGAAATGTCACCTTCCCAGAAGGGCCTTCCTTCACCACCCAGCATAAAAATAGTATCCTCTTCCCCAACATTCTCTGTTCTCCTTCCTAGGCTTTATTCTTCTCCGTAGCATTCACCAATTCAAGTTCATCTGATTTACTTCATACTTGTTTATTTTGTGCCCTCTCCACTAGAACTGTAAGCTCCAAAATAGCAATGACTAGACCTATTTTTTGGTGAAGTATTTTCAGTAGAACAGTACCCGGCATATCGTAGGAACTCAAAAAATATCTGTTGCATGAATGAAAATACAATTAAAAATAGATCAGAAAGAGTTATCTGATAGTGGAGCAGGGAAGAATGAGGTGAATACAGACTTCAGGCTATGGAACCTCCTAGGAGATGAAGACAAAAGTCCAGGTGCTTGGTTGGAAGAATATGGGAAAGCAGAGACAGCGTGAAAGAAGTCCACAAACAGGAACCACCTCAAACACTGGAAATGAAGGTGGAAGAAGAGTCAGGTGACTTGAGAGTTTTTAGATAGGAAAACAGAAATGTGAGTTCCATTAAGAGAAAGACGGTGTTACTACTGTGAACCCTGTAAAGAACAGGTGCTAAGTGTTTTGGCAAGACTTCATTTGGCATGTCTACAAAATGTCCAGTTGGATGGCTTCTCTCAGGAGAAAGGGCAAACACTAGGAATGTATCTGCCTTTTTGCAGGGCTCCTTGCAGATGCCTGAGGAGTCAGGCTTGTTGGATGAGCAGGAGTCTTTGTGCTCACTTGTACCATTGTCTCGGCCTGGGTGGGGCTGGTATCCAGCTTGGTTTAGGAAGTAATCAGATGATGTGTCCTGCTTGAGAGGCAGTGTGCTTAGAGCATGCCATACTGGGAGAGAAGATCAGCCCTGGGAAGTTCCAGGAAAGTGCTGAGAGGGAGGGCAGAGACAATTAACCCGGCCAAGAAAAGCAAGAGCATATGTTTACCTCTGTTTTTTTTTTTTAAATGTTGGTGAGAAAGTATGGATATTAATCAGGATTTCTGAAGATAGAAGAACAGCATTTTGTAGGAAGTGTTATGGAAATTCTTGTTTCAGTAGTTGAGTGAGGCGATCTGTAGCTTTAAGTTTACTGATAACTGTACTATGTTGGTAACCCTGACTGCTCAGGAATGTGCTGGCTCATAAATCTTGCTTGACCACCCATAGCTCTCTTGTTAACTCAGCTGAGATTTCACTTATGCGATTTCATCAGTTAAATATTGGCAGAGTCCTATGTTCCCACCACTCAGAAAAAAACATGAGTTGCCTTTTCCAGAGGGATGATGATGTGAGTAGAAAACCTTTCATACCCTCATGAGTGAGGACAACATAGCCCTTGCTATGGAGCCTGTAGTCACTGAGAGGATGGAGCTGACTCTAGATCAGGGCAGATCCTAAGATACCGGGGGGGCCGGGGGAGCAGGGATAAGTCATTTAGGCAGAACTCCATCAATTACACAGTGGACCTTGATAAAAAGATGCTATTCCCAGGACAACTGAACCTTCGGCAAGTCATTGACTGAATCTTGCCAATTCCCTTCAGATATACTTTGAAAGTGGTAATGATTTATCTCTAGCTTTGAACCTTGCAAGCAACAGCTATGAAAAACAAATTTCCTTCTTATTTAAAAATACACACCTGTCTGTCCTCCCTCAGTGTACCATGCAATAGACACTGGCTCTGATTTTCCCTGCAGGGTGCCTCACTCCTCCACTTGTCTGTCTGGAGCAAGTGCCTGCTTTACCTTGGGTATCATGAATAGATTCTTAGTGGACATATTACTTTGGGCAAATATTTACCCAATTTTTTGGCTCATTTTTCGAAGAAATGGAGACTTTCACTTTTGCTAGATTTTTGCAACCTCAAATGAAAGTTAACATACTGTAGTGATATATGGTATGGCTTCTTATCTCCATACATCATGGTCACTCTGGTATCATCATGGTCTAAGCCCAAGGAATCCCAGACTTCTATGCCTGTGACCTTCCTGGGGGAGGTGAAGCTATAATGAAACAGAAAAGCTGTGGCATTCTATATCACATCTGGGATCATGTTCCTTTGAAGCATTAGTTTCTACTGGGACATTGCAATGAACTAGGCATTCCTCCTCATGGCTTCAGATCTCATCCTCAGCTTACAGGAATTTTCCGTTTCAGACTGCTTTTTTTTCAAAGGCATTTCCTTCCTCTCCTGCCTCTACCTCTCCAGTACTCTAGCATCACCTCTTCAACTAGAATAAATACAGGACAAATATACAAATACGGGAAGGGCCACTGCTCTCAAACGAGCCAGGGGCAATTCCTGAGACAACAAAATGCAAAGCTTGACAACCTGGTTGGTAAGTGAGAGAAAAAATAAAATGAATCACCAAAGTAATTTCCCAATAAATTACCCTGCACAGAACAAAGATATGACCATAGATGCTATGCAACCTTATATAGGCCATGTTTCTAATTCTCTGTTTATAAAATGGGTAACTTGTAGGGTTGTTATAGGAAGTAAACACCATAGTTTCTCAAAAACAGTAAGAAATTGTTAATTCAGTTATTTATTCTTTCCACAAATACTATGGAGCTTCCATTATATGATAGGAACCAAGGAAGAGGCAGTATGCTCCTATGGGGTTGACAATCTACTAAGAGGCTTGAATAAAAAGAAGGATGCAGCCAGCCATATAGAGTCAGAAGGAAGAACATTCCTGGCAGAGGGAAAAATTAACACAAAGGCTGTAAGGTGGAAATAAGCTTTGCACCTCAGAAAACCAGAAAAAGACCAGTGTGTCTGGAGCCTGATGGGTAAAGGTGAGAATAGGGAAGGAAGTAGGGGTCAGCTCATGTAAGATTTGTAGATGAGGATAAGTAGTTTGGATTTCACATTAAGTACAATAGGAAAAGTAGTATGTTCTGATTTACATTTTGAAAGATCATGTTATCTTCTCTACGTACAGGATTACAAGAATGGAAGTAGCAAAAATGGGCTGGAGTCAAAGTCATTTAGGAAAGAGACCATGTGGCTTAGATTCTACAAATAGAACTTTCTACTTCTGGACAGTAAAAGTTGAGTCTTAATTGTTTTCCACAGCATCTATCTGCATACATTTTGAGTAAAGCAACTTCCCTTATGATCTATATGAAGAGGTCTTTGTGACCCTTTTATTGTTGTTAAAATGCTTGACATGCAATATTTTTTAAAATTATATTTTAAGTTCTAGGATACACATGCAGAACATGCAGGTTTGTTACATAGGTATACATGTGCCTTGGTGGTTTGCCACATCCATCAATCTGTCATCTAGATTAGGTATTTCTGCTAATGCTATTTCTCCCCTAAACTACCACCCGCTACAGGCCCTGATGTGTGATGTTCCTCTCCCTGTGTCCTGTGTTCTCATTGTTCAACTCCCACTTATAAGTGAGAACATACAGTGTTTGGTTTTCTGTTCCTGTATTGGTTTGCTGAGTGATGGTTTCCAGCTTCATCCAAGTCCCTGCAAAGGACATGAATCCATCCTTTTTTATGACTGCATAGTATTCCATGTTGTTTATGTGCCACATTTTCTTTATCCAGTCTAACATTGATGGGCATTTCAGTTCGTTCCAAGTCTTTGCTACTGTGACCAGTGCTGTAGTAAACGTATGTATGTATGTGTCTTTATATTACAATGATTTATAATCCCTTGGGTATATACCCAGTATGGGATTGCTGGATCAGATGGTATTTCTGGTTCTAGATCCTTGAGGAATCACCACACTGCCTTCCACAATGGTTGAACTAATTTGCACTCTCACTGACAGTGCAACAGTGTTCCTATTTCTCCATATCCTCCCCAGCATCTGTTGTTTCCTGCCTTTTTAATGATCGCCATTCTAACTGGCGTGAGATGGCATCACACTGTGGTTTTAATTTGCATTTCAGTGATGATAAGGTTTTTTTCATTTGTTGGCCACATAAATGTCTTCTTTTAAGAAGTGACTGTTCATATCCTTCGCTTTTTGATGGGGACTTTTTTTTCTTGTAAATTTTTAAAGTTCCTTGTAGATTCTGGATATTAGCCCTTTGTCAGATGGATAGATTGCAAAAATTTTTTCCCATTCTGTAGATTGCCTGTTCACTCTGATGATAGTTTCCTTTGCTGTGCAGAAACTCTTTAATTAGATCCCATTTGTCAGTTTTGGCTTTTGTTTCCATTGCCTTTGGTGTTTTAGTCATGAAGTCTTTGCCCATGCCTATGTCCTAGATGGTATTGCGTAGGTTTTCTTCTAGGGTTTTTATTATGGTTTTAGGTCTTATATTTAAGTCTTTAATTCATCTTGAATTAATTTTTTGTATAAGGTGGAAGGAAGGGGTCCAGTTTCAATTTTCTCCAAAAGGCTAGCCAGTTTTCCCAACATCATTTATTAAATAGGGAATTTTTTCCCCATTGCTTGTTATTGTCAGGTTTGTCAAAGATTAGATAGTTGCAGATGTGTGGTATTATTTCTGAGGCCTCTGTTATGTTCCACTAGTCTGTATATCTGTTTTGGTACCAGTACCATGCTGTGTTGGTTTCTGTAGACTTGCAGTATAGTTTGAAGTCAGGTAGTGTGATGCCTCCAGCTTTATTCTTTTTGCTTAGGATTGTCTTGGTTATACAAGCTCTTTTTTGGTTCCATATGAAATTTAAAGTAGTTTTTTCTAATTACATGAAGCAAGTCAATGGTAACTTGATGGGAATAGCATTGAATCTATAAATTACACTGGGCAGTGTGGCCATTTTCACTATATTGAGGCTTCCTATCCATGAACATGGAATATTTTTCCATTTGTTTGTGTTCTCTCTTATTTCCTTGAGCAGTGGTTTGTAGTTCTCCTTGAAGAGGTCCTTCACATCCCTTGTAATTTGTATTCCTAGGTATTTGATTCTCTTTGTAGCAGTTGTGAATGGGAGTTCAATTATGATTTGGCTCTTTGTTCATCTACTATTTGTGTATAGGAATGCTTGTGATTTTTGCACATTGATTTTGTATCCTGAGACTTTGCTGAAGTTGCTTATGAGATTAAGGAGATTTTGGGCTGAGATGGTGGGGTTTTCTAAATATGTAATCATCTCATCTGCAAACAGGGACAACTTGATTTCCTCTCTTCCTATTCGAATACCTTTATTTCTTTCTCTGCCCTGATTGCCCTGGAACTTCTAATAGTACGTTGAATAGGAGTGGTGAGAGAGGGCATACTTGTCTTGTGCTGGTTTTCAAAGGGAATGCTTCCATGTTTACCCATTCAGTATGATATTTGCTTTGGGTTTGTCACTTATAGCTCTTATTATTTTGAGATATATTCCATCAATACCTAGTTTATGGAGAGTTTTTAGCATGAAGGGGTGTTAAATTTTATCAAAAGCCTTTTCTGCACTATTGAGATAATCATGTGGTTTTTGTTATTGGTTCTGTTTATGTGATGGATTACATTTATTTATTTGTGTATGTTTAACCAGCCTTGTATCCCAGGGATGAAGCCAACTTGATCATAGTGGATAGGCTTTTTGATGTGCTGCTGAATTCAGTTTCTCAGTATTTTATTGAGAATTTTCTCATTGATGTTCATCAGGAATATTGATCTGAAATTTTCTTTTTTTGTGTATGTGTCTCTGCCAGGTTTTGGTATCAGGATGATGCTGGCCTCATAAAATGAGTTAGGGAGGATTCCGTCTTTTTCTATTGTTTGGAATCATTTCAGAAGAAATGGTACCAACTTCTCTTTGTACCTCTGGTAGAATTCGGCTATGAATCCGTCTGGTCCTGGGCTTTTTTTGTTTGGTAGGCTATTGATTACTGCCTCAGTTTCAGAACTTGTTATTGGTCTGTTCAGGGACTCAACTTCTTCCTGGCTTAGTTTTGGGAGGGTGTATGTGTCTAGGAATTTATCTATTTCTTCTAGATTTTCTAGTTTATTTGCATAGTGGTGTTTATAGTAGTCTCTGAGGGTACTTTGTATTTCTGTGGGATCAGTGGTGATATCCCCTTTATTATTATTTATTGTGTTTATTTGATTCTTCTCTCTTTTCTTCTTTATTAATCTGGCTAGTGGTCTATTATGTTAATCTTTTCAAAAAACCAACTTCTAGGTTCATTGATTTTTTTTGAAGGGTTTTTTCATGTGTCTATCTCCTTCAGTTCTACTCTGATCTTACTTATTTCTTGTCTTCTGCTAGCTTTTGAATGTGTTTGCTCTTGCATCTCTAGTTCTTTTAATTGTGATATTAGGGTGTCATATTTTAGATCTTTCCTGTTTTCTTCTATGGACATTTAGTGCTATAAATTTCCCTCTAAACACTGCTTTAGCTGTGTCCTAGAGCTCATTGGTTGTGAGTTTTGTTCTCATTGGTTTCAAAGAACTTATTTATTTCTGCCTTAATTTTGTAATTTACCTAGTAGTCATTCAGGAGCAGGTTGTTCAGTTTCCATGTAGTTGTGTGGTTTTGAGTGAGTTTCTTAATCCTGAGTTCTAATTTGGTGGCACTGTGGTCTGAGAGACTGTTTATTATGATTTCTGTTCTTTTGCATTTGCTGAGGAGTTTTTACTTCCAATTACGTGGTCAATTTTAGAATAAGTATTGTGTGGTGCTGAGAAGAATTATATTCTGTTGATTTGGGGTGGAGAGTTCTATAGATGTCTATTAGGTCCGCTTGGTCCAGAGCTGAGTTCCAGTCCTGAATATCTTTGTTAATTTTCTGTCTTGCTGATCTGTCTAATATTGACAGTGGGGCATTAAAGGCTCCTACTATTATTGTGTGGGAGTCTAAGTCTTTTTGTAGGTCTCTAAGAATTTGTTTTATGAATCTGGGTGCTGCTGTGTTGGGTGCAAATATATTGAGGCCAGACTGCCTCTCTAGATTCCTCCTCTCTAGGCAGGGTATCTATGAAAGAAAGGCAGCAGCCCCAGTCAGGGGCTTATAGATGAAACTCCCATCTCCCTGGGACAGAACACCTGAGGGAAGGGGCGGCTGTGGGTGTAGCTTTAGCAGACTTAAACATTCCTGCCTGCAGCTCTGAAGAGAGCAGTGGATTTCCCAGCACAGTGCTCAAGCTCTGCTGAGGGGACAGACTGCCTCCTCAAGTGGGTCCTTGACCCCTATGCCTCCCAGCAGGGGTCCACAGACACCTCATACAAGAGAGCCAGCTGGTGTCTGGTGGGTTCCCCCTCCAGAACTTTCAGAGGAAAGAACAGGCAGCAGTCTTTGCTATTCTGAAGCCTTCACTGGTGATACCCAGGCAAACAGGGTCTGGAGTGGACCTCCAGCAAAATCCAGCAGAACTGCAGCAGAGGGGCCTGTTAGAAGGAAAACCAACAAATAGAAAGGAATATCATCAACATCAACAAAAAGATATCCACCCAGAAACCCCATCCGAAGGTCACCAACATCAAAGACCAAAGGTACGTAAATGCATGAAGATGAAGATAAACCAGCATCAAAAGGCTGAAAATTCCAAAAACCAGAGTGACTCTTCTCCAAAGTATCACAACTCCTTGCCAGCAAGGGAACAAAACTGGACAGAGAATAAGTTTGATGAATTGACAGAAGTAAGCCTCAGAAGGTGTGTAATAACAAACTCCTCTGAGTTAAAGGAGCATGTTCTAACCCAATGCAAGGAAGCTAAGAACCTTGAAAAAAGATTAGAGCAATTGCTAATAGGATAACCAGTTTAGAGAAGAACATTAATTACCTGATGGAGCCAAAAAACACAGCAAGAGAACTTTGTGAAGCATGCACAAGTATCAATAGCTGAATCGATCAAGCAGAAGAAAAGATATCAGACAATGAAGGTCAACTTAATGAAATAAATTGTGAAGACAAGATTAGAGAAAAATAATGAAAAGGAATAAACAAAGTCTCCAAGAAATATGGGACGATGTGAAAAGACCAAACCTGCATTTGATAGGTGTACCTGAAAGTGATGGGTAGAATGGAACCAAGTTGGAAAACACTCTTCAGGATATTATCCAGGAGAACTTCTCCAACTTAGCAAGACAGGCCAATGTTCAAATTCAGGAAATACAGAGAAAGATACTCCTCAAGAAGAGCAATCCCAAGACATATAATCATCAGATTCACCAAGGTTGAAATGAAGGTAAAAATGTAAAAGGTAGCCAGAGAGAAAGATTGGGTTACCTACAAAGGGAAGCCCATCAGACTAACAGAAGTTCTCTCTGCAGACACCCTACAAGCCAGAAGAGTATGGGGGCCAATATTCAACATTCTTAAAGAAAAGAATTTTCAACCCAGAATTTCATATCCAGCCAAACTAAGCTTCATAAGCAAAGGAGAAATAAAATCCTTTACAGACAAGCAAATGCTGAGAGATTTCATCACCACCAGGCCTACCTTACAACAGCTCCTGAAGGAAGCAATAAATATGGAAAGGAAAAACTGGTACCAGCCACTGCAGAAACATACCAAATTGTAAAGATCATCAATACTATAAAGAAACTACATCATCTAAAGGGCAAAATAACCAGCTAGCATCATAATGACAGGATCAAATTCACCCATAACAATATTAACCTTAAATGTAAATGGTTACATTTTATTAACATTTATAAACAATATTAACATTTAATAAATGGTTAACGATATTAACCATTTACATTTAAGGTTAATATTGTTATGTGTGAATTAAAAGACACAGACTGGCAAATTGGATAGAGTCAAGACCCATCAGTGTGCTGTATTCAGGAGACCCATATCACATGCAAAGACACACATAGGGTCAAAATAAAGGGATGGAGAAAGATCTACCAAGCAAATGGAAAGCAAAAAAATAAAAATAAAAAAGAAAAAAAAGAAAAAAAAAGCAGGAGTTGCAGTCCAAAGATAAAAAAGATAAATCCAAAGGTTTATTGCAATCCAAAGATAAAAAAAGACAAAGAAGGACATTACATAATGGTAAAGGGATAAGTGCAACAAGAAGAGCTAACTATTCTTTGTGACCCCTTTTAAACATCCAGTCTATTTAATCTCTGTGTCACATGTAAGTCTGGTATCTTTATGGGTTGAAGTCACAGAATTATGATTGTAGAGCTGGTGAGACCATATGGTACATTCTTTGCCTCAGCCTGGCTATACTCAGAATCTTTTAGTCCATATGTGTCTGTATAAAAAAAAGTTAATAACTTTATTTAGATATGATTTATATGCCACAAAATTTACTTATTTAAAGTGTTGAAGTCAATGGTTTTTAGCATATTCACAGATTGGTGCAACCATAACAGCAATCTAGAGTATTTTTATCAATCCCAAAGAAACTTTATAGCTATTAGCAGTTACTTCCCATTTTTCATATCCCCAAATATAGGCAAACATTCACCTACTTCATGTTTTTCTTAAGTTGATTATATTCTATAAATTTTATATAAATATAATCATAAAATATGTGGCTCTGTGTGACTGGATTATTTCAGTTTGCATAATGTTTTCCAGGTTGATCCTTGTCATAGTATGTATCAGTTTTATATTAATTCTTATTGATGGGTAACATGCTGTTACAAGGATATACCACATTTTCTTCATGTGTTCATCAGTTGATAGACATTTGGGTATTTCTACTTTTTAACTATTATGAATAATGCTAATATGAACATGCGTGTACAAATTTTTGTGGATGTATGTTCTCATTTCTCTTAGGTATATACCTAGGAATGAAATGGCTAGATTGTATAATAATTCTGTGTTTAACCATTTGATGAACTGCCAGACCACTTTCCACACAACTTTTGAAAGTACTTTCTGCTCAGTTTAAGAGATTGTAACCTGTACACTGGCTACGAATTTCTTAACTTCTTAGGAAGTTTTTATTCACAATGAATCAAAAAGTTATTTTTCCATATGTAAAAGTAATGTTAAAAGCATAATCCCTTAGTTTCCTCCCATGAGAAAGCAAAAACGAATGCTTTCTCCTCTTTAGATAATTTTATTTTTCCTACTTCTTTTTAAAAAATAATTTCCACTTTTATTTTAGATTAAGGGGTTTATGTGCAGGTTTGTTACATGGGTATATTATATGATGCTGAAGTTTGGGATACGAATGATCTCATCACCCAGGTAGGGAGCATAGTACCCAATAGGTCATTTGTTGTTGTTGTTGTTGTTGTTGTCTGAGACGGAGTATCACTCTGTCACCAAGGCTGGAGTGCAGCTGCATGATCTCAGCTCACTGCAACCTCCGCCTCCTGGGTTCAAGAGATTCTGCCTCAGCCTCCCGAGTAGCTGGGATTATAGGTACCCACCACCACACCTGGCTAATTTTTGTATTTTTAGTAGAAATGGGCCTCCAATAGGTAGTTTTCCAGCCCTTACACTCCTCCTTCTCTTCCCCACCCCAGTAGTACCCATTGTCTATTGTTCCATATTTATGTCCACATGCATTCAATGTTTTATTCCCAATTATAAATGAGGACTGGGTGCAGTGGCTCATGCCTGTAATCCCAACACTTCGGGAGGCCAAGGAAGGTGGATCACTTGTGGTAAGGAGTTCAAGACCACCCTGGCCAAAATGGTGAAACCCCATCTCTACTGAAAATGCAAAAATTAGCCAGGTTTGGTGGCATGTGCCTTTAGTCCCAGGTACTCAGGTGGCTGGGGCAGGAGAATCACTTTAACTTGGGAGGCAGAGGTTGCCGTGGGCTGAGATCGAGATGCTGCACTCCAGCCTGGATGACAGACGGACTCCGTCTCAAAACAAAACAAAACACACAATAAAAACAAACAAAAATATTATAAATTAAAATATGTGATATTTGGTTTTCTGTTCCTGTGTTAATTTACTTAGGAAAATAGCCTCCAGCTACATTCATCTTGCTGCAAAGGATATGCTTTTATTCTTTTTTGTGGCTTCGTAGTATTTCATGGTGTATATGTACATTTTCTTTATCCAGTCTCCCACTGTTGGGCACCTAGTTGATTCCATGTCTTTGCTATTGTGAATAGTACTGCAATAAACATATGAGTGTGTGTGTCTTTTTGGTAGAACAATTTCTTTTTCGTTGGGTATATATTCAGTAAGAGATTGCTGTATCAAATGCTAAGTATGTTTTTAGTTTTTTGAGAAATCTTTGAACTGCTTTTCACAGTGGCTCAACTAATTTACATTCCTACCAAAAGTGTGTAAATGCTCCCTTTCTCTGTAGCCTTGCCATCATCTGTTATTTTTTTGACTTTTTAATAATAACCGTTCTGACTGGTGTGAAATGGTATCTCATTGTAGTTTTGATTTGCATTTCTATGATGATTAGTGTGTTGGCCATTTTTTCACATTTGTTGGCTGCTTGTATGTCTTTTTTTGAGAAGTGTCTGTTCTTTGTATTTTTGCTTGTTGAATTGCTCCAGTTCATTATAGATTCTGGATATTAGATCATCGTTGGATGCATAGTTTGTGAATATTTTCTCTCGTTCTACAAGTTGTCGGTTGTTATTTTGGTTTTCTGTGCAGAAGCTCTTTAATTTAATTAGATCCCACTTGTCAATTGTTGGTTTTGACGCAATTGCTTTTTAAGACTTAGTCATAAATTCTTTTCCAAGGCTGATGGCCAGAATGCTATTTACTTCTTAAGTTTTATTCTAGGATTTATTATTTGAGGTGTTGTATTTAAGTCTTTAATGCACCTTGAGTTCATTGTTGTATAGTGAAAGGTAGGGGTCCAGTTTCATCCTCCATATAGCTAGCCAGTTATACCACACCATTTAATAAATAGGGAGTGCTTTACCATTCCTTATTTTTGTCAACTATGTCAAAGATCAAATGCTTGTAGATATGTGTCTTTATTTCTGGGTTCTCTATTCTGTTTCATTGGTCTACATATCTGCTTTTGTACCGGTACCAAGCTGTTTTGGAATAATTTCAGTCGAATTGGTACCAGTTCCTCTTTGTATGTCTGGTAGAATTTGGCTGTGAATCCATCTGGTCCAGGGCTTATTTTGGTTGGTAGGTTTCTTATTTCAGATTCAATAAGGAACTTGGAAATTGATATTGGTCTATTCTAGGTTTCAGTTTCTTCCTGATTCAATCTTAGGAGGTTGTGTGTTTCCAGGAATTTATCCATTACTTCTAGATTTCCTAGTCTTCATGAAGAGAAGTGTTTATAATAGTTTCTGAGGATCTTTTTTGTTTCTTTGGGATCAGTTGTAATGTTACCAGTGTCATTTCTAATTGTGCTTATTTGGATTTTCTCTCTCTTTTCTTTGTTAATCTAGTTTGTAGTCTATTGATCTGTTTATCCTTTCAAATAACAAACTTTTGGTTTCCTTAATCCTTTGTATGGATTTTTGGGTTTCAATTTCATTCAGTTCTGCTCTGATATTAGTTATTTCCTTTCTTCTGCTAGCTTTGGGCTTAGTTTATTCTTGTTTTTCTATTCCTCTGTGTGTGTGATATTAGGTCATCAATTTCAGCTCTTTCTGACTTCTTGAGGTGCAGTTTCCTCTTAACACCGTTTTTGCTGCATCTCAGAGATTTTGGTATGTTGCATGTCTGTTTTCATTGATTTCAAATATTTTTTTAAATTTCTTTCTTAACTTCGTTGTTTATCCAAAAGTTTTTTAATTTCCATGTAATTGTGTGGTTTGGGGGAGATCTTTATATTGATTTTCCTGTTTATTCCACTGTGATTCAAGAGTATGGTTAGTATCATTTCAATGTTTTTGAATTTATTGAGACTTGCTTTATGGCCAATCACGTGGTCACTCTTAGATTATTTTCTGTGTACAGATGAGAAGGATGTATATTCTCTGGTTGGTGGGTAGAGTATTCTGTAGATGCCTATTAAGTCCAATTGATCAAGTGTTGAATTTAAGTCCAGAATTTCTTTGTTAGTTTTCTGCCTTTATAATTTATCTAATGCCATCAGTGGCATGTTGAAGTCCCCCCACTATTACTGTATGACTATTTAAGTCTTTTCATAGGTCTAAAAGTATTTGTTTTATAAATATGGGTGCTCAAATGTTGGGTGCATATATATTTATAATAGTTAAGTTTTCCTATCAAATTGAACTCTCTATCATCATGAAATGCCCTTCTTTGTCCTTTTACACTGTTGTTGGTTTAAAGTCTCTTTTATCTGAAACAAGAATATGACTGACCCTTGCTTTGTTTGTTTTCCTGTTGTGTGACAGATCTTTCTCCAACCCTTTACTTTGAGTCTGCGTGTCATTACACGTGAGATGGATCTCTTAAAGAGAGCAAACAAATATTTATCTAACTTGCCACTCTGTGCCTTTTAAGTGGGTTGTTTAGACTGTTTACATTCAATATTAATATTGCAATGTGAGGTTCTGATTCCATAAAAAAGTTGCTAGCTAGTTGCTTTGTAGTTTCTATTCTGTAGTTACTTTATAGGGTCTGTGGACTATATACTTAAGTGTGTTTTTGTAGTAGCAGGTATCATTCTTTTGTTTCCATGTTTAGAACTACCTTAAGGGTCTCTTGTAAGGTAAGATTTGTGGTAATGCATTCCTTTAGTGATTGCTTGTTTGGAGAAAATTGTATTTCTTCTTCACTTATAAAGCTTAGTTTGACACGATATGAAATTTTTGGTTGGAATATATTTTCTTTACAAATCTCAAAAATAGGACTCCAGTCTCTCCTCACCTGTTAGGTTTCTGCTTAGACATCCACTGTTAGCCTGATAGGGTTCCCTTTGTACATGTCCTGACCTTTTTCTCTAGCTACATTTATGATTTTTTCTCTAGTGTTGCCTTTGACAGTCTAGTCACGATATGCCCTGATGATGTTCAGTTTGTATAATATCTTGCAGGTATACTCTGGATTTTCATATCTGCATATCTACTTCTCTAGCAAGAATAGGGAAATTTTCTTGGATTATTCCTTCAAATACATTTTCCAGATGTTTACTTTTTCTCATTTTCTCAGAAATGCCAATAATTCATATGTTTGGTCACTTTACATAATCCCGTATTTTTGAAAGACTTGCTTATGTTTTTGAATTATTTTTTCTTGGCCAGTCATGGTGGCTCATGCCTATAATCCCAGCATTTTGAGAGGCTGAGGCAGGAGGATACAAGGTCAGGAAATCAAGGACATCTGGCCAACGTGGTGAAATCTATCTCTATTAAAATACAAAAAAATTAGCCAAGCATGGTGGCATCCACCTGTAGTCCCAGCTACTCAGGAGATTGAGGCAGAAGAATTGCTTAAACCCAGGAGTGAGCCAAGGTCACACCACTGCACTCCAGCCTGGCGATAGCAAGACTCTTGTCTCAAAATATATATGTATATTTTTCTTTGTTTTTGTCAGACTTGGTTAGTTCAAAAGACTGGTCTTTAAGCTCTGGAATTCTTTTTTCTGCTTGGACATGTCTATTAATAAAGATTTTGGTTGCATTTTGAAATTCCTTAAGTGAGTTTTTCAATTCCATAAACTCTGATTGATTTCTTTCTTTTTTTTTTTTTTTTTATTAGACATCCATCTATTTCTTCATTTCCTGGATTACTTTATAAGTCTCTTTGTGTTGTTTTGTCTTGGATCTAATTGAGCTTCCTTCCAACCCCTGCTTTGAATTCTTTATGTGTCATTTCTGAGTTTCCATTTTGACCATTTCTGGAGAACTGCATGATCCAGCCTTCCCATGGTACCAGAATTCTTGTGCTGGTTTCTTCTCGTTAGAGATGTTGGCACTTCCAATTTTTGTAATTATTTTCATTTGGATAGGATTGTTTCTTTCTTTTCCTATAATTAAATATTTTTTTATTTCCCTATCCCCCTCCTCCCTAGGGAGTGTGACTATTGAGATTGTTGGGTAGGCTCTTTTGGCTTTGCTTCTATAGCCTTATGTATTTCTGTTGGCAGGTTTTATATGGCTCTTTGCAGTTCAACCTACAAGCCAGTAGATGATGCTTATGGGTAAGTGTCACCTGCAGCCAATACAGATGGGCATATACTTGATCTTTGCTTACTGGGTAGAGCTCCCTGTTACCTCAGGCAATAGGCTGATCTGTGAAATACACAGTGGTTTGAACTCCCTGCTTATCCCTGTGGAGAAAGGAGACCAAGGAATGCAGGTCTGGATTGGACAGGCCTGCCTACAATTCCCCCAATGCCAGGCACAAGCACCAGTGCCAAAGAAAGATCTAGAGGGTGGCCACCAAGTACCCAGAGGTGTGCCTGGGTATGGAACTGGAAAACCTCCTTGGTCCCAGATTCTACAAATGGAGGGAAGGGTCAATCTAAACTCCTAATTCCAGAGAGTGGGTGTTCCAGATGCCTGGAGATCTGCCTGGGTATGGAACAGGGAGGGCTCTGCTGCCCTATGTTCTATGCACAGGAAGACTGGGGTCACTCAGACTGCTGATCCAGGTGAGTGGGAGCTCCAGCTACCTGGTGATATGCCTGGATGTGAAGCAGAGAGGGCCCTGCTGCACCACAATCTATATACAGGAAGAGTGGGGCAACTCAGGCTCAGGCTGCTAATCCATTTAAGTGGGTGTTATGGCCCTGGTGATCTGCCTGGGCATGGAGCAGAGAGGGCCCCGATGCATCACAATCTCAGGGGAGCAGGTTGGGGCACCCAGCAATGACACATGTAGACCAGTTCCAGGTATCCAAGTCGGCTCTGGATGCCAATCTCATTGCCTAGGAGAAACTGCAGCTGCAACAGCTCTCTTCCCACCCCAGACCTGCAACAGGGGGAAGCACAATTCCACTGCCTACTGCTGGCGTGCTTCTCATGCTTGCCTCTCAATTCTGGCTGTGCGGGCGCCTACCCCAATCCAGTGCAAGTGCTCCTGTCTCTGGTTTTAGGTTAAAATGTCTGTCTGGCCATGCTGCTGAGTTGCCAAAGAATGACTGACTTTGAGCCTGGATTAAAAATGGCTTCCTGCTCTTAATCCTGGGTCTGGAAAAATACCTGCAAATTTCCCAGTGTCTTTGCCTCTCAGCATCTCCAGGCCTCTCCACCAGTTAGCTCAAGGGCTTGGGAGAAACAAAGTGCTCTCCCTTGGCATGGGTTGCATGGATCCCTAGTGGAAGGTAGGTCACATAGGGAGCCTCTTTGCCCCTCTCAAGTAATAGGGCTTCGCCCATTTTTGATCATTGCTGTTTGATCACCTGCTCCTCCCCAGGCTATCCTTTCTATTCCAGTGGATTTCCATTTTCTTTCTTGAATTAAAGCTCACAGAGTTGATCTTAATACACTATTTTGCTATTTTCAAGTGGTTGAGTCACACTAAAAGCCTCCAATCCACCATCTTAGGGTAAAAAACCTACTTACTTATAGACTCCTTCACTTAAAATAAAGAAATCAAACAAGATCCAGCACCCTAAAAAGAATCTGAGTAGTGCCAACCATTACAAAAGATTGCTTCATAGCAACAGCACATATTGCTTTCTTAATTATATTTAGAGTCACTTTAACCCATAGGCTTTTGCCCACCATACTTCTGTGAGTTGAGTTAATCTCTCTCCTCTCTCTGCAATTTTCCATACTTCTGTGTATCACCCTACATGCCAATCCTTGAATCTAGTGCTCACTTGGCTCCTGAAATTGAGGCTTTTTTGTTGCCCACCTTCACCTGTGGATGATAATCTTATTTATTTCTCTATTTTGGCTCCATAACGCCAGCACACATTTTTCAGAGGCTGAGAAAAGGGACCTTTCTCTGAAGTAAACCCCATTTTACATTCTCAGCTCCCACTAGGCTCTTCCCTTTGAAATGAAAGAAGCTGAATCCTTCTTCTCATGTTCAACATGATCGTTCAGCTTGGATCACATTTCTTTATGAACCAGTGCTTTCTATTTATTTTGTTCATTCATTATTTTCTCAACAAATAGGTACTGAGTGCCAGCCAGGTCTGTTCTAGGTTCTATGGACACTATAGTGAACGAAACAGACCAAGACCTTACCCTCATGGTTTGTATGGTGAATTTTATGAAATTTAAGCATAAACAAGCTTGAGCTGTGAGATAAAAATCATTTGAAAATGACTTTATATATTTTCTTGCAAAGTCTACTTTCTCTCCACCTTTAAAAAACAAAGCTATAAAACAGAGAGATTACTTGATTTGTTCATAAGCAGTCCCTGGTAGTGCTAAACTGGATCTAAGGTGTTAGACTCTCAGTGATCTTTTTATTATTATTTTTTTTTAATTGTATTTTAGGTTCTGGGGTACATGTGCAGATCATGCAGGATTATTGCATAGGTACACACATGGCAATGTGATTTGCTGCCTCCACCTCCCCGTCACCTACATCTGGAATTTCTCCCCCATGTTATCCCTCCCCTACCTCCCCCACCCCCCCAATGTCCCTCCCTTGCCCCCATCAACAGACCTCAGTGTGTGATGCTCCCCTCCTTGTGTCCATGTGTTCTCCCTTGTTCAACATCTGCCAGTGAGTGAGAACATGTGGTGTTTGATTTTCTGTTCTTGTGTCAGTTTGATGACAATGATGTTTTCCAGATTCATCTATGTCCCTACAAAGGACACAAACTCATCATTTTTTATGGCTGCATAGTATTCCATGGTGTATATGTGCCACATTTTCCTTGTCTAGTCTATCGATGATGGGCATTTGGGTTGGTTCCAGGTCTTTGCTACTGTAAACAGTGCCGCTATGAACATATGTGTGCATGTGTCTTTATAATAGAACGATATATAATCTTGGGGTATATACCCAGTAATAGGATTGCTGGGTCAAATGGAATTTCTATTTCTAGGTCCTTGAGGAAACGCCACATTGTCTTCCACAATGGTTGAACTCATTTCATGTCCACCAACAGTGTAAAAGGGTTCCTATTTCTCCACATCCTCTCCAGCATCTGTTGTCTCCAGATTTTTTAATGATCGCCATTCTAACGGGCATGAGGTGGTATCTCAATATGGTTTTGATTTGCATTTCTCTAATAATCAGTGATGATGAGCATTTTTTCGTATGTTTGTTGGCTTCATATATGTCTTCTTTTGAAAAGTGTCTGTTCATATCCTTCGCCCACTTTTGGATGAGTTTGTTTGTTTTTTTCTTGTAAATCTGTTTTAGTTTTTTGTAGATTCTGGATATTAGCCCTTTGTCAGATGGGTAGACTGCAAAAACTTTTTCCCATTCTGTTGGTTGCTGGTTCACTCTAATGATTGTTTCTTTTGCTGTACAGAAGCCCTGGAGCTTAATTAGATCCCTTTTGTCTATTTTGGCTTTTGTTGCCAATGCTTTTGGTGTTTTAGTCATGAAGTCCTTGCCTATGCCTATGTCCTGAATGATTTTGCCTAGGTTTTCTTCTAGGGTTTTTATGGTGTTAGGTTTTATGTTTAAGTCTTTAATCCATCTGGGGTTAATTTTAGTGCAAGGTGTCAGGAAGGGGTCCGGTTTCTGCTTTCTGTACACTGAGCCAGTTTTCCCAACACCGTTTATTAAACAGGGAATCCTTTCCCCGTTGCTTGTTTTTGTCAGGTTTGTCAAAGATCAGATGGTTGTAGATGTGTTGTGTTGCCTCCGAGGCCTTTGTTCTGTTCCATTGGTCTGTATCTCTGTTTTGGTACCAGTACCATACTGTTTTGATTACTGTAACCTTGTAGTATAGTTTGAAATCAGGTAGCATGATGCCTCCGGCTTTGTTTTTTTTTGCTTAGGATTGTCTTGGCTGTGCGGGCTCTCTTTTAGTTCTGTATGAAGTTTAAGGTAGTTTTTTTCATTTCTGTAAAGAAGGTCATAGGTAGCTTGATGGGGGATAGCATTGAATCTATAAATTACTTTGGGCAGTATGGCCATTTTCATGATATTGATTCTTCCTAACCATGAGCATGGAATGTTTCTCCATCTGTTTGAGACCTCTCTTATTTCCTTGAGCAGTAGTTTGTAGTTCCCCTTGAAGAGGTCCTTTAGATCCTTTGTTAGTTGTATGCCTAGATATTTTATTCTCTTTGTAGCAATTGTGAATGGGAGTTCACTCATGATTTGGCTCTCTGTTAGTCTGTTACTGGTATATAGAAATACTCGTGATTTCTGCACATTGATTTTGTATCCTGAGACTTTGCTGAAGTTGCTTATCAGTTTCAGGAGATTTTGGGCTGAGATGATAGGATCTTCTAAATATACAATCATGTCGTCTGCAAATAGAGACAATTTGACTTCCTCCTTTCCTAATTGAATACCCTTTGTTTTTTTTTCCTTGCCTAATTGCTCTGGCTAGAACTTCTAATACTATATTGAATAGGAGTGGTGGGAGAGGGCATCCTTGCCTAGTGCCGGATTTCAGAGGGAATTCTTCCATTTTTTGCCCATTCAGTATGATATTGGCTGTGGGTTTGTCATAAATAGCTTTTATTATTTTGTGATACATTCCATCGATAACTAGTTTATTGAGAGTTTTTAGCATAAAGTGCTGTTCAATTTTGTCAAAGGCCTTCTCTGCATTTATTGAGATAATCATGTGGTTTTTGTCTTTGGTTCTGTATATGTGGTGGATTCTGTTTATAGACTTGCGTGTGTTGAACCAGCCTTGCATCCCTGGGATGAAGCCTACTTGATTGTGATGGATAAGCTTTTTGATGTGCAGTTGCAATCCGTTTGCCAATACTTTATTGAAGATTTTTGCATTGATGTTCATCATGGATATTGGCCTGAAGTTTTATTTTTTTGTTGAGTCTCTGCTGGGTTTTGGTATCAGTATGATGTTGGTCTCATAAAATGATTTGGGAAGGATTCCTTCTTTTTGGATTGTTTGGAATAATTTCAGAAGGAATGGTATCAGCTCCTCTTTGTATGTCTGGTAGAATTCAGCTGTGAACCTGTCTGGACCTGTATTTTTTTCGTTGGTAGGCTATTAATTGCTGCCTCAACTTCAGCCCTTGTTATTGGTCTGTTCAAGATTTCAACTTCTTCCTGGTTTAGGCTTGAGAGGGTGTGAGTGTCCAGGAATTTATTCATTTCTTCCAGGTTTACTGGTTTATGTGCATAGAGTTGTTTGTAGTAATCTCTGATGGTAGTTTGTATTTCTGTGGAATCGGTGATACCCCCTTTTTCATTTTTTATTGCATCTATTTGATTCTTCTCCCTTTTCTTTTTTATTAATCTGGCCAGCAGTCTGTCTATTTTGTTGATCTTTTCAAAAAACCAGCTCCTGGATTTATTGATTTTTCGAAGGGTTTTTTGTATCTCTGTCTCCTTCAGTTCTGCTCTGATCTTAGTTGTTTCTTGTCTTCTGCTTGCTTTTGAGTTTTTTTGATCTTACTCCTCTAGCTCTTTCAATTTTGATGATAGGGTGTTGATTTTAGATCTTTCCTCGCTTCTCTGGGTGGCATTTATTGCTATAAATTTCCATCTAGACACTGCTTTAAATGTGTCCCAGAGATTCTGGTACGTTGTGTCTTTGTTTTCACTGGTTTCAAAGAACATCTTTATTTCTGCCTTCATTTCATTGTTTATCCAGTCGACATTCAGGAGCAGGTTGTTCAGTTTCCATGAAGTTGTGCAGTTCTGAGTTAGTTTCTTAATTCTGAGTTCTAATTTGATTGCACTGTGGTCTGAGAGACTGTTGGTTATGATTTCTATTCTTTTGCATTTGCTGAGGATTGATTTACTTCCAATTATGTGGTCAGTTTTAGAGTAGGTGTTATGTGGTGCTGAGAAGAATGTATATTCTATGGATTTGGGGTTGAGAGTTCTGTAGATGTCTATTAAGTTCACTTGGTCCAGATCTGCATTCAAGTCCTGGATTTCCTTGTTGATTTCCTTGTCTCGTTGATCTGTCTAACATTGACAGTTGAGGGTTAAAGTCTCCCACTATTATTGTGCAGGAGTCTAAGTCTCTTTGGAGGTCATTAAGGACTTGCTTTATGTATCTGGGTGCTCCTCTATTGGGTGTATATATATTTAAGATAGTTAGTTCTTCTTGTTGTATTGATCCTCTTACCATATGTAATGCCCTTCTTTGTCTCTTTTGATCTTTGTTGGTTTAAAGTCCATTTTATCAGAGAGTAGGATTGCAACTCCTCCTTTTTGTTTGCTCTCCATTTGCTTGATAAATCTTCCTTCGTCCCTTTATTTTGAGACTATGTGTGTCCTTGCATGTGAGATGGGTTTCCTGGATACAGCACACCAATGGTTCTTGACTCTTTATCCAATTTGCCAGTCTGTGTCTTTTGACTGGGGCATTTAGCCCATTTACATTTAAGGTCAATATTATTATGTGTGAATTTGAGCCTACCATTTTGATGCTAGCTGGTTGTTTTGCCCATTAGTTGATACAGTTTCTTCATTGTGTTAATGCTCTTTACCATTTGGTATGTTTTTGGAGTGGCTGGTACTGGTTGTTCCTTTCCTTATTTAGTGCTTCTTTCAGGAGCTCTTGTAAGGCAGGCCTGGTAGTGATGAAATCTCTGAGTACTATCTTGTCCACAAAGGATTTTATTTCTCCTTCGCTTATGAAGCTTAGTTTGGCTGGATATGAAATTCTGGGTTGAAAGTTCTTTTCTTTAAGGATGTTGAATATTGGCCCCTACTCTCTTCTGGCTTGTAGGGTTTCTGCTGAGAGATCCACTGTGAGTCTGATGGGCTTCCCTTTGTGGGTAACCCGACCTTTCTCTCTGGCTGCCCTTAGCATTTTTTCCTTCATTTCAACCCTGGTGAATCTGAGGATTATGTGCCTCGGGGTTGCTCTCTTGAGGAATATCTCTGTGGTGTTCTCTGTATTTCCTGGACTTGAATGTTGGCCTGCCTTGCTAGGTTGGGGAAGTTCTCCTGGATAATATCCTGAAGAGTGTTTTCCAACTTGGATTCATTCTCTCTGTCACATTCAGGTACACGTATCAAATATAGGTTAGGTCTTTTCACATAATGCCATATTTCTTGGAGGCTTTGTTCATTTCTTTCACTCTTTTTTCATGTATGCTTCACGAAGTTCTCATGCTGTGTTTTTCAGCTCCATCAAGTTGTTTATATTCTTCTCTAAGCTGTTTATTCTAGTTAGTATCTCATCTAACCTTTTTTCTAAGTTCTTATTTTCTTTGCATTGTGTTAGCACATGTTCTTTTAGCTCTGAGAAGTTTGTTATTACCCACCTTCTGAAGCCTGTTTCTGTCAATTCATCAGATTCATTCTCCATCTGTCTTTGATCCCTAGCTGGTGAGGAGTTGTGATCCCTTGGAGGAGGCAAGGCTTTCTGGTTTTTGGTGTTTTCATCCTTTTTGTGCTGGTTTCTTCCCATCTTAATGGCTTCATCTACCTGTGGTCTTTGTAGTTGGTGACTTTTGGATGGGGTCTCTGAGTGGACTTCCTTTTTGTTGATGCTGAAGATATTTCTTTCTGTTTCTTAATTTTCCTTAAAGCAGTCAGGCCCCTCTGCTGCAAGACTGCTGGAGGTCCACTCTAGACCCAGCTTGCCTGGGGGATCACCCGCAGGGGCTGCAGAACAGTAGGAGTTGCTGCTGGTTTCTTCTTCTGTTATCTTTGTCCCAAAAGGGTACCACCAGATGTTGGCCTGAGTTCTCCTTTATGACATGTCTCTTTGGGTAGGTAGAGGTCAGGGATCTGCTTGAGGAGACAGTCTGTCTGTCATAGGAGCTCAAGTGCTGTGCTGGGAGCTCCATTGTTCTGTGCAGAGCTGCTGGGCAGGGACCTTTAAGTCTGCTGCAGTGAAACTCATAGCCACCTCTTTTCCCAGGTGCTCTGACCTAGGAAGGTCAGCTTTATTTATAAGTTCCTGATGTGCTGCCTCCTTTTTTCATAGATGCCTTGCCTCACACGGAGTAGTCTAGTCACAGTCTGCCAGCAGAGGCATTGCTGAGCTGCCACAGTCTCTGCCCAGCTGTTGTGTGAACTGCCTTGGTATTGGCGGACTGCCTTGGTAGTGGCAGACTGCCTCAGTAGTGGTGGACGTCCTCCCCCCCACTGAGCTATACTGTCCCGGCTCCAGCTGCACTTGCTGCAAAACTCAATCCAGAGTGTTTCAGATTGCTTGTTTTGTGGGGGTGGTACCAGCTGAGCCAGATTGCCTGGCTCCCTGTCTCAGCCCCTCCCTTTCAGTTGAATGGGCAACTCTGTCTCCCAGGTGTTCCAGGCGCCAGTTGAAACAGCTGCCCAGATGTGTGTGTTTCTGTGCACCTACCTGCAGTACCAGCCATGCTGAAAACTCGTGGTGCTTTTCAGCCTGGGAATCTACTGGTCTGTGGGAAGTGAAAACTTGTTTGGAAATGCGATGAGCACTCACCCTCTGGGTTGTTCTTGCTGGGAACTGCACTCAGGAGCTGTTCCTATTCGGCCATCTTGGATCGCCCCCCTTCATGTTCTTTTCACCACACTAATGGAAAAGGTTTGAGAAATCCCTTGAACTGACAGACACGACATGAGTTCATGCAGTGATTCTTAGTTATGGGAACATTTATGAGATGTTAGTAGATGTTGCGGTAGATCTTGAAATGAAAGAATACAAGGAACATGGAAGAGAAAGAAAACCAAAAAGTAGTATTTGAAACTTTTTTGGTGAACCAGACCCCTTTACTTCAGTAAGCTTCTATAAAGTCAGACTTCCAAGTTACAGTAAATAGTGTGAGCAAATATATATGACTTAGTGAATCTTTCAGAAACAGATCCCTTTTGTTTCCTTCAAGGGAATATAAAAGCTGCTTTCAGAGAGAAAGTTAGGCAGTGAATTTTCCTGTTTTAATTTCAAAGTTCAGAATGTCATTTTACATTCCCAATGGCTTCCTGTTTCTCTTTTCTTTCAGAGTTAAAGTTAACAGCAATTTTCCATCTCGAAAACAATGCTAATGTTTCACCCTTATGGATTATAGGGAGGCTCAGCTCATGAATGTTGTGGGAACACCCAGGCCTGTGTGAGGTAGCTTGGGCTTTTTCTTAAGGTCTCCCTTAATTGGTTGGCAAGGGGGTGGCTTTTCTTCACAGGTGAGGGAGATAATTCCAAATTCCTATTTCTTTTTAATTAAAAGCCCATGCTCAGAATCACCCTGCCAAGGCTTCTAGTTCTGCATCCTGGGAAAATCACTCTTTGTGATGTCTACACTTTGCTCTAATGCTGAGTACCAGAGTCTTCCTCCATCCCTGAGGCCAGAAACTGTCAATGTTGACTCCATGCTGTTGGGCCTCTGCCTCTGTCAGCACATCCTTTCACTTATACAACCTCAGGGAAGCAATGAGGAGATAATGGGGATGGGAAAGACTAGAAACAGGAGTAAGTCTGTACCAGGAAAATGTATCTCTAAGAAAGAAATTGAGGAAGAAGCATTATGGTGAATCAAAAGTGAAATATTTACAAATTAGCAGCAAATTTGGAGATTTTTTTAAAAAAGTTTACAAAGAAACATGACAAAATCTTTAGGAAATCTCCATTCTTCTACACTTCCTAGTCACTCTACCTACACACACTCACACACACACACACACACACACACACACACACACTCCAAATTGCCAACAAATGCAGTCTGGCAATAAGGTGGCAGTAAGGGATTTAATCATTTCTCAAGTGAAACAAGGGAAGATCTGGTCCTTTGTCTCTAGAATTTCTGATTTGCAAGGTGTCAAATGACCTTACCCCACTGCAAATGGAAGAAATCGTATTTCCTGACAGAAATCCCTCTGTCTGCATTTGTTTGCTTAGAGATAATGCTTGTTACAACCACCAATCCTGGGAATCAAAACTCTGGTTCTCAGCTGTCATCTTGCCACATATTGCCTTTAGCTAGATCTTCAAGACATCTGCCTTTCTGTGGTCATTGAGTGAAAGTGAGATTCTTTTCAATTCCATCAACATATATTTTTTTCCTCTGGAGAGTGGCAAGTTAAAAATGAGTACTACATTTTCTGGCTTCTAGTCAATCATAGTCTTGTCTTTTTGAAAATGAGCAGAAGTAGTGTAACCCAGTGAGCATGGTGACCTTATGTTCATGGTCTCCATCAAAGACTGCTAACTGGTTTTAACATGAAGTTGTCAAAGGTAAACTGTATCTTTCACTTGGGACTAAGACCCCTCTGATAACTCTTGGATGGCTGCAGATTCCAACAAATTTTTTCAAACAGTTATAGCCGTGTAAGAATATAAGACTTTGGATGTTTTACAAGGATCCCAGGAGGATAGTAACTATTTTTCATGCTTATAATTATAAGAGTGGATCAGTATAACTTTCACTGATATTATATAATGGTAACTACACATCAATCACATGGTGATATAATTAATCTTCAAGGACCAAATTACATTCATTCTGATCTATCACCCTGACTGTGATCCAAGAGAAATGCAGAACTATTTACAGTTTAATAGAAGAAACAGAACTACCACCGAGGAGGCAGTACAATGGATAAATCTAAGGCTCTAGAGCCAGACTGTAGAATTGAATCCTGATTGTGCTACTCACTAACTGTAAGACCATGGAAACTTTTCTTAATCTATGCCATGCTTTGGTTACCCCACCTGTAAAACTAGGATAATAATAATAGAGTCTGCTTCATGAAGGCTTCATAAAGGCTAAATGAATTAATACAATCAGCCCTCCATATCTGCAGATTCAACCAACTGTGGATGAAAAGTGTTCCCTAGCTGGGCACAGTGGCTCACACCTGTAATCCCAGCACTTTGGGAGGCTGAGGCAGGTGGATCACAAGGTCAGGAGTTCAAAAACAGACTGGCCAACATGGTGAAACCCTGTCTCTACCAAAAAATACAAAAATTATCTGGGTATGGTGGCTCGTGCCTGTAATCCCAGCTGCTTGGGAGGCTGAGGTAGGAGAATTGCTTGAACTGGGACGCTGGAGGCAGAGGTTGCAGTGAGCCGAGATCACACCACTGCAATCCAGCCTGGACTACAGAGCGAGACTCCATCTAAAAAGAAAAAAAGAAAGAAAAATGTTCCCCAAAACAACTGAATAAAAAATAACACCACAAGAAAAACAATACAAATAGAAACAATAAATTATAACAACTATTTATATAGCATTTACATCATCATATGTATTATAAATAATCTAGAGATGATTTAAATTATATGGGAGGAGATATGTAAGTTATACGCAAATACTGCATCATTATACAGGTACTTGAGCATCTGCAAATTTGGGTATCTATGATGGTCTTAGAACAAATCCTCCATGGATACCAATGAACAGTTGCACTTTTAAATGTTTTTGAAGTGTCTAAGCCATGATAAAGGCTCTCTAAATGTTAGATATTAATATAGTAACTGTCTGCTCAGCACCTACCACATTCAGGACTGGATAACAGAAGCCCCATTAGCGCCATTTCCAGACTAATGGTCTAAGTCAGCCTATGGCAAACTCATAGGCTAATTGCCTATTTTTGAAAATAAAGTTTTATTGGAAGACAGCCATATACATTAGCTCACATAGTGGCCCTCGTTGTTTTTATACTACAACAGCAGAGTTGAATAATTACAATAGAGTACGTATGGCCCATAAAGCTGAAATATTTACTGGCTGGCCTTTTCCAGCAAAAGGTTGCCAAAGCCTGGTCTAGATATTTTTTTACCCTGAGGAGGAAAAGGGACCCATTCCAGAACCAAAAATGAAACTATGACACACGCCAATCACCAATGAGCACATTCTCTCTAACCTCAGATACAGGCTACAATAAACAGAAGCAGCTTCCATAGAGAAGTGAGCAAATTCTTCAATGGAAAGATAAGAATGCTACTAATAATCACAAAATATTTGAAGTAAACTAACCTTAGTTTGCTTATTTTGCAAAATATACAGATACATAGAAGGTTAAATAACCCACAAAGAAAAACTTATCAGAACAGAGAATACATTAAAATAAGTATAAGTAACTTCTATAGAAGTTTAAGATAAGATATTGCATCCAGAAAACAAGACAAGTTGATTATGCTAAAGAAGCAATTTGCAAGTGTGGAAATTTTTTTAAAATGTGATCATAGAAAGCGAGGAATGCATTTAGCTAAAAAGTTTTTTAAAAAGTAGTGAGTAAAAATTATTCTGAAAAACATGTTAAAATAATGAAGATTTTAACAGTATGGGTGGTACGAAGGATAAACGAAAAGTTCCCACATCTCTCCTGAAAGAGAAAATTAAAGGACAAGGAGAGGCTAAGGGCCAGGGGTAACCTGGGAAAAGAAAAAATGAATCTTTATATTGAATGACCCCTGGATGCTGAGCAGTCTGAGTATAAAGTGGAAAACAACCCTTGCCTTTCTATATATTTTGTATGACACCAACAATAGAAAACCTTAAAACTCAAAGGAAAACCCATAAAGCTTTCTTTGGGTTTCAGAGTTAGCATTAACCCAACAAAATGCAAATCAATTTGGCCTCAGATATTCCATTGACACATTAGATCCTATAAAATGATAAAATAATAAAAGAAAAAAGATATAATTATGAATAAAATTTTATTATTACAGGAAACTACCAGATGAAAAAATCCCTAAGAAATGAACATTTTATAGGAAAGCAGCACCTACATTGGCTAAAGAGTAGGAAAAAAATCAATTATCAATGGAAAGATATAAAAGGTACCCAAAGACCTACACCATAGCGGCAGCAGATCTCGATCTTTTATAGGCAATCACTGCCAGATTTTTCAAGAACAGTTAATTTCTGTTTTGTAAACTATTAAAAAGATAGAATAAAGATGTTTTGCTAACTTGAATTGTGAGGTTAGCATAACACTTACACCTACCCCACATCAAAAAAGAATGGCATGGAAAAGGGAAACTGTAGATACATATAACTTATAAAGGAAGCTGCAAAACTCTTAAATAATTGTTAATAAATTAATCCTGAGAATGTGTAAAATAAATAATGACTCATGTCATTTTATCATTCCGTTTCTCCCCCTCTATTAATTTGGAAATTATAGCCTCTTTTCATTCTTTTACTTTCTTTAGTTTATTAATCATTTGGTATTTTTAAGAATGAATTTTTACCTTTTCCTCTGGCTTTTCAGTTATTCTCAGCAGAAAGGGTGGTTCACATTATGTTGTCCACCATTCCTAGAAATGAATTTTCTGGGATGTTAAATTGGGCACTGATTTAGTTTTTCCCAAAATGAATTGGAACCTTCATTTTGGGAAAAACTAAATCAGTGCCCAATTTAACATCAGTGTAAATTCTAAATGAAATGCAGGATTAGGTAAAAAATGAAGACTTTTTAATATTGCTATCCTGACCAAAGGTGGTGGTTAAAATGAGAGGAGGAGGATTTTTTTTTTCTAAGACACAAAACCCAAATGCTATAAAGAAAAACAGATTAGTAAACTGGACCACATACAAATTTATCTAAATTTAAATTAAACTTATTACAAATTCATAATTACAAATTTAAGTTTATTTGACTAAAGACATCTTAAATAATGTTAAGCAATATAAGACAGTTTGAGAGAATATATTTGGAACCCACATAACAAAAAATAATATCCATAATATGAAGGGAAAATTTATATATCAATAAGAAAATGACAAGGAACTGGGACCCCTCCCAAATGAGCCAAAATTATCAGCAAGCAATTCACAGAACAAAAAATGCAAATGATGAGTAAAGTTAGGAAATTAATCAACTTCACCAATAATTAGTGATTTGAAACCAGACGATAGATAAACTAGCACTGGTATATGCTACAAAACATGTATTTACCTTTAGCCAGCATTCTACCTCTGATTATCTGTCTAAACAGCATTCACACAGGTTTACAAAATGCTTATTTAGAAATCCTTGATGCCCATTTGTAAGCAAGTGCTAAACAAAGGGAAACATATCCAAACTGTGAAATGCTGTGTAGCAGTTTAAAATATCTAATTGGATTTATATACACTTAGGGAAATATACTAAGTATATATACTTAAGGGAAATATCAGTATGACATAATATTAGGTAAAAGAAGAAAGTATGAGAACTTTTTTAACTATTAAAAAATTTCCATGTGTTTTTGCACACACATCTTTGTCAATGTTAAAACAAGGCCAGAAAGATGTACAAACTGTTAGCAATTGTTGCATCTGGGTGGCAGCTGAGAGTTGGATGTGGGAGAGTGGGAACTTACGTGTTTTCCTACATACGAATATGTTTCTTAAATATTTTATAATGAGCTGTATTCATGCATTAGTTATATGTTAAAAGAAAAAAAAATATGGTGCATAGGCTGTGAGATGTAATTGAAGGAACCTGAACTTTAGAATCAAGCAAACTTGTCTTCTGTAAGCCTGGTTGTTTCCTTCTGGCTGCGGGACTTTAGGTAAGTCACAAAAGCTCTCTGAACACTTTGTCTGAATTTATCAGTCCTTAAAATGAGAGTAATCACATAAAAATAAACATGTAAATGTCAAATAAGGCTTTATACATAGTAGGTTTGCAGTAAAATCATTTATGTTCCTTCTCTTGGGGGAATAGAAAAAGGGAATTGTAAGGCAGAGGTAGGGCAGAGAACTCTTAGTGACTTGATCCAAAATATATTTTATGAAGGTTTGTTTGACAATTCTTTAAAAAACTAAAATCCATTGGCATGGCTTTATCTTTTCTATTTTCTTTCTTTTTTTTTTTTTGGTCTAAACAGAGGCGCTGTAAAATTGTAAATTTTTGCGATGAACTGTTTGTTCTTCATTTTCAGACATGACCTGGCTGAAAATCTGGACAAAAGAAAGAAAATTCCCCAGGGAAGCCCATAGCTGTGTAACTTTATTTGATACTCTCATAGTCAATATTGTAGCCAAGCTCCTATGGAGGCCTTCTGTCTAACTGCCTTTCACCAGGACTATTTTCCTTTCAGGTTTCTAAGCTACCACTACAGGTATTGAAGTATAACCAATTATTCCTCAGTAAGTTGAAGGATATAGTTCAGTTAGAGCATAAAATGTGCTCATCACAAATACCCCATGAGGATTTCTCAAAGTTAGGATGGACATTCTGCATTTTCCTGGAAGATAACTGATATTCTGAAAAGATATTCTCACATGATATCCCCATAGCTGCCTAGTCAAAGCCCAGTCCTCCTAGTTTGGTCAATCAGGATAACCTTTACATTCTAACACATCCTCCTAGGGGATAATATTTGGGTGTGGCCCACTTAGTGATAATAATAGTAACAAACCCTACAAATATCTACAAAAGGGAAATGAGACTGTACCTGTTAAACAATCTTCCCACTAGGGTTCTCTCATCCTATGTCTTTGTCTTCATCTTTTCTTCATACCAGAAACCATCCTGATTGAATCTCCAGATCTTGGTGGTACTACACTGAGCTCTGCCTTGAGAAGGGAGGAGATAGGTGTCAACTTTTTTGGTGTTCAGTGTGCTATGAAGGCATGCCACCACTACCCACATTGGCTTCCAAAGACTTAGAAACAGAGATTTTTGTAGTCAGTGATAAAAGTAGATAGGCTGAAGTGCATGAAATATTAAGAAAGCAACTGCTGTATGCATCTTAGTGCATTCTACAAATCATTTAACATCCTACTCTGAGAATCCACCTTTTCAGACCCCTTTATGTGTGCTCTATGCTTTGGGATGAGCACTAAGTTTATTTAAAGATCACACAGAGGTGGTCCAAGGTCCAAAGCACTGTGTTTCTTAGAAGGTAAAGAAGCAGAGGTAAGCTGCCAGAGGCTATGGAAGCAGAGAAGATGGAATAGACTGGGTAAATTACGTGGCCCAAGGTTGAGACCTCTTTCACTACTTTAATCTTGTTCTTTTCTTTCTCCTAGTATTCAGCCTAACCATTGCACTCTTGTTTCCAAGCCCTCACTAGATTCTCCTGGTAGACCTGAGTGAATTGTGTGAAGCTATTGCCAACATTATATTGTCTAAGAGAAAGGATATTAGGCTAAGTTTCTGGCTGAGAGCCTTGCCTTTCTAGTTATCCTCTTCAATTAACCCCTGTGATTTGTCATCTGTCATGTGGCTGCTCTGTGCCTCAGCAGCTCCTCCCGTAGATCTGACAGGACAGATTTGTAAAGAAGCATGTGCTTTTTGACCAAGATGGGAGTAACAGGGTATATACTTATCTTCCTGACTGGAACAATTAAAATAATAGACAAAATACGTGGAAAAAAATGGCTCTCAAGACACTGGACATCAAGCAATAAAGACAGTGATCCCTGAGAAACAAAAACAAACTAAGTGACCACTGTAATTGACCAGCTTACTGCAGAACATCTCCAGGCTGTGGTGCATGAAGGGAGACCAAGGCAAAGCTCAGAGGTCTCCCTGAGTTAAAGAGATGAAGCTAGGTGTTTGAAGAAGCCAATGAAGTGGCAGTTTACAAGGGAGAGTACTGATATGATTTGGCTGTGTCCTCAACCAAATCTCATCTTATACTGTAGCTCCCATAACTCCCATGTGTCATCAGAAGGACCTGCTGGGAGGTTCTTGAATCGTGAGGGTAGGTCTTTCCCATGCTGCTTTCGTGATACTGAATATGTCTCATGAGATCTGATGATTTTATGAAGGGGAGTTCTGAGGCCTCCCCAGTCATGTGGAACTGTGAGTCGATTAAACCTCATTCCTTTATAAATTACCCAGTCTCGGGTATGCCTTTATCAGCAGTGTGAGAACAGACTAATACAGTAAGTTGTTACCAGCACAGTGAGGAGCTACTGTAAAGATACCCAAAAATGTAGAAGCAATTTTGGAATTGGGAAACAGGCAGAGGTTAGAACAGTTTGGAGGGCTCAAAAGAAGACAGGAAAATGTGGGAAAGTTTGGAACTTCCTAGAGACTTGTTGAATGGCTTTGAACAAAATGCTGATAGCGATATGGACAATAAAGTCAAAATTGAGATTGTTTCAGATGAAGATGAGGAACTTGTTGGGAATTGGAGCAAAGGCAGCTCTTGTTATGCTTTAGCAAAGAGACTGGTGACATTTTGCCTCTACCCTAGAGCTCTGTGGAACTTTGAACCTGAGAGAGATGATTTAGGGTATCTGGCAGAATATGCTTCAGGAGGAAGCAAAGCATAAAAGTTTGGAAAATTTGCAGCCTGACAATGTGATAGAAAAGAAAAACCCATTTTTCTGAGGAGAAATTCAAGCCTGCTGCAGAAATTTGCCTAAGTAATAAGGAGCCTAATCACCAAGACAATGGGGAAAATATCTTCAGGCCATGTCAGAGAGCTTCACAGCAGCTCCTCCAATCACAGAACTGGAGGCCTAGGAGGGAAAAATGATATCCTGGGCCAGGTTCAGAGCCCCCCTCTGCTGTGTGCAGTCTCTGGACTTGGTGCTATTCATTCCAGCCATGGCTAAAAGGGGTCAAGGTACAGTTCAGGCCATGGCTTCAGAGTGCAAGCCCTAAGTTTTGGCAGCTTCCACATGGTGTTGAGTCTGTGGATGCACAGAAGTCACGAATTGAGGTTTGGGAACATCCACCTAGATTTCAGAGGATGTATGGAAACTCCTTGGTGTCCAGGCAGAAGTTTGCTTCTGGGGCAGAGCCCTGATGGAGAAGCTCTGATAGGGCAGTGCAGAAGGAAAAAAATGTGGGGTTGAAGTCCCAACACAGAGTCCCCACTGAGGCACTGCCTAGTGGATCTCTGAGAAGAGGGCCACCATCCTCCAGATCCCAGAATGGTAGATCCACTGACAGCTTGCACTGTGTGCCTGGAAAAGCCATAGACACTCAACATCACCCTGTGAAACCCACCACGAAGGGGTCTGTACACTTCAAAGCCACAGGGGCAGAGCTGCCCAACACCATGGGAGCCTACCTCTTGTATCATTGTGCCCTGGATGTGAGACATGGAGTCATAGGAGATCATTTTGGAATTTTAAGGTTTAATAACTGCCCTGTTGGATTTTAGACTTCCATGAGCTCTATAGCCCCTTCATTTTGGCCAATTTTTCCCATTGGGCATGGGTATGTTTACCCAATGCCTGTATCCCCACTGTATCTGGAAAGTAACTAACTTGCTTTTGATCTTACATGCTCATAAGCAGAAGGGACTTGCCTTGTCTCAGATGGGACTGTGGACTGTGGACTTTTGAGTTAATGCTGATGTGAGTTAAGACTTTGGGGGGACTGTTGGGAAGGCATGATTAGTTTTGAAATGTGAGGAAATGAAATTTTGGAGGGGCTGGGGTGGAATCATATGGTTTGGCTGTTTCCCCCACCCAAATTTCATCTTGAAGTGTAACTCTCATAATTTCCACATGTCATGGGAGGGTCGAGGTGGGAGGTAATTGAATAATAGAGGCAGGGGGCTCTTCCATGCTATTCTCATGATAGCGAGTGAGTTCTCATGGCATCTGATGGTTTTATAAAGGAGAGTTCCCCTGCACACACTCTCTTGCCTGCTGTCATGTAAGATGACTTTACTCCTCATTCACCTTCCACCACAATTGTGAGACCTCCTTAGACATGTGGAACTGTGAGTCAATTAAATATTTTCCTTCATAAATTACCCAGTCTTAGATATATCTTTGCTAGTAGCATCAACAGACTAATACAAGTACTACAGAACAGAGATGCTCAGAGAGAGAAACTGGAAAGTCTGTAGAGAGTCCCCCTTGAATATTCAGTTGATTACTAATCAGAGCATTTATGTGAGAAAATTACCTTGAGCCAGGAAAAAGATCACTAAAAGGATTAGAGGGAAAAGAGTCTGAAGCTTACAAAGGACTGGGAATAGTGCTGATTCCTACCAGCCAGAATGAAAAACTTCACAAGTCTTGGGACATCAGATAGAGAACTAATAAGGGTCTTGCTGAGTGGGGCACAGTTAGCCCTAGACTAAATGCTGTGCTGAAGGTCCTACCTGAAAGCTTAAAAGCAAGAGCTAAAGAATCAAACTGTTTCTAAGTAATGTAACCTTGACCAAAGTTTGTGAATGTTTTTAGGAATACAAAAATATTTCCCACCTAAGGTACATTCACAGTGTCTAGCATCCAATACAATGTTATCAGGTGTTTTGGAAGGCAGGGAGATATAACCCATAATGAGGGGGAAAAAATAAGTCAATTGAAACTAACACAGGTATGCCACCAATGATGGCATTAGTAGTCAAGGATGTGGAAAGCATTCCTATAACACTATTCCATATACTCAACAAACTAGAGTAAATATTGATTATACCAAAAGAGACATAGTAATACAAAAATAAAAATTTTAGTGATAAAAACTCCCTGAGGTGAAAAATATACTAGATTCGTTGGTTAGATTCGAGATTGAAGAAAAAAGATAAGGAACCTGAATAGAAACTATCTAAAATGAAACAGAGAGAAAAAGTGTTGGAAAAAATGAGTAGAGCATCAGTGAACCAAGGGACAACTTGTAGGAGCCAAAGATTTGTGAAATTGGAATCCCTAGAGGAAGAAATGGGAAGAGGTCAGAAAAATATTTGAAGTAATAGTAGCTGAATGTTTCCAAATTCAATAAATACTACAGCCTACAGATCCAAGAAGTTCCATAAAACTCAAATACAAGTAAACCAAGAAAAACACTCGATGAAAAAGCGCAATAAAATTTCTTAAAACTGGTGAAAAGGATAAATCCAGTCAGCAAATAAGTACCTTACATACATACTAAGGAATAACAGTAAGGATAACAGATTTCTTGTAAGAAACCATGCAAGCTAGAAGACGATAAAGCAACATCTTTAAAGTACTGTAAGAAAAAACAGTCAACCTAGAATTCTTTATCTTACTAAAATATCTTTCAAAGGCAAAGTCAAAATAAAGACTTTAAATACATGCAAAGGCTGAAATAATTTATTACCAACAGCTTTGCACTATAAGGGATGTTAAAAATAAGCCTTCTATGCAGAAGTAAAATTTCCTTACCAGATAAAAACATAGCTCTACACAAAGGAGTAAAAAGCTCCAGAAATGTTTACTGAAAATAAATGGGATAGGGGACCAAGTTAAACTATACCAGGAAGAAAAATATCAGCCAAATCCAGGACATGGAATATTTTTTATTTTTCCTGACTTAATTCCTTTAAGAAAAAACTCCTCTACATACTTACTAGAATGGGTAAATTAAAAACATTAAAAATGCAACATGCTGACAGGATATGATTCAACAAAAACTTTCATACATTCTTGGTGAAAGTGTAAGGTGATAACACTTCAGAAAAAATTTTTAATAATATTATATAATGTATCTTATATTTACATACATTTTTACCATAGAAACCACTAATTTCAATCCCAGATATCTACCCCAGAAACACAAAAGCTTATATCCATAAAAAGATTTAAAAGAGAATGTTTATAGCTTTATAGCACCTTTATTCATAATCGCCTCAAACAAGAAACAACTTAATCCACAGTAAATAATTCAACAAATCATAATATATCCATACAATGAAATGATATTTAGCATTAAAAAGGAATGAATTACTAATGCAACCAAATATGGATAAATCCCAAAGACATTATGCCATATCAAAAAGCCAGACACAAAAAAAGATGTGTACTTTATAATAACATTTATATAAAGTTCTAGAGCAAGTTCAAAGCCAATCTATGAAAAGTGATTGCCTCCCAGGTGGGGAACTGACTAGATAAGGATATCAGAAAACTCTCTCCAGCGATAGACATGTTCTCCATCTTGATAAGGGTGTGGGTCACACAAGTGTATATACTTGTCAAAAATTAAGTATATGATCCACTTAGATTCATGCTTTTCATGATATATAAATTATACAATAATTTTAAAAAGGGAATGGAGGGGGAAAGGCATTACCATCAAATGTGTAGACCCTGTATAGATTCCAATACAAAATAATAAAACAAGAATAACAACAAGACCTGACTGTAAAACAACATATTTGAGACAGACTGTTAGATGGCATCAAAGAATTATTGTTAATTTTGTTCTAAATGACAAAACTGTGTAAGAAAATAATCTTCATTCTTATTTTTATATGAAAAATATTTAGGCAAGATAGCAAGATTTTAGGAATTTGCTTTTAAATGCAATTTAAGAAGAAGTTAAAAAAGGAGGGCTAGTTGGAGCAAGTATAGCAAAATGTTGATATTTGTTGAATATGAGTAATGGGTAAGTAGAGATTCATTAAAGTAAATTCTCTACTATGTGGGGGGGGGGGCGGTGTGTGTGTGTGTGTGTGTGTGTGTGCGCGCGCGCACGCGCACATATGTGCTCCATTTGGCCTGGAGGCTACTCCCAAGCCCATGTCTGGAGCTCTGTGGAGGAATTTTTCCTGGCTCTGTTCTTTCTAGTGACATGAGTCACATTACCATATTCTGTATATTTTACTTTATTTTATTGTATGTTTTTGTTTCGTTGTTTTGTTTTCAGAGATAGAGTCTAGCTATGTTGCCTAGGCTGGAGCACAGTGGCTATTGGCAAGTGCAATCACAGCACACTGCAGCCTCAAACTCCTGGCCTCAAGCAATCCTCCTGCTTAGTTTCCCAAATACCTGGGACTACAGGCACATAACACCATGCCTTGCAATACTCTCTGTATTTTAGATAGTGCTTACGACTCAGGCTGATGTGAACCTGGACTCAAGGTTTATTTCACACTCCTTATCGCCACACTTTTTGGTCACGCATGCTTATCGGTTAAAAAAAAAATGAGCAAAATCTCCTAAAACTGATAAGCAACTTCAGCAAAGTCTCAGGATATAAAAATCAATGTGCAAAAATCACAAGCATTCCTATACACCAATAACAGACTTAAAGACAGCCAAATCAAGAACCAACTGCCATTCACAATCGCTACAAAGAGAATAAAATACCTAGGAATACAACTAACAAGGAACGTAAAGGACCTCTTCAAGGAGAACTACAAACCACTGCTCAATGAAATAAGAGAGGACACAAACAGATGGAGAAATATTCCATGTTCATGGCTAGGAAGAATCAATATTGTCAAAATGGCCATACTGCCCAAAGTAATTTACAGATTCAATGCTATCCCTATCAAGCTACCAATGACCTTCTTTGAAGAACTGGAAAAAACCACCTTAAACTTCATATGGAACCAAAAGAGAGCCCGCATAGCCAAGTCAATTCTAAGCAAAAAGAACAAAGCTGGAGGCATCACACTCCCGGACTTCAAACTATACTACAAAGCTACAGTAATCAAAACAGCATGGTACTGGTACCAAAACAGAGATATAGACCAATGGAACAGAACAGAGGCCTCCGACGCAACACAACACATCTACAACCACCTGATCTTTGACAAACCTGACAAAAACAAACAATGTGGAAGCGAGTCCCTGTTTAATAAATGGTGTTGGGAAAACTGGCTAGTCATGTGCAGAAAGCAGAAGCTGGACCCCTTCCTGACACCTTACACTAAAATTAACTCCAGATGGATTAAAGACTTAAACATAAGACCTAACACCATAAAAACCCTAGAAGAAAATCTAGGCAAAACCATTCAGGACATAGGCGTAGGCAAGGACTTCATGACCAAAACACCAAAAGCAGTGGCAACAAAAGCCAAAATAGACAAATGGGACCTAATCAAACTCCACAGCTTCTGCACAGCAAAAGAAACAGTCATTAGAGTGAATCGGCAACCAACAGAATGGGAAAAAATTTTTGCAGTCTACCCATCTGACAAAGGGCTGATAACCAGAATCTACAAAGAACTGAAACACATTTACAAGAAAAAAACAAACAAGCCCATTCAAAAGTGGGCGAAGGATATGAACAGACACTTTACAAAAGAAGACATACATGAAGCCAACAAACATATGAAAAAATGCTCATCATCACTGGTCATTAGAGAAATGCAAATCAAAACTACATTGAGATACCATCTCACGCCAGTTAGAATGGCGATCATTAAAAAATCTGGAGACAACAGATGCTGGAGAGGATGTGGAGAAATAGGAACGCTTTTACACTGTTGGTGGGAGTGTAAATTAATTCAACCATTGTGGAAGACGGTTTGGCGATTCCTCAAGGACCTAGAAATAGAAATTCCATTTGATCCAGCAATCCCATTACTGGATATATATCCAAAAGGCTATAAATCGTTCTACTATAAGGACACATGCACACGAATGTTCATTGCAGCACAGTTTATAATAGCAAAGACCTGGAACCAACCCAAATGCCCATCCATGATAGACTGGACAGGGAAAATGTGGCACATATACACCATGGAATATTATGCAGCCATCAAAAACGATGAGTTCGTGTCCTTTGTAGGGACATGGATGAACCTGGAAACCATCATTCTCAGCAAACTGACACAAGAACAGAAAATCAAACACCGCATGTTCTCACTCATAGGTGGGTGTGGAACAATGGGAACACATGGACACAGGGAGGGGGAGTATCACACACTGGGGTCTGTCGGGGGGGGAAAAAGGGGAGGGATAGTGGGGGGGTGGGGAGTTGGGGGAGGGATAGCATGGGGAGAAATGCCAGATATAGGTGATGGGGAGGAAGGCAGCAAATCACACTGCCATGTGTGTACCTATGCAACAATCTTCCATGTTCTTCACATGTACCCCCAAACCTAAAATGCAATAAAAAAAAAAAATGAGCAAACACTTCCAATACATGTATACTTATTTACTTATAAATTTTACACACACACACACCAATGTTCTAATATATTTCGTAGTTGATTAAAACATTATGAAATTTATGTTAAAATATGGGATAAAGGTAAAAGAAATACTACTTTTCTAACTAATCTTGTAGATTTATAATATCATTTGTCAATATCTCAAAACACAATATGCATGTATACACTATGAGGTACAGAGCCTGCCCACTGACACTAAGCATGATCTAAGTCTTTTGTCCGTAAGAGTCTACAGACAAGTCATCATCCAATGTGGCAGGGCTTGGTCTTCCCCTTTTATCACCCCTGCTTTAGGCCATCCATGTAGACATTGATTTCTTCACCTAAAAATGCTTCGCTAGAGAGTGATTGCTCCTATTCTCCCAAGCCTCCCCTGCCTTTCTCTGCATCCTCACTTAGCCATTTTCCTCTGAACCTTGGACACCATCCTTGCTGGACTCTCTGCCTCCCCTCTTTAACCTCAATGCACTGTACCATTGAATCAAACCTTCCATGATTCCATATTACCCACAGAAAAAAGTCCCCAGCACCTCTACCTGGCAGACCACCCTAAAACCCTGCTGGTTTTCTGCTGCTTCCTTCTGCAATCATTAGTTTCTGTGGTTTCTTTATTGCACCCAAACATTCTGGGCACATCCCTGTATCCTAGATTTTTAAAGTGGTTTTCCCTCTGTCTGCAATGCTCTCCTCCGTACCTTCCTTAATAATCCTTAGATTTAAGTTCCAGTTTGGACACCCCTCTCTACAAGGCATTTTTAGACCACCCTTACTGGTGAGAATTTCTTCTCCTAAATGCCTACCGTGGTTATCGATGTTTTCTCTCATTTTGCTTTTTTGGACCACAATTTATGCTTCTTTTATATTCCTTCTCTAATCTAGGTACAATATAGATGTTAAATAAATGAATAAGCAAATGACGAAAAATAACCGTTATCTACACTTGTCTCTGGAGGTGCTATCTTATCCTGGTACTTTTTTTCTAAAAGGACACAGAGAAGTGAAACTGTAGGGATTAGAAAAATTAGCAAAGGGTTGTCAGATTGCTCTAACTATGAAGGGCACAGTCTTGGTCTCCATGAGACTAATTTCTAGCCTTTCCCTGACCTTATTCCCTCTGCCAGGGTGTCTTGTACTGTGTCAGAGACACTAGTAACACTGGTCTCTCAGCTTGTCTCTCAGGTCTTCTCTCTGGCCCAGGGTGTAGGGTAAGCTGGACTACATTGGAGGCAGAGCTTGCCTACCTCTTAGGGATGGATCTAGTACCTATGTCCTCTGAAGAAGGGTATGAGAGTAGAGGAGATTGAAATACTGACCCTAGTGGAGCCAGGATCAGGTCATTGAGGTTAGGGGAAGAATTAAATAAAAGCTCAGATACTGATGTGAGCAGAGTAATGTTAGGTCAGGTGTGCTTTGGACATTACTTAAAGGGGAAATCATGAGACCCAGAAGTTACTTGTTGTTTCTTCATTTCCTTTCAGCACTGAAAGATGGATGATTCCCTTGTAGGTATTTTGCCTACCAGCTGAATAGTGGTCAGTATAGGTGTGGTGGGACAGAATAAATCACCAGGATTTTTCTCTAGGTAGACGAGGAGTAATAGAGAATAGAACGTGTAGCTAATAACTTAAGCATTTCTGTTTAAAAATGAATTCTATTTAAAATAAGAGCGGGCAGACACAACACTAATTACCATGAGTATATTAGGCAGACCCAATTTAGTGCTTACAGGCCCAAATTGGTTATACCTGTCTTTATTTGAACATTAGCTTGCTTTAAATGCTTAACCTAATGTGGAATTTCTTAATTTATTAAGTATTTATTAAACATATACTTTGTGTTTCACGTTGATAATACAAAGAACTATTCTTTTATTAATATCTCTGTGAATCCTATTTTAATCTTTCTTAATGTGGACTCGAAAGGTAATTGGGTAAATATGGATTTTAGATCTGCTGCTTTAAAATTGATGGGTATATGAGGTTATGGTAAGTCCACAAAATGAGAATGCAGTCTCTAGGTCAATATCTGGGGGCTGGGGACCTGGAGTAAGGGCACATTTGGAAAAGAACAGGAAGCATTTTGAGAGACTGCATCAGAAAGCAGAGGATGGGTAGGAATGTATCCACCAACCAGAAGATACAACTTGCCTAAAAAGGATCAAAAACCAGGAGAGAATTAATGGATTTTCAGGAAATGGTCAGTGCAAACAGGAAAGGCCTGGGGTCTGCAGCTTGACAGATGAGCTGGGAAGAGTGTGAGCACAGGTAGCAGATGAAATTTTAATAGAGAGAGAGAGAAAGAAGTAGCATTTGGTTGTGTGCCTGACACTGTGTCAAACAGTCAGTATGTATTTATAACTAGCCCACCTATGCTACCACAGAAACAACATATTTGTATTTATTTTATTTAAATATTTCTTACATTTTATTTCTTTTTTCCATTAAAAATAGGATTAGCCCTCTAAATGGCCTGATCATGGATGTGCTGCAAAGGTATCCAGAGGGATAGAGATCACAGAAGATGTGAAGGGAAAGTGAGACCATACATACAGGGGACTGTATAAAGCACACGTGTGGCTTAGAGGATAATGTAAAATGTATATCCGCACAGCTCTCTCCTGGGTCAAGAAATCAAATCCAGTCATCACTCAGAAGTTCCCTCCATGCCTTCTTCAACTCCACCACTCTCCCTCAGCAAGATATCTTAGATTAGGCCTCCCCAGCTGTCAGGCTGTGGATGGGTACCTGTCCATGGCCTGTTAGGAACCGGGCTGCACAGCAGGAGGTGAGGAGTAGGCAAGCAAGCACTGTAGCCTGAGCTCCGCTTCCTGTCAGATCAGCAGCAGCATTAGATGCTCATAGAAGCACAAACCCTATTGTGAACTGCACATGTGAGGGATCTAGGTTGAGTGCTCCTTGCAAGAATCTAATACCTGATGATCTGAGGTGGAACAGTTTCATCCTGAAACCATCACCCAGCCCCGCTGGTCGATGGAAACATTGTCTTCCATGAAACCAGTTCCTGTTGCCAAAAAGTTAGGGACTGCTGTCTTATATTATTGTAAAAACGTTATAATTTTGCATTTTACACTTAAGCTTTTAATTAATCCTGAATAAAATTTACTTTTTGTTCATTCATTCATTTAGCATCCATATTATGCCTAAATTTGAGGTACAATCCATTAAAAAAAAGATTCTTTTTTTCTTATTTGCATACTCAGTTGTCCTAGTACCATTTATTCATTTTTTAAAAAGTCTATCCCACTGCTCTACATAAATCAAATGTTCATTTGTGTGTATATCTGTCTCTAGGTCCTGAATTTATTCATCCTGCTTTAAAGAAACACTTTAAAATTTAGTTTGTTAATTTAAGCCTCTGATTATTTTAGCTTTCGTTTCTTGAGCATATACTCTGAGGCCATTCCTATGTTTAACAATCACAGGTAGACAATCTTCATTTTGTCCTCACAAGAACCCTGCATGGGTGTTCCTATTATTTTCCCCATCTCACAGGTGGTTCAGAGATTAAATAACTTGTCCATGGTCACCTAACTAGTTAGTGACAGTCAAGATTCCAAAGTCTGTCCTCCTGTACTCTGTCTGAAACCCAGACACCAATGGCTAGCAATTCTGTCTCTAACCATTTTGGTTACAAGCTTTTAGGCAAATTGTCCTGGATCATTCTGCCATTTTAAATATGTGACTTGCTCACTATGTCTATCTATGTCTATGAAGATGTGTCTGCTGATTGGATTTTAATTCTTTGTCTCTTTAAAGAATCAAATATCAGTCAGCTGCCAGGCAGCCAAGTCCCAGGCTTTCAGCCATGTGCTCTTGCCAAGGGTTCTTGGCTGGGTCTGGGGTTTTCCCAGAAGAGTCTGATACTTGATACTTACTCTTCAGCCTAATTTCCAACCTGTGATGCCTCCCTGAGCCCACACAGGTAGCTGATTGTGCAGCTTTTTCTTTGTGTGCAAAGAATGTTCGTCATCAGCCCAGATTTACTCTTCTCAAGGGTGTCAGTGAGAGACAGCAGCCTGTGGAAATGGGATAGCTGACTGGAGGATTAGAAATGGATCCTTGGACTGACATACACTGCTTGGATTGCCAAGCAAGACTGAATTTTGAAATGGAATAATCATATAAGGTCTGTTTCAGAGCAAAAATCTGGTTTATAAAAAAAGAACAGGTTATGGACAATGCCATTCACACTGAATTCACCAAATCCTTGATTATGAAATAGTCTCCGAATGTTGGCAATCACTTCTGGGCAACCCCACTTACACAATAGTTCCCAAAGCTGCCAGACACACTGGTATAAAATGCTCAAGTAAGGTCAATAAACAACGTGCGAGTTCATTGCCTTTCTCTGAAATATCTTACTGACTCTGGATATAAAGAATTTGGATAATCTTTCCTGCTGAATAATCACATTGCAGATGGATATTACTACCTTGACCCGTCTACATGGCATGGCAGGTACTAACATAGCCCCCATGAGGTTGCAGGAGTGAATGATGCAACATGTGACTTTGTTGTTTAAATATTTTATGCTTATTTGTCCTGGAGCTCATACCCTGAGATATGGTGGCTAAGGGCCAGCGCCATTTTAGGAAGATTAGTTGAGGTTTTCTCTCCAAGTCTGTGTCATGCTCAGTGGTCACCAACCACACATCTCTTTAGGTTTACTGACAATCTGTCAGCAGCAAGATGACTTCAGCTCTGAACACAGGTGGTATATTCTGCTGGAAAATGTGGTACACAATGGGAGGCCACTGCTTGGGTGTGTAGTGATTATTTTCTCTTTCATAGAAATCAGCTCCTAGTTTTCTTGAGGGGTAAATAGAATATGCCCGTGTTTATTGACCATTTATGTCACCAGATTCCAAATTCCTCACTACATGTCTATGACATGAAGATGCATTTGATATACCTCATACCTTTTCACCTTTTAAAAACAATTGTCACCACTCTCAGCATGGGTTCAGTTGTCACCAATCCCAGCCTGGGTTCAGTTCCAAGAATGACCTCGGATGATTATGTAAGTATTGGATTTATTTATGAAAAGGAAAGACATAAATTCCCTCATGGAAACATCCTGAATTGCAGTGACACCTCCTCTTCAAAATCAGCTGCAAGCTAAGTGTTTATTTCAGAATGTCCTGGCACTGGAGAAAGCTGAGAGAATGAGGAAAGAATATTCTGTCAATTTAACATGTTCTGGACTTACATATAGCTAGTTCCATGAAAAGACGTTTCTTAAAGTCTGAATTTTTGCTGTTAGTCCCAAAAAGTTCTGGCACAGATTGGTTTACTGTAAATGGGACTGAAGGAAATCAGTGAAAACCTGTAACATTATATTTTTGAAGTGATCTTTAACAGATAGTGTCTAAATTTATAGAGAATGTGTTGACAGCAAGAAAATTGGCATTGATTAAAAATCTGGGAGAATGCAAGTTATAGATAGACAGCTGCTAGGATGTTTCTCTCTCTTGTTTGCTGCTTTGGGATGTGGTAGATGGGAGTCCTGCTCTTACACTTGCACTTCTAAATAATCTTTCTGAGAGCATCGGGAATTGGGAGAGAAAGACTTTCTGATGTATTAGAAGATAAACCAATAAAAGCCAAAGGCCCATGTCTGAGGTGATTAGGATGGCTGGTGTTGCCTTTCCCCACCCCTAAATCTGTGTTAGCTGAAACACAAAGCAAGGTGGAATCCAGAGAGCAGCGTATGAAGCCAAGACTAGGCTGGGTGAGCATAAAGCCAGATGGCAGCTTCTGTCTTCACGGCTGCCCACCCCATCCCATTATCATTCTCAAGGACTTTTGAGAAGTTTTCCTCTAGGTTCTCAGAATAGATTTGGGGTTAGTAACCTCTGTGTGAGTTCTCATCCCCTGAATGCCTGCAACTTTATTCCTCTAGTCAAAGGTATTCCTGGGCTCTGAAGTGTGCAGTGAGTGCTTCAGTCAAGCTTGCCTTGGAACTTGGGGTTTTAATTAATAAGATTAAAGGGACAGGGAAATTCGGGAGGTAGAATTTGTATAGAGTAATAATGGCATGGTGCTTTACAGCTTACAAACTATTTTCACATCTAAGATGGGAGACACTGTCTGGTCATAACTGGTTATGACCAACCACAGCCACAGCCTAACACTGAATAAGTGCCAATATTTGTTGAATTTATGATTAATGAAAAAATCTGTCATTTTCAGTTGATAGCCATTAAGGTAGAGCTGTCGTCATCCATCCTGATTTTGCAAATGAGAACATGAAGTATCTGAATACTTTTTAGGGGTAAATGCATTTTCCCTAGAACTCAGGTTGTTAGAGTACTGCATTGGAACCATAATTGAGTTATTTTTATTCCAAACCCAGTGTTCCTCCTACCATACCAAGGAAAGAAAAACAGAGGAGAAGGGAACTAAAGGTAATTTGAGCCATACTTTTAGGGAAATTGAAGAATTTCTAATTTTCTGTAAGTTTATAACAAGATCAGTTGGAGGACATTAGGGGCTACAAGTACAGAAACTTCTTAAGGAATGGTCAAAGAGCTAGCTATTGGTTTGGAAGGTAAGATGTTAAGAAATAGAGTAGCTGTGAAAACTGAAAGAAGAATGTGGGATGAGAGGACTCACAAGGCAAGGGATGGAGGTGAGCCCTGGGGGTTACAGTATGCAAGGTTAAGAAATAGGACAGACATACAGACTTGGGGGAATCTAAGGGTCAGAAGCTAGAGGGCTTTGAAAAGATCCAGAGTTGAGCTAGAATTAATGCTTCAAACACAAAGGTAAGACAATTGAGACATTCAGAGAAAAGACAACATCTTTAATGACTGTGTCTCTATAGTGAAGCCATGATGTACAGTAACATGCTGTGTATTTCTCCCACTTCTCCTCACTCACCCCACCTCCTGGTAATTCTAGAAAAGGTACAAGTTTAGAACCTACAGCAGCTCCTGGGAGAATGATATTAAATGCCTGCTTAACTCCCAAAAGTTGAACCTGAGATCCCTGAGCCATATAACATGATAAGTTCTTATCTTTCATCTCTTGTACATTTCAAAAGAGGCCTTCTGGGTCCCCTACTCACTGATACTCACTGATATGGTTTGGCTGTGTCCCAACCCAAATCTCATCTTGAATTGTAGTTTCCCATAATCTCCACGTGTCATGGGAGGGACCCAGTAGGAGGTAATCGAATCATGGGGGTGGTCCCCTATGCTGTTCTCTTGATAGTGAATGAGTTTTCATGAGATCTAATGGTTTTATAAGGGGCTTTTCCCCCCTTTAATTGGCACTTCTCCTTTCTGCCACCATGTGAAGAAGGATGTGTTTGCTTCCCCTTCCACCATGATTGTAAGTTTCCTGAGGCCTCTCCAGCCATGCAGAAGTGTGAGTCAATTAAACCTCTTTCCCTTCTAAATTATGCAGTCTCAGATATTTCCTTATAACAGTGTGAGAATGAAATAATACAGTAAATTGATACCACAGAGAGTGGGATGCTTCTATAAAGATACCTGAAAATGTGAACGCAACTTTTGAACTGTCAGGCAAAGGTTGCAATAGTCTGGAGGGCTCAGAAGAAGACAGGAAGATATGGGAAAAGTTTGGAACTTCCTAGAGACTTGTTAAATGGCTTTGAGCAAAATGCTGATAGTGATATGGACAATAAAGTCCAGGCTGAGGTGGACTGAGATGAAGATGAGAAACTCCTTGGGAACTGGAGTAAAGGTTACTCTTGCTGTGCAAAGAGACTGGTGGCATTTTGCTCCTGTTCTAGAGATCTGTGGAACTTTGAACTTGAGAGAGATGATTTAGGGTATATGGTGGAAGAAATTTCTAAGCACCAAAACATTCAAGAGGAAGCAGAACATAAAAGTTTGGAAAATTTGCAGCTTGATGATGCAATGGAAAACAAAAAAACCATTTTCTTGGGAGAAATTCAAGCTGACTGCAGAAATTTGCATAGGTAACTAGGAGTCTAATGTTAATCTCCAAGACAATGGGGAAAATGTCTCTAGGGCATGTCAGAGACCTTCACAGCAGGCCCCCATCACAGGCTTAGAGGCCTAACAGGAAAAATGGTTCCCTGGGCCAAGTCCAGGCCCCCGCTGCTCTGTGCCGCCTCTGAACATGATGCCCTGCATCCCAACTGATTCAGCTCCAGCCATGGCTAAAAGGGCCAAAGGTATAGCCTGAGCCATGGCTTCAGAGTGAAAGCCTCAAGCCTTGGTGGCTTCCACGTGGTATTGAGCCTATGGATGCACAAAAGTCAAGAAGTTATGTTTTGGAACCTCCACCTAGATTTCAGAGGATGTATGTAAATGCATGGCTAGCAGGCAGAAGTTTGCTTTAGGGATAGAGCCCTTATGGAGGACCTCTCTGCTAGGGTAGTATAGAAGGGAAATGTGGGGTTGCAGCTCCACGCAGTAACCCCACTGGGCTACTGTCTAGTAGAGCAGTGAGAAAAGGGCCACTGTCCTCCACACCCCAGCATGGCAGATTCACTGACAGCTTGCACCATGTGCCTGGAAAAGCCACAGACACTCAACAGCCCCTGAAAGTGGCCAGAAGGTGGGTATACTCTGCAAAGCCACAGGGGTGGAGCTGCCCAAGGACCTAGGAGCCCACCTTTTGTATCATGTGTGACCTAGATGTGAGATATAAAATGAAAGGAGATCATTTTGGAACTTAAAAGTTTAATGACTGCCCTATTGGATTTTGTACTTGCATGGGGCCTGTAGCCCCTTTGTTTTGGCCAATTTCTACCATTTGGAATGGGGATATTTACCCAATGCCTGTGCCTCTATTGTATCTAGAAAGTAACTAACTTGTTTTTGACTTTACAGGCTCCTAGGCAGAAGGGACTTGCCTTGTCTCAGATGAAACTATGGACTTGAACTTTTGGGTTAATGCTGGAATGAGCTAAGATTGGGGGGGACTGTTAGAAGTCATGATTGTGTTTTGAAAAGTGAGGACATGAAATTTGGGAGGGGCCAGGAGTAGAGTCATATGGTTTGGCTGTGTCTCTACCCACATGTCATCTTGAATTGTAGTTCCCATAATCCTCACGTGTTATGGGAGGGACTTGGTGAAAAGTAATTTAATCATGTGGGTGGTCCCCCATGCTGTTCTCATGGTGAGTGAGTGAGTTCTCACGAGATCTGATGGTTTTACAAGGACTTTCCCCCTTTGCTCTGCACTTCTTCTTCCTGCGCCATGTGAAGAAATACATGTGTGCTTCCCCCTCCCATTATGATGATAAGTTTCCAGAGGCTTCCCTAGCCATGCAGGACTGTGAGTCAGTTAAACCACTTTCTTTTATAAATTACCCAGTCTCAGGTATGTTCTTATAGCAACATGAGAATGGACGAAGACACACCCAGAGAGAAAATGTGTTGAAATGGCAAGATTATTGGAAGAAGGCTCAGGGACATAGGTCCAGTCCTGGCTTTGCCAGTAACTATGTCAGTTCACTCAGACTGCCTGGGCTTTACCATCCCCATTTGGAAATGAAAATATTAACATAAATTCCATGTTATAGAAGATCCCTGAGTCTAACAATCTATGAAGCAAAAGAGAAAATCAGATACACCTTCTTCATAGATAGGCTTTCCAGAGGCTGTGTTTAATGCATGACTCTCGAGTCAGTCTGGTTCCCAGGTCCTGAGTCATCATGCTGGTGATTTATTAGGTTTAACTAACTACTATTTCCACAGGAAAACAAACAAGCCCAATTTCATTTATTTCTCCTTCCTAAGAAGAAGTCAAATGTTTATAATTTATAAAAATAGTGAAATAAGAAAGGATAAGAAATTGAAAGAACCAGAGGCAAATACCTTTTTTTTTTTGCTTTGAGAAAGATGACAGACCATTTCCGTGAGTTATTAGTGTACAGTGTCTGGGGAATGCATATAAAGAGCAGATGAATCCATTTGGCATGTCCACACAGTGATATTTGGAGAGGATGGGAATATTTCCAGAGAATGATAAACACTAACATGCCTTCAAAAGCCTGAACTTGGGGTGGAGGGGGAGACTTAGAAAGAAACTAGTCTGAGAATGACATAATTCTAAATGCATGACTCACATTTACTTTCACTAAGGAAAGTTTCTGAGTATAATATATAGCCAGGGAGGTTGTTAGTATTCTTTGCAGAATTATCACCTGGGACAACAGTTAGTCAGTTACTAATACCTCTCCAGATTGAAAACAGATAGGCTCCATGCAGGATGAGATTGAGTTTTACTTGAATGTTTTCCAATGTGTTTTTCTTATTATATATACTGCACTAGAAAAGCAGTGTGTGCAGTGGTTAGAAACTTGAAGACAATCTACCCATGACGTATTATTTTAGTAGCTGGGTGACGTTGAGCAAATTATTTAATCTCTTGCTTCAGTTAGCATGTCTCTAAAATGGGATTATAATAGAATCTCAGAGTTTTTGTAAAGACTAAGTGAGCTAATACTCATAGATAGCTTGGAGGAGTGCCTATTGAGTGCTGAGTAGCACTGTATGTTACCTAGGATAATTATTGCTCCCATTACATATGTTGGTGTGGAATAACTTTTGTGCCCATGACTAGGTAAGGAGCAGGTATCTAATTTGGAGTCATGATTGGGCATTGATCAATTAATGATTACTGTTGACATTGGCTGGACTAAAAAGACCAAAACTTGGGTGGAAAAGTCTTACTATTCGTTTCTCATGGTTAAGTCTTCTCATATAACCAGTAGTTGGCTATACCTTGGCTTTCATTCTGATTGGGAATTATTTTTGTACCCCTTCTCTCCAAAGGGGGAAAGAAGGGCTGAATGAGTATAACTTAATAATGATATGAAAAATTCAGTGGTCTGAGATAGAAAGGTGATGTGTTCTGACAGTTCTTTCAACAATATTGGGAATTGGATTAGGAGTGAAGGATCATGAGACTAGCAGCTATTATAATTCACAGATGCATTTTACTCCAGAAATAGGATATTCCAAGCTCTTTCCATGCGTGCTTAGTTCTTTATAGATTTTCAGTTTTAGCAAGAGAGTATTTGCCAATCATATGGCACCATCATATGCTTGAAATGAGAAAAACACCATTTGGGGACAACTGGACTCAAGAGAATTAACATGTTTCCATGCCTGTCAATATTATGGAGAGGCAATCAGCCATTCCTTACACAATATCTTCTTTCTATATTTTTTATTTTAAGTAGATACACTGATCTATGTAATTCTAAGTCTATGTAAATAGAAAAGGAGAAGTGGATTGGGTAGCAGGTCATACTTAGAGAACAACATGCCTAAGTAGCAGGTCATACTCAGAGAACAATATGCCTCTTATTTTATTTACCTCTTTCCAAATAGGCAAAACAGTCTCTGTCCTCTTCTCTTTCCTCTCTGACATCCTGGTAAGTTTCGTATCCATTATTCAAACAACTATTGCTAAAAACAAAGTTTAACATTTTTTGTGTCCAGTTGGAAAACAATGAAGGGTTCTCATGACATGATTATAATAAACACCACTCTGGGCTTGTTCTTTCCTAAATTCATTTCTTTTCTTTTTTTTTTTTTTTTACTTTTTTTTTTTTTTATTGCATTTTAGGTTTGGGGGTACATGTGAAGAACATGGAAGACTGTTGCATAGGTACACACATGGCAGTGTGATTTGCTGCCTTCCGCCCCATCACCTATATCTGGCATTTCTCCCCTTGCTATCCCTCCCCAACTCCCCCACCCCCCCCACTATCCCTCCCCTTTCCCCCCCACAGACCCCAGTGTGTGATACTCCCCCTCCCTGTGTCCATGTGTTCCCATTGTTCCACACCCGCCTATGAGTGAGAACATGCGGTGTTTGATTTTCTGTTCTTGTGTCAGTTTGCTGAGAATGATGGTTTCCAGGTTCATCCATGTCCCTACAAAGGACACTTTTGAGACAGAGTCTTGCTCTGTTGCCAGCTGCCAGGCTGGAGTGCAGTGGCGCGATCTTGGCTCACTGCAACCTCTGCCTCCTGGGTTCAAGCAATTCTCTTGCCTCAGTCTCCTGAGTAGCTGGGACTACAGGCACGTGCCACCATGCCCAGCTAATTTTTGTATTTTTTTTTAGTAGAGACGGGGTTTCACCATGTTGGCCAGGATGGTCTCGATCTCTTGACCTTGTGATCCTCCTGCCTCGGCCTCCCAAAGTGCTGAGATTACAGGCCTGAGCCACTGTACCCCGCCTCCTAAATTCATTTCTTATTTGAACAAACCTCCTTTCTACACCCCAGTAATTGTTCACATAAACCATAGTTCATTTCTTTAGTTCAAGTCCAGAAACCAAACTTTGTTTGCAAAAGTGCTCTAATCTTAACTGATTGCAGTTTGCAAACAATTTCATTTTGTGTGTACTAAGAAGGATGTAAGGTTGGAAATGAGGGATGTGAGCCTTCAGACTCTAGATAGCAGTGGACATTTTTTCTGAGGTAATGACTTTAATAATGCTACACTTGACAGAAAGGGCAAGATAGAAAATAAGGTTGATAGTTCTAAGCTCTATTTTTCTCCTGAATTTTGGCAATTACTTTAGCTCTTGTAATCAGAGTCAAGACTCTTACCATTTTATCTCTAAAGCCATAGATTGAAAATACTTATACACATCCATGAATCTCTATATCAGTGGTATCAAGCAGATGGTAGATGGTATAAGTTAGGATTTGTATCAGCTACATATAACAGAAAAATTCAGAACAACAGTGACTTAAACAAGATTGATCTCTCTTATTTCTCTCGCACACAAAAGGAATACAAAATTAGGCAGTTCAGAACTAATAAGGTGGCTCCACTGAGTTGTCAGGAACCCAAGATCCTTCCAGGTCTCTGTTCTGTCATCCCTAGCTGTGGCTCCTTAAAAGCCCCCAAAAGCCTCCAAATCACATTTGTAGATGAGAGAACAAATGAAAGAGACTCTCCCTTAAGGAATTTCTCCCCGGAACTCCATTTAACAATTATATTTACATCTCGTTGGCTGAAACTTAATGACAGCTAAAGAGGGCTGCAAGAAAGGCTGGAAAATTGTGCCTTTTGCTAGGTAGTCACACACCCAGCTAAAGACGTGGTCTCCTATGACAAAGAAGCAACACACAGATAATGAAAGTTAGCTAACAGTCTACGTGCAGAATATTGCAGTAGATTCTAAGGCTAGAAAGAAATTGAAAAGAATGTGAAATAATGCCTAGCCTTTGAGAAACCTGTGTTTGTCTTCTCTAGGTTTACTATTTCTATATGTAAATGCAGGTTAGCAGATTATATTATCAAATTCATATATTGATAATACAGCAGTTGCAAAAGCTGATTATAGAAAGTGGAGGACATGAGAGAATTAAGTCGGGGAAGTTAGCGTTTCTACTCTTCTCAGGCCACCCATCTGTGGTTGCTCAGGAAGTTACCCGCCGTGATAATGCGAGCATTATGCACGTATCACCACGTCCTGACTCCTCTACAAACAAAAGGCAAGTGAATATTCAAAGAGAAGGTAATTTGAGGTATAGGGGAGACCATTTTGTCACAACCAAATAGGTGACTCCAGAACTGCTGCTCAGTTGATGAAAAACTGTTAAGTCCCAGATGACCTAAGAGACAGCATATATTTAGAATAACTCATCTAGGAAATGCAATTATGCAGAATACTATGATAAAAATGAGCCCATGAGTGCTGAAGGGGCACAGGACAAACACATACACAAAGGTAGGAGTCAGTGGAGAAAAGCCTGGGGAGAGAAAGTATTGAGGGTCTAGTCGAATGAAGGTCCCAGCCAAGAAGACATGTGGAGAATTCCGGCTGGCTGAGGGGATATTGCTAGTTCCTTCTCTCCTCACAAAGTTAGTTTCAATACCTCTTAGGGCTTAGCAGAAAAAATGTGCAAGTTATTCACCTCTTACTCCAGAAATAGTTAAAGCAAGAATCAGAATCACGTGTATCATTCCATACAAGCCAAATAATGACATTTTAAATGAAAACTAAGGGCGGAAACACAGACACCCATTTGTAGATCACAGAAAGAATACCTCTCTTGGGGTATTTTGTTCTTTGCCCTGGCTGTAAGGGAGTCCCAGGTCAAGTCCACACATGGAGCTGACTGTGGTCAGGTAGCCCCGGGTGACCTGAGTCTTCTCAGGGATTTTGTGAAACACACAACCCTACTGACTTTACAGTTTTATTTAGTCTCACACTAAGTGGTGGATCAGTCTTTCTCACTGACCTGAGACAACCCCGTGCAGCTGTGGCCTTGAGAAAATTCTCAGTAAGCCCTCTGGCAGGGACAGAAATGAAATAGTGAAAGGATCATAAAAATTTCCTTTTTCTCTAAGATTGCAAAGTCCCCTCAGTTGATTGAGTAGAGAGCAGACAAGGAGAACGAGCGAGCAGAGCTTTTCCTCAGACTTAAGCCTTCCTGAAGCCCAACCCAACAGCATTGTACCCCTAGGGTTACAAAGAGAATGACTGGGGAGTTAGACCAGCAGTATTATTAGCAATACACTAGGAGGCACAACCCCCACTTCTACCTCAGGATCTCAAGCCCCTTTGATACTCTTCTGGTTTCTTGGGCTTTGTCCTATTCTGATAACAAGGGCGGGTACAATTCCAGAGGCTTGATGTATCACACTTCTTAAACCTCCTGCCTGTGGCTGGCCAAAAACAACTCCTGTCCATCCTCTTTCTTCCCCCTTGAAGGTGCAATGGGGCTGTATTTGGAACACTTAGGGGTTCTGGGTGCCACCATGGTCCTAGCAAAGAGAAGCTAAGGAATGGGGATTTCTCGGTTGTGAGAATTTGTGGAGGGTATTCTTCCAGCCTTCTAATTAGTAAAATGTCATAGAGATGCACAAAAGGGAGAAAAGAAGCCTCTTCAGACTGTTTATGGATAAGCACAATATTCATTTATTAAATTAACATCTGTTGCTGCCCATCTTAATCAAGCACGAAATTAGGAACTAGGGATACAATGGTGAACAAGACAAATAGGGCCTCCCCTGGAGTGGCACTTACATTCTCATGGAAGAGCAAATTTTGAAAAACCAAATTTATAAGTAATTATTTAGTTGCAGGGATGCTAAACTGCTACAAGGAAGTATTAAGTGTTACAGAGTAGATTACAAGGGCATTGACCCAGCAGGTCATTCAGGAAAGGCTTTCTGAGGTTGTATTTTGAGGTTTAGACTGATATCTGCAGGAGCTTATTAGCAAAGATGGTGCTCCTGTTAGAGGGAAAAGCAATGGAAAGGCCCCAAGGAAGAATATAGAGCATTACCACAAGAAAGAAAAACGTAAATCTAGAAGACAGTGAGCAGAGAGCCTTTTTACATTGGACTGAGGCTGGCAGGCCATCTTAAGGATTTCCACGTCCCACGGAGAAAAAAAATCGCAAAAGCTTCCAGACAGGGAAAAGAGTATTTCGAACTCTCCTTCTTAGATTTTGCTGTTTAGCTTCTGATTTGACATCTGTAGCCAGTGAACTTCAAATTTTAAGGGAAATTAAGGAAAATCAAACAAATCTTTAAGCTTTGTGTAAAACTCATTTTTCTGAGAGAAAATATTTACTTATTTATTTCTATCTTGTTTTTTAAACTTTTAGGTTCAGGGCACATGTTCAGGTGTGTTATGTAGGTGTCACGGGGGTTAGTGTACAGATTACTTTATCACCAGGTAATAAGCATAGTACCCAATAGGTAGATAGGTCCCTCCTCCTACCCATCACCCTCAAGTAGGCCGCAGTGTTGCTCCCTTCTTTGTGTCCATGTGTACTCAGTTAAAACCAAATTCTTATATGAGATAATTACCAAGCAAATGTCCAGAAATGTAACAAATTAATGTTTTTATCTGATTTAATACATCTATAATTCAGCAGAATTGGCCTTGACACTTGAACTCATTTACCTCTAAATACATACGCAGATATGTTAACCCTCTGATTCATATCCACTCATAGCTTTCTGCAGAAAGCATCAAATGCATGCTAATTTTGAGTAGTGAAAGAAAAACAGATTCTCCTGGATCAAGGAATAACTTTATTGGGAACACAGAAACTTATTGATGAAAAAGTAAAGTACTCTCTTGCTGCTAAATTGGATGTCATAGTTTCACCCTGATCAAAGAAAAGTATGGAGACGTCAAATCCATCTAAAAAAGGTAAAAAGTAAGGTAAAAAAAAAAGTGTACCCACAAAGACTTTCAACTCTTAATTAGTCTCCTTAAAAATTCCTCAATCTACTGTTCCTGAAAATGTAAGCACTTGAGACTTAAAGAGCTTATATTTATTTTTTCAACTCCCATACATCTAGAATGATAAGAAGGTAGAGCTATTTTGCTCACTGTGACACAGGCTTTTAGCTAATTTCCAAATGCAATTCCACTTCTTCTGGGGAATGCAGCCTGACTAGACTTCACATTGCTATCATGTGTGCCCAGTGGGATAGGAAAGGAAGTGATGTAGGCCATTTCTAGGTCTGGCCCATAAAACTTCCCCAAAAGGCCCTTCTTTGTGTTCCATTCTCCTTCATCACCTTAATGAAAACAAGCATGGTGACCTTAAAAATTACATGATAAAGATGATAGAGCCGTAAGACAGGGGAAAGCCTGGGCCCCTGGATCAAGGCTTGTCAAAAGCTGCCTACCAATCAGACACCTGCTGCTTAAGGCTCTGACTTTGAGTTCTTGCTTCATTTCTGGCATATGACAACTTTTTACTCAGAGCTCTGATATGATTTAAGCTTTATGCTTTGTTCCAGTTGTATAGTCTATTGTAATTTCTATGTAATTACATTAGGAAGATATCACATACTAGTTTCCCATGTTTCCAGAACCAGAACTATAATAATATGTACATTACTACTATAATATATATGTAATTAGCTGGGCATGGTGTAGCAAAATCAATATTTAGGAGGTAGTTTTGGATCTTGCATTGCCTCTTGTCGTCACTGAGCTATCATATTTCATTGCACTTATTACAGTTGGAATCTCTGGTTAGTTGGATGACTTCAGCTTCTTAAAAATATTGTGGATTGGCCTGATCATGGGAAAATGTTTATACTTTTTGTGCCTTCCACCTTAAGGGAGGGGATTTTCGCTTAGAGTACAACATATTCAAGTGATATATCTAACCTTCTCAAGTGAGACACAACCTCCAAAATTTTAATACTACTTGGTAATTAACAAGAGTGAGAGAAATTACACAAGAAATAGTGTAGGCATCTAAAAAAAAGAGCCACGTGGAAGGCGGTAAAGAAAGCAAGAGAGGAATTGTTCTACAGGAGGGTGTAATATAGTGGCTAGCAGTCAGACATCCTGAATTTACCACTTAGCTGTGCAACTTCAGGCAACCTATTAAACCTCTCTGAACATAAGTTTTGTTGTTGTTGTTTTTCCCCATGTTGGAGTGCAGTGGCATGATCTCAGTTCACTGTATCCTCTGCCTCCCGGGTTCAAGTGATTCTTCTGCCTCAGCCTCCAGAGTTGCTGGGATAGCAGACACCCACCACCATGCCCAGCTGATTTTTCTATTTTTAGTAGAGATGGGGTTTTGCCATGTTGGCTAGGCTGATCTCGAACTCCTAACCTCAGGTGATCCACCCACCTTGACCTCCCAAAGTGCTGGGATTACAGGTGTGGGCCACTGCTCCCAGCCCAAGTTTCTTATCGGTAAATAGAGGATGATATTAAGTAACTCATAAATTGTAATTTGGAAAAGTGAGATAATACATGTAAAAACAGAGCCTGAAACAAAGCAAGCACTGAATATATGCTATATATGACTATTTAAAATTGCTGCAGAAGTGGATGGGGAGAAAAAATGGCAAATGTGCTTGGTTGAAAGCTCCTAAAAAGGCAGCTTGCCAGCCCTCCTTAGAGCCCCAATCTGTTATTTAATCATCCAGTACACTGACTTAGCTGACTTTGGACCCTTCAAATCTGGCCTCCCACTCTGTAATTGAGGGCCATGAAAACCCACAAGGTCATAGTGGCAAAACTGGGCCAGTCTTCCCTCTCCCAGGCCCTCCTCACCACTCGTTGGCAACAATCACCATAGCTCACTGTCAACCAGTTGCCACTACTATGTTTTGAAAGACTCAAAACCCTCATGATTCCATCTCCAGTGCCAGACTCAGGGCTTACAAAGAAAACATGCTTCTGAATTTTTTTAATACCTTCCAGAAGCCCCTTTGGAAAGATCCAGACTTTTGCTTTGAAACCTAACTTTCAACAGAGTTCAAAGTGAACTTGAACTCTGGGCATAGTGGTGGGTGCTCCAGTGAAACCTGGTCAATGGTATCTTAAAATGTGTAGTAGATACTCAATAAATAACAACTACTACTATGAGTAATTTCTTAAGTCACTAAATTATTTAAAGTCTTTTGTTCATTTTTATAAAATTTCAAACATTCTGACAATACTAGTTTTGTGTTTTGCCCAAATTCCATAAGGTTTTAAATTTTTAATACTAAGGAGATTTATGAGCCACTGTCTGGCAAGATTTGCAGCTTTTAACATCTCTGGTGTTAGAAAAGGGACCTATACAAAATTGAAAAGGAAAAAGTGATCAGTGTCAGAAGAAGCTACAGAAGTAGAGCAAACAGAGGGGAAACAGAATTTCTGATTATATAAAAGACAATTTGGAGAAATAAGACATTAAGAATTTTATTTCTTATGTCTAAGTAGATATCCTTTTCAATATTTATCCTGTGGCTTTGCTTGGCCTCTGTCTTTCCATTAATCTGCTGGGTGGTCTTGGCTTGACAGAGGACACAATTTCCCATACAAGTTTCTTTATTCTTGTCTCTTGTGGGCAGGTCCGCCATGCTAGAGAATGCAGAAAAGCAGAGTTGTAAACCAATCTCTGGATTCACAGAGTAACTGACCCTCATCTTCTCATTTTTTTTCCCATTAAGTCAATCACAAGTATAAACATTTGCCCACATTATTTGGAGCTGGAAGAGAAGGGAGCAAGCCAGAGGAAAATGAGACATTGGCCTAAGGAAGATATTTTTTCATATTTTCCTTTCTCTTCTATAAGTTTTGCATGTTAGCTGCAGAAATAGATGGAGTATTTTCACTCTAATCCCTGAAGGAAGGGCAGTGGATAGGGTGTGGCAGATACTGCACTGGTTAGTACTAGAAGGCCCTTTTCCAAAAAGGTATGTGGTTATAAGAAAAACCAACCAAAGCATCTTTCCTATTGTTTTACTCAGTAACCAATACAGAATACTTCTGTGACTAAATGTGTGGGGTTATTTTCCCATACCCCAGGCAATCAACTAAGTCTGCAGCAGACACCAGCTGAGTGTCCTGTGATTCAATTCAATGCTGACACTACCTGAAGACAGCATCAGCTCCTATCGGTTGAGGGGTCAGTTCCACAAGACTGCCCTTCCTCCCTCACTTCAGACGCCAATCGCAAGCCCCAGGTCGTTTTGCCTGTGTTTCTGACTGACTGGCTATATGCTGGGGTTCCCATGATCCCCCTCCTGGGGTTCAATTACTTTACTAGGGCAGCTTTCAGAACTCAGAGGAACACTTACGTACATTTGCCAATCTATTGTAAAAAATATTACAGAGGATACAGATGAAGAGATGTATAGGGCAAAGCATGAGGGAAGGACTGCAGAGCCTCCATTCCCTCTCCAGGCATACCACCTTCTGGAAACCACTCATTCAGCCAGCTATCCAGGAGCTCTCCGAACCCACTCTTTTTGGGTTTTTATGACAACTTCAGTAGGTAGGCATGATTAATTAAATCATTGGCCTTTGATGATCAACTCAACCCTTAGCCACCTTTTTCTCTCCCAAGAGGGAGTGGAGTTTAAAGTCCCGGCCCTCTAATCATGCCTTGGTTTTTCCAGTGACCAGCCTCCATAATGAAGCTACCTGGGGCAGCCAGCAATCAATCAATGCATTAGTGTACAAAAAGACATATCACTTTGGGCTGGGCACGGTAGCTCACACCTGTTGTCCCAGCACTTTGGGAGGCTGAGGTGGGTGGATCACTTGATGCCAGCAGTTTGAGGTCAGTCTGGAGAATCGCTTAAATCTGGGAGGTAGATGCTGCAGTGAGCTGAGATCATGCCACTGCACTCCAGCCTGGGTGACAGAGCAAGACCCTATCTAAAAAAAAAAAAGACACATTGCTTTGAAGATTACAAAGATTTTTAAGATTTGTATGCCAGGAAATTGGAGGAAGACCAAATATATATTTCACAATATCATATTAAGCTGAGCCATCTCTGGTTTTAGAAAAGGGACCTGTTCAATGGTTCACACAAAATTTTAGGGTTTGTGACCAGCCCTACACCAGCCTCTCAACTTGATGGTAAGTCAGCTGAGCCCAGAGTGACTTGCTCAAAGCTCTACAAAAACAGGAGATTCAGTTCTACTGAATCTGAACTACTGAGAAATTATTGTCCCTAAAACATGTCACATTAACCTCTTGATATGTCAAGATTAACATCATCATAAGTCTTGACTTGATAGTATAGAACAATTGTTCACTTGCTTAACAATGGGAATATGTTCTGAGAAATGTGTTGTAGGGTGATTGTGCAATCATAGAGTGTACTTAAACAAACCTAGATGGTATAGCCTGGTACACACCTAAGTTATACAGTAAAGCTTATTGCTCCTAGGCTGCAAACCCACACAGCATGTTGCTATACTGAATACTGTAGGCAATCGCAATACAATATTAAGTGTATTAGTCTGTTTTCATGCCACCGATAAAGACACACTAGAGACTGGGCAATTTACAAAAGAAAGAGGTTTAATTGGACTTACAGTTCCACATGGCTGGGGGAAGTCTTACAATCATGGCAGAGGGTGAAAGACACTTCTTATATGGCAGTGGCAAGAGAGAATGAGAAGGAAGCAAAAGCAGAAACCCCTGATAAACCCATCAGGCCTTGTGAGACTTACTCACTATCATGAGAATAGCATGAGAAAGACCAGCCCCCATTATTCAACTACCTCCCTCTGGGTCCCTCCCCTCAACACATGGGAATTCTGGGAGATATAATTCAAGTTGAAATCTGAATGGGGACACAGCCAAACCATATCATTCCACCCCTGGCCCCTCCAAATCTCATGTCCTCACATTTCAAAACCAGTCATACCTTCCCAATAGTCCCTCTAATTCTTAACTCATTTCAGCATTAACTCAAAAGTCCACAGTCCAAAGTTTCATCAGAGACAAGGCAAGTCCCTTCTGCCTAGGAGCCTGTAAAATCAAACACAAGCTAGTTATTTCTTAGATACAATAGGGGTACAGGTATTGGGTAAATACAGACATTTCGAATGGGGAAAACTGGCCAAAACAAAGGAGTTACAGGGCCCACAGTAGTCCGAAATCCAGCAGGGCAGTCAAATTTTAAAGCTCCAAAATGATCTCCTTTGACTCCATGTCTTACATCCAGGTCACGCTGATGCAAGAGTGGGGTTCTCATGGTCTTGGGCAGCTCGGCCTCTGTGGCTACACAGGGTACAGCCTTCCCCCAGCTGCTTTCACAGGCTGGCATTGTCTGTGGTTTTTCCAGGTGCACGGTGCAACCTGTCAGTGGATCTACCATTCTGGGGTCTGGAGGATGGTGGCCTTCTTCTCATAGCTTCACTAGGCAGTGCCCCAGTAGACTCTGTGTGGGGGCTCCTACCCCACATTTCCCTTCCACACTGACCTAGCAGAGGTTCTCCATCAGGGCCCGGCCTCTGCAGCAAACTTTTTCCTCGGCGTCCAGGCCTTTCCATACATCCTCTGAAATCTAGGCAGAGGTTCCCAAACCTCAGTTCCTGACTTCTGTGCACTCGCAGGCTCCAAACCACATGGAAGCTGCCAAGGGTGGGGCTTCTACCCTCTGAAGCCACAGCCCAAGCTGTATGTTGGCCACTTTCAGCCATGGCTGGAACAGCTGGGACACAGGGCACCAATTCCCAGGTCCACAAAACCACATTTTCCTCCTGGGCCTCTGGGCTGCTGTTAAGTTCTCTGTTATGGCCTGAAGACATTTTCCCCATGGTCTTGAGGATTAACTTAGGCTACCTGCTACTTATGCAAATTTCTGCAGCCAGCTTGAATTCCTCCCCCAGAAAATGGGTTTTTCTTTTTTATCACATTGTCAGACTGCAAATTTTCTGAACATTTATACTCTCATTCTTTTATCAAACTGAATGCCTTTAACAGTACCCAAGTCACCTCTTGAATGCTTTACTGCTTAGAAATTTTTTCCACCAGATACCTTAAATCATCTCTCTCAAGTTCAAAGTTCCACAAATCTCTATGGCAGGGGCAAAATGCCACCAGTCTCTTTGCTAAAACATAACAACAGTCACCTTTGTTCCAGTTCTCAACAAGTTCTTCATCTCCATCTGAGACCACCTCAGCCTGGACCTTAATGCCCATATTGCTATCAGCATTTTGAGCAAAGCCATTTATCAGGTCTCTAGGAGGTTCCAAACTTTCCCACATTTTCCTTTCTTCTTCAGAGCCCTCCAAACTGTTCCAACCTCTGCCTGTTACCCAGTTCCAAAGTCGCTTCCTCATTTTTGGGTATCTTTTCAGTAACACCCCACTCTTCTGGTACCAATTAACTGCATTAGTTCATTTTCACACTGCTGATAAAGACATACCCAAGACTGGACAATCTACAAAAGAAAGGTTTAATTGGACTTACAGTTCCACGTGGCTGGGGAAGATCTCACAATCATGGAGGAGGGAGAAAGGCATTTCTTACGTGGTGGTGGCAAGAGAGAATGAGAAGGAAGCAAAATCAGAAATCCCTGATAAACCCATCATATCTCGTGAGACTTATTCACTATCATGAGAATAGCACAGGAAAAACCAGTCCCCACCCCATGATTCAACCACCTTCCCCTGCGTGCCTCCCATAACACGTGGGAATTCTAGGAGATACAATTCAAGATTTGAATGAGGACACAGCCAAACCATATCAGTAAGTATGTATGTATCCAAATGTATCTAAACATAGAAAAGTAAATACAGTAGATTTATTATAAATTTAAATACAGTAAAATTACATATTATAATGTTATGGGACCACCACTGTATATGTTATCCATTGACCAAAATATCATTCTAAGTCTATCCATATTGCTATTTGTTGTGAACCTCACAAGTCTTCACAGTTGAAGGTCCTAGGGATTGAGAAGTTCTTCCTGTCATGATGGCTCAGCTAGGACTAACCTTTACAGGTAGACTTCCATTCTGGTTGTCACTGCTGAAATGGAAACAAGGATAATGAAATAAAACCCATCATGGCTGGATGCAAAAGGCTTTCATCACATCCTTCATTCTAGCCCTTTGAACAAAGAGTTAAGCAAGCAACGGGATCCAACTAGGTTCCGCCAACCACCCCCAACACTACTGGTCTTGAACACTTTCAAGCAAGCTATTCAAGGGCCTTCCTCTCTTATTGCATAAAAAGGCAGTTAAGAATAGCTTCACCAGAGACTTTGAATTACATGGATTCTGAAAATACTTGAGCTTTCTTCTGTAACATCCACCCTTGGACAAAGAGTGACTAATTAAGATAAATTTCTAGCTTACATAATGTCCCTTGCACACAAGAATATGTTTGCACTCTAGAGTGTTGACACTGGCAAATGGGGCCAGACTTTTGGCAAGTTTTTCAAAAAAACAATGCCAAACTGGCTAACTTCCTATATTTCTCTAGTCTTTTTTGGAAAATACCTAGAACACTTTCCAAGAAATTAGTTTGGGTCATTCAGAGTTTATTCTGGATAATACTGTGTTTATTGTTGCATAAGGCTCTAAGTCAGCATCAACTCCCCTTCCAGACTCAAGCCAGTTAATGCTGACATTAACACATGGACCTTTTTGCTCTGAAAATGAGGCAACTGAAGGTTCTAAGAGGAAATGCAAATTATATTTCTGGGTGACTCAAATTGGCCATGACCTCACTACAAATACTGAGGTTTTGAGGGAACTCTGGTTGGTAATAAGACAACAATGCTATCTAAATAATTTGAAAAGCTAGGCATTTCTGTATGTCTATCTTTTTTCCTGGGGTGGTGGAAGTAAGTATGGCAGGAGGGGAAGAGGACAAATCATGAAGCCAGTGACTGAGTTTGAATCTGGGCATTCATATTTACTTGTCAGTTACATCAGATAGTTTAGTTGGAGACAAAGTGTTCAATGGCCAAGTCTTCATATCAAATTTCAATAAATCCAAGTTCAATTTCAATATCATTTCATCACAAAATATGTTTGTAGTCCAACAATAATTATTATGACAATTTTATTAATTTTTTAACTGACAATTAAAAGATATTTGACCTGCTGCAGGAACAATAATTGATCAGTACCATTAGATAGTAGATTGCTCCTATGATTACACTGAAAATTTGCAATACCAAATAGTCACTCATCTTCTGATGAAGGTAGTTGAGGGACAACATATTTTTTGGACCATTCTGCTAATCTCGGATACTGCTAATAATGGTGTTGCCACCCTGACATTAAGTGTTTCTTTCCTCCTGTTAGCAATTTAATCAGGTAAAGACTTACCTTCTCTTATCAGCTACTAAATGAATTTCATGGAAACTGTCACAAATGGAAGCTTTCTTCTCTGCTTTAATAATATGCTTTCTGAATATTTTTAGAAGCCAACTTAAGATTTTTCTATATAAAATTAACATTTTTCACATTCATCATAAGTTATTACAGAATTTTACTAACTGCTAAAATTTCAATATGTAAAGCACATAAGTAGATTTTGACTTTATGTTTGGAATCTACCCTATATTTGAAAGTGAATATTCAGTAATTAGTGATAAATTCAAATAGTATGTCCTGTTTGTTTTACTTTCATTATACTAATTAAATTTGATTTTACCTGGTGATTGATATTACCATTGATCATACACATGTCCAGAAATGCTAAAGCCTTGAAGGCTATCCAGCCTTCCAAAGGCTAGGGATGAAGTCCAACTGAAAGAAGAGAGTTTGGTCAAATCCTTCGGCTGACACTAAGCCATATAAGGGCAGGCAGTTTACTTAACCTTTCTAATCTTTACCCTCTTTATCTGAGAAAATGGTCACCACTTCATCTTTCACCTTTTAATAAACTGCTATAAAGAGAAGAGTTAGACAATAAACTTAATCCCTCTGAATGGTAAATGTTTATATATACACAAAATACTGTTCTTAGTTATTTCAGAAATGTCAGCACATCTTCTATTACAGGAGCACGGGGGAGAGACAGTGTGTCAGTGTGACTGGCGTCTGTAGATGCTTTGTTCCTCAAAATCTCCAGACCAGGTACCCCATCATTGAGCCATGTTTTCCAATGATCACTGTGTCCCTCTCATCCCCCAACACAATCCACTTCAGACTCTGACTGCCTTACCTTCCTGGCCTGGATAATTAACCTCATTAATGCACTCTCTGTCCCCAGGCCCCTCTTGACCATTCTGTGCCGAACAACCAGGATCAGATTTTTTTTTCTTTTTTTTTTTGAGACAGTCTCACTCTGTCACCCAGGTTGGAGTGCAGTGGGACGATCTTGGCTCACTGCAACCTCCACCTCCTTCCTGGGTTCAAGCAATTCTCTTGCATCAGACTTCTGAGTAACTGGGATTACAGGTGTGCACCATCGCACCAGGCTACTTTTTTGTATTTTTAGTAGAGATGGGGTTTCACCATGTTAATCAGGCTGGTCTCAAACTCCTGACCTCAAGTGATCTGCCCACCTCAGGCTCCCAAAGGCTGGGGTTACCGGCGTGAACCACCATGCCCAACCACAGGATCAGATTCTTATCATGTCATTTTACACTCCAGTGTTGCTCCCCACCGCTTACTGGATAAAGTTGGAACTGTCTTTGAAGCCCTTCACAGCCTGGCTTCAGCCTACATTTAGAATCTTACTATTCTCTTCCCCACTCCCTATGGTCCAATCAAATCACACCTCTTGTTTTCTTTCCATGTAACTTTTGGCTTTTGTGTTAGCATCTCAGATAGCATCTCTTTTTATGCTGTCCCTTTTATACAAAATACCCTCTTGATTATAGAAATCTTGTCTACCATTTCTGGTTTATTTCATATCCATAGTATGTAGTAGTTTATTATATAGGTACATGTGTATATCAAATATGCATGTATGTGTATGTATATGTATATTTAATTTCATTCCGTTCTATAAATAATACAGGCTCTTTTAAAAAAATAATACATAAAACTATAAAGAAGAAAAAATTACTTTGATTGCCAACTTCAGATAGCCACCATGAACATTTTTGTAACCTTCCTTTTTGTATTTCTTTATGTATGAATACATAAAGATATATATTTATCCTGTTATATAAGTGGCGTCAAATCATACCTATCTTTTAAAATCACATTCAGGTTTATATAGAAACAAAATTTTGGTTTTTGTTTTGTTTATTGCATAGCTCCTTTCTCATGCTGTGCAAACATTATTCCCTCTGACAAACTCACCACAAGTCACCAATATTAAAAAGTCGCTGCTTACTTCCTCATACCTTTCTTTATGCACTTATCATCAGATGTACTCTGTTACTGGTTGATTTTCAGAGTAGACTCATAATCTAAATATGATACTCATGAATATGGAAACTCCAAATTTACTTAATATAGCATTAATCTATTACATTTTTAAAAATCTATTTCTTGTCTATATGGCCACAAATAAATGTAAATTTATGAATATGCATACTTGTCTCATAGTTGTATTTTTTTTGCCAACTTTATTTTTATTTCTTTTCTGTCTTCTTTCTGTCTCTGTCTACCTCTCTATCTCTGTCTCTCTGTCTCTGTCTCTCTCTCTCTCTGCCATGACATCCTCTTACTCCAATAGATTCCTTTTAATGGCTGCATAATATCACATATTCACATACCATACTTTATTTACTATTTCCCTGTTGATGGCTATCCATTTTGTTTCTAGTTTTTTGCACTGAAAACAATACTACAGTAAGAATATGTGTGTGTGTGTGTTTGCGTGTATGGTCTTAATTTAATTTGTTGGATTAGATTTTTAAATCAAAGGGAATATATATTTCTATTTTTAATAGATATTAAACTGCTTTCTTAAAAGGCTATAGTTAGTATTCATATTTCCATTAACAATGCATGTATGAAAATGTTATCTCATCTTTATAAATTAATCTGAGTCTTATCTAATAGTTAATATGATTTTCTCATTGACCTGTTCATTTGCATTTCTATGACTACTAGAGAAGATAAAAGTCTCTACATATGTAAAATGATCATTTAGATTTGCTCTTGTGTGATTACCCATTCCTGTCTCATTGTGTAAATTGCCTATTCTTATTCTCATATTCATGTTGGCGTATCTTTTTCTAGTCAAAGCAATTTGTATACTACTGTGGTAGACAGCCTTCTAAAATGGTTCCCAATGACCTGATATTCATGCTGTCCTGATATTCATGCTGTTTTATAATCCCCTCCTATGAGTGTGGGCTGGATGTAGTGGCTTGCTTCTAAAAATTAGTATATAGCAAAAGTGGTGGGATATCACTTCTGTCATTAGGTTACAAAAGACTATGACTTCCGTTTTGCCAGTTTTCTCTCTGTTGCTCTTCTTTGTGCTTGTCTGATGGAGAGGGCCGCTTGGCCCAGTGAAAGACTCTGAAGCAGAATATTGGCCTGGTCAACATGGTGAAACCAATCCCTACTAAAAATACAAAAAAATTAGCCAAGCATGGTGGAGAGCATCTGTAATCCCAGCTACTGGGGAGGCTGAAACAGGAGAATCGCTTGAACCTGGGAGGCGGAGGCTGCAGTGAGCAGAGATCATGCCACTGCCCTCCAGCCTGGGTGACAGAGCAAGATTCTATCTCAAAAAAAAAAGATGACGTTTGCAGGCACAGCCAAACCATATCATTCTACTTCTGGCCCCTCCTGGATCTCATGTCCTCACATTTCAAAACACAATCATGCATTCCCAACAGTCCCCCAAAGTCTTAACTTATTCCATTGTTAACTCAAAAGTCCAAGTCCAAAGTCTCATCTGAGACAAGGCAAGTCCTTTCTGCCTAGGAGCCTGTAAAATCAAAAGCAAGTTAGTTACTTACTAGATACAATGGGGGTACAGGTATTGATAAATATACACACACCAAATGGGAGAAATTGACCAAAACAAGGGGGCCATGGGCCCCATGCCAGTTCAAAATCCAATAGGGCAGTCATTCAACCTTAAAGTTCCAAAATGATCTCCTTTGACTCCATGTCTCATATCCAGGTCATGCTGATGCAATAGGTGGGCTCCCATGGCCCTGGGCAGCTCTACCTCTGTGGCTTTGCAGGGCACATCCCCCCCCTGAGCTGCTCCCACAGACTGGCACTATCTATGGCCTTTGCAGGCACAGAGTTCAAGCTGTTGGTGGATCCACCATTCTGAGGTCTGGAGGATGGTGGTCCTCTTCTCACAGCTCCAGTAGGCAGTGTCCCAGTGGGGACTCTGTGTGAGGGAGGCTTCAACCCCACATTTCCCTTCCACACTGCCCTAGCAGAGGTTCTCCATGAGGACTCCACCCCTGCAGCAAACTTCTGCCTGTACATTCAGGCATTTCCATACATCCTTGGAAATCTAGGTGGAGGTCCCCAAACCTCAGTTCTTATCTTCTGTGCACCTGCAGGACCAACATCACATGACAGCCACAAAGGCTTTGGGCTTGAACTCTCTGAAGCAACAGCCTGAGCTGTACCTTGGCCCCTTTTAGCCATGGCTGGAGGGGCTGGGATGCAGGGTACCAAGTCCCTAGGCTGCACACAGCAGTGGGTCCTGGACTTGACCCAGAAAAACCATTTTTCCCTCCTAGGCCTCTGGGTCTATGATAGGAGGGGCTGCTGTGAAGGTCTCTGACATGTCCTAGAGACATTTTCCCTATTGTCTTGGTGATTAACATTAGACTTCTCTTTACTTATGCAAATTTCTGCAGCCAACTTGAATTTCTCATCAGAAAATGGGGTTTTCTTTTCTATCACATTGTCAGGCTACAGATGTTCCAAACTTCTATGCTCTGCTTCCTCTTCGATGCTTTGATGCTTGGAAATTTCTTCTGCCAGATACCCTAAATCATCTCTCTCAAGTTCAGAGTTCCACAGATCTTAAGGTGGAGAAAAATGCCACCAGACTCTTTGCTAAAACATAGCAAGAGTAACCTTCATTCCAGTTCCCAACAAGTTCCTCATCTCCATCTGAGCCCACCTAGTCTGGACTTTAGTGTCCATATCACTATCAGCATTTTGGTCAAAGCCATTCAACAAGTCTCTAGAAAGTTCCAAACTTTCCCATATTTTCCTGTCTTCTTCTGAACCCTCAAACTGTTCCAACCTCTGCTTCTTATCCAGTTCCAAAGTAACTTCCACATTTTTGGGTATCTTAATAGCTATACCCCTCTGTACCAGTACCAATTTACTGTATTAGTCTATTTCATACTGCTATGAAGAAATACCCAAGGCTGGGTATTTTATAACAAAAAAGAGATTTAATGGACACACAGTTCCACATGGTTGGGGTGGCCTTACAATCACAGTGGAAGGCTAAGGAGGAGCAAAGGCACATCTTACATGGTGGCAGGCAAGAGAGCGTGTGAAGGGGAACTGCCCTTTATAAAACTAGCAGATCTCATGAGACATATTCACTATCACGAGAACAGCATGGAAAAAGCCTACCCCCATGATTCAATTACCTCCCATTGGGTCCCTTCAAAGACGTGGGGATTATGTGAGCTACAAATCAAGTTGAGATTTGGGTGGAGACACAGCCAAACCATATTCACATCTTTTCTCATAGAGTATTTAAAATTTTTACATAATCAAATGTGTCTACTTTTTCTTTCATGGCTTTTAGATTTAAGAAATATAAGTGTATCTATAGCACCTATGTAATATCTAAAGTCTCTTAAATGTGTTTCTAATATTCTTAATACTTTATTTTTTGACTTAATATTATTGTGGAAATATATAAGAGAGTGATTCTCAAGATCTTCTCTTTCTATATTTCCACTTTTCAAATTAGAAGTAACATTTATTTCTTTTGGTTGACTGACCATTGAATATACCTTTGAAGAACATTATCTGCTCAGGGTACAATGCAATTTTGTTAAGCATTCCATATTCTCAGACTATAAAACATTTCTCTTCTTAAAAAAAAAAGGATAATTGAAGTAATTCTGGAGCAAAACAGTGATAAACAAATTGAAATGTTTATCAGACTCCAGAAGGGAACCCTTAGATTAGATTATTATTTATTTCACAAATATTTACTAGAGATCTCATTCTATCTGCCAAGCATGGTACTAGGTTCTGAAGTGAAAAAGGGTAAAGCAGACAGGTACCTTCATGGGATCTTTGTACAGGCACTAAACCAGGTATGGCAAGTGTGGTGAATAATATGGGGGGGGGACAGGCAAATGTTGCAGGACTTTTCCTTAGTTCAGCTAAAGACAGGATTCTTGTCTGTCCCACGTCCACAAAAATTTGGGCTGACAGATGGCTTAAAGGTTAGTAAAGTATGGTTTTATTGGGTGAAAAGGGGGAAAAAATGGGAAAACAGGGACTCTTGCAAGGCCTGCAAGACTTGAAAGACTCTGCTAGAGTACATTCCTCCTGGCAGTCTGAATCCCAGGTTTCACATAGGAGAAGGAGTGACCAGGTTCCTCTGTGCTGCCACCACCACGAACCTCCCTAGGCTCCACCTCAGTGGGCAGGCTGTTTGGAGTTTCTCCGGGGATCCCCTCCCATCTGGCTGTCTCATTTTCCCCCTCTAAAGAAGTACATCTAACTGCCATTAGATTAAGGATAAGGACGAAGATGGATTTTAAATGTTTCCTGCTGACAGGGGGTGCTGTTTTGGGGAAACAGCAGTCAGAGCTTCCTCAGAGGCTGATCTAAGGGTCTCCAGCAGAAGGGGCCGTTGTCAGAGGCTCCCGTTGCATGATGGTTTGGAGTTTGATGGCCTGAAGGCAAGAACAGACAAACCAGGTTATTAGAAAACATGTATTAAAACAAAACGAGGGGGAGGGGGTAAAGACAGCTCAAAAGTTCTGAGGCCTTTTACCAGTTTGCTTCTGGGTTCCCTTCCCCTGGGCCCAATCCTAAGCCAACCAGTTTAAGGTTTGGGAAATTAACTTTCCAGTTTGGAGGATGCATCTGAGGGGGAGTGTCTTGTAATATGGAGACACAATTACCTATAAATGAAGAGAGAACAGGAGGTAAAAGGAATAAAAAGGAGGTGTTTTTTCAAAGGGGTTCCAGGGATTCAGGATGCATTCTAAATGGGAACACACTGAAGCTGAATGGCTGCTCATCTAGAAAGAGGGGGAGCAGGTATGCTTGGTTCCCTTCTCTTCCTAGCAGATACCCAGGGTACGTGAGGGAGAGAAGAAAGAGTGTCCTCTTTCCCTCTTCCATCCTTGCATCCCCCGAATCCCAGTGATCTTGTCAGGTTCCACCATGAGTGCCAAAGCCACTTGCATCCATGAAGCAGGGGGGGCTTACGGGTGGGGAATCATCTGCTCTTACCCATGTACGCCCTTTCTCCCCTGCTGTCAGTAGCTTTGGATTCCATAGGCCTCATTTATGCCATGGATACTAACGTGGCCCTTATCCACGAAATACAAAGCTTGGATTTGGCTTAATTGGCAGCAATCAGCCACGCTCACCTGCACTGTGCCTTTTAACCTCTTTTAAAGGATCCAGAGGATCATTTATCTCTGGATCCCTTAGATCCAGTTTTCTTTGCTGGGCTTTGACCTGAAACTTGGAATTGAGCCTGGGACAAAAATGTATCTGGGGGGGTGGGGGAGAAGAGGGGGCTCCTTTTCATAAGCCAAATGCTAAGGTGAAACTGTGGAACTGAGTCCTCCAACAAGGGGAGGAAAGGATGTCTTGTGACACATCCAGATAACTGGTGGATACAGTTATGCTTGCTAGGATTTGGGTACATGGTGCTTAGCTTTGGTTAGTTCCCTTGGTCTTATTTTCCCAAGAAGGAAACCTTCACATGATGGACATCCTATTTATTCTTATCACCTGGCAGGATTTGCAGGATAATTGCTCAGCACTAGAATATTGGTTTCTATATTACTCATCACTTTTGTTCTTTCTGAGCTGCAGCTGGAGATTGCTGGTTGGTTCAGAAGAACAAGCAAGACTAGTCTAAAATATAGGCAAAAACTTAAAGACAACTAGTGAGTTTAGAATTTCATGACAAATGTATGGTAAGTTTTGAAACATGATTTCTCTCTCCAGTCCTCATATTTGTTAAAAAACAAATCATCATAGTACCGAGCGGTTTGCAAAACAGACTTTAGCTTTATACTTGTCCTGATTATTCGCATAAAATGCAGCAAGAATAATTATTTATACATAGGCCTTTTGGATTGGCTTTGATGAAATTGTGTTCCACGAGGAATCTCAGATAAGACTTTTTAAAGCCAAGCCCAGCCATGGGTCTGTATCCTCAAATACCTGTGAATTGGATGATCCTCTCCTCTTAAGGTCCCAAGATAAACTTGGAGTTCCTAGACCTGTTAGGAAGTGACTTTCTTTACTGACCACAGGTCAGGAAACCTGTACAGTGAATGTGTAGATGACAGTATGAGGCTAGTTTCCCCGCAGGGCTTTTATTGACTCTCCAAGTCTAGATTAACTCCTGAAAGGGACGCATACCCTTCCAATCAAAACCTTGGTAAAATTACCAGTTTTTCCAATTGTGTCCTATTGCAAAATAAAAATGGATTTTTATTGTGCTGATACAAACAACTATATTGCCATAGGAATACACACATAGTTTCCAAATTCTAGAGGAACCGGGCAGAGAGAAACAAACATGCTTCACATCTTGATCCCAGGAGTGCATATCTTATTCAATTATTAAAGGCCATAAAGAGCTCAAAATAAGTTTCCTTGACTCTGAAAAACAAAACAAGGATCACCCATATTCCAAGCAAGAGTAAAAAAGTTTGCTTCGGCTTTCTGAATTCAGTCCATTTAGTTAACTCTGGTTTTGCTTGATATTTGTGAACATTTCAGCTCTTCATGAGTCTTGTACATTTTCCTTTATTCCAATGTCACAGTCTCCAAAGTTACTAGAAACCGGATTGTCTCAAATATAATCAGAAATTGTATTGAGAGCACCTGTCAGAGTCACATAACCTATGATAAACCATCTTTTGAAAATTATTAAAACAAGACAACAATTGTCTGTGAATAGCAAAATGTCCAGGGTAGTGAAAGTTAAAAACACAATTGACAAAGAAGTTTGTTTATCTTTACGGTTTACAGTAACAACATAAAAAACTTAATTATGATTGATAGCATACACTCAGACATTAGAATTTTTAAAATCCCATACAATTTTGGAACATATATTAGTATTTACCAATATATAACCTAAGGAAGATTGAGCATCATTTTGGCAATTCCATGTACGCAAGCATGCCAAATAATCCTGTTTACCTCTCTTTCTGGATACTTCAGGGGCCCTCTTCAGTATTCAAAAAGCCACGTGCCAGGGAAGACAATTTTGAAACTGAAGTTTGATTTGGGGAGGACTATTAAAACGTTCAAGGTTTAAAACACTTGATATTATGAAAGAGAGTTCTAGATTATCATAAGTGATTTATTTTGCCAAAATGATGACTTAGAAATTTCAAGAAGCAAAAACATTTTATAACTCCATTAAATTTAGTTAATATGTTCACACAGAGAACATCTTCTGCAAGATTAATTTTCACAATTCTTCCACCACTTCTTTGAATCTTCAGCTTTTTCTATCTAACTCAAAACTGAAGTTCAAAACTGAACCCCCTTCAGCCAGCCAACTGTGCCGGACCCCTGGGCCATGAGTCTCAGCCCCTATACGGAGGGGGAGAGGGGAGAGAGGAGCCCCTGCTTGCCTGTCTTTCCCAAAAAAGGAAGGAAAGGGCTTTTTTCCCCCGACCCCACCCTCAGAAGTTGGAGGATGAAAATGCTTAGGAGGAACGGTGAGAAGTTTTGAGTCCCCATTTCACTCACCACTTCCCAAGCCCCCACGTTGCATGCCAAAAATGTTGCAGGTCTTTTCCTTAGTTCAGCTAAAGATGGGGTTCTTGTCCCTTCCATGGCCATGAAAATTTAGGCTGGCAGATAGCTTTATTAAAGGGTTAGTAAAGCAGGGCTTTATTGAATGAAAAAGGAAAAAGGAGAAAACACCCTCTGCTAGAGCACTTCCGGCCTGGCAGTTTGAATCCCAGATTCCACACAGGAAGAGGAGGGTCCGGGTTCCTCACTGCTGCAAACACCGTGAGCTTCCGAGCCTCCAACTCAGTGGGCAGGCTGGTTGGAGTTTCTCCAGGGACCCCCTTCCACCTGGCTGTCTCACAAGGACAATGTGTGGCAGGGAACCGTAACAAAGACCATGATGGAGAAGACACATTTTAGCTGAGAGACGTGAAGGGTAAGAGTTAGCCTTGAAAATCCAGCAAGAGAAGTCCCAGGCAGAGGAAACAGTCTGGGTAACTTTCTGGTGAGAGTGAGCATGACACAATTGAGAAACTGAACAAGGAACGATTGAGAAACTGAACAGGGAAAGATTAATGGCCTAGAGCTCTAAGCATATATGAGCAGCAAGAGCTGAGCTGGTGAGGTCGGAGGCACCAGGTGGTGGAGAACCTCATAAACGATGTAGTAGAATTAACACTGTATCTTTATAGGAATAGAGAGCAATACAAGGATTTCAAGATTAACAGTGTCATGATGAAATCTGTATTTTAGAAGTTACTCAACTTACAGTTTGGAGAATGAATTAGAGCAAAAACTAAATTGAGGAGACCACCTAAAAGACTGAATAAGGTTTCAGAATTGCAAACAACCTTAGCTAATTTAAAAAGTTAGGCTAGGGCCAGGTGCGGTGGTTCATGCCTGTAATCCCAGGACTTTGGAAGGCTGAGGTGTGAGGATCTCTTGAGCCCAGCAATTCAAGACAAGCCTGGGCAATATGGTGAAACCCTGTCTCTACAAAAAATTAGCCAGGCATGGTGGCAAATGCCTGTAGTCCCAGCTACCTAGGAGGCTGAAGTGGGAAGGTCACCTGAGCCGGGAGGTGGAGGCTGCAGTGAGCCGTGATGTGCCACTGCCACTCCAGCCTGGGCAACAGGGTGAGATCTTGTCTCGAAGTTTGACTAGGAAGGTAAGATAATATAACAGTGACTGGAGATGACATCGGGTCAAAGGAGTTTTTTGTTGGATTTTTAATTTTGTTTTAACACAGGAAAGAGCTAGTTCCGAATAAATGTCTGAAGATACATAAAATATTGCAAACCAAAATTGTTATAGGCTAATAATTTGAACCCTCAACAAGGTGATTTTTAAAAAATATTTGGCTAATATTTACTTAATGGGGACAGGGGAAAACTGACTTTTAATGTAAGGAAATGGCATACTTTTTTATTAAAATTCTGATTTAAAGGCGTTTAAGCACTGAACATTATACAGCATTTAACTTATTTGGAATTGTCTTATAGTTCAGATTTTTTTTTTTTTTTACTCAAAACTGGATATTTACTCATTCCAAATCTCTATGGATAGAAGTAACTTAAGCATGTTATCTACAGGTTTTGTTCAAAATATTTTAAAGTTCTTTATTCCTAGATTCATGTTGGCAAGAAGTTTTCCAATTTTTCTGTAGTTCTTAGTTTCTATTGTAATTTTCAAAATCAGGTCATATTTGGGTGCGTTTATTAGATAAGTTTCTCCTGGAAAACAGTATTACTCTTTATGTTACAATGTACTCTACAAGGATGGCAACTCACGTAGCAGGTAGGTTGTAAAGTCAAAGTGCTAAGTGATAATGATGTTTTCTCAAATTCATCCTTGGGTATCCCTTACATTAAATATAAAGTGGAGTGTCCATGGTTTGGTATATACACTGCTCTATGGTAATATGCATGTATACATGTGTAAACTAGACAGTAATGTCAAGGATATAATTACCTGTACATATGCAAAATATAACTCTATTTTTAGTTATGAGGTAACAAGATAAGGAGAATGAAAGTATTTTTTTAAAAAAGGAAAAACGATAATGCTAAATACACCCTATACGTTCAGAATATCTTTGTGTGACTCTGAGGATAATGTGATTCACAATGACTGAGGCTAACAGTAAGATCACTCCAGTGTCTGTGTGATGAGGAATGAATTAACGAAGATGGGCCTTGTACACACTCCAGGGATTAGTTTTTCTCCTCCCTGATACCACTATTTGGGGTCATATGAGCAGTGAGGGGACCAGCAGGCAGAATTGCTCATAATATTTAAATTGTCATCTGCTGAGCTCTCACTTCTATTCTGTCTTTAGTGGCGCATATGTAATTGATTTTATATAATCAAATATACGTCTGATGTTTCTCCACTGTGTTGGGCTCGAGGATTTCATTTGCCTCCAAACAATTGTCAGCTGGCCAACTTCAGGGCTGGTGCCAACACTGTGGTTCTTCTTATACATCCTTGCATCCTGCAATGGAAAAGATCACAAAACCTCATTTGTGAGGGACCAGAGTCAGAGGAATATGCTGCTTTGTTTTATTTTGTTTGGTTTAAATTTCTATTGAGTAAGAAAAAGGTCAATTTATGCTTTGCTTATATAGGAAAGCCTAAATTAACTGGTACTGTATTTCTCTAATTATTTCAAAGATGCTCTTCACTTCTTATAAATGGGCATGCCAGGCTGCTGCTCAGGTGATACGTCTCTTGAACCAGCTCTGAAGATGGGAAAATGATCAGTGCAAGATCCCCGAGACGCTGAGATATGATGGGATGGAGGAAACTGGCCTTTCATAGGAGGAGAAGCTCCTTGTCAAATGTGAGGAATGAAGCCAGACAGAAGCATGAAAACAGGTAGGTGCAGAGATGTGGAGAGTTCCCATTGCTAAGACACGTGAGAGTCAGAAGTTTGACAGGAATTTTGACATGGAAATGGGAAGACACTGACCAGGGGAAACAAGATTGCCAGCCTGTTGGATCTGAGAGCCCAGCTGCAGGTGATTATCATGCTTTTATGAGGAGGGCAATCTGACCAGTTTTCGACCTTACTGTAGCAGTGTTAGCAGCCTGGGTTAAGATACAGAAGAGATCTTCATTTCAGGAAAAAGTATTGAGGAAGGAAGCTATCAGAAACCGGAGGAGAGAACCAAATTACAAAAGACTAAGTAGTTAAGACACGAAGGTGAATGTCTTCATTTATTCCTGCTGTCATAACAAAGTACCTTAAACTAGTAACTTATAAATAGTAGAAATTTTATTTCTCACTGTTCTGAAGCCTGGGAGGTCCAAGATCAAGGTGCCAGCAGATTCAGTGTCTGGTGAGGGTTTGCTCTCTGCTTCCAAGGTGGCACCTTCTTATCGCATCCTCACATGGCAAAGGGCCAAAGGGCCAGTTTGTCTTCCAAAGCCTCTCTTTTCTTTTTTGAGATGGAGTATCACACTGTTGCCTGGGCTGGAGTGCAGTGGCGTGATCTCAGCTTACTGCAACCTCCACCTCCCAGGTTCAAGCGATTCTCCTGCCTCAGCCTCCCAAGTAGCTGGGATTACAGGTGCTCACCACTACACCCAGCTAATTTTTTGTATTTTTTGTAGAGATGGGATTTCACCATGTTGGTCAGGCTGGTCTCGAACTCCTGACCTCGTGATTTGCCCGCCTTGGCCTCCCAGAGTGCTGGGATTACAGGCATGAGCCACTGTGCTCAACCCTGAAGCTTCTTGTATGAGGGCATTCATCTCATTCATGAGTTCTTAGCCCTCATGACTTAATCACTTCCTAAAAAGCCCACCTCTTAATACCACCACAATGGGGATTAAGTTTCAACATGAATTTTGAAGGGACACAAACACCCAAACCCTAGCAGTAGGTTGATTAAGGAGTCACAGGTAGGTCTTTCTAAGGCAGTGGGGCATAGGTGTCAAGGCCCCTGGAGTGCTGACCACATGGAACTGCAACAGTCATGAAGCTGCTGTCATTAGCGTAACTGACAAAAGCTGTACAGCATAAAAAGGCTGTTTAATTTTATGCCGAGTCCATAATTTTTGCAGCATGTAGCCCTAAGATTGTTCCAACTGCAAATATCGGTCATAAATTTTATGATCCAAATAGTGATTTCTACTCTTGAGCACAGGGAAGGCTAAACATAACAGGTTGACTTGAGGAGGAAGAGTCCCATTTCCTCCTGGGAACTGAAGGGCCTCTAACAGATGGTTCACTGCCACTTTAGACAGATCTTAAGGGATTAAGTCAGCCCTCAAGTGAGTGTCTACGAAACACAGCTATAGCTATGTGACTCACTCAGGAAAGCATGCTGGGACAGATGTCCTACCCCAGAGCATACAGTCAGTGTACTTTTAGTCAAGACTCAGCGAATACTCATAAAAAAAAGTCCTCTTCTTTCTTGGTCACAGAACACAGAGGTGAATAAAAATCTTTACTTTAAATAAATGGCATGGGAGAACAGGAAACTGGCTACTAGTCCTTGTTCTGATACTTTCTGTGGAACATAGAGGAAATTCTTTCATCTAGAGGCTGAATGGTACAACGGTTTTTTTTTTTTTGGACTCTGAAGCCCTATGCTGTGGGTTCAGTCCCACCACCTCCATTGATGATAGCAGCTATATGATTGGGAAGTGTTATTCAAGCTCTTGTATCCTGATTTACTTATCTATACAATAGAAATAATACTGGTTGTTGGTAGTAAATGAGTTAATATTTGCTAAGGTACAGTGCTTACCACACAGTGGTAAAGTCTGATGCTTGTATGGGCCTGTTTTCTCTAAAATGAAGTTCTTGGACTGCTATCCTTTTTTAGCTGTGAAGCGCTAGGATTCTGTGCTGAAAATAATTTTGTATTATTGTTCCATGGTAGGAGTCAGCAAATTTTTGCTGTAAAGATCTACAGTCTCTGGCGTTACTACTCAATTCTGATATTGTAGTGTGAAAGCAACCAGAGACAGTACTTGAAAGAATGGCATGGCTGTGTTGCAACAAAACCTGATTTACAAAACTGGGCCATGGCTGAGAGTTGACCCATGGGCAGTTATGTGCTGATCTTTGTTGTATAGAATAAAAAGATGTGGAGAAAAGAAGTGAAATGCACTTTGTAGTGGAAAAAGGACACAGCAAATCGTGTACTGTAAAATTGTATAAGCTTATAACACATTTGTCTAGCCCACAAACTTCTCTTATATTGAGCATATGAAAGAAAGCAGATGCTCTGCAACAAAGGTGGACAACAGAAATACAATAAATAGCATTCATACGCTTAAATGTTTATAAACACAGGCACAAATAGATAAAATAAATGAAATGGAAAATGGCCCAGAAATTCATATTTGCTACAAGTTGAAAGAAGACAGGAAGGTGAAAATCATGCAAAAAGCATGAGACGCTAAGGGTGTAGCAAGGAGCTAATATTCCTTTTGACTCCATAATTAAGGAGACATGCATTATACCAGCTCAGTCACTTGCAGGGTGATTACTCAAACTTCAAATCACGTTTGATCTGATACGGTCATCTGAGTATTACAGTGACTGAACTGTGGGCTACTCTCCTTATTAAGTTATCCCAGTGACTAATTACCCAGCAATCAGACCTTCGTCGCATCTGGTATCTTGATAAACAATATTTAACTTCACAGTAGCTGTACTTTTCATGAGCACCAACTGAAATTATGTCGGGAAAAGACAAAGAAGAAAAATGCAATGAGTGAAAAAGAGGCACGAAACAAAGGTACAAATAAAGAAACGCTAGTGCAGCAATGTAAAATTAGAGTCCAGTGCCTCATTAGGGCATCACCCTGGGAGATCTGGGAAATCATACACATGCTATAGCAAAGATTCTCACCATCCCCAGGCCCGTTGCAACCCGCCCACTGCCCCTAGCTGCTCTAAAGATGTCTTTGTGCCACACTACATTTCTCCCTGTTGCCAGGGATCCCCCGGGGTGGTTCTCTTAACTAGAGTTTATTCATTCTAGAAAGAGCAAACAGGATAATATTTGAGCAAATAATTCATTCTTTGTCTTTTTCCTTCTTCTTATTTCAAACATCCTTATACATGACAGAAAACTCGCTATCAAAGACCTTTCCTATCTTGTGCCAAGGCTTAAACCCTTTGAAGAAATTGTGCCAGAGAGAAAGAGAGAAAGAGATAGTGACTTTCAAGTCCAGCAGAAAAACAAGGCAGAGATTTCCAGAGGCAGTGGAAGGAGATGAACATCGGAGTTTTTCTAATGTTAGGGATCCACATCCTGCTCTGTGGTCAACCCTGACAAAGGAAAGAGACCCCAAAGATGGTTGCAGAGGGCACCTACGGTCCTGGAATCCAGTGCCCTCAAGTTGACTGCTAGGGCTGATGGCCCTGACTGGACTGTAGCAACAGGCGTATCAGTAGGACCATAGCCCTTGACCAGAGAAACCAACCTGATGTTCTGCATGACAGTACATAAGTTTTTACACGGTCCTTGGAGGTAAGGAGTCCCAGTGAGGACTAAAATTATGTTTTCCGCCAGCCTTGATGGAGGGGGAGCCAGCGCCTATTTCAATCGATTTAAATATATTAAGAAACATAGTGACACTTGCAAAATAACATCTATTGGCTGATACTCATATATCAACAGATGTTTGGGAATGAGGGCTGGGGAGGAAGAGGAACTTTCCTATTCTAATTGGCACAATCTCTGAATCTGAACCAGCAGGCTCTCTGAAGATCAGATTAGGTGTGTGGAGGCAGTGTGACCACAGTGGCTGAGAACGAGCAGAGGGCTGCTCTGTAAATCCTTCAGGGGGTAAATGAGGGCCCAGAAAATATGGAGAGTGGGTGGAGTAACATAATTGAAAACAGCTTGGAAAAGTGAGCCTAATTTATTTTTTAACTAAAAATGAGTAACATGTCTTTTCAAGAACTGGCTATAAAAATGAAACAAAGAGATAAAACTCACTATATTTAGTTGTTCACATACACACACACACACACACAACACATGTTAATACAGTAGCCACGTAATACATTAAGAAAATCTTCTTTTCCTGTACTTTTAATAAGTTATCTGGTTGTGCGATGATCCAGTGCTTGGAGACCCAGGGAGCAAAAGGCTTCCTGACCCGCTAATAGACCTTAAGAGCCTGTAGACCCATTTTACTGGAAAGCAAAACTACTGGGGGTGGAAGTAGGCTGTGTGGCCTCCTCTGTCTGCAAACACTGTGGCTTCTTGAGGAAAGTACTCAGAGCAGAGGAAGGGAGAAGGACACTGTCCCAGCAGGCCAGGTTAGCTGAGAGCCTTGGCAATCTGGACAGCTAGTGTAGTAAGCCATTTTCACACTCACTTTCTGACCCAGCTTTCATTTCCAGTGAGATCGAAGGGATCTAGGTAGCAAGTCACTTGCTTAATCCATAGATTTGGTGTAATCTTCATTGTTATAAATTATACCAGTTTCTTTACATAATGTATCTTATTTAACTATTATAACTGCACATGATGTTAGGCTCATTGTACGTATTTTGAGCATAAGCAATTCCCCAGAGTGACTAGTAGAGTCATTCAAACCAGGTTCTCTGGATGCTGACCTCATGCACTTACTTCTTTGTAATGCTGCTTCTAAGAGCACAGCAATCTTTCTTTTACCTGCATTCCAAAGACGTGGCACCAGTTGTGGGAAGAGATCAATGTCACGACGCCACTAATGCAAGGTCATGTGAAGGGGAAAAAAAAAAAGTTCCTTTTAGAAATAATTAAGAAGGTCTAACACTTAGCACCTAGAAAATATGAGTTTATTTTTGTTATGTTAATATACTCATTACTAAAGCCCAGTTCTGCACTGGGAAGTCCAATTAGTTGAACAGGCTTTAAAAAGATGAATCCAGACAAAACCACTGATTTAGTTTTATAAAACTGCATTAATTACCATTATAATGAGAGAAAACATGCATGAAGTTTAGAAGGCAGCAAAGTGAATCTTTTCTATTTGAAGAATTAAGTATCCTTAGTACATAGGGATTATCCATTATCTGCAAATATGTCATTACATTTTCTCTTTATGCATCCATCCTTTTTTTTTCTTATAAAAACTGTCACAGGTGTGGTCTTAAGATCCCTGCAGTGTTCAAAAGAAGGAATACATTTTTCTACTCCTGCATTGTGATCGAACCATCAACAGAGAAACTAAAGTCCAATCACTCCATTCCATTTTTATATTAGCATACTGGTAGATAAAGTCGATCTTTGTTCATTGGTTTAGTCATTCAGTCAAAAAATATTTAATGAGCATCTAATATGTCCCAGACACTGAAGAAACAGAGTTCCATCAAATATTGGTCCCTGCCTACATGAAGCTGAGTTTTGTAGTGTAGGTACATGGAACAACAAAGAATTAGGAAGATATTTTGAAATGCTATGAGAAGTCACCTTCTTTCTCAGAAAATCTTTCTACTTTGTGGTCTTTTCACCATTTAACCAGGCAGAGAAACTTAGGCTGATTGCCTCAGAGAAGAAAGTACACGAAAGAATCCAGCCAGAACTGAGTCAAATTACTGGCTAAGAATATAAAAAGAAAGCCTGGAAAGCTTTTATTTCTAAGAGCCTGGCCTTTGGGGGAAAGGGAGTGGAGTTTATCTTTTGTTTTATTTATTTAATTTCATTTATTCTCAAATTCTGAAATCTTGGCTCTGCCTCAATAGAGTAAATCCTGAAAGACTGACCAGTTTGTACCAAAAACCAGGGCGTGGGGTCGAATGTATAAAATGCTTTCCTGCCTCTGAGGAGACAAGACCCTTTCTGAGTTGAGGGAGGAGCTTTGAGAAGGTTGAGAAAGCAGAGCTAGAGTGTTGACATGCAAATGGAGGGTCTGCTGAAACCTCTGCCTGGGGGCTGAGAAGATGGAAGGGTGCCACCTAGAAACATTTAGGTCTGAGAATAGAAGTCCCCATTTTCCATCTGGAGTAGCCTGCTGGCCTTCTCTTTGGTCATTGCCTCCGCCAAACTACATGTTAAATATTTTTAACATTTTCCTTACACTGGGGAGTTTCATTGGGTTTTCACTGGGGGGGTAGCATGATGTGACTTGTATTTCGAAAGATCACTGAGTGAAGATGAAAAGGATAGACTGGAGGAGGAATGCCCAGAGACCCAGAGAAAATCTTAGAAGCAGTGGTCCAGGCTTGAGAGGATGGCAGTCCCAGTCGAGAAGTGTCAGGACTGACTCAAGTTCACTTCTCAGGGAGAGAAAGGAGAGAGATTGCAGGACTGATCCCAGATGGCTGGCACAGTGGGCTGCATGGTGGTGCTATTAACAGGTGGACAATTCAGGAGAAGGAGGGGGCTTAGGAAGGGAGATAATGAGTTCAGTTTTCATCTAGATGTGCTATGAAATCTTAAAAGTCCTTGAGAAATTGGAGAAATGTGAACTGATTGATAATAAGGTAAGGAGGATTTGAAGCTAGTGGAACAAATAAACCCACTGTGTTTATTAATGAATCGTGATGCCTCTCAAGGGAGGTCTCTGGTGTTCTACTGGAGGGCTCTGCCCTTGGCCTATTTTTTCAAGAACTTGGATGTAGACACAGAAGATAATGCTCATCAAATTGGTGTATGATGTAAATCTTGAAGAAATAGATATTACAATAGATGACAGAATTAAAAATTCAGAAGCCTGAAGCAATTGTCTGAAAATAACAGGATGACACTTAGAATAAATGTAAGGTCTTGCATTTAGGTTTAAAGCAAACTGAATGGCACAGTTACAGGATCTGAAGGCTTGGCTTGGCAGCAATTTCTCCCCAACAATTAAATCAGGATTTTTGTTGGCTTAAAGTTTATGATGAATCAACAGTGTGATATAGCCAGTTAAAGGCAACCCCCCTCTCCAGATGTGATGAAGAAGAGTTTAGAAGACCCACTTCCTAGCAAAGTTTCCTCAGTTTTTCAAAACTCAGTGTTTTTTAAATAAAAATAAAGAAAAAAGCCACAGATTAAAATCCAAGACTTTTGGTCATTTATTCCAAACACACAAGGCAGGGAATTGCTCTTACTTGGTGGCTTCATGTCCCTGATTGCATCAATTCATCCAGAGACAACCCATGCCCACTGAATAGATACGTGCTTTCCTGCATTTTCCAGGTCCTTTCAGCTGGATTGGGACCATGTGACAGAGTTCTGGCAGATAGGAATGAGAGCAGTGATATGGCACTTCCAGTCCTAGGTTCCTAACTGTTGCTGTGTGTCTCTCATCTTCCTTCCTCCTGATCAGGTGAACCTGAGGTCGCATGTTGAGGTGCTGGCAGACAAGATGGAGAGAGCCTTGATTCCTAAGTCACTGGATAGTAGAGAGCTCTGCTGACCCACATGACTTCACATGAGCAAGAAACAAACTTCTGCAGTTACTGAACACCTGCAGTTTAGGGGTGTCTCTATTGTTGTCACTAGCATAACCCCCCAACCTTAATAGCATTTTTCCTTGAACATTATCACCTGGGAAAGGTGTAGCAATGAATTAGCCCTTAGACTTCTCTCCTAGAAACTTTTGAGAAACTCTGCCTGTGGCCACAGTTTTGAGTTTTTTGGTGGAGCATTAAAAACGTTTATTCATAAAATGTAACACACTTTGTGGATTGTCCCAAAGAATGATCTTATATTGGCTCAGGGTTTTGATGGACTCTAAGGTCCCTTCTAGTTCATGAAGTAGAACATAAATTATAATGTGAGTATAATGGAGGAAATCTTAGAGGCTATCTATTGCTACCAAATACCAGACTTTATAGAGCAGGAAATTGAGCCTGAGAGAGTTTGAGATATTTATCCCAGGTTTCTTTGATCTCTTGAATTCCATTTTCAGTGTTCTTCCCAGTATATTGTTTTAAAATTACAGTACTTAAAAGCAAACAATGGCAACAACAACCCTCTTGATTCTTTTTACCTTGAAAGGAGCAGATTCCTTTCTCCTGGACCTCTTCCATCATTATGACCCCATTAAAGGGGATAGGAAAGTGTCCTCGGGAACAAAGAGAAGAAGGAAAATGTATAGCAGATGGGAAATCTGCACAAGCATAGAGCTTGCATTATTCTCATACTGCATAACCTTTCTTGGTCTTTCCCCTCTTCTTCAACCCCTTTTCCTATCAAACACACACATTACAAAATCTTTCTGGAACAGATATCTTCTTTGCCGTTCCAGTTTAAACTTAGTCTAGGACAGTGATATTTTTAGTCCAGTTGAGTTTGTATAATCTCTAGTTTATAATCTTAACCCCAGAGCATCCTTATCTCAAGGATCTTTCCCTATTCTCCACCCACTAGTTTTAACCCTTTGCTGCAGAGCTTGGAAAGAGGCTTATTGGAATGACGATCCCTTGGTTGAACCAGGTTCTCCTGCAGCACCTGTCATCATCTGCCAGGCTCTCACACAGGGTAGCCAGTGGTAGCTCCATCATGGACAGATGTCCAGCTTGTGCTCACCATGTTGGGAAGCCCAGTGGTTAGTGCCATTTTCTCCCTTCTTCCCTTGTACATTTCTGCCCTACTATTTGTTGCTTCAATTGGCAATCCCATGGAATGGCGAGCAGGCTTCTGTGTTTTTTCCTTCTACAGTCAGGTCTAGGTTCATGGGAACCCTAAGCATCTCTGCCACTCTTGACTTGATTCCATGGGAAACCAGGAGAGTGATCCTTGACCTTGACATATTCACTACCCTTCCTTGACTTTCTCCAAGACCCTTCTCTGTGCTCCAGGAACCCCATGGTGGTCCCACAGGCCCCTGCAACCCTCCAGGAGGAAGGAGATGGCAGTCTTCTTTTGTACCATCTACCATCTGCCCACATTTCACTAGAGAAGTTCTTAAAGACCTCTGCCTTTGGAAAGTCAGGAAATCAGTTAAAGTTTACCTCCTCCCACAATAGAGGCGAGAGAGAAGGGGATACTTACTAATTCAATAATAATAAAACCAATATATGACTTGCTGTGTGCCAACCACTTTACAAACACTCTACATGATAACTCATTTAATCCTCATAATGACTCTAATGAGTAGGAATTCTAAAGAAAGTGACTCTTTTGTTTGTTTTATAAATACTGAGGTAGGAGTATCGTGAAAACTGCTTCATAAGTTCTGCTGAAATGCTCAGTATTAGAGCTCCCAGAAGGAGGGTATCTAAGTCCTTTTGCTCGCAGTTTAGAGCTGTTTCCACAATTACATGATCACTGGCCAGTAATCTTGAAGGAGTAGGAAAGGGTGGTGTTCTGTGCATCACACTCTTAACGCTACAATTACTTTGCTGCTTACAGTAGGACAGTAATATGAATGTATGCATATCTGTTTACATCTTTTTATTGTGTTTTTTAACTAAGAGTGATACATGCTATAACAATAAATTCAAACAGGAAAGAAATATAACAAAAAATGATTTTCAGTTAGTCAATTGCCTCATCCCCTTACATTTAACCACTTTAAACAGTTTGGGTATGTGTGCGTATGTTTTCTTTGTATTTATTTTTTTCAGTGTAGATACAAGTGTATATAAATAGATATTTGTTTTAATTTTTATAAAAATAGGATATGCTATACATGCCTATATATAGGCATGTATATATTGGGTTCAAGCAATCTCCTGCCTCAGCCTCCTGAATAGCTGGGATTACAGGCACCTGCCACCTCCCCCAGCTAATTTTTGTATTTTTAGTAGAAACGGGGTTTCACTACATGGCCCAGGCTAGTCTTGAACTCCTGATCTCAGGTGATCCACCTGCTTCAGCCTCCCAAAGTGCTGGGATTTCAGGCATGAGCCACCAGTGCCCAGGTAGGTGTTAAAGCTTTTGAATGGGGAGTCTTAAGGTCTGAGACCCCAGAAAATGTTACAGCTCTCATTCATTTTTGCTGCCTGCAGCTTTGGTTAACAGGGAGTGTCACAGCTTTTTCAGTCCTGTTGCTTGTAGCTTACTTGTGGCACCTGGTGGTTTTATTCACTCCCATAGCTCAGTGAGCAGGAATGCATGTTACAGCTCTTTTCATACCACCATTTTGTGAGTTCTGGGTTATTGTCCCATGACCAAGAGGAATGAAGTACATGGACTCTGGAGAACAACAGAAAAGCTCTTGACAATGTGAAGAGACCCAAAGTGGATAGTCCTCTGTGTGAGAGGGGCCCAAAAGTGGGTAGCTGTCTGTGAGGCTGATTCTGGGGTATTTATGGGCTCAGAATGGGGGAGCACATGTTGATTGGTCCATGGGCAAGCCTGGGAAAGGCACCATTTGATTGGCTAAAAGGCATCAAGTAAGTTCTTACTGTAGTCATGGATACCACCCAGAACTGGCAGCTCAGTTTTCAGGCTTCAGGCTGTCTTTGGCTTGGAGGTCAGGTTTCATTGGGAGTCATCCCTGTCTGCCTAGAAATTTTGTCTGTCTCCTGCCTGTATCATATGTATGTGAGCTGCACCCCCCCCCTCTCTCTCTCTCTCTCTCTCTCTCTCTCTCTCTCTCTCTATACACATACACATATATGTATATACATACATATACACACACACACACACATATATATTTCTGAGTCCTTTTTTTCAATTAACATAGTACCACATCAGTGCATGTAGGTACATCTCAGTTTTTTGGTCATTTTGTTCTATTCCCTGGTATGAATGTTACATGACTTATTGATCCATTTCCCTATTGATGGTGTTTGCATTGTCTTCCATATTTTACTGTTACAACAGTGTTACAATGTACACACAGACACACACACTCACACATGTCCCTTTCCCAGCAGACCCAGCACTTTTCTAAGATACAATTCTGTAAGTGGGACTTCTGGGTTGTAGAATGTCTTTATTTTAAATTTGAAAAATTCTGCCAAACTATCTTTCAAAAATGTCATACCAGTTTGCACATAACAGAAATTACACATTAACAGAATATGAAGGGGTTTGTCTCCTAATCCAGTTAAAAACACTGTATGTCATCAAAATTTTAGTAAATTTGGCCAATTTAATAAATAACTTCTGTGTTATGGATTACTGTAATTGTTAGTGGGTTTGAGCATTTTACAAATATTTATTGACCATTTGTAATTTTTTCTCCAAAATGCCTCTTCTTATCATTTGTTCATTTGAATCTCCCTCTTTCTTACTTTGGTCTTTCAATATTGTTTTATAGGAGTATTTTAGCTAGAATGGATGTTATCTCTTTGTCTTTTATCTGTGTTGCAAATATTTTCCCACAGTCCTCATTTGGCTTTCAAATTTGTTCTTGTGAGCTGTTTTTTGCCAAAGAGAAGTTTTGACTTTTTAATCATTCCAATCTGTCAACCTTTCCTTTATGGTCTCTGTGCCTCCTGTTAGACTTAGAAGGTTCTCCCCACTCCAAGGCTGTAAACATGTGGACAGTGTATTTATTTAGAGCATTAGATGACCAAATTCAAAGAGGCCACAGTAACATAATTGATAGGATGCCAAAGAAAATAGCCTGAAGCCCTGCTGAGGAATCTGCCTAGCCCTCCTTTTCCCCTCCACTGTACTTTTCCAGCCTGTGATTATTTGTTATGCCTCTAGGCAGCCCTGACTTTCCACTAAGTCCTCCTCCCTCCTCTTTTATTCCTGTGCAGAGAGCTGTTTGCTTTTCAGTTTTTGCTTTTTGTTTTCACAGACTGTGATGGACAATAAGTGGGATCCCTTTGACCTATCCCTCTCCCCTTCCTAGGACCGAATGCAGCGTTACTGACTATATATACACCTTTCTGCTCTCCCTTCTCTCCTTTCATCCTCCCTCTTCCTGGAGTGAGCAAGCAAGCGAGCCAAAAGCAGACTTTGACACATCTGCCCTGGCTTGACTCTGTTCCAGTGGGAAAGTTTGATGTTGCAAGGTTTTAAAAGTCGCTCACATTTCCCTGACTTACAGTCACGCAGGCTTCCTTGACTTCCTTCTAATTCAGTGAGGACAGAGAAAGCAAGCTATTTGCTACAGTCTGGGTCCTGAGGGAACCAGGCCCAGGCAAATGGATAACCTAGAGCCATTGTCATAGGCCCCTTTTTCTTCCCCTTCTGCCCCCAACCCCCTACCCACCCAAGGCTGCTGTTTCCTTTTAGGCAGGGGCACTCTACTGGGGCACAATCTGATATAAAGTTTCTCTCCTTGGTGAGGTCAACCATAGTCCAATGTCAAGGGTTATCTTAGGAGGATTTTTGCCCCACCACAGTCTCCATCAGCATCCAACCTCTGCTGTGCACATTTATTCAAACATACTAGGTAAAAGCAGTATGCTTGCTATGTGAATGTGGCTTTCAGATGTGTCTGCCAGCAACCACAGCCACATTGTCTGCCAAACCTGGATCCCTCTTAAGTAGCTATTTGGGAGCTATCCCCCTCTCCCCAACCTCCCAGGTATTTGTTGGGGGCAGGGGAAGAGTGCAGGGGGTGGAGGACTGAGGCAAAGGGCTAGAATGTTAGGTTTCAGTGAGCAAGGCCGGGCAGTGGAAGGCTGACTGGTACCTTGAACTCACTCTGCATGAGAAGGCACCTCCTCACAACTCTTTCCTGGAGGAACAAAGATCCCGCTTCTCTTGGACCTTTGCTGGGGTGTAAGATCCCACCTCATAATGCTTCTCTTGTTGTTTAAATCATGTTAAATGGCAGAATTTCCAAGAACACCCAGGCTGTCTTGTGATCTTTGGGATTGCACCATGGGTGCTTTTATCACTTTATTTTGTCTTGGTTATCCATATTTTCTGATGTTAGTAGTCTGATATAATCCTATGTATTGCTTTTTATATTAAAACCGAGTTTTATTTTAACTTTTAAATGTTATCCTTAGGGAAGCTCTCCAAATTCCCAGGCGGGGGTTAAAGGAAGCTATGTGGGTATATAAATGTGTAATAAGGCCCTGAGACTCAGAAAACCCTGTAGGGAAGCTCTCAAAATTCCCAGGCGGGGGTTAAAGGAAGCTATGTGGGTATATAAATGTGTAATAAGGCCCTGAGACTTAGGAAACCCTGTAGGGAAGCTCTCAAAATTCCCAGGCGGGGGTTAAAGGAAGCTATGTGGGTATATAAATGTGTAATAAGGCCCTGAGACTTAGGAAACCCTGGCTAGATGTCAGTTAGGTTATCATTATCGTCATTGCTGTTACTATTCCGGAGCAGAAATAAGTTTGAGGTGGAAGTAGAGAGTCAGCATTGAGTGAGGGGCAGACAACTGATTCTAGAGTTAGACGGCACTTTAGCCACATTTATATTTAGGAACCACACAAGGTTTTCAACTAGGGAGATTCCTGGGGTCATGAAGGATGCTAATTCTTTGATGTTTTTGCCTGTGGCCTGGATGGTAGGCAAATAATTCAGGAAAGAACCTCTATCAACATCAAACACTGAAGAGAAACTAGAAAAACAGAGTGTTTTGGGAACAAGGACAGAGAAAACTGACTTCCAAGGGTATCCCAAAGCAAAGAAAGATCGCTGGTCTGGAAACTCCTGAGATATGTGCTTACCATATATACAGGCTTTTCTAAGATCGTTTTGATTTCAAATATTCTGTCCCTGTGCTTCAACAAATGTAGCCAAGGGTTCTGATATTTACATTAGAAAACACAACCACCATATGTCTCCTAAGCACAGGAAAACTCTAAAAGATGCATGAGTCCCTCTGCTCAGCATGCGTTGTGAATCCTGTATGCCCCAAATATTTTGAAGTTTCCCTTCACTGAAAGGAGTGGAGAAGCAGCAGCTAAGTGACACACACGTCGTTGAAAACCCATTCCAACCAGAGGGTACCGTTGCCTCTGTGGCGTCATGCCTCAAGCTTACACACAGGGCCTCTGCTGTTTGGGGTGCCAGGAACCCGTCTATGGATCCAAGTATACAAGGCTGATGAAGATGATTTTGAGGTGACATCTGAAAAGGCTGTATGTATGGCATAAAGGCTTCCCTGTATGAAATCCTGGCAAAGCTGTTCGGCAACATGTGAGTGGACGGAGAGAATGGGAATTTGAGAGGGCACAGTGCCATCATGGCAGAGTGGGCATAGACAGGGAGTTAGAGACCGCAACTCTCCTTTTCGTCTGATCTAAAAAGCTCCAAAAAAAAAACCAAAAAAAAAAAACCCACAAGCCTTGGCAGTCTTAGTAAAGCATGACTCTATGCCTAACCAGTAGATTTACTTTGTAAAAAATGAGATTTGAGATTATAGGGTTAAGAAGTGGCAATACGATTACTGGAACAAATGGCCACTGATTGCCTTCTTACTCAAATACATGTGAACCTTGGGAGAAAAATAGGTGGCCTGTGATCTAAGACACTCCTTGTCTGCATAAAGTAACCGGAAAACCTGGCATATATTCATGGGTGTTGCCTTTATTTGTTTTGTTTATTTGTTTTTTCTGAGATGAGGTCTCACTCTGTTTCCCAGGCTGGGTGGAGCGTGGTGGTACGATAATAGCTCCCTGTAACCTCACACTCCTGGGCTCAAGTGATCCTCCTGCCTCGGTCTCCCATGTACCTGGGACTACAGGCCTGTAACACTACACATAGCTAATTTTAAAATTTCTTTTTGATAGAGACAGGGTCTCTTTACCTTGCCCAGGCTGTTTAAGTCTCCTTATGTTGCCTTTAACATAAATACTCATCAGCTACTGACAAACCTAGAACCTTCCAGTATAGTAAGATCAATGACAATAGGCAGTTCTGATTTACTGGAAACAAAATAAAGGCGTGTGGCCTTTCACTAGATAATCTTTGCTTTTGAACCTGACCCTGAACCCCCTTCAGAGATGAACAAGCCCATTGCAGTTCCTAACACATCAATGAGCTCAGCCCACGGGTCTGAAATCCTGACCTAACAGTTGAACTGCTCATGCTTAATAATTTAGTTAGGTTTCTTTCTGTAGAAAGAAACACACAGAGGGCTCTATATTAGTAGGGGTTGTAGCTACATATTTACCACTATTGCCCTATTGGACTGATTTCTAAAATGAAAACATCTATAATTTTTCTAATGACAATATTAATGTTCTCTATGAAATTAAAACAAGAATGATATGAACTGATTTAAACATTCAGAGACTTCCTGCTTTTACATGAACGTCTGTAACAATGTGTTCAGGATACAGAGAGGGTCACCATTTTTGGTTTGGAGTAAGAGATTCACTCTTGCATGAATTCATTTCTTCAACATCTTGTGAACATCTAACAGCACAGGTACAAAACATCTATTGTAAGAAACACTCAGACAAAGGAGGAGTTTTTTATACTTGCAGTTAAGGCTGTAATTTCCTGTTACCAAATATTAGTAACTTTCTAGAAAGGAATTTTTTTTTCTAGATTTTTAATACAATCTGACATGTAGGAAGTGCTTTATTATGCACTATATACTATATGTGCATTTTCTCTTCTGCTCATAAAAATTGTATGTGGTCAGTTTTATTATTTTCTCATTATTGGACAAGATAATTAGGTATAGAGAGGTTAAGTAGCCTTTCCAAAGTCATACAAGTAGTAAATGGCGACACTGGAATGCAAATGCAGGTGTGTCAGACGGTAAAGCCCATGAAATTCTTTTTTGGATCTGTTTACAAAGAACATTCCACATGCAGTCTCAGGTAAATCTCAAAAAAGCCCCATATATGAAATACCATTATCCTTATTTTACACATGAAACTAGTAAGGTTAACACACATATTTAGGCCCATCAGCTTTTTAAGTAAATCATTTTTTAATGCAAATTTATGAACCATCAGAAATTCCGAATATATTTCCACATGGTATATGTTAAGTATTCATCATCCAAGAAAATGTTAATGTTCAATTCTAAAATAAAATTTTATAACTCCTTTTTTGCATAAGGTTGCCAGGTTTAACAAATAAAACTACAGAATTCCTAGTTAAATTTGAATTTCAGATAAACAACACATGATTTGCACGGGACATACTTATACCAAAAAAAATATTCATTGTTGATCTGAAATTCAAATTTAACCAGGCATCCTGTATTTTTTCTGTCAACCCTATTTCTGGATTTCTGGAAGATATATTTAATATGCAACAAATGAGAACGTTTTAAGCTTTTTTTTTTTTTGAGACAGGGTCTCACTCTGTTGCCCAGGTTGGAGTGCAGTGGCACTATCATAACTCACTGGAGCCTCAACCTCCCAGGCTCAAGCAATCCTCCTACCTCAGTCTCTTGAGTAGCTAGAACTACAGGCATGTACCACCATGCCCAGCTAAGTTTTAAATTTTTTCATAGAGACAGCTCTCACTTTGTTGCCCAGGCCGGTCTTGAACTCCTAGCTTCTGGGGATCCTGCCACTTTGTCCTCCCACAGTGAAGGGATTATGGGCATAAACCATAGCGGCTGGCCCTGAGCTAATTTTAAAGATTAGTTAACTATTCCTTTATCATCATCTAAACTTGAATTAAACACATATCTGCATATGACGTCTGTCTAGCTGCAAAGATTATCTAGTGAAAGGCCACACGCCTTTATTTTGTTTCTTTGCTTTTGAACCTGACCCCTGAACCCCCTTCAGAGATGAACAAGCCCATTGCAGTTCCTAACACATCAATGAGCTGAGCCCACGGGTCTGAAATCCTGACCTAATAGTTGAACTGCTCGTGCTTAATAATTTAGTTAGGTTTCTTTCTGTAGAAAGAACACACAGAGGGCTCTATATTAGTAGGGGTATGGTTTCTACCTTCAAGGAGCTTATAGTCCAAGTCATTTGAATGTAAAAATTGTGATCAGTTGATAATTTATTGCTTCTAGTTTTTGCTACAAAAATTAATAGGAAAGAGTCACAAAATCTTATGAGAGCTGTGGGTATTACCATTTTGCAGTTGAAGACAAAGAGGCAAAATAGTTTCTTGTCTAAGGAAACAAAGCTATGAACAGGGAGAACAGGGGTGTAAGCCTCTTGATTCCAGACTCACTCATCTCTGTACTCTACAGTGGCATAAAGCATCTCAGAGCAACAGGCCAGTCATAGATGTGGAGCATAAGGAAGGTGCTGCCAGATAGAATGAATATCCTGCCTTTGCAGACACCTGTATGACTGTACTACATCCCAGATTACTGTAGAGGGCAGTGATTCTCCAGGGAAGTGTCTGCAGGTTGGCCTCAAGCCCCTCTGACTCTGTTAATGGAGCAGTCAGGGTTGACTCTATCTGATAAACAACCTGGAAGTTAAGTTTGTTAGGAGCAAAAAGTTAGCCAGGAAAACACAGTTCTTCTAGAAGTGGTCTGCTTCCCGTCTAGGTAAGATTTTTCTAAGTGGCTGTGGTGGTTAATTTTATGTGTCATCTTGACTGAGCCGCAGGGTACCCAGATATTTGGTCAGTCATTAGTCTGAATGTTTCTATGAGGTTGTTTTTGACTTTGTCTAACATTTAAGTTGATAGACTGAGTAAAGTAGATTGTCCTCCGTAATGTCAGTGGCTTCATCCAATCTACTGAAGGCCTGAATAGAACAAAGGGCTGACCCTCTCCCAAATGAGAGAATGTTTTTCCTGCCTGACTGTCTTTAGCCTGTTTTCTTCCCACCTTTGGACTTCAAGTGAATCATTGGCTCTTCCTGGGTCTCCAGCCTTCTGGCCTTCAGAATGAAACTACACTGTCAGCTCTTCTGGGTCTCCAGCTTATCAGCTGTAGCTCTTGGGATTTCTCAACCACCCTAACTCTGTGAGCCAATCCTCTCTCAATTTGTATGTATGTGTATATCTATATCCATATCTATATACCATTCATTCTAATTCCTTAGAGAACCCTGATTCATACAGTAGGTTAATGGCACCACTACATGTGACAAGGAAAGCAAATTGATCTTACCTCTCTCAAAAACCCAGAATGGCTTTCTTCCACAGCAACTCACCATGTATTGTCATTACTGCGTGTTACTTATTCAGTGAATGCTTATTAAATAGTAGGTTTATAAAACATCATGAGAAGATCAATGACCTGGTAGGGCATTTCAGGATAGTAGGGAGCCACCTAATCATGGCTCAGGTAAGAGGTTTTCAAACATTATTTTACCAAGTCAATTTTTTTAAGTCTTATAAAAAAAATCTCATTTATAAAATATATGGAAGGGGGATCAATTTTGATAAAATGGGCAGCTCTGGGGCAGAATAGGGTGGCATGGAGGCTCTCTTCAGTGCTGGGAGCTCCTTGCTCAGAACCTTTGTTGGTTTTGTTTACTGTATTTTGTTTATTGTATTTGTTTTTAACACCATTTTCTTCTTGAAATAAAATAACATTTTATTATACAACTTACACATGCCTACTGTAGAAAATATAGATGTACTGTAGTAAAAAATTACCCATAATCTAATATTCTACCAGAGAAAACTACTGACATTTTCATATTACTGAAACATAAACACACAAACACATTTATGTTTGCATAGGTATTTTCATACCATGCATAGACCAAAGCCCTTCTAAAAGTAATTTCTTTCAGAACAATTAACCATGTAGAATTGGATTACATCCTTTAATCAGGAGGTACTAGAGTAAATTTAACTAAGGAACCCAACTTTTGTGTACATTAAACCCTCCATATCCACCATATCCATGAGTCCCACATCTGTGGATTCAAGCAACTGCAAATTGGAAACATTTGAAAAAAAACACTACGATAAAAATTGTACAAATAAAAAACAACATAACAACTATATACCTAGCATTTACATTGCATTATATTTTACAAATAGTCTAGAGATGATTTAAAGTATATGGGAGGATGTGCATATGTTATATGCAAATACGAATCCATTTTATATCAAGGACTTGAGCATCTTCAAATTTGGTATTTACAGGGGTCCTGGAAGAAATTCCCCATGGATATGGAGGCATGACTATACACACCAGAGCCTTTACATACACGTAAATGCTGTGTTCTTTAAAATAGTTACCTGGCAAAGCTATACATGCCAATAATGCTGAAAACATTCTTTTCAGATTGTCTGTAGATCCCTTAGTACCTTTCTCTGAATATCTCTAGTTACAGTAAATATTTATTCTTTAGGAGTTAATTGAATGTCTGGAAACAGTTGTATATTCGAAGAATAAAGAGAATGACTAAGTTGGATAATGTGAATAACCCATTTGGGGTTCCAAAACATTTTGAAAAAGGGCAGTGAATTGGCTTTTCTTAATTTTTTTGAAGTCAAGCATCTAGAGAAAGGTCTAAAGTGTTTCCTGTCTGGCAGCATTGCTGGAATATATGTATTGTCTTACAGGTACATTTTGAAAGAGGATCCAAGGCCTTCAATTGCCTGTCCCCAAAGCACTTCCCCAATCTTTCCTCCTCCTCTTCTCTTATGCATACACTGTATACTCATGTCATACCTGGTTTTGTAGCACAGCCTGTCTGACTTTTCCTTTGCAGTGCTTCTCAAACTTTACTGCAGTGCTTCTCAAACTTTACAGTCAGCTGGGGATCTTGATAAATGCAGGGCCTGATTCAGTAGCTCAGTGGTGGGTCCCAAGTTTTTACTTTTCTAACAAGCTCCGAGGGACCCCACCCACTTCGAGTAGCATGATTTCAAGGCTCAGCTCAAAATACTCCTGAGTTGTTTTTGGGTGACGAAGAGCTCCCTTTCTCTCTCTGTCAGTGGTTCCCAAACCTGTCTGCACATTGGAATCCCCTGGGGAGCTTCAAAACCTACTGGTGCCTGTGTCCCGTCCCAGAGATTGTGGCTGATATTTTTTTTTCTTTTGAGATGGAGTTTTGCTCTTGTTGCCCAGGCTAGAGTGCAATGGCACGATCTCAGCTCACTGCAACCTGTGCCTCCCAGGTTCAAGTGATTCTCCTGCCTCGGCCTCCCGAGTAGCTGGGATTATACGTGTGCCATCACACCTGGCTAATTTTGTATTTTTAGTAGACAAGGGGGTTTCTCTATGTTGGTCAGGCTGGTCTCAAGCTCCTGACCTCAGGTGATCTCCCCGCCTCGGCTTCCCAAAGTGCTGGGTTTACAGGTGTGAGCCACCGCACCCCGCCAGTGGTTGAATTTTTAAAAGATTTTCAGGAGATTTTGATATGGAGACAAGTTTAGAACCTAAATACAGTGCCTCCCATGCCTCATTATGTTTTCATTATGGCTATTGTTAGTTTGTTGGCCTATTTTGTCTTTGCTTTTGTCTAATCTGCCGTGCCAGGTCACTGACCTTCTCATGGTGTTTTACAAACCTAGTACTTAATAGATGTTTGCTGAGTAAGTAGACAAATTAAAAATAAAAATGCAAATGAGTATGTAAAAGATACTACCCTCATTATCAGCCCCAGTAGAGTAGGGTCTCCCATAAAGCCCTTTACCTAAAATAACTTGTCTGAATTTTTCATATTGGACTTTAAAAACTGCTGTTCTTTACACATTCAACCTTCTCATCTTTGCCCTACAAGTGCTGTCAAGAAATTTTTCGGTTACAGTTTTTATTTTGCATGGTTGAGTTTCCTCTTGCTACTCTAGGATTACTAAAGAATCCAGCACAGCCCAGGGATCCGGGGACACCTGCCTGCCATGCACTGGTATTCCAAAAGAGCAAGACTAGGGACCACCTCAAGCTTGTGCCCTGGCCCTCTTCCACAGGGGGCTTATCCTGCATGAACCTGGAGCAATAGAAGGTGGCCTATTACCCCATCTTTGAAGGGTCTATCCAGGAGCTAAATATCCCTGAGAAGATTGAATCAGTTCTCTTTCCTATTATACTCTTCCCCTTGGGATTTCCCAGCAGCTAAACAGGACAGAATTGGCCAAGTGTATGCAGCAAAAGCCTGGATCTCAAGATCCTTTCTCATGACAGAGTGAGCACTTCCCTGGTCTTGTGACAGCCAGCATGGCTGCTTCCAGTCCTACTGCTTTACAGTCACACCTGGGAGGTTGAGCAAAGGTTCACACTGCATTTATTCTTGGAGAATTAGAATTTTTAAGTCTTATAGTCACCTTCTGTGCTGTGGTTACTACGTAAGTTTCCAGGTCCTTAGGCTGCTCCCTGATGTTTCAAACAGATTTGTATGATGTGCTGACATTGTGTCTAACCCACAAAACAGTGCTGAGGCCCTGCAGCAATGTATGACTTAGGAGAGGAGCCACCTGCAGAAAACCAAACCCCCATTAGCTGAAATGAGTAGGAATTTTTTCTCATCTAACAAGACGCTTGTGTACTGTTACAGCTCAAAATACCATTAGGAAAAATCCTTTTTTTATATTCTGCTCTACCATCCTTAGTAAGAAGACACTGTCACTTCATGGTTGCAAGACAGCTGCAGAATCTGTGGTTTCACATCCTTAAATCTAGGCAGAAAGAATAAAAAAGAGGGAAGAATCATCCCTTCCAGAGTTTTTAGGAAACTCTGATCTGATATTGCAGGCTACCCTTAGTGCAAGAGAGTCTGGAAAAGAGTACTTTTAGCTGGGCACAGGGCCAGCTTATCCATTAGGCATAGCAGGCACAGTACCTAGAGCTCACCATACTTTTAGGGGCCTACAAAAATGTTTTTGATTTAATTTCTTTTAAAATCAGAAGAAAAATGAATACAATAAATATGAGTATACAATAATAAATTGTCAGGGTTGTGTTTTTGTCCATCAGTCCAATTGTAAAATATAATTTTAATTTTATTTCAATGGTGGAAGGAGGTCCATGATGGCAAAAGCATCTAAGAACTATGGAGTTATCATGCACCCCCCAACTGGTAATATTGATGTTCAGAACAGTCAGGGATGTGATTGCTTGCATTTTTTTTTTTTTGGTAAAAATAAAGTGAATGTTCATAGAAACTATACTGGTAATAGATCAAAACTGGAAACAACCCAAATGTCCATCTTTTGGGGAACTGATAAATAAAGGTAGTTCATTCTTACAATGAAATACTACTCTGTAATGAAAAGGAGTGAATCATTGATATAAAGGAAATCTAGACAAATCTCGAAACAGTTATGCTGAGAGAAAGAGTTCAAACAAACTACATGCCCTGTGATCCCATTTATTTAAAACTCTAGAAAATGCAAACTAATCTCTAATGACTGAAAGTAAGTCAGTGGTTGCCTACAGAGAAGGAGTTGGGTGGGAGGGAGGAATTACAAAGGGCAGGGGGATAAATTGGGCAGTGATAGATATGTTCACTCTCCTGATTGTGGTCATGGTTTCATGGATATAATTCAATATCCAGACTTATCAAGTGGTATACTTTTAAATGTGTGCAGTTTATTTTATGTTATTTATACTTCAGTAAAACTGTTTTAAAAAGTAGAGGAGTTATAGGTACTGGATTAGTAATTAACATTTTCTACCCCAAAGTGGTGTCATGTTACTTCATCCCTTTAATTTGCATATTGGTACATATAAAGCAATTATAGTCTATGGGCCCCTTACTCAGAAGTTGGGTACAGATGAGGAACCAGGTTTTCAACTGTCTTCATTTAGTGCCTCGTACATGCTTTAACACTCTGAAACTGGGTGTATAACTGACATTCTTTGGAAGCTGAGCCAAGGTGTATACATTACATAAAAATTACCCATTGGATCTGTGACTCAGGCCCTGCCTCTTCTCTTTTTTGGTGTACATTGTAAGATGCTGACATCATAGTCTCTCTTTGGGCCACTGACTCCAGGTCTCCACTGTGCTCCTAGTGGCTTTGTTGTCTATAATGAAGTTGCCGTGGGAGTGGCTGTGTCCTGAATGTTTCACCTGCTCATGTCATCTGGTATCATTACCTGACATTGTCAGGGAGAGGGTTCTCACTGTGAGGCAGGCCTTTGGGTGTGACCTTTGTAGTTTCCTGATTCCCTAAGTCTCTTTATTTATGTTTACTTTTACTTTCTTTCTCTACTACTTTCCTCTCCATCCTTGATTCTTTACCACTTGCATTCCCAAGAACATATTACTTCTTACTACAGAGATGAGATTTCCTTTTCTCATCCTGCAATGTTTGCAGTTTCTGGCTTTTGGTTTCCACCATGGTTCTTCCTGGTTTGGCTGCAGGAATGGTGGAGAGCTCCTGACTCAGTGTCTGCTGACTTGGCTGGGTCATCTCTGGTTCTGCAGGTGAGAGAAGAATGATTGGAAGGAGACTTCCATTCTGAACTGTGGTTCCACTTCTTTTAAAATATTTTTAGCCAAATATACCTTACAACATAAGAATTTATTTTCTTAGAGAATTCCTATTTTTGTGATATTTCTATTCTATTTATATAAATTTGACTATACTTCTTATTAACATGTGAAGAAAGCAGTTCTCTCACATAAACAAAAAGTCAGAGGACAAAACAAAGTATAATCTTTACCGCAATAACCAGCCTAAAAGGGCATCAGATGACTGGTGCTTGTAGATACACCCACCACCCCGGCACTCAGGCTAGATAACCCTGTACACAGTGAGATTTCAGAAGAAGTTTTGATCGTACCAGTTAAGACTATACATGATCCCATATTTTTTGAATGATTTTGAGAAAGAAGAAAAATGCCAAGGGGGAGGAAATAAAAAGACATCAAGCTCTAGAAAGACATAAAGAAATAGAAGAAAGATAAAAGAGGCAGTTACAGATTTTCAAGATGACTGGATAAAAGTACTGAAGAAGTTGAAAATTTAGGAGCAAGAAAGGAGGAAAGAAGGAGGGTCAGAACTGCCCTTGCCCCACCGACTTCTACCCCAAAGAAAGGAAAAGAATGACACAGGAGTTTTCATATAAAGAACATTCAAACCTCATTCATAACCTTCTAAAGCTGCGCTTCCTCCCCCACTGGAAAGATCCTAGTGGTCTGGAAATTCCTTCTTTGATGACAAGGGTGAAATGGTAATGCATAAAAACACACAGAACTATGGTGTTTGGGAGGGGGGAAGCCCTGGGACACAAGAACGAGGATGGAGTTCTACGTCGTCATAGGTAAGACTAACAAGCCAGGAGGAACGGTCAATGTTAGCAGCACTACATAGTTGCCTCCAAAATACCTGTTTCCAATTAATTTGCAGAAATACTTAACTGCCTTACTATAATGTCTTGCGAAGGACATGGCTCATCCAGAAGAGTTGGATGAAGACTTGAAAACTGAAATTGAGAAAGAGTATGAAAACTATGGCAAAGTTGGAAAATGTGAAATGTTACAAATTCCTGGTACATGGAAGGATACCTAATGATAGGGTTTCAATTTCTATTACCAGGCATTTGGACAGCTAAAGCAATATCTCTCCTCTTACAATGGAGATAAATCAATGTAGCATAGCAAATTAAAACTCAGGTTTTGGAATGAATATACAATAGAATATAGAATAAAGTGACTTGGAACAAATAACTAATTCTCTAAATAGCAGTGGGCTGGAAAACCAGCTCTCCAAAAGAAAAAAATAGGCTTAATTTGTAGTGTTTGCTTATTTTCTTGGTATAAAGACTCCAACCATGGTTGATTTTAAACTACCAACGCTTTAATAATCAGCTTTCAAAATTCTTTAAAATGTAACAGTTGGCTATCCTGAGCTGGAATGACCCAGCCCTGGCCCTCTATTGTCTCTGTTTCTTCCCCTTGAAACAGGACCAATACTGCCCCTCTTTGGGCTAGAATCAGTGAAAAAAAAAAAATCCCAGCCTTGTGCTCACTGGATGGATATCACTCCCTAGAAGCAGCCACTAGTATTTATTAGTTTCTCTGAATGCAATACCAGAATATTTTTTCCATTGAAATAAGATGCTATTTTGCAATGCTAAATTTCTTGGCGTTGTTTTCCAACGAAAGAAATCTTAGTAGCTTCACAACCTTTGCCTGCCCACGGTTTATCATTGCCCAATCTGCTAATTCCTTTATTCAATGTTTTGCCAGTAAGTTGAGTATTACGCAGATCAGTGACTGCCCCAGGGTTGTTCTTTTCTCATTAGCTGACTAATCTGCAGCCTTTCACCTTGGCCCTTCCCCTAAAGGTCATTTAAGCAGGAATCCGGCTAACAATTACTATATTTCCGTTTGCAATTAGGAAAGAAGAGGTTTTTCTTCTCTGCAAATATTTGGCTACCAAATGCCAGGAGTATCACTTATGTGCCATTTTTGGTAGAGTTGGTGGTCGTTTGCTGTTTCCAGATGATGTTTCAAATGGATCATGTGGTTTAATCTGATTCCTGTTCTCAGAGAACAAAGGGTAAGCTTAGCACCTTATAGAATTGTACCTGAGGCATCTACAGAAAGCATGTACCATGTAACCTCTCCCCAAAGAGGAGGCTTTGGTGACAATACTAATGCGAGCTCTGTGAAGCAGGGACAGTCTTTTGCTCAACCTTGTGTCCTCATAGCACAGTGTACATCCTGCCCTTTCTAGCCCCTCATTGAATCCTGGCCCAGTTGAATTCAATTACCAATCTAAAAGAAGCTAACTTTAAGACCATTTTATGTTTCCAAGATCAATTCAGGATATTAGGCTTTCCTGGAAGTGGGGTGGGAAGGGAGATCTGACATTATTTATGACTCCGGCTAAGAGGAATGCTAGTGCTAAACTAAATAAAATATTGTCAGCATCATGTTCTCTTAGACAAAAGAATACTCCTAGAATCAATTTAGGAAAAGAAAAGAAAAGAGGGTAAAGGTAAAAACAAAAACTTTCTGAGAAGTGGTATTAAGGGATAAATCACTTTTTACATCTAATTTCTTAATCTCTAAAATAGGAGTAACGCTACCTACTTCAGAGTAGGTTATGTTGAAGATTACTCAAGATAATGTTTGTAAAGCAATAGCATAGGGCCTCTCACATTTGATGACCTGAATACATGGTATCTAAATTATTATTACTGTTATTGTTGCTGCTGTTGTTATTTTTACATCAGAGTGCAGTTATCAGGATAGGTCAGGAAGTCTGTGTTGTGGCCGTCATCACTATAGTGAGGCTATTAGGAGAGTAATGGTGGAAAAGGGTGTGAGAAAAGCATGTATTCTTGAGTGACGTGTCTTATCCCCAAATGTTCTTCTTTCATGGGAATGTTTTCTTACCAGTTTATGACTTTCAACCACCATTAAGAAAATCTTTGGGAAAGCAATAAGCTGAGATATGATTCTTTTGCTCTTTACTAAGTCAAGAAATGTAATCTTTCATGTGCCAAAGACATTTTGCAATTTTGTTAAAGTTAATTTTTAATTAGCCAATGTGATAGAACAGATTATTTTGAGTGACTTGTCCCATGTTACTATTTCTATTAGTTACACAATTGTGTGCAGGACTTGGAAAATGAAACACAGATTCGTGGGATTCCCTTGCTGTGGGCAAGTTTGCACGCTGTGAGTGGATGTTAGAGTGTCTTCTGAAGGGAGGAGAATTCTCTTCTGTCAACTTTCTATCCAGGGCAGAAAGTAAGTCATAGCTTGATCCTATCTTTATAAAAGAGAACACTTCTTTTTTCTTGGGGCTGACATGATTTGGTGGCCTCAATAATAGCTAAAAATCAATGTCAGTCCTTCAATGCATAGAGGTTAGGTGGGCCTTTCATGGCAAAATGCGGGGGAGCCTAAGGAATAAGAGAGCCTGTGAAAAACCCTAGTAGGAGCTTCTAGGAGATACCCCCTCTAGAAGCTAGTTTTTAATATTCTCTATTTGCATTATAATTGCCTCCTCTTATGCCCAGTAATACCACAATCCTTTGGTAAACATTGCTGCATGGTCTGAGCTGGTACTTTAAAGAATTACCAATGCCCACATGGGAGAATCTAATGTTCATACCTAGGGAGGAAGGAAGTTATGAAATGGTAAAAGATGAATGACTAGAAGAAAAGAAATAGCAGTCCAGAGCAAGCTGGCTGGCGGTTCCAGGGATGACCAAGTAGTTTAATGGAACATAAAAGCATTCCTAAGAGAATTCTTAAAAATTTACTTAAAGGTGGTAGACGGGTAGAGAAGACTCTTGTATGACCACATCTCCACATTGCGCAGAATGGGACTGTTGCTGTGTTTGTTGTCTTCATTGTTTGAATTAAAAGGAAAAATTAGTCAGAAAATGGGAGAGGTTGCCGGCATTAAAGCTGAATTAACTTGCTAGGGCTACCATGACAAATACCACAGTCTGGGTGGCTTAAACAATAGACACTTATTTTCTCACAGTTCTGGAGGCTGAGGAGTTCAAGATCAAGGTGCCGGCAGGTTTGGCTTCCCCCGAGGCCTCTTCTCCCTTTGGCTTGCAGAGGGCCGTCTTCTCCCTGTGTCCTCACACAGGGCCTTTCCCTCTGTGCATGTGCATCTCTGGTGTCACTTTCTCTTCATAAGAATATGAGATTAGGGCCCCTTCCAGGCATGTGAGATTAGGGCCCCTTCTGATGGCCTTATAACCACCTCTTTAAAAACCTAATCTTCAGATACAGCCACAGTACTGGGGACTAGGGCTTCAACATATGAATTTAGCAGGGTTGGGGGGAGACAATTCAGCCGATAACAAGTGTTCGTACAGATGTTAAAATGCATTCATGTTTCAGCCCTAAAGTCTCAAAAAATATGACATGATGGCGATCGATGTCAGGGTAACAGCCTCTTTCCTCCTTACTCTGATACTCTCCCTTGCCCTCTGCAAAGCATGGCATCATCTTTAACTGACGGCCTTTCTGGAAACCCTAGGCTGTCTTCTAGATGTGAACTCTCTAGAAGATTTTAATAGAGAGACCTCCATTAAAGGTCACAGGAGTCGGGGGATGGAAAGGACTGCAGGGGCGAAATCAGGAAGGGAAGGAAATGCCTCTAGGCCCAGCATGTAAGAGCATGCTTAAGAGATGACAAGCTGTGCTGCAGGCGAATCTGCTTCCTACACTCGACTTCCCAAATACCTCTGGAGGAATCCAATACCTCATTCAAATGCACTCAAGGCAAAGCACTCTAACCCAGTCGCTCAACATTTCTCTGGCAGGTTTCCAGTACTTCATTCTTCCTGTTAATGGTGACAGAGAAAATGACACAAAGCATCCAGGATGTTGATATGCCACTTCCTTCACAGTTTACTTCAAAGTCCCCTCAGAGTTTTCTGAATTTTACTTTCTGGAACAAAAAATATTATTGGCATAAGCATCAAGTATGCAGTTAGTCTTAATGGTGAACAAGTTCTGAATTTTTGAGTCAGAAGCAATCTGTCAGCAACTAATAGCCAAGGCCCTGTAGTAATAGGCTTAGTTGGGCCAGGCTTATTTCTCCAATTCACTGATTGTCTTGCATCAAAACAGCAAAAAACAAAGTTTAAAAAAATGATGATTTTTCTACTGAGTTGTCTCCTGTGGCTTTTTCTTATACTGTAATATGACCTGGCATTACCCCAGGTTCTCCTTTAGTCTCCTTGGGTGAGGATGACATCTAGGGAGATCTATTTAACTCATCAAATCATAAAAGCTAGACAGAACCATAAGAAATTGTTCTGTTAAATCTCCCTGGAAGGCTTCAATGAGGCACAACCATCAAAGTTTTCCAGGGAAGAAAGGCAGTGTTGTCTGTATATTTAGCCGTCAGAAAGGTTTTCCTGTGTCAAAGTCGCTCTCCTGCTAGTGTCTGAACTTGAATTACCTCTAAATCTTGCCAAATTCCCTGCCCCACATCCAGTCTCAGGAAGAAAGCCTAGTATTCCAATATTTTCCAACAAAATACACAAACCGAACTCTCAACATCGACCCTGGATTACCTATGAAATCTTGATATCCAATTTCCACAGCTAGAAGAGTCCTTAGCCTATGGCTGCTTCAGAAATCATTGCTTAATGGATGACTCATACAGTCAGTCCTTGAGATCTGAAGATTAGTGTTGATCATAAACGTGAATTTCTGGGGAATATGCTCTGTAATTTTTTGAAGTCCAATTGTTTTTCTTAAAATCTGTGAAAAATTTAGCTGCTTATTTATTTTAAGCTATTTGCTTCTCACTTTACTGTGTCTCTGCATAGGTGATCAAACATACTTTGCCATATTCCCCTCTTTCTGTGGTGACCTTTTCTGCTTTCTTCCATTCAGTCTCAGCAAAGATTCCTGTTTTCAAGAACATCATCCACCTGACAATGCCCCTTGCCTCCCATCTGGCAGCTCAGCAATGGTATCCATCAGTCCTGGCTCTGAACTAGCTTATGTTGTTGGACCAAATCACCAGTAAAGTTTGCTCAGTGACCTGTTGTTTGCAGACAAACAAAGGCATGTGATCACTTAGTGATGAATGGCTGAAGAGAAACTTGAGCTGTACAATGTTGCCCATTATAAGCGTCACTATCAGGCCAGAAACCCAGGATTTCCAGGCCTAGAGTCACAGTGAAAATGCTTCAGGCATCATCGACACAGTTGAACTGCATACCCCACCCCTGCCAAACACATGGCCCACCTCAGACCCTTATTTCACAGGTGGGAAAACTGAGTCCCAGAGATACGTGGTATTAATTTGCTCAAGTTTACATGGTATAGCTCATTGCTGGGAAGTTGTGTATAGAATTCAAGTCCCCTGACTTCCAGCCCAGTGTTCATTACATGGTACTATATGGTCCTCAATTACAACTTCACCATTCTGTCCATCTCATTATGCCACCCTAGTTTCAAAACCATGCCAGTCCACTCCCTGCATACTAAAATAACAGATCCAAACACGAGCTATGCAGCCAAAAAGCCTGAGGGTATCCTCTCCTTCTAGGTCAGAATTGTCCATGTCCTTTACCAGCCAGCCCCTGGAGCAGCTAAATGGCAGTTGGTAGCTTTGCACATTCATTCTACAGAGAACAAAGAAATACAGATGACACAGGATGTTACTGTCCTCAAATTTGTTCAGTGTTTCCCTATTAACTCCAAACTCCATGGCCCCATATTAGAGATGCTCTTTAGCCTGCCGTAACCCTCCCTGCTTGCTGTCTCCACAATTGTTCCTTAACTTGTTCTTTCTTGTCGCTGTATACTTGTCTCCTTGCACGCAGAGTGCCCCTCCCACTTCTTCACCCAATTATGCTTGAAACTCTAACACCCACATTCTTTTTCCCAGGCCTTGCTCAAGAGTCATGCATGCCCTTTACTGCCTCAAAAGAAATTTCTACTCTGTAGAGAAAAATGGTTCGGAATAAGTAACACACTTAGTGGCCACTAGAGATGGGCTCACAGCCTCCATCTGGTCACAAGCCTGGTTCACCAGTTCCTCCTCCTCTCTTCATCTAGTACAATGCCTGGCATATAGCAGCTTAGTGAGTGTTTGTTGGGTGAATGGGAATTAATGAATGAATAAATGTGCTTTATAAGCTCTGTGTGTATATGTGTATGTTTGTGTGTGGGTATGTGTGTGTATCTCAAAGTATTTGAAGTTTGAAAGCCAATAAAGCTACACTTCTTTTTTGTTCCTCCTCAATAAGGTTCAGCAATGAAATTAACTGGAAGTAGAACTAAAGTTTCTGGTCGGCTTAAGTAAACCACATCCCTCTCCATCCTGGCTTCCTTCCTTCTTAGAAACACCAACTTTCTGAGATTTCGGGCTGGGTATTTCACCAGTAACTTGTAAATGAGTCCAGTGGCTCTGAGTCAAAGCCCCAAACTTTGGCTCCACTGCAAAGTAGGGCTTCACTGATTTGAAAGCCAAGCCATAGAAATGTTTGCTTTCCTTGCAATAGCTGATTGAATTGTGCTCCAGAGCAGTTGGGCTGCCCATGTGGCCCTGTGAACTCTGCAGGGCCAGGGTGTAGCTCCATATGGCATAGGTGCTCATGATATGGCATCATGCCATCTGCAATGGCTTAGCACAATGCATCCATACACAGAAAACTTGATAAAATATACTGGAGCCCTCATGTTTGCTTTTAGTGGTTGTATAACTTAGTATAATTTCGATGGGGATAGTTTGATAAAAGGTTTGAAAACTTTAATTTTGCCTGTCCTTTTTCCTTTTAATTTTACTTCTGGAGGCTCTAAAGGAGAATCCATTTCTTTGCCTTCCTACTGCAATTCCCACACATGGTCACAAAGATAATTTATGCAATTGTTTTCATTGCAGAATTGTCTATTACAATGAGTGAGTTGAAATTACTTGAAAGTCTCTCAATTTGTACTAGTTAATTAAATTATGGTATAGTTAAAAAAAAAAAAACAGAATACTAAGCAGACATTCAAAATGAGAGAGATGCATAAACTGGCATGAAAAATGTTCCCAATATATTGTTCAGTTAAAAAAAAAAAGCAAGTTGAATGCAGTATTTCTAAAAGAATTTGACTTTTGAAATCAAAATCATGATATATGTATAATAAATTATGTATGTAAGCAGCTCTCTGGAAAATAAAGAGGTTGTCTCTTGGCTATGTGATTTGGGGATGGTTTCACACTCTTGAAACACTCGAACTTATTTTCCCAGTTATATTTTGCCTTTATAGTTGGAAAAAAAGGAAAAAACAAATTTATTTCTGAAAAATATAGTAACAGATGCTATGTAAATTCTGAAAATAAGGGAGGTCGATAATGGGCATTTGGTAAGAAACCAAAGCACAAGGCATTCTCCTTTCAGAGGGAATTTAAAACCAAGAAGGAGCAAGCATGCTTTTGTTAACCTTATTATAATCAACTGCTTTATATTTACTTTCATTTCCACAAAGTGACAGCAGTCAACTGAGAAACATAGAAATGTTTCTCAATGACGTTAGAATGTCAAGACTCCACTGCTGTCTGTGTCTACTCTTTTCAGATGCTTCTTCAGTTTGACAATAAATTTAAGGACATCTCCTAGAATTCACAGGGTAAGAATTGAGAAAAAAAAAAGTCTTTCTGTCATTGAAATGAATACAGGGATATAGTAATATTAAATAAAAGGATATTTTGAAAGTTTGGATTTAATTAGCTTGCTCATGGTTTAAATTTCTTTGTAAATGGTTCCATTTCTGAATTTAGGAAGGTTTTAAAACTACTTCCCTTTTCTCTTTAAGTCCCTGTATTCCAATTTTTGTTCTTCTATACTTCAGAACCAAATAAATTCAGAATTCTTCACACATGCCAATTCTTTCAGTTGAGTTTGGCCTACAAAATAGTAAGATGCGATCAAACTTGTTTTTGTACATATGATTTCATATGTTTAAAAGTCAACATGCAAATTTATGCAAAACCTCTCAAATTTTTTTAATGAGGAAAACATCTCCCTGAATTTAAAATCAGAATTTATGGGTGGTTCCAGGTACTAGGACGTTTGGTGGCTCATGTACATGTGTGGGTGATGGATGGCAGACACCAACCTCACTCTCTTCCTGAAGGTAGCTAAAAATCAAATACTCCAGGAGACCAAGAAGATTCAGTCAGTGGACTCTCGACAATAATTTTCTAATTGTCAGTTTTTATAAATACTATTTCAGTGAACATAGTTTCATTTAATAATACTCCCACTAAAATGAGAACTACAAAATTATACCATTACAGCTTGCCTGGCAATATGATGATTCTATTACAAAATGATAAATCCTATTACCTGTTTATTCAGAATTTCAATTTAATTCAACATTCAGAAACATTGCTGTTTTTTTTTTTCTCTGAGTCTCATTTCTGTCACTGGCCATTTTCTCTGCATACAGTATCTTCTGCTATAATGAGGCAAGAATTTCAAGACCTTGTAAAACTCTCTGTTTAGTGTCATAATAAAAATTTACAAAAACTTTGTTCCATTTGTTTCTACTTAAAATGGCCTCCTTTTCTCCAGAATCATAGAAGTCTTATCAGCATGCTAAGCAAAGCCTCCAAGCTTAAGGAAGAAAAGAAAGAAGGAATTTAAGTGGTTGGATTATAAGATATAATGGACCAGAAAATTCTAATAGGTTTGGAGTGCAACAAATATCGCCCCAGCTCTATGCAGGCCCAACCTTCCAGAGTATTACCCACAGCCCCCACCTCCTACACCCATGCCCTCTCACCTTCCACCCATGCACCCTCTTTTCTCATGAATGTTCCCACCTCCTACGCTACTCACCCTCTTATCATCTGTCCACTCACCTATAAAGGTGAGCTGATGGCAGATGATTTAGGATACGAATTAAGTTGTTCTGGGGATAAAATCTCAACTCACTACCTCTTGGCACATTCTAAGATATAAAGTGACCTTCCTCAGGCTAGAATGCAAACATCCCCCTGTTCATCCCAGGCATCGAATGGATTGAGTCATTATGTTTCTGAGGACTAAGACCTCCTTACACTGGGGAAGTAAGGCTAGTTTTTTTGATGGTGAAGAACTGGGCTCCTGTTTAAATATAGTCAATTCTCTTAATGATGGGCCATAAATATCTTTTGTGAGAGAAAATAAAGAATATTGAGCTTTTGGATAAAGCAGAAATTGGAGTAAAAGTAGGGAGGATCTAACGTAAAGGAAGGGAGGGGAGAATGGAGCCCTGAACCAGGCCGAGGGGATCTACCAGGAGCAGCCCAATCATCAAAGGATTACCAGGCAGGAGTCCTAGCGAAGGACCTCTGTGAAGAGATAATCATTTCTGTCGTTTTTGTAAAATGTGTCAATCTATACAGCTCCATGTGTATGTTTGCAAATGAACCTTAATATATACTCTAGGGGTGTTAATTAGCATATGAAACACCCTAATCAGAAATCCAGATGTGAGCAATAGCTCCAAATATTGCTATCTAAATATGCACCAGAGAGTTTTTAATTAGGGCAAAGCATATTAGCAAATACTTTTTCTCTGTTGGAATTAGAGATTTCCAAGATAGATGTTTGGTCAGGAAGATTTAGGTAGATTTTTTTTTTCCCCTGCATGAATGAGTTATAGGAAACTTAGTAGCCTAGTATCTTTGGGGATGGTGCCTTTGACCTAGAATCCTGTTTAGTCCTGTGTTTCCTGGACACTTAGAAAATGATTCCCTTGCCTGATTCTACCTGAAGGCTAGCTGAGCCTAGTCAGCATTGTTGCTTTTGACTCAGCACAGACCTTTCTTGTAAAGTGTGTGTTAAGACACCAGAAAGGATGAAGAGTGAGGACTCTGGCAAGTTTAGAGAATGAATTGTCTTACTGTTTTGGTACCCCTTTGCTTACAAAGATTTGTAAGTGAGGGAGCACTGAGTCTGAGATTATTAGTCACTTTAATATGTATAATTTTGCTTATTATAATAAGGTAGAGAATGCCTCAAAGAGGACATATAGCTCTCATCTACTCTAGTAGTAGAAGGCTAGAACGTTCACCAGAAAAACCTGATGCCTGGAAAACGTCTGCTTGGCTTATCTGAAATCTCAAAAGAGGAAACTGCTGAAGAACCCAGCATTGAAGTGAAAGTAAAGTCCTTGTCTGTCAACTATCAGGCTGTATGTGAAAGAGAACCTCATTTCACATTGCCAGTATACACTGGACAAGTGTGAGGTAAGGTGCACAGTACTTCCTGCACCTTGTCTTGGGGGAGAGCTGCAGGAACTCTCTTGAGTCCTCTGCTGGCCTTTGGACACATACTTCTAGGACTGAAACTTCCATGATCTCCCACAGATTTTGGTGCAGACTTTCCAGCTCTTGGGTCTCCTGGGTCACTCCTCTTCCTCCAAATCCAGAAAGTATCTGCTCAGACATCTTCGGCTGACCAGTTATATATGAATAGTTAGTTAAGTGGGGGATTGGGGGAAAGATAGTCTCATAAGAGGTGATTTTCTTATGAGTATTTTTCATAAGATAAAATGCATTTCTATTATAAATGTTTAGATTAGAATGATTGGAAAAAGAAGTCGGGGAGAAAAGGCCAGGTTTGTGGGAATACCAAACAAAATAAGAACACAAAGAGTGCATAGAGTCATTATCAACCATAAGTGTAGAAAGATCATTTTGTCAATGAAGTATTCAGATAAAAACCAGACAAGTTATTGTTTATGTACCAAAGACAACTAGTATCGTTGATTGGGAGCCTGATTTATGCATCGTTATGCTGGAGTTCTCTTTGATATGGCTTTATTATTTTTAAAATATTTTGATGTTTGTATCCCCAGGCCTGGAAAACTAAAATTCATGGGTTAGAAAAAGCTGACAATAAGATCACTAATCCACCACAGATAATTGTTGAGAAATCAACCCTGAAGACCAGAAACAGTACTAGAGGATGTGGTAGAGGAGGAGGATAGCACGAAGGAAGGAAATGGCCTAACTTTATAAAGGAAAGTAAGGCAGATACTGAAGACTGAACACTAGTGAATGAATTTAACATTGCTCTCTGGGGAATCTCCTGAGCAGGTGGTGATAGGAGACGATCTTTTAGAACCTGTCTGCACCACAAGGAGAAGTGATGCCAGACTGTTATTTCCTCTAAGGCTATGGTTAATCAACAGGTGGATGGCGGTACTGTAGACCTAGAAAGTCTGGACTTATGGCACTGGACAATGTCTAAGTTCTGTCCCTGATCAAGACAGAAAAACAGAGGCAGCAGCTTTGAAAGCTGGTCTTTGGACTAATGCCAAAACAGCTGCTTAAGAGTCACCTTGAGAACTTGTTAAATTGTTCAAGATGCCTGTGCCACAACCGCTTAGGCTAAAGAGCAAAGTCTAAAAGTCAAGTTTTAGTAAGCTGTCCAAATAAGTTCCATGTGCAGGCAGTTATGACATCCCTGAAGGGAGATGATTTATGAACCAAAGACAAACTGAAAAGAATCTTCCCAAAGTGCCATATAGGGTTCTATTTCAGTCAACGTTCTTATCAATACCTTTGATAACAGTCACAAGTTTGTCAAATTCAGGGATGACATGAAACTGGAGGAGAGCAGAGTTAGGATCCAAAATGATTTCATCATATTAGGTCAGATAAAAACCAAAGATTGGGTTAAAAACAAGTCTGTCAGTAAAATTTGCATATCAACTATGATTTCTAGTCACATAGGACATATCCAAAATTCATTTTAATATTTGTAATATTAGAAAATCAATGAAAAAGAATACAGGGATGTAGCCATGGTCTGAGATCTTTAGGCCTGGGCAGGAAGATGATTTCATGTAATTCAGAGACAAAGAGTCAGCATGTGATCATTTTGGCAGGAATAAGAGGGTTGCAGATTTCTGTAAATAGACTAAGGAGGAAATAGATAATGCATATAGCTTAAATCCAAAGATGTAGACCATGTGCACACCTTCCTTGAATTTATGGAATCAAATATAAAATGAGGTTTGTTGCATTCCATTAGGGCCCAAGCCAAAAATTCTGGTCATTAGTACTTACTTTAAGATAGTACTGTCCCCCTTTAAGAGATAGGCATCTTTTAATCTCAGAATTGCAAATTAAGTAGAGAAATATTTTAGAAAATTAAAACCCAGTGATATCAATACTTTTGAATTAAAGAAATAATATTCAATTTTTTATTCTAATGTTTAGAAATTGCATTTGAGTGAAAGTATAACTTCAATTTAAAATATCTAATTAAGTAATTCAGACTTCTGGTTTGCAGTGAAATTCTTACTAACTATATATATGACATAATACTGTAGCACTTAAGAGAACTCAAGAGTTCATGATATTTATAAGTTTAATTTATTAGATTTATATAGATTACTTAGTCCTTGGGAAAGTTTGCCAATTGGGCAATTGAATTACTCTAAAGAAAAATAACATGCATTAAACTTATGCAGTATAAAATATTTGAAAGTACTTAATTAACTAGTTTTTAAATGAGATCAAGTATTGTTCAAAGGCAATTAGAGTGATTGCTAAAAGTGCTGGGCATAACTAGAATAAGAGGATTTGTAAATTGAACTTAAAGCTTAAAGAAAAATGAGGTTATTAAAAATTGGTGACTTTAATAAAGTGAATACCAATTTTTCAAAACAAAGTAAATGACTGAATAGTCTTTTCTAGATAGACAAGCTATCTTTGGATGAAACAAAAAACTGCCAGCAGTTTGTCCAGGGTGGAGATGGAACTTCAACAAGTATGAAAATGGCCTGGCTGCAGGTCAAGTCCTCAGGCTCCATTGGAGGTTACAGAATGCTGAACCTGCTAAGAGATGCTGCAGTCTTAGGCTATGAGGAGAGGAGAGTGTGCAGAGAGGAAGCTGATCGCTTCCCTCCGTTCTACACTAATCTGATTGCTTAGTCTCTTATGATCACTCCTGGAAACGTGTCTTTAAGACCAGCTGTTGCTAATTGTCCTGAGGCAGCATGATCATTCACTGACTCTGAGGTTCTTTGTTTATTTTTGTGGCTAATGGTAGGTGCTTTGGTAGATAGTGGTTCGTGATGGGTGGGTTATTGATATTAGTTACCCTCTCAGGTTACCTAGTTACCTACCAGGTTATAATAAAAGCAGGTCTCCAACCAAATTCTGCCACACATCTCCCAGACGTTTATTAAACATCTATTGATAAGCAGACCCCAAACAGTTCACACAATCTGAAATCCCAGCTCTCTGTTCTTTTATGTAATCTGACCATACTTTTTTTATAAAGAAATCAGTAGAAACAGATGTGACAATATGACAGCGGTAGAAATCTGTAAGTCTTACGGAATAGCTGGGTTCCAAAACTTAACTCTCATAAGGATGCAGGATTAGACTTGTAAGGCAGTTTAGCAGAACCTAACAAATTCTCAAGAGAAAAGAGGCCGAGACACAGAGACACAAGTCTTGGTTCAAATATTGACTGTCACCATGCACTGACTGGGGAATATTACACAATCTCTTTTGCTTTCCATTTCTTTATGAAGGCAAGGATAGTAAAAACTACCTATTTTGAATGTTGTGGGAACTAAAAGATATAATGTACATAAAAACACAAAGAATTTGTTAAATATAAAGGTATTATTGCCATTGTGTCCTGTGGTTCCAGAAGGAGAGCTATTGATAGCATGTATGAATGAGAACAGAAATGAGTCAATTCAAAGGGAGAATTTTCTGGAAATTACAGTATTATAAAACAGATGAAGTTATCTTTTGCTGAAATACATTTCTATCAAGGGCAGTACCCAAGGAGAAGCTATTCAAGGTCTTAACAGGAACAAATGTTTCAGAAGAGACTAATGCTGAGGGCAAAGGATTAGACAGAGAGATCTCTCTACTGCTCTCCAACATAGAGACTCTGGAATATTGGCCTATTTTCATTCCTTGTAGATATAATTTAGATCCTGTTTATCCATGGGTATTCATGGGAGAGTTCTCTAGTCTTGCAGTTTTATAGATTCAGAACTTAGTCTATAGAAATCACTTTTTCTTCATTTCTAACTATATACTCTTTTTCTTAAGCAAAGTCAGCATTTCTTCATTCCTAAACAGTGTAAATAATTCTCTGCTTTTATTCACCAGTGAAAGCACACACACATTCACCAGTCTCACATTTTGCAATTCCCAGTCTACATCCAAGTCACAAATGTCTTCAACCACCTTTTTGCCATATTTGTTTTAAATGCTGCGTCTCTACTGAGACAATAGAACTTTGTGTCTGAAATTAAAACTCTGCCCTGGGCTGCCTCTCTAGCTTTCTGCCATTTTTATTTTTACGTTATTTGATTCCTGCACAATTTTTGTATATTTATTGGATCATTGCTCCTTTTTCCACCAAGAAAGGCTACACTCTTTGCTTACAAGATCCCTGCTGTAATGCTGCTGTCTGTAAAGAAATCACTTCCTGAGCACCCCTGCCAGGCCTAAATCTTGTCTGGACCCCACCCCTGACTTTGCTTTGGTGTACTGCTCATCTTTCCAACTTCTTGGTTATATTTCACCTCAGGATTCCCCTGACACTCAAACCTGTTTGTTAGTTTTATGGTAACTTTTGACAAATTATAACCAATTTTAACCACCTTATAATGTTTCCTGTGCCCACTGCTTCATGCATGAAGAGCCAGAGGAATCCCTTGGTCCTTGATGAACAGACTAATCATAAAATCATATAAATGATCTAAAAACATTCAGATTTGAAGCCTCAATAGCTAAGCACAGAAGCAATAGAGTACTATTTTTCACCTATAAATTTAGCCAAAATTAAAAACCAATTGTGCATTCCACACCCGATGAAGGTGTCCTGGGACAGGCATCCATGCCTACTCTGTTTATAACGAGTTTAACTTGGTATATACTTTTGGAAAAGCAGTTTGCAAAATTATAAAACATGGCAGGTGCATATAAGAAATCATACAGTGTATAACCTTGGAGATTGACTTGTCTTCTTTTTTTTTACTATACTTTAAGTTCTGGGGTACATGTGCACAATGTGCCGGTTTGTCACATAGGTATACACATGCCATGGTGGTTTGCTGCATCCATCCCTCCGTCATTTACATTAGGTATTTCTGCTAATGTTATCCTTCCCCAATCCCCTCATCCTCTGCTGTCCCTCCCCTAGCCTACCACCCCTTGACAGGCCCTGGTGTGTGATGTTTCCCTCCCTGTGTCCATGTGTTCTCATTGTTCAACACTGACTTATGAGTGAGAACATGTAGTGTCTGGTTTTCTGTTCTTGCATCAGTTTGCTGAGAATAATAGTTTCCAGCTTCATCCATGTCCATGCATCTTTTTATGGCTGCATAGTATTCCATGGTGTATATGTGCCACATTTTCTTATCCAGTCTATCATTGATGGGCATTTGGGTTGGTTCCAAGTCTTTGCTATTGTAAACATTGCCGCAATAAACATATGTGTGCATACGTCTTTATAACAGGATGATTTATAATCCTTTGGGTATATACCCAGTAATGGGATTGCTGGGTCAAATGGTTTATCTGGTTCTAGATCCTTGAGGAATCACCACACTGTCTTCCACAATAGTTGAACTAATTTATACTCCCACCAACAGTGTAAGAGTGTTTCTATTTCTCTTCATCTTCTCCAGCATCTGTTGTCTCCTGATTTTTTAATGATCGCCATTCTAACTGGTGTGAGATGGTATCTCATTGTGCTTCTGATTTGAATTTCTCTAATTACCAGTGATCATGAGCTTTTTTTCATGTTTGTTGGATGCATGAATGTCTCTTTTGAAAAGTGTCTGTTCATATCCTTTGCCCACTTTTTGATGGGTTTTTTTTTTTCTTGTAAATTTGTTTAAGTTCTTTGTAGATTCTGGAGATTAGCCCTTTGTCAGATGGGTAGATTGTAAATTTTTTTCCCATTCTGTTGGTTGCTGGTTCACTCTAATGATAGTTTCTTTTGCTGTGCAGAAGCTCCGTAGTTTAATTAGATCCCACTTGTCTTAATTAGATCCCATTTGGCTTTTGTTGCCAATGCTTTTGGTGTTTTAGTCATGAAGTCCTTGCCCATGCCTGTGTCCTGAATGGTATTGCCAAGGCCTTATGTTTAGATCTTTAATCCGTCTGGAGTTAATTTTTATATAAGCTGTAAGGAAGGGGTCCAGTTTCTGCTTTCTGCACATGGCTAGCCAGTTTTCCCAACACCATTTGTTAAATAGGGAATCCTTTCCTCATTGCTTGTTTTTGTCAGGTTTGTCAAAGATCAGATGGTTGTAGATGTGTGTCATTATTTCTAAGGCCTCTGTTCTGTTCCATTGGTCTGTATGCCTGTTTTGGTACCAGTACTATGCTGGTTTGATTACTGTAGCCTTATAGTATAGCTTCTTTTTTTTTTTTTTTGCTTAGGATTGTCCTGGCTATATGGGCTCTTTTTTGGTTCCATATGAAGTTTAAGGTGGTTTTTTCTGGTTCTGTGAAGAAAGTCACTGGTAGCTTGATGAGAATAGCATTGAATCTATAAATTACTTTGGGTAGTATGGCCATTTTCACAATATTGATTTTTCCTAACCATGAGCATGGAATGTTTTTCCCTCTGTATGTGTCCTCTCTTGTTTCCTTGAGTAGTGATTTGTAGTTCTCCTTGAAGAAGTCCTTCACATCCCTTGTTAGTTGTACTTCTAGGTATTTTATTCTCTTTGTAGCAATTGTGAATGGGAGTTTGCTTATAATTTGGCTCTTTATTTGTCTGTTATTGGTGTATAGGAATGCTTGTGATTTTTGCACATTGATTTTATGTACTGAGACTTTCCTGAAGTTGCTTATCAGCATAAGGAGATTTTAGGCTGAGATGATGGGGTCTTCTAAATATACAATCATGTATGCAAATAGAGACAATTTGACTTCCTATTTTCCTAATCGAATACTCTTTATTTCTTTTGCTTGTCTGATTGCCCTGGCCAGAATTTCCAATAGTATGTTGAATAGGAGTGGTGAGAGAGGGCATCCTTCTCTTGTGCCAGTTTTCAAAGGGAATGCTTCCAGTTTTTGCCCATTCAGTATGATATTGGCTGTGGATTTGTCACAAATAGCTCTTATTATTTTGAGATACATTCAACTGATAACTAGTTTATTGAGAGTATTTAGCATTAAAGGGCTGTGGAATTTTGTCGAAGACCTTTTCTGCATCTATTGGGATAATCATGTGGTTTTTGTCTTTGGTTCCATTTATGTGATGGATTACATTTATCGGTCTGTGTATGTTGAACCACCCTTGCATCCCAGAGATGAAGCTGACTTGATCATGATGGATATGCTTTTTGATGTGCTGCTGGATTCAGTTTGCCAGTATTTATTGAGGATTTTCACATCAATGTTCATCATGGATATTGGCCTGAAATTTTCTTTTTCAGTTTTGCCTCTGCCAGGTTTCGGTAGCAGGATGAAGCTGGCCTCATAAAATGAGTTAGACAGGATTCCCTTTTTCTCTATTGTTTGGAATAGTTTCAGAAGGAATGGTACCAGCTTCTCTTTGTACCTCTGGTAGAATTCAGCTGTGAACCTGTCTGGTCCTGGACTTTTCTTTGGTTGGTAGGGTATTAATTGCTGCCTCAATTTCAGACCTTGTTATTGGTCTATTCAGGCATTCAGCTTCTTCCTAGTTTAGTCTGGGAGGGTGTAAATGTCCAGGATTTTATCCATTTCTTCTAGATTTACTGGTTTATTTGCATAGAGGTATTTGTAGTAATTTCTGATGGTAGTTTTCATTTCTGTGGGATCAGTGGTGATATCCCCTTTATCATTTTTTATTGCATCTATTTGATTCTTCTCTCTTTTCTATTAGTCTGGCCAGCAGTTTATTTTGTTGATCTTTTCAAAAAACCAGCTCTGGATTTACTGATTTTTTGAAGGGTTTTTTTGTTCTCTATCTCCTTCAGATATGCTCTGATCTTAGTTATTTCTTGTCTTCTGCTAGTTTTGAATTTTTTTGATCTTGCTTCTCTAGTTCTTTTAATTATGATGTTAGGGTGTTGATTTTAGATCTTTCCTTGCTTCTCTTTTGGGCATTTAGTGCTATAAATTTCCCTCTAGACACTGCTTTAAATGTGTCCCAGAGATTCTGGTATGTTGTGTCTTCGTTCTCACTGGTTTTGAAGAACATCTTTATTTCTGCCTTCATTTCATTATTTATCCAGTAATCATTCAGGAGCAAGTTATTCAATTTCCATATAGTTGTGTGGTTTTGAGTGAGTTTCTTAATCCTGAGTTCTAATTTGATTACACTGTGGTCTGAGAGACTGTTATGATTTCCGTTCTTTTGTATTTGCTGAGGAGTGATTTACTTCCAGTTATGTTGTTGATTTTAGAGTAGGTGCGATGTGGTGCTGAGAAGAATGTATATTCTGTGGCTTTGGGGTGGAGAGTTCTGTCGATGTCTCTTAGGTCCACTTGGTCCAGGTATGAGTTCAAGTCTTGGATTTCCTTGTTAATTTTCTGTCTCGTTGATCTGTCTAATATTGACAGTGGAGTGTTAAAGTCTCCCACTATTATTGTGTGGGAGTCTAAGTCTCTTTGTAGGTCGTTAAGAACTTCCTTTATGTCGGGGAGAAAAGGGGGAGGGATAGTGGGGGGGTGGGGAGTTGGGGAGGGATAGCATGGGGAGAAATGCCAGATATAGGTGATGGGGGAGGAAGACAGCAAATCACACTGCCATGTGTGTACCTATGCAACAATCTTCCATGTTCTTCACATGTACCCCCAAACCTAAAATGCAATAAAAAAAAAAGAACTTCCTTTATGTATCTGGGTGCTCCTGTATTGGGTGAGTATATATTTAGGATCATTAGCTTTTCTTGTTACATTGATCCATTTACCATTATGTAATGTTCTTCTTTGTCTTTTTTGATCTTTGTTGGTTTAAAGTCTATTTTATCAGAGACTAGGATTCCAACTCCTGCCTTTTTTTTTTTTGCTCTCCATTTGCTTGGTAAATCTTCCTCCATCCCTTTATTTTGAGCCTATGTCCTTTCTTGAGTCCTTGCACGTGAGATGGGTTTCCTGAATACAGCACACCAATGGGTCTTGACTCTTTATCCAATTTGTCAGTCTGTGTCTTTTGATTGGGGCATTTAGCCCATTTACATTTAAGGTTAATAATATGTGTGAACTTGATCCTGCCATTTTGATGCTAGCTGATTATTTTTCTCATTAGTTGATGCTGCTTCTTCGTAGTATCAATGGTCTTTACAATTTGGTATGTTTTTTGCAGTGACTGGTACGGTTGTTCCTTTTCATGTTTAGTGCTTCCTTCAGGAGCTCTTGTAAGGCAGGCCTGGTGGTGATGAAATCTCGCAGTTGCTTGTCTGTAAAGGATGTTATTTCTCCTTCGTTTATAAAGCTTAATGTTGCTGGAAATGAAATTCTGGGTTGAAAATTCTTTTAAGAATGTTGAATGTTGGCCCCCACTCTCTTTGGCTTGCGGGGTTTCTGCTGAGATATTCACTGTGAGTCTGATGAGCTTCCCTTTGTGAGTAACCCAACCTTTCTCTCTGGCTGCCCTTAGCATTTTTTCTTTCATTTCAACCCTGGTGATTCTGACAATTATGTGCCTTGGGACTGCTCTTCTCGAGGAGTATTTTTGTGGTGTTTGCTGTAATTCCTGAATTTGAATGTTGGCCTGTCTTGCTAGGTTGGGAACATTGTCCTGGATAATATCCTGAAGAGTATTTTCCAACTTGGTTTCATTCTCCCTGTCACATTCAGGTACACTGATCAAACATAGATTTCATCTTTTCACATAATCCCATATTTATTGGAGGCTTTGTTCATTTCTTTTCAGTCTTTTTTCTCTAATCTTGCCTTCTTGCTTTGTTTCATTAAGTTGATCTTCAATCTCTGATATCCTTTCTTTGCCTTGATCAATTAAGCTATTGAAACTTGTGTATGCTTCATGAAGTTCTTGTGCCGTGTTTTTCAGCTCCATCAAGTCATTTATGTTCTTCTCTGTGCTGGTTATTCTCGTTAGCATTTCGTCTAACCTTTTTACAAGGGTCTTAGTTTCCTTGCTTTGGGTTAGAACATGCTCCTTTAGCTCAGAGAAGTTTGTTATTACCCACTTTCTGAAGCCTGCTTCTGTCAATTTGTCAAATTCATTATTCATCCAGTTTTGTTCCCTTGCTGGTGAGGAGTTCCCTTGGAGGAGGAGAGGCGTTCTGGCTTTTGGCGATTTCAGCCTTTTTGTGCTGGTTTCTTCCCATCTTTGTGGATTTATCTACCTTTGGTCTTTGAAGTTGGTGACTTTTGGATGGGGTCTCTGAGTGGACATCCTTTCTGTTGATATTGAAGGTATTCCTTTCTGTTTTTTAGTTTTCCTTCTAACAGTCAGGCCCCTCTGCTGCAGATCTGCTGGAGTTTGCTGGAGGTCCACTCCAGACCCTGCTTGCCTGGGAATCACCAGCAGGGGCTGCAGAACAGCAAAGATTGCTGCCTGTTCCTTCCTCTGATAGCTTTGTCCCAGAAGGGTACTTGCAGATGTCAGCCAGAGCTCTCCTGTATGAGGTGTTTCCCAGTCAGGATACACAGGGGTCACGGAGCCACTTGAGGAGGCAGTCTGTCTCTTATCAGAGCTCACGTGCTGTGCTGGAAGATCCATTGCTCCCTTCAAAGCTGCCAGGCAGGAATGTTTAAGTCTGATGAAGCAGAATCCACAATCACCCCTTTTCCCAGGTGCTCTGTCCCAGGAAGTTGGGGGCTTTATTTATACCTCCCTGACGGTCTGCTGCCTTTTTTCAGAGATGCTTTGCCCAGCAAGAAGGGAATCTAGTCACAGTCTGCCTGCAGAGGCCTTGCTGAGCCACTGTGGGCTCTGCCTAGTTGCTGTGTAAACTTCTTGGCCACTTTGTTTACACAGGTAAGGTTAAAACCGCCTACCCGAGCCTCAGCAATGGTAGACGCCCATCTCCCCCACAGAGCTCAAAAGTCCCAGGTTGAGCTCAGACTGCTGTGCCCTGGCTTCAGAATTTCAAGCCAGTGGATCTTAGCTTGCTGGTCTTCCTGGGGGTGGGACCCACTGAGCCAGATCACTTGGCTCCCTTGCTTCAGCCCCGTATTTTTCTGAGTGGTTCTGGCTGGCTGGCATTCCAGGCACCTCTGGGGTATGAGGAAAAAAAAAAAAAAAAACTTCTGCAGCTAAAATGGCCACCCAGTTTTGTGCTGGAAACCCGGGACACTGGTGTTGTAGGCACCGGAGGGAATCTCCTGGTCTGCGGGTTGTGAAGACTGAGGGGAAAAGCAAAGTATCTGAGCCAGAGTGCTGGAGTGTCAGGAAAAGTCCCTAGTGGCTTCCCTTGGCTAGGAGAGGGAGTTCTCTGGCCCCTTGTGCTTCCCAGGTGAGGCAATGCCCCACCCTGCTTCGGCTTGCCCTCCTTGGGCTGCATCCACTGTCTAACCAGTCCCAGTGAGATGAACCTGGTACCTCAGTTGGAAACGCGGTGATCACTCGCCTTCTGGCTCACTCTTGCTGGGAGCTGTGGACCAGAGCTGTTTCTATGCAGCAATCTTGGTGGAAGTCCATTGGCTTGTTTTCTCTCAGCAGAATTCTCTGGAGATTCATTCAAGTTGTTGCATGTACTGACAATTCATTCCTTTTTATTGTTGAGTAGTATTCCATGGTATAAGTGTACCCAGTTTGTTTAGCCCATTAAAAGACACCTGGGTTGTTTCCTGTTTAGGATTATTATGAATCAAGCTGCTATAAATATTCATGTATAGGCTTTTACATGAATGAAACACCAGGAGTACAATTGCTGGGTCATAGGCTGGTTGTACATTTAGTTTTTAAAGAAATTACCAATCTGTTTTCCAGAGGGGCTGTCCCATTTTACATTCCCACTGGCAATGAATGAGTAATCCAGTTTTGCTTCATCCTCATCAGCAGTTGGTGTTGTCACTATTTCTGATTGTAGTTATTCTGATAGGTGTGTAGTGATATCTCACTGTGGTTTTTATTTGCTTTTCCCTAATAGCTAATAACGTTGAACATCTTCATGTAGGTATTTGCCATCTGCATATTATCTTTGGTGAAATCTCATTTGTCTTTTGCCAATTTAGGATTGAATTGTTTGCCTTGTTTACTGTTTAACTTTTAAAAATTGATAAATAATTAGCGTATCATAAAATTCTACCTTTAAAAATGTGCAAGTTAGTAGTTTTAGCATATTCTAAAAGTCATGTAACCCTCACATATTCTGTAATTTCAGAACAAGTTAATCAGCCCCAAAAGAAACCCATGAGCAGTCACTTCCCATTTCCTCCTCCCTTATGCCCTACAAACCTCGAAGCTATGTTCTATCTCTATAGATTTGCCTATCCTGGGCATTACATATATATGAGATCATACAATATGTGACCTTTTATGACTACCTTCTCTTACCTGACTTATATTTTCAAGATTTGTCCGTGATGTAGCAGGTATTGGTACTTCATTCCTTTTTATGCCCGAATAATATTGCATTGTACAGATATACCACATCTTATTTATCTGTTTATTGATAATTTAAATAGTTTCCACTTTTGGATTATTATAAATAATGCTGCTATGAACATTCATATATAAGTTTTTGTATGCACATATTTTCATTTCTATTGGGCATATATTCAGGAGTTGAATTCTGTGTCATATGGTAATTCTATGTTTAATTTTTGGAGAAATGCCGAACTGCTCACCAAGGCTATTTCACCACTTTATGTCCTACTAGCAATGTGTGAGTATAGGTGAACTTTTAGAGTCCCTTATATATTCTGCATACCATTTCTTTTCAAATCTTGTTGGCAAATATTTTTACCCAATTTGTGTCTTATTTTTTCAACCTCTTAATAGAATCTTTCACATAAGACTTTAAGTTTTTTTTTATTTTTTATTATTTTATTTTATTTATTTATTTTTTTTAGAGTTTTTATTTATTTATTTTTTTTTTTTATTGCATTTTAGGTTTGGGGGTACATGTGAAGAACATGCAAGATTGTTGCATAGGTACACACATGGCAGTGTGATTTGCTGCCTTCCTCCCCCATCACCTATATCTGGCATTTCTCCCCCATGCTATCCCTCCCCAACTCCCCACCCCCCACTATCCCTCCCCTTTTCCCCCGACAGACCCCAGTGTGTGATACTCCCCTCCCTGTGTCCATGTGTTCCCATTGTTCAACACCCGCCTATGAGTGAGAACATGCGGTGTTTGATTTTCTGTTCTTGTGTCAGTTTGCTGAGAATGATGGTTTCCAGGTTCATCCATGTCCCTACAAAGGACACGAACTCATCGTTTTTGATGGCTGCATAATATTCCATGGTGTATATGTGCCACATTTTCCCTGTCCAGTCTATCATCGATGGGCATTTGGGTTGGTTCCAGGTCTTTGCTATTGTAAACTGTGCTGCAATGAACATTCGTGTGCATGTGTCCTTATAGTAGAACGATAGTCTTTTGGATATATACCCAGTAATGGGATTGCTGGATCAAATGGAATTTCTATTTCTAGGTCCTTGAGGAATCGCCACACCGTCTTCCACAATGGTTGAACTAATTTACACTCCCACCAACAGTGTAAAAGCGTTCCTATTTCTCCACATCCTCTCCAGCATCTGTTGTCTCCAGATTTTTTAATGATCGCCATTCTAACTGGCGTGAGATGGTATCTCAATGTAGTTTTGATTTGCATTTCTCTAATGACCAGTGATGATGAGCATTTTTTCATATGTTTGTTGACTTCATGTATGTCTTCTTTTGTAAAGTGTCTGTTCATATCCTTCGCCCACTTTTGAATGGGCTTGTTTGTTTTTCTTGTAAATGTGTTTCAGTTCTTTGTAGATTCTGGTTATCAGCCCTTTGTCAGATGGGTAGACTGCAAAAATTTTTTCTCATTCTGTTGGTTGCCGATTCACTCTAATGACTGTTTCTTTTGCTGTGCAGAAGCTGTGGAGTTTGATTAGGTCCCATTTGTCTATTTTGGCTTTTGTTGCCACTGCTTTTGGTGTTTTGGTCATGAAGTCCTTGCCTACGCCTATGTCCTGAATGGTTTTGCCTAGATTTTCTTCTAGGGTTTTTATGGTGTTAGGTTTTATGTTTAAGTCTTTAATCCATCTGGAGTTAATTTTAGTGTAAGGTGTCAGGAAGGGGTCCAGCTTCTGCTTTCTGCACATGACTAGCCAGTTTTCCCAACACCATTTATTAAACAGGGACTCGCTTCCACATTGTTTGTTTTTGTCAGGTTTGTCAAAGATCAGGTGGTTGTAGATGTGTTGTGTTGCGTCGGAGGTCTCTGTCCTGTTCCATTGGTCTATATCTCTGTTTTGGTACCAGTACCATGCTGTTTTGATTACTGTAGCTTTGTAGTATAATTTGAAGTCCGGGAGTGTGATGCCTCCAGCTTTGTTCTTTTTGCTTAGAATTGACTTGGCTATGCGGGCTCTCTTTTGGTTCCATATGAAGTTTAAGGTGGTTTTTTCCAGTTCTTCAAAGAAGGTCAAGACTTTAATTTTTATGAAATCTAGTTTATAATTTTTTCCTTTTATGGGCCATGCTTTTATAGTCAAGTTTTAGAACGCTTGCCTAGACTTAGATTTTGAATATTTGCTCTATGTGTTTTTCAAAAATTTTAGTTTATATTTTACATTTAAGTTTGTGATTCATTTTGAATTAATATTCATATAAGTTGTCCAGCAGGTAGAGTTTCATTCTTTTTTCTTATGAATGTCCAATTGCTTTAGCACCTTTTCTTAAAGAGGCTGTCTTTCCTAGTCCATTGAAATGCCTTTGTGTCTTTATCAAACATCAGCCAGGCAAATACATTTAAGTCTCTTTTGGGTTCTCTATTTGTTCCATTGATCTACAAATGCATCCCCTTGTGAATACTACGCAGTCTTGTAGTTACATAAGTGAAATTTCATAGCCTCATTCCTTCTTTATTTTTTATCAAAATTCTTTTAGTTATTCCAGTTCCTGTGCCTTAACATAAAATTTTATGATACTCTTGTCTATATGTACAAATAGTCTTGCTGATACTATTTGCCTAATTTTTGATAGAAGTTGTGTTAAAGCTATACATCAATTTGAAAAGAATTGACATCTTTACTATATTGAATCATCCAATCTGTGAACATGGTGTGTCTCTACGTTTATAAAGTTCTTTATTGTTTTATCAGCATTTTGTAGTTTTCATTATATAAGTCCTGTGCATGTTTTGTTAGATTTACATCAAAATATTTTATTTTGGGTGATTATAAATGATATTTTATTTTTAATTTTGGGTCCATGGACTCACTGTTGGTAATATAGAAATAAAATTGTTTATCTCTTATCTGCCAACGTTGCTGAACTCGCTTATTACTGTAGAAATTTTTTGTGTAGATTCCTTGGAATTTTCTTTATAGATCATTGTGATATATGCAAATCAGAACAGTTTTATTTATTCCTTTTCAATCTGCCTTTTATTGTATCTTCTTACCCTATTGCACTGGCTAGCACTCTATTGAGTCAGAGAAGTAAGAGCAGATATCCTTACTCTGTTCCTAATCTTAGGGGTACAGCATCTACTCTTTTACTATTAAGTATAATTTAGTTGCAGTTTTTTTGTAGATGCTTTTTAATCCAGTTGAGAAAATTCCCTCTATTTCTATTTTTCTTAGAATCTTTTTTCATGAATGGGTTTTGAATTCCAGCAGATGGTTTTTCCGCACTGATTGATATGATCATGTAACTTTTCCTCTGCCCTTTCCAAAGCTGAGTTCAGGTTCTCCTTTTCCTTTTCTCTTCCTGACATCCTCTGCCTGATAATCTACCTGCTGCAACTTTTGCTAGGGTGCTTCCATCCTTTTCTATTCATTCCAAGTTGGCTTCTTCCCAGAATGAGCTTGGTTTACTCCCTGATATGACTGATATTTCCTAGCATTTTTCTTCAGTGGGAACCACCTTCTAATTATAGATTTATTGTTGATCTTTTGTGAATAGTCTGGCTTTATTGATGTTTATTTTTCTGCACACACCACCTTTACTCCTTATCTATCTCCTTCCCCAAAAAATCCTTTTAGTGCCTCTGCTTCTTGTATCATCCCAGGTAGTTTCTTTGTATTCTGGGTACACATACTCTGCTCAGCTCCAGTCCTCCTTTTATGCCAAGTTCTTGAAAATGCCAGCCATCCCAGCTGCCCTGTTATTGTGCTATAATCTTAAGCACTTGGAATAGACTCCTCATGACTGGAATTAGATGAATTTTTTTTTTTTTGACCAAAGACTACTATCTCCAAAGTAGATGGTTTATCTGTGATGATTAAAGTTTTCTGTATTGATCATCCAACTCCTGAAGCTTTGGTTTCAATAGATTTGGTGGTTCCTTTGGTTTAAATAAGTAGTTTTCCCAAAAATTCTGGTCCCACTAATGCTCAGAGTGAACTTGGCACTTCTACTTGTGTGAGACTTTCCTCAAATTTTCTGTTTATAAGAATAAGATGGCAAAACGTAACCCCCAGGGCTTATCAAATTGAGCAATAGCCAGGCTTTCCACATCACACTTCTGTGAGCCATCATACTGGCATGCACCTACTCTGGAATACGGAAGGTCTTCCTACCATTTACTTCCTCACTCCACACACCCCCAGCCCATGGAAACTGCCTCTGCTCTTGGCCTTCTATTTCTATTTCTCCATGTACTTACAAGAACAAAATTGGATACAGGTGGCAGATTTGTCTTTATTTTCTCCTTTCCTCATCTCCCAAAGGGCTTACTGCAGTTGACACACAATGTCACCTGCTTGAAGATTTTTTTTTTTTCCTTCCTTCCTGTTCCTGCCCCTGCAAGTTCCACCATCATGACCTTTCCCATACTCTATCTCCTACACTGTCTACCTGGATGATTACCACCAGCCTGCCACCCCTTCCCATACCCTTATTTCATTCCTTCACTTCTCATTTAGTGGTCAAGAAAAATGTACAAGCCACACACCCACTCCTCTGGGGATACGCCTTTCATTCTCATAGCATGCCTTTCCGGTAGACAGCATGTTGTATTCTTCCTATACAACAAATGAGAAAAAACCTGGTCAAGATAAAAGAGCAGCTGGTTAAGAGCAGGGCCAATGCTGTTTCTGACTTCTAGCTAAATCATGTGGGCCTGCAGAAAGGGGAAAATCCCTCCCATACTACTCTCCATTTTTCTGCTCTGGTAGTGACTTATGCCTTATCTACTGAGATACCATGTAAAGAAGGTCCTTGCTTTCCCTTCGCCTTCTACCATAATTGTAAATTTCCTGAGGCTTCTCAGTCATGTTTCCTATTAAGCCTGCAGAACTGAGTCAATTAAACCTTTTTTCTTCATAAATTACCTAATCTCAGGTAGTTCTTTACAGCAGTATGAAAACAAACTAATATAGGACCCTAGTGGAGACCTGGCTCAGGATTGGGACTGCCCAAAGTGTTAGGTGCAACCGAGCACACGGGGCTCTACAGCAGCTGTTGAGACATTAATAGGACTCATAACTCCCTTCTACTTAGTTATGCCTTAGAAACCCCTAACAACCACAGGACTATACAGTGTTCCTCCAGTGGACACCTATGTCATTGATTCCTTCCAGGTCTTAGCTATCATTTTTAAAAGGAAGCTGTGTCAGTCACAAATAAGAGTCTGTGTGAAAGGGCGTTAGTGGTGGTGAAAGTCCCAGAAAACAGTCACAGAAAAACTGCCTTTAGGAACTGAGATTGTTAAAAGGACATGGGGAGTGGGATGTGAAGGGTTTTTGCACTGGAGAGAGAGCCAGCTCATTCTGTGCAGCCTCTGAGCTCAGCTAGGACCAATGTGTTGGTGGAAATTAATAGGAGCATTGGTCTCAGAAAGTTTGCAGCTAATAATTAAAGCTGCTCAACTTGAAATCAGCAAATAAATGCATTCTTAGAATTCTCCACTACACTTGATCTTAGCCAAAAGCCTGAGAAGCAATTAGAATTCTCTTTCTATGAGGCTTTCACATAGCCACATGGGTATCTTGGCTACAGCTAAGCCATCCATTAATGGCACAGTTTACTGTGCAAAGGAATAGATTTATTTCATATTCCTTCTATGAAGTTATGTTCAGAAGTAAGCCTAATGGAGACATGCAATAAAAGAAAAGACCCTCTTTTTCTGCTCTGATTCATGAGCTGCTTGCTGCTGTATAGGCTTTTCCTAGGAATACTGGGATCTCAAGTACTATAGGGTTGCGACCTGAGGTATAATCCCTCTTCTCTCACTAACTTGGGCCCCCTTCTCCTATGGGAGGAATCATTGACTCAGCCCTTTAGAATATGCTGGATAAAGATATGATGAAGAATCTAGAGAAATAAAAAAATAGCACTGAAAAGATTTGACTTTGTCAAGGAGGAATGATGTAAAGGCTCTAAGAAGAGTTGCCAATCTTTTATAGACTCATTGAACTTGCAGCCCAGGAAGACATCTTCTCTGGGACCCTCTTTCATCACTGTCCTGTGTGTGGTCAGTGCCTCCAAGCCATCCAGCCTATCCTGCTTGACCAATGACAGTCTGGACCTTTCTTTTCCTTTCCCGTTAAAATTCACTGGTGCTGTTTCCTCAGGGTCTTGGTCCCTGAAGTATGTTAAGTTAATGGCCAGTGCTCTTCAAGGCTGCTATCAAAAAGAATTAACGTGAGAAATTTTCAGGCATTGAGACCAGATAGGAAGTATTTCTGACCAAGAGTGACTGCCTCAAAACATAGCACCTGGGTTTCTTGTCTAGCTCAGAGGTTTTCAAATTCTTTTGCTTCTAAATCCCCTAAAAGAATTGTAATAAAGTGTGTACTGTCATGTAATTTTTATGAATAGTGATGTTCTTCATTATAAATTTAGACACTTTAAAGGATGTAATTTGGGGCATATTATAAATGTTTTCGTGTTAAAATGAAAGTTGAATTTCTCCTATAATGTATAGAGTTGAATCTAAATGCCATGATAATGGATCACCATCATTCCATTTTTAAAAATAAATACTTCCTTAACTTTTAGAAATTTCACTTTCTTTTTCTACTCGAACTCAAGTTTTTATTCAACTTCCTTCAAAGAACTTTACCTTAATGTTACATAATTTTGTTTGAAAATACTGCTTACCATATCACATTTATCTGCAATTGAAACATACCTAAATTCAATTTTTTACTTTTATTTCCTGTGACCATAAAGCTCTAAACATTAAAAAATATATGCAATTGAATTATTACCAATACACTACTGATAACACAATATAAACATATTAAACACAAAAAGTAAAATTATATTTCAGATGCATCCTTTAATGAGATGATAAACTTTTTTCAATTAGTTCATTTATCTGTAGATGAACATTACTTATTGCTGAAATAAGGGGTCAGTATCAATCCTATTTCTATTTGTTGTTTTTATAGATGTAAGTTGAAGGAATTGAAAGTGTTTTATTATAACAATGTAATTAAGTTCTTTGAATTCATTCTATGTTATATGCCAACATTTACTTAATGGTCTATTAGCAAAAGTATTTTTAATCTTCAGTCACGTGACAGTTTGATAAAGTCCTTCTTCATTTCTTTTAAACAGTGAATTAAAAAGCACCTGACTAGCAAAAAGATTTCTTCTCCAGCAATGTGAATAATTTAGTTTCTCAATGTCTGGGAAGTACACCAAGAGACTTTACTAAGATTTATCAAATTATTTTTAATTATGCTGTAACACTTATACTTAGGCCCACCTTTTAAAACCCGTATCACCAGAAATGGCAGGAAAAATAAACAAATTTTTAGTTTTACTACACATTTGCCAAAATATTGCTTTTTGATAAAATGCATTGATCTTATTTATTATTTTAAATGTACTGTCACTAATTTGGAGTTCAGATTTAACTCATTTATGAAAATTATCTGTCATAAAAACTCATTGGCAGGGCCAGTCTTTACTGTCAAACCAGTCCACCAAATCAGATACACTTTCTGTCAGAAGTTTTTCCTTTTGAATTCAAATAACTATTTTGAGGAATATTATAAAAATCAATGAGAACTAAAAGCATATCTTGTGAAACTGATCACTAAAAACAATCAATTAAAATAATAAAGAGCTAATATAATTAATTGTTCCATGTTTAAGTTGTAAAAACAAGATGATCAATACACTATTTCTCATATAAGGCAAGAAAATGATAAAAGGCATGGTATATCTCTAGTAAAATTATGTGCAGGTATTGAATACTGCTGACTGGCTTTGGAGAATGATTAAACAAGAAATATTTTATAAGATAAAATGGTAGAAACAACTATGGTCTGAATGTGTTCCCCAAATTTCATATGTTGAAAACTTAATCCATAAATTCATAACATTGATGGGGTAGACCCCATGATAGAACTCATGCTTTCTAACAAGAGGAGGAGAGACCTGAGTTGAAATTCATGTTTTGCCCCCTCCTCCTTTCTATCACAATTTGAGACAGCAAGAAGGCCCTCACCAGATGCTGAGCAAATTCCGACGCCAGGCTCTTGGATTTCCCAATCTCCAGAAGCATGAGCTGAATGCTGCTTTTTTTAAATAAGTTATCCAGTCTGGTGTTTTGTTACAGCAATAGAAAACAGACTAAGGCAAGAATTGAATATAATTGAATACATGTTTCATGTTATGGTTTGATACAGTGGGTTCTGACAACTTTATCAATGAATGCACACCAAATCTGAAAGAAGCCATGTGAACGGTTTTTATCCTTGGGTTATTGCATCTTGTAAAAATTTGGCATTCCCAAAAGGCATTCTGGTTACATTTCAAATAATCAGCATGGCAAATCTAGACTGCTTTAGCTCTTCCAAGTTACTTGTCTTCTCAGTCAAGATACATCCTAGGGAAGGATATTGACAATAATGGGAAATGATTGCTAAGAATTATATGCAGAAGACATTTTTGGCATTCAGTGCCTTCTACTGATTTTCTTTGTTTCACTTTCTCGTGGCTCTCCCTTAAGAGCAAGAAGTTCTTTGACAAGAGTCAGGAAAAGAAAAAAAGGAGTTAAATCAACATCACCCCACTTCATTATATATCTGAATTCTGAAAATCTGTTTGTGAGTCCAAACACCCAATTTCTGTGTTATCTAACATAGTCAGCCTTAACATGTGTATAAGAGGCAAAAGCACAAGGCTCTATGGATTTATGATTAATCATCATACCTTTCCCCTGTTGGCTGTATCTGAGGTTTTTGGTGTCATATTAAGAGCAATGTGTCATATTAAGATTTGGGATGGGTAGCCCTGTGTCTTTTTATTTCTTTTTTTTCGAGATGGAGTTTTACTCTTGTTGCCCAGGGAGGAGTCCAATGGTGCAATCTTGGCTCACTGTAACCTCCACCTCCCAGGTTCAGGTGATTTTCCTGCTTTAGCCTCCCGAGTAGCTGGGATTAAAGATGTGCGCCACCACACCTGGCTACTTTTTGTATTTTTAGTAGACATGGGGTTCACCATGTTGGTCAGACTGGTCTTGAACTACTGACCTCAGTTGATCCACCCCCCCAAAACACCACCCCCCTTGGCATCCCAAAGTGCTGAGATTGCAGGCGTGAGCCACCAAACCCAGCCCTATATCATTTTTTATGTGGGAAAAGAAACGGTATGAACAAAGACTCATTCTCAGCAGATCAATTTAAGGAAAGAGTATAGTGTATATAGAGGATCTGAAAATTAATTTCCTGAAAACTCTCCTTGAGCATGCAATCTGTGAAAAGTCATCACATACGTTTAGGTATGCATACCTCAGTTTGAAAATTATGAATCTATCATACCTGTATATGGCTTAACCTGACCCAATCCAAGATTGTTTATCATGGGATCTCAATCCCTGGAGGAGGATAACCAAAGGATTCTAAAGAGGGCCCAGAGAGGTCGAGTTGGAATTGCTGCAGAGAAGTTCTGAGTGGCATTGAGGGACCTCCAATTCCAGTCTGGTTTTCATCCTGCAAGTGTTCCTGCTATCAAACAATGAGTGCAAAAGGTCTCCTGACTCTTTTTTAGTGGAAGTAAGGGCAGCACCATCCTTCCCAAACCAGAAGATTAGTGTTGCTAACTTACATACCAACAGAGGCAAGCAGATGATATAAATGAATGAAGCAGACAGGATGTAAGAAAAGAGGTGATGAGAGTTTGATAAAAGAGGACATGCCTCATCCACAGGTGGAGACAGCTGTTCAGCTCCAACCCCACTGTTGCTCTATTTTCCCCTTTTCTATCTAGATATTCACGTGAAATCTCCTGATTTGTAAATGTAGGCAATTACGTAAACATTTTTATACAACACATTGAAAAACAAGTTTCCAGGTTAAGTCTGCTCCGTGGTTGTTAGCAGTCTCCTCCCAAAGGCAACATGGTGTTATGTTTGCCTCTGGTGAGAGAACAAAGCAGTCTTAAATCAAAGTTTGGGCCTTCTGAGGTGAGCCCAGCTATTTCTCCAATTCTTAGCTCTGTCTTGGTAGTTATTAACGCTTCACAAGACATTGCTGGATCCTCATATGAGTCTTTCAAGTTTAAAGTGCAGAGTCAGTTACTACTTCAAGCTTTACGGAGTCTGAGGAATTGTCATCAGCGCACTCCACAATCCATAGAGTTGGATGGAACTTTAAACATCATTTATTCCAGCTCCCCTGTTTTTACAGCTTCTCATAACATTCTCTAAATATTAGTATTGGGGCTAACAGAACTTGGATTAATAAATGGAGGCTATGAAATCCCAGTTCCTGGATGCTCTCCTCATATGCCGCTTCCAAGGACTGTAAAAACATTTCCATAGAAAGAAGTAGCTGTGATGCTCGTTTCAGCCTTTCTTCCAAACCCTGACCTATAATTATCCTGAGCTCTTTAACTTTAGATCATGTGCTAATTTGAAAATATGTCCATAAATTCTGTGGTATTCCTCCTTTCAGGAGGCAGAAACTAATTTCCTTTATCCTTGAGTATGGGCTATACTTAATGACTTGCTTCTAATGAATAGAATATGATAGATGATGGTGACTTCTAGAATAAGTCGTAACTTTTGGCTTGTTCGCAGCTCTCTTTAATTACTTGCTCTTGAGGAAGCCAGAAGTTATGGGGACACTCAAGCAGCACTGGGGGAGACACTCATGAGTAGAAGAACTGAGGCATCCTGCAAACGGCCATGGACTAACCTATACTGGGAGCAGATTGTCTAGCCCCAGGTAAGTCTTCAGATGATGGTTTTGTTTTTTTTTTAATAATTTTTTTTAAAGAAAGGTAATTAAATTTAAGGAGGACTTATAGCCAGAGGTTAGTAGCCAAAAAGTTGGTGGTATGTCATTTTTAAGAATTTTCCTTCAGATTGAACAAATTTTAATGATCTGGTAAGCAGTTAGAATTTAGTTCTGCCCCAAGGTTCCTTTCTCTTAATGAGATTAAAAGTTTAGGGTAAATAGGAAACTTAACCAAAATCTGAGAGGTGCATTAATTTCAAATTCAGCTCAGTAACCCCCCCCCAATTTAAACTTCCTGACATAACACACATATCAAGACCCAAGATTTCTCAGAGAGCATCTGATGCCCACTCTCCAGAGGCTGAGCTCCCCACTGCAGGGGCAATGTTACCTTTGGCTCCTCTTTCTCTGGCTTTTATCTCAGAGGTCTGTTCCTTAGTCTCTGTTGAGGTGAAACTCCAGTATCTGAACCCAACCAGCCAAGTAAGTAACTTGCGTACAAGCCAAGTTAAAGTTTCACTCCCATAATGGACGAGGAGAGACCAGAAGACATTTCTCATGCACAGGGAGTGCATAAATCCCCTGAATTGCCAGGTTTCAGGGTCACATGAGACCTCTAGAAGGCTCCGATAATCATCACTTTATCATCCTGTAGGTTCCAGGTATCTAGGTACACATGAACTAAGCCTTAATGACTTTAAATTCTGTCTCAAATTTTTATCTTCTTACAAGTTTAAGCTTTTTGTCTGAGTAAAAGTGCAAATATTCCATGAAGAATATCAGATCTCTTTTGGCAGGGATAAAGAAAGAATACCACAGAGTGGGTCTTAATGGCAAGGAGTGAGAATAAGTTTTGAAGTGTATAGGAATACCTTGGAAGGGAGAAAAAGTGTAGAAAAAAGTGTAGAAATAAAAGGATCTTGGTCTAATTCTCCTTTGTGTCCAGAGGCAGCTCTGCAAATACCATCTTAATGAGCCACTGCCTAGCCCCTAATCTCACAAAATCCTCAAAAGGGAAAATGCATGAAAGGCAGAGCTGATTCTCTCTCTTTTGATATTGCCCTTGGGTTTGCTGGCCTGACTTCTGGGGCTCTGGGAACACATGAATTAGCAAGAACCACAGAAGGCATTCAAAACTAGGCCTCTTCAATGATGAGCCAAATCAGACAGTTACCTTACAGCTTGCATGTTTATTGAACAAATACTACTAAAATAGCTAAAATACATTGGGTACTTGTCATGAGTGCATCAGTAAAGATCACATTGTTACAAAAGCCTGCATTTTCAGCAGTACACAACTGCAACTCTACATAAATGCCACAGATGCAGAATACTGTTTTCTTGCTCTATTTACACAGCTGATATACCTATTCTAATGAAGGAGGGAGAGGAGGAATGCACAAGAAACTCAGGCCAATGGGGGCGCGAGAAGAAAACGAAGAAGCGCAGCGCATGCGTCATCGGTGTTTAACAGTCGGAAGCGGAACAGTTCAGAACAAGGCCTGCCCTGTCAAAAGAAGAGCTAAAAGACAGTTATATAAAAATTAAGGTGGGCTTTCAGACTGGCTAACACAACAACATTCCATGAGTAGATGGTATTTTGTTTTTGTTTATCCATTTCATTGGGAGCAAGGACAAAAATGTAAATCTACACCTTGCTTATCAAAATCGCCAAAGGAGTGCTCTGCCTTTTAAAAAAGTACAATTATTTTTTAAAGACATTGTTTTCCAATTTAGTATTTGGAGAGGGTGTCATTTTCGTATTCCTACTCAGATGCCAGTGTTTTGGGATTTGTTCAGGGAATTTACTTAAAAAGGTTTTGCTCTTTGTGTCCCCAAATATCCTTTCAAACAGAAAGAACCCAAAGAGACACCTCAAAATGCCTGTAAAATTATTGCTTTTCTTTCTCTAAGTCAGGCAGGCGAGGCTACGGAAAGGAAGAGATTTGGTAAGTAAATTACAGTTTTGTGATTGCTCCCGCTACCGTGACTGCATGTCTGTAAGTGCCAGCCAACGAGACATCGTCTCTCACACTCTCTGGTAGCATTTGCTTAACCTACAACACTGAGGGAGAAAGCCACACTGAAGACACAAGGAAAACAAGTCAGTCAATCCAGTCTAGAGAACAACATTCAGGGAAACAGAGTACCAACACCTTCTTAGAACATGGAAATAAAAAATAACTCCATCAGAGCTACCTCGCCAAGGAGCATGTTGAAAGTCCAAAATAGCACCATTCATCAGTGTCTCAGGTCCTGTGGCAGCATCTCGGTCACTTACCACAAGGAAACAATGAGTTTCAAACTACTTCTATACATCAAAAGAGTACATGGATAAAATATAGAGATATACAGACAATTGATGAACATAAACTACTAGGTTTGTTACATCTAAATGAAAAAAACAAGGGGGGACTCTCAGCCTCTGCAAGAAGCAGTCGGGAGCTGTGTGAGTGAAAAGGCAGGAGTGGACCGGTTGTGTGAGCGCGGTGGGAGTTTGAGTTGTGGAAGACATTGTTGTAGCGAACCAGGCCTGAAGGCCCACCTGTAAGGGTTGTAAACGTGGATTCACAGTGTGAAATTCTGAGCGGTTTCACTTGAGTCAGAATGATTAAAAACTGGTTTGATGATGATACCTATTTGTCCACTGTAAATTCTCTAAAGCAAGGCTCAGAGTCCCATAGTTTCTTCTTATACTTGATGATTTACACAGAAAAAATCCCATATATGATACCATGACCTCATCAATACCCATACACCATATGTAATACAAATGGAGGTGTTACGATTAAAAAAAGTGGAGGTAACTGATTCTTGGGGGAGCGGAGTTCATTGCTGCCCAGTGGAGGCAGGGAGGCAGCGTTGTCCCATCATCCTTCTTGCGGTTCACTTCCTTGGGGACAGGAAGTCTTCCCCTGCAAAGCAGGCAGAGCCACACACAGACACACACACACAAAAGACAAAATTAGTCATGCTTCTGAAACCATTTTTTAAAATTTTGCTTTTCCTGCCCAGACCACATTTTACCCTTGAACTCTTGCTGTTTTGCAAAACAGAGTTTACATATTAAACACAGTTCACCTGAATGTAAATATTAGGTCTGTGAGGAAATAAAGTAATTAAACACTGGCCACCTTTGCTTCAGTAGAATGAAGTGCTTCTGTCATGGTGGTGCCAGCCATGTGGGAGGCAACATTCCCCAGAGTCAGGTTTCTGGGGACAGTTTCTAAGTATCGGATAGGGCCCAACCTTAGACTGGGCGATAGATACAGGAGTGTCAGTTGATAATTAAAAAAAAAAAAAGTCCAGTGGGCGTGATGAAGAGTAATGATCTATTTTCTAATAAGTAATAAAAATATTTAAAAACATAACTTGCATAAATCGTATCTATGTATGGCTTATTCTACATGCCATTGGCACATGCCAGAAATGGGTACCAAAGATGGTAAGTGTCTGGGAGGGGAAATCATGTGAGGGTGCCCAGACAGCGGTTGTAGGAAAGAGGGGGGCTAGCGGGAAATCAAAGCCAGAAGAGAGTGAGAGTCAGCTCATCTAGACTGACTGCGGCTATTCTAAGTCTTTCCTCACAATCCTGATGAGTAAGGTTTTTTGTTTCTGACTAGAATAACTCGGTTTCAGTGTGACTGCTGATACACCGCCATGCGGCTCCCTGGACACACTGCTGCGCCGGCAATAGTGGAGAGGAGCTCTCCATGACAACCAGACAGCAGAGGCACAGTGAAGCCCACCTGCCCAGGTGATGCACAAGGAAGGTCTTAGTTTACCACAGATGGACTGTATGCCCTGTACAGGTATGAACATAGTGAAAATTTGACGACAGTCTTTTAGTTTTAATTAATGATATTGTTTTGGAAAAAATTATCCTTTGATGTTTAAAAGATGTCTTTTTTTTCTTTTTGTTCAAGTCACATGTTCTAACATGACAGTTTTAATAAGGCAATTTGACTAGATGTAAGTACTTGGATTAAAGTGATAATCTTACTTTGTGACCTGTAAATTATCACATCTGAATTTCTTTTTAAGAATTCAGAAGCCAGTAACTTCCAAACAACTTGAAACTGAATATTTTCAGCAACCCAGGGGTAAACCAAATGCAACAGATAATTCACCTTTAAAAAGGCTTACTTAATGTATAGATTTTCTGTATTAAACATCTGGTATGCTTCGATTTTGTCTCAGACTTTGAGAGCATACCACATTTTTTGGACATATATTAAATCTAACCATGATGTACTTTAATACTCCAATATTAGGTTGTGATTTTAGAGGTTTTGGTATCATTAAATACCAATGGGACCAAACCAGAAAATTAAATACAAATATAATTCACTACTCGCATACCCTTAAGGATCTAGATTCAGTCTCCAAAAGCATAATATTGGGTAGTTATTTTCAGTTGTGAAAATAATTTCAATCTTGGAATTTTGGTACACAATGCGAAAATTTAAAAAAAAAAAAAAAAAAAAGGACATCCACTGTAATGCCAGTGTCTTTAAAATAATGCTACCAGCCTGACCCCACCTCACCTCCCAGTCAACCAGTTACCATGGTTCAGGATAGGACAAACTTAGGTTTTGGACAAATGAAGAGTTTAATGGCTGTTGATTGTCACAGGCAAGAAAAGAAAGAAAAACCAAAAATTGGTAAATGTTAACTCAGCAATTATACTCTTTACACAGCTTGCCTTAAAACTGCTCCAGTTCAGACTTACTCTGTTCAAAAGTGAATACACAGAACATTAGCGTATCTCTGTATTTAAATCTCAGTCTCAGTACTAATAATCCTCTACCTCCATGAAACATATACAATAAAACAAAATGAAGAGCTTAGGATTTGGGAAGAGCCACTTCCAGAAAAAAAGCCAGTGAAGATTATTTCAGATTTGAATTTACCATTCTTACTATTTTTTCTGTTTCATGGTCCGAGATACACGTTTCTTCATTCATTATTTATGTTCTGAGTGCCTACTATGGCTGGAGTACTGTATTCGATTTTAAGCTTAGAGATTGAAACAGAAAAACAGTCCCTGCCCATCTCACCCTTCATTAACTTGCTGTGTGGAAGACAGTCATACAGACTGGACCCTAATGAGGCAATGGTAGTAAGGCCCACAGGGAAGTGTGCTACTAAAGCACCCCGAGGGACAGACTCAACATGCCAGCGGGGTCAGGTGCTCCTGGGGAGACAGAGTTCTGTGCATCCTCCCTGTGGAGTCCTGGATTTACTAGATTTCAATCCTCTTCCCCTGATTTCAATGCACTCCCCCTCCCACTATTTTTATTTTAATAATAGGCTTTCCGCCCCCACTAAAGGAATTTTAGTCTCCTGCAACAAGTGGAGGAGGCATTTTGAAGATGGGACACAAAGAAGTCTTCTTTCTCTAGAAGTCAGGCCTTATAAGAATTCAAGCCAAAAAAAAAAGTCCATCCATGGAGAAAATAGTTATTCTCTCATCCAGCACATAATTGTGCCTACAGAACTGAGAGACTTGAGTAATTCAAGAGGCTAGGGGTTGGGGGGCAGATGTGTCCAGTGGCTCCCACAGCCCTGCTGTCCTGGAAGTCATGCCAGTTAGCTAATGTGCCTCGGGTGGATCAGCCCTTCTGACAGATGACTACTAGGAAATTAATTCCCAGTTACTCAATAATGTGCTTTGGACCAAGTTAGTTAGTCAAGATGATTTTTCCTACAATTATGCAAAGATATGCTTTTCTAGAAGGGAACTTCTGGAAGAAAACCAAATACACTATGCTTAAAATATTATTCACATATTTAGAGAAGGAAGAACTTAAAATAGCAGAAGACCTAAATACCATGATCCACTGTGCCCACCTGGGGGAGCATATCTTTGTGTGGGGCAAGACCTAGCACCCCAGGGGCTGGCTTTCTAAGTGTAGGGGGAGGCACCATTGACCATATCGAGGAACTATGCCTAGTCTTGTCCCTATGTCATCAGTATCAAAGAGAGGATGGCTGAATGAGGCAAGACTAATGTGAAGGCTAGACTTTGCCTTGTTTTCACATCTTGCCCTCAGCTGCCTTAAGAGAATTATGCCCTGATCTGGCACAGTGATGAATGTCTACAGTTATACTGCTGTTGCCGTTGGTGTGCTGTTGGTGAGGTGTGGGTGTGTTTTAAGGAAAGCGCTACTATTTTAGCTCTCTTCCACTCCAGCTCTACAAATCAGTGCAAGTTTAGTTCAGGCAGGGCCAGACCATTTTGTTCACCTACTTTCCTGCCAGTGATTTCAACCTTGACCTTCAAAAATACTCTGCAAGATTAAAAGTGATTTAAGATTGTTTTCTTTCAGTGCAAACTGCCAGTTGATACAGCCTCTTCAGTTTCTGCCTGCCTGTGTAAGACAGGCAATTGTTGAGACTATTTAGTATAAATAAAATAATTGCTTAAACATTGAAATACCAGTAATAGCTGGGGGAGGCTTCACCATTAGTCAATTGCACTTATTAAACTTTCAAATAGAAATTTTATTTTCAGTGGATTCTATTTTTCTTAACTGCAAAATCAGCAAGTCATTGGTAAAAAGTACACGCTTCCTGCTTGAGGTCAAACAAGTATTTACCCTAACAGGCAAAGTCCAATATCTATAGTAAAAACTGGTAAGTGGTTGTTACTGTTTGTGTCAGAAATTATGCTAAAATCAAAAATATAAATTTTATGGATATTCTTGAGGCAGAGAACTGCCACACCTACGATGTCAGAACAATGAAACCATGTTTACAAAAAATATGTTTTAGGCTTAAAAATTAGAAGAAAGGAACGTAACAGTTTTCTGTTCCTCCCATTTTGCTTAATGGATAATCTTGTATCAGACCTTCAGACATTATTAGCAATTATGTCATCATCTTATACTTTTAAGATGTCTTTTAGTTGGATCATCGTATTTGAGTTTGTCTAACCAGGAATGAAACAGATTTAAAACCTGTAAATTGTACACTTGATAAACTGATTCCATGTTTTAAATGAAAATTTGCTTTTGATTTATCAAGAAAGGAAGATAATGTGAACTTTAAGTCATAAAACTTTAGGATATTTTTTAAAAGTATGTTATTTCCAAGGTCCTCATAGTGTCAGATTAATAGGTTGGTATAGCAGCCTATAATGGATATTATAATGAAAAAGGAAAAGCTCTGATATTTTTAAACAATTGTTTCTATATGGAAAACAGTGTTAACAAAATGGCATCTAGGGATCTTACCTTAGGAAGCCTTCCCTCCATCTCCTTGTTTGGAAATGGTTCTTGACTGACCCAGACCAACAGCTCTGGGTAAAAAACCTATAGAGACACAAAAGCATACACATTCAGATTAAAATCAGGATCCAGTCTGAAACCACGTGGGGTAAGCTGAATGAGCTCAATTCTCCTCAATGGTCCCTTATTCCCAACTGCAACTTAGAGCACTGGGGAAACCATTAACTCTTCCAAACTGTTAGTGTGCTTCTGAACAAACACTCCAGTCAGGAGAGTTTCAGCTCCATGTCTTCCAAGATGAAGTCCAATAAGCCAGAGATATCAATCAATATTATTTTTAGCAGGCAAAGTAGCAGCTTAATGATATGTCTGGCTGAGTGCACTAAGTCACCAGGGGAGGTCTAACTTTCAAAGCAACCTATGATAAGTATCCTTGCAAAACTCCATCAAACACTGTTAAGGGTTTTTATTAGAAGGCTAAAGATTATGAACAGAGTAAAAGAGGAAAGAAAGCAGCTCGGATTCTCTCCCAAGTCCACGTGGCCAGTGACAACACATTCTGCCCAGCTGCCTGAAACAGCCAAGTGTCTGAGGGAGGGGTGGGAGACAGGTGTCATCACCATGAATGATTCAGAGAATACTAGCTGATGAATTCAGTGGTGGGAGGGGGGTGGAGCGAGGGAGTGGAACTGAGTAACTCTGCTTTAAATATACAAAGGATGATGAGCACAAGGTTGCTGACCAGCTGTTCTCCATCTTCAGTACTGACAGGAAGGAGCAGGGAAAGGCCTTAAAACTACAACTAAGATTTGGGTCAGCTCTAAGGAAGAACTTAGCATAAGAATTGTTAAATTACTAAAAGAAATTAAAGAAAAACTGTAAAATATTCTTTAAAAATTTTAGAAAGAGAATCCAACAGCTGTCTGTCAGGGCTAATTCACATTTAATATAGTCCTTATTGAAAGCAGAGTGAAATTAGGTAAGATTCCCTCCAGATCTGATTCTCCAAAGTGTCACATTTAATAAGCAATAATTAAGAGTCACACCTCATTAACAGATTAACAGACTTAGATGTCTGTTTAGAGTTTGTTTTTGGAAGCTCTAATTGAGGTAACCTAATCATTGAGTTGACTGTAATGCTTGGTATAACCCAATCAATCCATTTGGTCAGGGGATCTAGGGTAGGAAATGGGGACGGCTAACTGTGTTCACTCTTTGGAATGATCGAACAGTAACTATCTTTGCTCTACACCAGTGACATTTATAGCACATCCTAGCTTACAAAGCAATTTTGCATACATTACTTAATTTGTCCTTATAAGCCTATATATTGATCTCATCATTAAACAAACAAATGAAATTGAAACTCAAAAACGTTGGGTTTATGACTTGCCCAAAGTCACATAGGCAGTGTAGGGTAGGACTGAAACTCAAAGTAGGTTTCCAGATTCTAAACTTCATTTACTTCCACTATCCTGCTGCCCTCACATTATCCCAGAATGCAAATCGCCTACCACCACTCCACTCCCTCAGAATTACACCAGTCCACAGCCGCCACCCCACATTTGGTTCTTAAAGAGAGCTCATCCTGCAAGAGCTGGAACTATTTTCTTTTAGGACTGGGTCTGCTTTCTGAGCCACGTGGTTCCCCCACAACCCAACCACCTTACTTTTCCACATATTTCCTCTCCTCTGCCCAGCTCCTTCAGAAAGTATTCCACCATCTGCCTTGTTTGGGACAAGCAGCCATTTCTGACATTTCCTTTATCCAGGAATGAGTGAAGAAAACACAGTAACAATGTCAAATACACAGGCTTTTTTCAAGATTTAAAGTCACAGCACACAAAATCGCAGTTTGGACTTGACCTTAGGGGACCCCAAATTTGAATCTACTGTTAAATTCACTTAATATAAATGGATATAAAGTGATTATATTTCTATATTTACCACTTTAAAAATCATATTTTAAGTACAGTCTTAAAATCTTAGTGAGAAATTAAGCTCTGTTGGAAACCAAAAACATTGATAAAAGTACATGTAAAAACTTTGTAGACACAGAAAGCAATGAAAAGCAAGGTCAAGTAAGTACTGTCATTCTTGTGTTCTTGTGCTTTTCTGGGATATTCCATTTTAACGAAATGAGACTGCTTTAACATGTAACTTCTAAGCATCAATACTAAAATCACCCAAGTCTAATTTGTAGGGGAAAATAGCTTGCCTCTCAGAAATTATTACACCTATTCTAACAATCTGTTGTTCCAAGAACTCTCCATTTGCCAACAAAAAAAAAAAAAAAAAAAAAGCCAATGACTTTCGCCAAAGAACTCGGGCACATGAATATCTGACAGCAAAACACACATGACCAAGGAAACTTTCTCCCTCACTTCATATATGTTACATTGACCAAGGCATTTTTTTTTTTAGTATTAGGCATTTATAGCACATTATTTAAGTATTTGAATCATAAAGTAATCCTTTAGAAAAATGAACATTTCTTTGGCCTTGTGGTATTCTTCCAATCACCTTCAAAGTCAGAACCTTAAGCCAAAAATGGCAGGGACAGAGGAGTCTCAGTTACATTCTTAAAACCTGTTTGGCTGGTGTCTAAGAACTCACCATATCCCTAGACATAGTATCTAAAGGAGATATTTAAACTTTTTTTTTTTTTTGAAGCGCAGTTAGTTTTAAGAAACAGTGGTAAATTACTGGAAATGAAAACACTACATTGTTGTATCTATCTGCATTACAGCGTTGTTCTTTCTTATACCTGCAGTATTTTGAGACCCTAAAGTGAAGGGCTTAAAGAAAAGATCTATTGACAATTGTTAATTACCTTTGTTCTCAAATGATTCAGACCTGACTTTTGGTGTTCCACAAGGGCCTCGACTTCCATTCCATTCCCAGTGCTGGAGGTGGAGAATGGGTGGTCCCAAGCAACAATCAGTTGCCTTTCTGTCAAAAGCAGTCTCAGTTGAAATGTACTGTATTTTCTCTGCCTCTTCTCATCAGACCATGTTCTAGTCTACTAGCCAGGTTCTATTTCTGGCAGTTAGAAGTCAAATCAAAAAGTGGCAGTCAGTGCCACTTTTCAGCTTCAAGTTTCTTACCAGCCTCTGTGCATTCATGCAGCAAGAGTTCATGAAATAGTTGCAATGTGCTGGACACTGTTAGGTTCTGGGGATTGTGAAAGAAATAGAGTTCTCACCTTCTAGAAGCTCAAGTCTGGGGGTGGGGCAGGTACAGCAGGGGTGATCAAGCCACAAAAATACACTTTTAAAAATGTGTGTCATAGGCTGATTTGTATCACCTCAAAATTCATATTGGGAAGTGCTAACCACCAGTACCTCAGAATGTGATTGTATTTGGATACAGGATCTTTATAGAGGCAATTAAGTTAAAATGAGGACATCAGGGTGGCCCCAATCTGAAGTGACCATGTCCTTCTAAGAAGAGGTTAGGACACAGACACACAGAGGAAAGACCATATGAAGACACAGGGAGAAGACAGCCATCTACAAGCCAAGGAGGAAGGCCTCAGAAGAACCCAACCCTGCCAATGTCTTGATCTCGGACTTCGAGACTCCAGATTGTGGAAAATAAATTTCTGTTGTTTAAGCTGCCCAGTCTGTGGCACATTGTTATGGCAGCCCTTGCAAACTAAATACAGTGTGCTTTTTGAGTGCAACAACAAAAAAAGAAATACACAGGTTATGTCAAACTTAATAGCTGCTGGAACATGTATCAACAGACTAAACAACAAACCAAATCAACATTTAGCATAATATCCAGTAGTGCTCTCAACAAAGGAAATGGGGGTGGTAGTAAGCACATCTGGGAGGACATTTGATGGCTGTCAGATGCAGCCGAGGAAGATGGGTGAGGGATAAGTGCATAATAAGCTCCATGCTGGCAAGTGGCCCTGCGGCCAGGTCGTCTCCCTGCAACTCCCAGGGGCTGCAACAGTAACAAGACCAACGTGAACCCATGAGTTTCTGTGCCCTCAGTTTTCTAACCAGTTCAGAATATTAGGAACTGACAGTGACCCTATACCTGAAGCTTTTGAGTGCTGATAATATGAGGAACAGAAAACTGGTAAGTTGATCTGTCTAGAATTTCTAGAGTCCACCTGTGCTTGCTGAACTGTAAAGCTGCCCATTCTTGGTACTCATCAACAGACATTCCAAACATGGACACGTGGCTAATACTGCTTTCCATTCATTCACTGTCTGAATTCAAATTTGTGTTTTTCATTAACTTTCTTCACTGAATTTTCTCTCTATTGGTGTTTTGGTGGTTTGCATCTCAAAAATTTAAGTGTTCTGGGTATGGGAATACCTCAAAACTGTTGTTATATTAAACAAGTAAACCAAAGTTTGCATTAGTCTTAACAAAAAGTATGTCTTCTTTTAAAACTGTTTTTTCCATGTATACAATAAACAATTGGGTTTTTTTTGCCCAAATAAAATCCTCAAAACCCTCTAGAATACGATTCTTCCAGAAGTCACTTAGAAAATCAGAAAAGCAAGTCATTCCTTCAACAATTGAGAAAACAAAAATGACAGTTTAAAAAAAAAAAGTAGGGGGGAGGAAAATTTTGTTACTTTAATTTGGAGAATATGCAACGGTTTTGTTTGAATTCTGGGAAATTTTGAGGGTTTATACTTGTCATTTAATATATTGGTTGATGCATCTTTTTCTATAATGTTATATTTATCTCACTGACAATTAGGTTGAAAAACAACAGAACGTCATCAAGAACCACACTGGTTTAAAATACACTAATCATGACATATGTATTTAGACATTCTTAAGCAATTCTTAGGAAAAACCAACTTTATGCTTTTGAGTATAATTAATATATTTAAACCCACTATACATTTAAATATGACTTACAGTGAAAATGTGCTATTTCTTACTGATTCTCTTAAACGTATTGATGGTTGGGTACTTAAGTTTCAATATTCCATCACAGCATACAAATTGGAAATAAAATACTCAGGGTTTTGTCCTTCCTTCCTCCCTTCTTTCCTTCCTTTCTTTCTTTTGAGGCTTATTTTATTCTTTGGACAGTGTGTCATGAAAAATAACTGCATTTTTTCAAGTCTATAAAGTAATTAGCTTACCAGTAATTATTGCTTAGTATAAACTATTATTAATAGCTGACAACTAGTGCTCCAAATTAGAAAAATGTAGGAAAATTCAGAGACCAGTCCTCCAAGTTCCTAAAAAATATGCAAACTAGATAATTGCTTAAATTCTTTTTCAAACAGCTTTCAAGCTTTTCATTTCAAAATGTGCTATTTTTCAATGGCATGGTCCACATACAGAATCAACCTAAAACTTCTCTGACATGTTTCCCATCACTTCTACACTGCCTGTAAAATTCGAATCATATCTACTTATTACCTGTTACTAAATTAGTATTTTCTTCTTAATTTACTGTCTTTACACATCTTTTTTCAGAGGCTAAATATACCACACACATAAATGCTGCTTACCATGAAGATACGTTGCATGGTTTGGTTGTTAACGACCATAACTGTGATATTATCCTTTATCCCTGATGGGGTCCTATATGGTTAAAGGATGCACATACAGCTCCTTTATAACTTAACAGGATGGGTATCTATCCTCTGCAATTAGGAAAGCGGACTAGGGCAGCAGCTGTCCAGCCTACATTAATCAATTCTTTCTGCAGCAAAGGGGTATATTTCATAATCCCTCTGCTAATTAAATAGCATGTGTCCATATGTGTACACCTTTTATTCTTCCCAATTGGCCAGGAGGTTGTGAAACCTAGAACTGTAATTCAAGGAGAATTCATGTGCATATACATACACTTCCTTTCTGAAAAACCCCTTTGAAGCGGTGCTATAAAGAATCTCCCTCAAAAGCCACTCTGCTCCCAGGTGTTTACTGGTCATCTGAGAGGGCCAAATGTAAACTGAAACCATAAATGAGCTACAAGGATCATTTTCTCTGAACAACATTACATCAAAGATTAGATGGTGCCAAAAGATGATGCACTGTGCTGTCTCTCTTAGAGACATAGTCTTAGAGATCTGCCTAACCTTGTGAATGCTGCTTGGAGAAGCGGCATACAGCGGGGAACACACGTTGCCGCTGGAAGACCAAAGGTAAGCCTGAGGAATGCTGGGCCATTCAGATAATATGTGTAACCTCTGCACATTCTGGAAAGCAGAATAAAAGTGTTGGGGCTTAGGTTGGCAAGCACTCTGGCTTGGGGAGCTAAACGAAACATGCCCTGACCTAATTTAAACACACATACACTGGAGCTGGCTGTGGTAACAAAGGGTAATTACAGAATGTGCCTTATGAACACCCAGCTACTGCACTCTATAGTCATGAATGCCTTCCTGCTAGAAAGGAAAGGGCCTTTGTGGCTCCTGCTGACACTCCCTGAGTTTCACTGCCTGATAAGTCCTTAACATGTACAAATAGAGGTTGGGGGAGGCAACTGTGTCTCAATAAGGAAGACAATGATGGCTTACTAACTGGTTAAACCCATTGGCATTAGCTTCGCTTCGGGTGCAAAGTCCCACTACGGGCACAGAAATGTTTTATTATTATTATGCCACAGATTATGTTACTGTCCAACATTACATATCAGGCAGGCGAAAGACTTACAGTTCTTGACTTTGTGAGTTGGGTGTCTGAAGCAAGCTTCTCAGACTTTAATAGTGAAATCCTGTAAATTCACTCTGCTCACTGTGAAGCCATCTTGAGAGGCCACTGATGAAACTGTGGGAACCTGACAGCTATGGAATTTTATTTCTAGACGTCAACTGGGCAGAGAAAGGAAAAGGAAATCTCACTGGCAACAAAATGAAAGTGTTTACATGTGACATTAATCGTCAGCACAAAGAGCTTTCACAGTCACTCTGTTCCACGATATAATATTCTGCTTGCTTGGCTGCTGAGTCTTTTAAAATTTTATTTCTAAGAATAATAGCAAATACTTTCAAGGAGGGCAACAAATCAAGTCGGGAGCCAGCCACAAAAGGTTAACAGAATTACCCGACTTTTCTTTTTCACTGCTCCTTAAAACCATTCATTACATGAGTTTCCTAGGCTTTGATGGTACATGGTTCAAGGCCAGGCACAGCAGCGGCCAGCTAATTGAACACAGAGGTCAGCGGCAAACATTTATGTTGTGCAACATAGCGTTCCTCTTATCCCAGCCCCATTCCTTTCCAATAAGAGCACGTTTAGCACAAAGCAATCCACCTAAAGACTCCATAAATCCAAAAAAGGGAGTCACTGATCGAGGAATTCTCAGATTTCTGCCAAGGCACCCTCCCCCTGGACTGGAGGTCAGCCTGGTACAGTAATCAGAGCCAAACTGTGGACTGGACTCAAGGAATTAAGTTCAGCACTTCAAATCTTGACTTTTAATGGGCAATTTTTCTTTTCAGCAATGAAGAGAAAGCACAAATAGCTGGTAACAGCCCAAAGTAAACAAGGAGAAAAAGTACAATAATAAAGCTCGGATACAAATCTTATAAGCAGTATGTAAGAAGAGTCTTTCCAAACCAAGGGAAAAAAATAAAGCAGCCTTTTTAAAATTTGGCTTGAGATTATGCAGTTGTGAGTGAACAATAAGAAAACAAAGGCCACAATACAAGACAGTCCCTCTCTTTAGCGAAGAAAAAAAAAAAATCAGCCTTTGTTAGCTTGCAGCAAAAAGGCCCCTCAGGCATTTAAGCACAGTATAAGCTTTTCATTGCCCCTGTGACTTCAAGAAATATGTTAAGAAAATCTTTTTTACCTCCCTGGAGTGGAATCAGAATAAATATTTACTTAACACATCTGAGTTCTAAGTCTGGACCACCTTATTCCATTTTATAAATTGGTTTTCATTTGTAACCAAGAAATTAGGAACATGACATCTGGTGACATTTCTACTTTTAAGGTACATTAAGAATTAAAAAGGAAAGAAAGAAAAAATTTGAATACTAACTCTATATTATGCCCCAGCACACCAAACTGCACTTGTGAGGTTTAGAATGGTATTATTCACCACAATTGAGAGTAAAAGCTGTTGATATGCTTTCTAATACTAGACATCTGGAGTAGCAGGGCTTTTTCCAAGCACATTCCAAGGTTAATAGGAAACATCTAGACTTGCTTTTATTAGCTTGTTTGAATAAGTTTAAGTATGCTATGCCAGGTTTCACCTTCAAGTAACTATACGAAGTTTAATTTCTAGTCACCAAGAATGATATTTTTCTTTCCTTCTGTCAAAAAAATACTGTGCTATCCATTAAACTCTTATGAACATTTTCCCCCAACAACATGAAAGAATAATTACTCAAAAATACGACTTATTTTGTTAAAGCCTTCACTTAAGGGCTAGTGAGATAAATATTTACTTATTTAGACATAGGATTTTGGATTTTTCTTGGTCTGGGTGGGTGAGATAGCCAGTTGCTTTGAAGAGTCTGAAGATACTTCAAAGGATTCCTCTTGTTGACATGTGCAAGACAGACCTTTCCTGAAAGTCTGCATTTTCTCCTGAAGTGCTCATTCCAAAAGAAACTATTTACTCTTTCCATCAATGGACCCTCTTCTACTGGTAGCAACAAACCCTTCAGCATTTAGCTAAAGTCATTTCACGGTTCAATGCTTGTCTTACACTGTCCTTGTCATTTAAAAACTGATGTCTCTTCAATAGCAAACAGCATCATAACGGACCACTAACTTTAGAAGGAAAGTGGTTTCTATAGCAGAAGGATGTAATAAAAATGGGTGTAAATCACAGGCTACAGATTTCTTATCGGTAAGAATTCTAACTTTTTTAAAAAAGAAGAAATATATCCAGATTTGTATCTACATGCTATTTAAATGCTCAGGACAAAAAGAGGCCACTAAGAGGCTGCTGTGAAAACTTAGAAAACTAAAAGTACAAAAATAGAATAGGGTTAGAATGGATGTGCCCCTGCACACCACCTGGGTTTTCAACCCCTCTGGGTGGAGCCAAGACTGATTAAGCAGAAGGCTTCTCTCAGATGAAGGATTCAGTCAGGCGGTACCATTCGAGGCAAAGAAGACTGAAGGGAGGAGCTCCCAATCCAAGCAGATAAAGTGTTTCAGGCCTAGTAGTCATCTAAGAAACATACGCTTCGAGAGCTGTGAAAATATCTGCCAAAAGAATGCCAGACTAGAGGCTTAAGTTCCCTAGAAAAAGAATCACAGGTAGTTTAATTAATACGAAAAAGGTAGTAGTGGAAGCTCAGACCTTCATTCCAAATTCTGACTGTATTCTCCAAGAGAAGGCCTCAACCATATGTTTTTCCCCCTAAGTCTTTCTTCCATTGTAAACCAAATGTCACAACTATACTTCTCCAAAAGAAGGGAACTATGAGCAATAAACAGGTGTAGTTGGAACCCACAGAGACAGAGTATGTAAATTTGGGAACCCACAGTTTTCTGTAGAAATGCATAATACAGTCCATTATGTTTTGCTTTGTTAATTTCAGGCATGTTTTCCAGGTGCACTCATTGAATCTTCACAATGTTACTGCAAGGAAGAAATAAACCCATATATATAAAGCACTGGCAACAGGGTCTGGCATATAGCTACCATTATCATCCTCACCATTTTACAGATGAGAACACTGAGGAAGAATAGTTAGGGAACCTGCCCAAGGTCTCCAGTGTTCATATGTTGCTGCAGTTGAGGAAAAACTAGTCTTAAAGCAACAATCTGTCGCTTGGCTACATTAAGACTTTGGATCTAATTAAACCCAAGCAATACTGGTAATACAGTTTTTTTCTTTTTCAATGTTCCCTGGAAGGAAATGTCCAGCACAACATAAATATGTAGTAATCACTGCAGTTAATAACAAAATGCATTTGCTGAGAAACCAAACTGTTTTAATATGACCCCCAAATGGACTCTCAGTTCCTTCTCAGATGGCTACCAATGGACAATCTAATTCAGTACAGCTTTCTCTTTCAAATGCATTTGAAATCCTGTTCACTATAACTTTGCTTATCAAAAACTGCTTAGTTAAAAAATACGTTTTATCAATGATGGGCAGACACACAAACCATATACTGCATAAAAATATAAAGTATTTTTCTTCCTCTCAATTGAAGAAGAAAATAAACACTTATTAGACAAGAGAGGCAGTATATAAACTACTAAGAATGATAAATTCAGAAAGAAAAATAAATTTAACCTGACTCCATTTGGAAACTTTTAATTAATGTATTAGAAATCTACACAGTTCCAAAGGTGGATAAATAGCAAGACGGAGATGCGGCAACAGACTAATGGTTACTTGTTAACATCCTAAAGGTATCAAATAGCAAATAACAAGGTATGCTGTATTTGATCCTCAAATTGCAGGTAGAGTACTGTATTCAATCACAGTCAAAGATGTGGTGACCTGCTGACTTCATCTAAACAACATAACAGCTGATCAATTTAGTAAAAATTCACATTGATTATGAGACGAATTGTTTCAAGCATGCCAAAGAACAAATTTAATTGAATTTCTGATTGAACTGATTGTGCCAGTGTAGACAGTCAAGCCTCGTGTAACAAAATTAAAGTTTAAAAAGTGGTTCTCGGATTTTTTTTAAAAAAGGAAAAAGATTAGGCTTAATAAAGGTTAAATGAAAAGATGTGGAGACTTGTCTCCCAGAACTTGATAACAAGATCAGAACAATTTAAGATTCTATTAATCGAGAAGTGAGAAAAATGTGCAAGGCCAGGACATTTCATGATGTATAATTAGACCCAAGACTCCACAGGGCAATAAGTAATGGAGACTCAGTTCTAGTCCACAGCATCCAGGCTTTGGAAAAGTTAAATCAAAATAATAAAGGACTAAAACTGTGAAAATAAGGGCTCAGAGATATGGACAGAATTTTTGATCCTACATTAACTAAATTGGCTAGGTATATAATCTCAATTACCCAGTCAATTAATAAAGAAATATTTACTAAGTACTTTCTGCAGGTATTGGATATTTGGTAGGCAGTTTTAATCCTATACAATTAGCATCTTATCAAAGAGTAAGTCCGGTAAGTTTGGGCTGGAAATATCAAAGTAGCAAAGAAAATACTTTTTTTTTTTTTTCCAAAAGGATTTTTCCAAACTAAGCCACCAAATCCTGGGAAGTCTATTCCGGAAAGGGGTGGGCTACTTAACATAATTTATCTATTCAAATTCTGATTGTTAACCACACAACTGAAATTGCGCTATTGCATGCATTTAAACAGTGAGTACATCCCTGCACAGTATTCATTCTTTCAGCTAGTATTAATGAACTCCTACCATGCAGAAGACACTAGGTTAAGTGCTCACCCACGTGTTACCTAACCCACATGGCACACTGATCCATGGAGACTCAGCAATGCCTGGCAAATGAGCACAAGAACAGACTTTCACATCATGGTTCCAATGAACCTTTGGGTGGCTTTCACTAGGATGACTTAGTGGGAGGAATGAAACAATACTTCGTTAAGGAAATAGTTAATATCAAACCCTTACTTGGGTCATGTTTATAAGCACGTTAGTGAATAAGTTTGATCCGTATAAATACTGACTAGCTTTCCCCTTGATAGTCTACAAGTTAGCTCGCAAAGAAGCAGTATCTTCTCCTAATTTCTACTCTTTCCTGTCCAAGAATAAGTTCTATACCAGACACCAACTTTATCCAATAAAAGTGTCCTCAAAATGCCTGGACCCAATTTAAACAAAACAACTTTTGTAGATTTCTCCTCATCCAGCCACTAGACTGTAGTACTTTTCCCTGCTGGAATTGTATCAAACTCAATTCAGCAGGAAGGCTGTTACCTGCCCCAGTAATCAAAGGACACGGTGTGTGATGGTGATCTGAGTAAGAGCTGGGATGGAGGAGAGAAGAGTTGGAGCTGGCAGCCACGCCAAAACTTCTGTGCACATTATGAGTCTCCCTGTTGTTTTAATTACCTATTGGTGAGTCTTTGGCTCCGCATTTTCATTGGCAAAAACTACTTGGCTAGTCCCGCTTCCTTTCTAATCAATGGCTCTGGTTCCCAAATTTCAGCAAAAAGGAGCCAAGAGACCTTCCTTTCATGCCACATTCTCCTATCCTTCTCCTTCTCGAATATATTTATATTTTGCTCCATGAAAGTAAGGATGCACACTGAACCAGTCTAAAATCAGGCATTTAAAAATATCTCTAGCTAGATTATTGTAACACTTTCAAGGCAAAAAGCTTAGATTAGAAACAATTATAAGGTAAGGATGGGCCGTAAATTTTACTTCACGAGATTTAATTACCCTGTGAAACCAGGGCAGATTTGCTCTACTGTCATGATTGCCTCAGACTACTGAGACAAACTGTGCTGCCCGCTGGAAAAGCACCATTAATACCCTCATGCATAATGACGCCCCCACAGCCAATGTTCTGGATAAGATGTGTGGCACTACCCTAAAATGACATTCCTCTTTCAGCAGACCATATCAACTTAGCTTTCTGGACTCTCAGGACTTCTTCTGCCTAAAGGAGCGCAAAAGAAAGGAACACAGAATTTAGAAGTTATTTTTGTAGTGTGCTTATATCTCACTTAACTCTTCCCCCTTACTTCCCAAATATTGAGCCTTCTAAAATATTCAGTGAGAGGCCCTTTTCAGTAGTAAATTGTTTATTGGTGTATGTTCATTTCATTTTCTGGACTGCCTGACTTATAACTGAGCTATCACAGCAGTGCAGTGTCTGGCCATAACTCACTGTAGATACCAAAGTGGGCTACCTGGTCCTGCCCAGAAATAACAGATTATCATGTATCTATGACCACTGACTCATTCCTTTATTCCACAGACAGTTGCTGATCACTGAGGATGTACCAGATCCTAGTTAGGTAAGGGAGCACAGATCAGACTGGTTCATGGTGTGGGATCTATTCCAAAGTCTCATTAGGAAATGTCAATGAAGGTTAGAGTTTCCTTTCACTTTGTAGAAAGAGAGCACCAAACAATTTCTCTACAATTTCATTACTGGGAGTTCTCTCCCTCAATTGCTACCAAAAAGGGGAAGGCGTTGCTCACTTACTAAATGGTCAATATTCTTGTTTCAAGTTTACAACCTTGGAGGGTAGAAAAACATGCATAAATAAGCCAGATTCAAGTAGAAAGTTAAATGCGTGGTAAGTGTAGAGAGGAACAGAAGATGATTCCTGCTGGATATACCGTGGTGAGTTTCAGAGAAGAATTGTCATTCAAATTCAGTCTTGAAGAATGGCTTCATTTTGTTGGAGGTGCATTCCTTCTAGAACCAAGTAAGCAAAGGCACAGAAGGAGGGAATCCCAGGGAAGGTTTAGAATAACAAGTGACCTGGTCCCTCTAAGAAAATATCCACTGTGGCTAGAAATAGAGGATTAATTCATACAGTTCCTGACCTATCTGTCAAGCCACAGAAAATAAACTTAGGAAGTTCTCAATAGAGCAGGTAAAAAAAAAAAAATTACTTCAAGGTATGAGGTGGAGAAGGCATAAAGAATTCAAGGAGCAATGCTTACCTAGGTCACTTTTACTGAGAGATTTATAGACAAGTCCCACCTCATCTGAAGGGGTTAAAGAGCGAGTCACATCATTTCATGTTGAAAATCTTGCAGCTGATGCATTCCAAGGTAAGATTCTGTGCTGTTTATAAGAGATTGCAGGAAAAAAAAAAATCCCTCTTGGACTTGGCTTTCCCTGATTTTCATGTATCATGTGATGAGATTCCCTTTGGTTGGTCACCAGATTACCGACTAAATTAGTAACAGCCTGTAGGCCTCAAATTGTAAACAATTTTATTATGATGACGTAAGTGTTGGCTTATATTTTTGAATAAGTATGGTTAATCGGGAAGAAATGGAAAGAGAAAAGCAGCTGGGTACATGTGGGTGCAAGTGATGAGCGAATGCCTACACCCAGTCAGCCTCACAAGAGGGAAGCATGATCCTTCTACTGGGCAGCTTGCACAACAGCATCCTCCTCTCTGGCCAAGCAGACACTGCTGAACCTGCTGGGATTTGCCAACGAAAGTGCTGCTACTTTTCAAGAAAAAAGAAGATAAGCATGCTCCCTTTTCCCTTCCCAGTTCCTTTCTAGCTAGAGACCTTTCTTCTCTCCACCACTCCACCCCAGCCTAAGGGGAGTGAGAGGGAGCAAAGCAAGCTGTACCTTTAACCAGAAAGTATAAGTGAGTGACTGTGTGTGTGCTTTCCTGTTAAGCACAATCAAAAGGCAAAGAACCTGAGACAGGTTGGTAACCTGAGTGAGAGCCCTGGGCCATCTCTAAGATGCCTGCTCAGTGGCTTCCGATTGCTTAGCACTTCAAGTCCTTGACTTCTAGGTCTAGTTTTTGAGGTCTGTCCTTGACAGCACAGAGATTCTAAACAGGAAGGAAGATTTTCCCTATGACAGTGAAAAGGTATTATGCTCACTCTTGCAAGCCAAACTTTCTAAGGCACTCCTTTTATCTGGAATACTCCTCTCTCTCATCTAAATCTACCCAAATATTCTTGATTCTTCATTCACTCAGTACAAGTCCTAGAAATAAAAGTCCTAGAATTCTTAATTCTTCATTCACTCAGTACAAGTCCTAGAAATAAAAGCTTAATAAGGCATAGTGCTTACTCTCAATGAGCATATAGTCCACTTCTAGGTTTCAAATTTTGTGTCAACTCCAATCAATTGTTAATGGCGTCCTGGAACACCATATTGAGGATTCTGAAATCACACTCAAGCTGAATAATAATGAATTCCAAGGTTGATTAGCAATGTCTCCTACAGGTATAAAAGTTAATAATGGAGATAGCCAAATATTTGCTATTTCTGGCTCTAGCTTAGTTTCGACCTTCTTAATAAAAGTTTTCCACGACTATCCCCAAACCCCAGTCCTCACTAACATCACTTGGACCATTTAGCACTCTATAGTTTTACATTGTTAAGTTTGCTGCACATCACAGAATCACAGAAAGAGATTCTACTGGAAATAAGTGGAGGCTATAAAGTTCCAATACTGGGAGTAAAGATCCTCCTGGGTCCACACTGCAGGAAAAGCTGCTGGGAGCTTTAAATACCACAGCTGGATCCAACCCAGAGAGGTGGCATTGCACCACATTGTCAGAGTGTAGCACTGGAAACTGGGAAAAGTGAGCCATCACAAATCACGCTTTTCTCGCAAGTGCCATACTTTATGGTTTCACTGCATTTTGTTTTATCCCTTTAATAATGGAAAATAATTTGTTGCGCAAACTAAAACTGCATTCATTTCAGCTTCCTACCTCTTTTAAAACAGAGGTTAAAAATGCAAATTACTTCTAGTTCACAAAAACTACATATGATCAAGTCAGTAAGAATGGATTTTAAAAATTCAACTTAATAGATGTTAGGATGCATAGGCCAAATATTTATTGAACTACCATATATTTAATACTTTACCAAGCACTGTATATGAAGTTTATAGATTTGGAAGCCTATAATTTAGTTGAGCAAAAAACGAAATGCATATGATCCAACTAACAAATAATGGCACCCTGGCTAATACCATGGTATTACTACTAATAACTGAATTGATATTTAGAATTTAGCTGAGAGCCATGTTAATGCTTACGTCCCAGACCATTAGGGCAGTTAATACTTATGCCACTAACAGATCAATTTCAGGATCACTGCTATTTTTTAGATCACTAAGACAAACTATTCTTGAAGCTCTTCCTAGGTGCAAAATATGTTCTAGAAATGTCCATTTCAAATAAAGTTACACCCAATAAATCATATTTTTGGCAATCATAATTTCTACAGATGCGGACTAAGAATTTATGATTAAACTGATATCCAGTTTGAAGTAGAGGAACCCTTTAAAACTGATATATTGTAATATATCTTCATCAACCAAGAAGACATAGTCCAAGTAAATTGAATACATTTTCCTCCGGTATATTCAGATTGGATTTGCTGGTGAGATTTCCTTACCCCTAGTTTTTTCTTGTATAACACAGGAATTATATAGATAATTCAGGCAAATCCTTCCCACTCCTACATCACTCCAGCAACATTTTGAATTACCAAGATGAATCAGACAAAATCAATTTTTTGAGCATAATTATTCAGATAATTATTTCAATCTTCCATTTCACTTTGGCTGTGAGGATATGGCCTTAAAAGACTTTCCATTCAGGAACAACACTAATAAAAATATGTAGGACCAAGGGAGCTATGGCATTTCACACCAAGGATCGCCAGTCAGCCCAGTGCATCTGAATGCCACATCCGGTCTTTAACTGACCCGGTTAATGAATACTTAAAAGTATAAAATTCATTAATAGCCAAGTATAAATCTGGGTATTACTCATTCGGTCTAGCAGAGTATTCACATTTTAGAAGTGTATTTTCCTATTTTAGAAATATTCATCTCAGGATTTATAATAAAGTGAATTTCTTCAGTGTATGTATGACTATGATCTGCTTTACATTTTTTAAAGAACTGTATCAGGTTAAAATGGAATGGTACTCGGAACAGCTGTTTATTCCAAGATTGCTGCTCAAATAACCTTTTCCTACCTCAATTATCTCTATAGCTCAAGAGGAAGCTGGACTGGCTTAACCCAAATAGACTATCCCTACTGTCCTAATTCCCCAAACAACTCCCAATTCTCCCCCTCACCATTCACTGGAAACTGGTGAAAAAGACAGTACCATATAAAATTACCCTCCTAGGTACTCTTCAGCATCTTCACAATCAAAAGTCACTGAGCAACTGGCACATTTACATTCTCGACCCAATGGCACAAGCTATGAATAGGACCACATCCCTTCCCAATCTTTGTCTTTTTCTTTAAACAAGGAAACCTTATGTTAATGGAGAGATTATTGAAAGAGTCTTCTTGTAAGCCCATGAATGCCACTTCAGACTGTACAGAAAGCAGAGCTCTGTGAATGGTACAATGGAGTCAACTCATCTGTTTTAAAAGCTCAGCATCAGTGTTAAAGAGAACTTATATTGTTCCAATTTCTAGGTCCCTGTTAAAACGTAATAAGCCCATGCTTACGTCACTGTGAGTCCATGGCACACACATACTTAGAGGCAAGTTTACTGTGTAGAAGGCAATCATGTTGAAAACCAGGACTTAACCTTGACAATGGATTAAATAATTTAGTTTTTCAAACTATTCAATAGGATCATCTACTGATTTTGAAATGTTTTCTTCTCATTAACCTATCTGAAGCAGGTACCTTTAAAATAGAATACCTAAATAGTAAGAACTCACATAAAATACAATCATAGCAATTAAAATTTAGCAAAAAGCAAATATAAATTAAAGAAATGTTGAAGACTCAATATCCTGCTAATTGAAAAAAAAAAAAGTAGGGGTGGGGAGAGGCACATTTACTAGAAAACAAAAAGTTGGAGAATGAGTTATTAAAAACAATTCTGTTCAAGTAAGATACAGCAAACTATACTCAAAATTGACACTTAGAAGAGTACTCTTGAGTTGCACAACCCCAGTTGCCACCATGCACAACTGTAATCTATGTAAATAGCACTTCCTGCAGTTGTGCTCAAGGAGCCCCATACACAGGACACAATGTCACTGGTGCCTCCTAAAGCTGCACAAGTTGATTCTATTTTTTTGATGATACAGAAGGCATTCGAGAATCCTTATGTGTCTCCACGTTACTGTTGTAAAACACTATCATTTTAGGTATGTAAAAAGTCTAGATATTGAATCACTATGTTACGAATTCTGGAATGTACTGGATAATTTCTTACACTAAAATGAGCTGATTCTAAATTTGTATTTGAAATAAGCCCTTTACTAAATAGGTTAAATACACTGAAATTAGATCCTCTTTAGTGTTTTAAATTATGTAAATGGAAATGCAAACAGGAAAGCCAGGCTTACATATTTTCTAGAGGTGTCCAGGAGTTCAATCTACTGCTTCACTAGCTGCAGTTTCTATTGTATGTGGGCCAAGTCTTTAAGTAAGCCAGTTACAGAGGTCCACAAAGCAATTCCAGTTTTAATCAAGGAAAGAAAATTAACTTGATTTTGCCAAAAGGGAGAAAGAGGAGATAAAAGACACCACTAATATCACTTCTTAAAAAAAAGAAAAAGTGAAACTTTTTTTTTTACATTTGTGCAAAGACTTTTAAGATCTCAGACATTCTGGAAAAGAGGATTGCTAGAAAGTTACTTGGAATCACCCACAGACAATAACTGTCAGTGGTTTCATTTCAGCCAGTGGGCTTGTGCCAAAAGGGACTGACATCTTGATGAAAAGGATCACCAAAAAGTTGTGAGAATATTTTCATGAGTAAAAATCCTTCCAGGAGCAACAAATTGTGATTTCCCATTCTGCCACCATACATAAATGACAACTGCAAAAAATTAACACGTAATAATAATTTGCATTTGCTTTTCTGCATTTGAATGGTTCCAACTTCCACACTCTGCTTTGGCAGGCATGCTTGCCTTCTACAAAGCTCATTCCACTTACTACTACAGATCCATGATACCTTACTCCTTAAGCTTGATCTATAGAGTTAGTTTTGGCAGGGTCAGTAGTCATATTTATGTTTAACTAAACTGGTCACCTGACATGTTGCAACATACATGAACCTCTGTGATCTATTTATGGTCACAGAAAGTAGGTAAGGTTCTGAGATAAAGAGCTTGGAGGCAAGGTTGATGTGGCCAATCACAGTAAAAAATAATTAAGAAAATACAAATACTTTAGAGCAGCTGATTTCATTACCATCCTATTATTCTATGACAACAACTAATTAAGAATTTAATATGACGTTAGGAACCATTTGCACAAAATCCATTGATTAGCTCAATTTTATGTCCACTTCTTTTTTCTTTCTACCTGAAGTTCCTTAATTTGATCATTTTCAAACATGATCCAAGCAAGACCTACTTCATGAGCTGCTTTGATACCCATTTGTTGAAATAACAAGAGAGGCACACATAAAAAATAAAACACTTGTTAAACAGTCAAACTGAACTCATTTAACTGCCTGATTCATTTTTCTCTTTGGAAGCTCATACTTGGGTTGATCTCAAAGAAAACATCAAGGATATCAGATTAAATTTTGATTCATTAAATTCCACCCTCGTTTAAAAGAAAAAAACTAAATCTAAAGTTGGATATCACACATTCTAAGTGACAAAGAGGTGTTTTAAAGAGTATAAACATCTGCAGTAGGACACGCTGTACTTCACTAAAAAGTTTTATGACATTTCTAATATTTTTTTAATCTCATTTCCAAAGAGGACATTTTTATAGACGATTAATATACTTATTCAGCTGCTTTTAATGTGTATGCCTTCTGTCAGCAGTCAAACATTAAACTGCATTCTCTGTGGATCATAAGCTTTGTCAGAAATAGTTAGACTTTTACTTACAGGTTAACATGCTTGACTAAAATTTAGAGACATCTAAAATTGAGTAGATGTCTCTCATAAATGAAGCTATAAATCAAGAAAAAATAAGAGTAATTATGTTTAAATAGATGGGGTATATTAATATAAAAAGTCATGCTTTTCATCTATATTGCTCTAAAGGCTAGTATATGCAGTAGCTGTTTGATCAGCTGGACAGACTCCTCAGTTTTGGATAAGCTGGGGCTAGCTCTAAGACCCAAGGCTTTGTCTGAGCCCTACTGCTGTCACCACCTCCATGCGTGTCACAACACATCACTCTTCCTAAAGAACCGAGTAGTTTCTGTTGTTCAAATTAAATCAATCCCCACTTCCAAAAGAGGAATTTTAGTTTTCTATTCAAAATAAGAGCAAATCAAAAGAACTAATTTGCCAGATCCAATTCACGTAAATTGCTGTACTGCAATGCTCCCAGGAGCTGGAGATAGAACCTTTCAAAGGTCAGATGGGGTGTAGGAATAATGAAGGGTTGAGGCGGATGATGGTGGGTGGTTGATATTTATATGTAATAGACTGATAAGAAGTATTGAGAATCTCCTCTGATGATCAAATCTTACCATTTTGAGATTCTTAGTCTTGGGCTTCTATTCTCCCTCTCTTCAGTCCAGGGAGACCAACCTGCAAAATATGTTTAAATACAGTACACACATCGCCTTATCACAGGTCAGCAAATGAAAAATGCCTCTTTGGAGGTTACATATGAAAAACCATTTTCTGTGGTTAAGTTACATGCAAATTATTGTTAACTACTGGGATTTCTGAAAGAGCTTTCCAAGTGGCCTATAGGCTTAAATAGGGGGACAAAGGAATCCCTAGTACTTGGCTTTGCAGAGTCCTGGGCTATTCTTAGTGTTTGGTTCATCTTTAAATTGCATGAGTTCAAAAGGTTTAGCAACTTAAAAGTAGAACCAAGTGATAAAAATAGATTGTTTTCTGGCTGCTCTTTGTTCCCAGACATACTACTGGCAGTATATTTGCAATCAAAACGACAGAATAGGAATCAGCCTTCCACCGTGTAGTGTAATGCCTCAGAGTGGATATTTTTGGAAATGGCACTGCATTACATAACCTTCCGTGTTCAAAAAAAAAAAAAAAAAACCTACACGGCGGGGGGGGAGGGGGGGGAGTCAGGAATATACACCATTATGTCCTTCTCCCTAAACCAAATAAACATTAATGTACATACTGCAGTGATTTACCCTCAACCTTTCTGTTATCAGAAGACAGCTCTTTTGTTAACACAGTTATGACAAAAATTAAGATGAATGGAGAAACTAAAAGTTCTCAAAAAAGGTATCATTAGCTCTAAGAGTTTTCCTATAATGTTATAGATACACATAAATGCAAATCAGATTATTATCATCACCAAGAAGAAAACAGTCATTTATTTTTAAGGCCCTCCCCGTCAAAGTTCAACTGCTTTATAAGAAAATGCAGAAAAAAGTGCTGCAAGATCGAATGCCTAAGAAGACCCTCGGCAGCAGCAGCATTCAAAGAGTGATCAAGTGTAAGGACGGAGGGACACAAATTCATTTCATAAAAGGGGAGGAAAAGCTTGCATGCACGGAAGTGCATTTAATGCAAAGAAACAGAACAGTTTCCAACAATGCTTTAGGAGCAAGAACAAAATTAACCACACCAACAAGCACAAAACCCCACCCCTTCCCAAAAGAATTCATTTCTCCCTCTAAACTTGTGCATTTTAGAAAAACCTCAAGTTAAATTCCAGCCTGAATGCAGCAAGACCAAAATGCCAGAATTTCTCCAAGGTACACGCTTCAGCTCTTTAAAATTTAGAGGGAAGAAGCATGAACTCTGCAGGGTTGAAGGGTCCAGCTAAGAGCAACGGCAAGGAATCGACACAAAAGAGAAAGCAGCGCTCCCAGCCGGGGATAGGAATGGCATATACTTACAGACAAAAGCCCCGCTCCCTGTTCACTCTCTCTCCTCTCTACACCTGAAACACAAATGTGGATGAAAAAGGGCATCATGCTAGAAAGACAGCTTGGGGGGGGGAGGGGGGTTTGTGGGAAGGGAGGGGGGAGGGGGAAAGGGGTGGAGGAAGAGGAGGGAGGAGGGGGAAGGGAAACAAAACCCAAACCGGCTTCACTTCCAAGAAGTGCAGCCTTGGAAAAAGGAGGAGATGATCTCCCTGCCTCACGCTCTCTCTCCTAGAGTGTGTGTGTGTGTCTCTCTCTTTCTCTAAGAGTCTCTCTCTCCCCCTCTCCCTCTCTCTTCCGCTAGTGTGCTAGTGAACAATGAGCTAATTCTGATGGAGCTGGCGCGGAGCCAGCGCCCCAGCCTTGCTGCCACTGTGCAGCCGCCTAGGAGCCAGACTGCTTACTCGGCAGGAATCGGCGGCTCAGGGCACCGTCGGCTAGCGGCCAACAGGCGCGCGCCCCGACACCCCGCACCCGCGCCCCGGGTGCCCCGCTCGCTGCGCCGCCCCCCACTGCGCTGCGCGGGACCCGGGAAGACAAAGCGACCCGCAGCTCTCCGGCCTCGGCCCCGGCCCCGGCCCCGCCCCGGGAGCACGGCGCGCGCAAATCCCGGGCCTGCCTCCCCGCCCCCGGCCAGCCTCTTCGCCTCGACGTGCGGTTGCTTTTCAGACAAATAAGGAGGCGGAGGAGGCGGTTTGGGGGTGCGCCAGGCGTGAAGGCGGCCAGGGTGCTGCACAGCCCGGCGGCCCGCCAGGGCGGTGGGGGAGAGGCGGCGCGGCCCGTACTGTAATAATAAACCTGCAGAGAGGGCATCTGAGGGAAAGAGGACGGCGACGGGCGGCAGCCGCCTTCCTTTTATGTGCCTGTCCTGGGCGAAGCAGAAAATGGTGCCCGCGGCGGCGCGGAGCCGCACTCAGACACACAAAGAGACTGCACTGCACGCGTTTGCCCACTGCCCCAGGTCGGACCCCGCCGTCCGGGCTGGGAACGCTCGCCCTACTCCCTTCCGTGGGGAAGCGCGGGGCGGGGAGAGCCCCCGAAGGCCGGACCCAGAGGTCCTGTGGCTGCGCGTGCACACACACACGTGCACACAGTCACACGCGCACAGCCAGTAAGAGCTGCGGCCTGGCGTGATGGGGCCAAGACAGACTCCCCTGGTGCTTCCTTCTCCTTCCCTGAAGAATTTAACACTCTGCCCCTCTGAAATTGTACTTTTTCAAATTGAGGATTGCTTTAAAAAATAAAGCGCTTTGCCATTTCTGATTTTTGTAAACTCGTCTTTCTTATTTAAAATCTAACTTTTCATAGTAATGTAATAGCTCAAAATGTTGCCACAAACTCAAACAAACTGATTCTATTGCCAATAAAGCAGGATATCATTTTATGGTAACTGTCAGATGTTAGCAGAGAAGATTATTTCCTAATTTAATTGCTTTGCCAAGAAAAAAATATATAAAGGATCATGGTGTCTACAAAATTTGCTATCCACTTTTCCCCCAATCAGTGAAAGCAATGTTTTCCATTGTAACAAAGAAAATAAGGCAAATTTACAAACCTCAATTTTTAAAAATATGTTTACAGAATATCTTATGTTTTGGATTTAACATACTGGGTACAGAAATAACAAACCTTAAAAAGCAATACTTTACACTCACAGTTCTAAAAGAATGCGTTGAATTCTCTGTAAGCATGTTGTTGGGACCATAGGTCACCTTTAAAACTGCAAAGCCACTGCCACAACAAATGCCTATTAGACTGCACTGGGTGTGATGTCTAAGGAGCCCACTGAAAGCTTCTCTGAATTAATGTAAAACACTGCAGTCACTTTCCTGCAAAAATTAGATTATTTGGCAGCCACAGCTAGGAACAAAGGAAAGAAACATACAATTCAACAAATTCCCTTCACCTCTTCAAGTCAGTTCACCAGCCAGGGAAATGCTGGAAGGAAGGTGTAAGGAGTAGGCTGGGTGGTGGGAGAGGGGCGAGGCCTGGGGGCTGCTCTGCAACTCTGGAACTGCAACGCGCTGGTCAAGAGCATCTCCACATTGAGATTTTTGACATTTACCTTAGGGTCAGCCTGGAAAGGAAACCCACCCAAGGGTGCATCATCAAATCAAAGACTATCAAAAATCTATCCCAGTAACATTTGTTCAAAAGCTACTTCTACAAGGAAACATATGCACACATACATACACAGGGACTTTAATGTTTATGTAAAGCTTCCCTAAGATGTCCTTTCAAAATACAGAGAAATATGGGATTTAGTATATGTTAAACTTTCTTTCTTTCTTTTTCTTTAGAAATGGAGTCTCAGCATGTAAAACACAGAGAAACACGGAATTTAGTATAACGGGCACAAGCCACCTCTCTTGGCCAATTTTTCTTCATTGAAATCATAGACAAAATGGTGACAGATTTTTAATAAGAACACTGGGTCAGAGTCATAGATTTTTATCTGTTGTGTTCCAGAAAACAGTTATCATCCAACTATCCAAGAATCATTCTTGCGTCTCTTTTAGGTGTAGGGGGCTGTGCTAATCATTTAAGTATATATAAGAAACTCTTGCCAAGTTACCTCACTCAAACTGTAGCTAGAGCTGTCTCATAATCCTCCGAGCTGCCGTGTTCTGCCTCCTTCCATCTATCTTGTAGGTTGTACAGTAGACCTGCTCTTCTAACATTTCTTTTTAATCATGGCATTCCCTGCTCCATTACGGGATAAATATGATCACACTGTTTTGCCACAATGTGATAATAGTCTGACTTCTGAACCTTATCATCTATCTCTCAATCATAAAGTATCATTCCCTCGCTTCACTCTGATTGATCATTTACGGCACATAATTATCCTTACGCCATTACCAGTCAGGAAGCAAAGTCACACAAAGATTGACTTCAACTAAGATGCCTCAGTCCTTCAGTTATATTGACATTCGGGGCCAGATAATTCTTTGATGGGGTGAGGGTGGAGGGGTAAGCTGTCCCGCGCATAGCATAAGGTTTAACAACATCTCTGGCCTCTATCCACCAGATGCCTGTAGGAAACACCAGTTGTCACAACCAGATACGTTTCCAGACACTGCCAAATGTTCCGAGGGGTAAGGGAGACTCATCCTTGGATGAGAACCACTGGCTCAAACAATCACATCCATTCCCTGAGGTGGAAGGAGGTAGCCTCCCTTGAGTCTTCCACTGCGTGGAAGAGGGACAGAGAGCCGAACCAAATCAGGATTTTCTTAGCTAGGAGGAAAAGGAAGTAGGCAATGTCCTTATCTTCATGGAATTGGTAGTCTGGAGTGAAGGGGTAGAGAGATGGCCAAAGCCAAAGTTAAGATGCAGTGTGGTAAGGATGATTGTAGAGTTCAGCACAGGCTTCACTGTGGACACAAGGGCTCCTTCCTAAATCAGACCAGTGGTTTGAAGACAGTTTCCTAAGGGAGGTGACGCCTAAACTGAATTTGTGAAGAATGAACAAGAGTCAGCAAGTTGAAGGAGGAGGAAAGGGGCGTCTAAACAGAAGCAAGCAGATCATGAGCTAAGATATTTGACTGATGACTGATGACATCCAGATGGCATAAGAAAATAAAAACCCTGGGTCAGAACCTGATTCTTGGGTTCTTTCCCTGGCAAGTATACCAAAGAACAGTCCCTCAGAGAATTTGCTCAGTAGAAGAGGATGTACATTAGACACAGGATTTTTCTTCTCCCTTAGATATTTCATTCTCAAATGTTTCCTCATTATAGCTTAATGTATCTCAGATCATATATTCCTGCAAGGTCATTAATTTTTGGTCATTGTCATTGCTTGGGGTAACCAGTTCCATGAGTTTGAGTTCCAGGTGAAAGGCCATGTAGAAGAGTGTTTAGGCCCAGCTCTATGTGCCCTTGGGTAAGTCATTTAACCTTTTAGACTCAGTTTCTTCATCTTTCAATTGCAGTTTATACCATGGTGTCAAATTGCTATATTGTGTGAGCCTGTGAACAGTGTTTGGCATATAAGTTAACATTACACATATAGTAGCAATAGGTATTATAGATTGCTTTATAGAACAAAACTTACATGATGTTTCCTGATGGACCCCCTGCCTCTCCTTCTGGCCTCATCTCTTGTCCTCTCTGGTCAGATTGAAAGATGGGCACCTCTGCAGTGAGTTACACTGTTACACAACCCTTGAACCTTTTCACATGCTGTTCCTCCTGCTGGAAGGCCCCTTTCCCACTTCTTCAATTTGCTAACTCCTGCTCCTTCTTCTCCAACTCAGTTCAGGCATCACCTCCTTTTTAAGAAACTTTCTTTGAACTGATGATCTCATTTAGAAAAGAGTCTTTGTGGTCACAGTGCACCGTGTACAGAACTCTACACTTGTCCTTATCACTCTGCACCTGAACTTGGACTTTATCTTTCTGTCTTCACCACTGGACTATAAATTCCATGAAGGAACAGATTGCAGTATACATTGTTGATCGCATATATAACATTCATTATTCCTTTTCTCTTAAATTTTGTCCTGGTCTCTATCCCTCCACATACAGCCTGCTAGTTCCAGGGAAGGTGACCCCAAGGAGTGGATTCTAATTATCTTAGCCAATCAGTGTATTGAGTTCCTTGGATCTGATAATGGGCTAATAAATGGGTGACCTAAGGTCAACCAATCAGACTGAAGGGAAATAATTATATTTTATGCTTAAGAAAGGTGAATGCTATTCTTAAATTAACAAAGTTGTTGAAGAAATGTAATCTGAAAGTGACATCACAAGATTTTTTTTTCCTGGGAAAAGTATTCTGAGAGTAATCTGGAGGATGGATTTGAGTATGGAGAAGGGGCAGAATTGAGGAAATGAGTTCAGTTTAGGAGAGTGTTCGAGTAATTCACATGAGCAATTATGAATGGCCCAAAATAAGAAAGAGGCCTTGGGGAAAAAAAAAAAAAAGAGGGAAGGAGTCAAGTTGCATTATGGAGGTAGAATGGTACAATTGCAGGATTCATTATAGCATGGGAGATTTGCTGGAGAAAACAGTCTAAGATGATTCTAGGTTCTGGCTTTGCGACTGCTTGGATGATGACGGGTTTTCCTAAAACAGATAATACAGAAAGCCAAATGCCTATGGGAGGATCAGTGGCTTCGATTTTATACCTGTTGAGTGTAGAAACCACATATTCAATGATGTTCCAGTAGCTATCTTTTAGTAATTTTCTTATCACCAGCTCCCTCTTCCTCATACTTCCCTCCTGTTATGGTCTGAATTATGTCCCCCTCCTCCCACACACCACCCCCAAAATTTACATGCTAAAATCTGAACTCTCAGTACCTCAGATTGTGACTGTATTTGGAGATAGGGTCTTTAAAGAGATAATTATGGTAAAATGAGGTCATATGGTTGGGCTCTAATCTGAAGTGACTTGAGTCCTTCTAAGAAGAGATTAGGACTCAGACACACACAGAGGAAAGACCATGTGAAAACACAGGAAGAAAGACATCTAACACCAAGGAAACCAACCCTGGTGACACCTTACATGTCAGACTTCTAGTCTTCAGAACTGTAAAGGAATAAATGCCTGTTGTTTAAGCCCCCCAGTCTGTGGTACTTTATTATGGCAACCCTGGGAAACTAACAGACCACCCTTGCAGCAAACATGCAAGAGAGTAAAGGATTTGTAATACTTGCATTTGTTATGAGGTTTTGGATATTATACAATACAAAGTCTGAGGGAGAGCCTGAAGCTAAAGAAGTTATACGTCCAAGGCTTTATCCAAACTCAGAAAGTTGCTTACATATGTGTATAAAAGTTGAAGTCAGGAGCTCAACTAAAATTCATGGCTCCTTGTTCTCACAACAGCATTCCAAAACACATAAGGGAAAGGAAACCGATTTACAATTGACCCTGTCCACTTTCAAGTTTCCAGCTGTATTTACACAGCTGCTGACGGCAACACAGATGAGAGATTCTCCACTTCATCACTGAGAAACCCACACCAAGAGTATGATCAGTGTCTTCGTATTAAAGAATTCAGTAAGTCTCAGGGAGGAACACAAAATATCAAGTACTGAGCCACTGACATTGGGGTAGTTGACAATGAGAGAAGGAAAAATAGATGTAAATTTAGCAAACTGTGAAATATGAATGCAAAAGCAAATATGATGATCAAAAGGGCGTTTAAAAGATAAAGGACAAATGTAAGAGGTGAGGAACTTTTGCAAATTATGGTGCTCTCAATCTTGTATTTTACCCAACATCTGCAAATAATTGTAAATCCTTGGAAAAGTCAAGTTTGTCCTCCTGGAGGTGAAGAACAAGAAGGTTGTTGCAGAAACAAAGAGATAAAATGGAAGGAATGTCTCAAAGGAAGATTTATCCAGATTATCCTACCACGCAAAACAGACCATATGAAACACATTTTAAAATTATCCTTCTGCTTGTCTTAAAACTGATCTGCATCGTGGTACAAAACTTTAAAAATAATACTGGTAGTTAATCCTGTTCCAAAACAAGAAAAAGAAACTATTTTAAAATCCCAGTATGTCTGTGTGTTTATGCGTGTGTGTGTGTATGCACGCACGCACGCACATGTTTATGTGTGTTAACAAGTTTGCTTTAACAACGTAGAATGTTTGTTCCCCCCTGGAAGAATTTGGAATTTTACAATTGATTACAATCATAAATGGGTATTTTCTGTAACACTGGAGAAATGCAGAAACATGCTCTAAGAGGCTGATAACATATATACTGTTTGGTTATAGACAAGGTAGTGCTTGTTTTATCAACCAAGAGGTGGATTAACAAAAAAAAACCCTCTAGATTTACATATCCCCTGATATGATGCCATGGTTAAAACAAATTCCATACATACTAAACATAATTGTGAAGTTAACTCAAGCATCTTGACAGCTGAGCAAAATACTATCCTACTACATTGACCTTAGCCTCAGATCTTAGGATTCAATAGCACCTACAGTATCCAGGGTTATGGTTGCAGGTGCTCCATTTAGGCACCTTCTGCACATGACCACTAGTTGTGATGTTGCTTCAGTTCAGAGGCAGAGATGGAAGAAGAAGTTTGGCCCTAGAAGAAAGGGCTGATTAAAGGCCATATTAGTGTGTTTTCATGCTGCGGATAAAGACATACCTGAGACTGGGCAATTTACAAAAGAAAGAGAGGTTTAATGGATTTATAGTTCCACGTGGCTGAGGAGGCCTCACAATCATGGTGGAAGACAAGGGGGAGCAAGTCACATCTTACATTAATAGCAGCAGGCAGCGAGAGAGCTTGTGCAGGGAAACCCCCTTTATAAAACCATCAGATCTTGTGAGACTTAGTCAATATCATGAGAACAGCATGAGAAAGACCTGCCCCTATGATTCAATTACCTCCCACTGGGTCCCTCCCACAACACATGAAAATTCGAGATGAGATTTGGGTGGGGACACAACTGAATCATATCAAAGGCAAAAGATCTTTGCCTTTAGAATGAGGTCCTTAAAAAAAATAATAATAAGGAGGTTCTTTTCAAATGTTGCAGTAACACTTTTCTTCTTGTAATGACAGTCAAGAAGATAAACCCGTGCCAGAAACTTTAGACATTAGATGGTATGGCCCTCTGAAATTCATAGAAGTATGCATGTAACGAATTATGAAGGTGTTTGCATTTAACAATAATTTCACATGTTTGTTGCACTTTCTTTTTAACCTGTAAAAATATTTCAGTATGTATCTCACAAGCTATGAGAACCTGATTTTATTATTCCTATTTCACAGATGAGGAAACAGAGGCAGAAAAAAATGAAGGGAGTTACATAGGATGACAGCTCTAGTTAATAAGACTGATTGGACTGTCTAAATCAGCAGCAACATTTTTGGCACCAGGGGACTCTTTTCCTGGAAGACAATTTTTCCATGGATGGTTGGGGATATGATTTTGGGAGAAAACTGTTCCACTTCACATCAGGCATTAGGTTCTTATAAAGAATGCACAGGCTAGATCCCTCATTTGTGCAGTTCACAGTAGGGTTCACACTTCGGTGCAAATCTAATGCCACCGCTGATCTGATGAGAGGCAGAGCTCAGGCAGTAATGCTTACTCACCCACCATTTACCACCTGCTGTGTGGCCTGGTTCCTAACAAGCCACAGACCAGTAACGGTCTGCACCTGGGGGTTGGAGACTCCTGGTCTAAATCATGACTAGACTGTATAAGCCGTCATTTCTTATAAAGTTGCATTTAAAGCAGGCATCCTCCATGTACAGACACTGTTAGCTCAAGAACTATATAACCCTTGCATCAATTCTGTCACATAGTTATCATCGGTATCCTTACTTCACAGGTGAGAAACTGAGGTAGGGGGGAGGTTAAGCCACCACATTACTTGGCACAGTGTAAGCAATGGAGCTGGGACATGAAGCCAAGAAGTATGGCTCCAGAATTTGGTCTCTTAACCACCATGCTCACCTTCATTGCTGCGCATAGAATTCTAGAAATTTCCAGATCGAACGGACATGATTAGGCCTTCATCTTTTGACTTCTCTCTATTTCTTGGCTTCACTGGGGTCACTGGATTTCTTCTTGATCTCTCCTTCTTGATTTTTTTTTGCTGACTCACCTTCATTTTACTACCCCATAAATTCTTGTATTTTCCAAGTATGAAATGGTTCTTTAGGCAGAACAATTTGTAAAAATGGCACCTACACTTCCTAAATCAGCTTGCGATTTTTTTTGAGGTGATTATTTCACAAACGGTTTTGAACCATACTATTTGCCAGTTACTCCACCACATACTGGTAATGACATATTGTTAGAAAGAGAACCAAAAACTAGGTTCCCTCTCCCCCACTTCACACATATATAATCATTTACATATCTATTATTACAGTTTCTTTTAAAAGTACACCTTGTAACTTCAAGTTCTTCTTGATTTCCATGTTGCATATAGCCGTTTCATTCTAAATTACACAACTCGCTGGAGTCAAAATATGTCCTAATCATTTTTTTAAAACATTGTAAAGTTTTGCTTTGGTTGATCCTCAAAGGCATCATAATAAAAGAGCAAGAATTTGACTCTGTGATTGGGAAGACCTGAGAGAATCCTGAGGCTGTTCATATTAAAAGTTGAAATCAGGACAGTTCTAAGAAAAATTCTCAGGTTTCCATTTGCATGGATTTGCCTCATTTTGCACCAAAATGTCAGTGCCTTGAAACATCCAGCTATAATCCCTTAACTGTGTCCTGAAGAGTTGAAAGGGTAAAAGCCTCTGCTATTCATTAGAGAGAAAAATCTTATGGTTAGAGAACCAAGAAGCCAAGCATGAAGGGAAGTGCAATGTTATTCTTTCTTACCCACTTTCAGTTGCTTCCCATGTATTGAGTCTACTTTAAGCTGATATCAAAAAATCTCTCTTCTTGGGTTCCCCACACCCCTCATCAACTAGGCCATCCTAACCCTCTGTCTCTCCCCTCTTTCTCCTGCCATCCACCTGGGGTTCTGCTGCTTCCTCCTCATAGTGTCAAGTTCAGATGGTCAGTTCCCCTGATTTTTCCTCCATGGTGCTGGGTTTCCTTCTGGTTCTGGTGAGGGAGAAGGACCAAAGGACCAAGAAAGGGGTGGGTGAGTGAATTTTCCTAGGAAGGACTTGGCAAGGAAAGCATTTTTTCTTGGTTATAAATCATGAGTGGTAATTCTTCATTGGTTGCTGAGTTCTGAAACTTCTTCATTTTTTTCTGTCAACAAATTTACTTTTTACAGTTTTACATGTCCTGAATTCCTTTTGTCTACTTTTCATAAACTGCAATTTACTTTAACACTCCTCCCACCCCAAGAATTTGAATGCACATGTGAAAAAAGCCTCAACTGGTAACACGTAAACACATCTTCAGGAATCTAAGCAGTCAAGAATTTTGATTTCAACTTGAGTTAGGCTGATCTGAGGTTAGACAGACTACAAAGAAAGATTTTTATGAAAGAAATTAGTGAAGTAAACTGGATTTTAGCTACTAAACATTTACTTTTATGTTTTAAAGTCTGAGCATATTTTCAGTAATTTTCACAAAATGTGCCATAAATTACCCCTCCCGCCAAAATCTTATTTATTAATTTCTAAAGAATCTCTGCATAGGTGGGGTTTACTGGCAGCTCTCCTGAGGCCTTACAACAAAAACAGCAGCAGAAACCTCTCTCTCCATCACAGACATCTCCCTTTGTCTAAGTGTCCACGCACATTGCTACCTGAAGGACCCAGAAGTATCATAAACTCAGCTAATCCAAAACTGGTTAACATCTCCCTTGGATAGCTGGGACTATTTTCTGTTCTCTGTTTATGCAAATGGTCTCACATTCATGTACTCCATCAAGGTGAAAACCTTCCTCAACTCCCTCTTCCACTTCTCCCCAGTTTGTGTTAATGCGGTGTGTGTGTGTGTGTGTGTGTGTGTCTGTCTGTGTGTAAGTATGGCTGCTTTTTGGTTGTTTCTGTTTTTTTGTTTTCAGACAGAGTCTTGCTCTGTAGCCCAAGCTAGAATGCAGTGGCACAATCATAGCTCACTGCAGACTCCATCTCCCAGACTCAAGTGATCCTCCCACCTCAGCCTCCTGAGTAGCTGGGACCACAGGCTTGTGCCACCCTGCCTGGCTAATAGTTTAATTTTTTTAAAGACAGGTTCTCCCTATTTTTCCCAGGCTGGTCTCAAACTCCTGGGCTCAAGTGAACCTCCTGCCTTGGCCTCCTAAAGTGCTGGGATTACAGGTGTGAGCCACAGTGCCTAGCCTATGGTACCTGTTTACTATGAAATATAATGCACTCACTTAAGAGTCTAGTTAGAACTATATGTATTGTCTTGAAGAATGTCCACAAGGATATCCTTTTGTCAAAAGGAAAAAGAAATCTATAGGATAATATGTATATTACAAATCAGGTTTTGTAAGATGGCATTAACAACAGCTAAAAGTACATAAACAGAAAGAAGCTGCCCCCTCTCTGTGTCTATGATGTAGAATTGGAGGGAGAGTAGAGAACAAGGTGGAATGACTTATACCAGGGGGGTCAACAGCGGTAGCCTTAGAAAATAGGGCCAGAAGGAAATCCTAGATTTTACTTTGTGCCTTTTTGGTTTGTTTGATTTGGAAGCACATCTTGCTTTTGTTTGGTTTTTGTTGTTCGCTTTTATTATATTTTCAATTTTTATTTAGATTCCAGGGTACCTGTGCAGGTTTGTTACCTGCATGGCATTGAGGTTTGAGATACGAATGATCCTGTCACCCAGGTAATAAGCACAGTACCTTAAAGTTAGTTTCTCAACCCTTGCTCCCCCTCTCTCTCTGTCCCCTTTAGTAGTCCCCAGTATCTATTGTTGCCATGTTTATGTCCATGAGTACCAAATGTTTGCCTTCCATTTGTTAAGTGAGAAGGTGTGGTATTTGAATCTCTGTTCCTGTATTAATTTGCTTAGGATAATGGCCTCCAGCTGCATCTATGTTGCTGCAAAGAACATGATTGCATTTTTTCATGGCTGTGTAGTATTCTGTGGTTTATAGATACCACATTTTCTTTATTCAATCTACTGTTGATGGGCATGTAGGTTGAGTGCATGTCTTTCTACTGCAAATGGTGCTGCGATTAACATACAAGTGTATTTATCTGTCTGGTAGAACCATTCGTTTCTTTTCAGATATATACCCAATAATGGGATTGCTGGGTTGAATGGTAGTTCTGTTTTAAGTTCTTTGAGAAATCTCCAAACTGCTTTCCACAGTGGCTAAACTAATTTACTTTCCCATCAACAGTGTAAAAGCATTCCCTCTTCTCTGCAGTCTTGCCAGCAACTGTTGTTTTTTTGACTTTTAACAACAGGCATTCTGACTGGTGTGAGATGGTGTCTCCTTGTGATTTTGATTTGCATTTTTTTGATGTTAATCCTGTATCTTAAATGGGATCCATCAAGCATCAGTTTAAGCATTACCTTTGATGTGAAGCTTCCCTGATGGCCATGGTTACTCTCCACAGCACCATTCCATCATCTCCAATAAATATTTATTGAGCATCCGCTTGTGATTTGCAAGGCAAAATGCTAGGCACCAGAGTTAGAGCAGTGGACAAGATAGACCCTGGCACTGTCCTAATGGAACTTAATTCTGTTATTACAATCACAAATCCAAGGCACGAGAACAAAAGCAAGGCATTTTCAGATAAAGCAAATTAACAACAACAAAATGACCTAGCAAAGAATGCCTGGGGGAAGGGGGAGGAAAAGGGGTATTTAGGCAAGGATTCTTTGAGAAGCACTTGAGCTATGACTTGAATAAGAAGCCAGAAGTTAAAAGATATTCGGGGGAGTGGGGTATACTCGTCTTTTCTCATACTGCTATAAAGACATACCTGAGACTCAGTAATTCATGAAGAAAAGAGGTTGAATTGGCACACAGTTCTGCAGGCTGCACATGACTAGGAGGCCTCAGGAAACTTACAATCATGGTGGAAGCGAAGGGGAAGCAAGCATGTCTTACTACAGTGGAGAAGGAGAAAGAGAGTGAAGGGGGCAGTGCCATACACTTTTAAACTACCAGATCTTGAGAGAACTCACTCACTACCATGAGAACAGCAAGGGGGGATATCCACCCCCATGATCCCATCACCTCCTACCAGGTCTCTTCCCCAACACTGGGAATTACAATTTGACATGAGATCTGGGTGGGGACAGAGAGCCAAATGCCAAATCATATCCGTGAGTATTCCTAGCAGAGGGAGAAAGTAAGTGCAAAGGTACTCACACATGAATCCCTGAGTATGTTCAAGAGATAGGGAGTCTGACTGAGCTAATATAATTGGACTATAGTGAGCAAGAGGAAAGAATAATCAATATAAGATCAGAAAGTTAGGCATTCTAGTTTAGCATTTATCATGTCTATTGTAAAGCTTCTGCTGGCTTTGCTTATCACTAGACTTCAGAAATATTTTTTGATTTTATAACCCTAATATCTGACACAGAATCTGGCCCAAAATAGGTAAAATACCCATTTAATATATAAGTATAAAAGAATGCATGTTTTTCTTTCAAAAAGTGAGTTCATAGTGGCTAAATTGGTTCAAGATATTAAGGTTTTATTGACTAGTAAATTAAATCAATATTTCAAAGATACACAGAATTTGTGGATTATGACAAAAGGAAACTATAATTTCTCTATGCTGCAAAGGCAAGTTCTTAACTTTAAAATTCATTTGAGGTTTTAAAATTATTTTTCCCAATCTTTAACCACACCTAGCTCAGGATTGATTTAGTACCAAAGCAGAAATTAAGTTGATGTTAATATGACTAGAGTTTAGGAATAAAAAATACTATTTAGGGGAAAAAAATGAATTATTTCCTTTTTTCTTTCTTTTGAGACAGAGTCTCACTCTCTCACCCAGGCTGGATGGAGTAGAGTGAAACAATCACAGCTCACTGCAATTCTTCTCCCAGGGTGAAGCAATTCTTCTACCTTAGCCTTCTAAATACTCAGGACTACACATATTTGCCACCACACTCAGCTAATTTTTGTATTTTTTGTAGAGACAGGGTCTTGCCGTGTTGCCCAGGCTGGTCTCTAACTTCTGGGCTCAAGCCATCCACCCACGTTATCCTTTCAAAGTGCTGGGACTACAGGCATGAGCCAGGCTAATGAATTATTTCTAATTTCCCCTTCAGCAAGCTAGAGAGGAAGAGCTCCAGCTTAATTTGAATGAGTTCTTTCAAAACATTTTCTGAAGTTCATGCATGGAACTTTTCTCTTTTCCAGGAAACAAACATTCAGTACAGAAATTTTGTTTTCCTCTGAAGAATAAAGTGTTCAAACTTATTCTTGTCTCATGAAGAACTCAAAATATTTTATAATTTTTTTCATACAGCTATTAGGAGAATTGCATTGATTCTTTATTTAGAAATAACAAAATGATGCAGAATTCTTCACATAGTAGGTAAAGACACATGAGTGATGAAAGGAAGAATGAAAGGAGCGGCTATTGAGCAGGTACATTTTGAGAAGTAATATGTAAAGCACATTCACCTGTGAAATCTCTCTTAACACTTCACAGATTCTCTGAGTTAGGCCTTCTTTAACTCATGTTAACAGATCTGGGATTACTGAGTAAATATTCTGCCTGAGATCACACATTAATAAATGAGAGAGACAGGATTTGAAAGCAGGACTGCCTTGTGAGAGGCTTCATAGTCTTTTACACACACACACACACACACACACTCTTGAACATTTATATATAAAAATCAATAGAATATTTAGAAGCAAGATTTTATTGCACCATCAATATTTAGTATTTCCCTATCCTAATGCAAACCAAAAGTTACACCGAAGTCCCTAAGAACATTTATAAGACTTTGATTTTAGCTAGAGGACTGAAGCAAAAGAACTGTGATTATAGAATGATTTTTCAAAAAAAAAAAAAAATCCACTAAAAACATTTAGTTAACCAGTTGTTATAAATGCTACTATAAGATGCTTTCATTAGAAGAACTTTTAGAGGAAATGAAATTATTAGGAATTCCATGATCTGCAAAACAGAGGAATTGGACTAGAAGTTTCTCCAAATTCCTTCTAGTACTAACACCTTAAAATCCTGTGACTCTAGAGCTTGAAATGTAATTACTGTGTGAAAATTTACAAGCTAGATTTTCTGCTTAAATGCAATTCTTCAGTTGCCCTCAAGCTGTGACTTGTAAAATTATCATCTCAATCACAGCATATTTGGTCAAGAACCTTATTTTTCCACTCCTGATAAATAATCAGAGGTGAGGGAGTAGAAGGTTTGTTTTTCTTTTTTAAAAACTCTTCAGTAGTTTTGAAATACAATCCCTTTGTTATTTTTGTTCAACCTTATTTCGCTAAATTTATAAAAACAATTTTGAGATTTTCATCATTAATATACAAAATGTGTTTTAAAAAGGCAATCACATTTTGGCCCAAGACATAGTCCAGTTTCTCAAAGTCTGGAGGTTCAGCTGCAATCAGAAAGTCATGGTTTGGTTTGAGGGAAGATCTTGATGCACCTGAGGAGCATCCTCAGCCTAGCTCTACCAAAAGGAACAGGTGCGCAGCCTCAGAGATGCAGCAACAAGCCCTCTCATTCAGCCCCTTCCCCCAGACACCAACATGGACACTGCTGGTCCTTTATGTGAACTGTAATCACAGCCTTCGACCTGGGCAAGCAGCATGTTTTCCATGAAGAACACAACTTGAGTCACTTTTGACTCAACACCTGAAAGATGTTGTTTTCCTGAAATGTTTCTTTTCATTTATCTTCTTTATTATGTATTATTAATAATAGGAGTTTAAATAAACGATGCTGTTTCATAGCATGACAGCTTTGGATTAGGTAATGTTATCTTGTTACTAATGGTTACTGCTGCTTAGTTTCTCTTAAATAGCAAAATGATGATATTCAAATGTTCTATTTTAGGTTCCATGTTTATCTGTATTCAATTAAAGTCAACACAGTATTGATAGTTCCAGACTTTTACTATAATGTAAACATACTTTTGTCATTTAAAGCGTGTTCATACGTCATCTATATACCTCGAGCGGTGATCCCAAGAGACAATAGATTGTGCAAGTTATAGTACACATAACTTTCATTCAGTTCTCTAAGCCTTTATTTTTTGACTTTTTTTTTAACTACTGTATTTCTAGGAGACTGAGGTTCATTTCTCTGAGGGGGAACCAAAAAAAAGGAGAGAAGAACAGAAACTAATCTGCTCAGCAGTAAACTATGTTCTGGAAAGATATAGCTTAGGAGGGAGACAGAATAATAAACATACATAAAAACTAATAAACATCTACTTCTCTAAAGCAAATGTAATAATAAATAGTATTTGGAGGTTACTAATTGGTCCTTGGCCACCTCAAGAAAATAGTGGTCACACAGTGCTTCTATTTCACATAAACCAAGAATTAAGAGCTAATGTAATAATCAAAATCTCTTTGCTCAAGAAATTTGGAGATGATTATTTATTCTACTGAGGATCTTTAACAATGAGTATTTTCTTTAATAAAATTTGTTTGGGAGGATTGGAAATCTGTTGTTTTCAGTTGTACAACCAAAGATCTACAAGAATTTGCCTCTTGGTACATTACAATCAAAATCTTCATGCAGAAATGTCTCTATATTCTCTATAAGGAAGACTCCAGGACCAAAATTAAGGCTTGAGATCAGTTTGTTTTCAGTTGTACAACCAAAGATCTACAAGAATTTGCCTCTTGGTACATTACAATCAAAATCTTCATGCAGAAATGTCTCTATATTCTCTATAAGGAAGACTCCAGGACCAAAATTAAGGCTTAGTTTTCCTTTACTAAGATGGGTTATTTCTCTGTTCAAAAATATAGTGCCTTCTATAGAGTTCCTAATATTCTTTCCTACTTTTTGAAAAACATTGTCAAGTCCAAATCTGGTTCTGGCACACAGAGTTCTATGTTCTGTCCCCGGTATCCTGCTTGCACAGAAATCTTGCGGTGTTTAGGGCAACCCCAAGAGTTTAGCTTAGGTCAAAAGACCACACTCCTGGACCAGGAAGACCCTTCAACCTGGGTTCTTACCCGTGGGAGACGTGATACAACATCTGCTTGCCCCTAGAGTTTTCTACTTTGATCTGATAATGTATAAACCACTTGACAAATTCTTGATTCAATATGTATTCCCAGAATTTAGACTGAAGTCTCAGGATAAAGGACTTTAGAAACATCATTGAACTAATTAGCACTGATTTTGTTCTCCTTATATTACATGTCCAGCATTGTGCTAGATACTGTAGATGAGAGAGGGAAAGGAAAAAAGGAAAGGAAGGAGAAAGGAAGAAGGGAGAGAAGGAGGGAAAGAAGAAGGGAAAAAGACAAATGATATTACTGTAGGCAGAATAATGTCTGCCAAAGATGTCCACATTCTATATAACCTCTAAATATGTTACCTTACATGGTAAAAGAGACTTTGCTAATATAATTAAGGTTGCAGACCTTAAAATAGGATGATTATCCTGGATTATCCAGTTGTGCCCACCTAATCACACTTGGGCCTTTAAAAACACAGGACCTCCCTTCAGCTGCAGCAAGGAGAAAGGCCACAGAAAGGGGAATGTAGAGTTTCAAAGTGTGTAAATGAGTCAGTGTCCTTTTGTGGGTTTGAAGATGGAGGGGCAATATAACTGACAGTGCAGATGGCCTTAAAGAGCTGAGAGAGGCTCCTGGCTGACAGCCATTAAGGAAATGGAGCCCTGGGCCCTGTAACCACAAGGAACTGAATTTTGCCAACAACCTGAATGAGTTTAGAAGTGGATTAACTGCCAGAGCCTCCAGAAGGGAATGCAGCCCTGCTGACACTCTGATTTCTACCTTGTAAGGCTCTAATCAGAGGACCAGCTATGGTGACCTGGACTTCTAATCCACAGATTTATGAGACAAAATACGGGTGTTGTCTTTCCTGCTAAATTTGTGGTAACTGGTTATGGTAGCAATAGAAAACTAATACAAATCATAAATGTCCCTGGCTGCAAAGATTCTAATGGGGGATTAGGTGAGTAAATGATGTGATGATGTGAGGAGAAACCTTCCTGAAGAATCACACTAATGGTTTGATTTTGTTGTTGTTTTCTGTTTTGTTTTTTTTTTTTCTTTAAGAGATGGCATTTTGCTCTGTTGCTCAGGGTGTCTTCTAACTCCTGGGCTCAAGCAGTCCTTCTGCCTCAGCCCCGAAAGTAGCTGGGAGTATAGATGCATGCCACCACACAAGGCTTTAATTCTTTCAAGCGTCACAGAGATATCACCATTTAGAACAATGCTTTAAGTCTTTTTCTACACCAATCCTCATTTTAATGGCATTTTATGGGATACTCCAAAATGACCAGATCGTTAGGGAGCAGTGTGAAGTGAGTGCCTGGCAATCTCCCTCTGACTTGTGGGGCTGCCCTAGGATAGCAGGAGGCACCTGATTACCACATATAAACACTTTTCAAAGCTGAGCACATGATCCTAATGCAGAATCTTGCTAAGAATGCGAACTGCCTTTTGCTTTCTTGAGAAAGTTCTAGCATGGCAGCCATACTCATATTCTGTGTGTCTGACAATTGCTTTTACACATGGAGGCTTCCTTTCAATTCTCTGGAGTATGCATTAGAGCAGGATTACATTTAATAATCCCGAGAGTATATTTAGCGCATAAATTTTTTATTCATTAATAATGATTAAGATATACTTTACAGGTGGTAGAAGAAGGGTAGATTAGGGCTTTGTAAAATCTGCTTTGAATATTTGATGTGAAGAAAGCATTCCAAAATATTCTTTCAACTATTAACAGTCACAGAGGACAACAATTTGGGGGAAAATACTTGTGACTCCTATCACAAAGAAAGAACTGAATTTCTTCAATTTAAAAAGTGTTCTTTTAAATCAATAAAAGACTAACAACCTAATAAAATAATGGGTGAAGGATATTAAAAGATAGATCACAATAAAGGAACTGTAAGTGCTTTTACACTATCACTTATAATAAGACACTTTCAAATTAAGACTATAAAAACTATAAAAACATAATTTATAACTACTGGATTAACAAGTTCAAAACATTTGACGAGTTACTGTCGGTAAGTATGAGGTGAAATAGCTTCAAATGCTGCCTGTAGCAGTATGTACCAGTTGAAACACTTTGGAAAGCAATTTGGTCATATAGACTCACATAACAAATGCACATATCCTTCGGTCTAATAAATTCATGTCTTATAATTTTTCCTCTAGATAAACTTGTATATGTGCAAAATAATTTGTGTAAATGGGTAATATTTGGAGCCTATTTTGTTCCAAGCAAATGTTTTTAAACAACTTACATTTTTATTAAGAGTGGGCTAGTTTAAATAAATCATGGAAATACTAGTACCATGTTATGCGGCTGTTAAAAAGAATGATCGAAATTTGGAACAATTATTTTGGAAAACTGTTTAGCATGTTCACTAAAGCTAAACATATACCTACCTACCTCACGATGCAGGCTGCTCCTAGGTATGTGAGAAATAAATGGATATCTCCACCAAAAGACATATACGAGTCTGTTCACTGCAGATTTTTTCAAAATAGCCCTTAACTGGAAACATTCCATATGTCCATCAACAGGAGCATGAATAAATAACTAGTGGTCTATTCATACAATGGAATAATAGTCAACAACAAAAAGAATAAGCTGATGGAAACTTCAGTTTATACTATAGCACGGAAAATCGCTCTGACATGTTGAAGGAAAGAGGGAAGGTACAAATGTGTTTCATTTATATGAAGCTCCAAAACAGGCAAAACTAATTGTAGTGATAGAAGTTAGACCAGAGATTTGCCCCAGGGCATGAGAGAATCTTCTATAGTGATGGACATATTCTATGTTATGATCTGAATGGTGGTTACATAGGGTTTTAAATAAATAAAATTGGTCATGTGGCACCATATGATATACTTAAGATCAGTGCACTATATACACTTTCTAGGTTATATTTCAATGAAAAAGAAAAAATAAGAAAAAGGATGAGGAGGAGGAAGCAAGTGTAGGAGAAGAAGGAGGAAGAGAGAGCAGCTATATATGTACCCATATATATAATCTGCAAGCTAGATTGTTAAGTGAAAGTATTTCTCAACTAGAGTTCCTCATTTGAACCATAGCTCACAGAACCATTATTTGCGACTATTTTCTCAATTATCCCATGGATGGTACCTAATTAATATCAGTCCTGATGCCTGGAAGAAAAGCCAATTTATTATATACAATGGATGCCTTAGAGTATGAGAATTTAATTCTTGCAAGGAACTCTCACTGAGAATGTTTATGTATGCTACAGTGTGTGGTGGGGTGTGTGTTTTAAGTATATATTTATTATGAGACTCTAACAGTATTTGTTTCTGGAGAGGAAACTTTTCAGTGTGTGACCTACAGTACAATTCGAATTGTGTACTATGTGCATGTAAATACAAACAAATATCTCTCTAAATGATACACTGGGAATGTAAGAGAGGTGAGAAGCCTAGGCGTAAATATGACAATGCTTCAGTGTAGTTGCATATTAACCATTATGTGTATGTTTGTGATATTTAGTAACAAGAGGGTTTTGAGTTCAATTTTTAAGTTCAAAATGCTGTTTATGTAATTTTGAGTGATCTGAGGAAGAAAAAGCAACAGTTTTGAGGGCAAGGTGCATGGTTTAAGACTGGCAAAGTTCTAGAAATTATAGGTGTGGAGGAAAAAAGGGAAATGTATCACAGGCATAAAGTATGGCCCGGTCCCAATTATATCCTCCTAGTAGGTCCCATCACTTTCCCCATCTAGTCCAATTGTCCTCTGATTGCCTGTGTGATGGCTCACACGAAATAGGTTGCCAATTGAGATAAACAGGGTATGGGAGGTCCAGGAATTTCATTGTTTTGCCCGTAATTTGAAATGCTAGACAGCAAAATATCAAAACAGCTTCTCTATTTTGCCTGTAAGTAAAACAAGCTGATGGCAGAAATCATAGGATTGAGTACAGAACAATTTAATGCACACACATGCACACATCAGAAATGGGAGTGGTCTTGTTGAGCAGAGGCAAGTTGCTTGCCTGTTTCCAGCCAGCACATCAAACTCTTCATATACTAAGATAATTGCCCTATAATTTCTAGATACATCGTAATAATGCAGATGACAAAAATTACCACTACAAGTGGTCTGAGATTTATTGAGAATATCAATGCATGTGCCAATAGTTTTATATGCATTATAGTGTTAAATATTCACAACATCCCATTGAGGTAAATAATGTCATCCTCATTACAAATGAGGAAAACAGAGGCTCACTGGGTTTAAGTAGTGTGCTTACCAGTTAGTGTGGGACCTACTTCCTGTCTTCTAAAGCACGTGTTTTTTGTGTATTTCATGGCCAATTGTCAGTCAGTAGTATGAATTCCTTACATAAAGAATTACACATGAAGCTTTACATGGAGTCAAACTCCTTATTTGTGATTAGACTTTTCCCATACTCCATTACATTTCTTAATTTGCTAATGTATTTCACCCCATTTCTTGAATTGGGCACATATTTTTCAATATCGCTTTACAAGTTTGTTTGTGTTTGTTTGTCTGGCTGTGATGCCCTAAAGAGCAGACAGAGATTTCTTCAGAAAGTTGACAAATAGCATATTCTTAAACATCTTGTAAAGTTCTGCTATGAAGCCCCCTCAAATAAAATTCACTATACAGAGGTTATCAAATGTAAAATATCTTCAGAGATACTTCAACAGTATATGATTTCTTAAGCAAGTTCTTTGGTTACCAAGGATAAGAAGTTCACCATGACATTTCACTCAGTACTAAAGTATGTTTCATTCTTTTAATGGTCCTGGAATATCATAGAAGAACATCTTGTAGCAATCTTCACATTGCAATCATACTTTATTGAGACTCCTTGATATTTTATTCTTCACCACTTAAAACATATATACCCCAAAAGAGTATATAAATAAATTAACTATAATGAAAAGAAATTAAAATATCTTCCTATTTTTCTTTCTCCCATTCCATGTGGAATAATTTCTATTCACTTGGCTGCAAACTAGCGGTTGCAGTAAGATACGCTTATTGCTCTGTTGTTGGGCTATCTCAGCAAGCCAGAAAGCAAGAGGTGCATCCAGACCTCCTAAGGGCTTGGAAGCAGAAGCTACGTGGCTTTCTAGAACTTCACTTCTTTCCCCAGCTCCCGATGCCAGTTTGCATCCTGTCACACAGCTCAGCACCTGCTTTGTGCTTCTGTCTCTGCCAGGAGGTTTGCTCTGCTCTGCTCAGACTATTTTAGCTACTGTCTTAGACCTAGCTCATTGTCCCGGGAAAACAATCTAATTGGATTAGTTTGAGCCCGGCATCCCCATGATCCATTTAGCCCTAGACAGGTATGTGGCATCACATGTGCACTCCTATTCACTGGGGCTGTGAGAACCAGGAAGAGATGCTTAGGGAAGACTGTCCAAGGGAGAGTCTTCCAAGAAGGGGTAAGGGCAGTAGTGAGGACATGACTGTGGAGAAACAAGCAAGAATTTGTATTACAGCTTCCCCAGGAGAAGAAATATTCTTCCTGAATCTGGCTACAGACTATTCAGAGAGTGTATCTTTCATATTTAGATGTTTCTGTAAAGGCTTCTCCTGGGTCAATCCATTTCTAAAAGTTTATAGGACTTAATAACAGGCTTTGGAAAGGCAACTAAATCAGACCCCAAATTGTACAGTAGTAGAGAGGACAGAAGCATGGCTTACCTATTAAATGGGCATTTGAGGGCTTTCTCTTGATTAAATGGTGATTTTTTTTTTTTTTTTTGCCTCAGAAGTTCTGTTCTTAGGCATATTCATAATGTCTAAGGCTGAGGCTTTCCCTGAATGTTTTGGAAATCAGAGATGGAAAACTTAAGTGGATAGTGCTGGCTGTGATCCAATGCACGCTAGTGCAATGCAGAGGGGGGGAAATGTCATTTAAAACCACAACAGAACAGAGCAACTTCTGCCTTCCCGTGGAGAACACAGGGTTGGGAATGGGCATAATTTATATAATTGGAGGAATAAATCTCTTCACTGTTCCTTTCCCTTGCAGAAAGAGATGAGGAGTAGGAAGAAAGGGTGACACTCAGATTTAGATGGCCTTTGGTTTAGCAGAATACATCAGTGGGACTTTGGATTTAAAAAGAGTCTATGCACTGAGTATGGCATATGGAGATTTAATAGAGCTAAAGTGAATTATTTTGCATAAGAAAATGAAAGGTATTTAAGGTTTTTGCTACTGTGAGAGAAGAGGCAGATAAGAAAATAGAAGGAAATAGGGAGAGAGGAAAGCTCTGAAACATAGGAAAGAGTTGTAGAGTCTTTTAAATTAGGGGTTTCCAATATTCTCAGTTATTGGCTACAGTATAAATCCCACCCATTGCTGCAAACATCAGTCAAGTCAGTGTAACTGACTTGAAGGAGTATTTTTATTTGCTAGTATATGTCTGGTGGGGAATGTATTTCATTGTGTACGTAAATCATGGAGGAGGCTGGATTTCAAATCTTGTTTTGAGCAGTAGAGAATGGGAAATAACATGAAGCACAGTTAGACAATTCACTAATGAAATGAACAGAAAAAACAAGAGTTAATCATCAGATGACTTGCAAATCTTTTAAATCCTCACTTGCTTTCTGTAGCAATTTTTATATTGCAAAGAAGGCCATGTCAATATGTAACCCCTCTCACATATGCTCTTTTTCCAACTTGAAGTTGACACATTTCCATCAAGAAATGGAGTCTATGTTCCTTCCCACAGACCTCCCCTCCGCTTTTTTTTTTTACTTTTATTTTAAGTTCAGGGGTATATGTGCAGGTTTGTAATATAGGTAAACTTGTGTCATAGGGGTTTGTCATATAGATAATTTTGTTTTTAACAAATAACATCTTTTCTTAAAAAATATTTTTTTAAGTTCAGGAGGACATGTGTAGTTTGTTATATAGGTAAACTTTTGTCAAAGGGGTTTGTGATATGGATTATTTTGCCACCCAGGTATTAAGCCTAGTACTCATTAGTTATTTTTCCTGATTCTCTTCCTCCTCCCACCCTCCACTTCTGATAGGGCCCAGAACCTTGTAGCTCTTTATAAGAGCCTCGACCAATAGAATGGGGTATAAGTGAGGCTGCATGGTTTCTGAGGCTTGGTCAAAAATGCAATATGGCTTCTGTCTGGCTCTTTCTTGCCTCCTCTCTATGATACCTGCTCTTGGAACAGTACCACCCCTATGTAAGGAAGTCCATGTAACATGGAAAGGCCACGTTTGTATTCTGACCAGCAGCCCCAGCTGGGCACCCAACCAGCATTAACCATTAAAAATGTGGGCAAGCAAGCCTTCTGAGGATTCCAGTTCCCAGTCTTGGAGTTTTGCAGCTGAGAGCCCATATATCAGGCAGCATAGGCAGGCCATCACTACTGTACCCTAACTGAATTCCTGACTCAAAAAAAAAAAAAAAAAACCTGTGGGAAATGATAAATAATTATTGCTTTAAGCCTTCACAGTTTGGGATAATTTGTTATGCTATAATAAATAAATAATACATCCTCACTTTCAGGATCTTTGGAAAAATAACAACTATGTGATGAAATTTGGACTAATTCTATTTAAAGCTTAAAGACCTAGGTCATATCTGTTTTCATGGCACTTTTTAGATTTCAAGTACTATTCTTTGTACTTCAAGGATTCTTTAGCCTGAAAGACAAAGGCTATCAGGGCCAAGGAGCGGTGGTGAAGTTGGTTCATCTTTCAGGAATAAAAAGGCCAACTTCGAGGGCAGCCAATGAGAAAACAAGTGGCTTGACGCAATGAATAATTAATTCCTCCAGATTCAGACATATGTGATTAAAAATTTACTCTGGTTTTTGCCTCAGTTTCTTCATTTGTAAAATGAGGCTAATTATGTTTATAATGATAAGTATTTACAGAGAAAATGTATGTAAAGTGTTTAGCTTTGTGTCTGGTACAAAATAAGCATTCTATAAATGTCATTAATAATATGCTTAGCATAGCACCTAATATTAGCTAATGGCTTAATAAATGGTAGCTGTGATTACAGTAGTACTTCAAATATTTACTGTAACATACTAACCCATATCACTAAATTCCACATTCCTATTTCCCTGGCTAATGTTCCTGGAATCTACACATGGAGAGGACAGAAAGTTACGCAGTATACGGAACTGCCAGCTTATCAGTGTGACCAGTAGATTCATCATAAAATTGAACCCATTCAAACTGTCCTAACCTAAAGCACTTTGTTAGTTATCAGCCTTAAAAGGCATTGATTCATCTCTGCGTGTGTTGGTGTATAAATGGCAAACCTCAGAGACGTGATCATATATTCTGCCAACCTTGGAACAAATTCATAACTTGGAGAATCTGTGTTTCAAATTAGACTCTTACATTTTGGGTATTTAATTTCATTTATACTTAACTATATGAAACGTTTGACTCTTCTGTGAAATAAAGCTGAAAATAGATTCTCTGGGCATCTGATAGTTCTAAATTAACTCTAAAAATAATATTTTGATGAGTAAAACAGAGAAAAACCAGAAATTTCCCATAAAGTACACAATAAGTAGAAAACTCAAGTAAGTGGGTATAGGACAACAAAGAACCACATGGCTTATTATTATTTTAGATAGTCTCACTCTGTCACCCAGACTGGAGTGCAGTAGCATGATCTCTGCTCACTGCAACATCTGCCTCTTGGGTTCAAGTGATTCTGATGCCTCAGCCTACGGAGTAGCTGGGATTATAGGCATGTGCCACCACACCTGGCTAACTTTTGTATTTTTAGTAGAGACAGGGTTTTGCCATGTTGGCCAGGCTGTTCTCAAGCTCCTGGCCTCAACTGACCCACCTGCCTTGCCTCCCAAAGTTCTCGGATTACAGGTGTGAGCCATTGTGCCCAGCCCCATTGGCATTTTTAATAGACTTTTTTCAGGCTCTGGGTGAACTCATGGTAAGAATGTTTCATCGTTCCACAGCATCAGAAAGAAGCAACCCTCCAGAGTACAGAAACACTCTCAATAGACTTACCAACTACATAGTCACAATACCTCTTTTTAAAATCCCTATGCCGACTCTTGTCACGAGAAATGGAGCAGGGCTGATGTACTAACTCCCTGAGGTCACTTGTGTTGTGTATAAATTCCTGCTTTAGCAAATTTTGTAATCTGAAGTTTTAATTTCCTTAAACGGTTAAAAATCTTCCGAAGATCACCTCATATACTCTATACCTTGGGGAAAAGATACACTAGGAGATTATTTGGCTCAAGTATCAATTCAAATTGTCATTGTTATCCTTAACTTTATCACCCAGGTGGACCACAACAAAATGAATGTTAGTTAACATGTCTGCGGGGGGTGAAATCAATTTTGCCCAAGGGATGTCTCGATTTGCACAAATTCCAGCAGATTTTTCACAACACCTACCAAATTGAGTTTGAAATTCATGAGGTAAAAGAAAGGTAGAAAAGAGCCAAGCCAAATTTGTTTACATTTAAATTCTCTTCAATTCTATTGTGGCATAATTGAAGTACATGAAACTGTACAACTTGATCAGCTTTGACATATGTATATGCTCATGAAATCATCACCAGAATCAAGATAACATTTTTATCACCCCTAAATGTTTCCTGTGACCTTTTGTAAGGCTTCCATGACTCCCCTCCTTCCTGTCACTGTGGATTATTCTGTAGTTTTTAGAATTTTATTTCAATAGACTCATAAAGTATGTATTTTTTTTTCTGCCTGACTTTTTTCACTCAGCATAATTTTGAGATTCACCTATTTTGTAATATATACCAATAGTTATTTCCTTTTTATTGTTGAGTAATAGTCCATTGTATAGATAAAGCACAATCATTTTACTTATTTACTATTGATAGACATTAGGGTTGCTTTCAGTTTGAGTTAATTACAAACAATGCTGCTAACAATATTTGTGTACAAATTTGTCTGGATATAAGCTTTTATTTCTCTTGGGTAAATATCCAGAAATGGAAGTGCTGACTCATATAACAAATATAAATTTAACTCTTAAGAAACTACCACTAGTGGTTTTGGAGAGCTCTAGATACTCTACATCCTTGTAAACACTTAACACCATCACACTTTTTAAAATGTTAGCCATTCTAGGGGACATGAGGTGGCATCTTACTGTACTTGCATTTCATTGACGACTCATGATATTAAGCATCACTTCATACGCTTACTGATACTCATTGGCCATCCATGTATCATCTTTTATGACATGTTTATTTACATCTCTTGATCCATTTTGTGCAAGTTTTTTTTTTTTTTTTTTTTTTTTTTTTTTTTTTTGAGACAGGGTCTCACTCTGATGCCCAGACTGGAGTACAGTGGTATAATCTTGGCTTACTGCAACCTCTGCCTCCCAAGCTCAGGTCAGGTGATCTTCCCACCTCAGCCTTTCAAGTAGCTGGGACCACAGGCATGCACCATCATACCTGGCATGGGTGCGTGTGCGTGTGTGTGTATACATACATATTTTTTTTTTTGTAGAGACGAGATTTTGTCATGTAGTCCAGGCTAGTCTGGAACTCCTGGGCTCAAGTAATTCACCCATCTCGGCCTCCCAAAGCGACAGGAATATAGGCGTGAGCCACCATGCCTGGTCTGTTTTCTTATTTGGATTGAATTGGACTGGATTGCTAATGTTATTTAGATATATAGATGCAAATCTTTGTCTGATATATGTGTTGCAAACATTTTCTCACAGTCTTTTTACCTTTTCTTTTCTTTTTTTTTTGGTTTAAATAGATAGTCTTCCTCTGTGACACAGGCTGGAGTGCAGTGGTGTGATCATAGCTTACTACAACTTTGAACTCCTGGAGTTTAAGTAATTCTACTGCCTCAGCCTTCCTAGCAGCTGGGACTACAGGCGTGTGCCACCTTGCTCAGCTAATGTTTATCTAAGTACTTTTATAGAGATTTATAGGTTTTGCTATGTTGCCTAGGCTGGTCTCAAACTCCTGGTCTCAAGAGGTCCTCCTGCCTTGGCCTCCCAAAGCACTTGGATTACAGGCATGAGCTACTGTGCCTGGCTCTTTTTAATCTTTTGATGAGCCAAAGTGTTTTTATTGTGAGGAAGCCCAATTGATCATTTTTTTTTTTTTTACTTGTGATTCATAATTTTTGGATTCAATCCAAAAAAATTTTCTCTATGCCAAGGTTGAAGAGATTTTTCTCTATGTTTTATGCAAGAAGTTTTATAGTATTTGGTTTTACATTTTAGGTCCATGGTATACTTCGATTTAATTTTTGCGTATAGAGTAAAGGTCAATGTTCATTCTTTTTCCCATAAAGATAACAAGCACAATTTGTTGAATAGACAATTGTTTCTCCATCAAATGGCCTTGGCATAGTTGTCAAATAGTAATTCACTATATGTATGCAGATCTATTTTCAGACCTTTTCTATTGATTTTTATGTCAATATTTTCACCAGTTTAAAACTGTTTTTATTGTACTTTAAAGTAAATCTGTAAGTCTGATAGGGTAAGTCCTCTTTGTTTATCCTTTTAAAAATTACTTTCATTATTTTGGTCCTTTAAATGTTCATAGGAGTTACTGAGTCAGTTTGTTTCCACAAAGATAGTCTGGTGGTACCATGATTTGGATTACAGTAAATCTATGAATCAATTTGGGTAAAATTGCAAATTGAGTCTTCCAATCCATGAACATGATGTGTCTTCCCATTTATTTAGTTCTTTTAGTTCTCTCAGTGATATTTTTTTTTTTTAGTTTTTGTTTATATATTAGACTTTTTTTGTTAAATTTATTCCTAGATTTTTATAATTTTGGGTCCCGCTATAAATTTTTTTGAATTCAGGTTTTCCCATTGTTTGCTGCTAGTACATAAGACTGTAATTTATTTTTTGTATTTTAAGCTTGTATCCTGAGACCTTGATGAATTAAATTTTAGTTCTAGTTCTAGCCATTCTTAAGGTTCTCTAGGATTTTATACAACTAGGTCTGCAAATAGGTATAGTTTCAAATCTTCCTTTCGAATCTTGATGAATTTTGTATCTTTTTCTTGCCTTAATTCGTTAGATAAGACATTCAGAACTATGTTTTATAGAAATGATGACAGGGAACAACTTTGCATTATATCTGATCTCAAGGAGGAAACAATCAGTCTGTCAACATTTAAGCATGATATCAACTGTAGTTGTTTTGTTCTTTTTTATTGATGTCCCTTCTCCATTTGAGGAAGTTTCCTACTATTCCTAGTTTGCTGAACGTGTTTTAGCTTGAATGAGTGATGAATTTTGTCAAGCATACAAACATCTACTAAAATAATCATGTGGTTTTTCTCCTTCTTTCTATTACTATAACCTCCCTGGAAATTTGTTAATTTTATTGTGTAAATATCTGTCTACCTTTAGACAGAGACCTGTCTTACTCATCTTTATCCCTAAACCTGGCACTTCATGCATCATTGAGAAATGTTTAAGTGAATGAATAATAAATATTAAATGAATGGACGAATGACCCTATGTATATCAAAAATCTGTGGCCTTATATTTCTGTTTACTAATGATAACACTTTCCTATGTAAGTAGTGATAACCTCTGTAATTTGCATGACAAACATAAGTTTGGGATAAGACACATTTAAAAACATTTTGCTTTTTATTTAATCACATAAAGTTCAATTGATATATATGTGGGCTAGAGGGGTGGATAGTTCACCAAGAAGAGGACTGCTCCACAAATAATCTGGAAATTTAAGCTGATAGAAGGTTTGCTGTTTTCAACATGGGGCTTTTGACATTACCCTCAGCAAGAAAATATAGCTAAGCAATGGGCTTATAGGAGGTATAAAGGATATCAATTTTTTGGTTTTCTTTTTAAGGCTAGGCCCATAAGTGGTGTGTTTAGTTTTTGTCCATATTTTACCAGCCAGAATTCTATGCATAGGCCTGCATAGATGCAAGGAAAGCTGTGAATGTAGTCCTAGCTGGGCAGCTGTTTTCCTGTAGAATTACAGCAAAGAAAAGAAGCATGACTCTTCGGTGGGCAGCTAGTTATCTTCGCCTCATATGGGGGTGGGGAAGCAATATTTATTAGAAACTCATTTAAGGTCAGAAAGTGGCTACATGTATGTTACACTTTCTTCGATCTGTTATAATGCAGCACGTCTCACATTAAGTTCAGTAGAGCATTATTGTTTTACACCATCGATAGTTTTTTAAAAGTAGGTTGGCATGGCCAAATATTTTGAGGAAATATTATTTTAAATATATTTTAACAAGTTATTTTTCTTCAGGACTTCTCAAGGTCCTTAGTATATTAATATGCATTTTTGACTCTCCAAGAATGAACGGAATGTAAATCATTTCCAAACATTATTTGGCTACAAATTACCTAAAGCACTATAGGATTCAGTTTGGGAAATTTTAGGAATATGGATATTTAAAAATAGCATTTAATTAAAAAGTTATACTCTCCAAGGTTCCCAATTATCAATCATTTAACTTATTTTTATAAAGAAAGTATGATTATTCTATCTGGGAAAGAAATTACTTTCTACAAAAGGTGTCCATGAACAGGCGGAAGCTGTTTTAGCCAAGGGAAGGCTTATTTTCCAGGGCTCCTGTGGTGCCATCCTTAGGCCGGGAGTTATAGAGTCATTGACTATCTTGCCTACAGAGAACGTTAAAAATGTATATAAACTGCAGCCCAGAATCAGTATCCTGTTTTGCCCAGAGAGAAAGAAGAGGAAGTCTTCCAAACACCAATCCATCACTTGCATCCCTGTTTTATTTCTTCCTTTAGCACAGATTCTTTGGACCACAAAATATCCATCGTGCTTTCTTCATTAAGGGAAGCATGGCTTTGTTAGACGTAGAGATATTCTACTCAGATATGACTCATTTCCATCTTAAAATGACTATTCTTATTTGAAGATTTGGAAGCTACTGTTGGTAAAAATATGTGCATGCCTTGGTAACTCCATAAATTACATATATATGAGTAGTTTAGGAGTGGTGAGTTGATGGAAAGGATAGAAAGGGGACATGAAGCTGTGTATACTTAGCATGTTTTATTAGATTGGGGAAATATCAATTATCCATAGCAGTGAATAAAAATGGCATGAAGGAAAGGATGAGAAAGGCAACACTGGGACAGGAGCAAGACTTAAAGCTCTCCCATGCCTTCCTGAGTCCCCATAGTTCATAAATGCAAAATGTAGAAAGGAGATGGTAGGGAGAAGAAAGAAGGTTTCAGAGAGAGGATGAAAACAAGAGCAGAACCCAGAAAGAAAAATGAAGAGAGGTCACTCTCTCTTTATCAAGCAGTTGTAGAGCAGGAAAAGGCTTTAAAGGCCACACTGTCTGATTTCCTCGAAAAAAAGCCTGTGTTTCATTGATATTCATTCAGCTCCTGATCGTTTGCTTCAACGACAGGGAACTTATGCAGTTCTCACAGTAGCTCATTCAATTTTCAAACAACTCTAATTGCTACAGGGTTTGAGGGAGTTCTCTCAAGATCTGATAGTTTTGTAAGGGGCTCTTCCCCCTTGGCAACTCACTCATCTCCCTTTGCCACCTTGTGAAGAAGGTGTTTGCTTCCCTTTCCTCCAGGATTGTAACTCTCCTGAGGCCTCCCCAGCCATGTGGAACTGTGAGTCAATTAAACTTCTTTCCTTTATAAATTACCCAGTATCTGGCTGTTCTTTATAGCAGTCTGAGAACAGACTTATACAGGGTTCTTATATTAGTTAAAATATCCCACAGTGCCTAGTTCTGTCTCTCTCTTGACCTCCAGAAAGATGTCCAAAAGTCTTTAACAGGACTGTTTTAAATATTTAAAGAGAGTAAGCATGGATGTACTAAATTTTCTCTTTTCTTCTCCAAATATCACCAAGCCTGTCACATGTTTCTCAGATATAAAGATTTGAGAAGCCTTTCCCACTCTTGTCACTTTCCTCTGGATATATCAGGTATTCAATGTACTTAACATTTAGTATGAAATAAATATGGTAAATGTATAATATGTAATGAATGCTGTCGTGTCTAAACACAGCACTTTCAAGGAACTAGGATCTTTGGACATTTAACGATGTTAATCTTCCTTGGGGAAGTTAAATGATTAGAATTTTGTATATCGAGGTAGGAATTTTGTATATTGAAGTGGCAGCTGTTTTCCTGTAAAACAATAGTAAAGAAGGGCACGAATCTTTGGTAGGCAGATTATCTTTGCTTTGGAAGGGAAAAGAAAGTTATATTTATTAAGTACCTATTTAAGGTCAGGTACTGGGCTACATGTATGCTATCCTTCTTAAACTATGTCCAGCAGAGCAATGCCGTCTTACACCATTGATGGTCTTTGGGAAAAAGGTTGGCATGGCCAAATAAATTGAGAAAAGGAGCCAGCAGTAGCTACCAGAACTACTATTAGAAAATGTCTCTGTCCTATATTCTCAATCCTGCTCGATACCCCCTCCCTGTGCCTCCTCCCACATCCCAACAGGTTGTATTCCCTGCCCAAGGTCCTCACAACCACTTCTCATCTGACACTGGAATTTCCTGGTGATCTTAGTAGGGAAACCTGAAGCCACACACACTTCAGCTCCAATGCCCAGTAATCGAGAGAGAGAGAGAGAGAGAGAGAGAGAGAGAGAGAATTATTGTTTAAAATTAAAACTAAGCACTGGATAATTCTTCCTTCCAATTATTATTCCTAACAATGAGAAAGTAAACCACCTTATTCTTCTTTTGCTCCAGACTTTGTGGGTTGGGAGTGAGGGATTGTGTTAAAGAAAAACTTCTCTTCCTGAGTCCACAAGGGGCATAGTTCCAAAGGCAGGAGTTTCCCGGTGCCAGGCCTCCATTGGGAATCATGAAGTTCTTTGTCTGGGTTCTCCCTGTGGACTAGGTAGAGAAATCCAGGTGGGCTCCTTTGTCGAAAAAGACCACCAAAAGCTCTGGGTGCCTCTGTTGTGGAGCAAGCAGCCAATCTGGTATCAGAGTCAAAGAACAATCACTCCAGAGGAATTTCGAAAGAACTCTTCTCATTGGACGAGGACATGAATGGGGAGGGAATAACTCAAGGGTTAAAATAATGCAGCTCCCTCTCTATACGAATTACTTTTCTGGATCCCCCTCCCATGGCAGCATGGGAGCTGTTTCTTTCTCTCTCTCTTCTGCCTAATAAATCGCTTTCCGCAAAACTCTTTGGGTCCACGATATTTATTCCAAAGACAAACTCACTGTGCCTCTGGGGCCACTTTCCCCATTCTTCGGGGTTAGCGAGGCCAAGGATCTCCTCAGAGCTGAGTAAGCCCGTCCCCCCGCCTTCTTAATACAGGAGGAAAACTACAATAAACGCATCTTTGGAAATCCAAAAGCAAAACTAAGGTAGAGTTGTGGATAAGCACTGGAGAAAGTTCAGTTATAATGGATGAGAGTTGAAGATGTTCATAGCCGACTTTCATTAGTATTATTATTTTTGCCACAGAGGGTAGAAACAAGTATTGGAGAGAGAAAAGAAAGGAGGGCTTGAAAAAAAGGTGAAGAAACAAGGCATGTAGTTAAAGCAGTAATTTCCAAATGTGTTTTTTATTTTGCATGTTAGTAAAAATTTTTCAGCCTGTTATTCAAATATATGTATATTTTAATTTTGTAAATATACCTATTAATCTGATATTGGTAAAGCTTAATTTCTTACTTATATTTTACATTAAAAATAAATATCAGAGGCCCCACGCAGTGGCTCATGCCTGTAATCCCAGCACTTTGGGAGGCCGAGGCAGGCTGATCACAAGGTCAGGAGTTCAAGACCAGCCTGACCAATATGCTGAAACCCCATCTCTACTAAAAATACAAAAGAATTAGCTGGACGTGGTGGCACGTGCCTGCAGTCCCAGCTACTTGGGAGGCTGAGGCAGGAGAGTCCACTTGAAACTGGGAGGTGGAGGTGGCAGTGAGCCAAGATCACGCCACTGCACTCCAGCCTGGGCAACAGAGCAAGACTCCATCTCAAAAATAATAAATAAATATTGGGTCAGGCTTGGTGGCTTATGCCTGTAATCACAGGACTTTAAAAGACTGAGGTTGGAGGATTGCTTGAGGCCAGGAGTTTACCAGCTTGGGCAACGTTGTGGTACCTTGTCTCTACAAAAATAAAAAGAATTAGCTGGGCATGGTGGTGCACACCTGTGACCCCAGCTACTTTGGAGGCTGGGAAGATCGTTTGAGCCCAGGAGGGTAAGGTGGGAGGATTGTTTGACCCAGGAGGGTGACGCTACAGTAAACCATGATTGCACCCCTACCCTTCAGCCTGTGTAACAAAGCAAGACCCTATCACAACAACAAAAATCAAAAGAAAAAGAAAAGAAATATTAGCAAAAGTTCTAATATTGTGTTCTTGAGCCCCGTGGAAAAGGTGTATTCACCTCACTTTTGTAGGTTCAGTGGGCCAAAATGGCCAAACTATTTATGATCAAAAAATGTCAAATATAAATTGTTTGCTTTTTCTGGTACAGGACATCCTCCTGTATTCTCAACATCTTCATTAAATCTCTCATATATACAAATATTTTGGATGAAGTATTGGTGTGTGTTTGTATTGTATGCATGTATATGTGGAAATTAGGGAGAGGAGTTGAGCTGTGACTTTGCTAACACTGTGTAATGTAGAAACAAAACACACATGGGGCAATGAAAAATTCATAAAAAAGAAAACTCAAGCCAGAGCATGAAGTCAAAAGTGACTGGGAAGAACACAATTCACACACACACCCAGAATTCCTGGAAAATATGGGGAAAAGGTCTGGCACTCACTTCATATGGAATGGAATTTGAATGAATTTGATTTGAACTTCAAAGGACAGGCATCATAGATAATATCTGGACTACATAATCATATTTCAAAATTACACACATGGTGATGGTTAATTTTATGTGTCAACTTGACTGGGCAATGGGGCACCAGATATTTGGTCAAACATTTTGAGTATTTCTGTGAGAGTGTTTTTGTATGAGATTAACATTTAAATCAGTGGACTGACTAAAGCAGATTGCCTTCCCTAATGTGGGTGGGCCTCATCCCATCAGTTGAAAGCCTAAAAATAACACAAGGCTGACCCTCCCCCTGATTAAGAGGGAATTCTTCTACCTAATAGTCTTTGAACTGGAGCAACAGCTCTTCCTGCCTGACATCAGCTCTTCGTGGTTCTACAGCAGTTTCCATCCTTTAGACTCCAAATGGGACGCTGGCTGGGCAGATTTTCGACTTGCCTACCTCCATAACTGTGTGAGCCTATTCCTTACTCTAAATCCCTTTGCATGTGGGTATATATATATATGTATATACACATATGTGCATGTGTGCATGTGCATGTACATATATATGTGCATCCCCATGTATGCATGTGTGTGTGTGTGTGTAAAATATTGGTTCTGTTTCTCTAGGGAAGTATGCAGATACCCAACTGAAGCTTTTTCTTTTTCCTCTTGACAAAATTCAGAAAAAGATGTTACAAACATATTGTAGAAAAAATTGACTTTGTTTTCCCAATTAAACTACCACATTTAATGATACATGTGGAAGTTTCCACTTAAACATATTTTTAACTTGTATTATTCCACCTAAATAGATGCAGAGTAAAGGTCTATATTCATGTTTTCTTTCCAGAATAAAAATTATTAGTGTTACATGTACATTTTATGATAGATTTATCTTTGACAAATTCCTAGCTTGATTTTCTTAATCCCATATTTTATAAGAGAAACTTGGGGTCTCTAGGCAGGGATATGCCACTGTTCACTGTTATTTATTCATTTAATAACTGGTCTATAGCTTCTCTGCCATGGATAAAGCACACAGACCCCCATGGTTGCTCTCACTGTACTTTCAGTATAGCTGTAGATTATCTTTCTAACCTTGAGGAGGACTCTGTTAATAAAATGAGATTATTAGCAGCTTTTATTGACCCTCTCTTTGTCATTAATCTTTTGGCAAGAGTTAGTCTTGAGCCAAACCACATGAGCTCATGTGAAATTACTAAGAGAAAAAATAGGCAAACAATTATAAGATCTTAGGCTATAGGCAATGGAAGAGCTTCCTTGTAATGATATAAAACTCAAAATGCGTAAAGGACAAGATCTGTAGATTTGATTTGACCTGAATAGAATACATTTATATAAAGAAGTAAATATAAACAAAATTAAAAGGCAAATTACGCACTAGATAAACAACTTGCCACCTATATGACAGCTATCAGGTAGTTTTCTTTATATTGAAAGAACAATTATGAACAAATAATAAATACCGCAATGATAGAAAAATGAGCAAAGACCATAGTTAATTCACAAAATCAGAACTACAAATAATACATGTGAAAAGTTTTGAATTTTTCTTATAAAGATACACAAATATCAAAGTTTTTGAATTGAAAAAAATAAAAGAAACTTATAAAATCTAGTACATTCAAAAGATACGAGAAAACAAGAACTCCCATACCCCACTGGAAAGTCTTTAAGTCTGACTAAACTTTCTGGAGAAATTTTGACCCTATACTTCAAAAGTCTTAACACCTGTGTTTTGTATTCATCTTGACACTGCAATTGCTTTTCTAGAGATTTGTCTTCAGAAAATAATCAGAAGAAGTACACATAGACAGTTGTTCAGGAATGTTTACCTACTAAGTGCAGTGGCTCACACCTATAATCCCAGCATTTTGAGAGACCAAAGCAGGAGGTTCACTTGAGTCCAGGAGTTCAAGACCAACTTGAGCAGAAGAATGAGATTCTGTCTCAAAAATGGTAACAATTAAAAAAATATTTCTCCTATCCATGTTTAAAATTATAACAAGCTGGAAACAAACTAAGTGCAGCATATAGAAAAGTAACTAAATGGGTTATGGCAGAGCCATATACTGAAACACAAGGCTGTCATTAAAATGAGGATCTTGTTATTCATTCATTGCATGGGAAGTTATTTAGGATATATTGTTAAGTACAATTGACACTTGAACAACACGGATTTAAATTGTGTAGCTCCAGTTACATGCATATGTTTTTCAACCAAATGAGGATTGAAAATACAGTATACAGCATTTATGGAGTGCAAAACCACATATACAGAAGGCCATCTTTTTGTATCTGTGGGTTCACCAGGGCCAATTATGGGACTTAAGTATGCACATATTTTGTTGTATGTGCGGGGTTGGAGAGGATCCTAGAACCAATGCTCCCGTATACTAAGAGATGATTGTAATAGAAGATTATTAAATTGTTTATAGCAATTATTTATTGTTTTTGTAATTGACAAAAGAAAAAAAAAATTTTTTAAACCAGGGGAAAGCGTGACGCAGTCTCCCACTACCACAAATTATGCAGTTGAGTTTCCCACATTAGGGAAATCGGGGGGGTCAGCACATCCGGAGTGCAATGGATAAGCCTCACCCTGGGAAAACCACCTTCGTGATCATGGTATCTCCTCTGCCAGGTAAGTATGACAAATAAAAATTATAAAATTAAATATTTTTGGAGTGGAACATGATGTTTTGAAATATGTATGCATTGTGGAATCATTAAATCAAATTAATTAACATATCCATTATCTCACATACCTTCCATCTTTTTGTGGTAAGAAAATGTAAAATCTGCTCTCAGCAACTTTCAAGTATACAATTCATTGTTATTAATAATAATCACCACATTGTACAAGATATTCCTTGAACTTATTCCTCCTGACTGGAATTTTATATCCTTTGACCAATGTCTCCCCAGTTCTCACCACTATCGTCCCCCCCCAGTAACCACCATTCAACTCTCTGCTTCTGTAAGTCTGACTTTTTTAAGATTTTGACAGCATTTGTGAGAAACATGATTTCATTTTGACATAAACTTTTTTTACTCGTTTGTTTTTTGAGACAGGGTCTCACTGTCACGAGGCTGGAATGCAGTGGTGAGATCTCAGTTCACTGCAGCCTCGCCCTGACCTCCTGGGCCCAAAGATCTTCCCATCTCTGCCTCCCGAGTAGCTGGGACTATAGGTGTGTGCCACCACACCCTCCCAGATAATTTTTGTAGAAACAGGGTTTCACTGTTGCCCAGGCTAGTCTCTAACTCCTGGGCTCAAGAGATCCTCCTGCCTTGCCTCCCAGAATGCTGGGATTGTAGGCTTGAGCCACAGAACACTGACTTAACTTAAATGTGCTGTTTATCCAGTCTTTTAGTTATACTACCATTATGTCTGTATTAACCATTAAAAAAACTGTGTGAATGGGCTATGTTTCAAACTGCCTGTTTCACTGCATTTGTCAGGTCTGGGACTCTGTTATCTGATTTTTAAAATGGGGATAAAATAGTTCCCACTTCAAAGGATTGTTACAGGCATTAAGTGAGAAAAGTCCTAGAATATTACCTGGGACAAAGGAAACCCTATATAGTTATAAATTATCATCAGTGTTGTTATTATCACATACATAATTTGCTTAGACAACTAGGTGTGAAGAAACTGTTTCTCTGGAAGAACAAATATATTATTATAATATGTATGTTTTGACAGGCTGACAATAAGAAATTCACATATAATTGATAGCTTAGAGCCCAATCTATAGCCCAGGTTTTATAATCATATAAGCGCTTATAGGCTACATGAAGGCATAGACCTGCCACCCTTACCGTCTCATTCTCCTAGTCAAATTTTTTTTATTTTCAAATTTGTGCCATCTTATTTAGACTGTGATACACTGCCTTAAATAGCCTGTATAGAATGACACAAGCCATAGTTAAGAACAAATTAACCCAACTTAATAAAATGATTAGAAGAGGTTTAATACATATTTTGTTATCAACATCTTAAAAGATGCAGCAAAGCGTCATGGCACATGTATACCTATGTAACGAACAAACCAGCACATTCTGCACATGTACCCCAGAACTCAAAGTATAATAAAAAAATTTATAACAAAAAAATTGTAAATATTGTGTGGCTTAAACTTGGATGCACAATAAGAAATATATGGTTTGATTTCTTACACAAGGACGTGGTTTTAACAAACCAAATAACAACTAGGATTATCCTTTTACTGGACCCATGTGCAAAAAGAGTAAAGCAGTTTTCTTAAGACACTTTGCTTTTATAAATAGTATTTATCATACTTTGAAAAAGAAAAATGGCTAGATGTGACAGAATCAGTAGAAAAAAACATTTTGGCAATCTTTGAGCATCCAAAAATAACAGAAGAGAGAAGAAAAGACAGAGAGATGAGAAAATAGGAAGAAATTGGTTGAATGAAATGAACAAACAAAATTTATTTCTGCTGGTGATTCAACCATGACTTAGCTTTATGTGTGTCATTTAAAATGTGGCTGGCACTTGGTTAAATTGGCACATATTAAAGCCACATTAGGATGGGAAAATGTTTTTCTGATGACGTTTCTTTTTAGTTGGTGGTTCTTTGTTATTTCTAGTTTTTTTCTGGCTCTTGGAAGTTGAACATCACTATGCAAAGGCTACAGATGGGCCTTTGGAAGGAATAGGGGACATGTCGTACCAATTAAAAATTATAACCAGGCATGACAAACGACAGAACTCTCCACAATTCACTCAGTAAACTGGGTGCTGTAAACTCAAATGAAACATGGGCATTTCCCAACTGTATTGCCTTTTTTACATTTTGAGAAGTGTTAGGTTTTAGGAACTGTGTAAGTCAAGCTTCTCAAGAGAAACAGAACCAATAGGATATATATAGACATATAAGAGGAGATTTATTATGCAGATTGGCTTATGTGATTATGGAGGCTGAGAAGTCCCACAACATGTCATCTGCAAGCTGGAGAACCAGGAAAGCTAGTGGTGTAATTCAGTCTGAGTCTGAAGGGGTGGGGGAGGAGGGACAAAGGTGTAAGTCCTGGAGTCCAAAGGCCTGGGATCTAGGAGCTCCAATATCCAAAGGCAGGAAAAGATAACTGCCTCAGTTCAAGAAGAGAGAGAATTCACTCTTCCTCTGCCTTTTTCTTCTATTCAGGCTCTCAACAGATTGGATTATGTACACCCACATTGGTGAGGGTGGGCCTTCTTTACTCGGTCTACTGATTCAAATGCTAATCTATTCTGGAGACATAGTCACAAACACACTCAGAGATAATGTTTTACCAGCTAACTGGGCAGACTTTAGCCCAGTTAAGTTGACATATAAAATTAAGCATCACAGGAGCCCTCCTCACTCCCTGGCATAATGCTTTACACTCAATGAATGCTAAGGAAAGTTGATGGCACATATCTACTGTAAAAAATTTTCTGGCTGGGCACAGTGGCTCATGCCTGTAATTCTAGCACTTTGGGAGATCAAGGTAGGAGGATATTTTGAAGCCAGAAGTTCAAGACCAGCATGAGTAACAAAGCAAGACCCTGTCTCTATATAATAAAAAAATTATAGCCGGGCGTGGTGACATATGTCTGTACTCTCCCAGATACTCAAGAAGCTAAGGTGAGAATACTCCCAGAGCCAGGAGGTCAAGGCTGCAGTGAGTTACGATTACACCACTGCACTCTAACCTGGGCAACACAGCAAGACCTTATCTCAAGGTAATATACATATATATAATATATATTAAAAAATTTTAAATTTCTGAATTCAAAGTATAATCTTCAGCAACAGATGCATCTTTAGTAAACAGAGAAGAAATAAAGTTAATGCAGTGTTTTCATTCAGAATTCAATATAAAAGTTCAATGTAATTTAAAACAACAAGATACAACTAAACATTTATTAGAATGCCAAAATCTGAAACACTGACACCATCAAATGCTGGCAAGGATGTGGAGCAACAGGAACTTTCATTCATTGCTATTCAGAATGCAAATGGTGCAGTCACTTGGGAAGATAGTTTGACAGTTTCTTACTAAAACTAAACGTACTTTTACCATACAGTCCAACAACTGGGCTTCTTGGTATTTACCCAAAGGAGTTAAAAACTTATGTCTCCATAAAATCCTGGACAAGGATGTTTGTATTAAAAGCAGCTTTACTCATAATTGCCAAAACTTGGAAACAACAAGACCTCTATCGGTATGTGCATACGTAAATAAACTGGTATATCCAGACGATGGAATATTATTTGGTGCTAATAAGAAATTAGTTCTTCAACCATGAAAAGACATGGAAGAAACTTGCATGTTATTAAGTGAAAGAAGCCAATCTGAAAAGAGTATATACTATATGATTTCAACTATATGACATACTGGAGAAGCCAAAACTATGGAAACAATAAAAAAAGAATCATTGGTTGCCAGGGGTTTGGCAAGAGGCAAGAAGGATGAATAGGTGAGTACAGAGGATGTTTGGAGTTGTGAAAATACTCTGTTATGCTATCATGATGGATATATGCCATTATACCTTTGTCCATATCTGCAGCATGTGCAGCACCAGGAGTGGACCCTAATGTAAATCATGGCCTTTTGGTGATAATGACGTGTCAGTGCAGGTTCATTAATTGTAACAAATGTATCACTCTGCTGGTTGTTTTTGGTCATAGAGGCTATTTTGCATATATGGGGGTCAGGGGATATACGAAAAATCCCTGCAAATGCCTCTTCATTTTGCTGGGAATTTAAAGCTCTCTAAAAAAATTAAGCCTGAAAAATTTGATTCAATCAATTTTCTTGGTCTTAAAACAGTTAACCAGTTTCAGTGTCTTTGATTCAAGTAACATTATAATGACTTACACAAAGGGACATTTATTTTCTTCCATATCACGTTTCTATTTTGCTTTCTTTTAATCTTTCTGTTTCACAAAAATAGATGGGGAAGTATAGGTGGATTATTACTTGATGCAAAACACAAGAATAAATAAAACGAAAATGTCAGCAGCCAGGGAGTGGACTGACTGCTGCAGGCCTGTATTCTACTCCAGACTGTGATTCCTGTAGGAAACTCAAAGATGATTTTGCTGACTCTGCTTTATAAGGAAGGACTGCACAGCAGAATGTAGTGGAAACTAGGCCATCATTTGGCAAACCCAAGCTATGTAGACAATCAATCTGAATTATTCTGAACCACTTCCCTTAACATGAAAATTTTTCCACAGTTGCTTGAAACATTCTTTGGATTTTGGTCTCACATCCCCCTAATAGTCTAGGTCCTTTTGTAAAGAAAGATACTTAATTTGTCCAAACTGTATAAGAGGTAAGTTCCTGTTACTATTCTTATTAATATTCAAATCAAATAAAAATCCAGTCATTTTGTATTTTTGTTTAAGAACCTATTCATTTATAATTACCTTGAAGTAAGTTCTTTTGGTAACAGTTAGCTACTCCTTCTAAGAATAACTGATTAAATAGTTTGAAAGTATATAAAAGACAGAGATGATAGCCTACATTTTAAAATCAACTGAAAACAGAATACAAAGCACAAATATGTATTTATTAATACTCAAGCATAGCTAAGCAACCATTTTATGAGGCATATGCTTTCGTTATTCCCATTTTGCAGATAGAAACACTGAGGTAAAGCCAGGACTTGTACAGCAAAGCCTGAATTCTTAACCACTGTATTAGTCTCAGATTGGTCTTTAACAAATTATCGCAAACTTAAAACCACACAAATTCGTACCTTACAATTCTGGAGGTCAGAAGTCTGAAATGGTTTTTATTGGGCTAAAATCAAGGTGTCAGCAGCCTGCATGCTTTCTGGAGGCTCTAAGGAAGAGTTTTTTTTAGCTTCTAGAAGTCAAGTGCATTCCTTGACTGGTGACTCCTTCCTCCCAAGCAGTATAGTCCCTTCAAACCTCTCAATCTCTCTTTCCTTTTTTCTCTTGCCTCCCGCCTCTGGCTCCTGTCCTCACACCTCCTGTTCTGACTCTTTTGCCTCCTTCTTTCATCTTTTAAGGACCCTCATGATCACATTTGGCCCAGCCATGATACTCTCCCTATCTAAAAATTCTTAGCTTTACCAAATGTACAAAGTCCGTTTGCCAAGTAAGATAACATACTCACAGGTTCTGGTGATTAGAATGTGAACATCTCTAGGGGACAATTATTCTGCCTATCACAACCTTTATATTAATTGGCATCCCAAAGTCTCTGAGCCAAGAAGGCAGAGTTAAGGCAAGTCTAAGATCATCTGCTTGTTTGTGTGATTCTTATTTGTATCATATCGTGAGACAGAGATTTCAAGGTCAGTCACGGCAAAAGAAAAATATTTTGAAAAAAATGCCTGCTTGATGCCTACAATGGTGTCATAAGTCTAGCTTAGTGAATATTCGGCAATGAATAACTGCTAATAGGTAACTCATTTGACTTAGTCAATCAAACATTCATAACATAATGACCACTATAATTGCCTAATATTTTTATCAGACCTATAGATAATACAAAAGGGTCTGTAGCATTTTCGATGTTCTCAAGAAGCTTAAAATAACATTGCAGAGACAATGTTATCTTGCATGAAACCATTAAACAAATGAACAAATGCAAACTGGTAAATAAGAACCAAATTGTATTTAAGGGCTTGCTGTCCCTGATGTAAAATTTGATAATGAAAGGAAAATCTGAAGAACCAATGGGGTCGATACTGCTAAGAGGAATAGTGGAGTCTTGGGAACGACAATCTTCACTAAAGAGATAAGAAAATACAAGTGCAGTGTCTACTAGATAGATAGATAGATGTTTTAAAAAACATCACTGGTAGCAAATTCACAGACTGTGGGACAGATTAGAGATGAAAATTGAGATTCATCAATTTATCCATTCAACAAATATTTATTTATTTAGTACCCATTATGGATGAGGCACTGTGCAAGTGTCAGAGAAAAAAATTTAAAAGCTGACAGTTTGTTCTTACAGTGTGGCATTTTATTTTCTTACATTTGCATTTTTTTTTGCCTTAGAGCCCAAAATTATGATGGAGGAATACTGGTGCAATTGCTATCCTGTAAGATGTATTAATACATTTAGGTTTATGTCTATATATACTAGAATTTAGAGAAGAAGAAAAATTTAGAGCAAGAGGACAAACCTTACAAGTATCATGTTCTGCATGATTTGTCTTCCCTTGATTTTATGGAGTTCATCACTTAAATATATACTTTCTTTTACTAAATATAAAGCTGATAATCTTGCTGGATCTCTTAGAGTCTCTGCAGCTAAACTGGGAAGGCCAGCAGAGCAGAGCTGCTAGGGTGCAGAGTCTCAGATGTCAAATGAATACAAAATTGTGCCAGTTTCATCTTCAAATGAAATGACTGCACTAAACAAGATAATTGAAATGAAAGAGTTGGTAGCAGCCTCAATGAGTCACAATAGCCTTCCAACCACTAGCGACCTGCTGAGGATGGAATTTTTAGTCTCTTTAGAAAAATTGGTTTTCTCAGAAAAAGGGAAGTAATAGCATGAGGTAGATTTTAGGCAATTCAGTAGAAAACATTTATGGAAGAAGGAAAGTAGACTTTAGGTAAGGGGAGAACAAAGAAATGTATAAAAGTGCAGTAAGTGAAAACTGATAGGAAAACCCACCAAATCTGTAAGAAACAGAGAACTCATTCATTTTGTAGTTCTCACACATAGTTATTACTGGGGACTTTACACTAAGCACAGATTACTGGGAATTAATTAGATAGTTATTCAGTTTTTTTCCCTAAATTTAATGACTTAGCCTGGATATTCTGACCTAACTACTATAATGATAGTTGTTATTTGAACAATTTGTTATCTTATTTCTTTTAATGGAGCTAAATTTTGCAAGGCAGGTCAAATTTAATTTTAACAAATAAGATTAAAGTAAATTTATATTTATATAAGATCATAGAGAAATGGAAAATTAAATCATTTTAGTCCCATTCTAAAAATTAAGCGCAAAAATCTTTGGAAATTGATTTTTTATAATTTTATACCTTTGTCAATAGAGTACAAGGTACATGTCTTTATGTTTCCTGGAAAATTTGTTGCTTTAGTTTTTAATTTTTTTATTTCAATAGGATTTTGGGGAACAGGTGATGTTTGGTTACATGAATAGTTCTTTAGTGGTGATTTTTTTTTTCCTTTTTTTTTTTTTATTGCATTTTAGGTTTGGGGGTACATGTGAAGAACATGGAAGATTGTTGCATAGGTACACACATGGCAGTGTGATTTGCTGCCTTCCTCCCCCATCACCTATATCTGGCATTTCTCCCCCATGCTATCCCCTCCCCAACTCCCCACCCCCCCACTATCCCTCCCCTTTCTCCCCCGACAGACCCCAGTGTGTGATACTCCCCCTCCCTGTGTCCATGTGTTCCCATTGTTCAACACCCGCCTATGAGTGAGAACATGCGGTGTTTGATTTTCTGTTCTTGTGTAGTGGTGATTTTTGAGATTTTAGTGCACCCATAACCCAAGCAGTGTACACTGTATCCAATGTGTTGTCTTTTACTCCTCGCCATCCCCCAACCCTTTCCCCCAAGTCCCAAAGTCCAGTGTATTATTCTTATGCCTTTGCAGCCTCAGTGCTCATAGTTTAGGGCCCACATATGAGTGAGGACATACAATGTTTAATTTTCCATTCCTGAATTATTTCACTTAGAATAATAGTCTCCAATTCCATCCAGGTTGCTGCGAATGCCATTATTTCATTCCTTTTTATGGCTGAATAGTATTCTATGGTATGTGTGTGTATGTGTGTGTGTGTGTGTGAGTATATACACACACACATACACACACATACCATAGAATACTATATATATACTACGTATATATAGTATACTATATATATAGTGTATATATGTGTATATATATACATATATATGTGTGTGTGTATATATATACACACACACACACATATACACACACACAGAAAAAAGAAATTGTAACATATCTCCCAATTTCTTTTTTCTCAATGAGTGGATAAAGAAATTGTGAGATATATATCTTGTAAGGTATATTGTTGAGTTGAAATGAGGAAACTGAGGCTAGTATAAGATATGCAAATCTGATTTATTTAGCTCCTGGGTGAGGTTTTATGGTTTAAGTAAGGGCTAGAGAAGTTGCACTTAACTTTTTAGGGTAATGGGTTTTATAAGGAGTGAAGGCATTTGATTGGATATAGGGGAGACAAAGCATAAGGCACTTGACTGGATATTGGGACTTAGGAAGTGGAGTGAAGGCATTTGATTGACATAGGGGAGACAAAGCATAAGGCACTTGACTGGATATTGGGACTTGGGAAGTGGAGTGAAGGCAGTTATTACTGGTAGGTAATATTTTGGTGAGTGGGCTGTTTTGGGAAAAATGACCTTGACGGGGCCAAGGGCTTATTGGGTAAGGGAGTGTTATTAGGCAAGGTTTGTTGGGGTTTTTAAAAAATTTTTGGGTGGGGGTTTTTTAGCGGGCGCTAGGTGTTAGGTGCAAAGTGGTAACGTAATTCCCTGTTGCCCGGAAAAATAGGCGTGTTCAAGCTCCCAGCAAAGCAACCGGCCTTACGTATCTCACAATTTCTTATCCACTCATTGACTGAGCACATTTGGGCTGGTTTCGTATTTTGCAGTTGCAAATGGTGCTGCTATACTCATGTGTGTGCAAGTATTTTTTTTTTTTTTGTATAATGACTTCTTTTCCTCTAGGTAGATACCCAGCAGCGGGATTGCTGGATCAAATGATAGATCTACTTTTAGTTCTTTAAGAAATCGCTACATTATTTTCCATACTAGTTTGCACTCCCACCAACAGTGTAAAAGTATTTCCTTTTCACCAATACTTACTTGGATGTATTTGGCTTTATTTCTGAGTTCTCTATTCTGTTCCATTGGTCTATGTGCCTATTTTTATACCAGTACCATGCTGTTTTGGTGACGTGGCCTTATATTATAGCTTGAAGTTGGGTAATGTGATGCCTCCACATTAGTTCTTTTTGCTTAGTCCTGCTTTGAATATGTGGACTCTTTTTTGGTATATATGAATTTTAGGATTGTTTTTTATCTTTCTGTGAAGAATGATGGTGGTATTTTGATGGGAATTGCACTGGATTTGTATATTGCTTTTGGCAGTATGGCCATTTTCACAGTATTGATTCTACCCATCCATGAGCATAGGATGTGTTTATTTCCTGGAAAATTTGACATTATCAGTGTTAAATCTCATGTGGGGTTGACACATGTCAAAGAATGCCACTTGCCCTAGGATAATTAACCCCAGAATACAATTCCTTTAAATTCTTTCTCTTTTGTTTTCTCCCTCTTGTATTTTTGTTTCTACTGCCACTATTTCCTGTATGCTTTTAATCTGCTGTTGTATTGCATAGCAAATGTTTGCATGAAAGTCTGAGATTGGCTTCACACTCTCACTAAGAAATGAAACCATAGGCTTAATTCCAGTTATTTCTGATTTAAGGCTGCCTAGAGGACATAGTTACTTACTTATGTGTACATAAATTCTGAATCAGGCAAATGGTGATGTTATTTACTTGAGAAATTATTTGTAACTAAGACATTTCTAAGGCTTAGCCAATAGTCCACTTGATTAGAGAACCCAAGGTAGATATGAAATGCAGTGAAAGAATGTTGTCTTTTCAGGATGTGTTGGTAGTAAAGTTTTATATTTAATGAAATGTAATTTTAAAAGGAATAAGCTGGCAGAAAACTTACTGGCATTTTCATTATTTAAAGAATTTCATTAGGGTTCAGGGCCAAAAGTTTAGACAGTACTTCCGAAAGTAAGTCAGTGATTATTAAAAAGGTTTTATGTTAGAATCACCGACAGGGCCAGCTTCATGCGTATGTAACTTGTGCCATTGCACAGAAGGTTCCTGTGGTTGGTTTAATGCTCTGTTACTTTCTTGAAAGTCTTCATCATTTGTCTTTGAACGTGTGTTACAGTGGAGTCTTATGGAACAACAGTGCATGTGTGGCATGCCACTCCAGTCATTTATGGCCTTTCCGTTTGCATGGAACATTTATGAAGCTCCATTAGCCCAGATTTCCAATGGGCATTCAGCAAGATTCAAAGTGCACGTTGTTGGAGAGATAGATTTAAAAATAAAATGTCTTCCCTATCCAGAAAACCTCTCCACAAAGGTAGAAGAGGAAAAAAAACAATTTTATTATTGAATAAGCATTCAATCAGAATATATTATATGTCATTAGCCAATCTGATCAAGCAATTGCAAAATCGGAAATCTCAGTTTTTTATACAACCAGGTAAATACAACCCATTGCATGCATGGTCTCAAGATAAGCAATAAAAACTAGTCCTCAAGTAAGAGGACTTGACAACACCATTTGTCACATGTAGTTCATCCTAAATTCACTTGGTAACTGGAGTGACCATGTGTTTTTAGCTAATTGGCTTTAGCCAAAGGAAAAAAAAAAAAACTTCTAGGTATTTATGACAGGAGGTAGTTTGTGGCAAGGTTCTCAGGAAGTTTGACTCCTCCATTCCCACAGAAACTGGGAGATAGGGGCTTGGTTTTCCTTGCTTATTTTCAAAGAGATGTTTCTCTGGTCTTTGAGAAAGACATTCCTGGGTCATAAAGCTGTCAAAAAATGTATTTAGCTTTTAAAAGATTTACATATATATCAAAGAGAAAGAGAAAGAACTTATAGGAGGTGGATCCAAGATGGCCGATTAGGAGCAGCTGAGGATTGCAGCTCCCAGTGAAAGCGCGGAGGGTGAGTGGACGCCGCATTGCCAGACAGATTTTTATTGCCCACAGACCAGGAGATTCCCAGGGGGAGAAGCCCCACGGGTCGCCAGCACGGCTGGTTTGGCCAGCGCAGCAGTTTTTGCCAGCGCGACTGTTTTCGCCGGCGCTGCTGTTTTGGGCGGCGTCCCGGCGCAGCGGTTCCCCATACAAAATACGTGGGTCCGGGTGCCGTTTTAGCTGGCAATTGGAGCTCCGGGAAGGCAGAGCCGCCCATTCATCTGATTAAAAAAGGGGACTGAAACAGGCAGCCAGGCCGGGAGATTTCCCGGGCAAAAAAAACGCCAAGAATCTCCGCGCCCGCGGTTTCAGCCGGTGCAGTGGGTCGCCGCACGGGAAATCACACAGATCCCGGCGCCTTTTCAACAGGCGGCTGGAACACCTGGGAGACTCTGAGGCAGGGAGCCAGGTGATCAGGCTCGGCTGGTCCCACCCCCACAAAAAAACAGCCATCGGAAACGCTCTGGATCGAGAGTTTCACAGCAAGCACAGCTGAGCCCGGGACAGCCCAGCTCTGTGGGGGAGGGGGCGTCCGCCATTACTGAGGCAGTCTGCCGCTACAGAGGTAGTTTGCCATTGCTGAGGCAGTTCTCACTACACCGGTATAAACAGGACTGCAGGGAAGTTCATACGGCAGCTGGGTGGAGCCCACAGCAGCTCAGCAAAGCCTCTGTACGCAAACAGTGACTAGGCTGCCTCATCGCTGGGCAAGGCAGCCCTGAGAAAAAGGCAGCAGCACCAGGGAAACTCATAAATAAAGCCCTAACTCCCCGGGACAGAGCACCTGGGGGGAAAAAGGGGTTTATGAGTTCTGCTGCAGCAGACTTAAACGTACCTGCCCAGCAACTCTGAATGAACAACGGAGCTCACAGCTCAGCACTTGAGCTCCTATAAAGGAAACTCTGTCTCCTCAAGCAGCTCCCTGATCCCCCGTATATCCAACGAGTCACCTCACAAAGGAGTGCTCAGACGGACATCTGGCGGGTATTCTTCTGGGACAAAGATAGCAGAAGAAGAGACTGGCAGCAACCCTTACTGTTCTGCAGCTGCTGCAGGTGATCCCCACAGGCAAGCAGGGCCGGGAGTGGACCTCAGCAGCCCTACAGCAGAGGGGTCAGACTGGTAGAAGGAAAACTAAGAAACAGAAATAAATAACTTCATCATCAACAAACGGGACGTCCACTGAGAGACCCCATCTGAAAATCACCAACCACAAAGACCACACATAGATAAATCCACAAAGATGGGAAGAAACCAGCGCAAAAAGGAGGTAAACACCCGAAACCAGAACGCCTCTCCTCCTACAAGGGATCACAACTCCTCACCAGCAAGGGAACAAGGCTGGATGGACAATGAGTGTGATGAAATGACTGAATCAAGCTTCAGAAGGTGGGTAGTAAGAAACTTCTGTGAGCTAAAAGAACATGTTCTAACCCAATGCAAACAAACTAACAACCTTGAAAAAAGATTTGACGAAATGCTAATGAGAATAACCAACTTAGAGAGGAATGTAAGTGAATTGATGGAGCTGAAAAACACAACACAAGAACTTTGCGAAGCATACACAAGTTTCAACAGCCGAATTGACCAAGCAGAAGAAAGGATATCAGAGGTCGAAGATCAACTCAATGAAATAAAACGAGAAGGAAAGAGTAGAGAAAAAAGGGTAAAAAGGAATGAACAAAGTCTCCAAGAAATATGGGACTATGTGAAAAGACCTAATCTACGTTTGATAGGTGTACCTGAATGTGAAGGAGAGAATGAATCCAAGCTGGAAAATACTCTTCAGGATATTATCCAGGAGAACTTCCCCAACATAGGAAGGCAGGCCAATATTCAAGTCCAGGAAATACAGAGAACACCACAAAGATATTCCTCAAGAAGAGCAACCCCAAGGCACATAATCGTCAGATTCACCAGGTTTGAAATGAAGGAGAAAATGCTAAGGGCAGCCAGAGAGAAAGGTCGGGTTACCCACAAAGGGAAGCCCATCAGACTCACAGCAGATCTCTCAGCAGAAACCCTACAAGCCAGAAGAGAGTGGGGGCCAATATTCAACATCCTTAAAGAAAAGAACTTGCAACCCAGAATTTCATATCCAGCCAAACTGAGCTTCATAAGTGAAGGAAAAATAAAATCCTTTGCGGACAAGCAAGAACTCAGAGATTTCATCACCACCAGGCCTGCTTTACACGAGCTCCTGAAAGAGGCACTAAACATAGAAAGGAACAACCAGTACCAGCCACTCCAAAAACATACCAAACAGTAAAGACCATCAACACAATGAAGAAAGTGCATCAACTAATGGGCAAAACAGCCACCTAGCATCAAAATGGCAGGATCAAATTCACACATAACAATATTAACCCTAAATGTAAATGGGCTAAATGCCCCAATTAAAAGACATAGACTGGCAAACTGGATAAAAAGCCAAAACCCGTCTGTGTGCTGTATCCAGGAAACCCATCTCACATGCAGAGATACACAAAGGCTCAAAATAAAGGGATGGGGGGAAGATTTACCAAGCAAATGGAGAGCAAAAAAAAGCAGGAGTTGCAATTCTCATCTCTGATAAACTAGACTTTAAACCAACAAAGATCAAAAGAGACAAAGAAGGACATTACATAATGGTAAAAGGATCAATGCAACAAGAAGAGCTAACGATCCTAAATATATACGCACCCAATACAGGAGCACCCAGATACATAAGGCAAGTTCTCAATGACTTACAAAGAGACTTAGATTCCCACACAATAATAGTGGGAGACTTGAACACCCCGTTGTCAATGTTAGACAGATCAACAAGACAAAATTAACAAGGATATCCAGGACTTGAACTCACACCTGGATCAAGCAAACCTAATAGACATTTACAGAACTCTCCACCCCAAATACACAGAATATACATTCTTCTCAGCACCACATCGCACCTACTCTAAAATTGACCACATAATTGGAAGTAAATCACTCCTCAGCAAATGCAAAAGAACAGAAATCATAACAAACAGTCTCTCAGACCACAGTGCAATCAAGTTAGAACTCAGAATTCAGAAACTGACTCAGAACCACACAGCTTCATGGAAACTGAACAACTGGCTCTTGAATGTTGACTGGATAAACAATGAAATGAAGGCAGAAATAAAGATGTTCTTTGAAACCAACGAGAACGAAGACACAACATACCAGAATCTCTGGGACACATTTAAAGCAGTCTCTAGAGGAAAGTATATAGCAATAAATGCCCACATGAGAAGCAAGGAGAGATCTAAAATTGACACCCTATCATCAAAATTGAAAGAGCTAGAGGAGCAAGATCAAAAAAACTCAAAACCTAGCAGAAGACAAGAAATAACTAAGATCAGAGCAGAACTGAAGGAGATAGAGACACGAAAAACTCTTCAAAAAATCAACAAATCCAGGAGCTGGTTTTTTGAAAAGGTCAACAAAATAGACAGACCACTAGCCAGATTAATAAAAAGAAAAGAGAAAATAATCAAATAAATGCAATAAAAAATGATAAAGGGGATATCACCACAGATTCCACAGAAATTCAAACCATCATCAGAGATTATTACAAACAACTCTATGCACATAAACTAGTAAACCTGGAAGAAATGGATAAATTCCTGGACACATACATCCTCCCAAGCCTAAACCAGGAAGAAGTCGAAACCCTGAGTAGACCAATAACAAGGTCTGAAGTTGAGGCAGCAATTAAGAGCCTACCACCCAAAAAAAGCCCAGGTCCAGATGGGTTCACAGCCGAATTCTACCAGACATACAAAGAGGAGCTGGTACCATTCCTTCTGAAACTATTCCAAACAATCCAAAGAGAGGGAATCCTTCCTAAATCATTTTATGAGACCAACATCATCCTGATACCAAAACCTGGCAGAGACTCAGCAAGAAAAGAAAACTTCAGGCCAATATCCATGATGAACATAGATGCAAAAATCTTCAATAAAATACTGGCAAACCGATTGCAACAGCACATCAAAAAGCTTATCCACCATGATCAAGTAGGATTCATCCCGGGGATGCAAGGCTGGTTCAACATACGCAAATCTATAAACATAATCCACCACATAAACAGAACCAAAGACAAAAACCACATGATTATCTCAATTGATGCAGAGAAGGCCTTTGACAAAATTCAACAGCCCTTTATGCTAAAAACTCTCAATAAACTAGGTATTGATGGAACGTATCTCAAAATGATAAAAGCTATTTACAACAAACCAACAGCCAATATCATACTGAATGGGCAAAAACTAGAAGCATTCCCTTTGAAATCTGGCACTAGACAAGGATGTCCTCTCTCACCACTCTTATTCAATATAGTACTGGAAGTTCTAGCCAGAGCAATCAGGCAAGAAAAAGAAATAAAGGGTATTCAAATAGGAAAGGAGGAAGTCAAATTGTCTTTATTTGCAGACGATATGATTGTATATCTAGAAGACCCCATCGTCTCAGCCCAAAATCTCCTGAAACTGATAAGCAACTTCAGCAAAGTCTCAGGATATAAAATCAATGTGCAAAAATCACAAGCATTCCTATACACCAATAACAGACTTAAAGACAGACAAATCAAGAACCAACTGCCATTCACAATTGCTACAAAGAGAATAAAATACCTAGGAATACAACTAACAAGGAACGTAAAGGACCTCTTCAAGGAGAACTACAAACCACTGCTCAATGAAATAAGAGAGGACACAGACAGATGGAGAAATATTCCATGTTCATGGCTAGGAAGAATCAATATTGTCAAAATGGCCATACTGCCCAAAGTAATTTACAGATTCAACGCTATCCCTATCAAGCTACCAATGACCTTCTTTGAAGAACTGGAGAAAACCACCTTAAACTTCATATGGAACCAAAAGAGAGCCCGCATAGCCAAGTCAATTCTAAGCAAAAAGAACAAAGCTGGAGGCATCACACTCCCGGACTTCAAATTATACTACAAAGCTACAGTAATCAAAACAGCATGGTACTGGTACCAAAACAGAGATATAGACCAATGGAACAGGACAGAGACCTCCGACGCAACACAACACATCTACAACCACCTGATCTTTGACAAACCTGACAAAAACAAACAATGTGGAAGCGAGTCCCTGTTTAATAAATGGTGTTGGGAAAACTGGCTAGTCATGTGCAGAAAGCAGAAGCTGGACCCCTTCCTGACACCTTACACTAAAATTAACTCCAGATGGATTAAAGACTTAAACATAAGACCTAACACCATAAAAACCCTAGAAGAAAATCTAGGCAAAACCATTCAGGACATAGGTGTAGGCAAGGACTTCATGACCAAAACACCAAAAGCAGTGGCAACAAAAGCCAAAATAGACAAATGGGACCTAATCAAACTCCATAGCTTCTGCACAGCAAAAGAAACAGTCATTAGAGTGAATCGGCAACCAACAGAATGGGAAAAAATTTTTGCAGTCTACCCATCTGACAAAGGGCTGATAACCAGAATCTACAAAGAACTGAAACACATTTACAAGAAAAAAACAAACAAGCCCATTCAAAAGTGGGCGAAGGATATGAACAGACACTTTACAAAAGAAGAAACACATGAAGCCAACAAACATATGAAAAAATGCTCATCATCACTGGTCATTAGAGAAATGCAAATCAAAACTACATTGAGATACCATCTCACGCCAGTTAGAATGGCGATCATTAAAAAATCTGGAGACAACAGATGCTGGAGAGGATGTGGAGAAATAGGAACGCTTTTACACTGTTGGTGGGAGTGTAAATTAGTTCAACCATTGTGGAAGACGGTGTGGCGATTCCTCAAGGACCTAGAAATAGAAATTCCATTTGATCCAGCAATCCCATTACTGGGTATATATCCAAAAGACTCTAAATCGTTCTACTATAAGGACACATGCACACGAATGTTCATTGCAGCACAGTTTACAATAGCAAAGACCTGGAACCAACCCAAATGCCCATCGATGATAGACTGGACAGGGAAAATGTGGCACATATACACCATGGAATATTATGCAGCCATCAAAAACGATGAGTTCGTGTCCTTTGTAGGGACATGGATGAACCTGGAAACCATCATTCTCAGCAAACTGACACAAGAACAGAAAATCAAACACCGCATGTTCTCACTCATAGGCGGGTGTTGAACAATGGGAACACATGGACACAGGGAGGGGAGTATCACACACTGGGGTCTGTCGGGGGAAAAAGGGGAGGGATAGTGGGGGGGTGGGGGAGTTGGGGAGGGATAGCATGGGGAGAAATGCCAGATATAGGTGATGGGGAGGAAGGCAGCAAATCACACTGCCATGTGTGTACCTATGCAACAATCTTCCATGTTCTTCACATGTACCCCCAAACCTAAAATGCAATAAAAATAAAAAATAAAAGATAAATAAATAAAAAAAAAGAGCTTATAATTACAAATTTTCTAAAGGAAATGCTGAAAGGAAAGAGAAGGGGGAGACTTCTCTTCTTATTTTTAATGGGGAGAATTAAGCCTCTTGTTAAGTTGTATTTGCCCTCACAATGTGATTGCGTATGTGGGGGGTGCTGACAGCCCAGAGTGGCCACATTTTACATTCAAACCAACACCTGCTTTAAATTTGGAAAGAAGGCAATGGCAACCAAGGAATCATATTATCCCTTCCTTACTTGTGTTAATTATCTGTAGCCACCAATCACTTATGTTAAAACTGGTGACACAGAAAGAAAAAGAGGCCTTTCAAAGCTCCTTTTCAGTCCTTCTTTTTCATCAGTAAGCAGAAGGTAGAGCGTGTTGGCAGAATGTGAGCATATTCAGAAATGAAATAAAAACAGTTGAGTTAGTTTTGCAGTTTTTCACTGGTCTGATAAGAAAAAAATACACATACAGCTATGAGCTCCAGACTCCCAATTATGTAATTTCAGTAATTCCATTTATGAGTTAAATATGCTTATATGTACATTGAATATGTTCAGTGTACAATACAGAAATTACTAGGTACAATGAATTCTAAATTTCTCTTCAAAGAATCAATATGTCAGTATGTTCAGTTATTTGTCCTCCATTTTAAAATTCAGCTTCCTTGTAGTTTCAGTAAACAACCTTCTCTACCAGTTCTAATCAGTTCACATCTGTTCCCCTGGCCCCCCCAGCTCCATCCTGACTCATCCCAGTCACCTGCTTCTGTCACCTGCTCCAGTCACCTGCTCCGGTCACCTGCTTTCACTAGATACCTGCTCTGACCTGCCTGTAACCATCCTTCTTGCCAAACCACCCACCCTGTCACTCAAGCTCATATCCCTGCTCACTTTTAAATAGCCAATCGGGATTAGTCTAGCTTGTGTGGGCTAACCCTAGCCAACAGGGGAATGACAGAGCAGTTGGGGCAACCCCGTCAGGAATAAGTGCCCCCTTTCCTCCTTTGTCCAAATGTGCACTCACCATTGCTCCAACTGTGAGCTGCTCCCTTCTACAGAAGTAAACTGCCTTCCTGAGAGGATTTATCTTCCAGTGCTATTTCTTTTGTGGCATCGAAATTTTACTTATAACAAGATGAACAATAAAATGTATTCTAACAAGTTTTATACTTCTTAAAATAATGACATTAATTAGCAAATAAAATATATTATGACAAGTTGAGAAAGAAAGATCATGGAAAAGGAGAAAAAGCTTTCTGTTTTTGTATTTTTATTGGCACATTTTCTCCTGCTTTTTGAACAAGGGGCCACACATTTTTGTTGTGCCTGGGACTCCGCAAATTACATAGGCAGCTCTGATCCCTGGTGGAGCTTTAAAAACTGAGGCTCCTAGATTCTATACCTTAGGCTCACGGAATAACAGTTTCCAGACAGAGGTCCCAGGCATCTGTACTTTTAAAATTTAAATTAAAATAGAGGTTTCAGCTGAAACTCTATTTCTTAATACTTCAGCTGAAAAAGCTGAAACAGCTGAGGTATTAAGAGCCACTACCATAGATGATTAGGAGAAGACTGTGCTGTTTAGAGTGATCATAAAAGGCTTAATGAAGAATTTTAACAGAGCCATGAAGGAAAAGTAAGATTTAGTTGGAAGTTTCAGTGTGATGATATTAAGGCTAAGCACACAATGAAGAAAAATGTTAAGGAAGTGTCAAATAGAGTCTTGAAAAAGTGTAACAAGGAGACAGTTTGGTTTGGGCCAAAAAAGTAGCTGAATGATTGGGCAAATGACTCTCAAATTGTTAATGACTTTTAGGATGAGGCCTACTCGTGAAAACATTGGGGAGCACAGAATATTTCTAAGAAATGGACTTAGTACCTAATGCAGGAGAAACTATTAAAATGAATGATGGGAGGCAGGAAAGACAGAGTACATACTGCAGAGCTCTAGGCAAGTGATAAGTAGGACCTAGATCAGCATTATATTTTTTAAAATGCAGTTTAACAAATGCAAAACATAACAAACTGATGGCATGAAAAATATCACCTAAAGTGCATCCGATTACATGAATGCTAGTCAAAGCAAATCAACGTGTCCTTCAGCACATGTTAAGGGATAAAGATTATTTAAAACATAATGTATTCTTTTGAAAATTATAATTAATTTTACAGTTCAAATTTACAAAATGTATGTGGAAATAATCATTCCATAACTTTTTTTAAAATCTGAAAATGCAAAACAGTCTGCAGAATATTTCGTGGGTTGCAAGGGACTATGAGCTCCTTAAATGACTGAGCAAAACTGGATCAGTTTATGGCAATGACTTAAAGAACGAAGTTGAAAGAGCAGAAACAAGAAACGACATGAGAAGATAATCATAGAATTTGTTGGCTGATTGGCTGCAAATAATGAAGGAATGACGAGAGAAAAAAACTGGGAGGATGGTGTTGCCGAAGACAAAAATTGGGATTTCAGAAAAGAGAATAAATTTATTTTTAGATGAGGTAATTTTAATATAATGTTGGAGCAGGTCAATGGAAATTTATAAGTGCCATTGATACCAGCGATACAGTCAGAGTTCATAGAAAGAAATGATCACTCAGGGAAGGTCTGCTAATAGGAATTTTATAAAATAAAATTGGAATGAAAAATGCTTGAAGTTATGAGAGTAGGTGAACCCTTCATAGGAGAAGCTTTAAATAGAAAAGATCTTGGCAAAAATGAATAGAGGTGATTATCAAAGACAGAGAAGACAAAATTCATAGACATTTCAATAAATCTAGTTTGATACAGAGTTGCAGGAATCAACTCAATTTTTTGTCTAAAATTCACATTCACTAGATAGCAAATTGCTGTGTCTGAATTCTGCACACATCTTTCCAGTAACTGTTTTTTCTTATCCTTTCACTGGGTTCCTTTTAATTACATGCTTATTTTGATATTTTAACACTGGGGAGGTCTCCCTTTGTAGTGGCTGTTATCTTTTATTGTTCAAAGCATTTATGTTAATGCAAGTAGGAAAGACAAAGTTGCATTTTAAATGTCTATTAATATTTATTACTGTCACAAAGCAAGAAAATTTAGCATAATTGATAGTCCTATCACCTAAAATATTCTCTTAGTTATATTTCTTGATAGAAACTTTTGTCATTTTATGTTGTATATCCCTTACAGAGACTAGTTCAAAAATTTTGAAGGTGGGAGATAAAAATTACGCAGGTACAAAAGATGAAATAACAATAAACTTAAGATATGTACAAGTCCTCCTCAGTGACACAAAAATGGACTTGAAACAACATAAAGATATTTCTTGTTCTTGGATTAGAAGAATAAAAATCATGAACATGTCAGTTCTCCATAGATTAATTTATAACTATAATACAACCCCAATAAAACTAGTAATCTCGTCTTTCCCCCTGGAACTAACAAGTTTATTCCAAAGTTGCTATGGAACTCCTTCAGGAGTGGTCAGGGAAAGTTTAATGAGGAATTTGAGATGAGATGAGAACCGTAAGAGAGATGAAAGTGGGATTGCCCCATTAGAAATGTAAACAAAAGCCTTCAGAATTAAAATAGTATGTGACTAGCACATGAATGTTAGAACCATGACAAAATAGAAAATTCAGAAAGAGAACTTAGTACGTGATGAAGGTCACGTCTCAGAAAACTGGAGGAAGAGATAGACTTTTAAATAAATAATTTGGAATAACTGAATAGCCAATTAGAAAAAGATGCCATAGTTCAGATCCTACAAAAGAATAAACTACAAATACGTCAGTGATCTAAATCTCAACATAAAATAAAACCACAAAAGGACTAGAAAACACAGATAAATTCATTATAACTTGAGTGTAGCCAAAACTTTCTAACTATAACTCAAAATCCAGATGTGTGTATGTGTTATGTATAAAAGATTGACAATTTGAACTACATTAAACAATGAAATTTTTCATGCAGAAAATCATTTGTCTAAAAATCAAGGACACATGCAAATTGGGAGACACATTTGCAATATATATTACAGGGAAAGTGCTGCTGTCCCTAATATGTAATCAAATTCTTAATTAGAGTGGAGGAGAACAAGAGCAAAAAAAAAAAAATTAGAAAAACAGGCATATGATATGAACAGCCATAAAGACTGTACCAAAAGCTCTCAAACATAAAAAAGGCTCAGCTTCACTCATGATAAACAGTTTCAATTGAGATACAAATTTTCACCTGTCAAGTTGGTAAAACTTCAGAATTGTGGCAATACACAGGCTATAGGCTCTTTCATTCATCACCGGTGGGAACGTAAAACTACGCAACTGCTCTGAAGGGGAAAAATGCTTCATAGATATTTGTTCTTCAAGCCAGTAATTCTACATCTAGAATTTTACCCTAAAGTTAAACCTACCACAAAACAGCAAAAATATGCACAAGGTTATTCCTTGCATATTTGTGGTAGCTAAATACTGAAAATGATCTAAACGCCCATATACTGGAGGCAGATTGGATAAAGTATGATACAGCTATATAGTGGAGTATTTTGTAGTAGCTCAAAACATTGAGGAAGACCTGTATAAACTAATATGGATTTATCCTCAGAATATATTGTTAATTGAATAAAGCAAGATACGAAATAGTATATATGATGTGTGCACATCTATGTGCATGTGTGTATGTATACATCCTATGCTGAAGTAATTGGGGGTCAGGTGATGCAAGGCCTGCAACTAGCTCTCAAATGTTTCAGTAAATAAGTGCGTAAATGACTGAATGAATAAATAAATAAATCTGTATTATACATGTTTCTTACAGAGAGATAGAGAAGAGAAAAAGTAACCAAATGCAACAGAAGGTTAAAAATTAGTGAATCTAGATTTCAGTAAAACAGGATAAATAAATTCAGATCTATTGTACAACATGGCAATTATCATATAATGATGTATGGCATGCTTGAAAATTGCTTAGAGTATATTTTAAATGTTCTCATCACAAAAAAATGTATATAAAGTAATGGATATGTTAATTAGCTTGATTTAATCATTCTACAATGTACATGTATGTCAGAATGTCATATTGCACACTAAAAACATACTTTTTATTTGTCAATTAAGAAAAATAATTGGTAAATCTAGATGAAAGATATATGAGTATTATTGTATTATTTGTGCATCTCTTCTATATGTTTGAAATTTTTCAAAATAAAAAGCTGTGGCTTAGGGGGCGAACATACATAGGCTTATAAATCAGGGACAGAAATAGCTGTGTCTCTACCCCATCCCACCTCTTGTACACTTGGGTCAAAGAATACATATGTACAACTATTCCTATGAATAGGTACTGCTACCTCTGGCAACACAGTCTTGATAATAATTAAGCTACATCCTGCACTGTTCCTGAGTATTTCTACACAAGCAGAAACCTGGAGATTCATATGGTTTTAAAAATGTGTTACTCTTCATCCTTTCATCTCTGCCTACTGCAGAAAAGGGTAATGGATTTACAATGGTGTGTTCATATTCTGTCGCAGTATATCACCAGCCTTAATAAAAGGTTTGGAGAAGAATACAGGAGAGAAAAATGATTTCTCACCAGTATTTTAGGGGAGAGGTTACTCAGTGATTTTGTTACAGCCATCAGCATTGGAAATTAATCTGACTGCAATTTAGCCTTAGATTTCTTGATCCAATATGAGAAAGATACTAACCATCGAATTCAGTCCTTTCTAGCCCTGTTTAGATTCTGGTGTTCTGGTACCAATCTAAAAGTTTGTTTCTTTTTGTTTGTTTTAAAGGAAGGATGCATTCTCTGTTATGGTTTTGAATGGGCCCTCTAATCTTGTCTTGGAAATGGACTAAAGTGTGGATTAGGTCACAGGCCTGATCTAAACTTATGTGTGTGAGTGGGGTAGGTGGGTGTACTTTAGTAACAGGTTGCTGGTATGGGCATAAGACTCCCAGAGATCATTCTCTGGAAGCAGAACTCTGAGACCTGTCTTGGTCCTGCTTAGACCTCCAGGAGAGCCAGACTTGATGTGGCTCTTGGCTACAGGAAAGGGAACAGACTGTGCTGGGGAATTTGCAACTTGGAAAGTCTATTTTAAAAAAATGTGGGCTGGCAAATTTTGATGTCTTTACAAGGCTGCATGTAAGACAATTATATCTAATTTATCTTAAAAACAAAAAACAAAAACAAAAAAAACCTTCTTGTTTCTGACTATTGACTTCAGCTTAAAGTAACCCCCCAAATAAAACCTTACACCTCTAATTGTTGACTCATTGTTAAACTGGAAAGCCAGAGATTCTTTATTTCAAGCCCAACTTTAGTGCAGTCTCTTTTATAAGATGGAAAAAATAACTAACTTTATCAAGTCCCATCAGGTTATTCCATCATTGGAGAATAACAATCCTAACCTTTCTTTCAGATGTTTCTTAAGAATAACTAATAAGCACCAAGGAATCTTGCTGAGAAGTTACCAAATATTATACAAATGATATCTATTAAAAAAATTCAACCAATTTCATCATGTTATGATTGTTAAACTTTATAGAAATATATTCTATTTAAAAATTTTTCATTTTAAACAAGGAAATTTCTACTTTTAAGATTGCAGGTTTTAAAGACAATTTTTTGAATAATAAAAGAAGGTAAAAATCAATTTTATTAGCTAGGATTGAGATACTAGAGTGAAAGTTACTTGCTTGCTTACAAGCCCTAAAGAAACTTAGAAAATAAAAAAAGATTTCAGGTACAATTTGCAAACATTTGTAATATGCCTTATTATGCACATTTTATGAATTTATAAAATTTCCACAGAAAATGTCTCAGCAGTTCCATGAATGAAATTAACCCACCAACTCTGAATATCAGAATTTATAAATTTATAAAATTTCCTCAGAAAATGTCTCAGCAGTTTCATGAATGTTAATCCACCAGCTCCGAATATCATGTAAAGATAGTGCTTAAAAGAGGAAAAGGCTCATCTTTATAACAACAAAACCCTCTCTATTCAGTTAAATACGGCATAAATGAGGCTTTCCTTTTTGTGGGGGAAGCACAGAAATGACTTTTTCTTTTGCTTTACAATCTCTCAATAGTTCTGTACTCTCTTGCCTCTGGTCACATACACATAATTTTCATTCTGCCTGGTGCAAGAATTTTTCATTTCTTTAACTGGCTTTTACTTATCTATAAGAATGCACAAAAACTTATACCCAAGACTGTAATAGGCTTCTCCTACAATGCGCTATCGTTTCAGGTCCTTCTGCTGTTCAGAAATTTCTCACACCTACTCTAATTGCTTGTCTGCCTTCCCCACGGTGTTGGAAGTCTCTGCTGGGGGTAAGGGGTGGTCGTGTCTATTTCAGGCAGAACTGTATCTCCTGTTCCGAGCAGAATGATGAACATTAGATGTTTAAAATCAAACCAAAACCTGTCTTCTCTATTATGCTGGTTAATCAGGCAAAACTGCTTAGTGCAGTCTCTTTTATAAGATGGAAAAAATAACTAACTTTATCAAGTCCCATCAGGTTATTCCATCATTGGAGAATAACAATCCTAGGCTTTCTTTCAGATATTTCTTAAGAATAACTAATAAGCAATAATATGATTGTTCTTTTTGTTTAGCTAATTATTCTTTGTTCTGGAACTGAGCCTCTTACCTCTTCCCCCCTCAATCTCATACTCTGCTGGAATCATTTCTACTTAGCTCACAGGTCTCAATTTCGATAATATTCCATTTAAGGAAGCCTTCCTTGTGCTTCCAGCCAGGTCTGGATATCCCTCTGATGTGCCACTCCAGCACTCTACACTTTTCTTATGATAACCTTTATTGTCCAATATCATCATTGCCTTTTCTGCGTCTTCTACCAGAATGTAAGCTCCCTCATAGCAGGCACCATGCCGCATTGCTAACCTTTGTATTCCTAGCATGTGGCGCATACTGGTACATAGTATGTACTCACGAAGTATTTGTTGAGTGACTAGTATTACACTATTATAATTATGTTTAATCACAAATGACATTCTTCTTTTCAACTTCTCGCTCTCCTCTCCATCATTTGTATCTCTTCCAGGTTGACCTTTCTTAAATTCTGCCTTTGACAACTTATTGCTCAAAATCTTTTAATGCCACTTTAATGACTACATAATAAACTTACACTTCTGCACCTAGATGTTAAGGCATTTTTAAAAATATGCCTCTTTCTACTAGTCCCACATTTGGTTCTTCTCATTGTATCTTCCACTCAAGATAGGCCAATTACCTTATTTGGACAAAACTTATCTGAACAAAACTGTACGTTCATTTGTAAGTTTTTCATTCTATTTTCAGTTCAACCCTAAAAATTCCTGCTACATCCATAGTTCCCTTCTCTGCAGTTTCGACCACAGTTTCCCTGTCAAAGAGACAGCTATGGTTTCAGTGTGTCTCCTCTAAAACTCATGTTGAAATTTGATCCCCCAATGTGGCAACATCAGGAGGTTGGACCTAGTGGCAGATACTTAGGACATGGGGACAGACTCCTCATGAATGGCTCAGTGCCATTCCCAGCAGTAAGAGAATTCTCCCTCCAGTGAGACTGGATTAGTTCTCAGGAGAATGGATCAGTTTCTGTGAGAGTGGGTTGTTATAAAGCCAGGATATTCCTTGGGTTTTGCCTCTTCACCTGTGTCCACTTCCCCTTTGACCTTCTCCACCATGTCATAATGCAGCACAATAGGCCCTCGCCAGAAGACAGGGCCATGCCCTTGAATTTCCTAGCCTGCAGAACCATGAGCTAAAGAAACCTCTTTTAAAATACACTACCCCATTTCTGATATTCTGTTATGACAATACAAAATGGACAGAGACAAGAGTCTTTTTCACTAAAGTTACAATGTTGATAGACATAAATTTTGCCACCTCATTGACTGGGCCTGTGGTGTGTGTGTATTCATGGTGGAGCTGTTGATACAGTAACTGCAAATCTCTAGACTAGCTAGATTCTGTGAAGTAGTCTAGGGTGCAAGTTCTGCCTCCTATAGATAGTAGTGACCCAGGAACCAAGGAGACTAATCTCATAAAAAAGACTGAATGGGATATTAGTTAGCCAGATAAATAATGAGAGAGATATAGCTAGGCCGAGAGAGGGGTTGTGGGGAGGGAGAGAAGGAGCAAAAAAATAAGGTGGAGTAGAGAGGAAACAGCGAATACATATAAGAAAAGTAGGCAATGAGCTGTGTGTACAGAGCCCACGAGGCAACAGAAACTGTGGGAAGAAGCAGAAGAATATGCGGAATAGGGTATGGATGCTTGGTTGCAGTTGAAAAAGCAGGAATTAATGACCCTTTGCTGCTAGGGAGCAATGAGATAACTGGGTCACCAGTGCCAACTAGACACTGAATAACCTTTCAGTTCCTTGGCCATGAGCCAGTCTCCACAAAATCAACCGTACTATTTGTTCCATTTTCATAATGTCCAATGTATGGCCTATACTGGACCTGCCCTCATTTCCACTTGTACTATCATAATAATCACATATTGAATTTGAGGTATCCTGAGTGAATCTCTGTACTGTCACCCTAAAAGCTTCACATAGATTCATTTTGCCTTTGTAAAGCAGTAAAATACAATTTATTTTGGAGTAATCTCATAAAATACAAATAACTTCCAATTTTCGACCTGTAGAACCACAATATAGCCTCTTGTATCATGTAGTTTCTGGAACCCAAATTTTGTAAGTTGTTCCATTACTGCAAAGAGTGAATGAGCATCTTGCTTTGCTAAAAAAAAGGGTTTTTCTATTAAGTTTCATATATATTGAGTCTTTTTTTGGGTACAAAATAGTTACTGAATTGTGTGAGCCCTGTAAGTACATTTCAATATTGACAGGTAAGATTGAATGTTAAGTAAAGTAATTCTTTCAAGTGCATTACAAGTATTACATACTTATTGAAAATTACTTGGCTTATCTGGTCAATACTCTGCAAATTAATTGAAGCAATTTATTCCTGTTGCTCGCTGAGAAAAGAAAAACCAAGGAGCATTACACGAAATAATTATAGAGCATAAAACCACATATTGTTGAGAAAAACAGTACAAGAGTATGGAACAAACACTTGGCTTGTGCTCCTTAGCCTTCACTAGCCTTTCCTTCCTGAACTTAACACCACTTCTGTCTTCTGCCTATGCCCCACTTTAGGCCCTCTCTTGTCATCAGCCTTAGTCTCTTTGCTCCTCTGTCCTTTTGAGGGACTATGTTAACTTCCCTTCTCAAGTCTAACTTCTCTTCCCAAGTCCACAAGGGGCGTGGTTTCAAAGGCAGGAAATTCCCAGCACATGCCAACCTGCCTCTATCCACTCATCCCTTCTGGAAGCCTTGAGTTCTTTGTCTAACTTTCCTGCATGGGAAGGTAGACTGCCCAGGTGAGCTCCCTTTGTTTAGAAAGCCCATGAAAAGCTACAGGGGGACTCTGGGCGGGCAACTAATCCAGCATCAGAGTCAAAAATCAGTCACTCCAGAGGAACTTTGGAAGAACTCCTCTCACTGGACAAGGACTTGAATGGGGTGGAGTAACTCCCCCGGCCCCTTACCTGTGTGGACTCCATCTCTGGATCCCCTTGCACGACAGCGTGGGAGTTTCCTCTCTCTCTCTCTCTCTCTCCCCTACTTCTCTTTCTCTCTCTCGCTCTGCCTAATAAATCGCTTTTCTGCAAAACTCTTTGGGTCTGATATTTACTTGAATGAGCCCACCGCAACTCCAGGGCCCTTCCCCCCATTCCTGGGGCCGGGGGCCAAGAACCTGGAACATACAATTACACTTTCTACTGTTCTACAAGACCCAGCCTCTGATGAATAATCCTTCTAATTTGCCCCTTCTATTACTGGAATATTGAATACCTCTGAGAAAATAAAACAATCATGAAGATATGTATATCAGATATGTAGTCTTCAACCTTGGCTTGCTAAACATTTTTATGTGCTTGATCAGCTGTCACTCTTATTTCCATAGAAGAGAAATCCAGATTGAGTTGTTCTTTTGAGTCCCCTAACTCGGGTCCCACCTCTGTCAACAAAGACTTTGCTATACACTTCATACACATATACACATTCAAAATATAACACCTTCTGCAAGGTACCTAAGTTCGAATCTATCTCTGGCCTTCTGTTTGGTCTCAGACTGGGACCTATCAAAGCACAAACTCATCAAATTCAGAAGGGAGTGCTACCCAGACAAGGGTTTTGGGAGTATTCTGAGTAGGACAAATATTTTTCTGGGATATTTATTCTTCTCTTGATATTGGCAAAACTTTTGTTTAGAGATACTAATGTTAAACTGAAGTTCAGACATGGTTGCAGTTTTATTTTATTTTTTTAGTTTTGAATTATTGGACTGATCATGAAAGGTTTTTTTTTTCTATACAGTGATAATAAGTGGAAAGGGAGTCAATGATCTGATCTTTTCTCAGCCTTATCCTCACTGATACCGAGTCCCAGAGAACCAAAGATCAGTTTACAAAAGGAAAATACAACTTAAAGAAATTAAAAATGAATGGTTCTTTAATTGGATGAAATTGGACTCAACTCGTTTCATCTCAATTTTGTCCCTGAAAATTTTCTGCAAAAAATATTAAACCTGACTGGGCATACATCATTACAGCTGATGCCTGTAATATCAGCACTTTGGGAAGCCGAGGTGGATGGATCACTTGAGTGCAGGAGTTTGAGATCAACCTAGGCAACATGGTGAAAACCTATCTCTAAAAATATACAAAAATTAGCTGAGCCTGGTGGCTCACAGCTGTAGTCCCAGCTGCTTGGGAGGCTGAGGTGGGAAGATCGCTTGAGCCCAGAAGGTGGAGGTTGCAGTGAGTGGGGATCTTGCCACTGCACTTCAGCTTGTGTGACAGAGTAAGAACCTGTCTCAAAAAATCAAACTTTTAATTTTTAAGGCAGTAGTAAGATACTGTGGCTTAGATATTTTTAATATTTACTTTGACCTATGCAAAGATCATGAACTATTATATTTGAAAAGCAAATATTTTAAGATTGTAGGTATCCAGTAATTTATTCATGTAATATATTAATAGTAATTTCTTCAAGTAATATTAAAAAAGAGAGAATGAAGGAAAATTGCTTGGGGATTATTATTAACACAAAACAAGATTCAGTTCTACATTATAGTCAAAATGTTATTAAACAATTTATGCAATGACTAGAAGTAATGGACTTTTAAATGTTATCAAAAAACTCTTACCTCTTTCCTCTTAAAGTCACACCCATGTTAAGTATTTGGGACCCTTAACATTCTCTAGACCTTCATTTCCAGATTGCATAACTCAAAGATGCCATTTCTATATAACTCAGTGACAGTTCTAATATAGTAATTATAGTCACTATACTGCTATCATAAGTTATTATGTATTCTACTTATTGAATGAATAAGTAGAATACATAATAGTAATATTATGGAATAGTAGTATTAATCTTAGCTAGAACTTCATACAGGTCACAATTTCCTAAGAGTTGGGTATGATTTATTCTCATTTTATAGGTGAGAAACTAAAGATTGACATAATTAAGTAGCTTGGCCATTGTCAATAGATAGTATGTTGTTGAGTCAGATTTTAACCTACACCAGAATAAGCCAAACGCCTCCTTTTAATAACGATACTGTATTTTATCTTATAGGTAACTTACTCTTTAAGTGTGTTCCCATGCAGTAAGTATATCATTTGACTGTGAGCATCAATATATAAAGAAGACCTTATCATGCCCATTTTATAAATTAAAAATTTGAAGTCCAGGTGTATTTAAGTGGCTTCCCCAAAGTTACTTAGTGGGTCCATGGCAGAGCTGGCCTCTTGATGGTGATTTCACCTACAGATTTTTCTAACAAATAGCCTCAAGACATATGGCATATATGGGTAGAGCCACAAAAAGTCTCTCTTTGTTGTTACAGTTTCAATAAATAATCTTAATAACACTTCTAATATGTTTCCAAAATTAGCTATCCTCATGCTTTTGTTTGAGGATAAATCGTTTACCAAACCCTGTGAGTTAGTAAGCATGAAATAAAGAGGATGACTGACTGCTTATATTCTAACGTGTCTTTTCCATTGGATTTTCCAGATACTCCTATATATTTCTTCTTCTTTTATTTTAATCAGTAATTTGAGAATATTTCACAGTCTTTAAAAATTTTTATAAAAAATATTGTCCAAAGTGTACTTTATAGACGATCATATTAAGCATGTATGGCTCATGCTAGTTTTAGTCACTGACCTCTCTGAAACGAAGTGATTGTTATGGTTACCACAGAAAACAGAGGGTGGGGGAAGGGGAGTCACTTTTACAGTGCTGCAGAGTTTTGTTTCAGTGATCACATTCACAGCTGACTTATTTCACCATCCTCTCAGGAAAAAACTAACTAATATACAAAAGCATGTGAAGCACTATTTCTGAAACCTTTGCTTATCTAGTGTATTCCAGATTCCACAGATGTGGAATCTACTATCTTGTTGTGTGCATGCCCTTAAATAATTTAGATAAGTGCTCTGACCTCCGAACACACAATTATTATTTCATAATAATTTTCTTACGAAAATTATTTCTTCTTTCTCCAACATTTGTATAGTTTAGTCCTACAGTTATTGAACTATACTACACAAACGTTTAAGAAAGAAGAGAAGTTTTAACCTTCAGCCAGTTTTCTTTGTGGCAGAAGTGTTGGTCTGGTTAGGATTCTGTTGAAGGCTGGTAGTTATGCAAAAATCAAAAGGCACTAGTTTCAGTTATGCAAATATAATGTCCTTAGATTATTTGATATATTTGCTTAGGACACTGAACACCTGCAGATATGATCAGTTAAAAATATGCAAAGAGAGTTAAGTCTCTAACTTATCTATTTATTTATACAAATTTTCAAATGTTTAATCAAGATACAAGGAACAGGCAAATATTCAAATGAGATTTCTTATTCATCTTTGTAGAAGGATATGTTGTGGGCCAAAATGAAGTGAAAATAATTATATGCCATTCAAAGAGCTTAACATTAAAGAAAGGGCAAAGGCAGAAAAATAACATTTCCCTTTCACTCCTCCATAACTTTCTTTTTGCCTGATTTCTGCCCTGTTTTGAGAAATAGTAAGATTAAAGTATCCTCCAGGTCTACAAATTTATACTGCCTGCTATTAATTGATTTGTCCAATGAACAGATCTTTATTGAGCAACTACTATGTACCAGGCACTGTGCTATTGTTGAGGACTTTTAGGGGTATTGATGCTAAAAAAAAAAAAAAAATTCCCTCTCTATTTACTGGGAGAGACTGAGATTTAAAAGAATAGGCAAAGAGACTTGGGAAGACTAAAAGAATGGGAGTGTATGCAAAATATTTGAAGAGCATATTACTCTAGGAGTTAATGAAAAGAAATTGGTTGGTCTGCTAGTATTCGAATGCTGTTGAATACGTAGTAGGAACTGAGGAATATTGGGTTTGAAAGGAGTAATAAGGAGGCATTGAAGTCAGAACAGAGGATATGGAGAATATTAAAAGAAACAAAAGAACGGGATAAGTTACCAAGAGGAAAAAAAAGGAGTGCAGGAATACCAAAGGAAGTGGTGTAGTAAAAAGGGATTTGAACCTAGCAAGGAATATTAGAGAAGTGAATCCAACAATCAGCTGACATTTTCCCTTGAAGCATATGCCAAATCCTCAACTGAGTGGGGAGAAATTAGGAAGAAACCTAGCAGAAACCTGCTAAACTATAGATTTTCACAGTCTTATAGGCTAAAGAGAGAAGATTTTCTGCCCTGGATCCACCAAAAATGATATGCCTGATAAATATTTGGGCTTTCAGTTGATAGTTCAGAACCCAGTAGGACTATTCTCCGGGAATAAGAGAAAACTGGAAATTCACAAGCCTGAAACTTGACCTTGAACCATCCCCATAACTAACTGGATTGAAATGATCCTCTTTATTCAAATTTCTCTCCAGAAGAAAAGTAAATTTTCTCTGATGAAGTATAAAACTACAGCTTATGTAATTTTATAAAAAACTTTGTAATTCAAGAAAAATTACCAGGCATGTAAGGGCTGAATTATTATAGAAAGTTTTTTTAGTTATTATAAATATGTCAAAGAAAATGGGTTAAAAGAATTTTTTGCCAGCAACAATATCTATAAAAAATCAAATGAAAATTATAAAACTGAAATATACAATCACTGATATAAGGAATTAAAATGGTTGGCATAAGATTTGGCAAAACAGAAGGTATGATTAGGGACACAGAAGATGGATCAGTAAAAAATATTCAAACTGACGCACAGAAAGAAAAGAAACAGAAAATACATGTCAAGCCACATTCCAAAAATCTCTGTGTAAGATACAGGTCCAAGAAAATACAAATCAAGCCGCAGATCCAAGAAACTCTATGTAAGAAAAGTCCAAGAAATACATGTCAAGTCACAGACCCAATAAATCTCGTGTAAGATAAGGTCCAAGAAAACCACATCTAGTCACGCCAAAGTGAAACTGCTGAAAAATAAACATAAAGAAAATCATCTAAAACCACCCAGAAGAAAATAGACATATGGCTTTCAAAGGGAGGAATGGTGATACAAACAGCTGATTTCTCAACAAAATTAATGAAAGCCAGAAGGTAATCGAATGGCAGCTTTAAAGCACTGAAAATGAAAAGCCAATGAAGAACTCTGTAATCAGTAAATATGTTCATCAAAAAGGCTATTTTGATGTTTTAAAAATATAGTTCCAAAAAAAGTTTCTGTATAAGAGTTAGAGACTCTTCTAACAAACATACTCAGAGTGAATGCTTTGCCAAGAGGCCCACATAGAAAGAAACACCGAAGAGATTTCTTCTACCAACAGGAAAATGATCCTACAGGAAGGCACAATATTGCATGAAAAATACATAGCTCCAGAAAGAGCAAATAAGAAGGTAAATATAAATAAATATGGATGTTTAAATCAATGATTAATAATGTTTTGTGATACTTAAAACATATATAAACAAAAAGTACATAGCAACAATTGTGAAAGGTTGGTAAATCGATTTAAAGTATTATCAGATCTTTTTATTGTCTGAGAAGTATTAAAATTACTACCTTATGTTAGACTCTAATAAATCTACTTGTTTTTCATAATACCTAGGGTATACTAAGGTCATAATAGAACATGAACAATCAACAAGTTAAGAAAAGGAAATGGAATGATAAAAATAATTCATTCAAAAGAAGCAAGAAAAAAAGAAAAAATTGATCAAAAAAAATAGTAAGATGTTAGATTTAAACATATCACAATTCCACAATATGTAAATTGTCTAATATTTCCAATGAATATTCTAACACTGCAGACTGTATATGAAAATAGAATATTCACTATAACAACCAAAAATTTGAAAGAATGAAAAAAGATAAACTGTAAAAACACTAGTTGAAATAAAGTTGTAGTAACTATACTAATAAGAAAACAATGTAGCCTTTAAGACAAAATTATAATAGGAATTTGTGAATATATTGAACCAAATGATTTATTCCTATAGCTAGTTGATGTGATTTTTAAAAATATTTTAATTATACCATTCAAAGTTTTGTTTTCTAATTGTCCATCTCCAATTAGAAACACAACTGATTTCTGTATATTGACCTGGAATCTAGCCATCTTGCTAAATTCACTTAATTCTAACAGTTTATCTGTACATTTTTCTACAATCACACTTATGTTATCTACAAATTACGACAGTTTTACTTATTCCTTCACAACTCTTTCTCTTTTATTAATTTTATTGCCTTATTGCACTGGATAGAACCTCCGCACATCATTGAATAGAAATGGGAATGATAGACTTTCTTTTCTCATTCTCAATACTAGTGGGAAAGCTTAAAGTCTTACCATTAATTTTGATGCATACTGTAGGATTCCTGTAGATTTTGTCAATCAGATTAAATAATATCCTTTCTATTATGACTTAATTGGCTGTTTCCTTTCTAAATTTTTTAGATTATTGATTTTTAACTTTTCTTCTTTTAAAAAATATTAAAATACAAAAAATATTTCACATGTATAAGAATTGACTCTGAGTTTATCAGTTCCACACATAAACATAGTATTTTCTCAATAAAAATATTAGGTCAAATCATCTGAAAGAGCCATTTTTTGGTAGGTGAAAGAAAGTCAAATGTCAGAAATTCCACAAGTTTCAGTTAATTATTATGATATACCTAGAATTCTCAACTGACGTTATCAGCTATTTGAAATGTATTAACTGCAAAATGCAACTCTGAAGATGATTACAGGCAATTTTGTAGAAAAACATTAAATAATTAGATCATTCATTTTAAAAAATGTGATCTTCAGAAAACTGCAGTGTCATAATAATTAATTGCACATTATTCAATCTAATAGTTTGATATGGTGTGAAGAGTTAACTGAAGGTGTCAACAAGTTTAAACATAGTAATCATAAAATGCAATTTTGAAGCAACTTCTTTAAAAAATACATTCTTCGAAAAATAGCAGTGACAAGGTGTTATAGAGAGATGGGTAAAATGAAGTCCTTGATTATATACAGAGAATAATTATTCTGCTAATATTTTTGATATTGACATAATCAACATAAATGTTTTCTGTTTTGTTTTTGGCCAGTGACATTCATTTGTAAAGTGACTGAGATTAAGGCTATGATTTGCTGAAAAGCATTCATTTTACAAACTAATGTAAACAATTAGGATATCTTGCATGACTGTGAAGAGGAGATATTGGGATTAAGTTAATGATTTCTCTCAAGTATTTGAAATAGCACCGACTAAAGGACTAGAAATGTACCAAAGAGACACTCTCATGCATATGCATGTGTAAAGTAATAGAGTATAGCACTGTCTGCCAAAAATTGAAAATAATCTAATTGCAGTAGTAAGGATAAATAAACTGTAGTCTTTCTGTACAGATTTTAAAGATTAAAATGAAAGAGTTAGATATGTATAAATCTCACCAGTATAGTGTAGAATGAAAAAAAGTAACAAAAGGATAGGTAGATATACCATTTAAACCTACAATACATAAAACAATACCATTTATTATTTATAAGTAGAGTTGATTCCCATTAGGGTAGTTATATTCTATGAAGTTGCCATGAATATTGAATTAGCAAACAGTGAACTGAGAGAAATAAGGGATTAGTTTCCTGCAAGCCTCTGGTCACAACATTTTTATCAACATATTAATATAACTTTGTGTTATATGTATTTATTTTTAAAGACACTTTATTTAATATACATTGTTGATATGTCACACTGAACTCGCAAGCAACAGCATTCTACCAAAAGCCTGAATAAAGCTTACTACAAGAGGCACATCGCAGCCTTCTTGCACTTAGGAATACTTGACAGTATTTTAGGACTACGCTTGGAATAGACAGACATTACAACTGAAGATTTTAACAGAGCTTATTAATTGGTAAGTCCTTGAAGAATGTAAATAAGCCTCACTTTCGTTAATTTAAAAAAATTACCACAGATGCTGACAAAGACTCTCTCCTTGATCAAACTGTAGTCACATTTTTGAGCTCTCCTCTCAACTAGATCTCCACCTAGGCTCCTGTCCTTGCCTGATCTCCATAGCTCACTTTTAACAAGAATCCTGCTAAATCTGTAGAGAGAGAATCTCCTACTCTTGATATCTGATCACTCTGACCATTGGAAGCCATTTTAAACAGAAAAATCATCAACAAACAGCACAAAAATGTGCCAGTAAATAGACCACAAAAAAACTGCTAGTTTACAGGATGAAAACTGAAACAAGAAGCCAGAGCACCACCTTGTTTAATCTGACCTAGGTTTGTGCACATTGAACAAATTAAATTTCTCACTGCCTGGCATGTTGGCGAATGACTGCAAAAGCTTCACAAGTATCGATTTTGAAGCTACAAATAAGTCTTAGAGAATAGACAAATTTACAAATATGAAATCCACAAATAATCAGGATTAACTATATATACACATGATAACCAAACTATGTATGGGAATGATAAGCACCAATTTCAAAATAATGATAACCTCTGGGGGAGCCAGAAAATGGAAAAAGATAATGGAGGGATAGAGCTATATTTTTTTTTAATTGGAGAGAGAAAAAACTGGGACATACAAGACTGATCATAAATATGTTATATTATTGTTAGCACTCTTCTACACATTTAAAATATTTCATATTTAAAAATAAAAATTAGAGAAGTGTGATCTGTCTGTCTTTATTGTTTCATATGAAGACTTTTTACAAAGCTTAATTTGAAGCTGAATGCTATTGATAAGATATAAAGAATTTTTGGAAAAAAGTCAATGATTCAAACAGAGTATTGACAGAAGATAAGGAAAATTACCAATTAAAGATGTTGCCTAAAAACAAGAAAAGTCCAATTCTATAAGAACATTTTAGAAAGAGATGAGGATTAATTTGATCAGAAGTTTCTAAAGTCGGCTGTACTGTAAAAATAACTGAGTAACTTTCAAAAATATGCGGACAGACCTCTGAATCCCCAAACTTTCAGATTCCAATTTGGGTAGGTCTGAAATCAGTGTTTTTGAAAAGCACACCAAGTGGATTCTAATATATAATTAGGTTAGAGAACCACCAGACTAGAAGTTAGCCTTAAACCCAGGGCCTCTGATACCATGCACACATAGGTTGGTACCTCTTAGAGCTGTGCAATGTAGCAGCCCTGTTAGATTCACATGCTCTCTCTGTTATATTATTTTTGTATTCCTGATTAGGACTCTGAGGAATTATAAGATCTAATGACTCGTTTAAGAGCATAGAATCTGAAATGTAGCTCGAGATACATACATTTTTAGTTCCATTTTATCATTCCCCCTCTTTTAAAAAAAAAAATCAATTCCTTTCTTTGGCTGCTTTAAAATCAAGCATGTATACACAAAAAACAAAACTGTTCAAATGTGGTATAAATAGATTTAATGGAATCCTAGTTAAAGTCATTAATGTAATCATATTTAGGGACACAATTATATTTCTAAATCTGAATCCAAACACATCAAAGGAAAAATATTTAGAACTAGTAAACTTCAAAGAAATTTCTTGACCAAAAAAATGCAGACAGTTTTTCTATTAAAATGTCAGTGCTGGTATGTCTTAGCTGAGCCTGTTTTTAAAAACACTAAAACAAGAAGTAGAGCAGAGATGTGAGTTTAGTTTCATGTTCTTTCTTTCTCCCTTTCTCTCCTCAACGAATTCATTCAGCATCGTTGTCCTTACTTTGGCACTGGAAGCTCCAGTTCTGTGGCTTAAAACTCAGAAGAGGTGTTTACAGGAGAAGAAATGTTTAGATTTTTTTTTTTTCTGAAGGACAAAAGCATCTTATGTTGTAGTAATATTATGTAGAATATGTTGCTTTGTAAACAGTACCAACAACCCCTTCTACTATGAAAATGCTTAAAATATTTTCTGTATATATATTGTAAGTAAACTTTTTATTATTTTTAAACCACAGTTAATTTACAAACTAATCAAATTTTGAATCAGCAATACCTGGAGAAAATAAGCAAATTCCATTTAATGTGTACCAGCTTGTTTCAGACCAACCTTCCCATTGAAAACAACTAGAAAAAGTAGGAAACATGGAAATCAAGTCTTTGAAGACATTGGAAAGTTATCAAAGCAGTGAAGACTTGAAAGTTCAAGGTCCTAGAGAGAAGGAGAATAAAGAATAATGAGCCCAAGATTTGGTGTCACTTTTCCCTTGAGGTATTTGTAAACTTACAACAGACAGCAAAAAGGCCAGGTAAGCTGGAAGTCAGTAACAGAGACTGAGAAGCTGAGGAGACCCATATGCAATTTAATATAATAGAATTAGGGCAACAAAAATTTGAGTTTAGAGCTTTCAAAAGAGGAGAGACCTTGGTAAACATCCAGGCTATCAGTCAGGATTCCTGAAAGGCTACATGCTAGGGGTAAAGTCAAATGGAAATAAACCAGTCCTTACAAAGACTGAAACATAGCTTCATCTCTGTTCCTATTAGACTAGTGATTTGCCCTTACTGTGACTGCCTGCATAAATCCAAAGTGAATACGCTCTAGGAAAATATCAAATCATTCAGAGCTGAAATTTTCTCCATAACTTTCATGGACAATGTTCACAATGTAATTAAAAAACAAGACTTGGCATACCAGTGAACAAGCTCAAATAGTCAAAAATCAACAGAAAATAGTTGAAAATAAAAACAGATCCATGGTAAATCTGCATATTATAGTTATGTGACACTGACTTTGAAATATTTGTCATTAGTATGCATAAAAGTATAAATGAAAGATGGAGAACATCAACAAATCACTGGAATCAATAAATAAGAATCAAGTAAAAATTATAAAACTAAAAGCCATATGATTTAGTTCATTTATGTTGCTGTAAAGAAATACTGGAGGCTGGGTAATTTACTGAAAAAAGAGTTTATTTGGCTCTGGTTCTGAATCTGGAAAGGTTTGAGATTGGGCATCTGCATCTGGCAAGGGCCACAGGAAGCTTCACCTCATGGGGGAAGACTAAGGGGAATGGGTATGTGCAGAGATCATGGCAAGAGAGGAAGCAAGACATTGAGAGGGGAGGGGCCAGGTGTTTCACAGGAACTAATAGAGGGAGAACTCACTTACTGCCCCCTCCATAAGAAGACATTAATCTATTCATGAGAGATCCAACCCCATGACCCAAACACCTCCCATTAGACCCACCTCCAACATTGGGGACCAAATTTCAATATGAAATTTTCATGGATCAGATAAGCCAAACTACAGCACCGTATATGTTTGCATATATCTCTATCTTCCTAAATAATCCCCATTCTAGCTCTGTCTTCTGATCACTGGAATTAACCTGAATTTTAACTTTAATTAAAGTACTCATATATATTTATCTTTATTTTTATCAATATACTTTTTCCCTAAGGAAGGAAAATGTCTAGTTGTTAAAATAGAATTCTATAAAGAGTTCAATAAAAACATTATGTATACCATAATGTATAAATATGTGTTATGTTATTTAATTAATAATTAGACAAATACAAAATTATTCATTAACTAGGATTGTCTATAATTTTATTATTAATGAAGAATGTCTGAGTTGAGTGCTATAAGATTATAGTCCAAATGTCAGTCATAGATAAAGTCTTTGGGTTTCAAAATATTACCAAATTCATATTGTTTTACATATCCTGGCAGAAGTCCACAGTAATTCAATATATCCTCTGAGTGAAAAATCTCATGTTCTTACTTGTTCTAATAAAATCATTACTCTGTAAAGTCAGATGACAAACAGGTGCTTAATCACTATTTTTTAATAGCTGTTTCCTAGTTACAGATGTATTTTTAGGTATTTTACAAGTTTATCTTTAATGTGGCATGTATCTAAACACATAAATAAATATATGCATACAGATAAATATCTACTATATTTAATTGGTTGACAGATTAATGAAATTAATACTTATTTTTCTAGAAATTCTGAGGGGCCAAAGGTAAGAGTGGCACTAATAGAAAAAGGGAAAGAAATATGTTTTATGGCCTAACCCCTGCAGAGCAGTATTATTTTTCCCACTACCCAATCACACTCCAAGAAATTAAGTAACATAGTCATGGGCACAAAGCTAGGAAATGGAAACACTGGGAGGCAAACACAGTTCTTTTTAAATTTTTTTTTGAAAGCTCATGCTTTTTCAAACACAGTGCACTTTTTATCTACAGAAATATGTAGATGAAAGGGCACAGTTATGTTAAAATTGGTAAGGCTACAATCCCATTAGAAATGAAACAAGATTTTTATGTGAAGTTTATTACATTCCCAATTTGATTGTGGCTAGAAAGTCCATCAAAATTAGATATCTGATTGCAGAAAAGATGGGCAAATAGAAACAGCTCCGGTGCACAGTTCCCAGAAAGACTGATGCAGAAGGCAATGATCCCCACATTTCTGACTGAGGTACCTGGTTCATATCATTGGGACTGGATGGACAGTGGGTGCAGCCCAAGGAGGACTAGCCAAAGCAGGGTGGGGCATCGCCTCAACCAGGAAGCGCAAGGGGCCAAGGAACTCCCTCTCCTGGCCAAGGGAAGCCATTAGGGAGTGTTCCCTGCACTCCAGCCCAGTTATTACACTTTTCCCATGGTCTTCACAACTTGCAGACCAGGAGATTCCTTCTGGTTCTGACAATACCAGGGCCCTGGGTTTCCAGAACAAAACTGGGCAGCTGTTTGGGAAGATGCCTGTGCTAGCTGCAGTATATTTTTTTTCTCATACCCCAGTGGCACCTGGAATGACAGCGAGACAGAACTGTTCACTCCCCCTGGAAAGGGGGCTGAAGCCAGGCAGCCAAGTAATGTGGCTTGGTAGGCCTCATCCAACGAAGACCAGCAAGCTAAGTTCCACTGGCTTGAAATTCTCCAAGCCAGCACAGCGGTCTGAGCTCAACCTGGAATGTTCCAGCTGGGTGGGGGAGAGGGGCATTCACCATTGCTGAGGCTCGAGTAGGCAGTTTTAACATTAGTATAAACAAAGTCTCTGGGAAGTTCAAACTGGGCGTGGCCCACAGCAGCTCAACAAGACCTCTGCAGGCAGACAGTGTCACTAGACTCCCTCCTCACTGGGCAGGGCATCTCTGAAAAAAGGCAGCAGCCTGTCAGGGACTTATAAATAAAGCCCCAACTTTCCTGGGACAGAGCACTAGGAAAAGGGGCTGCTGTGGATAGAGCTTCAGCAGACTTAAACATCCCTGCCTGGCAGCTCTGAAAAGAGCAGGGAGTCTCCCAGCACAGCGTTCCAGCTCTGATTAGGGACTGGCTCCTCAAGGGGCTTCCTGACCCCTGTGTATCCTGACTTGAGAACCTCCCAGTAGGGACCAACAGACACATCATATAGGAGAGCTCTGGCTGGCATCTGGCGGGTACCCTTTTGAGACAAAGCTACCAGAGAAAGAAACAGGCAACAATCTTTGCTGTTCTGCAGTCCCTGCCGGTAATTCCCAGGCAAGAAGGGTCTGGAGTGTACCTCCAGCAAACTCCAGCAGACCTGCAGCGGACAGGCCTGACTATTAGAAGGAAAACTAACAAACACAGATAAATAGTCTCAACATCAACAGAAAGGACATCGAATCAGAGACCCACTGACTTGAAAGACCAAAGATAGATAAATCCCCCAAAGATGGGAAGAAACCAGTGGAAAAAGGCTGAAAACTTCAAAAACCAGAATGTCTCTTCTCCTCCAAGGGATCACAACTCCTTCCCAGAAAGGGAACAAAACTGGATGGAGAATGAGTTGGATGAATAGATAGAAGCAGGCTTCAGAAGGTGGGTATAAGAAACTTCTCCTAGCTAAAGGAGCATGTTCTAACCCAATGCAAGGAAGCTAGAACCTTGAAAAAAGGTTAGACAAAATGCTAACTGGAATAACTAGTTTATAGAAGAACATAAACAACTTGATGGAGTTGAAAAACACAGCACAAGAACTTTGTGAAGCATATATACAAGTTTCAATAGCAGAATCAATCAAGCAGAAGAAAACATATCAGAGACTGAAGATCAACTCAATGAAATAAAGCAAGAAGGCAAGATTAGAGAAAAAAGAGTGAAAAGAAATGAACAAAGCCTCCAAGTGATATGGGATTACCTGAAAAGACCAAACCTGTATTTAATTGGTGTACCTGAAAGTGACAGAGACGATGAAACCAAGTTGGAAAACGCTCTTCAGGATGTTATCCAGGAGAACTTCCCCAACTTAGCAAGGCAGGCCAACGTTCAAATTCAGGAAATACAAAGAACACCACAAAGATACTCCTCGAGAAGAGCAACCCCAAGACACGTAATTGTCACATTTACCACGGTTGAAATGAAGGAAAGAATATTAACAGCAGCCAGAGAGAAAAGTCGGGTTACCTACAAAGGGAAGCCCATCAGACTAACGATGGATCTCTTGGCAGAAACCCCACAAGTAAAAGAGAGTGGGTGCCAATATTTAACCTTCTTAAAAGAAATTTTAACCCAGAATTTTGTATCCAGTCAAATTAAGCTTCATAAGCAAAGGAGAAATAAAATACTTTATGAACAATCAACTGCTGAGATATTTTGTCACCAACAGGCCTGCCTTACAAGAGCTCCTGGAAGAAGCACTAAACCTGGAAAGGAACAACCAGCACCACCCACTGCAAAAACATACCAAATTGTAAAGAACATTGACACTATGAAGAAGCTGCATCAACTAGCGGGCAAAATAACCAGCTATCACCATAATGACAGGATCAAATTCACACTTAATATTAACCTTAAATGTAAATGGGCTAAATGCCCCAATTAAAAGACACAGACTGGCAAACTGGATAAAGAGTCAAGACTCATCAGTGTGGTGTATTCAGGAGACCCATCTCAAGTGCAAAGACACATACAGGCTCAAAATAAAGGGATGGAGGAAGATTTACCAAGCAAATGGAGAGCAAAAAAACACAAAAATTGCAATCCTACTCTGATAATACAAACTTTAAACCAACAAAGATTAAAAGAGACAAAGAAGGGCATTACATAGTGGTAAAGGGATCAATGCAACAGGAAGAGCTAACAATCCTAAATATATATGCACCCAATACAAGAGCACCTAGATTCATAAAGCAAGTTTTTAGAGACCTACAAAGAGACTTAGACTCCCACACAATAATAGTGGGAGACTTTAACACCCCACTGTCAATATTAGATCCATGAGACAGAAAATTAACAAGGATATCCAGGACTTGAACTCAGATCTGGACCAAGCAGACCTAATAGACATCTACAGAACTCTCCACCCCAAATCAACAGAACATATGTTCTTCTCAGCATCACATCACACTTATTCTAAAGTAGACCACATAATTGGAAGTAAAAAAACTCCTTAGCAAATGCAAAAGAACAAAAATCATAGCGGTCTCTCAGACCAATTGCAATCAAATTAGAACTCAGGATTAAGAAATCCACTTAAAAATGTACAACTAATTGGAAACTGAACAACCTGCTCCTGAATGACTACTGGATAGATAACAAAATGAAAGCAGAAATAAAGAAGTTCTTTGAAACCAGTTAGAATGAAGACACAAAAAGGCTGAAAGAGCAAAAGTGTGTAGAGGGAAATTTATAGCACTAAATTCCCACAAGAGAAAGGAAGAAAGATCTAAAATTGACAACCAAATGTCACAATTAAAAGAACTAGAGGAGCAAGAACAAACATTCAAAAGCTAGCAGAAGATAAGAAATAACTAAGATCAGAGCAGAAACAAAGGAAATAGAGACATAAACTCTTCAAAAAATCATTAAATCCAGGAGCTGGTTTTTCAAAAAGTTCAACAAAATAGATAAACGGCTAGCCAGACGAATAAAGAAAAAAGAGAGAAGAATCAAATAGAGGCAATAAAAAATGATAAAGGGGGATATCACCACTGATCCCACGGAAATACAAACTACCATCAAAGAATACTGCAAATACCTCTGCACAAATAAACCAGAAAAGCTAGACAAAATGAATAAATTCCTGACACTTACACAGTCCCAAGACTAAACCAGGAAGAAGCTGAATCCCTGAATAGACCAATAACAAGGTCTGAAACTGAGGCAGCAATTAATAGCCTACCAACCAAAAAAAGTCCAAGACAAGACAGGTTCGCAGCCGAATTCTACCAGAGGCACAAATAGGAGCTGGTACCATTCCTTCTGAAACTATTCCCAACAATGGAAAAAGAGTGAATCCTCCTTAACTCATTTTATGAGGCCAATATCATCCTGACACCAAAACCTGGCAGAGACACAACTGAAAAAGAAAATTTCAGGCCAATATCCATGATGAACATTGATGTGAAAGTCCTCAATAAAATACTGGCAAACTGAATCCAACGGCACATCAAAAAGCTTATCCATCACAATCAAGCAGCCTTCATCCCGGGGATGCAAGTCTGGTTCAACATACGCAAATCTATAAACATAATCCACTACATAAACAGAACCAAAGATAAGAACCGCATGATTATCTCAATAGATGCAGAGAAGGCCTTTGACAAAATTCAACAGCACTTTATGCTAAAAACTCTCAATAAACTAGGTATCGATGGACCATATCTTAAAATAATAAAAGCTATTTACAACCAACCCACAGCCAATATCATACTGAATGGGCAAAAGCTGGAAGGATTTCCTTTGAAATCTGGCACTAGACAAGGATGCCCTCTCTTACCACTCCTATTCAATATAGTATTGTAAGTTCTAACCAGAGCAATCAGGCAAAAAAAAAAAAAAAAAGAAAAAAGAAAGAAAGAAAGAAAGAAAGGGTATTCAATTAAGAAAGGAGGAAATCAAATTGTCTCTATGTGCAGATGACATGATTGTATGTTTAGAAAGACCCCATCATCTCAGCCCAAAATCTCCTTAAACTGATAAGCAACTTCAGCAAAATTTCAGGATACAAAATCAATGTGCAGAAATCACAAGCATTCCTATACACCAATAATAAACAGAGAGCCAAATCAAGAGCAAACTCCCATTCACAACTGCTGCAAAGAGAATACAATACCTAGGAATACAGCTAACAAAGGATGCAAAGGACCTCTTCAAGGAGAACTACAAACCACTGCTCAAGGAAATAAGAAAGGACATAAACAGATGGAAAAACATTCCATGCTCATGGTTAGGAAGAATCAGTATTGTGAAAATGGCCATAATACCCAAAGTAATTTATAGATTCAATGCTATCCCCATCAAGCTACCTATGACCCTCTTCACAGAACCAGAGAAAACACCTTAAATTTCATATGGAACCAAAAGAGAGTCCACATAGCCAAGACAATCCTAAACAAAAAGAACAAAGCTGGAGGCAACACACTACCTCACTTCAAACTGTACTACAAGTCTACAGTAATCAAAACAACATGGTACTGGTACCAAAACAGAGATAAAGACCAATGGAACAGAACAGAGGCCTCAGAGGCAACGCCACACATCTACAACCATCTAATCTTTGACAAACCTGACAAAAACAAGCCATGGGGAAAGGATTCCCTGTTTAATAAGTTGTATTGGGAAAACTGGCTAGATATGCAGAAAGCTGAAACTGAATCCCTTCCTTACACCTTACACTAAAATTAACTACAGATGGATTAAAGACTTAACCATAAGACTTAACACCATAAAAACGCTAGAAGATAACCTAGGCAAAACCATTCAGGACATAGGCATAGGAAAGGACTTCATGACTAAAATACCAAAAGCATTGACAACAAAAGCCAAAATAGACAAATGGGATCTAATTAAATTCCAGAGCTTCCATACAGCAAAAGAAACAATCATTAGAGGGAACTGGCAACAAATAGAAAGGGCAAAATGTTTGCAATCTACCCATCTGACAAAGGGCTAATATCCAGAATCTACAAAGAACTAAAACAGATTTACAAGAAACAAACAAACACTTTCAAAAGTGGGTGAAGGACATGAACAGACACTTTTCAAAAGAAGACATATATGAGGACAACAAACATATGGGGTCTGTTGGCGGGGGACTAGGGGAGGGACAGTCGGGGGGTAGGGAGGTTGGGGAGAGATAACATGGGGAGAAATGCCAGATATAGGTGATGAGGGGATGGAGGCAGCAAACCACATTGCCATGTATGTACCTATACAACAATCCTGTATGATCTGCACATGTATCCCAGAACCTAAAGTACAATACAAAAATATGTATATTAAAAAAAAGAGAAGAAACACAGACACAGAAGAGATAGATACACAGAGAGAGAAGAAAGCCATGTGAAGATGGAGACAGATTGGAGTAAGGCAGCTACAACCCAAAGAATGTCAAGGAGTGCTGAAAGTCACCAGAATCTAGGAATAGGCAAGGAAAGATTCCTCCCTAAGGCCTATAGAGGGATTGTGACCCTGTTGGCATATTGATTTCAGATTTCTGGCCTCCAGAATTGTGAGATAATACATTTTTGTTGTTTAAGCTATCAAGTTTACTGTGTATGGTTATAGCAGCTCTAGAAAACAAGTATAGTACTCTTAAGTTGGTGCAAACGCAATTGCGGTTTTGCTGTAATAAGTATCTCCTCTCCATACCCAACTCTGGGAAATCTAAGCAAATAAAAAAACAAAAAAAAAAAGAAAATTTCAGGCCAATATGTCTGATGAACATTGATGCAAAAATCCTCAATGAAATACTGACAAACCAAATTCAACAGCATATTAAAAAGCCTATCCATGATGATCAAGTCAGCTTTATCCTAGGGATGCAAGGCTGTTTTGACACATACAAATCAATAAACATAATCCATCACACAAACAGAACCAAAGGAAAAAACACATGATTATCTCAATAGATGCAGAGAAGGTCTTAGACAAAATTTAACAGCCTTTTATGCTAAAAATTCTCAACAAACTAGGTTTCGATGGAACGTATCTCAAAATAGTAAGAGCTATGTATGACAAATCCATAGCCCATATCATACCGAATGGGCAAAAACTGGAAACATTCCCTTTGAAAACCGGCACAAGACAAGGATGACCTCTCTCATCACTCCTATTCAACATAGTATTGGAAGTTCTGGCCAGGGCAATCAGGCAAGAAAAATAAATAAAGCGTGTTCAATTAGGAAAAGAGGAACTCAAATTGTCTCTATTTGCAGACGACATGATTGTATATTTAGAAGACTCCATCATCTCAGCCCCAAATCTCCTTAAGCTAATAAACAACATTGGCAGAGTCTCAGGATACACAACCAATGTGCAAAAATCAGAAGCATTCCTGTACACCAATAACAGACTGACAGAGAGCCAAATCATGACTCAACTGCCATTCACAATTGCTACAAAGAGAAGAAAATACTGAGGAATACAACTAACAAGGATGTGAAGGACCTCTTCAAGGAAAACTACAAACCATTGCTCAAGGAAATAAGAGAGGACACAAACAGATGGAAAACCATTTCACACTCATGGTAAGGAAGAATTAGTATAGTGAAAATGGCCATACTACCCAAAGTAATTTATAGATTCAATGCTATCCCCATCAAGCTACCATTGACTTTTTCACAGAATTGGAAAAAACCACCCTAAATTTCATATGGAACCAAAAAAGAGCCCACATAACCAAGACAATCTTAAGGAAAAAAAAAAAAAAAAAAAAAAAAGGCTGGAGGCATCATGCTACCTGACTTCAAACTATACTACAAGGACTATGGTAATCAAAACAGCATGGTCCTGGTACCAAAACAGAGATATAGACCAATGGAACACAACAGAGTCCTCAGATAAAACACCGCACATCTACAACCATCTGATATTTGACAAACCTGACAAAAACAAACAATGAGGAAAGGATTCCATATTTAATAAATGGTGTTCGGAAAACTGGCTAGATATGTAGAAAGCTGAAACTGAATCCCTTCCTTACACCTTATACAAAAATTAACTCAAGATGGATTAAAGATTTAAACATAAAACCTAAAACCATAAAAACCCTGGAAGAAAACCAAAAAATACCATTCAGGACATAGTCATGGGCAAGAACTTCATGACTAAAACACCGAAAGTAATGGCAACCAAAGCCAAAATAGAAAAATGAGATCTAATTAAACTAAAGGGCTTCTGCACAGCAAAAGACACTATCATTAGACTGAACTGGCAACCTTCAGAATGGGAGAAATTTTTTGCAATCTACCCATCTGACAGAGGGCAAATATCCAGAATCTACAAAGAATTTAAACAAATCTACAAGAAAAAAACAAACGACCCCAACAAAAAATGGATGAATTATATGAATACACACTTCTCAAAAAGAGACATTTATGCAGCCAACAAATGTATGAAAAAAAGCTCATCATCACTGGCCATTAGAGAAATGCAAATCAAAACTACAATGAGATACCATCTCACGCAAGTTAGAATGGCGATCATTAAAAACTCAGGAAACAACAGATGCTGGAGAGGATGTGGAGAAATAGGAACACTTTTACACTGTTGGTGGGAGTATAAATTAGTTCAACCATTGTGGAAGACAGTGTAGTGATTCCTCAAGAATCTAGAACTAGAAATACCATTTGACCCAGCAATCCCTTTACTGGGTATATACCCAAGGGATTATAAATTATTCTACTATAAAGACCCATGCACACGTGTGTTTATTGCAGCATGGTTCACAATAGCAAAGACTTGCAACCAACCCAAATGCCCATCAATGATAGACTGGATAAAGAAAATGTAGCACATATACACCATGGAATACTATACAGCCATTAAAAAGGATGAGTTCCTGTCCTTTGCAGGGACATGGATGAATATGGAAACCATCATTCTCAGCAAACTAACACAAGAACAGAAAACCAAACACCACATGTCCTCACTCATAAGTGGGAGTTGAACAATGAGAGCACATAGATACAGGGAGGGGAACATCACACAGTGGGACCTGTTGGGGGTTGTGGGGCTAGGGATGCAATAGCACTAGGAGAAATACCTAACGTAGAGGATGGGGTGATGGATGCAGCAAGTCACCATGGCACATGTATAACTATGTAAAAAACTGGAACGTTCTGCACATGTACCCCAGAACTGAAAGTATTTAAAAAAGATCTCATATTTCAAAGGTGTATAGAATTTAATATGTATATTTATATCTATTATTTATAATCTTCTCCAGGTGAATTTAGCACACAGTTGTTCCAGTTATGTAGTCTTGAGTGCATAAGTGTGTAGGGTATACATTGGTTAAAATAAATTAATTATGTGAAGCAAAAAAGGAATAAAACATAGGTCTTTATGTAAGGTGTTATGAATAGTTCAACAAATGCATTACATATATCATCTATTTGGATATTTGTGTTGTGCTTAAGTTAATTCATAGACACAGAGGAGATATAAGCCTCCTCAGTACCTGTTTCCTTAGTCAGAGTTAAGAACTGTGATGTTGTGTTACAGCTATAAAGTGTGCAGTTATCAGGTAGACTCTAATTTCTTTTTGCATTAAACTGTTTTCATATTCTGTTATCATGCATGCTCATGCATAGCAATGTTAGATCCTTTGACATTTAATGGATAAAACATAAAACTCAAATCTACCCATCTGACAAAGGGCTAATCTCCAGAATCTACAAAGAACTAAAACAGATTTATAAGAAAAAAAAAAGAAACATTCAAAAGTGGGCAAAGGACATGAACAGACACTTTTCAAAAGAAGAACTATATGAGGCCAACAAACATATGAAAACATGCTCATCATCACTGATCATTAGAGAAATGCAAATCAAAACCACATTGAGATACCGTCTCACACCAGTTAGAATGGTGATCATTAAAAAAACTGGAGACAGCAGATGCTCAAGTGGATGTGGACAAATAGGAACACTTTTACATTGTTGGTTGGAGTGTAAATTAGTTCAACCATTGTGGAAGACAGTGTGGTGATTCCTCAAGGACCTAGAAATGGAAATTCCATTTGACCCAGCAATCCCACTACTGGGTATATATCCAAAGAATTATAAATAGTTCTATTATAAGGACACATGCACACGTATGTTCGTTGTGGCACTGTTGACAATAGCAAAGACCTGGAACCAACCCAAATGCCCATCAATGATAGACTGGACAAGGAAAATGTGCCACATATACATCATGGAATACTATGTAGCCATAAAAAACAATGAGTTCGTGTCCTTTGTAGGGACACGGAAGAATCTGGAAACTGACACAAGAACAGAAAATCAAACACTGCATGTTCTCACTCATAGGTGAGTGTTGAACAATAAGAACACATGGACATGGGGAGGAGAGCATCACACATTGGGGTCAGTTGGGGGGACTAGGGGAGGGACATTGGGGGTAGGGAGGTTGGGGAGGGATAACATGGGGAGAAATGCCAGATATAGGTGATGGGGGGATGGAGGCAGCAAACCACATTGCCATGTATGTACCTATGCAACAATCCTGCATGTTCCGCACGTGTACCCCAGAATCTAAAGTAAATACAAAATATATATATATAACTCAAATATAGAAAAATATGAATAAATAAAACTCTTGTTTATATTTTCAGAAAAGGCGAGAACAGCAATGTCCATATCAAACCAAGGTACTCATTGTTTCTGCCTCTGGTCCTCAGTCGCAAATGGATACTAAGTATTGGGGTGGGAGAATAGGACAGGTCCACAGCTGCAAATGGCATTATCTTCCATAGCTCCCTATGCTTTTTCCATTTTAATACCACAACTGCAATGTTTTAAATTTCATTTCTGTTTACTGTCTCTCTCTCTCCTCTTTCTAGAATACACTGACAAGCAGGGAATATGTGATTGGCACATGAATAGCACATATAGAAGTTTTGATTAGCAACAACAGAAGACACTAGTTTATTGAAACAGAAGGGATTTTTGGTAGCTCACAAATCTCCTGGAATGCAAGAGAATCAGACATGGATACCGCATAATCAGGAAAAATATATGGAGGATAAATGCTCAGTTCACATCATCAAGTTCTCTAATAAAACCACTGCAGCTGCAGACCAAAACTTAGCCCTGGGCATGCTTAAATACAAACACCACAACTGCCATCACAGTGGTTTCAGAAGAATCAGCTTCTAACTCCATGGTGCTTGTTAGGAGGTCTATTCTCTATCTGAGGCCATAGCTTAAAGTTTCTCATTTTAGTATTCAGGCCTCCCTCGGATATCTGATGGGTGGCACCTAGGTCACATGACTGCAGTGTAATTGCAAGGCAGTGTGGAAGTATAATCTTGTTGTTTGGATTTTTTTTTTTTTTTAGACAGAGTCTTGCTCTGTCACTCAGGCTGGAGTGCAGTGGCACAATCTCAGCTCACTGCAACCTCTACCTCCTGGGTTCAAGCGATTCTCCTGCCTCAGTCTTCCAGTAGTTGGGATTCCAGGCATGTGCCAGCACACCTGGCTAATTTTTGTATTTTTAGTAGAGATGAGTTTTTGCCAGGTTGGCCGCGCCAGTCTCGAACTCCTGGCGTCAAGTGATCTGCCTGCCTTGGGCTCCCAAAGTGCTGGGATTATAGGTGCGGTGGCACACAGCCAGAAGTGTAAATTTTAGCTTCCCCCATTTTAGTGGAAGAAGGTAAGTTGAAAGAGGGTTGGAATGGGTATGGAATAAGCCCACATAAAATACACACTGCAATACCCAATGAATATTTGTTGGGTTGCCTTATTACCAGTAAGACTTTCTTATTTGAGAGTATATCCTTATACACTGAAGTAAAATTGGAAAATAGAATTTTCTCAAACACTAATTCTGATTGCTTGTTGATAGCTGGCTTTCCCGTGCCTAGTGGGAAAAACGTTGTGATTAATCAGTGATGTTTTCTTTATACAGTGAAGGATTATTACTACTCTAAATATATGTTTGATAAAACTTCACTAGTGGAAGAATGGGCACTGCTGCATAACATCAATGTAAGGGATGCACATGCTTGGTTTGCTTACTACCTATACTTATAGTTTAATGTCAGGAAACCAATGTGTTACATCAGAAGGGTTGTTTGGGGATGCTACTTTTTTCTTAATTTCACTTCAATAATAGTTATCATGAAAACAAGGATCACCGGCAGAGTCAAGAATTTTTACAAAATGGCTAAGCAATGCCCAAGTTACTGAGGAACCAGCCTGTTCCTCCAAGGTTGTGACATCATCCATTTACAGTGCTTTTCCAGAAAATGGTTATGTCAGTTACCCTTCAGGTTGAATAAAACCTGTGTACTCTAGGCCGGTTGCGGGAGCTCATGCCTGTAACCTCATTGCTTTGGGAGGCTGAGGTGGGTGGATCACTTGAGGTCAGGAGTTCGAGACCAGCCTGACCAATGTGGCAAAACCTCATCTCTACTAAAAACACAAAAATTAGCCAGGTGTGGTGGCACATACCTGTAATCCCAGCTACTCAGGAGGCTGAGGCAGAAGAATCGCTTGAACGTGGAAGGCAGAGGTTGCAGTGAGCTGAGATCATGCCACTGCACTGCAGCGTGGGTGACAGAGGGTGACTCTGTCTCAAAAAACAAAACAAAAAACCACAACAAAAAAACTTATGTACTCTCTGGAGATCCAAGACAGTACCAAAGGCTCAATAAGTATGTTTTCCAGAGTTTCCTTCAGAAAACAATTTCAAATAGTGCTTCCATAGCACCTTTTGAATTTTTAGGTAACTTGATACAAAATATATATTTCCTCTGAATATTTTTTTTCTAGGCAATAGGTGAAGAGAAACTTTGGAGTTTGGGGTGGGAATGAGGGAGTGTGGAGAGGATGTGCTACTTTGGGACCAAGTAAGAGTATTATAGAAAAAAAATGTGTTGAGTATATGTATAACCTGTACATCTCTTTAGAAAAACCACAAATATTAATTCCTTAAAATAATGTTTACCTGCTGTCCCTTGAATGACTTCAGCTTAATTTCACACTTAATAGCCTTAAAGATTAGAGTGCTTAATTATAGTAGTTATCACTGATTGCTTTGGAAATAAAAAATGACTATCTAATACAAAATCATTAATATTATACTTGGTGGAGTGGTGTTATTATACACAATAATCTAGTCACTTGGGCCCTCATCTGATTTTTAGCATGATAAAATTAAGTACTTACTGCTTCAATGAAACAATTTGTTGTATCATTAAGATATTAACGCATTCAACAGCTGTTGAATAAATGCCTACTGTATGCCAAGGTTTGAAATAGATAGAGGAGCTATCATAATGAATAAGACAAGTTCTCTCAGGAAGGTCACAGTCTGGTGGACAGCGCAGATATAGACATTGCACCAACACAACCTCATAATCAATGTGCATATGATACTATGGGATCACAGCCTGGAGGTTAGAGAGACATTTAAAGAGGGAGAGAGCTGAGCTGAACCTAGTAGTTTTCCTAGCAGAGAAAGACAAGGTCATTCCAGGCAAGGAAATAAAGGCAAACTATTATGAAAGAGCATAGTGTATCTGGAAAAAAAAAAAAACCCATATAATTCTATGTGGCTAGAACACTGGGTACACGTTGGGAAGACACAGAGATGAGGTTGCAAAGCAAACTGTGTTCAACTTGTGAAGGACATTAAGTGGCATGCTAAGGAGGTGAGACTTTGTCGTTTTGCAATGAGAGGCCGAAGAAGGGGTTTCGAGCAATGTACTGACATAATCAGATTTGTATTTTGTAAATGGAACTCTGGCAGCCACAAGCAGGAAAAATTGCCAGGGGGGAGCCTGGAGTCAGAGAAACCAGTTAAGACTCTAATTCAGAAGATCAAATGAGAGGTGATTATCATAATATGTTCCTCCAAGATAATCTGACACCCACTGGCCCATAAGGACAATGTAATGTGCCTTGACACTTCTGGCTTCTTCCCAATCTGCATCCACATATATCTAGTTCCCTTTAGGTTTTTGACCTTTGATTCCAGATTCTGTCCCTTTACATCTGGTCTTTCTGGCTTCTAAGCTCAGTTCCTCCATCAAATTTCTTCCTCTTTCTTGCCTCACAATGGATGCACTCAGAGATCAACTCCCTTGTAAATACCTTCTATCTGACTGTGAGGTCAGACTATACCTGAACTCAATCTGCTGAGCTGAGGGACAATCCCCAACTCACCCTGCTATTTCTCTATGTTGGAGGACAGGAGATCTAGAAACTGACAAGGCTACTGAATTTATCCAACCCATTCCTAGCTTTTTAAACTCAATGACCTCACCCACATACCATGCCATGGGCTGGAAAACTCCCACGGGAAACCAAGATGAGGTACTGACTACTGTATCAGCTTGTACAGCCCTGGATTGGGCTTACAATGCTGATGAAAGTGACTCACTCAAGAATGAGAAACTTTCCCAAAAGAATCTAGATAGATTCTTGTAATTAGTGCCACCACCTAGGAAAACTATCCTAGATCTTAGGACAAGCTTGTCCAACCCACAGCCCACAGGGTGTGTGTAGCCCAGGATGGCTTTGAATGTGGCCCAACACATTTACAAAGTCCCCTTTGTAAACTTTCTTAAAATGTTATGAGTTTTTTTGCTTTTTTTTTTTTTTTTTAGGTCATCAGTTACTGTTACTGTTAGTATACTTCATGTGTGGCCCAAGACAATTCTTCTAATGTGGCCCCCTAAAGACTGGATACTCCTGTCTTAGGTTAAAACCAAGTGAAGTTTAAAAGACGTTACAATGACACAGAAGGAGGTAACACCTTGGGTTAATATGGATTTCCCGAAAACAAACAAACAAAAGGTGCCACTGGAAGAGTCAATCCTAAATCAGGCAAAGGATACAAACCTCAGAGCCCCAGAGGAAAACACTGTGGCCTTCCTTCTGAGTCAAGAGACAGCCAAAGCTGAAATGGGTGTTGTCAGCCATAATGATCTCATCTTCTGATGTAAAGTATCAAAAATGTATTTGACTGAGTCACAAGCCACAATACTTAAACCTGAATGTAATGCAAAGACTTATTTATTGGCACAGAGCCCTTGCCTCCCTCCCAGCCTAAGCTGCCTTAAGAGAAGATGTGATTAGGAGTGTGGCTGAGGTCCCTTTGTCTCTAATGGCTAGATATACCTGTTTGAATGTGCTGAGGAATTTCAGGGAAATGAACTCAAACTTTTAGCGTTCTGTTGGATACAGGTGCCCAATTTAACATCCCATCAGTTCCATGAGGGATGGAAACACCATAATTCTACTGATAAGAGTTATAGAGAACCCACAGTAATAAAGGAAAGTGAATGTGACTTTATGGGTGGGGCCCTTTGGACTAATTTAATGTACTATTATTGTTACTTTTATATTTGAAACTACAGCAGAAATTTATGTTATCTACTTGTATTTCCCTGTTCCATTAGTGTTAGAAGGAATTCTCCTATATTGGAAGAGGAACATGTAAAGAAATGCTAGTGTAATAAGTAAATTGCTAACTAACCATCTCTCTGGCCCATTCTAAGTAGGGCCCAAAACCATAATGACCTCTTCCAGCTACAAGTCTCTGTGACTGATGATTTTGCCTATTGGGTCTCTGGCGAAGGGAACCTTTACTAAAAGCTTCCACCTGGAAGTACATGTGTGGTTTTGGATTCATCACTTCCCCGACATAGCCACTGGGTATATCCCTTTTGGAAGTATCAATTAGCTTTCTATTGGACTCTTGTTGACACTGCATGCCTGACTCATAAAGGTCTTATATAACTCTCCAGTTTGATAATCCCATTTTGGGGTGGGTCAGCTTGAAATCAGCAAGTAATAAGATGTGAAAGGCACAAGAGCCTCACTTGTCCAATGGAAATGTATTCCAAAACATTGTCAGTCTTGCCCTGCCAGGATCTTGCCTTTGTATGAAGAAATGGCAGCTAAACTTCTGGGGGAAACTTTATTCGCCACTACACTACCTAAAGCAAAGCCATTAGTTCAGTGGGATGCTTAATGCACAGAGATTTCCCCAAATGACGGAACTTGGTTCACTGATGGCTCAGTTAATCTGAAATCAAATGGTGTTGTCCCATGGGCTGCCATGGTACTTCAACTTCACTGCATTCAATTCAGAACCAAAAGTGGACATGATCACTATCCTCAATGGGAAGAACTTGAGGATATTCTTATGGTTTTGGCTGAGCTGTTTGGTCAGCTCCTCTTTGGGGTCATGAACTGTGGAAATAAATGGTGGCTGTTGATATAACCATCTGAGTCACTCATGTAGAAGCCCACAGTAAGAGTCTGTTCTTTTATGAAGCCAATTGGAATCAAGCTGCTGATCAAGTCTGTACCATTCAGACTGTCATCATTTTTGTCTAGATAGATAATATTACCAGACATGGCAGCACATCCATCATTACATCACAGATTGGGCAAAAAGTAAAGGATACATTTCTTGATACTGAGGCTACTCTTACATGCCAGGTTTGTAACTTTCATCAGAAGTTGATCTGTTTGTCTCAAGGTGAAAGAAGCCATACTGCATGCAGAATGAACTCTGTCCACTCCTGGCAGACTGACTACACTGAACCTTTTACCCCCCTCTTTGGGCTATCAGTAGTTTGTCTCTTCCACTGACATTCTCACAGTTTCTGGTGTTATTGCCCCACTCCCATCAGCCAACTCAGGTCATAACATTGCGGCCACTGAAATTAGTGTATGATGTGTCTTTGGCTTTTCAGTCCATGTGGAATCTAAAAACGCATGGCTTTTATTACAAAAGCCACTGAACAATGGGCTGGTTGTCAACATATTCGATGGACTTTTCACATTCCTCATCATCCACAGGCATCCTGTATCGAAGCATGTTGGAATATCCTTCTCAAAAAACTCTTTCCTCTCACTCGTTCACCCATTTTTGCAAGACAGTTTACTGAAGGTGGCTGTCCAGACAGGAATAATCTTCTCTCAGCCTCTTCCTGGGTAATAACTAAAATGAAATGGGTATGGGGTTATCCAGATCTGTTTTAAAAATCTGAGGTTCTATTCTGATCATTCCTGGACACAATGCTTCTTTCTTTCTGTTAATGGAAGCCTCAGGAAAGTCTGGTTAGCACACCCTCAAGATAGCTACCAGATAAAAAAGGGCCTAAAAAATAAAAACTTATTTCCGGTGTTACTATTTGGCTTTCTTGTGGGGTTGACATCCCCCACAAGATAATGGTCAGTTGGTTGAGTACATTGCTTGCTGAGTGGCCCACGCAGGCCAAGTATGGGACAAACGGTCTCTATAAGTGTTATAAGAATGCTGTCTACATTCTGGATGCATCAGAACCTTCTGGACAAAAGGTCTAAGACTGAGTAGGGAATGATTCAAAACAAAGTGAAGCTACAGTTACTAGAATGGAACATATACATTTTGTGGCAGTAGAGGTAGAGCCATACCCTTGCCTCTGGGGGAAGGAAAACCTTAGACCTCAGTTTAGTCCTGGCCTCTGTCAGTAAGACTGATCAGTAGGTACAGAGGAAAAAAAGACATTAATGAGCTTTGTCTTTCAAAACCAGCCTGGGGCCAGGTGCAGTGGCTCAAGCCTGTAATCCTAGCACTTTTGAGGGGTCGAGACAGGCAGATTGAGGCCTAGGCAGACAGATCACTAGAGCTCATGAATTACAGACCAGCCTGTACAATACGTCAAAACCCTGTCTCTACAAAAAAAAAAAAAAAAAATTAGCTGGGTGTGGTGCCATAAACCTGTAGTACTAGCTACTTGTGGGGTTGATGAGGTAGGAGGATTGCTTGAATCTGGGAGGTGAAAGTCGCCTGGGCGACAGAGAAGGACCCTGTCTCAAAAACAAAACAAAACAAACAAAAATGACCATCCTGGAGGCTTCCTCAGTAAGGAAAATGCCCTAGTTTGGCTCTCCCTATAACTATTGCAAGCATTTTAACTAACTTCTGGGTCTGCCATTCTCTACCAGATGGTTCTGAACACAATACAGTTATTATTTCCCTTAATTTTACTAATAAATCTCAGAAACAACAGGGGAAGGTCCCAGCTGCTACACTTTCCAAGCAAAACACCTGATAGCATCTCTGAATCTCTTTACCACTCCCATTCCCATAGCCAATACGCAGTCATTCCATGGTAGGACAAATGCTACCGAGATGGTACCTTGGACAAACAGGGGGGCAAGCTGGATTCCCTTAGGAAGTTCTCCCCAAAACAAGGAGTAGACTTACAATTACTCTAAATAAGAGTGAAGCCCTAAGCTGGCTCGGAGGCCACATTGGAAGCACTGTTCACCTGTCCCCGACTATGTAGTTCCCACTAGGCAGGCTCCAATGACTACAAGTAACAATTACTTCCCCAGGACTGTACTTCTTGTGCAGAAGTCAGAAATGGACTTACTTCTCTCTTTAAAACACTGTTTTGTACCTTAAACGTGTTCATAAAAAATCCAAAAGTGTTTAAAGAAAAACCACCTATATATCATGTATCCCTCAGATGACTGTGAAAATCTCTTCAAAATGAGGTTACATTTAGTTACTCAAGAAAATCCTCACAGGGATAACTGACTTGTTATTTATGTGCACCCTCAGGACAATTTATCCTACAATGGGAATTCTTCCACATGAAAAGCGAATACAAAATGTTTTTCCAACTTTACCTGAACTGATCAATGATACCACTTCAGCGCAACAGGCATTTAGGTCAGTCTCAATTCACTTTCTAGGGTTGTTACAGATGACAGAATCATCCTAGACTTTTCTCCTTGCAGACCAAGGTAAAAATCTGTTCATCAAGAATAAATCCTACTGTATCTGGATTAATGCCTCAAGCCAAATAATTTAGAGAGAAAACCACTTGACTTTCCATAGTAGATACTGATGGTTTATGGGATTTGTAGAGTTAGTTGGGTCTGATACCGTGGGGGGCATGACTGAGATCAGTAAGGCAGGATGGCCTCATCCTATTGTTTAAAGTTCTGATGCTAGTAGCCTTAATGAAATGCTACCTGAGACTACTTGAACAGATTTGGTCCTGGCCTCTGTCAGTAAGATTGATCAGAGTGGCTGATGGAGTGGCATACTCATGGGAAAATTCACTAGAAGCCAAGGCAATACAGAAATATGGGGTGGGTATTAGTGGGAGACAATACTCCATAGGTCCATTTTGTTTCTGCATGTTTTTGAGCAGAGGCACTGACTTCCTCTGTTTCAGACTATAGTTTTGAGATATTTGTATATGTTTGTACAGCAAACAGCCTTGGAAGATAGAGATGGTGTCTCCCTATAGGGCAAAGGGTAGGTAGGTCTTACATCCTATTATAAAAGATTCAAATTCCCTAAGCTCAGGCTCCTCTCCTGTAACACCAGCCTACTGAATGCAGATGTCACTTGGCTTTCTTTGTGTTGCCTGTGGGAACTGGAGTTTAGGAAACTAGAGCAAACGTCGGGAGATTCTAGCTCCTGCTATTGCCATGAGAAATTAAGTGTTTGATCCTAACTCAGGAGTCTCATGTCTTCTGTCAGCATCCATGAAGCGAACTTGTAAAATTACAAGATAAAACTTCAGACATTTCACAGTTCCTAACAGCTGCCCTGTGGCAACTGGGGAGATTCATTATCAAATACTGTGGCTCTCTTTAGTTCTGTCATTGATCTCCCTGGTGCTTCCAAAGGTAGAACCATTCATTTTGTAGTTGAAGAATCAAAATATGAAATCATTATTTTCAGACTAATAATATTTTAAGTTCCAGAAAGGATCAACATCAGGCCATAGACCAATGTAACGAAATGGCAAATGCAGTAATATTTGGAAATATATCCAAACTGTTAAACTATTCTACACTATCATAATATATTCTAGCTATTGCAGCCATCCCTTCCTCTGTGGGTACTTTTTAAATTTATGCAGATAATTAGCAGAATGAACTTGAAAAGATGTAGGGTGAATATCATGAAACTAGAGTTGAAGAGCCAGTTTTGCCAATTACTGGTTGTGGAGCCTTGTACACATTACCTCCCACGCTTTGCATCTCAGCTTATTCATCTTTAAGATGTGTATTAAGGTGGGAGAAAATGAACTCGTTTTGGTAGATAATTTTAAAGTTTTTCCCCCCCAGTTCTTATTTTCAATGAATAGTAGGAAGAATTTATAGCCAAGTGGGGAATTATGAAGTTTCTTTTCCTCCCTATGTTTGATTTAGCAGGAGGTTCAGACCAGGAATAAAGATTTCTACAACTGTCTACTTGTCTTTGCACATGTAAGCAAGATCTGTTTTAACCTTCTTTGAATTAGGGTTCACATTCCAAGGAGGTAACTCCAGTGAAATGAAATGTAACAGAGGAACATTCCTTGCACAGAAGGTCTTTTTATTTGCTGCTCTCACCACACACATCCATCTTTCCTGTGGCCAGCATATTACACAGACAGGAAACTTAGTTGATTTCCTATTCAATACACGACACAACTTTGCCAAGGTCATGCTGCCCTTGCCAGGGCTAGCCACAGAGGGAACACACCCATTCACTTGGACTACCATAGGATTTTTTCTGAGCACAGTGCAGTAGCTGTAAAATAATGAAATTATTAGTCAAATTTGTTCATTCATTTGTCTATATGAGTAAAGTTTTTAGGACCTACTGTAGCCAGCCAATAGGAATACTAATAGTATTAATAAGACCTTATGCCTGCCCACAAGGATCTTGCAATCACCTGGAGGAGGCGTATCTGTCAACAGAAAATTATAATACAGTCTAATATAGGCTAAAATTAAAAAGGTGGAGGCATGACAAGCTCTTCTATGAAAGTCTTAAAATGCTTCTCAGAGGAGGAAATCCTTGAGCTGAGATTTGGGGGGTTCAGCAATAAAACTAAGTAGACAAAGAATGAGAATATTCAAGCAAAAGAAAGAGCATTCAAAAGCAAGAGAGGTGAACTAAGATAGAAGATCAGATACTTTAATAAGGCTGGAACATAGGTTACTTGTAATCTTAAAGGAAGTAAAGATAGGCAGGTAGCAACATTCTGAGACAAGTTGTTTGGAGGTTTAAGACTTGAGGATTTTGAGCCTGTTTATATGCTAAGTAGAAGAAGCCAGTGGAGAGGCTGAAGATAGAGCAAAGAAGATCATTGCTGTATAAAATTCATAGGAAAATTAGGAGAAAATGATTTCTTGACCAGAAGTTGAGTAGAAAGGCTAGTCTGAGACTGAAAATGGGTACCTTCTTTATGTTAGAAACATATACAAAAAGAAAATGGATGCAAATGTAAGAAAGTTTAAAACAGGAGTGAGGACAGCCAAGAATTTGGGTTTTCTGGCACTAGGAAGTGAAAAAGAGATAAGGTTCCTGCAATCTGTGTGGTCAGCAATTCATACCTTAATTCATTCAGTCCTTCCTTCCTTCCTTCCTTCATTCATTCAAAAATATTTCCTGAGCACAGGAATGTAATGATGAACTAGACACTGATTCTCCTTTCAAAGAGTTTACAATCTAGTTCAGATAAAGGAGTATAACCCTTGGTAGGCAATGGGTACTTCATATGTGTCTATAGAAAGAATAAATGAATTAAACGCTGCCCCTTGAAACAGGCAAAGATTAAGTATAATTAGAATAGAAAGGAAAATGCATGCTTTTTAGGTTTGTATGGGTTCTGAAGAATGGGTAGTTCTGAATATACAGAGAGGGATGTGGATAGGGAAGATTATTCTGTAAAAAAGCAATACATTAGCAAAATCCTGGAGGTGAGGAGGGATAGGAGTTAAGATTGGGAAGAACAAATGTCTTCTGAGTAATATTCAACAAAATAAATTGTCAACATTAATAAATGTCTTTCTTTAAGTTTCCTTTGGCTCTCTACATCAATATTAGTGGTATTTATTGTTTTGGGTGGGAGACGAAACGCTTCAAAGAGAAGCCAGCAATAAAGTAGACATGTGAGAAATAAGAGAAAGACAGTGCCTTGAATCTGCCAGACCCCAGAGGAGGGAGAGAGAGCATTCTAAATTGTCTTATATCCAGGGGGAGATCTGGCAGTGGTTGTGAATGAACTGTCAGACACAGAAATTCCTATCAGCTGAAACAAGGAGGACTCAGGGTTATCTGCAAAGACCTGGTAACCAAGGAGCAAAAAAGAATATGTACAATTTTTGTGTATATAACTTTAAAAGGGTGTCTTGTGTTTTTATTTGTGAGATCTGGCAATCCATACATGAAAAAAACACTTCTTTCTGGGTGCTAGGACAATACAAAACCCTCTTTCCACCCTAACCACAAAGTCTGTATTATCTTGGAGAAAATGGGAAAAGAAGTGAGAGAAACAAAGAAGACTTGAATTCAATTGAATTTAATTCCAATTAAGCCTAAGAAAATCCAGAAGGTACTAAGTTTATTTTGATTGGCAAGATATCATTTTCTGACATCAGTGGAAATTCACTTATAGAAAAATAAAATTTCGGGGTTTTTGGCTTCTAAATTTATGACTGAAATTCAGATACTATTACGAGTAAATACAGTCTGACTCTAAGCAGAAGATCCTAGTTTCTAAATACATTTTCTACAACCAAGAACCAGAGCATCTTAGAGAAATTATTGATTCAAGATCCAGGTAGGGAAGATATAAGATACATCTGGGATATACTGCTGTTTCAGAAAGCAAGAAAGTTTTTCAGGACTGATGAGGTGAGGTTGTGAAAAGGACACTGAAACCTTATTGAAGGGGTTCCCACTATCCAAGTTGTAAAAATTCAAGCATCAAAAAGAATAATAATTGAAGTTCACTGAAAGGAACTATATATATATCCATGAGTTGATAATGATATTCAAAAAGAGAAAACAAGAAAAAAGTACTTTGTCATCATTCATGGTAGCTGTTAAGTCACTTCCTTACTTTAAAAAGTGGTAATTAAAAAGAAATAAGACTTTATCTTACCTTTCTAATAAGTATTCATAGCAACGAAATGGCCTGAGTTAAACAGGAAAGCCTCACTTTATAGAGGAATGATGCTTAATTATGTGCAAAGAATGACAAGATTGGACATTAGCTATTTTTCAATGCTTGATTAAGTGATTGATCCAGGGAAGAATTATAAATTGCTATTGAAATCATTAGGTGAATTGTTCATGAAGAACCAGACATTTGTATGGTAGCAAAGTAGCATAGTCAGATTACTTTCTGGTCACAAAGAGGAAAAAACATAATTTTATCATAGAGGAATTGGAGGGCTGTCACCACACTCCAGTGGCCAAACCCTAAATAACTGATAGTATCAATATACTTTCTACTGCTACATGAAGTATATAACACCATCTACCATGCAATTTTGCTAACTCAACTAATTAAACCTTTAGAGTCTAATTTCTAGATTACAGAAAATAAAGGGGTTAGATTAGCACTACCCAAAAGAAATATGTGTGCCATATATATTTTTAAATTTTTTTCTGGTAGTCATATTTATAAAGTAAAACGAAACAGTGAAATTAATCTCAGTAATTAAAACATTTTGTGTAACCCAATATAGCTAAAAGACTGTATCAATATGCAATATAAATGCTATTAACGAGATACTTTATATTCTTTTTATTTGCAGTATGTCTTCTAAATTTGATGTGGACTTCGTGCTCACAGCACACCTCAGTTCAGACTAACTACATTTCAAGTGTTCAAAAGTTACTGGCTACCATATTGGACAGCACAGGGCTACAGGAACAAGCCAAATATACCATGATGGTTAGTTTTATGTGTCAACTCAACTATGCTATAGCACCTCTTTATTCAACCAAACACTAATGTACACGTTGCTGTGGAGGTATTTTGTAAATATGGTTAACATTTATAGTCACTCAACTTTAAGAAAAGGAGATTATCCCTGATAATGTGCTAGGCCTTATCCAATGAACAGAAAGAATTTAAGAGCAAAACTGAGATTTTCTTGAGGAAGAAGAAATTCTGCCTCAAAACTATAGCATCATCTTCTACCAGAAGGTTTCCAGTCGACTGGCCTCTCAACAAATTTCAGGCTTGCCAGCCCCCACAATCTTATAAATTAATTCCTTGAAATTCATGATGATATATGTGTGTGTGTGTGTGTGTGTGTGTGTGTTTGTATGTATAAATTATGTAAGACACCTAGATATGTATTCTACATATGGGTCATATAGATTATATATAATTAATCTATATAAGATTATGTAGATTATATACAAATATCTATATAAGACACATAGATATAATCTATGTGATTATGTATTATATAATTAGATATAATCTATATGACCCATATGTAGAATTCATACTGATACACATGTAATCTATAAAAAACACACATATAGAAACAGATATATATGTGTATCTATTTGATGTATATACAAATGAGCTGTAAAGGACATACTGGAGACAACTGGAAAATTTTGAACAGGGATTTAATTAGACAATTAAGAAAATATTGTCAATTTTGGTAAGTGGGATAATATAAATGTTTCAATTGGGGAAAATGTCCAAAATTTTTAAAAATACCTACTAAAGTATTTCAGAATGGGATGTCATGATGTTTCTAGATTATACTCTGTTGACAAAAATATACATGTAATCATAATCCTGTAGTACAATGAACAAAACATACTTAGACCTTCATCTTCATTGTTACAAACTACATTGTCTCTAGCATAGCAAATCATAGTTATCAACATTTTAGCCTAGTATTTAATAAAATTTTACTGCAGGATAAATTGGTTTAAAAAATTAAACAAGAACCTAGACTGTGATGTGGTTGCCTCTCACTAGCTGGGGTACACAAGGCATTCTGTTTGCAAAGCATGAAGGGCAATGACCAGAGTCCTAAGTGGTGATGTGGATGATTCAATATGTAAGTTTTTCCCATTCAGCCCCTGTCTCTGCATCACATCCAAGGACAGCATGCCATAGAATGCTGACTCTTTGAAATCAGCTATAAAATGGATATATTGGCTTTCTGTATTGTTTGCTTAAGAGTGCAGATGACCTGGTCAAGTTACAGTATGTTCTTACCAAAATTCTTCCATACAACTAAAATGACAAGATATTTTTCTTTCCCTTCCTGTCATTAAATTGTAATGAAGTGTTGGTGACCTTTCTGTTACGGTTACCGTTATTGCTATGGGGAGAGTACTATACATTTCAAAAGAAGAAAAACCACAATAGTTCGATTTATAATATTATTTAAGGCCTTTTGTCAGAAGTAGAAGCAAAAGTTGTTTTATTAATATAAGGTCTTAATAAATATTTATGTACCTACAATGATTTTAGCATTGGTTAAAATATTACGTGCACAATGTATTTATTAATTTGCATAGTATATTTTACAAAGCACTTTCACATGTATTTATCCTATCTGAAACTCATTAGACTCTGTAGAACTGATAGGTTAGTTACTATTAACTCCATTTATAGAGTAGGAATGTGGCAGATGCTTGCAAGTCACCTGACATCCATTCATCCCATCAACGCATCCACGTTGCTAACAAAATCCTGATCATGTCTGAGAGAGAATGTGTTTTTCCTCAATTTAGTGTTTGTGAAAATCATTATTTAGTGATTTAGTAATAATGACATAAGTATATATCATTACTATCATTACTATTTATATGTGTCTTGTATAATTTACACACACACACACATCGTAGCCCTGCTGTTAGGGGTACATAACACAGTTCAGGCTCATGACTCAAAAAAAAACAGATCTGCTAGTATTTTTGGGAAGTCTTTGCATGCTTGGGTTTTTGTTGTTGTTGTTGTTATTTGCTTTGTTTGCTTTCTTAGTTAAAAGGAATGACACGGTTATCTTTCTTCTTCATTATTTTTCTTGCCTTGTATGTAAATATAAAGACTGCAGCTACCACAACCGTTACGCGACCAGAAAGGAAAAGACCAAAAGAATCCAGAAATATTAGCTCAGCACTTTGCTTCTGAACTTTGTTACATGAGAGTATAAACTCTCATTAGAGACTGTACTTAAGTTTTTTGTTACCTGCAGTCCAATGCATTGACAATTTAGTCCGAGACTGAATGTTTAAGTGACATCCCCCAAGGTCATGCAAACTATAAGAGGGACAAGTAAGATTGACTTAAGTCAACTGCTCTTTACTCCGTACAAAGCTGTCTCATGTCCACTTAATGGTCAACAATATTTTTTTAAATACTTATAAATTGCTACTCTGTAGAAGTACTAAGATGAATAGGACATAATCTTTGTCCCTAACTCCACAAGTTAAGTCAAGGATATAAACATGTGAACAAATATGAATAGTAAAGATGTTGACAGGAAAAACCATGAACCAAACGAAATAGGTCTAGAGGCAAATCCACTTCATGACCTCTGGGGCAGAAGATATTTGAGCAAGGGTTTGAAAGAGAAAGAGATTTGCCCAATGGAAAAGGAGAAGGGCATTTTGGCCTCAAGGAAGAGCAGCAGGAAAGGCATACAGGTGGAACTACAGTTGTTTCGTGTAGATCTGTGTGCTGAAGTCCGTTTCTTCTGAAGATATAGTCTTAGAAAAGGGATTGCATGCATGCCATTTATTAACATGATCCCAAATAATAAGTACACGAGTTTTGGAAGTGTGAAACAAGAACAGGGGAAGAACCAATACAAGGGCGCATTATCAAGTAGGGCTCTACTGTGGGTATCTGGAATGCAATTCTACTCAGAATCTCTGAAGAACTGTATAAAACACAACTCAATGAGAACACATGGACACAGGGAGGGGAGCATCACACACTGGGTCTGTCGGGGGGGAAACAGGGGAGGGACAGTAGGGGGTGGGGAGTTGGGGAGGGATAGCATGGGGGAGAAATGCCAGATATAGGTGATGGGGAGGAAGGCAGCAAATCACACTGCCATGTGTGTACCTATGCAACAATCTTGCATGTCCTTCACATGTACCCCAAAACCTAAAATGCAATAAAAAATGTATATATATAAAAAAAAACCACAATTCAGAATTATGCCCCTGAAGGCTAGAACACAGGACTATTTATCCATCAGCTCCTTTCCTCCACTGCTCAAGGGTTGCCCCATGAATTGTTAACTACTTTGTAGTTTCAGGTTTGTAGACATCAAGAAAGTTCTTAATAGCATTCTTCCCATCCTTTCAGGAAAATCCCAAGACAGAATGCAAGAGATAAAATGTACAGCTGAAGTACAGTGCTGTTAAGTTGCACCTTCAGTAAGCCAGTCTCTGTAGCAGTAGCTGGACTAAAAGGTAGACCAATAGGATAAGGCCAGGCACAAAAGATGGTCTGATACACTGTGATGTGATTGTAGTGGAAGATGTAATATCTACAGATGAGACTAGAAGGGGTAGACAGGGGCTTATGTTTTTTTAAAGCCTTAAATTCTGGTGGCAGGGGAGTTCTTAAACACAGGTTCCCTCCTCCGTAGGGCACACCCTTGAATTACATGTAGGAATTTTTTTTTTTCAATATTAAGTAGGGCCTGTATTTTTCTGAGTGGGAGACCTTGAAGTTTCAGAGGACTGAGTGACTTAGAATAGGTTAGAGACTCCTCTTGTCAATAAGCAGAATAGAGGCAAATGTCCATAATATTTATGTTGTTGTTATTCTTTCTGCTAAGCTACTGGAATTTATATGAATTACATGGAAGTATGAGCAACTCTGTAGGTTGTACAAGTATTAACAGCTGACACTTTAGCAACCAAAGCACACTACATGTTTTAACTAATTTGAGCCACATAAACATTCTAGGACGGAGTTGCTATGTATACCTTTGTTCTACAAATAGGGAAGCTGAGGCACAGAAAGGCACAGTAACCTGTCTATGGTCACACGCCTAGTAAGTGGAGAAACGGTACTACGCCAGGCAGACTAGCTGCATAATTTCTGTTCTTAGCTACACTCAGGGACAGAGGGGAGGGTCCAAATAAGTACTGTCTTTTGTGAACCTTTGTATTTCCATGGTATCAACTGTAATGTCTCTTTTATTCATTTGCAGTTTTATTTATTTGAGTATTTTATCTCTTTTTCTTATTTAGTCTAGCTAAAGGTTTGTCAATTTTATTTATCTTTTCTAAAACACCAACCTCTTAATTTCATTCATTCCTTCTCCTATTTTTCTAATCTCTATTTCATTTATTTCTACTCTGATCTTTATTGTTTCTTTTCTTCTGCTAACTTCGGGCTTTGTTTTTCTTCTTCTAGCTCTTTGAGGTGTAAATCTAGGTTGTTTGAATGAGATTTTTTAATGCATGTGTTCATTAGTATAAGCTTTTCTCTTACAACTGCTTTTAAATAATCCCATTAGTTTTGATATTTTGTGTTTCTATTTTTTATTGTCTCCAGATTTTAAAAATATATGTATTTTTGAGATATGGTCTTGCTCTCTTGTCCAGGCTGGGCTCAAGTAATTGCCCTGCATGAGCCTCCTGAGTAGCTGGGACTACAGGCATGTGCCAGCATGCTAATTTAAAAAAATATTTTATAGAGACATGGTCTCACCATCTTGCTCAGGTTGGTCTCAAACTCCTGGGCTCAAGCAATCTTCCTGCCTTGACTTCCCAAAGTGCTGGGAATACAGGTGTGAGCCATGGCACCTGGCCCTCAAGATATTTTTTTATTTGATTTCTTCTTTGACCTATTGGTTGTTCGGTGGCATTTTGCTTAATTTCCACATATTTGTGAATTTTTAAAATTTCCTTCTGTTACCAATTTATAGTCTCATACCATTATTATGAAAATATTTGATGTGATTTCAATCTTCCTTAATTTTGCAGTCTAACATATGATCTATCTTGAAGAATGTTCCAAGTCTGTTGAAAGAAAGTGTATTCTGCTGCTTTTGAATGGAATGCTCTGCATGTATCTGTTAGGTCTATCTGATGTATAGTTTTGTTCAAGTTCCGTTTCTTTACTGATTTCCTGTCTGGATGATACATCCATTGTTGAAAGTGGTGTACTGAAGCTCTTACTATTTTTCTGTTGCTTTCTATTTCTTTCTTCAGTTCTTCTAATTTTGCTTTATATATTTGGGTGCCCTGATATTGGGTACATAGATATTTACAATTGTTATGTCCTCTTGATGAATTAACCCTTTCATCATTATATAATGACCTTTGTTTCTTGTGACAATTTTTGACTTAAAGTTTGTTTTTTTCTGATATAAGTGTAAACAGCTTTGCGCTTCTTTGTTACCACTTGCATGGGATATATTCATTAATTCCTTCATTTTCATCCTGTATATGTTCTTAAAGGTAAAGTGAGTACTTTTTCAGTAGCATAGTTGGATCATGATTTCTTATCCATTCAGTCACTCTGTCTTTTGACTGGAAAATTGGTTCACATTTAAAGGAATTATTCATAGGTAAGGGCTTATTACTGCCATTTTATTAAAGGTCTTCTGTCTTTGTTTGTTTATTTCTTCTCTTGCTCTCTTCCTTTGTGATTTAAATACTTTTTTTGTAGAAGCATGCTTTAATTCCTTACTCTCTTCTGTATCTACTACAGGTTTTTTTTTCTGTATGGTTATCATGGGACTTATATAAATATTTTAGTCATAACATTTTAAATTGATAAAGACTTAACCTCTACCACATCCGAAAACTCTACACTTTAATCTTTTCTGCCCCTATATTTTATGTTATTGCTGTCACAATTTACATATTTTATATTGTATATACATTAACAAATTATTTGTTATTTTTAGCATTTTTCCTTTTAATTTTTATGCTGTAGGTAAAGGTGATGTGTATACCAACATTACAATATTAGAGTGCTTTAAATTTGACTATATTTTTACCTTTCCATTATATGTTTCCATACATTTTGACGTTGTTAATAGTGTCCTTTCATTTCAACTTGAAGAATTCCCTTCGGCATTTCTTGTTAGGCAAGTTCTATGGTAATGAACTCCCACAACTTTTGCTTACCTGAGAAAATCTTTCTCTCTCTCTCTCTTTCATTGCTGAAAAACAAGTTTGCTGGGTGCAATTTTCCTGATAGTTTTCCTCTTTTAATACTTAGAATATATTATTCCACTCTTTCTAGCTAAGAAATTCACTGATAGTTTTATAGAGGTTCCATTTTACATGACAAGTTGCTTTCCTTTTGCTATTTTCAAAATTCTCTTTGTCTTTGGGGAAAAAAATTGATTATATGTGTCTTGGTGAAGATCCCTTTTACGTTTAATCTATTTTTGATTATTTGGGATCCATGAACCTGGATGTTCATTTCCCACTCCAGATTTAGAAAGTTTCTGTTATTTCTTTAAGATGGCTTTCTTCTGCTTTATCTCTCTCTGCCCCTTTTGGGATTTTCATAATACATATATTGGTTTAGTTGATGGTATCCTAAAAGTCCCATAAGTTTTCTTCAGTTTTTAAAATTCTTTATTCTTTTTTGTTCCTCTGACTGGATAATTTTAAATGTCCTTTCTTCAAGCTTGTTTGTTGTTTCTTCTGTTTGATTGAGTTTGTTGTGGAAGTATTTAGGCTCTATATGGAAGTTTTCACTTGGGTCATTGTATTCTTTAATTCCTGAATTTCTTTTGGGTTCTTATTAATGGTTTGTATTTATTTGTTCATATATTGTTTTTCTGATTTTGTGTAGTTGTCTGTAAGTGCTCTCTTTTAGCTCACTGAGCTTCATTAATGTAATTATTTTGAATTCTTTTCAGGCAATTTATAGATCTCTGTTTCTTTATGGCCAGTTACTGGTGCTTTATTTTGTTTCTTTGTTGATGTCATTGTTATTCTTGAACCTGATTATTAGTGATCATTGAGGATTTGTGTTGATGTTTGAGCATTTGAAAAGGTAGGCACCTCTTCCAGATTGGGTTTATCTGGGAAAGCCCTTTACCAGTCAGCCAATTTAGAGATTCTAAAAGTGTTGGATGGTGGGGTGTAAAGGCAATCATGTTGCTAAAGTCCTCAGGCTGATTGCCCTGGTTTCTGGGTTCATTGAGGTGTATCTGGAATCTGGGTATGTAGAGACAGGCTTAGAGCCTGGGTTCACAAGGGCTAGCCTAAAGCCTGAGCTACTAAACAAAATAAATTTGAACAGCCTAAGTTATTTAGTTAACAGACAAAGATTCTCAGATTTGATTTCTTAAATGTCAGCCATATGCTCTTTAATAGAGGGACAAAGAATAATGGAAGGTTGAAAGTAAAGGGACAAGTATAGTTATAATGGAAAGGTGTATCAGGCAAATATGAATATAAATTGATGCAGCAATATTAATATTTAATATACATATAAATGTACGTTTAAAAGGTGATAGAATAAAAGAGTTATAAAGTGAAAAATGAATGCTGCTGCAGCAATCCAAAATAAGTATAAAATGTGTAAAAACTAATTTCCACTGTTTTTTTAATCCTATATTTAATTAACATTACTACTATCCTCCTAAACCTTATTCAGCAGTTAGATCACCTGACTTTTATTTCCTTTCTCATCTTGTGTTAAATTGTTCAAAATTTTAGTTCCAATTTCCTCTTTTAAACCTCAAATTAATAATTATTTTTACAGTTAATGAATATTTATATTTATGCACAATTCAAAGTATTCTTTTGCTCATCATTGCTTTTTTAAATCTCATTTGTTCCATCTGGATACATTTCTTACATATGGAAAGGCAATATTTAATAGGAAATATGGAGTCAAAGAGTTGTTGGTGATCCCTCCTAGTCTTCATTTGTTTCAAGATGTCTTTATTTTGCCATCATTCTTGAATAACATATTTGGTTGATATAGAATACCATATTAATAGCTGTTTTCTTTAGCCACTGGAAAATATATTCCATTGTTTCCTGACTCTTATTGCTACTTATGAAATTTCTGCTCTCAAATAAACTATGTTTCTGAAGATAAAATACCCCAATAATTCCTAACAAGTGCTACGTGCCAAGTGTTCTTATATGCAAATTATGTGTACTAAATCCTTGAATCTTCACAGCAACCTAGTAATTGATATATTTCTTTTTCTACTATTATAATTATATGATGATATAGTTTTGAATCATGGTCAGTAGGTCAGGCCTTGTGCTAGGGTCTAAGGTGAATTTGCATGCTCACTTCCCCTCTCCTTCCCCTACTTGGAGGATATCTCTCTCCATACTGCACTGTGTGGACTTGGGGTGGAGTGACAAATGTAATGTGAAACTGTCCTTTCCATCTCACTCAATGCATCTTTTTTTAAAAAACAATTTCTGTGCCCTACACAGTTGCTATAATCTCTCACCTGGATTCCATAGCTTTTGTGAATGTATGTTAATGCATGAATGGTTGTTCAAATTGATGTGTCTGTGAGGGGATGAGCCCTGGCAACTCCTATCTTGCCATCCTGCTGATACCACTCCCTGAAGGTATATTTGTTTCTTTCATAATTGAGATTTAAAGGGTTATGTTGAGAATTAGTACACAGACATTTCAATTTGTACACAATTATTAACAGACATACCCAAAATGTAAAAAGTCATGTATTAGAAATCTTTTTAAAACAGTTAATCCAGTGACTTTTCAGCTTAAAATCTGGAAGCAAATTTTCCTTAAGAAAAAAACAAACACTAACATCTTTAAATGTTGATAAGCTGTTACATAAGTTCCAAAAATGTAGAGTTTAATATCATATATACTATACACTCAAATTTTTAATCTTTCACAAAATAGTTAGGAAAACAGGACTCATACGACCGAAGAGGTTATGGAGCACATGTAATTCTGACAGAGAGAGCTATGATAAAGGAGTAGTTTTCTTTAGGAAACAATTCTACCAAAAAAAAAAAAAATTTAAATATTCAAGACACATGAAGTGCACAACTATGACTGCATATTGCCATTTAGTGTGCTTTGTATCATAGGATAAAAAGTACCCCCTACTAGAATGTTAAGCTGATATCCAAGATAGCCAAAGTCTCCCATAATTCAATATCCCACGGTTTTCTGATTACACCAAAAAAATAAACAAACAGGAAATGATTTTATCTCTTAAAAAATGACACTTACACTTAAAAAATGGGAATAAGTGGGATTTCCCCTTTCTTCAAAATGCTTCTAGAACTACTGAAAAAACTTGTGTTTACAAAATGGATGATAAAAATAATCCTCTGGTTTTACAAGAAGGGAGACAAGAATCACTGATAAGCCATGATATGTATTATTAATCAGACTTGGATTCTTTCATTTCACTTCATCAGAGGCTGGACTCTCTTCATTTTTAGTTTCTCTGTTTTCTGCAGGTAAATATTTTTGGTTTCTTGGTTAGTCACTCCCTTTGCTCCCTTTATTTTTTTGTTTGCACTTTTTTGTCAGAAGATTTATCCTTTCCTGCGGCCTTTCTTGGCTTCATTTCTACTTTTCCAGGAGCAGGCTTAGCTCACTGATCTCCTCTTAGACTCTTTCTTCATTGCTTTTTCAGCAGAGCTGAACTTGTCTTGATCATCTTGCTAGCAAGAAGGGCTACCTGGATACTGCTGGTCCTCCTGAAAATTTATTTCTTTAAAAAATATTTTGTAGTTCACATTTCAGTAATTCAAATTTACCTTCTTCTTTGAATTTTTCTAATTAGTGATATTTTACTACTTTCTGCGTCTGTCTAGCTTCACAGTTTCATGAGATAATACCAAAATCTATATTTTTCCTGGATTTGTTCCTTGTTTATAAGCTTTCTTTCACTAGCTTAAACCATATCTAAAGCACATTTAATAGCTATTTGTATATAATTTAAGAGAACTTGATTAGAAATTGAACTTTGTTTAGTTCACTCATATCTATTGTTCATTCATTCATGTAGTAATTAAATTAATGTTTCATTAAGCATCTACCAAATTTCATAAAGTCAATCAAAAAAGCTTAGGGGACCAAACACTAATAAAGGTGATAATTGATGCCACAGACTTCTCAACTTTGAGAAAGACCTAAGCTTCTTCAATTCCATGAGGCTACTGATACGTATTTTAAAATGAAGACATGACACCTTTTTTTTTTTCTCCACATGCTATCTTGGTTTGGATTTCTGTAACAAAATACCATAGACTGGATGGTTTAAACAGCAAACATTTATTTCTGACAGTACTAGAGACTGGAAGTCCAAGATCAAGCTGCCAGCATGGTTGGGTTCTCTGTGAGGGTCCTTCTTCTGTTACAGCCTTGCATGGCCTTTCCTTAGTGTACGCACAGAGGGAGAATCATCTTGAGTCCCTTTCTGTTTTTGTAAGGGTATTTACTCTCCTATGTGGGCTCTACCCTCATGGTCTAATCTAACCCTAAGTACTTCCCCAAGGTCTCACTTCCAAATACCATCACATTATTAATTAGCATTTCATCATATGAATTTTGGAAAGACATAAACATTCAGTCCATAGCACATAATATTACATTTAACAAACTAATGATTTTTTACACACACAAGTCAATGTGAAACAAGTATTATCTCCAATCAATCATAGTGGGATTTATAAACTATACTAACTCATAGTGTCCTGCAAAGCAGTATGGTCCAATAATAGACCCAAGTTTAAAGTTATCTGATAAATGCCATCTGGTTCCAATCCTGTCAGCCTGTTTCTATTTCTATATCTTTGTTTGGAGACAAGGTCAAATTTTTGAATTTGATGGCTTCTGTGAATGTGAGGCCTGGGCCAAATGACTCCAGTTGTTTACCAGCAAATTAGAATAAATTACACATACAGATACCAGATACACAGTTAACTATATACAAATATGATTCAAAGTTTTTATTCATATCCATAAGCTAGTCAAAACCACTGGTTGTATCAAGTCTGAAGAAGAATGTACATGTATTATTTCTAGCTCTTCTGTTCTAAAATATTCCTGGAGGATCTTTGCTGTCATTCTTCCAACACTGCCAAAGATTCTAGACCAAGCAAGACCCAGGAAAAGCTCTTGCCTCAGGTATGCATGACCCCGAGTTTCAGTAAAACTCAGCTAATAGGTCTTGAAGGTTTGGTCCTACCCACATTTCCCCATTGAAGAGAACACTACAAATCCTCTAAGCTAATACCTGCCTGATTTATGGTCTTGGGTATCAATTTGCTATTGTGTCCAAATACTGGTGACAAGAAGAATACAATTAAAAAAGTCTTGATTCTTAGTTTGATATAAATTTAAAAGTTAGTAAGCTCTTTCTTTCACATCAACTATTTTTAGACACAGTTGGCAGGCCATATGGATATATTTCTAGTTCTTTATTTCTAGTAAGATTTTATTTAAAAAGAAAAACACAGACTAATGCTAATGCTTTCAAATTAGTGCAGATTTCAATGCTAGCCATTTAGATGCTCACACGATGCTTTCAACACTCTCATTTGCCTACATGGAGAAATTATTTTTCTCTCCCAGTAACACCTTGGATACACACCTGCCTGTTTAAAAATCAGGCATACAAAGAGAAAGTGTTGATGAATTTGGCGCTGTCTAGACAAGTATACTACAGTGCAGTGTTGGGGCAGTGGTTGCCATGGTAATGCACAAATAAGCTTTTACAGCTCTGCTAAATAGCGGGTTGCGGATGTTTCCTTTACAATAGATAATCCCCCCACCCCACCCCCCTCGCCTTGAAATGGGAATTGCCAAAAACAATCTGACAAACTCTAAGACATGGAACCATGGCATCCAACAATGTTTTAGGATGTAAGATGAATGCCATGCTTTAAAGTTCCTTGTCAAAGTAATTCATTTTCTTTGCCATTTATCAGCAGAGTTACAAGTTCCTCATTACGTAGCAAAGGAGACTGAGCCTAAGAAACAACAATGAGTGAGCAGGAAATTTAGTGTTTTCACTTGCTTCAATAAATGATAGCTTTGGGGTCTTTTTCTCAATAGAGTTATGTCTTTCTTCTTTCAACCAATAGTTTTGGATGTCATACTCTTCCCTGGCCCTGGGATAACTCTGGTGTACAAATTTGGATTTGAGATTACCTCTCTCCTCAACAAGCTGATAGTTTTGTAGGTAACACAGGGAAACTGAGCACTACAGGGCAGATTTAGATAAGTGGTACATGTGATAAGCAGGGTGCTTCTGGAATACATAGATATGAACAAAACTCAGTCCCGGAAGGATAGTGAAAGCACCCTGGTAGGCATGGTATCTAACCTGAAGGACATTAGGAGGAATCCAAGCTAAGTGGTGAAAAGCATACCAAGAAGAGGGAACAGCAGATGCAAATCCTCAGAGGCACTAGGGAAGAAACATGGTGTTCCAGTCAGTTGAAGAAGTTGAGGGAGGAATGTAGTGTGTAATAGGCTGTGTGATGGAGCAGAGTCAAGAGAGTTGAGTCTTCCAAGGTAAGTAGGGTTCTACTTATGAGAGCTTAGCTGTGTTTAAAGTTTGGAACTTCATCTTAAAAGCACCGAGGAGCTGATGAACGCTTTAAGCAGAGGAGTAACACTTTTTAGAAACTTATTTTTAATTTCAGTATGGACAACGAATTGGAAGACAGCAAGATTGGAGGCAGGAGAAGAGTTACACAGGTTTTTTTAGTCATCAACAGCTTGTCAAATTCAAGGGTCGTTTTTGAATTATTGTCTTTTCCATCTGTAGTGAAGACTGCTAGTGGTCCTTTAGTATCATGCTTTCCTTTTTACATATAGTAAGAAGTTGAAATTCATCTGGGCACATAGCTGCACAGCTGAAATACACATTTTCTATATTCCCTTGTAGCTAGGTGTGGCCATGGGATCTAAACTGAAATGATATATTCAACTCTTAAGGCAAGCCCTTCCCATTTTCCTTTTCTTCCTTCCTGCAGTCTTGAATAAAAATGTACGCAAAAGAGAAGGAATTACCTTAGACTATGAGATGGAACCCCAGTGCCAAGGAAGCAGAACAATAAGACTGAAGGGTCTGAGACTCTGATGACTGTGGAATCACCATATTAGCCCTGAGCCATCCAACACTGCCATTTTGATTTCTCAGTTAAAGAAACTAAGCTAGTATCCTAATACACTGTCTTTATGTCATTTTACAGTCACTTTTCCCATAAACTCTACTACATCTTCTTCATGACAAGTTCCCTGTCTACCTATCTACAGCTTCTGATCTACCTCCCCATCTATCCATCCATCCATCCATCCATCCATCCATCCATGTCTTCAGCCTTTAGCTACTCTCTATTTAGTAGCTTTCTTGAATTCTCTTTGTCTTTCTCCCATTGTGGGTGTGTTTCAAGGCTCTGTTCTTTATGAGACTCATGACTTTATTCAGTACAGCCAGCTTCCAATTTTATATTTTAGCCTGATCTTTATCTAGACTCATTTTCAAATGCCTGCAGCATATTTCCATTTATGTCTCTAACTATCATTTCCAAATCATCTTATCCCAAACAAAGCTTGTCATTTTCTTCCCCCTCACCCACAAGATTCCATTTCTTGGGCCTGTCTTTTCTTTCCAAAGCAGTATTATTTTTTTCCTCCCTTGTCAGCCCCTAAATCTTACGGTTAACCTTTACTGCTTCCCTGCCCTCTTCATCTCTTGTGTCTAAGCTGTCCCTGTGTCTTATTGCTTTGGTTTGTTTCAAATAACATAACATTTGTATTTGTTCTTCCTATTATTGTTGCCAGTATTCAAGTCAGCCTGTTAGCTGGGTCCCCTTCTTCCATTCTCTTCCTTTGCTACTCTTTTCGAAATATGTAAAGCTGTGACCGATTTCATAAATCACCACTTTTCTTTTTTCCTTCTTCAAGAAATATGAAGCGTGTCTAGATTTTATCACACCAGTTCCCTACAAAATACTGTAATGCAGTGGAAAGAATGAAGGTTTTAAAGTTTGACAAAACAGGATTTGAATTACTAATTGATTAATCACTAGGTGTGTGATCTTTAGCAAATGTTTTACCACTTGAAGCTTAAATAGTCACATGTAAGAAGTAGAGATAGTAAGAATCACATCTAGAGGTTATTGTTAGGCTCAAATAAGACACCTTGTGGTGTGTGGCAAAGCCAGTGTCATTTCTCCTCTGGGTCACGACAGTCTAGTACTACTGTACTCACCATGTCTAAGACCTAGGTTCTTCTGCCTCAGGCTGACTGTGTTCAGTTCCACCTCTGTGCCTCTGCCCATACTGAGGCACAGACACATATATGATATATGTTTTTCCCCTAAGATATGTATTTCTTTTCCTTTTTTATTCAACAAATGTTTATTAACAGACTTCTATGTACCAGGCACTGTTCCAGCCACTTACTTAAATCCTGCTCATCTTTATGATGTAGTCAAGCTCCAGGAAGCCTCCTGCAGATACTCTGGTGTCTACAATAGTAAAATACATATGCCCCCCCCCCCACCCCCCCACCTCCAAAAAAGGGAAGCGGCTTTCCTAAGGTTACCAAAGTCCTTGATAGACATAGATGTGTGTGTGTGTGTGTGTGTGTGTGTGTGTGTGTGTGTGTGTATATACATATGTAGAGAAGAGAAAGAGACAGAAGGAGGGAGGGAGAGAGAGAGACACCAAGTTTTCTTTATCCATTCATCTGTTGATGGACACTTAGGTTGATTCCATATCTTGGCTTTTATGAATATTACTGTAATTAACACGAAAGTGCAGAGTAGCCTGGGGTTATCAGAGGCTGGAAGGTGGGGGAAGTTGGAGATGTTGGTCAAGGGATACAAAATTTCACTTAGGAAGAACAAGGTAAAGACACCTACTGTGCAACGTGGTGACTACTGTTATTAACAATATATTGCATTCTTGAAAAATGCTAAGAGTAAATTTTAAGTGTTCTAATGACAAAAAATAACTGTGTGAGGTAATGTATGCATTAGCTCTTGTTTGCCATTCTATAATGAGCATGTATTTCAAAACATCATGTAGTGCATAATAAATATAAACACTTTTGTCAACTTAAAATGTTTTAAAAAGAGAGAATGTCCTGCAAGACATGACTACTACTATGGTTTGAATGTGTGTCCCTTCCAAAATTCATGTTGACACTTAATCCCCATTGTGATGGTAGTAAGAGATCCTGCCTTTGGGGAAGTGATTAAGTCATGAGGCTCCACCCTCATGAGTGGATTAGTGCCTTATAAAAGAGCTGGAGGGAATGAGCTTTGGTCCTTTTCGACTTTCCACATTCCACCATGTAAGGAGTTCTAGAGATCACCTTAGGGGATTCAGCTGTCAGCTGTCAGCAATAAGACTTTTTCTCCAAGTGATGGTGAAGGCAAGGAAGGAGGAGAAGTGTGGGAGTGCTGTGTGATCTTTCTAGCTTCACATGTATAGTTTATTTCTCTGTATCTCTTGCTGCTGCATCCAAGCCTCTAAGAGGGCCTCAGAGTTTATCAGTGTTATGCTGCTGCCTTCCATTTTCTAGTGTATGTGAGGCTCACTTCACACTCCGACAAGGGGAGCAGTCTCAAACACTGGAACAAATCTGAACATAGAGCTTCTCAGATTTATGGTCACCCTGTTTATGATCATTACTCTTGATAATTTAAATATTCTTCATGTCAAATGAAAAGATATTTGTGAAGTACCTATTATGAGCAAAGCATGCTATTGAGGTTGTATTTAAAGCTGGGAGTCCTGGGTTTTAGTTCCATCCCATCAATGACCTTGGGACCTTAGGAAAGCCATTTCCATTGGTGGGGGGTGGGGGGCATATGTATTTCACTAGCAAATTGGGAGATGAGTCTTCTTTAGAGTAATACGTTCTATGACTCAATACCGTGTCATTGTTTTTGGAGTGTATAAGCAGGACTTTAAAACACTGCAAGTGGACGCTGGAACAGGGACTCTAGAACTGGATCACTAAGGTTCAAATCTTGGCTCTACCACTTTAGTCACTGCGTGACCTTGAGCAAATCCCTAAACCTCTCTGTGCCTAGATCCCTTAAAGCAGATTTGGTGAGAGTACCTTCCTTAGAGGTTTGTTGGGAGGATTGAAAGAGCGTATTGAAGAACTTCATACAATGGGGCATGCATAAGAGAACTGCTTGGGGTGGTGGAAGCATTCTATATCTTGGTTGTGGTGGTGGTGGTAGTCATACTGTTGTATATTCTTATTAGAACTCATAGAACTATATACCTAAAAAGTTAATTTACCATAATAAACCTGATTTGAAAAATAAAAGTATGATTCCAACTATATAACATTCTGATAAAGGCAAAACTGTACAGACAGTAGAAAGATCAATGATTGCCAGGGTTTAGGAGGTAGGGAAGCAGGGGTGAACAGAGGAGCATATGGAAATTTTAGGCAGTGAAACTATTCTTTATGATACGGCAGTGGTGGACACATTGTTGTTACACATTTGTCAAAACCCATAGAATGTAAAATGCTGAGTGAACTCTAATGTAAACTATAAACTTTAATAATAATGCATAAATATTGGCTCACCAGTTGTAATAAATGTACCACACCAATGCAAGATATTAATAGTAAGGGGAACTTTGGGAGGGGGAGAGGGTTGTATGTGAGAATGCTTTATGCTTTTCATTGATTTTTTTCATAAATCTAAAACTGTTCTAAAAAATCAACTCAGTTACAAAAAATTACAACTACCAAATAAAAGTTTCAAACAGAAAAAAGCACCCAGTAAGTTAGTTAATATTATTACTATTCCTTGCTATAAAAACAACCAAAGTGTTTCTTTCTTTTTTTTTTTTTTCTTAAAAACATGCTGAGATACCTAGGCTTGGGCTGGATCTCAGGGGAGATTAGTGAAAGAAAAGGAAACAGAGGGTGGTTCCTTCCCATACAAACTTCTTAAATACTGATTTATTTTTAAGGTTAATATAAGCTTGTAAGTGTTTCCCTCTCTGAGCATCTGAGGTCTGAACCGCACGTGGAGCTGCTCTGTTCTCCTGAGTTGCTCTTGCTCACCATGATTCAGCCACAGATGCTCTTTCTCATTTCATGATGTGTCTGCTGTTTACCAAGGAACTGAAGACGTGGAACAGTCAATTAAATATCACATTTTCAGTGCCCTTGGGAAAGCCATACAGGAAACAGACTGTGTTTATATCTCACACCTCTGGGGAGGCTGCACAAGCTGAAAGCAATGTAGGATTTTCCTTCTCTTTATTCTCAAAGAAGAATAAAAAACAAAAATCCAAGCCACCCAGCCACCCAAAACAAACAAGAAAAATGTAGTTTCAAATATAGAAACACTCTCCTTCATGATGAATTTGCATGTGGGAGAATTGTCATAAAGTCTGTGAAAAATCTGGCCACAGCGTTTTTAATTTGAGGGGTTCAGCAGCTCTTCATGCTGAAGGTTATTAGAGCACATATCCCAAGTCCACCCAGCCTGGGGCCAAGCTCTCCTTGGCTCTGTCAGGAAGCACCCTGTAGGGATTCACCTGCTGATGGAGCCCAAGTTGACAAGCCCATAGCGAGGGTGTGAGCACTCCCAGGATGCCAGAAATTTTGCAGCCCAGCCTCACTGAGATGAGTACTCTTTGTGAGGCTGTAGACATGCTACATAATCTTCCCGAGCCGCTGTGAAACATACCGGTTAGACTAAAAAAACTCCAGGGTCCCTTCCAGCCCCACCATCCTGTGATTCCAAATTCCTATTCAGGGGTATTCCAGAGCTGAAATCCTATGTGAAAAATAGTTCTAATCAATTAATTAATGTATACATCTATTTCTCAATTTCTATTTCTTTTTATTGCGTAAGTGAAACATGAAAATGAGTAATAACACATGAAAATAAAAACTTAACAGATAAGGCCAGAGACCGTCTGATTACCAGCTCCATTACCTTCCCTTCTGTCCTTTCCCAGGAATAACCACTGCTATTACTCCACATGTATTCTTCCAGATCTTTACACACCCATATAGATCTAGAGAAAACAGGTAGTACTGTTTTTGGTTTTTACATAAATGTTATCATATTAGTAGTTTTACTATTTTTTAATAGCTATGTACTATTTCATAGTATTAGTAAATTATGATTTATTCATCTACCTCTCTACTGATGGCTATTCCAGTCACTGAATTTTTATTAATGTAACAATACAATCAATGCCTCATGGTGAATGATTGGGTACATTTTTCTAAAGTAGACACCAGTAAGTGGAACTGCTGTATTAATTATTTTATTTTAATAGGTATTAAATTGTTCCAGAAAGTATCTATGCCAAATTTTATACCCATAGAGAATACATTTTCAAAGGGTCGTGTGGAATAATGGTTAAAAGCATAGGATATGGAAACAGACTGCCTACCAACACTTATTGGTCTGGGACTTTGGTCAAGATATTTTCTCTGTGCCTGATTTTCCACATATATAGAACAGAAATAAAATGTTGATACATGATAAGTTATTCTGGGGATTATTAGCACAGTTGTTGGCACATGGTAATTAATCAATGTTAGCTTTAATCACTGTTTTTACTAGCTTTGGTTTGAGGAGCTTCAAGCTTTTTAACCAAATGGGTCTGTAATCCCACCTCCCAAATCACTCAGTGAGTCAACATTTTTCCAGACCCAGAGGTTAAATGCCTGCTGGGCTCATTTAACTCGCACTTCTGTATCTTTCTGTGAAGTGAAGCCAGCAGGGCGCTGACGGACAGCCCGCCACAGCCTGTTTGTACAACAATCTTTGCTAATGTAAATAGCTAAATGCAAACTGCAATATCTAAGAACCTTCAGGGGATTTGAGGACGTTCTTGGAAGAGACTGATTTCATTAATATTTAAAAAGCAAAAAACTTCCAACACTGACCATCCTGATCCCACAAGGCCACCCCTAGGGGTTGCAGGACCAGGACAAATCACACAGCCCCAATCTCCCCAGTAATATTTTCATGCAGGTGAAATCAGCTGAAAATGCACACCAAAGGCAACTTGGAGAGGGAAAAAAAGATGAAAGAAAACTATTTGCAGCTGAAAGGATGTTTGTAAAGAATGAAGGTCCTGTTTTGTCTACTTTTCTTTGGTGTTACTAGAGAAGACCTGAGCATGGACAGACCCTGGGTGGGCCAGCTTTGGTTAACTTGCTGGGCACCAGCTGCAGAAGCCTCTCTCCATTTTGTTCCTCCCTCTTTTGCTAGTCGTATACGAGTACACCTGTTACCAAGGCAGGGGGGAAGCATGGTGCAGGATCTGGGAGGTTTCCACTGAGGATGCTCTCTGCCCACATAGATGCTCATCTCAAAGGGCTACCAAATCTAGCTGCTTTCAAAGGGATTGTAAAAACATGAACCAGATTTTAAGTAAATCTAAAAAAATACTGATGCCTAGAAAGGTTAATGGACTTGCTTAAGGTCATACAGATAGTGTCACAGCCTCTAAAGGACCCATGGCTTGTTTCATAGCCTAATGCCCTTTCCATACGACATTCATTTTTTAATATACGTGATACGCCAACTAAACAAAAACCCCATATTCTTATATTGACGCTCCTAAGACATAAATTCATTCTCAGACATGTGCCTTGCACTTTTGTGTTCTGTATAAAGTGCTGGGTTGGAAGTAGTATGGTGGGAGATTAAGAGAAAAGGTTGAGAGTGTCACCAAATCTCTACGTGAATTCCGGAGTCCATGTTATTAACTAGTCTGCACACTGCCTTTATTAGAAGGAATGCATTCTACCCTTAGCTCAACCTGACCACCTGGGACACTGCCTACTGGCACCCTAAAAAAGCACCATGTTGATTACATCAGGGCATTCAAATTTGCCTATTTTATGATATCAAGACTTTTTTCAACTTGAAAAAAAATCGACTGGTTTGATAACTTCTTTCAAAGTCATTGAAAGAACATTTAAACGTAAATCTTTGTCCTCTTTTCAGGTTTCCTTTGACAAAAAGGAAAGTTGTATCGATTGGTTGGTGGCTGGTTGAGTGGTCATACTTTCAACATGCAGTTGTCTACTCTGTGCTAGAATGCTTTTACAAGTTTGATGCCAGCCCCAGTATGTCTTGATTTTAAGTTGCTTTTGTTTCTGTATGTTTCAGTTTAGCCTTTTTGAAATTTTACCTCAGATTTTTAAGTTTATAGAAACATGCTAGTTAAATATTGCTGCATAATGACAAAACACAGCTGTAAGAGGAAATTTCCCCAGAATCCAAAGTGCTTGTGGTTGATTTACAACTGGAAGCTAGCCTGCAGGTTTCCCTGGAAAGCAGGGCCAGGAGTGCCGAGGGGAAGCGTGAGTGTCTTGGCCTAGTGTTTGTCACCCCACAATGTGGGCCATAGCAGCACTGTATCCAGAAGTTTATCTGACCAGGAAGTAGGTCAGGCCTTGGGGCCATGTGCTGCTGTGTAGTACAGGCTTTACTGTGAACACGAGGTACATTCGTTACAGACAAGAGAACAGAATCCAAAAGCCAAATGATAGTTCTTCAGCCCACGTGATTGTTGTCCTGCCTCTGAACTACTGGCCTTAAAATAACTTAAGTGTGGCATAACTTAAGTATCACGTAACTTAGCACTTAGTGAAAAGAATGGAGCATTCTCCGTAAATACTCCTGAAATCAAACTCTAGCAGTCTTAAGCCTCCTGAGGATACGGATCCTATGGTAGTCTGTATCCTACTGTCAGCTGTGTATCGGGGTGATGGGTGTAGAGTAGGTAATCAATGAAAATATTCAGCTGATCACTAAATTGTCTTCTTTGGGACACAGAAATTCCTTGAATTCTTCTCACCATGCTCTGGAATAGAAGCTCCATGAGTAGATGGCTTTTTGTTGGTGTTGTTCACTGTTAGATTCCTAGCTTTAGAAAAGTGATTACGACACAGTAAGAACATAATAAATATTTGTTAAATGAGAAAATAATTGGATGCATATGCTGCTTTCTATTGTCCTCAGGATGGCAGCAGAGACAAAATGAGTAGCTGTCTACCTTCCTATAGCACATGAAGGCAATAGGAAGTGACAACAGCCACAGTCCCAAGTGGCTATTCCTTTCAATATGCCAAGCCTGGAATCAACTCCAAAGGAGACTTTAAAAAAAAAGACGACCCATTCAGTCCTCTACTATTTGAGTCTACTTTATATGCTCACTGTCAGACTGCAGTACCTCAAAATGAGAAAAAGACAGGGAACAATGGTTCTCTAAGTGAGGTTCCTACAAACAGCATCATCAACATTGTTGGGAACTTGATAGAAATGTGCATTTTCCTGCATTACACCAGACCTACTGAGTCCGAAACTCTGCAGGTAGAGCCAGCAGCTGGTGTTTAACTGGCCTCCCAGGTGATTCTGATGCACACTCAAGTTTGAGAACCACTACCTAGAGGTCCATGGCACATGTTTCTACACTCTCCTCCCTCCCCCTGCAGTAACATTTCTTTCTATTTTCTTGCCTTTTACTTTTCTCTCCCTACATGATCTGGTTTTCCACATCCGGGTCTCTCCTGCCAAGTCCAGAGCACCCCACATTAACTGGTCTAGTCTCATCCTATATGTCTTGGAAGCAATTGTGTCCAGCTTTTGACGGAAAGGAGTAGGGTAACTCTCATGAAGAAATCTAGACACAAATCTTTAGCAAATACAAGAATTTAGCCTGTAATCCCAGCACTTTGGGAGTCTGAGGCAGGAGCATCGCTGCAGCCCAGGAATTCAAAGTTGCTGTGAGCCATGAGACCACCACTGCACTCCAGCCTAGGTGACAGATTGAGACCCTGACTCAAAAGAATTTGGGAGCTAGTAGGGGCTTTCTTGATCATAAGGTCTGACTTATTCACTTTAGTATATAAGGAAAATGAGTCTTAGACTAAATACCTTGCCGCAACTCAAAGACTGTTAAAAGGCTAAAATTTGAACTGGCCACTTTTAAACAAGATTCTCCTACCATTATTTAAAATGCTCCAAACAACCTTACGAGTATCAACCACCAACGAGGCTACATGAAACATTTCTATGGTATGGTAATTCTCACAAAAACCTTCAAATTCATTCCCATTTCCCACCAAGAAAGCAAAGCGAAAGGTAATATATGAATAATCAGCCAAAGAACCAGTGATGAAAAATGAATGAGTCAAGAAAGTTCTTTGCCCTTCTATTCCACAGCACTACGCAGTGATAGATCCTGCTGCCCACGTGCCTCTGGTGTCCTCTGCCATCAGTTGACTTACATAATGTGAACTGTTGACACTGAAGAAAATGGTTGGAAAATGGTCATTCCCAGTACTTCGAATTACAGCTTACACAGCTTGCTCCTTGTCTCTCACCTGCTGAAAAGCCTGTATCTAGGAAGGGGTCATTCTGAACAAAGATTGTTGTCTTTGGCTGCTAGACACTCAGAAAGGGCCTTCACAGTGTGAAGTAGATATTAGATATCAGTCGTAGCTAGCCAAAAATATCTCAGGCACAATTTAAATGGGCCAACAAAATATCCATCCACAGAAAGGGAAATGATAAGTTTAGAAAGGCAAATTGCTTTAAGAATGAAACAATTTTGCCAAAGAAAAGAAGTCAATATTTGAATCCCAGATGAGAGTGTGCAAGAGCAGCTGTGTCCCACAGCATCTCCTCTGACTATTTCGTGTAAATTTAGGAAACCAAGGCTGGAAACTTCTTAGAGCCCAGGAGAGGTGAAGGTTGAGAGACAGGTCTTAAAAGGGCAATGCTAATGGGATCTGGAGTCAGGCACAACCTTGTACCCCTCTGGCTCACCCCTTTTCTACCCTACCATACCTGTGGGTATTTATTTTTCCAAAAACTGAAAGAGGTCAAGCCTGGCCATGCTGAAAACAGAATGGTTCCAGGAATCTTGCTGAGAAGTCCAAAAATATCTACCATCCCACAGGCAACTTTATCTGCCCAGTCTTTTTAAATCAGGTCATCCTCCTAACAGTGCCATGGTAATTTTGTTTCTTGAGGGGCAGTAAACATAAACCTAAATTAATTCAGGATCAAATCACAGGCCATGTTGTACATTTTATTAGCAGTCTTACTCTCCATCAATTTGATTTTATAGGCTCATCCAAATTTCTTTCAGATTTCAAGTCTTTGGGCTAATTTTCAGGGCAGACAAATACTCTGGAGCCTTCCTTATGATTCTCTTATTACATGCAAGTTGCATAACCTTGTTGTGAGTGAAAAATGATGTTGTAATAAAATCCTTCTAGGACTTCCAGGAATAAACTTTCTTGGATGGGGTCCAAGATGAAATCACCTTATACTGAACTCAGGGTTTATAGCAACTGTTGCAAGGGACCAGCGTGATTGTGCATACTTAGGGAGTAGGAGACACTTCTTTTGAGTTCTCTACCTCTACAAATGACACAATGTCTCCCTCAGACTATATTGAAAACCTTGGTGCCCCCTTTGATTGCCTCTTCCCATTACTTATAGCCAACATTTCAACAAGAACTGCCATGTGTTTATTTGAAATATTTCTTCCATTTGTGCCTTCTTATTCATTGTATTGCACTTTAATCCTAGATCTTATCAGTTAGTGATGAGACCCAGGATCTAGTGATGAGAACCAGGATCTCATTCTTTCTCACTATTCATTCCATTCACACTTTATCCATTCTAGGAATTTATACTTTAATCCTGAGTGCTGTCAGTCAGTGCTTAGATTACTGCAGACGTTACCTAGCTGGCCTCCCAGAGTCCAGTCTCTCTCTCTCCCTCCTTCAATCTGTCATAAACTCAGCTTCCAGTTGGTATCCAAAGGAAATTTCTTTGCATCTTTTTCAGAGCAATCCCTAACAATATTCCATATTTCTAACTTTATTCCCTATTTGTCATCTGACATATAATAGACACCATTTGAAAACAGCAATGTGAAAACTAGTTGTGTTAGGAAAGGATAGATCATTCATATGAAAATGCTTTATGTATTCAGAAGCCATTATACCAAAGTAAAGAATCAAAGAAATAAATCTTTCAAAAACACTTAGGAAACATTTGTAACATGGCTTTTATCTAAAATTATGGTTCACAGCTCATAAAAGATTTCAACAATGAATGCTGGAGTGGGGATAAAGATGGTGTTCTGAGAACACAAAACTGTGTCTGCTTCTGCCACAAAGCTTTAGAAATGACCAGGAAAAGAATCTTGAAATTCTAAAAACAAAGAAAAACCAAAAAAGTATAAGGAATCACTGGAAGAAATAGATGGGAAAGGAATAATGGAGGAAACCACAAGCTAGCATGCTTTTAGAAGTGAACGGCTCTGAAAGTAGGAAGTACCAAAGGCACCAGGAACTCAGAGACTTCAGGTACAGAGATCAGGAAGTGTTTCCTAGAGTACCTGCCATGGGGCGGGTTTGGGTTCTGCTTTGGAACCAGCCAGGTATGCAGTGGCCCCCCCCCCCCCCCTAAATTCTGCCTGGGGCAAGCAGTGGCTGCCCAGGTCTTTGCCCCCAAATTAATGCATGAAATGCTTGGGCCACAGAGGCAAGGTAGTGCCTCTAGTGGCTACTGATATGCCAGGGGAAAGAAGGTGCTAAATGCAAAGAGAAACTGATGCCACACACCTAGAAGACTCAACGTCATCTTCTCAGGGAAGTCTTCTTCAATCTCTTGAGGGCTAGATAGGCTCCATTTTTTTTTCTGTGCTCATTGTACCTTCTACAGATCTCCCTTATATCAATCATCACTTTGCATTATATTTGATAGCAGAAAGAGCCATAACACACATCACTGTGTCATTTTATGATTAGATTTCAGACCTATGAGAATAGAGCAGCTGCTATATTGCTGTAGAGAATAACCTGAAATGCTTTTCATTAGGATGTCTTAGACTCTAGTCTGAGAAACATTTTGCTTTAGATGTAGGAATATGACCAATAACAATAGCTGGGATATAGTAGGTATGAAATAAATAATCCTAATCATGTTCTCCAGTAAAATTCTAAATATTCCACAAAAAGCTTTGATTAACAATGGAAAGTACAGCCCAGATAGTTATTATAGTCCTGACTATGCAATTTATGATATAAAGGACATTATGTCACTCGAATATCAAGTAAAAATGAAATGAATGAAATGATATGATGATTTTCTTATTTACCCTTTCAACATAATGATTATATTTTATGTTCTTCTAAATACTTATAAAAACTGCTTAAAGAAATTATGAGTATAATTTAGGGAATATATTTATTTTTATCAATACAATGTATTAAGTCACATCTTTCAAGCAAATAATCCATCAAGTGCAATTCTTTGTATAAAACCTCCATTGGGAGTAGATTCACTTGGAAATTGTGTTTGGCAAGATATCTACAATTTAGAGAAGAATTAAAACTCCGTGAGTATGGTTACAATGGATTTGATTCCAGCATTTATTCATGCAAAAAGCATTTACATTTCTCCAGTGGTAGGTAGATGGATGGTGCATACTGGTGCAGAAAACAGACTGTCATTGAAATATTTCCAAAGACATATGTCAGATATTGGGAAGCCAGAAAAGTATGTGCACCCACTTCCAGAAAAGGAAGCTGTAACTTTTTCCAAAGAATGACAGAGTATAGCAAGGCTTGCAGGGGCAGCTTCCGTCCTACTGAAGCAGTCCTACAGGACACAGAGCTCTGTCTCTCAAGGCAGCAATATTGGGAGGTTGAGGGATGTATGACTGTTGCAAAATAGTTGGCAACATTCTCGAAAAATTGCCTGCCTGGGCCATGCTGTATCTTTTTACACATTTATAAATCTTGTATAAATCATAGTCCAGGAGAAGATCAACTTTATCTATTTTTCAACTTTTATTATGTAACTCCTATACAATGCCCTGTGCTATGTTCTGGGAGCACAGCAGTGAATATGATAGGATTTACAATATAGAGCTTCCAATGTACTAAAGAAGACAGAAAAAACTACCCATGGCATTATTATTTGCTTATAATTGTGGTAAGTAAAATAGAAGAGTCAGGTGGGAGCATTTCATATTTACAAAACATGAGATAGCCAGTGTAGCTCTTCTTACCCAAGAAAGAGGAGGGTCACACAAGAGGAGGTTTGCTGAGGTGAGCAAGATGCTACATCAGCTAGGGCATTAAAAGACTTAAGAAATATGTTGATACTGCTTCTAAGAGCAATGGCCATTAAAAGCGTTTAGTTAGGGAATGGTATGATCTGATTTGCAATTTTAAGAGATCACTTTGACTTAGGGTAAAAATAGATTTAAGAGGAGCAAGAATTAACCCTAGAGATCAGTTAGAAGTCTGCAGCAGTGTCCAGGTAAAAATGGTGGTGATAGGCACAGAATAGTGGTAGTGGAGATAGATAAACATGAAAAACATAAGAAAGAATAGAGTTAAAATCAAGATGATTTGGTGATAGGTTAGACATGGAGAGTGAGAGAAAAAATGATTTCCTGGTCTCTCTTTGGGTGGTCTTCCATTCACTGAAGTACATTACACTGGGGGAGAAAAAAGATTTGAGTTCCAATTTGTATGTGCTTTATGAGAGATACCCATAAATATCCAAATAGAGAAGTTGAGGTGAATAGTTGGATACACAGGGTTGGAAATCAGAAAAGATATCTGTGCTGAAAATGCACATTGGGGGAATTATCTCCACAAATGGCTAAAGATTTAGGCATACATGAGTTGGCTTCAAGATAATATAAGCAAGAGAAAAGCAGGTCCAGGACCAAGACTTAAGGAACTTTAAACATTTAAAGTTTGAGGGCAGGATAATAAAACAAAAATGAGTCTGAAAAATGGTGGTCAGAAAAATAAGAGAAAAGGATGAGAGTGTAGTATCACTGAATCAAGGGAAAGAGAGTACTTTAATAAGCAATCATTAATTAATGTCAAGTAGTGATGAGCAGCTGAATAACATAAAGACTTTATTCCAATTATCTGTTATTTCTTTCAAAGATGGCTTATACACACGGCCAGTAAACTAGTGCTGGCTGTTGGCTAGAAACTCAATGGGGAGCTATCACCTGGGATCTCAGGTCTTGTCTATGTGGGACTGTTTGAACTTCCTCATACCTTGGCAATTAGATCAAACTGCAAGTGTTCCGTGGTATATGGAGTCTTTTAATGTTGGGGCCAGAGACTAGCATAGCATCACTACTATATTCTATTTGCCAAGCACTTATGGAGCTCACAAAGATTCTAGAGAATGAGTCATAGACCACACTTCTTGAAGGAGAACTGTCAAAGAAATCATGGCATCTCTAATCTACCAAACACCTCAGTACTTGACATGTGCAATCGTATTCATTGCAACATGTTTTATAAGCACAAAAGATTGGATTTAAACTAAACATCCATAACTGGGGTCCTGGATAAGTAAATTAATTAAAATTTATAAGATGAAATACTATGTACTCACTACAAAGATGGAAATACTTTTAATGTAATGTTGTGGAAATATTACCATGAGATTCTATTAAGAAGGCACACACTTCTCTGCTCTTTGCTTTTTTAACTGAACAATATCTCATGGCAATATATGAATATGAATAAAACATCTCTAAAACATGCATTTCCAATAGGGAGATATCACCCTCCAGAGGGGCAAAAATTAGTTCTTGGACAAAGGGAGAGTCTTAATCTTTTTGTATATAAAAGACAGATATACATATATTGCAAAAGCAGATAGACAGTATATCTGTGTACTAAAACTGGAGTCGGGGGAAGTAATCTGAAAATAATGTCTTTTAAAAAAGTCTCCTTAGGGTAGTGATAATTTTAAAAAAATTTGAGAAACACTGCTCTGAAAGGAACAAAGAAATGAGTCCAAATGGTTACCTCAGAGTGGAAATGGATTATCAGGAAAAAAGAGGGGGGGGGAAGGAGAATATTCAATGTGTACTTTTATATTTTTTGATATTAGATCCATGGAAATATAATATCTATCAAAATTTAAGAAATAAAATTTAAAAAGATTACTGATTTTATCTAATGACATGCTATTATTGAGTAGAAACAGCATATATTACAGTGTGTATAAATCTTATGCTTTTAAAAGCCTAGTGTAGGCATGGAAATAATAATTTTGTTCAGTTATCTTAACTATTCAAAGGAGAAGTTGATAAAGTGACGTTTTTGTGAAATTCTGATTATTATTATTCTGTATTCAAAGAAAGCTTTTTAAAAGACAAGTTAGTGTGGGTACCTGCCTCATTCTGAAGGGACAGACAGCATGTTCCTCTCCCAGAGGTGTTAAGGACCACTACAGTTCTCCCACTGCTAAAGTGTTCCCCATGTCACACCCCCAACATAGGAGAAGCAAGCATAAGATCCAGAGAGGTGGATGCAATGTGAACAACAAAAGCCCTTAGTAACATCTGGATTTGCAAAATTTTTTTCTAAAGTGTATCAACGGTATAGCTTACACTACAGGATAACATGGCCATCACACATGCTTAGCAATCCTCTTGCAGTAGGGAGCAACTACACAAAAGGCAAACTAAATATGTCCTTGTTGTAATCTCTGCTCCTTAACATTGAAAATCCATAGGAGGGGTGCAGCTCTTCAACTGCTCAAGTCACCAGAAATGAGCACCATTAGACTTAACTCCAGTATGTAAATGGCAACATGTAACACTGAGAACTAGACCATGTTCTACTCAATCACCTCGCCCAGTGTTGCAAGTAGCAACCCATGCATAGGCCACATGATGTTATGATGGCATTATGATTGATAGAGTTCCCTAAAAAGATAAAGAAGAGACATGGAAATAATAAATGGCTTAGCCTAATACTGGCCTTGCAAAATGGTAGCTGTTTTATTAACAGAGTTCTTATCTTTCTTCAGTAATCCCAACTGATATGGATAAAGCTGAATTCTAATTGCATGGAAACTCCAGAGAGCACTATGAGGTAACATATGGATACAAAGCACTGAAAGTAATTTTAGAAGTTCATTAGACCATTCATCCCTCCCTGGACTTACTTCCAGGTCACATCATGAGCAGCTCTGATCAAAACAACATTTTGGAAAAGACTGTAAATATATGTGACTCAGATCTAGACCATAAACTCTGTTCAACCATGTGTAAAAACTAATGCTAAAATACACTAAGGGGAGGCATAGCCATTCTCTATCAACTTTAGATGCATTCCATTGCCTTAAAATATAGAGCTCTCTTGAGGCTTTCTCTATGGACACTCAGGTAGGACTTGTTAGAAAGAAGATGATGGTTAACATTCAACAAACCTGGTGTCTCAGCTTGGGCTGTCATAACAAAATACCATACATAGACTGGGTGGCTTAAACAACAGACATTGATTTTCTCACGGATCTGAAGACTGGAAGTCTGAGATCAGAGTGCCAGCAAGGTCAGATCAGTCTCTTCTGGCTTTGCAGACTTAATCTTCCTGCTGTGTGCTCACATGGCTTTTTCTTCATGCATGCATGGAGAGGACGTGCTCTTGCACTTCTCTCTCTCACGCTCTGTTTCTCTCTCTCTCTTTTCCTATAAGGCCACCAATCCTATTGGATTAGGACCCCACCCTTATGGTCTCATTTAGCCTTACTTACTTACCTAAAAGTCTTCAAATATTGTGTGTGATATTGGGAGTTAGTGTTTCAATATGAATTGGGGGGTGGGGAGCACAATTCAGTTAATATATCTAGAACAAGAAATGTTTAAATATCAGCAAGGAAATTTTTGGTTGAATATTAAGGAGATTAAGAATCACATAAGATTTTGAGAAACAGAGGCACTGAATAAGAAAAAACAAAATAAAAAATGACACTCTTATGTGTTACTCTCTGCCCCTCTAATGGTAAGTACACATCCTAGCCCTATAACAACAGTATGGGTTTTTGTTTTTGTTTTTGAGAAAATTGACATAAAATTTACAAAACAAAATTCACCATTTTAACCAGTTCAAATTGTATAATTTAATGACATCTAGTTTATTCAAAATGATGTGCAATCATCATCACTATCTAATTCTAGAACATTTTTATCATTCCAAAAAGAATCCCTATATCTGTTAAGTAGTCACTACCCATTTCCCCTACCCCGAGTCCCTGGTGTTGGTCTTATAAAGTTCAAGAAACAAAGTTATAAAGGTGCTCTCATCATTCTTCTTTTCACTGAGAAAAAAAATGATGGCATTTACAAAGCTACTGGAAACACTAACTCAAAGACAAACATTGCATCTTTATCTCATTTCATCATGGAAATGACAACTTCATGGAAACATGAAATCAGAGATTATACAGAGGATGTCAGTTTCCAGTGTCTCTCCAAATGTCTTTTACCAAACAACTAAAAAAAGTTACAGTTAGCGTGTCCTCATACACCCTTCACAATAAGGAAACAAATAAATTTAATGTTGAAAGAAGTTAGGAAATCCTAAGTTAAACTGTTAACAGATTTCTTTGCAGAGCAAAGAAAATGGAGAACACCATTAGGGAGTTTTTATTCTTTGTTTTTGTTATCACTGTAGAATACCAGTTGCAAACTAGTGATTTTTCATAGCAAATGGACGAAACTCCCAGACTGATATTATTTTTCAAAGAAATTAAGCCATAAATTTGGTATCTGTAAATATCACACCAAATTATAGATTTCTAGCTTCAGTTAAAAATATTGGGTTAAGTGGCAACATATAGCCATTGACAACAATTAGGTGAAGATGAGAGACAATTGCTGTTTTTAGAAGAGTCGTGCATGTCTGAGTTTACTACAGCACTTAGCTGGTCCATTTTCCTTATCTGTCAGCTGCCTGACCCTTGATGGAACTTGAATTTGCTTCTTCTATTATAGAACTGCCTCTACCAGCAGGTTGCCGAGATACATTCTTTCAATGACACTTCAAACACAAATTCTTCTAAATGGAAGACAAATTTGAAGCATCACCCAATTTTTCTTTTAACCACAATTGTGAATTTTCCATACTCAAAATGAAAGATGAATGGCATTCCTAAGAGTCTAGCAACATGAATGGGAAGTATAGGTTTTTGAATAGTGGCAGGACATAGGCATAGGCAAGGACTTCATGACTAAAACACCAAAAGCAATGACAATAAAAGCCAAGATAGACAAATGGGATCTAATTAAACTCCAGAGCTTCTGTACAGCAAAAGAAACCATAATTAGAGTGAATCAGCAACCCACAGAATGGGAATATTTTTGCAATCTACCCATCTGACAAAGGGCTAATATCTAGAACCTACAAGGCACTAAAACAGATATACAAGAAAAAAACAAATAACCCCATTCAAAAGTGGGCAAAGGATATCAACACTTTTCAAAAGAAGACATACACGAGGCCAACAAACATATGAAAAAATGCTCATCATCACTGGTCATTAGAGAAATGCAAATCAAAACCACACTGAGATATCATCTCACGCCAGTTAGAATGGAGATCATTAAAAAATCAGGAGACAACAGATGCTGGAGAGGATGTGGAGAAACAGGAACACTTTTACACTGTTGGTGGGGAGTGTAGATTAGTTCAACCATTGTGGAAGACAGTGTGTAGATTTCTCAAGGATCTAGAAATAGAAATACCATTTGACCCAGCAATCCCATTACTGAATATATACCCAAAGAACTATAAATCATTGTACTATAAAGATACATGCACACGTATGTTCATTGCAGCCCTGTGTACAATAGCAAAGACCTGGAATCAACCCAAATGCCCATCAATGATAGACTGGACAAAGAAAATGTGGTACATATACACCATGGAATACTGTAGATACTGTATTTTACAGTATCTACAATGAGGATAATGGTATCATCAAGGCCTTCAGAAACAGTCATGCTCCTCTCGACCCGGCAGCCATAAAAAACGATGAGTTCGTGTCCTTTGTAGGGACTTGGATGAATCTGGAAAGCATCATTCTCAGCAAACTGACACAAGAACACAAAGCTAAACACCATATGTTCTCATTCATAGGTGGTTGTTGAACAACGAAAACACATGGACTCAGGGAGAGGAACATCATACACTGGGGGCAGTTGGGGGGGTGTGAGAGAGACAGTGGGGGGGTAGGGGAGAGACAGTGTGGGGTGGGAGGGGGGGGTGGGGAGGGGATAACATGGGGAGAAATGCCAGATATAGTATGCACCTAAAGTAAAATAAATAAATTAAAAATAATAATAATTTAATGAGAAATATGTGGGAGCCACAAGGTGGGAGTATTTGTCTGTATGCAACTATGAGTCTGTATGCAAGTGTTTATCTCTCTCATACAGATATAGAAGTAGATATAGAATCTTCACACTCACACTAATTGAGGAGAGATGTATTTCCAACATCAGAGGAAGGAAGTGAAGCCTAGAGGCTCATTCAAAATGACTCATCTGCTCAGTGGAAGAGTAATACTTAAAATTTCCTTAAGTTCCATTTTTTGAAGTTCCATTCTAATCAAATACCTGAATTTGTGCCCAATCCATTTAAATAAAAAAGGACTTTCCAAAATTATTTCATTTATTTTTCATTTTCCCTCTAAAACCCATAGTACAGTTGCTTTTGAATTGATAGTGGTTAATAAAGTTTTAGCTACATACCCCTGATCTTATCAGCAGTTGCGTGTTGTGCTGGACTGGTTTATAGTTGGGCTATTCTTGGTGTTAGTGTAATACAGGTGATGCGGTATGATGTCATGGCTAACTCAGGCTTTACAGTCAGACAAAACTGGGTTCAAATGCTCATGTGGAGAGAAGAAAATTGAATCACGAGGATTCTCCTGAGGAGGAGCAATGGATTTGTTTGGAAGGGATATATTTTGAGAAGCATCAGGGAATAAAGAATGACACCCCAAGAGCATGCTCAAAAACAACAGAAGCAGGGAGCAAGGAGAGGAATTTGTTTCTTAACTGATGAAAGACTAAGTAAAAGAGGAGGGACCAGCCCAAAGTTGAACAAATGCAAGAAATGCCTTGTATGAATGAATTTCTTGATGAAGAAATATGTATCTGCAGCTGAGTCAATGAAGAGCAAGAGAGCATGGTACACATGTTCCAATGTCTGTGAGTTACTTTAAAGGACTTCAGCATAGACAGTGTAATACTGTGTATATGCTTCCTGGTTTAACTCAATTCCACAGGTAAAGTATTGACCTAATAATGGCCTTGTAGGGGTGGTCAGTCAGCTTGTACCTACAGGTTTCAATGTCTCCATGAACAACTAAGGCTTTTTAGCATGACATTAATAATTAGCACATCAGGCTGGGTGCAGTGGCTCATGCCTGTTATCCCAGCACTTTGGGAGGCTCAGGCAAACGGATCACTTGAGGTCAGGAGTTTGAGACAAGCCTGCCCAACATGGTGAAACTCCATCTCTACTGAAAATATAAAATTAGCCAGGCATGGTGGCACACACCTGTAGTCACAGCTACTCAGGGGCTGAGGCAGGATAATTGCTTGAGCCCTGGAAGGCAGAGGTTGCAGTGAGCCAAGATTGTGCCACTGCATTCCAGCCTGCACTCCAACATGGTGGCACACACCTGTAGTCACAGCTACTCAGGGGCTGAGGCAGGATAATTGCTTGAGCGCTGGAAGGCAGAGGTTGCAGTGAGCCAAGATTGTGCCACTGCATTCCAGCCTGGGTGAAAGAGCAAGACTTCGATTCAAAACAAACAAACAGATAAATAAAAAAGCACATCAAATGAATTTTCTTGGGTGAAACCAATGGCTTAATTAGCATGATAGGTTTTTTAAAAAATTGGTTTCATTGGTAAAATAAAAAGTCTTCAATATGTCTGGATTGGTTAAAATATTACATAAATACAAATTATGGATTATATACCAACACACCAAAAGGTATGTTGATGTCCTAATCCCCGGCACATTATTTGAGCCTGATTTCGAAGAGATGTAATCTGTTAAGGAAAGGTGGGCCATTTCCAGTATGACTGACGTCCTAAAAAGAAAGAGAGAGACACACAGGAAAAGTGCCACATGAAGATGGAGGCAGAGACTGGAGATATGCAGCTGCAAGCCAAGGGCTGTTAAGGATTGAAAGCCACTACCAGAAGCTAGGAAGAGACACGGAAGAATTCTACCCAGAGTTTTACAGGAAGCATAGCCCTGCTGGCACTTCAATTTCAGACTTCTAGTCTCCAGAACTAGCACAGAGTAAATTTTTAAAAGTTCTTTGAAACTAACACAAGGTCTAAAATTCTGGAAAGGTCTATAGCCCAAACCCTTAGGGACAACATTTGTATTAGCAAGAGTTCTCCAGAAAAACAGAACCAATGGTGTGTGTGTGTGTGTGTGTGTGTGTGTGTGTGTGTGTGTGCCGCGCGCGTGTAGTCACGCATTGCTTAACAACAGGAATATGCTCGGAGAAAGGCATGTTAGGCAACATCATCATTGTACAAATACCACAGAGTGTACATACACATGGTATATAGCCTACTACCCACAGAGGCTGTATGGCAGAGCCTATTGCTCCTAGGCTACAAACCTGTACAGTGTGTTACTGCACTGAATTCTGCAGGCAATCATAGCACAATGATAAGTATTTGTGTGTCTAAACATAGAAGAGGCATGGTAAAGATAAAAGATTAAAAAATTGTCTACCTGTATAGGCACTTACCAGGAATACAGCTTGCAGAACCAGAAGTTACTCTGGGTAAGTCAGTGAGTGAGTGGTGAGTCAGTGTGAAGGTCTAGTACATTATACTACCATAGACTATACACTTAGGCTACACTAAACTTATTTTTGAAAATGGTTTTCTTTCTTTAATAATACATTAATTGTAGCTTGTTGCAAGTTATTTACTTTGTAAACTTAATTCTTTTAACTTTCTGACTCTTGTAAGCTTAAAACACAAATACATTTTACAGTTATATCCTTATTATATAAGCATTTTTCTATTTTAAAATATCTTTAAAAAATTTTTAACTTTTTTGTTCAAAAAAGTTTTTTGACACAAACCACACATTAGCCTAGACCTACACGAGTTAGGATAATCAAGATGTCACTAGGTGATACAAATTTTTCAGCTCCATTGTAATCTTATGGCATCACTGTCATATATGTAGTTTGTCATTGACCAAAATGTTGTTATGTGGTACAGACTATAGATATGTAGATATATATAAAAATAAGAAAATCTCTTTATATATAGCATAACACTGCAAAATGACATTTCAGTGTATGTGTATATATCCTATTGGTTTGATTTATATATATATGTGTATGTGTACCATATACATACACATATATATGGTATATATAGACAGATTGTATATATGTATGTGCATTACATATATATACACACACACACACATATATATGGTATATATATATACACACACATATATATACACACACACACACACATATATATGGTACATATGGTATGGTACATATGGTACCATATATATGAATATATATACACACACACATATATATGGTATATATATATATACACACACACACGTAATTCAATATGTATATATATCCTATTGGTTCCATTTATATATACGTGTGTGCACCATCTATATACAAAGATTTTATATATATGTGTGTGTGTGTCCCATATATATGTGTGTCTATACCACATATATATATATATATATATGTGTGTGTGTGTGTGTATACCACATATATATATGGTGTACACACACACACACATATATATAATCTTTCTACTATTGGTTTTGTTTCATATATATAATCTATATATAGTATATATAAATATATATACACACACGTATATTTGAGAGAGAGAGAATAAAGAATTGGCTCACATGATTATGGAGGCTGGAAAATCTCAAGATCTGCAGGCTGAGCCAGCAATGTGGAGACCCAGAGAGCTGATGGTGTAGTTCCAGTCCAAAGGCCAGCAGACCACATATTCAAGAAGAGATAATGTTTCAGTTCCTGCTCAAAGGCCATCACAATGGAAGAATTCTCTCTTACTTGAGGGAGGATCAGCCTTTATTCTTTTTCAAGCCTTCAACTGATTGGGTGAGGCCTCTCCAAGTTATGGACGGCAATCTACTCAGTGCACTAATTTAAATGCACATCTCATACAAAAGCACCCTCACAGAAACACCCATAAAGACATTCCACCAAATGTCTGGATATCCTCATGGTCCAGTCAAGTTGATACATAAAATTAACCATCACTATATCCAAGCCTGATCTTTAGGAAGTATTGTGTCCAGCCACTATTTTAGGAGGATTGATGGTTGTCTGTGCCATCTCTAAGGCTAACAGAGTATGTTCTCTGGAATATGGTCCTATCTGCTTGAGTGAACCTTTTGTACAACATATGGTTAGAATACCTTAAAGGACAAAACACTGAAACTTTCTAATTTATAGGTTTATAAATTGTGTTGGCCCTGCATATGGATAATTGCTTGTTTAAGAAATACTTGTATTTGTGACAGAATTTGAAGTGAGACTTGCTTTCACTTATATTTTGACAGTAAGGTTTGAGAGGAAATAGTTAGTCCTAACCCTTCTCAGAAGTTTTCCTGATTACATTAGCTACCAAAAGAACCTAAGAGCAGTACATGACAAAATTCCTGGAAATGGCTTTGGATTTTCACAGGCTGAAAAACTATCAGTGTTTCAGCCATTTTTACCTGGGTCTCAGGGATAAGGCATTCCCATTGATACCTAGGTCACATCACTTATTTAACTGCAAGGTAACATTGAGCTACTAAGTCTTCATTTGGACAACTGTAAACTGGGGAAATAAAAATATCTACCTTAACTGCTGTTGTGAAAATTAAATATAACTGTACAAGTAATATACTTATCATAATGCCTCAGACATTTTAAATATCCATTAAAGGATTCTGTTTTATTTTTCATCTTAAATGATGTTTGACAAACCAAAAAAATAAGGAGAAGTAAGTGGCAGTGGTCATCAGAAAGGACACAGAGAAGAAGAGTGATATCAGTTTTCCATCACTCCTGTAATAAATTACCACAAATTTAGGAACTGAAAACCACACAAACTCATTATCTTACTGTTATATAGGCCAGAAGTCCAGTGTGAGTCTCTCTGAGCTAAAATCAGGGTTACCACAAGGTGTGTTCCTCTCTAGAGGATACTCCATTGTCTGCTCATTCAAATTGTTGGAATAATTTGGTTAATTTCAGTTGTAGGACTGAAGTCTCCAGTTTCTTGCTGGCTGTAAACTGAAGGCTGTTCCCAGTTTCTAGAAGATACCTGCATTCCTTGGCTCCTGGTCCCTTCCTCCAACTTCAAAGCAAGAAGTGACTGGTCAAGTCTTTCTCACATCTCTTCTTTCTGACATACTTTTCTGACCTCCTCTTCTATTATTAAGGACTCATATGATCAAAATGGGCCTACCCAAATAATCCAGGATAATCTCCCCAAGTTAAGGTTCTTAACCTTAATCACATATGCAAATCCTTTTTGTCATGAAGAGTAATGTATTCACCGGTTGAAAGTATTCCGATGTGGACATCTTTGGTGCGGGTAGGGGTGGGCATTATTCTGCCTACTACAAGGGCTGTGGGAGAGACTAGAGGCAGAACACTAGTTACCCCATCAAAGCTTGCATATTCTTCTGGTCTAGACATCTTCTTCCCACTCTCTTCCCATTCCCCTCTGAATTTCTTTCTACAAACAAAGATAGTCAGAGAATCTCAGGTGGAGAAAGAAACAAACAACAGCTTAAAGATGAGGCCTCACTGTTGGGATGGGTGATAGTTATTCCAAGTGTTCCCAGGGATGGGAGATGGGGAAGAGAAAGATGTTGACGAGGGGGAGCTGGGTGCATAATTATCAATTTGCCCCAGAGCTAGTTCTCTGCAGAGTTCTCTGGGGAACCCAATGAACAGGCCCAAGATAGGACATGTTCATTTCCATATATGTGTTAAAATATAAGCCATGTGTTTTAAAACTCTCCATATACTATTCTCTTTATCAGCCCAAATGTTAAAATGAATCACTTGTATTAACACTCTATGTTTGGTCTATGGTAAAATTAAGAACTGAATCTGGAAACAACTAAAAACAATTAATTCATGAGTTCAAGATGAAAAAGTATAAACTCTTTCAATTATCAAGATGAATATGCTTTGATTCCTAAATGACTTTTTCTCTATTCAATAACTTGCTCCTAAGAAGATAGTTTTCCATTAGAGTTGTTCCTTGCTTTGTGGATATCATAATAGGCCCACTATTATGAAACCCTGTCTATGAAAAAATTGGGGGGAATTTAACAGGCTTTTTCTAGATTGGCTTGTTGGAACTGGCATCAGGAGAATTAGGCTAAGGTGCCCAACTCTTTGACTAAAGACAGGAATGATCTTTGGAGGCATAAACCTTTGGAGGAAACTTTTGAAGGATTGCTAGGGGCTGGGATAGAGGGAAGAGGGATACTTCTACTTCCAAATCATCAGTTCTGAGAGTGAAACATGACTAGTTGGTCTCTTATAACCCATTTTCAGGCTTTCTCAGTGCTGCAGGCCACCTGTCACAGGGTAAGTGCCTCAAAGACTCTGCTCTCTTCTGTACTCCCCCACTGTAAAGTGAACTAAATAGGATGATTCAGATAGATGTGGAACACCAGATCTTACACAATTATGTCCCTCTACTCCTGAGATGACTAGAATATCTGAAATCACGTTACAAAGAATTGTATTTTGGAATCCAAACTGTTAAAATGCAAATATCTCAGATTAAGAAAAACAATTAACATTTCCCAGTCACTCATCTCTTGAACAAGATAATTATTTTATCAGAACTTTTCCAAAGAGTATATTTTTATAAAAAGGATCTTGGAGAAAGAGTAAAAATGGGGGTGAGCAGTGAAATCAGAAATAACAAGGAAAAGGTATACTTACCAAACTTTTGCCAAGAGAGAATTTTTTTCCTTATTTTGTGACTTTCTTTACAATAAAGCTTCTTTGTATTTATCTTTCTAAACATCCCCTTAGCTATTAAATTTTAAAATAATAAATACCCTAATAACATATTTTAACAATAGGCTTCTAAGACAAATAGAAAAAGAGAAAGATAGATAGAAAATGCTGAAACTGGACCCCTTCCTGACACCTTACACTAAAATTAACTCCAGATGGATTAAAGACTTAAACATAAGACCTAACACCATAAAAACCCTAGAAGAAAACCTAGGCAAAACCATTAAGGACATAGGCATAGGCAAGGACTTCATGGCTAAAACACCAAAAGCATTGGCAACAAAAGTCAAAATAGACAAATGGGACCTAATCAAACTCCAGAGCTTCTGCACAGCAAAAGAAACAATCATTAGAGTGAACCAGCAACCAACAGAATGGGAAAAAATTTTTGCAATCTACCCATCAGACAAAGGGCTAATATCCAGAATCTACAAAGAACTAAAACAGATTTACAAGAAAAAGCAAACAAGCCCATTCAAAAGTGGGCGAAGGATATGAACTGACACTTTACAAAAGAAGATAGATATGAGACCAACAAACATGAAAAAATGCTCATCATCACTGCTCATTAGAGAAATGCAAATCAAAACCACATTGAGATACCATCTCACACTAGTTAGAATGGCGATCATTAAAAAATCAGGAGACAACAGATGCTGGAGAGGATGTGGAGAAATAGGAACACTTTTACACTGTTGGTGGGAGTGCAAATTAGTTCAACCATTGTGGAAAATGGTGGCCATTTCTCAAGGATCTAGAAATAGAAATTCCATTTGACCCAGCAATCCCATTACTGGGTATATATCCAAAGGATTATAAATCGTTCTATTATAAGAACACACGCACACAAATGTTCATTGCGGCCCTGTTTACAATAGCAAAGACTTGGAACCAACCCAAATACTCATCGATAATAGAATGGACAGGGAAAATGTGGCACATATACACCATGGAATACTATGCAGCCATAAAAAATGATGAGTTCGTGTCCTTTGTAGGGACATGGATGAACCTGGAAACCATCATTCTCAGCAAACTGACACAAGAACAGAAAATCAAACACTGCATGTTCTCACTCATAGGGTGAGTGTTGAACAATGAGCACACATGGACACAGGGAGGGGAGCATCACACATTGGGGTCTGTTGGGGTGAAATAGGGGAGGGACAGTGGGAGGTGGGGAGTTGAGGAGGGATAACATGGGGAGAAATGCCAGATATAGGTGATGGGGAGGAAGGCAGCAAACCACACTGCCATGTATGTACCTATGCAACAATCTAACATGTTCTTCACATGTACCCCAAAACTTAAAATGCAATAAAAAAATAAATAAATAAAATAAACAAACATACAAAAGTTAACTTAAAAAAAAAAAAAAAGAAAATGCTTTCCACCAGATCTGGAACTGTCATTTAATTAAAAAAAAAAAAAAAAAACAAAAAAACAAAAAAAACCCTCTCATTACATTTTTTGCTGTGATAATCACTTTCTAGAACTGTAACAGGAAAAAAAAATTTGGATAACATAGAAAGCTTATTGTGGTTTTCACCACTCAGAATATCACACAACAATTTATATAATAGCTCTCGGACACAGAGCTCTGCCAGATAAAATTCCTTAGGCCACCAGAAGTTTACTCCCTATTTCCCAGTATATCCCATTACATTACAGATAAAACAGTATTACAATTTATAAATGTCATTCAGATCATGCTTACCTAGCTCATCCTCTGGTACATTCTGCTTAACTCTCATTACACTTCTTACTAGTGGAAGTAACTTTAAATTGGCAGAAGGAATTCCACCTTATGGTGGTGAAGCAGCCTTGTCTGGGGTGACACCTGAGGTTTGTTGTCTCAGGGCCATGGAGATCAAGGATGCGGACACACAAAGAATGAGGGTAAGAGTGCAAATTTAATAGGCAACAAAAGAGAATAGCTCCCTGCTACAAAGAAGGGTCCTGGAAAAATGAGTTACCAGTGAAATGCAGGGGATTTTATAGATGAGCTGGTGCGAGGTGGTATCTGATCCACACAGGACACAAAAAACTGGTTAGGGCCAGTTGTCCCATTTGCACAGGGTACAAATCTCTAGCAGTGCATACCCCAATCTTGAATTATGCAGGCGGAATTTCAGTCTGAGCCGTGCCATATTGCCCATTTCTTTCTTACTGTCCATGATGGACATACCTGGCCCCCAGGTGGCCCTTTTCTATTGGTACAGCTGCTGGCCTTCCCCCATGCAAGTTTCTAGCTTCCTTAACTACGTTTACAGCTTGATTTTTCAGGCTGCTTTTGGTAAAACAATATAATAATTTCTAGAGCTGCTTTTTGTGACAAGGGAGGTTCTGGTGAGGACTCGTTTGTCCTCGCTATCTGCCTAAATAATTTCTTTCTGTCTCCTGTATCACCGGTTTTCTTGGTTTCACAGCCCAACTTCATTGGCCATGAGTGACGGGGCTCAGAGGGAAGAATAAAGCCTGGGTACCAGCTGATCAACTCTCTTCCTTTGGAGCAGATCCCAAAGAACTCCAGAGGGCAAGCCACTGGTCTCCAATGAAAGACAATTCCCACAGACAGTCACAGGAATGGAATTTGGAATTCTTAAACTGTGTGCACTGCATTCTTCAACTCCACAAAACAAAACAAAAGAAAATGCAATCTGCCAATGTGAGGAAAGACCATCATCATTCTCTTATTTAAAAGTTGTGAGGATGAGGCACAAAACACAATACAGACCCTTCTGTTTGACTATTCATATCCATAACATTAATCAAATTTTATTCATTGTTTATTTGTCATGTAGTACTTACTTTCTGTGAGGCACTAGTCTAAGTGTTTTATAAATATCAACTTAGTTAATCTTCGTAAGAATCCTGTGAAGAAGTAATTATTACTAAATATCTTCTATAAATGAAGAAACTGAGGCACAGAAAAGTAAAATAACTTATCCAAAGTCACAAATTTGGTGATAGAACCAGAATGTAAACCCAGGCACTCTGTGCTCCTGATCACTAGACTAAGTTGCTTCTCATTCTCTAATAATAAAATAATAACATACTTTGTATGATTTAACATTTCAGTACTGAACTCACCTTCTTTTTCAAAACCCGCTTTACTCTGATATTACTGATTCTGTTTACTGGTAAAACAAATCTAACGAGTTACCTAAGCCAAATATTCTCATCTTAACTCCTTAAAGCTAACCTGTCACTAGAACATGTCAATACTATTTCCCATATATCTCTCAGTCTTTTCTTCATTCTTGATCGCTGCTGCTATGGCCCTATTATCCCCTTGTCTCCTGCAATAAATTGCATCCATGATTGCTCTGTCACTTCTTTTAAATCCTTTGTTCATTCTTTCTCCAGCCATTCTAAGCCACAATCTATAATCATGTTACTCACACTCGTAAAATCCCTCACATGATTTTTCACCCTCTATACCTGTGATTCTTGAGGTGTTTCTCCATGGATCACCAACATCAGAATCACTCTAAGGATCTTCAAAAAAGAGAAATTTGATTTGCTTGCTCTTTAGAAACACACTTTAAGCAAGGAGATTGAGGTTGGTTGTGTTAGTTAACCTGCTCTCTAACCATGTGACAGAAACCAACTTGAATGGGGTAAATGGAAAGGAAAATCTTATTTGCAATCATACTAGAGTATTTTACAAAACTCAGCCTTAAAGATGCAGCTGGACATGCAACAGTTTGAACACTGCTTGGAATCTTCCATTCCTAAGCTTTATTCCATTTATCATTCTTGCTACACATGATCAAAAACATAGTTAATGTAACTCCTATGTTTTAGGTTTTACAGTTGAAGACTCTAAAGGGGCCCTTATTGAGTTCTCAGGGAAGAAGCTCAGACCAACTTGAGTTGGGTGTTCCCCTTCACCAACCAGTGTTACCAGGGACCACAAACAGAGCCACACTGGAGTATGGCATCCCCAGATACAGCTATGTGAAAGAGAGGGACAAGTGACAGGACAATGCCTCAGGCATCCACCACAGACAATCAACTGACTGATACTGAAGCAAGGAAGACAGTTGAAATTGTGGGTAACTCAGGTTAGAGATATGTAACTGGACCACTGAACAGGAAGACTCAGACCAGGACTAGACCAGAGACGGTGCCAAAACCTCCCCTGGTGAAGGTCTTTACCAGTACCCAAGAAGAAATGACCATTAAACCCAAGCTTAGCTGTATATTATCATTTGCTGTTATGGCTGCTAAAATTAAATATGAATATAACAGATGTACTAATTCATTCTCACACTGCTATAAAGAACTGCCCAAGACTGGGTAATTCGTGAAGAATAGAGGTTTAATTGACTCACAGTTCTGCATGGCTGGGAAGGCCTCAGGAAACTTACACTTACGGCTGAAGGGAAAGAGGCACATCTTACATAGTGGCAGGCGAGGGAGAGCAAGAGTGTGAAGGAGGAACTGTCACGCACTTATAAAACCATCAGATCTCATGAGAACTCAGTCTCACAAGAACAGCATGCGGGACACAGAATGATTCAATCACCTCCCACCAGGTTTCTTCCTTGACATGTGGGGACTATGGGGATTACAATTCAAGACAAAATTTAGGTGAGGAACAATGTCTAACCATGTTACTAGATAGGAAGTTTGTTTCATGGCACAGCTTTAGATTTTGATGAGTTTGTTTGCCACTGTCTTAAAAGCCTTAGTAAAAACACTGTTCAGAAGACAGCAAATGGCTACAGTAAAACTGGTAAGAGGTTGACAGTCAGATAGGCCTGTCCCCTACCCCCCTGCCACTTGAGCACTTCTCCCATCCATGGGCTCTGTAACCGTGTGAGGGCTCTGACCCTCTCCAAGCTTCAGATACTCACTCCTTCAACCCCCACTATGTACCAGACACTGTTTGAAATAGTTTTGATGTTTTGTCCCCTCCAAGCCTCATGCTGAAATGTGATCACCAATGTTGGAAGTGAAGCTTAATGGGAGATTTTGGGGCGAATTCTCTCATGAATGGTTTGGTGCCCTCCCCATGGTAATGCATTCACTTGAAAGCTGGTTGTTTAAAAAGCCTAGCAACCACCCTTGCTCCCAGCCCACCTCTTGTTCCCTTCTCTTGCCATGTGACATACTGGCTCCCCCTTTTGCTAACTACCATGAGTATAAGCTTTCTGTGGCCTCACCAGGAACCAAGCAGATGCTAGTGTCATGTTTCTAAAGCATGCAGAACCATAAGCCAAATACATCTATTTTCTTTATAGGTTACCAAGTCTCAAGTATTCCTTTATAGCAACCAAAATGGACTAACACAGTGTTCTAGGAACCTCAGATAGAGCACTGAGAAAAACAAAGATCCCTTCCGTTGTGAAGCTTGCATCCTAATGGAGAAAATAGTTTAACAAAATAAATAAGCAAAATTGCAATATGTTAAGTGCTCAATGATAAGGATAAATTCAAAGCACAGAAAAGGCGGCATTATTTGAAAATATTTATCAGTATACTTACTGTCTGTCATGTCTTCTAGACTAAAAACGTCTTAAGTACACGTACAGTTTATTACCGCCATATACTCAGTGCCTAATCCCATGTAGGAGATGCTAAATGAATCTTTGTTGGTGCTTATATTAGTCTGCTCAGGCTGCCGTAAAGACATACCGTAGACTGGACAACTTACTACAAATTTATTTTGTTACAGCTCTGGAGGCTGGAAGTCCTAGATTAGGGTGCCAGCATAGTTGAGTTTTGGTGAGTATTTTTTCTGTATTCCCATATGGCAGAGAGAGAGAGAAAGAGAGAGAGAGAGCAAGCATGCAAGCGAGAGTAAACACTCTGTGTCTTTTCTTGTAAGGGAACTAATCTTATCATGAGGGCCCTATCCTCATCTAACCCTAATTAACTCCCAAAGGTCACTTTCCAAATATCATCACCTTAGGGGTTGGGGCTTCAAAGTATGAATTTGGGGGGGGGGATATAAACATTCAGTTCATAACAGTGGTCAAAATTCATATTTATTTCCTTACGTAGGGAAACCTGAACACACTGGATGCAAAATTTGCGGCATGAAATCTTGAGCCAGGTTGCCTAGGCTTGGATTTCATCCTCTACCATTTATTGCCTGTGAGACACTAGGCAGTTTTGTTTACCTCTTTCTGTTTCTCTTTCCTCATCTGTAAAATGGGCACCTACCTCATTGGGTTATGAGGATTAAATGTGTTAATACCTGCCACAAAACTCCATACATTATTTTTTTGAATAAAAAGCATCTAAGTGGGTAGACTGGGTATATTCATCTTCTAGAGCTCTCCTAAGAAATACCACAGACCAGGTAGCTTGAACAGTAGAAATATGTTTTCTCATGACTTAGGGCACCGGAAGTACAAGATCAAACATGCCAGCTGGTTTGGTTTCTTTTGAGGCCTCTTTCCTTGGCTTGCAGATCGCATAGCTTCTTCTCACTGGGTTCTTGCATGGTTGTCCTGCTGTCTGTGCATTTTTCTGGTTTCTTTCCTTCTGTGTCCAAATATTCTCTCTTTATAAGAACATCAGTCAGATTGGATTACGGATCATCATCAAGACTTCAACTTAATCCTTTAAGAACATCTCCAATTTTGGCCACATTCTAAGGTACTAGGGTTAGGACTTAACATATGAATGGATTACCGAGGTGGACACAATTTAGTGCATAACACTGGGAACATAAGCTTTTTTTTTATTTTGAGACAGGGTCTCACTCTATTACCCAGGCTGGAGTTCAGTGCCATGCGTCATCATGGCTCATTGCAGCCTCAACATCCCTGGTTCAAGTGATCCATGCCTCACCCTCCCAAACAGTTGGGATTACAGGTGCACGCCACTACACCCAGCTATTTATTACATTTTTTATAGAGATGAGGTTTCACTATGTTGCCCAGGCTGGTCTCGAGCTCTTGGGTTCCAGCAATCTTCCTTCCTTGGCCTCTCAAAGTGCTGAGGTTACAGGTGTGAATGACAATGCCCAGTGTACATAAACCTTTTCAACTCTCAGGTGTATTATTTTATGTGGTTTCTATAGCAACTTTGTAATGTGGCAGGATGACTTGTATTACCATTATCCTCAGTGCACAGATCTGAAGACTGAGGTTGGGTAAGAGTATTTCCAGGCAATTTTTTAAAAAGAAGAAAACTGAGGTTAACCGTATGCAGAACTGTGATTTCAAATAAAGTACCGTATCTCCCAAGATCACAATACCTCTACATGCTGTCACTTCCATGACTCTCAGTGAGATACAATTATGAACTGCTGAAGTCCATTTAGGGAAGGCAGAGTGGGCCTGCGTAGGACAGATTCCCTGCACAATGCAGAGTAGTAGCCTATTATTTGGACACTTCAATGAATATAAAGAATGGAAAAGAGGAATTTAAGTATCTTAAAATACAGCTGGATGTGCTGGCATCTGGGGATTTGCTTGGCTATTTTTCACTGAGACTGTTCACACCTAAATGAAGATATCCCTGACAGGTTTTTATCAGGAAAACTCTAATTTTAAAAAGTGCTGACATGTCCATGGGCCTTGCTGTTGAGATGTAGACATACTTGATAGCAACACATTCACCTTTTTATAAAATTCTACTTCAACTTTACCCAAGTACAAATCGGATAAAGCCCTCCCACAGCCAACTAGTTGACTGGCCCAGAAAACACAATTCTGATTACTTCATAGCAGTATTCCCAGAGGTAGCTTATTAGAAATCTTCCGAAATTGAAGGAAAAGTCCTGTCAAATAAATTACTAAAATGATTGTACTTTACAAGACTTACGTGGAGCAGTCTGTTGTAGTATTGAAGGAAAACAATAACTGTAGAATGGGATCCTGATGGCTATAGGCCTGAGGTGAGGGTCAGCTAAGGTAACAGTCCTTTGGGTCTAGAAATGCTGTCATGCTTTTAGGATGGAAGTCAGTCTGTTATCTTTTAAATTATGAAGGATTAATTATTGTCAATAATTATCTTTGGTTAGATGCAATCTTTTATTTTAGTCTATGCATTAGTCTGTTCTCACACTGCTATGAGGAGATACCCAAGACTGGATAATTTATAAAGGATAGAGGTTTAATTGACTCACAGTTCCAGATTGCTGGGGGAGGTCTCAGGATACTTACAATCATCATGGAAGGCAACAGAGAAGCAAGGCACCTTCTTCACAGGGTGGCAGGACGGGGTAAGTGCCAAGCAAAGGGGGGAAGCCCCTTATAAAATCATTAGATCTCATGAGAACTCACTCACTATCACCAGAACAGCATGGGGAAAACTGCCCCCATGATTCAATTACCTTCACCTGGTCTCACTCTGAATGTGGGGATTATGGGGATTACAATACAAGGTAAGATTGGGTGGGGACACAGAGCTAAACCCTATCAGTCTATGTCCCACTTATTAGGGAAACTTATTAGTGAAACTCACATTTCAATGAAAAGTGAACAACCTATTGTACGTAGTGTAGCATTGATAGCCAAGTCTTTTCCATGCTCTCTCTCCTTCTTCCCCTGTTCTTTATCCCAAATTAACATAATGCACTGAAAAGAGATGGATTGAGCTCTATTTCAAATGTTGGACTAAGCACACAGATTTGCCTTCAGTCTTTCTCAAGACCTCACTGAAATAAAAATATAGTAATATAAAATAAGCAAATGTGTAACTGCAAAGAGAACAAGAGTGGGTAGTGATCATCAGTGGATTGATAGATTTCCATAAATATGTAAAAGACAGAAAATGAAATGATGTCTGTGGTCTATGCCACAGCAATCACTCCCGAAATGCATGTCAGAGAAATTCTCACTTAGGCTGCAGGAGCACGTACACAGATGGTCATTGTATTACACTGTTCTTGTACTGCTGTAAAGAAATACCAGAGACTGGATAATTTTTAAGAAAAGAATAAATGACTCAAGGTTCTGCAGGCTGTACAGGAAGCATAATGCTGATGTCTGCTTCTGGGGAGGCCCCAGTAAGCTTACAGTCATGACAGAAGGCAAAGGAGGAACCAGGCGTTTCACGTGGTGGAAGCAGGGGCAAGAGAAAGTGGGGGAGATGCCAGGCACTTTTAAACAATCAGATCTCATGAGAACTCACTCAGGGTACCAAAGACGTTACAAAAAGATGGCACTAAACCACTCATGAGACATACACCCCCATGATTCAATCACCTTTCAGCAGGCCTCACCTCCAACATTGGGGATTACATATCTACACGAGATTTGTAAGGCACAAATATCCAAGCTACATCATTCTGCCCTACTGCCCCTAAAATTTCATGTTCTTTTCACATTGCAAAATACAATCATCCCTTCTCAGTAGTACCCCAAAGTCTTAACTCATTTCAGCATTAACTCAAAAGTCCCAAGTGTCATCTGGAGATTACTTCCTTCTGCCTATGAGTCTATAAAGTCAGAACAAGTTATTTACTTTCAAAATGCAATGGGGGTACAATCACTGGTAAGCATTCCCATTCCCAAAGGAGTAAGTCAGCCAAAAGAAGGGAGCTATAGGCCCTAGGCAAGTTCAAAACACAGCAGGACAGTCATTAAATCTTAAAGATCCAAAACAATCTCCTTTCATTCCATATCTCACATCCAGGGCACACTGTTGTAAGGGGTGAACTCTCAAGGCCTTGGGCAGCTCGGCCTCTATGGCTTTCTTTGCAGTGTTCAGCACTTGCAGCTACTTTCATAGGTTGTAGTTGAATGCCTTCAGCTTTTCTATGGACAAGGTACAAGCTGCCAGTGGATCTACCATTCTGGGGTCTAGAGAGTGGTGGCCCTCTTCTCATAACTCCACCAGGCAGTTCTCTGTAGAAGACTATGTGTGTGACCTCCAAACCCACATTTCCCCTATGCACTACCCTAATAGAGAGTCTCTGTGACAGCTCCATCTATGTAGCAGGATTCTGCCCGGGCACCCCAGGCTTTTCCATACATTCTCTAAAATCTAGGCAGAGGCTTCTAAGCCTCAATTGTTATACTCTGTGCCCTCACAGGCTTAACACTACATGGAAGCTGCCAAAGTGTATGGCTTGCACCATCTGAAGCAGTGGCCTGAGCTGTACCTAGGTCCCTTTGAGCCAAGGCTGGAGAAGGAGTGGCTGGGATGTGTTGAACAGTGTCTCAGACTGTGTAAGCCAGCAGGGTCTTGGGTCTGGTCCATGAAACCATTCTTCCCTGCCAGGCCTCCAGACTTATGACAAGAGGGGCTGCCATAAGGTCTCTGCAATGCCTTGGAGGACTTTTTCCCATTGTCTTGGCTACCAGCACTTGCCTCCTTTTTAGTTGTACAAATTTCTCTAGCAAGTGGTTGCTCATCAGCCTGCATGAATTCTCCTCCTGAAAATGGGCTTTTCTTTTCTCTCTCACATGGCCAGTCTGCAAGTTTTCCAAATCTTTATGCTCTGCTTCCCCTTTAAATATACGTTCCAATCCTAGGTCATTTCTTTGCTGAGATATCTGAGCACAGACTATTAGAAGCAGACATGCCATGTCTAGAACACTTTGCTGCTTAGAAATTTCTTCTACCACATACTTAAACTATGACTCTTAAGTTCAAATTCTACAACTATCTAGGGCAGAGACACAATACAGCCAAGTTCTTTGCTAAGGCGTAACACCCATGACCTTTGCTCCACTTGCAAATAAGTTTCTTATTTCCATTTGAGATTTCACCAGCCTGGGTTTCACTGTCTGTATCACTATGACCATTTCAGATACAACCATTTAACAGTCTCTAAAATGTTTCAAATGTTTCCTCATTTTCCTGTCTTATTCCAAGTCTTGAAAACTCTTCCAAACTCTGCCCATTACCCAGTTCCATTCCAAACTCACTTCCATATTTTCAGGTACCTTTATAGCAATGCCCCACTCCTCAGTACCAATTTTCTGTATGAAGACATTCTTGCATTGCTATAAAGAAATACCTTAGATTGGTTAATTTATAAGAAAAGGTATTTAATTGGCTCATGGTTCTAAAGGCTGTATGGAAAGCATAATGCCAGTATCTGCTTCTGAGGAGGTCTCAGGAAGCTTGCAGTTAAGTCAAAAGGCAAAGGAGGAGTAGACATCTAACATGGTGGGAGCAGGAGCAAGCGGGAAGAGGTGCCACATTCTTCTCAACAACCAGATCTAGCAAGAATTCACTCACTATCATGAGGACAGCACCAAGGGGATGGTGCTAAACCATTCATGAGAAATATGCCATCATGATTCAATCACCTCCCAGCAAGCCCCACTTCCAACATTGAGGATTAAATTTCCACATGAGATTCTGGTGGAGACAAATATCCAAACGATGTCAGTCATTATGACAGTAAAGAGCCAGAAGAAACTTAGCAGAATGGATAATTAGAGGACTGAACTCATTCTATGAGACACTAGAAAGCAGTAAGTAGAAAAGTAAGGAACAAAATAAGTAAATCTTTAATGAGAAAACTAGAAATGGTATGAAAAATCAGACTCTCCTTCATGTAAAGACTCTAACACAAAATAGTGCATATTATAAAAGGCTACTTATATCCTTTAAGGACATATCAATACATTACTCTGGGAACCTGTGATGGGGGAGGTAGATGGAAAGAAATGAGAATGGGGCTGGAGAAGAAGAGAAACAAATCGAACAATAGAAGGCATCTACTTAAATTGCTGAAAACAATGTGCTCTACTCATGGTATCTGGGGTTCTGTAGAAAAATAAATAAATGAAAAATGGGTAACAGGAAAGGAAAAGCCCTATCTCAGAATGTGCTAAAAGAGAGTTACATGTTACTTAAATTTAAAAAGCTAAAGTTAGAAATAAAGGGACGTTATGATATGCTGAAAAAGTTTAACTTTTCTCTCTTTTTTTTTCAAAAAAAAAAAAAGAAAAAAGGGAGCGAATGCCTGAAGAAAATGTGGGTTAAAACTTTGGCATGCAGCTTGCCTACAATCTAATAGAATTAAAAGTGTGCCTTTCTCTTCTGTGTCTATTAACAAAACCACCCAGAAAACATGAGGAGAGGCTCTGGAGACTGAGTGCCACAGGGCAGCCATTCAAGACACTGGTTTGTGCTTCCATAACCCCTATGGAAATTTGGGTTTCATAGGATCTGAGGGTTAGTGGATCTTTTATTAACAAAAGCCAAGCCCACCAGCAATATGAACCTTCTACTATGTAAAAGGAAAATACTGATTAACCAAACCAAGCATTAAACTAGAGAAAATCTAGAACTCCAGTGGAAAAACAACGTTATTGATTCACCATGTTTGCCACTGACATACCCACATCAGGTCTCACGATATTACACAGGAAGTCCAGCTCAGGCAGAAAAGTTTGCTTTGTTGTATGACAGTTGTAGCCAGATCTCCCTGTCTAGATGAAGATACCATTCAAATCCCAGAAAAACAAAACAAAGTATAAAAATCCCAGCAGCTGTAAATAATTTCTGTCCAGTCATCAGGATGGCCTTTTGCTTTCATTGCAATTACTATACAAAAAGTTCAGAACTCAATAGGGAAATAACACAAAAATATTAACTTGGGCAATACTCAGACAATTGATAGATTCTATGTACACTGTAAGTTGAGTAAAGAAAATAATTGAGGGCTTTTGAGAAAAGAAATAGTGCAGTTATTTCATCTATCAGACAAAATGAGTAAATTCTTACAGCTTTTTCCCTTCTTCTCTAGGTTCTCACTGTGTACTATATTAGGATGACATTCAAACATCATTTTAAAAGGTTTCTAATGAAACTTTTTTATATTTCAAAGCAAAATAAAACTATTTACAATAAGAGAACTATACACTCAGCTTAAAATATAAAAATAGAAAATTAAGGCCAAGTAAAAAGGTACATGAAAAATACATCTATCTTAAGGGTTAAATATAACCCTTAACCAATTAACAAGTTAAATTGGTTAAGGGTTATATTTAACCCTTAGATAGATGTATTTACATGCACTTTTTTATTTGGTCTTAATTTAACTTGCTAATTTGTTAAGGGTTTTTCATTTATTTTGGGAGAACCTGAGCATTCATAATTCATTTTACCATCTTATAACTATATGAGGCATACTGGAATGGGAACAGAATTTTTACAGGACAGTCTAAAAATACAGTAATGTTAAACTCTCAATTGCTTTATTTTGTTAATAGTAATAATAGGCTGAGCATGATGACTCATGCCTGTAATCCCAGCACTTTGGGAGACAGATAACTTGAGGTCTGGAGTTCAAGACTAGCCTAGCAAACATGGTGGAACCCTGTCTATACTAAAAATACAAAACATTAGCTGGGGGTGGTGACAAGTGCCTGTGATTCTGGTTACTCAAAAGGCTGAAGCAGGAGAATTGCTTGAACCCAGGAAGTGGAAGTTGCAGTGAGCCGAGATCATGACACTGTACTCCAGCCTGGGGTAGAGAGCGAGACTCCAACTCAAAACAATGATAATAATGTTTCAAGTAAAAAGCTCTTGATTTATCTTAGTTCAAGTGTAGGGTATTGAAGAGAATCAATTTAAGTGGCTATATTTATAATGTGCAATTTTACTGTTTTAAGGGAAAAAGCTGACTTCTTTTAAGGACATTTCTGTGGTTAAGGCTCAGAATAAATGCATTCTAATCAGGCTTCCTGTCAGCATAATCTTGAGGTTTTTTTTTTTTTTTTTGGTTAGAGGTCCTACTGTAACCAAGATTGAATATGGTGGGATTTGGAGACTCATGTCATTTTCTCTAAATTTGATCTCTAGAGTCAAACCAAACGGAAAAATAGCAGTTTTCCAAGACCACAGCCACTTCTGTGTTGAAACATGATTCTACAGTTCCAAAGACAAATTAACCTACTGATTCAAAGCAACAAAGATCTTGGCCCAGCTTTTTTATTTTTATTTTTTATTTTTTATGGCCCAGCTTTTAACTGTACCTATGATCCAGGCTGCCTACATGATTTCTACTTTCAGGCAATGAAACCATGATTATCGATGTAAAACAGCCGACAGCCCTATGGATGTGGTCCTTAAGATCATCACCAGACTGGGGAAATGTCAAGACCGGCTGGGGAGGCTGTTCATGTGAAGGGAAGAGTCATTACAATATTTATATGGTGATTATGGTGAAGTGTAATCAAATCTTCTGCAACAATAACAATTATAAAACATTTAATCAACAGAAAAGAACACATCTCAAGTTAAGTAGAGAACGCCTAGGCAAATAGTTGTTTAAAGAGCTCTTAGAATACCATCTGAGTAGAAGTTTCCAGAGAATAGCTTTGGTTACCATACCTTTTGAAGCTGCTTTATGCTGCTGATACTAGGAATATTGACAAAATAGTTGTTTTAATGTAGAGATAATTTGACAGAGACTAAAAATCAAATCAAATACTTTTCGTTGTGTTTGTTACAGAATTATGTGTGAAATGAATATCCCAACTAATCCTTAAACCTTGCTACACCCTTTAGAGACTGAGGACAGAGTGGGGCTCAGGAATTGATGCTAGTGAAAAATGAGTGAGTCTTCTAGAGGAGATGAGGAATAAGGAAAGGACAGACACACTCTCAGCAAATATTAAGGTGCTGCTTTCCAGGCTGGGGAAGAGAAATATTTTCTTCTCTCATGCAGCTGACATTCCAAGTGGGAGTGACAGTGAAGAATCAGCAAATGCAATAACAAAACAAGGTAATTTTAGGTATTTCAGTGCTATGGAAAAAAAATTAAGCAGGTTATATGATAAAGAACCCCTGGGAAGGTAGTGAATTTGCCAGGCAGAGCAAGAGGGCCAATGCAACAAAGTGAGCAAGGGAGAGGATAGTATGGGTGAGGCAGGCAAGTATAAGAGGATTATCTAAGGGTTAATACCTTAACTTGGGTTAATACCCAAGTTGTCTCAATTTGGGTATTATTGACATTGAGACCAAATAATTCTGTGTTGCAGGGTGCTGTCCTATATCCTGTAGGGAATTTAACATTGTTCCTCAGTAGCACGTCCCAGTCGTGGCAACAAAATATTTCCAGATATCACCGAATGTCCTCTGGGATATTTGAAACTCTCTAACTGAGAACCACATGCTCATGTACGGCCTTAGAAGCAAGACTGAAGGGCAAAATGCTTAACAAACGGCACAGCCAGCAGCCAATTAGAATGTATGCTGTCTGAAAATGATTAATAAGACTGTTCCAGTACATCCTAAATGAACATCAGTCCTGCTATAGCTCATGGTAAAGAGTTTGGATTTTATAATAATTGTGATAGAAAGTTATAGTAGTGCTTTAAAAAAGTAACATGATTCTTTTTTGTTTTCAAAAAGATCATCTAAGGCTGTTAAACGGAGAATAGATTTCAGGGCAGGGCAGCTTAAGAGGAAGCAGAGAGATTGGTAGGAGGTCACTGAAGAAGTCATGTGCAATATGTTGATGGGGACTAAGGTGGCAGCCATAAAGATGAATCAAAGTGGTGAGAATGGATTATAGGGGTAGAAGCCAAATGAAGAATCAGGGATTATAACTAAGTTTTGGTTTAACCTTTGAGTGGATAGTGGCCATTTTAAGATGGGGAAGACTCAGAGAAAAACAGATTTTAGAGAAAAGATCAAGAATTCTGTTTTAAGTATGTTAAGTTTGAGATATCTTTGAAACAACTAAATGAAGTTGTCTAGCAGGTACTTGGGTGCTTGAGTCTAGAGGACATTGGAGTGGTCAGAGCTCAACATACACATTTTATCGTCCTTACCATACACAGTACAAAAACAACTAACATCCAGAAGCCTATGTTCACAAAGGTAATCAACACAGAAGAGGTTACCAACCATTTAAACCAGAGTATCTGTGCATTTTCCAGAGATTAACTGACATATTACATGTCCTACTTCTTATAACTTCTTATATTCTCCTTACATTTGACAAAAATCAGCCTCATTTACTCTCAATTAACGATTAGACTTAGCTGCTTAATAGGTTCCTTTCATCTACTGAAAAATCTTAAGCAAATACCCCTGTGATCTTTTCAAGATTTCCTGATAATGCAAAATTAAATGTAAATCTATTAGACACTGAGGTGGGGGTAAGAACAGAGAGAAAAACTAACAGAAGATATTTGAATTACAACACGATTTATTATCCTTAGTCCCAGACAGCTCAGGAACCCTCAATTAAATACCATCTATTCTCTCAATATTCAAAACAGTTTATCATCCTATGTTTCATTTAATATTATTAAATTCCTGATTATACTACTGGTTTCGGAGAACAGGGGTCACTCTATTAGATTCAAACCTAGTTTTAACAGATGTCTACTATTAATAATGTATAAATTATTATATTTAAATAACACATTGTGGTTTTCAAGGCACTTTTCATACTGATACATTTCTATTTTTACCACAATTTTATTACATAGGGAAGGCAGATACTTGGATACCCATTTTAAATTAAAAAATATACATTGTTCAACCAGATTACACAATTTTTCCAGGGCCCTAGAGCTAGTAAATGTTCAGAAAATAACTGGAACACAAGTATTTTTAAAAACTAATCCAGCACTGAAAGAATAGAAAACACTGTGCCAGTGCATTCTACAAAGCCACTCACACTGTATGTGATGCCAAATGTTAACAGCTCATTTAACTTTTTCCAGAAAATAATCTGAGCTGGTTCTCAACCCAGGCACATTTTCTGTGTTCCTTCTATATAATGTACTTTTCCCACACAAAATAAAAGTCATGTGGCTGCCAGCTGGGTTAAACACACTACCTTTCCTTCTGCTTTCTTGGCTTGTCTGTCCTGCTTGTCTCTGTTCTACTTGATATTATCTTCCTGAGACTTCTTTGCTGTCATCCTAACTTTTCCCTGATTATTTCAATCCTACTATGGCTAAAACAGTGCCACCAACTATAAAACTGGAATTACATTCTTCTTTTCTAAGCTTAGTGGGTTCTTCCTAACTTTGTTCTTTATTTTTCAATAAATTTTTCAAACCTAAATTTTCAAACCTAAATTTTCCATTTTGTACTAACACATATTTTTTTACTAATTTTAAAACTTAAATATGATATTGTGGAAACATAAAAGACAGAAAAATATAAATTACCCATATTCTCACTAATCAAAGATGAGTTAACATTTGATTGCTAATTTTTTTGTTTCCTACAGTGAATATTTAATTAATGATTTTGAATTTTTTCTTATTAATAGCAAAGCTATTCAAGTCCATAAATTTTTCTCAAAATACAACTTCAACTACATCTTGTAACACTGGGAGAGAATGATAGGACATGACTTGGGAGAGGTAACATGTAGCTGGATCATTTAGAGCTTTACAAGTCATTGTTAGAATTTTGGCTTTTATTAGATGGAAATAGAGCCACTGGAGAGTTTTCAGCAGAGCAGTGGTGTAATCCAATTTAAAGGATCAATCTGGCTGTTGTGTTGAGAATAGCTATAAAGAGGAAAGTGTAGAATGAGGAAAATATGGAAGGAGGCTATTGCAGTAATAAAGGTAAGAGACAAAGAGGATATTGAGCAGGATGATAACTCAGAGGTGGTAAAAAATATTAATAAGATTCTGAACATAATTCAGAGGTAGAGACAACAAGATTTTCTTATGTATTGGCTGAGGAGTGGAAGAGAAAGAGAAGGACTGAGTCTCAAAATTTCTGGCCTAAGTATTTGTTGCCAACTGAGATGGGGGAAGCCTAAGTGTACAGCAGGTTGGAAGGAAATATGTTTCTGATGTGTTGCTATTAAACTATCTAATGATTTCCCAGTCAGCAGGAGCGGCTGTACTAGTTTGGAGTATAAAAGAGAAGTTTAGGCCAGAGGTAGAAATTTGGGGATCAGCAAACTTTTGGGAGAGTTGAACCCAATGGCAGAGTGGGACTCTGCAGCAAATGCCTCTCCTCAGAAATAACAACTTGAAAAACAAAATAATAACTAAAAACTTCCCAAGTCTTGCAGGAGATATAGACATCCAGATACAGGCAGCTCAAGAATCCCTAAACAGATTCAACCCAAAGAACTCTTCTCCAAGGCACATTATCATCAAACTGTCAAAAGTCAAAGACAAAGAGAGAATTCTGAAAATAGCAGGAGAAAATTGTCAAGTCACATATAATGGAATCCTCATCAGACTAACAGTGGATTTCTCAGCAGAAACCTTGTAAGCCAGGAGAGAATTAGATGATATATTCAAAGTTCTGCAGGAAAAAAAAAAAATGTCCGCCAAGAACACTATACCCAACCAAGCTATTCTTCAAAAACGAAGGAAAAATAAAATCCAGACAAGGAAAAACTGAAGAAATTCATCATCACTAGACTGGCACTACAAGAAATGCTTAAGGGAATGCTATATCTGGAAGCAAAAGGACAATATATAATATCATAAAAACACATGAAAGTATAAAACTGGTAGAGCAAATATAAAAATGAGAAAGAGAAAGGAGTCAAATTTTATCCTTATAAAAAAACCCACCAAATTGTAAAAGCAAACAATAAAAAAGAAGAAAACAAAGGATATATGAAACCAGGAGGATTGCTTGTGGCCAGGAGTTTGAGAATAGCCTGGGCTACCTAGCAAGATCCCATCTCTAAAGAAATTTGAAAATTATTAGAGTGAATAGACAACCAACAGAACGGGAAAAATTTTTTACAATCGACCCATCAGACAAGGGGCTAATATCCAGAATCTACGAAGAATTAAAACATATTTACAACACAAAAACAAACCCATTCAAAAGTGGGGGAAGGATACGAACAGACAGTTTTCAAAAGAAGATATATATGAGGCCAAAAAACATGAAAAAATGTTCATCATCACTGGTCATTAGAGAAATGCAAATCAAAACCACATTGAGGTATCATCTCACGCCAGTTAGAATGGTGATCATTAAAAAAAACTGGAGACTACAGATGCTGGAGAGGATGTGGAGAAATAGGAACACTCTTACACTATTGGGGGGAGTGTAAATTAGTTCAACCATTGTAGAAGACAGTGTGGTGATTTCTCAAGGATCTAGAAATAGAAATTCCATTTGACCCATCAATCCCATTACTGGGTATATACCCAAAGGACTATAAACTATTCTATTATAAAGACACATGCACACGTATGTTCACTGCGGCACTGTGTACAAGAGCAAAGACCTGGAACCAACCCCAATGCCCATCAATGACAGACTGGACAAAGAAAATGTGGCACATATACACCATGAAACACTACACAGCCATAAAAAATGATGAGTTCATGTCCTTTGTAGGGACTTGGATGAATTGAAAACCATCATTCTCAGCAAACTGACACAAGAACAGAAAACCAAACACCACATGTTCTCACTCATAGGCAGGTGTTGAACAATGAGAACACGTGGACTCAGGGAGAGGAGCATCACACACTGGGGGCAGTGGTCAGGGGCTAGGGGAGGAACAGCAGTGGGTGGGGGAGGGATAACATGGGGAGAAATGCCAGATATATATGAAGGGGGAATAGAGGCAGCAAACCACCTGGTTATGTATGCACCTATGCAACAACCCTGCATGACCTGCACATGTACCCCAGAACCTAAAGTAAAATTTAAAAAAAAAAAAGGAAAAAAATAAAAGAAAAAATAAAAGAATTTGTACTCAAGAAAAAAAATTAGTTGGGTATAATGGTGCTTTCCTGTAGTACTAGTTACTTCGAAGGTTGAGGCAGGAGAATCACTTGAGCCTAGGAGTTCATGACTGCAGTGAGCTATGGCTGTGCCACTGCACTCCAGTCTGGGCATCTGCATGAGACCCTGTCTCTAAAAAAAAGAAGAAAAAATAAAATTTTTAAAAAGATGAAAAAGAAAACAATTAACAACATAACATGAGTAAGTCCGCACCTGTCAACAACAACCTATCCAAATGGTTTAAATTCTCCAATTAAAAGATATAGACTGGCTGAATGGATTTTTTTAAAGACCTAACTCTGCCTATAAGAAACTCACTTTACCTCTAAACACACACATGGACTGAAAGTTTAAATATGAGAAAAACATATTCCATGCAAATAGAAACTAAAATATATATGCACCCAACACTAGAGCATGTAAGTGTATAAAGCAAACATTATTAGACTGAAGAGAGATTTGCATTCCAATACGATAAGAGTTGGGAACTTCAACACCCCACTTTAGGTATTGGCCAGATCATCTGGACAGAAAATCAACAAATAACATCAGACTTAATCTGCCAAGAGACATTTACAGAATATTTTATCTAACAGCTGCGGACTGCCCATTATTCTCATCAGCACATGGAGCATTCTCTAGAATAGACCATATATTAGGATATAAAACAGGTCTTAATAAATTTTAAATTTTAAAATTATATAAAGTATCTTAGAAGACCATTATGGAATAAAACTAGGAATTAGCAACAAGAGAAACTTGGGAAACTGTACAAACACATGGAAATTAAGCAACATGCCCATGGGTCAAGAAAGAAAGAAGGAATTAAAAACTTACCAAAACAAGTGAAAATTAAAATACAACATACCAAAAACCTATGGGATACAGCAAAAGCAGTGGTAAGAGGAAGCTTACAGCAATAAATGCCTATATCAAAAAGCAGAAAAAATTCAAATAAACAGTCTAAAGGTGTACTTCAAATAACTAGAAAAAGCAAACTCAAAATGAGTAGAAGAAAAGAAATAATAAACATCAAAATAGGACTAAATGTAATACAGACTAAAAAAATACAAATAATCAACAAAATGAAAAGTTGCTTTTTAAAAAAAAAAAAAAAAAAGATAAATTGATAAACTGCTAGTTACATTAACCAAGAAAAAGAGTAGAAATCCAATAAATAAGATCAGAAACACAAAGGAGACATTACAATACCACAGAAATACAAAAGATCACCAGGGACTATTATGAACAACTATAAACTAACAAACTGAAAAACCTATAAAAAATTAATAAATTCCTGGGCATGCAAACCACCAATATTAAGCCAGGAACCAACAGAAAATCTGAACAGACCAATAATGAATACTGAGATGGAATCAGTAATAAAAAGTCTCCCAACAAAGACAATCCCAGGACCAGATGGCTTTACTGCTGAATTCTACCAAACTTACAAGTAACTAACATCAATTCTTCTCAACTCTTTCAAAACACTGAGAAGAGAAGGGAATTTTTCTTAGTTTATTTTATGAGGCCAGCATTATCCTGACACCGAAACCAGATTAGGCTACAAGAAATAAAGAAAACTGCATGCCAATATTCCTGATGAACATAGATGCAACAGTCCTCAAGAAAATATTAGCAAACCAAATCCAACTACATATCAAAAAGACAACACACCATGATCAAGTGGAACTTAGCCAAGGGATGCAAGAATGGTTTAACATATGCAAACCAATAAATGTGACACATACATCATTATAAGATGATTATAAAGTTTTGTCTTTCATTCTGTTGATGTAATATATCACATTTATCATTTTGCACATGATTCTAAATTATTACAAAATGATTTTAATCATGAAGAGATGTCGAATTTATTTTTATCTTAAGAAAAATTACTTAAAATTAAAGCTCTCAACACATTAGGCATCAAAGGAAGCCCATGTATGACAAACCCACAGTTAACATCATATGGATGTTAACTGTGGAATGAAAGAAAAGCTCAAAGCCTTTCCTTTAAGAATTGGAACATGACTAGGATGTCCACTTTCAGTACTCTTATTCAACATAGTACTGGAAGTCCTAGACACAGCCAGGCAAGAGGAAAAAGTAATTGAAAAAGAGAAATTCAAATTGTTCCCCTTGGCAGATGACATGATCTTATATACAGAAAAACCTAAAGACTCTACCCCAAAACTCTTAGAACTGATCAACAAATTCAGTAAAGTTTTAGGAGGCAAAATCAACACACAACAATCAGTAGTGTTTCTATACACCAACAAAACACTAGCTGAAAAAGAAATCCCATTTATAAGAGCTACAAAAAAAAATAAAAATAAAATGTCCAGGAATACATTTAACCAAGGAAGTGAAAAACCTTAAAACTGAAATTATAAAATACTGGTGAAAGAAACTGAAGCCAAAAACAAATGAAAAGATATTCCATGCTCCTGAATTGGAAGATTTAATATTGTTAAAATGACCATACTACCCAAAGCAATCTACAGATTAAATGCAATTCCTGTCAAAATACCAAAGACATTTCTTATAGAACTAGAAGAATTCTAAAATTCATATGAAACCACAAAAGACCCCAAATAGTGACAGTAATACTGAGCAGAAAGAATAAATCTGGAGGCACCACACTATCTAACTTCAAAATATACAACAAAGTTATTGTAACCAAAACAGCATAGTATTGGTATAAAAACAGACACATAGACCAGAAAGAAGAACCCAGAAATTAATCTATGTATTTTCAGCCAATTGATTTTTCAACAAAGACACCAAGAACGTACATTTGAGAAAGGACCTCCCTCTTAAATAAATGGTGCTGGGAAAACTAGAGTCCACATGCAGAAAATGAAACTAGACCCCTGTCTCTCACCATCTACAAAAATCAACTCAAGATGTATTAAATATTTAAAAATAAAAATTAAATTTGACCGAACATTACACTCAATGTGTGCCATAATAGTTGAGCCCAGATCAGCTGGAAACAAGAGCAGAACTTTCAATGGAAATTTTATGCAAGTAGAATCAAGATTGTGAAGCATTTTTCAAATAATCGTAACAGGAAGTGAAACATGGCTTTACAAGTATGACACTAAAGACAAACTACAATCAAAGCAACAGCTACCAAGAGGTAGAAGTGGTCCAGTCAAAGTTAAAGCAGACTGATCAAGAGCAAAGCTCATGACAAGAGATTTGGGGGAATGCTCAAGCCATTTTGCTTGCTGACTTTCTGGAGAATCAATGAACGATGATAACATCTTACTACAAGAATGTTTTGAGAAAGCGAAAAGATTTAGCAGAAAAATGCCCAGGAAAAGCTTCACCAGAGAGTCCTTTTCCACCACGACAATGTTCCTGCTCTTCCTTCTCATCAAACGTGGCAATTTCGTGAGAGTTTCAATGGGAAATTATTAAACAGGCCTGCTTTGGCTCCTGACTTCTTTTTGTTTCCTAATCTTAAAAAACATCTGCAAAAGGCACCCATTTTCTTCAGTTAATAATGTAAAAATGAGTTCTTTGATATGATTAAAAATGAGTTTTTTGATACGGTTAAATTCCTAGGACCTTCAGTTCTTCAGGGATAGACTACATGGGTGGTATTATTGCTTATAAAGGTGTCCTCGCTTTTGTGTTGAGAAGTTTATATTTCATATTTTTATGTTTTAATTCTATTTTCCATTTTTTCTTCTTTTTTTTTTTTTGAGACAGTGTCTCACTCTTTAACCTAGGCTGGATTACAGTGGCCTGATCTCCACTCACTTACAACCTCCACTTCCTGGGTTCAAGTGATTCTTGTACCTCAGCCTCCCAAGTAGCTGGGATTATAGTTGTGTGCTACCATGCCTGATTAATTTTTATATTTTTAGTCGAGATGGGGTTTCATCATGTTGGTCAGGCTGGTCTTGAACTGCTGGCCTCAAGTGATCTGCCTGCCTTGGTCTCCCAAAGTGCTGGGATTACAGGTGTGAGCCATGGCACCTAGCCCTCCATGAAATATTTGAAGTTTCTTCATATATGACGAGATTAGAAGAAAGAATTATGTAAACCACTGGTAATTATAAAGTTTAATTTGAATAGAAGAGTCTTACACTCAAATAAGAACTGTGCTTGCTAATATCTGACTTTAGTAATTGTATTTTTTCTACCTAACTGATTTTCATAGTTTCAGCTAGGTATGATAACCTGTTTTTGTGAAGATTAAGCCAGCAATTTTCATCATTTATCTCAGAAGTGGTTACATTTTAGGGTAATGGTAATTTCTCCAGAGACCCTGAGTTTTTTGGATGTTTCTTACAGGAAAAAACAAGGGCCAGTATTTTAAATTACACATTTATTTCTTATTAAATAAGCAGTAACACAGAGAAAAACACTCCCAATTAACGGAGATACTTCTTCTCTAGATTTTCCAGCCAAAATATTGTTCACCAAGCAAAGTTTATTCTATCTACAAGGTCCAAGTTATTCTAATCTTTAGACCTACGATCTTATCACTGGCTGAAACTTCTTTAGAGTCAAAAGTTTTGGTAACCTCAATTTAGTCTACCAATTCAAAAAACATAAGTTGCCTATACAAATTATTTTAACATAGAACATTAATAACTGAGAAGTAATATCTCAAAAACATTTTTATAATAATACACTATTTTGGAGTAATTTTAGGCTTACAGAAAATTGAGCAGATATTAGAGATAATTCCCATATACTCCCTCTGTCCTCCAACTCAGTTTCTCCTATTATTATCTTGCTTTCATGTGCTATATTTGTTACTATTGATGAATCAATAATGCTACATTGTTTTTAACTGAAGCCCATAGGTTAGGGTTCACTTTTGGTTTTACACTGTTGGATGGGGTTTGACAAATGTATAATGTCACACACCTATCATGATACCTTTACAATAAATAATTGTAAAGGTATCATGATAGATATGTAAAAGTATCATACCTTTACAATAAATGTCTGTAAATATTTTCTGTAAATACTTAATATTTAGTTTCACTGCCCAGAAACTCTCAAGTACTTTACCCATTCATCTTTCCTGTCTTCCTCCCAAACCCCGGACAACCACTGATTATTTTACTCTCTCTATAGTTTTGCCTTTTTTGGAATGTCATATCATTGGAATGATACAGTACGTAAGCTTTTCAGACTGTTTTCTCTCACCAAGCAATATTCATTTAGGGTTCCTCCACGTCATTTTACGGCTTGATAGTTCAATTTTCTTTTCATTGCTGAATCATATTTCACTGCATATGAAGGAGCCCAGGGAACTTCATCACAAAATATGGCTCCCTGGTATAATGAGTATTTTGAATTAAAGGCCCTTGGAGATCAATAGATGCTGAAAGAGCCTTTCCCTACTATCTAAATAAAGACATCAGGGACCCACCAAGGATTCCATCCCTTCTCTGTTATCTCATTATCGATTGCAGAAAAGAAGACCAAGAATATAGTCACACCTGAATGGACCCATCACAAGATAACTATCTGTCTCTGAGGCTCATTCAACTTCCAAAGAGAACCATTTCCAAGTTAACCTGTGTTCTGGGATCTATTCATTCTCTCTAGCAATCATTTTATTGCCCCCAAAATTTCCCATCTCTCTCTCTATCCCTTCTGAAATAAGGTTATGTAAATATCTGGGCCCCACTGGGATATTGGGTAATGACTCTAATTTTCCCCCTATGCATACCAATACATTTGTATGCTTTTCTCCTATTAATATGCCTTTTGACAGATGTTTCTTTAGCAAAATTTAAGAAGGCAAAGTTTCCCCTGACCTCACATACAGGTGTACCATAGTTTGTTTTCCATTCGTTTGGGTAAATACCTAGAGAGCAGGTGGTAGATCATGTGGTAAGACTGTGTTCAACATTGTAAGAAACTACCAAGCTGTCTTCCAAAGCACCATGTTGCATTCCAACCAGCAATAAATAACAATTCCTCTTACTCCACATCCATGAGGATATTTGATATCATCAGCATTTTGAAATTTTTTGTAAGTATTGATTTTTAGTTGTACTAAAATATTGAAATAGAATGAATAACACAGTTAAACCAATAACATAAGGTAACATTCTTGTATAAATAGCAGTCCATGGCAGACTGAAAAATAGACCATGGCTTAAATTATTTCTAATTCCAAATATTCAGATCATTGATTACAGCTTAAAATATGTTTGCTACTGCATGTTTACAGCAGCACTTTAATTTTATAAGACAGCAAAGTTCAAATGGAAAGAAAACTTTATCATTCAATGTTTTAGTGCTGTTGGCAGAAAACAAGTGAAACAGTACACCAAAGCTAAGAGTGCTGTAAGTATTAGAGTCAGACCTAAATCAAACATACACTATTAATAATACATGCAAAATATTTTGATACTCATTATCTTTTTAAGGATTTAATACAATTTGATTGGTTTAATAGAATTAAATACATCTGACACTTTCCGGAGTAAATGTACATAAATAGAATATAAATCTCAGAAAAGTAATCTGGAAAAGTTTAAGACATGTCTTTACATAGTAATACTTACATTGGTTTTTGAGGTGGTAAAGCTAAGATTACTAATTCATGATAAGAATCGGTAATAACAGTCAATAATATAATCCAGAAAATGAGGATTAGAGTCCATTTTAAAATTTTTGCTACTTCTTAATTTTTTATTCCTTTAAGTATAAAGCATTTATTAATTGCATAGTTCATTTGGCACCCTATCATAAGCCTTGTGATTACCACTGTGCTACGGCCTCATAATAGAACCATTATTTTATTTGGCTTTTAATATCTGTTGCGCATCTCGAGTTTTTCAGTTGGTATCTCCATAAAAGCAGGAATTTTGCGCTGTATTTCCCACTGTATTCTAATAAATGTGGTAAAGATAAAAGATAAATATTTTTTATAGAGGAACACAGAAAAAAAGATAAACATTTTTTGGATTTTGTCTAATTTTATTATGAAATTGATGGCAAGTAGCTTTTTAAGAATTATGGGGCCAGGCGTGGTGGCTCAGGCCTGTAATCCCAGCACTTTGGGAGGCTGAGGCGGGCAGATCACGAGATCAAGGGATTGAGAATGTCCTGGCCAACATGGTGAAATCCCGTCTCTACTAAAATACAAAATATTAGCAGGGCACGGTGATGCACGCCTGTAGTCCCAGCTAATTGGGAGGGTGAGGCAGGGGAATCACTTGAACACCCAGGAGGTGGAGATTGCAGTGAGCCGAGACTGCGCCACTGCACTCCAGCCTGATGACAGAGCGAGACTCTGACTCAAAAAAAGAAAACAAAAACAAACTACAAAAAAAGAATTATGGACTATATTCAGCTGCAATTAAGCAAATGGAACACAAAATACAATTTTAAGAATATAGACAATGATGGAGTGCTTTATAATGATGTATCCAAATTACTGTATTTTAATACAAAACTGCTATGCTTTAATGCTAGTGTACAACATTGCTTGAAAATTAGGTGATATCACAAATGCTACAATCCCCTTTGGCAGAGTTAAATGCTCACTCTACTGGGCTCCCTAGCTTTTTCCGGGTGCCTTTAGCATATATACAATACTTATTACAGCATTTTGGATTTTAGCTGTTCTAATAGGTGTGTAGTGATCTCATTGCTGTTTTAATTTGCAGTTCTCTAAGGATATATGGTATTGAGCATTTTTCATGTGTTTATTTGCCATCTAAATATCTTCTATGGTGAAGTGTTCATATCTTTCATCCATTTTTTAAATGAAATATGTTACTTATTATGTGACGTTAAGAATTCTTTCTATGCTTTTATTATTTTATTTTATTTTACAAAAATATAGTTTTAAATTTCTTATACAGACAGGGTTTTGTGCTGTTGTCCAGACTGGTCTACAACTTTCTGGCTTCAAGCAATCCTCTTGCCTGGGCCTCCCAAAGTGCTAGGATTACAGGTGTGAGCCACTGCGCCCAGCATCTTTGTATACTTTGGATTCAACTTCTTTCTCGTATAGATGTCTTACAAATATTTTCTCCTACCCTGTGGCTTTTCATTCCCTTAACAGTTTTGCCAAGCACTCTTTTATTTTAATGAAGTCCGACGTCAATTTTTTCTTTCACAGATTATGTGTTTATATTCCATTTAAAAAATCACCTTCAAACCCAATGTCTCCTCATTTTCTCCTGTTTTCCTCTGGTACTTTTATAGTTTTATATTTTATTTAGGTCTATGATCCATTTGGAGTTAGTATCTGTGAAATGCATAAAGATAATGTCTAGATTTATACCTATGCATTGGATGTCCAGTTGTTCCAGCAACATTTTTTGAAAAACTATCCTTTCTCCATTGAATTGCCTTAGCTTCTTTGCTAAAGATCAATTGGCTGTATTTATTTGGATCCATTTTGGGGCTCTTTTCTGCTCCATTAGCCTACTTGTCTTTTCCTTTGCCAGTACCATATCATCTTGATTATTATAACTTTATGTCTTCAGTAATAATTGCAAAATGCCCTTAATAGCACAAATAATCACTATTACCCAAAACTTTTACTTCCATTTCTTAACATGTACCAATTCTATTGTAAAATCCTGTTGTTCCTAACCCTCGAGACTTTATTTGTTCACTTTATCTACCATTTTTATTCACCTAGAAAACTCCTACTTAATAAGACGCTTCTTCCAGGAAGTCTTTTAAGACTGTTCCATGGTGGATGAGGTATTCCTCTCAAGGGCTTCCATAGAATTCTTTGCTTATTATACCTGTAGGAATTATTACTATATTTTTATATCCCTGTTACCAAGATCAATGCTGGCACATGGGCATTTAAACATTGGTTGAGAAAATACTAATGAGTATTTATTTGTATGTAAATATAACATAGCTAAAAACTAGGCTAAAGACAACAGTAAGCTAGGAAATTGATTTTGGAAAATAAATGACAACTAGTTGATTAAAAAGCTGGTAAAACTTAGTAAATGGCTACTAAGCCCCCATAGAAAACTTTATTCCTCTGTTTGAACTAATATTATCTTTGCTGGTTATTAATGTTATTCATCTATTTAATAGTTTCTTTATACTGCTAAATTCTGTTATTAAATGCTAATAGAACATTTATTAGCATTTCTGTATTAAATGGTAATAAAACAAACAAAAAAATGAGTAAAGTATCTGTCCTAAGCCAATCACAATTATATATATATATATATATATATATATATTTTTTTTTTTTTTTTTTTTGTACTTTAGGTTCTGGGGTACATGTGCTGATCATGCAGGATTGTTGCACAGGTACACACATGGCAAGGTGGTTTGCTGCCTTTATCCCCCCATCACCTATATCTGGTATTTCTCCCCCATGTTATCCCCTCCCCACCCTCCCCATCCCCTGCTGTACCTCTCCTAGTCCCCCCCCATCAAACACTGTGGTGTGTGATGCCCCCGTCCCTGTGTCCACATGTTCTAGTTGGTCAACACCCACCTATGAGTTATACCATGCAGTGTTTGATTTTCTGCTCTTGTTGTCAGTTTGCTGAGAATGATGGTTTTCAGATTCATCCATGTCCCTATGAAGGACACGAACTCATCATTTTTTATGGCTGCATAGTATTCCATGGTGTATATGTGCCACATTTTCTTTATCCAGTCTATTGTTGATGGACATCTGGGTTGGTTCCAGGTCTTTGCTATTGTAAATACTGCCACAATGAACATGTGTGTGCATGTGTCTTTCTGACAGAACAATTTATAATTCTTGGGGTATATACCCAGTAATGGGATTGCTGGGTCAAATGTTATTTCTATTTCTAGGTCCTTGAGAAATCACCACACTGCCTTCCACAATGGTTGCATTAATTTGCATTCCCACCAACAGTGTAAAAGTTGTTCCTGTTTCTCCACATCCTCTCCAGCATCTGTCTCCAGATTTTTTAATGATCGCCATTCTAACTGGCGTGAGATGGTATCTCAATGTGGTTTTGATTTGCATTTCTCTAAAGACCAGTGACGATGAGCATTTTTTCATGTGTTTGTTGGTCTCATAAATGTCTTCTTATGGAAAGTGTCTTCATATCCTTTGCCTACTTTTGAATGGGCTTGTTTTTTTCTTGTAAATCTGTTTTAGTTCTTTGTAGATTCTGGATATTAGCCCTTTGTCAGATGGGTAGATTGCAAAAATTTTTTCCCATTCTGTTGGTTGCCGGTTCACTCTAATGATGGTTTCCTTTGCTGTACAGAAGCTCTGGAGTTTACTTAGATCCCATTTGTCTATTTTGACTTTTGTTGCCATTGCTTTTGGTGTTTTAATCATGAAGTCCTTGCCTATGCCTATGTCCTGAATGGTTTTGTCTATGTTTTCTTCTAGAGTTTTTGTGGTGTTAGGTCTTATGTTTAGATTTTTAATCCATCTGGAGTTAATTTTAGTATAAGGTGTCAGGAAGGGGTCCAGTTTCTGCTTTCTGCACATGGCTAGCCAGTTTTCCCACCACCATTTATTAAACAGAGAATCCTTTCCCCATTGCATGTTTTTCTCAGGTTTGTCAAAGATCATATGATTGTAGATGTGTGGTGTTGCTTCTGAGGCCTCTGTTCTGTTCCATTGGTCTATGTCTCTGTTTTGGTACCAGTACCATGCTGTTTTGATTACTATGGCCTTGTAGTATAGTTTGAAGTCAGGCAGCATGATGCCTCCAGCTTTGTTCTTTTTGCTTAGGATTGTTTTGACTATGCAGGCTCTCTTTGGTTCCATATGAAGTTTGAAGTGGTTTTTTCCAGTTCTGTGAAGAAGGTCATTGGTAGCTTGATGGGGATAGTGTTGAATCTATAAATTACTTTGGGCAGTATGGCCATTTTCACAATGTTGATTCTTCCCAATCATGAGCATGGAATGTTTTTCCATCTGTTTTTGTCCTCTCTTATTTCATTGAGCAGTGGTTTGCAGTTCCCCTTGAAGAGGTCCTTTACATCCTTTGTTAGTTGTATTCCTAGGTATATTATTCTCTTTGTAGCAATTGTGAATGGGAGTTCACTTTTGATTTGGCTCTGTCTGTTATTGGTGTATAGAAATGCTTGTGATTTTTGCACATTGATTTTGTATCCTGAGACTTTGCTGAAGTTGCTTATTAGTTTCAGGAGATTTTGAGCTGTGACAATGGGATCTTCTAAATATATAATCATGCCATCTGCAAATAGAGATAATTTGGCTTCCTCTTTTCCTAATTGAATACCCTTTATTTCTTTTTCTTGCCTGATTGCTCTGGCTAGAACTTCCAACTCTATATTGAATAGGAGTGGTTAGAGAGGGCATCCTTGTCTTATGCCAGATTTCAAAGGGAATGCTTCCAGTTTTTGCCTGTTCAGGATGATATTGGCTGTGGGTTTGTCATAAATAGCTTTTATTATTTTGTGATACATTCCATCAATATCTAGTTTATTGTGGGTTTTTAGCATAAAGGGCTGTTGAATTTTGTCAAAGGCCTTCTCTGAGATAAGGCCTATCTATTGAGATAATCATGTGGTTTTTGTTCTTGTTCTGTTTGTGTGATGAATTACGTTTATAGACTTGCGTATGTTGAACCAGCCTTGCATCCCGGGATGAAGCCTACTTGATCATGATGAATTAGCTTTTTGATTTGCTGTTGCATTCTTTTTGCCAGTATTTTATTGAAGATTTTTGCATTGATATTCATCATGGATATTGGCCTGAAGTTTTCTTTTTTAGTTGCATCTTCCCGGTTTTGGTATTAGGATGATGTTGTTCTCATAAAATGAGTTGGGAAGGATTTCCTCTTTTTGTATTGTTTGGAGTAGTTTCAGAAGGAATGGTACCAGCTCCTCTTTGTACGTCAGGTAGAATTCGACTGTAAACCTTTCTGGACCTGTACTTTTTTGGTTGGTAGGCTATTAATTGTTGCCTCAACTTCAGCCCTTGTTATTGGTCTATTCAGGGTTTCAACTTCTTCCTCATTTAGTCTTGGGAGAGTGCAAGTGTCCAGGAATTTATCCATTTCTTCCAGATTTACTGGTTTGTGTGCATAGAGTTGTTTGTAGTCATCTCTAATGGTAGTTTTTATTTCTGTGGATCGGTGGTGATATCCCCTTTATTGTTTTTTATTGCATCTATTTGATTCTTCTCTCTCTTTTTTTTTTTATTAGTCTGGCTAGCAGTCTATCTATTTTGTTGATCTTTTCAAAAAAAACCACCTCCTGGATTTATTGATTTTTTGAAGGGTTTTTTTTTTTTTTTAATCTCCTTCAGTTCTGCCCTGATCTTAGTTATTTGTTGTCTTCTGCTAGCTTTTGAGTTTTTTTGATCTTGCTCCTCTAACTCTTTCAATTTTGATGACAGAGTGTTAATTTTAGACCTTTCCTTGCTCCTCATTTGGGCATTTATTTATAAATTTCCCTCTAGACGCTGCTTTAAATGTGTCGCAGAGATTCTGGTACGTTGTGTCTTCATTCTCATTGGTTTTGAAGAACATCTTTATTTCTGCCTTCATTTCATTGTTTATCCATTCGACATTCAGGAGCCAGTTGTTCATTTTCCATGAAGTTGTGCGGTTTTGAGTTTGTTTCTTAATCCTGAGTTCTAATTTGATTGAGCTGTGGTCTGAAAGACTGTTTGCTATGATTTCTGTTCTTTTGCATTTGCTGAGGAGTGATTTACTTCCAATTATGTGGTTGATTTTAGAGTAAGTGTGATGTGGTGCTCAGAAGAATGTATATTCTATGGATTTGGGGTTGAGAGTTCTGTACATGTCTGTTAAGTTCACTTGGTCCAGATCTGCATTCAAGTCCTGGATTTCCTTGTTGATTTTCTGTCTCGTTGATCTAACATTGACAGTTGAGTGTTAAAGTCTCCCACTATTATTGTGTGGGAGTCTAAGTCTCTTTGTAGGTCATTAAGGACTTGCTTTATGTATCTGGGTGCTCCTGTATTGGGTGCATATATATTTAAATAGTTAGTTCTTCTTGTTGTATTGATCCTTTTACCATATGTAACGCCCTTCTCTCTCTGTTTTGATTTTTCCTGGTTTAAAGTCCATTTTATCAGAGACTAGGATTGCCACCCCTGCTTTTTTTGTTATTCTCCATTTGCTTGGTAGATCTTCTTCCATCCCTTTATTTTGAGTCTATGTGTGTCTTTGCACATGAGATGGGTCTCCTGAATACAGCACACTGATGGTTCTTGGCTTTTTATCCAATTTGCCAGTCTGTGTCTTTTGATTGAGGCATTTAGTCTGTTTACATTTAATGTTAATATTGTTATATGTGAATTTGATTCTGCCATTTTATTACTGGTTGGTTGTTTTGCCCTTTGGTTGGTGTAATTTCTGCATTGCGTCGGTCTTTACCATTTGGTTCTTTTTTGCAGTGGCTGGTACTTGTTTCTCCTTTCTGCATTTAGTGCTTCCCCTCAGGAGCTCTTGCAGGGCAGGTCTGGTAGTAACAAAATCTCTCAGCAATTGCTTGTCCATAAAGGATTTTATTTCTCCATCACTCATGAAGCTTAGTTTGGCTGGATGTGAGATTCTGGGTTGAAAGTTCTTTTCTTTAAGAATGTTGAATATTGGCCCCCACTCTCTTCTGGCTTGTAGAGTTTCTGCTGAGAGATCAGCTGTGAGTCTGATGTGCTTCCCTTTGTGGAAGACCCAACCTTTCTCTCTGGCTGCCCTTAGTATTTTAACTTTTATTTTAGATTCAGGGGGGTATATGTGTAGGTTTGTCACATAGACACTGTGTGATGCTGAGATTTGAGATATGATTGATCTCATCATCCAGGTGGGAGCACAGTGCTTATTAGATTTTCAGTCCTTGTCCACATCTCTTCCTCCCCCCATCTAGCAGTCCCAAGTGTCTATTGTTGCCACCTTTATGTCCATATGTACCTAATATTTAGTTCCCACTTATAAGAGAGTACAAGTGGTATTTGGTTTTCTGTTCCCTCATTAATTTGCTGAGGATAATAGCCACTAGCTACATCCATGTTGCTGCAAAGCACATAATTTCATTCTTTTTCATGACTGTGTAGTATTCCATGTTGTATATGTACAACTTTTTGTTTATCCAGTCCTCTGTTGATGGGCACCTTGGTTGAGTCCATGTTTTTGCTATTGGGAATAACACTACATAAACATACATGTGAATATATCTTTTAGGTAGAATGATTTATTTTCCTTTAGATATATATCCAGTAATGGTATTGTTAGGTCAAATGGTGGTTCTATTTTAGTTCTTTGAGAAATCTCCATCGTGTGTTCCCTTTTCTCTGTAGCCTCAACAGCATCTCTTGTTTTTCTAACTTCTTAATAATAGCCATTCTGATTGGTGTGAGATGGTATATCATTGAGTTGGCATTTCTCTAATGATTAGTGATGTTGAGCATTTTTCTTTTGTCTGCTGGTCATTTGCAGGTCTTCTTTTGAAAAGTGTCTGTACATGTCTTTTGCTCACTTTTTTAATGGGGTTATTTGGTTTTTGCTTGTTGAATTGTTTATGTTCCTTATAGGGTCTGGATATTTGTCTGATGCATAGTTTGTGAATATTTTCTCTCATTCTTTAGGTTGTTTGTTTACTCTGTTGATAGTTGCTTTTGCTGTCATCAGAAATAATTAAGTTGAAAAGTGATAAGTGCGAATTTAGGAATGGAAACAATGCCATAGATATAAAAAGAATTCTAAGATGGTGCAAGCAGATGAACTTAGAGCTTAGCATCTTCCCTTAACCAATGGTTTATGACATGCAGAACAAAACATAAAGAGCTAATTTGCATATTTGGAGTGGTTAGATTATAAACACTTTAAACCTTTTAATCTATTTTTATATTAATGATTATTTAATTAAAGAATTTATTAATAGTATGTATTAAAAGAAAATGCAATCAGCTTCTGTATCTGTTAGTGTATTTAGCAGCTCAAGATACCACTGGGAAATAGGCTGGTTGACAAACTTGCTTTTCCCACATGAATCAGTCCAAGTGCCTTCTAAGTCTTTATGGTCTAAAACCAGCAAAGAGAGAACAGAGACACTTGAACTGAAGGTTGCAGCAGAAAAGCATTTTTATGTGAAATTCCATTTATCCTTTCATAATGGCTTGGACATCAAATTTATCCCATCTACATGTCAAAGTTTTCTAACACGAATTCCTTCCAGAGCCTCAATGCCAAGCTGTGTTCTCTCAGCCTTTCGTATCAACACAAGATAACAATTCATCTGACAGTTTTGTGATGACCATGTTAGGCAAAATTAGATAGATTGCTCTGCTGTCACCATATTATCATCCCTGCAGTTCTAACTATAAAATGTTCCTTTTGTGGATTAAGTAGGCAGTTATGATTAAATGCCTGGGCCACAGCTATACTTATGATTTCTTTCTTTTCGTATAAAAGACTGACTTGATTAGTAAGTTTTAGCAGCCACAATATAATTTACTGTTATAGTATAATGCACATTTGCAAGAGAATATATATTACTGAATTTGTTGTAGATTACAGTGTTATATTTTCCATTTCGTTAAATTCAATTATCCTCAGCAAGCCACATTTACCCTGATTATATCCTGGTTAAAACATCTGCACTTCTGATTGCCCATATACCTCCATCAGTTTTCACTCTGGATACCAAAGAAGGAGAATAATCATTTTCATCTCTGACATGGAAGCATTTAAAAATTTTTCTAAATACAGATTGAATAAAGAACTTACTACTTACCTCCTTATAAAGGCAGGTTAAATCATCTATTTTTAACGTAATAAGAGTTCTCAAAGGAACATCACAGAGAATGAATGTGTGAAGATGAACTGGCTGTTATCTTTTTTGTGGGGTCTAGTGGCAGGGTGTTCTCACAACAAAAAGGCCTTAAGAATTAAATAACACAGAAAGACCCACATACTTATAATGGTTGTCTTCATGAGAAGAAACTTATTTTAGAATTATATATTGTATGTAAAGATAAGATTCAAAAAAAGTATAAAAGGTGCTAAGGATAAAAAAATGCTTGCTGAGTATGGGTTTAGGCATGAAGTTTTGGACACTATCAAAGCACCAGGCTGTAGAGCTGAGGAACTTGGCTTCTGTGACTGGAACAAACTCAAAGACCCCCTAGGAGATAAACCATCTGATGCCACCGAGTTTACCCCCAAAAGGAAGCCCTATGGTAAGGGACCTTATCTATCTTGTTCACTGCCAGAATGCATGAGTTTTCTCAGCTTATTAAAGCAAAAGTTTCAAAAATATTAAATTATTTCTGACTAGTTCACTGATAGCTACTATTGTGACTACTCCAGATGATCTTCTACTGTTCCAGCCCCTTCTTGGTACTAGATGCTTCAGAGAGGCATCACCTGGCAGAAGGGTCATACCTGGCAGAGAAGAGCACCTCCAGGATACTCTTTGAGCACCACTAGTGTCAGTTCTGACTAATACTGTAGGAACACTGGGTGTCAAGTATCCTGGCTATCACGCTGCACCCAGTGATCTCAATATAACCCCTCTACCCAGTGTTCTGAATATCACCTTGTAACCAGTATCCTGGATATCACCCCCAGTGATCTGGATATCATCCTGTACTTAGTGTTCTGGGTATCACCCCTATACCCAGTGTTCTGGATATCATATCTGAACCTAGAGTTCTAGATATTACCAGTGCATAGAGCAGTGTCTGCCACATAATAGCTGCTCAGCAAGTTTTTCTAAATAAATTGATGTATATATAATCTATTTACTTATTTTGTATTTTTACTTACACATTTTGCAGAAACATTACCTATTTGTTAGTTCAACCCTACACAATTGTGTTCAATTAAAATGTATCTAGCCCATTAATTCTGCATTGTTATTATCCCTATTTGCAATGTCATTAATGAAGACAACACTGAGTAAGCACCTACTAAGTGGTGGAAACGCTGCGCCTTGAAAAGACCCTCCAGGAGTGAGCTCGAGATGTGTTATGTGCTTAGACTTCTTCCCAAGACACAGATCTCATAAATAATTCACAACTAGATGAGAAAAGGAGATGTCAAAGAAATCAAATGACAAATAACTGTGCTAATATTGTTCAGGCTCAACCTGACCTCTTTTTGGCTTTGGTGAGTGGGTCTACTTTTGGACCCTCTTTATGTCTAAAAGACATAAAAATAGACACCAATTATATGACAAATTGCAAAACCTTGAGGACACCTCTGGATAGACATAGAATGCAAACTCAAAATAATTTGTACTCACTGCCTACCTACTATGTGCCTAGCACTGTGCTAAGCCACATGCACATAGCATTTCAGGCAGTGCCCATCACCGTCCTATGAGCAAGTACTAGTCTTCACCCCATTTTACAGATGGGGTAACTAAGTTGTGGGGGAGGCTAAATAATTTGTCTAATGGTACACAATTGATAAGTGCCAAAGACAAAACATAAATTCCTATCTACCTTATAAAGATGTAAATTTAGGAGAGTCAGCTTCTCTTGAATTGCAAATTTTATGCTAGAATATCCAATATTTAAACTAGAGCAGTCCTTGCACTTTTGTTGGCCAGTTTACTTTTTCTTTCATCTTATGCACACACTGGTATAGTAACACTCTCCAGGATTTTCCTTGCACCCTTTTTCATCATATTCCTCTTTCCAATTCCCTCGTCCAGAATGGTGTGGCTTCTGTAAGTGACTAAAATCCACCCTGGCAAAATGAGCTAGGGTCTGCCCTACTATAATTCAGACAGATCTGGATTGACTTCTTGACCCTCCTCACTTCATTCACCCAGCACCTTGCCTGCCCTGTCCCCTGGTGCCCTTGACTACTGTCCTATGTTGCTAGAAAAGCTGTTGTCTATCTATTGTGACTGTATACACACCTTGCCGCTGAAGCTTGAGTCATAATCTATTCTATCTGTATCTCTGAAAATGATTTTTACTTCAACTTTCCTGAAGAACATATATTTCTCTCTTCTTTGGCTCTGATAATTTGTGCCCAAACTTCAGACTAATAATTCCCCAGATGAGCCTGCTCCTAGCCTACTTGTGTCACTTTTGCAAGCACTTTCCATTCTTATTAGGCTAATATTTGAAGACAGGATCAAGATACTCTATCTTTCCAGCTTATCCAAAATACCTAAAATTCTGTCGCTTTTAACAGTAAGTCAATACAGGCTATGTGCTATATATCTTTGTATTTTTCATAGTAGCCAGCCCAGTCTTCCACACTTGATATGTACATGAATAAGTTAATCAATAAATGAAGGAATAGTTGGTTGTTTGATGAATAGCAAGAGAAGAGCTGGCGTAAGTGCATAGGTAAAGTAGAATATTATTTCATAGGTACCACTTGTACTTTTTCTTCCTACACAAGTGTTTAAGAAATATTTTTCATTAAGATTATTAGCATTCACCAGTAATTGATTTTAAGTCACTTATTTGGCTTATAATATTGTTAACTTAGTAGGTACAATGTGTAAGACACCTACTGTATAGCAGCCAATATCCTGAGTACTTTTACAATTTTTTGTTTTATAACACAACAAAAGTTTAAGGTAAGTGTTAGTATCCATTTTTTAGAGTAAAGGCAGAATAGAAAATTCAGTGAGGTTACGTAATTTGTGGAGGATCTCTTAAGAAATGAATAGGAGCCATGGGTTTGATCCCATGGCACTCTAATTCCAAGTTCTGAATTCTTTTATTCTTTCTGCTATTTTGCACTACTTCATTTTAAAACTAGTCTTATAAAATATCCTTCTAAAATTTTTCAGGTTTTTTTTCAGGAAAATAAGGCACTAGCACATTGTCTTTCATTAATGCATTTCAGCAGACTAGGTTGCAAGATCATCTAGCTGTTTCTTAGCAGAAAAAAAAGAACGACCTTGAATATATGGAACCCAGGGTCAGTATATTTTGATGTGAGAAATGGAAGTTGAAAAGATTCAAATGATAGGCATATTCCTAGATTAACAGGGGAGGTAAGTTCATAGTTCAGGGCCTAAGTGACCAAGGAGAAAGAGGAGGACACTAAATGCCCAGATGAGACAGTAACAGAAGATAAAAGGAGGAACTAATCAGACAATGGGGTAAGAGGATGATAGTGACGCATGGGTGTTGAAAATATGCTTTCCCACTTCACAAATATTTTGAGGAATAATTAAGATTTGTAGGGGGAAAAAGGGAATTCCCAGCTCTACCTTCTCCCCATCTCTGGCTTTGCTTATAGGATGAGGCAATTACTACAGAAAACCAACAGAGGACAAACGGATAAAAGAAGTAGAAGAGAATTCCACCCTGAAATAACAACAGCTTTTGAAAGTTACCTAACGATGGATGAGGGCATCTTAAATTCAAGTCAAACTACAGATACATTTTAAAAACTAAAAGCATGTCAAGCTTGAATTAGGGAATAAAGTGGAAGCAACCATCCTTATGCATCAAAATGCAAAATTATTTGGTGGTTGCTGGTACTTTTAGGTATCAGTCAATTTAACAGACAAAAATTTGTAATAGAAATGGCAGTTGGATGTAAAAGTTGACACCAAGCTATAGATAAATTCTTACTTCAGGTCCACAGATCACCAAGGAGCCATCTAAGCATGTCCAGTAGGTTGTTAGCTGAAGTATCACAAAATGGGGTTTTTGGGCTCTCTCTCTCCACTTAAAGAATACACTTTTAAAGTTGAATATTTCTGTCTCATGTTGTTAGAAAAGCTTAACATGCAATTTTATCTAATATGAACTTAGGAATGTGCCTAAGGCTGCTTTCATGAAGAGTTTTTTCCATTTTTACAAAAATCTTACTCTTCTCCTTTATTGATTAGTCTCTTGAACTATGTCTATGCATTAATAAAAGTCCTTTTAATTGTAGGTAAAGGTAGCCACTCAAACCAACTACAACCAGATGCGCTCTGAGTAATACCGGCCCAATGCCTTCTGAATCGTTTTGACTATTTCTGTGTGCCTTTGTGTTATTTCCTTGTGCTATTGCTTCCTGTGGCCTCAACAGAGACTTTTATTTCTAAGACTTCCCTCAGGCTACTGAGCTCTGCACACAGGGAACTGGAAGTGCCTGAGAGTTTAAAGCCCAGGGTAGCTTTAAAACAATGACTGATGGTGAAGGACAATGAAAGTCCAGCTTTCTGGCCTCAGGTCAGGAGTGCTCTGATGGTGAAGCTATTGTCCGTGGAATTCGCCAGAAATCACACCTTACTATTCTCTCTGTAATGCTTCCTCTGCTTCCTTAATAGATTACTTGCACATGAATCCTCATTGCAGAGTCAACCTCTAGGGATCCTGACCTAAAGATACCAGCATGCTCACACATGCGCATGCAGACACACACACACACACGCACACGCATATGCACAAGCTGGAGTCATTTTGGTATGGCTACTACAAGAGGCAATGACAGAGAATCAGAGCACAGCACGCCCTTGGAAACTGGAACTGGAAAGCACTTGGGTCCTAGTGTTTCTCTTCCAACCACACACAATCCTTTCCTCTGCTCCTCTGCTAGGAAATATGACACACTAAATGGTAGACACATCTACCATTGCGGCATAGTTTTCAGACATTTTTTGCCCATAGTACACCACAACCCAACATTCCCTCACACATGCACATACACACAAAACATAAACATAAAACAAATATTTTGTGAAATAATACTGGCTCTCCCTACCTGTGACGAACTCTATTTTCATTGTTTTCTGTTATAATTGAGTCTATTTCATTTTTTAAAATGCTAGTAGCACACAACTAAATTGATTCCAAGGCCCATTAATGGGTTATAACCAGGACCCTGGGCCATTAAGGGTTTGCATCTAAATGCTAATATTATCAGAAGAATTGCCCCAATAAGTCATTATCATCCATTGACATCTTGTTGTGCAGCAGCTCATTATTCATGCAACAAATATGTTACAGCATCTGCTCTATGCAGGACATTTTTGCTGCGAGCCAAAAGGATACACACGTAAGAAGGCACCAAACCTCACCTTTAAAAGCTCACTATCAGAAGCCATAGTTGCAAGCGACAGAAGCCCATTTTGGCTGATTCATATAATATGAGATATATATGATGTACAGTAAATAGTGATCAATATGACTATATATATAGTTTTATAATTACAGAGATATAGTAGATGTTGATGATAGAGAGATGATAGACAGACAGATAGACAGATGGAGAGTCATTTTCCCAGGACTACCAAGAGAGGGGAGAGAACAAGGTAAAGAGTCGCACAGACAGAGTCACATTCATTGTCACACCCCAGAGAAGGAAATTTGCTGCCGCTGCTGAGCCCTCCAGCACCCCAAGCCCACCCTGGACCCAGTCGCTATCACTGACATCACTGCCATGGCTGCCTTGGAAAAGCCTGTGTGGCAGCCACAGTATCCCTCCCCCAGTCCTAAATGGATTACTCTATCACCACATCTCTGAAGCACCAGCTCCTGAACATAAATCTGAAGTGATTGTATCTCCTGTTTAAACCTGAGCCATGGGCCCTTGCAGGGTAACTAAGAGTTTAGACTCTGGGGTGAGATTCCTTGGCTTCAAATCTTGGCTTTCCAAGTTACTTGCTGTATGATCGTAAAAATGTTACTTTCTCTCTCTGTGCATCAGTTTCTTCAAGTGTTTCAATTAGATTGTAGTTGTACCTACTTCACAGGGTCGTTTGAGGATTAAATGAGTTACTACTTGTCAAGTGCTTAGAGCAACTGTTAGGGGTTGTGACAAACATCTGAATTACTGGCAGCAAATCCATATGGGTCTGCAGCAATATCAATTCTTGCCTCCTCAGAAGAAAGAACTCGACTGAGGGGCATGAGGCAGATAGATAGACTGAGGCAAGTTTCGGAGCAGGAGTGGAAGTTGATTAAAAAGCTTTAAAGCAGGAAAGAAAGGAAAGTACACTTGGAAGAGACCCAAGTGGGCAACCGAGGAGGTGCAATGGGGCATTTGACCTTTTGACTTAGGGTTTTATATGTTGGCATACTTCTGGGTCTTATGTCCCTTTTCCCATGATTATTCCCTTAGGGTGGGCTTCCCGCATGCGGAGTACCCTTGCATTTGGGAGGTGAGCATGCGCAGTGTGGTTAAGAAGTCGTATGCATGCTTATCTGAGGTTTTCTTCCCTTTTCCAGTGGAATACTCCTGGAAGGTCATACTCCGCCATTTTGTATCTTAGTGTGCCTGCCTGAGCCTACTGACCCAATTCCTGAGATTTCATTGGGAGCTGATTACCAATTTCAAGCGTTTTTTCTGTTTGGAAAATTGCCTGTCTCTGGTACCTGAGATCAATTATCACTTTAGTGTGACAACTTTGGACCATCAGGAAATTGTGTCTCCCTAGTGCTGGCTGCCAATTCTCATTTTTATTTTTTTAAATTCCTTTATTATTTATTTTTAAATTTTACTTTAAGATTCCAGGATACATGTGCAGAATGGGCAGATTTTCAGGTATACATACATCACGGTGGTTTGCTGCACCTATCAACCTGTCATCTAGGTTTTAATCCCTGCATGCATTAGCTATTTGTCCTAAATAAAACTTGACTCACTGCTGAGGTGTCACCCAAAGTTCTTGGTCTCTCAGCCAAGGAAATCAAGGTTGCAGACACTCCAAAGGTGAGGTCAGAGCAGAAGTTTAATAAGCAAAAGGAAGAAAGCTCTTTGAAGCAGAGAGGGGTCCCAGAAAGATGGGTTGCCATTTTACAATCAAATGCAAGGGTTTTTATAGACAAGCTGGTGGGGACAGGGGTGCTTCATTTACATAAGGCGTGAATTTCTGAATCCCCACTCTACCCTTTCTAGTGCTCATGTGGGCTTCTTAGCCTGAGTTACACATGTTGCTTATCTCTTCCTATAGCACAAGCGTAAAAAAGGCTGGGGTGGGGGAGGGGGCAGAACAGTACAAGATGGATGTGCCTGGTTCAAGGTAGCCCTTCTAATTGGTGTAAGGCCGGCTGCCTCGCCGGGAGCTTGGACATGCCCATCCCTCCCTGAGCCTGGAAACTACGTCACCATTCCGCGCTCATCTAGGTCCACCACGTAGCTTCCCCAACGCCCACTTCTGCACTCCACACCCAAATCTGCACTCAACACCAAGCTCTGCACTCGGCACCTAGCCCGCCATTGAAGAACCCTGACGAAATCTGAAAAACCCTGTTCCCCAATATCCAATCAATTGCCTCATGCTTTGTTTCCCCAATATCCAATCAATCGCCTCTAATGCCCACGCACCGTAAATCCCGCCTACCTACCAGTAGCAGCTCACCCCGTCCAAGCCCTGTTTCCCAATATCCAATCAATTGCCTTATGCTTTGTTTCCCCAATGTCCACTCAATGGCCTCTAACCCCTATAAAACTCCTTGCCCTGGGAAGTTAAGCGTGACTTCTCTGGCCCCCTTTCCCGGACCACAAGAACCTCGCCCGGGAGCTTAATAAATTGGCATTTAATTTTCCTAGGCTGATCTCAGTTTCCTCATTTTAAACTTGGCAATATCCCTTACAATTGGTACTGCTGCAGGCACTTCCCCTGTGTGAGCCTCCTTGTCTGAACATTTCCAAGAAGGGAGAGGGCTGTGGTTACTGGGGCCAACTGTATGTCTGTACGTCACACAGCAGGCCCCTCTCTGTGTTACATGTGTTAGAGCTTGCCTTCCTTACCTGTGTTTGCAGCCTGATCTCTCAGGCTGCGCTCTGCTGCAAGAGAAATGACCTCTTGGGATGCTTTTGTCAGCAGAGGGGCTGCTTATTGTTAGAAGACAATTCTACCGAGGACCCCTGCCCTATCTGCCTAGTTGATCTCTCTCTCTCCTCACCTCCTCAGACTCCCCCCTCAGGAGTGGAGACCCTAACAGTTGTTAGGGGGTCTGGGCAATGACTCATCTAGCTAATTACTGCTGGAGAGGGTCATTGAGTGGGGAAATGGCAGCTTGGGTTCCTCTTGAGGTCGATCTAGAGGTCCTTGGGAGAATGGAGTGTCCAGTTGTGTGTGCGTAGCTCTATTTGTAGTACCATTTGGAGTTTGATAGCTTCTAGTTGAGAAGAGATGAAGCAGGACAAACATGGTCCAAATATTAAAGCTAGTACAATTATTAATAGTGGGCCTGACAAAGGGAGGAGCCATGATCACCAATTCAGCCATTTAGACCAAGAGCCTCATGACTTGACAGTCATTTTTGCATCTTAGAGACTCTATCAGCTAATTTGGGTGGCATCCCTTACTATACCTGATTAGATAACATAGAAATAGCATTTTTCCTCTAGAACAAGGTGTAGGTCACACTTTTCAGCAGTTAAGAGGTCTAGTCCTCTCCTATTTTGTAGAGTGACTGATGCCAAGGAATCTATTTGATTTGGTATAGTATCTGTCATTCAGCCAATGTCCTTTAAACTTTCTGTAAAATCTTTGGACAAGTCTTCATAGTAGGACAGACAGACTGCTAGTCCTCCAACCCCTGTTCCTACACTTGCTGTAATTCCCAAGTGATATGACGGCTGCGTCCACATTCAAATCTCAACTGGAATTGTATCTCCCAGAATTCCCATGTGTTGTGGGAGGGACCCAGGCGGAGATAACTGAATCATGGGGGCCGGTCTTTCTTGTGCTAGTCTCGTGATAGTGAGTAAGTCTCACAAGATCTGATGCGTTTATCGGGTTTCTTCCCACTTTTCCTTCTTTCTCATTTTTCTCTTGCTGCCACCAGGTAAGAAGTACATTTTGCCCCCCGCCATGATTCTGAGGCCTCCCCAGCCATGTGGAACTGTAAGTCCAGTTAAACCTCTTTTTCTTCCCAGTCTCACATGTGTTTAATCAGCAGTGTGAAAACAGACTAATACAATTGGTAAGGAAAGGTCATCCTTACAACATTTCAAAACCTAATTTTTAAGGGGTATTTCTTATCTATAGAAGGACCGTGGGAAGGAGAGCAGTCCAGGGGAGGTGAGTCTCTTGAGACAACTTTTTGAGGTGTCTTTTGATAATGTTATCTGTTGTTTTCTACCTTTCCTGGGAACTGGAATCTCCAGGCACAATGTAGATGATATTGTATGCCTAGTGCCTTTGAGATCCCCTGAGTGACAGCTGCTTTAAATGAAGAGTCTTTGTCAATTTGGAGGTATTTTGGGAGTCCAAAGCAGGGAATTATTTCATTGATTAATATTCTCACTACCTCAGAGGCCCTTTATATTTGACATGGAAATGCTTCCACCCAGTTAGTGAAGGTATCCACCCACATCAGGAGGTATTGAGTGCCCCTTGATTTTGGCATACGAGTAAAGTCTATTTGCCAGTCCTCCCCTGGATAACTTCCCATTCTCTGAGCTCGAGGGAGAAGAAGCCATCTGTTGAGGGGGGGTGTTTTTAAGGCAGACTTCACAAGCATTAACAACCTGCTTGACTGTTTTTAGTAGGTTCTCCTCTGAGAATAATCTTTGGACACATTGGTAAGTTTTATTCTTCCCTAGATGAGAAGTTTGGTGAAAAGTCTTAAGGACCTTCCACTGGTTGGAGGCTGGCAAATGGAGCTTGCCATCCTCTGACTACAACCATCCTGAGGGCTGGAAAGTGAATCTGCAAGAAGTGGCCCATTCTGTTTCTTCAGGAGAATACTGAGGCTTTATTTCCCTGATGGAGTCTTCCCAGATTAGAGGGGCTTCAAGGGTGTTGGTGCACTAAGGTTTTCATGCTGCTGACCTGGCTGCCTGGATGGCTAACTTATTTCCCTCAGCTATTTCATCTGTTCCTTTCTGATGCCCTTTACAATGCATTACTGCTATTTATTGTGGAAGGAAACCAGGATAACGGCCTGTTAATTTCCTGATGGTTTTCATGGGAGACCCATTAACAATGAGAAAGGGTCTCTCCTTCCAAATGGCAGCATGAGTATGGTGAATAAGAAAGACATATTTGGAGTTGGTATAAATGTTAGCTGTTTTACCTTTGCTTAATTCAAATGCCCTTGTGAGAGCTATCAGCTCAGCTAATTGGGCACTTGTGCCTAGTGAGAGAGATGCACTTTTAATGATACTATTTAGAGTGACTACTGAATACCCTGCCTTACAGACTCCATGCTCCACAAAGGAGCTCCCATCTATCTATAAAGACGGTCCAGTCTGGATTTTCTAGGGGAGTTTCCCTGAGATCCTCCATGGCTGCATAGGTTTGTATTACAACTTGCTCACAGTCATGTTCAGGTTCCCCAGTTTCCTCTGGGAGGAAAGTAGCTGAATTCAGGTGAGAGCAAGTTTTTGGTTGGGCTGCAGATCCCTCTATTAGCACAGCCTGATATTTAAGGAGGTAGCCATCTGTTAGCCAAAGGCCTCCTCTAGAGGACAGCAATCCTGCCACATTATGCTGGGTATAAACAATTAAGCTATTCTCCAGGGTATATTTAGTGACTTCTGGCATCAGTAGGGCCACTGCTGCAACTGCCCAGAGGCAAGCTGGCCATCCTTTAGCCACCAGGTTCAGTTCCTTACTTAGGTAACCCACTGGCTGTTGAGCTGGCCCCTAGGTCTGAGTTAAAACTCCCAGGGCCATTCCTTTTCTTTCTGACACATAAAGACTAAATGCCTTCCCGAAGGCTAAGGGCTGGTGCCTCAAACAGGTCTTGTTTTAACTGATTAAAGATCCTTTTTGACTCCAGATCAAAGAATGAGTCTTGGCTGCCTGAGTTTCCTTTATTAACTGGTATAAGGGACAGGCCATTTCTTCATTCCCAGGTATCCATAGCCTGCAAAATCCTGCAATGCCCAAAAATCCTCTTAGCTGCTTTAGGGTTTTAGGGAGGGTAAAGGAAGATATGGGCTTAATTATTTCTTCTCCCAATGCTCTGGTCCCTTCAGATAACACCATAGCCAGGTACTTCATTGAGATTTGGCAAAGCGGGGCCTTGGATTTTGAAACTTTATATCTCCTATTGGCTAAGAAATTGAGAGGGCCTCAGTGCTTTCCTGAGAAGTTTTCTCAGTTGGGGCACAGAGAAGAATGTCATCTACATACATACTGTAGGACTTTAGCATGAAAATGAGAGAACTCAGAAAGGTCTTTAGACAGTGCTTGTCCGTAGGAGTGAAGGCTGTCCTGAAACCCTTGTGGCAACACCGTCCAGGTTACTAGGCAGTCTGGCCAGAGAGATCTTCAAAGGCAAATAGATATTTTGAGTCAGGGTGTAGTGGCATGCAGAAAAAGGCATCCTTTAGGTCTAGCACTGTGAACCATTTAGTTCCCTCAGGTATTTGGGTTAGCAGAGTTTAGGGATTAGGGACTACTGGATGAATTGAGACCATGGCCTCAGTAATGAGGTGGAGGTCCTGAACTAGTCCCCATTCCCCATTGGGTTTCTGCATCCTTAATATTGGGGTGTTGCAGGGGCTAATGCAGTGTTTGAGGAGGCCTTGCTTCTCCAGATTATTAATAATGACCTCCAACCCTTTTCTAGCCTCTGACTTTAGGGGATATTTTCTTTGGTTAGGAAAAGAAATAGGATTCTTAAGATGGATTTGGACCAGTATCTCAGTTATAGCCTGGCCAATTTTCCCCTGACTTGCCCACACTTCTGGGTTAATGTTGGTTTTCACCATGGAAAGACAGTCTATCCCTGGGCCATAAAGATGCTGGCTCCCATGGGAGCTAAAATATCTCTACCTAATAAGGGACTTTCAGGTATGATTTAAAAGGCATGTATAAATAGTAGGTCCCCCCAGCTACAACTAAGGGGTTGAGAAAAATATAGGGTTATAACCTTTCCTGAGATGCCCTTCACAATCATGCTAGGGAAGAGGGGGAGGCCTGGATTGGAGAATAACAGAGAGACTGGCTCCAGTATCCCGAAGGAGGTCTACTCTCCTTCCTTCAATTTCCAGAGTCACCCAGGGCTTCTGGGCATTAATGTCAGTTTGGGCCACTGGCGCTGAGGAACTGAACCCTGGGACCTATCAGTCCTGTTGGACCATTTGTGAGACCAGTTCTGGACCCAGTGACCTACGTCTCTGGGGGCAGTCTGATCTCTAGTCATCCCTGCCAGACTGGACAGTCCTTCTTCTTACTGCCTGGACCGTCCTTCTTAAAATGCCTTGGTTTGCCACATGTAGTGGCAGTTAGTGGATCCTGAACTTTACAGCAGCAACCAGAGCTTCTGTCCTTCTCCTGTGCTTCCTCCCTTTTTCCTGGGCCTCCTCCTGATCCCTATTGTAACACACTGGGGTGGCAACCCTCGAGAGGTTCTCCAGAACACTATCTGGTCACAGAGCCTGTTTCTGTAATTTTTTTCTAAGATCAGGAGCTGCCTGAATAATAAACTTGTACTTTAGGATTAGCTGTCCTTCAACTGAGTCAGGAGACAGGGAAGTATGTTTTATTAAGGCCTCTCTAGCCTTACCATGAAAGCTGAGAGATTCTCATCTGGTCTCTGATCTCTTGTGGACAGCTTACAGTAATTAAGAAGTTTGGCCCTAGTTTTTCATAGGCCATCCAATATGCACGTTAAAAAGTGTTTCCTTTCCCATTTATCTGTGTGGTCACTATGGTCCTAGCCACGATTTTCAAGGGGGTATTGCCTCTCTCCCTATTGGGAATGGTTGTTCCATAATTCCCCCCCCCCCCCCCTTATCTCCTCTCTTTCTTTTTGGCCTAGTGTAGGGAACATGTTGTTCATCCCTGAATTTTTCTGCTGCCTGCAGAGTTGCCTGCCTCTCAGCAGCTGTTATGGTTTGGTTTAACATAACATCTCTCCATGTGACATCATACACCTGGGCTAGATTTTGGAAAGCCTCTATACCTGTTGGGGTCATCAGAGAACTTACCCAGGTCTCCTTTTATTTGTCTAAGTTCTTGCAATGAGAAGGGAACCTGATCCCTAGTGGCACATGTCCATTGGGCTTTTCTTGCAGGAGTAAAAGCAAAACTGGGAAAGTGGGGAGTTTTAGAAGTGGTGAAACTGGAGGAGCCAATGGCACAGTTGGAGGAGGAAGTCCTGGATGGGGGGACAAGAGGGGCTGAGACACTTAATAGTTGTCTCAGAGGATTCCCCAAGAATTTGTTTTCTTAGCTTCGGGGAATCATCCCCCATGGGTCTGCCTGATATGACTGCTAAAGGAGCTGGGTTGATCGTGCATCACTTGCAGAGGTCTGGGTTGTCCCACAGGGCAAAGAAATCCTGTACATAGGAGACCTTGGACCATCTGCCCTCCCATCTACAGAAAAGATCTAATTGCTGGATAATATTAAAATCAATAATTCCCTTATAAGTTCAAGTTTGTCTGTTCCCAAGCTCGTAAGAAGGCCCCACTCTTGTGCAAAAGAACATGAGCTGCTTCTTCTTCAGCGTCTCAGGGTCCAAAGACTTCCAGTGCTTCAGAATGCACTCAAGAGGAGTGCAGGTTGAACATGGTTTGTTACCCATCTAGAAAGAGAGAGGGAAGGAAGGAAAGATGTCCCTTAGTCTTCTCCCTCCTTTTGGAGTGACCCAAATGGAGAGGAAGACAGCGGGGGGTATCCCCTCAGTATCCTCCTTCCTTTGTTCTCTGGGCCCTGGCGTCCATTAAAGGTGCCATCCATGGGTGCAAACATGACTATTCCTGCCTGATCTACTTCTCTGAGTCCTCCACCCATGGACCTGGAGGAGTGAGTCAGGCAGGAATAGTCATGCTCACCTGCATGAGACACTAGTCCTCTGCTATTAATTCCCCTTTGATTCCTTAGATTGGTGTGGCCAGAATGTCTCCCCTATAGATGGATCTCGGGAGAGACTGTGTAAAATAGTTGCCTCTGGTCCAGGCCCGTCAGTGAAGGGAGTATTCCGAGTTAGGCCTTATATTCTGCTATTATGGCCTGAGCTAAAGTATTTATTATTAGGCCATGATTCTGACTGACTTCCAACCATAGAATCCCTTCTCTATTTAAATACCATTCTAGTCAGAAGCAGAATAGGTATCTCAAAAGAACATAAGGGTCAAATGACTGTCTTTCTGCTGATGAAGACAGTATTGAGGCCAAAATCTGAATTAGAAGGACCTCTCTCCTCCACATAATAGATAGAGTCTTCCTATTCACAGAGAGTGCATAAGACCTGGTGTGGAGAGGCTCAATAAGGAGAAAAATTGGGAAACTAGAGGTTTTGGCAAAGAGCCAACAAGTAACCTTGAAATACCAGGCTGTAGCTTTGCTTCCAAATGCTTATCAGACAAAGGGTTGAATGGGAGGTCTGAGGTGTGACAGGTTGTCCTCACAACATGCCTCCTAGTGGGAGAAAGTTATAGAAAGACTATCTAGCTCAAATGGGCAGTGTTGGCTCCTCACATGGGAAGATAAACAGCCTAAATGAAGAGGGAGCCACTCACTGGGAAGGAAATAGCCCCTTGTCCAACCCCAGGAAGTGTCATCATGGAGCGTTAAATGATCCCTTAGACCCGGATTGTAAAATCCTCCTGTTTCTAAAAAGATACAAAAACAGCAGTCTCTCCAGCTACATTCCCAGTTGCTAAGGCACTTGCTAATCCTGCCTAAGTCAATTTCCCCCAGGCTGTAAAAACTCCTCCAACATTGCATACAGAGAGGGAAGAGGAGACGTAGTAGCTGTGGAAAGGAAAGGAGGAAACGGCAGTAGGAAAAGCTTGGAGGTCCTGTTGCTGACATCCACCAGTCAGGCAGTCAAGGCCCCGGGGTTAGTCCATAAATTCTCAGGTAACACCTGAGTGTGGCCCCTGAAAGAAACCTTCAGTTGCCTCAGGACCTCTTCCAACCCCTTGTGATAACTAGGCTCTCCATGAAAGGAAATTTTTTCAGAGAAGAGCCAACATTCCCAGCACCCTGAGGACACTGGGGAATTGCCTAGTCCTCCCCCACCAAGCGTATCATCTGTGTCTTTAGACCAGGAGCCCTGCTTGTTGTGTTTAGATGGCCAACAAATGCCTGGTGTTTTTCTTGATTTGATAAAACTGAGGACCAGAGGCCTCTGAAATGAAATAAAGAGTTGGGGTCTGCTCCTACTGACCCTTTTGATGAAATCCTGGACAAGACCCCAAAAGGAAACCAGCCTCATTGTCTGAGGTGTCACCTGAAGTTCTTGGTCTCATGGCCAAGGAAATCAAGGATGCTGACACTCCAAAGAAGAGGTTAGAGCAGAAGTTTAATAAGTGAAAGAAAGAAAGCTCTATGAAGCAAGGAGAGGTCCAAGAAAGATGGGTTGCCGTTTTACAGTGAAATGCAAGGGTTTTTATAGACAAGCTGGTGGCGACACGGGTGCTTCATTTATGTAAAACACGCATTTCTGAATTCCCACCCCATCCTTTCTAGTGTGCATGTGGGCTTCTTAGCCTGAGTTACTCCGTGTTGCTTATCTCTTCCTAGAACACTCTACGGGGGATGTGCCTGGTTGAAGGTAGCTCTTCCAACCGCTGCAGGCACTTCTCCTGTGTGAGCCTCCTTGTGTGAACATTTCCAAGAAAGGAGAGGGCTGTGGTTACTGGGGCCCACTGTAGGTCTGCACATCACACAGGAGGCCCCCTTCTGTGTTAGATGTGTTAGAGCTTGCCTTCCTTATCTGTGGTGAAGAGAAATGACCTCTTGGGCTGCTTTTTGTCAGAAGAGAGGCTGCTTTTTGTTAGAAAGTAATTCTACCAAGGAACCTTGCCCTAACTATCTGCCTAGTTGATTTATCTTTCTCTCTCCTCTCACACTAATGCTCTCCCTTCCCTCGTGCCCCACCCCACAACAGGCCCTGGTATGTGTTGTTACCTCTCCTGTCTCCATGTGTTCTAACAATTAGCGTTTTTAGATAGACAGTCTGATAACTGCCAAACTGTCACCTGATGGTCACCTGACATTCCTGGTGTGTGGTTGGGAGCCTTCTCCTGCCCTGCTGATGCCTGACTAGCTACCTACTATAACACGATAGCTATTACTATGAGGAACTGAAGAAGGGAATATCTTGAGTTCTCATATTTTATCATGAGAGATGAGCTCAGTATCCAATCAAGACTCAAAAATGGGAAAATTTCCAAACCACCTGATAATCCAAAAAAGAATGATGAATGTCCATTATCTAAGCTAGTGAAATGGTTGAAAGGATGGGTTGCATGGTAAATTCTTGCCCTCTGAGAAAGGCACTCTGTGGAAATGCAACACCATATGGAAGGAAAGGAAAATCTTGGGAGCCCAAACCCAGTATGCCTAAGAGAAAGTTAAGCTTGAGAACTGAGTGACGTGAAAACTTACCTTCCTTTTGTTCCCAGATAGCTGCAGTTTCACATTGTGATTTTTTCCTACATAAAAATATAGATTTACTGAGCACAAGGTGAATGCACAATTCACTTTTCCCCTCCCTCCCTCTTTCACATGTAAAATGTAGATTCATAACCTCTAATCAAGGCCTCACAAGAACCACCCTCCCCACTTTTTTCCCTTTCCTCCTTTCCATCCTGTTTTCTTCTTTTTTAAATGTTTAAGCCCTCAAAAACCTCCTTGGTAAAGGCAGAGGCCACAGGTCTTCCTGTAACTTGTGTTTCTTTTTCCCAGGTGCATCCTCAACCTTGACAAAACAAAGTTCTAAATCAACTGAGCTCCAACTCACTCTCTTTTTGATTTACAATGGGATAGACTGTGAAAAGTTTGGACTGAAGAAGATTGGCAGCCAGAAATCTGTGTAAAGAAAAATTCAGGTACAAAGTGGAGAGAAGAGAGGGTATGATTGCTAAAGACCTCTCCACTTGACAGCTGCACCATGGACCACGCCTGCTCCCCCACCACCCTGAGATCATATGGCATTCTACAGCAGTAGACTTCAAGTATTTTTGCTCATATATCCCCTAAAAGAATTTTGCAAACTATTTACATCCCACAGACTTTTAAGTTAACATCTAGAATTTTTATCATAAATTTAAATAGTCGAAAATGTGGTGATTTCTGGCACATAATAGAGATGCTTTAAATATATTTTCCTCAAAATCTTGAAGCTTCTGATTTAGTTTTTTTAATTTTTAGAAATTGTCTTTCCTTATAAGGAAAATGACAAATAAGGTTCTCAGTTTCAAATTGAGGAAAGCAGACTTAATTTATGTCAGAAAAAAAATCTGACTGTATTTGAATTGAAATGTATGTGTGAATCTGCACCCTTGTGTTAACCATCTGATTTCTGAATTCAGTTTTAGAAGAGATAGAGAAGGCATGGAACTCGGCCATGAGTTTGAGGCCTGATGAAATAATGCGTTGCCCCCTCTAATATTTTTCTACTGGAGGCTCTCGTTGTTTTTCTCTCATACAATACTCCCTCATGAGCTGTGAAGTGTCAAGTTTTCCCCAGAGTAGCTTCGTGGTTAAGTCCTGAGCAATGCACCATAGTCAAATTTAGGATAAGTGAAGTGGGAGGAAGTCAGCTGCAAAAGGGGAAATGGGAAGAGAGAGCCCATAGACCACAGACACATTTGTAGGTTGCCAATTTAGGAAAGAATACATTTAGAAGTATGGAATTTTATTCCTTAAAAAGATCTCAGCTTACATGCCCATTGGAAAATCTTCATATACCACCCCTTAGCGTGTATGTCCCAGTTTAAAACAAACAAAAAATCCTAGAGTAATATCTAACTCAGTAATATTTAAATTATTATATGTAGATTTTTCCATCAGGATGCATATAATAAATGTATGATTTGTGTCTAGTGTTTTAACCAATCAGTACTAATATGATGGAGTGGGTAACACTCTTCTCTATCCCCCTCTACAACTAAAGAAAAGGATCACTTAGCAAATGGTGCTAATGGTTTAGATTACACATTTAATTCTACAGTCTTATGCTAGAAGCTTAACTTTTTACAGAGCCCTAGAATGCCTTTAGTTCTAAATTCATCTTGGCAAAAAATTTCATTAAATTGTAATACGAATATTTTATAAAGTGCTATCCTACTTAAAGTAAATATATAATTCAAGAAAAAGCAAAATTTAGGATACTAAGGAATTTTGCCAAAGTGTTTTAAAGAGGAGAGTCAATGAATTGGGAGTTAGTGAGTCCCCAGTCCTTTACCTGCCACCATAGGAAGCCTCAGGGACTTTAGAGCCAATACCAGCAAGCCACTCCTGCAAAGGTCTGGCCTCAGGGCAAGAAATCTTTCTGTGCCACATGCTCTAAAGAGCTTGTGCTGGCTGCATATATTTAGACGTTTTTAATGTAGGTTCCACAATTATTATCAAGTTGGTTTTAAATAGAAATCTTCCTTTCTTTCTCAAACATGTACATGATTGATACAGCATTCTATAAGAAATGAGAAATCCACACAGTAACCTTTATACATTTTCATGGCTGGCAAAACCTTTATGGAACTTCTGTGTTATTCAATTTGCCAAGGCAATTCCTGTTTGGCAAACCATGTTTTCCATTCTCAATCCTTTACTTGCTCTCTGAATGGTGAGAAACTGACACAGATAGATTACAAGCTAAATAAGTGATTAAGTGAATGAATGAATGAATGTCTATTAAATGCAAAGTATCTAGCCAAATTCCTTCGGACTAAGCAAGTTTAGTCTTCCTCTCAAAAGGAGCAGATTATTCCTTTATTTCCTCTCCTTTCTGTTCCCCTGAATTCGTCTGCAGGCAATTGTCCAACAATTCTAAAAACGCTTTGAAATGACTAAAACGGTAAAGCTAGACATGACAGACTGCTGGAGAGCTAGACTTGGGGTCAGCAATGCTGAAATCACCATGAACTACTCTTAGGGTCTCAGGATCATGAAGACGCAAGAACAACTAGGCCTATGACCCTCAATTGCCTGTCTTATGCAATACTCTGATTTAGCAAGAGCAGAGAGGATGGTAGAAGAGAAGAGGTGGAACAGAGAGGAGATAAGATATAAGGCAACCAAGTAAATTGATTATACAGCTAAGGATTTCTCTTCAAAGGTTAGGCTCCCATAAGGATAAATTCCACTCCATCTGTTACTAACACCAGATGAGAAGAAAGTCTCCACACTCAAGGATATAATGGTTTCCTTGAAGGTGGTGAATTTAGTTTAATTTCTAACCTTTCTCTTCTATCAACACTGGATATTGTTAAAAATATATTTTATGATTATGTTTTCTAATTTTTACACCTTTTAACCAGTATGAATTTAATGTCATGCGCTACTAAAGGGCTCCCCCTAGACTTGATCTTCTGTCTGAAGTGTAAGCTCTTATACTCTATGAAGGAGATGATGTTGCCAGACCTATGCACATGACTTTGTGACTAGAAGGAGGTGAAGAATTCATATAGCTAGCTGTTAATTGCCAACCCAGTAGCTATTTCCCTTTCTCCTTGTAAAGGGAACTCTAATTTGTTTTAGTGTCCTTAGCACAGGTGACTTGACCTAGCTCAGGAATACATCTCTGGTCTGAGTAAGTCATTCACAGCAGTACCACTCCTCTTACCTGCTATTGGTTTTGTCATGAGCATGTGACACCCATGTGGTTAAGAAGGTAAGACAGAAGCCAGGTTAAGACTTCTGGGAAAGGTTTCCTTACTCAAAAATAATGTCAAAAGGAAGACACATTCCACTGGTCCTGCTGGATGCTGTGAGGATACATGATAGCTCATACTTATGCAATCACTGGCTTCTATGTGGGGAACTAGCCTAGGTATCCAGCCAAGACACTGAGCATGGCAGAGTAGAAGAGAGAAAGAATTTGGATCCTTGACAATGGCATTGAGATGCTGAATTAAATAATCCAGGCACTTCCCTAACTTGCCCCTTCTTCTTGTTCTCTTATTACTTAAACTTTCTGTGGTTTTAAAATATGTCCACAATTCTTTGATTCTCTTTCCTGTAAGAGATGAAACTTAATTCCCCCTCCCTTGAGCATGGTGTAGTTAGATTTAGTGACTCACTTCTAACTAGCAGAATAAAGAAGTGATGGTATGCAACTGCAGAGACTAAGCCTTAAAAGCACTGTGGCTTCCTCTTTACTTTCTCCTGGATTACTCAGAGTGGGTAAAGCTAGCTGTCATGTCATGAGGACACCCAAACCACCTAAGGAGAGGCCCACATGGTGAGGAGCTGAGTTCATCACCTGCCAGTCGATAGTAGCCGGGCCACACTGGAAGTGGACCTTCCAGCCTCAGTCAAGACTTAAGATGATTGCAGTCTCTGCCCACATTCTGACCACAACCTCATAAGAGACTTAGAACAACCCAGCTAAGCCACTCCAGAATTTCTGACTTATAGGAACTGTGAGATAATATATATTTGTGTTTTTAACTCATTATGTTTTGGGGACATTTGTTATGCAGAAGTAGATAACTAAAACAATTTCTAAGACTGGATTCTCTGACCTTTTCAGGCATAGCAATTGATAAAATGTTCTAAAATATTGCACCCTAAAACCGGAGAATTACAGCTTCCTCCATGGGTCTTCTGGTTCATTCTTTCTTTTTTTTTGAAAGACTGCATAATGCTGTTTGAGATAAATAGATGTCTTTCTCATTAGGCCTTCCGAAAAAGGAGATAACAGTTGTTCCAGGGCATTACTTTCATAACCATCTGGTGAGAGGCTGAAATCACTCTGGTTATGATTAAACCAATTGCATCTCATTGTATCCTTAGAATAGTGTTTCACAAACTTTCTTATAGAAGAAGTATCCTGAATGATACTAACTGATATTCTACAAAAAGAGTTGGGGAGATGTTGAGTTTTAAAATACATATATAGCATATTAAAGGCCATGGAGAAGGTTTTTTGCAAAAAAAAGAAAGTGAGAGAGAGAGAGAGAAAAAGAAAGAAAGGAGAAGAGAAGAGAAGAAGAAAATCTGTTTAACTTTTGCGTAACTCAGACTTTCTCAAAGGCAGGGTGACTATAGACGATCCTCTCCATGCTCCTTTCCTCCAATAAAATTACCTATGAGCATTTCTTGGGGCATAAATGGAACACAAGGAAACATGGGTGTGGATGAGAAAGAGCTCATCACAATATACACTGAATGGAATGTATTAACATGAATGATCAAAATAATCCAAAATACTATACTCAAAATAACATAGCCATCCTACAGTTATACAGTCACATTCATTATCTGAGTAATCCACAGCATCTGTTTAGACTTAGATCTTGAGTCAGAAATAGTACAAGAATTATCAATGCGCAGTTAGTAGCCAAGTAGGAACCATGCACGTTTATTCAAAAAGATCAGGACTTACCTCTAAAACTCCAGACATACAGATTAGTTTCTTGTTTTCTATTAAACAACAAGATTTTTGCCTCCTCCTTTTAAAATGTTTAATATTGTAGGAAAATGTTTCATCTGAAACATTTGATATAAAGAAAAATCTTAGAGATTTCTGAAATATTGATATCTGGTATATTAGACCCTGAATTAGCATGCCTCTGCCAACTAACAAACAGGTCGCATAATTCACCTATTATTCATACTGCTGAGGAAGCCAAAGCCCTCTCGAATGGTAGTGTCTTGGCAACAGAATCCCTGGATTCTCTCATGTTAAGCCCCAAAGTCAGGTGAATGAAGCCCCACACTCCTACAGGGAGTAGGAAGATCACTCACAGTAGTTGATTAGGACTTATCCTAACCAGACAAGGTCCCATAAAGGAAATGGTTCTGCCCTGGGGCTGGGCCATGTTAGGAATGCCCAGAATAAAAAAGATCCTTCAGTGAAGGAGCTCTGAGGAGGTAATAATTGCCTCTAACTCCTCCTAAGCATTATAACTTTGAAAGAATTATTTTTGACTCTTAAACTACATTACAGCACCCCTTAAAACTTCCACGGAAATGTGATCTATGGAAACAAATGTGTGCAACTGGATATAAAGAAACCCCAATTTCTCCCTCCATGCCTATGGTTCTCTATCTTTGATTCCTGCTGTTTTCACTTTGTCTGCCACCCGGGAAAGGAGGCTGCTTTTATAACTCTGGTTCAAGTGAGGACACAGATTCTTTTCCTTAGTCAGTATCCTTAGTAGAAATGAGAAATGCTGCCATTTAGGTATTTGGTATCTAAAGAGGGATCTCCCAAAGAAACTAAATGGAATACTTATGGAATAATTTTTCAGTGGTCAAATTTTAGAAGATGGGATTCTAATGCTATAACAATTATACCTTGACTCTAATGGCAGGTACATCTGTTTGGACTCCTTTCCAGCTTCTTTCTTAGCTCACTGTCTATACCCCTTTACTGGGAGAGAGAGGGAAGTACTGCCATCCAAGCCAAGGACAGAATGACTATGTTTTTTTCCTCACTCACACCCATCACTCCCCAAACTTCCAAATTCCAGTTTTTCTCTGAGAGATTTCTTATCTATAGCTTACTTCTTATCTATGAGATTTCCCATATCTAATTCATCACGAAGTCTAGAATGGTATCACTGAATCCCAGAATTTCTGCAAACTCAAGAGTACTTGAAAGACCTGGAACCAACCCAAATGCCCATCAATGATAGACTGGACAAAGAAAATGTGGTACATACACACCATGGAATACTACGCAGTCATAAAAACGATGAGTTTGTGTCCTTTATGGGGACTTGGATGAATCTGGAAATCATCATTCTCAGCAAACTGACCCAAGAACAGAAAGCCAAGCACCGTATGTTCTCACTCATAGGTAGGTGTTGAACAATGAGAACACGTGGACTCAGGGAGAGGAGCATCACACACGGGACAGTTGGGGGGGGTAGGCGAAGACAACGAGGGGTGGCAGGGGGTGGGGAGAGATAACATGGGGAGAAATGCCAGATATAGTATGCACCAAAAGTAAAATAAATTAAAAAAAAAAAAGTACTTGAAGCATTCTTTTTGTTCTGCTTGAGGCAAAGTCCACACTGTAGACTGCATTTATAAAGAGAACCTACAGCTACTAATCCAGAAGCTAGGAAGGACTTAGAGAGTTGCAGAAACCAGAAAGGATCTGTAACCAAAATGCAGGCTCAGTTGCTCACCACTTGCAGAATTCAGCTAACAAGAGTGAGATCAGGTATAAAGAAAGTGACTTTATTCCAAAGCTTAGCTTAGGGGAAGCGGCACAGCCTCTTGCTTTTAAAGGTACCATTTTGCTTTGGGGGGAAGAAGAAGAGGCTTTTAAAGAGGGACTTGGCACAAACAGTATGCAGAGGAGGGAACAAGCAGGTGCAGGGTCTACATGACTTGCTTTGATGCCTTATCTACCCGGTGGTTGAGCTGGCACCATCATGGGCAGAGCTAGGTTGTAAGGTGACTGTTGTCTCAAGATACTCTCCAGGTGAGAAAGAGTTCCATTGCTGGCATATTTTGGGTTATAGATTGACTGTTGTCTCTTGAGGCAAGCTCCTGGCAGGATAGAGTTCTGGCTCTGAAGCTTCTAAGTAAGCATATAGTTATATATAAGCATATAGTTATAGATAAGCTTACCATATAGGGAGTGTCTGGTGAAGGGAAGGTAAAGGTTATAATTGCATTTCTAAAGCTAAGTAGAAAGTAGAAAATAGGGGAAGAGGATGAAAGAGAAAAGAAGATGAAAAAAATAATAATTAAAATAACTCATGTTCTTTCTCTTAGAAAAAGAGAAATATTCAATTACAGGTCCACTGAGTGAAGCCACATAGAACATGGAAAGAAAAATAGGCTAGGCTCCCTTTGTCCGTTTCCTCCCTGGAGTTAAACAGGAGCTGCTCAGAGAATTCTCCCTGATTCTCAGGAGGAATGTATGGCTGCAGTTTCATGTGGGGAACGAGCTCACATTACCTGCTGTCTTCAGCAGTGAGTTTCTCAATACCCATTATCTGAGGCCCAACACAGGTTTATCCCAGTGGGAAGATCTGCTAGCACAGGTGGCTGAGCAGCCTGGAGACAACAGGCCTGTCCTGGAAAGATGGAGAACCCCCTGGGAGAATAGGTAGCAACCTCCAGGTGAGGGAGGCTGTAATTCTAGCCAGACTTAACCTACACAAATTTGGAGAGCCCACAGAGCCAGATGCTGCTTTGCCTGTGGGAGTTACTGCCATGGAATAACACATTCTGGATGCAGATCCGAAACATAGTGGGGTGGGTGGGGCAGGTGGGTAGGAGGGGGTGTGGAAGGGCCACCAGGAAAAGAAATAGTACTTTTACAGGATTAAAAAGTTTTAGTAATTATCTTTCTAGATAAGAAATGTAGATGTACAGTATTTTTGAAAACTAACTGATCATTTCCCTCCAATTATTTCCCCACTGTCTCCTTTGACACATTGCACTCAGAGCAGCCAAGCTGGGCTCCTGATCACACGGGAGGGAGGTGACAATGGAAAGCAGGAAAAATGAACGATTGCAGCCAATTCCTGAGCACAGAGAGTGGCTGTTTACTGAATGCAGGCAGATAGGACCTTATACAATATCCCAGAGATCAACATACCCCAGTATGCCTTGGACTTATAGAGAGGACAAATGGACCTGAAGGGCCAGGAGCAGAGAAACAAGGAAATACGAGCTTTGAAAAGCAGAGAGCAGGGACTGAGGACTAGAGGGGGAGGAAGTACCCCTGCAGGGAGAGATGCTGCTGGACACAGAACAAATCAAGTACTACTCCCTTCCATACTGTGGCGTTTGCTACACAGGTGCTTTGAAATTTAGCTATGATTCCAGGGAGAAGGCAGAGATAAAGGCAGCTTGATCAAGTTTCCACTTTTCCAATAAGAATAAAATAAAAATTAAGTGTGAATATGGAGAAAAATAATGGCATAACTTGTTTTGAATAACATTATCCCTGTAACAATTACATTAAAATGTAGAGTAAAATTGTAATACTCACTCCTCTTTAGAAATGTAAAATGCACACCTTAGAATAAATGAATACTATCCCCTGTCTGTCATTTGAATGGTACCACACTTGGATAGAAGGCTGTACTAGTTTGCTACAGCTGCCATAACAAAGGACTACAAACCCAGTGGCTTTAAACAACAAAAACGTATTCTCCCATAGGTTTAGAGGCCAGAAGTCCAAGATTGGGGTGTTAAGAGGGCCATGCTCTCTCTGAAGGCTCTAGGAGAGAATGCCTTCCTGCCTCTTCCTAGCTTGTTATGGCTGCTAAGATCCCCATGGCTTGTAGATGCGTCACTCCAATTTCTGCCTTTGTCTTCCTTTGTCTTTCTGTGTCTGTCTTCGTGTGTGTGTGTGTGTGTGTGTGTGTGTGTGTGTGTGTGTGTGTGTATTCCTCTTCTTATAAGGACATCGATCATATCAGATTAAGGGCATGATATGGTTTGGCTCTCTGTACCCATCAAAATCTCATCTTGAATTGTAATTCCCATAATCCTGTGTTGAGGGAGAGATCTGGTGGGAGGTGACTGGATTATGGGGGTGGTTTTCCCCATGCTGTTCTCATGATGATGAGTTCTCATGAGATCTGATGACTTTACAAGTGTGTGACAGTTTCTCCTTCACACACACTCTCTCTCCTGCTGCTATGTAAGATGTGTCTTGCTTCCCCTTCCACCATAATTGTAAATTTCCTGAGACCTATCCAGCCATGTGGAACTGTGATCAATTAAACCTCTTTTGTTTATAAATTACCCAGTTTCAGGGAGTATCTTATTACCAGTCTAAGAATGGACTGATACAGGGCCCATCCTATTCCAATATGACCTCATCTTAAATATTTATATCTGCAACAACCCTATTTCCAGATAAATTCACATTCTGAGATTCTGAGGACATGTATTTTGGTGGAACAGCATTCAACCCCATACCAAGGCTGTTGTCACTCTGCCCACACCGTTGTCCCAAATGCATGACTACAGTTCCCTTGATTCCCTGCAGAGAGAACAGAGACCAAGTGGAAACTGGACAATTTCTTTTTACTAAAGGTGCATAGAAAAGTAATTGTAATACAGCAAAGAAAATTACTTAGAACTCTACTAACCATGCTTACTTTCTAAGTGGACAGCTCTAGTCAATCTAGGTGTTTCTCTGACACATGGTACTCTTTCCATGCACAGGAACCGAATTATTCTCACCCATGGAAGTGTTTTTGACTCTGTGACCTTGGACAGTAGGCTCTCCTTAGGCCCTCAGAGAAGTATTTCTCCTTTACTATAGTCCAGCATCTACTTCCCTGACTTCATTTCCTGCCCTATGATTAATTTCTTTACAATTGACAATAGGAATGGCCACTCCCTTCAGGGGAACAGCACCTTTCACCTTTAGAGGAGAGGGATCTTACCTAATACTCTGTATCATAATTAGAGAAGAGCTTAAGAGTTAAACTTCAGTACATTCTGAGGTTTTCAGTTTTAGATGATGTCAAAAGCAAAAAAGAGGACTTTACCGACAAAATGTAGCAGATGAGTGTAACCTCCCAGAGTCCAGGGGTCATATCTGTCTTTCTCATTGGAGTAACTTCCAAGATTAGTAGAATCCTACACAGAGTGTTCAAGCATGACTCACTAAATGGACAAATCCAAATTCAATTTTTTGAGCCTTTTGAATGCTTTTTAATGGTCTCTTTCCAAGTATGGGGTAAAGATTATTCCTGTTGTGTTTTCTAAATACTAATTTTCTATATGTAACTCTCAATGCTTACCTCCTTTCTTCCCCGAAATTTGTAGCTATCTAACTGCATACAGAGAAAAGGAACATTAACATCATTCCTTCTGATAGAGCAACAAAATTTGAACAGACACAATCCTGGTTCAAGTATAAAACAACCATATCAATTATAAAAATAGAACCTTCAGTTAGAAAGGACCCATCTATTTTACCCAAAGGAAGAATCTGCCCCGAATCCCCAACTCCTTTGAGCTCCTTTATAGGGTATTTTTCCAGGCTTCTCTACTTCTCATCCTTGTACCAGTTCCTTCCCTCCTCCTGTCCCACCAGGTAGCTCATCATTTGAGTGGGCAGCAGCCTCTCACCCACATAATCTCACAGGGCGCTGGACCCAACAGTCCATGACTCCAATTTATCTGGTCCCCTGATTCAAACTTAGATTGGTCAAAGCTGACCTCTGACTTATGCCTGCTTTTGACTTCTTAGTCCTCTCCAAATTCTCCTCGTGCTAGTCAGCCCATTTCTGGCTGCTCTGTCTTTCTCTTGTAATCTAACCTCAGTGTCTGACTCTCTGCCTTTTGACTCCATTCTGGCTTAGCTTTCCCCTAAGGGTTTTCTCTCGCCTTGTGTCCATTCAGTTCTTCGAGGATTACCAGTGACCCTGGCTTTGGTCTATGAGTTCTCATAGTAGCACACTCTTCCTGGTAATGCTTACCCAGGGAACTAGACTTCTGCCCCCTGCTGCACGCCTCTGGGGGCACTCCATTCCCTCACTCATAGTTCGTTTCTGTTAAACAAAGGCCTTCATAATCTGATTCTTACTTTCCTTTGGCCGTTATCTTATCTCTCTTAATAAAGCCATCAAATCAGATGGATCACCAAATTACTGAACACTATTTAGATAAACATTTTATAAGCCAAAACTACCCAGATCTACAGTATGAAAAGTTATTGTCAATAATTGCATCCTATTTTTATCTCATGATAAGAGTAGGCTCCTCAATTTAAAGTCAATCTTTGCATCCAGGCAAGTGAAATTTAAACTAAAATTTCAAGATTAATTTTCTCCTTGAGAAAAAGCAGCATGGTGAAATGGCTAATGGTATCAGAGTATGGACTCTGTAGGCAGATGACATGGCCTAGTATGTTTTAAATTGGTCACTTACCATATGTGTGGCCTCTAGAACAAGTTACTGAATCTGTGCCACATATTGGGGACAATACTATTTCCAACCTCAAAGGCCTACTGTACAATTTAAATGCTTCATACATATAAAGTGCTTGGAACAGAACTTAGGGCATAAAAAGCTAGTGAATACTAGCTACCACTATTATTGCTCTTGATCAACAGCTTACTATACTGCAGTCATCAGCTCAGAGGTCATCCATGAATTCTAACGACACTCTCAACACTTTTTGACAAAGAAGATAGATAATGACATCTTTATAACAAACATAAAGTAGTTTTCTTACTGGGACAAAAAGAATGTAACCCTGCCGTTATGCCTGGTAATAGCTGGAAAAGCAACCTGGATCAGTCCATCGATTACTGGAGAAACTCTGCTCGTACTTAGTATCTTACTCATAACCTATCTAGGACAGATTCGCAGATAGATTTTGTTGTTGTTGTTGTTAATCATGCCTAGAAACTACCCTCCCCCTTGTTCTTGGTCTTCCTTCATTTTCTACCCTCTCCCTGCAACTACTTTTATTCCTGGCAAACAGTCCATGAATCCTCACATCTTTCAGCATGGACACCCCCTGGCAAATAAACAAAATTTCTTTATAAGACTCATTGCTTCTCATAGCAAACATATGATGTACAAAGGAGGCTCAAAGGGCAGAGATTCTGATTCTGTCTCCTCTGGAATGATGGGGTAGGAAAACTGCAAGCAGCTTCATTTCTGGCTCATAACCAAAGCATCATTTTCCCTTTTAAAGATATTTTAGAGCAATCAGCACTTTTTTTTCCCAGACATTACAGTCTGGGAAATCCTCATTACTTGTGGATTCCATATTTGTGAATTTGCCTACTCACTGAAATTTATTTGTGACCCTGAAATCAATATTTGCAGCACTTCTGTGGTCATCAGTGGTCATTAGCACAGTGTGGCAAAAATTTCAAGTTGCCTCACGTGCGAGTTCGCAGCTGAGGTCAAACAAGGCAATATTCGACCTCTATTTCAGCTCTCTTACTGTAAAAGTGTCCTTTTCATAATCTATTGAGTACCATGTTATTTGTATTTTTGTGTTTTTTGTTGGTGAGTTTGATGTTTAAAATGGTTCCTAAATGTAATGCAGAAACTCTATCTAGTGTTCCTGAGCACAAGAGGCCTGAAATGTGCTTTACGGAGAAAACGGATAAGCTTCATTCATGTTGTGGGCCATGAGTCCCAAGTTAATGAATCTATGACACATGTTAAATAAGGCGTCTTTAAATAGAAACACATATAAGACAAGGTTATGTATTGATAGTTGAAAAAAATACTATTGTCAGGAGCTTACAGGAATCTAACTATTTCTTCTGGGAGCAATCATTCAATGTTCAATTAACTTGGTGTTCACAGAGACTTTACAGATTTACAGTGAATGGGAAGAATCAACTGTACATCCAAATCTGAATTACTGCATTCAAAGAAAAATCACCACTGCTAGCCACTCTACAAGAATAGCACAGTAAGTTGTCAAAACAAAACTCCTTCAAGGTAAATTTACTCCTTATAAAAAAGGGAAACACTGTGATAGCCTTTTGTGATAAATAAAGATGCCTAATATACTTTAACTGAAAGACTATGAAATACCAAAAACAAAATATAGCTTAAGGATAGCGATAAAAGACAAAATAAAACAAAAACAATTCTTGAAATACTGTTCCCTCTCTTTCACCTACTGATTATCAAAATGTGCTTCAGAAGGCAACCAGGAAGCTGCCTTCTTCTCTTTGCTACCCCAAATTGCAGCAGGCATGAAGTTGTATTGGCAGGGGAGATCAACGTGCCTGTCTGTCTGTCTCCCATGTTCCAGGTTCATACAAACAGAATTCAGTAGACACATATCTTCCCTTCAACTGGCAGAAACTTTGGAGAGAAGAGCTAAAGCAGGCATGGCTTTCTCTACCACACACCACCCATCACCCAACCACTCTGTCCTAGTGGAGGGGGGGGGTCACAATTATAGGGCTGGGCCCTGACTCTGAAGACAGAGAAGAGAGGCGGGTGACCTCATGCAAAGATTAGGAGTACCCAAGTCCACCCTGACTTCTGAAACCTAATGCAAAATTTGGAGTTGCCCAAGACCACTCTCACTTCTGGCACCCACTGCAAGTTTGAGTGTCCCTAGGCCAAACTCAGGCCCCATAATTCACTAGAATGACTCAGAGGACGTAACAAAACCATTTTACTTGTGGTTATAGTTTAGTACAGTGAAAGGATACAGATTAAAACTCAGCCAAAGGGAGAGGCACACAGGGCAAGGTCAAGAGATTTCTGGGTATGTATATGTCATACAATGTCTTCAATAAGTCTTCAGTGAAATCCACAAGATACATTGTGTTTTATAAAACACATTTCCCTTTTGGGTATGGAACAAACCCTGATCCTTGCTTTAAGGTTGTTGCTAGGAGAAACCACAGAATAGCTAATGGACCCCAGAAATCTCTGGGTTACCTAGAAATAAATGGACATCAAACTTTTCTTTCCCAAAGCAATTGTAAATAGGCATTCAATTGCAAAGGAAGAAATTGATGACGATCATCTGGGAAATTATTAATCAGTTATATTTTCTGGTTATTGAATTACCTTGTTTAATCTGGAGTATAACACCTGAGTGAAAGCCCAACATCACACCTTTTTGTATTAGTTTGCTCAAACTGCCATTATGAAATACCACAGACTGAGAGGCTTACACAACAGAAATTTATTTCTTATAGTTCTGAAGGCTACAATTCCAAGATCAAGATGTCAGCAGGATTGACTTCTAAGGCCTCTCTCATTGGCTTGTAGATGGCTGTCTTCTCCACATCCTCACATGGTCCTTCTTTCCCCCGTGCCTATCTGTGTCCTCCTCTCTACTTACAAAAACACCAGTCGTGATGGACTTGGGTACCCTATTGACCTCTTACCAACTTCATTACCTCTGTAAACATCCTGTCTCCAAATGCAGTCAGATTCTGAAGTATCTGGGTTTAGAATTTTAACATATAAGTTTTGGGGAAGACATAATTCTGCCCGTAACACTTTTACAATTGATGAAGGCAAGGCTGTTATTAATATTAGCATTTGAGACAGGACATCGAGCAATGTTTTGATACTAATAGCTTCAGTGATTCTAGCTCAGAGCATGCCACATCTGTCTTAAAACTAATTTGGAGGTTGACCTAACAGAGTCCCACCAAAGGAATGTAAATCTACATTCTGTTATCCTCTAAATAGATTCTAACTTCTTTATAACTATGTCTTCCTTCGTGGACATGTCTACCTGTTGTTATATCAACACAATAATATACTCACTATTTCTTAGCCCGCATTTTTAACACCACGTGTAAACTTTGAATTAGACTTTTGGTAAATTCAGTACAACATTTTGTAGGATAGCAAAACTAATTTTTGTTTTGTTTTGTTTTGCTTTTGTGGTAAGAGTCCTTGTCTCAAAGATCAGTTCTATGAGACATCATTTTATTACCATAAAAATAGTTAGATTAACTTAGCTCCAAAAAAGATATTTTCTTATGGTAACCATCTTAGCAAACATTGTTTACCAGGATTTAAATAGCAATTTGTTAATAAAATTTCAATCCTGATGCCTACCATAAAATGTTTATATCATTTCATATTTTTATTGAGAATGACACCAAATAACACTAAAATAAAAATGATTCATATACTGAATTTTCTCACTTAAAAAACCTCATGAGAGTCAGCTTTCCATCTGAAAAGTGAAAGTCATGGTCACATGTGATGCAGTCATTGCTTCAGTTCCCCGGTGCAGCTTAAAAACAGTCCCTAAAATAGGCACTTTTGCTCTTCCTGGTGTCTTGCCTGCATCATACTAACTACATCTGCAACACTGCAGGTGTCTTTTATTCATTGCAAAGCAGTTTATAGTATCAAATAGCAGCAAGTGTGACTCAAGACCGAAAATCAGGGACAGGGTACAAAATAATTGCAAAGAAATCTGAAATGGTATAGAAGTTGATATTCTTGTTTAAAGACTTCTAAAGCACTAGTTAAAAAAAAAAAACAGCATTAGATAATGGTACTAAAAAAGGCTTGAAAACAGACTTCTATACTCCAGATTTGGTTAAAATATTTTAATATTATTACTCATATAATTAAGAGGCTGTACATGAAAGAGATGAAGAACATGGACTCAAGAGTCAGAATGCCTGAGGTCAAATCCTGTGTTCATCTCATAGTAGCAGTCAACATTAGGAAAGTTACTGGAACTGTCCATTTCTGAGTTTCCTTGACTGTAAAATCTGACTAACTCTGGTAATTACATTGTACAGCTGTTTTGAGACTGAATCAGTTAAAGCACTAAGAACAGTACCTGGCACTAGGCAGCACTCAATAAATGGGGTTAAAGTGTCACTCTCTCCCCTTTCTCTCCTTTGATCTCTGGTACACATGTGGCTCCCATGTCATCTCTGCTGTCTCCTGTATTCCTCTCTCCTTTTTCCATTTTTGGCTTTCTAGGCAGCTCTGACAACTGGCTCCTCTTTTGCATCTCCACTCTGTTCTCTGGCACGTTCAATATTTTATGAATAAATATTATATGCCTGCTATTAATCATTCTTTCATATTAATAATAGCTAACATTTCTGAACATTCACTATGTGCCAGTTATGCTGCCTTTTGTGAAATACACTGAACTCCCTATACATCTTCTTGCCGGAATTCTCATGGGAACATACTGCCTTGATTTTCCTTGTCTTCTCTGTCTTGCTCTTATATGCTGTACTTCTTTGCCATTCCTTCCCCAGCCCTTTCTCATTCTGTACACATTCCCCTGGGTGATGAAGAACCCATGCCATCAATCACCAACCAAATGATTACTCTTAAACCTGGATCTCTAGCTTTAACTTCTGCCCTGAGCTCCAGAACTTTTTATTACAGATGGGCACTGAAATCTCAACTTTGATGTCCCACTGCACCACCAAGCCAGTGCGGACAAATCTGAATTCATTTTCATGCCGAAGCTATGCCTCTTCTTGCATTTCTGTCTGGGGGAAATACCCCTACCTCAGTGGGTTAAATGCTGTATTTGCAGTACTAAACAGCGAAAGCATAGGCTCTGCCCTCATGGAGCTTAGAATCTAACTGGAGGATACAGCAGGGGGAGATAACTAAGTAAGTCATACTTAATTTTCTGTTTTGTGAATTGTTTCCTTGGATTTTTCCCATTAGTGCTTTACAAAACTGACAAACTCTTGGTCATATTTTGCTGCATATATTCTATTCAACAACTTATGTTTTTTGCATTCAAGAAAAGTGTGACTTTTATGTGATCAAAGCTAATGAGTTTTCATTTTATGAGTTTTTCTATTACTTCAAAGCTTAGAAATGTTTCTTCTGTCTGGAGAGCTAATGAATATTCAAATGTGTTTCCTAGTTTTTTTTTTTTTTTTAATTTATATTTCATTCTATCCTACCTAGAATTTGTTTTGATGAGATATCAGTGAAGTTTTATTTATGCAGATTTCTAAAAGTCTTCTTAGTATATTGGATGAGGTATTCCTACATGACGTTCACTTTTATTGCTGTAACATTTGAGACCAATTTTTGTTCTGAAATTTAAATCTTCCCTTATTGATCAGTACAATTGTTACATTTCTTCCTACTTTCTGAACTTTGACATATCTCTCCTGTACTTATTTTCTCATTTCTCTTTGTTCTTCCTCCATTTTTTTTTCTTTTTTGAAACAAGGTCTTGCTCTGTCACCCAGGTTAGAATACAGTGGTGCAATCTTGGATTACTGCAGCTTCAACCATCTGGGCTCAGGCAATCCTTTCACCTCAGACTCCCATATAGCTGGGACCACAGGTATATGACACCATGCCTGAATAATTTTTGTATTTTTTTAGAGATGAGGTCTTGCTATGTTGTCCAGGGTGGTCTGAACTCCTGGGCTCAAGCAATCCATAGCCTTGGCCTCCCAAAGCGCTGGAATTCCAGGCATGGGCCATCACAACTAGCTTTGTTCTCTTTCCAATTGTATTTGTGTCCCACAGCTAAATTCTTGAATATGTGTTCTTAACTTGACTGCTTCTCTCAACTCAATTCTGGCCCACAGTATCAAAGATCACTTTGATTAGGACGACTTCCAGATTGATATTTTCAGCAATGATGCCTCTGAGTTCCAAATCTGCTTCTTTGAGTCCTACTCTAACTCAGCAAGACACAACTTAACCTACAATCCCCCTCCTCATTTTTCTATCAATAATAAATTTTTGTTCCATCAATGTTTTCATCATATGTGCTTAAAACCTCAGAATCTTCACCTCTCCTTTATAGCTCATATTTGATTAGCTAACAATTTCTACACATGCTTTTCTTAAGGACTATTATTATTTGCACCTGTCTCTACATCTCTAATTCTAACAGAGTAACATTCTAAGGTAACAACTCTTCCTTGAAGGTTTGGACGACACCCTAACCACTCTTCATGTACTGTCTCCATTCTTTAGTTTATTACACATTTGTTATCATCCTAATGTACAACTCTTATCATGCTATTTCCAAAATTTAGAAAAATTAGGGTATAAATGATAAACTCTAATGCTTTTATCCTAGTTTTCAAGGTTCCATATGATTTGACCCTACTTGTTGTAGTTTCTTATTAAGAACTTTTATAGTAAGGAGAAAAGAAAGAGAAGAAAGGATAAAAAGGAAAAAGAAGAAAAATGAAAAAGGAAAGAAGAAGAAGAGAAGAAAGTCACAACAAAAACAGGGTTTGTTTTGTTGAATGTGAAAGACTATAATCTCAAAATAAATTAGCCACAAAAATGAAATTGTTGACACAGAGAACTAGGAATGTAAGAACTGACTCTGGCTTTAGGATAGTTGGATCCAGGGTCTTAACATGATATCATTAGGACACTATGTCTCTATTTCACAGCCCTTCACAGCCCTGTTTTCCTTAGTATCTGCTTCATTCTTAATCAGAGCCTATGCAAAAGAGAAGGAAAAGATGATCACAATTTAGCAAGCTCATTTAGATAGCATCAGCAATTTTCTGACATTAGCTCTAGATTGGCTCACCTTGGATCTTGGGCCAACCCTAACCAATCACCATGACCATGGACAAGTTGTAAACACAGTAAGCAGACCCAGGACACATTGCCATTCCTGGAGCGAGGGAGTCATGTGAGCTCTACCTGAAACAAATGGACTACAAACGGAAAAGAGGAGACGCTCCAAAGAGATTTTGATAACACACATACACACACACTTGTGTAAGAAAATAAATTGGAGGAGGATAATCTAATAATGTGGAGTTGCCAATTCTGCTAATCATCCATTGGTGAGATTTTGTCAAGTTAACTCAATTTTATTTTTGCTTTAGTTTCTTTTTCAAAAAAAAAAAAAAAAAAATGGGCATAGAATTTATGCCACCAGCTGCTCCCAAAAAACAAGATCCTCAAATGAACCTTAACAAAGTACTGCCAAAATCACAAATGGCAAATGTTTGGAGTTAAGAGTGGGCCCTACACTGAAGTTCTTCACAATGCTAATCTATACACGGATGAAGATTTTTATTTTAAAGCACTTCCATGTTAAATCTTGTTTTATCTGAATAACAAAACCACAAAACACAAAGTTTTTCATTTTATGTATGATGCATTTGTTTCTCAGGCCACAGTAAAAGATAATCCCCTGAAAACTCCTTCTCAGTTGTCACATGGGATTGGTCATTTCCCCTGCTCTTACTCTCTCATTTTTTCTAGTAATGTCACATGTGAAGAAAGCAGAGGGAGGTCCCTCAGTACAGCCTCTATCAGAGCCCCTTTCTAAGAGGCTGACACTTGCGTAAAGGGCATTGAGTTTCCTCTTTACTCTTCTTCCCTAACAAAAAATAAATTCCTGTCGGCCCCAGGCCCACCCCTACCCCAAGAGCAGCCACATTTTCCTCCAAAATTATCTCTGCTTTTTCCAGTTTTGTAGTCAACCAGTTGGGAAACCAAAACCAACCAACCAAGAAACATACAATAATTCTTACAAGTAATAAAAATAAGAATATACTAGCATCCTCACTACTATTCCAGTGGTTTTCTACAGTATAATTTAATGAGTTTTACCTCTCCTAGGGCAATGGCTATTTGTAAGATTCTGAATCACAGTTTATATTTTTCATGTTCTTAATGAAAATAACTTTGACATTTTAAAAGGTATAAATTCAAAGAAATAATGTATAAACATAGAAGTCCCTATTTTTGTATCCACTCTTCCGCAATATCTCATAGTTGTCTGCATGCAGTAGCTACTTAAAAACGCTTTCTTAAGGTTAAGTTAAACATTGTCTTTGGAGATCCTACATACTCAACTTGCTAGAGAAAAACCTTTGTGATTCAGATTTTATTAATTCAGATTCAATGCTCTTTTAATTAAGAACTGAACCAAATTATCTATCTTAGTACTATTAATAAGAAATGTGACATAATAAATAATGGTAATAGTCAATTACATCATATAAGGAGGGAGGGTATTTATTGACTTTTTAAAAGTTTTTGTTTTTACATTTACATATAAATTATATAACGCAATTATAATAGATATTATTTTTGCAGGGTATATTGGAAGTGCAAGGAATTATGCTAATGCTAACTGCCTTAAATTATTTTATTAAATTATCACAACAAACCTATGAGGTAATGTAATCTGTTCTTTACAGATACAAAAACTAAATTACAGAGAGAAATCATCTAAATGGTATCTACAGAAGTTCAAATACCTATAAACATTAGCCTTTTAATCAATACTATACTGTCCTAAGAGGTGAGTGCTCTTCAAAATGGCACATGAATGCGGTGATTTTAAATTATTGTTATACATAAAGTAGGACATCTTCGCAAGCAATATTTAGTAGCATATTTTACTTATGCTGTATATTACAAAGTAATTAAATACATTCCTCCTTGAACTCTTACAAATGTCTGCTTCTGAGTTACTGAGACTCCTAGACTTCTCTGCCCCATTTACTACCAGTTAGCATGTTCACATGCTATATTCCATTTCTATAAACCTCACTCCTATTACTCATAATTTCTAATCCGAGCATTGCTGCCACCTTGGTTTTCAAGAACCATATTAAATTCTTTGAATATCAATGTTTTATTTGTTAGAAAATTCACTTGTTAGTTCCAAATTTTGGGTAATAAAAATAAATTGCTGTTGAAAGAGGTGGGAAACTAATCTTCCTGATAAATCCAGACATATTTAATTTCCCACAAAAGCCTCATTCTAATAATTTCATCTTTCCTATAATGCTATTTCCCTGGTGGAAAGATCGAGTCAATGTGTTCCACATTTCTGGACAACTTTGTATTTTGGATCAGAAATGTATGGCAGCGAACAGCTGTGGAGAAAATAGAATGCAGTGTGCTGGATAAATGCTGGCCAAGTCTGACTGAAATGAATTCCCACTATTTTAGAAAAACAACATGCAAACTTTATGCCTCATGTCTTCATTATAGCTCAACTCTGGCCTATGGCATACATATGAGACAAACACTTTGGCAGTATTTGGTTTTATATCAACCATCTACAGGCTAGACTCTATCCTGAATATTTCAAGTCTATTGAGTTCAAAAATCTTATGTACCCAGTAGAGACAAAAACAAGGGCCCCTCCCATACAACTGTGCCTAACGGCCATGCAAAAGTGAGTTGGTTGTCCAAGACATGCCTTTATGGAAAAAATTTCTAAACACCAGAACAAATCCAACACTTCTGTCTCCTGCCATATCAGTCTGTCACCTTTCTCAAGCATGGAACAGCTCACTGTAAGTAGATGAAATGTTCCCAGCTGTGTCTGACTCATATCATGACTATGAGTCTTTCCAGTGTGGGAAAAATATGAACTTAATCAATTCCCCATGCATAAGGCACTTCCAATTTTTCTCATCCTCTCTAGAGAACAAGAAACTCACCTAACTTGGAGTCTTGGTGACCAAAACTCATCCAGCCAAGATAAGAAACAAAGAACAATATTGCTGATTAATCTCTTTTTAGGATGTACAAAGAGAAAACACAAGGAAAAACGATGAAACCATGGAACCTGAACAAGAAAACTAAAGTCATAGTAAAATAACTAAAAACAAATAAAAGAGAAACAAAATGAAATTCTGGAAACCCTTTCTTTCCTCAACCAGCGATTTCCCATAGCAATCTATTCCAATCACAAATAATAATGCTGCTGACCAACCAAGGCAATTAAAGCATGTTTATTGCCCAGCACAAATGCTCTCATGTTAAATATGCTATAAAATGGGCTGAAAAGATGGAACACATTGAGTTGAGGTGATTGCAACTTGTATCAACAATGGGTCAAAAACTGCAGTCCTGTGCATAGCAAAGATATTCAAAATTTAAAACCCTAGGGACTTTAAGTAAAAAACAAAAGTTTATTATGGGAAATGACTTTCCTTATACATAATGAAAACCCCATCAAATGATGTTTTTAATTTGTTGTTTAATGACATTTATTCATATATATATATATTAGAGTTCTGGGATGCATGTTTAGAATGTGCAGGTTTGTTACATAAGTATACATATGCCATGGTGGTTTGCTGTACCCATCAACCCATCATCTAGGTTGTCCTGGTGTGTGATGTTCCCCTCCTTGTGTCCATGTGTTCTCATTGTTCAACTCCCACTTATGAGTGAGAACATGGGGTGTTTGGTTTTCTGTTCCTGTGTTAGTTTGCTGAGAACGATGACTTCCAGCTTCATCCATGTCCCTGGAAAGGACATGAACTCATTCTTTTTTATGGCTGCATAGTAATCCATGGTGTATGTGTGTCACATTTTCTTTACCCAGTCTCATTGATGGGCATTTGGGTTGGTTCCAAGTCTGCTATTGTAAATAGTGCTGCAATAAATATACATATGCATGTGCATTTACAGTAGAATGATTTATAATCCTTGGGTATATACCCAGTAATGGGATTGCTGGGTCAAATGGCATTTCTAGTTCTAGATCCTTGAGGAATAGCCACACTGTTTTCCACAATGGTTGAACTAATTCACACTCCCAGCAACAGTGTAAAAGAGTTCCTATTTCTCCACATCCTCTCCAGCATCTGTTGTTTTCTGACTTTGTAATAATCACTATTCTCTCTGGCATGAGATGGTATCTCATTGCGGTTTTGATTTGCATTTCTCTAATGACCAGTGACAGATATAGACCAATGGAACAGAACAGAGACCTCAAAAAGAGCACCACACATCTACAACCATCTGATCTTCAACAAACCTGACAAAAACAATGGGAAAAGGATTACTTATTTAATAAATGGTGCTCGGAAAACTGACTAGCCATATGCAGAAAACTGAAACTGGACCCCTTCCTTATACCTTACACAAAAATTAACTCCAGATGGATTAAAGACTTAAATGTCAAACCCAAAACCATAAAAAGCCCTAGAAGAAAACCTAGGCAACACCATTCAGGACTAGGAATGAGCAAAGGCTTCATGACTAAAACACCAAAAGCAATTGCAACAAAAGCCAAAATAGACAAATGGGATCTAATTAAAGTGCTTCTTCACAGAAAAAGAAACCATGATCAGAGTGAACGGGCAACCTATGGAATGGGAGAAAAGTTGTGTAAGTTACTCATCTGACAAAGATCTAATATCCAGAATCTACAGGAACTTAAACAAATTTACAAGAAAAAAAAAAAACAACCCCATCAAAAAGAGGGTGAAGGATATGAACACACAGTTCTCAAAAGAAGACATTTATGCAGCCAACAAACAAATGAACAAAAGTTCATCATCAGCCTAGGGACTTTTAAATAATAAAACATTTGAAACATACAAAAAGGTCTAGGACATAGTATAATGAGTACTCATTTACTCACCATTTGTGTATACTCCCTGAGCTTAAGAACTTAAACCTTCAAAGTGCAATTGACATCTATTTGTCCTTCCTTGAGAGTACTATCCACTCTCTGCCATAGGTTAGCACTATTATGAATTTGGTGTTTGTCTTTCCCACAGGTATCTTTATACTTTTACTACATATGAATATATCTCAAGACAGTATATATAATTGTTTTATATACTCTAAAACTTAAAATAAATTGTATCATACTGTATGCATTCTTCTTGCTCTTTTACTCAATACTGTGTTTGTCACATTTATCTATAGTAATATAGAGGGCCCCTGTTTATTCATTTATTCTGCTGTAGCATTGCATTGCACATATATATAACAACTTATTTATCCATTCTTCTAATGATGGACAGACACTTAGGTTGTTTCTAGTTTTTTCTATTACCAACAATGTTGTTACGAACATTCTTACAGATTTCTATTTGTGTAGATGATTTAGTCTTTTTTTCTTTTTAGAGCAGGAGTAAACAAACAATGCTGGTAGCCCAAATATGGCCCACCATCTTTTTTTGTAAATAAAGTTTTATTAGAACATAGCCATGGTCATATTTTTTATGGCTACTTTCACACTACAATGGCAGAGTTGAGAAGTTGTGACATAGAATGTATGGCTCACAAAATTGAAAATATTTATTATCTGATCTTTCACAGAAAAAGTTTGTCAACTTCTACTTTAGGGTATAAACTTAGCAGTGACATGGATGGATTGAAGGCTCTGTGAGTATTCAATTTTACCAAATGTTTCTAAATACTCTCTAAAGTAATGTACTGATTTACATTCTTCTCAGTAATATACAAATATCTTCATTCTCCTTGTTCCTCGTGCTCACCAGAATTTAAGATCTCAAAAGTTTTAAAATTGCATCCATTTATTTGTGGGTTTTTTTTTTAATATCCTAGAGTTGTTATAATGGCTTATATCCCTATTTGTGAGGTACGCCATCTGTTGTGGGGTAATACTAGAAATAATAGAGTTCTAATACTAGAAATAATAGAAATTCTGTAATTTCTAGTGCACTTATAGAACTCTGTGCCAAGATCAGGCTAAGGCACAAAAGTGGATATCTCCCCCACTTGATTTCACTTAGAGCTCCTCCTTTCCAAATCCTATATCCTGTTCTCTTCCATGACACCCCTGTCCTGGGCAACCAGCACTCACGATCTCTATGACTGTATTATGTGGACAAAGTTTTTCTACAGTGCTTAATTGGCTACCTGCAATAGACAGCCTTCTACTCACTCCCTTTCCAGACAAATCATACAACTGTTTTCCCAGAAGACTTTGTCAAGTGGAGAAAAGAAATAAGAGGAAAGAAGGCCTGCCTTTTTCAATATGGGACACCTGGTCTCCACATTGCATCACCTAAGAGCAGTCTCTACCACCTATACCTAAGGCCAGCCAGTTAGGCAAGAATGAGAATAAAGTAAAAGATATAAGGATTTGTCTGTGCCTTTGGATGCTCCCAGGGTGATGTTCTCTGTCAAGATACATCTGGGATTATTTGGTTTTCATCATGCTCTTTGATGGAAAGAAATCAGCTTTTTATTTCTTCTTTATCTAGTGCTGGAATAACAAGTGTTGATTGACAGTCTAGATTATTATTATTTATTTATTTGACTATGGGAAGAGCAGTTCTCTTCCTTGTGGATATTTCTGTAACTTGGACAAGTAGATGAGACAAGGACATAGCAGGAGATAGCAACAGGACAAAAAGTAAAAAAAGAATCTCCTGTGTGGCAGTTATTGGAACATACCTAGAGCACTGAAATCTCAATTTATGGCTCTGTTTTACAGTAAAACTGTTGACCTAAGCAAATTTAATGTGTGGGGGAACAGGATGAGAGAGAAGAGGGGGATATTGGTTGAAGGAAAAAGAAAGAAATTCTGAAGGAAGACAGTAGCAACATGAGAGAAACTTGAAGGAGAGGACCACTTAGTAAGGTATCTAATAATGAACAGCCTAATTCTAGCTGCAGTGAAGTATAGGTTAGACTACCATGTCCTGACAGGTACATGTGATAAGACTTAGAGGACATGAGGCAGGGACTTCCCACCTTGCAGGGTGATTGATTTAGGAAGGCACAGGCTCAAAGCCCTGTCAAGCACACACTCCCCCAGACAGGCAATGCATAAGTTGGTGCTGTGTGCTGAGTGGCCACTGCAAATACCTTGGGGCTGATTCAACAAGTTTCCTTTTGAACACTCTGTGCATGGGTATAGAACCCTCTTTTCCCAAAGACTTTTCTCCTGCATCACTGGCAACCTCCTCGTCTACTATCTTTCTTTTTTCTATGACATTAGTCATCTACCAAAAATTTCTTTCCAACTTTATCTGAACATTCTTTCATTCCTCAGGGAACATGAGTTCAAGTAATATTTATTGCAGGCCAACTCCGTAAGTTTAAGTAATAAGAATATGAAAAATTTTTAAAAGATATGGTTCCTGCCCTCAAAAACCTCACACACTTAAGTTACATTATGGAATGGAAAGAATGAGGATAGGAACCAAGTGTTCAGGAAGAACACAACAGGGAACAATGAACTCTGCTTGGGAAAGTGGAGAAAAATTTGTTAGAAAGTAATATTTAAGTTATGTGTTGAAAAATAACAGTGAAAGGGGAGAATATAATCTCAGTTGAAGGACCAATATATACAAAGAAAGGCACAGCAATATGGAAATATGTAATATATTTAGGGAAGTGTACTGAAACAATTACCCCTGGGGATGATACATCCCAGCCTCATATCCTCAAAATATCACCATGTGTACCTGAGGGAGTACCAGCATGTTTAGCATGGAGTGGGGCCAGAGAGTGAGGTATATGCCTGCTAAGGAACTGTGACTTTACGTTCTAGGGCTCTGCAAATCTCACTAACTTGAAGTTAATTCAAGTGAATTGACATTTATCTTTCAGCTAAGTACATGATTAAGTCTCTCATTGTGTGTGTGTGTGTGTGTGTGTGTGTGTGTGTGTGTGTGTATCTCCAAGATGGAAAAACATAGGCTCTACAGTGACACATTTGATGTCATGTGATCATCTTCAGATATTAGAAGAACTATGAGGTGAAAGAGGGATTTTGTATTTTATGCCCATGTCCAGAGGAGGAGCTGGAATCAATATATTAAAATTATAGGGAAGCAGATTACTGCTTTGGGTTAGAAAACAAAGAGAAATTTCTAGGCAATGGCTAATAATTATGTTAACAGAAAAAGGAAATGCTTCGCTGCACACATGTTCTTGGTTTGACAGAGGTTGTCAGTGTTACCACTTGTTTCACTAGTGATATGTTTTGGTTTGATTTTTTTTCTAACCTCCAAAAATTGTCAACGATTGGTATTTTTTTAAAAGTCCAAACAGGTGCATTTTACTCTCACTGAAATAACTTGCACTAACAAATGATAACTTCTCTCTACTTCAAAGTGCCTATTGTTAGATTGGAGAATAACATTTTCTCCTAAGCTCAAAAAATATTGAATGGTTCATATTCATATTTGTGACTCCACATTACTGAATATCCAGTAATGGTTCATATCCGTATTTGTGAGGTTAGCCACATGTTTCGGGGTAATACTGGAAATAATAGAGCAATGATATAACTCGGTTTATCAAGGAATAATCTCGGTTGAAGGACTAATGTATACAAAGAAAGGCATGATAATTTGGAAATATGCAATATATTTAGGGAAATGTATTGAAATAATTACCCCTGGAGATGATACACCCCAGCCTCATATCCTCAAAGTACCCATGTGTACCTGAGGGAGTATCAGCATATTCAAAGTGCCCGTTTTTAGAATGGAGAACAAGATTTTCTCCTAAGCTAAAAAATATTGACGTCAAAGGGGGGAAAGAAATGAAGGGATAAAGAAGGGCAGCGAAAGAGATACAAAGCAGGAAGTAATAAATATGTAAAAAAGCGAGTGATAGGTTCCCTTCATGCTACAATGAGGACAGTGACTCAAAAGCAAAAACTATTATCATCAAGAAATTAAGAGTCTAACTTCATTGAGAAGTCAACATTATACAGTTTATTAAAAGTCTTTTTGTTAAAAACAAAAATTTCCAAGCTACTCTTTCAATGAAGATCAGCCTGAAAGGCATAAAAACATGGCTGGGTGCAGTGACTCCTGCCTGTGATGCCACAGTTTTGGGAGGCCTAGGTGGGTGGTTCACCTGAGTGAGGCCAGGAGTTTGAGACCAGCCTGCCCAACATGGCGAAACCCCATCTCTACTAAAAATACAAAAATTAGCCAGGTGTGGTGGTGTGTGCCTGTAATCTCAGCTACCCAGGAGGCTGAGGCAGGAGAATCACTGGAATCCAAGGGACAGAGACTGCAGTGAGCCAAGACTGCACCACTGCACTCCAGCTTAGGCAACAGAGCAAGACTCTTGTCTCAAAAAAAAAAAAAAAAAAAAAAAATCATTGTTGCACACTCACTCATTGCTGGCTGCAAAGGAAGGATGCTAAGGAGAGCAGGATGGGAGTTTGTTAAATTAATAATTAAGAACAAACTAATTTTCCAATGAAAATGCATGAGGAAGAAGGCTAACTGAATTTTCTAGTAGGCCTGGGTTGCTTGTTTGCACTAGAAAGAAAAATGTGTCTCCACATTCATTGATATTCTCTTCTGCAATTACATAAGCTATGCCTGCCTGACACAGAAACAGAAAACTGAAGAGTAAGTAAATGGTTTGATGGGAGCCATGCTCTCAGAGCTTCCTTCTCTCAGCCAGCATTTATTGAGTACCATCTCAATACCTGGGATTATCACATTATGTATGTATTCAAAGAAAAATATGATTATTATGTGCCACCTCATTCTACAAAAAAAAGAGAAATTTTACTAAAATTCATACAATGAAGAAGTATAAAATTAATAGTTGAGTGAGTCAGCAAAAGAATCACATAAATCCAGGCCATCCAGGACGCTCTATCTATAGATGCTAGAGGTGAACAACAAATTGGGCCATAAACTACACAGGGGCCGATAGAGAAAACATATTCAGTTCTAAGACTTGTGATAAGAAAAACAATTTTTCCTTACACAGACCTGTAAGCAATTTCTTTCTGAGTCTGTGTAAGGGGAACTTTGTGGAGATTTTCAAATGAAGATGACATATCGAATACTTATTGAAATACTGGCTTCCTCTCAACTAGAAATACTAAATAAAATCTGTTAAATTACACTTGGCTTTATGGACATAGCTTGGAGGAAAAGAATAATGAGAAATATCCAGGTGCCAGAAATATCATGATTTTGTGCTAAAGTCTAGCAACCCACGGTATGAGAGGCAGGTCCTGGGAGCAGACAGAGTCAGAAGATTTGGAATTTCAACACTAACAAGAGGATGAGAGCTGCAAATACAAATCTCATTCCTGTGTTGAGAAAAAAAAAAAAAAAGTTGGATTTCCTGTTTAAGAACAGGACCTGGAAAGCAAATCAGTCACCTAACCCCTGATTGGAAATAGTTTCCCAGGTAATTTCAAAATTTAATCTGTCATATGACTGTGGATGGCTAATCACAATCTCTAAATTCACAAAATCCAAGCTGAAACACAAACCTAAGAATTTGCCAAGGAACAATGAGAGCCTCTGCAGATTAGGTAGATACCACCATGATAACCCTCAAAGGGAAACCTCCATAACCCAGAGCAGACACAGGGAGCTCAGAGACAGGAGACTTCCTCAGGAAAATGGGCTCACAGACAAGAACTGCAAAACATATGAGAATGCCTGCACCAAGAAATAAACAACGGGCATGATTCACACCAATGGAAATAATAAAACAATAAAAAGGGGATGTTAAAAGGACTATATTTAAAGTCTTCAAAGACATGAAGAAATACTTTTTATGAAACCAAAATTGTTGTGAAATAGTATATTGATATTAAAAAGCTCAAAGAATTAAATGAATTAAATTAGTTAAAGCAATTGAAAAAAGAATTAGATTTGAAAAGAGACCTCAAAAAACTTCCAAAATGAAAGAAAAATTAGATTATTTTTAAAAAAATAAGTGACATGAAGAATACAAAATTTAAAAAATTCTAAATAAAAATTATAAATATTTAAAAGGAATTACAAAAAGGATAAAATAGATGAAAAACAGTATTTAAAAAGCTAATGGTTGATAGTTACCCAGAAGTGAAGATGTGGGTCTTCACATTTAAAATGCCAATTAAGGCTGGGCCTGGTGGCTCACACCTATAATCCCAGCACTTTGGGAGGTGGAGGCAGGTGGATTGCTAGAGGCCAGGAGTTTGAGACCAGCCTGGCCAACATGGTGAAAGCCCATCTCTACTAAAAATACAAAAATTAGCTGGGCGTGGTGGTGTATGCCTGTAATCCCAGCTACTTGGGATGCTGAGGCACGAGAAGCACTTGAACCTGGGAGGCAGAGGTTGCAGTGAGCCGAGATTCCACCACTGCACTCCAGTCTGGATGACAGAGTGATTTACATAAGTGAACTCATAGAGTAAGTTAGACTATATTTTGTCTAACTTACTGTCTCTAAATAAATAAATAAATAAAATGCCAATTAAGTACAATGATATAGAGTATAGTGATATTTCAGAAGAGTAAAGTTATAGAGAAATTTTACAGTTTCCCAGAGAGGGAAAAAAGAGACTGTTACTAATAAATAACAATAGGGAGGGAGGGGAGGAAGAAAAGGGGAGAAAGAGAAACAGAGAGAGGGAGAGACAGAGAGAGAGAGCAGAGAGGGAGAGAGAGAAAACACAAATTAAATATATCAGGAATTTAAAATAGTAATTAACATCAGTTATAATTGTGGTTTGATAAAATAAGAATCTTGGGCAATTTAATGGGCAATAAATTTTAAAATTTTATAAAATAGGAAATTTTCTAGAAAATGTTAAATTTCCTAAACTTATAAAATATTTTTAAAATCTCCATGGATCAATAAATACTAAAGAAATTGAGTTAGTAGTTTTAAAAATCACCCCTCCCCAAAGAGTCACAACCATATAGCTTTATAAAACTTAAAGGCACAAATAATACCTATCTTACATAAACTAAAAGGCATAGATAATCCCTATAACAAATCTTCCAAACAATAAAAAAGAAAACGTATCTATGATGTTAATATAATATTTACACCAAACTAAGATAAAGAGAGCACAAGAAAAGGATTTTAAGCCAATTTCACTTATGAACATGAATGCAAAATTTTAAAATAAAAATATGAACTAACCAAGTCTAACTTCGTGTGTATGTGTGTGTGTGTATCTGTAATTTTGTATATGTAAGCTGTGTGTGCAAAATACAACATAACCAAGTAAGTCTGGAAGTATAGTTCATCATTAGAAAACCTATCAATGTAAATACATTAGGGAAAAATAGAGACTTAAAAAGCCTTAAGAAAAGCATAAAAGACAAGAAATAGGCATTTGACTACATCAAAATTAAAATGATCATCTCAATAGATTAACAAAAAATTTGATAAAAATGTAGCAATACCCATTCATGATTAAAAGAAAGAGAAAGCCCAGCAAAGTAGCATCCAGAGAGAACATCCTTAAGTGGAGCTTTCAAAAGCTAACAACAGCAAACACCTTATGAAATAACAAATTTTAGAAGCATTCCCATGAAAGCAAGAGTAAGAGACATATTTTTCATTACATTATAAAATTTACGTGTAAAATTAAGAAAATACTTTAACTCAAACAAGAGTTATGTGATAGTCTATTTTATGTTTTGTATCTATAGTCTTAAATTGTTAAGAATTAAAACATTTTGATGAATTCTAACACTACAATTTTTCTAATTTACATAAATAAAGCTAATTGTCTTTATCCAGCAAAAAATTTTGGATATCAATGTCATCCAATGTAATAAGAAAAACAAATGAGATACAAAGATGAGAAAAGAAGAAACAAAATTGTCACAATTCATAGTTGATACAATTTACCACATAGAGAAATCCAAGGAAGGCAAAATGCAGTGTTTTAAAACAAGAGGATAATTCAGCAAAGTTACTGGGCTGACGATTGATATTCAAAGATATATATTTATTTTTACACTTAATAGTCAATTTAAAAAAATTCACTCAAAATAGTAACAAAACTCAGAAGCATAGAGTTCAATCTAATCTAAAATACATAAAAGATTTTCAGCTAAAATCTGCACAAAGCTATTATACTGAAGATGTAAAGAATTAAATAGAAAAACAAAACATGTTCATGAATAAAATTCAACATTTTAAAAAAGATTTATTTCCCTAAACAATGTATGAATTTATGCAATTCCAATCAAAAATTCCTATAAGAATTTGCAAAGAACTAGACAAACTAATGATAAAATTTACTTTATAAAGCTGTATTAATATTGAGAATTGTTTAAAGGATAACATTAGAAGTTTGTGCTACCACATAGCAAAACATTAAAAATAATTTAAACCATGTTATCTTCACAAGAATGTACAAATAAAGTAATGAGACAGAATAGATAGCCTTACGGTATATCACAAATCCCTGGGGAAGGACACTGTTCAATGCAGTACATTTGGTTTTCAGAAAGAAAAAAAATCATATTTCTACTTCATATAAGAAAGAAATTAGATTGGTTAGGAGACTAAATGTGGAAATCAAAACTGCAAACCTATTAAAAGCATGAGTTAGGGTGGGAAAGGTTTTCTTAAGCAAGTTGCCAAAAAAAGCGAAAAGAAAGATAATTATATTTGACTATGTAAAATGCACAATGACTGAACATCAAAATATAGTCTAACTTACTCTATGAGTTCACTTATGTAAATTCTTAAGCAAGCAAAATTAGTCTATGGTAATTGAAATCACAACAGCTGTTATCTTTGAGGAAGGGGTAAGTACTGATTAGAGAGGGGTGTGAGGGGGCTTCTGGGTGCTGGTGCTCCCCTCTTCTGATCTGGGTGATTACACCTTCTGAAAATTCATCAGGCTGTATACATATGTGTGCACTTTTCTACATGTACATTAGCTAAATTTGAAATTTAAGATAAACACAGGTAATGTAAACACGATTAAAAGCCAAATACAGCAATGGAGAGCATTTCGATTAGATATAAAGAAAACTTAATATCTAAAATATGTATTTTTGTTAACTTCAGAAAATCAAATTAAAACAATATACCATTTTTGACCTATGGTCAAAATTGACATGAACTTTTAAGACTTCAAATGTCAACAGTGAAGAAATTATAAAAAATTGCATTTGCATGTTCTCACTCATAGGCGGGTGTTGAACAATGGGAACACATGGACACAGGGAGGGGAGTATCACACACTGGGGTCTGTCGGGGGGGGAAAAGGGGAGGGATAGTGGGGGGTGGGGGAGTTGGGGAGGGATAGCATGGGGAGAAATGCCAGATATAGGTGATGGGGGAGGAAGGCAGCAAATCACACTGCCATGTGTGTACCTATGCAACAATCTTACATGTTCTTCACATGTACCCCCAAACCTAAAATGCAATAAAAAAATAAAAAATAATAAAAAAAATAAAAAATAAAAAAATAAAAAAAAATTTGCATTTGCGTATAAAGGCATTGAAAAAAATTAACTGATTTGAACACTTTAAGAAGCAATTTAGCATCATTTCTATTAAAATGGAAGATTTGTATTCCTTACAAACTAGCAATTCCACTGATGTACATACACCATAGAGCAGTAATTTTCAAGCTATATATTGTGGTTCACGAAGAATTCCATAAATCAACTTCATGATTATTTCATTTTATCATGAAATAAAAATAAGATAGTTGAAGTAGGAAAATACCAAAATACTGGTCCATGGACAGCTGCCAGTTTAAGATGTGCTTATTACTAGGCCAAATGAAGAAACCAAAATCAAGTATTTCAAAAAACTAAATTTGTTAATTTTTTAAATTCTGAGATTGTCCTAACAACTTTTTAAGTATAAAAATAGCTCACTCTATTATAAACTATGGTGATTCTTAACAATGGCTCTGAGTTTTTTTAACATTTGCACCTAGCAAAATAAGACATCGGAGAATCTGTGTGCATCTTCAATTGTTTTTCTGAAATCTCACTATATTTAACATCCCAAAGCCTGACTCACTACTTTATTCCATACCTCAGCTGTCCCAAGTAGGTCAAAGTCATAGGTTGATGGTTTAAAATGGTATTCATCACTTACTCATTCTTTAACATATTTAATGGATTAGTATGGAGGGGGTTGAGACACATTGATCAATTAGCTTGATTTAATTCCCACAGACAGGATGTTCAAAAATATGTGCCACTGTGCACAAGACCATGGGAATAGAAACAGATGGATTCAGTCCAGGGAATAGGTTAAAAACCTCATCTCTATTTGCATCAAATAGCTCATGAGTACTGTACTAAGTGATCTGGGTAGGCAAGAATTTAGAAAATCAAAGGGCAGTAAAGGTCTAGAGGCTCCTTGAATTAGCTCACGGGAGCAGTTGTGACAAACAGAAATGGAACAAGCTTGGTATTCTAACATAGGATTTACACTTAACTCTGACTCACTCTCATTGTATCTAAACTTAAGTTTAGTCTAGAAATAGATGTCTATATATCGTCAAAAAGTTTAAATGCCTTGCAAGTTTTACATTAAAAATGTTAAGCAGTCAGGTATTTATAAAGCTGTAAAAGATAAAAAACTGATTCTTCAGTTATGTAAAGACTATAAAGTAATTTTAAAAAAATCAATTTATGCGCCAAAGTTACTTCCAACATTATCAAATATTTTAAAAACATTTATTGAGTCATAAAATGATGACATGGTATGGCAAAAGTCCTGGCTTGGTCGTATTTTAGATTTCTCCCCCATTGACAAATTACTTTGCACTTCCAATGTCTACAACATTAGACATTGTTGGGTTAAGACCCACCCCACTTTGCAAGTGAAGAAGCTGAGGTCCCTGGAGGTGACAAGACTTTCAAGCCCACGTAAGTAATTAGGCCAGAACCAAGGTTCCCTGGCTCTTAGCCCACTGTTCCATGAGCTGCAGCACTTTGCTTCTTATGGATTATCTGTAAGCAGGACAGAAATTGAACCCAAGCAAGAAAAGTACACCTTACCCACCCAGCCACCAGTGCCCACTGGATTTAAGTCTGAAGAGGGAAATAAGTGTTAATAAGCAGCACAAAATTCTGTATTCTTGTCCATAAAAAAGCATTAAGTGCCATGTTCCATCGATCTGTGGTCCACTTAGGAGAGCTTTCTTAATTTGACAGTAAAATAAAGTAACAGTTGATATAAGATCCTTTTTCTCCCTGGCTTCCTTTAAATGGTAAAAACATGTTCTGAAAATTTCCTAGTTTCATCTATGATCTTTTTCTGTTCATTTAACTTAACTTCAAAGGAATTTTATATGACATTTTAGAATTATAAATTTTGTCATTTTTCTAAGATGAAAAATACTTGCTTTTATTTACTCTGCATTTATGAATTTCAAGGTGCCCTATAGTTCCTGCACATAATGTTTCCTGTTGTGAATCCTACACTTCAGGAAGACTTGAATATTACTAATTCCCTAATCTCTTCTGGTTGTATAAACTGGAGCTCCAAATATAAACACTTTAGGGACTAAGCAATAACATAAACACACGAAGTGACCATTTTGAGTGGTGAGAACCTGGTGAACAGGAGAGTTCACGCCATTTGTTTTATTCTACCTGGATTTTGAAATCATGTAGAATTATAACAGAAGTATTGGGGAGAGTATCAGTGAGCAATTAGCTAAAAGCTATGGAAGAAGGGAAGAAAAACTGAGATGATCATTTAAAAAGGAAGGTCCTGCTTTCTTTCAGTTTGGGCTCCAGTCAAATGTAGAGTGACAAATCCCAGAGGAGGAGGCAGGATTCCTGCTCTAGCAGCCGCCACAAGAACTAAGTTCTGGTTGCCTAAATAGTTCAGTGCCAGTAGCATAGCTCTTTATCCTAGCTCTGACAAATGATGACTAAACTTTGTTTTTAATCACCTACAGTTTCTTTCCTATGCTTTATTTTGCCTGAGAAAACTCTTTTATTCATTAGTTTTAGCTAAGAATGGACAATCCTAAACTTACATCGTTAAAAAAAAAAAAATCACTGATGTAGACGAAAACACAATAATGAAACTGAAGCACAAAGAGTACCCCTGGCATTCTCCAATCCCAAACCCTCATTCTATCTACAAGAGGGGAGAAATCAGTATCACAGAAGAAATGTTCAAGTAGCTTTTCCTTTCTTCTCAAATAGTTGTTTCCCTAAACTATGATTCTAAATACCCAGTGAATTTCTCAGAGAGAGTGACAGTGATAGAGGCAGGAGGCAGAGAAGTCATAGGCAGACAGGGGCAGGTCCCTGGCAAAACCCCACCCCTGAGACAAAAAGCCTGAAACCTGCAGCCCAATCCGTTTGCCCACTCTTTCCCAATTGGTTCTTCCTGAATAATGTCTTCTGATTAATTGAATGTTGCTTTTTCCAAAACTACCTGTGGCCTGCCGCACTCCACATCCTGTGCCTACAAAGACCCAGACTCAGTTGGTAGAGAGAGAGAGAGAGAGAGAGAGAGAGAGAGAGAATTGGATTGACTGAAGAAAGGTGACTTGACTTCAGAGGGACTGCTGGACTTTGGAGGAGAGAGAGCTACAGATGGCTGGACTTAAGGGAAGGTTATTTGCCTGTCCCATGTCCCATCCCCTCTCTAGCTCCCCTCTCCACTGAGAGCCACTTCCACATTAAATAAAACTCTCTGCCTTCACCATCCTTCAAGTGTCCATGCAACTTCATCCTTCTTGCATGGCAGATAAGAGCTTGGGACTCAACAAGTGTGTGTACCCAAAAAAGGCTGTCACACTGGCCCGTTGCTCTAGCTGGTGGAGGGCAGCTGCCTCACGCAATGAGGCAAGGGGCCCACTGAGCTGATAACACATGGGTGTCCACAGACAATGGAGCTAACAGAGAGAAACCCTCTAGGGCTTCAGGGGTCACAGGCACCCCCCCACCCTGGGCAACATCCCAACTGGGCAACACCATGGGGCCTGCATGGAGCCTGCTCCTGCCGGTGCCCAAAGCAGCCAGCCAGATCCCACACTCGGTTGCTCATGCACTCCCTCCCACAAAAGATCGAGACTGGTGGGCTGAATAAATGGGGCACTCTCATCGCAAGTCCAACAATGGGGTCAAGAAAAACTCCTACACAAAGCATCTCAGAGAAACTCCGTTGATGCATAAGCTATAGGCCTTAGATCAAAATATAATTCCACCAAGAAAGCACAAACAAGAGATTTTTTAACTAGCCATTTAAACTAAGTTCACAATGAGAGGAAATAAAGCAATTTGGGAATTGAGACAGTCAATTAAATGAGACTAAACTTCTTCCCAGAAACACTGCCCCGAGATTATTTCAGGGCTTCCTACTAGCCATGCTGTTTTCATGGCTGTATTTACTGCTTAAGTTTCTGGGATCAATTTCACAAATTTCACCCAGTTTGTACTCAACACCAGTAGCTTGTGAGCTTGACAAAGAGAAGAAAAGGCAGAATGAAGTGATAGCTGATTAAAAAATAGAAAGTTACAGCAAGAAGGGACTCAGTTGGTTCAATTCTTCATTTAACAGGAAGAGAAACTGAGCCTGTGATACTGTTATGGCCAAAGAAAGAAAAATGTGAGTGGCAATCTTCAGTTTTATTTTTTTTTCTAATTTCATATACAGTTCTTTTTCTAACACTCAACACTGCCTGTGTTGGTAAGGACTTTTAAAACAATTCCACTGACGTGATACCAATGCTCATAGAAGAGCAATTAAACAGATGTACCTTTTAAAAGTTATAATGATAATATAAGCACTTGTGAAATCACCAGCCAAATAAAGAACTAGAATATTGTTAATCCCTGGGAAACCTTCATATGCTCCTCTTTTTGTACCTCCTTCTTCCCTCAAGGGGGAGATCGCTCTCTTGTTTATGTAGTAAGTGTTCCCTTGCTTTACTTTATAATTTTACTACTTATGTATGTTTACCCAATAATGTATTTTTAAATTTTTGCTTATTAAATAGAATCACATCATTATATGTAAACTTTTTGACTGACATCTTTTACTTAACATATATTTTGAGATTTAACAAAGTTGATGTGTAGAGTTATAATTTATTCATGTCATTGCTGTGTAATATTTCACATATTCCATATATGTAAATATACCATATTTTAGTCATTTATTCCTGTTTTGTTTGTGTGTGTGTGTGTGTGTGTGTGTGTGTGTGTCAGAGTCTCACTCTCTCACCCAGGCTGGAGTACAGTGGCACCATCTGGGCTCAGTGCAAACACACCTCCTGTGTTCAACCAATCCTCCTGCCTCAGCCACCTGAGAAGCTAGATTACAGGCATGTGCCAGCATGCCTGACTAATTTGTATATTTAGTAGAGGTGGGTTTTCCCCATGTTGGCCAGGCTGTTCTGGAACATTCTGGCCTCAAGTGATCCACCTGCCTCGGCCTTCCAAAGTTCTGGGATTACAGGAGTGAGCCACTGTGCCCAGTCTGTTCTACTGATGAGAGACAACTGGCTGTGTCCAGTTTGGCTCTATTATAAAAAATATTATGTACATTCTTAAACATGCCTTCCAGCTTACATGTACAAGAGCTTCTCTAGGGTATATACCTGTAGAGATGACAATTTCTAGGTTGTGGAAGGTACACAGAGTCGACTTAGAATGCTTTCAGCAGCAAAAAACAAAAACAAAAAGAAACCAAGTAATTCTAACTTAAAATTACTTAAACAATAACAACATTTACTATTTCATGTAATAAGAAGTCTAGACTTAAGAAAAATCTAGCCTTGCTATTTCAGTGGCTCAACAGTGTGATCAGTGATCATGGTAATTTCCATCTTCCACTCTGCCATCCTCAGGGTCTCTCTCACTTTGCCCTCAGGCCAGGCCCCTCATAATCACAAGATAGCTCCAACAGCTCCAGATATTATGTACAATCATGATCACACCCAGAGAGAGAGAGGCGACCTCCTCTAATGTTTCTCTTTTTGGTATAAGGAAACCTTCCCTGAAGCACCCAGCAAATATTCTCCCACTTGGTAGGCAAGAACTGCATCACATACCCTACCTAAAGGAATCACTGGAAAGGGAAATAAAATCTATCTAAGCCAATTAAAATATTTGATACACACCCTCAGAGGCTGAAGAGAGGCCCCTTCCCTGAGCACTTAATTACTGGCAGGAGGTTGTATCTTTTTTTCATTTATCTTAACTTTTGCTGTCATTAAATATGATGATGTGTATTTTCATTATGGAAAATGAAATTTCTAACATATATACACTAGAGAGAAGAGCATAATAAATAAAATAATAAACCCCATTCCATAAACTCACTATCACCCAGCTCCACAATGAACTCAGAGACCATTTCTCTTTGTGTATATCCCACCCATCTCCCCATATCTTCCCCTAGATTAATTTGAAACAAATCCAGTTATTATATCATTTCATCTGTAAACATATCTATCTATCTATCTATATATATATTAAAAGGACTCTTTTTAAAACCAAACCACAATACGGTCATGATATCTTTTTTTTTTTTGAAAGAAAAAGAAAGAAAAGAATAAAGAGAGAAAGAAAAGAAAAAAAAAAGAGAATAAAAGAAAGAGAAAAAGAGAAGAAAAAGAGGGAGAGAGAACAGGAATCTTGCTCTATTGCCCAGGCTAGAATGCAGTCTAAAAATGGGTATTAAAAAGCTCTTTATACTAATAATTGTGTTATACGATGGAGACAGGAGAGGAATAAGGGAGGAAAATAACAAACAAACAGCCAACCAATATTTCATTTGAACCTATGAAATACTATGTAATTGCTGGGGGAGTGATTTACTCCCAACCATGTGGTCTATTTTAGAATAAATGTGATGTGTTACTAAAAAAAAATGGATGTTTTGTGGATTTGAAGTAGAGAGTTCTGTAAATGTTTATTAAGTTTACTTGTTCGAGGTATAAGTTCAAGTCCCGGATATCCTTGTTAACCTTCTGTCTCATTAATTTGTCCAATATTGACAATGTAGTGTTGAAGTCTCCCACTATTATTGTGTGGGAGTCCAAGTCTCTTTGTAAGTCACCAAGAACTTGCCCTATGTATCTGGGTGCTCCTATATTGTGTGTGCATAGACTTAGGCTCATTAACTTTTCCCATTACATTGATCCCTCTACCATTATACAATGTCCTTCTTGTCTCTTTTGTTTTCTATTACTTTAAAGTCTATTTTATCAGAGATGAGAATTGTAACTCCTTTTTTTTTTTTTTCTCTCCATTCGGTTGGCAAATCTTCCTACATCCCTTTGTTTTGAGTCTCTGTATATCCTTGCATGTGAGATGGGTCTGGATGCAGCTTACTGATGGGTTTTTTAGAATGGCTGATACTGGTTGTTCCTTTCTGTACATAGTGCTTCTTTCAGAAGCTCTTGTAAAGCAGGCCTGGTGGTAATGAAATCTCTGAGTACTTGCTTGTTTGCAAAAAATTGTATTTTTCCTTCACTTATGAAACTTAATTTGGCTGGATATGAAATTCTGGGTTGAAAGTTCTTTTCTTTAAGGATGTTGAATATTGGCCCCCACTCTCTTCTGGCTTGTAGGGTTTCTGCTGAGAGATCTGCTGTGAGTCTGATAGGCTTCCCCTTGTGGGTAACCTGTCCTTTATCTCTGGCTGCCCTTAGTATTTTCTCCTTTGTTTCAACCCTGGTGAATCTAATGATTATGTGCCTTGGGGTTGCTCTTTTTGAGGAATATCTCTGTGGTGTTCTCTGTATTACCTGGAGTTGAGTATTGTCCTGGCTTGCTAGGTTAGGAAAGTTTTCATGGATAATATCCTGAAAAATATTTTCCAGCTTGGATTCATTCTCTTCGTCACATTCAGGTACACCTATCAAACGTAGATTAGGTCTTTTCACATAGTCCCATATTTCTTGGAGACTTTGCTCATTCCTTTTTACCCTTTTTTCTCTAATCTTGTCTTCTCGTTTTATTTCATTAAGTTGGTCTTCGACCTCTGAAATCCTTTCTTCTGCTTGATCAATTCGACTGTTTAGACTTGTGCATACTTCTCGAAGTTCTTGTATTGTGTTTTTTAGCTCCATTAATTCACTTATATTCCTTTCTAAATTGTCTATCCTCATCAACATTTCGTCAAACCTTTTTTCAAGGTTCTTAGTTTCCTTGCATTGGGCTAGAACATGTTCTTTTAGCTCACAGAAGTTTCTCATTATCCACCTTCTGAAGCCTGATTCCGTTGATTCCTCACATTCATTCTCGATCAGGCCTTTTGCAATTGGTGATGAGGCACTGCACTCCTCTGCAGGAGGAAAGGCATTCTCATTTCCGGTGTTTTCAGCCTTTTTGCGCTGGTTTCTTCCCATCTTTGTTGATTTATCCACCTGTCATCTGTGTAATTGCTGACGTTCAGATTAGGTCTCTGAGTGGGACGTCCAACTTGTTGGTGGTAAAGTTTTTTCTGTTTCTTAATTTTCCTTCGGCGGACGCCCCTCCCCCACAGAGCTGGACCTTCCCGGGTTCAGCTGTACTTGCTGTGAAACTCTCAATCCTCAGCAATGCCAACTGCTGTTTTTTTTTGTGTGTGTAGGGGGGGACCAGCCTTCCCCCTGCGGCGACTCACCACGCCGACTCAAGCAGCGGCGTTAAGATTCGTGGCGCTTTTCTGCCCAGTAATCTCCCGGTCTGGTTCCCCACTTCAGTCTGCTTTTTCAATCAGCTGAATGGGAGACTCTGCCTTCCCGGAGCTCCAACGCCAACCAAAAGGGCACTCAGTCCCGTATACTCCGGACTGAGAACCGCCGCGCCGGGGCGCCTGCAAAACGGCCGCGCCGGCCAAAGAGTCGCGCTGGCGACCCGTGGGGCTCCTCCACCAGGAATCTCTTGGTCCGTGGGCAATAAAAATTCGTCTGAAAATGTGGCGTCCACTCACTCTCTGCGCTTTCAGTGGGAGCTACAATCCTGAGCTGCTGCTAATCGGCCATCTTGGATCTCTCTCCATATCTTTTAAAAATAATAGTTTTCTAACATCAACAAATATACGGTGAATGCTCAAATTTCTCCAATACCTCACAAATGTGTGTATGTGCGTGCGTGTATTTACAGATTTTGTTTGTATTGAGATTCAAATAAAGCCTAAATATTGCAAATGCTTGATATATCTCCTAAGTAGGACCAGTTATTCCTAAAAAAAAAAAAAAGTTCAGTAAATGAGGAGGATGTACAGTTGAGGAAATGACAACACAGGTCAAAGCCCCCAGGTTAACAGGCTGCAACAGTGACGTGAATGATCTCCCTCTAAGATCCACTGATGATGGTCAGTGGTCACAGCCAGAAATGCTGTATCAGGACAAGTTAGATTACAATCTAGTAGAATTTTGTGTCCCTGAATATGGCAAGAAATAGTAAAGATTCAGATCTCTCAGGAAAAGCATATCAAAGAGAAAAGAAGATCATTAAAAACTGAGTAGGGAAGAACATGGAATTAATCTTAATTTCATTTCAGCAGGAATTTGTCTTTAAGAAATTAGCCATTAGCAAGAGATGAATACAGATGGTGGAAGACCAGAAAGTTATAGTCCCCTGGAGAATATCTATTGATTAAAATGAAATTAAAAAGTACAAAAGATAATGGCTCCAACTCAACACGTCGTTATAATCAATTTGCTTTTAATCTATGCTTTGTTTTTAAAATTGGGTTATAAATACTTGAAATTATTGGTATTGGGATTTTTTAAATGCAGAATTGAGAAGATGAACTACTAACAGAAGAAGTGATACAGAGCTAATAAGACCTCTTGCTGCTGTTTATAAATACCTCACCTGCTTCTAAAATGATTTGCAGTAACAAATACATAGATTTGATAAGACAGGAAACATATTAAAGCAGAGTAAAAAGGCAGAATTCAAGAAATGAGAGAAGGAGGAAAGAAGGAAAATAATTAAAGCAGAAAACAAGGGCTTTAAAGGAAGATATTATCAAACAGAAAATGAAGGCAAGAAATTCCTTATACTTTAGTTACTTAAGAATTTATTTAATATTATTTTAAACAAGTAATAAAACTTTAAAAAGCTTGCTGTCCTCTTCTCCATTTTTCCAATCTGTTTTTGTCCACTATGTAAGGGAATCAAGGTCGTAAGTCAGATGTGGTAGTTCAATGAACAGTAAATGCTGAATACCAGCACAGCTTTTCCAGAGGCTGGGCATGGAAGGATGGCTCTGCCCAAGGAAGGGTCTAGGGCAGTGCTTCTCAACAAAGAGAAATTTTGCCCCCAGGGGACATTTTGCCATGTCTAAAGACACTTTTATTTGTACTACTATCAAACAAAATGCCTATTTGGGTTATTACTGTCCTCTATTGGGTAGAGATCAAGGCTGCTAAATACCCTAGAATGCATTGGACAGCCCCCCCACAATAAAGACTTATCCAGCCCAAAATGCCAACAGTACTAGATTGAGAAACCCTCACCTAGCGGATAGAGATGAACAGCTCCAGTGCACCAGCCCATCATGCATCATTAACATACATACAATCACTTCTCTCTCCTTTGTATAACAAATTCTTTCTTTACACTTTTTTCTTTGTTATTGCCTTCACCATAATCAAAATGCAAAAACTCATTTGTAGTTTATTGCAGTCTTCCAACTGATCTCCTGGCTCCCTTTAATCCACAGCATACAGCTGCCTGATTAATTTTTTTAGACAATTTAATTCATTCCCTCCCACCTAAAGAATTGCAGTGGCTTCCATTTTTGTCTACCATGGCAAAGCTAAAGTCCTCACCCTGGCACCAAGGTAGTCTACTGAGACCGATTTTTCGCTTTTATGATTTTACCTTCAATCACCATAGCTTCTTTGCTCCAGAAGTCATTAAAAGATCTTCTTCCCTCTCTTTCCCTTCAAAACAAGGTCATAACCTACCTCCTGGTTGTTCCTTCCTGTTTAGTAAAGAATAATTTATGAAAAATGAAAAATGTTTTAAATTGCTTCTATCACAGATGAGCAGAACAATAGCAGAAACTCCTATTAGGTTGGTGCAATGACTTTTGCACCACCCTAATACAAATTTAACAAATTAAAGGAATTTAACAAGGCTTCTCTTCATTTCCTATGTCAGGAAACTATTTTCAACATTAAAGACAAACAAAAAGGCTTTCAAGCAAAAAAAAAATTTAATTAATTATACTTTCTTACTTTCTAAAAGGTCTAATTAGTACAGATTTTTTAAATGAAAGTTTTTGTTTAGAAACAAAGTAAATTAGGGAGATCTCATTCATGACTTTTTAAAAATCTGGTTTTTTAAATCTTAAAAAAAAGGTACTTCGAGTTTAAAAAACTTTCTTGACATATTAAACCCTACTGGTACAAGAAAAGATAAGTTATGAAAATTGGATTTATATTTTTCCAGTAAAACCTATTGCATAAGAAAGTTACTCCCTTATTTCAGATAATGCTAAGTCAATAACATTTCTAGTACAGAATTGGACATGTTTAGTTTTAATAAAAGAAAAATGAGCACTGTTTTAAAATATTTAACAAGTTGTTATACGGAAAGATGATTAGATAAGCTTTCAAAGTCGCTTACTAGGGGGAGAAGCAGGACAAATAGGAGGCAGTTGCAAAGGATAAGATTTTTAGCTCTGTATAAGGAGAAAGTCAGGTCACCAATCTGATTTTGAAAGAGCTTCAGCAATGTCTCAATACCACCATTTCAGTTAGGAAAATGTCCTCTGGCCAAAAACTGATGACCTTTGCTGCAGAATTCCCTCCTTAATGTGTTATGTGTGATGCAAACCCTAGCCCCCACTACTTCTGGCTTCAGTTTCTTAGAATCTCTGGATTCCAGCTTCTTTCAGCATCTGGGCAGTAGTACATACACACTTGGATGCAATTATATTGCTTCTTTGCTAAGCTGTGGAAGTCCCCCTATTGTCTACAAAACAAGGTCATAACCCCTCAGCATGGTTTTTAAGGCCCTTGGCGACCTGCTCATTACCACTCAACCCACTGCCCCAACCAGGTGGATAAGTAAAGATTTTGATGTAAAATAGGTCAAACTTTGTTCCTTTTTTAGATAAAGAACTGACTCAGGAAAATGGTATAGCCACAATGCATTCAGAGACTATAAAAGAATTTGAAAATCTTTATGGTCAAGTTAGAGAAATAGGAACCAGATATCAGGACATTTAGGAGGATCTGTAACTAGATGATGATCAAGCACTGATTAATGGAGGATGGCCAGCCTCAAAAGTGGTCTAATGGTCGAACACAGAATGTTGCCTCTTCAGTATCATGGTTAAAAATATTAAACTCGTGTTCAACACATTTACAGATTTCATGATGCTGAGAGGGAAAGAAAATACATTGAATGGCAGAGACAGGAAACAAAAAGCTATATGACCAGAACACTGAACAAAAGCAGGTAAAACTCAACAAAGGCAGGGAGACAATGGCATCACAGAACCATTTATGGGAAACACATAAAGATTTCATCCACTTGCAAGCTTAACCCGAGTGTGACTCTCACCAGAAAAGAAGCTAATATAGTCTTGGGTTGTATTAATAGACATTCAGTAACTATAATAAGGAAGATCAATGTTCCTCTGTCTTCTACAACCTAAATGAGAAAGGAATTGGTGATGGTTAGCCTGAAGAAAGAAGGTCGATTATTCTCTTTAAATATTTTAAAAAGGTGTCATCTCGAAGCAGCCCTCAATAGTTCAATATGCGATGGGTAAAATATAAGAGGAGATCAATTTGGATTTTCTTTCTAACAATGAGAACTGTCATGGGAGAGAATAGGGTCTCTCTTCCATTATCAGAATGAAGCAGTTTTACATATAATGTAGGTTGGACTTAAGTCCCGAAGAGCTGATTAGAATAAATAACTCTGTATTTTAAACCTTGAGATTCTACAACTAGGTATCCCGGAAAGCTGAGGGCCACTGGGTAAAACTGTGGTACTGGTAGATTGAGAAGAGTAGGAACTAATAAAAGAAAGTTGCTCCATCCACAAGAATGATGGAGCAAAACTCTTGCTGTCTCTAAACCAAGTTCTATTAGACATGTTGAACTGTACTTCCATACTCATTTGGTACAAAATCTAATAATAGAATTATAGGGGAAATTCTCTTTCCATTTTATGCTTTGTAAAAATTTTAAAATGTTTCCTCTTCCTAAACCTACTCTGTAAGATATCTTTTCTAAGTTGTGTACAACATCGATTTGCTGGCATTTTCCTGGAGTAATTTTTCAACTATAATTAAGTAAAAGCCTAACAATAAATTATAAAATAAATCTGGTACTGAGAACTAAAATTTGTGGTTCAAAATATTTTTTTGAAATTATTTTTTGTCTAAGACATCTAGTAAAACAAATGTATCTGCCTACACACATGGGTCTCTTTTTGCATCGCTGTCAAAATGATGGCTTTGGTGTGAGTGTTTTTGCTCTTCAATAATATCACAGGTATTTGGTCAACATTCCTACAGGATTTACCTGTGCTGGCCTTGCATCAGTGATTCATGGGCACACTCACTGTCTCAAGCTCCTGAGAACTTCCGGGCCTCTAGTGTGCCTGTCTCCCATCCCCCACCACTTCATCATGCATTTCCTTGAAACACTAGATATGGTAAGAAGTCTTGCTGGGCCAGGCACAGCTCATGCCTGTAATCCCAGCACTTTGGGAGGCTGAGGCAAGCAGATCACCTGAGGTCAGGAGTTCGAGACCAGGCTGGCCAACATAGCAAAACCCTGTCTTTACTAAAAATACACAAGCAGCCAGGCATGGCAGTGTGTACCTGTAGTCCTAGGTATTCTGGGGCTGAGGCACGAGAATCGCTTGAACCCAGGAGGTGGAGCTTGCAATGAGTCGAAATCATGCCACTCCATCCAGCCTGGCCAACAGAACAAGACTCCATCTTAAAAAAAAAAAAAAAAAAAGTCCTGTGCCGGCCAGAGCTCTCGTAACTTCATTTTTCTGCCTTTCCTTTCTCTTGAGACAGTAGTTTCCAAATTTAGTGTGCATCAGAATTACCTAGGGAGCTTGTTAAAAACATGAATTCCAAGGCAGAATCCTTGGGTGTTCTGAATGATGTTACCATGAGAGGGATAAACCATTTTTAACAAGTTCCCCTTCCCCCAGTTTGGGTATAAGTTTATTATTTACTTACTTACACAGGCAGTCAATAGATTGTGCTTCAAGAAACAATCTCTAAAGGATTCAAAATTGGCATGGGGAGAGATGTATCCTGTAGTATTTTTCTCATCAGACTTAGTAAAATTTGTTGATGATCTACCTCTTTACACTTATGACTGATCAGGGTAAAAGATGTCTCCCCCATCCATATTCCCGAAAGTGATCTACAGATTCAATGTAATGTTTAATTTCAATTACACTATTTTTTCACAGAAATAGGAAAAACAATTCTAAAATTCGTATGGAACCATGGGAGACCTTGAGTAGCCAAGCAATTTGTAGCAAAAACCAAACAAACAAAAACCTCATGAAGCGGGAGGCATCACACTACCTAATTTCAAATATACCACAAAGCTATAGTCAACAAATTCAGCATGGTACTAACATAAAAACAGACACAGACCAATGGAACAGAATAGGGAGCCCAGAAATAAATCCATGCATTTATGCTCAACTGATTCTTGACAAACATTTCCAGAATACACAATGGGGAAAGAACAGCCTCTTGGGTAAATAATGTTAGGAAAACTGGATATGCACATGTAGAACAATGAAATTAGACCCTCATTTCGTATCACAGACAGAAGTCAACTCGAATGAATTAAAGACTTATGTTTAAGACCTAAAGTAAAGCTACTTGAAGAAAATGAGATCAAGGAAAAGCTCCTTGACATTGGTCTGGACAATGATTTTTTTAATGTGAGCCCAAAAGCACAGGCAGCAAAAGCGAAAATAGACAAACGGGATTATATCAAAAAAAGTTCTGCACAGCAAATGAAACAGTCAACAGAATAAAGAGACAGCCTATGGAATGGGAGAAAACATTTGCAAACCATGTATCTGATAACAGGTTAAATACAAAAAATGTATTAAAAAATAGCAAGAAAACAAATATTTAAAAATGAGCAAAGTATCTGAATAGACACTTCTCAGAAGAGGACATACAAATGTCCAACAGGCATATAAAAAATGCTCAGCATCACTGATCATCAGGGAAATAGCAAATTAAAACTACAATGAGATATGACCTCACATCTGTTAGAATGGTTTTAATAGAAAAGGAAAAAAATAACAAGTGTGGATGAGAATGTCCTGTAAAGGAACCACTGCACACTGTTGATGCTGACTGTGGTTGGTACAGCCATTATGAAAAACAGCACACAGGGCCTTTAAAAACTTAAAAATTAAAATTAAAACTATCATAGTTCTAAGTCTGTAGATATTTGTTTCTCAATATTGCAGTGGTTTTCAAACCCAAAGATTCTAAACGCTTTGAATCATAATTGCTCCCTGATCTGCTTTAATTGCAATGTACATTCATATAATTTTATTTTTTTAATTATTTACTGACAACATTTACTGCCTTAGTGGCAGCAGTTCCTATATCAGAGCTCAAGACAGATAATTAATATTTGTGCACAAGTCAAAGGGATGGACTCCCAAGATGGACTGCAAACTGAGGACGCAGTCCAGGTCCCAGTGCTGCCTCTATGCCATACCCGCCTCTTTTTCAGGGCCAGAGCTACTGCTGTCATCACCACCAATCTAGACACAAGTCTTGACCCCACCCCTCTAGGGGAGCCAAGGCATCCCAGACTGACTGAGGCATATGCTTGCCAGGTCAGATGCTTGGTGTGTACCACTGCCCGCTGCTCGGGTGCCTGCCAGCTTGAACCCATGAGGGCCACACCTGAGGTGCTCGCCTGCTCATGCTGACGTTTCTTACTCCATAAGCACAAAACTAAAATTACGAAGATTTCAAGAGAGCAAGAGCAGAGCACTAAACCAAGTACAGGGCCCCTTCTGAGAGGAGTTGTGTGTAGCAGCACCAGGTTGTGCACCCATGAAACTGGCCCTGCTGGAAAAGAGAAGTGATGCAGTCCCTGGGAATTAAGTTGATGTGACCATTTCTGCTGTCATCTTAAGAGCACAATAGGAAGAGAGACTTCTTTCCTCTGTATTTTACTGTACTCATTTCTCAAAAATATACCCTCAGCGTTCTTCTGATCTTGCAGTGCCAGAAGCTGAAATCTTAATTTATAATTTTCCCTGCATAGCAAATTTGCTACCTCCTTTTTTTAAAAAAATTAATGGTTGGAATTTTTTTTCTTATTAAGATGAAACCCAATAGATCTGTGATGCTGAGTTCTTATCCACATGTAACACTTGCAGGTATTAGCTTTTTTGAGAAAAAAGTATTTCTCCCACATTTCCTGAACCATAGAAAATGATTTTTAAATAACGCAGATGCCAGTCATTTGACCAGAACAGAGGCCTGTCAGAATTTTCACCAGAACAGACTTTACTTTTCCATCAAAAGTCTTGCATCCTAGAAAATAATTTTGAGTCTGGTGACCCTCACAAGACTGGCAAGCCCTGTGACCCAAACTTGTCTGAAATTTCTGTGTTCCTGTATGCTGCTTCTCATAGAGTCTCTCTCCACCTTACTGTTTTTGCTAACTAGAATAATCATCATCCCAGCTCAGGCTTACAACTACCTTGGTATTCTGACTTACAGTCTGTTGTTTTTGTGATATAGTTTTTTACGTTTAAGGATCTATCTCCCTTCAATGTCTTTTCACAAGCCTAAATCAAAGCACTACATTTTGAGTCCATTTGTGTTCCCCAAAGAAGGCATATTTAGAAATATCGAATATATATTTACAGTTAACTTCTCCTTTTTCCGTCCGAGTTACCTGGTTTAATGCGGTTTTATCTACCCCTAATTTGTTGTAAAGCGTTTTGTTTCGGAAATACTTCCCCGAAGTATGTATATATTTATCAACGTATGTATACACTCTACTTCAGTTCTCCAATCCTGAACATTTTCTCCATGCTCAGACTGCTACACTAAGCACTTGACTGCAAGAGTTTATACACTTAAAAATGTTCACTGCTGAGTGCCCTCTTGTTCTGCCTTCCTACAGTGAGTGTGTTCCATATGGTGTCCATGTTCCTCCAAGTCTTAATTTCTGCCAATTATTTTGGGTCTGGTCAAGCACTTCTAATCTAAAAGCTAACAAACTGTTTGGAAGTAATAGAGGTGGGTTTGCAACCAAGAATGCAAGGGAAATATGCTGTATGATTTAAGTTGTAAGGCAGCTCATGTTACCCTCAAAGATATAGATGTGGAAACAGGGGGGAAGCTCAAAAGACAATGTCAGGGATTGGTGGAAGCACAGTGACATTTGAATGGCATCATAAACATATCTTTAGCCTGGGACAATTGACCTGCCTAGAAGAAGACTGGGCCAGGAGCATGACATAATTTCAAGTCATTTGAAGAAAACAGAAAACGTATTCAACGTCAACAGAAAACACCAGCAATGCTTGGTCTTGACAGCTGTGCTGTTAACAACCTTGTATGACATTAATTCAGTTAGCAGTCCTATTTTCCAATATACATCCTCCTTGACAAACAGGGCATACATATACAATACGGTAGCATCTTCCTATAAAACTCATCACTAAAAGAACTACTGCTATTTAACCTAATCCTAAAATCATTACTCAGCTAAAACGACTTACTATATTTAAGTTCATTTTCCATTGTAGTTTCAAGATTCTTACATGTCTATAAAATGACATTGGCAACACTATATTTATCAAAACTGAGTAGCTACAATGTTTAAGGAACTGGAGAGACAGAAAGGTAAGACACACTGTCTGAGCACTCAAGGAATTTGGAGAGAAGGAAAGTGCCAGTGATCACATACTGAGGACAAGACCACATGAGTTCCAAGGTTGGAGGGAATGCTGAGGGCTGAGGTGATTGGGGAGACGTATACAATGGTAGAGGGACTTGGGCTGGATGCTAAGCAAGGATTGCCCTTTCACAGGGGACAGAACGATGGCAGTTACAATGCAGAGACGCAGAGGAAGGCACACACGTGGGGTTCAGGAAAAGCCTGAATTAATGGAAGGGCTTTTACGGGGCAGTGTTGGGGATGATTACACCAGTCAGGAATCATTTGGTTGCATGTGATAGAAACCCAACTTGAATTCACTTAACAAGAATGAGGAAATCAGGATAGCAGTATGACTTACAGAATTCTGAACAGAAATCTGGCAGTGAACCTGGGAAGACTTGGAAGCAGGGGACTCTCACTGTCTGTCATCCTGCTCCTCTGGATTCGTGTTTCATCTTCTCTTCAGCTCTGCAGACAAGACACATGGTAGAAAACGTGAGCACTAACCTCCCCTGAGTGCTGCAACTCACAGCTCCAACAATTTAGAGAGGAGGAGAACGGGCATTCTTCTCAATTCTAAAACGAGAAGGACACTGACTGCCCAGGGTACAGGACTGGGTTATTTAGGACTCTTTTAAGAAACCCAGAGATTAACTCGAGGGATGTAGGGTACTTTAGAAAGGGGTGTGGTTCTAAAAAACGTGTTTGAGATAGAAAATGGTTATACTAAAAATGCATACATATTACATAGAAAAACAGTATCTGTAAACATAGATATTTGTTGAAATTTTTAAATGCCATATTTTCCATTTCTGAACCTATTCAACTTGAAATTACAAATGCTTAAAACCTCACATCAAAATGCCAACCTGAAATAGAATCGATTCATTTCTGTTATTCTTCCTCCAAAACAGTTAATTTTGCCGGCAATTATTAGAACAAAATGCTGAAATAAATTTATCTTAAGGACTCATTGATGCTTTGTATTCTTTGTCGATGTCTCACTATACCCACATTTCTTCCTATTGCTTGTTTTTCTTTGTTTAACTAAACTAGTATATGTAATTCTTTTCAAAATTAATCTGATCTTTCTTCTAGTTAGAGTGAAACCTTTTTATCATTATTGAGAGAAACTGAGCTAACCCCAAAGTATAGATTAACTATGTTGTATCAGGATTTTATTGTCTATGTTATGTTTTGAGATGTAAGATTTTATCAATTTTTTATAATAAACTGTATTTTAAGGAGTAATTACTGCCTTCATTGAGAAAAGACTGTATAATAGCTTTTGACTTAAATAGGAGTCTGCATATTTCAGTGCTATAGTGAAAAACTGTAGGTAAAAGCAGGAAAGAAAAACTGATGTATGTTCTATGGTACCTCTGACACTTTAAGAGTTAGAGGTTCTACAGCCAACACTCCCCCTTGGAACAAGTTTGGCATTTGTTTCCTAGAACATTCCTCTTTGCCGTATCCAATCCCTTAACTCAGGTCCATTATACCATGTACCCTAAAAGCTGAGGCTCAGCCTGCTTGGAAGCAGGAACCTCCTCTGACTCATGTGGCACTGTATCCCAGTACCTTCAACAGTGCTAAGGCCAGAGAAGGCAATCAGCAAATATTGAATAAATGAATGAATTATATAAAATATTTGTATTCGTAAACAGAGTCAAAACATCCTTATAGCAAAAGAGCAAGGTTAAAATGGAGAGGTCAGTGAGGCAGAGACAAACATCCTGCAATTGTTTCCCTCCTTTAAAAATGTCCCTTATATGCACACACAGTAAGTTATTCTTCACATACCAAAGCTGAATAATTCCAAACTCCTTTCATTCCAATTCTGTTACTGCTCGAGGATAAAGCTCAGTCTTTAAAGGACAAAGAAGTTCTTGCCGGGAGTTGGCCAGATAGCTCAGGACACAGCTCTGAAACCCATTCTGATTGTCCAATGTTTCTTTTGATAAATAGCATGATTGCACTGCCTGGAAAAGTAATTCCTTCTAGATGCTGGCAACAGTCATTCTGAAGCATAAAAACTGTACAAGGAAATGATGAGAGTGTCCGCAAACTCAATCAGTGGATGAGATCAGCTTTTATTGGACTCCTTGGATAACCAGACAGCTCATAGCATGCTCCATGAATTAAATCTGCCCAAGCCCTAACATCTAGTTTCATACAACACACCACATGTCTTTCTGCTACACCCAAGACATTTGCCTAATTAGCAGAAATGAAGAGCATATGGTGGGGAAGGGCAGACACCAGGAGTTTGAGGTATGTATGGGACAATCCAGGGGGAGATACGCATTAGCAGATATAAAAGGCTAAAGATCAGTAATGACCTAAGTCATAGCTAACATGTATTAAACACTTGCTAGGCGCTGTGCTAAGAGCTTAGCCTATGGGACTTCACTTAACCTTTGCAACAATTCTTTGATATGCTCTTTATTCCTCATTTAACACATAGGGAAAAAGAGCCTAAGTGAGATTAAGCAACTTATTCGTACCTAACACATGATAGAATTAGAATCTAAGCCAGTGTCTTTCTGAATCCAGAGTCTATATCCTTAACCCCCCACATACCCTGTCATATAGAAAAAAGTTCTAAGCTGAATTTCCTTTTTCCCTACCCCCCCATCACAGCCAACCTTTTTATGGTCATTGTTCCTCCCCCTCTGAATTCAGTTTAATCAGTCTCCAATGACAGCATCAGTTTCCATCCTCACCACTCCACTGGACCTGCTCTAACAAGTGTACCAGTTAGGATGTTTAGGGATACAACTAGCAGAATACCCAACAGAGAGAAGCCTACATAACCGGGTTGTTTTATTTTTTCCTCACAGAATAGGAAAGCCCAAAGCTGAACAGGCCTATGATTTGTTCAGTAGCTAAATAATATTATGAAGGATCCAGGCTGTTTCTATCTTTCACCCTACTGTCTTGTACACAATGGTTTCATCTTCCAGCCTGTTGCCCCATGATGGCAACACAGCTGCACTCCCTCCTCAACTGCACCCAAACTGAAGAAAGAAGAAAGGAACAGTAAAATACCATTTCTGTTGCACATTTTTCACTACAAAATCATTCATACTTTCCCTATGTCTCAGTGGAAGTGTGTTTCAGTGCTGTCTCTAGCTGCAAGGGATGCTAGGAAAGAAAGGTGCCTGGCATTTTGTCTCAGTTGTAGAAGGCAGGTTCTAGGATCCAGCAATATTAAGAAGAGGAAGGGCTCTTGCTCTTTAGAAGCTTTTGTTTCCTCTTGAGTATGCAAAGAGAAATGTCTGCCACCTCCCTGCTAATTCAGAGGACCACATATGGTAGAGATTTCTGGTGTTAACCAGCATCTGTTTTCTTTTCTTCTTCATGGGTTCTGCATTTCTCAGCCCTTTGGGATCTAGACCAACAGAATGTGATCAAGTGGTAGGATCACATGGGTTGAAAGGGTTAAAAATGGATGTATCTTCTTTGCAGCTTCTCCTCTGGCCAACTGAAAAAGATTCTGTGGAGGATTAGGGAGTCATAGAGCTACAAAATGGAAGCAAGCTCGATCCCTGGATGGCAGCATGGAACAGCGCCCCTAATCCTACTCTGCTCTGTAACAAGGGTGAGAAATATATAAAGCCACTCAGATGTGAGGGTAGTTTGTTACAGCAGTTTACCTGCCTTGACTAAACAGAACCTACATTTTTTGGAAATGAAAAATATCCTATAAGTTCAACGAGCAAAAAAGCCTATCCCCTACTGCTTCATTAATTTGCATTACCTTTCAGGTCTCTGTAGGTATCTCAACCCCAGAATAAATTAAAGTGCATAAGAAGAAAAATGGGTTGTAACAATGGCAAGTCAAGTAAAACTGGGTGAGGGAGCCAAGACTTGTAGAAATGGAATGCAAGATGTGTGCCTGGAGAGGGTAGGAAGAGAAATGAACAGAGGAAATCTATTTCACAATTTTTCTCTTCTCCTCTGATCAGCTATCCCCTCCCTCTCACATACACATTCCTCTGTCTTTTATATTCAGTCTCTGCATATCATTTGCACTCTTTTACTTGTAGATCTTGAAACATTCTTTCAAGTTTTATAAATTCCCTATTAACATGAAATTTAAAATTCATGACATAGGCATTAAGAATGATAATGCCAACCTAGCCTCCCTAGCTAAAGAGATCTTCTATTTGGGAAAAAATGAGGTCTAGAGCAGGAATTTTTACATGGTCTGAAATAGGTTTTTGGAAAAAAGAATGCAGACTCATTCAGGCTAAGTCAAGGTAAGGGGAAAATTATGAAAAGAAACAAAAACAGACTTCCTAGGAATTCAAGAACAGAAAAAAACAAACTCCATAAATACAGAAGTTGCACTGGGGACTTCAACAGCAAAATTCCCACATATTCTCTTCAATGGCCATACTACTAAAGGATATACTGTCAATTACTCTCTACATCTCTGTTTCTCTTGGTATAGCTTCTTAATTCTCCTACAATAGTAAGTTGTTTCCTCAGCATCTACTTCATACCATTTTCCTACCTTAATACCTCTACTTACTTACTGCTTCTTTCTTCTTTAGAACTTCTATTTGTTCATAACCCCCCCACAGCTCCTATTCTTACTCATGACATTTATGTGTGTATAATTTTATCTTCTCCTCAACTGCACCAACAGCTCCTACTGCTAATTGCCTTAGTCTAGCTCAGTCGACTATGGACAGGTGGAGGCAGACATTTGTATACTGCAAATGGATATCTAGGGCCCAGCGGCCATGGTCCTAACACACACGGGGCTGGACATGGCCAATATGACATTTACCAAACTGTTAAGTCTCAATGGATAAGCTTACAGACCTGTGTTACGTAGTTGTATCAGTGTTAAAGCTGACGCTTATGTGAACAAGCAAGGCAGCTATATGCATTCTTTAACAAATATTCATAAGTATTGGCTAAATAAAGCTAACTTTAGGTCTTGAGCCCTGCTGGGGACAACAATGTACACAATTACATATATATACATAGTTTACTATGTAAGTATACATAGTTGTATACATAAAAAACTAAAACAAATTTCACAGTACATCCTTCTCTTACTACTTTTATCTACTAAGGCTACCTCTTATGCTCACATCAGTTTTTCAAATACAGACAGGTTTCAACATTTTTTTCATAAAGTAATATATGCAAATAGAAAATTTCAAATATTATACAAGAATACTAAAATTTACATCTCCCTCGACCTCCTACCCCAGGCTCCTATTACCCCCTCCCTAAAGGTAACAACTGTGCTTCCGTAACTTTTACACAAATTCAAATGTAAATGGGAAAAGGTAGCTGTAAAGGTGAAATAGGGAAGAAAAGCAATCCTACCCAATTTATTTGGACAATTGTACGGGCCTTACAGAGCTGAAGAGTGGGCTCCTTTTTCTTCCCCCCAAGAGGCCTAATGAGTCTCACTGTTCTGCTAGAAACCTCAGAGTGGAAATTCCACAATTCAGAACCGATTGACTCCAACATATCTGAGTGAAGGTTCTTTGTGCAAGTCAGGTAGCACCTTTTGGGCTCTTGCCAAAATATGCATGCATTGGTGGGTGAAAGCTAGCTGGTGTCTAAGACCAGATTTTATGTCCAATTAAATAAGACTGCTGCAGGAAGAAAAATCTGTCCATTCAGTAGCAAACTCCCAGAAGTCCAGCCTAATAAATTAGAATCCCATCTAGCCCTCTTGTCTTCCCCACCATCATTTATATATGTCAGTAAGTATTTCTCTCTCCAAATAACAAACATCCAAGGTCTGAGTCAAAATAGATTTTGTTGCTTCAGGAAATCTCATAAAGTTTGTGATGATGGAGGCAATGTCCACTGCTCTCTCTGTTCTTATAATACAAAAATCTCCCAAAATTACTAAGGACCACTTAAAACCTCTAAGGGAACCCCCGTGTGTTTCTTGCCTCGTAATTCTCTTACCCTTTGAGTCTAGGTAATACACTTCTGTTTGCCTCTCCTGTACTAAATTCCCAATTCTCCAGTAATTTCCTGCATTACCCCACAAGAGAAAGTTAATCTCTTACTTTCAAAATATAAAAAATGTAGGGCTAGGCATGGTGGTTCACACCTGCAATCTCAGCACTTTGGGAGGCCGAGGCAGGCAAATTGCTTGAGATGAAGAGTTCGAGACCAGCCTGGTGAACATGGCCAAACCCTGTTTCTACAAAAAAATAATTAGCTGGGCGTGGTGGCATCTGCCTGTAGTCCCAGCTACTTGGGAGGCTGACACTCAATAATTGCTTGAGTTTGGGAGGCAGAGGCTGCGGTGAGCCAAGATCTTGCCACTGCACTCTACCCTGGGCAACAGAGCAATACTCTGTCTCAAAAAGAAAAAAATTAAAAAATAAAAGATGTAGTTAACCCTACAAAAGCTGATACTCTGCCACTTCTTAATGGTCATCTAGGATAGGGTTCGCCAAACTATATCCCACAGGTAAAATTTGGTTGTGTAAAGAACACTTTATTAGAAAACAGCCACATTCAACTGTTTACATATTGCCTGTGGCTGCTTTTGCACTACAATCCCAGCACTGAGTAGTTGCAGCAGAAACTATATGGCCCGCAAAGCCTAAAATACTTACCATCTGGCCTCATACAGAAGGAATTTGTTTACCCTTGATGTAGGAGGTTGGATGGGACAATCTATCATGAACACACTTTTGGCAAAATACTAAACACTTGACAGACAGTGGCCTTAATATAAGACTACTTCTCTTCTAACCCAAAGTCTAAAGGTAGGCAGGCCCAGCTGGTTCATAGATTCAACAATGACTTCAGAGACCCTGGACTTTTACCCTCTCCTATTCTGCCATCTTTATCAGATTGATTTACCACTTCAGAGTTTCCAGATAGCTATAATAGTCACAAGCCTCCCCCTAAGGACAGCAACCAAGACAGAAGATATAGAAAGTACAGAAGAGCCATAACTGTATGAAATTCTTCTTTTATCATGAAAAAAATGTTTTCCCAGAAGCCCTTGGTAGAAATTCTCAAACTGTTTTGCATGCATAGCCTTGGACCAATCACTAAGGGTACTGATATTGAGACGGTGGGTTTGGAGCCAGGGTTGTCACAACCAGTTGCATATTAGAATTATAAGCAAAGTAACCAGAAAATTAGAAAACACCGGAAAACACTTGCTCCAAGATGGCAGAATAGGAACAGGTCTGGAGGTGCAGTTCCCAGTGAGAACAATGCAGAGTGTGAGTGATCACTGCATTTCCAAATGAGTTATAACTGCCCACAGCCTAGGAGATTCCTGGGCTGAAAGGTACCATGAGTTTCCAGTACGGCTGTTTCAGCTGGCGCAGTGGGTCTCTGCACAAAAACTCACACAAATCTGGGTGGCTGTTTCAACTAGCGCCTGGAATGCCTGCAAAACAGAGCCTCCCATACAACTGAAAAAACGGGGGCTAAAACAGGGAGCCAGGTGATCTGGCTTGGTGGGTACCCCCCCCCCCACAAAGACCAGCAATCTGAAACACTCTGGATTGAGAGTTTCGCAGCAAGTGCAGCTGGACCGGGGATGGTCCAGCTCTATGCGGAAGGGCATCTGCCATTAGCAAGGCAGTCCACCACTATTGAGGCAGTCCACCATTACTAAGGCAGTCCCCCATTACCAAGGCAGTTTTAGCTATACCTCTGTAAAGAAAACCTCAAGGAAGTTCACACAGCAGCTGGGCAGAGCCCACAGCAGCTCAGCAATGCCTCTGTTGGCAGACTGTGACTAGGCTACCTCCTTGCTGGGCAGGGCATCTCTGAAAAAAGGCAGCAGCACATAGGAGCTTATAAATAAAGCCCCACCTTCCCAGGAAAGAGCACCTGGGAAAAAAGGCAGTTATGAGTGCCGCTGCAACAGACTTAAATGTACCTGCCCAGCAGCTCTGAATGGAACAATGAAGCTCACAGCTCAGCACCTGAGCTCCTATAAGGGACAGACTGTCTCCTCAAGCAGTTCCATGACTCCCATATATCCAATGAGACACCTCATAAAGGAGAGCTCAGGCTGACATCTGGAAAAAATGCTAAGGGCAGCCAGAGAGAGAAGGTCAGGTCACTCACAAAGGGAAGTCCATCAGACTCACAGCAGATCTCTCGGCAGAAACCCAACAAGCTAGAAGAGAGTGGGGGCCAATATTCAACATACTTAAAGAAAAGAACTTTCAACCTAGAATTTCATACCCAGCCAAACTAAACTTCATAAGTGAAGGAGAAATAAAATCCTTTAGGGACAAGCAATTGCTGAGAGATTTCATCACCACTAGGCCTGCCTTAAAAGAGCTCCTGAAAGAAGCACTAAACATATAAAGGAAAACCAGTACCAGCCACTCCAAAAACATACCAAATATTAAAGAGTATCGACACAATGAAGAAACTGCATCAACTAACAGGCAAAACAACCAGCTAACATCAAAATAGCAGGATCAAATTTACACATAACAATATTAACCTTAAATGTAAATGGGTTAAGTGCCCCAATCAAAAGATACAGACTGGCAAATTGGGTAAGAGGAACATCACACACTGGGGGCAGTTGGGGAGGTAAGGGAGAGACAGTGGAGGGTGGGGAGGTAGGGGTGGGTGGGGACAGATAACATGGGGAGAAATGCCAGATATAGTATGCACCTAAAGTAAAATTAAAAAAAAAAAAAAAAAAAAAAAACCATTGGTGCACTCTATCCAGGAAACCCATCTCACGTGCAAGGACACACATAGGCTCAAAATAAAGGGATGGAGGAAGATTTACCAAGCAAATGGAGAGCAAAAAAAAGCAGCAGTTGCAATCCTAGTCTCTGATAAAATGGACTTTAAACCAACAAAGAACAAAAGAGACAAAGAAAGGCATTACATAATGGGAGAAGGATCAATGCAACAAGAAGAGCTAAGGATCCTAAATATATATGCACTCAATACAGGGGCACCCGGATACACAAAGCAAGTTTTTAATGACCTACCAAGAGACTTAGACTCCCACACAATAATAGTGGGAGATTTTAATACTCCACTGTCAATATTAGACAGATCAATGAGACAGATAAATAACAAGGACATCCAGGACTTGAACTCAGATCTGCACCAAGCAAACCTAATAGACATCTACCGAACTCTCCACCCCAAATCCACAGATATTTATTCTTCTAAGCACCACATCACACCTGCTCTAAAATTGACCACATTTTTGAAGGTCATTTTTTTGGAAAGATCAACAAAATGGACAGACTGCTAGCCAGATTAATAAAAAAGAAAAGAGAGAAGAATCAAATAGATGCAATAAAAAACAATAAAGAGGATATCACCACCGATCCACAGAAATATAAACTACCGTCAGAGATCACTACAAACAACTTTATGCACACAAACCAGTAAATCTGGAAGAAATGGATAAATTCCTGGACACTTGCACTCTCCCAAGCCTAAACCAGCAAGAATTTGAAACCCTGAATAGACCAGTAATAAGGGCTGAAGTTGAGGCAGCAATTAATAGCCTACCAAACAAAAAAAGCCCAGGTCCAGATGGGTTCACAGCTGAATTTTACCAGACATACAAAGAGGAGCTGGTACGACTCCTTCTGAAACTATTCCAAACAATCTAAAAAGAAGGAATTCTTCCCAAATTGTTTTATGAGACCAATATCACCCTGATAACAAAACCCAGCAGAGACTCAACAAAAAAAGAAAACTTCAGGCCAATATCCATGATGAACATAGATGCAAAAATCTTCAATTGGCAAACTGATTGCAGCAGCACATCAAAATTCTTATCCATCATGATCAGTAGGCTTCATCCCAGGGATGCAAGGCTGGTTCAACTTACGCAAGTCTATGAACGTAATCCACCACATGAACAGAACCAAAGACAAAAACCACATGATTACCTCAATAGATTCAGAGAAGGCCTTCGACAAATTCAACAGCCCTTTATGCTAAAAACTCTCAATAAACTAGGTATCCACGGAACGTATCTCAAAATAGTAAAAGCCATTTATGACAAACCGACAGGCAATATCATCCTGAATGGGGAAAAACTGGAAGCATTCCCTTTGAAATCTGGCACTAGACAAGGATGTCCTCTCTCACCACTCCTATTCAATATAGTACTGGAAGTTCTAGCCAGAGCAATCAGGCAAGAAAAAGAAATAAAGGGTATTCAGTTAGGAAAGGAGGAAGTCAAATTGTCTCTATTTGCAAATGACATGATTGTATATTTAGAAGACCCCATCATCTCAGCCCCAAATCTCCTGAAACTGATACGCAACTTCAGCAAAGTCTCAGGATATAAAATTAGTGTGCAAAAATCAAAAGCATCCCTATACACCAATAGCAGACTTAAAGAGAGCCAAATGAAGAATGAACTGCCATTCACAATTGCTACAAAGTGAATAATATACCTAGGAATACAACTAACAAAGGATGTAAAGGACCTCTTCAAGGAGAACTACAAACCACTGTGCAAGGAAATAAGAGAGGACACAAACAAATGGAGAAACATTCCATGCCCATGGTTAGGAAGAATCAATATCATGAAAATGGCCATATTGCCCAAAGTAACTTATAGATTCAATGCTATCCCCCATCAAGCTACCAATGACCTTCTTCACAGAACTGGAAAAACCACCTTAAACTTCATATGGAACCAAAAGAGAGCCCACATAGCCAAGACAACCCTAAGCAAAAAGAACAAAGTTGGAAGCATCAGGCTACCTGATTTCAAACTATACTACAAGGCTACAGTAATCAAAACAGCATGGTACTGGTACCAAAACAGACATATAGACCAATGGAACAGAACAGAGGCCTCGGAGGCAATGCCACACATCTACAACCATCTGCTCTTTGACAAACCTAACAAAAACAAGCAATGAGGAAAGGATTCCCTGTTTAATAAATGGTGTTGGGAAAACTGGCTAGTCATGTGCAGAAAGCAGAAACTGGACCCCTTCCTGACATCTTACACTAAAATTAACTCCAGATGGATTAAAGACTTAACCATAAGACCTAACACCATAAAAACCCTAGAAGAAAAGCTAGGCAAAACCATTCAGGATATAGGCATAGGCGAGGACTTCATGGCTAAAACACCAAAAGCATTGGCAACAAAAGACAAAATAGACAAATGGGATCTAATTAAACTCCAGAGCTTCCGTACAGCAAAAGAAACAATCATTACAGTGAACTGGCAACCAACAGAATTGGAAAAAGTTTTTGCAATCTACCCATCTGACAAAGGGCTAATGTCCAGAATCTACAAAGAACTAAAACAGATTTACAAGAAAACAAACAAACCCATTCAAAAGTGGGTGAGGGACATGAACAGTCACTTTTCAAAAGAAGACATGTATGAGGCCAACAAACATATGAAAAGATGTTCATCATCACTGGTCATTACAGAAATGCAAATCAAAACCACACTGAGATACCATCTCACACCAGTTAGAGTGGTGATCATTAAAAAATCTGGAGACAACAGATGCTGGAGAGGATGTGGAGAAATAGGAATACTTTTACACTGTTGGTGGGAGTGTAAATTAGTTCAACCATTGTGGAAGACAGTGTGGCGATTTCGCAAGGATCTAGAAGTAGAAATTCCATTTGACCCAGCAATCCCATTACTGGGTATATATTCGAAGGATTATAAATCGTTCTATTATAAAGACACATGTGCACATATGTTCATTGTGGCACTGTTTACAATAGCAAAGACCTGGAAACAACCCAAATGCCCATCAATGATAGACTGGACAAGGAAAATGTAGCACATATACACCATACCATGGAACACTATGCAGCCATAAAGAACAATGAGTTCGTGTCCTTTATAGGGACATGGATGAACCTGGAAACCACCATTCTCAGCAAACTGACACAAGAACAGAAAATCAAACACCACATGTTCTCGCTATAGGTGGGTGTTTAACAATGAGAACACATGGACACAGGGGAGGGGGAGCATCACACACTGGGTTCTGTTGGCGGGGGAGTAGGGGGAGAGATGGCAGGGGGTCAGGGAGGTTTGGGGGGGGATAAAACGGGGAGAAATGCCAGATATAGGTGATGGCAGGATGGAGGCAGCAAACCACATTGGCATGTATGTACCTATGCAACAATCCTGCGTGATCTGCACATGTATCCCAGAAACTAAAGTGCAGTAAAATATATATATACCAAAAAAAAGGAAAGAAAAGAAAAGAAAACACCAATATCTGTGCCCTATCTCAGTCGAATTATGCCAGACTCCTTCAGGTGGTTCCTAGTACTGGTATTTTTCTTTATCTCTTAAGATTCCATAGGTAACCAGGAAAGAGAGCCACCAGTTGGACTAATCATAACTCATTTCCTGTGGCTGAACATGTTTACATGAACAAAAGCAGGATTTATTGTCTGGGAAGAAAAAGGAACAACTGGGTGGCTTTTGTGTAGGCGATCAGTGTTGTCTGTCACAGTCATCTACATAGATACTGAAGCAATTCAAATAAATGCTTAGCTTAGGGGGGAAGAGCCTGGGAGCCAGAATCCACCCAGAATCTTCCATGAATGAGGGGGAGCACCTAGAAAGTTTATGGGGAACCACTTCAAGCAGGGTAAAGGGCCATGAACTTCAACGGAAAAGAAGTCTACATGCAAAGATCACAGGAGACAGACGTGTCAAGGGAGGGAAGGAATGTAGGAAAGAAAGGAGTGCTAAGGATATAATTAGTTCAATATTAGGCATATTGAAGGTAAAGTATCTGTTATTTCAAGGTTGAGGTCTTTAAAGGCTTACCAGTCTAGAGTTCAGAAAAGAAGTAAACTGCATTCTTTCTAGAACATTTTTTAAAACGATAGGTGACTACTGAGAATTTCCCCAGGGAATTGGCTTAAACTGGAAATGTCCAAACAAACTCCTATCTATGGGAATGATAGAAATCATGAAGCTGAGGTTGTTCTGTGAGATGTTTCAAATACAAACAAAAGATCTGCACCTTGAGATACAACAAACATAAATCAAGTCAAATGCCAACTGTTAAAAGACTGTCAATTTATCCTGAAATCCTTCTAAAGACAATAGACATTTCGATGTTTTACTTGACATATTTCAAGCTTTGATGGTAAAAGGAAATCAACAAATAAGAATAATAAAATTAGCAGGACAAATCCAGGCCTTCCAATTCCAAATCCCTCGGATTGAATCCTCACTTAATCCAAGCTCTGATTTGCACGTGACTGGTAACTGCAAAATCTGAATGAGCTTTTCGTCTCCAATGAAACAGCCTGGGAAAATTGTTTTCCTTGCACTCCTTTCAAAACAGTAACTGCTCTACTTCATTTAAGATTCCTCCTCAAAGGAATTCAATTAGCATCAGCCTGAGGTTACCTCAGGACCTCTTTAATTATTTATTCTGTGAACTCCCTTAGGTTTTCCATGACTCATATCTACTGTCCACAAAAAAGAAAGTTCACATTTCATCTTACAAATTCTGAGGTACTTCTAGTCTCCCCCTCACTATCACATCAAATCTGAAAGGAGGAAGTGCCCAAGGGGAGGCAGTAGGTGGTGAATGCTGGGTCACCCATAGTTGACTACCTTTTCCTCAAGCAGCTATTCAGAGCACAGGGGCTGCAGTCTCTGGGACTTCCTGGAAATAGCCCATGATCGCCCTATAGGTCAACTACCAGATTAGAAAACACTGGGCGAATACTGAATGTTTACTTTGTAAAATGACATACTCTGAGTTAAATAGAACCCAGGAATGCTGAAACAATAATATTTGCCAAATTTGCTCTACTAATAGCATCATCTTATCAATGGGCACATATTTATTGCTTGCTATTATTAGTAAAATTAAACCTGCCATCTTCATTGAACTATCATAAGATGAAAATTCCATTTATCCAGCCTCTAGTTCGACAAGTACTTTATTACCTACTATGTGCAAGGCACAAGATGAGTAAAAGACAATTCATACTTTTCAGTAAATAAAAAAATCTTAAAGAAAAAGCAACCCTTGTAAAAAAACATAATATGATGCTATAATATGTCACAAAGGTATCAGGGTGTGCCTGATTATATCTGTAGGCTTGCTATGATAGGCCTGCCAGAAATCCAACCACATGAGGCTCTTTCTAGGAAGGCATCATGAGAACAGGATCAGGCAGGTAAGTCTAGCACTTCCGTGCCTTCCTGGTCAGAGGGGAGGTGCAATTCTGACAGCCTATGGCTGTCAGTTGGATGTTTGCTCTGTCCTTTCAGTAAAAGCAGAAAGAGCTGTTTTCACTAACAGAAGTGATATTGGACCAGATAGGAACAGATGTTGGTATAGTTTTCCCAAAAAGAAAGATCTGTTAGTATCACCAAATTTTAAACAAATTTAGTCATTCAAGAAATACTTATCAAGAGCCTACAATGCAGCACAGTCACAAAGTTATGAGGCCTAAAAAAAAATGGGTAACAAATGAATAATCCACATACAACAGGAAGTGAGCAAGCTGACATATTTACAATTAATGTTATTTTATTGGAACACAGTGTTCAATTGGTGACACATTCATAAAGGATGTGTGGAAGCTAAAGCAGATTCAAAAGAAAAATAGTAAGAATGATTAAGAAAGAACATTAGGTTACATAGGAAAAGCTTATAGCAGAGTCCTTAGAGAAGACTAAGGGCTGACTTGATTATCATCTTCACGTTTGAGAGAGGCTTGATGCTGTTCTTTTCCTTAGAAGCCCAGATATGAGACAATGGGATAAAATTAAAGCATTTGTTTAGCCCCTGATCCATTCAATAAACACACATAATATAGACATCTGCTTTGTTACCTAAAACAATAGGAGATTGTAGAAGCCCGAAGAGGAGTGCAACATAGTCCCTGCTAATGAAAGGCATTTCATTTGAACACAAAATAATTCCTTAAAAAAATCAGTTGATAAAACCCAAGAAGTGAAGAAGAGCACGTAATATGAATAAATGCCTAGAGATTCTCCAGAAGACAATCGATTGCTACTCACCATTATAATCAGGGCATAGACCTAGATAATAACTCAAGTTTCTTTCTAGATTTGTGATGCTAGCATCTGCCCCCTAGTTTTACAGTAGCGGTTCCCTACAAAGTGACATTAAAAGTGATATATAACTATGATGTATATAAATGGATATTTGACCACTAATATTATGATTTCATGTCATATATTCTCATGTCCATTTTTAATTGCTCTTTAATTAAAAGTGACAAATAATTTCTTAGATTTGAGGAAAGTCATCTGATAGTCTCCTTGGCAGAGATAAAAATGTAAACTGCATCGAGATTATTGCTACTAAATAGACTGCAGTTAGAAAATGAGAAAACATTCAGAACATACAGTTTGTAACCTTTGGGAACTGGCTTTTTGTTCTCAGCATCATACTCTGGAAGTTCATCCAAGATAAATGAAAATGCATTTATCAATAGTTTATTTCTTTTTATTGCTGAGTAGTATTCCATGGTATGTATTTACCACAGTTTATTCACTTGGTGAAGAACATCTGGGCTAATTCCAGTTTTTTTATTCCAGTAAAGTTGCTATGAATGTCTGTGTGCAGACTTTTGTGTGAGCACAAATTTTCATTTCTCTGGGATAGATGCACAGGAGTACAATTGCTGGGTCATATGGTAATTGAATGCTTAGGTTTTTTTTTTAAGAAAGTTTCAAACTCTTTCCAGGATGACTGTACCATTTTTCATTCCTACCAGCAATGTGTGGGTGATCGAATTTTTCAGCATTCTCACCAGCATTTGATGTTGTCATAATTTTTAATTTTAGCCTAATGGGTGTGTAGTGTCATGTGGTTAGTTTTATTTAAAAATGATGAATACACTGCTCTGGGGGAGGCAAAGGAGACAGCAACTAAGTTCAGGGAGCAATGGGCGTGGGAGGGTTGGGGGCACTAGACATCTGGTTAGGAAAGCTTCCAAATAAAGATAACATTTGGGTTGGGATTGTTTGTTTTTTTAGACAGGGTCCCACTCTGTCACCCACGCTGGAGAGCAGTGACACGATCATGGCTCACTGTAGCCTTGACCTCCTGGGCTCAAGCAATCCTCCCACCTCAACCCTCCCCCAACCACGTAGCTGGGAATACACATGTAAGCCACCAAGCTCAACTGAGCTGGGCTTTTAAAAACTAAGTAGATGTTCAGAAACTAGAGAGGAGGGAAGAATACATCTGGCGTACTGAATAAAATATGTAAAACCAAAGAGACGTGTAAGAGCATAAAGAATGGAGAGAAGGTCTACATAGGTGGAGCGCAGCATGCCATGCTTGCATGAGAAGGGTGGGAAGGCAAAGGGAAAAGAGAAATGAATCAATGCAGGTGGAAGATGACTTGTATGTCATGCCAGGGATTTCAACTGTGTGCTGCAGGTAAAAGGAAACCCTCAGGTATGATAAGGACAATAACAGGGCTGTTTCCATGCACTACTAATTATATCTCACAATGTCACCCGTATCTGTCCTTCCCTTTCTTTTCTCACCATCATTCTACCTCAGAGGCTCACCGTACCTTCCCTGGAGATCCCTGCTTCAGTTCACCCTGCCTACTGATACCAAAGTCATTCTCCTAAGTCCCACAGCTCATATGTTATTTCTCCCTCAGAAATCTTCGTTGGCTCTTTTCTCTGGGCAGAACAAAGTCTGGAACTCCTCAGGGGCATATAAGAACAGAGGTGATGTGGCATTACTGCTTCCCTCTGGGAAGATAAGCTCCAGATTTATGGGACTGATTTCTATTTTCCATGTAAGTAGTCTTTTTACAGCTTCTCAGCCAGAAACTCATGTTTCCTCCACCTTGTTAACCTGCAGAAGTGCTCCTGATTCTCAAAGACTCAGGCTCAATGTCACTTGTTTCTTTGAGGGGTACAGTAATCCCCATCCTTCCTCCACTCCCAAATTTATGCTAATCACTCTTACTTGAGGTTTCACCACCGTTTTACTCATATCACCACTAAAGTATTTATTTCATACTGCTTTGCATAACAGTTAGCCTACAAATTTTCTCCTCAAATAGACTAAACTATTTGATGCGAGCTTTGTGATATGGATGTAAAGTAAAAACTTGAGTTGTACATTTATTTAATATCAATGTATGTATGTGCCCAGGATTTGGTTATATTGTAGAGAAGGTATATAAACTCCAAAAGAGTGTATATATCCAAAGGAATATAAATCATTCTATTATAAAGACACAAGCACACGTATGTTTATTGCAGCACTGTTTACAACAGCAAAGACTTGGAACCAACCCAAATGCCCATCAATGACAGACTGGATAAAGAAAATGTGGCACATATACACCATGGAATACTATGCAGTCATAAAAAAGGATGAGTTCATGTCCTTTGCAGGGACATGGATGAAGCTGGAAACCATCATTCTAAGCAAACTGACACAAGAACAGAAAACCAGACACTGCATGTTCTCACTCATTAACTGGGTGTTGAACAATGAGAACACATGGACACAGGGAGGGGAACATCACACACCGGGGCCTGTTGTGGGGCGGGAGGGGGGCAGGGGAAGGACAGCAGGGGGTGGGGGGGATTGGGGAGGGACACCCATTAGGAGAATTTCTCCATTAACATTAGGAGAAATACCTAATGCAGGTGAGGCGGGGGGGGGATGGACGCAGCAAACCACCATGGCACATGTATACCTGTGCAACAAACCTGTGTGATCTGTACATGTACCCCAGAACTTAAAGTATAATAATTGAAAAAAAGAAACTAGGAAAGGGATATGTTTAAAAAATAGCAACATAAAGTAGAATATAATTTGTTTAAGAATGCGAATAAAAAGCAATGTTTTCTCTATATACCTTTAAAATATGCTTCTGTGTCTAACTTTATTTAAACTTTTATTCTGCACTGTTTTTATTTAACTATAGTGTAAATTTGCTGTTTTCTCAAAATAATTAAACCTAATGGAATACTAAAAACTGTTTCTACACAGTAAGAACTCTAACAATAAAAGAAACCAAAAAGAACATGGTAGTATAGTTTCTAAAATTCCTTCTATTACTCATGCAAACATCAAATCCACTTCTGATACATTTATGCAGATGTAAAAGGTGAGTATTGCATCAATAATACTGCCAGTTCCAGACACTTTTCAAACACAAGGTCTCAAATGGCACCACTCCCAAGAATGAGGTCAAGGCGATCATTCATTACTTCTGAGATGTGACCAAACTATTTTTAATAGCTTTAACAATAAAAATATAATCAGAAATCTTAGAACAAATATATGGAATGCAATAAAAAATTTATCCCTTGGTGATGGGCCAATGAATGTGTTGATCTCACTTTAATTTTATGCAAAAGCCTTGACATCTCCTGACTTTTTCTGGTAATTTACATAAGTTATTCTCTAAATCAAGACAAAATAAATGTCACCTTTTTCTCTAATAGAATCAGTGTTCTATTTCTATAGCGTAGTGGTGGTACTCAATGTGTCTTCGATTTAAAGAAAAGGAAAGAGGAATATATGTCACACTGACTTGCTAAAGTGTTTAAAATAAATACCACAAACATGTAAAGGCTAAAATAGGATTACTGGGACCTCATCTCCTCTGGACATACAATCATTAGGATTTGATGACTAGGACCATATTTGGGGTTCTCATATAAACTAGGTTTCTATTGTTTCTTTTTATTTCATCAGGTCAAGCAAATATTCTTTAGTTTCAAAAGAAATTTAGAAATATACAGTTCATGACTTTTACTAGCTTCTAAAATTATATCCAGTATTTCAACTATATCTTTGGATAGGCCTTTAATCAATTTTTAATCACATTCTCCACAAGTACCAGGCACTGTAATCAAAATTTCCTTCTAACTTATTGGACCCGAAAGGAGCGTAATCTTTTTGAAATTCCAACACACGGTCAGTTGAACACATGGAGATTTCCTCGAAGCCAAATTTTATTTATTTTCGCACTCCTCTTTTCTGATTAGAAAATTAAAATGAAAAATATTTAACCATTGTGTGTATCAAAGAAATTGAATGACTGTGTCTCCAAGGGGAAGCTCTGCCGGCTGGGCAATATTAATGCTAGAGAGGTTCAGTGTAGCCAAAAGGGGAATCGCTGCTTATAAAAGTGATTTTTTTTGATGTTTCACATTTTTCAGTTCTGCCTTTTACGAATTGAAGACAGTCTGAGTGTTATAAGGAGGCTAAAATAAAGAAACAAAGGAACACATTGGAGAGAAGAATCAGGGTGAATTACTCTATTAAAGTATAATCAGAAAATAAATTCTAACAGGAAAGGAAAAAGCCTTCAAAAGTCTGCCGTTGTTTCAAAAGCAGATCAAAAGAAAAGTAACACTAAATTAGCGCTTCTCATCTGATTAGTGTTTCGAACTTACACTTTCACCTACATACGTTTTCTTTCCTGCTACTTCAAAAAGGCAAATAAGTTACTTTCATACCACCTATTACTGCAACAGTCGACTACAGGCATGGCATACCTTCTCTTCATGTCTCTCTGCAGAGAATCTGCCTTCTCTGTCTTTAAAATGCAATAAAGAGTAGTGGATTCAATCGTCCATGGCATGAAGAAAGCCTATTGAGACTACATGGATCCAACAAGACTGAGGATCGTTACTTCCTGAGCATAACAAACCCTGCGGGTCAGAGTTTACATCATGTACTATACGGTAGACACTGCTCCTTCACTTCATATAACTTCTGATGGTGCAATCAGTGTAAGATATTATTTTAATGACACATTTGATAGGATTAAAGGGCACTCTGGGGGCTTCTCTACAAATCAGATAATTCTGTGAAGCGTTATTGGAGAAATCTCCCTAACTAAATCCACATGAGTGGAACAGCTGCAATTTAACTGCAAAATTCTTACCCAGCCCTTAGTTTTATTTGTGAAATGTAAGCCTTCAAACAATGATTGGGGGGGGGGGGGGGGGGTCAGAAATGAAAGATAATAGTTACCAATAGAGTTGGATTTGCATAAATATTTTACATCTTTTTATAGTTTGTCTTCTAAGACATGTTTAGTCTAAAACAAAGCAGAATCCATGAATATAATTTCTGTGGCCTGGGAGCTGGCCACATGAGACTCATATGGCCTCAGAGAGAACACACTGAGTCAGCTTTGCGGTCTAGCTTGAGGAGGTCATATCCATGGAATGGAGACCCACGTGCACCAAACAGCTAATGGAATTGAGTCATCAGTATCTGTGGGATAAGCCAATTGTTTCCAAACCAAGGAGCTCTTTAGAATACAGATTCCCAGACTACACCCTGGATCTAATACGCCTACCTCTCTGAGAATAGGGCCCATAGATTTGTACTTTTCAAGGCCTTCACAGGTGATTAGGATAATCAGTATGGTTTGAACCAGAGGACCAAACTAAAATTAATCTACGTGGGCATGAGGAGTGGGAATAGGGTCCTCCATCTGCTCACAGACAAAAAAAAAAAAAAAAAAAAAAAAACTCTGCAAGTCTGATCACTCATTTATTTCTCACCTACATGTTAGTGAGTTTGAGTGATTAAATAATCTATTTTCTCTCTAAAAGTTCTTAAATTTTTCTTTTAATCTTAAGGTTGGAAATTTCAGTAGGATGAAGACACCTAAGTGTACCTTTTAATCTGAGGATTCAAACCTTCAGCTCAAGGGAAATTCCTCTGTTATCTCCTTTTCATCTCTTCTATTTGCTGTGTTCCTGTTCTTTGTTTTCTGGAACTCCTGTTAAGGGTTTTTTAATTAATATTTTCCCTTGCATTCGATTTTTTTCTACTTTGCCCATCAGATTTTAAATTACTAGAACCACTTTTGTCTTCTCTAATTACTCAGCTTCATAACAGCCTCATCTTTCTCCTCCTCCTCCTCTCCCCCTCCTCCTTTTCTTTCCTTTTTTAATGGATAATCACCACTTGACTCTCTCTAAAGATCTGTAAAAAGCATCTTTGGTTAAGTTTTCATCTGTTTTTGATTATGTATTTGATAACCTTGGATCAGTGGCTCTGTTAGTTCATTCCTGTCTTCCTACTGGTTTTCCTCAATCCTCTGTGGTGATACAGGTCTGATGTTCCACCAGGTCTCAACTTTGAGTGAAAAGGCTACTTTTAGGTCCTATGTAAATAGTGAAGGTGGGTCTACTGGACAGTGTCTGTAAAGGTTCCTGAGTCATGGACTGGAAGGTAGGCAAGGGGCTCATGCCCTCTCCCCCATTGCCAGCTTAGGAAGATGATGAGTTCAGCAGAGAAGCACTTCAAGGTTTAACCTCCTGAGAGCAGAGTGTTTTTTTTTTTTCTTGTCTTCATGCCCATGGGCATCTCAAGTCACTGCACAATCTGATCTTCTTGCTCAGACCCAAAAGAGATTAATTTTGATAATACTTTTTGGACTTATCCTGACATTGAGTTCTATTTGTTCCTGCCATTTAGTATAGTGGGATAAATGATAGGACAGAACAGTTGTATTGTTCAGATTTTAGCTTCTATTTAATTACTCTGAAGGCTTCCATTGACCTCCTTCTCTACATTAGGTCACTCTGAGTTTGGGGATTCTCAGGATTGTGTCCTTTCTAACTTGCAAAAATTCTCACAGTTTTCTACTGGCTGCTGACATTCTTTCTCTCTTGCCAACACTATTCTGAATTTCTTTCTGTCTCTCTCCATATGTGTGTGTGTGTATGTGTGTGTGTGTGTGTGTGTGTGTGTGTGTATGTGTATAATCTTTTTCAGTCACATAAGGAATTTGGGACAGGAGGAGAGCTAGATGTGTGTTCAGTTCAATCTCCTCCTACAACACCTTCTTAGATTCCTCCCAGATTAAACCACTGACATATTTAATCACCAAAGACAGTAACACAAACATTAACCACATCACCCCTATGAGAAACAAGTTTTTAAAAAGCCATATAACTCATAGACTAATGACATTTGTTTCTTCATGAAAGCATAAATAGATGAATTACTTTTTACTTAGCCATTCTTTTTTATTTTCTTTTTCAGGAAAAGCAGTTTTATCTGACCAGATGTCCTTTTTTATAGAGGAGTATCACTAGACTTGATCAATCAAACCATTTGACTATATATAAAAGCTTCTATCATTTTCAAAAGATTTTCAGCGTAACCTAAGGTAAATCTATCATTGTAACCTATTGTGTCATATAAATGTATAATACAAAAGATGCTTACAGGAGATTGTAAAATATCTACGTTAATCCTCAGTCTCTTTGATGGTTATAAGCTATCTACAGCTGCTAGTTACACAAAGAAACCATTTCTTGCCAAAGCAGAACCTTGATCAGAGGGTTACAAATTTCTCTTAATCTGCATGCATACTTGCCTTGGAGATTGAATTTTGAAATCATATTATTTGCTATTTGTAAATGTCATTCAGGCATTATCTCCCATTTGCTCAGAATGAAGAGTAAGGAATCATTCATAAGTCACAAACCAATTCTATGTGTTCACTGTAACATTAATCTTAAATATGCATATCATCCAATTGGAATACAAGTTCAAAACTAAGGGCTTCAGAATATCCTTACCCTATTTTCAATTTACCTCTCGAGGGCAAACTGGGCATGACATTTGACCTGTGACATGAATTTGCCTATCATGCACTCATACATTCAATTTGGTCTTGAGGTAATCAGACAGTATACTACATAGATAAAAGTATGAAGAGAGAAAAATAAACTTGTATAGTGAAGAGTAAGTTGTCCAGATGTCCTAAAATAACCAACTATATAATTACTGTGGGCCACAGGCCACGAAAGCAAGTTAAATGCATATCTAAAAATCAGGAGATGGGAATATAGCTGTTAATAATGCTAAAAAATATGATTAGTCTTTTCCTTGTTAACTTATAGACATTTTTAAATCAGTTGTTATAGTAGGTCCCTCGAAATTATGAATTAATAACAAACCGTCAGTAAAGTAGAAAGGAAAGAACATGAAGAAATCCAGGTACATGTGGATGGAAGATCCTACAGTATATATGCAATATAGGCCCCTGACAGAGAGCCAGGAATCTGATAGTGTTAAAATGATACACAGGTTATATGCAAAAAAAAAATTATTACGAAGGCTTATGTTTAAAATATTTTCCAGTGAAGACACGAAGCTCGTATCATGTTGAGTTCAGGGAGAGAAATAATTATATTATAGCCTTTCATTTAGTGTGTAGAGATGTATTTTACAAATCTGAAAAGGTTTGAGGGTTTCAAGAAGGGAAGTCTGAGGAATAAAGTATACATGCGGTATGAATTTGCTAGGACTCCCATAAAAAAAGAAACACTGACTGGGTGGCTTAAACAGCAGACATTTATTTTCTCACATTTCCAAAGGCTAGAAGTCCAAGCCCAAGATGTCAGCAGCACTGGTTGCTTCTGCGGGCCATGAGGGGGAGTGTCTGTTTCAGGTGTCTCTGCGGGGCTCCTAGGTGGCTGTCTTCTCCCTGTGCCTTCACATCATCTTCTCTAAGTGTCAGTGTCCAAATTTCCTCTTCTTATAAGGACATCAATCATATTGGATTAGGCTGGCCCTAATGACCTCATTGAAACTTAATTACCTTTGTAGATACCCTAACTCAAAAGTGAGTCACATTCTAAGGTACTGGAGTTAGGACTTTAACATATGGATTTTTGAGGGAACATAATTCAGCCCAGATATAAATGCTATCTATTTTTGCTAAGTTGTTTGTTTTGGGGGGGTCTTTTAGTTTGTTTAAAGAGCAACAGTGAATGGAAAGGTAAAGCCTTTCCACTTAATTCAGAATATATAAGTTCACCAGAACCCACATAACTGAATTAAATGTCAAGCAAGAGTCCAAAGTAGATGAAGGAAGAAATTCTACATGTTCTTTCCTAGAAAAGCAGTGGCAATTTGAAGGAGACACCTTGGTCCTTGCATTTGGTCCTTACTACCTCATAGTAACAATAATACTGTCCAAAGATAGAGATTCATCAACAACTTAGAGAAATACTTTTAATTACAAAGTAAACAGACAAATTTAGGATTTTTTACATTGAAATTAGAGTTAATTGTGTATGAAACTTCTTTACTGGAAAACATAATAAAGTATTGTGACTATGATGATATGGGATATTAAATCAATGATATTGTTTACCCTCTTTTTTTCAGTTTTCTGATATCTATGTAGGTTGATTTTCATTATTAGAATAAGATTGTTGATTGAAGTATGTGACTTTTTTGTTTTTAGGTTTGCCTCTTTTTTAGTATTAAGAGGATATGAGTAGGAATATTAAAAACATGAGATTTCCTGGTTTTTTTTTTTTTTTTACCCTTACTGAACAACCAGGCAAACCTACATGGATATGAGTGAAGACTAGCCTATCACTTCCTGCTAACATCTTCCATTTCAAATTTTTCACCATGAAACATCTATGCATTTAAAATAAGAAGCTATATCAAATCCGGTTCAACAGGGCTTCTGATTTTAGATTTATACTCTACCCCCCCAGATGTCATCAGCTCCCTGGATATGCCACCAATGAGTCTAGGTTGAAAGAAGTCAGAAGCATTGATGTTTCTTGGCAAACACATATTCCTCCCTTCTGACTTTCAATCACAGCTTGAAAACACCATGGGATGATACTAGGATCTGCTTGATTTATCTTGGGATGTGGCCTGTTTTAGCTCTTGTGCTGGTGACTCATCGAACACATCTCTTTTGATTCTTATATCTATTACTATCAATCAACACTGAGGCTGAAACAACTTTCCCAAATGCTGGAAATAAATAGTGTTTTCCTGTAAGCTTGGAGGAGAAAAAAATAGACGAAAGCATCGGATATATAAAACTCTATACTATATATAATTGGCTTAGAAAGTTATGTTTTTAAATTTGTCCTTTGAAAGTTGGAGCCTATTCTAAAGTTTTAATTGTCCCTACTCAGACTTGGGGGCCAAAGTTTGTCTTTTTTTCAGTTTTCCAGTATCTACACAGAAGTTGATTTTCATTATTAGGACAAGATTATTGGTTAAGGTGTTTGGGGGTTTCGGGAGTTTTGCCCATGTATTTGTTCATTCGTTTATTTGGAAGTGTTCCATTTGCCGTTCACTGATTTTACTGAACAGCCTTCTATCTCTGCTCTGCATAGTTCATAACTATAGTTACTGAGTCTTCTCTTTAAGTGTGAAGGCATGTAGGGACTTGGCCTCTCTAACACAGAGGCAAAATGTAAACAAACTTAATAGAAGCCTCCTTTTGGTAGAAATTCTGGAGAAACCTTCACATGTGTTCAGAGACATATAAAACTATTTATGGAAGTATAGACTGAAGTAGCAACAAACAGAGAAACTATAACGTCTGTTGCTGGAAGAGAATAAATAAACCATAGGTTATAGAATCAATGGAATACTATGCCACAGTTCAAAAAATGAGGTGGATCCACGTGTATGTCAGAGACACTTATCAGGTATCTATGTTTGCTTTAGCTATCCAGCCTAGAGACCCATTTCTTGTTTGGAGAGAATTCTCTTTCATAAGATGAAATACTTGGTGGATTTAACACGTGTAACTTGCTCATACCTTATGTGTCTTCCTGTGTGAACCCAGAAAAATATTTTTATAACCAGGCCTTTAGATATTTGATGGAGATACTAGCATTTAGAAACAAGTATTAGAATAGTGCCTGACACATAGAAAGTGCTCAATAAATGTTCTCTATTTATACTGTCCATCTACACAGGAACCTACAGCATTAAATCGAATAATTTTGAACTGGGGAATGTGAAACCCACCCTTTGTACTACTGCATGCTGGCTCTGAGATTCCTGGGAACCCGGAATAGCTCTGTAGTCCATGAATCAGATTAAAGGCATAGGGGATTCAGGTTTAAAATGGGATGTTAGCAGCCTCATCAGTGGGTCCCCCCTGGAACCAATTACATGGTTACCTGCAATTAGACACTCAGAAGCTGAAGAACTGATACCCTTAATCAATCACAGAACCACCCCCTGCAACACACACCATATAGGCTTCCTAATTCAAGAGTAAAGAATATGGAAATATGTAATAAATGATATGCTCTGAAACATCTCTCCCTACCACAACATTTAACCAAAACCAAAGTGCAACTCTGAGGACTGACCAGTGTTATAGCCAGGGTGAAGACTGGAAATGCAGGGAATACATTACCAGCACACCCCCGCCCCCCACAGTGGATGCCTGAAACTGCGAATAGTACTGCATCCGTTCTTTCCTATACATGGATGAATGTTAAATTAAGTTAAATTTAGAAATTAGGAATAGTAAGAGACTAACAACGACTAATAACAGAACAGGACAATTATAACAATATGCTATAATAAAAGTTATGTGAATGTGGTCTCACTTTTTCCCCCAACCACTGGTCCTTCCAACCATATCTTATTGTACTGTGTTCACCTGTTGTAGCAGGTGACTGAAACCATGGAAAGCAAAACCACAGATAAAGTGGGACTACTGTATATGCATGGTTACTTCTATTTCATTGCCATTTGATTCTCTCCTTGGTTGATGAAAGAGCCAGACAGATCCTGGAGATTATAGTGGGTGAACATCAGCTGTGAAGGAATTCTTTGCATAGAAGCACTCCATTATAAAATAAAAGTAGATTTAGGCGTGAGGTTTGAAGAAGCTTGAAAATCCAAGTAAATCAGAAAGGGAGATTGCTTATCCTTATTCTGGTCTAATTGCAAAACTGCTTTATTGCAGACCTGGATCTTGGGAGCTATTGCCATCAGACTGTGACTACCCAGGCCCATTCAGAAAAACCACCCCTCTCAAGAAATAGAGGCATCACGCATCCCTAGACTGGTACAATTGGACATTTAGTTTTAGAGACTCTTTGTTCTGCATCCAAGATTACCAAGCAACTGCTGATTCCTAAGTTGCTTGACTTTGAGGAAAGAACAGGCTAATGATAAAGATTTTATTCCTGAAATCATTGTCATTTTTCCATGGTTTTTAACCATGATGAAGCTTCTCACAGAGGTTTGTGTATAGGGAAAGATTGTGTTGATCATGCTCTTGCTTGTACTCACAGGCCACACAGAAATCATATTTTCCTTTGTTAATCATCATTTTTGTGTTTACCTTAGTCATCAAGCATTTTGGTGAACATAAGTCAGATTCTCAAGGTCTGGTCACTCCCAAGAAATGTAAATCTTTAGGGCTTCAAAAGACAACCATATGTAGCCAGTCTCTTGCTTAGATGACACGGCATGTAGAAGCATATGTCTCTTTGGGGGTCTTTTAGGTTATTTTCACTTCCTTCCTCTTCCCTTGGTATATTCATTCTGTTCCTGAAGTTCCCATTTTTATTTCTTCACCCCTATTCCATGGTAATTCGATGCCCAGTTATCCTTCTATTGCTAGGTCTTCACTAGAGATTCCAGGAGAGTTTTCTGGAAACCCATGGTTTTGCTGGCATTGCTATTGTTGCCATTAGAGATCATGGTCATATGATGAACCTGAGCCAGGGCCCAATTTTTCCTTCTCTATCCAACTGTGTCTAGAAACAACTGATACCTGATGTCTACCCAGCTAGAAAACTGGCTTCTTTATGAGTTCCCTGGTATTTTTTTTGTCCAAGATATACATATGCTTATTGGTGGCTTTCCCAGGAACGCCCTGCATTTGCCTATTGCCCAAACCTGCTGCCAAAGCCAATACCATTTCCTGAGTCTTACTCAAATACATTAATCTGGATTCAATAAAGCAGATTTCTGCTGACCTGTCGAAAAATCAGCCCCACAAATGATTAAACTTTTCTCAAGTCTTCTTCCAAACAAGTACTGGGCTGTCCGGAGATTTATCTTGGCAAAACTTATACACAGCAAACCTGGGGCATGCTGGGTAAAAATCCCATCATTAATCCTCAAAGAAGTGACTGAGTTTACTTGGCATCTGCCTTTGGCCTTTGGTCAAACATGCAAAAGTTTTTTCTTAGTGACAAAACAGAACTAAAGGCACTCAGAAGAGAAATGGAGGAATGGAGAGAGTAAAGAGGGAAGGAGAATGGAAACGTATAAATAAAAATGTTACTTTTGGTTTATGGATCAGCCTAATGTGTTACATGCAAATCCTAAATGTACATTGAAATTTATTTTATATTGTATTATTTTTGTAATTGGCTTTCTAAGAGTGAATTTCCCCCAGGGGACCTGTTACATTCTAAGATTTACAATGGAAAAGCATAGAAGTTTTAAAACTGTTTTAAAAATTATTATTTCTTCAATTCATGAGTTAGCATCTGAATCATAATAGAATAAATGACTCACTCCAAAAAGAAAGATGCGTTAGAGTTTCTACATAAGGTATTTTTAAACTATTTTTAAATCAAGTATCTGTGTCACCTAAAACATTCTGAAAAGTCACTTTTTTCAAAGCAACAAGTCTCTTATACTAGGGCAGTTAGGAAAAAATTATTATATATATATATAGTTTGGTCTGCTTAGAAGATGTCCCCTTTCAAACACGTTTCAATTAACTAATCACTTTTATATGAAGCACCCTATAACATCACTGCATATACATCTGAACTTGTACTAATATACATAAAATTAACATATAAGATTATGTTATTTTTAGACCTTGTTTACAGGAAAAATTTGTCCTGCATCAATAAAACTAGTAACTTAATACAGGAATACTCCCACTATATAGGTATGAAAACAATAATGATGGTAGAATTTACATCTTTAGAAGCCACTAGCTCATTTTACAGATAAAGAAACTGACAGAGAGTTATAAATTAGATGACATCCGCTTTTAAGATAGTAAAGACATTTTTGCCCACTTCTTTTAAAAATCACTCTCAAAAGACATGTGTAACAAAAATTTTAACTTCTGTGTAACTAGGAGATATCTATAACCCTGAGCCAAATATATGATTGCAGAAAGCATATGGGGAAATGGTAAATTACTCATCAGGAAGCAGGAAGATTAAACCTACGACAGCATGATATGAATGAGAAGCAAGCCATTCTGACCCTCGGAACCCTGGAGAGTCTCAGGAAATGGAGGCAGCAGTGATTATTAAAGCCAGTTTGAAAGTCCATATAAGGAGCAGTGAAAGCTTCAGGTCCCTGTCTCTACAGATGGGCAACCATACCTTTCCCATCTCCACCCAACTACTAACCCAGTGCTGGACCGGAACAACAAGCACAGAGGAGGCTGGAGCCTTACTAAAAATTGGAGGATTCAATTTATCTGTATAAATACCAATGAAATCCCTAAGGCCGTCTGCATGTCCAGAGTCAATATGCTAAAAGCCATCACTGCACCCCACAGGAAGGAAGTTGGAAAATCTTTTTCCTGAGCATTGTTTCAGAATACAAATAGACAGAAACTCATATTTGGAGGGAAAAGGCTGCTAGCCATCTTGGTAATATCCACCAGTCTATATGTGCCATCCAAACATACAGATCCCAATCAGTATTTTGCTGCTTCTCTCTTCAATAGATAGGTAAGGGTAATCAGACATTTGAGAAATGTGAAAAATGGAGATAAGATCTGCCTGGCAGGGCTTTGTAATAATTGCATGAATTTATAAATTCACAGCATCTGGCAGAGTGAAGGTACCTGTAGTGCAGCCATGAAATTCTTACATAATATGGAATTAAAATTATGTATTTTCCCTCTGAAAATAAGTTAATATTTATCTTCACAATATATCTTTAAGGACAGCATTGAAGCATGTATCTGTGTTGCTGCTGCCCTTGTTGTAGTTGTTTTTAATAAAGAGGAAGGACTTGGCAGTTTCATGAGGGAAGCTTGAAGCAATAGATGCTACAAAAACTGCAACATTTATTTTCTGTAATGCACATTCATGGGTAGTTACACATTTAGCAACATAAAGAAACTGAAAATCTTTAGAGGCACATTCTTCTTTAGAGGTGTTTGCATCATAACCCTTCCTGTCTACCTGAAGCTTCTCAAAAGAGTCCCTGGGCCGATATAAATAAATTGCAGATCAGATAATCCCTTGTTATATGAATTAACAATATATTTGCCCTGTAATACTGAAAAAGGAACTGTCTCACAATACAATTAGAGAAAACACAGTAAACCGTATTTCTAAATAGAATATCTGATCACCAATGTAAATGGTTAAAAGACGTGAGACTAAAGTTCATCTGAAGCCCTTTCTCCTCCTTGTTACCAACTCCAGCAGTTTCTAACAGTCCTACACCTCATGCAGGGATCTTTGCTGTGGATACCTGTAAGGTTGAGGCTGTTCACTGGTTATTCCCTCTTCCTTGAATAACAGGGCCCAGATGGTATTTCTTGCCAACTCTCAAACCAAGTGGTTCAGATGGAATCAACTCCATCCCCAGGTCTATGGGTGAACATTTGATCCTTAAAAGTCAATCGGAACATCATTCCCCTGTCCCCAAACACAACAATTGATCAAGCAAAGAGCACATGACCACATTGGAGAGAGTCCATGGCCAGAGATCTAGAACTAAGTGAGAATTTCTTTCCTTTCTGCTATGCTTGGATTTGGGAAGACACAAATCTGAGCTGCTAGGGGATAGCCCAAGGAGAAAGCTTGCCTGAGAAGGAAGCCAAATCCTGAAGGGTTGTAGCACCAAGATAAAAAGGGTGGTTTGATTCACTGTATCCGTCAATTGGATCTGGCAGTGCTGAAAACATTAAATACCCTAGACTTCAGAAACATCATCCAATGAGTTTCCTTCTTGCTTAAGCTAGTTTACATTGGGTTTTCTATCAAACTACAAAAACTCCAACTAATACAACCATGCATTTTTATATAAGTATATTCAAGATAAAACTTTATAGTATAATCTAGTTTCCTCATCAGGTAGGCTAAACCCTCCCCCACAGGTATCTCACATCTAAATATTCTTCACATCTAAATAGTCTTCCAGCATAAATACAAATCACACTAATAATAGAGCTGAAAAGTTCTATTTAATCTTTGATTCCCTAACATCAAGTATAATTAACGCAAAGTAAGAAGCACTTAATGTTTATTGAATGATTTCAAAGTGACAGGCTGAATAAGCAAACGAATCCTTCGCCTTGTCTACCATCAAGCCATGCAGTATAGATTCTCTGTATAGATAATCATTAATCCTAATTTAATGATTTCCAGAAATAGATGGAAACTCTTAGTCTCCTTAAATGGAAAGAAAAATATTCAATTAGGTTCTCTGATCCTAACACAAAGTATCCACAATATTCTTAGCACTTGGTTAGAGACTGGAAAAAAACAGTTAAAACTGACATGGTTTTTGCTACCTGGGAACTTATCAGCTAATATGGATAATATATGGGGACAGTGCTAATGGATAGGTATATAAAATATACATAAACGTGTACTTATGGAGCAAGGAACATTAGTGTCATCTGCTCAAGCCTTCCATCCTGTAAAAGCATTGTTCAGAAATATCTGTAACAAATAAGTGCCCTTTGCATTTGAACACTTGCAGCCACCGAGACCTCCTCTCCTCTTAAAGCAGGCTAGAGCACTACTGACAGGGTCACACATCTAGGAATTTTGTCTATATGTCATAACGGTAATTCTGGTCCTTTTTTGGCCATCATGATGCTCCACATAAACTACAAGTCCCTTTCCTTGTAAGAACTTTTCATGTCTGAGGACATAGATTTCACTTGCTTATGAGTCTTCTCTTCTCTAAGCTAAGCAAAATTATTCACATAATACTGAATCTCTTCACAATTTTCTAAATATATACCAATTTAGTGTACAATAACAATGGAAATCATTTATTAATTGTTCTGTGTCATGTATTGTGCTAAGTTCTTTATACACATTACTATTTCTTAAATTCCTCATAACAATTGTTTATAGTAAAATAGAAGATAATTTATCTGAGAGTATAAATACTGTAAGCATTCAAATCACTAATTTATTTTTCTCTTTTTAAAAAAAAGCTTCTTATGATCAGACATGTTTCATCACACCATGTAATAAGAGAAGATCAGTTTGTTACATTATGCTGTGCTAAGAGATGGTATGATCTCCAAGGCTGCAAAATGACAGGCAGTTGATGACAAATGGACAATGTGGTGCTGATTATAAAAGATCATTAGAAAATGATTTTAACGAGGCTCTTTGATGCTGTAAAATTTTCACAAATCCCACGGAAACATTAGCATGTTCACATGCTTATGAATATGACATAGTAGTCAGGAAAAGACATGACTATCAGGAATGCCAGAATTGCTGGGATGTTACTCTTGTGAAAATGAGAGAAGTGGGATCCAATGTATAATGGTGGCTATGTGCTGGATCAATAAACAGTTCATCTCTCTTAAAAAATAAAGGAAGCCAAAATATGTGGGTATACAGGAAGTGTTGGTGATGTGGAAAGTCTCATCAGATTGCTTTCATTACCTCAGTGAACAGGAATTGGTCGTCTGCTGAGAGCAAGAATGAGGAGGTGGTGATAGCATTTGGAGAGAATGGGGAAAAGTCTAAAACGGCCATCTGAGTGAGTTGGTGAGAAAATGGATTAGGGATGTAGAAAATGATTGCTGGCTGCACTAGGAGCCCACTTCATGTGGGTGGTCATGAAGCGAAAGTGCAGCCAGTCAGCACGGTGGTGGGCTTTTCCTAGCCATGTTTATCCATGATGTAAGCAAAGAGTTGTATTTATCCAGAGTTATGAATGTGTCAAAGACAAAGCCAGAGAGGCACGAAATTAAGCTTGGTAAACAGGTGACAGAGAACAGCAAGGGGATAAGAGACAGCAAAATATGGTAGGATCAATGAAGTCGAGATATTAATCTTTTTCATTGGACCCATTTTTAAACCACTTAATTCTCACAGAATCTTAATTTTATTTGTCACATTATGTATTTTTATGTCATGTAAAAATAATGATAAATATAGCATGAATCCACTCATCCATTCACCTATTCAAAAAAAATTTACTGATGAATACTAAGTGCCAGATGCCATGGGATATAAAGTTAAATAATGTTGGTCTTTGACCTCAAGAACTTTATAGCCTAGCAAAGAAAACAGGTAAATGAGGAACCACAGAACAGTGTGGTAAGCAACATGAAAAACTACTATAGTACAGAAGAAAGACCTCTAAATCAGACTTGAGGCTGACAGAAGACTTCCATTAAGAGGGGACACTGGAATGGAGTTTTGAAGCCCAAATAGGCCTCGGTCAACAAGAGAATGAAAAAGGGCTTTCCAAGGCCCATCCAAATTATAAGCCAAAATGGTTACTTGGCTTGGGGTAAGACAAGAAGCTTGTGGCATGCCCCTAAAGACCACCTTCTAAATTATATAATTTTACTGAGTAGCTACAACTATCCTTCCAGATATGGCCATTTGACACAGATCTGTTTTCTCCGTCTTGTCCATGAAGCCATCTTGAGCAACTTACTTCCAATGCCAAAAACGTCTGCCAGAATCAAAACATTCTATCTAGTTTCTCAGACCTCCCAATCAGGGAACCTATTTAAAGGAGCCATTGGTTTGCCATTTGTTCCTAGAAAATTAAGTCAGACCTTCATAATCACTGACTTTTATCCTAAGTGCTAACAAACCACTTGTTTAATAACCTGGTACAGGATTTTGCCATTGACATCAGACTCATGAATCTGTAACTTGCATGTTTATGAAGGATGAAATCCAGCTGGGGGATCAATGTCTCTTTCCAAAAATATTTGAAGGATATGACAGTGTTTGAGAATCACTTTTGCGCTAAGGGAATTGAGAGGGAGAAAGCATTGCCTAAGACAAAGGTTGAAAACAAATAGGGCAAGATAAATGGAAGAAAAAGTCAGTGAAGTGGCCTGGAGAAATGGAGTGATATTTAAGAGGTTTGCATTCAATTCACAGAGAGGAATAAGCCAGGTCAGCCTGGGTAAAGTCCTTAGAAATCAAAGACAGTGTCTTGGTTCTGACATCTGGTAAAGAGCTCTCTCACAGCTTGAGATAAAAGCCAGACTTACTTGGGGGAAACTTGGAAACCTTTTTTAAATAAAACAAAGGAAATTCTTTTCTATGACATCACACCAACTCTGCCAGTTCCCAGTTTGCTGATACTTGTCACAACGTTTACAATCAAAAATTCAAATACACAAAGTCGTTGGTTCCACTGCAGTTTAGGAAGGCTTCCAAGAATCTGGGATAATTCCTTCCAGGGGAAAAGAAAAAAACAAACAAACATCAAATTGATGACAAAGAATTACAGCTCAGCTTAGATAACAGACAACAGAGGGTTAAAGAAATTTCATTAAATGGGTCAGCCCAGGGCCTATCAAGGAACTAATTGCTTTTCTTCTCGTAATTGTAAAAGTTTATTCCAAAGTTTTGCTTTAGTTGATTTCCTGAGTGCCTGCATTAACTTTTCAATCTTAAAATCAAAATACAGACTTGCTACTTTCGTTAAGGTTAAAAGCACTGCCCAACCAAGGATGAGATATAGCCAAGAGAAAAACTTCTTTTGATTATCTTTTGGTTAAATCTTATCTAAAAAAATTTTTAAGTAATGCTTGAATAAAATATCTCATGAACAGAAAACTCAATTCTCTGTTCAGTTTTTGCTAAGGAAGCAGGAGGTAGAAACTAGAAATCCTGAAATTGCCAAATTTAAAACAGTCTGATTAAATTTCTTCTCGGCTTAATATTAGGAACAATTTATTATTATGCCAAGAGCAGCCAGCCCTGAAAACAAATATGTTTTCTTTAGGGAAGGCAGCTAAGGTAACTAAAACAATATGCCAGTTGTTTCAGGTTAGAATTATCGTTGAAATATTATCTTTCTATTTCAACATAACAATCTTTTTTCTAACCAGCCTTATCTATGAAACAGCAACCCAAATGCCATAATTATAGAGATGGGTATTTTACTCTATGGATAGGTATTATCCCCTATATTGTTTTATGTGCCCCGAACAGACAACCAGGCACAAAAGCAAGTAATTTTAAAAACTGAGTTATAGGAATAGTTTATATTGAAATGAAATTAACTATATGCTAAATGAATCTGACATTTAATGATTGTTGTGGTACATAGCAATTGTTGTGGTACATAACAATTATCCTTAATTGCCAATTTATATACTTGTGGTAACTAGTATTTTAACATTTTTTTTCATTATTCCTCAGCATCTACTGCCAATGTTGCTTGACAGTTTTCCTCACTCCATGACAAATTTTAATTCTTATCACTTTACTTCTCTCATACAAATTAAAACAACATTCTACACTTGGCACGTGAGAGTTAGGCCCAGCCTCTTGTCTGTGCCCCGCCAATGTCTAACCCACCCTGGACCAACACAGTAGTCCTTCAAATGCCATTTTAACTGCTCTCCCCTCCCTTCAGAACCATAGAAGTCCTGATGTCTGAAGCACCCAGCGAATGAAAACGTAGGTTACTGATCTGTATAGGAGGAGTTGGGGATTTGACAAGCACAGGCTGGAAGCAGAATACAGTGAAGGGCTGAGGGGGAGCAAGTCAACCTGGGCTGGACAAAAAGGTGGAGAGAGAAGTACATGAGCCTGCACCCTGACACCTTCAGAGAAAACACAAAGCTCTGTGCCTTGGGCTTTTTCCTGTTTACTTTCTCCCTCACACTTAACCTTCATATTGCATGGATGCCTTACAAAGGAGGGATACTTCATCTCCAAATTATTCCACAAGTAACTTTTTTATCTTATGCATTGCTTAGCACTAGGACTTACACAATACTTCACATACTGTGGAAACTCAATAAATAATTACCAAATGTATTACTTTTAATCATTTTAAAAGAAATGGCTACGTATTAGATGTATCTTGCTCAGTAGAAGCAGGTCACTGACTGACGTCACTGATTGAAAGTTGCTGAATTAGTGATCCATAAACCAATCAGGCACCTAGGGCGTTGCAGAAAGTGCTTCCGCCCCGAGTTTCAGTTCCAGTTCATCGGTTGTTCATCTAGTGTTTGGTCCAAAAGAGGTAGAAATCTATTTTCTGCCACAAATCTACATTTTGTCTTAAATAACGGTGTGAATTTAATCCTAGCTGCTTGATCTGAGAGTATACAATTATACTACTTCAGTTGTCTCATCTTTAAAAAGAGGGGCTTATTCACTTAACTAAATTTTATTAAATGCTCTCTTCCTGCAAAGAATGTACTAGGCACGTCTATAGAGGAGAACCATGGGAGTCTGGTGCCTCCTATTTTCCTTAGGCACTGTGATCATCCAAAACAGGTAGTTATCATAGTCTAGACATTCACAAAAAAGGGTATTTAGAAATATCCCTTAAAAAACAATGTTAACAGTCAAAGTAATTCTTCCTGTCCACATTCTTTTCCTTAAATCTTTGCTGAGCCTTAGCAAGGACACTGATAAACCACCTTACATTCCCTAGAGTTAGAAAGCTTTTTTTAAAAAATTTCTGATCTAAATCCTGGCTGCTATTGCTTAAATCCATTTTCTCTTATTCTATTCTCTTAAAAGACAGGGAAAAATTATTCATCCACCTCTACGTTTTAGTCCTTCATGTATTAAAGATTTTCGGCCTTCATTTCTCCAGGTTACGTAATGCCAATTCCTTTCATTTTACTCATGTATCTTATTTTCCAAGCTTTTAAATTAATTCCATTGCACTCTTCTTGGACTCTATGGATAATGAAATAGTTATGCAGCTCCTTTCAGATACTAATTGGGTAATAAACCTTCAGGGAGGGAAGTATTTTTAAATCTTAAATCAGAATCTCACATGATCTGAGATTTAAAACATTTCTGGAGAGCAGAAGGAGGTTGGAAAATGCACATAAAATTGGCACAGAAAGCATGGGAAGAAATGGGAAAGTACCATTTGGATATTATTGTTTTATAAAAAAGGAAAGCTGAAGCACATGTTAGAGCAAATAAGTAAAAGATGCAAGATTAAAGTCACAATTAAAATAAGCAGCTGCAATTCCTGGTTCCCTACCAAATTGCTGTCAAGTGATTGTGATATCTGATCACAACAATCTTGACTGAAGCTTAAAAAACATCACATTATCACAAGTTTACACATTATCACAGATTAATTGGGCAGTGGAAGTTCACCATTCACTGTGTTAATATTATTTTGCTAGAAAATCTTCCAGTTATCTCTTCTTCTCTTTCCAGCTCAGCTCTACAGAACAGTCCCTCTCCACTGATGTGTTCTCCAGAGGGAATCAAAACTTCTGAGACTGTTAATGTATTAGATCTCATATGATATCTCAAATCAATTCTTATGTATATAAAATATTATTTGCATAAATATCCATTAACCAACAAATAGATATATCCATACAATGGGATATTACTCGGCCATGCAAATGAAGTACAGTCAACCCTCTGTATCCACAGGTTTCACATCCATAGATACTACCAACTACCCATCAAAAATATTTAAGGGAAAAAATAAAAGTACAATAAAAACAATACAAATTCTTAAATACAGTGTAACTACTTTTGCATAACATTTACATTTGTATTAGATGATATAGATATCATAAGTAATCTAGAGATTGAAGTATACAGGAAGATATAAGTTATATGCAAATACTATGCCATTGTATATAATGGACTGGAGCACACGTGAATTTTGATATGTGGCGGTGTGTCCAGGAACCAATTCCTGATAGATACCAAAGGATGACTGTACTGATAACATGCTACAACATAAATAAACCTTGAAAACGTGGTGCTAAATAAGCTAGACACAAAAAGGCAAATATTACATTATTCCATTTGTATGAAATGTCCAGAATGGATAAATCCATAGAGACAGAAAACAAATTAGTGTTTGCCATGGGATTGGAGGAAGAGGGACGAGGAGCGATTGCTTAAGAGGGACAGGATTTCTATTGGGGGTAATGAAAATGTACTGAAACCGCACAGTGGCAATGACTGTACAACATTGTGAATGTAGTATATCCCACTGAGTTACACACTTTAAAACTGTTAAAATGATAAATTTTATGTTATTTGTATCTTATCACAACAAAAAAAATATTACTAGTATTCTCTGGTACTGTATGTATTAATGCAAAAAGAAGCCAAGGTAAAATAGGACACCACAGTGGTTGACTCTCTTTCAAGTCAGAAATCAGCCAGTTGAGTATTCATTCACAGCCTACTCAGAGCAAAGTACTGGGCCAGGTCCTGAGACTCCGCAGCAGAAACAGATAGGGCTTCTGCCTTTGCAGAGCAGACAGTTTAACAGGGCATCCATTCTTCTATTTATTCTCTCCTACTAGCAATACGTTTGTCTTAAAGGAAAAATAAGAGGAAAAAGTAACCAGTGAGCTTTATCAATCCACCATACGTATGTATATATGATGAAAATAACCAAAAACAAAGCAAATAGCTGCTTAAACACATAAGAATATAAGAATTTATCTTCAACTCAGGGTTCTAAAACAAGGATTGGCAAATTCACGCTTAAATTAACACTTAGCCATAATATTATTAGATGCCAAAAAAAAAGAAGAGATAGTTTACCAGCACCTTATTTCACTGAAAGGGATCCTTTCAGTATTATACTGTGTTTAGCATAAAGAACAAAAACATACAAAATGGTTTGGATTACTGGATTACTATTCAGTAAATACTCCTTCTAATCTTCACCACCCGTCTGTGGGTATGGTGTATTTCCCTGCCCCATGGATTTGGAGTTCAGGCACATACTGACTTTAGCCAATGGAACCTTAGAGGATGATAGGCATAGAGGCGTTAAATGTGTTTGCACAGTTAAATTTGGCTCTTGTGTTCTCACTCTTCACCACAGGAACTGCTGAGTAGACACAATGGTCCAAAAACAGTGAAAGACATGTAAAGCAGATGTAACACCAACCAGAAGCTGAGGAAGAGTTGCCTAACTCTTCCAGGCTACATCAAACTGCAGTCAAATGTACACCTATGGCCACAAGAATAAATTCACATTGTTATAAATCATGAAGTTTTGGAGGTTACAGAGCATTATTTTAGTAATAGCTTATGATTAATACAGTCCATACATTGAAATAAACCCCAGATTTCTTTCACAATATATTATTTTTAAAAAAATACTTAGAAAGCTAACCATCAATAAATTAATTTTTTGCTACTTATAGGTTTAGTATTAAAAATTGTTAACTATATAAAATAAAAATTTAAACTAAGTAGGCTTACTTGTATCTATTAGCAGTATAACTGGTAAAAGTTGCAAGGATGTTTTACTCAGATGTTAAGAAATATAAAAACTGTATTTGCTGCATATATGCTAATATAATCAGGTTCCAATAAACATCTTGATGAAAGTAAATTAATCACTAATCTGGCATTTTCTTTTGACAAATTAGCAAGATTAGGTTTCACATTAAATGAAACTGTAAGGACTTAAACACAACTGAAAGAATATAATTCAATTAAATATCCTCACAAAATTCTTCCATTTCAGACATTTCTATTCCTAATTTTCATGTAGTCAGATCTCAGGCAGGGCTTGTAAAGCAGTATCATCTTTCTTGTGAGATTTTCTTTACAGAATAGCCAAGACATTTGTAGGGAAAGCATTTGGCACATTCAGAAACCTTATGATGTTATTCTTTTAAACTGTGTCCCTCCATTGTCTAGGTGGAAAATTAAACACACTTATACTTGGTTCTCACAGTGAATATTAAGAAGGCATTTATTTTTTCTTTAAAGTGAACCTCTTAAAGAAACATAATTCAGTTTTAATTTTTTACTGTGCTCCAGGATCTTTTCCTAATAAAATGCGAGTTTATTAGATAAACAGTGCTTACAAACTGTAGCAGAACATCTAATGAAAGTAAATTTTACTACCATTGGATGCTCTCTGACACTAGGAAAAAAAAATTTAAAATAATACACAAAGAAGAAAATGAAACAGTGTTCATTAAGAAACAGATTCCAAAAAAGGAAATTTAATCTTTATGAGAGTTACAAGTAATACTTGAAGATAGATAAATAATACAGGTGAGCCAATAGACATAGTATTCTATTTTCTTGAGATGGCCGAGAGTTAAAAATCACAGTTGAAAAAACAAAACATATCCCTAGACAACCACAAAAAGAGATGTAGCAATCAAGAAAAATCCAGAGGCAGGTCTCCAAAGTAAATCCACTGCATGTGTTCCTTGGCTATGTTAAGGTAGAGCCATGAAAACCATTTCTTGTGTGTCCATGCATTGTAAGGCAGTAGATCTTGTGATCAGGAAGAAAACTTAGAGAAAACAAAGAAAGACAGCATTGTGGAAGGCTATAAATTTTCCTATCATAAAAACTGATAGATGTAATATGTTCCTATATTAATTCAGAATTGCAGTGGGACTTCTAAATATATCAAAAAACTAGAAAATTTTTCATTAATCTCTAATACCCATAAGATGAAGTAAATTTCAAGTCTAAATTATTTTAAAGTTTAAATGACTCCCCCAAGACACCTTAAAGCTTTCCATCTTTGTGGTAGGCAAAATTCTAAGACCAACCCCCAAGATTTCTGGCATCGGGTATACATACATCTTCTCCCAGTTATTCAGTCAAATACTAATGCTGCGGTCCCAAATCAGTTGAACTTAAGTGAGCACTCCACTATGAGTGAGCTAGGCTTAATAACATGAGCCCTTTAAAAGCAGAGAATTTTCTCCCTATGGTTTCAGGAGAGAAAGTTGGAGAGTTTCAAAGTGCAAGTGAGATTCAAAGAGGGGAAAATTCCCCCATTGCAGACTTTATTCATTTCCTATTGAACTGTAAACAATTATGACAAATTTAGTGGTTTAAAACAATGCAAATGTATTCCATTACAGATCTGGAGGTCAGAAATCCAAAATGAGTCTTAAGGGGCTAAAATTAAGGTGTCAACAGGGTTGGTTTCTTTTAGAGGCTGCAGGGGGACAATTTGTTCCTTGCTCTTCCAGCTCCAGAGGCTACAGCACTCCATGGCTCTTACCTGCATCACAGCAATCTCTGCTTTCGTTGCCCTATTGCCTTCTGCCATGAAAGGACCCCTGTGATCATATCAGTTTCATCCAGATAATCCAGGATAATCTCCCATATCAAAAATCTTAATCATCTTATTATTATTATTATTATACTTCAAGTTCTTGGGTACATGTGCAGAACACGCAGGTTTGTCACACAGGTATACAGGTGCCATGGTAGTCTGCTGCATCCATCACCCCGTCATCTACATTAATCATCACACCTACAAAAATCCTCTTTGCCATATAAGGTATCATATTCACAGGTTGCAGGGATTAGGATATGATGATCTTTTGAGGGAGGCAGTATTCAGCCTACCACGCTGGCTTTGAAGATGAAAAGAAGTTACACCGCATGATGGTGAGTTTATGTGTCAACCTGATTGGGCCACCAGGTGTCTAATTATTTGGTTAAAAATTACCCTGGGTGTGTCTGTGAGGATGTTTCTTGATGATTCCCAAGACACTTTAAAAGTCTGAATCCTTTTAATCAGTAGACTGAGTAAAGCAGCTTACTGTCCTCAATGTGGGTGGGCCTGTTCAATCCACTGGAGGTCTGAATTGAGCAGAAGGCAGAGTAAGGTAGAATTCACTCTTTCTGCCTGTTTTCAATCTGGAGCATCAGTCTTCTGCACTCAGCCTAGAACTTATATCACCAGCTTTTGTGGATCTTCAATCTCCAGCTTACACATGGCAGATCATCAGACTTCTCAGCCTCCATAATCATGGGACCCAATTCTTTATAATAAATATTAACAAACATTCAAGGAATATAAATGTAAGTATCTTATTGGTTCTGTTTCTCTGGAGAATCCTAACACATGTGGTAGAGAATGCGGATGGCCTACAGGGGCTGAAAGCAGCATCCAGCTCACAGCCAGCAAAAAGCAGACAAACCTCAGTCATACAACTACAAGGAACTGAATTTTTCCAATTAAAAAAAATGAATTTAAGCTAGATGCAGTAACTCATACTTGTAATCTTAGTACTTTGGGAAGCCAAGGAGGGAGGATCTCTTGAGCCCAGGAGTTCAAGACCAGCCTGGGCAACAGGGTGAGACCCCATATCTATCAAAAAACTTAACAATTAGTTGGGTGTAGTGGTGGCATTCACCTATGGTCTCAACTATATAGGAAGCTGATGCTGGAGGATTGCTTGAGCCCAGGAGGTCGAGGCTGCAGTGATCAGATATTCACACAACTACACTTCAGCCTGGGCAACAGAGCAAGAACTTGCCTCAAAAAAAAAAAAAAAAAAGTTTAGAAGCAAATTTTTCCAGAGTCTTCAGATGAGAATTCATCCGAACGAATACCCTGATTTTAGCCTTGTGATAATCTAAATGAATTCTGGCATGTCATGCCAGATTTTTAACCTATGGAAAGGTAAGCAAAACAACTCGAATATTGTTTTAAGCTATTAAATGTGTGGTCATTTGTTACTCAGAAATAGAAAACTAATACAATCTCCAAATATTTTAACTTCAAAATATTTTGAACTTTAAAAAATATTTCATATTTGTGACTGTGTTCATTATACTATGTGCTTTGAATTCCATTTTCAAGTCATTAAAACTATGAATAGCATGGATGTGTACAGACATCAATATCACCTAGTGATTCATGTTGACATCAGCAAAATTATTAATAATGTAGTCAACACATACTGTAGCAACATATGGACAAAAGCCTTTGAAAATATAATACTCAGTTACCTAGTAAGAAAACAAGAGACACAGCAAGGACTTTCAAGAAGATGGCACCATGAGAACATGCCTGTATAACCATTCTTCTTGAGGTCTATTAAAATAAATAACAAACCTGATCTAAAGACAAAAACGTCATCTTTAATAATACTAGGGAAATAGCACAGCATAAATTAAAGACTTCCAATAATACCTACTCTTCCATACATAATGAATTTAAACCCAACCACAGGAGAATGCTGAGAGATAAAAATCTATCTCCATTATCTTGGTCAGAGTGAAGATTTTTTAAAAAAGAGATTTCCCTTTTTCCAATGGCTGAATCATATGCTAATGGGTGTATTATGTATGTATATATGTGTGTATGTATGTGTGTGTGTATGCCATGTTTTCTTTGTCCATTTGTCCATCAAATTCTAAGATCGATTCCCTATCTTGGTGAATAATGCTGCAACGAACATGGGGTGTATATATCAACATAGATGAACCTAGAGGACATTATGCTAAGTGAAATAAGCCCAACACAAAAAGACAAATACTGTAAGATCTCACATACATGTGAAATTTTAAAAAGTTAAACTCATGGAAATGGAGACTAAAATAGTGGTTACCAGAGACTAGGAGGTGGGAGAAATGGACAGATGTTCATTAAAGGGTACAAACTTTCAGTTATAAAATAAACAAGTTCTGGGGATCTAAGGTACAGCATGTGTGATGATGGGTTAATTTATTTGATTTGATAATTATTATACAATATATAATATTTCAAATCATCATGTTGTATAGTTTGAATATACATAATCTTTATTTGTAACTAAATATCTTAACTTTAACAAATATATAAATATATAGAAAGGCCAACATCCTTTAAGAAGGCAGGGAAAATACCAATGGCCAGGTGGAACCATGGAGAGAAAAAGCAGCACCCACTTGAGTCATATTTACATACCCAAGAACAAAAAATGACGCAAGACTGAAGAAGGCACTATGTACTATAATACCTTTGTGTGAACCTGAGGTAATCAATCATTATGAAATTTCAAAGAAAACAAAATTAGAAGAGAGTCCTTTTTTCTGTATACTACCCTAACTCACCCCTATACACACACACACATACACGCACACACACACACGAGTGACACATGTCTTAAGGCAGATGATTAATCATATCTGGAGACAAAGTGTTTAGAAACAACATACCTAAACCAAGGCTACTAGTTGCCTGCTATTCAAACCCATCCACCACTGCCCCCACATGCATACATACATAAAATCTTCCAGCCTGCCACCTAAGTTTTAAGAAGACAAACAATGCCCATGTAAACCTGATGGAGATCCCGCCTACTGTCTGACAAATAGCTGATCAAGAGTCCCAGTGTATAACTATTCTCAATTACCAGAAATCAATAAGGCCAGTTCACAGAGACTGAGATCAATCCTCTTCTAGACCTTCTACCAAGATTACCAGTGATGAAGACGCTACATAAAGTAGCGTCAAGCTTCCCCAAAATTTCAAAGCCACTAAGATTCCAAGAAAAGCCCCTCCCCAGCCTGGGGTCAAGAGTAAATTTTTGAACTGTATCAAACTCAGGAAAATGCCTCCCCCCAGGCTTATCAACCCTATAGTATAGGATCCAATTGGGGTTCATCCACTGAGTCAGACTCACTTCCCATTTCTTGTTGCCTCCATCAACAGAGATCAAGAAGGAGCTTCCAGCACCTAATTGTTCCTGCCTATAACACTCAGCTTTGCTACCACTCACCTTGAATTAATCAAGGTAAACCTTATTGTGCCCTTTAGTCTTTTTTATCTTAAACTATATAACCCCAAATGTCTAGATTTTCCCTCATCTCCTACCCTGTAATCTCCATAAGGCTCTGATAGTTACTCTTCTATTAGCTTCTCTCATCCTCCTTGAACTCTTCCTACTAGACCTTCAAAATCCCATAGTCTGTCCATCATCAGCACAGTCTCACACATCCCCAGCCTCTTCTCCTTTATCTCCGCACTTCCTTTTCACAAGGGAAACTTGGCACTGCTTCCGCACACGGTCCTTTCAAGCAAAGGCTGATTTTCTCCCTGCCCTCGTATCACTGAGCATGGGAGTGAGGTGGAGATCTTCTCTGTTGCTCATTGCTGCTTTCTCACTTCCATCTACCTAGAAACTTCCAGCTTGACATTTCATGACATCATAATATATCACCTCCTGTCCCTCAATGTTGCTCCATTTCCAAAACTTCCTCCAGATTACTCCCTCTTAATTTTCAAATACTTCTGCTTCTGGCTCATTCCCCTTATCCTCGTGACTGTTCCTTCCTTAATTTTTGGAGTTTTAATATACATGTAGATGACCCTTCAAATTCTCTGCTTTCTCAGTTCCTTGAACTCCTCTCCTCCAATGACCTTGTCTTCAACATTATTTTAGTTGTCTATTGCCATGGTTATGCGGTAGTCATTATAACTTTTATCTCTGCATAATCATAATTTCACATATTCTACTACTGAATAACCTCCTCATTTTGTTTCTCACACTCCATTTAGCACCCAAGATCCAACAATCCTTTGATCCTACCACACACCAGCTTATTTGTCTTGCCAACATTTTGCTGTCCCCAACCTTCCTGATATTCTCTCTCTCTCTTACCTAGCTTTATTTCCATGGTGAGTCATTACAATCCTTCCTACTATACATGCTTAACTTACTTCCTCTTTCTCCTCATTATTGCAAACACTTGGAAATATCTAACCCTGGTTAAATGTAACCTTTCAACCACCCCATACTTGTACCCCTGTAGCTGGACATGGCTGAGGAAAAACACACAATTACTCTGAATTCATAGCTGTAAATCTCAAATAACCCTCTAATACTCCCTGACTCTTATACTGCATTTCCTAAGCCTGTTCATTTGCTACTCTCCTAGAAAACCGTTTCACTTATTTTCTTTTGCCTCCAATTTTCATCGCCTCTTCCTGTTTCCTTACTCTTGGATGATGACCTTGCTTCCAACTTCACTATATTGCAGAGAAAGTAGCTACCATGTTATACCAATTCTGGAGTACTGTTCTGGGAATCATTCCTGGCAGCCCAGCTTAGAATTTGTTCTTCCTGTCCTTTGGTAATGTTGTAACACAACTTTCCATCTGTAAATCCTTTGCACTTAAAATAGCTAAAGCAGCTTCCTGTAACAGCCCCTTAACTCTGACTGTTACATCAGTCAAAAATTAATGATATGCAGAAAAAAAAATCTAATAACATTGATAGTATCAAGGAAAACAAAGAATGAAACATACCCAATAAAAGGCAGGTAAAGAAAGTATATTTAAATAGATACAAGAAACAGAAGAAAATTTTAGACAAAGTGTCCCAAATTCATAATTATATCAAAGAGAAAGATGCAAGAGAACAAAGGTGAAATGCTGTATTTAAAAGTGAGCCACGATAGCTCAGGGGAAAACACTATTACAGAAATGAAAATCAAATTGGAAACAGCAAGATGATAAACCAACTTTGGTAGAAATATGGTTGTAATATGAAAGGACCGCTCAAGAAAATAACGCAGAAATGAAGAGGGCAGATTTGGAAGGCAGTCATTACATAAAGAGGAGAATAAAATGTCAAATTATTTATCAATAAACATTTCTTTTCTAGAAGAAAATCTGTATGTTCATATTGAAAAGGCTTGCTGTGTTCCATGAACAATTTTAAAATCATATTTCCTAATATTATTAAATTTCAAAGACAAAGACAGACTCGTATAAGAACAGAAGGAGAAGAATCAGATCCTCTACAAATGTTTAAAAAAAAAAAAAAAAACAAATGAACTCAGACTTCATTTCAGCAACATTCAAGGCCAAAAAGACAAAGGAACTACATCTCCAAAAGGTTGAAAGAAAAGGGGATGGAACTCAAGAACTGCATATTGAGACATGCTGACATTTATAGAGCAGGAGGAAATGTTCAGTTTTGCAATACTTCTAGAATAACATCATTTAAAAGCTCTTTTCGAAAAAGAAACATGCGTGAATTTTTAATAGAGCCAGTTGGAAAATGATTCAAAACAAAAAACTCACAAGTGAAGAACACCCACTGTGAAAGAACTAGTGACACATAGTGACTCAAAATAATATAAATATTCACAATGACCTTGGTTGTAATGTTACCAATCTGGAAAAAAAAAAAAAGCTATATAGTATTAATTATAATACACTAAGTGATCAACGCAAAACTTTCAAAATGGCCTAATGAAAACAAAGAAAAAAACTGAAGAATATTCACAACCTACAGCCCCAATATTACTAAATATAAATGTATACTCATTAATCAAATGAAATTTAACTGCAAAATTAACCTAATGAAAATGGAATGAAATAGTAATAATTTTTGAAAGGAAGATTACTTTTCACTTTCCTGTTTGCTAAAATACAGAGTCAATTTTAAAAAGTAGAGTAGGGATATTATTGACTTTTATAACATTGAATTTGTAGATCAATTTGAGGAAAAATAACACCTTCAAACTACTGAGTCTTTCTATTCAAAATTAAACTAGTTTTTCAAGTCTTCTTTTATGTTCTACAGTAGAGTTTTATACTCTTTTTCTTAAAGAAACTTAAACTTTGCTTCTACTTTATTAACTAAGTTTATGTACTATTCAAAACTTTATTGTCATTTCAACAACAGCATCTTTATCAGGAGTGAATTCATCTCTAGAAAATAGCAATACAATATGATAGATGAATCACCCTAGAGGCAACTCATAAGTGAAAAATGAAGTAACTTGATTCCTAAATGTCTTAAAATAACATAACCAATAAGCACAAAATTAGGAATAGCAATGAGAAAACACAAATACTCCATAAAGTAAGAAAATTACAGGCATACCTCATTCCGTTATTCTTCCCTTGATTGCACTTCACAGATACAGTGTTTTTTGCAAATTGAAGATTTGCGGCAACCCTGAATTAAGCAAGTCTACAAGCATCATTTTCCAACGTGCTTTGCTCGCTTTTTGTGTCTACGACTCATGCTGGTAATTTTCACAGTATTGCTAACTTTTTCATTGTTATCATATCTGTTATGGTGATATGTGATCAGTGATCTTTGGCGTTCCTTTTGTAATTGTTTTGGGCACCACAAATCATACCCAGATAAGATGGTGAACTGAAGGGATAAATGCGTGTGTTTTGACTGCTCCACCAACCACTGGTTTCCCCCATCTCTCTCTCTCTCTAGGCCTTCCTATGCCCTGAGACACAACAATATTCAAATTAGGCCAATTAATAACCCTACAATAGCCTCTAAGTGAAACTAGTAATCCTACAATAGCTCCAAGTGAAAGTAAGAGTCACATGTTTCTTCCTTTCAATCAAAAGCTAGAAAATTAAGCTTGGTGAGAAAAGCATTTTGAAAGCCAAGATACACTGAAAGCTAGGCCTCTCCGCACCCTTAGCCAAGTTGTGAATGCAAAGGGGATGTTCTTGAAGGGAATTTAAAGTACTATTTTTGTGAATACATGAATGAGAAGAAGCAAAACAGCCTTATTACTGATATGGAGAAAGTTTTAGTGATGTGGATGGAAGATTTAACCAGTCGCAGCATTCCCTTAAGCCAAAACTTAATCCAGAGCAATGCCCTAACTCTCTTCAATTCTATGAAGGCTGAGAGAGGCAAGGAAGCTGCAGAAAAAAAAGGTGTGAAGCTAACAGAGAATGGTTCATAAAGTTTAATGAAGGAGGCCAACTCCGAAACTGAAAAGTGTAAGGTGAAGCAGCACGTATCGATGTGGAAGCTGCCACAAGTTATATGTTGTTACAAATATCAACATTAACAGGAATTTTGAGGAAGTTTATTTCAGCCCTCTTGGATTACTTTGAGGGGGTCAAGACGTGGTAAAAATAGCAAGAGAACTGCAATTAGAAAGGGAGCTGGAAGATATGACTTAAATTGCCACAATGTCACAATAAAACTTAAATGAATAAGGAATTGCTTCTTATGGGATGCGCAAAAATGGTTTCTAGAGATGGAATTCACCCCCGATAAAGATGCTGTTGTTGAAATGGCAATAAAGTTTTTTGAAAAGAACATAAACGTAGTTAATAAAGTAGCAGCAGAGTTTGAGTTTCTGTAAGAAAAATAAAACAAGACTTGGAAAACTAGTTTAATTTTGAATAGTAAGACTCAATAGTTTAAAGGTGTTGTTTTTCCTCAAAGTAATCTACAAATGTTATAAAAGTCAATAATATCCCTACTCTACTTTTTAAAATTAACTTAAAATTGACTCTGTATTTTAGCAAATAGGAAAGTGAAAAAAGTCTCTTAGATATTCAAACATATTAAAGATACAGTAGGAGGAGGATCCAAGATGGCCGATTAGGAGCAGCTGAGGATTGCAGCTCCCAGTGAAAGCGCAGATGGTGAGTGGATGCCGCATTCCCAGATGGACTTTTATTGCGCACAGACCAGGAGATTCCCAGGGGGAGGAGCCCCACGGGTCACCAGCGCGGCTGTTTTTGCCAGTGCTGCTGTTTTGGGTGGCGCCCCCGGCGCGGCGGTTCCCCATACAAAATACGTGGGTCCAGGTGCCGTTTTAGCTGGCAATTGGAGCTCCGGGAAGGCAGAGACGCCCATTTATCTGATTAAAAAAGGGGACTGAACAGGCAGCCAGGCCAGGAGATTTCCCAGGCAAAAAACGCCACGAATCTCAGCGTCTCTGTTTCAGCTGGCGCAGTGGGTCGCTGCACGGGAAATCACACAGATCCCGGCGCCTTTTCAACAGGCGGCTGGAACACCTGGGAGACTCTGAGGCTGGGAGCCTGGTGATCAGGCTCAGCTGGTCCCACCCCCACAAAAAAACAGCAATCGGAAACGTTCTGGATCGAGAGCTTCACAGCAAGCACAGCTGAACCCAGGATAGTCCAGCTCTGTGGGGGAGGGGCGTCCACCATTACTGAGGCAGTCTGTCACTACAGAGGTAGTTTGCCATTGCAGAGGCAGCCCGCCATTGCTGAGGCAGTTCTAACTACACCAGTATAAACAGGACTGCAGGGAAGTTCACACAGCAGCTGGGAGGAGCCCACAGCAGCTCTGCAAAGCCTCTACAGGCAGTGACTAGGCTGCCTCATCACTGGGCAAGGCAGCCCTGAGAAAAAGGCAGCAGCACAAGGGAAACTCATAAATAAAGCCCTAACTCCCTGGGACAGAGCACCTGGGGGAAAAAAGGGGTTTATGAGTTCTGCTGCAGAGGACTTAAACATTCCTGCCCAGCAACTCTGAATGAACAATGGAGCTCACAGCTCAGCACTTGAGCTCCTATAAAGGACACTCTGTCTCCTCAAGCAGTTCCCCTGACCCCCATATATCCAAAGAGACACCTCATAAAGGAGAGCTCAGACTGACATCTGGTGGGTACTATTCTGGGACAAAGATAGCAGAAGAAGAAACTGGCAGCAACCCTTACTGTTCTGCAGCTGCTGCAGGTGATCCACAGGCAAGCAGGGCCAGGAGTGGACCTCAGCAGTCCTACAGCAGAGGGGCCAGACTGTTAGAAGGAAAACAAAGAAACAGAAAGAAATAACTTCATCATCAACAAACTGGACATCCACTGAGAGACCCCATCTGAAAATCACCAACCACAAAGACAACACATAGATAAATCCATAAAGATGGGAAGAAACCAGCGCAAAAAGGTGGAAGACACCCAAAACCAGAATGCCTCTCCTCCTACAAGGGATCACAACTCCTCACCAGCAAGGGAAAAAGGCTGGATGGACAATGAGTGTGATGAAATGACTGAATCAGGCTTCAGAAGGTGGGTAATAAGAAAACTTCTGTGAGCTAAAAGAACATGTTCTAACCCAATGCAAAGAAACTAAGAAACTTGATAAAAGATTTGACGAAATGCTAATGAGAATAACCAACTTAGAGAGGAATGTAAGTGAACTGATGGAGCTGAAAAACACAACACAAGAACTTTGCGAAGCATACACAAGTTTCAACAGCTGATTGACCAAGCAGAAGAAAGGATATCAGAGGTCAAAGATCAATTCAATGAAATAAAATGAGAAGGAAAGATTAGAGAAAAAAGGGTAAAAGGAATGGATATTATCCAGGAGAACTTCCCCAACATAGGAAGGCAGGCCAATATTCAAGTCCAGGAAATACAGAGAACACCACAAAGATATTCCTCAAGAAGAACAACCCCAAGGCACATAATCGTCAGATTCACCAGGGTTGAAATGAAGGAGAAAATGCTAAGGGCAGTCAGAGAGAAAGGTCGGGTGACCCACAAAGGGAAGCCCATCAGACTCACAGCAGATCTCTCAGCAGAAACCCTACAGGCCAGAAGAGAGTAGGGGCCAATATTCAACATCCTTAAAGAAAAGAACTTTCAACCCAGAATTTCATATCCAGCCAAACTAAGCTTCATAAGTGAAGGAAAAATAAAATCCTTTGCGAACAAGCAAGTACTCAGAAACTTCATCACCACCAGGCCTATTTTACAAGAGCTCCCGAAAGAGGCACTAAACATAGAAAGGAACAACCAGAACCAGCCACTCCAAAAACATACCAAATGGCAAAGAGCAGCAACACAATGAAGAAACTGCATCAACTAATGGGCAAAACAGCCAGCTAGCATCAAAATGGCAGGATCAAATTCACACATAACAATATTAACCCTAAATGTAAATGGGCTAAATGCCCTAATCAAAAGACATGGACTGGCAAACTGGATAAAAAGCCCAAACCCATCGGTGTGCTGTATCCAGGAAACCCATCTCCCATGGAGAGATACACAAAGGCTCAAAAATAAAGAGATGGAGGAAGATTTACCAAGCAAATGGAGAAGAAAAAAAAGCAGGAGTTGCAATTCTCATCTCTGATAAAATAGACTTTAAACCAACAAAGATCAAAAGAGACAAAGAGGGACATTACATAATGGTAAAAGGATCAATGCAACAAGAAAAGCTAACGATCCTAAGTATATACGCACCCAATACAGGAGCACCCAGATACATAAGGCAAGTTCTTAATGACTTACAAAGAGACTTAGACTCCCACACAATAATAGTGGGAGACTTTAACACCCCATTGTCAATATTAGATCAATGAGACAGAAAATTAACAAGGATATCCAGGACTTGAACTCAGACCTGGACCAAGCAAACCTAATAGACATTTACAGAACTCTCCACCCCAAATCCACAGAATATACATTCTTCCCAGCACCACATCGCACCTACTCTAAAACTGACCACATAATTGGAAGTAAATCACTCCTCAGCAAATGCAAAAGAACAGAAATCATAACAAACAGTCTCTCAGACCACAGTGCAATCAAGTTAGAACTCAGAATTCAGAAACTAACTCAGAACCGCACAGCTTCATGGAAACTGAACAACTGGCTCTTGAATGTTGACTGGTTAAACAATGAAATGAAGGCAGAAATAAAGATGTTCTTTGAAACCAACGAGAACGAAGACACAACATATCAGAATCTCTGGGACACATTTAAAGCAGTCTCTAGAGGAAAATATATAGCAATAAATGCCCACATGAGAAGGAAGGAGAGATCTAAAATTGACACCCTATCATCAAAATTGAAAGAGCTAGAGGAGCAAGATCAAAAAAACTCAAAACCTAGCAGAAGACAAGAAATAACTAAGATCACAGCAGAACTGAAGGAGATAGAGACACGAAAAACCCTTCAAAAAATCAATAAAAGCAGGAGCTGGTTTTTCGAAAAGTTCAACAAAATAGACAGACCACTAGCCAGATTAATAAAAAAGAAAAGAGAGAATAATCAAATAGATGCAATAAAAAACAATAAAGGGGATATCACCACAGATTCCACAGAAATTCAAACCATCATCAGAGATTATTACAAACAACTCTATGCACACAAACTAGTAAACATGGAAGAAATGGATAAATTCCTGGACACTTGCATCCTCCCAAGCCTAAACCAGGAAGAAGTCGAAACCCTGAATAGACCAATAACAAGGTCTGAAGTTGAGGCAGCAATTAAGAGCCTACCACCCCAAAAAAAGCCCAGGTCCAGATGGGCTCACAGCCAAATTCTACCAGACATACAAAGAGGAGCTGGTACCATTCCTTCTGAAACTATTCCAAACAATCCAAAAAGAGGGAATCCTTCCTAAATCATTTTATGAGACCAACATCATCCTGATACCAAAACCCGGCAGAGACTCAGCAAGAAAAGAAAACTTCAGGCCAATATCCATGATGAACATAGATGCAAAAATCTTCAATAAAATACTGGCAAACTGATTGCAACAGCACATCAAAAAGCTTATCCACCATGATCAAGTAGGATTCATCCCGGGGATGCAAGGCTGGTTCAACATACGCAAATCTATAAACATAATCCACCACATAAACAGAACCAAAGACAAAAACTACATGATAATCTCAATTGATGCAGGGAAGGCCTTTGACCAAATTCAACAGCCTTTTGTGCTAAAAACCCTCAATAAACTAGGTATTGATGGAACGTATCTCAAAATGATAAAAGCTATTTACGACAAACCAACAGCCAATATCATACTGAATGGGCGAAAACTAGAAGCATTCCCTTTGAAATCGGGCACTAGACAAGGATGTCCTCTCTACCACTCTTATTCAATATAGTACTGGAAGTTCTAGCCAGGGCAATCAGGCAAGAAAAAGAAATAAAGGGTATTCAAATAGGAAAGGAGGAAGTCAAATTGTCTCTATTTGCAGACAACATGATTGTGTATCTAGAAGACCCCATCATCTCAGCCCAAAATCTCCTGAAACTGATAAGCAACTTCAGCAAAGTCTCAGGATACAAAATCAATGTGCAAAAATCACAAGCATACCTATACACCAATTACAGACTTAAAGACAGCCAAATCAAGAACCAACTGCCATTCACAATTGCTACAAAGAGAATAAAATACCTAGGAATACAACTAACAAGGAATGTAAAGGACCTCTTCAAGGAGAACTACAAACCACTGCTCAATGAAATAAGAGAGGACACAAACAGATGGAGAAACATTCCATGTTCATGGCTAGTAAGAGTCAATATTGTGAAAATGGCCATACTGCCCAAAGTAATTTACAGATTCAACGCTATCCTATCAAGCTACCAATGACCTTCTTTGAAGAACTGGAAAAAACCACCTTAAACTTCATATGGAACCAAAAGAGAGCCCGCATAGCCAAGTCAATTCTAAGCAAAAAAACAAAGCTGGAGGCATCACACTCCCGGACTTCAAACTATAGTACAAAGCTCCAGTAATCAAAACAGCATGGTACTGGTACCAAAACAGAGACATACACCAGTGGAACAGAACAGAGGCCTCTGAGACAACACAACACATCTACAACCACCCGATCTTTGACAAACCTGACAAAAACAAACAATATGGAAATGAGTCCCTGTTTAATAAATGGTGTTGGGAAAACTGGCTAGTCATGTGCAGAAAGCAGAAACTGGACCCCTTCCTGACACCTTACACTAAAATTAACTCCAGATGGATTAAAGACTTAAACATAAGACCTAACACCATAAAAATCCTAGAAGAAAATCTAGGCAAAACCATTCAGGACATAGGCATAGGCAAGGACTTCATGACCAAAACACCAAAAGCACTGGCAACAAAAGACAAAATAGACAAATGGGACCTAATCAAACTCCACAGCTTCTGCACGGCAAAAGAAACAGTCATTAGAGTGAATCGGCAACCAACAGAATGGGAAAAAAATTTTGCAGTCTACCCATCTGACAAAGGGCTGATAACCAGAATCTACAAAGAACTGAAACAGATTTACAAGAAAAAACAAACAAGCCCATTCAAAAGTGGGTGAAGGATATGAACAGACACTTTACAAAAGAAGACATACATGAAGCCAACAAACATATGCAAAAATACTCATCATCACTGGTCATTAGAGAAATGTAAATCAAAACCACATTGAGGTACCATCTCACGCCAGTTAGAATGGCGATCATTAAGAAATCTGGAGACAACAGATGCTGGAGAGGATGTGGAGAAATAGGAACACTTTTATACTGTCGGTGAGAGTGTAAATTGGTTCAACCATTGTGGAAGACAGTGTGGCGATTCCTCAAGGACCTAGAAATAGAAATTCCATTTGATCCAGCAATCCCATTACTGGGTATATATCCAAAGGACTATAAATCATTCTACTATAAGGACACATGCACATGAATGTTCATCGCAGCACAGTTTACAATAGCAAAGACCTGGAACCAACCCAAATGCCCATCGATGATAGACTGGACAGGGAAAATGTGGCACATATACACCATGGAATATTATGCAGCCATCAAAAACGATGAGTTCGTCCTTTGTAGGGACATGGATGAACCTGGAAACCATCATTCTCAGCAAACTGACACAAGAACAGAAAATCAAACACCACATGTTCTCACTCATAGGTGGGTGTTGAACAATGCGAATACATGGACACAGGGAGGGGAGCATCACACACTGGGGTCTGTCAGGGGGAAAAAGGGGAGGTACAGTGGGGGGTGGGGAGTTGGGGAGAGATAACATGGGGAGAAATGCCAGATATAGGTGATGGGGAGGAAGGCAGCAAATCACACTGCCTTGTGTGTACCTATGCAACAATCTTGCATGTTCTTCACATGTACCCCTAAACCTAAAATGCAATAAAAATATATATATTTAAAAAAAGATACAGTAAATAAAAACATCACAGTATCAGCACAGAAATAGCCAGAACAAAATAAAATTGTGTATTTCCATATACTTGAGTATACGTACTTCCATATACTTGTCCATATACTTTGATAAGGACAGTATTTCAGATCAACAGAGGGGAAAATGAACTATTCAAAGAAGCAGGTTGTACAATAAACCAGCCACTTCGAAAGGACAGCAATATGGAAAATAATTACATTGAATCCATTACATTTTGTTACAAAATTCATTCCAGGAAGATGAAAAATGTACACACAAAAGAGTAAACTGACAAAAAAACTGAAAAACTATGGTAAATATTTATTATGAACTAAAATGGAGGATAGATTTATAAGCATGACATAAAATCCAGAAGAAATTATGAATATATACATTTAGATGAGAATTTGAAAGTTCTGCAACGCAAAATACAGCATTAACAAAATAAACAGAGATAGTAAGGGGAAAGCATAGACAATGCACAGAAACAGCAAAACTCTTCCAAAATTTATTGTTTAGATTTCTATGCAACAATTTCTTTTTTTCTCTCTTCCCCTACTCCTTTCTTTCCAGATAAAAGAAAATTGTTTATATCAAGATAGTTTATGATGTGTCCAATAAAACTAAGAATCAACTTACTAGGGCCTACTCTTTATTAATATGCCAGAGATATTAATATATACTATATTAGCATCTATGTACAAATAAGTATTATTTAAAGGAAAACAATAAAGCAATTCACAAAGCAAACCTTGTTTTGAGTGACTGGATTGTTAAAGGCAAATAGCCCCATCGGGAAAAAATGTACATGAGCAGACAACTCATGAAAGAAACATCATGGCCAATAAACTTATAAAAAGGATAAATAAATTCAAATAAAAAAGATTGGCAAAGATTAATTTAGATCTTTAGATTGATACTAGCCAATACTGATGAGCATCTGGAGAGGTATAGCTTATCACAACTTTACATGGTAGAGCAATTACTAGTAATACACTGACTGGCAAAATATTTATCAGGAATCTATTAAAATGTTAAAAGTTAAGAATCTTTGATCCAACAATACTGTGTATACTAATTTAGAGTACAGAAACAGAAAGAAGAATGGAGGGAAATGAGAAATAGGGATATGAGTAAATGATAAAAAGGGTTATGGGAAAGAGAAATAAGAAGAGGAGAATGAAAAGTGTAAGAGATAAGCAGAAAAGAGAAAGGGAAGGAGAGGAAGGAAGAGAGGAAGCCAAAAGAGGAGGAAAAAGAATAGGGGAAAGAGAAGAAAGAATTGCTGCATAAAAATATGAAAATTAAGTTCTGCAAGAATATCTACAGTCACAGTTGCTTCTGAAGAGTAAGATTATAGAGGAATTTCATCTTATTGTTAAATATTTGCACAATGTTTAATTTTTTATAACAAGTATATATTGTTTCTGAAATGATCAAACATTTCAAAGTAAAATAAAAATGCAGGCAAGCTTAGAAAAAGAGCATTTCTTCCACACTAATTTCTCTCTGACTTTTGTCTTGCCCAATCTTTATCTTAAGTCCCCCCATAGAAACAGTTTCTTACTTCCATCCCAGCTGTGGCCTCTCTCCATCCCCTCTGCTCAATGACTGAAAAGACAGAAGAGAACGGACTGGTCTCCATCAAAGCATTACCTTTAACACCCAACTCTGACACAATCTCTCTCTCTAAAGTGCTCAGATTGTTGATTTTAAGAGCCATTAGGCAAGAAAAGTTGGAAAGCTAGTGCTGAGTTATATAAATAGTGATCTAAAAGAAATGGAAATGATTGTACTTTGCCAAGTCAGCAATCTAAGAATTCTGTTGGGGAAGCAGCAGAAAGTTGTTTATGTCAAGATAGTTTGTGATGTTTCCAATAAAACTAAGAATCAAAGAACTTACTTGGACAAACCTACTCCTTATTAATATTTTGCAAATGTCTTATCAGCTGAAGGCCTCCTAGGAATTTTTATCCTCACTCACAAGAGTAAAGAGGAGTGTTTTTGCGTTTTGAACTAAATTTTTGAATCCTTCCTTGCATTGGTTCAGAAACATAAAAATTCCATTTAGTACAGTATTCACTACTACATAATAAACAATATATTAAAGTGCTTTATGTACATTCTTCTGTATGTTCCTATATATTTGTATTTCCACAGTGTAGGCAATAATAATGATGAAGGGAGCTTAGAAACATATATGTTAGTAACCAACTCTCCCAAACAACACATAAATTATTTCAAAGACAGAGAGCCAAAGTTCCCTGAGGAATTTTTCTTTACACTGCTAAACATAGGGATGACTTATAGAAATGGCAGTCAGCACCAACCCGTCTTCTGTAACTTGGTAATAGTTTAGAGATGTGTATATTTGATGGACACATGCACATCTTAGGTGTTTCTGGGCAGCCTTCATTTAAAAAGTAACAGGTTGCTTCTTTAACCTTTTTCCTCTTCTTGATGACAGCCCTTGTAGCTGCTAGGTAATTGTACCTCACAGTCACTTTAATTCAAATCTTATATATGCATTTAGAGCAAGATAGTCTTTTCCTTCTGTAGTCTACTTCTAGATTTGTCTTCAGGTGAAGTGTGTGGTCATCTGAAGGCAGATTCAAAATTCAAAATGATCAATCTTTTATGAGCAAAACTCCACTGCAGCTGACCTCAGGAAGAAAGAAATCCTGGTAACAGATCTTCAAGGGTTATTTATTTCTTTAATCTTCTTGTAACTTTTATTTTAGAAACCTGTACATGTGCAGGTTTCTAATTGCGTGTTTCTGGGGTTTGGTGTACAAATGACTTAGACACTCAGGTAGTTAGTACAGTACCTGGCAAGTAGTTTTTCGATCCTTACCCCTCCTTCTACCCTCTACCGTCAAGTAAGTCCTAGTGCCTATTGTTCCCCTCTTTGTGTCCATGTGTACTCAATGTTTAACTCCCACTTATAAGTGAGAGCATGCAGTATTTGGTTTTCTGTTTCTGCATTAATTTACTTAGGATAATGGCTTCCACCTGCATCCATGTTGCTGCCAGTGGCATGAACGCATTCTTTTTCATGGCTGTGTAGCATTCCATGGTGTATATGTACTACATCTTCTTTATCCAGTCCACTGTTGATGGACACCTAGGTTGATTCTACGTCTTTACTATTGTGGAAAGTGCTGTGATGAACATACACATGCATGTGTCTTTATGTTAGAATGATTCATATTCTTTTGAGTATATACCCAAGTAATGGGATTGCTGGATAGTTCTATTTGTAGTTCTTTGAGAAATCTCCAAATTGCTTTCCACAGTGGCTGAACTAATTTACATTCCCATCAGCAGTGTACAAGCATTCCCTTTTCTCTGCAACTTCACCAGCATCTATTATTTTTTGAATTTTTAATTGCCATTCTGACTACTATGAGATGGTATCTATACATGTTCTTTACCTATTTTTTAATGGTATTGTTTGATTTTTGTGTATGTGTAAATTTAAGTTTCTTATAGATGCTGGATATTAGACAATTGTGAGATGCGTAGTTTGCAAATATTGTCTCCCATTCTGTAGGTTGTCTTTTTACTCTGTTGATAGTTTCTTTTGCTGTGCAGAAGCTCTTTAATTAGATCCTGATTGTCAATTTTTGTTTTCGTTGACATTGCTTTTGGAGTCTTCATAATGAAATTTTTGCAAAGGCCTATGTCCAGAATGGTATTTCCTGTTTCCTTCCAGAGTTTTCACAGTTTTAAGTTTACATTTAAGTGTTTAATCCATCTTGAGTTGATTTTTTTAGATGGTGTAAGGAAGGGGTCCAGTTTCAATCTTCTGCATGTGGCTAGCTAATTATCCCAGCATTATTTACTGAATTGAGAGTCCTTTCTCTTGAAGACAGCATACTAAGCTTAATAATAAAAGGAGAAATAAAAGTCCTTTATAGGCAAGCAAACCCTAAGGGAATCTGTTACCACTATGCCTGTCTTAAAAGAGGTACTTGACGGAGTGCTGAACATGAAACAAAAGACTGTTATCTGCTACCACAAAAAGACACTTACATACAAAGGTTAAAATTAGAGGCAGATTGTGGCTGAGTATCAAAAAAGAATATACAAAAGAGAGTGTCTTTATCTCATCAACTAAAGACAAAAATGAACCTGACGCTGTGGTAGACATTATCAGTATTCACCAATGTGCAGATATTCCTCCTGGTCACAGACAACTGTACTTCCTAGCAAATTTTTGATTCTGTAGCACCAAGTAACTAATTCTGGTCAATGTTATTAGTAGAACTGCTGGGTGCTTCTTACAGAAACATTTAATTACTGTTGTGAAGCCCTCCAGATCTCTGCTCTGCCTTGTTGATCACATAAATATGATATGAGTTGTTGTTGTCACAAGATGGGATACACCTTCATTCTGGGTCTCTGAGTGTCTGTGTTGGGCAGAGACCAGCTGCTGGCAGTTCTTGGGTGTATTCTTGTTTCAAGCCACTGCAACTTGAGGATTATTTGTTATAGCTCCATAACCCAAACTGTCTTGATTGACACATATACTTAATTACCATAATATTGGATGAAAGAAGTCCATGTTGCTGAGCCCATGTGGAACTTCCATCCCTGCCACCATGGCCACTTTCCTCATGGGCCCATTGGGCAATGACAGGGGTAGCTGGTGAAAGGGATTGAGTGGTGTCCACAGAATGGGTAATCCTATCCACTTGATTATTAAAATCTTCCTCTGCTGAGCTCACCCATTGGTGAGCACTCACATGGGATACAAATATCTTCACAGTTTTTGGCCACTCAGAGAGGTCCATCCACACTCTTCTTCCCTAAATTTCTTTGTCACCAATTTTTCAATCATGCTTCTTCCAAGTCCCTGACGATCTAGCCAAACCACTGCTGCCCATGAATCAGTATATAATCACACATCTTGCCATTTCTCCTTCCATGCAAAGTGCACAACCGGGTGCACTGTTCGAAGTTCTGCCCATTGTGAACATTTCCTTTCACTGCTGTCCTTCAGGGTTGTCCTGTAAAGGGGCTGTAGTACTGCAGCTGTCCACTTTTTGGGTGGTGCCGAACCATCTGTGAACCAGGTCCCAGTGTTCTCTTCCTTTGTCAACTGATCATAGGGAACTCTCCAGGTGGCCATCAGTGCAGGCTGGGGGAGAGAAGGCAGGGTGGCAGGAGTGGAGACCATAGGTCTCCTCATGTAGAGCCACTCCCTCATGTAACTTATTTGTGCCTTCAGGACCTTCTGAAACCCAATCACATATATACCACCTCCATTTTATGATGGAATGCTGCTGTGTATGCCCCACTTTATGGCAAGATGGGTCAGAAAGCACCCAGTTCATAATAGGCAGTTCAGGACACATGGTAACTTGATGACCTGTAGTCAAATATTCCCTTTCCACCAAAGCTCAGTAACAGGCCAAGAGTTGTGTTTCAAAAGGGGGAGTAGTTATTTCCAGAAGGTGGCAGGGCTTTATTCCAAAATCCTAGAGGCTTCCGCTGTGATTCACCTATGGGGGACTGCCAGAGGTTCCAAACAGTATTCTTATCTGCCAGTGACACCTCAAGCATCATTAGATCAGCTGGGTCATATGGCCCAAGTGGCAGAGCAGCTTGCACAGCAGCCTGGATCTGTTGCAGAGCCTTCTTTTGTTCTGGACCCCACTCAAAACTGGCAGCCTTTTGTGTCACTTGATAAATGGGCCAAAGTAACACACCCCAGATGAAAAATGTGTTGCCTCCAAAATCCAAATAGGCCCACTAGGCATTGTGCCCCTTTCTTGGTTGTGGAAGAAGACAAATGCAGCAACTTATCCTTCACCTTAGAAGAAATGTCTTGACAGACCCCACACTACTGGACCCCTAGAAATTTTACAGAGGTAGAAGTTCCCTGAATTTTAGTCATATTTATTTCCCATCATCTGGCACACAAATATCTTATCAATAAATCCAGTGTGTTTGCTACTTCTCATTCATTGGATCCAATTAGCATATGTCATCAATGTAATAACCAGTGTGACATCTTGTGGAAAAGAAAATTGATCAAGGTCTCTCCAAACAAGACTATGACACAAAGCTGGAGAGGTAATACACCCCTGAGGTAGGACAGTAAAGCTGTATTGCTGGACTTGACAGCTGATGGCAAACTGCTTCTAGTGGTTCTTATAAACAGGAATGGATAAAAAGGCATTTGCCAAATCAATGACTGCATACCAGCAAGATGTCTTAATTTTCTCAAGCAATGAAACCACATCTGGTACAGCAGCTGCAATTGAAGTCACCACTTGGTTAAGCTTACAACAATCCATGGTCATTCTCAAAGATTCCTCTGACTTCCAAACAGGCCAAATAAGATAGTTGAATGGGGAGCATAGAAGTTTGGAAAATTTGCAGTCTGATAATATGACAGAAAAGAAAAACTCATTTGCTGCAGAGAAATACAAGCCTGCTGCAGAAGTTTGCATAAGTAATGAAGAACTGAATGTTAGTCACCAAGACAATGGGGAAAATGTCTCCAGGGCATGTGAGATACCTTTGGGGCAGCCCTTTCCATCACAGGCCTGGAGGCCTAGGAGGGAAAAATGGTTTCATGGACCAGATACAGGGCTCTCATGCTCTATGCAGCCTTGGGGCAAGATGCCCTGCCTCCCAGCTGCATCAGCTCCAGCCATGGCTAAGAGAGTCCACATACAGCTTAGGCCACTGCTTCAGAGTGTTCAAGCCCCAGGCTTTGGCATCTTACACATGGTATTGGGCCTGTGGGTTCACAGAAGTCAAGAAGTGAGGTTTGGGAACCTCTGCCTAGATTTCAGAGAACATATGGACATGCTTGGCTGTCTAGGCAGAAGTTTGCTACAGGGATGGAGCCCTCACAGAGAACCTCTACTACGGCAGTGTAGAAGGGAAATGTGAGGTCAGAGCCCCCATATAGAATCCCCACTGGGGTACTGCCTAGCGGAGCTGTGAGAAGAGAGCCACCATCTTCCAGATCCAAGAATGGTAGATCCAACAACTACTTGCACCATGCACCTGGAAAAGCCACAGACACTCAACATCAACCCATGAAAGCAACCAGGAGGGGGACTGGACCCTGCAAAAACCACAGGGCCACAGCTGCACAAGGCCATGAGAGTGTACCTCTTGTACCAGTGTGCCTTGGATGTGAGACATGGAGTCAAAGAAGATCATCTTGAAATTTTAAAGTTTAATGACTGCCCTATTTTATTTTGGACCTGCATGGGGCCTGTAGTACCTTTGTTTTGGCCAATTTCTCCCTTTTGGAATGGTGTATTATCCAATGTCTGTACTCCCATTGTGTCTAGGAAGTAACTACTTGCTTCTGATTTTACAGGCTCATAGGCAGAAAGGGTTTGCCTTCTCTCAGATGAGACTTGAGATTTGAACTTTTGAGTTAATGCTGGAATGAGTTAAGACTTCAGGGGACTCTTGGAAGGACATAATTGTGTTTTGAAATGTGAAGACATGGGATTTGGGAGGAGTCAGGGGCACAATGATATGGGTTGGCAGGGTCCCCACCCATATCTCATCCTGAATTGTAGTTCCCATAATCCCTACCTGTTAGGGAGAGACCCAGTGGGAGATAATTGAATCATGGGGGTGGTTAACTCCATGCTACTGTTTTCATGATAGTGAGTGAGTTCTCATAAGATCTGAGGGTTTTATGAGGGGCTTTTCCCCCTTTTGCTTCGCATTTCTCTTTCTGCTGCCATGAGAGGAACAATACGTTTGCTTACCCTTCTGCCATGATTTTAAGTTTCCTGAGGCCTCCCCAAGCCATGCTGAACCATGGGTCAATTAAACCACTTTCCTTTATAAATTACCCAGCCTCAACAGAACACCTGGGAAAAGGGGCGGTAGTGGGTACAGCTTCAACAGACCTAAAGGTCCCTACCTGGCAGCTCTGAAGAGAGCAGTGGATTTCCCAACACAGTGTTTGAGATCTGATAAGCAACATGCTGCCTCCTCAAGTAGCTCCCTGACCCCAGTGTATCCTGACTGGGAGACACCTCCCAGTAGGGGCCAACAGACACCTCACACAGGAGAGCTCTGGATGCCATCTGGTGGGTATCCCTCTGAAATGATGCTACCAGAGGAGGGAACATGCAGAAATATTTGCTGTTCTGCAGTCTTTGCTGGTGATTCGCAGGCAAGCAGGGTCTGGAGTGGACCTCCAGAAAACTCCAACAGACCTGAAGCAGAGGGACCTGACTGCAGCAGAGGAACCTGACTGTTAGAAGGAAAACTAACAAACAGAAAGAAATAGTTTCAACATCAACAAAAAGGATGGCCACAAAGAGACCCCATCCAAAGGTCACTGACCCTAAAGACCAAAGGAAGATAAATCCATGAAGATGGGAAGAAACCAACATGAAAATGCTGCAAACTCTGAAAACCAGAAAGCCGCTTCTCCTCCAATGGATCACAGTTCCTTGCCAGCAAGGAAACAAAATTGGAAGGAGAAAGAGTTTGATGAATTGACAGAAGCAGTCTTCAGAAGGTGGGTAATAACAAACTTCTCCAAGCTAAAGGAGCATGTTCTAACCCAATGCAAGGAAGCTAAGAACATTGAAAAAAGTTAGATGAAATGCTAACTAGAATAACCAGTTCAGAGAAGAACATGAACGACCTGATGGAGTTGAAAAACACAGAAGAACTTCGTGAAGCATACACAAGTTAGAACAGCTGAATTGATCAAGCAGAAGAAAGGATATCAGAGATTTAAGATCAACTCAATGAAATAAAGTGAGAAGATGAGATTTAAAAAATAAGAGTGAAAAGAAATGAAGAAAGCCTTCAAGAAATAATGGATTACATAAAAGGACATTGGTGTACCAGAAAGTAACTGGGAGAATGGGACCAAGTTGGAAAACACTCTTCAGGATATTATCCAGGAGAACTTCCCCAACCTAGCAAGGCAGGCCAACATTCAAATTCAGGAATACAGAGAACACCACAATGATACTCCTCAAGAAGAGCAACCCCAAGACACATAATTGTCAGACTCACCAAGGCTGAAATGAAGAAAAAAATGCTAAGGACAACCAGAGAGAAAGGTCAGGTTACCCACAAAGGGAAGCCCATCAGACTCACAGTGAATCCCTTGACAAAAATCCTACAAGCCAGAAGAGAGTGGAGGCCAATATTCAACTTTCTTAAAGAATTTTCAACACAGAATTTCATATCCAGCCAAACTAAGCTTCAAAAGCAAAGGAGAAATAAAAGCCTTTACAAACAAGAAAATGCTAAGAGATTTTGTCACCACCAGGCCTGCCCAAGAAGAGTTCCTGAAGGAAGCACTAAACATGGAAATGAACAACTGGTACCAGCCACTGCAAAAACATACCAAAGTGTAAGGACCATCAACACTAGGAAGAGGCTGCATCAAATAATAAGAAAAATAAACAGCTAGCATCATAATGGCTGGATCAAATTCACATATAACAATATTAACCATAAATGTAAATAGGCTAAATGCCCAAATTAAAAGACACAGACTGGCAAACTGGATTAAAAAGTCATGATCCATCAGTATGCTAAATTAGGAGACCCATCTCACATGCCAAGACACACACAGGCTCAAAATAAAGGGATGGAGGAAGATTTACCAAGCAAAAAGTAAGGGTTGCAATCCTTGTCTCTGATAAAACAGACTTTAAACCATCAAAGATCAAAAGAGACAAAGACGGGCATTACATAATGGTAAAGAGACCAATGCAACAAGAAGATGTGACTATCCTAAATATATATGCACCCACTGCAGGAGCAAGCTGATTCATAAAGCAAGTTCTTAGAGACTTACAAAGAGACTTAGACTCCCACATAAACATAGTGGGAGAATTTAACACCCCACTATCAATATTAGATACATCAATGAAACAGAAAATTCATAAGGATATCCAGGAATTGAACTCAATTCTGGATCAAGGAGGCTTGATAGACATCTATAGAACCTTCCACACCAAATCAACAGAATATACATTCTTCTCAGCATCACATCACACCTATTATAAAACTGACCACATAATTGGAAGTAAAATACTGCTCAGCAAAAGAATGGAAATCATAGCAAACAGTCTCTCAGATCACAGTACAATCAAATTAGAACTCGGGATAAAGAAACTCACTCAAAACCACACCACTATATGGAAACTGAACAACCTGCTCCTGAATGACTACTGAATAAGTAATGAAATGAAGGCAGATATAAAGATGTTCTTCAAAATCAATGAGAACGAAGACACAACGTATCAGAATCTCTGGGGCACATTAAAAGCAGTGTCTACAGGGAAATTTATAGCACTAAATGCCCACATGAGAAGTGAGGAAAGATCTAAAATTGATACCCTAATGTCGCAATTAAAAGTCTAGAGGAGCAAGAACAAACAAATTCAACAGCTAGCAGAAGACAAGAAATAACGAAGATCAGAGCAGAAATGAAGGAGACAGAGACATAAAAAACCCTTCAAAAAATCCATGAATCCAGGAGCTAGTTTTTTGAAAAGATCAACAAAATAGATAGACCACTAGACAGACTAACAAAAAAGGAAAGAGAGAAGAATTGAATAGATGCAATAAAAAATGGTAAAGGGGATATCACCACTGATTCCACAGAAATACAAAACTACCATCAGAGATTACTACCAACACCTCTATGCACATAAACCTGTAAATCCACAAGAAATGGAGAAATTCCTGAACACTTACACCCTCCCAAGTCTAAACCAAGAGGAAGTTGAATCCCTGAATAGACCAATAACAAGGTCTGAAGTTGAGGCAGTAATTAATAGCCTACCAACCAAAAAAAAGTCCAGGACCAGATGGGGTCACAGCCAAATTCTACTAGAGATACAAAGACGAGCTGGGACCATTTCTTCTCAAACTATTCCAAACAATACAAAAGAGGGAATGCTCCCTAACTCATTTTATGAGACCAACATCATCCTGATACCAAAACCCGGCAGAGACACAACTAAAAAAGAAAATTTCAAGCCAATATCCAAGATTAACATTGATGTGAAAATCTTCAATAAAGTACTGGCAAACCGAATTGAACAGCACATCAAAAAGCTTATCCATCACAATCAAGTCAGTTTCGTACCAGGGTTGCAAGGCTGGTTCAACATATGCAAATCAATAAATATAATCCATGACATAAACAGAACCAAAGACAAAAAACACATAATTATCTCAATAGATGCAGAGAAGGCCTTTGACAAAATTTAACAGCATTTTATGCTAAAAACTCTCAATAAACTAGGTATTGATGGAACGTATCTCAAAACAATAAGAGCTATTTAAAACAAACCCACAGCCAATATCATACTAAATGGGCAAAAACCAGAAGCATTCCCTTTGGAAACTGGCACAAGACAAGGGTGCCCTCTCTCACCACTCCTATTCAGTATAGTACTGGAAGTTCTAGCCAGGGCAATCAGGCAAGAAAAAGAAATAAATGGTATTCAAATAGGAAAGGAGGAATTCAGATTTTCTCTATCTGCAGACAACATGATTGTATATCTAGAACACCCCATCATCTCAGCCCAAAATCTCCTGAAACTGATAAGTAACTTCAGCAAAGTCTCAGGATACAAAATCAATGAGCAAAAATCACAAGAATTCCTATACACCAATAACAGACTTAAAGAGAGCCAAATCAAGAACCAACTGCCATTCACAATTGCTACAAAGATAATAAAATACCTAGGAATATAACTAACAAGGAATGTAAAGGACCTCTTCAAGGAGTACTACAAACCACTGCTCAAGGAAATCAGAGAGGACACAAACAGATGGAAAAACATTCCATGCTCATGGTTAGGAAGAATCAATATTGTGAAAATGGCCATAATACCCAAAGTAACTTATAGATTCAATGCTATCCCCCATCAAGCTACCATTGACTTTCTTCACAGAACTGGAAATAACCACCTTAAACTTCATATGGAACCAAAAGAGAGCCTGCATAGCCATGACAATCCTAAGCAAGAAGAACAAAAGCTGGAGGCATCATGCTACCAGACTTCAAACTATACTACAAGTCTACAGTAATCAAAACAGCATGATACTCGTACCAAAATAGAGATAAAGAGTGATGGAACAGAACAGAGACCTCAGAAATAATGCCACATATCTACAAACATCTGCTCTTTGATAGACCTGACAAAAACAAGCAATGGGGAAAGGATTCCCTGTTTAATAAATGGTGTTGGGAAAACTGGCTAGCCATGTGCAGAAAGCTGAAATGGGATCCCTTCCTTACATCTTATACAAAAATCAACTCCAGATGGATTAAAGATTTAAACATAAGACCTAACACCATAAAAACCCTAAAAGAAAACCTAGGCAATACCATTCAGGACACAGGCATGGGCAAGGGCTTCATGACTAAAACACCAAAAGCAATGGCAACAAAAGCCAAAATAGACAAATGGAATCTAATTAAACTAAAGAGCTTCTATACAGCAAAAGAAACTATCATCAGAGTGAACAAACTTACAGAATGGTAGAAAATTTTTGCGACCTATCCATCTGACAAAGGACTAATATCCAGAATCTACAAAATCTTAAACAAATTTAAGGAAAAAAAAAAAACAGACAAACCCAGCAAAAACCCCTAGGTGAAGGATACGAAGAGACATTTCTCAAAATGAGACATTTATGTAACCAACAAACACATGAAAAAAGCCTATCATTACTGGTCATTAGAGAAATGCAAATCAAAACTACATTGAGATACCATCTCGTGCCAGTTAGAATGGCCAACATTAAAAAATCAGGAGACAACAGATGCTGGAGAGGATATGGAGAAATAGAAACACTTTTACACTGTTGGTGGGAGTGTAAATTAGTTCAACCATTGTGGAAGACAGTGTGGTGATTCCTCGAGGACCTAGAAATAGAAATTCCATTTGACTCAGCAATCCCATTACTGGGTGTATACCCAAAGAATTATAAATCATTCTATTATAAAAACACATGCACATGTATGTTTATTGCAACACTTTTCACAATAGCAAAGACTTGGAACCAACCCAAATGCCCATCAAAGATAGACTGGATAAAGAAAATGTGGCATATGTACACCATGGAATACTATGCAGCCATAAAAAAGGATGAGTTCATGTACTTTGCAGTGACATTAATGAAGCTGGAAACTATCATTCTCACCAAATTGACACAAGAACAGAAAACCAAACACTACATGTTCTCACTCATAAGTGGGAGTTGAACAATGAGAACACATGGACACAGGGAGGGGAACATCACACACCAGGGCCTGTTGGGGGAGTGAGGGGCTAGGGGACGGATAGCACTAGGAGAAATAACTAATATAGATAACGGGATGATGGATGCAGCCAACCACCATGGCATGTGTACACCTATGTAACAAACCTTCATGTTCTGTCCATGTACCCCAGAACTTAAAGTACAATAAAAAATAATAAATTACCCAGTCTTAAATATGTCTTTTTTATAGCAGTGTGAGACTGAACTAATACAAAAGGCATCCAAAGAGAAAGAGTGGAAATCAAACAATCTCTTTTGCAGACAACATAATTATTTATCTAGAAAACCCCAGTGTCTCAGCCAACAGCTCCTCTAGCTGATAAACAACTTCAGCAAAATTTCAAGATACAAATCAATGTACAAAAATCACCAGCATTCCTATACACCAACAACAGCCAAACTTAGAGCCAAATAAGAAAGGCAGTCCCATTCACAATTGCCACAAAAAGAATAAAATATCTAGGAATACAGCTTACCAGGGAAGTGAAGTATCTCTACAATAAGAATTACAAAACATTGCTCAAAAAACTCAGAGAAGACACAAACAAATGGAACAATAGTTGATGCTTTTGGATATGAAGAATCAATATTAAAAGGGCTATACTGCCCATAGCAATTTATAGATTCAATGCTACTCCTATCAAACTACCAATGATACTCTTCACAGAACAAGAAAAAAACTATTTGAAATTTATATCAAACAAAAAAGAAAGCCTGAATAGTCAAGTGCAAAAGGAACAAAATTGAAGGCATTACATTACTTGACTTCAAACTATACTATAAGGCTACAGTAACCAAAACAGCATGGCCCTGATATAAAAACAGGCACATCAACCAATGAAACAAAACAGAGAGCCCAGAAATAAGGCTGCACACCTACAACCAGCTAATCTTCAACAAAACTGACAAGCAATGGGGAAAAGACTCCATATTCAATAAATGGTGCTGGGATATCTGGCTAACCATATGCAGAAGATTAAAGGAAGGAACCCCTTCCTTACACCATACACAAAAATCAACTCAAGATGGATTAAAGACTTAAATGCAAGCTGAGCACAGTGGCTTATGCCTGTAATCCCAGTACTTTGGGAGGCTGATATGGGAAGATCACTTGAGGTTCTCAGGAGTTTGACCAGCCTGGCCAACATGGCAAAACTCCAACTCTGCTGAAAATACAAAAAAAAAAAAAAAAAAAAAAAAAAAAAATCTGGGCATGGTGGCACATGCCTGTAATACCAGCTGCTCAGGAGGCTGAGGCACAAGAATCCCTTGAACCCAAGGAATGGAGGTTGGGATGTTGCAGTGAGCTGAGATCTCACCACTGCACTCCAGCCTGGGTGAGAAAGTGAGACTCTATCTTGGGGTGGGGGGAAGAAAAAGACTTAAATCTAAAACCCAAAACTAAAAAAACCCTGGAGACAAACTAAGCAATACCATCTCAAACACAGGAATGGGCAAAGATTTCATGACAAAGACACTAAAAGCAATCACAACAAAAGCAAGAACTGACAAGTGGAATCTAATCAAACTTAAGAGTTTCTGCACAGCAAGAGAGACTATCAACAGAGTAAACATAATTCACAGAATGGGAGAACATATTTGCAAACTGTGCATCTGACAAAGCTGTAATATTCCGCATCTATAAGTAACATAAACAAATTTACAAGAGAAAAACAACCCCATGAAAAAGTGAGCAAAGGACATGAACAGACATTTCTCAAAAGAAGACATACATGCAGCCAACAATCATATGAAAAAAAAAGCTCAGTTTAATTGATCATTAGAGAAATGCAAATCAAAGCCACAATGAGATACTATCTCACACCAGTCAGAAAGGCTATTACTAAAAAGTCAAAAAATAACTGATGGTGGTGAGGATGCAGAGAAATGACAACACTTTTTCACTGTTGATGAAAGTGTAAATTAATTCAACCATTGCAGAAACCAGTATAGCAATTCCTCAAAGAGCTAAATGCAGAACTACTATTTGACCTAGCAATCCCAATACTAGCTATATACCCAAAAGAATATAAATCATTCTACCATAAAGACACATGCACACCAATGTTCACTGCAATACGACTTACAACAGCAAAGACATGGAATCAATGCAAATGTCCATCAATGGCAGACTGAATAAAGAAAATGTGGTACACACACACCATGGAATACAATGCAGCCATGAAAAAGAATGAGATCATGTCTTTTGTGGGAACATGGATGGAACTGGAAGCTATTACCCTTAGCAAACTAATGCAATAACAGAAAACCAAATATCACATCTTCTCACTTATAATTGGGAACTAAATAAGAACTTATGAACACAAAGAAGGAACTAGACACTGGAATCTACTTGATGGTGGAGGGTTGGGGGAGGGAGAGGAGCAGAAAAGATAACTATTGGGTGCTGGGCTTAATACCTGGGTGGTGAAATAATATGTACAACAAACCCCCATGATACATGTCTACGTATGTTACAAATTTTCACATGTCCTCCCAAACCTAAAATAAAGGTTTTTTTTTAAATGGGAACCTGACATTTAAATAGTATCTCATAAGGCTTGGAGCAGAGTTGGGAGTATCACCTGGAAAGAGTTTTAGAAATGCCATTATTCATCCCCTCACCCCTAAACCAACTAAATGAGTATCTCTGAGACTGGGATCTGCCAGTGATCTTTCATAAAAAGCTCCCCTAGACAATTCTAATGCAGCCATAGGTGACAAACTACTGCTCTAGACAAGTAGTTTTCAAAGTGTAGTTCGTAGACCAGTATCACCTGAGTAATTATAGAAATGCAAATTCTCTAGCCCCACCCCAGAACCTCGTTAGGTGGGATGCAGGGATATGTATCTTAATAAGTCCTCCAGGTGATTCTGATTCTTGCTCAAGCTGGAGAACTACTGATATAGATAAGTCATGTCAGAAGAAAAAAATATATCAGGAGGGCAGGCAGGTTGAAATGGCTCAGGTTCGAAGTCCACTGTGGTTCCCTTACCGTAAAGAAGAATGAAAATGCACACTGCTTTCCCCCATAGAGTTTTTGAGCGCGGAGGGCATCTAACCTTCCACCTTTATCTCTTAAAGAGCCAAAGAATGACATAGACCTCTTGGTTCCAACTGTATTTTAGGATTTTAAATAAAATTCAGAGACTAATAATGGAAAATTGTCTGATCAACAGAAAGCAGAGCTGGCCCTTGTGCCTAGGAGGGAGGTAAGGAGAGAGGTAGGGAGGGGGGGCAAGGGCTTTCCAGACCAAAAAAGAATAACCTGAAAATATAATGAATAAAGCTGAAAAGAAGAAAAGAAAAGAAAAATATTACTTACATTACTTACATCAAGAAACTGCAGATGGAAGGTTCCCCACACTTAAGCTTCCTAAGAAACCCCCAAAGCAGCCCGGGAGAGGAAGAGCATTTGGGCAACTACCAGAGAGGAGAAGCAACACCAGCTCATTCAGTTTAGACTCTCATGTTCCATCCCTCCCCCTCTTTCCCTTCCCCTCCCTCACCCTGCAAGAGTTAGAAACCATTTCAAAGATAGGGATGAAGGAATGAAAAATCCAAGGAGGGATCATCAAAGGGCAAAAACTATGCTCCTCTTCCCTGCTGTGGGTTGCCTTCCAAGCCTGGGGCAGGAGCAGACTGAAAAAGTGAAAAAAAATTTAATTGGGTATGAGACAGAGGTTTGTATTTATATAAAAATCAAAGTTTCTAATATCTGAAAATGAGACTTTCTCCAATTCCTGAATATGATTAGAAAACTGCGGGATCTGTCTGAAATCGTTTCTTGGGGTGAAGAAGGGAGAGCAGACAGAAAGAGTTCGAGAACAAGGTAAAAATGAATAATGAAATAAAGTTTCTTCCTGCCAGCATCTTATCAATAAATAAAATAGTTACAGGGAAACATTTCTAGATCCAGCCAAGAATACATTTATCCCCTTGTTCTTTTGGGGAAGGAAAATTAACATAGAGTAAGAGATGACTCTTTACCTACATTCAGTGCATACCTTGAAAAAAGACACAGGATATAGGGAGGATTCATATATTCCAAATCTTACTGATAAGGAAACTGACACTCCAACCAAGGAGGCAGCTGATAATAACGGCTACAGCATTTGCTAAGTGCTATGTGCCAGCTCTGTGCTTCAAGTCTTACACGCCTATTTTGCTGAATCCTACAATAACCTTGGGAGGTAGGTTCTATTATTATCCCTAGCACAGGAAACCAAACTCAGGTCTTTCCTGTACCCTGCCTCACCATCCTAGGAAGACTAGTGCTCTGGGAAGCCAAAGAGAAGCCTAAGGCAAGAAATCTCATCTTACCTTTCAGTCTATAGTGAGGAAAATCTACCATAGACACACCAGGAGCTAAAGAAAATGTGTTTTAGATTTAATGCCCACTTTTCATGTCAGGAGCAGGTCCTAGCAACAAAATTACAGAAGAGAGTGGATTTGACTAATTATCCATTTGTAGCCCAAAATTACTTGATTCATACCAATAGTTACTGGCTGTTTCAAAAATACTCATTTTCTCAATTTAAAGCTGTCAGACACAAACTCTTCAGTTGCATCATGGTATAAAATTAACCACTAAGCACATTTCTACTGCCAAGAATAAAGACTTAGAACCACAAAATGTGGATGGTTGACTGTGCTATAGTTAACGTCATAGTCAGCATTATTAGTTTCCTTCCTAAGGAGGAGCACAGTATCAGGCTTGGACATACTGCTCAGTAGCAGGCAGTCTCAGGGAAATGTAGTCCCCGAAGTCATAAAAACTGTATTAGCTGAAGAAGAAGACTAGTTATAGCATACAAGTGCACTAAATACCCAAGTAAGAAGGACAAGGAAGCAGATAGCATAAGTCATTCCAGGTTTCTCAGGGCAGCACAGAATGTGATATTTGTAAATCTTAGCTATGATAGTACTGAAATCCACAAAGTCACCTTTAGTCACCACCTCAGCTTTTATTTTTATTCACATGACAAGGTTCCATTCTGCTGTTTCAGTAAAGAAATGCATTTTTCAATTTTATAGGCTATATATTAAGAAATCTTACTACATGGAGACTTCAGTTAATTTTTAGAAATCAATTTTATATCCAATTCTGTGTCCTCTCTAACTTTATGCTGAGTTTGTTTTCAGTAAATGTATTCTGTAGCCAATATCTTTCTTTCATTTGCTGTGTTAGGATTGGTTTTCTGGGTTCTTGGCACGTAAGACATAGTGTCATACACCATTGTGTAACTGAGTTTCAAGGCTGGGAGTAAGAAAATGGAGGATTTGATGCTTACACCGTCCTAAGATTAAACCAGGAAGAAGTTGAATCCCTGAATAGACCAATAACAAGGTCTGAAATTGAGGCAGCAATTAATAACCTACCAACCAAAAAAAAAGTTCAAGACCAGAAAGGTTCACAGCCAAATTCTACCAGAGGTAAAAAGAGGAGCTGGTATCATTCCTTCTGAAAAGAGGGGAATCCTCCCTAACCCATTCGATGAGACCAACATCATCCTGATATCAAAACCTGGCAGACGCACAACTAAAAAAGAAAATTTCAGGCCAATATCCATGATGAACATTGATACAAAAATCCTTAATAAAATACTGTCAAACCAAATCTGGTAGCACATCAAAAAGTTTACTCATCATGATCAAGTTGGCTTCATCCCTGGGATGCAAGGCTGGTTCAACATATACAAATAATAAACATAATCCATCACATAAACAGAACAAAAATTATCTCAAAACAAAAACCACAATTATCTCAATAGATGCAGAGAAGGCCTTCAACAAAATTCAACAGCTCCTTTGTGCTAAAACCTCTCAATAAACTAGGTATTGATTAAATGTATCTCAAAATAGTAAGAGCTCTTTATGACAAACCCACAGCCAATATCATACTGAATGGGCAAAAACTGGAAGCATTCCCTTTGAAAAACAGCACAAGACAAGGATGCCCTCTCTCACGACTCCTATTCAACATAGTATTGGAAATTCTGGCTAGGGCCATCAAGCAAGAGAAAGAAATAAAAGGTATTCAATTAGGAAAAGAGGAAGTCAAATTGTCTCTATTTGCAGACGACAGGATTGTATATTTAGAAGACCCCATAATCTCAGCCAAAAATCTCCTTAAGATGATAAACAACTTCAGCAAATTCTCAGGATACAAAATCAATTTGCAAAAATCACAAGCATTCCTACATACCAATAACAGAGAGCCAAATCATGAGTGAACTCCCATTCACAATTGCTACAAAGACATTAAAATACTATGAATACAACTAACAAGAAATATGAAAGACCTCTTCAAAAAGAACTACAAGGAGGGTATGGATCCAAGATGGCCGATTAGGAGCAGCTCAGGATTGCAGCTCCCAGTGAAAGTGCAGAGGGTGAGTGGATGTTGCATTTCCAGATGGATTTTTATTGCCCACAGACCAAGAGATTCCCAGGCGGAGGAGCCCCATGGGTCGCCAACATGGCTGGTTTGGCCAGCGCGGCTGTTTTGCTGGCACCCTGGCGTGGCAGTTCTCCATACAAAGTACACGGGTATGGGCACCATTTTGCTGGTGATTGGAGCTCCGGGAAGGCACAGTCACCCATTCATCTGATTAAAAAGGGGACTGAAACAGGAAGCCACGCCAGGAGATTCCCAGGCAAAAAAGCGCCACAAATCTCAGCGCCTCTGTTTCAGCCATCACAGTGGGTTGCCACACGGGAAATCACACAGATCCCAGTGCCTTTTCAACAGGCGACTGGAACACCTAGGAGACAGTCGACCGTTCAACTAAAAAAAAGGCTCTGAGGCAGGGAGCCAGGTGATCAGGCTCAGCTGGTCCCACCCCCCACAAAAAAACAGCAATTGGAAATGCTCTGGACTGAGAGTTTCACAGCAAGCACAGCTAAACCTGGGGCGGTCCAGCTCTGTGGGGGAAGGGGGTCTGTCATTACTGAGGCAGTCCACCAATACGGAGGTAGTTTGCCATTGCCAAGGCAGCCCGCCATTACAGAGAGAGTCTGCCATTATAGAGGTGGGCTACCATTGCCGAGGCAGTTCTAACTACACCCATATAAACAGGACTGCAGGGAAGTTCACACAGCAGCTGGGTGGAGCCCACAGCAGCTCAGCAAAGCCTCTGCAGGCAGACAGTGACTAGGCTGCCTCCTTGCTGGGCAGGGCAGCCCTCAAAAAGAGGTAGCAGCACAACAGAAACTCACAAATACAGCCCTAACTCCCCCGGGACAGAGCACCTGGGGAAAAAAGGGGTTTATGAGTTTTGCTACAGCAGACTTAAATGTATCTACGCAGCAGCTCTGAATGAACAATGGAGCTCACAGCTCAGCACTTGAGCTCCTATAAAGGACAGATCGTCTCCTCAAGCAGCTCCCTGACCCCCCATATATCCAAAGAGTCACCTCATAAAGGAGAGCACAGACTGACATCTGGCGGGTACCATTCTGGGGCAAAGGTAGCAGAAGAAGAAACTGGCTGCAACCCTTACTGTTCTGCAGCCACTGCAGGTGATCCCCAGGCAAGCAGGGTCTGGAGTGGACCTCAGCAGTCCTACAGCAGAGGGGTGAGATTGTTAGAAGGAAAACTAAGAAGCAGAAAGAAATAACCTCATCATCAACAAACTGGAGGTTCACTCAGAGACCCAATTTGAAAGTCAACAACTACAGAGATGACAGATGGATAAATACACAAAGATGGGAAGGAACCAGCGCAAAAAGGTTGAAAACACCCAAAACCAGAATACCTCTCCTCCTACAAGGGATCACAACTCCTCACCAGCAAGGGAACAAGGCTGGATGGAGAATGAGTCTGATGAATTGACAGAATCAGGCTTCTCTGAGCTAAAAGAACATGTTCTAACCCAATGCAAAGAAACTAAGAACATTGAAAAAAGATTTGATGAAATGCTAATGAGAATAAACAACTTAGAGAGGAATATAAGTGAATTGACGGAGCTGAAAAACACAACACGAGAACTTCACCAAGCATACACAAGTTTCAACAGCCAATCGACCAAGCAGAAGAAAGGATATCAGGGGTCAAAGACAAACTTAATGAAATAAAATGAGAAGGCAAGATTAGAGAAAAAAAGGGTAAAAGGAATGAACAAAGTCTCCAAGAAATATGGGACTATGTGAAAAGACCTAATCTACGTTTGACAGGTGTACCTAAATGTGATGGAGAGAATGAATCCAAGCTGGAAAATACTCCTCAGGATACTATCCAGGAAAACTTCCCCAACCTAGAAAGGCAGGCCAATATTCAAGTCCAGGAAATACAGAGAACACCACAAAGATATTCCTCAAGACAAGCAACCCCAAGGCACATAATCATCAGATTCACCAGGGTTGAAATGAAGGAGAAAATGCTAAGGGCAGCCAGAGAGAAAAGTTGGGTTACCAACAGAGGGAAGCCCATCAGACTCACAGCAGATCTCTCAGCAGAAACCCTACAAGCCAGAAGAGAGTGGGGGCCAATATTCAACATCCTTGAAGAAAAGAACTTTCAACCCAGAATTTCATATCCAGCCAAACTAAGCTTCATAAGTGAAGGAAAAATAAAATCCTTTGCGAACAAGCAAGTACTCAGAGATTTCATCACCACCAGGCCTACTTTACAAGAGCTCCTGAAAGAGGCACTAAACATAGAAAGAACAACCAGTACCAGCCACTCCAAAAACATACCAAACGGTAAAGAGCATCAACACAATGAAGAAACTGCATCAGCTAATGCGCAAACAGCCAGCTAGCATCAAAATGGCAGGATCAAATTCACACATAACAATATTAACCCTAAATATAAATGGGTAAATGACTCAATGAAAAGACACAGACTGGCAAATTGGATAAAAAGCCAAAACCCATCTGTGTGCTGTGTCCAGGAAACCCATCTCACATGCAAGGATACACAAAGACTCAAAATAAAGGGATGGAGGAAGATTTACCAAGCAAATGGAGAGCAAAAAAAAGCAGGAATTGCAATTCTCATCTTTGATAAAATAGACTTTAAACCAACAAAGATCGAAAGAGACAAAGAGGGACATTACATAATAGTAAAAGGATCAATGCAACAAGAAAAGCTAACTATCCTAAATATATATGCACCCAATACAGGAGCACCCAGATACATAAGGCAAGTTCTTAATGACTTACAAAGAGACTTAGACTCCCACACAATAATAGTGGGAGACTTTAACACCCCATTGTCAATATTAGACAGATCAATGAGACAGAAAATTAACAAGGATACCCAGGACTTGAACTCAGACCTGGACCAAGCAAACCTAATAGACATTTACAGAACTCTCCACCCCAAATCCACAGAATATACATTCTTTTCAGCACCACATCGCACCTACTCTAAAATTGACCACATAATTGGAAGTAAATCACTCCTCAGCAATGCAAAAGAACGGAAATAATAACAAACAGTCTCTCAGACCACAGTGCAATCAAGTTAGAACTCAGAATTCAGAAACTAACTCAGAACCACACAGCTTCATGGAAACTGAACAACTGGCTCTGGAATGTTGACTGGATAAACAACGAAATGAAGGCAGAAATAAAGATGTTCTTCGAAACCAACGAGAACGAAGACACAACATACCAGAATCTCTGGGACACATTTAAAGCAGTCTCTAGAGGAAAATATATAGCAATAAATGCCCACATGAGAAGGAAGGAGAGATCTATAATCAACACCCTATCATCAAAATTGAAAGAGCTAGAGGAGCAAGATCAAAAAAACTCAAAACCTAGCAGAAGACAAGAAATAACTAAGATCACAGCAGAACTGAAGGAGATAGAGACACAAAAAAACCTTCAAAAAATCAATAAATCCAGGAGCTGGTTTTTCAAAAAGATCAACAAAATACACCACTAGCCAGATTAATAAAAAAGAAAAGAGAGAGTAATCAAATAGATGCAATAAAAAATGATAAAGGGGGATATCACCACAGATTCCACAGAAATTCAAACCATCATCAGAGATTATTACAAACAACTCTATGCACATAAACTAGTAAACATGGAAGAAATGGATAAATTCCTGGACACTTGCATCCTCCCAAGCCTAAACCAGGAAGAAGTCAAAATCCTGAAAAGACTAATACCAAGGTCTGAAGTTGAGGCAGCAATTAAGAGCCTACCACTCAAAAAAAGCCCAGGTCCAGATGGGTTCACAGCCGAATTCTACCAGACATACAAAGAGGAGCTGGTACCATTCCTTCTGAAACTATCCCAAATAATCCAAAAGAGGGAATCCTTCCCAAGTCATTTTATGTGACCAACATCATCCTGATACCAAAACCCGGCAGAGACTCAGCAAGAAAAGAAAACTTCAGGCCAATATCCATGATGAACATAGATGCAAAAATCTTCAATAAAATACTGGCAAACCGATTGCAACAGCACATCAAAAAGCTTATCCACCATGATCAAGTAGGATTGATCCCAGGGATGCAAGGCTGGTTCAACATACGCAAGTCTATAAACATAATTTACCACATAAACAGAACCAAAGACAAAAACCACATGATTATCTCAACTGATGCAGAGGAGGCCTTTGACAAAATTCAACTTTATGCTAAAACCCTTTATGCTAAAAACCCTCAATAAACTAGGTATTGATGGAATGTGTCTCAAAATAATAAAAGCTATTTACGACAAACCAACAGCCACTATCATACTGAATGGGCAAAAACTAGAAGCATTCCCTTTGAAATCTGGCACTAGACAAGGATGCCCTCTCTCACCACTCCTATTCAATAGAGTACTGGAAGTTCTAGCCAGAGCAATCAGGCAAGAAAAAGAAATAAAGGGTATTCAAATAGGAAAGGAGGAATTCAAATTGTCTCTATCTGCAGACAACATGATTGTATATCTAGAAGACCCCATCATCTCAGCCCAAAATCTCCTGAAACTGGTAAGTAACTTCAGCAAAGTCTCAGGATACAAAATCAATGAGCAAAAATCACAAGCATTCCTATACACCAATAAAAGACTTAAAGAGAGTCAATTCAAGAACCAACTGCCATTCACAATTGCTACAAAGATAATAAAATACCTAGGAATATAACTAACAAGGAACGTAAAGGACCTCTTCAAGGAGTACTATAAACCACTGCTCAAGGAAATAAGAGAGGACACAAACAGATGGAGAAACATTCCATGTTCATGGTTAGGAAGAATCAATATTGTGAAAATGGCCATACTGCCCAAAGTAATTTACAGATTCATGCTATCCCCATCCAGCTACCAATGACCTCCTTCACACAACTGGAAAATACCACCTTAAACTTCATATGGAACCAAAAGAGAGCCTGCATAGCCAAGTCAATTCTAAGCAAAAAGACCAAAGCGGGAGGCATCACACTACCGGACTTCAAACTATACTACAAGTTTACAGTAATCAAAACAGCATGGTACTGGTACCAAAACAGACATATAGGCCAACCAAGCAGAACAGAGGCCTCAGAAGCAACACAACACATCTACAACAATCCAATCTTTGACAAACCTGGCAAAAACAAGCAATGGGGGAAAGGATTCCCCTGTTTAATAAATGGTGTTGGGAAAACTGCCTAGCCATGTGCAGAAAGCAGAAACTGGACCCCTTCCTGACACCTTACACTAAAATTAACTCCAGATGGATTAAAGACTTAAACATAAGACCTAATACCATAAAAACCCTAGAAGAAAATCTAGGCAAAACCATTCAGGACATAGGCGTAGGCAAGGACTTCATGACCAAAACACCAAAAGCATTGGCAACAAAAGACAAAATAGACAAACGGGACCTAATCAAACTCCACAGCTTCTGCACGGCAAAAGAAACAGTCATTAGAGTGAATCGGCAACCAACAGAATGGGAAAAAATTTTGCAGTCTACCCATCTGACAAAGGGCTGATATCCAGAATCTACAAAGAACTAAAACAGATTTACAAGAAAAAAACAAACAAGCCCATTCAAAAGTGGGCGAAGGATATGAACACATACTTTACAAAAGAAGACATACATGATACCAACAAACATATGAAAACATGCTCATCATCACTGTTCATTAGAGAAATGCAAATCAAAACCACATTGAGATACCATCTCACGTCAGTTAGAATGGCGATCATTAAAAAATCTGGAGACAACAGATGCTGGAGAGGATGTGGAGAAATAGCAACACTTTTACACTGTTGGTGGGAGTGTAAATTAGTTCAACCATTGTGGAAGACAGTGTGGCGATTCCTCAAGGACCTAGAAATAGAAATTCCATTTGACCCAGCAATCCCATTACTGGGTATATATCCAAAGGATTATAAATCATTCTACTATAAGGACACATGCACACGAATGTTCATCGCAGCACAGTTTACAATAGCAAAGACCTGGAACCAACCCAAATGCCCATCGATGATAGACTGGACAGGGAAAATGTGGCACATATACACCATGGAATATTATGCAGCCATCAAAAACGATGAGTTCGTCCTTTGTAGGGACATGGATGCACCTGGAAACCATCATTCTCAGCAAACTGACACAAGAACAGAAAATCAAACACTGCACGTTCTCACTCATAGGTGGGTGTTGAACAATGAGAATACATGGACACAGGGAGGGGAGCATCACACACTGGGGTCTGTTGGGGGGAAATAGGGGAGGGATGGTGGGGGTGGGGAGTTGGGGGAGAGACAGCATGGGGAGAAATGCCAGATATAGGTGATGGGGAGGAAGGCAGCAAATCACACTGCCATGTGTGTACCTATGCAACAATCTTGCATGTTCTTCACATGTACCCCAAAACCTAAAATGCAATTAAAAAAATAAAGAGAAAAAGAACTCAGCTCAGCACTTGAGCTCCTATAAAGGACAGACTGTAAAAAAATAAATAAATAAATAAATAAATAAATAAATAAATAAAAAATAAAAAAAATAAAAAAGAACTACAAACCACTGCTCAAGGAAATCAGAGAGGACACAAACAGATGGAAAAACATTTCATGCTCATGGTTAGGAAGAATCAGCATCATGAAAATGGCCATATTGCCCAAAGTAATTTATAGATTCAATGCTATCCCCATCAAGCTACCACTGACTTTCTTCACAGATTTGGGAAAAAACACCTTAAATTTCATATAGAACCAAAAAAGAGCCCACATAGCCAAGGCAATCCTAAGCAAAAAAAAAAAAAAAAAAAAACCAAGCTGGAAGCATCACACTACCTGACTTCAAAATGTACTACAAGGCTATAGTAATCAAAACAGCATGATACTTGTACCAAAACAGATATAGACCAATGAAACAGAATAGAGGCCTCAGAAAGAACACCACAAATCTACAACCATCTGATCTTTGACAAACCTTGACAAAAACAAGCAATGGGGAAACAATGCCCTATTTAATAAATAGTGTTGGGAAAACCGGCTAGCCATACGCAGAAAACTGAAACTGAATTCTTTCCTTACACCTTATACAAAAATTAACTCAAGATGGATTGAAGATTTAATCATAAAAACTGAAACCATAAAGACCCTAGAAAAAAACCTAAACAATACCAATCAGGACATAGGCATGGGCAAGGGCTTCATGACTAAAACATCAAAAGCAATGGCAACAAAAGCCAAAATAGACAAACAGGATCTAATTAAACTAAAGAGCTTCTGCACAGCAAAAGAAACCATTATCAGAGTGAACAGGCAACCTACAGAATGAGAAAAAATTTTTGCGGTCTGCCCATCAGACAAAGAGCTAATATCCAGAATCTGCAAAGAACTTAAACAAATTTACAGGTAAAAAATAATAAGAACAACCCTATCAAAAAGTGAGCAAAGGATATGAACAGACACTTCTCAAAAGGCAACATTTATGAAGCCAACAAATGTATGAAAAAAAGCTCATCATCACTGGTTATTAGAGAAATGCAAATCAAAACCACATTGAGATACCATCTTATGCCAGTTAGAATGGCGATTATTAAAAAGTCAGGAGACAACAGATGCTGGAGAGGATGTGGAGAAACGGAAATGCTTTTACACTGTTGGTGGGAGTGTCAATTAGTTCAACCACTGTGAAAGACAGTGTGATGATTCCTCAAGAATCTACAACTAGAAATACCATTTGACCCAACAATCCCATTACTGGGTATATACCCAAAGAATTATAAATTATTCTATTATAAAGACATATGCACACATATGTTTACTACGGCAGTGTTCACAATAGCAAAGACTTGCATCCAACCCAAAATGCCCATCAATGATAGACTGGATAAAGACATATACGCAATGGAATACTATGCAGCTGCAAAAAAAGATGAGTTCACATCCTTTGCAGGGACATGAATGAAGCTGGAAACTATCATTCTCAGCAAAGTGACACAAGAACAGAAAACCAGACACCACATGTTCTCACTCATAACTGCATGTTTAACCATGAAAACACATGGACACAGGAAGGGAAACAGCACACACCAGGGCCTGTCAGGGGATAGGGACTAGGGGAGGAATAGCATTAGGAGAAATACCTAATGTAGATGACAGGGTGATGGATGCAGCAAACCACCATGGCACGTGTATACCTGTGTAACAAACCTGTACATTCTACACATGTACCCCAGAACTTAATTAATAATAACAATACAAAAAAAAAAGAAAGAAAGAAAATGGAGTATTTAGAAGGGACCTAAAGGAACCAAGAAACTGTCAGATTTCTTATATACTTTTAACCTCTCTGAGTGTGCTCATTTTATTATCCCCCTTTTTTTAACCCTTTGGATGATTAGTTGTTAAACAATTAAAATAAAAAGATCCTGTATTCTGTCTTTGGGTACAGAAAGCAAAAGGGAAGGACTGCATCTGAGCCCTCAGCAAGACTCATGGAGAGAGTGGACCCCCTCAACCCCTTGCATTAAACACACACAAGAAGTAAGAAGTTAAATAGTAGCATCATCTAATGAGAAAAGATTCCAGGCTAGTTACGACAGAAGACATAAAAGGAAGAACGCCAGAGCCCTTGGGACAATGTGGGCCATGTTGTGGGGGATGAGAGGGAGGTCATGTCACAGCAGTGAGAAATGCATAATCCACAGGACTGCGGATCCTTGTTCTGCCTTGCCCTTTGGAGACAGTAAGGATGGGGTTGTGTTTAGGCAAAGCACCAGTGCAGGCATACGCCAGACCAGCAGGGTCATGTGCAACAACATGTTTCAAATTGACTTTGTCTTGAAGAAGGTATGACCAACACACTTCTCCCTATTCAGAGAATTTGTTAATGAATGTCCAGGCATTTCTTCTTCTCTGGTTCTGTGGGCCCATCAAGCCAAGCCAAAAATTGTTCCCTCAAACTAAAAAACTAAAGGAATTCTCCACAACTTGGTATGTGGAGCAGTTTCAAAATCAAAGTAAAACGGGTAACAGAATAGACAAACAGATAAAAGGAGGAATTACTTGAGTCATCACATAGAAATGTTTCCTCACAAGGTAGGCCTTTATTCTTTTTTTAAAATCTCCCTCTCTAGAGCAAGCCCTCAAAGGGAAAGGAATAAAAAGATTTGTGTCCATTGCTTATATTCAGACATTCACATTTGGAATATCTATTGAAACTACAACAAAATGACCTCAGAAACCTGAATAAACACTGCAATTTTGAAAATAATGACAGCTCCTTCCGAACCAATCTCAGAGGCAGCAAGGAGTATAGCACTGCAAGGAGTCATTCTGCGGTTCATAAAAACAATTCTGCGTTATGAAAACGGGTGATACAAACAAGCACACATTCTCTATTTCTGAAGCATCCATGGTTCCTATGTTGGTATTTATATTAACCTGGATTATTCCCTTTTAAATTTTAAGTAACATAGTGTTAGCTACATTTGTGTTTTTGTCACATTTTTCTCATGTGACATGTGCACTGCTACAGTACAGAAACACCATGCTAGTAATTACATGTTCCTTACTATGTGTTTCTTCTCTGCTATGGGTTAATTCTTCGGCTCTTTGTCGTGAAAACCAGCAAAATTAGATTTATGTTCATGGAAATATAAGAAGAATGTTGGAAATGTCTGTCATCAATCCCAGATATTCTATTTGCTGAGATTCATAAAGCTGAAAGAGAATTTCAAGAAACCATTTGGGGATTTAAAAACAGAATTTACATGGTCTGATATCATTTACTAATGTTCCAGAAGGGCACATTACCTGAGCAAATAGGTAGTTTCTCTTGAGCTCCTAGAGTTATTACTGATAACACTGGTCTAACTTTTGTGTGAGAGAGTACACTCTTTACACATCAAAGGAATTATCACGTACGCCTTTTGAGTAGCAGAAAACAAGTGTCACACACCACCGAACACTTCAAATAATTCTTGTATCAAAGGAGATAGATGACACCAAAATTTCAACCCATTAAAAACATTACAACACTCATGAAACATGTAAGGGTAGTCGTCATTGTTTCTTACATGTTCTGGTGATGGAGTATGCAATATAAAATAAAATATACTGAAAGTCAGCTTTCTGCATGGTGGATCTTACCACGCATGATTTTGCTCAGTTGCTCTCCAGTTAGAAAATTGCTTTATTATTTGGTCTATAAAATACTGTTTGTCTTGAGAAAAGTGAAATAGTCCACAATCATTTGGTCCTGCCTACTTGCTTCTCAGATGTCCATATTTAAATAATCCAAAATATGTAGTTGTTCATTTAATTTTTAAAACCCTTCAGAAACAGAAATCTTATAATCTCTTCATTATAAAAAGATGCTTCCCTCATGTAAATTTACTCTTTCTGTTTACCATTAAACCCACTGCAGTGAAAGTAGATCTTATCATGGCAGCAGATAGACTTTTTGTTCATTGATAAAGAATTGACAATACATGATAGGGAGCAAAGAGACAGCATTAAGAAATAGAGAAACATTAAGAGTATCTCATGAACACATAGCCTACAGCAGTGGTTCTCAAACTGTAGCCTATATCAGAATCACTTGGAGAACATATTAAACAGACTGTTGGCCCCACCCCCATAGTTTCTAATTAGTAAGTCTGAGGTAACATAATGCCTAAAAAGTTTGCATTTCTAAAAACTTCCCAGTGATGCTAATGTTGCCAGTCTGGGGACTGCATTTTGAGAACCACTGACCTAGAATTTTCATTCCTGCTAAAAACCCTAACTTCCCAAAACAACCCTGCAAAAAATGTGTACACTATAAATAAATGTAATTCTTTTTATTTTTCATTTAACCTAAAAACATTTTCTTACATGCTATAGGGATTAGGTCTGTAACACTGGTTTCCCCTCATGATGGAGCTAATTGCTCTCATCCCAAAAGACCCAAAGAGAGTTAAATGGTTATTGCTCAGACTGGAGTGTCATCTTTCTAGGTATTTACATTTCAGGGAGGGATAAGCAGGCCTCAGAACTAGGAGACATTCTTGGTGGTAAAACCAAGACACACAGGACATTCTGGATGCTGGAGAGATTTTACTTATAAACCAAAGAGTTGGAGTAAGGATTCAGGTCTATTATGTTTCCAAAGAGACCCTTTCAGGAGGGCAAGAGACTGCTATCTCCTTCCCCATTTAAGCAGATAAAAATCATTTTTCTTATTCTTTTCCTCTGGAGTCTTCAGCTACTCCAGCAGAACATTTGACCTGGCTTTTATCACATCATCCCAGAGGTGAAGTCTGGGGCGGCAGGGGATGACATGCTTAAGAAGTCTCTCTCTGATCCACTATGCCTTGTGTGTGTACTCAGGATTAGTTAATAAAAATTAATATTAAAAACCCAATAGCAGCCCAGCCCTAAATCACCTCTGCTGTGATTAGGATGCATAACATCTGTTAAGAATCAGGACTGCACCCAACGGATTCTGTAAAAAGAGCATTCAACTGCATGCAAATGAGCTCTATCTGATGGAAAAAATTACCACATATGTTATCATTTATTGACTTTAAGGCCATTAATAAGTTTCCAATCTAACTTAGCAATCTCATCTTAGCATTCTCTTATTGTATTTCCTATACATATCCAGTTTCTCAAATACTCTTGGAATCAGCTTTCTATATTACTGATTGCTACGCTAATTGAGTTGAGTGAAATTGTTGGCAGGTGCTTATATTTGTTTGAGTTACGTTTTGACCTATTTGAAAAATATCTTTACCAGAGGGTCCAACAGTCATCACACCAACAGAGCATCTAGCAGCTGTAGGTGGTCCTATACCTGGACGTGCTGTGTTTGCACCTCTGCCAACTACTCATGGAAATGCTGTCTCTTCTTTTGACAAAAAAGACTCAGCTTACTTGACACAGCACCATCATCTCTTCTTTAATATTAATATGCACTTTACCCTGCTTGAAATGGGAGAAAAGCAACTCTTATAGCCAATCTTTGGCAAAAGATTCTGCCAGAATGTCTAGGTAGCACAACTCCAGGAACTCCTGGTACTTCTCACAAAATTCCATTTAAATGATACCCTCTGAAGTTGAGCAATGTGGGTGGCTCTGCATTAGCCCCACTGGGTCTTCAGACAGAAAGGATCGTTAAAGCATATTTGTATTTTATTCATACTCTTTAAGTTGTTAGTTGTATAAATAACTGCTCATCTAGAGGATAAAGAGCATATCTAGAATTATATAATTCTAGAATTATATAATCCACATCTAGAATTATATAATTAATGAGGAAAGGGGAAGCTATAAGCTGCTTAAACTTATACAATGAGCCTCAGTCAATTCCATTTTTCTTGCTTTTATGCAGAAAGCCACTTCCTTCTCTGTATAAGTAGATACATTTAGTCATTTCTTGACTCTCAAGCACTAAAGAAGCGCAGAGGGTCAGAAAGACATGGCAAGCCCAGCTATCTCTACTCATTCCTTTCCAGAGCACCATTGCCTCAGAAGCAAGTTCTGGTCTTTCCATCCAGATATACACATGGTCCACAGTGTAACAGCTCTTGGTAGAAATGATTTTGCTGAATTGTTGTTGTGTGTGAAGCCACTGACCTGTGTTGAGATGTGCACGATCAATAATGCACCCCAGAAGAGCTCTGTCAAGAATGTCATTCATTATATCACACGATGCCATTTCTATTAAGACTTCAGAAAATACTTGACTGTCCCCAGCCTCAGGAATACTGCTGCATCTCCAAAGCTACAAATACATTTGTATCTTTTGTACACCTCACCCCATGTATCTCTTTTCTGAATGGCTGCTAGAATCTCTTACTCAAACTTGAGGCCCGTTTGGGTCTTTGTGATTGGCATTTTAAAAATTGGTCATTTCTTGCTTCATTCCAATATCCATGCCTTTGTATTGCTTTCTTTTAACATCATATTATTTTACTCTCTTATTTACATTCTCTCTTTCTCTTTCTCTCTCTTTCACAGACACACACACACACACACACTCACTCACACACACACACACACACTCTCTCTCTCTCTCAAACATTAGACCTGTCTGTAATAAGGCAAGCAGAAGAAAGGAACTGTAAATTTTCTAAGTCCAGGATTTAGTCTAATAGTCATTTGTTAACTTATGCCCTAATGACTCCACATATTCTTCATCTATGATTCTTCCTCTCCTTATTTCCCAGTTTTTCCCCTCAGTTTTATCATAAACACTAATCAGTGGCTTATCCAATATTCAGTGATTTTTTTAAGAAATACATCTCTTGGTATCTGGTAGTTATTTAAAAGTTGCCAAGCAACGGGGAAGAATTGATTAACGGCAATTGTTCATTTGGGGGAAGTGGTTTTTTGTATTAGTAGGCAGTAATTTTTATATTCAAGTCTCTGTGCAGGCAAAAGTAAAATTTATTACTGCAGAATATGTTTCTGATTGTGTTTTAAACTTTGACCAACGGGAACATATGAAGTACTATAAACAACAGCATTAGATATATTATAGCCCACGGGGCAGGCGCCTGAACTGGTCATTTTCCTGCTTCTGTCTAATATAATTCTGCCGATTTGGTCTGTCCTGTTAATTTAGCTTTTATTTGTCATCACTTATTCATCATTATTTTTAAAGGCCTATATCTATCAGGAAATATTCCCAAGTGATTCTATTCATATGAAGAAAATAAAAATCTAATTTGCAGAAATATCTGAATCTCAATTGTTATAAATTCTGAACTTTCTCTAATAATGTCTCAATACAATTTGATTCATAGCCTTTTATTTGTTTTAATGTTGCAAATCTAGATGCTAAACACTTTGCTTTACTTCTTGTTACCTCCAGAAATTCAAAGACTATCCCTTTCAGATATATATCTTTATAGGTATATTATAATTGCTTGTGTATTATGATTCCTTATGAAAGAATTAGGACAGAGTGAAGGTTACTCTTTTCCCCAAATAGCTGTGGTACTGAGTTACATACAATAGTGAGAGCTACCTAAATCATTGTTGACTGTGAAAGAAAGGCACGTCTTCCAGTGCCCACTTCCATCATTCAGAGTCTCTCCACTGGCTTCACGATACTTACACTATGTTACTACAGCTCCAGCTTTCCCTGACCTATGTTCCCCTGCAGCTTTCCATGGTCTTTAGCACACGTGCAGACAATATAAGTGAGAAGCATCATTAACATCAAACATGGGAAAAAGTGGAGAAGCAACAATTCTTCTTCCTTTATTTAAACTGCACAAAAGCTCATCAGACAGAGAGAAAAAGATCACATAGCTCAGATACAAAGTTGCATAACCCCCCCACAGCAGAGCGATAGTGTAAAATGTGAAGTGTAACTCATCCCGCCTTTCTGAAACGGGTAATTCCCTAGCCCTTCCAAGTTCTAGGACTGGATAAATAATTTATGCTTGTCATTGGCTTGTTCTAACAATTCCAGATAAGTTACAGCCATTTGGATGTGCTTTCTTTTGGAGAATTCAAAAAGAGTGACTGAAATCTAGGACCCCTCTGAGGACATCCGAGTCACCCCAAATTATCAGAAGAATTTCTATTCTGGTTAAAATGGTCAGTCTCCCAACCTTCCTTCACCCTAATGACAGTCAGAAGCTCAATAAAAAGCTTCTATTTCTACCTGGCATATACAGGCCATTTATATTGACCTACTTCACCCTTTCAAAACCCCACTGCATAACAGAAAATGAAGGAAAAAAAAACTCTTTGCTTTGTATTAGTTTACTGAAGCTTGTCTAACATGACCACACATTTGGTGGCTTAAAATAGTAATAATTAATTTTCTCACAATTCTGGAAGCCAGAAGTCTGAAATAAATTATCACTAGGAAGAAATCAAGATGCCAGCAGGGCCATGCGCCCTCTGGAAGAGAAGAAGCCGTTCCTCGCCTCTTCCAGCTTCTAATGGCTGCCAGCGTTCCTCAGTTGGAGGCTGCATCACTCCAATCTGCCTTCATGGTCCCATTTTCTTCTCCCCTTCTGCCTGTTAAAAATCTCCACCTGTCTCTCTTTTATAAGGATTCTTGTTATTGCATTTAGAGCCCACCTAGATATCCAAGATAATCTCCCATTTCAAGATCTTGAACTTAATCACATCTGCAAAGTATTTGCCACTTAAGAAACATTCATGATTTCCAGGGATTAGGACATGGTTACCTTTGAAAGGAGCCATTATTCAGCCTAGCACATGACTAAAACAATGTCAAGAGAGGAATTGCCAGAGCCTAAGGAAGCACAACTTTTTAAAAGATTCAGGTAGATGGAGCAGTGGGGACTACTACAGTAGAATAAAGGAAGAGAGGGATGGCAATAACAACTGAACCACTGCACGTACCTAGCTTCCATCCCTAAACTCAGTAGGAAACCAGAGGCTATTCTCTGGAGAAATAAAATCAGGAGGATCCCAGAGTTATGGCCACAAGGCAGAATGGAGGAGAGGAGTGTGACACAGGACTGAAAACTAGAAAATTAATGCAAAGACTACTCGGTGAACTAAAGGACTTGCAAACTCAAAATGCCATCAAAAGCTGCAAGTCAGGGAACTGAAGGTTTTCTGAGCGGGGAAGCAATTTTAGAGAAATGCACCTAGAAATAACAATATTTGGTCTCATCCCAATTAAAAGGCCAGCTTCCTCCCCTTCAGACTTATAATAGCAATTCTCACACTTTCTGGTTCACACTCATAAAAATCATTGCAGACCCCAAAGAGCTCTTGTTTATGCAGGTGATGTCTACCAACTTTTACCACATTCGAAATTAACCTGAGAATTTTAAAAAATATTTAAGTCATTTCAAAATAACAATAATCCACCATATAACATAAAAAATGTTTTCATGAAAAATAACTACATTTTACAAATTGAAAAAAAGATTTAGTAGAAGCATGGTACTTTTGGCAACCTCTTTAATGTCTATCTTAATAAAAGATACCTGGATTCTCATATCTCCTTCTGCCTTTAACTTATTGCAACATGTAACATTTGCTGAAGTCTATGAGAAAAATGCATCCTCCCATCAATATATAGTTGGAAAAGGGAAAAGTATTTTAATGGCCTTTTCAGATAATTGCAGATTGAAACTGCACTCCAACTTGAAAAGCAGAAGTTTCTTAAAGGTTAATTGCAAGGCAGAATCCGAAACCACATCAATGAACTTTTTGACTATTACATTAAAATCTGTCCTGCACTTTGAATGTATTTTTACCCATACATGAGATTTTATAGCATCATGCATTTATCATTTGGAAAACGTTTGTTCACAGAGTTATAAAGATCTTCTAAATGTTGACAAATTTCATAAGATCCAAAAAGTACATTTGTTAATATTACCACTAGTTTCATCAGAAAATTTTGTAATTACTGGAAAGCTGTCAAGTTCCTAGTGGCCAATACAAGTTTTCCAAACTTCTGATTTTTTTTTGAAAGCTCATGTTTTATCATTACCAGTAAGCCCACTTTGTTTATTTTTAAAGAATGTCTGGCAAATACCCACATCTGCATAACCACAGTTTGTTGTCAGTCCTTCTTTCAAGTAAAAATGGTTTCCCTGAAAAAAAAAATGGTGACTTCAACTCTCAACTTAATTGCACTAGTGCTTTTCCTTGAGACAGTCATTGTATTCCAGAATAGTAGGCATGATTACCATTTTCTCACATAAAGTATTAAAAGATGTATACTCAAATTACAAGTTTTATTGCTTTATCAAGGCCAATATCAAGTGAAACTAGCATATTTCTTTTTTACAACAGAGTGTGGTGGTAAAGAATATACTAAAGGTATACTAAGTATACCTTTGTGCCATTTCCTTTGTCCATGGCAAAGTCTTAGCCGTTTTACCCATCGTTTTTGCACCATCAGCACAAAAGTTAACATAATGAAAATGGCAAATAAAATCCTGGCATTAATATGAAAATAGTTCAGACCTCATGAACTCCCTACAAGTTTCTCTGGGACCTCAGGGATTCTTGAACAACACTTTGAGAACCACTGCCCTACAGTGAAATGAACAAATGTTGTCTTTATATTCTGAGCGTCCAAGATGCATTTAGTCCCTTATGTAAATAGGAAGAGTCAATTAAAAGTAACCTGTGTGTTGAGGGTTCCCAAGAGCATCTACAGACTCAATGATTCACTACAAGGACACACAGGACTCAGAAAAGCTGTTACATTTATGGTTATATTTTAATACAATGAAACGATGCATATGAAAATCAGTAAAAGGAAAGGGTACATGGGGCCAATTCCAAGAGAAACCAGGCACAAGCTTCCAGGGGTCTCCTCCCAGTAGTCACAAAAAGCTGCAATTAATTTCTTAGCAATGACATGTGACACAATGAGTTGCCAACCAGGAAAGTTCACCTGAGTTTTGAGGTACAGGGTTTTTATCGAGGAGTCAGTTATACAGGCAAGCAAGACATGTATGACTGATCTTAGCTACTCAGATGTTAGCCCCCATTATCGAGAGCAAAAACTAGGCATTCACCATAAATCACATGCTTAGCATAAAATATCTGATCAATCTGGTATAGGGTGACCAAGGCCTCTGGCACACAAACTCCATCTTATCAGTCAGACTATCCCAAGGACTCAGAATTTACCTCCCAAGAGCCAATCCTGAAGGCAGGCCTTTCTTTGAAATGTGCAAGATTTGACCAACCTGGACCTGCTGAGTTAACCCTTTCCTGCTCAAACTATCTCTAACATGAGAGAAAAAGATGAAAACAAGAAGCTGAAAGAAGAGACAGAAACAAAGCAACAGCAGAGAACAATTCAAATAAGGTATAATTAATCACCTCAGTGAGAGAAGAAAAGATATTGCATTCATAAAATAAGTAAGTTACACAATGATCGGAAGATAAGAAAAAGCTCCTGGAAATGAACTATCATCATAAAACATCCAAAATAGAGAAATCATTCAAATGGTCAAAAGTTAAAACAGAAATCACCAAGAAAGTAGAACAGACAGAAAATATAAAAGGAAAGGTAAAAGATATATAAGAATAAAACTCTCTAGAATTGATTCAGAATAGCCAATGACTAATAGCAATACCAAAATGAGAGAACCAGAAGGAAGGTGGGAAGAACAGGTCAAAGAAATCATACAAGATATTTTCCCAGAACTAAAAGGTAAAGCATCCACAGTTGAAAGGGCCAATAACGTGACTAGAACCATAAATGCATATGCACTTTTTACAAAATTTCAGAATGCCAGAGAAAATGAGAAGATTCTAAAAGCTTCCAGAGAGAAAATCCTGTGAATACAGAAGGGAGAATGAGAGTGGTATGAAATTTCACAACAGCAGTACTGAATGTTAGAAGACAATGTAACAATGCTTCAAAATCTGAGGAAATATTATCTCTACTTAAAATTCTATTTGAAGCCAAAATATCAACTAAGTATGATGATAAACTCAAAATAGACTAGACACAAAAGGACATCCCATGCCCCCTTTTGAAGGATATGCTTCAGCAAAAAAGGGAGTCAGTCAGGAAACAGAAATTTATAGATTACAAGCTCCAACAAAGGAAGAGTGAGTGTCAAAGAAAGGCCTTGAGGGATAGGAAGAGATTTGTGAAAGAATACCAATTTACTGTTAGATGGGAAGAATAAGTTCTAGTGCTCTATACCCTGTAGGATGACTGTAGTTAACAATAATGTGTTAAATAGCTTCAAATATCTAAAAGAAGGTTGTTGAACATTCCCAACACAATAAAATGGTCAATGCTTGAGACCTCATGAACTCCCTGCAAGGTTCTCTGGGACCTCAGGGGTCCTTGAACAACAAGGATCTGGTCCCATCACTATACACTATACGTACCAAAACATCACTATGTGCCCCATGAATCTGTACAATTATTATCTGCCAATTTAAAAAAATCAAAGAAATTAAGGTACAATAATATTTTTAATTTTTTTTTTAAAGAAAGTTCCCACAATGATCTCAGGTATCACATTTTCTTTAAAAATACAACAACCATACAACCTCTGGGAATAGCTTTAAGTATTTTTCAGCTAATACCTCATTCTAACTTCTCAAGAGGCCAGTGGGAACCTTCTTATTTTCATCTTTCCAATTAAAAAGCTGGTAGGAAAGCTAATGCTTTCTCCCAAATTCACGTGACTAGTAACTGGTGAAGCTAGGACTTGAACCCATGGAGACCCCAATGCCCATTCCCTTAACCATATACTGTCTCCAAGGAAACAAATGTGGAAAAATCATAGTGGTTGAAATTGTAGCAGTAGTGTCTTTAATATCCAATAACCAAGCTACAGATGCATCTCAAGACATTAGTTAGAAACTCTTGTACTATTTTATGCTCAACATCCATCTACCTTTCCTTTCAAAAGACCCCAGCTAGACAACAACTAGCCAAATGGCTGGCACATATAAAGAACTTAATAAATTTTAGTTGGGTGAATTAACTCAATAATATCAAAATGCACCTATCCAAAATATCTTAGCTAAAATTTTCTCATAGTTAGCTTATAGAGTTAATATAGCAACTTGATTTATAGCCAACAATTTGTTCCTTGTGAAAAATAAAATTATCATAAAGATCTCATATGCATAATCATTCCAAGTTAGTAACAGTATAAATTTTAAGCACAAGGATTCTGGGGGAAAAATATGGTATTATCTTTTTAATTGATAATAAAGTGTCCAGAATTTCAAATACAGTATTTCTCTTCAAGATGGAATTAGGAAAATATATGCTGGCAATTATTAAAGCAATCATTGTTCTTGATTAGTAACCATATTTTATAGAATCAAGTTTTTTTCTTTACATTTTAATCTGTTATCAATAAGGAATAGGATATCTAACAACACCCTTAAAGCATTTAAAATTTATTTCAAATATTATATATGCTCCAAATACATAAGCCCACTTGTATTTACTCTATAAAGAAAAAAAGGTCAATTTCTAATTTCACAGAACATTGCTGTGCACTTTCAAAGTACTGATTTTGCCTCTGACAGAGTTATCTCATTCCATTAGAAAATTATGGCTTAGAGGTTATCAGAAACATAGCAGAATATTACATGTGCATGATGGCAATTTATCCCTAAGCGTTCTACATTTCATTTCCTCTAGATTTCCACTTTCGTTTTGCAGACGGCCAGACATGATATACTAAAATGAAGTATTGATCTGAAATTTTAATTTGCTAGTTGGATTAGAAGAATTTTCAGAATCCTTATTCAGACCATTGGTATACTTCAAGTTATATTTAGCTACATATTCTAGGAACAAAAATAAATATACCTGAAAATACCCATCTGTGTTAATTTCTTTTGTTAAATTTTTATAGAAATATTCAAACTATTCTATAGGTTGCTGGTACACTCTAATGACTATTTCTTTTGCTGTGCAGAAGCTCTTAAATTTAATTAGATCCCATTTGTCTATTTTGGCTTTTGTTGCTGTTGTTTTTGATGTTTTAGTCATGAAGTCCTTGCCTATGCCTATGTCCTGAATGGTAATGCCTATGTTTCTTCTAGGGTTTTTATGGTGTTACATCTTACATTTAAATCTTTAATTCATCTGGAGTTAATTTATGTATAAGGTGTAAGCAACAGAACCAGTTTCAGCTTTCTGCACATTGTTAGCCAGTTTTCCCAACGCCATTTATTAAACAGGGAATCCTTTCCCCATTGCTTATTTTTCTCAGGTTTGTCAAAGATCAGATGGTTGTAGGTGTGTGGCATTACTTCCGAGGCCTCTGTTCTGTTCCATTGGTCTGTATCTCTGTTTTGGTACTAGCACTATGCTGTTTTGATTACTGTAGCCTTGTAGAATAGTTTGAAGTCAGGTACTGTGATGCCTCCAGATTTGTTCTTTTTGCTTTGGATTGTCTTGGCTATGTGGGCTCTTTATTGCTTCCATATGAAGTTTAAAGTGGTTTTTTCCAGTTCTGTGAAGAAGGTCAATGGTAGCTTGATGGGGGATAGCACTGAATCTATAAATTACTTTGGGCAGTCTGGCCATTGTCACAATATTGATTCTTCCTAACCATGAGCATGGAATGTTCTTCCTTCTGTTTGTGTCCTCTCTTATTTCCTTGAGCAGTGGTTTGTAGTTTTTTGCAAGCTACCCAGCTGACAAAGGGCTAATATCCAGAATCTACAAAGAACTTAAACAAATTTACAAGAAAAACACACACACCCATCAAAAAAGTGGGCAAAGGATATCAACAGGCACTTTTCAAAAGACATTTATGTGGCCAATAAACATATGAAAAAATGTTCATCATCACCGGTCATTAGAGAAATGCAAATCAAAACCACATTGAGATACCATCTCACACCAGGTAGAATGGCCATCATTAAAAAATGTGGAGACAAAAGATGCTGGAGAGGATGTGGAGAAATAGGAATGCTTTCACACTGTTGGTGGGAGTATAAATTAGTTCAACCATTGTGGAAGACAGTGTGGCAATTCCTCAAGGATCTAGAAATAGAAATTCCATTTGACCCAGCAATCCCATTACATACTATATATCCAAAGGATTATAAACCGTTCTATTATAAAGACACATGCACACGTATGCTCACTGCGGCACTGTTTACAACAGCAAAGACTTGGAACCAACCCAAATGCCCATCAAGGATAGACTGGATAAAGAAAATGTGACACATATACACCAGGGGATACTATGCAGCTATAAAGAAGGATGAGTTCATGTCCTTTGCAGGGACATGGATGAATCTGGAAACCATCATTCTCAGCAAATTCACACAAGAACAGAAAACCAAACACCACATGTTCTCACTCATAAGTGGGAGTTGAACAATGAGAACACACAGACACGGGGGAGGGGAACATCACACACAGTGGTCTGTTGAGGGGGTGGGGGGTTAAAGGAGCGATAGCAGTAGGTGGGGAGGTTGGGGAGGGATAACAGGAGAAATATCTAATGTGGGTGATGGGGGGATGGAGGCAGCAAACCACCATGGCATGTGTATACCTATGTAACAATCCTGCAAGATCTGTGCATGTACCCCAGAACTTGTAGTATAATAAACATGTATATATACACATACACATAAATAAAGAAATATTCAAACTAGATTATAGATGGTAACATTCTTCAAAGTTTAGCATGTTACCAAGTATTGGTGTCTCTAGCTATTTTTATTTCCAAAATTCAACTAAAGTTGGAAATTTATTCTTAAAGGTAGTTGTATCCTATGATAAACATATTGCAAGACATTTTTTAGAACAGGCAATGTGGAATAAGGAACAGGAGGTCTTAGGAACTCAATTATTTTTTATCTGTTTAATCTGGAAGGAGCAAAAGGCAGGGAGAAACTAAAGATATTATATGGAACAACTCATGTACAAACATTTTTTAAACCATACAGCATTATGCAAACTAAAGGTATTATTTATTCAGAAATTGATGTATTTTTCTCTTGTAATTGTTCAGCATCCAAAAAAACCCAAAACATAAATCCTTAGAATTTTGAAATTAAACAGGCCCTAGATACTTTAGTCTCTCTCAAAAGGTTAAGTGGGTTATATAACCAGCTGACTTTAGAACTGAGACTAAGTTTCTATCTTATCACTTATATTTATTGGCATACTCATTTCTATAATATTTCTGTATTGTTTCTATATCAGTTCTTATTTAATATACATATTTCTTCATTGAACATGTTAGCCGCTTCTTTGCTGATTTTTTTTATAAAAGTGCAACAATAAATCATCAAGACTTTTAAATGGGGAGACGGCATGACTTAATTTATGTTTTGAAATAAATGTGTCCACTGTATGAAGAATGGCATAAAAGGAAGAATGAACAGATGCCAGGAGACACACAGGGTTGAGACGATATAGCTAGGAGTAGGGCTCTATAGATGGAGAGAACTACAAAGATTTAACGTATATTTGAAGGCACAGTCCACAAGATTTAAGGATAAGTTTGATGTGTGATGAAAAAGAAAAAGTGATTGGATTAACTTAGATTAACTCTTGGATCTTTATTGTAGTGTAGTGAGTATACTTCCCTTGTCCTGTAATTTAATTTTCCCCAGGTTTTATCCGTCTTTCGATACAATTGACTTCACATCATCAGTCATACTGTGCTCTTGTTGCCCCACCTCCTGATGGAGGATCTCTCACCTACCTTAAAGGAATTTTTCCAAAAGGACTCTCTCAAAGGCCTGGAGAGACAGAGGTCTCACATAATCAGCATTAAAACTCTATAGGCTTGAGTTCGGAATAAATCACACATAAACAAAAAGTGCCATCATCAGCTTTCCTGGGAGAGAGTTCACTCTGGTGAAATATAATAGTATGCTGACATTTGTCTATACAGGCATACTGCATTTTCTTCCATTCTACTTTATTGCATCTCACAGATGCTTTTTTTTCTTTAACGCAAATTGAAGGTTTGTGGCAATCCCTTGTCGAGCACATCTGTCAGTGCCATTTTCCCAACAGCATGTGCTCATTTCATGTCTCTGTGACATTTTAGTAATTCTTGCAATATTTCAAACTGTTTCATTATTATTATATCTGTTTTAGTGATCTGTGATTGGTGATCTTTATGTAAGAACATGCTCATTTATTTATGAGAACAGAAATTACAAGGAAATAGCTCTTTAAAAGCTGATAAATACCATAAATATCACAAGCACCTAGTATTTAAAAAAAATCAATTAACTGCCTGTCATCCCCCCTTAATAATACTTTTTTGCTACATTATTGGAGGTATACCGTAGTCATCTTTTCACATGGCAATGAATATCATTTTCTAAAGAGACAAGGCAAGAAAATTCAGTGTTGCCTTTAGCATGGTTAATCAAAGTTTGTTTCTATTAGTAATAATTTAGAAAGTTTATTTTAGATTCAGTTAGCTTCTTTTAGCTCATTATTGGTTATCATGTAAGTGTTTAGGGCTGTTATTAACTTTGGGAGAACTTCTGGTTTCTTTTAAATATAAACTGTATAATTTTTTTCATATAGAAGTTGTAAGATAAAAAAGATTTTTTTGTACAATGACCAGTCATAAGTATTCCTTGAATTGACAATACCCATTAACCAATTTTGTCACTGATGCTCTCATTTTAGTAGCTAAATGCTAATTTTCCATTACATTCATCAAGGTCAGTATTTCCTGTCAAATCAGCAGGAAATTTAAAAAGAACAATTCTGATTAATTCTAGTTCGGGCGACTCCCACCAAAAAAAAAAAAATGTTTATAATTGTATTTGCCTTCTTATCAATCTACTTCTTTTAGGAAAGAAACCTCTTTTTTGACTTGGCTTCAATGAAAATTTTATCCTTCATTGACAATTTTACAATGTCTGATAATCAGAAGAATTTTCCATAGACTAGCTTCTAGCTATGTATATTTCAAGCCTTCCTTCTCTACTCCTCACATATTTTTGGGGTTAGATACCATAGGATACATTCACATGATGCCATGACCTTAGCTCGGCACTTTCATGTCATGATGGAGAACAAACGACTCAACATAATGTGCAGAAGGAATATTCCTGTGAGCCATCCTTAGATTAGAAGTCAAAGCAAGAACAATTCTGTACAAAGTGACTGTGAGCTATATAAATATTTCCCATCAAAGCAAAACTACATGTATCCACAATTAAAATTTCCCTTATTCAGATTCCCAGAATGACTTCTACTCTAATGTTACTCAACTCTAGGTATGTGATGGAAGGGAAATCAAAGTAGAAAGAGACAAAATTATTAACAATTTTGGTTGAAAATACTTCCACAAATGACCTGTTTTAATGTGTGTGTGTTGGAATTGTTCGTATATATGTATTTCTATACGAACACCTTCTATAGAGCCCCTTCCAAGACTTTGAAAGGGACCTGTGCAAGCTTATGCTCCATTAACTTCAAGGTGAATCTGACTGTGTCTAGCACTCTACAATTCTATCAATTAATCTCTAATTTTAAGGATGAGAGGAGGTGTGGTGGGAGCCTTCCCAAAGCCTCTGACATTACATAACACATAGAACTTCCTCTATTTCTTATTGGTCTTAAATTTTCTTTTTTTAATTTTTATTTTAACAATTTTAGATTAAGGGTACATGTAGAGGTTTGTTACACAGGTAAACTCATGTCACAAGGGTTTGTTGTACAGATTATTTTGTCACCCAGGTACTAAGCCTACTGTTCAATAGTTTTTTCAGATCCTCTTTGTTCTCTTCCCCCTCCACACTCAAGCAGGCCCCAGTGACTATTGTTCCCCTCTATGTGTTCATGTGTTCTCATCATTTAGGTCCCACTTACAAATGAGAACATGTGGTATTTGGTTTTCTGTTGCAGCATTAGTTTGTTAAGGATAATGGCCTCTAGCCCCATCTATGTCCCTTCAAAGGACGTAATCTCATTCTTTTTTACGACTGTATAGTTTTCCATGATGTCTATGTACTACATTTTCTTTATCCAACCTGCCATTGATTAGCATTTACATTGATTCCATGTCTTTGCTATTGTGAATAGTGCTGCAATGAACATACATGTTCATGTGTCTTTATAACAGAACGATTTATATTCCTTTGGGTATATACCCAGTAATGGGATTGCTGGGTCAAATAGTAGTTCTGCTTTTAGTTCTTTGAAGAATTGTCCTACTGTTTTCCACAATGGTTGAACTATTTACACTCCCACCAACAGTATATAAGTGCTCTCTTTTCTTCACAACTTCTCCATCATTTGTTACTTTTGACATTTTAGTAGCCATTCTGACTGGTGTGAGATGGTATCTCATCTCTTTTGACTTGTATTTCTCTAATGATGAGTGATACTGAGCTTTTTCCATATGCTTGTTGTCCACATGCATGTCTTCTGAAAAGTGTCTGTACACATCTTTTGCTCAATTTTTAATGCATTTTGTCTTGTAAATTTGCTTAAGTTCCTTATAGATGCTGGATGTTACACCTTTGTTAGATACATAGTTTGCAAATATTTTCTCCCGTTCTGTAGGTTGTCTATTATTTTGCTGTGCAGAAGCTCTTTAGTTTAGTTACATTCAATTTGTCAGTTTATGCTTTTGTTCCAACTGCTTTTGGCATCTTCATCATGAAATCTTTGCCCATCTCTATGTCCAGGATGATATTACCTAGGTTGTCTTCGACGGTTTTTATTTGGGGCTTGCCTTTAAGTCTTTAATCCATCTCGAGTTGATTTTTGTGTATGGTATAAGGAAGGAGTCTAGTTTTAATCTTCTGCGTGTGGCTACCCAGTTACTCCAGCACCATTTATTGAACAGAAAGTCCTTTCCCCATTGCTTGCTTTTGTCAGCTTTGTCAAGTAGGTGTGTGGCCTATTTCTGGGGTCTCTATTCTGTTCCATTGGCCTATGTGTCTGTTTTGTACTATGCTGTTTTGGTTACTACAACCCTGTAATACAGTCTGAAATCAGGTAATGTGATGCCTCCAGCTTTGTTCTTTTTATTTAGGACTGCCTTGGCTCGTTTGGTGTTTTTGTTCCACATAAATTAAAAAAAATTTTTTTTAGTTCTGTGAAGAATGTCATTGGTAGTTTTATAGAAATAGTATTAAATATATAAATTGCTTTGGGCAGTATGGTCATTTTAATAGTGATTCTTCCAATCTATGAGCATGCACTGTTTCTCCATTTGTGTCATTTCTGATTTCTTTGAGAAGTGTTTTGTAATTGTCATTGTAGAGATCCTTCACCTCCCTGATTAGCTGTATTCCTAGATATTTTATTCTTTTTGTGGCAATTGTGAATGGGATTGCATTCCTGGTTTGGCTGTTGACTTGGCTGTTGTTGGTGTATTGAAATGCTAGTGATTTTTGGATGTTGATTTTGATCCTGAAACTTTGCTGAAGTTGTTTATCAGCTGAAGGAGCTTTTGAGCCGAGACTAGGGATTTTCTAGATATAGAATTATCTAGAAAACAGAGATAGTTTGATTTCCTCTCTTCCTATTTGGATGCTGTTTATTTAGTTCACTTTCCTGGTTGCTCTGACTAGGACTTCTAATGCTAGCTGAACAGGAGTAATGAGAGAGGGCATCCTTGTTTTGCACTAGTTTTCAAGAGAAATGCTTCCAGCTTTTGCCCATTCAGTATGATATTAGCTGTGGGTTTGTCACAGATGGTTCTTATTATTTTGAGATATCTTCATTCAATACCTGGTTTATTGAGAGTTTTTAACATGAAGGAGTGTTGAATGTTATTGAAAGCTTTTCTACATTGAGATAATAATGTAGTTTTTGTCTTTCAGTCCATCAGCGATCTTTGATGTTACTATTGTACTTGTTTTGGAATGCCATGAACCACGCCCATATAAGACGGCCAACTTAATGGATGAATGTTGCATGTGTTCTGACAACTCCACCAACTAGCTGTTCCCCCATGTTCGTCTCTCTCTTCAAGCCTCCCTATTCTCTGAGACACAACTATGTTGAAATGGGTCCAAATAATAACACTACAATGGCTTCTAAATGTTCAAGTGAAAGGAAGAGTTGCACATCTCCATTTAAAATCAAAAGGCAGAATAATTAAGCTTAGGGAGGAAGGCATGTTGGAAGCTGAGACAGGCCAAAAGCTAAGCCTCTTATGCTGAACAGCCAAGCTGTGAATGCAAAGGAAGAGGCAAGACCCTCTACTAGCAAAAACATTATGACTTACTGAAGGCTCAGACAATCTTTAGCATTTTTCAGCAATAAGCATTTTTTATTTGAGATATGCACATTTTTTAGACATAATGCTATTTAACACCTAACAGACTGTAGTATAGTATAAACATAGCTTTTATATGCACTGAAAAACTAAAAAATTGGGGAAACTCATTATTGCAAACTCACTTATTGCAGAGTGTTAGAACTGAACCCACAATATCTTTGAAGTGTGCCTGTATTTAATCCAGATGATTCTATTTGAAACTGCTTATGTTTTATAATTTTTATGACTTTTTTGTTTCTTTGAGTAACCACTGGTTTTGATAAGATCTTTTTAGAGACCTTATGAAATGCCAGACTCTAACTAGCCTTTATTATAACAGAAATTACATAATGGTATACAAGAGGTCGTTAAAAGTAGAAATAACCATATAACACAAGATAATCCAACTTTAGTTCAATAGAAACTCTGTATCATATAAAAAAGTAAACTGTCTCCTCTTACAGAATTAAAGACTATAAAAATAAGTTGCAAATAAAAAACTCCCTTTGTTATTTGTGAGTCAATTAGATCTAAGTTATCAAAATATTAAACTTTAAATATTACAAGAGAACTTCCTGAAACTTCTAGTATTAGAAAATACAGTCATCGTTTATCACATTGCATGTGGATCAGCTGACAACTTCATAATGCTGTGTAAACAGAAGTCAAAAGAATGTACTAAAATACTAATTCTGGTTGGTGGAATTATCAGTGATATTCACTTTCTGTTCATTATTTTTCGTATTTTACAAACTTTATACTATTAACATGTAAAACTTTTTAGATTAAATGTTATATTTAGTGTAAAAAAGTACATACATCCCGATTTTAAAACTTACTACAAACCTATAGTAATCAAGATAGTGTAGTACTGGCATATGGATAGACATGTAGATAAATGGAATTGAAAGTCCAAAAACGAACCCTTAAATTTATGTTCAATTAGTTTTCAACAAACATACAAAGATAATTCAAGAGAGAAAGGATAGTTTTCAACAAATGGTGCTGGGGCAACTGAATATACACATGTAAAAGAATGAAGTTGGACCCCTATCACACATCATATATACGAATTAACTCAAAAATGGATCAAAGACCTAAATGTAAGAGCTAAACCTATAAAGATATGAGAACAAAACCTAGATATACATCTTTTGGGGACTTCAAATTAGGCAGTGGTTTCTTAGGTGTAACACTTTAGTGTCAAAGCCCAAGAAAGGAAACAAAAATAGATAACGTAGATTTTATCAAAACTAAAAATGTTTGTGCCTCAAAAGACACCCCAAGAGAGTTAAATACCAATCCACAAAATGAGAGAATGTATTTTCAAGTTATATATCTTATAAGGAACTTATATCCAGAATATATAAAGAATTCTTACAATTCCACAATACAAAGACAGTCAAATTATAAAATGGGCAAAAGATTTGAACTGACATTCCTCTGAAGAAGATATATGAATGATAAATAAGGATGTTAACATCATTAATCATTAAGGAAATGCAAATCAAAATGATAATGAGATACCAGTTCTGGCTAGGATGTAGGAAAATTTAAACTTCCTTACATTGCTAATAAGAACGTAAAATGGTACAGACACTTTGGAAAAAACTTCCAACTCTGTGTATAAAATATTGTACATAGGGTTACTACAAGACCAAGCAATTTCACTACTAGTTATTTTTATATGAAACTTATTCAAACATACAGTATGTGGAAACAACCCAAATATCCATCAACTGATGAGAGAATGAACCGAATGTGGTGTAGCCATACAATGAAATACGATTTGTCAATAAAAAGGAATTACTGACACACACAACAAGGATGGACCTTGAAAACATTATGCCAAGTGAAAGAAGCCAAACTCAAAAGACCATGTGTTATATGAACCCATTAATGTATACTATCCAGAATAGGAAAATCTATACAGATGGAAAGTAGATTAGTGGTTTCCAGGGATGGGGGAAATAAGTTTAAGAAGAAGGAGTGATGGCTAGGTAAGGCTGATGAAATGTTATAAAATTAGATTTGGATGATAGCTGTATGCCTTTGTAAATACACTAAAAACCATTGAGCTTTATGTATGCTGTAAATGAATGAGCTTCATGGTGTGTAAATTATGTATCAATACAGTGTTTTTAAAAGGATATTCACAGCAATATTGTTTGTAACAACAGAAAATTGAAAATAACCTAAATATCTATCAATAGAACACATAATCTTGCATATATATACTGTGAAATGTCCACATCAAAGAAAATGAATAAACAATATACTAAGAGCCTGAATAGAGAAGAATCTCAAAAACATTGCTCGGCAGTAGAAGTAACTCACAGAAGCACACAGAATGATTCCATTTATAGAGTTCAGAAAGGTGAAACTACATGAAGTAAGTCTTCCAACTTGATTACTCACTTAAAGGGAAAAAAATCAACTCACAGTTAATAATTTGCCCACATTATACAATCTTTAATTTTTAAAGTTGAAGACTACTTTGCTATGCAAGAAGGCTATTCTGTAAACAGGTACTGTCAATCTTTATCTTCATCCTGTACTTCATTTTACCAAATTCTTATTCAAAGAAAATTAAACAAAAAAAGATCTTGATGTCAGAGATGCCAACGTAGAAAGATGAACGCTGTTTAGAATTTATTCATCTAAATTAATGGATTTTTTGTACTGTTTAGTACAAAAAATCCATTAAATATTACAAACAGAAGGGTAAGTTCATATTCTGTCTCCCAATGAGTGGCTGGCAGTTTAAGAGAATATGCAATTGAGGACAACAGCAGTTCTAATTAGTCATAAATGACTCCACAGAGCATCTTAATACTTCAAGATCTTCTGTGCCAAATGAAAACAGGCTGGCAAATAGAAAACCTTTAAAACTTAATTGCCTTTATTTTGAGGCAGTTGTCTCTTTCAGAATTCTCTGATTACATATTTTAAATCTAACTAAATATTAATAAAAAGTTAAGCTAGAATTCCCCCACCCCTATCAAGTTACTAAGTGGTTTGCAGATGGTGTAGGTGGTATCATTTCTGAAAGGGAAGCAGCTGACAAAATCAGAGGCTTCCTGGGTTCTACTAACGGGAGGTTCTGATTCAATGAGATTTAGAAAATTGTATATTTTAAAAGGTGCTACAAGGGATTTTAAGGAAATCAATCAATTCAAGACTTATTAAAGTTTCATTTCCAGTTTTATATTGTAAAGTATGATAATCATGTAAAGCAACTAGTTGGCAAAATCAGAATGGTACTGAACTGGTTGTGTCATCAAATCACAGGACTTGGAATATAAATACACTTTGCCTTGTGATAAGAAGAGCAGTTGTGTTTTATCTAGTAAGCAAAGCTGGAATCCTATCTCATTAGGAAGGCCCAACGGGTGTTGAACACAAAATCAGTAAGCACACTTTGGGAGGTCAAGGTGGGCAGATCGCCTGAAGTTGGGAGTTTGAGACTAGCATGGTGAACCCCCCATCTCTACTAAAAATACAAAAATTAGCAGGGCATGGCAGTATGCCTGTAATCCCAGCTACTCGGGAAGCTGAGGCAGGAGAATCCCTTGAACCCAGGAGGCAGAAGTTGCAGTGAGCTGAGATCATACCACTGTACTCCAGCCTGGGCGACAGAGAAAGACTCTATCTCAAAAAAAAAAGCAAGCAGAATTCATTCTTTAATATACATCCTTCAAGGTGTTTACAGAGAAAATAAAATTATTTGATAAGGCACTCTCCTTGTATGTGGTAATATTTTCCTTTTACATATTGTAAACAATCTCTACACTTTGATTGGGTCTCAGATTTTATTCAAAGATTTTCATGCCTTTCTGTAAAAATGAAAATTAGAAATCAAGAGAAACTTATTAGCCCCATTTCTTTATATCTCTAGCTTGGCAATGAAACAGTAGGATGGTATGTCAAAAAAACACTTAGAACTAAGGCAAAAACTTAATTCTGCATATCTCATTCATGGTTATTTAATTTTTAATTTTTATTTTTATTTGTTTTTTGAGACAGATTCTCAATCTTGTCTCCCAGGCTGGAGTGCAATGGCATGATCTTGGCTCACTGCAAGCTCCACCTCCCAGGTTCAAGCAATTCTCCTGCCTCAGCCTCCTGAGTAGCTCAGATTACAGGCACCCACCACTATGCTCAGCTAATTTTTGTATTTTTAGTAGAGATGGGGTTTCACCATGTTGGCCAGGCTGGTCTCGAACTCCTGGCCTTGGGTGATCCACCTGACATTTTTAATTTTTTTTTTTTAATTTTCTAGTTCCATAAGTTTTTGGGGAACAGGTGATATTTGGTTACGTTATTAAGTTGCTTGGCAGTGATTTGTAAGAGATTTTGGTGCACTCATCACCTGAGCAGTATATACTAAACCCAACTTGTAATCTTTTATCCCCTCACCCCTTTCCCACCATTCCCATTGAGCTCCCAAAGTCCATTGTATTATTCTTATTCCTTTATATCCTCATAGCTTAGTTCCCACTTATGAGTGAGAACATATGATATTTAGTTTTCCATTCCTGAGTTATTTCACTTAGAATAATAGTCTCCAATCACATCCAGGTTGCTGCAAATGCCAATAATTTATTCCTTTTTATGGCTTAGCATTCCATCATATATATGTATATATATACACATGCACACACACACATATATATACTCATATATATAAACACACACACACATACATACATATATATATACATAAACACACACACACACATACCAGAGTTTCTTTTTTTTCTGATTACAGCAAAAAAATCACCTTCATAAGAATCAAAAATCAGGCCAGGCACTGTGGCTCATGCCTGTAATCCCAGCACTTTGGGAGGCTGAGGCAGGCAGATCATTTGAGTCCACAAGTTTGAAACCAGTCTAAGGCAACACGATAAAACCTAATCTCTACAAAAACTACAAAACTTAGCTGGGCATGGTGACACTTGCCTGTGTTCCCAGCTACTCAGAAGGCTGAGGCAGGAGGATCACTTGGGCCTGGGAGGCAGAGATTTCAGTGAGCAGAGATCATGCCATTGCACTCCAGCCTGGGTGACAGAGCGAGACCCTGTCTCAATAAATAAATAAAATATATTTTAACACAAATAATACTTTTTAAAAAAGAAACAAAATTCAGGTGAGCAGACACATTACCTGGTTTTAACCTAATATTGCTGAAAGAGGCACTGAAGAGGTAGGAAAAACAGTCTTGAATCACCAACACCAGCTCTCTGTGATACAGAGAGTGCTTTGGAGTGCTGGGGAGAGGAAGACCACAGCATTTGAAAGGCATTGAACTAAGTGTTGCCCTATTATAAAAGAAAACAAAATCAGATCAAACTCAGCTGATGACCACCCACAGAGGGAGCATTTAAGCCAGCCTTAGCCAGAGGGGGAATCGCCAATCCCAGCTGTCCCAACTTGAGTTCCTGCAAGCTTTGCCACTGCAGGCTAAAGTGGTCTGGGGCTCTAAATAAACTTGAAAGGCGACTGGCCAAAAGGACTGCAACTCCTAGGTGAGTCCTAGTGCTGAACTGGGCCCAGAGACAGTGGACTGGGGGGGTGCAAAACTTACTGAGACACCAATTGGGAAGGCTAAGGGAGTGTTGGCATCAACCCTCCACTAAAACCAGGCTACACAACTCATGGCTCCACAAGAGACCCCTGCCCTCTGCTTGAGGAGATGAGAAGAAAGAGTGGGGAGGACTTTGTCTTGCATCTTGGATACCAGCTTAGCCAAAGCAGTGTCGGACACTGGTGAAAGTTGTGAGGCACCCTTTCCAGGGCATAGCTCCTGGATGACACTTCTGGACACACCCTGGGCCAGAAGGGAACCTGCTGCCTTGAAGGAAGAACCCAGTTCTGGCAAGGTTAATTAACTGCTAACTAAAGAACCCTTGGGCCCTGAATAATGAGCAGCAATACACAGGTACTATGTCAAGGACGCTGGGTGAGACTTAGCACATTTCTAGCTATGGTTGCTATGAGGCAAGACTCTTTCAACTCGAGAAAAGCAGAGGGGAAAAGCAAAGGGGACTTTCTCTTGCACCTTAGGTACCAGCTTGGCCACAGTGGGGTAGAGAACCAAGTGGGTCCTTGGTGCCCCCAATTCCAGAACTTGGCTCTTAGATGCCATTTCTGGATATGCCCTAGGCAAGAGACGAGCCCACTGCCCTGAAGGGTAAGTCCCAGGCCAGGCCACATTCACCACAGGCTTACTAAAGAGCCCTTGGGCCTTAAGGGAACATCAGTGGTAGTTTGACAGTACTACTTGTGGGCCTGTGGTGGTGGTGGCCACAGAGTAAGACTCCTCTGTCTTTGAAAAGGGGAGGGAATAGTGGCAACAACTGTGTCTTAAGGTTTATGTGCCAGCTCACCTGAAGTACAAGAGAACACCAGGTAGACTTCTAAGGTTTTGACTCTAGTCCCTGGCTCTTAAATGGCACCTCTGGACAGGCCTGGGGCCTGGAGGAAACTCGCCACCCTGAAGGGAAGGACTGAGGCCTGGCTGGCTTTGCCACCTGCTGATTGTAGAGCCCTAGGGTCTTGAGGGAACATAGGCAATAGCCAGGTAGTGATTATAGCAGGCCTTGGGCGAGACTTAGTGCTGTGCTGGCCTCAGGTCTGCCCCAGCACAGTCCTAGTGGTAATGGTCAGAGGGGTGTTTGTGTCACTCCACCCCCAGCTCCAGGTGGCTCAGAATAGAGAGAGACTCCATTCATTTGGGAGAAAGTAAGAGATGAAAACTGCCTGGTAATCCACAGAATTCTTCTGGATCTTACCAAGATCACTAAGGTGGTATGTCTATGAGTCTACAAGAACCACAGCATTACAGGACTTGGGGTGCCCCCTAGAGCAAATATAGCTTAGATAATAACACCAAAGTTATTTTGAATATCTGGAAAGACTTCAAAGAAGGGCGGGTACAAACAGACCCAGACTGAGAAAACGACAATAAGCAACTAACTCTTAAATGCCCAGACACCAAAGAACATCTACAAGCATTCACACCATCCAGGAAAACTTGACGTCAGCAAATGAACTAAGGTACCAGGGACCAATTTTGGACAAAGATATATGACCTTTCAGAAAAAAAATTCAAAGTAGCTGTTTTGGGGAAACAAAGACATTCAAGATAACTCAGGAAATAAATTCAGAATTCTATCAGATAAATTTAATAAGCAGATTGAAATAATTCAAAAGAATCAAGAAGAAATTTTGGTGTTGAAAAATGCAGTTGGCATACTGAAGAATGCATGACAGTCCTTTAATAGAAGTAATCCAGCAGAAGAAAGAATTAGTGAGCTTGAGGACAGGCTCGTTGAAAACACACAGTCAGAGAAGACAAAAGAAAAGAGACTAAGAAACAATGAAACCCAACTGTGGATCTAGAAAATAGCTTCAAAAAAGCAAACCTAAGAGTTATTGGCCTTAAACAGTAAAGATAGGGGTAGAAAATTTATTCATATGGGTAACAGAAAAATTCCCAAACCTAGAGAAAGATATCAATATCCAAGTACAAGAAGTTTATAGAACACCAAGTAGATTTAATGCCAAAAAGACTATCTCAAGGCATTTAATAATCAAACTCCAAAAGGTTAGGGATAAAGAAAGGGGCCGGGGGTGGTGGCTCATGCCTGTAATCCCAGCACTTTGGGAGGCTGAGGCAGGTGGATCACGAGGTCAGGAGTTTAAGACCAGCCTGCCAACATGGTTAAACCCTGTCTCTACCAAAAGTACAAAAATTAGCTGGGCATGGTGGTGGACGCCTGTAATTGCAGCTACCTGGGAGGCTGAGGAAGGAGAATCACTTGAAACTGGAAGGCAGAGGTTGCAGTGAGCCAAAATAGCGCCATTGCACTCCAGCTTGGGTGAAAGAGCGAAACTCAATCTCAAAAAAAAAAAAAAAAAAAAAAAAAAGTATCCTAAAAGCAACTAGAGAAAAGAAACAAATAATATACAATAGAGTTCCAATACATCTGGCAACAGACTTTTCAGTGGAAACATTACAGGCCAGGAGAGTGTGACATGACATATTAAAGCAATGAAAGAATAAATATTCTCGAATAGTATATCTGGCAAAAAATATCCTTCAAACATGACAGAGAAATAAAGACTTTCCCAGACAAACAAAAGCAGAGGGATTTCATCACCACCACCCCAGTCTTACAGGAAATGCTAAAGGGAATACTTCAATCCAGAAGAAAAGAACATTAATGAGCAATAAGGAATCATCTGAAGGTACACAACTCACTGGTAATAGTAAGTACACAGGAAAACACAGAAAATTATGACACTGTAACTGTAGTATGTAAACTTCTCTTAAGTAGAAAGACTAAACAATAAACCAAAAGTAGTAACTACAGTAACTTTAAGATGTAGACAGTATAATAAGATATAAATACAAACAATAAAAAGTTTAAAAGTAGGGGGATGAAGTTAAGGCATAGAGTCTATATTAGTTTTCTTTTTGCTTGTTTGTTTATAGAAACAATGTTAAGTCGTTATCAACTTAAAATAATGGGTTTTAAGAGAGTATTTGCAAGCATCTTGGTAACCTCAAAGCAAAAACCATACAATAAATACAGAAAAAATAAAAATCAAAAAACTAAATCATATCATCAGAGAAAACACCTTCACTAAAAGGAAGACAAGAAGGAAAGAATAAAAGAAGAGAAGACCACAAAACAACTAGAAAATGAGTAACAAAATGGCAGGAGTCAGTTTTATCAATAACAACACTGAATGTAAATAGACTAAACACTCCAATCAAAAAATACAGAGTGCCTGACTGGATAAAGAAGCAGCAGCAGAAAGAAAGAAGCAAGAAAGAAAAAAGAAGAATACCCAACCATCTGTTGCCTATGAAAAACACATTTCACCTATAAAGACACACATATACTGAAAATGAAGGAATGGAAAAAGATACTCCATGCCAATGAAAACCAAATAAGGGCAGAAGTAGCTATACTTTTATCAGATAAAACAGATTTCAAGTCTATAAGAGACCACCCCCCAAAAAAAGGCCATTATAAAATGACAAAGGGGTTATTTCAGCAAGAGGATATAACAATTTTAAATATATATGCACCTAACACTGGAACACCCAGATATATAAGGCAAATACTATTAGAGCTAAGGAGAGATAGAGATACCAATACAATAATAGCTGGAGAATTCAACACCTCACTTTCAGCAATGAACAGATTTTACAGACAGACTATTAACACAGAAACATTGAACTTCATCTGCACTATAGAAAAAATGGATCTAATAGATATGTATAGAATTCATTCAGTAGCTGTAGAATACATATTCATTTCCTCAATACATGGGTCATTCTCTAGGAAAGACCAAGTGTTAGGTCAAAAAAAAAAAAAAAAGTCTCAAAACGTTCAAAAAAACTGAAATAAATCAAGCATGTTCTCCAACTACAGTGAAATAAAACTAGACATCAATAACAAGAGGAATTTTGAAAACTATACAAATGCATGGAAATTTAACAATATGCTTCTGAATGACCTGGGGGATCAATGAGAAAATTAAGAAGGAAACTCAAAATTTACTGAAACAAATGATAATGGAAACACAACAAAACAAAACCTATAGTATACAGCAAAAGGAGTTCTATGAGGGAAGTTTATCACTGTAAGTGACTACATAAAAAAAAAAAGGAGACAACCTTTTTTTTTTTTTTTTTTGCCAGTGATGTTCACATTTATTTAGTACAGATTAAATGACAAAGTTTTCAAATAAATACAGTTAGAGGGTAATTAACATTGCCGATCCCCTGAGTAGACAGAAGTCAAGTGCCCATGGATGATCATAGGTTGGTCTTGGGACCACATGAGTAAACACATTATTTAGATAAACTCCTCTACAGTCCCTTGTTACTTGCTTTTTGCTATTAGCTCAAGGTAAGAGGATTAGGCTGCCTTCAGCCATAACTCCCTTCTAAGGCTTTTGAAAAACCTTCCAGCCTTCCAAGAAGGTTTGTGTTTTCTATAATTTCTCCTACCATTCTGACTGATTTCCTACATGTAAGTCTTCCTTCCTCCTCTATTTTTCAGAATAGTTTGAGTAAGATAGGTATTAGTTCTTCTTTAAATGTATGGTAGAATTCAGCAGTCTGAATTGGATTCTGGCATTTTCTTTGCTGCAAGACTTTTTATTATGGCTTTTATCTTCTTACTTGTTATTGGTCTGTTCACATTTCAGATTTCTTCATGGATCAATCTTGGTACATTGTTTGTGTCTAGGAATTTGTTCATTTCTTCTAGATTTTAAAATTTATTTGCATATAATTGCTAATAGTAGCCACTAATGATCCTTTGAATTTCTTTTTATTTATTTATTTATTTATTTATTTTTTTAATTGCATTTTAGGTTTGGGGTTACATGTGAAGAACATGGAAGATTGTTGCATAGGTACACACATGGCAGTGTGATTTGCTGCCTTCCTCCCCATCACCTATATCTGGCATTTCTCCCCATGCTATCCCTCCCCCAACTCCCTACCCCCCCACTATCCCTCCCCTTTTTCCCCCCGACAGACCCCAGTGTGTGATACTCCCCTCCCTGTGTCCATGTATTCGCATTGTTCAACACCCACCTATGAGTGAGAACATGCGGTGTTTGATTTTCTGTTCTTGTGTCAGTTTGCTGAGAATGATGGTTTCCAGGTTCATCCATGTCCCTACAAAGGACACAAACTCATCGTTTTTGATGGCTGCATAATATTCCATGGTGTATATGTGGCACATTTTCCCTGTCCAGTCTATCATCGATGGGCATTTGGGTTGGTTCCAGGTCTTTGCTATTGTAAACTGTGCTGCAATGAACATTCGTGTGCATGTGTCCTTATAGTAGAATGATTTATAGTCTTTTGGATATATACCCAGTAATGGGATTGCTGGATCAAATGGAATTTCTATTTCTAGGTCCTTGAGGAATCGCCACACCGTCTTCCACAATGGTTGAACTAATTTACACTCCCACCAACAGTGTAAAAGCGTTCCTATTTCTCCACATCCTCTCCAGCATCTGTTGTCTCCAGATTTTTTAATGATCACCATTCTAACTGGCGTGAGATGGTATCTCAATGTAGTTTTGATTTGCATTTCTCTAATGACCAGTGATGATGAGCATTTTTTCATATGTTTGTTGGCGTCATGTATGTCTTCTGTTGTAAAGTGTCTGTTCATATCCTTCGCCCACTTTTGAATGGGCTTGTTTGTTTTTTCTTGTAAATCTGTTTCAGTTCTTTGTAGATTCTGGTTATCAGCCCTTTGTCAGATGGGTAGACTGCAAAAATTTTTTCCCATTCTGTTGGTTGCCGATTCACTCTAATGACTGTTTCTTTTGCTGTGCAGAAGCTGTGGAGTTTGAGAGACAACCTTCAAATTAACAACCTAATGATGCATCTTTAAAAAAAAAAAACACACACACACACAAAAACAAGTGCAAACCAAATCTAAATTTAGGTGAAAAGAAATAATAAAGATAAGAGCAGAAATAAATAAAATTGAAATGAAAGAAAAAATACAAAGATCAGTGAAGCAAAAAGTTGGTTTTCTGAAAAATTAAAATTGACAAACCTTTAGCGAGACTAAGAAAAAGAGAAGATCCAAATAAAGTCAGAGATGAAAAAGGAGACATTACAACTGATACTGCAGAAATGCACAGGATCATTTGTGGTTAATATTAAAACAACTATATACCAATGAATTGGAAAACCTAGAAGAAATGGAAAAATTTCTAGACACATAAAATGCACCAAAACTGAACCAGGAAGAAATCCAAAATCTGAACAGACCAATAACAAGCAACAAGATCAAAGCCATAATTACCAAGTCTCCCCCATAGAGAAAATCTCAGGATCCAGTGGCTTCACTGCTGAATTCTACCAAACATTTAAAGAACTAATACCAATCCTACTCAAACTATTCTCAAAAATACAGGAGTAGAGAATACATCCAAACTTATTCTGCAAGGCCAGTATTACTCTAACACCAAAACTAGAAAAAAAGACACATGAAAGAAAAACAAGTACAGACAGATATCTCTGATGAATATTGAGATACTGGCCTGTATCAACAAAATACTAGCAAACAAAATTCATCCATGTGTTAAAAAGATCATTCATTATGGCCAAGTGAGATTTATCCCTCGGATGCAAGGATGGTTCAATATATGCTAATCAACAAATGGTGAACAGGTATATAAAAAGGTGCTCAATATCATTGATTATAGAAATGCAAATCAAAACTACAGTGAGATATCATCTCAGCTCAGTAAAAATGTCTTCTATCCAAAAGATAGGAAATAACAAACACTGAGAAGGATGTGAAAAAAAGAGAACCCTCCTATACTGTCTTATGAGAATATAAGTTAGTACAACCACTATGGAGAAAAGTTTGAAGGTTCTCAAAAACTAAAAATAGAGCTGCCATATGATCCAGTTCAAAGGAAAGCTGGGTATATCTTAAAGGAAAGAAAAATAAACATATCAAAGAGATAGCTGCACTCCTATGTTTATTTCAGCACTGTTTATAATAGCTAAGATACGGAAGTAACCTATCTGTCCATCAACAGAAGAATGGATAAAGAAAGTGTGGTACTTATACATAATAGAGTACTATCCAGCCATAAAGAAGAATGAGATCCTGTCATTTGCAACAACATGGATCACTAAACTGGGGGTCACTATTTTAAAAGAAATAAACCAGGCATTGAAAAACAAATATCACGTGGTCTCACTTATTTGTGGGATCTAAAAATCAAAACAAGTGAACGCATGAAGATAGGGAGCAGAAGGGTGGTTTTCAGAGACTGGGAAGGGTATTGGGGGCATGGAGGATGTAAGTGAGAATGGTTCATGGGTATTAAAAAAATAGAATAAATAACACAGTATTTGATAGCACAACAGGGTGATTAGTCAAGAATAATTCTTTTGAAATAACTAAAGTATAATTAGTTTGTAACACAAAGGATAAAAAGGGATGGATAATCCATTTTACATATGTGATTATTATACAGTGCATGCCTGTATCAAAATATCTCATATACCCCGTAAACACATACACCTATATACCCACAAAAATTAAAATAAAAAAATTTTAATGTCTTGTGAGTAGTACCTGTTAGAAATGTAATTTACACTTACTAAACAGAGTCACCCTAAATAATTTCAATTAACACACAAGGCAACAATAATTCATGTATTTTTTTCCTCCTTTTTTGATATTTCTAGGCTAATCTCACTGAAATACAATGTTGGGAGTTAAGTAGATTGAAGTGTTTTAAGAATGTTCAAGTAGTTTATACATGATGGGGTTTCACCATGATGGCCAGGTTGGTCTTGAACTCCTGACCTCAGGTGATCCACCCACCTCGGCCTCCCAAAGTGCTAGGATTACAGGCATGAGCCACTGCGCCTGGCCTATACATTTTCTTTTATAAAGCTATAAATACCCACTCTTTCTTGTTATCTCCTCGATCTTTCTACCACCCTTTTGCACATTATTCACTTCCTGCTTTTAATTAAAAGGTTTCAACTGGGTAAGCCTTAAGGCCTAAATACAAAACTTTGAAAAATATTTTCCCTTTTATACAGGAAGCCAACATTGCCCCTGGTAGGCTGCCCAAACCTACTCCACAGGCAGTGAAGAAATTCTTCTGCAACTTTATCCTGAACTGATTCTTTATTGAAAGAGGAGTATATGTGGATTTAAAATACTTTAAGTTCTCTCAAAAAGGAAGCCTATGTGTCTGTGATTAGCTGTATCACTCATACATGCCATTTCTTACTTCCACAGAACCACGTGTCTAACTTCCTAACAAATTTCAACACCAGAGCATGTCCTGTGTCTTGATATCAAACACCACCAATAGCTTAAAATTGGAACACACAATTATGAATTAGGCCAATCAGTAACCAGAAACTGTTCCTGGAAAGAAAACAAAGAAACATTGCTAACTCCATGCAGAAGACCCTAAGCTTGACAAACACTGTTGAGGTACATAACAGGAGGATGCATGTAGCCTCCTAAATTTCAGGATTCAATTTTTTTTTACAACTTTTTATACTAACTAGCCTCTGAAAGCCTCAGTGAACTAGACTCCTTGACAAGACATTTGCAGTTACCATAAGAAACAGTGTAAAAAGTATTCACTGCTTAAAATGATGGGGTTGTCCTGGAAAATCGCATTGTTCATAAAGCAGCAGAGACTGAAACACAAACTGAACAAATGATCAGAAAGCATACCCTAGTAAGACTGTAATACCCTAGGGTCTTCTCTCATTTCCTATCTGTGAAATGGACATGATAACTTCAAATCTATTTCACAGTCACATACCAAAATAGATATATAGATTAGGCAAAGCTTTGTTTTTATTGGTTAGCATTGATGGCCCAGGTCTAATCCTTTGTTCTTTAGTGACCATAGGTCACAAAGAAGTCATCTGTTGAGTTTTTAAGTACAGACATATCATTCAAGGGGGTCAAATTCTATTCTTGGTTAAAGGTATTTCATGGTTCATTTTACATGCATTTTGCCAAACTATAATCATAAGATTAATAATCTGCCTTTCATTTTCAACTACAATTAAATAGTAAATTGACCCTAAAACCTGTTGTTAAGATACCATCAATCTTTTGCGAAATTGTGTGAGTCTGAGTGTATGTGTGTATGTGTGTGTGCGTGTGTTTCTTATCTAAGTTTCTAAGAGGTCCTAGAATTTTTTAAATTTTTATTTAAGCTCATGGGTACATGTGCAGTTTGTTATATAGGTAAACTTGTGTCATGGGGGTTAGTGATACACATTATTTCATCACTCAGGTATTAAGCTTAGTACCCATTAGTTATTTTTTCTGGCCCTCTCCCCTCCCTCCCACCCTCCACCTTCTGATAGAAGGCCTAGATTTAATACCATCCCAGTAGCAATAAACACATCTGGCCACCTAGATCTTGATTTTTAAAGGAATAGGACTGTGGGGAAATGATTGATTCTAAGACTAGGATAGAAAAACTACAAGATGAGCTGAGAACATCTCGTTGTTTCAGAAAGTAAGAAGTGCTCAAAATATGACCAAAACTGGGAGAGTTTGAGCATTAAAACAAACAATGATCATAGCAAATTATAATACATTGGATAAAATAATAATCTATAAATCCATATTGAAATAAAAAAGGAAGAAAGAAAATAAAGGAAGGAAGGAGGGATGGAAAAGAAAAACTTTTGAGGTAGAATGCCAACTAATAATAATAGAAAAAAATAATAAAGTTAGGAAAATCATAATCTCTCAAACATAACAGAAATAATTGACAGACATTTCTGAGAGACCTCTGAGAAGCCAGCTCTCTCCCTCTCTGCCTGGATTTGAATGAGGAGGCATGTGATCCTGGGAGTAAGGGCAGTCATATTGTAACATTTTGTATGTTTCTACTTCCTTTTCAGCACTCCACCTTTGTATAAAAATGAAGCTAAGAAAGCAGACAAGGAAAACGGAAGAAAAATGGGCCCTTCATGCCATTTTTGAATTGGGAAATCAAACCAATCTTAAGTCTACTCTCAGGATTTCCAGTTACATGTACTATTAAATCCTCTCTGTTGCTTACCTGAGCTTTAGTGTTACCTACAATCAAAGTACACTTACTGGTACATATTTGTGATTTCAGAGTTTAAGATTGCTTTTTACAAGTTTGATATCCATGACACAGTTCAATAGAAATGATATAATTTATCTATTCATTATCAGTACACAGACATTAGACTTTTTAAGGCCTCGGTATCATTATTTGTGGATGGTTTCAATATAATAATTACAACTCAGTGTGCAATGCAAAATGCAAATATTGAAAACTCTGTACGTCTCTGAGTTAAAAAGACCTGATCAATGACAACCATAGTGATTATACCAAAATATGATTCTAAGTAATGTCCCTAAATTCCAATTGCAGTAAACCATCTCTGATATAACCAATACTTTTCTTTCCTTTTTCCCACCCCCACATTTTCCTGCAGAAATATATATAAAAGCTGTAACTAAATGTGGCTTTGAAACTGAAAGGTCACTCCAGGGTGTGTGTGTGTGTGTGTGTGTGTGTGTGTGTGTGTGTGTATGTGTGTGTATGTTTCTCTCTTGTGGAAGAGAAATACGGAGGTACATCAGTGGCATTCTAGTTTTACCCAATTGTAATCTGCTGTAGAATGACCCCCACAATTTCATCTCTCTGTATTTTTCCTTTTTTCTCTCTCTTCTATTCCTTTTTACTGTGTATTATTTACTATGGTGTTCTTTGGGTGCTCATTCAACAGTTTTCATAATTCTTCTTGAAGATTTTGGTCCTTGGAAAATGTGGATTCTTTCAGAGCCAGTTAATAAATATGTCCTCAGCACAGATTCTCTCATGTTGGCTTAGTAATAAAGAAGCAAGACTACACCTGTAATCCTAGCACTTTGGGAAGCCGAGGCAGGCAGATCACGAGGTCAAGAGATTGAGACCATCCTGGCCAGCATGGTGAAATCCTGTCTCTACTAAAAAATACAAAAAGTAGCTGGGTGTGGTGGCGTGTGCCTGTAGTCCCAGCTACTCGGAAGGCTGATGTAGGAGAATTGCTTGAACCTGGGAGGTGGAGGTTGCAGTGAGCCAAGTTCATGCCACTGCACTCCAGCCTGGCGCCTGGCAACAGAGCAAGGCTCTGACTCAAAAAAACAAGAACAAAAAACAACAACAAAAAAAAAAACAAGAAGCAAGACTATAGAAATGACCTACCTGGGAAGTAAGCATCAATAAAAAATGAAAGTACAAAGAAATCATGAAAATTATTTTTATGTCCAGTCTGAAATCTTGGCTCAGGTGAATTATTGTTGAAATGATCAATTATTTTATTTTCTAAATTCAGCTAACAGGAGACATTTCTCCAAAAAGAATAAAAAGAAAATAGCAAGTTGGCCTTTATGTTTTAAAACTACTTTTTTTCTCCAAACAAACAAGATAAAACTCTTACATTATTCTAATTATCTTAATTTTGTTAAAACGAACAAATATGGCAGGCCATACTTGGAAGAACTTTTCAGTGATAAACCTCCCGTTAAAGAAATGCACTCCCCAAAACAAGCATTAACTGGTTTTTAAACTAATTATTGCTTTTTTTTGTTTTTTAAGTGTATCTCCTCTTGTCTTTGAAAGGTCTTTATTTCCAAGCTCAGCTTGAAGGAAACTAAATAATAATGAAAAATTGTTTAATTGTATGCTTAGTGTAATATGTTGAATTATGGTCAACAAGAACCTAACTTTACATTTTTAATACAAACGTTGTGGATTCAGGGAGCATAGAGAAATGTCTATTTGATTTGAATATGCACAATAAAAATATATGGAGGTACTAAAATATTTCAAGTATGCTGCTGTATTAAATTCCTAATGCATTTACCCTTATTATCAGATATATTTGAATATAAATTTACAATTAAACAAAGGAACCAACATGGCCTTTGGTTTTCTTATCTCTAAAACAAGGTGGTTAGATTAATATTGTTTGCATGCTCCAAAAAATAAAAAATAAAAACTGTGATTCACATTTGTATTTTCTCATTTTCCAATATGAAGCAATGTTACCACAGCCTGCATGATGGATGGTAAATGTCAAAAACAAATATGTATGAATTCTGAAAAATAATGGCAATAGCAGTGACATAGCTTTTTAAACTCCCAAACGCAGGCATCAAAAAGAAAAGAAAAGGCAACTAAATAGCCAAACCAAAAAACAAACAAGCAAACAATTAAACAAAAACCACTGACGCTACTTAGAGCAAAGGTAGATAATAAGATGTTCCTGACCCTGAAACGGAAACATGTGAGGACAAGTCACCAACATTCACCGGAGACCTGCATGGTATCAGATCTGTGTGGGAGAAAGCAAAGAGCAATCACAAAGCAAATGAGGAAACTGAGAATGGGAGAGCCTCCAAATAGCCGACCAGTATTCACTGGAAAGCATGGAAAGCCAATCTGAGAGCAAAGGGAGAAACTAGCCAAGCTTCCAAATCTAAAACAAGTGAGAGAAATACTTATTTGGTAAGCTTTGAATTGAATGAAGCAGTCTATGAACTTTCAGAAGTGATCAGCTGGGGCTCTCTTCCAGGACAGAACCCCCATATTGAGATGACATTTCTGGGGGTACATCAAAGAGAGCAGGATAGTGTTGATTAAGACAAAGGTAGACAAGGGGCTTATGGAAAGAGGCCGGGAACTCTCACAAAACAAGACACCATCTTGTTTGAGTATACCTAAAAACAACAATAGGGAAAACTATGTGAAGTTAGAAATATGATCCTGACCCATGCCTCCTTTTCAAAATGAGAAAAACTCATTTCTCATAAAAATTTGGAAAGACAATTATTGAGGCCAAATTCCACACCTTGACATAAGAAAAAAAAAAACAAGACTAAGAAGCAGAAAAACACTACCAATAATGAAAGCAATACCAGAAAAATGTGCCCACATATCAAACCAAACTACTTCAAAATGAGCTATCATATATTAATAGTACAAGATACGAAACAACATCAAAATCCAAAAAAAACTAATAAATGAAGTGACAGTTCAAAACTTTTTAAAAAACCATTTTATTAATGAATAAACTTGAATGAGCAGAAAAGCAAATTGACATAGTATGTAACGTGTTAAGAGAATTATAAGATGAAAAGAAGGATTATTTTCAAATTAAAAGGGAATTAAGACAAAATATAAAAGCAATGTAGAGTTAAAAATGATTTAAGAGAAAGTGGTAAATACTGAATATAAGCAAAGATGATCCAATACTGATAATAGGAGTCCCTGAAAACAGAAAACCTAAGTAAGATTTGAGAACATTTACTAAAAACTATAATTTAATAAAACTTAAAAATTTTAATTTAAAAAATTTCCCAGGTGGTCACAGTGGCTCACATCTGTAAGGCCAGCACTTTGGAAGGCTGAGCTGGGAGGACTGCCTGAGCCCAGGAGTTTGACAAAAACAATGTTTTTTTAATTAGCCAAGCATGATGGCTCACCCCTGTGGTCCCAGCTGCTTAAGAGGCTAAGGCAGGAGGATCACTTGCCCAGGAGATGGAGGTCGAAGTGAGCTGTGTTCATGCCACTGCACCCCAGCCTGGGTGACAGAGCAAGACCCTCAGACTACATATTGAGCTTCATAATTACTAACACCAAGACATATGCTAGTAGAATTTCTGGAGTTTAAAGAAAAAGTGAAATATCCTTTAGGCATTTAAAAAAAAGAAGAACAAGTGACTTATCGAGGAAAGAAAACAAAATTGTCATCTCATTAATTATCATCTTCTGGCATTCTTATATAGCTCCTTTTACACAAGAAAATGAAGTAACAGGTTCGATGTGGTGGCTTATGCCTGTAATCCCAGCACTTTGGGAGGTTGAGGCAGGAGGATCACCTGAGGTCAGGAGATCGAGACCAGCCTGCCCAACATCGTGAAACCCTGTCTCTACTACAAATACAAAAAATTAGCCAGGCATGGTGATGAGCACCTGTAATCCCAGCTACTCAGGAGGCTGAGGCAGGAGAATTGCTTGAACTCTGGAGGCAGAAGGTTGCAGTGAGCCAAGATCGGGGCCACTGCACTCCAGCCTGAACGACAAGAGCAAAATTCCATCTCAAAAAATAAAAGAAGAAGAAGAAGAAAAGAAATGAGGTAACATAGCTAAGACATTCTGAGAAAGAAACTGTTAGTCAAAGATGTTATTCAGCCCCAACTAACATTCAAATGTTAGGGGCATAGACAAATTGATATCAATCTGAAAAAAAACACAAGGAATTACTGTTCCCATGAGCCTTTCTACTAGAATCTACTAAAGAGCAAGCTTCACACAACCTGAAAGACTACCATGAGGCATAGTGCTAAGGATTAAGTGGTAAATATTAAGTTCATGTAAAACTAAAACTGAATTACTATTAAAAGAGAAGGAGAGAGTTTAGTATTGATAGCGGCAAGTTCAGACAACACAGATGGTGCAATCATTTTAAAGGGGAGACGAGAGACAGGGAAGGTAAGGAGGGCATATGCAGAGAAACTTTTTGTTTGGAGTAATCATGTTGGTGGTAGAATTATTAGCATTGCTATTAGGAGTTTGTTGTGGCATCATGAAGAATAAAGTTAATGAATAATTATGGGATTCTCAATGTGGAAGAAAGAAGCAGCAAATGTAATTAACAAGTAAAGGATTGAGTAAAAGCCCTATAGCACAGAGGTATTCCTAGTGCTCAGATTGTGGTCTTAAAATACCATTTCTACTAGGGCTTCTTAGAGCATGATTCTTAATAGCGGTGACATTGCCCCCAAAGGGGAGAAAATTGGTTTACAGGGGATGAAAAAATCTTACAACTGTTTGTGATCTTCCGAAGCACAACCCAACCTGAGAAAAACTTATTTCTTAGTATTTAATTACTTTAATTTTAGTTATTAGATACTAATTTAATGATAACTTAAAACATTGTAATTTTTTTCTTGGGAGTGTGATAATTTTTTGACAGACTGAGATAGTCTCAGAGAAAGGGCCGATTACAGTGAAGAGGGAAAAAAATTAATAAAACAACATAATATATAAATAATACAGGAGAGAAAAGCAGAAATTAAATTTTTCTTTTATAAGCAAACTTCCCTAAGTCCTTCCCCCTCCCGTGAAACTGTATCCTGCTTTGAAAGTTTTATGAGTTTATAAATTCTTATATTCTTGTTCTCCATAGCTGATAACTCTAAGTTTCTGTAACACAGCGAAGGTCATGAGAAATATCCAAGCAGGCTGGACTCCCGCCTCCTGGGTGCTGTAGCAGAAGGCAGTAGATAAGGCCGGTGCTAGAATCCTTGAGCCCGTGCTAGAATCCTTGAGCTCTACAGAGAGCGAACAGCTGGGTTGCATAGCAACAGTCATATGTAAGCCTAAGTCAGGTGCCTGTCGGTGCTTAATAAATTGCCCTACACCTGCAAACTTGTTTTAGCGCCACTGTGTACTTCATATACAAAAAGTCAAGCCCTGTCTTTGTCAGGGGCTCAGCCATTTTGAATCCAAATCTGAGCTGGGCTCGTGTACACCTAAAATAAACTCCTTCTGCAACCTCAATGGTCTCTCCAGTCTCTAAAATTCTGCAACAACAGAGCTGGAACAAGAAATCTATAAAATAAATCTGGAATATTTTGTCATGCCAGATAAGAAGCAACTATCAAAGATTATTAGGGCTACATCAAAAGATTCAAGAACTTGGAGAGATTTCCGCTAGCTAAAGATCAGCTTCGCTAAAGACAATAATTACCATGAACTGAAATCTACCAAACAGTTTTAAACCATGTTTATAGTGATACTAAAATACAGTCATTGGTCACCTTCAGAGATTGATAAGAAACTAATTCATTATTTCAAATTCTACCTTTCTGTTATGCCCTTTACCACTGGGTAATGATTATTTTTTAACTCAATGAATTAAGAGATACAGTATGTTCACACAACAAAAATACAGACAACCAGACATTACGTCCTCTCATAGTTTCTGCAAACACCAACAAGTCTTGCAGAAGGTAGTGAACCAGTGTCTGATCAGGCTTCTGGATCCATTGGCCAAATAATAAAAGTGATTTTCTACAAATAATCGGTTGCTGTCACAAGAATACACAAGAACAGCTTGAAGGTTCTTACTAGCCAAAATGGTATCAATTTCAGCATCAAAATAGTGATAATAAAGTGTTCCAATCCATTAAATAACAATCTACGCATCCAAGCTGATACAAGTATGTAGGAATATATAATATTTAGTTTAATAAATATTAAATAAATAAGACAATTTAAAAATTGCAGCCATCATAGTAGTAATTGAATCAGGCAAGAATCAACAATGGGTACTAAAAGTAATAGGAGATAGTTTGCTGAGAAACATATTTACATGAACTCAGCAATTCTCCACCCAAAGAACTTAATTACAAAGGGGAAAGTATAATTACTTCACAGAAGAGAAAACTGACAGACACCACTTTAACCAATGATTTAATTTAACATCACTAAAAATGGGAGAAACTGACATTGTACAACTCCTGATCTGACACATTGCGCAGAATGTATCAGAGTACTTGTATAATATCCCTGCCAAAAATTTGTAAATAGAATTTAATCATGAAGAAATATTGAACTCCAAAATTAAGGGACATTCAATCAAACCAAAATAATAATAATAATAATAATAATAATACCTTAAGAATGTCGTAGTCACAAAAGACAAGGAAATATTAAGACTATTCTAGACTGAAAAAACTAGAGAGACATGACAATTAAATGCAACATGTAATTCCAGATTAGGTCTTGCATCCATTTTCTATAAGGGGATTATTGGGACAATCAGCAAAATGTAAGTAGGGTCTCTGGATTAAATGGCAGAATTGTATCAATGTTAATTTTCTCTTTTAGATGGTTATACCGTGATTACATGGGTTGTATGGTGGCTCTTTTAGAAACTGCATACTGAATATTAGGGGAAACAAGGCATCTTGACTGCAACTCACTTTCAATTTGTTCAGAAAAGAAATTGTGGACAGTGGCGAGGGGTGGTGGGGGCGATGCTGAAGAGAGAGAGAGAATGATAAAGTAAATGTGGTAAAATGTGAACAATTGGTGAAGCTGACTCAGGAGTATAGGGTGGCTCTTTGTTCTTGCAACTTATTTGCAAATTTGATATTATTTCAAAATTAACATTGAGAAAAAAAGCTCTCTGTCAAACAACTTTTAGGTCAAAGAAGAAACTCAAAATCACAGAATGTATTTATTTAAGGACATTAAAAACGTTGTGTTACAACAAGGATTGTGCCTATTTCATAAGGTTAATCTGAGACTTAAATGAGATTTGAAAGTGCTTAGTAAGTATTTATTAAATGATGCATTCTCAATGGAGTATATTACCTCCCAAGAGGTGAAAATTGGTTCTTGGGAGGTGAAAAATATTACACATTTTGTGGTTAACCAAATATTACACATTTGTGGTTAACCAAAGCTCAACTCTACCCAACAAAATTTTATCCCTTACTATACAATATTTTATTAATGACATATTAAATTTAAATTTTATTTTTCTTTTTAAATGGACAATAAGAAATAAAGATTGAAAATTATTACCAAGAAAAGTTCAACATGCTACATAGCCTGTGAAGAAAATATATGGCCTCAAATACTTACATTGATAATTTTTAAAAAAAAGAAAATCTAAGCATTACATTCAATAAGTTAGAAAAGGCAAACAAAACAATCCATGAGAAAGCAGAAGAAAACAATAAGCATAAAGCCAGAAATTAGTGAATTTTAAAACCAAAAATGAGTAGAACTAATAAGTAAAGTTCAGGCTACCTAAAACAATAAAATAAAAAACTCACAAACTCAAAAAAACACAAAAGTTACAACACACAGAGTATATTCTACACATCTTCAACCTAATCTCACACCCTCATGATGCACCTCTGTGACCAGCCATTGCTGTGGAAACAAAATGCATGCAGGTATAGTATGCCCCTCACCCCTATCAGGGGTTTTCTACAACTATGGTCAACATAAAACAGCTATCCAAGAGCTTGCAGATTCTTGATTCACTGACATAAGATTCAAAGCAATAATTTGCAGTGAAGGAGATACAATAATGGACACATGTCCACAGGCTAACAGACAATGATACGGCCTCCTAAAGAGTCAACGAAGGTGCCAGTTCTCAGGAGAAGACTGTGTGTGGTTGAGGCACACACTGTCCTCCTAGATGAAGTTATATACATGGAATTAGAGATCAATATAGCAGGCTATGTTGTTCATAGCTGGAATACTCTAGTCAGCGAAAACAGGATGCAAATAGGATTGGTCTCTCACCATCACTCTCCATGGCTCATTTGCAGAATTCATGCTTCCTGTCCCCTCGACCTTATCCTCTACTAGATACTTCCTTCAAGAGACCCAGCAGGAGTCCCACTGAACCTGGAGTTTTGACAACCACATGGACTTTGTGATAGCAGGCAAAGAAAAAAAATCACCATGGGGGGTGCAGATAATTGACTCTAAATACCAAGAAGTGCTGGAGTTGCCACTATACGTTAGGAACCGGAAACAGTATATTTGAAACCCAGGAAAACCACTAGGACATCTCTTGGTGTTTCCTTAGTGAACATTAAAATGACATTAAAAACACTGTTACAACAAGCATTGTGATATCAGCAGTCGTCTCATAACGTTAATCTGAGACTTAAATGAAATTTGAGCTTAAAAAAAAAAATTATGGCCCAATAAGGGCAAAGAAGACTCAGATCCCTAGGGAATGAAGGTCTGGATCACTATACCTGATAAGAAACCTAGGCCTGCTGAAGTGCCAGCTGAGGGTGGGAGAAACCAGAATAGGTGGTAGAAATGGGAGATGGTAAGTACCCAGTGTAGGCTCAGAACAGTGATAGCAGCAACAACCTGCTTGTTCAACTAAGTTTTTTCTGTTAAGTCTTTTGAAAATGTTGTTGCCAGCTACCATAGTGAAGTTTCTGTAATGGAGTGGATTTAAAGAAGAGAGGTATCTCTCATTGTCTGCCCCAGGGTTTCTCTGATGTTGTTAGGTGGGACACTTGCCGAAACCCATGTGGTCTGTTGGATGCACGAAGGAGCCTGAATTTGAGGGAATTAATAGTCCATAGAGAAGCCCCTAAGCATAGGGGTATAGGATCCACGGGATATAATTGCTCTCCTCTTCTGAGCCTCAGGTAGATAATTCTGAGGAACATTCTTCCCAGCTTCTCAGACTGTCTCCAGCAGGATCCAGCCCCAGCTGCCTACAGCAGGTCAATAATAAGTCATGTACCAAATAGTGTTTCGGTCAACAATGGACTGACCACATATACCATGATGATTCTATAAGATTATAATGGAACTGAAAATTCCTATCACACAATGACGTCATAGCCATGGTAACATCACAGCACAATGCATTATTTACATGTTTTTGGTGATGCTGATGCTGGTGTAAACAAACCTACTGTGCTGACAGTAGCATAAAATATAGCACATACAATCATGTACAGTAAATAATATTTGATAAATGACTGTTACTGGTTTGTGCATTTACTATACTGTATTTGTAAGGTTAATTTTAGAGTGTACTCCTTCTACTAATTTAAAAAAAAAGTTAATTTTGATAACCTACAGATCACATTTGGCAGGCTTCCAAATCAACCCACCTTGAAGAGGTTTTCTGGTTCAAGACAACATCCTGTCCCTGAGTAAATTAACTTATCTGAGTTCCTCGAATTGTTGATGTACTGATTAATACATAACCTACTGACATTGAAAAGAGCACTGTTTCTGAATCATAAAGTTTTGCTAATTTGTTTCTCAATCGTGAAGTTTTACTGATTGTCTTGCATATAGATGTTTTAGCCTGTAGGTTGTAATCTGCAGCCAATGATTGTACTGCCCTAAGAATTGTGCTCTCCAGTGAAAAAGGGTAACTCCAGTGTGAATCCTCCTCCATTCTCCTAAACTTTGTTATAAAAGCCTTCCAACTTGTGACAGACTTCAGAACACTTCCAATTTTGCTGGTGTGTCTTCCTGGGCCAATCTTCACATTTGGCTTCCAAGAAATCTTTATCAAATTATTTCTGCCTTAACAGCCTTAATTTTGGTTGGCACTGCCAAACATTTTCAGGCTGGTCCTTCAGGAGCTATTCCAGAAGAAGGCATTGTTGTCATAGGAGGTGACAACTCCATGTGTGTTATTGCCCCTGAAGACCTTCTAGTGGGACAAGGTGTGAAGATAGAAGATGGGAATATTGATAATCCTGATCCTGTATAGGCCTAAGCTAATGTGTGTGCTAATGTTTTAGTTTTTAACAAAAAGTTTTAAATGTAATAATAAATTTTTTTAAACCTTGTAGAATAAGGATACAAGGAAAATGTTTTGTACAGCTGTCCAATGTATTTCACACTAAGCATTATTCTAAGAATCAAAAGCTTAAAAAATTTAAAGGTTTATAAAGTAAAAAAGTTACAGTAAGCTGAGATTATCATTGAAGAAATATTTTTTAATAAATTTAGTGTAACCTAAGTGTAGTGTTTATCAGGTCTACAATAGTGTACAGTTATGTCTCAGACCTTTACATTCACTCACCACTTACTCAGAGCAACTTTCAGTCCTGCAAACCCCGCTCATGCTAAATGCCCTATATAGGTGTATTATCTGTTATTGAGCAAAAAGGACTCTGCCTGATGCATAAGAATGATGACACCAGGTTTTTGAGAAAAGAAAAGCTTTATATTGAAAATTGACTCCCAAGGAGACAGTAGTCAAGCTCAAATCTGTTTCACAGTCCTGCTTTAAGGCAGTAATTTTATTAGAAAAGGTTTAGGGGGTGGATTTTGAGATTAGCAGATCATTGGTGGAAGGAAGGGGAAGGTCTAGAAAGCCTTTGGGCATGCACAGTTCTCTCTTCATGCTACCTTATGGATTAAATGCGCAAATTCAGGGTGGAATCAGTATGAAACATACAGTGGAAATTCAGGCTGTAACATCAGCAAGGTTGTTCTTCACAAACTCCAGTCAGTCATCTTGATTCTGACAAATTTCAGCCAGTTCTTTTATCTCAGAAGGGAGTGAGTTTTGGTGTTTCAGCAAGTTGTGTCTTAGCTGCTATCCTGCCTCAAGAACTTCTGTCATTTCTTTCTTTAACTATTTGGGACATGGCTTCAGGATACCATTTTCAATCTATTACACCATTTTTTACTATACTTCTTCAATGTTTAGATATATGAATACCTATTATTGTGTTACAGTGGCTTCCAGAATTCAGTACAGGAATATGCTATCTAGATTTGTGGCCTAGGAGGGATAGGCTATACCCTATGGCCTAGGTATGTAGTAGGCTATCTCGTTTAGGTTTAAGTACACTGTACGACATTTGAATAATGATGAAATCACCCAATACATGTTTCTCAGAACATGTCCTCACCATTAAGTGACACATGATTGCAGACACTTGACTGGCACCTCCTTCTTCCCAGTCTCACTCTTCCTAGTCCCTCACACTTGTTCCCTAAAACCACTTCCCAATATAAACTACATGCTAATAGGATTTTGGCAAAGATTTTCATGGTAAAAACAAACAAAACAGTATATAAAGGCAGAGAAAAAACTGAATATAGGTTATTCTTATTTTCATGTTGGTAAATTGTGAATATTCTAAGTTTTCAACACTGAACATGCAATAACATTTTCATCCAAAAATATTGTACAAAACTAATGCTTTCAAAATCTCTAAGGATTTGATTATAATGCCTTGAATTACCAGCAAAGGCTCTAGAAACACAAAGATAAATTAGTACTTGAATGTGTTAACACTAGGTTTCCAATTAAATGGAGTATATTCTAATGCAATTCATCAGTTACTTGGTCTCCCAATTGACTTCTGTGATTTAAAAGTAATTAAAGCTGTGTAGCTGTGTCTTTACACAAAAATTATTACTTTTTACTTTTTGCTTATTTTGAAGAATTGAGTATTTCTGATCTTGAGTCTCAATGAAATTCCAAAATAATATAAAGCCTTAATGTGGTTGAAAACAAAGATGTCTTTAAAATACTGATGTAAAAATAGTCACGATGAGTCTGTTTGTTACAGGAATGTTATTTCATTTGTTTTGTTTTTTTAGGTTACTGCATGAAAACAAGAAACTTCTGAGCTTTCCTTGTCTCCATTTCCACTGTCCAATATTCCTGTATTTTCCAATTGTTATTTGTAGAAACACAGTCACAGACACAGCCAATATTACTCTGCAAACAAAATCCTGGATTCAACACAGGGTTACAGTAATCAGGGCCATCCAGGGAAGGTTCAGACTGGGGCAAATTATCTTTAGGCCATCCTTCCTCTTCCTCTGCCAAACCTTGCCCTATTCTGTACTGTTTAAGAGCACCATGTATTTCCAAACCACAAGCTCCTCACAGCACTTTGTATAATTATAATCAGCAAATTAATTCTTGAAAATGAATAAATCCCTGCTGTTTCTGCTAGACTAGAAATGCCACAATAATGACAGCCATGCCTGTTTGTTCATTGCTGTATCTGGGATGCTAGGACAGAGCCAGCACCCGGTAGATGCTCAGTCAGTACTGGTGGAGCGAGTTATATGTACACTAAAGGCAGCCTTAAAAGAAAGGTTTGTGTAGAAATATGAACAAAAATAGCAGGGATAGTTCCACTTCATTTTCTTGGTGAAAAGGAGATAATTAAATCTGATTGTAGGTCATCTCTGTCAGGCAGTCAGAAGATTCCTCTAATCCCCCTGATCTAGGCATTTTTCTGAGCACACACATCCTAAAGAAATTAAAAGGTCTGTTTCAAATAAAAATTCCTCTGTCAAGAGAATACATTTTAAATACACTTCTCTTTATGAATTCCAGGTGGAATTAAAAAGAGTCATACCTCATAAATGATTTTTTTACTATGTTTACTAAGGTTGGGATTTTGTTTCTTTAGAACTTTTATTATACATCTCTTGAAGAATAAAATAATGCAATAATAGGGGCTTCATTTTCAGTAAAGTTGAGAAGTCAAACTATATTTCATAAAGTCTGAAAACGCAATTCATGTTTTCCATTTAATACCCAAGTATGCAACCACTAGAAACACAGGATTCCTTATTATAGTTTTATGTAATTCTAATACCAAAGGTACAACCAAAGAAAGGTCTCAAATATTTGTGCTTAATTTCAACTTTCCTTTAGCTGTTGTATATAATGTTTTCCTTTCTACATGAGTGGAAGGGGTCTAAACTTTTGAAGTCAGTTTGTTTATATTCACAATGAGTTTCAAGCAAGACAAATAACCTTGGAAAGAATTCACCTACATCTAATTTTAAACTATGTATTTTAAAATGTATTTGACTATCTTTATAGGAATAGTACAGTATAGAGAGCAACCAGCTTCATAAGAAATCGCAACTTACCAAGCCTGTTCATGAAGACCGGCCTCAGGAAGAGATACCTTTTGTTTCTTCTTGAGGGCAACAGAGCTTTCACATTCTGTCCCTCTTTGCCCCAACATACTGTTTTGCACATAGTACAACAAATTTTGTTTTCAACTGAATTTAACTCGTTCCTCAAAGTTGAGGTTTATACCCAAAAGTAAACTAACAGTAGCGGTGCTCCTCTCAGATACCCTTTGTGGGTTGATATGCGTACCTCCCAGCTGCTGAAAATGCTCTAGCTAACAGCTTACACCTGTGACCACTGCTCGAGCATTGCCTCAGCTGGAGATGCCTGGAAAAATCACATCACCATTATCACCATGCCACGCCCACCCCCTCGGGATGGCCAGTGATTGGCTAACAGAGTACAGAGCCAGTTCCTCTTGCCTAGAGACAGGACAGTTCCAGGTGCAACCACTTATACTCCAGCGCCCTCTGTAAATCAGGCCGAGGCTGGATGCTATCCAAGACCAAATCACTGCTCAACTCATCCCCTTTGCCAATTCTGCTTCTTCACTCCCTTACAGATTTTTCCTGAGGAGCATTCCTCGTTAACTCACAATGTACCCAAATCCCCGCCTCAGGTTTTCTTTTCAGGAATATAATCTAAAACACACACACACTCTCTCCCCGACCCTAAATCTGCTAGTATGACTCACATTCTTGATAAGCTGAGCTTGGGTTTATTTTTCTTTAACTTTATTTAGTCAGTATTGACTATTGCCAGAGCTTGCCCAGGCAAAGACAAAGCCCTTGTTCCTAAAAAGGCAAAGGGTCCCGATCAGATCTGAGATTAGTCAAGAGGTCATCTTTAAGTAAGTTCCTGCAGTGTCAAGACGACTTGAAAACATAGTTAACAATTCTAAACATAACTGGATGTAAGACTCAATTAAGGATCTAGATTCCAAGATAAAATTAGGATACCAGCTCTGTGGAAAAATTCTTATTAAAATGATTTGCCATTACTAATTATCACATAAGATTATACAGTTTTAGACCACTAAGAATCTGATAACCTGGTTATCAATAAATACAGAATTTAGTTGGGTTACTGTGCAAAAGTTCATAGCAAATGTATATGTCATATATTATAGTTACACAGAAAATCAAATTTGATATATGAATAAATACAACATAGAACTTTTTCATATAAACATTTAAGAAACAGAAGAGATGGGAAAGTAAATGACCACGGTCAACAGCAAACTCAATTGGTAGCTTACATTTCCAGCCCTCTCCCACTGTCAATAATCAGATGACTTCAGGCTTCATCTCTGTAATTCTCTACGACTTCATGACTTCAAGGTGACTGCAGAAGCTCCAAATACCATGTTTCCACCTGAATTGCAAAGACAAAATGCACAGCAAGTGATAGCTGTCTCTCACTGAGGGAAGAAATCTTTCCCAAGCTCCCCCAGGAAATGTACCCGGGTCATAACCAAGCCTCATGACCACTCCAGACCAGAGAATAAGCCCATTTTCCTGAAGACCATTTTCTCTGCTCAAAGCTAAACAAACTTGAAGATGGTGGAATCCAAGTTCGGATCCAGGCAATAAACAATTCTGCTATATTCAACAGTAAAAGCCAGGGAATCCCCTTCAGCAAATCTGTTTCTGAATTTCCTTCTCAAAGTTTTAAAGAATCACTTCATCACACTCAAGGCTCTTTCCTCTTAGACAATAAGCATTTGCATACTGTTATAAAGGAGAGAAATACACATTTCAATTCAAAGGTGTAAAGAGTGGTATACTGTAACTTTTCTCAAAGGTGGAAAAAGACCTAAAAATAGAATTTTTTTGGTCTGCACATTTTATGATATTACGTAAATCTTCATATGCAATGAACACTCAATTCATCTTGTCCATTCAGAGAGGTCAATGTGTACAGGGAGCCAAGGGCCAAACAGATGTGGCTTCCATCTAGGCTCTTTTACTTACCAGCAATGTGACTCAGTTTCACCATCTTTTGACGGTGAAGATCATGTTTAAACAACAACAACAAAAAGGCAAAAGCACAGTTTCTGGGCATAACCATAGTAAGTACTCAATAAATGATAGCTATTATTAGTTCAGGAGTCTAAAAGCTGAAACTATGACAGTCACCTAACCAAATACTTTTCTTTTCCTCAACTACAGCAAGAAAATAACAATGACCAGGATCAGCTTCATCTCTTTCTAACCAAGTTTCCTCTTACCTAAAAGTTTCTAAGAAGTTATGATTTACTGACAAGAATTAACAGGTCCAAATGGTCCCTTCAAAGTAATTCCTGAAAACGTGCCTCCTAGATGACTTGTGATTCATTGGACTTAGTTTCTATTTTTCACATGAGTTGTAGTAAAGATCCAAAAGTAGCTAATCCAATTTCAGTCCATTTTCAATATAGCTAATGGCTTTCATATACCTATCCCTCTTTCTTGGTCTAAATGGTATAGTTTTATGTGAAAATCTCCTGTTTCTAAAGTAAAATAATTCCATGATTATAATACATATAAGTTCCATCTTGTAAGCCTCCAAGATAGCATCAGTTACCTATGTATAGAAAGAAACTCAACATTCAAAATGCCTTCTCACATTTCAGAAACACTCTCTTTTGTGGCATGAGAAATATTTTTAGCTCTAAAATCCCTCTAAATGATTTTTTCTCTCTAATGGTATACCAATTACACATTAAGGTGGATGGCTTTTCCAGCCATATTAATAGTTTTACAATATGGATTAAGTCTCTCTTTGCTATTCCAGTTCTTGTGCCAAGTAAACTATGTCATGAACTAACAATACTTGGGGCCTTTAGGTACCTGAGGAATTAGGTAAGCCAGTCCTTAAGTCCTGACCCACAATTGTCCTGGATTTCTTTTATATGTGTCTACTGATGGAAAAAATTACAACTTACTTCATACTAGATGCCTTCTTTTTGGAAAACATATATTTGGTTTGTAGAAATAAAAATACCATAAAATAAAAATAATGGTTTCCAGAAGCATTATAAAAGATATATTAAATAAGAAATTAAAATCTCTCTCTTACCAAAAAAATGGATAAAATTCATATGACTGAAATAATTATATGGCCATAGGGAACAATACAGATAAATACATTGCATACTATAATACCTAATAAATTTTATAATGTATGTTAGTAAGTTTTTTGCTATAGAAAAAGCAATGACAAAATTTTAGTGTTACAGAACAATGACACTTCTTTCTTTCTCCTTTGTCTGCAGGTGAGGAGGCTTCAGCTGAAGGCCAGGCATGGCCACACTTGACACAAAGCTGTGAGATGATTCTAAATCTGTTCTAGGTTCCAAATCTGTCTTTCCTCATTTTGGCTCAGTAGATTACCCAATGTGTTCTCTCATAGGGATGACAGAGAGCATAAAAGCATGCTCAAGTACCCAAACACATTTCAAATACTTGCTTGCATCACATCTGTTAACATCCCCTTGGCCAAGGCAAATCACATGGCCACACCAAAAATCAGAGCAGAGAAGTAAAGTCTGCTCTCCATGAGACCTTGGCAAGGATGTGAACTTCTACAGAGGAGTAAAGATTTGAGTTCCATGATTCAATAAACAATATGTATGTAACCTAAAGTATCTCTGTCACATGTGCATAGGGAGATATGTAGATGAATTTTTTATAGCATTGTTTATAAATAAGCAAGGAATTATGTTCATCAGTAGGGAATGGGGGAAATAAATTATAGTTCACTCATATAATAAAATTTACATGTTAGTTTAAATTAAATAACTAATGTAATAACATGGCTAAATGTTTTTTAAAAAGCATAGTGGTTCAAAATAGGTACAAAATGCTATATGTGATATGATACCATTTATGTAATTTTAAAAGAACACACAAAGTAATATCATGCATTGTTTATGGATACACACATTGGTAATACAGAATAAAAACATGATGGAAGAGAGCATAGTAATTTCAATGGATGAAGTGGACAGAGAAAAGATGAGACTGAAGTTTTAGCAATAACACAAATTTAATTTAAAAAGAAAGAGCTCATAAAATATGCAAACTGTGAATATTTCTTAAATTTGAGTGTGTGGTGAGTAAATGGATGGCTGTTCTTTGTATATTCAAAATACGTTATAACTAAGAATTACAAATATGTGTTGACAAATAGCATAAAGACTAACCCAATTACACATAATACTTTTGGAAAACACTGTCTCATGAGAATTAAAGATTCACTGAGCTGAAACAATGAGACAGCCTGAAGACTCTACAACAAGCTCAGTGATTTGTCCATATATTATCAATTCTCACTCTCCAGGACTACCTTTCTCCTTATAGCACTTAGAGGTTTTATTCAAAACACTTCTGCAATCTGTGAAAAAGTCTAATGTCTGATGACAACTTTAATTGTGGAGTTGACCAGCCACGCTGAGCAATCTGGGATTTTCTGGATTTTGTCATACATATAACTCCTTGGGAATATTTTTTTATTATTATTATTTTTTATTGCATTTTAGGTTTGGGGGTACATGGGAATATTTTTAATACAAAGAGACTGAAAGTAGCAAATAGAATAATACCCAACTTTGGCCACCTTCTTGTTGGGAGAGCTCTTGTTGGGTTACAAATACAGGCTTGATTGAAATCTGAATGTGTCCACAAAAAAAGAACTCTAAAATGTGTTAGCAAGATTTGTGTGTTCTACCAAATCTCAGCTGAGGAGAGAGAGCTACAAATACTGAATACCTAGTGTATATGTCAGGCATTTGTTTCACACGTGTTTTCCCACATGATCTTTTTAACAATTATAAAGTATAGGAATTATGTCCTCCACTAGTGGTCAAAAATGACAGGGCAGAGAATTAAGTCCAGGTCTGTCTGACACCAAAATGTGTGTTCTTAAATCAGATCACTCTGCCTAAGTTAGGGCCCTTGGAGAAATCCCCACAGGGTCACCCCATCATCATGAGAAGCCTGCTGGAAAAAACCTTTATCCATGATGTCTATGTTATCTACACTTGAAAAACCCCAGGAAAAACAGTAAAATCAATTTATCTGGTCTCAGGAATATACCATCCCCCTTATTTTCTCGATTGATTTAGAAACCTGCATTTTTCAGGCTTACATTGTTCTTAGATCACCACTTTCTTGACCAGATATCCAGCCCAGACTTACTTATAATTTGTTGAAAGTACCTGTTCCTTCATTCTCATTCTTAATTGAAATTACGAAACCCTCCCAGCTAAACATCATAGAGGAAATCATTTTAAAACTGATTCATACTAACAATAGATCAATGTTACAGTCCAAAAAGCAAGTGTAAAAACAATATTATTATATAGTGACTAAGAGTGAAAACTAGCTATAATTTCCATTAAAAGACCTAAAATAGTATTACAATATAAAAGTACATCAGGCAGTTCTATGTCATAAAATAAAATTCAGCCATATTGCATTTTTAAGAAAATGCCTACAATTGTTTATTGTAAATTACATTAATGAATTTGCAATTACTACAGCTTAGAAAACATGTAGTCAACCAGACAACTCAATATATTCCTTGCCCTACGGATGTCAAACGAAGATATCAGAAGAGAACAATGGCCCCATAAAGTGCAACCTCTCTAGATGGCAAAATTTTATATAAGAAGAAGAATGGGCGAAACACATTATTCTTTCAGTTTCCTTTGCAGGAACACATCACAGCCTGGGACTAATATATTCAACCATTTTCTTACTTTAAGCCTTAGAAGGCACCAGCAACAAGTCTTCTTATCCCATAGAAGAAATGAGTATTTTCCCTTCTATATAAGCTCATACCAACTACCTAAATAACACAATGTACTAGAGAAGCCCTGAATAATAGCAGAGATTTTAAAAGCTTTCCAAGGAAAATGATCCCCTTCTGCTCAGGAAACCAAACCAAACCCTCTGAACATTTCATGGGCACTATGCTCATGCAACAAGTATTCACTAAGCACCTACTGTGTGCCAGACGCTATGCTATGCCCTCAGGATTCAGTTGATGTGGTTAGCATCTCGGTCCCCAGTGTCTGCCCCTTATTATTTACCCTGTAATCCCCTCTCCTTAAGTGTGGGCTAGACCTAGCGACTCTTCTGACAAACAAAATGGCAAAAGGGGTGGGATGTCACTTCCAAGATTAGATTATGAAAATACTGTGGCTTGTTTTGGATGCCCTCTCTCACCTTAGAAAAAGCCAGCAACATACAGGGAGGCATCCCTGGCCCATGTGAATTAGCTTGAAAGCCGATCATCTAAGCCTGAAGGCACGAGCTCAAGAGGAAATCTTTCCTCTTAACTTGACTGCAACCTCAGGAGAGGTCTTGTGCCAGAGGAACCCAGCTAAGTCACATATAAGTTCCTGACCTGAAGATACTGGGAGATAATGAATCTTTGCTGATTTAAGCTGCTAAATTTGGGGGTAGTTAAACAACAACAGAAAACTAATATGCAATGGTTTATAAGACAAGGTCCTTGCTTAAGTGGAGCTTACAATTGAGTGGGTACTGATGGATGATAAACACAAACATAGATAAGATAATTTTGCATAGTTTTAAATATTATGGAGAAGGTAAAACAGGGTCATGGGAAAAAAGAGTGACTATATAAGGGGATGGAAAAGGAAGACCCATTTAAAGAGACCTGAGTGAAGTAGTCCTGAGCATTCAAGACGAAGGACATACGGGATTGCAATAAACTAAATGAAAAACTAGGTATGAGAATCCACCCAAATTCTGTTAAGCTAAACATTAAAGAAATTGATAAAAACATAAAGCAATACTATCATTTTCAATACTTTTTTATTTTGAAAATTATAGTTTCATTAAATATGTATATTGTGTATTACTATTATTTTTAAGTAAATTAACAAATAAACATTTTTAAATTTTGCTTTTTTAGTATAATAATTATCAATAGCTATAACTCATGTAAACAAAGTATTTTGGAGAACCTCAATAATGTTTAAGAATATGAAGGGGTCCTGAAATCACAGTGAATGAGTACTGCTGGTATAGAGTACTATGGAGCATGGTTTGGAATATGACTCTTAGTCTAAGTTGAATGGGATAAAATTCCATTGAAATGTTCCTAATCAGAATGCCGGAATCTGACTTAAATATTTAAAAGGTTATTTGGTGTCCTGAAGAAGAGTGGACTGAAAGGGAGAGAAATTAGAAAATCTGTCAGCACTTGTCAAGTAATTACCCACAGAGGGTTTCATGGGGACCTGAAGAGGTACAGTTTTGAAACTGAGAGTTGAATTTTTCACATAAGAAAAAAATCCCATGTGACAACCACCTATATCTATATCTTAATTATACAACTGAAGGTTTGCTATTATCATATTAATTTAAAAATGTAGGATGAAACAAATCCAGATGATTCAGAATGCAGTTTCTTTTCAGTTGTTTTTCAGACCCCAGTAAATCTACCCCATGCCTTGATGTCATACTCTGTGGACCTTATCTGGGCCCACTATAAAATTTCTAAGCGAAATGGCAAAATTATACTTTGGTGACATTATCTGCAAAATGAAACAGCCAGAAAACAGGGCTACGTGCTGGCTGCATTAGGCCTCGCTTTTGCCATTATGAAATTCATGCTTCTATAAATTGGCAGCAATGGAATTTCACCTGCCTTTTAAATAGCGGTTTTCGAGATGAATAAAATGTTATCTCTAACACTGATATGCCACAAAAGTAGAAAACAAACAAATCAAACCAAAAAGTGTCTAATTTTATTATATCATTTGGCGAAACATGGTGGGGCTTTTTTTCCTGCCAAATATCAACCTACAGAAACAAGAGGATCTACTCTGAAGTTCTATAACATTAAAACCTTATAACTGAATTACTATAGATGTTTTAAATATCTTTACTAAACTTTTCTGCCAATTCTAAGAAAAACCCAATGCTGTCACCAGCTGAGAAGTTTTAGCTTGAATTTTTTCCTCATAATTAGTGTTTCAAGAAACATAATTAAAATGCCAGGAAAAACAGAAATTGTATGTATTTTTAATTATATAAATTTCTGACCTTGTTCATAACCCTCTTCATGAACTAACCAAACATAGAGGTAAATGCCTACCCAGTGTATCCTAAATACAATCCCACATGTCATATTACATCGTACTCAGTAATTTCCTTTACTTACCTCTAGAAATGTCAAGAAAAAAAAAAAAGAGAAAAAAACTTCCAATAATTTTTTTTTTTTCTGAGTAGAAAAGAAACTGGATGGCATTAAAGAATAAAATGTAATGGTGCAAAGAGAAGTGAAAATCTGCTATGGATTTGGTATAGTGTGGCTAATTTGGGCTACAGAGTACTATTTTAAGCTAAATTGCTCATCGTGGCTTTCAACACAGAAAAGTAAGCAGAAGAAATATCAGATCATTAAATTCTCTTTGGGCCAGCTTCAAGCAGGCAGTTTTAATATCGCTATTGACCGGTGGCAGAACAGATTCTATTTTCTTGGCTTTGTGATTATGAAACCAAATGTGGAGTAAATGCAAACAAACTTGTATTAAAAGGAACAGCTTCTCTGAAATGAAAGTGTGATATTTTTTAGGCACTCCTTGCAAACTAACGGAATTTACCAGAGTGAATTTTAAATACTGTGTTTGAAATAGAACTTGATTTGCAAAAATTCATTTCATGCAATTTTCAAAACTGTATTTAAAGTAAAGCGCACCAAGCTTATTATTTGCACAATAGCTAGAAAAAGGAAACCATGGCACTCGGTTTAATTTCCTTCTACTTCTCTCCATCTTCCATCCTTTGCTCTTGACCTGGTTGACAAGCTCTCAAGACCTCACTGTTCCTGCTTGGCAGAGTGGAAATTGCCGTATGAAGCAGGAAAGTTTAAACAGAAGCGGCATTGAGTGTGCTATGGCCAAGCTTACACCGGGCAGCTGCCAGCATCATGTGATTTTGAACATTCCAAAAGGCCTCCATGTCCCCCCAGATTTTTACCCTCTAGCTTCTACCTCAAAGCCAGAAATTTCCACAGCTTACACCTTGTGACCCAAAGAAGTGGAGACTCCTGCTTAAACACCAATATTACCTAGAAGACAATAGCATAGCAAGGTTTAAGTGAAAGGTAAAAGAATGAGCTTCTAAGAGCTGTGAGTCAGCACATTAGTGAGAGACTACAAAATCCAGACTAACTAAAGTGGAAATTTCATGTACAATAAACTTGTGTGGGTGAAATGAGAAAGTACAGTGTCACTAGACTGGGACCTTTGTGAATAAGTAACATGGTGAGTAATGAGTGCTCACTACCAGGATGAAATGAATCTTCCTACTGGAGCAGAAATCCAAAGTCTTGAGATAGAAGCAAGTAAGGAGTACAGGAAAAGCATGTGCCAAGAAAGGAAAGCAGGTGTAAGTCAGAGGGGTTTTTCTCTGAGGCATCTTTTTGCTTGTTTGTTTGCTGCTGTTGTTTAAAAAGGATCTCACTTTGTCACTCAGGCTGGTGTCATGGCACGATCATAGCTCACTGCAGCCTGAGACTCCTGGGCTCAAGCCATTCTCCCACTCAGCCTCCAGAGTAGCTAGAACTGCAGGCAAGCAGCACCACACCTGACTACATTTTTAAACTTTTTTTTAGAGATGGAGATATCACTATGTTGCCCAGACTGGTCTCAAACTCCTGGGCTCAAGTGATCCTCCTTCCTCGGCCTCCCAAAGTGCTGAGATTATAGGCCCAAACTACTACGCTTGGCCTTCTCTGGGTCATTGTAAAGGTATCATGTAACCTTTACATGTTGATGAAAAAGGATATGATAAGTTTTGTACTCAAACATATTGAGGTTATGGCATGGAAGTAAAGTGGAGTTGTTCAGTAGGTTGGCACTAACGGTCTATAACAGAGAAAACAGGACTAATGGTTTTAGATAAAAGAATTTTCCATAATGAGTTGATGGTGGAGGGTGAAGAAGTGACATTGCCAGAAAAATGTATTAAAGAAAGTAGGACAGGAGCTATGGCTATGGGAACCAGGGGGTAAGCACCGAGTGAGAAAAGAAGCAAGAGAAGGACTGGGGGACAAAGAGAGGAGCCAGAAGGATGTAGAGAAATAAAGGAGGGTACGAATTTCAAGAAAAAGACGTGTAAACAACAGTGTCAACAGCCAAAGAGAGGCAATCAGAGTAAGGACTACTCAAATGAGCCTGGGTGGAGCACGGATGAGGACACCAATGAACCTCACTGAATAGGCCGAGTGGACTGGTAAGAACAGACTGTGTTAGGAGAAACTAGAGGCACTAAGCATAAACCACTCAGTGGCCATTAAAGGAAATATAGAAGCAAATGATAGCTCAAGGGAGGAAGTGTTAATTAAAGATTTTGCTCAAGGTAGAGGAGATATAAAAGAAAAAGTCGATCTTATCTCATCCTTGTGGTTCTGAAGATGATAAAAGTGAGCTAAGCAGACAAGAATCATTTTGACCACAAATCCCCCTAGAAAGGGACTGGGAAAAGATTAACTCCCCCTCTAAAGTAACAGATGTTGGTTTCTCCTCCAGATACATTTGTTAAGGAATGTAGGATGTTCCTCCAAATACTCCCCACTCCATTCTATGCCACCCTACTCCCACCCCTGGGACATTATTTTCTTTGTACCAGTTCCTTTCCCACTGGGTCCCAGTTCGCCCATTTCTCACATCAGTCCTGTTGGTAAGACTCATTCCTTTCCCTTGTTTTCAGGTGAACTCTCTACTTTCCTCTAGACCAGGGTTTCTCAACCTCTATAATGTTGTCATTTTGAACCCGATAACTTTGTGTTGGGTAGGTAGGAGGTGTCGTCCAGTGCATCGTAGCTTAGTGTCATCCCTGGCCTCTCCCCCACTAGATGTCAGTAGCATGTTCTCCCACAGCCACGATAATGAAAACATCTCTAAACATTACCAAATATTCCTTTATGGGTAAAATTCCCTACACCCACATTGAGAATCACTGTTATAGACACTTCTCTTCCCTGATTCTCCCTATGGACTGAGATAGACACCCTGCACCACTCCACTTCTTCCATACTACCTGCCCCTGAAACAAGCAAATGATACTTTTCATTTTCTTTCCAACAGTTTTCACCACTGGTAACTGACAAAGCTTAACAAATATCATCCTGACAAAATTCCAGTTTCCAGAATGCTCACAGAGTTGCCACGCTCCTTAGATTCCAGGAGAGTGTGAAGTGAGTGAGGGCTGTAGTTTCTATGCCTGCTTCCTGGACTCCCTTCTTAGCCAGCATGTGTGGTATGGTTGCACCCCAGTTGATGGTGAGACCGAATGCTGGACCTATCTCCTGGTTCACAGTGATGTGGGCACACAGTCAAGTTGGCAAGTCCATTAGATCTGGTAGGTTTTGCAGGACAACTCTCAGCTCACTGGACTTGCCCGTGCTGGTTCCTCCTTTCTCACTTGTATTTCTCAAGAACAGCAATAGGATGTGCTGAGAATGTAACATCCTGAAATAGGGAGATACTAGCTAGCACATCCTGGGCTCTGTTCCAGTCTCCCAGACACAAGGTGCCCTTCAGTGCTTTAGCCCGGTGAGTCTAGTAACCCTGGGGTATAAAACCTAGTGAGGGCTGCTTTCCTGGGTCCCTTAGCTGCAGTGCAAATAGGGCATATGAAGTACAGACTCCATCTTCCACAAGAAGCTTTCCTCAGCCCTGGGGGATTGACTGACTTGCAATGGATTCTATACTTCTGTTGTCCCTTCCTGCCTATCTGTAAGTAATAAACTTGCTTCATGTGACATGTTGTGTGTGTGTTTTGTCTCAGACAAGTTGGTACCCAGTTCGCAGGGAACCTCCTTCACAGTTTGCTTATTTCATTGCCAGGTATTGGTAGTACTGTCACCACTTTTTGTCAAAAATCACTGTGTAGTTTTTCTGCAGTTTGTTCTTATTCTGCTATCTTCACCCTCAACATCTACTACTCAAATATGCAGCTTGCCCAAGTTTTAGTTCATTCTTAACTGACCTGGCATCACACTTAGAGACTCTAACGATTCCAGTCCTGGAATCTTAATCCTTCCTTGGATGCTTGGGTGAGAAACAGCATCTCCCATTTGACTCCAAGGCTCCCAACTTAGCTCTCAAGCTGCCCTCATCCATCTTGTTCCCCCTGACGGTCTTTACAGCTCTGGCCGCATGATTCATCCCTTTCCCCAGTCCTATTTTTGCCTGCACTTTCATTTGCCTTAAACATCTTTTTACTTGAATGTCGAGACAAGTTTCACATATTAGACTGTATATAAATTCTTCTTTACAGTCCAAGCAACATCTTGGGTTCTTCACCCATTTGAAGAGAAGATATGATAAATATACCCTAAATTATCAATACATTTCTGATGGATTATAGTAGCTTGCCTAGTTTTGAAAGCCTCTTTGAATTATTACTTATGTCCTTTTTCACATCTCTCTAAGGAAGTGGGTTTTTAAAATTAGGTCGTTTTACATATTGAGCAATACTAATTGATATAGTTGACAGGGGATACGGCCTCCTGACCAGCAAGGACATTAAAATCTCTTGCTTCTAAATTGGAAGCAAGAGATTTATTTGTGGAAATGTATTTGCATATCTCTTTGGAATCCCCTTTTTGCATGTTAATTGGTTGAAATATAAAATGATATTGATTGGTCCTATAAAAAGAAAGAATATGGCTTGTCTTCCTTATCTTTTTATCACCTTGAGGATGGTTAACATTTATCAAAAACAGTCTATGCTTAGCAGTACGCTCCAAGTGGCTCCTAGGCAACATGCCTGCATTCTTGCTTTCAGCCCTCTGCCCTCACAAAAGCACCAAGAAAAAATAAGTGCCTATTTTTCTGACCACTTTCTGGCTAATCCATTCAGTGCATACTCCAAAAGATAAGTGGACACTTCCTCTAAGGCTTTTCTTAAAAAACCTTTCCAAGTCCTACCAATGCGCCTCTCAAATTGTGTAGCGTAACATAAGCACTAAGTCTAGCATAACCATAATTTGCTTAAAAATAAAAAAACAAAAGAAAGTCCCCAAAATGTCAGTACAAGAGCCCAGGATATTTACCACTTGACCAACAACTGACAGTAAACACACAGACAATGAGCCCCGTCCTTCCACTGAACCAAGACTCTTGAGAATCTGAAGAACACACACATTGAATTGATCTACTCATGTCACAGGTGAAGCTGACAGGAGAGAGCGTTTAAATCATTCTACTCTCAAACCTGTAAGATAAAGACTTCTCATGTGTCACTATAATTATTTCCCCATTATTAAAATGTCCAATGCAGAAAACTCAAAAGATAACCGAAACTGTAAGTCTTGGACTGCATTCAAAGTTTTTATTTAACTGACTTAGGAAGGCTGATTAAAATTCTGTTTGGTGTTGTAACTTAAAAGCAAGTGAGATGACAGCTCTAAGAATATACATACATTCACTTTTTGGAGTCCCCCCCAAATTATTTCTATGATTTGGAAGAATTGTAGAAATAATGAAATGTACAACAAAAATCACAGAGGTGAGAAATAGTCCCCGTGGGTGTACTGGGATTGAATATAAGAAAAGAAGTGATAAATTGGCAAAAGAGAAGAGGAAGCATGTCTCTTCAGGACACAGAAAATAACATTTGAACTCAGGAAGAGCATAGGAAGCGTTTTCTCCTACTTCTTGCCTCCCACAGAAAATCACTAATACTTTCTGAGAAAAGGATTAAGCTGTCCAGTTTCTACTTGTTAATGAAACAGCAATTTCTAGACTTAAGCCCATTAATGAGCACTGTTCTTTATAATAGCTCCAGAAATTTCTGCTTAGAAAAAGCAAACAAACAAAAAACACCTGAGAGTAATCTTCATTGTTTCTAGGGTAGACTCACCATATTTTAAGTGTGACTCAAAAATGTAACTCTAAAGAACCACAAGCAGATTAATATAAGAAATTCCTGCTAAACCCCTGCTAAAAACACTCCAATATAATGTAATCCTCCTTATCCAAAACTAATTGAAGCAAAACGGGCAGCACACAGAAATGTGTGCTTTCAAGGAGCATGTTAAGCTTGCATGTGACATGTAAGCCTTTGTGAGAACCTTTACTAGAAACAACTGAGTGAGGGTTAGGTACTGGTTCTCTCATTTCCCTTCATGTCCCCTCTTCTGAATGTGACCACTGTGGAAGAAGCAGGTGTAGACCCTAACAGATCTTGGTCTGATGTCCTTATTCCAGAGCAGCACTTTAAGGGGCAGGTCAATTGCCAAGGAGAAAAAGGTGAAGGCATCTTCCTTCCACTCTCTCCTCCCCCATACTAGACCTTTCTTCTTGGATTGTTAATTCTTGGATTGTACCCAGAATTAACCTGGAAGCCCGATGATCACAGCAGACAGACCTAGATTTGATCTGACAGAAATCCCCCGGGATTGACCACCAAGCTAACTTCCATCTCTAGAATTTCACCACCCACCAGCCTTCTCCTACATCATTTTCACTGGATAATGATGAAAAACATGCAGGTCTCTAGCACAATCGCATTTTCTGATTCAGAGGAGGAAACAGTGGTACTAAAAGTCAAAAGGTATTTACAGAGCTTCTGATCTCATCTGCCCTCTATTAATAGTAATACATTATTCTTTACATAGTTCTGTGTTTAATAATGATTCAGAGAAATTAGTTCTGATCCATTTGAAAATTTTAGAATTATTGTACAATCGTTTTAATTGTTTAGGGATCTCTCCCTATCTTTGAAGGCTTAAAAACAGTAGGAAAATGTGTTCCCATGAAACAGCCTATATTCAATATAATACTATGCCAAAATTTTGGGAAGGGTGAGTGTCGGCTTGTAGGTGTGTTATAACCTGAATGAAAATATGGCTACAAGATTTAAAATATCCAACTTTCATTACCACTTGGTATGCAAGAAAGGCTCTGAAGGATCTGTTTTCCCATCTCTGTTTCCAGATCTCCTCTCTCCACACATTTGCAAACTCAGCTTGCATTGTTTTCTTCACGTGGAGGAGGCAATAAATCCTCCCAGGTTAGCATTTTGACTATCAGAAGACTAGGATCACTAGGTAACTGATTATCCGTATGTTCTTGCCTGATAATTAAGATTGCTATATTTGCACAGAATCTCAATAACCCAGAAATGCCATGTGACATTAAATATTTCTGTGGTCTTCTTTCCCACTGTTATGAATTGTGTCCCCACCCCCTAAAATTTATATATTGAAATCCTAATCCCCGATACCTCAGACTATGACCATATTTGGAGACAGGGTCTTTTCAGGGGAAATTAAGCTACAATACAGTCTTTAGAGTGAGCGCTAATCTAATATGACTGGTGTTATAAGAAGAGGAAATTTGAGCACTGACAGAGAGGGAAGATGACATGAAGACACAAGAAAAAAACAGTCATCTATGAGCCAAGGACAGTGGCCCAGAACAGATTCTTCCCTCGCAGCCCTCAGAAAGAAGCAACCCTTGCAGATACCTTATCTAACCTCCAGGACTGTAGAAAAATTAATTTCTGTTGTTTGATCTACTCAGTCTGTGACTTTGTTACGGCAGCCCCAGCAAACTAATACACCCACCAAAGGAAGAAGAGTGCAGGAAGTTTTAAGATGCCAAAAAGACAGATTGTAAAACAGTAGGAAATGGGGGAAATTCATTAAGATAACACGTGGGAACCAACAGGTTACATAAGAGTACAACTGCTATGCGCTCCCCGTAAAGGGAAGGATTAATTTTAGGTCCTGCTGAACCATATAAAAGGTGTAAATTAAAGAACATTATCTCTCTGACCCTAGGTATAAAGGAAAAAAAAAATAACATAAGAAAACAAGCAAATACAAAGTAGAAAAATAAATCTGCCATATTGAAAGTGTATTAGGGTATTGAGTTAAAATAAGTAGTCCTAACATTTAAATATAGAAGACATCTTAAGATCTTTGAAGTTTCACAGTGGCAAATCCTAGGATCTCCTTATAATGCAGAAAAAGTCTCACTAACTGACTATTTGGAAAATGATGGTAAAAACGGTAGATGATTGATGGTAGATGATTGTAATATTATGCAACCTAGGCTGATAAATATATTTTAATTCAGTTTATTGAATCATGGATAATAGATTTTTCCTAACATAATTTTTTACAAAATAAAATACCTAGCAATTTCCTTATGATTAACACTGATATAAATGACAACCTGGAACAAGTCATTGATTGATTCTGGCCCTCTGCTTCCATATATATATATATATATACATATATATATACACACACACACACACACACATATATATACATATATTTTTTTCACTTTATAAATAACATATATATATATATGTGTGTGTGTGTTATAGCTACATAAATATCTGAGATACTCACATTGAACTTTTAATCTTCCTGGGTCAGAGACATTAGAGGTGGCACAAGCAAGGGGCACACAACACATAAGTGACTTTTATTTTTGCTCTGGTCATCTTATTTATCATCCTGCTCACAAAAATGAAGAAATGTACCATCTAACGTTTCATATAAGAAAAAGCATTTATCTGTCATTCATGTTGTAGAGAAAGTTGAGTTCTCTTAATCATCCATTGTGATTTGTCCTAAAGCATCAACCTTATCATTCGTTTTTCTCTCCATTAGCCAGAATATTAGCTTGATTATTATCTTCCAAACGCACTCTTTGCCAAGATCTACTATTGTTTTTCATTACTTGAGGTTCTGGAGGGAAGGAGACAGAGTCTATATAGATGATGGATGGGGTTAGGAACCCAAGGACTAACAAGATGGTATAAGAAGCTACTGCTGGGTGATATATGCACATGTTGGAGTAATGCTCACTGAAAGTGAGGAGGCAGCATGAAGCAGTTGGCAGGACAACAGGCAGCCTGAATGACATCATTCATTTAATAGGTCTAACATATGGCAACTATTAAATCTCCAAAACAAATGTGAGGCTAACCAGCACTCTCATAGAAAAGATGCTTTCAGTCTTGATTTTTCTAATAAAATGCTTCAGTCCAAGTCACTGCCAATCTCAAAACAATAATATATATTTCTAAATCCAATAACAATATAGGACTTGCTGAAAGACTAATAGTTTCATCTGATAATATATAAAATATAAAATATTCTTGTTTTTAAGTCTTTCGCAATTTTTTTCAGGAGCTCTATAGGAATAATTTAATGCTTTAAAGAAACAAATAGATTCCGTAATACATAAATCAGCTCCTAATTATTTTCAGAATGAAGGACCCACAAATGCTGTAGATAAAAGCTGGCCTTTGCTTAAAGCAAGTGAACATATCTTCAATTCTGTCATTTTCCAGTTATCATTTTTGTGTTGCAAAAACCACAGGAGAAAACTCCAGCAATCTTTTAGGGAAACTAATTTTATTCTTGTTCTACATAGTTTTCAAATAATTAACCTGATGTGATTATTACACATTGTATGCCTGTATCAAAATACTTATGTACCCCATAAATATATACACCTACTATGTACACATAAAAATTAAAAATTTAAAAATTTAATTATTTTTAAAAATAACAGTTACCCTAAGCAGGAAACAAGAGAGACAATAAAAGACAGCAAGGTACAACACACTATTACTGCATGAATAATCACTGGAAACTTAGGTAAAACCCTTCATCTAAATAGTATGTCTTCTGGTGAGCTACCATCAAAGTCTCAGGTCCTCTGTGAATACTCCAGAAGAGTGAAGGGCCTAGGACTAATGGACAAACACCCTTTACACCAAGTTTCAGAGACCCAGAAGTTAGTGCCTTCCTCATTGCCTACCTGTGAATTCTATGTTTTATCCACGTACTCCCAGGGTTGACCCAAGTGTCTTCCTCCCTAGTCCTTTGGATTTAATCCCATCCAGCTAGCCCTTTGCCCTTTGATCTGACGTTTCCTTTCATTCTACCTCCCAATTACCAATTGTCTAAGGCTTTATAATGTACTCTGTAGAATATCGTTCTTCTGTCTAGAATTGTCCAACATTTTTAACTTTTTAAAGAATGTCATTTTTCTACCTAGTATCCATTTATCTTTCTCCAGATCACATTACCCCAGTTTTTCTCTGGGAAATGAACTTCTTCTTTATTCAGTTCAAGTGTTTATGATGGAGTTAACTTCACCTCTGTCTTCATGGGCACACAAGCAACTAATGCATGAGCAATCAAAGAATTATATTCCAATCCCTTCCTCTGACTGGAGGAGGCCATGTAGATCACTCTCTGTAAAGAATGAGGTGGTAAAGATGCACATGAACTGAAGACTGTGAACCAGGTTGGACAAGGTAAAGGTCTGGAGATCTTAGTGTGGGAAACTGTCTGCTGCTTCCGCTCACTCCCACCCTGGTGCATGGGAATATCTGAGAGGTTGTCTGTGGCCCCACTAGTGAGGCATTCCATAAAGCCATTTCTCCAGAACAGCACTCAGGTACTAGGGATCGGAGCCCCTCTCTGAGACCCACCAATAGTTCAGCTGGTCCTTATCACCCTCCAGCCCAAGGGATCTTACTCTAATCTTAGGGGAAGCCCTGTTCTCTTCCTTCTGCTTCTTTAAATATCCTGTCCCCTTCCCAAAATATTCATAGTTATCTAAGGACTTAGGGTTTTGGAACACAACTCTGGAGAGGCTCTTTCTACGCTGTCACTTCCCTTCCCCAAGGTGATGAACCCAGAGCTGCCCATCTGCTCCAATTAGGAAAGAAAAGATGTGCCAAAGGAAGTAAAAAGTAAATCCCAAATACACTATTACATCATAGTCTCCTGTGGAATTAAATATTTACATCCATGCAAGGAAAACTTACGCTTATCCTCACCCTCCCCAAATGCCCCCCTCCAAACATACACACACACACACACACACACACACACACACACACACACACACACACACTCCAGGCTGAGACTGGGTCTAAATCCAGTAGGATGAGAACCGTTGTGCACAAAGCAACCTGACTGCCAGAGTGATGTTTTCTCCAAGTTCTCCAAAGATGAGATCAATAAAAACAGACCCTGGGTGCATTCTTCCCCTTGTAATACTCCTTATCTGAGATTCCCCATGAAATTCACCCACCTCCCCACCAATAGTGCCTTCACCATCCATCCCTCAAACTCACCCATCACCTCCACTGAACTGAGAGAAGGCCTTGAGGGATCCAATTTACTTGAGAAGCTGTTGTGACCTAAATACGGTGGCAGGTGTTATAAGCAGTCTCCCCCAACTTCAATCTCCATCATAACTTCCTCATATCCAAAAGCACTGTTACAATGTCTCCAAACTTCAGAGATATGCAGAATGAGACAAAGTGGGGGTTTACTGAGCCCAGACCCTTAAAGGTGCAAATGACTCCATTCTCTGGTCTTTTCTAAGACACTTTCCTTCTGGATGTGGGTTTCCTTTAAAGAAACGTTGTCGTGAAAATCTTTCTTTTTTCCTACAAGCTATACAAAATAGGGGGTGTGCTTGTGCTTCGCTGGAGTCTTAGAAATGTCCACCATCCCATGCAGAGCAGTGCTCTTGAAGCCTGTTAAGTAGTCCCATCTCCTTCCCCCAAGAGAGTATCTGATTGCGTCCCAGGCCACCACATCAATCCACAGCCCATTAAGGGGACACCCAACTGGCAGGGCACCAGGATCCTTCCGACTTGGAAGCTGCCTTACAAACAGCCTAAGTCAGGGCATCCCAAAAGACCTGCTATGGTAAGTGCCCAGCTGTGCCACCTGGCAGGCCTTGAGCCACTGCTGCTGAAACCACTCCTCCCTCTTCAAAGTCCATTCTAAATTCAGAGTCTAAGAAAAGAGCCTTAAAAAGAATATCTCGTGCACCTTCCTTTTTAACCACTTTCCTAGCATGCATAGAACTCAAATCCAACCATAGACTTTATTCAGGTCACATGTGTCCTCTCTTCCTTCTGTCAACTCCCTTCAGGTTCCCTAAAAACCTTCACGCATTTTTGTAGAGCTCTTGTCAAGCTGGTCACATTACAATCCACTGGTTTTCCTGAAATCACGGATTCCTTTTGAGCACATACTTTGTCTCTGCACAGGATCACAACTAATGCCCTCCGAATGACCTGGCCCTAATTCTGGAGTGGGTCAGCAGTGCTAAGTCAGAAATGTGCTACATAAGGAATTCCAGCAATTTCAGAAAGATCTCCATTATATCAAATACAGGTCTCAGCCCACACATCAGTGTGCCACCCCAATGTAATATTACTTTTCTATAATTCGGCCTTGCTTTTATCTCAAGCTCCATTTTACTAAAAAGGCAGAAAATTTAATCTGTTGGTTTGATGTTCTCCCTTTCTCACCCTCCCTTTCCTTGGTTGTGTCTAAGTCCCCAGGGATTCCACAGTGTCATACTGTTGGTCACCTACTAAGGCATCTGACACCTATTTGGTCCTCTCTCATCACCACTGAGACCTCCCTCACCTCCGTCCATGGGATCTTCATGAGTCCAGCAACTCTCTCCAGTGCTCTGAGTCCTGCTTGAGGGACCCAGAAACCTCTGTCAGGACATCAATGGCTGGCCTGCTAACATGCACTGCCTAGCAGTTCTTCTGAATCTGGATCTTTCCCCATAGCTTCTCCTAGAAAGTGGAGAATAGGGCCCTACTCTCTCACCCTCCACAGTCCTGAGACTGCACATTCTTTCAAACATTTGAAATTAAGTCTCGGAAACACTGGTCATTCTCTATTGAGTGCTTGGCCTGAACGATTGTATAGGGTGGCCATCTTCCACCCATGCATGGAGAAGCAAAGAAAGCTTGTGTGAAAAGAGAAACGAATGAAGTGGGTTCTCCTATGGAGTAATTTGGGAAGGGACAGGGCAGAGGAATAAATAAAAGGAGCCAGAAAATTGCTATCTTAGATCCTAATGATTTTCCTGGTCATGGTCCCAATCTCTGTAAAACTAGATGAATATGTGCTTTTGGATTCTGTGATGTGCTCCTGCATCTTTCCAAAAATTTTAATTTGAGTAGGTATCTGTTAAAATGGATTTGCAACTTACTTGTAGGTTTGGTTTTAAAGTCAGTAAGTGAAAAAAAAAAATCACATATAGTAAAGATTATCCTTAAAATACATTGCTTAAAAAGTATAGTATACATTTTTTACAACTCTGCAGACTTTATCAGTTCTCCTAATTTATCATTTGTGAAAGTTTTACCATTGAATTCAATTAATACTTCAATTTCATCAAGAATGTAGGCGAATATCTCATCACTAACTTACCTGGTCACCTGAACAATACATTTCTCTTTTTCAGTGATAAAATGATTTTAAAATAAAATCATTTATACACGAATTTCCACGGGTCTTGACAAACCTGCCCTGACTAATGACTATTTCAGTCCCCAGCATTATTCAAATTTTCTTACTCCTGCCCCCACTCTAGCTCTCTCTCTAACCAGGATTCTTTCATTTTTCATTTGGGGAAAATTTGAAGTTAGGAAGTTAATTATGCATATGATGAAATTCTATTGTACTTGCAAACCAGCAATCCCCAATTAAAATAATAAGGTTAAATTAATGCAGACTAACTCAAAAATTTAGTCCTGGAAAGGATATCATCTACTTTAGGGCAACTTCTACATTTCTGCAATGAGAAAATGAAGGTCTAGAGAGCTGATCTCTTCATAGTCATTTCAAAAGTCCCAGTGTGATCAAGAACATCGACTCTAGATTAATCAGCTACCCGGATTAAATCATTACTCCCCTACTTAGTAGTTATGTGCCCTTGGGCAAGTTTCTTAATCTCTCTGGCCTCAGTCTTCACCTCTGTAAAATAAGTCTGGTTATGAGAGCATCTCCCTCACAGAGTTGTTGGGATTATACATGAGAGTAGAAGTGCAGGGCTTTGGGCAGTAGCTGGCACATAGTGAATGTTCCAGATATGTTAGCTATTGATTTTTATTTGTACCAATTAGTAGCAGAGCTGGAACAAAATTTGAGTTTTCCAAATTTCTGGCTGGTACTCTCCCCCATATCAGGCTCCCTGTCAAGCCAATGATGAATAATGATAACAGGAGCTTATAATGCAGGGGGAGCCAAGAACTATGTCAAGTTAGCAATCAGCACAGTGCCTGGCCAATAGTTCAGCAGCCAATATGTGTTTACTGGATGAGTTCAGAGGTAGCCACAAAGCAGAAACTCACATGCACAAGAATTTCAGTGACAATCAGTCATTAGGTTAAGAGGGTCCTTGCTAAAAGAGGGATTTACTTGAGAAAATATTCAGAATATATTTCTAGGTATTCCACAAATTTGATATAAATGTTGTTAAATATATGTATACATAAATATGTATACAGGTGTGTACATATGCATGTTAGAGATATGTATACATAATACATGTATAAAATAATGTGGAAACTTTTTGCATCAAAATATTAGCACTAAAAAGTAAAAAAAAAAAAAATAGAAATAAATGTTAACAATAAGATGCATAATTTGAGGTGGCTCTTGTGTTCCTTTGGGTTTTTCCACCTTTTTGAGTGTTCTGCAGAGAGCACAAATTAGTTTTTTAATTAAAAGAAACAAATAATTTTATTTAAAGGTAGCTAGACCTAATTTTAAGACAAGTTGAATACAACTGGAATTGTTGAGATCTATCCTTTCGTCAATAGTTCTTTATAATTCCCCAGTTTTATAATACAGTTGTTATGGAATTCAATATGAACAACTCAAAATTATGAAAGCAATTACATTTAGCTTCTATTACAGTCACTAATTGTTTGCCTTCTGTCATATGACACTTGGTGGCAGTGATGCTCAGATGGCTGGACCTAAAAGACCTATAAGTGCAACAGGTGCTATTTAATAATGGAAAGAAAAGTTTTTCCAAAAATCTCCGGTAGACCACATCCTGGGGTCAGAAAAGTCACATTTGGCTTGGAAGCTACACATTATAGACTCCTAAAGGAATGAAGAAATAAATGTACAAATTACTAATAGAAGAGGTAGACATCATAAAATATGTGGCATCACGTCAAAAGGTGCTGCAAACAAAACATTTAATCCATCAGTGGTTTGTTTTTCAAAACCTCCCTCTTCTCCCTTTCCACATTCTAATTAATTAAAGTGATTGGATATAATTATAGAATAGTAGATGTGATGGGAAGCCTCTAAAATGATCCTCAGTGACTCCCACCTCCTCATCTTCATGCCCTTTTATAATTCCCTCCTCTTTAGTGTGGGTTGAACTAAAGACACAATTGTAACAAATATAACATGCAAAAGTGATAGGCTGTCATTTGTAAGATATGGTTAGAAAAAGACTGTGATTTCCATCTTGGGCGTCATCTTTCACTCACTGTCTCACTCTGAGGGAAGCCCGTTACCATATTGTGAGCTGTTCTATGGATAAGTCTACATTGCCATGAGCTGATGTCTCCATTCAATAGACAGTAAGGACATGAGGGCTGCCAGCAACCATGTGTGTAAACCTCGAATCAGATCCTCTCCAATTGAGGATCCTACTGACAACTAGATTGCAGCCTTGTGAGGGGCCAGAAGCACCCAGTTAAGCCACATCCAGATTCCTCATCCGCAGAAACTATGACATGATAATGTTTATTATTTATAACACTAAGTCTTAGAGTAATTTGTAACACAGAAATAGATAACTAATAGGCTAGGGTACAAAAAAGCTTAAGCCAGTACTATACAAAGTAATTTAAAAAAAAATAAGTGGCAAAAATGATAAAATAATTTGGGCAACAAGATAATGTTGAATTAGACAGTAATGCAGATTAAGACTATAGACTGCATCAATACTGATGCAAATAAGTGATGAAAGGGAAGAAGGGTGGAAAGAAGAAAGAGAGAAGGAGGAGGGGACAGAGAGGAAGGGAGGGATGAAGAAAAAAAAGACACCTTTTTCTTACAGAAAAATTGTAAATAATATAAGTGGATATTCTCCCCACATACCCACCCCTGAAAGAGGTGGCGCTTAATCTCCCACCTCCCACAGTATGTGCTGGGCTTAAAGACTGGCTTCCAAAGAACTGAGTACTTAAAAGGAAAATACAAATTGAGTGTCCTTTATCTGAAATGCTTGGGAATCCGAAGTGTTTTGGATTCCAGATTTTTTCAGATTTTAGAATATTTGCATATACATAATGAGATATCTTGGGGATGGGACTTAAGTCTAAACACAAAATTCATTCATTTTATGTGTACATTATAAACATAGCCTGAAGGCAACTTTATACAACATTTTTAATACTTTTGTGCACGAAACAAAGTTTGTGTACATCAAACCACCAGAAAGCAAAGGTGTCACTACCTCAGCCATCCATGTAGACAATCTGTGGTTATTTGGCATCATCATCACCCCGACTCTAAATTTGTATGCTACCAGTAAGCAATCATTTTCTCACACTTATTCACACAGTGCTTAACAGTAAAAACAAAATCATATAACATTAATACAGCATAAAACACAATGAGTTCAGAGTAACTAAGCATCACAGTAGCATCACCAGAATACCTGTGTCCTCTGTTAAAACAACAGCAAAAACAAACGCTTTCAGTCTCCATCCATGATGCTGTGCTTTGATTAAAAAGTTACTGTGCACATTTTTTTTAGGTGAGAAGAAACATTCGAAGCATTTGAGAGACCCGAAAGTATGTCCTCTAGAGACGAGGAAGCATTCTGCCAAATGGCTTTTAAAAATATTTTCTCCAAAATCATCTGCCTCATTAACAACAGTTTTTGTCTTAAAAGTCTGTCTTTAATTTTATAACCTGACATGATTTCTTGTTCTGTAATGAGCGCAGACTGCTCTAGTCCTTCAATAAGCCCAACACACATTTTCACCATGTCTGGAGGCGCTTTTCTGCAGTGTTAACAGTATCATCTTCATCACTATTATCACACGCATTTTGATTGAGAACCATTTTGGCTACAGTCAATGAATGAACAACTGGAGCCTCAATATCAATATTCAAAACTCTTCCATATCCACTTCTTCCAGCTTGTTGATAGATTCTGAAGGTATTATTTTTTTTGCAACGTAAAGAGGTCAGAGATTATTTTTTTCTCATTTGTCATACAGAATTTTTCAAAGTTGTCACATTATTCACTATCACCACTAAACATAGTCACAGGCCAGAGGTTCTGCCAGGCACATACAACTGTGTCTTTAGTCACTGCGTTCCAAGTGTTGGTAACAGCACATATGGGCAGCATCCTTCGTGCTAAACTCTTTCTGAAAACCTCCACACCCATGCTTCTGTTCACCACAGCTACGATACTGTTCAGTAAAGTGTTCTTATATGTATTCCTCATTGATCTAAGGACGCTCTGGTCACACGGTTGAATTAATAAAACTACATTTAGAGAAAAGTACATGGCATAAACAACACTACTTTTGATGAAAATTTTAGCTGGACGATGAGCAGAACAGTTGTCAAGGAATAATAAAGTCTTGCAGTCATCATCCAGTCCAGCTTTCCTACAGTGAGCTTCAGCCACTGGTACAAAATGATTGTGTGACCAATTATAAAAGATATCCCTGGTGATCTGGACTTTTTGTTAGTGTAATAATGAACTAGTAAGAAAGTCGCTCCTTGAAAACAGCAAGGACACAAGCTTTTGCCTACACAGTAAGTTTACATTTATGTGTGCATGCTGCATCAACACATCCTAGCACAGACATTCTGTTCATGGTATCTTTAATTCCTGTAGGGGCTGTCTCATCAGCTATAGTCGCTGTCTTTCTGGGTCAATAACATGAAACCAGTGATGTTTCATTAGCATTATAGACTTATTCTGGCATTAGATTTTCATCAACAATGACCTTCAGAAACTCATCAATGAATTTCGCCACTGCTTCGTGAGCAGCAGATGTTTTATCACCACAAATCTTTAAAAATATAATGCCAAGTCTTTTCTTAAATTTTGCAACCAGCCGGTTGAATATTTACAGTTCATTTCCATTTTTAGTTCATTGTCATAGATGTTTGCTTGTTTCCCTATTAGCATACCGCTAAGTGGCACATGTTCATTGCAGTGCTGATGGGTTCACTCTGTTCATGCATGATTGAGATCTTCATGCTCAGCTTTATGCAATGTTCTTCAATTTTTCATTAACTGCTGCCCATCACTTTCCACATAGATCTTCAACAGTTTATCCTTCTGTTTCTCAGGTCATATGTGTTGGTCATTACAATACTATACTCTTTTGTAAGATGTTTCACACTTATACTGCTATCTGGTCTCTTCAACAGCTTGACTTTCTGTGCTATGGATAAATAAAATTGCTTCCTCTTTTCCTTATCACTGTTGCCCATGGAATACAGACAGGATTTTTGACATTTTAAACAATATCTTCACACCACAGAGCAGACAACAAGCAAAAAAAAAATACAGTAATGCACATAAGTCTTGTCCCCCACAGAGGGCATTGTGGGGAACCTGCCAGTGGCATGTCTGGCCTACACATGTGCCATTTTATTATGCTTTTTTGTGTGTGCTTACATGGAGGAATCTGGGTGTTACAGAAAATACGTATTGCAGCTGAAAGGGGCTGAAGGCTCTTTCTTCTTTTAGGGATACTGAATAAACTGTGCGTTGTGTGCCTGCATTTTGATTGGGGCCTTGCACATAAGGACAGATATAAAATGTTTCACTTGTGGCATCACGTTGGCATTCAAAAATTTTAGATATTGAAGTGTTTTGAATTTTGAATGTTTGGATTAATGAATGCTCAATTTACAGTCACTTTACAGTCAGGAAAACTGGAAAACTCTACCTTATCTAAGTGGTCAAGATTAACATCACCAGTGATAAGTGATGTGGATACATATACTATACCCTCTAATATGATATGATGAGAACATCACTTCAGCTCTGTGATATTCTTTCCCATAATCCACAACTTTGTCTAATCATGAGAAAAACAGCAGACAAACCCATAGTGAGGGATATTCTTCAAAATACCTGACCAGTACTGCTCAAGACTATCGAGGTCATGGAAAACAAGGAAAGACTAGGAACCTATCATGGAGCACATGGAGACATGACAACTAAATGCCATGTGCTACCCTGGATCGGATCCTAGAACAGAAAAGGGACATCAGTAGAAAAACTAGCCTTTCCCTTCTCCCTGTATGTCTCCCTTCTGTGTGTCTCTTATAAGCATACTTGTCATTGGATTTAAGGCCCACAGTGGACAATCCAAAATAATCCCATTTTTAGATTCTTAACATAATTACATTTACAAAGACCTTTTTTTTTTTTTTTTTTTCAAATAAGGTCATATTCACAGACTCTGGGAGTTAGGATATGGACATATTTTGGGGGCCACCATCCAGTCCACTGCAGATGCTAACACTAGAGGGAAATTGGTGAAGCATATACAAGAAGTTGCTATATGCTTTTCTGTACATCTGGAGTTTTTTCAAATTAAAAGGTATATTTTAAGAAATTAAAAATAAATAACATATAGTAGCAAAATTGGCCTATGACATAAAAATTCAGAAACTCAAAGAGTAAAAGGAAGCCACTACAAATGGATATATCTTTGTAGACAGCAAAACTGGCAGCAGCTGTTATCTATAAATCTGTAAAAAATAATACTTAGTAACAACAATACTCTAGAAAATACTCGAATTATATTCTGGTTTGCTAAGCACATCTAAGCCATAAAGAAGAAAAACTATCCTGATTTTTCAAAGAGCTTCAACCAAAACTCGAAGAACGTAAAATTGTTTTAATGTTTGGTTACTATTCTTCCTTTTTTAAATTGCAGGTTTGGAAGGAAGTCAACTACTGAAAAATTATGTATATGTATATGCAGATTCAACAACTCTTTCATTTTGAGTATGCGTCACATTATAGTAAAATTCCAGGCTTTAAAAAATTTTCTCTAATTGATTTAGTGCTTTGAACAAATGCAGGTTAAGTGGTTCCAATGTCTGGCACTCTCTCTATATTTATCAATAAAGTAATTGCTTCAGCTCAAACCTGTCATTTAAAAGCTTAAATTGATTAAGCAAGGTTGACCTTCCTGAATGTTTTTTGGTCACCTTTCTGAGGTACATTTGTATCTAATGGGTACTGAGCTGACAGTTTCTTTTACTTTTGTTGGGTTGTTTTCCTTAATATTATAAAATGAGACCTATTGTCTCAAATGGTTCATTATTGAAAAGTGATTTGGGGCTTATATAGAATTCTTACCCTTGTGGTTAGAATTCTGTACCTTTTTGATGTTAAGGAAAGAGGTCTGCAGTTAGATGACAACCAAATACCAAATATCAAACATGGACTATAATAATATCGGGTACCATAGCCCTTTTGACTCTAGGCCAAACCTCACTGACCTAGGCTGAATGGCCATACTCTCTTTTCAGAGACATCTAATGCTAGCATGCAGATGAAGACTGACAGAACAGAGGAGAAACTGACTCTCCAAATCCAAGATTCTCTGTGCTTCTGAACACAGAATGCACACCCTTTCTTAAAACAAATCACTTAGGAAACCCGCAGGGAAAGCGTAATCCCGAGAATACACTGCAGTTCTTCCCGTATCCCCCATCTCATCCTGACCACCAGATTCCAAAATCAGAAACTATTCTGGTGTTTAAAGTGGCATATTTACCAAAACGATAAGTAAAATGTAAACATGTAAGAAAATAATGATGCTTTAAAACTGGACGTACATACCACTTTTCCCCCCTAGTATTCAGCTTATAACTCACAAAACAATCTACTTTCCTTACCAACCCATAGATATCCCCCCTGCTTTTCCTCCTTTACCTCCCCATCACTGTTTCCCTCAAACCATTTGAACACTTGCTTTTCTCAGGCCTATATCCCCGAGGTGAGTTCCCAGTCATCTCGCCTCAAACCAGATGATTTCTAAGATGTTCCAAAATGTTCAATTCAGCTTTTGCCTAGTGTTATCTTCTGAAAGAAGCACCTAGCCAGTTGCAGGAAGAAAGTTCCTGGGAGTTGCCTCCTTTTGTTTTCCATCATCTGTTTCGTTCTGTACCCTCCTGATCTTGCTTTCTTTCCAGCAATTTATGCATTTCATTCATTGAATTTCATGAGATAAAGCTGCCTAAGTGACTACCCTCCTCCCTCAACAATACCCTGAGAACTATTCTAGAAGAATGAATATAACACTCAGACTCCCAAGTGAGGCATGAAAGGAGGATTTGAGCTGAACTATTTTTGTAGAAGCACAATGCAGGGCATGTGAGTCTTGCAGTGCAATCCCAGACTCTCTGGGCCTTGTCTCTCTACCCCATATTTTACCCTTTTGAGTTTCTTTGGAGAAGGCTGACTCTGGGATATGTATAGAGCCTTAAACACTAGGGTATAAGATTCCTCAACTTAAATAACAGCCACTTGCCACTACTCCTCTCCTTAGAATATGACAGGATTGAGTTCCAGTGTCCTGCAGCTCTCTTTCTTCTGTCTGTTGACAGCTTTCTTTTAGTGTGTAGATCCTTTCATTCACCATCTTCTGGCTTCCCATTTGCCTGAACTCAAGTTCCTGTAAGCAACATTTAAGAATTTCCTAGTTACTGCAAGTTATTTTAGCTATTCTTCTAAAATAGCATCTGGTAATTCAAATGATATTGTGCTACTAGACAGAAATATGAACTTCATTTTACTGTGGATGTGAATATGAGTAAAAATGCTTATAAGTGTAGGTCAAGAATACATTCATAGAAAGTTAATAACTTTATGACAACAAAGAACTTTTTTATAATAACTTAGAAGTCATTCAAAAGTAATCTAAGAACAGATTTATTTTAGAAACTAATTACACTGTGACATCTGGACCTCATAGATCAATCAGCAATACTAGAAAGAAATGTTGAAAGAGAATGAGGTTTTCAGTCAGGAGATTAAGGCTCAAATCCTGTCTTAGCTGCTTTCTAGCTTTATGACCTTGAATAAGTTTCTGAACTTTTGAAGTATATGCACATAATACCTTTTGTAGTAGAATAGTTGTGTTCCCATTTTTTCTATGCCTTTCTATATTCACTCTCTGACTTTTCAGTTCCTCTCATTAAGAATAGAGACTATTTCCTCATTTCTTGAACCTGAGCCAATAAAATGCTGCAAAAGCACCGGTGTGCCATGCCAAGTGTGAGCCATGAGAGGACTCACATGCCTCCACTCACTCACTTGGCACCTGCTTGAAATAAGCTAGGGTTAGCCTGCTGGAGGGTTAGCCTCTTGTGTGCCCAGCAGACTGAACTCTACACCTATGAATGAGGCCACCGTAGAATACTAAGTCCCAGAAATCTGCCAACTTACTGCAGACTCGTGAGCAAGCCCATTTATGATCACCTGAGCCTGGTCCAAACCATAATTACCCAACCAAGACAAAGAATTGTGAGTTAAACAAATTATTGTTTCAAGCCACTCAGTTTCAGGGCAGTTAGTTACCCAGTTATAGCAAACTGATACAAGTACTACATAGGTTGTTGTGAAGATTAAATGAAAAACAAAATGTAATGCACTTACTGCAGTGTCTAACATACAGTAGATGCCTAATGGACTGTTACTCTTTTTATTATCATACGAAAATGATTTGTTTTCATGTTTATGAAGTAATTGTTCACGACAGTGCTTTTTCTGATATTTCTGTTTTAAGGCTGTATTACTCAAGATATAAATGACAAATGCAAATCAAATTAAATTAAAAAAAAAGGAATGCTTCGTTAGAGCTGATGTCAGACAGACTTAGAGCCAGACCTCAATATCACCATTTCTCTATCTTCTCTGTCTCTCTTTGTGTTGGCCTCATTCTGACTATTAAAGACAGGCTTTCTCCCCAAGAGATAAGGTCAGCCAACCTCAGCTATTCTTCTAATCCCAGGAACATGGAAGCAACAGCAGTTTTTCCCATTGACTCCAATATAGAAAAGTCCCGGACAAGGTCTCCAATTGGCCCAGCTTGAGTCATGTGTTAATATCTGAACCAACCATGGCAGCCATGGAGATGGGGCTCTCTGTCCACATTAGTTCACATGCTGAAGCTGTATAAACAGGGAGAAAGCAGAATCTGCACTGAGCACACAGAAAAGGAGGGGAAATGTGCTCAGTTGCCAAAGACAATACTACCAGAAGCCTGGAATAATAAATTATGCTGTTGCCACCCTCCAATTCACCCTTCATTATCACTGGACTGGATCTTTGGACTTGAAGCGTATAGTCCAGTAAGGCAGAAAAACCTGCCTCAGAAACAGAATTCAGGGCTCTGTGCCTACTTGTCTCCCTATAATCATTCCTTAAAATTATTTTAGCCACGCTGATACAGAGCAGCCCTGGGAATACAAGGGAAATCAAACCAATAAATATGTACTGTTAAGGAAAGGCATTTTATTATACTTTACTTCTCATTCTTTTACCAACATAAAAATATTGCACTCTAATAAAGTTTTTGGTGTTATGGATACTGAGATTTTATTTTATTTTATTAATTAATTTATTTATTTTGAAACAGTGTCTCATCCTGTTGTCCAGGCTGGAGTACAATGGTGTGATCATGGCTCACTGCAACCTTGACCTCCCAGGGCTTAGGTGATGCTCCCATCTCAGTTTCCCAAGTAGTTGGGACTACAGGTGTGTACCACACTCAGCTAATTTTGTGTAGAGATGAGTTTCATCAAGTTGCCCAGGCAGGTCTCAAACTCCTGGGCCCAAGCAATCTGTCCGCCTCAGCTTCTCAAACTGCTGAGATTACAAACATGAGCCACCACGCCTGGCCTTGGTTGGATACTGAGGTTTCAGAGGCTTTACTGGTCATGGCTGAATTTATACCTAATCCTTAAAGATGCTGTCTCTTGTGAGGTGGATCATAGGATTGTAGAGACTGAAAAAACTTAGAGGTCATTTATATCTAAATTGGGTGAAAGTAGCAAAGACATCTCAGGTGATAGGCATTGGGGCCATGGGTGTTGGAATTGTTGCTACTGCTGTTATAGTCGAATGTGTGACATAAATGCCACATGTATAAATATGTAATGCTGTGCCCATGCCCCACTTGAGGTTATAGCACCTGGAATTGAGAAGTAGGTAGTCCAACCAATAGAAGAAGAGGGGGGACATCCCCTCTCTCTTTGCCATGCCACACTTTTTAATCAGTGAAACCTAAGTTAATATTAACTCTGCTAAATCATAAGTTAATTCTGGCTGGATGTGGTGGCTCATGCTTATAATCCCAACACTTTGGGAGGCTGAGGTGGGCATTATCACTTGAGGTCAGGAGTTTGAGACCAGCCTAGCCAACATGACAAAACCCTGTCCCCACTGAAAATACAAAAATTAGCTGGGCATGGTGGATACACCTGTAATCCCAGCTACTTAAGAGGCTGAGGTGGGAGAATCACTTGAACCTGGGAGATGGAGGTTGCAGTGAGCCAAGATTACACCACTACATTCCAGCTTGGGTTACAGAGTGAGAGACTCCATCTCAAAATAAATAAGTAAAAATAAGTTAACTCTGCTGACAGCTATGGTACACAACTGATTTATACGGTATTCACTGCCAACTACATTTCCTGTCTTTTTCAGATGTGTTACAGCTACTTATCCAGTATACGTGCTATTGACTTGAGGACACAAGTAGCAGCCTTTACATGTAGTCTGTTTAAAACAATTCTCGCTATACTTACCAAGTTTGACCAGCCTAAGACTTTAGGATCTTGATTTGACCATTTAATTTATTTTCTTTAATTTCACATCATCCCAAATTTGATAAACACGCATACAACATCTTCAACCAAATCACCATAAAAAGAATTAAAGAAAAAGGCCAAGAACAACCCTAAACACATCCCTCCATTTGATATCAATCTATTAAACAGCTATTCAGACGATTATCAATATACACAATTACACTTACATCGCAGCCCCTATATCACTTCATCCAGAACTATATTATGAGAGACCTTGTCAAGTGCCTTGTTCAAACTCAGATTTCCAGGTTCTCTGCCCTTTCTAGGTCTGGAGGTCTGGACACCTTGTTAAAGAAAAAGTTTGCTGTGAAAAGTATCAAACCTATTCTGGCTTCTCATGAGTAGGTGCGACTGCCTCTAGAAACTACCCTCCCATTCATCTGATAGTGTCTTACAGAATCGACACCACATTCACTATTGTAGAGCAGACTTTATTGAAATTACTACTCCTTCTTTTTAGAAGTGTCAAGGATCGAGATCCCCAAACTTCTGCCTTTCAGCCGTTCTCCCACTCGCAGTGATTCCTGGGGAGGTTTTGTATTCTCAATTCCAAGTTCAGAAATATAACTTATCCAGACTTCAGATCTCTAATGGGGCAGCTAGAATTCCTTCAGTGACTAAAAGCAGATACTAACATTAATACATGAACAGCCACTCATTAGAAACCCAGGTTTTATGTTTTGTGCCGTTCGAGTAACTCTGTGTCCCACAGAAGCAGATCTTCCAATGATGTTTGCTCTCCCCCAGAGACTCTTGCACCATCATGCTAAAAGCAAAGTTATTGATAAAAACAGTTTTCTAAAAATATCCTTGGCAATGTGTGGACATGAAACACATGCCACATATATTTAGTCATAAAAATATTTAAAATTTTTTTTTGTCTAGCAACTATTTATTTCCAGATGTGTGACTAAGCACAGGAACCAAAACACATCTGACTGAAAAAAAAAAAATTTAGACCAGTTGAGCTCCCTAACCACAGAAGTGTCTATTAATAATTTAACCCTCATTGCTATGTATATTTCCCGGCAGGCTGGCTCCTGACTGAAGCACCAGCTTTAAGACTTCTGGTTAGCTTAGGACATGAGTCTGCAGTACAGAGGATCCTACCACTCAAAGATGTTTCATTCTCGTCTGAACTGGAATGCATAAGATATTCTTTTGGGCTACTCAATCTGTTAAAACAGGTATTTTCTACGCAATTAGACGAGATTTTTTTTTTAAAAAAAGCCTCACCTCAGTAAAACAAGTAAAAAAAATATGAAAACCAGGTTTAAAACACTTGGAAAATGTGGTGATTCTACACCAATATGACTATTCAGTTGTTCATTTATTCCAATTAAAGTGTAAACGTGTGGATGTGCCGCTCTTAGTGTGGGTTTTGTGCTTGGCTTGTACTGCCACCTGGTGGTTTTCTACATGTACTAACCTCAGACCCGTTAAGGAATTTCTTGAATTAGCATTCATTTAGCAGTCTCTTCAGTATCGCTGTCATTGACAAGTCGACACTTCAAGTAAGAGCTCTAAAATGGTGGTACAGAAGAGATTTCACATAAGATCCATGTTAATCAAATTAAGACGAACCACAGCTTATTTAATCACATCATTTTTGTGTGAACACATTTATCATAAAGATAAGCAAATGTGGCCAGGCGTGGTGGCTCACACCTGTAATCCCAGCATTTTGGGAGGCTGAGGAGGGCAGATCATTTGAGGTCAGGAGTTTGAGACCAGCCTGGCCAAATGAAGCTCCATCTCTATTAAAAATACAAAAATTAGCCAGGTATGGTGGCGTGCACCTGTGGTCCCAGCTACTTGGGAGACTGAGGCAGGAGAATCACTTGAACCCAGCAGGCAAAGGCTGCAGTGAGCCGAGACTGCTCCACTGCACTTCAGCCTGGGTAACAGAGCAAGACTCTGTCTCACAAAAAAAAAAAAAATGATTAGCAAATCCATAATGAATATTCTATAAGACAAAAAAATTTAAGGCTAATTACACCCCCAAAATAAGAAAAAAATGAACGAAAAAGACAAGGTCTTTTCAAACGACCACCTGTCTTTTGATAAAAACTGTCAAAAGGCAGTGGCTCGCACCTATAATCTCAGCATTTTGAGAGGCCCAGGCAAGTGGATCACCTGAGGTCAGGAGTTTGAGACCAGCCTGGCCAACATGGTGAAACCCCATCTCTACTAAAAGTACAAAAATTAGCCAGGTGTGATGGCACATGCCTGCAGTTCCAGCTATTTGGGAAGCTGAGGCAGGAGAATTGCTTGAACCCAGGAAGTAGAAGTTGCAGCGAGCCAAGATGATGCCACTGCACTCCAGCCTGGGTGACAGAATAAAAAAAATAAATGAATAAACGTCAACACCAGAAAAACAAATTGGAAAATTGGGAGTTAAGTAGTATTACTATAATACAAATGAGGAAAGTTACAAAAGTAGTTTCCATAGGTTTGTTTGGTATGTTTTAGAATTCATGTTTCTCTTTTGTGTAATGTCTCTTTTTGACTTTGGCTCTGCTGATTTTCCACTGTTCATATGGATAAATATGAATATTTTTAAATTAGAATTATATTTGTTTTAATTACATTTATTATAAGAATTTTACCAATTGATACATGGAATTTATCTTTAATTATTGCTTTAGACACAGAAGTTTTAAATTTTACCAAATCAAGACTGCCAATTATTTTCTTATTCCATTTATTTATTTTTTAAATACATTTTATTCTGAAAGGTAATACGTGTTTTGAAAGGTAATACTTTCTCATGTTTCAAAAGAAAAGGAGTCTCTATTACTTCATCATTGTAACCAGTTTCTTGCCATCTCTCAGAAGTAGCCATTGATTTTTATGTTTCGTAAGTCTTTTCTACAATAAAATATTTTCACTTAGTTTTTTATCATATGATTTTTTCATTTAATTTTTTTAACTACATAGGCATTATTTTATTAATTTGCTTTTTAATATCAAGTAAATCTCTTTTTTGTTTTTTCCAAATGGCAAATCACTGTTGCCAGCAACGTATGTTGGATAAGTCCTCCCTCTTCTGCTAATTTGAGATATTTGCTTTAAGACATGTTAAGATCCAACTACACTAAGAACTGTTTCTGAGTTATATCTTGCATTTCATCGACAGGGCATGCCTGTACCATTACCATGCTAATGTAATTATATTGTAAAATTCAGAATGTCTCATTTCTAGTATTTTAAACGGAGATAATTAATACTCCTTCATGACTAATTTTCCAAATTGTTCTGGATGAATTCGTGCAACAGCAATAGACAAAAACTGCTCTGGCTAGTCTCATCAGCTTATTATTTTAAATGAACTACTGAACATAATTTCATCAGGTTTCCAAAGAATTAGACCAACTTACTTTAGGAAGGAGACTTTGGCCAGTCACCGTGGTTCATGCCTGTAATCCCAGCACTTTAGGATGCTGAGGCGGGGCGGGGGACAGGGAATCATTTGAGGTCAGGAATTGAGCCTGACCAACATGGTGAAACACTGTCTCTACTACGAATATTAGCCAGACGTGGTGGCGCTTGCCTGTAATCCCAGCTACTAGGGAAGCTGAAGCAGGAGAATCGCTTGAACCCAGGAGGCAGAGTTGGAGTGAGCTGAGATCGCATCACTGCACTCCAGCCTTGGTGACAGAGTGAGACTCAGTCTCAAAAAAAAAAAAAAAAAAAAAATAGGCCAGATGTGGTGGCTCTCACCTGTAATCCCAGCACTTTGGGAGGCCAAGGCAGGTGGATCACAAGTTCAAAAGATCGAGACCATCCTGACCAACATAGTGAAACCCATCTCTGCTGAAAATACAAAAATTAACTGGGTGTGTTGATGCGCCTGTAGTCCCAGCTACACTCAGGAAGCTGAGGCAGGAGAATCGCTTCAACCTAAGATGCGGAGGCTGCAGTGACCTGAGATGGCACCACTGCACTCCAGCCTGAGGACAGAACAAGACTAAGTCTCAAAAAACAAGAAAAAGAAAGAAAGAAAGAGACTTTGTGAGCACTACTCTAAATTATAACTTATTTTGGAAAAGAATCGTTAACTTTATGCATAGCTTGTTAGTAGAAAACACAGGATTTGTGATAAGCCCTTCTAATGTTCTTAAACTGGATAGTTTTTCAAGGAACAAATTGACCAAAAAAAAAAAAAAAAAAAACCCTCGAAAGTTGCTTTGTGCCTGCAATATGGCAGGAGAGCCATGCAGAGAAATCCTCTAATTCAGAACAAATAAAAATACTGGATAAGATGTTTTAAAATATAGTTCTAAATGCATGGCTGAATTGGCTGAAAAATATGGGAAGTCCCCAGAAGCCACAGATAAAAAATAACAGTAATCCAAAGCAAGTTTGGGAGCTGGGATTTGCCTGGGACATTTGCTCATCCCTGGTGGCTTAGAGCTTAGGCTTCATAGGGTCACATGGGAATTAAGAGAGAAGATATGAGGCCTGTGCAAGGTGTGGTAGGATTATGATCCATGCATAAAGTTGTGTTCCCTGAAAGGTAACATCCTCAATAAGTGAATGGGGAGGCGGGGAGATCACCCTACAGAAGAGAAACAGTAGGGATAATTAGGCTATGTAGTATGTAAAAGGATAAAACAGGGAGGAAAATTTCCGTGAAAATGGCTAACATCAGCCCTCCCTTATGTACAATGGAGTAAGAATTTACACTATTTTTATAGTCTGAGTGCTCCCCAAGTCAGTGGTACTCCAAGTACCCAACAAAAACAAACATAAAGGCTTTCTAGAGGAACAGACACAAATGGTTATCACAAATTGATTTCCAAACATCAGTTCACACTGAAAAAGATAATCACAAATCCACTAGAAAATGGGCAACAAGTGAGAGTCAGCTAAAACAGAGTTAGACCCTGTCAGAGTATCAGAGTATTGAATGAATGAGTGTGTTTAATATATTTCAAGAAATAAAAGATGATACATAACAAAAAAAGCAAAAGATAGCATAAATTACTTACATCTTTGAAAAAAACCAAAGAGAACGCCTAGAAAAATAATGTATAATAACTGACATTAAAAACTTACTATTAGCAGCTGAAAAGAGAATTAGTGAGTTGGAAGATAAAGGTGAAGAAGACAAACACCAAGTCTCAGATTCAGGAATCCCAGTTAATCATAGCTAGGTTAAATAAAAAGAAACTCAAATCTACTCACATTATAACAAAATTCAGATCATCCAAGAAAAAGAGAAGAAAAGATAGATTGTTTGCCAAGGAATGACCAACAGACTGACCTCTGACTTTTTCCATAAAATGTAAGGCATATTCATTTTATATATTCACTCCTATTATAGTTTTAAAGTACTGAGAGAAAAATAACAGTTTTAAAGTACTGAGAGAAAATAACCATTTATTTAAAATCATGTACCCAGCAAAATCCCTTTCAAAAATGAGAATGAAACAAAGACATTTTCAGACAAATAAAGGCTATGAGAATTTAGAATGAGTAGGATCTCACTAAATGAGCCTATATGCAGTGTTTTTCAAGCATTAATTTGCATATGAATCACCTAGAGAGTTTGTTAAAATATAAATTGTGATTCATTATGTCTGGGGAGGGATCTGAGATTCTGCATTTCTAATAAGCTCTCTAAGTGAAGTTGATGCTGATGGTCCAAAGATTGCAATTACAGTAGAAAGGTTCTCTAAAGTGTATACTTTAGTAAGAAAAAAAAAGTTATCTTAAATAGATGGTCTGAGATGCAGGAAGGAATGATGATCAAAGAAATGGTAACCAATAAAAAAAAGTTATTTAATAACTGTATAATATGATCAGAATAATGTCAAATTTCTGAGTTTAAAAATATATAATAGAATTAAAGTACTGAACAATAACACATAAGTGGGGTAAAGGATGGCTATCATCAGACATTTCTAAGATCCTTGATTTTTTGTTCAAGAAAAGAATATATACTTATATATATTTACATATTATTTTATTTTTATTTATTTTTGAGACAGAGTCTTGCTCTGTCACCAAGGCTGGAGTGCAGTGTTACAATCTTGGCTCGCTGCAGCCTCAACCTCCAGGGTTCAAGTGATCCTCCTACCTCAGCCTCCTCAGTAGCTGGGACCACAGGTACATGTCACAACACCCAGATAATGTTTGTATTTTTCATAGAGAAGGGGTTTCACCATGTTGCCAAGGCTGGTGTCAAGTACCTGGTCTCCTGAGCTCAGGAGATCCACCTGCCTTGAACTTCCAAAGTGCTGGGATTACAGGCAAGAGCCACTGCACCCAGTCCCATATTATTTCATATATTTAATCTTTTTTAAGTTAGAGATGCAACTTAAAATTTTGAGGACAATCCCTGAAAAACTGTAAATTGGCTACATATAACTTCCATACTATGATAGGAGAAAAATATTAAATAAAAACGATTTTTAACAAACCCAATAGAAGACCAAAATATAAAAAAAGAAAGAGAAAAAAATAGAAAAAGAGAGCTGAAAAAGAACAAAATAAAATGGTAGAAATTAATACAAAGGTATAATAGTATAATATTTACATTAAATATAAGTGAACTAAATATTCTAAGTAGAAAAACAAAGATTATAAAACAGAATATTTTAAAAATCCAATCTTATGATATTTACATTACTGCTATGGTCTGAATGTTTATGTCCCTCCAAAATTCATATGTTGAAATCTAATCTCCAAGGTGATGGTATCAAGAAGTGGGGCCTTTGGGTGGTGATTATGCCATGAATGGGATAATCCCCTTATAAAAAGGCTTGAGGGAGCCTGTTAGCCCCTTTCAGCACATAAGGATGCAGCAAGAAGGTGCCATCTATGAGGAATGGGCCCTCACCAGACACTGCTGGCACCTTAATCTTAGACTTCCAAGCCTCTAAAACTGTAAAAAATAAATGTGTTATGATAAATTCCCAGTCTAAGGTACTTTGTTATAGCAGGAATGGACTAAGATGACAATGACATAGCTATACTGTAAGGACACAAAAATGGAAAGTAATAGAATGAAAAAAGATACACCACACAAATACATACCAATAAAAGGTCATGTGAAATCATAAAGAAAAAAATGCTTTTTTTTTTTTTTTTTTTGAGATAAAGTCTCACTCTGTTGCCCAGGCTGGAGTGCAGTGGCACGATCTTGGCTCACTGCAACCTCCACCTCCCAGGTTCAAGTGATTCTCCTGCCTCAGCCTCCTGAGCAGTTGGGAATACAGGCACGTGCCACTACATCCAACTAATTTTTGTATTTTTAGTAGAGATGAGGTTTCACCAAGTTGGTCAGACTGGTCTTGAACTACTGACCTTGTGATCTGCCCACCTTGGCCTCCCAAAGTGCTAGGATTACAGTTGTGAGCCTCCGTGCCTGGCCAAGAAAACAATTCTTGAAGCAAAAAAAAAAAAAAAAAAAAATACCAGATTCAAAGATTACATATTAATGGAAATTTAATTATCTAGGGAGATATATCAATTGTATAAATATGGGTGCAATATAATAACATAATTCCAAATACATAAACAGCCAGGTGCAGTGGCTCATGCCTGTAATCCCAGCACTTTGGGAGGCTAAGGCATGTGGATAGCTTCAGTTCAGGAGTTCGCCTGGGCAACATGGTGAAACCCTGTCTCTACTAAAAATACAAACATTAGCTGGGTGTGGTGTCATGAGTCTGTAGTCCAAGCTACTCAGCATGCTGAAAATGGGAGGATTGCTTGATCCTGGATGGTGGAGGCTGCAATGAGCTGAGATCAAACCACTGCACTCCAGCTTGGGTGAAAGAATAAGATCCTGTCTTAAAATTTTTAAAAAAGATATATATATATATATATATATATATATATATATATATGTGTGTGTGTGTGTGTGTGTGTGTGTATATATACGGGGGGGCGAAAAATGACAGAAATACAAGAATATATTAACAAATCCATATCATAATGGAAGACCTTAATACACACACTAGCTGATAGATCAAGCAGATTACAAATAATACAATTACAGTAAGGATATAGAAGATTTGATTAATATGGTTAATAAGTTAGATCCAAAGGACATATTACGAAACATAGCATGCAACAAATAGAGACCATAGAATACCCATGAGAAAAACGCAAATTAAAACCACATTGAGATATCATCTCACACCAATTAGAATGTCGATCATTAAAAAATCAGGAGACAACAGATGCTAGAGAGGATGTAGAGAAATAGGAATGCTTTTACACTGTTGGTGGGTACATGAGTTCAACCACTGTGGAAGACAGTGTGGCAATTCCTCAAGGATCTAGAACTAGAAATACCATTTGACCCAGCAATCCCATTACTGGGTATATACCCAAAGGATTATAAATCATTCTACTATAAAGACACATGCACATATATGTTTATTGCGGCACTGTTCACAATAGCAAAGACTCAGGACCAACCCAAATGCCCATTGATGATAGACTGGATAAAGAAAATGTGGCACATATACACCATGGAATACTATGCAGCCATAAAAAAGGAGGAGTTCATGTCCTTTGCAGGGACATGAATGAAGCTGGAAACCATCATTCTCAGCAAAGTGACACAAGAACAGAAAACCAGACACTGCATGTTCTCACTCATAAGTGAGTGTTGAACAATGAGAACACATGGACACAGAGAAGGGAATATCACACACTGGGGCTTATTCAGGGGATGGGGGGCTACGGGAGGGGATAGCATTAGGAGAAATACCTAATGTAGATGACGGGTTGATGGGTGCAGCAAACCACCATGGCATGTGTATACCTATGTAACAAACCTGCACATTCTGCACATGTACCCCAGAACTTAAAGTATAATGATAAAAATTAAATTAAACTTAAAAACTGACCACCTATTAGGACCTAAAACAAATTTCAAAAGATAAAAATCTTATAGTTTTATTATTATTTATTAAAAATAAATAACAAAACTATAACTTACACTTAAAAAGACTCCATACAGTTGAAATTGAAAATATATCTCTAAATAACTCAAAAGTCGAAGAAGAAAATACAAAAATACTTAGACCCAGATATTTAGCTGGCACATACCACCAATATGGCCAAGTTAATTAGTAAAACACTGAAAAACATTTAAATATATTGGGAAATACTGTAATAATAAGTATTAAAAGAGGTAAAATTAATTAATAATGTAAGTGTGAATATAAACTGGCTAATTTACACTACATAGACAATATTGCAATCCCCAGGGACAAATGGATCTTCTGCTACTGCAGGATTTGAGAATATTCACAATACTATCCTCCAGTTCCCCTGACTCATAGTCAGCTTTCCAGCACCAGTGGATACTCTGTACAATGCACTCAGGGCTTTAGGATGATCATTAGGTTTTCATTTTGCTGAACTTACATAGTTCCTTCTACTTATAAATATTTTGTTTTGACTTTGAACATATGTTTATGCACTGTAATTCTTGTGTAAGCAGTAATTGTTCAGCATTTCAATATTTTACATTCAATAATATATACAATGATTTTAAACATTATTTTAAAATTAAATACCCACAATAAAGAGACAGTTTTCTTCAATATTCTTTTTACATATTACTTACATGATTCTTCTAAATCTTCTAATCTTTAAAAGATATTAATAACAAGGCACAGCATGAAAAAAATTATATTGTGCAAAAATTGGAATAACATGGAATGTCCATTTTACGCTGTGCAAGCATAAATAGCCCCCACAAAGTTTTTTTAAACCTGAAATAAAAAAATCTTGATTAACAAATGTGGAGTGATTCATTATTGCTAAAGTGACATAAATGCTGGATATAAATTGTGCTAACAGATGAAGTAGTATCAATAAAGTTTAAAATACTAAATCATTACTAATAAAATTCACAATCCTATGACACACATTAAGAATGAAAAAGAAACATATGTGAAGGCAAAGCAGAGATTTAAAAAGATTATCAGATACTATAAGCAACAACTTCCTATTAACAAATTTTAAAATGTACAGGAAATGTATACTTTGCTAGGAACTTTAACTTAACAAAACTGACCAAAGAACTAGAACACATGAATGATCCTATGTCCATTAAAGAAATTAAGATCAGTAATTTAAAATTTTCCCACAAAGAAAATACTAGAGTTAGTCTTAAAATTGAAATGTTTTAATTAAGAAAAGGAATTCTGACATTATACAAAAACTTTCAGGTAAGAGAAAAGAGGAACAGTTCTTCAGATAATTTTATAAAACTAGTACAGGCATACTCCACAGATTTACGTTTTCCCCCTTAAGTTACCTCTTATATTTAAGACCAGAACATCATACAACATATGTATCTCTGAAACAACATTTCAGATGATAGGTACATGGGAAAAAAATTATATTTTAGACCCCAAAACTCAATGCATCATTTTTAACAACAACCAAAAAAAAAAAAAAAAAAACGTGTAGCAAATGCTTTGAGTTATGTCACTAACACAATTAGTAAAATGACAGCATCATGTGTCAGCATATCCAAAAGCATCCTGAATATTAGTGATGGGAATGTTCCACACAAATGCCGTTAGTGATACAAGAGGCATTAATGTATCATTCTCAGCGTGAATCATTCTCTGACACATTTCTAGAGTGACTTTTATATTTTTTCCCCACTACCACATCTTCCGCTAATTTTAACAATGAGACTGAATAAAAGTCAAGAAAATGTTAAAGAACTTTATAGAAAAGGAAGCAAAGCAAGCAGAAAAACAATTACAATGAAAGAAACTATATTACTGCTAACAAAGCAACTATTTGTCAACAACTGTATTATTTGAGGATCAGGAAGCAAATTTAAGATAGGTTTATTTACGTATTTTACTTACATTTTAGGAAATTAGTTTCAGCTATCAAGTAATCCATTATAATTTTACTATTTAAAATGAAGAGAAGTGGGCTCTGTTTTTGAACAGAATATCTAATTTTCAGAAACAAATTATTAATGTTAAGTAGTTATCTCTATAATTTTAATATCAAATTTTTAAAAGACAGTATGAAAAATATAACTACAGTTCATCTCATCCATAAACAGAACTGCAGTAACTCTAAACAGAATACTTTCTGAAACGACGTTTTGTTTCTTTCAGAAATACAAAATTGGTTTAATATTAGAAAATGTATTAACGCAAGTTACCAAAATGTATAACAAATTACTAAAAAAAGAACCCACATGTTCATCTCAATAGAGGCAGAAAAAATAATAAAATTCAACATTCATTCATAATAAAAAAAAACTATTAGTAATGTAGAAATAAAAGGAAACTTCCCTAACCCAATAAACAATAGGAAAGGCATAAAAATTTCACACACACACACACACACACACACACACACACACACACACCATACACACATGCTGAAACATTAAGAGCATTTTTTTAAACTCCTGGATAAGACAAGGATGTCTACCATTATTGCCCTATTCCAGCAATCCCCCAACTTTTTGTCACCAGGGACAGGTTTCGTGGGGTGGAGGAGGTGAGGCAGGGGGATAGTTTCAGAATGAAACTTAAACTTCAGATCCTCAGGCATCAGTTAGCTTCTCGTGAGAAGCGTGCAACCTAGATCTCTCCCAAGTGCAGTTCACAAGAGGGCTTCTTCCCTCCTAAGAGAATCTAATGCTTCGCTGATCTGACAGGAGGCGGAGCTCAAGCCTTAAATGTAGCTGGCCCTTCTCATTCACCCACTGCTGCGCCGCCGGGCCTTGGACCTGGCTCAAGCAATCCCAGCACTTTGGGAAGTGGAGAAGAGCGGATCACTTGAAGCCAAGAGTTGAAGAGCAGCCTGGCCAACACGGTGAAACCGCATCTCTAGCAAAAATACAAAAAAAAAAAAAAAAATTAGCCAGGCATGGTGGCGCGCGCCTGTAATCCCACCTACGCAGAAGAAGGCTGAAGCATGAGAATCATTTGAACTCAGCTCTTCGTAATGAGCGGAGATCACGCCATTGCACTCCAGTCTGGGCAACAGAGCGAGACTGTCTGAAAATAAAATAAAAAAGAATTGGGAAGGAAGAAATAAAGCTTCTGCAACCAAGAAAAAAAAAAGTACAAAGTATTTTCAATTACAAAAACAATTTGTTATTTAATATCAATATTTAAAAACAACTGCATTCATATAAGTCGTTTTTGTTTGTATGTTTGTTTTCTGAAAGAGTCTTTGTCACTGGGCTGAAATGCAGTGGCTCCATCATGGCTCACTGCAATCTCAACCTCTCTCAGGTGATCCTCCAACCTCAGCCTTCTGAGTAGCTGGGACTATAGCAGCCCATCAACATACATGGCTAGTTTTTTTGTAGTTTCTGTAGAAATGGGGTGTCACCATGTTGCCCGGGCTGGTCTCGACCTCCTGAACTCAAGCGATCTGCCCACCTTTACCTCGTAAAGTGCTAGGATTACAGGTGTGAACCACCAGACACAGCCTCATAAACATTAAGAGCAATTAGTTACAAATTTTAATTTAAAAAATAGTATTTACAATGGCAACAGATTTACAAGGTCTAAGAATTAACCTAACAAAGACCTCTATGCAAAAATTATAAAATTTGTTTGACAGATATTGAAGAAACAACAAATATAATGGTACACTATACTAGTCAGCGTTCTCCAGAGAAACAGTACTGGAATATATATATATATATATATATATTGACTTCAAAAAGTTAATAGAAATGATGTATTATGAGACAACTATGCATGGATTGCAAAATTTTTTGCACCAAAATAAACTCATACTAATTTGTTATGTAACACATTTAAACAGGATCTTGTTTGAGTCACTAAGAAGAATAGCACATCAGTATGAAAAAAGCCCCTCTCAAGGCAACATGAATTTTGCTAAAATTGAAGCAAGAACAAACACCAAGTTTATGGTGAAGCTTGGGTAGAAGAATGGTGAAATCACTGATATTTTGTGAAATGTTTATGGAGACAATGACTCAAGTAAATCACCAGCTTACAAATGAATAACTCATTTTAAAAAGGGATGAGATGATGTTGAAGAGGAGGCCTGCAGTGACAGACCATCTACACCTATTTTCAAGGAAATAATTAATCTTGTTTATGCCCTAACTGAAGAGGACTGATGATTAATAGCAGAAACAACAGCTAACACCATAGACATCTCAAATGGTTCAATTTAATCAATTCTGATTGAAAAATTAAAGTTGAACAAACTTTCCACTCAATGAGTGCCAAAACCATTGTGCCCAGATCAGCTGCAAACAAGAGCAGTGCTTTCTACGGAAAGTTTTGGTAAGCGGGATCCAGATCTTGAATGAAACATTTCTTCAAAGAATTGTAAAAGATGATGAAATGTGGCTTTAGATGTACAATCTTAAAGACAAAGCACAAACAATGACTACCAAAACGTAGAAGGGGTCCAGTCAAAGCAAAATTAGACCCGTCAAGAGCAAAGCTCGTAACAACAGCTTTTTTGGATGCTCAAGTTATTTCACTTGTTGACTTTCTAGGGGGCCACAGAACAATATCTGCTTATTAAGAGAGAAAGGCAATAAATGCCTTTAGCAGATACATGCCCAATAAAGCTTCACCAGAGTCCTTCTCTACCACAACCATACTCCTACTCATTCCTCTCATCAAACAAGAGCAATTTTGTGAGAGTTTCAATAGCAAATCATTAGGTATCCCTTACACTCCTAATTTAATTCATTCTGACTTCTTTTTGTTTACTAATCTTAAAAACCTGTAAAGAGGCTGGGCATGGTGGCTCATGCCTGTAATCCCAGCACTTTGGGAGGCCAAGGTCGGTGGATCACTTGAGGTCAGGAGTTTGAGACCAACCTGGCCAACAGGGTGAAACCACATCTCTACTAAAAGTATAAGGTGTGACAGCGCACGCCTGTGATCCCAGCTACTCAGGAGGCTGAGGCATGAGAATTGCTCAAACCCAGGAGGCGAAGGTTTCAGTGAGCCGAGATGGCACCTCTGCACTCCAGCCTGGGCAACAGGGTAAGACCTGTCTCAAAAAAAAAAAAAAAAAAAAAAAAAAAAACCTTAAAATAAATCTGTAAAGGGAACCCATTTTTCTTTCATTAATAATGTATAAAAGACTGCAGTGACATGGTTACATTCCCAGGATTCTCAGTTCTTTATGGACTATACAGCTGGTATCACTGCTTACAAGTGGCTGGACCTTGATGGAGCTTAAGAAACAAAATTTATATTTTTTATTTTTATCCTTTTATTCCATTTTTCCACAAACTTCTTGAAGTCCCCTTGTGTGTGTGTGGGGGGCATACACATGTACACATATGTATACATGAAAGTGTACATAAGACAGATTGACACATAAACTACCACACATACCATCTTCATATAGATGCCAACTCTCCCCTCAATTTATCATGGATTCAATGTAATTCCAATAAAAATCCCAACAGTGCTTTTCATTGAACTTTACAATATAATTGTAAACATATGTATACATATGTGTACATGTGTTAACACACACACAGATTTATTATAAGGTATTGGCTCATGCAATTATGGAAGCTGAGAAGTCCTAAGATGCTGTCTCCAAGCTAGACACCCAACGACAGTGGAGCAGGCGGTGTAGAGGCACAATAGCCAGAGAGCAGGTGGTGTAGATTCCAAAGGCCTGAGAACCAGGAGAATTAAGGGGAGAAGATTAACAATGTTCCAGCTGATAGAGTCAGGCAAAAAGCAAGCGAATCCTTCCTGTCTCCCCTTTTTTGTTCTATTCAGGCCCTCAAATGATTAAGTGATGTCATCCACATTGAGGAAGGAAATCTCCTTTACTCAATTTATTGATTCAGATGCTAATCTCTTCTGGAAACATCTTCAAAGACACATCCAGAAATAATGTTTAGCTAGATAGCTGAGGATCCTGTGATCCAGAGTTGATACCTGAAATCAACTGTCACACATACCATCTTCACATAGATGTTGACTTTCCTTCAGTTTTTCATGGATTCATTGCAATTCCAATAAAAATCCCAACAATCTTTAGATTGTAAAGTTCGATGAAAAGATGATGAAATATGGCTTTAGCAGTGTAATCGTGAAGATAAACATAATCACCCAATGACTAACAAAAGGTAGGAGGGATCCAAGTCAAAGCAAAAGTGGACCAATTCAATTCATTAAACTTTACAATCTAATTATAAAAGGTATGTGCACGACAAAGGAACAATAATAGCCAAGACTTCCCTGGAAAAGACCATGATGTCTGGGTGGTGATACGGATGTAGGAGGGCAGGGTATCTGCCATTGCAAATATCAAGACATTATACAAATACAGCAATTGAGACAGTGTAATACTGACACAGGAGAAACAAATAGACCAGTAAGACAGAATAGACAGCACAAAGGTACATCCATGCAAAAAAAAAAAAAAAAAAAAAACCCTGATCTATGATGATGGTTGCATGGTAGATCTGTGTAGAAAGGATGGGCTATTGATAAACATTCTTAGAACAACTGGTTATCCCTGGCGCTCACTATAAGCAAAAGTCAGCTTCATATGGATTAATTACTTTAAAACAAAACGTGCATAAGTTTGTCTGCAAAATCTCATTTCCACTTCTAATGAGAAAATCAAGATGGGAAAAGAAATGGTGGATTAATAAATAAAGCTCACTTACTCTCTACCCCTTACAGGGTATATTAGGTTTTTCTTGCTACCATAACAAATTAACACAAATGTAGCAGTTTAAAACAACAAATTTATTATCTCACAGCTCTGTAGGACAAAAGTCCCTGCTTCCTTGCTGTCAGCTGAGGGTAATTCCCAGTTTCTAGAGGGTGCCCATATTCTTTGGCTTGTGGCCCTCTCCTACATTTTCAAAGCCAGCAATGAAGGGATGAGTCCTTCTCATGTGTATTTCTCCTGCCTTCCCCCTCTGCCAAATCTGTAACTCTTTTGCTGCCTTCTTCCATCTTTATCCCCCTATCTCAAGGTTCCTTATATTAATCAGATATGCAAACCCCCTTCTGCTATGTAATGCACCATATTCACAGGTTCTGGGGATTAGGACATGAATATCTTGCAGGGAGAGATTATTATTCTACCTATCACACAAGGAAACCGAGGTTGCTTCATGTTTGCACAACCACTGTGCGGCTTGAACATCTTACACAGTGCTTCAGCCCAGCAGGCAAGGGTGAAGCAGAGACTAGGTAGAAAATATCCCCTATCTTCTTCTCATGTCCTTTCTGCTTGCCTGTACTTAACAATTGGGTTTTCTGTACCAGGATTCGGGAGGTTGAACCAGACAGGGGAGAGGAAGGATTTTGAATTGATTTCCTAATACCCAACACTCATCTAATAATGGGAAGAAATGCCTTTCTTCTGCCTATTTTCGGGAAGTTTAGGGAAGAGATACAAAGGAAAGAAGAGAAAAGAGGGAAGTGGGAGCAATAATGTGAATCCATTAAAAGAAAAACAGCATGTTTCCCCCTTTCATAAGAACTCAATCCAAGAAGACTCCATATTTGGGATCGGGGTAAAAGAGAGGAAAAGCCTAGCTCATTTGAGTCATTTATTGGATGTCATTATGTATCACACACAATGCTGCGTGATACCACAAACCTTTCTTAATTCTTTAAACTAACCTATTTAATACAGGTGTGTAGTTATTACCCTTTAAATGAGGAAACTCAGGCTTACAATGGTGGTCATGGACCTAAGGGAAGAAGTGTCAGAGGTAGATATAAACCTAGATATGCTGACTGCCCAGTCCAAGAAAATGTCCTCTCTCTCACTGCATTAGTACATTCTCATGCTGTCAATAAAGACATATCTGAGACTGGATAATTTATAAAAGAAAAAGGCTTAATTGACTTACAGTTCAGCATGGCTAGGGAGGCCTCAGGAAATTCACAATCATAGTGGAAGGTGAGGCAAACACATCCTTTTTCACTTGGCAGCAGGAAGGAGAAGTGCCTAACAAAGATCTCGTGAGATCTCGGGAGAACTCACTCACTATCACAATAACAACAAGAAGGTAACCACCCCCATGATTCAATTACCTCCCACCGGGTCCCTCCCATTTATGGGAACCACAATTCAAGATGAGATTTGGGTGAGGACACAGCCAAACCATATCACCAAATTTCCTCAACAAGAAGGTGAGACTAAGGCATGTTATAATCCCCACACTGTACCTTTCACTGTTTTTAAAAAACGTCTTGGTGATAATGCCCTCCTTCCGCAACCTTCCTTTTGCCCCAGATGTTACAGAGACTTCCTAATGAACTCTGGAGTTACTTACCTTCTTGTAATAATTACACATTTGCTATTTCTGTACAGTCATTGTCCCCAGATTGATTTTGTTATCATTCATGCTAGTCCCTGCGTGATGACAACTGGGCTGTGAGCCTGCATTTTCTTTTTCTTCTTAAACCACTTTATTGAAGTATGATTGAGATACAAAAAGCTGTATTTAATATATATAACTTGATGAATTCGGAGATAAGCTCTTTTTCTTCTCTTTCCTTCTTTCTTTTTAGAAGTAGGCTTCAAAGAAACAACGAAAGGTGCTAAGACTGGCCTCCGGATGAATCTCCATAGGACTTACAGAAATACGGAGACCTAGTTATCATACAGCTTGTCTTGAGACCATTCCTGTCCCTTCAAGGAGTTATGGTTATCAGGAAAAAAAAAAAAAGCCAGTTAACAAACCCTTGTTTATTTTTGTGATGATAATTAATCAACTCTGAGATTTCAGCATAAAATCCCAATACCTTACCCTATGTGACAAGGCCCTAAGTGTCTTGCTCCTGCCTAGCTCTCCAGCTGCATCTTGTCACTCTGCACTCCTTACTCTACTCCAGTCACACTGGCCAAGGCCTGCTGTCCCCAGATCTTGCATAACTGCCCTCACAACATCTGATCAAAGTTCACCTCCAGTCTTTCTATCCCTAGCCCCATGAGCTACTGAGCACTTGAAATGCGTCTAGTCTGAACCGAGATAGCTGGAAGTATGAAATATACAACGGATTTTTAATGACTTAGTTGAAATAAAAGAATGCAAAATACCTTATTAATAATTCCATATTTATTGCCTATTGAAATATTTAACATATGTTGGGTTATTATGAAAATTAATTTGACCTGTTTCTTTTTACTTCTTTTTTTTTTTTTTTTGAGACAGAGTTTCATTCTTTTATCCAGGCTGGAGCCAAGTAGTGAGATCTTGGCTCACTGCAACCTCTGCCTCTCGGGTTCAAGTTGCTATTCTCCCGCCTCAGCTTCCCAAGCAGCTGGGATTATAGGCGCCCGCCGCCATGCCTGGCTAATTTTTGTATTTTAGTAGAGACAGGGTTTCCACATGTTGGCCAGGCTGGTCTCGAACTCCTGACCTCAGGTGATCACCCACCTCAGCCTCCCAAAGTGCTGGGATTACAGGCATGAGCCACCGTGCACGGACTTCTTTTTACATTTTATGTGGCAATTGGAAAATTTAAAATTACATTCATGGCTCACACTGTTTCCATCAGACAGCGCTGCTCTATGGAATGACCCTTTTTGCAGCCCTCCTGGCACTTACATTGTGGAATTTCAGCATCCGGGCTCAGCTGGTCAGTGGCCTTCTCAACCAAGCAGAATGTACCACAGGAACCTTGCCTGGCTCACCCACACCTGCTTCCCAGGTGTACTCAGGTACTCAGGCCAGGGCCTGGAGTATAGTAAGTCCTCACTAAATATCTTTTGAATGAATGACCCTACTCTTCCTCAGATGGAGACATGAATTCTGTCAGGTCCCAAAACACGGTCTAAAGTCCTTTGGGCTCCTTCAGCTGCCAGCACTGACCATATGCTCTTGACCCTGGCGGGGGCGGTGGGACAGAGAATTCGGATAGCCAAACTTGATAAAACCTCCTCCATGGACAGAACTGGTCACACAACCGCAGAGTTGACTCGGGCTGAGAACCCAGGCTCCCGGGCCGTCTTTCCCTTGGTGACACGTCCCTCAGTCCCTTACCAGCACTTCTCCCCTCTGGCCACACGGCGGCGTCTCGCGGGAGTGCAGCGGCCGATGGTACAGTCCGCTCTCCCCCCGCGTCATTGGACAGTGGGTCCTTCCACTTGTGGAAAAGCATTGTGGGACGGAAGTGCGATCTTTTTCGCTTTGGTGCCATGCTGGTGTGGTTCTGTGCCGCGGCCTTCGGGATGGCGCGTGCCTGTGGCCGGGTGGCCTCCCACGCTGGGGCGGCGGGCGGGGTAACGCGGCCACCCTGAGCCTGGTGAGGCGACTGCGGCAACTGGATCGTGTCCGAAGTGTCCCGGGCCGTGAACGCATGGAGGGCAGCGGCCTGGCCTTGGCTGCGTTTCGAGGGGATCTCGGGAGCGCCTTAGGCGGCCTCAGGCCTGCGTTTCCGCATCCCCTTGCTTGGAAATGGGGAGCTTAGTGGATTTGAGTTTAGATCATCGACCGTATGCCATGGAGTTCTTTATATAAGCGAGGTTTTATTTTCGTTTAGTGAAAAGGCCTTGCCGGATAACTGCCTTTATGCCTGCCCTGCCCCCGTGCAAAATAGCTTAAAAGCAGAGTACTTAGTTAACAGCTGTTTCCAAGTGCAGTACTCGGCGGGAGTGATCACCTACCCTGGGGGTGAGTTTTCACTTTGGTGCAAGACCAGTCGCCATCTAAAACGCATTGCATTTCAGTTTTCATTACTAAGTCGGGTTTTAAATTGTGAGAAAATTTCTCCGAAATGTATTGTTCGTTTTTAGGCTGTTATCAGAAGATTACCGTCAGCCAGTCAGCAACCTTATACCATAAAAGTTGACCTCACGCAGTGTCAGGTAGCCTTTGTGTTGCCCATTCACTTTGGAAACTAGTGAATGTGGTGTCAAAAAGGCGTAAATTAAACGCTTTGCAGCCTTTTCCTGCCCTTAAATTTGATATCTTTGGTGTAGGAGCTGCATAAGTAACAGTTAATACTTTTACGTTTACACGCGTGATATTGACCCTGCTGGCCGTAGGTGTATGGTTTCTCTTAACCAGTTTTAATTTTTGTTCAGGTGTAAGATGGATGCCTGAAGTGTAGACTGCTGCTAGCTGAATACCATCTGGGAACACAAAGGTGACCTAAAGGTAGAGTGATATCTCATAAAGCACGTTGTAGTAGGAATTTTTATCACTTTTTAAATTGGGGTGCCTTCTCTAGTGAATATTAACATTAGTGGTTCATTCGCAGTGTTGCTGTCTGTAGCTAAGGTGAAGTTAACAAATGGCGCAACCTCCACAGCTTATTTTCGGAAGGTTTTGCTGATATTTGCTGAGAAGCCCAGGAAAATGAATATGCATAGTAGTGGTATTCTCGATCTCTTAAGATTTGTTTTTGTGTGTAGTAATTGAGTTTTTAAAAAACTTGTCAAATCGCAGGCATATTAATTACCAAGTTCTTGATTAAAATGTAACATAAAAATATTTGCTGTCGAATTGAGTACTTTATTTTTTCTCTTAGGATGTCCTTGGTGAGGATTTTGAAAATCTGATCTTCACAAGAGTTGCTTGGATCATTTAAAATTTCCAGGAGTCTGAGGAGTACTGCCATAATTGCCTGCTGCAGTGCGTAAATACACATTTAAGACAGTGAAGATATGAATAAATATATTAATACACTTTGAGATTTGTGTTTTAAGTGATAAACTGCCAGAAAACAGCTATTTCTAAAAAGCTCTAAGGGGTGGTTCTTTTTTTGATCAGTATTCACTGCTGTCAACCATAATTAATAGCCTTAACAATAGCTTGTTTGGCCCAAAGAGAAATGTACATCTTCCAGTGACTGAAAAATTATGGCTAGAACTAGACTAGCTGATTTCTAGGTCACAGGTGTGCTTTACTGCACTCAATGCATGTATTTTTTTCTCCAACTAGATGTACACTTAATGTTGGCATATCTTTTGACTTCACTTTACAGGAAACAGCAAATAGTGTATTCAGGTATTCAAAAAATTTATTGAAAGGACTGTACTAGTTGCTGAGAACAGAATGATGAGCACAACACAGTTCTTCCCTTTGAAAACATAGCCGAATGGAGGGAATGTCATCACAAATGTAAAACTGCCACTGTGAGATGAGTTCCATGATATGATGTTCTTAGGGAACCCTGAGAAAGCAGAGTTGAGATTAAAGGTATGTGTCATTTTTTCACAAGGCAAAATTGAGGGAATGATATACACAGAGGCTTGGGCTAGAAAAAAGATGACCATAAATCCACTTACATCTGTGACAGTTTTGGCTGCTTTCCCTCTTCAGTGCCCTGTTTTACAATTGAGTGCTTAATGAGGCTCTTAAGATGGCTATTATGGGAGGTGGGAGTGTTCCAAAATGAGGCTGAAGAGGTAGGTAAAGAAGCCAGACCACTTCAGACTCCCTCTGGCTTTATTAAAGCAAGATAAATCCATGGTGGGAAATTAGATTTGCTAGAAAAGGTGGCTGAACTAAGTTGCTTACTGTTGTCTAGGTGAGAGATGACCAGCTTGGACTAGTGAAATAAGGTTGTTTATGGTTTGATGACAAAGCCAACTAGACCTGATAATAGTGGAGGTGTCCCTAACTGCTGCGTGTCAGGCTTGCACACTGATGAGCATAATGACCCTAGATCCAGCTGGGGAGCAGCATTTAAACAGTTGAATTACCCTTGAGAAATACAAGTGGTCTTTTTGCAGTAGAACATTACTCTGTAGTCTAAACTACAGAAATAAACCTTAAGGCCATGGGTATAAATGAGATCTGCGCGGGGTAGAGGAAGAAGGCCTAAGGTCTGAAGTTTGAGAAAGTGATAGGCTAGAAAGGATGGTCAGTGGTAAGAACAAAGTAGGATTACATTAAAGCAGCAAAAGAATGTCCAACATTCTCCCTGGGATTAAGTGACACTGGTTGAATGGAATAGTGGGCAAGGATCTGTATTAGAGATACCTTAAGATAGGGATTAGATGAATGAGGGCAATGACTTGGAATTTTTCCTTGCAAGAAAATTGGCTCAAGAATGAGAGGAAAGTCATAGTTGCTAGAGGGGAATTTGTGGTTTTGAAAGATAGTTTTGTGTAATCTTAGTCTTAAATTTAAAACCAAGTAGCAAGGATCTAGCTGACAGAAGGATTGAATACATTAATAGGAGGAGGAGTGAGAGAGATCCTGAAAAGGTTGGGAGAGATGGCATCCGAAGCACACGTGGAGAGACAAAAAGGTTAGGACTGCTGGCAGCTGTGGAGAGAATTGTATGTGGTGGTAAGGGGGACATATAAGAGGTCCTGCGTAAGTTTTCCCTGTAGATTGCAAAGTCATCTGTGGGGAGGAAAGGTCCAAAATAGTCACTGAGGAGAGCAGGTGAGTTAGATGGCCAAGCAAGGTGGATGGGCCATTTGAGGTTTGGGGTGAGAGAGCAACTGAAATCCACTTAGACTTCTGAAAACACAAGACAAGAACACTTGCAAATTAACACTTAAAAACAAAGCTTTTTACATCGTTTGTAAATAACTGGAGGAACTTCACACCACAAAATACAGTATTATAAGAACATTTATATGAATAAAAATATTTGCAGTCTAAAAGTGATGCCTCAGTACTCTGCACCTGGGTGCTAGCTGAGAACCAACCCAGAGGTGGAAGGACTTCCTCCCACTTATACTATTGCACAGCAGGCTAGCTGCAGTCCAGAATTCTAGAGCGTTCATCAGATGCGTCTGGTCTTGGTTGTGGACACAGACACATGATACTCAGAAATGAATGACTGCTATCCTGTTCCAAAAAGGAAAATGTGGTTTCAAGTGAATTGTTTCAAAATCCTTATTCCAGTTAAAACAAAAAGGCCCTTCAGCATAACTGTATTGTGTTAAACCATGCCTATACTCCCAGCACTTTGGGAGGCCCAGGCAAGCAGATCACAAGGTCAGGAGTTTGAGAGCAGCCTGGCCAACATGGCAAAATCCTACCTCTACTAAAAACAAAAAGAATTAGCTGGGTGTTGTGCACACCTGTAATCTCAACTGCTTGGTAGGGTGAGGCAGGAAAATCGCTTAAACCCAGGAAATGGAAATTGTGCTAAGCTGAGATAGCGCCACTGCACTCTAGTCTGGGCAACAGAGTGATACATCTCAAAAAATCAAAAAAAAAAAAGGGAAAAGATGTATTTTCTTATGCTGAAGAAATACTTGCAGGTCTGAGATTTGAATCAAAGTATTTCACAGTTTCAGAAGAACCAGTGGCTCACACAACCTTCCCACACCATCATTGACCTTTCATCATGATCAGGTCTCTGTCTTGAGGCGGGAAGCTTGGATAGTTTTTATTGTTTTTGCTGTGTGTTTTCCAGCCAGGTTGCTTGCAGGTGTCTGAGATTTTTCTTCCATCAGGCTATCTTTAGACCCATTTCTTCTCTAAAATAAAATATATTTGAAAAGTATAGAAAGATTCTGAAGAAAACAGCCAAATGAAGTATTTTAATTACATCAGAAACCAAGCTGCTCTTAAAGATACCAAGTTATAATTGAAAAGTTTCATAATACCGAAAGCTATCCAATAAATGTTCCCTCTAAATAGTTAATTGTGCAAAATAAAAGTATTTAATATTTGTTTAATATACAAAGTCTGACATTGACATGTATAGTGATTTCATTCATGAATATTAGGCATAATTCACCCAAATCAGTGTCATTACTTTTGTTAATAATTCCCAAACCAGGCTCTCAACCTTCCCACTTTTCCAAACAGGATAGTGATGGAGAGTTGAAAGCAATTTATAATCCCCTGATTATATTTTCGGTAGTCAATGAATGAAACAATGTCTTGGGAGCTCCTGTCACTCTTGGCTCACAGGGAGAAACAGCAGCTGAGTTACCAGAGCCTGGGCACCACATCCACTACTTTGTAAAAAATAGGTCTTACACAGCCATAGGTGGAGGCTCTGAGAATGACACTAACTTACAACTGCTCCCTTTTATGCTAACCCCCCCCTGCCCTTACCTCCAAAAGATGGCCTAACATTGTCACTGTATCAGGCTAGCAATTATATTTCCTTCTCCAAATGTATATTCCCACAAATAATGGGCTACACTGTCCCAATCTATTTTGAGATTTGTTTGAGCCACAACAAAAGAATAATAATCACCTTTTAAAAATGCAGTTATCTTTAATCTGTTCTATGGCTGGCTTAATTTGTTTTACTGACATTCAAAAAACCACTGAAGGAATAACTATTCTGCCCAACATGGGATGTATGAATCAGTCTATTTGGGATGGAATATTTCTAGATAGCCAGAGGTGGGAAGAGGATACCAGTGCATATGAGAGAAGAATACAACAGAATAACCAGAAAAAGTGCTAGGACAGGACCTGAAATAAATACTATGTTGTAAGTTTGTCTGGGATTGAATCTGTCCACTCTGCAGACCTTAAGAAATTAAGTTGCTATTCTTCCCCAACTCTTAGCCTTTGCGTAAAAAGGCAAGGTGAGGTGTAGAGCACGTCACTGCCAGAACTCTGGTGGCATTGCAGTGGAAATTAGAACTAGAAGATCCATTAGGAAATGAAATCTTCCAGCTTCCATTGGTCACTCCAGCCCCTTCTCCGCATGGCAGCCAGCTGAGTAGCTTCTTTTTAGCACTTGGAATAAAACAGTAAGATCCAAACTCTTCCTGCAGCCTTTAAGGTCTTGTGTTATCCGCCTTTCCCCTCATGCTCAGTCCATGTTGGTCTTTCAGGTCCTCAAATACCCAGGCCCTCTCCAGAGTCAGCATTTTCCCCATGTTCCTCCCTCTGATTACGCAGTCTTCTGCCCACTCAATGGCTGGCTCCTTCTCACCTGCCATGTCTCAGCTTTAAATGCCACTTTCTGAGATGGCCTCTGACCACCCTAAACATGTAAAGTGAGGTCACTTTGCTGCTTCTCTAGCTCATGCCTTTGTTTCTTCATAATGCATACTCCTATTTGTTTTGCCTGTTTTACTTCTATGCCTACACTTCTAGGCTAGAGTCATCAAACTTTTTTACAAAGAGCCAGACTGTAAACTACATCCTGTCTGTGTCAGTTGTTACTGTTGTTTTGCTTTTAAACAACCCTTAAAGGGTTTTACAACTTTAAAAGGTGTAAAAACCATTACTGACTTCTGGGCTGTACAAAGACAGGCAGCAGACTAGATTTGGCCCTTAGGCCATGGTTTGCTGACCTCAGACCAGTGCTTGACACTCCTTAGATGGGCTCACTGGATATTTACTGAATCCAAAATCAGGTTTCCTGGAGAAGGGTTTAGAATCAGTGCCATTGATCAGAAGATACATATGAGTTGTTCTTGTGTCCTGCAAAGTGAAGGCTATTCTTCCAGCTTAGAATGTGTGTGTTTTAATTCCTGAGTGAAATAAAAATTACCTCTTCTATTGAAACCAACTAAAATTTAAGACAAAAAAAAAAAAAAAAAACACTGCAAGACAACTGCTTATTAATCATCACGATGACCCTAGGAGGTAGGCTGTCTACACTATATAAAAATAGAGGCTTGGAAATTTAGCAATATTAAAGTCACACAAGTAGTACGCAGAGATGAAACACAAAATGATTCCGGTCAGACAGAATGCAAAACCTAAACTTACTCATGAATATAATTTTGAAAAAGTACTGTCAACTTTAAACCAATTGTCTAGTTGGACAGCCTATCAGCTCTCCCAGGTTGATCTCATCAAATATTAGGCAGACTGTAGTAGAAGCTGTGTTTACCTCTTAGATCTCCATTCTAGACTGAGGCATTCCTTCTCCAGCTGCTGCGAGTGTTGCCTGCCATGTAGCTCAAAACTGAGCCCCTCCCCAGGAACTGCCCTCAGCTGAAGAGAACCACCTTCCCAAAACATCCCTTACCCAGTGACTGCTATGGGGTGAATGAATGTGTAAAGGTTCAGCCCCCTTGTCTCAAGGTAGGATGCATAAGAAAATACTTATCTTCTGATTCTTTTCTTTTCTTTTTTTTTTTTTTTTGGAGAGGTATCACTGTCATCCAGGCTCTAGCAGTGGCGCCATCTCAGCTCAGCACAATCTCTGCTTCCTGGGTTTAAGCGATTCTCCTGCCTCAGCCTACCGAGCAGCTGGGATTACAGGCCATCTCAGGGCTAGAGCTCCCTGTGGGATCAGCTCTTGCCTCTGCCCAAACCCATCTTTCACTTTTTCTCCAACAAGTGTCCATTCTGTGGGGCACTTACGAACAAGTTTCCTGCATGCAGATCTCCATTTCAGAATCTATCTAGGGAACCTAACCTCAATTAACACAGGTCTTGCTCTAGTCATTGATAAAATTGAAAAGGGCCACACATGATAGATACTGCTGGTGTCAGGCTTCTTAGGTGGTCCAAAAGCTGTACATGTGCTTACATACGTTTTTATGGGGAGAGAGTCAGTAGACACAACTGGCTGTTCCAAAGGATCCATGATTCAAACAACACTGAAAACCACAACATGACGAACAATGGGCTGACCCTGATCTATCAGAAACATCAACTTTGTTTTTAGAGTTTTACAGTAGTTGTTTAATGAAATATAAATCCATCCAATTGTCTTAGCCCACATTTTTTCCCATCTTATTAAAAAATATGACATGACAGGTGGTATCAAACCCTTCCTGAACTGTTTGCTACAGTTCTCCCCCGATTATCAAATTCAGCTAAATGTTAAAGTGATTCTGTTAAGGCAGCTAGGTGTTCTGTCTGAATTCCTTTTTACATTTTAAAAACATTTCCAGAATTAAAGTAATTGTCTGTGATGGAGAAGACAGAAATAAAACAGGACTTAAGTAATTCTTCTGTCTGCTGTCAGTTAACATTGTGAGTTTATCACTTTCTCTTTGTTTCTCTGGCTAAAATACCCTGTTGTTATTGTTGCTTTTTAATTAGTGAAACAATTGTTTCTTTATTCTGGCTCAAAACAATCTTACAATCTTTGTTATCCTCAGCTTTGCCCCACTACCTCTACCTCTTATTCCTAACTCTTCTCAGATCGTTCCAAGGTTCTTGATCATGCACTCCTCCTTCTATGATTACTACACATTCTTTTAAAATACAGAATCACAGAATGACAATAAACATTCATTGCCTGCCCTACTTCCCCAAAGGAACTCTCCAAAGCACAAAATGCTTCTCAAAATTGTCATCAACACAGTATCTTCTTCAAACCTTACTAATACTAACCTGATGAACTGTAGCATCCCCAGAACCCTGAGCATCTGAAGAACGGGTCACCGGAAGTGGTGGCACAAGATCCGTTTTTGAACTGCAGAAAATGAGTTTTAGAATTAGTGACTGGAACAATACCTAGAATCAGAAATTAAGTTGGAAGAGGACGACAGTGTGGATAGGAAACATTGCCATCAGCAAAGAAAGTTATTTTAGACTGCACTGTTCTGCAGCCATGATGGTGATAATGTACTCTAGCCTGCCCACTTACTTCACTTCCAGAGAACTGATCGCTCCCCATCTGAACACTGGGACCTGCGATACTGGCGGTAACTTCGTGGCGAATGAGAATGCCTGATGCGGATTGGGTCACCTTGTGTCCTGAACAAGCAACCAAGAAACATGGGAAAAAACACCCAAAGTCAAAAGAGGAAAATTAGGAGTTCTGCCTTAATACTGAAGTAGCAAAAGAATAACAACTTTCAGAGTTTTAAAAAGAAAATTTGACTCCTCTGGACTTTGAAAGCCTGAGTGACTTAAATTTCACAAGAAAAGTGCTCCCTGGACTATATGTGAAAATGAAGCTCTTTAGAGTATGTGTATATGTATATTTTTTAACCACCTAATTTTAAATGAAATTATTCCTCACAGAATTCTTTTTAGTAGTGTGGAAGAAAAAAAAATGTATAATGCAGATAAAATGGCATTCCTAATGGAAAAAATTGGTTCACTGTCCTAGCTACTAACATTAAGAATTCAGTCTTGAAAATTGCTAAGAAAGTAGACCTTAAATGTTCTCTTCATAAAAAAGTATGTGAGGTGATATTTTAGCTTGATTTCAGCATTTCACAATGTATACATATATCAATCATTGTATACTGTAAACATATACACAATTTTTGTTGGTTATACCTTAATAATTAAAAGAAGAATTCTAATCTTTGAGTTAAAGATGGGCACAGAGGGTGGCTGGGGTATACCAACCTGCTATTTAACTGTGGTGGGAAAGCAGCATGAGCTGCAGAAGGGAAACAAAGCAGGCACTCACTTTCTCTTAACCAAGTACTGGCAAGGCAGAAAACACAGTCAACAGGTACGGTTCCTCTCACGCTGGTGATTAGATCTTGCTGTGCTTTCATGAAGCCTGTTCAATGTGCTGCTTCTATGCCAAGGATTGGACTGGGCTCATGTGAGAGCTTTATAGTCAACATAATTCTCTTGGTGTGAAATAGTGGATAAAAACTTTATCAATAAGTATCTCAGAAAAGAATTTATTATAAAACTGACATTAATCAGGAAAAGCCCCCTTGTACCTACCATGTACAAATAGGTGGCTAAAAAGAGATGACAGTGATTATAGTGTAGAATAATTAGCTTTAATGCACCTTTTTCTACCTCTTTTACCACTGTCACCTAATTTTGGTTAAAATGTAAAAACAAAGCACTACCTGGAACACAATTGAAGAATTAGTATGGATTACTCACAAGCACTAATCAAGCTTTTGTGAGGAGATTTTCAAAGGCACTCACTCTATTTTAGTGTACGGAATCTCTTTTAATTGTTCTTCTGACAATCCAGATGGATCCACGAGTTCCTTTCTATAAAGGAATAAGCAAGAAAATGATAGTCGTGCTGCGGGTATAAATGCCAGTATCTTTCACAATCGGCAGGTGAGTTTTCCCTTTCTAATCTTGTCCAAAACAGTATTAGTAAAACTAATAAAAAATAAGCCAGAAGCAAAGATTTAAAAACTAAAAATGTGTTTTACGGAAAAATAGGAGGGGTAAAACCTTTTCTGTAGCTCTTTGCTATCTCTGAATTCTTCTGCAAAAGATCTGCTTCTCTCCCTGTGGTGGGTGTCTTTTTTCTTCTGGATTTGTTTTCCTTGGTATTTATTTGTAAATCAGTGGCCTGTTTGAGGTGCCTTTAGAGGTGAGACTAAATGACCCTGGGTGAGGAGGTGTCCGGGCTGCCTGTAGATAGGCTCTTGATACGGTAAGGCACCACCCATCATGTGCTCTGTGTGCCTGCCACACATGGTGGCAATGACTTGGGCAGGCTTCACACTGAGGCAGCCTCTCAGTACCAGGGTCTTTCTGTAACTGCATTAAAACTACATGGGCTTTAAAACAATGAGAAAGAAAAACTATTACTTACTGAATGTGCTTCCATAACTCTTCTTTTGCTTGGATATCGGGGCTTCTCCTACAAATGGAGAAAACAACACTCATCTCTGCAAACATCCTTCATTTCACAACCTAATAACTAACTTTAATAGTTTTCAGACTGTGAAGTTCTTATTTGCCAGCTGAGATCAGACAAGGAAAGACTGGACAGGGAGAGCTATTGTGATCAGTAGTATAAAGACACCAGATAATTTAGCTGCTACTGCTGCTGAAGGAAAATCATAAAACTGAGTCATAACCAGAGCTTCATTTAATGAAAGAACTCAGAACTACAGGGCCATATGACTTCCCCCTCTGGTGGTAACTGTACAATGAAGAATGATTCAGGGCTTCTGTTTCTGATCCTTCCAGATATTTATAAGTAATGGTAAAAGAAGAACTCATCCTGATTCTAAAAAGCCCCAACATGATCTGTGATTACCTAGAAGAAGCAACCATCACAAGGAAAAAGCAACTGGTGGGACGACTCAGACGGCAGACTGTACCAATGACCCATCTTTCATGTTTCATCTGGTGTTGCATTTCTGCAACAACTTAGGCCAGCAAATGCTAGAACCTATCTGTGGTCTTTATGCCCTTCTCCATCCCTAACTACTGACTCTACAATCTTTTCTCCAAGAAGTATGTGAGTAGATATCATACCACTGTCTTTAACTTCCTAGAATGAAAAATTCAAAGTCAGCATTCAAGTTGTTTGTACTCTCTGTAATATCAATTATTACTCCCGTAGTAGCAATGAATACTAGAACTCTATGTATTATTGCTGCAATTGTTGACACATGATTGTTCTTCATAGTGAGAAAATAAGCTTTCATCAGTCCCTGTAAGAGAACAGAGATCTAGTAATTGGCCAAAAGAAAGAACAATTAACAATTAAAAGCCAATGATCCTATGGAATTTTATGTGATTAATCTGTATTAGCATTTTGGGGTTCAATATTGCTTTCAGAATATGGTATCATCAATGCTTTCATTTTTCTCAGTTCATAAGGGCACCACTAAGGTATTCTGGTAGGGCCTTCTAAACCCACAGAATACACTAGGCTACTTTCCAGCCACTGAATTGACCAAATGGTTTTTCCTTTGTGCAGGGGAAAAAAATGATTTGTCTATAAAGACCTTTTAATCAACTCAGGATGAGACAAAATATGAAAGGAAAAAAGGGATGAAATCTTGGTCTCAGACCAAATATGGTTTGTTAAATGTAGATGTTATTTGTTATAAGAATAAGATTAGACCTAGTGTGGTGGCTCAAGCCTGTAATCCCAGCACTTTGGGGGGCTGACAGGGGTGGATCACTTGAGGTCAGGAGTTCAAGACCAGCCTGGCCAACATGGCAAAACCCGTCTCTACTAAAAATACAAAAAAATAGCTGGGCATGGTGGCGCATGCCTGTAATTCCAACTGCTTGAAAGGCTGAGGCACAAGAATCACTTGAACCTGGGAGTGGAGGTTGCAGTAAGCCAAGATCACACCACTGCACTCCAGCCTGGGTGACAGAATGAGACCCTGTCTCAAAAAAAAAAAAAAAAAAAAAGTTTGTATGTTTTTAAAAAAATCATAGAAACTGTTTCCGTGGTGTCCTGTATGGACTCTGCCTTTCCTACATTTGGTTGGTCTGATTTGCTAGATAATATGTTAACCCCATTAAATGACACTGTCAGACAAGGTGCTAATATTAACACAGAATGATGGTTCAGCTGTGACTATATCCCAGGATCTACTTCTCACAGTCAACCAAGAGTCTGATAATATCTAGGTTAGGAAGCTATTCCACTGATAATTATTCTTACTTCAGGAAGGTATGATAGTGTGCATATCACCTGTCTTCTAGTTACAGCAGGGTCTCCCACCCTTGGCCCTACTGACATTTTCCATACTAATTCTGTGTTGTAGGAGGCTATCCTGTGCATTGTAGGATGATCAGTAGCACCTGTGGCTTCCACCCACTCGCTGCCAGTAGCAATCCCACCCCCACCCCCACAGTGTGACAGCCAAAAATGTCTGTAGACAATGTTCCCTGGGAAGCAAAACTGCCCCCAGTTGAAAACCACTAATCAAGGGTATGACTTTGGAATTAAGTCGCAATGGTTGGGTGGTGGAAGCCAAGTTATTATAAAGATCCATTATGTGAGTAATGAAATAGGGCTGGAGAGAGTGACAGTAAAGCAGGAACTAAATCTTAAAAGAATGAGGAAAATGACCCAGGGTGCAGCTGATGACAACTATGAGAAGTGGTGAGTAGTATCATGTGAGGACATGCAATTCAAAGCTGAATGCTTTTAGGGCAGACGGGGGAGAATAAGAAAAGTTATGATGGGCCAGGAGGACATACACCCCATGATATCAGGCCTAGCAGTGAGAGATAGTGAGATATGATATCAGGCCTAGTAGTGAAAGATGGTGATAATGTAATATATGAACAATACATACAAAACTGATAACATAATAACAGTGGCTACGTCTGAGTGCTGGTATTGTAGGTAATTTTATTTTCTTATTTATGCTTTTCTATATTTTCTGATTTTTTTAAGCCAGGAGAATTTCTTAATTATCAGGAAAAAAAAGAGTGTTTTCATGTGGTTTTTTTTTTTTAAATACTGTTACTGTAATTCCAAAGGAAATGCTTTTCATTCCCATCTCAGAAGAATTAGAGAAAAGTTATCTTAATCAGAATGAGATCATCAGTCCTTCTAGCCATAAACGTTGGTTCTAAAAGATTTAAGAGTTTAGTCTTTATCTTCAAGTTCTATAGCACCAGAACAGTCATATTTTTAACTAAACTAAGTTCTGACATGGCCAGGAGTTTCAAACAGTTTTAAGACGAGGAAAAGTCCGAAAGCTTAAAAAATGCGAATTTCCTCTGATTGCTAGACCACCTGTGATTTCACAAATGTCAACACAAGCTGCATGTTAATGAGAAATGTATTATTTTTATGTTTACATCTGCACACATTTAATCAATAATTTAGGAAGAATTCATGATCTGCAGCTCATTGTTACGTGGATTTAGAAAGCTGTAGAATTTCAGCAGTCAGTTTCTTAATTTGAGGTGCTTAATTATGCAGATGTTTTACTTAAACACTTCAAATAAATTCCTAAGGAAAGGAAAAAGAACCCTGAGTTGCCCATAGGTACTACATATATAGAAAATAAACATGCAGCCCAGTATTAGTCCAGTATTTTTCAAAAGCATCCCTCCTCCACATACAAATATTCGACTTTAAATTAATTAGAGAAATTAGTTTGATGAGACATCATTCACAAATCACCTTCCCTTATTCCAAAACCCTAAAACAAAAATAACGTATCATAAATCCGCAAAGGATTTAAACTCCATCACTGCATATAATCATTTTATATATCCCCCAAACTATTCAACTATGTTATCTAAAAAATATAATATGGGCAACATATTATCCGATAATATATTTAACATGTTTTTAATTTATACTAAAAAATATGGCAGCATTTTACTTTTATTTTTTTGTCCATTTTTATACTGACCACCCCCTCTGAAAGGACATTTAGAGTTGAAAAATATGTAAGTTTACAAAACATCTTTATTTAAGGAATTCAAAGAACCTAACAAAGATCTCAGTCATTCTTTGTCACATTCCCGACTGGTCAAAATAAATCTAATTAGGAGATGTCTTACTCTTCTACCTCCCCCTCCAAATCAAAGAAGCCTCAGGAAGCCATTGAGATGAACAACCTAGCTGCTGAAGATCGCTCAGGAGTCACTTCTGGGTTGGGGGTGAGGATTCATGTTGTATCTTCACCTAATGCACCAGACTTACATATTTTGTGTGTGTAACTGAGAACATCACCCTGACAGCCTCATCTTCCACTATCAGTACTTTTCAACAAAATAGTATGACATTATCACCACCAGAGGGAGCCCGAGCCTTCTCTTGCACCCAGCTTTGACCCTACCGAAACTATTGTTTGGACTTTAACGTCTTCCAAATATCCCACTGAGTAAAAGTTCGCCCATGTAGAAAAGCAGGTTGAACAAAGCTTTTTTCCTAGTGATAAACAAACTGTAGCTAAAAAATGTATTACATAGAACTGTACTTCGTGAGGTTTTACCAGACGAGATCTAATCATATTTCAGCTTAACACTTTTTAGGAGAAAAGGGTTTTGTATTTTATACTATTCTGCGTCTCTGGTATTTAATAATGAACTGTATTTTCTAGCTATTTATTAGGAGTTAAACACCCACAAATGAATAATAATGTATCATAACATTCTGATCCTTAATAGATAATTTATATATACTGCAGCAGGAATTTAAGAATATGGGAGTAATGGAGAGATCAGTAGTTTACTGTACATCTGAAATGCCAAATATACATACATATTTTTATATAGTAAATGTTTTAATACGTTTTCTGCATTCTGTATATATCTGAAGATACATATGTGTGTGTTTGTGTGTATCTGAAGAATAAATTTAATTGCTTTCCTTGAATACTGCCCTAGCCATGTTTCCACTTTTTCTAAGGGATGGGATCTCACTATGTCTCCCAGGCTTATCTTGAACTCCTGGCCTCAAGTGATGATCCCTCCTCAGCCTCCCAAGTAGCTGGGACTACATGCACAAGTCAATATGCCCAGCTCATGTTTCCACTTTTAAAGAAAGCTGCAGTGGTTCCTAAATTCTCACACAACCAAATTCTAGTCCATAAGGACTTTTTGTGAACTGGCTTACTCTACTCTCTCCATTTCTCACCACCTCCTTATCTCAAGGAAAAACACTATCAAATACCTGCAGTATTTCTAGAGAAGAACTAAGAACTGGGGAACTTACTAATAAAAGTAACTGCCAATGTATTTAGTTTGACACAGGCATGACCTCACTTAATGCTCAGCAAAATCCTAAGAGCATGGTACCATCAATGTTGTAGGGAAGGAAGCTCGTGGGGGATCAGGTAATAAGCTCAAGATCCAGAATGCAAACAACAGTACCCAGCAGATATTTTATTAACTGTCAATAAATCTCAGGTTTTTAACAGTCATAACTCAAAGGACAGAGCCCAGTTTGTGTTATATGAAGTAATCCATCATCCTTAAGAGTTATAACACTTTTATTCAGTTGCCCACTTGACATTTCCATTAATTGCTTACTTGTCATCTCAAACCTAACAGAAATCTTGATTCTCTCCCCGTAACACGTTCCTGACCTATCCCTTCCCATCTCAGTAAAACAGCATGCTACCCACTCAGTGGATCAGCTCAGAAACTCAACGTCATCCATAATTCCCTTCATACTACAAATATGTCAGCTTTACTTCCAAAATGTATATTCATCTGCTTCTCTTCATTTCACCACCACCATCTTTTCTGAGCTAAAACCATCTCACCTGGACCACTGCAAGTTTTCTAATTGCTTTCCTGCTTCCTTTCTTCCTCTTTCTCACTCTGCTTTTTACCAACCAGAGCAAGTTCTTTTGTTGTTGTTGAGACGGAGTTTTGCCCCTGTTGCCCGGGCTGGAGTGCACCGGCGTGATTTTGGCTCACCGCAACTCTCCGCCTCCCGGGTTCAAGCCGACTTTCCTGTTTCAGCCTCCCAAGTAGCTGGGATTACAGGTGTCCGCCACCATACCCAGCTAATTTTTCTATTTTTAGTAGAGACAGGGTTTCACCATGCTGGCCAGGTTGCCCTTGAACTCCTGACCTCAGGTGATCTGACCGCCTCGGCCTCCCAAAGTGCTGGGATTACAGGTGTGAGCCACCATGCCCCACCAGCAACTTCTAAGTGAACTACTCTCCACACAAATATATATTTTTTTCTACTTTAATTGCACTTGGGCTGTATCAGACGAGAAATCTAACACAGGTCCTACTGGACTAAAAAGGTGTTGGCACTGCTGCATTCCTTTCTGGAGACTCAAGGGAAAATTCATTTTCTTGTGGTTTCCAACTTCTACAGCTGCCCGCATTTATTTGTTCAAGGCCTTTTCCTCTATTTTCAAAGCTAGCAACAGCAGGTTGAGTCCATTTCAATTCAAACACCTCTTCTGTCACCTCTTCTTCCACTTTTAAGAAACTTATGATTACTTTGGGCCTACTTGGATAATTCAAGATAATCTCCCTGGCTGAGGGTCAACTGATTAACAACAGCCCTAATTCCACCTGCAATCTTAACTCCTCTCTGCCACCTAGTGTCATATAGTCACATATTATGGAGATTAAAGCATGGACTTATTTCAGAGGTCATTATTCTTCCCACCACAGTAACAATAAGGTTTTTCCTCCTTAATTCCTTTATATAAAAACTCACTGTTTAAGCAAAGATACATTAACATTTTAATATGAGGCTTCTAACATGCAAAAATAAAATATATGATGATAGCACAAAAGACAAAGGCAGGGATAAGTGGGGCTATATTTTCCCAATGTTTCTAAATTTTAAATAAAATGTTACAATATTAATCTTAGAGTGTGATAAGTTAAGGAAGCATACGGATATGAATCAGACTTACAGAGAGAAAGCAATAAATAAAAAATAATAAAAGTATAGTAAGACATCAATAGAGAATGTAAAATGGAGTATCAAAAAATACTCAATTCACACAAAATAAAATAGGAAGGGAGGAACAAACCAAGAAAAAACAGACATAATAAACCAGAAAAAGAAGAACAAGAGGCAGATTTAAATCCCCAACTAATAATAATTATGTTGACTGCCAGCAAACTAAACATTCAATTTAAAAGGCAGGGATTGTCAGGCTAGATTTAAAAACAACAACAACAAAAGATCAACTGTACACTGTTTACAAGAGGTGTACTTTAAGTATAAAGACATAATTAGGCTTAAAGTAAAAGGATTAAAAGGATATACTATGCAAACAGTAAATATGCAGAAGGTATGGTAGAATTTACATGTGTGCATGTGTAGTAGACACAGAGAAAGGAATATTACCAGAATAAAAGGTCATCAGTTCATCAGGATGGAAAAAAAACCATATATGTATACCCCTAACACCAGAGCTTCAAAGTAACTTTTAAATTAAAATAATTAAAGGGAAAAACAAATTCACAATCACTGTTGGAGATTTTAACATCCATCTCTCAATGACTACTTGAAAAGTAGATAAAGAAATTTTAAAAAGACACAGTCTGAACACTATCAGCTAACTACATCTACTTGACACCCAGTAACTTGAGACTCCTCATTCTTCTTGAGTCCACAGATTATTCATCATTAAAGACCATAGGCTAGACCTTAAAACAAGTCTCAATAAATTTCAAGGGATTAAAATTGTTCAGACTTTTTTTTAACCATAATGGAATTAAATTAGAATACTAATGAGATCTGTAGAAATCCTAAATATTTGGAAATTAAACAACACACAAAAATGCCATGAGAAAACAAACAAGATAAAAATTATTTTTAACTGCATGATAATAAAAACAATGTCAAAAATATGGGAGATAAAGTTAAAGCAAGGCTGAAAGGGAAATTTATAAATTTAGGCTTATACTGGAAAAGTAGAAAGGTTTAAAATAAATGTCATCCTAAGAAGATAAAAAAAGAAGAGCAAGTAAAACACAAAATAAATAAAAAGAATAATAAAAAGTGAAAGTCAATGAAACAGACAAACAGCAAAGAAAAAGCAACAAAATCTAAAATTGGTTCTCTGAAAAAAAAACATACATTTAAAAAAATGAAGAGAAAACACAAATCACCAACATCAGGAATCAAAGTGGTGATATCACAACCGATATTACAGATGTTAAAAGCACATGAAGAATTATAAACAAATTTAAGCTGAAAGATTTGACAACTTAGATAAAAATGAACAAATTATTTTAAAAGCATAAATTATCAAAACTTACACATAAGTGGAATATATGAATATCTCAATAGCTGCCAAAATAATTGAATTTGTAATTTAAAACCTTCCACAAAGAAAATTTTAGGCAGAGATTATTTCACTAGTGAATTATATATTTAAGGAAGAAAAAAAATGCTTTTATATTAACTCATTCAGAAATACAGGAAGAAGGAATGCTTCTCAAATTATTTTAAATGACCAGTATAATCTTTTTACCAAAAATCTGACATTACAGGAAAATTACACATTAATTTTTCACAAAAACAAAAAAAATCTTAACAAGGTAATGCCAAATAGAATCCAGCAACATACAAAAAGGAAAATACATCGTGATCACAAGGGGCTTATGCTAGGAATGCAAGGATGTATCATTCAAACCTGAATCAATCTAATTCTTCCATGAACAAAATAAACCCATATACAATCATCTCAATAGACGCAGAAAAAGTTTATAACTAAACTCAAGACCCATTCATGATCAAAACTCTTCACTAACTCTTAGCAAACTAGAAATAGAAGGATCTTCCTCAATTGTGCAGCTAGCCTCATATATAATGTGACACACTAAATGCTTTCCTGCTATGAAAAGAGCAGCCAAGGATGTCTGCTTTCTTACCACTTGTATTCAACATTGTAACTCACCACTGTACTACATGATCTAGCCAGTATGATAAAGGAAGCAACAGAAATAAAAGACAGAAAAACTAGAAATCAAGGAAAACTGTTCACAAATATGATTGTAGCTGTAGAAAATCCTAAGAAACCGCCCCCCACAAAAGCTTCCAGAGTTCATAAATGAATTTAACAAGGTTTATGGGGTGGCAAGATGTAGCATCAGTATTTTAAAAAATCATTTATTTTTCTACATACTAAAAAACAAATGAATTTTTTGAAATGTTACAAACTACATGTAATGACTCTGTACTGAAAACTGTAAAACAATGTTGAAAGAAGATAAAAACAAATGGATATTTATTTTCTCAAAATTGATCTATACATTCAACATAATCCTAGTCAAAAGCCTTTGGGGGAAGGCAGTAAAAACTACACGGTGATTCAAAAATTTACAAAGAAATGAAAAAGTTCTAATAAAACAGCTAAAACAATCTTGACAAAAAGGGGGAGTGTGAAAGCCAAAGTTAGAGAATTTATACTGCCTTATTCATGTCTTACTATAAAGCTACAGGAACAGAGACAACATAATGACTTAGGAATAGACAAATAGATCAATGAAACAAAATTGGCCCACATGTGAGCAGTCGATTCATTTTCAACAAAGGCCACAAGGCATTACAATGAAAAGTCTTTTCAAAAACGATGGTGGAACTGGATAGACACAGGAAAAAAACCTCTCAATCGCTACTCATCCATATACAACAACTAATTTCTAAATGGAACACAGACCTAAGTATAAAAGCAAAATTTATAAAGCTGCTAGAAAAATATGTAAGACTATCTTTATGACCATGGGGTAGGCAAAAACTTCTTAAGATTAAAAAAAAAAAAAAAAAAAAAGCCTTAACTAGAAATGAAGAAAAAAAATGATACATTGATCTTCACCAAAATTAAAAAGTCTGCTCATCAAAAAGCAATGTTAAAAACATGAAAATGCAAATCACAGCCTGGGAGAAAGTATTCATTCATAATATGCACATCTGAAATAGAACTTTTATCCAGAATACATAAATAAGCTACAAATGAATAATTAAAAAAAACCCAATTAGACTGGACAAAAAATTTGAAGACTTTAAAAATGAAGACATATGAATAACCAATAAGCATACAAAAATGTGTTTAACATCCTTAGCCATGAATGAAATGCTCATTAAAACCAAGATGGAATATCTACTTCAAGCCAAGTAGAATGGTGAAAATTAACAAAACAACAAACTCAAGTACTAGCAAGAACTGGGCTGAACAAGACCCTCTCAGACCTTGCTAGTGTGGCATATGAAATGATACAACCTCTCTAGAAATCATTTTGGTAGTTCCTTAAAAAATAAAACATGCAAATACCCTCTAATCCAGCAATTCTACTCCTAGGTGTTTGCCCAAGGCAAAAGAGAACAGATTCCACACACATACTTGTACAGAATGTCTATAACATAAAGGCAAAAACTCGAAACAATCCAAATGTCCATCAAAAAGAGAATAAATAAAAATACTGCTGTATATAAATAAAAATATTTAAATAACCACTGATACCATAGATGAAACTCAAAAACATACTGAGTGAAAGAAGCAAGATTTTAAAGGATTATACATTGTATTACTACATTTATATGAAGTTCAACAAGAGAGAAAAACTAATCATAGAAATCAGAACAGTGGGCCAGGCGCAGTGGTGGGTGCCTGTAATCCCAGCACTTTGGGAGGTTGAGACCAGTGGATCACTGGAGGTCAGAAGTTCCAGATGAGCCTGGCCAACATGGTGAAACCCTATGTCTACTAAAAATACAAAAATTAGCAGGGTGTTGTGGCAGGCACCTGTAATCCCAGCTACTCGGGAGGCTGAGCAGGAGAACTGCTTGAACCGGGAAGGCAGAGGTTGCAGTGAGCCTAGACTGGGCCACTGTACTCCATACTCCAGCCTGGGTGACAGAGGAAAAATAAAAAAAGAAAGAAAGCAGAACAGTGGTTGGTTGTGGGGGTGGGCACTGACTAGAAGGAGCATGAAGGAACTTTCTGGATAATAAAAATATTTTATATCTTGACTGGCAGGATGGATACACTATGGATACATTTGTCAAAATCCATTAAACTGATGAGAGCATTTGACCATATGTAAATTTCACCTCAAATTGCCTCAATTTTAAAAAGAAGTTTATTCCTTAGACTGTTAAATAAATCTCAAACCACTCGACTAGAAAATGATTAAATTCCCAGGTCCAACTACAAATATTTGCTCCATAATATAACTGAATTATAGTAATAACTTTGAATTATTCTATTTCTCAATTTTTATTTACAAATGAATGATTCCATTTATTTGCTATTGACTCCAGGAATGTTTTTTGACTTCTTCAAAACTTATATACAGGATTTTTTCTTATTTTATTTTACTTTCCTCTTTTTAAATAAATTCAATGTACTACTGGCATTTAATTGAACTCAGAATGCTTTAGAAATGGTTAGAAAAATTGAATGCTATTTTTAAGATTTAATATCAAGTTGCCAAACCTTGTGTATAACAAGTGCTTCATAGATAACAATTCCACACAGAAAGGTAAAAGTGTGGTGGCAAAAGATTTACCCATGACTCTGTTGGGTCTAATCTTGGGTTTTGCACCTTTTCATTAAACTAATTCAATGAAGTATGATTCTGTCATATCTAAACTTCACTTTTTTATTGCAGTTGGGGGGAGGTGCTATCACAACAAAGGAAATTTTCATTAACCTCCGCTTTAAATTGACTATGAGTTTGATTAGGTTACTCAAAAAAATTACAGAGTAATTGATACATCTGTAAGGGTGTACATGGTTTTGTGACTATTTGCAGATTTTCTATTACAAAAAGAATGTCATCACTCATAACAATGCACTGCTAATACACACACACACACACACACACACACACACACACACACACACGGTTAATTTCTAATTGAAAGGTAAACACCTAAGACTGAGAAGTCTCCCTTAGTGTCCCACAGCACACAGGGTCCTGGTATGAACCCCCGGTACAGTCTTGAGTTCTTTCCTAATCTCTTTTAACCTGATGTGACACTCACAGCTGTCCTCTTGTCACCCTCCTGCCTGGCTCCCTCAGAGCTCCCTACCTATCTACCCAGTCTCCACTTCCACTCCCCAACATCCTTTCATTTCTTTATCATACACAACTGGACTTAATCCCTCCTCCTGTGAGTAATCAACACCAGACATCTAACCACCCACGATCACAAAAGGATCCATAGTCTCGGCTCACTTTAAAAAGGTGAGCCATGCTTTGGGAAGTGGAGTGGGAGTGAGGCGTCTAAATCTTGATGATGCATAGATTTAAAACACATACGCACACAAACTTTACCAGTTCAAAGAAAACTAATCTGGGGGACTGGCAACCACACCATTATGGTGTAATTGTGCTCACACTTGGTGTTGCCTAGCAACAGAAGGAACACACAAATTCCAACATTGAGGTGTAATGAATCACTCACTGACTACTGCTCAAAAATAGTATTTTGATGGGAAGATATTTACATCTGGTTGAGTCTGGAACAAGACTTTAGAGAACTGTGAAACTCAAACTAAGAGAAACAGGAGGTTATTTCACCAACAGCCTGGCCCTACAACAAAGGAGACCATTCCTATTTATTCAGGTGAATGTATACTTTGGTTAAGAAGCAACACAAAACAAAAATATGGCTTTGAGGACCTTGTTTTCATGACATTTTGTTTTGGCTGTGCTTCAACTTCTATGGCTTCAAACATGGTTAAAAAATGTCACAAATATTAGAAGGTAAATATGACAAATAAACAGTGGAATAACCCTAATTGAACTAAAACACGTTAGAAGACCTGAATATCCACACTTTAAATCCGGTGTTTTTGAATCAAGGTATAAAAAGAGTCCACATACGAACGAGATCTGTGTCTGGATCGCCTGTTGTTGGGATCGGCTTGGTTTTTTTCCTTTTGTCTCCTTAATACAGCTTCCCACTGAGGCGCCGAATCAACCATATCATTCTCCTGTCGTATTCTGCAAAAAAAGCCATGCATCTACAGTTAACATCTATATGCATGGTACGTTTTAGGTTCATCCTAAACTTGATTTTAAATGTTATTTAAGCAGCAGACATTTTATTATGATCATTTATAGCTAAAAATGCATATTAACTGAATTAATACATCCATACATAGGTAAGCATATATACACACACAGAAGTAAACATTATAATACTTATGTATGTAAATACATGTTATTTGCAGACTTCTGATTTTAATTTTCTAGGAAAATGACATGTATCAAAAACTCATTTTAAACATTTTTAAGTTTTAACTAAACAAACTTTGGTATCTACTATAGAGCCAATTTTAACCTACAAAACAAAATCATATTTTAAATGTGCTAGTCAAAATAGTAATAAATGATTTTACTTTGAACTACTCTTAAAAAGTCAAACTAATTGTCAAAGTTTTCATCAGAAATAGGTGCCAACTATAATTCCCATTTTTTAAGGCAGAAATCTAGAAGTACAAAAAGTTAAATATGGTGGCATAATGCATTAGCTGAGTAAGCACACACCATTCCCATCATGGCTTCTCACCATGTTTAAGAGGGAATGAGAGTTGGATGCCAGATGTGGCCAGGGAAGGAATGTAATGAGAAAAAGAGAAAGGTGGGAAAGACTCAGATGCACAGGCATTTGACATGTAAGATCACAGGACAGTGTTACCAAATCCTCTCATTTTTTAAAAAAGATAATTCCCTAAATCTGGATTTTTAAAGTGAACTCTTCTAATTTTTAAGTCTTGCAACCAATTCTAAATTATAAAGCATGATATAGACCTAACAAAACCCATGGACAACGTTCAACCTGCAGAAATTCTAGATTCCTGATGTATCAAACCTTTCAGATAATGAGGTGTACTATTTGGCGGAGAGGAGAAGTACTTATTTATGTGAAATACTATCTTGAATGCACCACAATGATGCTGTGAAGCTTTTTTTTTTTTTTGCAAAAACTGAACACCTGCTATTTGAATACGTAACTTTTCATTTATGTAAGCTCTTCAGAAAGCTGCTCCATAGTGTTCATCTTCCAGGGTATGGCGAGCAGCATGGAACTGCCAGGTACTCACCCCGGTACTGCAACTGCATGGGCATAACTGCTTCGAGACAAAAGTAAAAACAACAGGCAGGCTTGGAGGCATTTCTTTCTCTGAACACATGTCTTTTGGTTCCTCTGTTATAACACTCAGTATAGACTGTGGGCTGGGTATCTGAGTTTGCTTACAGGTACAAATCAGCTGATGGGTGATAAGTATTCATTTCACATATAACTTAGACATAATGTAAAGCAATTCAAGTTGAAAAGAACAGCATTTTGTGAGGAAGAAACTGTTTAAATCTCTCTAGTAAAGGAGAATTCTGCTAAATAAAAAATTAACTATAACATACTCCAACCCTTTGAGGTGTATGTATTTCCTGACTACAGTTTTCATTTTTAGTAGGCTATTATTTGAAGATAAACAGCATACCGTCATGGTATTTTTACCAGATTTAAAAGCATAACTCTTTCTCTCATTGCATGAAAAAAGTAAATTTAAATTGAACATATACTGCTATGGACCTTAATATTAGAAATATCTGAAGAAAATTATGAGAAGGTATACTACTTGAGGTCATAATTATTAATCATTCTTTGAAACAAACACTCCCATTTGAAAATGGGCATGTTAGTACCTGTGTGTGCTGTATACACACACACGCACATTTTTGTAGCCAGAACCTACACCTACAAGCCATTCTGTGTTCATGTGACAGTCAGTAACTCACCAGGCTTGCTGGTAGGGGAGCAGGCCTGGACACCCCCAGGACTGAGGGGTCAGGATTAGGAAGAGACAATCACAGGGAAGGTGCCATGCTGGCAAGGTGGCATCTCCCTTCCTATAGGAACCCACACTGGATTGCTGGGCCCAAGATTGGACACAAAACTCCTAACCCTGGAGTCTTTTAGGATGCAGCTTTCATTCTGAACAAAATCACTGCCTAGTTGATGGGCAGAACTAAATTTACAATGTGAAATGTTTGTATCAGGGAATCATGGCTTCTAAATATTTTTGAGAGGTCAAACCTACTAACAAGGCCGAGGCCTGACTTGGACAAACACACACTTTTCCCAGAGTAATAGACACTGAAAAGGAAGCACAGTTACTGTATGTTCATTCTCATCTATTGTAGAATTCAGATGGCTACCTTCATACTCAGACTACTCTGATAATAAAAAATTAAAACTCCTGAGACATAAGCACACATATTTCTTGTATCCTGCTATAATAGTAATAAGGACCAAATCAGAAAGAATTCAAGATTATATATGTACCTTTAACTTTTTTCCTAAATGAAAGTCTAAAGTCAGGGCAGTGTAACCTTGTCACTTAATATCCTTGTGATCCACGTTTCAAAGACAGAAGCCCTCTACTGGCGATGCTGTTCATAAATATTCTAAGACGCATTAAAAATGTAAGAGCCTTGGACAGTCACAACAGAAGCACATTTTCCTGAGTAATGGGGAGTGTGGCCACCTTGGCCTGTAAAGAAGTTTGAAATTACAACCTTACAAAAGACCTCTGGTTAATGGTGCCTCATTACAAGAATCAAAGTGTCATTTCTTCCACTGCTGAACTGCTCCAAAAAACACAGGTGCTACTTGCAAAGAAAAACATCCTAGACCTAGAAGCAAGAATATTGTAGCACTCTGTCCCGAAGAGGCAGGAGATAACTATTTTGTTTATGCATGAGTGAATAAAGAATTCTTTAATTGAAAAAGACATGTTTCCTGTGATGATTCTGACTTTTAAAGTCTCATTTATTCTTAGGTGTGGGGGATCCAAGTAGTTTTTTGCTCCTTTCCTGCTCTATTTTAGTCTCGGTGTATAGATTTACATCAAGAAGAATAAAATACTACTAGCACTGTTCTGACATAATACCTTTTAAATAGTCAAAATGTGCTCTTACATCATAGTCAAGAAGTCCCCAAAGGTGAAAAAAGAGTCCATTGTAATTTACGTTGTGGATCTATTAATTTTCAAATGTTGCATCTAATGGTGAACCTCAATAAGCTGACAAACATTTCTTTCCAATACCAGTTGATCCAATAAATCTACATTTATCATATTTTGTCCACTTCACCATCTGTAACTATGGAGGGTCAACAGTAGTAGGAAGTATATCATAACAAGGTTTTTGCTTTTTAGTTAATGTATAAGGGAGAGGGTTGCTTTAGAATACAGCAAAATCTAACCATGTTTCAGAACAGAATTCTAATGTATTTCTTCCATCTCTTACCAAACTTCAACACTCTGCTTTTCCAGACTATCCATGCAATTTAGATTTTAACTGCATTTGACATTTAATTAAAGTCTGAAAAGGTTTTGAAGATGAAATGCCATATAATCGTTTGATACAATAATGAAGAAAATGATTATTCCTAGCCTCTTTCCTGTCTTACCAATTACAGTCCTGTGTCTTCTGCAAAATTTTTCACATTACCAAATGAATTCTTACACAAATCCCCCTGAGTTTTATTATGAACTCCCCCTTTAGCAGTTTTGTTCCTAACAGAACATTCCTTTACACAAGTTCTTAATTCACTGAGATAAAACATGTTCATGCTAAATCTAAGAAGACTTTCAGAGTGAATGGATAATGAAGCTTCAAGATGATACAAGCCATAAACGCATAAACGTTGCTCTTGAGTTTTCTCCATTCCCAGTTTTGCCATTATCTGACTCAGAGATCTTGGGGCAAACTGCTTATCTTTTTTTGATCAAGTCTCAGGTTGTTCATACATAAAACTATGGCAAAGATCCATTCTAGCTTTAAAACTTGATGTTTCTCTATTTGCATTTTATTTCCAAACCAGTTAAACTGAAAGAAACTTCTACTCATCAACTATAGCATAACATTCCAGAAAATTGCTTCATATGGCCCCTCCATTGCCAGAATTAAATCTGCAGGTCTCACCTGATTGTGAAATTCTGCTTCTCATCAACTGTACTCATTTTTTTGGATCACCTGCTATAAAGCAATCTTATTTTCTACTTTTCTTCCCTAGGGAAATTTATGTTTTTTCCAGGCATCTGTCGACATATTCCCTTAAGACTAGCATGAAAAAGTTAATTTGATTTTGCCACTGTCTCTACCATCAATAAATTATTCTTATTTGCTCTTAAAGGTACTTCTGTCTCTTCCACTTATTCCTTATGCCCCCACTACTAAAATGGGCTATCTTTGGTGCAATTTCCCTTTCAAACTCTCCTGTTTTCATAAATTGTTAACGTATTTTGCCCTCACTCAGTAATGTAACAGCATTCGTCAGTTACCGTGGCTTTGTCCTTCCACAGTCATCTCTGTCAACCTTGATTATACTCTGGAAGCTCTAAATCACCCATATCAAATGTCTAAATCTTGATATATCTTATTAAAGTAGAAATCAGAAACTCCTGTTTCACAAATCATTACAGCAAAGTAATATCTAAAGAAAGTTTAGGCATTTTAGTTTCTAATCCTACCAGTGAATTGAAACACCAACTTCGTTTCCCAGTACCAATGTAATCCTTCACTACTTAGATCACAAAACTTTGTAAGTTTTAAGGAGGGGGGGGTTACATAAACAACCCCTTAAGAATCTGGTAAAAGCTCCAGACTCTGTCTCTAGAAAACTATGCACTTGACCCCCCACACACAATTTTACATACGATTTCATGGGGTTATAAAACTGCCAGCACCTACCCATGAATGAGATTAAGAATCCTGGTGTAAAAACAACCAAAGGTATAAAGTTAGAAAAGGTGGGAGAATGAAAGATAGGACGGAAAGAAAAGTTTAAAAATGCTGGAAGAGGATGGCGGAGAGGACAGGTGAAGCAGCAGCTGGAAAAGAAACTGTTTTCTTTTCTTGGAAAAAAGAAAACAGTATTTCCACGCAGTGGCATCATGCCTAACAGGAAAGACCTCCTTTATGTTTAAAAAAAAATACTGCAAGAAGGAGTAGCAGAGGGAGTAACATCCCAAAGACCACATGCAACTTCCAGAAAGTAAAAGTGACTCTGTCCAGAGTTCCAATGGACACATCATGGGCTCCTAAAGAGGTTCTGAAAAGCAAATTTGCCCAGTAGTTGTCCCTCTCTCTAGGCTACAGTTTCCTAGAGACAGAAAAGCAGGGTGCATCGGTGTGCAGGCTCTTGTTGTAAAGTGATGAAGCATCCTGGGGCTGAGTTTAGAGACCTTACTGGCAAGAAGTAGAACATCAGCATGTACAAGATTCTGTTTGTCCCATTGTAGGGTTACTGGAGTCCTATAGTAAAAGCACCAAGGGCAGTGCTAAGAACTGGCTGGAGCACACTGTCAGCCAAGGAAAGGAAAGATGAGTGAGGCTGAAGAGACTGCAGAGCTACAATTGAAATATCCAGACCTATGTATCCTCATCTGGGATGAGTGAGTTCTGGCAAAATTTAAGAGGCTAATAATGGGATGGAGGGGTTGGCAGTAGCATAGCATACTAGGTAAGTGGCACCAAAAAAAAGCACAATGAACTTCCACCCTCTTTCTCTGTACAGTCACCTGTTGCACCAGAATTTGCAGTGGTGGGGATGAGAACTGAAAGCTGTATTTCTTCCTCTCTCCACTTTTTGCTACGCTACTGAAAGGCAGACTTTACACCACATCTTCTACAGACATAGACAACTTAGGCACTCCTAGAGCAGTATTTCTACAGGTAGCAAAAATGATTGTGAAAGCCTGCTAGATCCTTTGCAGGAAACGTGTCAGAAGGTGTTTTGAAAGCTATTTCTCATGACTAGCCTTACAAGGTTGCATTAAACATTCAGAATCACCGTTATTCTAAAATATACTTTTTACACACTACAAAGAAAGTCAATCTAAGAATCCGTCCATGGAAAGGGGGGAAGAAGTTCTTAAGGGAGAAAATAGCTACAAGAAATATTAAAGCCAGTGCAACCAGATCAGTAACGAGCAATTTAATGGCAACCTTTCACTAGTGTATCCTTTTTAATAGTGAATGGTACTGTGAGCAATTCTGGCCACCAAAAATGGTTTTAAATGGGCCACCTTCTGAACAGTTGAGAAAAGAACATTTACAGGCACAATTTAGAAAATATTAAGTCAAAGAGAAATAGACTTAAACTACTGGCTTGATCGATAAAAACAAGTTTTAAACAGGAATATAAGTGGGTATTTTTGCTTTGTTTTGTGTTGTTTGTACGGAAATACTCAATTTTTTATCAGAAAGAGGGTACCTAAGAAAGAGCTACCTCCCACACTTGGGTTTTCACAGAAGAAACTGAAATCATTTCCTTAAGAAAGGTGTCATAACACACTGAGATCTCCTATCTGTCTAGTGTAATTCCAGCCCCAGAAGCCTCCACATAGAATGCATTCCTAACAAAATGGTCCACCCTTACAATGCTATCTGGGCTATTACCACACAGGCTTTGCAGTTAGAGAGGGCCACCGATTCAATTCGTGCCAAGCACAAGAGTTCTAAGCACTAAAAAAGACCTTGGAGATTATCAAGTCCAACTTCCTCATTTTTCAGAAGAGAAAAAGATAAACCAGAAAAAGCAGCCAGGCCAGAGGTCCACATTAGGTGAAAACAGGTTTCTCAACAGTGGCACCACTGACATGTTTTTTACTAGGCACTTATTTGTTGCCAGGGCCTGGCCTGTTCTATGCATTGTAGGATGTTTAGCAGCATCCCTGGCCAATTGCCTATTGGGTAGGCAATCCCCCTACCCAATCGTCACAATAAAAAATGACTCTGGACGTTGCCAAATGTCCCTGGGGAGAAGGCAGAGAGGACAAAACTCCCCCAGTTGAGAACCACTGGGTTGGCGTGACTGGCAAACAAATCCCTCTGACTCCCAAGGTGATCTTTTCATTAATCACACAAATACTTCTTGTTTTCAAATAAATACTTTGGAACTAGGGATAACTGATTAATGCATTAAGCCACCACTAATACTGATTACATGTCAAACAATGTGATTAAAAAATCTCTTAAAAATGTATCTTACATATGTGGAATGTCAGGCACATACAGATGAGTAAATGCACATATTAGCACATACATACACATACACACACACAAACCTGAAAATGCACAATCTAAGAAACACTGAGTTATTTTTGGTTGGGGTAAATAAAGTAATGCCATTGAAAAGACAGTTCAGGGAGAAATCTCTTTATAAATGGTAAACTTTCTTACCAGTCTTAGAAAAATTCGCTCCACATTGTAGCTATATACTGAGTCATCTTTAAACACACACACACACACACACACACACACACACACACAGAGAGACCTCATTGCCAAGAAGGGACCTCACTGCCAAGTTGTTTAACCATCTTATTGTAAAGATAAGAAAACTCCACTCTAAGAGCTAAAGTTTCCTAAACTAAGTGCTTCAAAATAGTGCCAGATTGCTTCTCAAACACAGAGGAAAAAACCGGACTTACAGAGGACACACAGTTGCTACCACCAAGGGCAGCCTCTGATTTCAGAGTGCCAGTTAATTATAATATTGAGATATTACCTGTTTCTCTTTTTCCGGTGTTCTCTATTAGAATTTTCCGATTCACTACCACTGCTTGTGTTACAGCGAGAACGTGACCTGAAGACAAAATGGTAAGAACAAAAGTAAAAGAAACACATGTTAATAACTCATGAAAAATTTCAGAAAGGTTTATATTGCTCCTTTGGAATTCATTTTGCAGTTAAATTACCAATCCAAACATCAAGAGCTGTATTATCCCTCTCCCAGTCAGTGTTTCTGAACTCAGTCAGACATCTAACTGAGTCTGCAGCTCAGGGAACAGCAATGCAGGGGGAAATATAAAAACAGATTAAGGAGAGTATCAGCATGTTCCCAGAAAGGACCACAAAATCTATCACTTCTAACAGAACTCTGACATGGCAAAGCTGTAAGTCAGTGGTGGACTAAATATGGACACAAAATCTTGTAACCCTTCCACCCATATCACTGAGAGAGGTGGAGCTAATTTCTCTAGGCTCTGAATTTACACTGGTCTTGTAACTGATTTTACCAATAGAATCAGGTGGAAGGGATGCTCTTGTCAGTTCCAGGACTAGCCCCTTCACAGACTCATAGCTTCTGCTTCCTCCTAGCCTAAAGAAGCGTAAAAGAGGGAACTTCCACCAAGATGGCCGAACAGGAACAGCTCTGGAGCGCCGCTCCCAGCAAGACAGACGCAGAATACAAGTGAACTCTGCATTTCCAACCGAGGTACCAGGTTCATTTCAATGGGACTGGCTGGACAGTGGGTGTAACCCAGGGAGGATGAACCAAGGCAGGGCAGGGCGCTGCACCACCCAGGAAGTGCAATGAACTGGAGGATCAGGGACTTTACCCCCTCAGCACTCCAGTTCAGATACTGTGCTTCTCCCATTCCCTTTGCAACCCATAGTCTGGGAGAATGCCGCCAGGCTGAGAAGTGCTGTGAGATGCTAGTGCAGATCTGAGTGACAGCTCCAGCCAGCCCAGCACCGCTAGCTGTCAGCACAGAACTGGGCGTAGGTTTTGGCTAGCACCAAGAGCGCCTGCAGGACAGATCTACCCACCCCCCAAGAAAGAGGGAGAGCTGAAAGCAGGGAGACAGGTCATATGGCTTGGCAGGTCCCACCCTCACAAAGACCAGCAAACTAAAGCCCTCTCGTTTGAGAGGTTTACAGCCAGCGTATCAGTTCAAGCTCGACCTGGGACGACCGAGCTCAGCTGGGGGAAGAGCATCCACCATTGTGAAGGCGGGTCTAATCTCACCTGCACAAACAAAAGCCAGAGGAAGCCTATACAGCAGCCGGGCTGAGTCCCAGGCAGCCCAGCAGTGCCTCTGCAGGCAGACAAGGGATAGAATGCCTCCTCAAGCAGTTCCCTGACCCCTGTATAACCAAAAAAAAAAAAAAATGCTTTATACAGCAGAGGAGCCTGACTGTTAGAAGGAAAACTAAAAAACAGAAAGAAATAGCTTCAACATCAACAAAAGGACGTCCACTCAGAGACCCTATCCGAAATCACCAACTTCAAAGATCAAAGGTAGATAAATCCACAAAGATGGGAAGAAACCAGCACAAAAAGGATGCAATCATCAAAGACCAGAACACCTCTCCTCCTCCAAGGGATCACAACTCCTCACCAGCAAGGGAATAAAACAGGATGGAGAATGAGTTTGACAAACTGACAGAAGCAGGCTTCAGAAGGTGGGTAATAACAAAATTCTCCGAGCTAAAGGAGCATGTTCTAACCCAATGCAAAGAAACTAAAAACCTTGAAAAAAGGTTAGACAAAATGCTAATTAGAATAATGAGCTTAGAGAAGAACATAAACAACTTGATGGGGCTGAAAAACACAGCACAAGAACTTCACGAAGCATACACAAGTTTCAATAGCTATATCAATCAAGCAGAAGAAAGCATAACAGAGCTTGAAGATCAACTCAATGAAATAAAATGAGAAGGCAAGATTAGAGAAAAAAGAGTGAAAATAAATGAACAAAGCCTCCAAGAAATATGGGATCATATGAAAAGACCTAATCTATGCTTGAATGGTGTACCTGAATGTGATGGGGAGAATGAATCCAAGCTGGAAAACACTCTTCAGGATATTATCTAGAACATCCCCCAACCTACCAAGGCAGGCCAACATTCAAATACAGGAAATACAGAGAACACCACAAAGATACTCCTCAAGAAGAGCAACCCTAAGGCACCTAATCATCAGATTCACCAGGGTTGAAACAAAGGAAAAAATGCTAAGGGCAGCCAGAGAAAAAGGTCGGGTTACCCACAAGGGGAAGCCTATCAGACTCACAGCAGATCTCTTGGCAGAAACCCTGCAAGCCAAAAGAGAGCAGGGGACAATATTCAACATCCTTAAAGAAAAGAACTTTCAACCCAGAATTTCATATCTAGCCAAACTAAGCTTCACAAATGAAGGAGAAATAAAATCCTAGACAGACAAGCAATTACTGAGAGATCTCATCACCACCAGACCTACCTTACAAGAGCTCCTGAAGGTAACCGTAAACACATAAAGGAAGAACCAGTACCAGCCACTCCAAAAACATACCAACATCATTTGTAAAGACCAATGATGCAATGAAGAAACTGCATCAACTAATGAGCAAAACAACTGGCCAGTAACAAAATGGCAGGATCAAATACACACATAACAATATTAACGTTAAATGTAAATGGCCTAAATGACCCAATCAAAAGACACAGACTGGCAAACTGGATAAAAAGTCAAGACTCATCGGTGTGCTGTATTCAGGAGACCCATCTCACGTGCAAAGACACACATAGACTCAAAATAAAGGAATGGAAGAAGAACTATCAAGCAAATGGAGAGCAAAAAAAAAAAAAAACAGGGGTTGCAATCCTAGTCTCTTGATAAAACAGACTTTAAACCAACAAAGATCAAAAGAGACAAAGAAGAGCATTACATAATGGTAAAAGGATCAATGCAACAAGAAGAGCTAACTATCCTAAATATATATGCACCCAATACAGGAGCACCCAGATACATAGAGCAAGTTCTTAATGACCTACAAAAAGACTTAGACTCCCGCACAATAATAGTGGGAGACTTTAACACTCCACTGTCAATATTAGACAGATCAATGAGACAGAAAATCAACAAGGATATACAGGACTTGAATGCAGATCTGGACCAAGCGGACCTAACAGATAACCACACAACTCTCCACCCCAAATCCACAGAATATACACTCTTCTCAGCACCACAGTGCACTTACTCTAAAACTGACCACATAATTGGAAGTAAATCACTCTTCAGCAAATGCAAAAGAATGGAAATCATAACAAACAATCTCTCAGACCACAGTGCAATGAAATTAGAATTCAGGATTAAGAAACTCACTCAAGACTACACAACTGCATGGAAGCTGAACAACTGGCTCCTGAATGATAACTAGATAAACAATGAAATGAAGGCAGAAATAAAGATATTCTTCAAAACCAGTGAGAACAAAGACACAATGTACCAGAATCTCTGGGACACATTTAAAGCAGTGTCTAGAGAGAAATTTATAGCAATAAATGCCCACGTGAGAAGCAAGGAAAGATCTAAAATTAACACCCTATTGTCAAAATTGATAGAGCTAGAGAAGCAAGATCAAAAAAACCTAAAAAACTAGCAGAAGACAAGAAATAACTATGATCAGAGCAGAACTGAAGGAGATAGAGACACAAAAACCCTTCAAAAAATCAATAAATCCAGGAGCTGGCTTTTGAAAAGATCAACAAAACATACAGTCCACTAGCCAGACTAATAAAAAAGAAAAGAGAGAAGAATCAAATAGATACAATAAAAAACAATAAAGGGGATATCACCACCAATTCCATGGAAATACAAACTACCATCAGAGATTACTACAAATAACTCTATGCACATAAACGAGTAAATGTGGAAGAAATGAATAAATTCCTGGACACTTGCACCCTCCCAAGCCTAAACCAGTGAGAAGTTGAAACCCTGAATAGACCAATAACAAGGGCTGAAGTTGAGGCAGCAATTAATAGCCTATCAACCAAAAAAAAAAAAAAAAAATCCAGGTCCAGACGGGTTCACAGCCAAATTCTACCAGATGTACAAAGAGGAGCTGGTACCATTCCTTCTGAAACTATTCCCAAAAATACAAAAAGTGGGAATCCTCCCTAACTCATTTTATGGGACCAACATCACCCTGATACCAAAACCCGGCAGAGACTCAACTGAAAAAGAAAACTTCAGGCAAATCTCCATGATGAACACAGATGCAAAAATCTTCAATAAAATACTGGCAAACTGACTGCAACAGCACATCCAAAACTTATCCATCACGTTCAAGTAGGCTTCATCCCAGGGATGCAAGGCTGGTTCAACATACGCAAGCCTATAAATGTAATCCATCATATAAACAGAACCAAAGACAAAAACCACTTGATTATCTCAATAGATGCAGAGGAGGCCTTTGACAAAATTCAACAGCCCTTTATGCGAAAACCCTCAATAAACTAGATATCGATGGAATGTACCGCAAAATAATAAAAGTTATTTATGACAAACCCACAGCCAATATCATACTGAATGAGCAAAAACTGGAAGCATTCCCTTTGAAATCTGGCACTAGACAAGGATGCCCTCTTTCACCACTCCTATTCAATATAGTATTAGATGTTCTAGCCCGAGCAATCACACAAGAAAAAGAAATAAAGGATATTCAATTAGGAAAGGAGGAAGTCAAATTGTCTCTGTTTGAAGATGACATGATTGTATATTTAGAAGACTCCACCATCTCAGCCCAAAATCTCATTAAACTGATAAGCAACTTCAGCAAAGTCTCAGGATACAAAATCAATATGCAGAAATGACAAGCACTCCTATACACCAATAACAGAAAACAGAGAACCAAATCAAGAGAGAACTCCCATTCACAATTGCTACAAAGAGAATAAAATACCTAGGAACACAACTAATAAAGGACATAAAGGACCTCTTCAAGGAGAACTACAAACCACTGCTCAAGGAAATAAGAGAGGACACAAACAGATGGAAAAACATTCCATGCTCATGGTTAGGAAGAATCAATATTGTGAAAACGGCCATACTACCCAAAGGAATTTACAGATTCAACACTATCCCCATCAAGCTACCACTGACCTTCTTCATAGAACTGGAAAAAACCGCTTTAAACTTCATATGGAACCAAAAGTAAGCCTGCATAGCCACAACAATCCTAAGCAAAAAGAACAAAGCTGGAGGCATCACACTACCTCACTTCAAACTATACTACAAGGCAATAGTAATCAAAACAACATGGTACTGGTACCAAAACAGAGATATAGACCAATGGAACAGAACAGAGGCCTCGGAGGCAACGCCACACATCTACAACCATCTGATCTTTGACAAACATGATAAAAACAAACAATGTTTAATAAATGGTGTTGGGAAAACTGGCTAGCCATGTGCAGAAAGCAGAAACTTGACCCCTTCCTGACACCTTACACTAAAATTAACTCCAGATGGATTAAGGATTTAAACATAAGACCTAATACCATAAAAACCCTAGAGGAAAATCTAGGCAAAACCATTCAGGACATAGGCATAGGCAAGGACTTCATGACTATAACACCAAAAGCAATGGCAACAAAAGCCAAAATAGACAAATGGGATCTAATTAAACTTAAGAGTTTCTGCACAGCAAAAGCAACAATCATTAGAGTGAACTGGTAACCAACAGAATGGGAAAAAGTTTTTGCAATCTACCCATCTGACAAAGGACTAATATCCAGAATTTACAAAGAATTAAAGCAGATTTACAAGAAAAAAACAAACATCCATTCAAAAGTGGGTGAAGGATATGAAACATATGCTTCACATGAAACATATGCTTCATATGAAAAAAAGAAACATATGAAAAAATGCTCAGCATCACTGGTCATTAGAGAAATGCAAATCAAAACCACATTGAGATACGATCACATGCCAGTTAGAATGGTGATCATTAAAAAAAAAACTGGAGACAACAGATGCTGGAGAGGATATGGAGAAATAGGAACACTTTTACACTGTTGGTTGGAGTGTAAATTAGTTCAACCATTGTGGAAGACAGTGTGGTGATTCCTCAAGGATCTAGAAACAGAAATTCCATTTGACCCAGCAATCCCATTACTGAGTATATACCCAAAGGATTATAAATCATTCTATTATAAAGACACATGCACACGTATGTTCACTGCAGCACTGTTTACAGTAGTAAAGACCTGGAACCAACCCCAAATGCCCATCAATGATGGGCAAGGAAAATGTGGCACACATACACCATGGAATACTATACAGCCATAAAAAAACGATGAGTTCGTGTCCTGTATATGGACATGGATGAATGTGGAAACCATCATTCTCAGCAAACTGACACAAGAACAGAAAACCAAACACCGCATGTTCTCACTTACAGGCGTATGTTGAACAATGAGAACACATGGGCACAGGGAGGGGAACATCACACTCTGGGGTATGTTGGGGGTGGGAGGCTAGAGGAGGGGGCAGCAGGGGGAGGGGAGGTTGGGGAGGGATAACACTGGGAGAAATGCCTGATGTTGGTGATGGGGCAATGGAGACAACAAACCACCATGGCATGTGTGTACCTATGCAACAATCCTGCAATATCTGCAAATGTACCCCAGAACTTAAAGTACAAATAAAAATAAAGAAGCGTAAAAGAAGTGTCTAAAGAAGTGTCAGCTAACCAGGTGGAGAGACTAGGCAAAGATGTCCCAGGCCTCCAGCCTTTCTGCCAAGATGCCAACATGAAAGAGAAAGGCCCCCCAAATAACACAATTTCAGCTGTCATCTGAACACAGCCTTATGAAATCGCAAAAAAGACTAGCTAAAAAGATACCTGTTCAACTGACAGAATTATACTAGATAAATACAGTTGTTGTTGCTTTAAGCCAATGAGTTTTGGAGTAGTTTACAATATGGCAATAGATAAATGAGACAGCTCCTCTGAGGCACAAAGAAGAGAAAACAGCACTGTCTCAGGATGCAACAGAATGGAAGACTTGGAATAAGTTGAAGATAAATTGGTTTTGGAAACTGAAAAAATAATACCCCCCACTTTTTCCTCAACTCTCGAGCATTGCTAAGTCTGCTAACCCTTCTTTCCTCTGACTCTCCTGCCTTTTTTTTTTTTTTTACCTCCTCCTTTGCTTTAGATCTGAATCTTCACCACTGTTATGGGCCTTCCTGTGAAAACAAAGACATTAAAGCAAAAGGAAATTATCAATTGGCTAAGGAAAGCACAACAAAATGAGTTTCACTTCAGTTAATACCTGTCATACCGTCATTCATTCACCAAACATTTAAGTCATGAGTATATGCCTAACCCTACATACAACAGGCCCCAGAAATATAATGTTAATAACATCACCTGGCCTCACTCTAGTGGGTTCTGCAAACCATCTGAATTCTATTCATCTAACGATGAGGTTAGTCTGCAGTTTCAGACCTGCAATCCTCCAAGCTGATTTCTCCCATACTAGAATTGACATCATCTCACTTGGATGCCCTTTCCCATACCCTGGCTCCAAATTCTCTTTATCTCTTCTCTCAAAACCTCCTCCACTTCAACTCAGCAACCTACATCATGATCATACTTTGGACTTTATCGTCTGTAACCACCTCCAAACACTTTGCTCTCTTACCCCAATCTCCTCTTCTTCCTGTTTACCACTTCCCATTTACTTTCAAACAGCTTCAATGGGGCATCCTGGTTAAAGGTGCTGGCTCTGGAGCCAGACAACCTGAATGTGAATCCCATCTCCTCCAATGATGAGTTGTGTGATTTAAATAAGTTACTTTTCTACGCAGTGACTCACATTTAATAGAATCTCCTTTAAAGTCTGCTCTAAAGGATAAAATGAATTAATATATTTAAAATGCATACAATAGGACCTGGGCCATTGTTAGCATTCAACCAAGATAAGCTGTTATTGCTTATTCAACTATTTCCATTATTCCTTTTCTTTGACCCCAATAAGACTATCTATTGACCTGGCTACTCTCCACCAGCTCTTTACCTCTCTTCACTGTCTTCTGTACTCAGCTTAGATTTCCTAATCCATCATTTCAATAACATGCATGCTGATACTCAACACGTTCCCTAATTCTGTTTTTCATTTCATCTTTTTGGTGAGAATCCCAGGCATGGGTGAATCTAACCTTGCAAGTTTTCTGGATCAGTCTTAAACAGCTGGCTGAGCAGTGCTGGGAGTCACACAAAAGGGGTCTATTAGTTACACTACAAATCCATGTCCATAAACCTGAAGTGGGGCCACACCATGGTTCAGCAATCCTGTCACTTTTCACAGATCTAAGTACAAAGCAGTTTCAAACTTTCCATCCTGCAACCCACTGACCCGTAGTATCCTTGTTTCAGCAAATGACTGTTTTCTCCTTCCAAAAGAAAAAGTAGCCTCCAGATGGAACTATTTCATCTTCCTACCAAAAATAAAAACTTACTAACATCTTCTCTGTTATTTACGGATTTATCCTTACTACCAAGGTCAGTCTCTCCACCAGTGCTTTGTGGGTCCCATCACTTAGGGTCTTCTCAATGAATTTCGTTAACTACCCTCCCACCTCTCACCCATAGTCACCGTGCCTGTCTGACAGACTCTTTTTACAAGCTATTAACTTTTTCAAGTCTCTGTTGCTCAAACACAGACCTACTTTGAGTCCACATTCCCCCTCATCTGCCCAGTCCCTCCTCTCTCCTTCACAGCCAAACTTCTTGAGAATGGTGTTTATGCCCCATGCTCCATTTGTTTACACCTTCTTTCTAATCTAGTGCCTTTCCACTATGATTGGGCGGGATGGACATGGCTCTTCAATGCATAGCTTATGTTACCCGATTTCCTTCAGTATATTTTTATATCAAATAACATTCACACCAATATGTGGTCCCTGTTCTTGCATTAAATTTTGGGGTCACTATTTAGCATAAACACAATTATACAGATATTGTTCACAGATGATCTAAATAGTGTTCCAGGAATATGATTCCATTCTTTTACAGGTTTTAAATTTTCTGAGAGATGATACTTGCCTGTTTTCCATGTACATATCACTTGCTTAGTGTTCTTTTGCTTATCACTAATTCTTCAAATTCTAAGAGAACCGCAAAACTCCTGCTATGGATGGATGCTCAAGTAATCCGCAAGTTCCATTTATATTTCTCCTGGAGCTCTCTACCCTTCTGCTTATAATACCTGGACCACCTGCTTTTGATTTACTCCCTTCACCATAATCCAAGGAACTCCTGTTGCGTCTGTATAATGGACCCCACATCTCCAGGTCTTTTGGCTACTTCTCTGGGTTTTGGTAAAGTGTATCTTTCAGTTGCTAACAGAGAAAATTTGCATGGCAAATACACTTTTTTGGAACTCAAAATTTCTGAAAATGTCTTTATACAAACAATTACGGTTATCTGGGCCTAGACTCCTAAATTAAAAATAATCTTTCAGACTTCTGAAGGCAATTCTTCTTTGCCTTCTTCCTCTGATATTACTGTTAAGTTGTCCAATGTCTTTTTTTTTTTTTGAGATAGAGTTTCACTCTTGTCACCCAGGCTGGATTGCAGTGGCGCGATCTCAGCTCACTGCAACCTCTGCCTTCCGAGTTCAAGTGATTCTCCTGCCTCAGCCTCCAGAGTAGCTGAGATTACAGGCATGCACCTGTAATCTATGCCTGGCTAATTTGTAGTTTCAACAGAGACAGGGTTTTATCATGTTGCCCAGGCTTGTCTTGAACTCCTGACCTCAGGTGATCCACCCACCTCAGCCTCCCAAAGTGCTGGGATTATAGGTGTGAGCCACCAGGCCTGACCCCCAATGTCATTTTGATTTGTCACTATTTGTACATGGATTTTTCTCCTCTCCCATATTCCCATGCTCACTCCATATCTTTAGAATTCTTTCTTAAACTGTTTTGAAATTTAATTATAATGAACCTTGTAATGAATCTAACTTTTTCAGTTGATTATGATAAATGCTCAGTGGGTTCTTCTTTACAATGTCACATCCTTCAGTTATGGAATATTTACCTGTGCTGTTTCTTTAAGAGTTTCCTCTCTTGTGTTTCATCTGTTCTTTTTTTGTAGAAATTGTATTAGTTGAATGTCTGATATCTAGGTTTGATAATTTTGTTATCCTTATTTCCATATACTAGTTTTACTGCATTTTTTTTTTGTTGCTGTTGTTCCATTGTGGGGAAGATTTTCTTAATGTTACCTTCCAAATCTTTCACTGATTATTTTAAATTCTAGCACACTAATTTAAAGCCTAATAACTGTTGTTCATTGGTCCTTACCTTTGTAATGATAGAAATTGATATACTTTTTCATCTTTCTAAATAATTAGTTTTTTAGAAATTTTTCTTTCTTACATTGTCTGTTTCCTGTGAGAATGTCCCCAACCCCACCCTACACCCCATTTGTTTGTTTTAATCTTTACCTTTCCAGAAAGAAGCAATATTCAAATGCAGATGTTCATGGCTGTCTCTCCCTATTCAAGCAATAAGTGTTAAAATTACTGGAGCCCTTTGGATGGTGCAGAGCATGTTAACTAATGGCCTCACAGTAATATGAGGGCAGCCTCAATCATTTCATTGAAGGATCCTTTGAAAGTAAGTACATGTAAATCTTTTCTCTTGTGCCTGGTCCATTCCGTGCAGTGGGATTCTCTAATCTCATGCCTGGAAGATATAACCATTTAATTGGAAGATGCTTTGAAAGCTGGTATCCACAGTCTTTTTTCTTAACCCTGTCCATTTCTTACAAAGGGATTCTCTAATTTTCTGCCTAGGTAATATAAGCCTGGATTCTAGTATTCTGGGAATGAAGAGAGAAGGGAGACATTTGGTATGCAAATTTTCACTCTCTTGATTTCTCCATGGCCACAGTTTCTCTTTCTCCTTTACCAGTTAATCTTCTTCAGTTAAGCCAAATGCTTGAGCTTCTTACAACTCTGTCACTGGCTTTGTCTTTCAGTATGCTATCTATACTATCAACCTAAACAACCTAATCTCTATTATATATTTCAAGTAACATACTTAAGATTATATTTTGGTCCATAAAACTAATCTAGCTCCTGACTTATATTCAACAACCCATAGGAATCCGGCACGTGGACTTCTATAAATTCAAGGTATCAGAAACTAAATTGGCAATTGTCCCATTCAAGCTGGCAAGGTCCTGATGATTCTATTTCTACACAACACATCTGAATTCATACAATTGAATAAGCTTTGGTTTCATTCTGGACGGCTCCCTCTCCTCCACCTCTCATACTGATCCTCCTACCAATTTTACCTCCTACTGGCTACTGAAACCATCTACTTCATTATATCTCTACATCACCACCTTGGTCCATGCTCTCATTCTCTATTGCTAGTACTAGTACAATAGCCTGCCGCCTGGACTCTCCATTTCTGCCACTACCCTCTTCCACCATTTCTCCAAAGGATGGTAAGGGTCATCTTTCCAAACACAAATGTGATGTTATTGAACTCCCTGTTAAAAAAACAAAAACAAAAACAAAAACAAAAAACACCAGTCTAAGGACCAAAATCCTGAACAAAGTCCAGGTAGGCTGTAAGGTCTGATCCCACCTTTCTCTCTAGGCTCATTTCTAACACATTTTCATTCACTATCAGAGTTTGATAAATACTGGCCTTTATTCCTTTTCATGAACATTCCCTGTTTCTTTCCCCTCCCAAGGGTTTTGCACATGCTAGCCCCTCTGTCTGGTATGATCATTCCTTTCTTTTTGCCTGCTTGTATCTCAGATTCTGGCACAAGCATCCAACCTCAGGAAACCCTTCCCCAACCTCCTTGGCTCAACTTCTCCTAATAGTGCTCATTACACAGGTGTTTATTAAATTTATCATGCAGTCACACTTATGACGTGTATACTTTTCTGTATGCATGCTAGGTTTCAATAAAAAGTTTTTAAAATTCCCTTAAGTACCACGTATTTTACCTTCATATTACATAGTAAAGTCATAATGGCACATATATTCCCATGACTCATGTATTTTCCCCTTAACAGCATGTAAGCTACCATAGGACAGGAACTTTGTCTAGTGGTGGTAGCACACTGCATGGCAGACAGCAGGCACTCAAATATTTTTGAATGTAAAGGTAAAAGCTGAGGAGTGAAAATATATTGTACTACTAGAAAATATGCTGGCTTTCTTTTTCTAGAATAGGAATGTTTAAATAAGTAGGCTTCAGGGTCTCCATAAACTTTGAAAATTATATGAAAATGTTCATATGTATTTAAATATAAACCTGTCTTTCCCTAGGGGATGAATCCAACATTTCATCAGATCTCAGTGGGTAGTATCACCCAAAAAGGTTAAGGATCACTATTCTGGGACTCGGCCAGAATTTGATAGCTTGTATCCATCTCACAACAAACAACTGACAAAATACGAAATTTTGACACCTATTGCAAAATGTGTTATCCTGACATCCAAAGCAAAGTAGAATTTCCTATTATTAAATTTAAATAGTTGAGATTCTTCCATGTCAATGACATGTCTGGAATTTAAATGTCAGTGTTAATCCAGCAATGTAGAGATTTGTGCCCAGTGCAAGTTAAATATGTGTGAAGATAAAACAAGATGGATAAGGACAGGGACGCTTATAGGGCATTTACACTGGAAAGAAACAGAGAAGAATATGCTTTAGTCCTTTTATGTCAACATGCAGCAATGGCTCGCTGCCTCAAAACACACATTCCAAAAAGAGACCTGTAAATGCACCAGGCAAAAGGCTCTATGAATCCTCAGGCAAAAAAACTCTCTTCCCAGCAAATTTAAATAGCCTTCCCCCTGGAATATGCCAATGAAAGGATCCTGTATCCGCTCTCCACAATTACGTCTCTGTGTTTCACAGGAAGCCACCGGAAAATCAATCTCAGTGTAGAAGTCAAGTCTGGATTTGGGAGTATAAATGCTGCAAACTATCTCGAGCAATTATTTTGTACAAAAACAATCCAAATGTAGGCATATTTTAGCAAAATTTAATTAAGTTCATTTTCAAACATATTAAAATGACTATCTGCTCAACACGTGTAATTATTTTGTTTAGGGAGTGCTGACAAATTGCATCAATTAATTAAGGGTGGAAAACTATAAAACTCTATCTACCAATAACATATACTAAATTCTAATCATCCCCACCCAAGTAGCCTCAACATACAACACACACAAATGCACTTTAAAGTATTTCCCAGTGGTGTTGCTGTGGTTTTAAGTATTGTCCAAGTTGAACCAACTCTTGGTGTTTCCAATGAGAAAGCTGAGTAAGAGCTGAAGTACAGCCTTATTTAAATGAGGGCTATCACTATCTCCACGTTTTTCAGATGTACACACCGCGATTCAAATCCCACATGTGCCACAGAGGACAAGCTACCATCATCTCCCTGAGCCTCAGTTTTCTCATCTGTAAAAGTGAGGTGGTGATGCTGGGCTGAACAGTTTTCACTGGTGCTCAACATCTACTGACTCATCTATAATCTGCCCTCTACTGTCAAGATAGAAAGCCTGGAAATTTTATATTCCTGACACCTTTACCAGCTGGGTTCTACTTAGAGAGACTCCAGTAAGATTTGAAGGCAGAGAAAGGGGAAAAGTGACTTTGCTTCTAGTTGTACCTGTGGCATCAACTCTTGCACTCCTGAGAAGTGGGGGTTCTTTGGCTACAGTGGTTGTACCTCCAGCAATGTCAGCAACAGCGGTCCCTGCCTAGCATCTGTCATGATGCCTGTAGCAATGTCAGCAGCAAGACAGACTCAGGATTGCCAGCCCAAAGGTGGAAGTGGCTCCTGGTCTCTAAGTAACACCCACTTCTCTCCTTGCATTTCTTCAGTCCAGAGGCTGTAATAGCAGCTACATCTCTGAGTTACACCACTCTCTGCCTTTTGCAACTTCAATCCTACTTACACCTTTGCACCAATTCCCTATTTAATCCCCCCTCTGCTAGAATCACATCGTGCCTGTATACAAATGCCAGTTCCCAAAGGGTTATTATCAGGATTAAATGAGATAATATATAGCAAGCACTTTGCTCAGTACTTGGAATATGGCCAACACCAAACAAATGCCTTCCATTACTCTATTATTCTATCTAATCACTGTTGGGTCCTGATCTAGCCCCCTCACATCAGTCCTACTACATGAAGGAAATATAGACCCTTCTTTTCTTAACCATCAAAGGATTTCAGTGAAGTTGAATTTGGTTTTAGAAAGATGGGGGTAAAGCTCTGGGAAACTAGCAGAAGCAAAAGGGATCAAGCAGCAAAGGGCCAGCAAGTGTGTGTAACTAGGGCATAGGTGAAAGGAGGGCTCAGCTTCCAAACCTGCAGTGTATATAAAAAGAGTTTTGATGGTTACCTGAAATCATGAACTGAACTTCTTACAATTATAAAAGTCTTTTAGGCTGGGTGCAATGACTCATGCCTGTAACCACAGCACTTTGGGAGCCTGAGCTGGGAGGACTGCTTGAAGCTAGGAATTCAAGATCAGCCTGGACAACATAGTGAGCAAGACCCCATCCCTACTTTAATTTATATATTTTTATTTTTTAAAAAGAGGAAAAAGAAAAAGTCATTTATATAATGCCAATTATGTAGGTACTCAAAGAAAACCACAGTCCCTGTCACATAGGAGTGAAAAGAATTTCACTGATGAGTCATTTCTACGTCATCTTCTCTTGCACCTGCCACACTGCCCAGCCCGCTTTGCGGAGAGGTCCAAAACTTTCAGCTAAGAACTTTTTTATTAAGCATACATACACAAATATAATCCCTTCAAACATTCTAACCTTACAGGTAAAATGTAACAGGATTCATTTTTTTCTGTGCTTTAAAAGGCGTTTTTCAGCTAATAAAGATCATGTTTAAGTGTAGTTTTGTCTTCTCAGGTAGAAACAATATGTTTCATATATTAAGATATACTTTCTATACTATATACTATACAAAATACATACTTTTAGTACATATTATACTAGTTTTAGAAACATTAGTCATAAATAGAATACTGAAAGCAAGTTCCTGCCTACATTTTATGAAAGAATTCTCCAAAACTTTGGCTAAGATAAATGATTCAGGATTCATAACTTATTTTATCTCAAAAAGAGTAAGCTTCCCATTATCTTGAGAGAAACCGTAATGTCGGTGTAAGAATCACCTGTTATAAAGACAGGCCTGGGACAAAATGATTCTGTTGAAAACTGCTAGCAGAGGGACTGTATTCCGCTTACCTCCTCCTCACAGGTTGTACAGAGTCATTGTCACTTCCACAGGAGGGGTTTCGGCGACGCGTGTAAGGGAACTTTGGTGACTTAGTGCGGTCATTGGGAGAATTGTAGAGTCCACTGGAGAGAAAGAGAAATGGTCACAAAGAGTCCAGAGGGGTCCTGAGCGAAGTCCAGACCTAGAGTAGTTGGTAACAGCACAGCTGGTACTTCCACGTGGTTCTCTTTGCTGACAAGATTTATTGAAAGAAAAGAGGTCTAAGATCTGGCAAATCAAATCATAAAGGTCATTATTTTGCAGGAATACCATTTGTCTCACTAGCCTTCCGTAGTAAAAAATGAACACACACAAATGATAACAATAACAATTCATATGTATGATGAATTTACCCCTTTCTAAACGCTGACTCAACTAAAGGCTTTACATGCATTATCTCAGCTAATCTTCATATCAGCCTTCAGCACTGATGTACAATTATTAGACCTGTTAAACAGAAAAAAAATTGAAATATAGACTACTTAATTAAATGGCCCAAATAAAGTAGCTAGGAAGCGGCAGGGCTAGAATTTGAATGGTAAGTTACAACACAGGTCTGTCACTGGTTTGGTAAGTGTTACCAGAAATAAACTAGACATATACATATTTTTAGGAATAAAGGTCTTTCAGCATCACTATTCATCAGCTATAGTTTTTTACTTAAGTTTTTAACCAAAACTATGAAATGGGGCAAATTATCATTAATATGTCATTTAGAGTTTTAAGAAACATATTACCTTACAGGCAATTTCATAATATTTCTTAGGTTTCCCTTTTGGCTTTCCAGGAAAAAGTTTCATGTTATGAAACATACTGTTGATTTCCACTTCAGAAATCCCAGACCCTTCCCCCTCTCCCAGTCACAATGATTTAGAGTCTGCTCACTTTATCCACAGCTAGCTGTGATCAGTTACCCAGCAGGTAGATTCCTTTATTCAATGAGCTGCAAGTGCTAACCCCTTTTCTACTGTCTCCTTTGTAGAAACAATGATTCCCTTTACCTCTGGGAGCCATTTTCTTCCCATGGTGCATGAGATTTGCTTCTTTGGGTATCAGGACTATTTTCGTTCTTTGCTTTCTTAAAGCTTTAATTAAAAAAAAGTATTAAAAATAAATTAAGTAGAAAGCAAAAGTAAACACGCAAACTTATTTGTTAAGTAAAATTTTTTAACAAAGTTAAAATGTGCACGCTTATTTTGCTTGTTTACACCTGTGACTCTAAAAAGAACATGAAGTCGCTGCCTAAAAAATCTATGTCTCTAGTAAGTACCTATGGGTCTTTCCCCACTCTTTCTTTCTAGTTTTACTGCTTCAGTCAACAGATACCAGGTTCATCAATTGTTAAGAAACTCTGGAGTCCACCTGCAGGAGGGGAAACAAGGGGAACCACAGAACCAAGAAAAGAAGAAAGCCAAGGAGGAAGGACCTGGGCTTCCCAGGATCTTCAGCCTGGATTCCGTTTTACGACAGTGATCAGGGAAGCCCTGGCTCCAGGCATGGGTCTGAATCCACACTGGTCGGTCCGCCCCGCGCAGGTTCAGGCTACCTAAACTGACCTTTTCCCAGCTTCTGCCACATCTTGGCTTCATCCCTCCAAATCAGAATGACTTTCAAATGCTATTTCCTGACCTAGTATCATCTTTCAGTCCTAAGAATGTAAATATAACTGAGTTGTTATTCTACCCCTCAACAAATTGTTTTAGAAACCCATGGGGAAACACAGAGACACAGAAGAAGGGACACATTGGAAGCCTCCAGGCACCAAGGCTGGAGGGTTGTGTCACCTCTCACATCCTCAGGAGTCTTAGCTTCTGACAAAGATAGAGCTATTTAACTCCAAATCCACTTTTAACCGTGGCTTTTTGAGGAATCCTCTATATAACTGTCCTAGGATACAGTGATAGCAGAGTACTTTATAACAGCCAACAAAGGGGAGAGAGGAAAGATGACAAGGTCATTTAAAAAATAGTAATAAAAAGAAAACAGACTTGCACCCTAGTATACTATCCATGAAGGAATCAATATAACCCTATAAAATTATATATCTGACAGAGGCATATAACTCATGAGATCTGTAGATAGTAGATAGTAGCTAAGTTTTCTATTATATTTATAAAGGTTAAAAACTTCTACAGATCCAGTTCCCAAAGTAAAAGCTTACCTTTTGAAATGAAGAAAAGTAACGAATATGGTAGATACTTAATATAACAGTAGAAAGTGTATGTGGTCAACAAATCAGAAAAAGCAAAGAGAAAGGAGAAGGGAGACTGAAAAAAAAATAGGAAGACAAAAGAGGAATTGAGAGAGTAGACAATAGTTAAAGAACAATGAAATCCAGGTGACAAGTTAATTGCATTCACTCCCTAAGGTATTTCTCATCTGAAGCTTGAGAAGAAAACTTTGGTGGCACTTCGGGTATCAGTACTATCACAGGAATGTGGTTGCAAAGGGGGTTGAAAAATATTGTTAAAATGGCCATACTGTCCAAAGCAATATACACACAAATACAATGCTATTCCTATCAAACCAGCAACATCATTTTTCACAGAAAATAACTATTCTAAAATGGAACCCCCCTCTCCAAAAAAGCTCAAACAGCCAAAGCAATTCTAAGCAGAAAGAACAAAGCTGGAGGCATCTTACTACCCAACTTCAAACTATACTACAAGGTTACAGTAACAAAAACAGCACGGTATGGTCCAAAGCCCAACAAAAAGACCAGTGGAATAGGACAGAGAACCTAGAAATAAAGTCGCATACCTACAACCATCTGATCTTCAACAAAATCAACTATAACAAGCAATGTGGAAAGAATTCCCTAAATGGTGCTGGGATGGCTACCCACATGCAGAAGAATGAAAATGGATTCCTTCCTTTACCATATACAAAAATCCACTCAAGATAAAGAACTTATGTAACACCTCAAACTATAAAAATATATCTTAAAAGAAAATGCAGGAAATATCATTCTGGACATCAGTCTTGCTGAACAATTTATGACTAAGTCCCCAAAAGGAAGTGAAACAAAACAAAAAATTGACAAGTGGGACTTTAAAGAGCTTCTGCACAACAAAAGAAACTATCAACAGAGTAAACAGACAATGTACAGAATGGGAGAAAATATTCACAAACTATGTATTTGACAAAGGTCTAACATCCAGATAAGAACTTCGACAATGAAACAAGATAAAACAAACAACATCATTAAAAAATGAGCAAAGGATAGGAACAGGCACTTTTCAAAAGAAGACATACATGCAGCCAACAAATACATGAGAAAATGCTCAACGTCACTAATTATTTTAAGAAAGCAAATTAAAATCACAATGAGACACCATCTCACACCAGTCAAAATAGCCATTATTATTATTACTATTACTATTACTATTACTTTTTGAGATAGAGTCTCACTCTGTCACCAGGCTGGAGTGCAGTGGTGCAATCTCAGCTCACTGCAACCTCTGCCTCCTGGGTTCAAGCAATTCTCCTGCCTCAGCCTCCCGAATAGCTGGGACTACAGGTGTGTGTCACCACACCCAGCTAGTTTTTATATTTTTAGTGGAGACAGAGTTTTACCATATTGACCAGGATGGTCTTGATCTCTTGACCTCGTGATCCGCCTGCCTCGGCCTCCCAAAGTGCTGGGATTACAGGTGTGAGCCACCACGCCTGGCCCCAAAATAGCTATTATTAAAAAGACAAAAAATAACAGATGTTGGCAAGATTGTGGAGAAAAGAGAATACTTTTTTTTACTTTGAGACGGAGTTTTGCTCTTGTTGCCCAGGCTGGAGTGCAATGGCACGATCTCAGCTCACTGCAACCTCTACCTCCCAGATTCAAGTGATACTCCTGCCTCAGCCTCCCGAGTAGCTGGGATAATAGGCATGCGCCACCACGCCTGGCTAATTTTTAGTAGAGATGGGGTTTCTCCATGTTGATCAGGCTGGTCTCAAAATCTCAATCTCAAGTGATTCGCCCACCTTAGCCTCCCAAAGTGCTGGGATTACAGGCGTGAGCCAGGGCACCCGGCCAAAAAACACTTATACACTGTTGGTGAAAATGTAAATTAGCTCAGCCACTGTGGAAAGCAGTTTGAAGATTTTTCAAATAACTTAGAACCACCATTTGACCCAACAATACCACTACTGGATATATACTCAAAGGGAAACAAATCATTCTACAAAAAAAGGCACATGGCCTGGCGTGGTGGCTCACACCTGTAATCCCAGCACTTTTGGAGGCCGAGGTGGGCAGATGACGAGGTCAAGAGATTGAGACCATTATGATCAACATGGTGAAACCCCATCTCTACTAAAAATACAAAAATTTGCTAAGTGTGGTGGTACATGCCTGTACCCCCAGCAACTCAGGAGGCTGAGGCAGGTGAATCACTTGAACCCAGGAAGCAGAGGTTACAGTGAGCCAAGATCGCACCACTGCACTCCAGCTGGGGCAACAAAATGAGACTCTGTCTCAAAAAAAAAAAAGGCACATACACTCACATGTTCATTGCAGCACTATTCATAATAGTAAAGACATGGATTCAGCCTAGTTGACCATGAACAGTGGACTGGATAAAGCAAATGTGGTACATACACACCATGGAATACTACACAGCCATAAAAACAATGAAACCATGTCCTTTGCAGTAACATGGAGGTAGCTGGAGGCTATTATCCTAAGTGAATTAACACAGAAGCAGAAAACCAGATACCGCATGTTATCACTCATAAGTGGGAATTAAACATTGAGTACGCATGGACATAAAGATGGGAACAACAGACACTGGAGGCCACCAGAGGAGGAGAGGGGGAAAGGGTTGAAGACCACCTATCAGGTACTGTGCTTACTACCTGAGTGATGGGATCATGCAAACACCAAACCTCAGTGATACACAAATTACCCATGTAACAAACCTACCAAAACATGGACCCCCAGACCTAAAATACAGTTGAAAAAATAAATTTTTAAAAGGAGGATTGTACTCCTTCTTCGCATTCTAAAAAAGCTTGGGATCTGAATCTCATGGAAGATTCTTGTTCTTATGCTGAACATACCACAAGTATACCCTGTACATACAGATGAAGCTGATGCTATTTATCCACAGCTGTGAGGCTAAGGAAATATGGTAAACTGAAGATATGCAACGATAAAGAACCTGTCATTCTAAAAAACAAAAGAACTGGTATATGTCTTAGAACTAAAGAAAACATAGGCAAATCCTTGGGTAAAATATTATAACTCTGAGAATCTTCAGATCTTAAAGTTATCTTGCTGAGAAATTATGAACTACATTCCTCAAAGTAGCCACAATTCTGCTGAATGAAGATACCATTATTTACTAAAAAAAATATCAAGTAGATGATCTAAGAAGTCTTTGCAGGTCACATATCTCTGACTGCTGGGACTTCCCCATGATGCATGTGGGGCAACCCCACAGAGCAAGTGAGCTTATGAAAGCTACTCATTGTTGTCTATAATGCTGTTCCATGAACATAATTGGAGATAAGAAAAAATGACTCTGCAACAGTGTGTTAACAGAAAACAAGGCTGAACTCTCAGGGAAACAATCCATGTAATATATTAAGAAAAGGCTTTTCCACTGGGAATGCCCCTGGGAAAATAGATGCAGAGGACCATGACAAGTCTTGATACATATGCAATCACTGACTTTTGAGGCTCTGATGCCTCTAAATACCATAAACCTTCTTTCCAGGGAACAGTTCAGTGCACCACTGTAATGAACACAGTACATTAAACTTGAATATTATCAACTTTATTTTACAAGTCCCTCAAGTTAGTCCATTATCTCATGGCATTTTAAAAATCACAAGGAATTTTCACTTTGCTGTGGAGAATGCAGATCACAGACTATCTGTGAGTTCACCTTGCTGTGACAAAAAGAGCATTTTCTTCAAATGAGAGAGGCAGGTCCTGATGTTTTATAGTTTATTGGTGTTTTAATGTATACTTTGGCCCAGAGATTATTTCTTGGAACCCATGGATCAAAAGTATTCATTAATTATCAAAGTTAAAAGATTTTTAACCTTGTCTACAGAAAAAATCATTTTTATCATAGCATGTGACTGTACGTTTCTTCAGTTAACTTCACTGACCTTTTTACTGGTGAAGGTGCAATAATTTTAGTTGTTCCTTCATTTTCTCCATTTTCCATGTTTGCAGTTACCCTATTGATGCTGTTTGATCCTAGCAGAAAGGAAGAGAAGATGGAAGGGAGAAAGGAAACAGTGATAAGGAAATGCAAAGAAGCAGAAGACTTATTTTAAAATACAATTTTAGGGACACTGTGGCACATTTTATTGATAAAGTATAACCCTAACTAAATAATGAATCACTCAATAAATTTGAGGTACTATTTTCTAAGGTGTACTAAACCCTCAACATAACAATGTCCTAGGGGTCTAGGCTATGACTTTTTCAGACTTCAAAACTAAGTCTCCACATATTTAGATGTTAAAATAACATTCACTTTAGACTGTTAAAATGATATTCTGAGATATTTAGTACCATATATTAGAATATAAAACATAATGATCAGCCTTTGATGACAATGTTGTGAAGAAGTTTCTCAGCGTATTATGGCAGTCCCCACTTGAAATCAAACCAAACAAAAAATTTCAAACCTGAAAATATTCCAACTCATAGTGCAGGTGCCAAAATAAGAGGAATATACATGTTATCTGTATCACTCACATACAAAAAAAGATGTTTTCATGTGTTCTTCATGCAAACATTCCTAAAAATCTCAAACTGAATTTTTAAAAGCTGTTATTCCACAGATTTGCACACATGCTAGAGGAACCAGCAGAGGGAGCCCACAGCAGACACAATGCTGGAAGTCATGATTGAAATAAAGATAATTGAAGGGTCTGGGCCCATCTAGGAGGTCAGGCTCCCACTCTCAGGGCAGAGGTTGATAAGCCTGCAGGAGTGAGGTGTGTGGGCTTTGGGAGCAACTCTTCCCCCAGTCGGTATGCACCTTACTCAAGGAGGCAGCAGTTTAGATGAGCAGGGGAAATCGGCATGCACAGATGCCCACAGGCCCTGCTCAGCTATGTCTATGTGCCATGCAGGTATGTCTTCCTCGGATTTACTCCTGCAGGGGTATGTGCACAGTCAGAGTCCTTCAATTCAATGCATAACGGTCACTAACCACCAAAAGTGTGTGTCATGAAGATGAGTTTGTAATATTAATAAGCACTAATATTTATTGAGTACTTACTCTATGTTAGGTGCTGTTACAAGTGCTTCACATCTATTTACTCATGTAATCCTCAAAATAATCCTATGAAGTAGATACCAATGTTATCTCATTTTAAAATATAACAAAAATGGGCCTTTCCCAAGGTCCCACAGCTCCTGAGTGGTGGGGCAAGCTTTGAAACTGGGCAGTCTGGTTCCAGAGACTTAGCTCTAAACCACACAGTTCTTCCACCTGTGGCCCACCCCACAAGTGGCTCAAGAGTCAGTCTAGATAAAGAGTCAACTGGGAGAGATGAACTCTTTAAAGGGCAAGTAGGCTGGGCAAGGTGGTTCACACCTGCAATCCCAGCACTTTGGGAAGCCGAGGCGGGCAGATCGTGAGGACAGGAGTTCAAGACTAGCCTGGCCAACATGGTGAAACCTCGTACTAAAAATACAAAAATTAGCATGGTAGAGCATGCCTGTAATCCCAGCTACTCGGGAGGCTGAGGTAAGAGAATTGCTTGAACTGGGACGTGGGAGACAGAGGTTGCAGTGAGTCACGATCGTGCCACTGTATTCCAGCCTGGGCTACAGAGCAAGACTCCACCTCAAAAAAAAAAGGGGAGGGGGCAGTGAAAGAGATGTCCAATGAGAACAACACCTGAGAGTGAGGCAAGAGAACAAGACAGGAGGAACACCTGAGCATCCCCGAGGTTGATGAGTTTGCTCCAGAGCAGTTGGGAGGTATGTCTAGCTACCCATCAGGAAAGATAAGCATAAGAAATACTCTGGACAGAGAAAACAAAGGGTGGTTTCAGGTAAGAGTTCCAAAAACTGTAACTCTAAGGCATTTGACATGGATTCCATATCTGAATTGTGTTCCTATTTTGGAATCTTGAAACAAAAAGGTGAGCCTGAAGACACATGTGGCATAAAAGGTAAGATCATGCTGGAACCATGCCAATAAATGAGCAACATCCAGAAGTCAGGCATAAGAAAATAATAATGTTAGGGTAAATTTCAACTGGTGTGATAAATGGAACACAACTAATTAATTCCCTTGAACTACTCCACGTGCCATAAAACGTCAGCAGTGGCCAGTCACCATCTTAGTCACTTTTACCATAACCACGTGACCATTAACAAAATCACAAGGGCAGATTCTCAAAACTGCAAGCACAGATTTGGGATGAAGCTGCTTCTCACAAGTAGAACTCCACGTGGTACACGTCTGGGGCAGTGGCAGAAGGGATTAATTCATTTATGTCCTAGACAGTAGGTGTGCCCTAACATTAGTTTTTTTGTGTGTGTGTTTTGTGTTTTCTTCTTTGGTTTTTTCCTGAGATGAGTCTTGCTTTGTCACCCAGGCTGGAGTGCAGTGGCACAATCTCAGCTCACTGCAACCTCTGCCTCCTGGGTTCAAGCAATTCTCCTGCCTCAGCCTCCCCAAGTAGCTGGGATTACAGGTGCACACCACTGAGCCCAGCTATTTTTTTTCTATTTTTAGTAGAGATGGGGTTTCATCATTTGGGCCAGGCTGGTCTCGAACTCCTGGTTTCAAGTGATCCACCGCCTTGGCCTCTCAAAGTGCTGGGATTACAGGTGTGAGCCACCGTGCCCAGCCCCTAACATTAGTATTTTTAATTGTTCTCAATAAGCTTTATTTAAATGTGGTATTCTTAGCAGATATTATTAATATTTAATATAAATGAAAAGGACCTTCATGTACTAGGGCTATTTTTCCAGGCTGCAGGAGGCAGCCACAGCAGAGAGATCAATACCCAGTATCAATAACATCAACTGAAAAAAGTTGAGTAAAGGCGAACATCCTGTTAACCAAGGCCCTCAGTAACTAGCTTAATAGACCCAGGTTTGTGCCAACTCTCATTCTCTTTAGACTGACTACTTTTTTATTAGTCTAACAACCAATCACCTTAGGAAAAGCGTGGTTGCTTAAGCACTTTCACCTGTTTTCCTGCCATCCAAAAATTAACACATAGAAAAACAGAATATTTTAAAACAGAAAAAATGCAAACTATGTTTAGATATTTGCTTAAAGAAAGCAATATTTGTTTTTTCACAATATCCAAATCATAATTTTTAAGATGAAGCATTATCCAGATGATTTTCCAAAAGAATTTCAGGAAAAAAAAATATCATATGAGTGCTCTCTGTCACAAACACAATCAGCACAGCCAGACTTTTTCAACATAAATTGTTCTACTGTCAGGACTAATTTACTAATATAACAGTGCTGTAACTCTCATATACCCACTATAGATGAGATAAGGTATAGTCAGTAATACGACTTAATTCATGGTTCCTTTATATTCAAAATGGTAAACTACTGTTCACTGTTAACATGTACAGTATTTTTTATTTTTTATTTTTTTTAAGATAGAGTCTTGCTCTGCCACCCAGGCTGGAGTGCAGTGGCATGATCTAGGCTCACTGCAACCTCTGCCTCCTGGGTTCAAGCGATTCTTGTGCCTCAGCCTCTGAGTAGCTGGGATTACAGGAATGCGCCACCACGCCTGGCTAATTTTTGTATTTTTAGTAGAGATAGGGTTTCACCATGTTGGCCAGGCTGGTCTCGAACTCCCAACCTTAGGCGATCTGCCCACGTCACCTCAGGCTCCCAAACTGCTGGGATTACAAGCATGAGCCACCACGCCCCACCACCGAGTACAGTCTTTTTATTTTTATTTTTTTGCTTTTGAGACAGAGTCTAGCTCTGTTGCCCAGGCTGGAGTGCAGTGGCACAGTCTTGGCTCACTGCAACCTCTGCCTCCCAGGTTCAAGAGATTCTCCTGCCTCAGCCTCCCAAGTAGCTGCGATTACAGGTGCCCGTCACCACATCCAGCTAATTTTTTTTTTTTTGTATTTTCAGTAGAGATGGGGTTTCGCTGTGTTAGCCAGGCTGGTCTCAAACTCTTAACCTCATGACCACCCGCCTCGGCCTCCCAAAGTACTAGGATTACAAGCATGAACCACCATGCCCGGCCTATTCGTTTTATATGAACTAAATATCTCTTCATCTGTACGCCCCTACTCTATAACAAATGTGAACTAGACAAGCCTGGGTTTTAAGAGTCTTATTAGGAAGACTACATGGGGAAAAACCACCTAAACACATTAACTTACTGGGAGCGCTTCTGAAGTATCCATTCATATAATAGTCACACACCTTCATTAGCCAATAGGTGTTAGTTTTATGTCACTAAATATGTAACTTAAAAGTAGTAACTATACGTTAGAATATAATGTAACCACTGTCCAAATTATTAAGATTTTACCATACCACCATCTGAGATAACTAATCAATTCAGTAAAGACAGGTTATATGGTGATTGAAATCTGCAAAGGTGAGAAATTTAGGTTATGCATTATTTAGGTTTACTGACTTTCCATTTTGTTAACATCCAATACTAAATTTTCCTTTTCCTCCCCCTCATCATACCATCTTCCAGAATGCCTCCTACATCGGCTCAGACTCAGGCTACAGAGAAGAGTGACCTGACAAATTCATCCTACTAATGGGCTTATGCCTTCATGTATTACTTGCCAAGAGGAGTAAAAAGAAAGGCCAAATATTAACTAAAATAATTACTCAATAACAAGGGAATTTTAGACACTGTTCCAGAAAATATTTTGAGGTTGGGTAAATCTTCCCCCACCCCCTCCTTTTTTATTTAAATACTGGACATAAGAAAAGGATATACATACATATATAAACAGCTTAACAAATAATTATAAAGTAAACCACCACCCACTTCAAGAATTAAAACACAGAAGGCAATTTTGCTGCACTTCACAAATCACTCCATTTGGGGCAATTCTTTATTTTTTAGATAAATAGTTGCTTTCTGCCTAAAATATCTGGAAACACAAATTATTACATATACATTTCATAAAATATTTATGATCTGCATAACAAAATTATTTAGATAAAAAACTTAAGACCTCAAAATCTTAATAAAATGAAGGCCACATCACTGTGCCCGCATATGGCTGCCATAGCAGTGCACTGCTCGTGGTAGGTACTCAATGAATGCCTACTATTAGAAGGGATGTATTTCTGTTTCTACCATTTTTGCCACTAGAGAGGAAAATTTAGGATCATATTCTTATGTTTAATAGGTGTCAAAAGTAAAACAAAGCTATTAATAGATAAGGTGGTACCTGAGATGCATGTCAAAAGGACATGCGGCAATATACCCTGCAGGACTGGGCTATTTCCCACAATTTTAAAAGGCAGTTTTCTGCAATAGCACACTGCTGTTTTAATTCACAGCCACAGGTGATCTGTAATCAACATCAGTTACTGACATATGGCTATTAAGGCTTCCAAGTAAATCTGTATTTTACTTCGAGGAAAAATAGTATTAACTCTAGTGAGGCCACTTAAAATTAATCGAGAGTGTCCAATTCACTTTACATATTGTTCACATTAAAAAGACAAAGAGTTTAATTTCAAAAGACTGCTCATATTTTGAAGAGCACGTCAATCAGGGAACTGCTATCATTTATTAATGAGCCAAATCTAGTTCACGGCCTGTGATATTTGTTTCTGGGCTGTTAGACACTACAGCTTAGTATGTGTACACATAATTCCCTGTAGTCTATACAATACTGAAATGCCAGTATGCAAAGCTGCAGGGTTTCATTTGTTCATTTTTAATACACTATATCCTAATACTTACATCCTGTGTGCATCAGACCACTACCAGTCCTTTGAGTGGTTACGTTCTGTTCACACTTGACTGCCTGCATCTTAAGTGATCCTTGTCATTAGTTCAGGAAGAGTGATTGTCAGAAATAGAATGAACTTTCCCAGGATCTATTTAGCTACTTGATTTGGGGGCAATTCTTAAAAGTCATCCCTGTGATGTTAAGATTTGGTGATGAATATACAGGTATTTTGAATTGTAAAAATACTTTGCATTTAAATAGGATTGAGTCTCACAAAATTCATAATTTAATTTGACACCTGTCAACATAAATCCGATCTTTGATGTTACTTAAATGTTGCCATTCCTTTTAATTTTTAGAGTGGGAGTGAAGGATGAATGTGTGAAATTAAAATGAAAAAAAGTTTATTTGTCAAGTGAGAATACTTTATTCTAATATATGGAAAAGAACACACAGCTAACAAGTAAAACAAGGCTGTGATATATCATTTCTTTTAAAAATTCTCAAATATATATTTGTAAGCTTTTGAGTTAAATCTTATCCCACTTAATCACATTTTATCTTTTCCCTAAACATAAAAATATTATATAAGACAAATAATGCTTAAGACAAATAATCAAGTAAGATTATGGCTATTCTCAATACAATAAGTTATTAGGTTTCAGTTAAAAATCTGATTTATAATACCTAATCCAGTACAACTTACCACAATGTACATTTATGAATTAAGAATTAGCCAATAATCGAAAATACATTTTAGTTCTATTTCTCACACTGACAGCTGGAAGTCATTTTGCCTTAATTTCACCAACTTCAGACTGGGTACTATGGAAAAAATGGTAGTATAGCAAATTAGCAAAATAAAACATAGTTTTTTTATACCACAAATTATGGTCAAATAGCTATTTAAGAAAACCTTATATATTTTTTCCTATCATCATGGAAACTTTTATATTTGGCAAAACAGATGCTCATTAAATTCTACAAAGCAAAACTAAATTTTAAAACACATAATTTGGGAAATAAAGGTGTTTGTGGATCCAATGGCTAATTGTTTAAAGTTCAAACACCTGACGTGAGCTGGTTCCTCCCCAGAAGGCCGTCAGATTCCTGCTTAAGAATTCCTAGACACAGGAACAGAAAATCAAACACCGCATGTTCTCACTCATAGGCGGGTGTTGAACAATGGGAACACATGGACACAGGGAGGGGGAGTATCACACACTGGGGTCTGTCGGGGGGGAAAAAGGGGAGGGATAGTGGGGGGGTGGGGAGTTGGGGAGGGATAGCATGGGGAGAAATGCCAGATATAGGTGATGGGGAGGAAGGCAGCAAATCACACTGCCATGTGTGTACCTATGCAACAATCTTCCATGTTCTTCACATGTACCCCCAAACCTAAAATGCAATAAAAAATAAAAAAAATAAAAAAAAAAAAAAAGAAAAAAAAAAAAGAATTCCTAGACTGAATACAGTGGCTCACTCCTGTAATCCCAGCACTTTGGGAAGACAAAGCAGAAGGATTGCTTGACGCCAGGAGTTTGAGATCACCCTGGGCAACACAGCGAGACCCATCTCTACCAAAAAAAATTTTTTAGTTAGCCAGGCATGGTGTTCCTTTCCCTGTAGTCCCAGCTACTCAGGATACTGAGGCAGGAGGATTGTTTGAGCTCAAGAGTTTGAGTTTACAATAAGCCACGATCACACCACTGCACTCCAGCCTGGTGACAGAATGAGACCCTATCTCTTAAAACACACAAAAAATGTTTCTGCCTTCAAAAGTTCCAAGAGTGATATTTAAGTAGTTGCCTCTTTCCTAGAAATACATAGACTTTTAAGACACTAATTTTGCTACTCCAAGATCAAACAAGGCATTCTACTAAAAACCTAGAGGGTGGATTATAAAGAATGGGTGTGGAGGAGAACGATGCTAGGAAAACATGTCTATGCATGAAAGATCACCTCCCGAGTTGTTCTGCTTCCAATTCCCTCTTCCCCTGACCAGTACTCTCCTGGATCCCTCTGCTTTTGTCATTCCCAAAATGGTAATTTGGGACTGTGAGTACACATAAAAGCACTTCTTCCTCTGCCTCTCCCCCAGAGCTACACAGGCACACACACAGTGTAGTGTGGAGGCAGTCACAGACAGCCTTGTGGGTCAAAATGCCAGGTTCAAAAACAAGAAAGGCATCTGTGAGGCTAGAAAGGCATCTGCTCATTCCCTTGGACCCTCAGAGGAGCAGGATGAAAGCGTTCTATCTGAAGACTTGTCAACTATACCAGTGTGGAAAGACTGCCAGCTGTGGTAACAGCAGAGGGTACACACTGTTCTTTCAAGCCCTCTTGGCCCCAAAGACACCACCTATCTATGAATGGTCAGCTGGAATCAAGAGGTGTCACAAGTCTCTTGGATATCAAGATTTTCTTCCTGTGATACGAGTGTTGAGGCAAGAGAGTTGAGTAATCACTCATGTCCTTCCCAGTGATACTCCTGGTACCCACTCCTCCAACTCCCTATCGGGGCTACACAGCAGACTGACACATACCAAACCTTCTCCAGCCATCTCTCAAGCCCCACAATTTATGTTCGCTCGGTCTAGGGCAGGTGGAGAGTTGCATAGCTAACCTAAAGCTGGTTCTGTCTCAGAGGACAGTGCCAGAACACTACTTCAGAGGCTTTTATTTGATGCAATTTTAATAGTACATACAGTAAATGCAAATATAAAATATGTATACTTGTATATCAAGATCATTCTTAAAATGCTTATTTAGCTAAGGCAAAACTGGGAAATTTTTGTCTGCTTCCATGTTTGAGCTCGTATCTCAAGGACCTTAATTGCATGGTCTTTTAACTTTTTTTTTATGCAAGCACTCACTAAAAGAATTTTGAAAAACAATGCACCTTTGTGCTTGTTTCAAAATGATATCTATAATTTTTCATCAGAAGTTTAAATAGTACCAAAGGATATAATTTGAAGTATAAATATTGACATTAAAAGAATAGAACCATTTCATGACTCCCTTAAATGTATCCAATGTAATAAAATGCTATACCAATTTGTCATCCACTTTAAAAATATATGAAACGAGTTGTTTAGCAGTCAATAAATTTCATCACATTCTTTTTTTCTTTGTATTTGCATTTCAATTCTACTTCACCTACAAAATTTATCTCTAATATGTTTTGTGTTTGAAAGTTGATATGGTTTGACTGTGTCCCCACTCAAATCTCATCTTGATTTGTAATCCCCATAATCCCTACATCCTCGTGGGAAGGAGCCAGTGAGAGGTAACTGAATCATGAGAGTGGTTCCCCCACGCTGTTCTCGTGATAGTGAGTTCTCACGAGATCTGATGGTTTTGTAAGCATCTGCCACTTCCCCTGTTGGCACTCGTTCTCTCTCCTGCCGCCCTGTGAAGAGGTGCCTTCTGCCACAATTGTAAGTTTCCTGAAGCAGTCTTTTAAATGTCTTTTCTTTATAAATTTCCCAGTCTCAGGTATTTCTTCATAGCAGTGTGAGTGGACTAATACAAAAGTTTTTATTATCACCTCATCATACTTCTCTATGACAAAATATAGAAATAAAATGTTTACTTCCCATGACCATTCATAAAGCTCTAAGTGTTAAAAATTTCTTCTGAACTAAGTTATTAAAATTAATAGCAGTATATTATTAGTTTACCATACTAATGTTGATAAAGTAATTATTAAATATAAAAAGTAAATTTGAATTGGAAAGCAATTTTTTTTTTTTGAGACAGAGTCTTACTGTTGCCCAGGCTGAAATGCAGTGGAATGATCTCAGGTCACTGCAACCTCTGCCTTCTGAGTTCAAGTGATTCTCCTGCCTCAGCGTCCTAAGTAGCTGGGACTACAGATGCCCACTACCACAGTCGGCTAATTTTTTGTATTTTTAGTTGAGATGGGGTTTCACCATGTTGGCCAGGCTGGTCTTAAACTCCTGACCTCAAGTGATCCACCCACCTCGGCCTCCCAAAGAGCTCAGATTACAGGCATGAGCCACTACGCCCTGCCAGAAAGCAATTTTTAATGAGGTAAACAGGGTGGTTTTATTTCCCTAATGATTACATGTATAAAATCCACTTAGGAGTATTATTTTTTGCTAGAATGAAGTTTAGCAACAAGCCTATTCCTATTTTTATTTTGATTTTCAATACTGTGAAACCATGTTCACAAAAATAAGTAGAGCTATATGCAATGCATTCTGTTATAAAGACATTACCATGTCTCAAAGAACTTCTAAGGAGTTAAATATCTAACAGTAATATATTATCCAAAATTATTCTGAATGTTCTATCAAGTGACAAATCCACTGGGTCCTCCTTCAATTTTGTTGTAAGTCAAAATGAGAAAATGACTCAGAAAAGGATATGTCACTTGATAATTAGAGTCATTTACCTTTCCAACCAACCCAGGAGGTTTAATGTTTAGGTCAAAGCAGTCTAACAGATTCCAGATGGAGGAAAGGGCTCTTTTCTTCTGCAAAATGGGAGAAGGTCCATTGCAAAAGGGCAGGCTGGAGAGAAGAATCAGTACTATACTACCACAGGAAAACGCCTTTTAGAAAAGAGAAGCCAGAAATTGATTCAATGAAAACCAGCTGTGCCCACGTACATCTTAGAAAGCCTCTATGTGTTGCCCTCCCCACCTGACTCAGTTCAGGACATGCTACCCCAAACTGTAACACCTTGGCATTTGAGCAAATAGCAGAAGCAAGAAATTTCCTCTCATCTCCCCAACCCTCTGCCATTTTCTCCTGAAACAGTCTAAAACCTAGAAGGTCACTCTCTGACCTCCCTCCTTTCTCCCCCTGAAGTCCCTCATGTGATGGATGTCCTGCTTTACCCAGAGGAAGGGGACATCATACAGGTAAACCAAGAATCCAAACTAACAACGCTTGCTAAGTCCCCCTCCAGGTTATTACCATTAGAATACACCCTCATGTCCTCTAGTCATACTTCTTCATGACTGTCCATAAAAATACACAGATCACATTTCTTTGGGTCTTCATTTCTAAAGGCTCTCATGTACATAAAACTTATATTAAAGTTGTACATTTTTCTCCTGTTAATCTTTTGTTATAGGGACCTCAACCATGAACCTAGTGATAGTGATGAAAAGTTATTACTTTTTCTCCCCCTACACAATCCACCCTAGGAGTTGCATACACCAGCCTGACATCTATTGCCTTAATTCACCTGTCTTTTAAAACCCTCTTTCACAATAGCATCATGTATTGCCTCTAGCCATAAGCAAATTCTCCTTCTGAACACAGAACTCTTTCAGTGCTCCAGGCAGGACATACCTATGCCACTTGGTATGTCCTGCCTGCACTTCAGCATGCCTTTTGCTTCTGTAGTCTTGCAAAGTAGTTGGTTAAGTGTACAAGGTTGAAAGTCATACAAACCTAGATTTCCTTCCTTTTTTTTTTCTTTTTTTTTTTTGAGATAGAGTCTTGCACTGTCACCCAGGGTGGAGTGCAATGGCACGATCTTGGCTCACTGCAACCTCTGCCTCCCGGGTTCATGTGATTCTCCTGCCTCAGCATCCCGAGAAGCTGGAATTATAGGCATACACTACCACAACTGGTTAATTTTTTTTGTATTTTTAGTAGAGATGGGGTTTCACTATGTTGGCCAGACTGGCCTTGAACTCTTGACCTTATGATCCTCCCACCTCGGGACTCCAAAAGTGCTGGGATTGTAGGTGTGAGCCACCATGCCTGGCCGTCAAAGCTAGATTTATTTCTCTGCTGGTTTGCCCACTGTAAATTGATCCTGTGATTTTGGACAAGTTATTAAACTACTTTGGGCCACAGTTTTCTCACGTGTAAAATGGGACCACCAACTACTTATATAGTCCACAGCTGAATTAAATTAGACAACACAAAGCCTTTAGCACTGTGTTTGGGAAGTGCTAAATAACTGACTGCTGTGTTATTTGAATATGACTTAGTTCCTACAGATTAGGGGTCAAGCTTTATTCCGTTTTCTGTGCTCTATAAAATCGGGTCTTATGCCAAAGAGGTGCCCAGTAAATTCTTGTTGAATAAGAAGGAAAGGAAAACAGGTGTCATTTATGGTAACTCACTAAAGCTGTGGTTTTAACTTGAATATATAATAGGCCTTTAGTTTTGCTTGTTTTTCCAATTTTCGTAGCTATGTTTGGAATGCTAAACACTCCCAAGAAGACTAAAAACATCAGCTTTTTAGAGAAAATCTAACCAGACTTGCTATATATTAATAAATCTTTTACAGATGGAAAATAAGCCTAAGTTTCAAAGCAAAATAGAAAAGGATGTCAACAAAGGCTAACAACCTTGAACAAACATACACCTGACCATATGATTTACCTAATGCTTCTTGCAATGAACAGTTACTGCCTTTCCCTTTCTCTCATGGCTTAAAGTAAAAGCAGGCTGACTCTGACTCTGACTCTATAAATGAGCAGAATGTGTGGTCTTCTCATGAATATCTGCTGAAAACAAGTTAGACTTACTGAAAAAAATCACACATGGGGAAAAAACAGAGAATGTGTATTTTCTTTTTTTTTTTTTTTTTAATTTTTTATGTGCCAAAAAAACTACACCACAGCTTACTCCACACATCTGTAGGAGAGTGCAGTCTTGCCTGCATATACTACAATGAGGTAGAGACTTCACACACAGCTTCACAAAACCCACAGAGTAGCTGGGATATGCAACAATGCAACATCAGCTCAGCAGGAGGGAGGGTTATGACACTGGTTAGAATGTGTATTTTCAAATCATTCTAGATCTTTCACCTTTTTTATTTTCCATTTACTTTCCAAGCATGTACCATAGTATCACAAAGACCTGGGTTAGGATCCCGGCTCTGCACTTACTGTCTGTGTAACCTCAAACAAGTACTTAATGTTTCTTAGCCTCAGTTTCCTCATCAGTAAAATGAGACTACCACCCATCTTCCTCATGGGGATACTGAAAGGGTTATATCCAGTAATGTTATCCACTGTTTTTATGCAAGGAAATCAGCTGAAATTAGAAAGGAAATCATGGTAAATCCACAAGAGGATCTCACAGATTTGAATGCACAGCTGCTAAGCCTGCCTTCCCGTCTCTACTCAAAGCTGTGTGATTCTCACAGTGAATTAACTCCATTCTTCTTTCTCTGCAAACTGGCTTCTCTGTTCAAAGCTGTACCTGGTACCTGGACAGTAATGCAGCCCTAAAAGCTTGGTTGTCCCCAGCTAAGTGACTCATCTTCTGGACCCCAAGTCATCTTCTCTGGAGAAGGAATCTGGGGCAGTGTCCTCGGAGGCCCTATTCTTACCCTGGGAAAGAAGGGAGGAGCAAGGTCACTGTTACAGAGGGCTATTCCTCCACCCCTCTTAAACTCCTGCTCCAGAGACCAGCACAGTGCAGTGTTCCAAGGGCCCAGCAGGGCACCTGCTCCACAAGTGGAAGTAGTTTTTCTTTTTCGTGTTTTTGTCTTTGAGATGGAGTCTCACTCACTCTGTTGTCATGGCTAGAGTGCAGTGGCGTGATCTCGGCTTGCAACCTTTGCCTCCTGGTTCAAGCCATTCTTGAGGCTCAGTCTCCCAAGTAGCTCGGACTACAACAGGCACACACCAAACCTGCCCAGCTAATTTTTGTATTTTTAGTAGAGACGGGATTTCGTCACGTTCACCAGGCTGGTCTTAAACTCCTGACCTCAGGTGATTGCCCACCTTGGCCTCCCAAAGTGCTGGATTACCGGCATGAGCCACCGCGCCCGGCTGGAAGTAGTTTCTTTCTTCTTTGCCTCACCTATCTCACCCTATACTTACCAAAATAACCCTGAACTCTCAGATCCCCAATATCTTTAATATTGATAGCAATAAGTAAGCCAAACAGAGCCGTATAGAAATGAATCCCAGAGTTCTCAAAGTCCGAAGAAAATACTAGCATAGAAACCACTACCTCAGAACCATGAATTCTGACAGTAAAGCAAAGGTGTGGAATCCTCAGACGCCATCTACTCAGGAATATCTATCCCCAAATCAGAATCTCAAACTGCTGACAGACACATCCTCCTGCCCCCACCTGTGAAGAAGAGGAGAGGTAAGAAAACAGGTAAATTTGCCTAACCAGTTAGTAAAATCAAGAACTGCAACGACAAACAACTGCCAAGGTAGAGCCAGTTCCACTGATGACTTCTGAAAGCACAAGCAGGTTCAAGAAAGGACTAGTGTAAGGTTGCGTTCACATGCAATTCAAAGGCAGAGACAAAGCTATGCAAAACCTTTCTAAGAAGGAATGTCTCCTTTTTATTTTTACCCAGAAAGACATCACTTTTTAACTAAGAGTTAACCAAAGAGGCAAAGTCTCATATTCATCTGGTCAATTTGGACTAAAAAAATAATGTTTAAACTGTATTAGAGTCAAGGTTGTTAAAATTAATTTTATTCAATTTGTCAATAAGAGTTTCATTTGAACTTTAAGATGTTTTAAATAATTGGCTAGAGGGTTTTCCAAACACAAAGCGTACTATGTATTTCCAATGACCAAACTACATCTTATAATCTGGGAAGATCTTTTTCACAACTTCTGAAGTGCTAAAAACCATACATTTTTTTAAAAAAAAACTTTCTAAAATTCCATTGTATCTATTTTTCATATTTCCAACTCTGTGGCAGGTAAGTCAGAGAGCATAAAAGAATTTTAGAAAGAAGAGAAATCTTTAAAGCTTAAATACCTATTTTACAGATGAAGGGATAAAAGCTCAGAATGTTGAATGACAAGTTACAGATCACAGCCAAGGCAAACCAGGAATTCAGGGCTATTCAAATCAGGTACAAATTTTACATACTTTTTGTTTAAACTCCCCTACTCCGCTTCTCAATGCAAAGACTTAAATAATTAGTTGAGGCAATTTAAGTATCCCTCAGAGCAGAGGTTCTTACAGTGAAGAGAGAGAGCAACCACAGACTTGGACCACAACTCAGGCAGTGGTCTGATTCTGATCTGTCACCTTGGAAAAGGAGAGCCACAATCACACTTTTGCCAAAATAAAGTTAACTTCACTATATTTTCAGAAATCATCTCCATAACCACCCATGTAACAACTCTGGGTCAGAATGTCTTGTTCTGACCCCTCTATATGAAAATTTGTATTAATTTCTTCCTTTTTCTGACCCAGAAGGGATAAACAAAAACTTCATAATACCTGTCAAACGTGGAATAGACATGAGAGCTCTTTTCCCAGTTTCTATCCTCTCTTTTCCCAAACATTCCTCCACGCTGAGTGATTCTCATCCAGACACCCTCCACGTCCTCGAACTTGCTACACTTGCAAATCACTTCACTTCTTTGGGCGAAAAACACAAAATGTCCCTACTTCATTTCATCCAAAGACTACACAATGAGTCTTCCTCACAAAATGGAGCACCCTCTGGTTTGAGAACCTATATGCAATGTCTTGTACTTTAATCCTGGACTTATGCCCCTCTCCTTGAAGACTCTGGTTGTGTCTGTTAGACAGAGGAGAAATTCCTAACATTTGAGTTTTGTACAATTGATCTTATGTTGTTCTGTTACTTTCTCTGTAAATCACAATGATCTAGGATAAGATCAGTGTCTCATCTCTGAGCTTATTGAGAATGTCTCTACTGGAAGCGTGAAAAAGCATTTGTAAACTTCATGCATTCATGACAGTTATCTGTAGGGCTTTTGAAAAGCACATGGTAAAAAATCAAATGAAAATAAATCTGTCTCCTACTGCCAATCCCCATTCTCTCAGAAACTCTTCCCAAAGGTCACCACTGTTACTAGTTTCTAATGTATCCTGCTTGCAAATATATCCGTATGCATACTTTCCCACCCAATTTGTCTCTGTATATAATGGTAACATATTAAATACTACCAGGCCCCTCTGCTTCTGTGCCCCCATCATTTATATACTATATACTGGAGATCATTCCATATTAGCACATACAAATGTATCACATTTTTAGTCTTCCCTCTCTATATTGTAGACCGTAACTGCTGTGTTCCTATCTCAGCTTTGTAACTGTACAAGTCTCAGCCTCTGCTTTCTCACCTAAACACTGAGAATTACAGCATCTTTTAAAAGAGTAAAATACTATCTGCAGAGCACATGGTGATGCTCAATGATTATTCCTCCTCACTCTACTGTGGCTTTCCACAGTAGACACCGTGGGACCGTGGGAATCAGATCGACGTAAGTTCCAATCCTGCTCTCAGTTTTCTTTTAACAGAGACATGGTATTTCATGTGGGGCAGAGGTTGGGGAACATACATTACTTTATTGGTCAGTTTCCTTCTAATGAACATGATTTAGGTATTTTCCAGTCTCTGTGATGACAACAACACAGGAGTAGTTCCACTGATATTACAGAAGTGATATATTTCATCTTCCTGGACCAACTCAGAGATTGGGGACTTACTTTTGAAATCCCTGATCCAGAGGCACAGCTTCTGTGTGCTCCTCAATCAACAACTTTGCTTCCCCTCTGGGAGCCCTTTCATCTTTGTCTTCTCTGTTCCTATTGTCTGCTTAACATGAAAAATGCACTCAGGTAGACCTGGCAGTTAATTACTTCAAATAAGAGAAACCACCTTACATAGAAGACGGAATGATTAACCACATGAACTTTAAAATACCGCGCAATGTCATCACCATAAATGAATACACTGTAAGAAGTTTGTTCTTTCCAATTTATAGTCATAGAAAATCCCAAGAGGGCTGGAGAGCAGTAAATATCTGGGTGGGGAGGAGAGAAGGGTAGAGATGTTGGTGTAAAAAAATCAGAGAAGAAAAACAGCTTAAACAAATATTAGATGATTTCATTCGTATAAAGTACCTAAAGTAGTCAAAATTATAGAAACAAAGTAGAAAGACAATTAACAAGGGCTGAGAGGAGCAGGAAGAGGGAATCAGTGTTTAGGAGGTATAGTTTGAGATATGAGATTAAAATGCTCTAGAGATTGCCTGTACAACGATGTGAATATATTTAATACTACTGAACTTACTCTTAAAATGCTTAAGGGTAAATTTAATGTTACGGTTTTTATCACAATGGAAAAAAAAGCTTGGACTAAATACTACTCTGAAAAGGAGCACAGTAAGAAAGACACCTCCTAACACTGTGCTCCTGATACTGCTCCTACCAGCTGCCCTGGGGTGCTAAGATCTGTGGGCAGGCAGGACAGAAGCAATCTTCACATTGTGTGCTCGGACTGGCCCAGTTCTTCACACATGATTTACACTGAATCTTCTAGATTTAATTGAGAGTGTCCAATTTCCTTCCCAAGTCCCCTCACTATACTTGAAAGGCCTCTCCTTACCCTTCACTCTCAAAAGCCCATAGTATCTCAATGTAATCATATCATATTTTGTATATGAAGTTGATGTTATTACAGCAAATGTACCTACCTCAAACATTGACAAATGGATTTATAGTGGTCCACACTGTGAATAGAAAGACATTCTCTTGGTTTAGGAGAGGAAAATAAAGTGTACCAATCCTCTACAAGCTCTGACAAGACATTCGGCTCATTTCAGACACATCCCCATGACAGCAAGTCATCTGACAGATGAAGAAATCAAGGTTCAGGCTGGCTAAGTGACTTTATAATATTATGTGTCTAGTACATGGATTACTGAAGCTGAGCTGGCATGTACCAGGATCTGGTTTACTGGATCACACTGACACACCCATCTCTATTCAGATTACTTGTCTTTCCTCTGACTTCAAAAACATAGATTTGACTGCCACAAGCCACAATGAGGTTCTGCTGACTTGCATCTGACACAATGTGCCAATCAGAGGAAGTGTTCAATAAATAATTATTGCTTTTTTGACAATGCTATTTCTCAGCAGCCCAGAGCTATACTTCATCAAATATAGTGAAGTACAGCTCTGGGCTGTACTTCACTATATCAAAACATTTCTCTGTGTTCTGCTTTGACTGCGCCCACCTCAGGTCAACAATAGATGCTGGTCAACTACCCTTGGGCAAATCATTCACTATGGGGGGATCAAGAGCTGTGTGACACCATCAGCCCCTGGAGTTGGCATACTGACCTACTAACTACAAAGTGCTCATGTCTGGAGTGATGTAGTGTTTGAATCAAACATAGTGGTGATCACTGAGGATTCTGCAGAAACACAGTGTGAGCCTCAGGGCAGATGGAGTCATCTGTCAAATGGTCAATCAGCCACTCACACCAGCTCTGTCAAGGAGAGGTTCCAGGGAGGCAGCTCTCAAGCCAAATCTGTCCAACAGAAATGTTTAATTTAGCACACAGAAACTTTTTCATGAAATTAATTGCCAGTACTTCAAATTCTAGGAAGTTCACATAAACATCCAGATTTTGTACTTCTCTTGAAACACTGGAAGATTTGTCAACACGAGGTCCCCTCTGCTGCACAGAAACAGCTGGCTTGGTCCAAGCAGTAAGTAGCTGTCCTCTTGCACACTGTGCACAAACCATCCTCTCAGAAATCATTTTCACAACACTTTACGCGCTCTGTTTGCAGCCCTTCCACGGAGCCAGAATGGGAATGCCGAAAATGTCATCTTATCTTGCTTTCCAAAAGTTCAAAGATTATGCTGCAAGTATTTGTGTGTTCAGTGGGATATTTTTAAGAACTTAAAATGCTGCATCAGATAGTCACAGTCTTGTGTAACCTCTGCAAATGGCTTCACCCATTACTTTTCTTATAGCTAATTATGAATTATATCCACTCTGTCTTTATTACCTACTGACAGCAGAGACTCCCTCCTTTGACAGGAATCCAACTGTGTGAGTTGCCAAAACCTTGTCAGAGAGAGGGCTGTACCAGGAGGACACTTTTTCCTCCTGCTGTTTCTTTTCTTGCTTTACCCAAGCTCTCTGAGGCAGTTTAGACTTGCAGGAATGCTCTGGCTGCCTGCCCTGGTGCTGACCTCCTCTGGGTGGGGAAGCAGGCTGCTGGGTGCAGGGCACTTGACTCTGGAATGTACTTCCTCATAAAGGTGCCAGGGCCTGCACTTGGCGGATTCTAAACACAATGGCTTTTTAGCCGCCAGGGCATTTATTACTCCTGATTGAGAGGTGAATAAACATGCTTTTAAACTTACAGAGAACTGGGATGCAAGATAAGGGGACTAGTCATCTAGTTTGATTGAATTACTTTAACTTCGGAATTTAAAAAAATGTCTTCTAAAGTCTCATTTAGTATAAGTTAATGACACAATCTAATAAAAAGTAATAATCCTCATCACAACTTAAAAAAAATTATATACAAATGTTTGTTGTGGTTTTTTTGGAACACACCACATTTATTCATTTGGATATTTTCTGTGACTGCTATTGTGCTACGAATGGCAGAGGTGAATAGTTACTTCACTATACCCAATAGTGGAATTCCTGGATTAAATGGTAATGCTATTTTTAGATCTTTAAGGAATCTCCATACTATTTTCCATAGTGGTTGTTCTAGTTTACATTCCAACCAGCAGTGTAAAAGTGTGCCCTTTTCACCACTTCGGAAACCATATGGCCTGCAAAGCCTAAAATATTCATTATCTGGCCCTTTGTGAAAAAAGTTTGCCTAGTCCCACTCCACTAAATAACTCTTTTTGGGGGGGGGGGGGGGATATTTTTTATTTCAATAGTTTTAGGGGAACAGGTAGTTTTTAGTTACATGGATAAGTTTAGTGGTGATTTCTGAGATTTTGGTGCACCCATCAACCGAGCAATGCACATCGTACTCAGTGTATAGTCTTTTATCCCTCACCTCTCTCCTACCCTTCCCCCCAAGTCCCCAAAGTCCACTTTATCATTCTTATGCCTTTGTATCCTCACAGCTTAGCTCCCACTTAAAAATGAGAACATGTAATATTTGATTTTCCATTCCTGAGTTACTTGAGTTAGAATAATGGTCTCCAACCTGATTTAGGTTGCTACAAATACCATTATTTGGGGATCCTTTTTACAGTGGAGTATTTTCTCTTGTGTACATATTAATATATACAGCACATTTTCTTTATCCAATTGTTGGTTGATGGGCATTTAGGCTGGTTACATATTTTTGCAAATGTGAATTGTGCTGATATAAACATCATGTGCAAGTGTCTTTCTTATATAATGACTTCTTTTCCTCTGGGCAGACACCCAATAGTGGGACTGCTGATCAAATTGTAGGTCTACTTTTAGTTCTTTAAGGAATCTCCATACTATTTTCCATAGTGCCTGTTCTAGTTTACATCCAACCAGCAGTGTAAAACTCTTCCCTTTTCACCACATCCACACTAACATCTATTATTTTTTTTACTTTTTAATTATGGCCAACCATGCAGGAGTAATGTGAGACCTCACTGTGGTTTTGATTTGCATTTCCCTGATAATTAGTGATGCTGAGCATGTTTTCATATGTTTGTTGGCCATTTGTGTATTTTCTTTTGAGAATTGTCTATTCATGTACTTTGCTCACTTTTTGATGGGATTATTCATTTTTTTCTTGCTGATTTCAGTTCCTCATAGATCCTGGATATTAGTCCTTTGTCAGATGCATAGTTTGCAAGTATTTTCTCCCTTTTTGTGGGTTGACTATTTACTCTGATCATTTCCTTTGCTGTGCAGAAGTTTTTTAGTTTAATTAGGTCTTACCTATTTATTTTTGTTTTTATTGCATTTGTTTTTGGGTTCTTAGTTATGAACATCTTTGCCAAAGCCAACGTCTAGAAGAGTTTTACCAGTGTTATCTTCTAGAATTGTTATGGTTTCAGGTCTTGGATTTAAGTCTTTCATCCATCATTAGTTGATTTTTATGTAAGGTAGGAGATGAGGATCCAGTTTCATTCTTCTACATTTGGCTTGGCAGTTACTCCAGCACCACCTGTTGAACAGGGTGTCCTTTCCCCACTTTGTTTTGCTGACGATTAGTCGGCTGTAGTTGGCTTTATTTCTGGGTTCTCTATTCTGTTCCATTGGTCTACATGCTTATTTTTATACCAACACCATACTGCTTAGGTAACTATAGCCTTGTAGTATAGTTTGAAATCTGGTAACGTGATGCCTCCAGATTTGTTCTTTTCACTTTACCTTGCTTTTGCTATGTGGGCTCTTCTTTGGTTCCACCTGAATTTTAGGATTTTTTTTCTAGTTCTGTGAAGAATTATGGTATTTTGATGTGAACTGCACTGAATCTGTAGATTGCTTTTGGCAGTATGGTCATTTCCACAATGTCGATTCTACCTATCCATGAGCATGGGATGTGTCCTCTAAGATTTCTATCAGCAGTGTTTTGTAGTTTTCCTTATAGAGGTCTTTCACCTCCTTGTTTAAGTATATTCCTAAGTGAGTGAAAGACAGAGAGAGAGGGGAGAGTGTGTGTGTGTGTGTGTGTGTGTGTGTGTGTGTGTGTGTGTATTATTATTTTGCAGCTATGGTAAAAGGGGTTGAGTTCTTGATTTGATTTTCAGCTTGGTTGATGTTGGTGTATAGCAGGGCTAGTGATTTGTGTACATTAATTTTGTATCCTGAAACTTTGCTGAATTTATTTACCAGTTCTAGGAGCTTTATGAATGAGTCTTTAGGATTTTCTAGGTATACAATCATGTCATCAGCAAACAGCAACAGTCTGTCTTTCTCTTTACCGATTTGGATGACCTTTATTTCTTTTGCTTGTCTGATTGCTCTGGCTAAGACTTCCAGTACCATGTTGAATAGAATTGGTGTAAGTAGGCATCTTTGTTTTGTTCTGAATTATATACAAATTTTAAATGAGAAGTGGCAGTTTATGCTAATGATTCCAAAAACTGTAGTTCTAAAATTTTATTTTAGAGAGAATACCAATATGATCAGTCCATGAAAATTAACAGCTGGCCTTATTAGAGCAAAAAGTTATTTAAACCATAACTCCATTTTGCCAAACACAATACAATCTAATAAAATAACCTCTATGTCTTAAAGTTTTTTATTTAAAAATTATTAAAATTAAAAAAAATTAATCATCAACATTTTAAAATAAAAATTTAAGTAACTGTACTTTGCCAAGGTAACACTTTTGTTTCCCTTTGACCAATACAAAATAATTTCTAAAAAATGAGAGCTGTTCTTTCCTTCCTTCCCAGCTACCCTCAAATGAGTCCCAGAAACAGGAAGCTTCTGGGCAAGGGGCTGCTCTGGAGCCCAATGTGTAGGAGAAAGATGGGCAGGGCAGGCCTGGCTGTATGGTCTCCCCAGGCAGGCAAGACTCAGGGCCCAGGAGGCTCCTAGCCTCATCCAAAACCGCTTCCATCTTACACGCATACTCCAGGACAGCTTCATGAAGAACTGCCTCACTTCATAGGGCCTAGTGGGCTTCAACAAAAAGTATGCAGATAGGAAGCACGGCAGTACTGATAAAGGTAGGGACCAGAGGACCCTCTTCAAATACTCTGCTTTGAGTTGGAAGCCAGCCAAAACCTCAGGACTAGGGGGATGGCTCACAATCTTTTTCCACCGGCCAGGTTCAATTGAGGCTCAAAGTGAGGTACATTTGAATTAGAGGAAGAAGAAAACGTAACATTTAAAAAATGAAACACAATCCCTGCCCCCACAACATCCTTCATATTTGCACAAGAGAAAGTGTAACACAGGATCACTGGACCACTGGCATTTGCGAAATGGTCCTTCCCCACCCAGGAAAATCACACTGTCAACGGGAAGGTCACCTTTAGGTCCCTAGAACCCATCACTATTTGTGGAACACAGGCTTGAAAAGTCAGGATCGGCTGGGCACAGTGGCTCACACCTGTAATCCCAGCACTTTGAGAGGCTGAGGTGGGTGGATCAACTGAGGTCAGAAGCTTGAGACCAGCCTGGGCAATGTGGTGAAACCCTGTCTCCACTAAAAATACAAAAATTAGCCAGATTTGGTGGTGTGCACCTGTAGTCCCAGCTACTCAGGAAGCTGAGGCAAGAGAATCGCCTAAACCTGGGAGGTGGAGGTAGCAGTGAACCAAGCTTGTACCAATGCACTCCAGCTTGAGAGGGAGAGGGAGAGAGGGAGAGAGGGAGAGAGGGAGAGAGGGAGAGAGGGAGAGGAGGGGGAGGGGGGAGGGGGAGGGGGGAGGAAGAAAGGAAGGAAGGGTCAGGATAAAAGCAAAAAGCAATTCAAAAATCAGAGTGAAAGGTGCTCTCAGCAAAGTCTTAGATTTTAACACAGCATTGTTTAATCCTCTTTTTAGAATAAAAATGATGAATATACACCATTGTTTAAAATATATAAATGGTCATTCATGCTTAAAGATATCACCACAAGAATATTCACTTTAGTGCTATTTGTGGTTTTCAAATTTTGAAACCGCTTATTCAAGAATTAAAGTTTGGTTGAATAAATTAGGTCATATCTCTATGTCTATAAAGCAGAAAATCATACAGATATTAAAATGGCACTGTGTAGGAACATTTAAAGACTTAGAACATATCCATGATGTATTATTAAATAAGAAAAGCAATTTGAAAACCCATGATTGTACCACTTGTGTGGGAAAAATATACAATTGACCAAAACACTGTATAATACAGTGCTACTATAAGGAGAATGGAGTTGAATATGAAAGGTTTTTTCTATCTTTTTGGGAAAGAAGATTCTACATTTTCTAAATTTTATAAAACAAGCACGTATTTTTATAATAATAAAAGCATAATACATTCCACATTTTAAAAAGATCCACCTACCAGGCACAGTAGCTCACACCTGTAATCCTAACACTTTGGGAGGTCAAGGTGTAAGGATCACTTGAAGTTGGGAGTTTGAGACCAACCTTAAAAACATAGCAAAATCCCATATCCACAAAAAATAAAAGATTAAAAACCATTAGCCAGGAGTGGTGGCCTGTGCCTGTAATCCCAGCTACACAGAAGGCTGAGGTGGGAGGATGGCTTGAACCATGAGTTCAAAGCTACAGTGAGCTATGGCCACAACACTGCATTCCAGACTGGGTGACAAAGTGAGACCTTGTCTCAAAAAAAGAAAAAAAGAGAGAGAGATTCACCTGATGCTGGGAGGCTGTCCTCCACAAAGGTTGGGCTGTACCTTAGCCACCTGCCCACCTATGCCCTTACCCACTACTAAAGAGTCTGTTTTGATACACTCAACAGGCTGTGCTGTGGGAGCCCCTTTCCATATGCTCTACGGCAGAGCAGAGTGGAACTGAGAGGCTGCCCTCAGGTGTGGGCCAGGATGGAAGTGATGGCTTATGTTGCTCTGTGAAAACTGCATTTATCTGGTACTACATAAGCCGAGAAAAAACAAAAACCTTATCCTAATTAATCAGCTTGTGGGATTTACGCTTCCAAGGAGAGTTAAATCACTTTTTTTCTGTGTTAACAGAGGCAGATACTTGCAGATATTTTCATTAGAGCACACAAGAAGAAGAAAAAAAGCACCCACATGGGTTTATAGAAAGAGCATATGTAATTCTGCATCTCAACTAGAAGGAAATGTTGATTTGAAGCAGGAAATGCTTTTGCTATTTTCAGGTGATCTCAGGATAATTTTACGAGGCTTGATGTTTCAGAAATAGCATAGGGTTATGCAAGTTTGCTTATTAATTTTAGCCACACTGCAGTTGATCCTAATGGGATTTATGGCTGCTCAAATACAAAATATTAAGATAAAGCGTAAGACTAGGCGTTAGAGAACTAAGATAATCTGTCCAAAGCCACCTTTAGTATATAACTGTAAGACAGGTCTTCCCCTTTTCTTGCTTGTAGTTCTCAAGAAATAACTGCAGAATGTTCTGGGGATACAGTATCCTGAGATAGGGAGGAACTGCCTAAAACAGCCCGGGCCTTTTTCCTGTTCCCTTTAAGGAACGTAACATCCTTCATTAAGGGGGAACTGTCCAGGACAGCCTGGGCTTTGTTCCTCTCTCCCCTGAAAGCAGGATGTTCTGCAAAGCTTTAACCTAGTGAGTCCTGTTGCCCAGAGGTATACAATTCAGAGTAGGCTACCTCATTCAGGGTCCCTTCACTGTGGGGAAGTTAGGCCCCTGCAGTCAAGACTCCAACTACCCCAGGCAGCTTTCTTGAGCCTTGGGGGACCAGCTCACAATGGATCCTAGGCTTCCTTTGTCTTCTGCTGCCCATGTGTAAGTAATACATAAGCTTCATGGAACTTGTTGCATATGAGCGTGTTCTCTCTCGCCGGACTCAAACACGTCGGTAACCAATGCCTAGCAAACCTACTCCACAGCAGTTTTAGCCAAACTGCCTTTTACGTCTTAGTTTCTTCATTAGCTGAAAGGAGGTAACAATAATAGTGATGTGACAAGGTAATCTCATGCAGATTTCAGTCATGTTTTCTTCTTGTCAATGTAGAACCACCAGAAAGAATGTTATTCCTCCCAGCCAACAAGATGGGGGAGGGGGCGTGGAACTATAGTCAGACTTAATTTGACTTTAGAAGCAGTAAGTCAGGTGACAGTCTCATACACAGGAATGGTAAAAGAAACTCCCAAACATTTCTTCACAGGCCTGGCATAAGGATTAAATGAAATGACAGACATCATAATGCTACGTCAATTTTCACACAATGTTCAGATGTTAATGTTGTTACTAAAAATTTCATTTACTTCCTATAATATGCTAGACCCAGGAGACCTGGGCTCCTGTCCCAGCCACACCTCTGAATAAGTGCTAGAACCATGTCCTCCTCATCTGTAAAATGGGATTTACTCCTTCCCTTGCCCCACCTCATGGGGTGAGGCTCAAACAACACAGTATCTGTGAAAGGACATTGGAGAGTGTTAGACAAGGGTGATCTATAAGCAAGCCACAAACTAATGTCAGCCATATTACTTCGCAGTAAAATTCTGTGGGCAATGAGCACTGAATATGGATTAAATCTGATTGACTGCGTGGTTTTGTTAAAGAAACACTGTCTTTATTTTAAAAAATGTGAATAACCCAAATGTCCAACAGTAGAATGAATAAAATGTCAAATACTAGGATACTTACAGCAAGAAAAAAAAACGTGCTTTGGTACACACTGTATATAATGTTGGCAGGAAGAATCAAGACACGAACACATACTATGATCCATTTATATAATGTTAGAAACAGGCAAAATAAACTAATTTTTTCAGGAAACACTGACAAATTAGAATGAAAAGAAAGGAATTAAATTATTGCAAAGTCAAACAGAAGTTTCCTCTAACTGAGGGGAGGAGATGGTGAGAATGCTAATCAGAGAAATGCCCATGTTGCACTTTGGGGATGCTGGCTAGATTAACTCTCCATGTGTGTATACACATATGTATACATATATGTATATGTCCATAAGTATATTTTATTTATACACTTTCTATATGTATATTGCTACATGATAAAAGACTAATAATAACAAAAAACCAACTGGATTCTGTACAAATGAAGCTCAAATTAAGCTACCTCAACAGCGCTCCTAATTTCTACTTGTATTTTTTACAGATGGGGTCTCACTTTATTGCTCAGGCTATACTCAAACTCCCAGGCTCAAGCAATCCTCCTGCTTTAGCCTTTTGAGTAGCTGGGACGACAGCCTCACCACCATGCTCAGAAGTGTTTTTTTTTTTTTTTTTAAGACTCTTGCTAAGAGTTTTTTCAATTTCAACTCAAATACATCAAACTAAGAAATTACTCCGTTAGCATTTTGTCTTGTGGGTTTTTGTTTATTTAAGAGACAGGGTCTCAGTCTATCACCCAGACTGGAGTGCAGCTACATGATCATAGCTCACTGCAACCTTAAATTCCTGGGTTCCAGCCATCCTCCCGCTTCAGCATCCCAAAGCACTGGCATTACAGGCATGAGTCATTGTGCCCAGTAAAGATTTTATTTAAAATAAAAACGCTTCAAAAAGAAAGTATGGGGCCAGGCATGGTGGTTCATGCCTATAATCCTAGCACTCTGGGAGGCTAAGAGGAATGATCACTTGAGTCCAAGAGTTTGAGACCAGCCTGGGCAACATACTGAGACCACATCTCCATTTAAAAAAAGTAAAATAACTAGACATGGTTGTGTGTGCCTACAGTGCCAGCCACCTGGGAGGCTGAGGTTGGAAGATCACTTGGGCCCAGGAGGTCGAGGATGCAGTGAGCTATAAACATGCCACTGTACTCCAGCCTAGTGACAAAGCAAGATCTTATCTCAAAAAATAAAAAGAAAGTATAGTCACTAAGCAGGTCATGGTGATTCAAGATGACTATTTGTCTTAATAATTACTGACTGCTTGAACATTTCTAAGATCAAATTAAAAGTTCCAATATTAGAAAGTTTTAATATTAAAAATTTCAATAAAAAGACTATACGGTTATAGACATCACCTGAGTATATCTCATACTACCAGCCTAAAGGAAAACACAAGGTTACGTAGGTTAACTCGGGGGCGCCATGACTTACCAGCTGGCTGTGTTTGTGCTATTCGCTTAGGGTAAGTCTTGCTTCGAGTTCTTGTCACATTCTGATCAGGCCGGGGAAGCTGAATAGAAAGATCTCGACTCATTTGCAAAGCTGTCCTGCCACTTGAAAGTGCAATATTTTGATTAGCAAAGGTAAAACCATGGCATCCACAAAATTAAACAACAGGTCATTCAGAAAATCTGTAAAGTATGGAGAGAAGAAAAACACACAGACTCAATTGGTCATAACTATACAGGGGTTTTTAATTGATTCTCATTGCAATATTGACCAAAGGAGTAGTTATTAAATTCTAGGAGGAGATTTACATTAGGCAGAAGGAAGATCTTTCAGAGGAGGAAACAGGAAGAAAGGATTTATTAAAGGATGAGTTAGATTTAAGTAGAATGATGGGCTAGAAATAAAGGTTGCTGATAGGCTTTAAGATCACTTAATAATAAAGAAATTAATTGAGCTAAACTATGGGAGGACAGTGATTCCACATGAGCTCCATATTGTACTCACAGGGCAGGCTGTAAAGCATCCCCCCACAGGACAACTCACTATGGTTTTATTCTGCACTCTGCCATGGCACAATTAGCCATTTACTGTACCCACCTCACCTGTGCCAGATCAAGTGTCCGGAAGATGGAAGGCAGGCCTAGAACCCCATGCAAAGCACTGCTGCTCTACAGATTCCACGCGGATTCCAGAGCAGCTTTCCCTGGGGTTGGGCGAAACTTCCCAAGTCATTTTCCCAAGGAATCATGTGCTTTAGTTTGCTGGATTTCAGTGAACATTTGTCTTACTAACAATTTATTCCGCAACTGCTGAATTTGAGCTACTGAATGATCCTGGCTTTCACACAGGAAAACATCATTTCAGGCACAGGAAAAACGCATTTCTACAAGGCTAGTTTGATTCACCCCAAGTAGAGCCATCTATGAGGGGAAAAAGTCTTTTAATGGCCTTAAATCCTATTCATCTTACATTTACAGGGTAAATATGGGTGAATGTTTCCCCAAAACAGATTAAACAGACTTAAAATTCATCTTTCACATGCTTCTGTGAAAGTTTCTCCTCACTACCCCATCCACCTTTATTAAGAATGAATATGCCTACAACTCTCATAAAAATGACTCTGCATCAGGCTAAGTTGGGATGTGTGGTATCAGCCACCAGGGAAATAAAGATGCCAGGGCCCATCTATAACGGTACTTCGCGTTCAGAAACAGTTCATGGAAATTCAGGAAGGGAGAGAGACAAACCTCTCCCAATATTCACCAAGGTAGTGGTTACTAAATTCTAGGAGGACATTTTCTTTTGCTTGAAATGTAACTTCTTTTAAAAAAGTACATGGGGTAACATAAGTTTTCCAAAAGCGAAAAATCCATATAAAGTGAAATTTTTCATTATTATAAATGGTCTGGAGCATGACGATAAGGCCTACTTTCTACAGACTCACTGTTACCAGAAAGACCTGGGCACTGTACACTTCATCTCACAGAGGAAAAAACATTCCCCCTAAAAACAGAACCCAATATATGAACCACTAAGGCATTTTATAATGAGATTTTTTTTATTATTCAAATTTTCCTCATGGTTTCTCTCTCAGGAACAAAGGAGAAATGAGAAAATCATATCGTAAGATTAATAAGACTAAGGACCAGAAGGGTAAACTGATCTGCCACCGGCTGTACAGGACCCAGCACTAGAACAAGCTTTCTGACCTTCAGCTGGTCAGTATGGCACAGGCTGATGGCATGGGAGAAGGAACCATACATGTAGCTATTAGGTTTGAAGTTGCAAACTGCAAGCCCTGTTTAAAGCACAGTTCTGCCTTTCCCTAGCTTTGTGGTCTTCAGCAGGTTATTTGTAAAAATCCTTGCAGCCTCATTTTCCTCATATATATTTCTACTTATTCTTACAGTTTCATGGCAGAAGTATCCTTGTATAGCATCCTATTTCCTTGTAGCAGAAAGTAATTGACAAGTGTAGCGATTTACAGTGTAGGTGATGAAAGTCCCTATGCATGTTTGGTGGCTCTCTGTTACGACAGGACAGCTTTATTTCTGTGATCACCCCCTCCTTCCCTGCTACCTCTGGCATACACACACCCCTCTGAATGCTGAGTGGCACTGCCAGCAGCCCCTTCAGCCTCTAAGTGAGACAGAAGGAAAAGAACAAGAGTAGAAACACTCAGGTTCAAATCCCAGCTTTGCCACTTAACCGATTAGGGACTGTTACTTTAATTACTTTATTTTTTGGGCCTCCAATTTCTCATCTATATAAAGTGGGATACGAAACTTATCTCTTTGGCAGGTCACTGTGTGGATTAAATAAAGCAGCACATGTGAAAGCAACTGACACAAAGGAGGTTCTCATAAGAACCTGATCTCTCTTCCATGCTTCACAGAATGTGAAATCTCATGACAGCTCCTGTGAGTTAAGTCCTACAGGGAGGCTCTGGGTCCCAGGGTGGTTTTGAAGGCCTCCTTCTCAATTCTGGAGTATAAATTCTACACAACTCATTAATTCATCAAAACCAGGAGCACCCCACAAACTTAACGACAGGTAAAGGCAAGGTTTCTTTGTAAGGGGCTCAGAGAAGACAGCAATGTATAACAAAATGTTTAATCAAAGAATTTCTATTTCAGATTATTGGTCTCCGGTAATAAAATAGTAACAACAACAAAAAAAGAACTGGGACGTCAGATTTCAGCTCAGCCTTCCTCACAAACTTAATTTTTAATCTTAATTGTCCCATATCATTAAAAAACGTCTGATTTTTTCCTTCTTAAGTAAGCACTAGTTTTCCCAAAAAGCGCCAATTCTCCTTGGCATTTTGCAAGCCATAAAACGCAAGAGAAAGTAAAGACTAGAACTCTCTCTTCCTCCATCACATATAGGGATATGTGCACAACCACAAAGACACTAACACCGCTATAAACACATACACAATTACACACACAAACACACCCAGACACCTGCATTCACACACTGCAGCCACTTGTTAGGCTGTTCTTCATACCCCATTCTTTAAAAGCCTTCAGGGTGAAAGGAGGAGAATATGTTTCCAGAGCTCTGCTTTCATTCCAGGATATCTCTGGAATGTCTCAAGGAAGGGGCAGGCATATCGTGCTGGTTAAAGTCTGGTTGCTTGCCCTCTTTTAACAATAAACAGTCTGTGTGCTAATGACCCCCCAGCAATCAGAGACCCATCCCTGCCTAAACTCTGGGCATCATCTTTCTTCTAAGGATGGGCAATGTTAGGGTTTCCTACATAAGGACATGTAGATTTAAGATTCATTAAGACTTACCAGGCAGTTAACATCTAACAGCCACAAAATTAGAACAGATTTAGCATAGCCTCCTATTTTGCAAAGGTTACTTTTAATTACTTCCTTGGAAGAAATGGTATTTAATATGCAAAACCCAGTAACTTCCTAATAATAATTCCCAGTAGCCACAACATTTGCATTTCAACATATTTGAGAAATCAGGTATGGCTGAATTTGTGGAAGCCAACCACAGCGTATGTTAAACAGGATAATTACAATTTTAATAGTAGGAACATTAAGACAGATGTCTTTTCACCAGCTCCGTTTCAGTCACAAGGAGACATTCTTTTATAACCCTGCTGATGTTTTATGCCACAACTCAAAGAACAGTGCAAATACTATTACCTGCTCTTCTCAACATAAATGTAAATAATACTTCCTTAAATTCTTCATAATTGTATCACTGTCTACAGAAGAACAGTGAATACCTAAATGTTAAACATTTACATATCAAGGAATACCTTCATGTAAATTCCAATAATATGCATAATACAATGACACTGAAGCATTTTTTAGTCATTAAATGAACAAATATTCAACTAATAAAGACTAATGCACCGAACATTTAATATTCATTACTCTTTTAGTGATTATCTTTAGTCTCAAATTCAAGACCCAAAAAGTGCATTATAAAAGAGAAGGATCAAAATCTAGCACAGAAAACCTGAAAATGTTTGCCTTGGCTTTTTTTGTACCTCCTAAGGAATCATTTCATTCAGTGATATCTCCAACGGAACTGACAAAAGTGTCCCATCTCTGTGACACGAGGTGGCATTTCCATGCCCTGCTTGGGTTTTACAAGGCCTGGGGACCTCTCTCACTGTTTGAGTAATACTTGAGCTCTTTGAAGGCAGAAGTGGGTAGATTCTTTTTTATCTCTGGGTACCTAACACCATGCCTTGTACATCACAGGCTCTCTCCAATGAACAGAACCAATTGAAACAAAACAAATTCTTTTTCAAAATATAGAATCCACTTTCATTTTTAATGCTGGTATTAGAAAAAGACATGAGCACTTGCGTAGCTGCCTGACAATCAGGCTTTTTCCACAAAAGGCTAACAGTCTGCCTAATGGTCATAAGCATGAGCTCTGCAGTTAGCCAGGGAATGGATCCCACTTCCCTGCTTCCTAGCTGGATTACCTAGAGAAGGGACTTGGCCTCTTTGAGCCTTAGTGTCCTCATACATTAATGGGGCTAATACTGCAGAAGACTGATAATTAAATGAAGCAATGAATGGAAAATATGTAGCACAGTACATACCACTTAGTAACTGCTCAGTAAGGTTGAGATACAATTGCTAGCATTACTACATGCAGGCTTTATGCTGCAGACAAAGACACGGCTTGATGCACAATATAAAAAGTACAGACTGTGTTAAAATAGGGGATCAACAGAACATCTTAAAAACACAGTTACTATTCAGAACATCTACATTGTTTCATAATCACAAAACATGCATAATTAAAAATAAGTGATAATTGTATTAAAATGAATTTCTGAAGATAATAAACTTTACTATGATCTAAAAGCCCACAACACAGCTAATGCAGACATTAAATATAAACAAATCTGGAAAATCATGTGTGTGGAGAAGGTTTTAATCAACTGTTATGCTTACGAAACACATTGGCATTGTAGGAAAAAAGAAAAAAAAAATAAAAAACTTCATTGAGCATGTATGACAGCTCAATTAAGTCTTTATTTACAAACACATCCCCCCAAGGAAAAAAATGTCATTTACCTGTACCGGTGCTTATAACGTATGGATCCAAACTTGCTGAGTTTTCTTGACAGTGAATTAGAGTCATTTTCTGGCATTCTAATCAGTTTTTAAAAGAAAATCAGACAAAGACTCAATGTCATAGGCATTCTCGGCCACCTCTCTCTCCTAATACAAACTTTATAAAGGACCCCAGCCATTTTATAAGAATACCTCTCCAACACCATGCTATTCATACTCCATGAGGATGAAACAGGGAATAACTCAATTTTGTTTCCATTTAAAAAACAACAAAAAATAAAGCTTAATGTATTACCAGCTAAATTTTTGTTTTATCTTTACAATATAAAGATGTGAAACAAAGAAAAAAGTATCCCCCACAATCCGAAGGTCAATTCTCTAGTTTCATCTGACCTGACCTCCCAGGAGTACTGCATGCAGTTGCCAGCACCTTATTCATCAAAACATTCTCATTCTCTCTCCTCATTTCCCAAGACACGACACACTCTTCTGAGTGCTCCTTCTCATACGCTACACTGGCTCATTCTGCCCTCTAATGTCAGGAGGGCCACCAAGCTCAATCCTTGGAGTTCTGCTTCTCTTTCCACTGTTTCCATTGGTGACCTCGTCCAACCACTTCTGTAAATACCTACTTAAGTGATATCATCAATTCTGGTCTTTCCAGTGAGCCTTGTATACCCAGTTGCCTTATCACATCTCTACCTAGATAGCTGATAGGCTTTTCAAATTAATTATGCACAGAATACTCCATTTCCACCAATACTACGTAGGTGCTAGCAACAGCTGCATGTTTTACATAAACCTAAAAAATATTACCTCGATCCTTTCTTGTAGTATCAAACATATATCTGTATCTATGTGTTTAAGTGCCTATGTGCATATATACATATATGTACACATACATGAATATAGGTGTGCATATACGCGTGTATTAATATAACCCAGAGAATTAGGAATTGAGAAAATTAATAAAAGGGAAACAATTCCAAATTTCTGTTTGAAGATAGAAATCTTTTTATAAAAATAAATGTCATTTTCATTTAGTAAGACAACAAAATTTTTGTATCAATTTACCTAAAAAATGTATGATGTTCTACACTGCACTTCCAGAGATGCTTGCAGGCAGTTTTACTTTGAGCTTCAAAAAAGAATGAGGTTTCATTACACTAAGAGACAAAGAAAGAGAGATAAAATGAATAATGACCATAGCATTCTTCAAATAGCCCCCTTGAGGTAACAAAAAGTCAAGCAAGAGATTATTGTTAACACATCAAGAATAATTGTCTCTTGGTAATTATTTTTGGAGAGGTGCATTAAAATCACCTTCCATTAATTAATATTTTATAAATTCCATTTAAATCTTAAAGCACCTTTACTAACTACTTTTACATCGCCCCATGACTATAGGTAGTCTGGATGATGGCAGTGAAATACTACAAAATCTCCCTCATAAATGGCCACTAATACAGGAAAAGCACAGGTCACATGAAAATCAACTCCCAATAAAAAGAAGATGCCCATAAATCCAGTCCTTAAATGTATTACTTTCAGGGATGAACAAGTCACACATAAAACAACGACTAAAGAATCTCAAGAAGAGCCACTAGGAGGAGGGACCACCCCAGCAGCATAATCTGGGAAAATTAAATAATACCTCTGATGCCAAGTTTCTCCATTCTGCATCAAGTTACTGAGTAAATCAAATTAAACAACATGACATATGTTATGTTTCATATAATAGGTGTATATTACATGCTAACATTATTTTAATCCAGTAGTTACTTGATTCTCTATATTTAATATGTAAGAAATAAAGCAACAATGAAGGTATAAATCAGCCCTCTATATCCATAGGTTCCACATACGCAAATTTAACCAAACTTGAATCGAGAATATTCAGAAAAAAATAAGAATACAAATTTAAAAAGCAATAAAGCATAACATCTATTTACATAGTTTTTATATTGTTAGATATCAAAAGTAATCTAGAGATGACTTAAAATTATATGGGTGGATGCATGTAGGTTATATGCAAATACCACGCCATTTATATAAGGAACTTGGGCATCCTCGGATTTGGGGAGGAACGTTTCCAAAACCAATACCCTGTGGATGCTGAGGAACAACTATGCAAGCATACCTTGGAGATACTGTGGGTAGAGTTCCAGACTACTGCAATAAAGTGAATATTGTAATCAAGTGGTTGCATACATTTTTGTTGTTTCCTAGTGCATATAAAAGTGGTTTACACTATACTGTAGTCTATTAAGTATACGACAGCATTATGTCTTAAAAAAACAACATATATACCATAATTTATAAATACTTTACTGTTGAAAAATGGTAAAAAGCATCTGAACCTTCAGAAAGTCATAATCTTTTTGCTGGTGGAAGGTATTGCCTCAATGTTGATGGCTACTGACTGACCAGGATGGTAGTTGCTAAAGGTTAGAGTGGCTATATCAATTTCTTATAATGAGACAGCAATGAAATGTTCTGTGTTAATGTTCTCTTCCATTCAAGAAAGATTTCTCTGTAGCACATGATACTATTTGATGGCATTTGACCCACAGTAGAACTTCTTTCAAACTTGGAGTTAATCTTCTCAAACCCTGCCACTGCTTTATCAAATAAGTTTGTGTAGCATTTTAAATTCTTTGTTGTCATTTTAACAATGTTCACAGCATCTTCATCAAGAGTAGATTCTATCTCAAGAAACCATTTTTGTTCATTCATAAGAAGTAAATCTTTATTCCTTTAAGTTTTATCATGAGATTGTAGCAATTAAGTTATACCTTCAGGCTTCACTTTTAATTCTAGTTGTCTTGCTATTTCTACCACATCTGCAGTTACTTCCTTCACTGAAGTCGTGGACCCCTCAAAGTCACCATGAGGGTAGAAATCAACTTCTTTCAAACTCCTGCTAAACAGAATAATTTGACCTCCTGCCATAAATCATGCATTGTCTTAAGGGCATCCAGAATGGTGAATATTTTCCAGAAGTTTTTCAATTTGCTTTGTCCAGATCCATTAGAGAAATCATTATCTATTGCATCCATAGCTTACAAAATATACTTCTTAATAACATTTGAAAGTCAAAGGTACCTCTTGATCCATGGGTTGCAGAACAGATATGCGATAGCAGGCATGCAAACAACATTAATCTCCTTGTACATCTCCATGAGAACTCTACAGTGACTAGGTGCATTGTTGATGAACAGTAATATTTTGAAAGGAATCTTTTTTTCTGAGCAGTAGATATCAGCGTTGGGCTTAATATATTCAATAAGCCGGCCAGACACTGGCTCACGCCTGTAATCCCAGCACTTCAGGAGGCTGAGGTGGGCAGATCACCTGAGGTCAGGAGTTCGAGGCCAGTCTGGCCAATATGGAGAAACCTCGTCTCTACTAAAAATGCAAAAATTAGCTGGGTATGGTGGCACGCGCCTATAATCTCAACTACTCAAGAGGCTCAGACAGGAGAATGGTTGAACCTGGGAGGCAAAGGTCGCCACTGCACTTCAGCATGGGTGACAAGAGTGAGACTATCTTAAAATATATAAACGTATATAATATGTATATTTTATATATATATATATATATATATATATTTTTTTTTTTTTTCACTAAACCATGCTGTAAACATATATGCTGTCATCCAGGCTTTGTTGTTCTATTTGTAGAGTACAGAGTACAGTTAGCATCATTTGTATGGACCCCAGAATCTTCTGAATGGTATATAAATATTGGCTTCAATTTAAAGGCACCAGCTGCAGTAGCACCTAACAAGATAGTCAACCTGTCCTTGAAAGCTTTAATGTAGGCATTGACTTCTCCTTATAGCTTTGAAAGTCCTAGATAAGATCTCCTGCCAATAGAAGAAGGCTGTTTTCATCAAAAACGATGAGTTCGTGTCCTTTGTAGGGACATGGATGAACCTGGAAACCATCATTCTCAGCAAACTGACACAAGAACAGAAAATCAAATACCGCATGTTCTCACTCATAGGCGGGTGTTGAACAATGCGAACACATGGACACAGGGAGGGGGAGTATCACACACTGGGGTCTGTCAGGGGGGGAAAAAGGGGAGGGATAGTGGGGGGGGTGGGGAGTTGGGGGAGGGATAGCATGGGGAGAAATGCCAGATATAGGTGATGGGGGAGGAAGGCAGCAAATCACACTGCCATGTGTGTACCTATGCAACAATCTTCCATGTTCTTCACATGTACCCCCAAACCTAAAATGCAATAAAAAAAAAAAAAGAAGAAGGCTGTTTTGTCTTCACTGAAAATCTGGTGTTTAGTGTAGCTACTTTCATCAATAATCTTAGTTGGATCTTCTGGATTACTTGCTGCAGCTTCTATATCAGCACCTGCTGCTTCACCTCGTACTTTTTATGTTATGGAGATGCCTACTGTCCTTTAACCTCACGAACCAACCTCTGCTAGCTTCCTACTTTTATTTTGAAGTTTTCCTATCTCGCTCAGGCTTCACAGAATTGAAGACAGTTAGAGCCTTGCTCTGGATTAGAGGCTTTGGTTTAAAGAAATGCTGCAGCTTGTTGGATCTTCTCCAGACCACTCAAACTTTCTCCCTATCAGCAATAAGACCGTTTTGTTTATTATCTTTGTGTTCACTGGAGTAGCTCTCCAAATTTCCTGCAAGAATTTTTTCTTTGCATTTTTAACTTGGCTAACTGGCCCAAGAGGCCTAGCTTTTAGCCTCAGCCTTCAAGATGACTTCCTCACTAAGCTTAATCATTTCAAGCATTTGATTTCAAATCCCAGATGCACAACTATTCCTTTCAGTTGAACAATTAGAGGTTATCGTAGGGTTATTAACTGACCTAATTTCAATATTGCTGTGTCTTGTGAAACAGGGAGGCCTAAGGAGAAGGAGAGAGACATGGAATGGCCAGTCTGTGGAGCAGTAAGAACACACGTATCATTTATCAGTTAAGTTCACTATCTTACACAGATGCAGATTGTGGCACCCCAAATCAATTGCAATAGTAACATCAAAGATCAATGAGAAGCAGTCCCAAATCATTTTCTCACAAAGAGCAGCCTGCAAGCTAGGAACTTGCACAGGTGAATGTCGGCAGGAACTAAGGACTAGACATTTTCAAAATGGTGGCTCCATCTTTCATTCTCTGCCAGTCACATGTACTACAAAGGAGCAGACAAGATGGCACAGATCAACTGGAAAGCCCATTTGCATAAGAAGCTTAGGGTGGGGTGACCAGCCTTCCCCATACACTATGTAGACATTATACCTTATGGAACCAATCTGTGAGCCCAATGTAAATCAGACACCACCTTCTCCAGCCTGCCTATAAAATCTGCTGTGGTCCATGGTCCATCAAAGATCACTGATCACAGATACTGAAGCGGCTACACTGTCTGGGGTATATACCCTGGGGTTCAGTGTCACACACTGAGAAAGAATTCAGGACATGGACACATGTGGGTGAGTTAAGGGGGGGGAAAGTTTAATAGACAGAAGAAAGGAGAAAGGAGAGTAACTCCCCCGAGAAAAAGAGAGAGAGATGTCCAAAAAAGCAGGGAAGCCATGGACCACAGCAGATTTTATAGGTAGGCTGGAGAAGGTGGTGTCTGATTTACACTGGGCTCACAGATTGGTTCCATAAGGTATAATGTCTACATAGTGTATGGGGAAGGCTAGTCACCCCAACCTAATCTTCTTATGCAAATGGGCTTTCCAGTTGATCTGTGCCATCTTGTCTGCTCCTTTGTAGTACATGTGGCTGGCAGAGAAGGGAAGATGGAGCCGCCATTTTGAAAATGTCTAGTCCTTAGTTCCTGCCGACATTCACCTGTGCAAGTTCCTAGCTTGCAGGCTGCTCTTTGTGAGAAAATGATTTGGGGCTTCTTCTCATTAAAAGAAAACCCATACCAAGGACTCCCATGCCCTTGCTATCTGCCTAAGTAATTCCTTCCTAGCTCCTATATCACTATAACATATACAGTAATAATGAAAAAGTTTGAAATACTATTGCAAGAATTACCAAAATGTGACACAGTGACATGAAGGGAGCACATGCTGTTGGAAAAATGCCACCAATAGATTGTTTGACAAGGTTGCCACAAATCTTCAATTTGTTAAAACAAACAAACAAACAAACAGTATCTGCAAAGCACAATAAAGTGAAATGCAATAAGATCTGCCTGTAATTCTAATTTTGCAGAAAATACTATTTATATTTTAAGTAACTGAATAGAAAACTAAGCAAAACACAATATAAGTGCTAACATAATAAACCACAAGCTCTGTGAAGCTATATACTTGACAATTTAGTTTCAAAGCTACAAACAAAACTCAAGTCTCAAATGCAGCAAACGCCTCTGAAATGAGGTTTCTATGGACTCATAAACCACAAAACAATCAGGGCAAAAGAATAGTTGAAATTATTTGTCTCCTACTTTTAATAAGGACGGAACATTTATATGTGTAAAATTTCTCCCAAGTCCAACTTGAATGATGCTGCCTAACTTAAGAGCTGATTTGTAAGATGAAGAGATGTGACAGAAACAAAGCCAACATACGCACATTACAGCAAGGATAGCTGTAATTCCAAAACCTTGTCTGGTGGAGGAAGAAAGTTAGGATAATTTTCAGGTTTCTGGCTTGGGTGCTACTAAAATACAGCAAGTGGAGAAAATAGGCATTTGAATGACAAGGGAATAGACAGTAAGTTCCAGTTGAGGTATTCTGATTTCAAGGTCCCCCATGGGACACCTAGTGGGCCAATAAGGAAGCAGGTGCACAGAGCCAGAGAGAGGCCACATCTACTCACACAGGTGATCTTTCTGAGTGAACAAGACTGCTCAGGGAGAGCGTGCAGAATGGATGAAGGTGGAATCACTGCAAAGTCACTCCTGAAAGTGGAGTGAGGGAGGTCCAAATAAACCAGGAAACAGTGTCAGAGAGGCTGGGAAGAGAGAGTACAACTTTGAAGTGACCCAGAAAGGTCAAATCAAGTTTGACAGGAGGTTACTGCATTTCACGGTAAGAAATCTCCGAGGCCTTTGTGAAAGGAATAGGGGTTATACAATTAGAGATGAAGAAGAAAAGTCAATGAATTCACAAAGTGTTTTCCTTAACAGAAAAAGAAATTGGTGGCAGAGGATAGGGGGTTGGGAAAGAGGACGCACAGGAAATCACAGAAGTTCTTCGGGGCAGGGAGGAAAAGCCCAGGCTTTTGTCAGAAGATAGGAGCCCTTAGAGAGAAAATTAGTTTTTATTTCACCTTTCTTTATTTAAATATCTAGTCATGCGTTGTATAAGCACATTTTGGTCAATGATGAATCGCATATACAACAGCAATTCCTTAAGATTACAAAACGCATTTTAACTGTGCCTTTTCTGTGTTTAGATATGTTTACATACACAAATACTTACCACAGTGTTCCAATTGCCTTCGGTATTCAGTACAGTAACATGCTGTACAGGTTGGCAGCCTAGGAGCAATAGGCTATACTGTATAGCCTAGGTATTGTGAAAGGAAATTAAATTTGGAGACCCTAGACTCATTTAGCCAAAGGGAAAATTCAAGCTGGGAACTGGGTCACGTAAGCCTGCCTTTCCCTTTTGGTTCCTAAATAACATTGCTACAAGATGAAAAGCTACGTGCCTCCCTCTTATTTTTCCCACAAGGAAATTCCTAGTGAGCTGTTAAAATTTTACCATGGCAATACAAATTGATAGCTTATCTTGACAGGTACAGTCACCCCCAATTGTATCTGTTCCCTTATCCCATTTTGTCTATGTTATCTGATGTAAAATGCAGACTCTCCATATTTTTCCTCTGCCCCTTTTGTCATCCTATGTAAAAAAAAAAAAAAAAAAAAAAAAAAAAAAATGTAGACTCACTGAGCCAGACAAAGGCATGGATGACTATTTTTCCCTACCCTCCCTCTTACATGAAAACTGTGTGCTTCTCAACATCCCACCCTTTATTCTTTAAATTTGGAGCCCTCAAAATCACCTTCGGAGAAAGGCACAGACCTGTCTCCCCTGGTGTGTCCTCTGGCAAATAAATCTCCTAAAATGATTGAGGCTTGTCTCGTTATTTTTCTCGACCAACAGTATGTAGTAGGCTAGGCCAGCTAGGTTTGTGTAAAAATGTTCTATGATGTACACACAATGACAAAATCGCCTAATGACTTGTTTCTCAGAACACATCCCTGTCATTGACACATGACTGTATAACATGTACACAGCAAAAAAGCCAAAGTTATCAAAGTGGGTATACAAGGACAACTCAATCTCCCTCCCAACACTGTCCCCAATTCCCTTTCCCAGAGGCAATCACTACTGTAAGGGGTGAGTTTTTTTAAGGGCACTGAATTATCCTATAATAGAATATACAAGTTATTCATTTAAAAGTAAGTCTGCTGACGACTGCATTCTATCAAGACAAATTGTTAAGATAAAGAAAAGACTTAGACAGGCTGCCCCCTGCTAACCTCCCACCCCACTACCTCCTTCCTCAATACGTGGACCCTACCTTCCCTGTGCCTTTCAACAATGGTAGTACTGCGTGTGGCAGGACATACTGAGAATTACCACCTACTAGAAATGATGGTTGAGAATGACGTCTCTGTGACACAGACATTTTTACATATTTAGCGAAAGCATCCAAAATAAGGTATAATTTAAGTACTTAAATTAAAATATCAAAATTTATTTAATTACATACTTCCCAAGACTTCCTAAAGTAAAAGAGAAACAAAGTATTCCATCTTAAAATAAAACATTAAGTCTCCTCTAAATCTCAAACTTTTCTTAGTCTGGTTTTCAACTTTATTCTTCAGGTAGGTGACTGTATCCTTTTACTTTTCAAGTAGAGACCTGGTCACAGGATACCTAATGTTTAATATTTTTTTTAAAAAAACTACCATGACTTAAAGGATAAAAGATATTTCAAGTCCAACCAAAATTGGGTTTTTCTCAAGTTTCCTTGGGTACAAATATATTAAAGGATCAAAAGCACCTCCCCACTGGCTTCCTAATTATTTCTGCCAAGTACAAATGACAAGTATGAACTCATTCTCCACTTAGAGTGCACTTTAGGACAAGCTGCCTGTTTTTTAATCCTGTTATTGGCAGAATGATCCAAATACTAAAAAGAGGGTTAACATAATGGAAACAGGAGCCAGGTATTCTGAATAAATTCTGTGTACTTTTGCCATGTATAGTAACTGCTGGCAAGAATTCCACTGCATGGCATTTCAAGTATTTCTTTCTACCACTCTCTCACTTACCAAACCTTTTCCAGATAAACATGGCCAATCAGCACATTTCCCCCTCATTCACACAAAGATGAACAGCTGCTTAATTAAAGAAGTTCATTCCAATCTCCTGCTGAAATACTTTATACAAGAATCCAATGCTTGCTTTTTGTAAAATTTCTCAAACACCTTTACAGCTTTGGTCATTTCATACCAAAGCAAAGCTATTCTCTGAATCTATTTCTTTTTAACTCATAAATGAAGCAAGCTTAAGTCACCTGTAAGTCCAATAACACATGGATATTACTGCCTCATGTGTCTCTAGGTAAACCTGACTCAGACCCCTAATTCCATCATTTGTAAGAATTCAGGATCTGCATTATATCAGCAAATTCCCAACCTAACTCCCTCTGGTCTTCCCAGTTTCTTTTCTCATTTTGGCTGGCTATGTCTCTCTTAGCAAGCTTAAAGAAAGAAATCTACTTTTGCCTAGCTTCTTCTAAGGGTACTGAGATTACTGACAGGATCGCTGAAGGGCTCACACTGTCAATGGCACACACACTTATTCTGCCTGGGCCTAGTCCCATTTCACTGCCTCTATCAAGCCTACATTCTTGAAACAAGAATGCAACCCTGCACTCTCACAGGTTCCTCCCTGTTTTTGTTTTGGGAAACAGCCACAACTAGACAGCCTGCCTTCCCCAGGCTCCCTAAAATTATGGGTATGAAGACCTTTCTCAATCCCATTATATACCTGGCTCACATCCAAGGTCACATTAGAAGTAACCCAAGATACACGGTGTACGTCATCACTGAAGAGCAAAAGAGATGAGTATTTCTAAAAATAGTAAAATGCAAACATTATATTAATACCTGAAGGTCTACAACAGAGAGGTTTCCTACTGGCATTCCATAGAGGTGGGAGAGAGGCTAAAAAGAAGTGTGAAGATCACAAGTGTAAATAAAGTACTGTGAGATTTTTGCTTTTTTCTATCCAATCCACACAGGATTTACATTAACTCAGCAATCATTAACTTACTTTAGGTTCTAGGGAGAAAAAAATAGTCAGACGGCTGGTCGCAAATGACTAAAATAACTTTCTTCTTAATTACTGATCATGCAAATGAAGGCAAGTAGTCGAAGTAAAAACTGTATTCTCCAACTGGAAATAGATACCAAAGAAAGCTTATGAAACTTTAAGTCTTTTGAAAAATTTTATCTTTCTAAATGGTGAAACTGAATGACTGCAGTTTTAAAAATTAAACTAAATTGGTATACATGATATCCTGGGCACAATGTTTGTTTTAATGGCTTTCCTCATATTTTTCATGCTTTTTTTGCTAGGCATCCTGAGTTCAAACCTGACTAATGGATTCAGGGTGAGTCCTGCAACAAAATTCACCAATTTTGTCATTACTTGGAAAAGGAAGTCAGAAGGAAATTTTAAGACACTGAATAAAACATGACCTTATTCATTCAAGCTTTACACAATGCTCCCCAAAAAGTGTTTCTTATAACACAAGGGTCTTGTGATACTGGCACAGAAGGGCTCTTTGCTCAGGTAAGTATGGGAAACACTGGGCTGAACACTCAGACCTTTAATGTGAACAGGGAACCTCCAAGAGCTGGTCAAGCTGTGGGTTGTTCTCCTAATTTATTTGAGCAAAGAACTTTCTTTCAGGGAAGTATAAGGTAAGTACTCCAGCTTAAAAAATATTGCACTATACATAAACACCCCTCTACACACACATACACACATTTAAAAAATTTGAAATACATGTAATATGGCTTTAATTGAAAAATCACTGTGCATTTCAGCACAGCACTTGAATAAAATTCTGCATGTATATTTCACATATTTGCTGTTTTGTAAGAAAAAACAGCAAAATATTCTAGTATGCTTGTCAGCTATGTGGGTTATATTTCAAAATATATGCTAAATGTGAAAACCACCTTACCCATTTTACAGATGAATACATTGATTGCTTGATCAATAATTATATATAACTCTAGCTCATAGAAGCATAAGGATTAGAATTGAAAAGGATGTGTCAGATTACACTGCTTCTCCTCTTTCCTCCAAAAATTCCAAAACAGAGAATATGAGCCAGAACATAGAAAATATGTACGTCATACTTCAGTAAACTTTGAAAACTATCCTGTTGAGCTCATTCTTCTTATTATTTGAAGGAATTGACAGATACACACATAGAAGTCCAAACGGATTTTTTCTGTGATAGTTTTTATTCTACCTTCTCCTCATCTGTTGTTTTGTAGTATTCCTAAAAAGTCAACATTTCTCATATACTTGCAGACTGATTTAATTTTTGTTTTAGCAACTTTTATTCCCAATCTTAGTGTTTTTTAAAAGTCTAATAAACATCATTAATCTTGTTAAAATGAAGGTATATCTGGTAAGATCTACTGATACTCAAATTTTTTATAGGAGAATTTTCATTACTTCTAAACAAGTGGCCCATGTGTTTTAATTATGACAAAGTCAGCAAAACACACTAGCAAGGGAAGCAAAGGAAAAGCCATGGGCTTGAGAGACCTGGCCTTCCCTTCCTGCCATAGCATAAGCTATTCAGTGGCCCATGGTTCTTCCCTGTGCAAGACTGCAATAGCTGTAAGTGGCACAAGGCAAAGGCAGTTTCAACTCACAGACATGAACTGGGTGCCCACCACATGTCCTACTTTGCACTGAGTGCTTGCAGCTTCATAGCAGCTTCATAGAGATATTATCATCCTCACTTTACAGATAAGGAAACGTAGGTTAAATGTTGCTCAGTGAACTGCCCATAGTTAGTGAGCAAGAGACCTGGACTTAAAACATTTATTTGATCACATGTCTAACAGTCAATCACTGAATCTGAAAGACTCCAAACCAAACTGTCGTGTGGCATCAGGACCCAATTATTACTAACAGACACACTTAGGAACAGTTGGGGCAAATATTAAATCTATAGTTCCAGGACTCCTATACATTGTAGTTGGAGACACAAAATGGTACAACTATGAGTGAAGTGAGGGCATATGGCAATACCAAACAAAACTACATCAGCATTTACTCTGTGACCGAGCAATCCCATTACTGGGAATTTAACCCACGGATGCACAAAAATTACTGAATGAAGAAAAATGTGTGACTGTAAAACACTGAAAACTTTTCCTAAATATTCAAGCATAAGATATTGGTTGAATAAATTATGGTACATACATTTGATAGAGTGCTATGTACAAAAGAATGAGAAAGCTCTCAATGAACTGATACAGAAAGATTTCTAGGAGATATTACTAAATGGGGGGGGAAAAAACTAACACAGTACAAAAGTCCATACAGTATGCTACCTTTTAGGAAAGAAAGAATGAAAATAAGAAGGAAAATAAAATACTTATCTTTACAAAAAGAAACACAGCCAGGATGAACTAGAAAACACTAACATTGGTTACCTACAAGGAAGCATGGCAGAACAGGATGGAAGGAATGTAAGAGTTGGTGATAATTCTCTGAGATTTTGAGTACTTTTGATTTTTGAAAGCAAGTTAACCTTCCACATATTAAAAATATATAATTAAAGAAAGTGACGGAGAGGGAGCTAAAACTGAAAACAACCTGAAACAATAAACCTAAGTAGATTTCAATGAATACATAGGCACAGGAATGAAGAAGGAAGACCTGAATGATGAGAAGGAGGGAAGAAAGGAGGACCAATCCAAGTAAATTTTGAACACAGTATTTGATTCTTAGGCCCTCTGTCTTAGTGAAGTGGTGCATGTGGATGAAAGAACAGCCAACAGTTGTCCATTTTACTGGTCTGACTAAAGCAATTCTGAAACTATATGATATGTATTATAGAACCGAGCAAATGAGTAAATGTGTGGCTTTTGTTGGAAGCCAAAATTCTTATGGACAAAGAAAGGACATACAAATATAAAATGAGGGAGGGTAAGGAAGAACCCTGTGGGACAGGAACTGGAGGTATGCTGTGAACTCATGATTTCTAAGTCTATGTATCAATATGTGTATGTTTATGTGTACATGTATTTCCATTTGTATATATGTGTATTAGGATCTGTGTGTGTGTGTGTGTGTGTGTGTGTGTGTGTGTGTGTGTGTGTGTGTATGCATGTATATATTCCCTAGCTCTTCCCTGAAAGGGCCAAGAAGCAAAGTCACCCTAGTAGCAATGACCCTACCTAGCACCCAGATCTCGACCATTTCCCAGTAAAAGGAACCAGAACTCCTTGGAAAAATGGCTGACATCACGGTAGGGGCAGGGTTGATATAACATGCATCTGAATATACTACACTAAAAAAATAAGATATTAGCCCCAAAATGATGGGGGCAGAGCCAAAAGGCAGAGGAGTCAGATCGAAGGGGATCCCACTGGCCAAATCTGAATAGCAAAATAGTTAGGTACCTACACAAACTAATGCAAGAACATAAAACCAAATACCAGGTGTTCTCACTTATAAGTGAGAACTAAACATTGAATACACATGAACACAAAGATGGAAATAACAGAGACTGGGGACTACTGGATCGGGGAGGCATGCGCTGAAGAACCACCTGTTGGGTACTATGCTCACTTCCTGGGTGATGGGGATCGTTAGCACCCCAAGCCTCAATATCACACAATATACCCATGTAATAAACCTGCACATGGACCCATTAATCTATAATAAATGTTGAAAGTGGTAAAAATAAATAGGGATAGTAATGTATTTTAAACCATTGAGAAAACAGGAGCTAATAAGTACTGACAATAGACAAGTAAAAGGGAGAGAAGGCAGGGCTCTTGCTTCAGTGGAATGCTGAGGGCTGACTCTTAAATGTAGAGGGAGTAGAAAGCTAGAAAAATCAGCATTTTGCAACCATCTTGGTAGAAGACTGGATCAGGCAAGAATCCTCAATGAATGCTAAATTTACAGAGAATTTTAAAGAGGAACTGGGAGTTTACATTGCTTTAAAGCATCTCCCCCACAGACTACTTGTTAGTTGAAAGAAGCAGGAATTATACAGCAGAGAAATCAGGCAACACTGTGATGAGTGATCAAACTTAAGAGCCAATGAGGGACAGGTGGTCACCATGTGCCCCCAGATGGGACACCTGAGAAGGACACTATTTCACCAATGCAGCTGTACAGCTAGGAATGCATAACCTTAGTCTAATCACAAGGAAACAGCTGAAAAACATGAAATAAGAAACTGTTTTAAAACAGTGGGGTATAACTGTATTCTTTTAAAATGGCAATGTTATAAAAGATAACAAAATGCTATGAAAGTGTTCCAGATTAAAGGGAGTTATCCAAATTCTATACTGTAGGGGGGGGAAATGCTGAAAAGGACATTATTAGGTCAACCAACAAAATTGGAATATGGAAGCTAGATGGTAAAAAGTATTATATCATTATTAATTTATTAAGTTGTTAACCATACTGTGGTTACATCAGAATATCCCTATTCTTAGACAATACACACTTACATATTTATAGTCTATGACATTTGTAACTTATTCTCAAGCTGTTCTAAAAAGAATCACCTGTGTGCGTAAGGAGAGAAAGCAAGCACAAAAACAAAGGAAATCAAGTAAAATGTTAACCGTAAGTGACTCTAGGTAACAGTAAATGAGTATGTTCTTTGTAAAATTTTATGTTTTGTAACTTTTTTATAAATTTGGAATTATTTGAAAATAATACTTTTTAATATCTATAGAACCATTTAAAACGTGAAAGGAACCCCCACATAAGAGACCTCTTGCGCTTGTTGACAAACAGTGGTGACTCCGGGCTATCATCACTTCCCGTGTACTCTCCTTACAGCAAGCTCAAGAATTCTGCCAAGCAGATCTCATTACTTGCAGCCAGAGTTGCCAGGAATCTTTTGGTTCTACATCCTGTCACACGGGGTAACTTTAGCTGAGGTTAGTTTCCTGAAGTATTACATATAAAGGCAAGCACAGCATCATTTACTCATTCTTTCATTTATTTCACAAGTGTGCTTACTACATGCCAAATTCTGGGCTTAGTCCTGTTAGGAATTACATCCTCCCCTTGTCGCAAAAATCAAGAAATTCCAGTATGATTCTAAATTCCCATTTTTCACAAAAACATTGAATCTGCTTCCAATCAGAAACAATTTTACCTCCTAAATGCTTCCCACATCTGCCCACTTCTCTCCATCTTTGCAGTGAGTCGTCTCTCATCTCCCTGTGATCACATGTCCTATCCTGTCTGCCTCTGTGCTTACATCTGTGAAGTGTTCCACCCTGCAGCCAGAGTGTGCTTTCTGAAATGCACATCTGATCATGGACGGTGAAGCCCAGAGTTAATATCACACCCAATTTCCCCCGCAAGTCCTCAATCCATTCTCAAGTGTTGAGTCTGAGCTCAAACCCACAGGTAAGAGAGGCCCGCCCCTGAGAAGGGTCAGGCTGAACGAGGTGGTGCACTGGAACCACCCCATCCTATTTAGGTCTTGTATCCCACATCTCCAGAGGGAATGGGCAGACATGGAAACCCAATCCTCACTCTCTTCCTAATCGACTGGATCAATTCTCATGATGCTCCTTATCTCTGTGTATCTCAGTCACCCCCAAATAATGCTCACTCAGCACACCTCCTTGCCTATCTCTTTCATCACTACCCAACTCCTGAAACCCTTGCTTTGTGCCCTCTGGAATACTCGGCCTCTCATCTGCAAACCCCCTCGCTCCTCAATCTGTTCCTTTATATGTCTTTCATCCTCCTACACTAGGAGACATTTGGCTCTCCCTGAAGACCCTGCTTCTGCTGCAGTCCTCAAGAGATGGATGTGTCTTCTGTCTCCACTATTCCCACATCTGTGAGCCTAAAAGTGGGGGGAGGATCCTCCTTGCTCCACAGTGCTGCTTTCAGACCATTCTCTTTCCTTCCTCCTAAAACCCCCAGCTTTGGATCTCATCAGTTTATGAGATTTTGCAATCTTTCATGGTGGCTATCATCCTTAAGGTCATCCTCCTCATATCCTGATGCTGGCATAGTCCCTGCCAGCTATATTCCTATTTATTCCCCTTGTACCAAAACTCCTTAAAAGAGTTGTCCACACTCACCATCTCCAATTCTTATCTTCCTGTTACTGTTACCTCTCTTACGGGTTTTTCTTAATGAGTATTCATCAATTTATTTGTTCATTCTGCTGTTAATGGAATTCTGGGTTAATTTCTCTCACTTTTACATAAGTGCTGCACAGAACATGTCTCTAGGATATACATACCTAAGAGGGGAACTGCTGGGTTGAAGCTCACTCTTACAATCCACTGAAACTCATCTTGTCAGTGGTCTTCTACATTCCTAAATTCACTGGCCCATTCTCAGCCCTTACTCTATCTGACATATCAGCATCATTTGACACATGCTTAATACATGACATGCTTAATACATGACACATGCTTAATACATGCTTAATACTTGGCATTCAGGATAATTAATGGTCCTTCTACCTCACTGGCTGATTCTTTTCAGCCTCCTTTGCTGGTTCTCTCTCTTCTTTTCTCATTTATACTCATTCTCCTAGTGATTTCAGATAGTCTCATGGCTTCAAAAACTAGCAGACGCCAATGATTCTCAAATTTATATATTTTGCTCAGACTTTGGTACTGAACGCCAGGCTCACACAGCTCACTTCTTATTTAGTATCTCCACTTAGATGTCTAAAAGACATCTCAAATTAAAAAATGTTCAAAAGGGACTCCTGATCTTCCTTAAGTCTGCTCTATCCATAGCCTTCCCCCACCTCACCTGATGGTAGCTCTATCCTTCCTTTTTTTCAGGTCAAACTCGTTTAAGTTACCAGGACTCCTCTCTGTCATATCTGCCCACATTCAAGAAACCCTGGTGGCAAAATCCATAATCCAACAGCGTCTCTGCACTTTGACTGTTGTCACCTTGATCCACTGAGATAGAGACACTATCATCTCTTGCCTGGATTTTGAAATATGCATAAGTTGTTGAATGAGTAAACAAGCAACGGTCTTAGTTCTCAAGTTATTCAAAATCAACCATTTGATAATAAACTTAAAAAAAATTCAACATTTAGTAAAAAACATGTATTCCTAAAACCAAAAACACATAGTGATAAAACAGTAGTGATATTTTCATTAAAACAGAAAGCCAATCAAGGGTGCCTTATACTGTTACATCACGTAGTACTCTTCTAGAAGTTCGGACTAACACTATAAAGTATGAAACATAAATAACAGAATTGGAGGAACAAATTATTTTCATTTACAAGTGATATATCTATAAAAATTTATGAGAATCAAATTAAGAACTCTTGGCTGGAATACAACAAGAATTCAGCAAAACAACTAGTTCTGAGATAAACAAAATTCCATGGCTTTCACTTCTCCTAGCAAAAACCAGTGAGAAGAGAAAACAGAAAGAAAAGATTGCATCCACAACAGCAAGAAAAAAAGTAAAACACATAAAAGGAAAACAGCAAACACCATGCCAAAACATACGAATAAATTTAACAAAAAAGGAAAAATTCTCATGATACAATATAAAATACAAAGGCATGTACGAAACCACACAGGGGATAATCTACATGTATGTATAAATACATATATTATACATTCACACTGATAGGGTGAAATCTAGAAGCAACTGTATCAAAATATTAATACCTCTGAGTTTTAGAATAATGAGCAATTTTAATTTTCTTCTTTGCAGGGTATTTTCCAGATTTTCGACAGTAAACATGTAAAGTCTTGATCCTAAAATTTTAGTCGTCTGTAAAAAATTATGTAAACAACAGTACTTATTTTGAAGTTTAATGCATGAAAGCGTCTCTGAATTTGGCCTAAATGTGCTGACCATACTAAGTCTTTCTGACCAGATCAGCAAACCAGCAGAATAAGCATTTCAACCATTCTTCATGATGAATGTGATTACTGTTCCAAGTGATGGGTTTTAAGGGGCTTTTTAATTCAATTTGTGATTACAGTTAGGCCTCCGTAATAATCAACTTAATTCTACCATTATGTAAATCACTGCCTCACAGAGGGGTACCCTGGTGGAGAAAGAGAAAAGACCCACAAGCAAGAATGCTCAGGAAATAGAATGCTTTGACTAAATTAATGTGATATTTAATACCAATAAAAAAACTCCCTTTAATTCAAGCCTCTGAGTTATGTGATCTGCTTTGCCACCTTATTAAAGATCACTGACACTGGGCTTAATGACCTAGAAGTGTGTAGTAGTGCCTTGGGCCTCCCCAAACATCCATTTCATCTCAAAGCTGAGGAAGGAATGAGGTGGGGGGTGGGAGACACCTGACCCAAGTACACAGGAAACAGGATATTCAATGGAGACTGCCATTTGAAAAGTAACATGATGATATCAATTTTGTTGCTGTTGTTTTTGTCTAATCATGAAGAAAGAAGTTGAAAGTGCAGGTTAGCTGTGACTTTACCAAATATTTATCCTGAGACAGCAGTAGACATATATTTTAAGGCACTGTAATAATAACATAAAAGTCATTCATCAAGACCTCACTCACAAAAATAACTTATAAGGGAAAGAATACTTCTTTAAATAATAGTAATGTTTCCATAAAAGTCTTTTGATATCATATTCTGCTAAAAATAACTGGAAATATTATTTTCAAACATATTTATCAGACCTTATTCCTTACATTATTAATATTATTTAGATGAATTACTATTCATGTGAACCTCATGGCAAGATAGGGAGAAAACTACAAAACCCTCCTATGTAATTAGCTACTCTACTTTTTGAATGATTTTAATTCAGTCTTACATTAGCACATCTTTTAAAATTGAGATGTCTAATCAGGAGCTGAAGAACACATTGGATTTCCTCCAGACTAGACCATAAGAACAACTATGTAGTTTCTGGACTATCATTTCTTTAAAAATCTGGAATTTCCCTTCCTTACAAGTTGCTAAAACTCATTTCAAAATCCAATTTTAATTGTATCAGTAAATGGCAGCATGCCATATCGTTCAGGATATTTTTTTTTCCTATTAGGAGAATGAAGAGTAGCATCAGGTTTTCTGATTTGGCAGCACATAGTGTCTCTGTGCACCAGTTCATTGATCATTCAACAGATATTTATGAAGCTCCTACTACATGTGAGGCACTCTGCCCAATACCATGCCCCAAATGTAGCTGCAGCTATCCGGGTCCTGTGTCTCAAGGTGTGCATGCATAAGCACCGATTTACTTTTTTTTTAACCAAGAAAATCAATTCAATTCCATTTAGTTTTTGTTCTGCACAAAGTTAGTATCAGAGACAGAAGGATAGATTCTCCCATATCATGTTTTCACTCATGTATTCCATAAATATGGATTAAACATTATATTTTCACTCATCTATCCCATAATATATGGATATTTCATATAGCAGCACTCCAATGAAGCATTATTTTTACAGGTAGATCAAAAGGAAGCTTTCACATCCTTGCCTTCCTTTTTCTCAAAGCTACTTATCAAGGCTTGAAAGCACATCCAGGCACCGACAAACTCTGTGCCCATTACCCAAATACTCCCCAGAGGACACTGCCAAGTTGCAAAGAAGGCCAGCATTTTTGCACTCTCGCCATACATTCTCCCTTGAAAGCATCCAGAATTTCCATCTGGTTTGTCTATCACACTCAATGAGGGAAAGAGCAGAGCGAGACTCCCAAAGGTTGTTTAATTAACATTAGATAAAATTAGAACACATTTTTGCATTCCTGAATGCAGGTTATACCCTTCTGATTACAACTTTTACCTTCTACCCTCACAGAGAATACTGGAAAGCAAATTTCACTAATAACAATGATCCTCCTATTCTCTCCTCTGCCCTAAAAAGGTTTTGTTTTCCTTTGCTAAAACTAAACTGCCCATTTTCTCCACTACCCTCTCATTCATTTCTATTCACTTCCCTTTCCTTCCTTGAGAAGTTGGGCATGTGAGATAATTAACCTGGCTCCATGTGGAAGCAGCTGAAGAAAACATTTATTCACAATGTCTTTTAAGCTATAAATGAACACACAAGACACCCACCTTGTAATTTAAGCTAAGGGCTTGGAAACTTACATCTTTCCCAGTACTCTGAGTTCAAACTGAGTCTCCTTGAAGTGAACCTTTGTAATCCGAGGCCTAAAAAACAAAGCATATGGCATTGTTGCTGTTTTTAAGTACTAACTTTTCAGAAAATCAGGAAAGTGTCCAGTGGAAAAGACTAGTGAATACTGGCTCCTTTATATACTGCTTCATACCCAGTACATACAGAGACAGAGAGAGTTCCCCATATACCCTAATGAAAACACCATTCTCATTGTCCTATGTTTCTCCACTAAATGCACGGGTGACCTTGGAATCCCCAGGTTGTGGCGGTGCTGCCTTCCCAAACACAGTGTAGGGCCATGGGCTTCCCAGTCTCTCCAGCTCATCACCATTTAGAGCTAAAAGTCAAAGTAGTCCTGGATCCACAGCCCACCAGCACATATTGAAATGGGTGAGAAATTCTACTATACACAGCTCCCGTGGAGAAGACAGTCTAGAATCACGGTGTCTGAAATTTACAGAGAAAATATATACTGAGGTGCATTAGGAGAATAGTCACACCAAATTTCACTCATTTATTTATCAACCACTGAAAATATACGTTTTCTTTCCCCCAACTCTTTCACTGACACAGAACTCCTGTAAGTCCAAAACATAGAGTGCCAACTCTGTTCTCAAGCCATACCTACCAGAAATACTTCCCCACTTGCTTTTTATTCTTGTAGACAACAACACCAACCGGAGTTAATCCTAAGAAATACTCAGACTTGTTCTCTCCCTGCAAAAACAAACATATGCCTATAATCACATATTCACATAAAATCTCTTTGTCAAAATATAAATGACCATACAAATATAATTGGTTACATTAATACTGGGTTGCATTTTTGAAAGACATCAGCCTAGAAAGCTAGATACACTATGATAATAGCTAACTTGTTGCTTATTTTTTTTCAAAGTTTTAAAGGAAACTTTTTGTTAGTGTTCTTCATACTTGTCACTTCTGTTCATTAAAACTAGCCAAGACTCAGTCAGGCCAACAGATGACTTACACAACATTCTTTACATAGTGGTGTTCAACCCTAGCAGCATATTAACTAAAATCACTGTGCAGCTTAAAATGCTGATGCCTGGGCACTACCAAAAACAGTTAAGTCGGAAGCTCCAATGAAGAGGCCAAAGCAGCGAAAACACAAAGAACTCCCAGATGATACTTCTGTGTAGTCAAAGACTGAGAACCACTGGCTTCTATCAAGGGTACTTTTGAATGGCTTCATTTATCTCTGATGTGGACAATCATGAAACCAACTTCATCCCCACCCCAACTCTCTCTAGAAAGTTCAGGCAATTACTAGCAAACACACTTGAATTTTCCGAAGTCTCTATCATGTTTTTTCCTACTTCCACCTGTAACTTTATTACTGCTCAAACATTTAAAAATACAGTATCTTCTGGTAAAGACTAGAGAACGCTTATTTTCAGGCAATAATAAATCCAAATTACAAAAATGGGATCTTGAAATGAAAAAGCCACAGAGTGGGTACCAAGGACATGCACAGAACTGTTTGTAATAATGTTATTTCTACTCTAAGATAAGCAGTAACCTGCAAAATTATATTCACAAAGAACATAACACATTTGGAAGAATACCAGCCGATGCCCACTTTTAGTTCTTAAAATTCAAATCTTAAAGGAATGTGTAAAGAGTCTCATCAATCTAGCTCATTTGCCATAAATTCCTACCATCAACAATAGGTGATTTCTAATTAGGATAACACTATACAAATGTAGAAGCATCTTGCAGAAGACTCTCTTTATAAATTGCCTATAGAATGTTTTCTTTTAAAAACTGAAAACCTAACAAGATTAATGTGGCTAAAGGGAGGGAAGGGAAAACGATAATGATTCTACAGTTTTAGAAGTATTCTTAAAGGACAGTGCTATGAAGCACTTAATGCCCTAATGAAATTGGAATCTAACGTATCAGGGAACTACTACTTTCCCCAAAACCGTAATTTTTATTGCCACATTAACTATATAAACAGTAATGCTTCTAACTGTAAACATATTATGAGATGGTTTCTTCTTTAGGAAATGCTAATGAGCAAGACATGTACAAAATGAATGCATGAGTGTTATTTACACTGTAGAAAGTTTTATTGGGGTTATTTAAAAACTGAATTCCATGATCCAATTGACAAAAAAAAATCAGTCTATAAATACTCTTCAGCAATTCATTTCCTATAAAGAATAAAGCACCTGGCTCATTTTCTCAAATAAAATATAACTATTGCTACCCACAGTCCTCTTAATTCAAAGGCAATGGCATTCTAATCTCATTGGCATAGAATAATCCATTGGTAGCCTAAGAGAAGTAGCTCAAAGGTTAAAACTTGGATCCAGAACACTCAGTGCAGATTCAGTGTAATTACTCACTGACTACTATTCAGCAAGTTTTCATAAACCACTGAAAAAAATTTGCGAGGATATTTCTATTAATGCAGTGATACCTACAGGATGTGGTAACCCTCATATTGACTGAACCAACAGTGGTTGTACCTGGCCTACTGCCTAATGCCTACTTTATCTGGCAAGAGATTTTATTTATGTTTTGCTGCCATAAAAGTCTATTTTTGGAAAATCCTCCTGTTTTCCGTCTAATACGATCAATTATATACCAATTTTTTTTTTTTTTTTTTTAGACACAGTCTTGCTCTGTTGCCAAGCTGGAGTGCGATGGCATGATCTCGGCTCACTGCAACTTCCACCTCCCAGGTTCAAGCGATTCTCCTGCCTCAGCCTCCTGAGTAGCTGGGACTACAGGTGTGTGCCACCACACCCAGCTAATTTTTGTATTTTCAGTAGAGACAGGGTTTCATCATGATGGCCAGGATGGTTTTGATCTCTTGACCTCCTGCCTTGCCCTCCCAAAGTGCTGGGATTATAGGCGTGAGCCACTGCACCTGGCCTATAAACCAATTTTAAATTGTTTTGATGTTTAGCTAAGCTCTTTGGATCTGTTATCCAGATTGTGTTTTCAAGCCCAGTTAATTGTTTTTTACACATGGAAATACAATCACAGATTTTTATGCAAAACTCATTAGGGTTTAATTCACACAAGAGCTGCTTTGTGTTAGAAAAATACAGATAAAAAAGTATCACTTGCTAAACAACAGGACTGTAGCTTTCCTTTGGAAGTCTCAGTGACTTTTTAAGAAAAATGTCATCAGCTTAAAATATTTTGTGTTAATTAAATGTTACTCACATAGACGGGATGGAGGTCAACGCCATACATCTCCAGGGATTTGGCGGTCCTCAAGTAATTCAGTTCAGCCTCAGAAGGAGCCTGACCCCTATACCCAGCACAAAAACAAAGAGGCTTGATTTACAGTAGCTACTGTACTCAAAGGGATGCAAATAATCTTCACTGAATTCACTGGAAAAATAAATAATTCTTTTAACTAATGCAAACATAAGTCCTTGTATTTCAAGAAGCCTCTGCTTCTTGGCGACAAAATTTTATACTCTGAAGTAATACTTATATTAATTTCATTTACCAAATCCATTCTGGCTCATTATAGCCTATCCCCAATGTCCCAGCATATATTAAAAATTCTCAGTTTCAGAAACCCCTGAAGAGGTTACTGAGAATATAAACACTCAAATTAAACAGCATTCCCCTCCACAAAGAATAAAATGTCTTTGTGTACCAGCAGCTCTCCATCCAAAGCAAAGAGAACTAGAACAGTGGTGGGTAGGAGGAAGAGAATGGGCCACCACCACCCATCTGGGGTCACATTAAGATCTCCTGAGCACATGTGTAGTTTGAAAATACATTAATTAATGTACAGAGATTGTAAAACTGCTTGTCATTTTCTTAATATAGAGTACAGAATTCTTCCCAAAATCTTCATTGGTGATAATTATACAGAAAACAGCATTCATTCCTGATGAGGGTGAGCAGAAACGTGCACAGAAATGAGCCAGAAATGTGCACAGAGGAGTTAAACATGTATGTGCAAGCATGTGAGAGAGAGAGAGTGTGTGTGTGTGTGTGTGTGTGTGTGTGTGTGTGGAGAGAGAGAGAGAGAGAGAGAGAGAGAGAGACTGAGATTTTACAAGATAACCAAAGGAGGTCGAATCCTAAAAAAATTAAGAAATCCTGCAGTGACATATTTCATTTCAGTCACAATGTACTAGATAGCACACCATACTTTTGTACCCCATGAAAAATGTTCATCAAATTAGACATACCACACCTTGATCGCTCTTTATTCTTAGAAAGAACTGTCACACTGTCAACATCATCATGTAAAACACATATGAGAGCCTCCACCCAAAGGCTTGATAATTTCAATGTTTAATTGTACTTTGAAACTCCTAGTAAAATCAGTACTCTCAGAATGTGCCAAACACACTGGCCTTCCTAACATTGTAACAAGCACTCTCTGAGCATCTACTTCAGCAAAACCTGAAAATGAAGGACTCTACAATCAGGTTGGAGAGCCTTCTAGTACATGCTAATACAAGATGGAGGGCCTCTCTCTCTGATTGCAATTCAGCAGCCGACTTCTGCTTCTACACTCACTGAAACGGATTAATTCTACATTTTTCCTTTATTTTATCTTATTTGAGACGGAGTTTCGGTCTTGTTGCCCAGGCTGGAGTGCAATGGTGTGGTCTCAGCTCACTGCAACCTCCCCCTCCTGCGTTCAAGTGATTCTCCTGCCTCAACCTCCAGAGTAACTGGGATTACAGGTACATGTCACCACACCCAGCTAATTTTTGTATTTTTAGTCAAGACGGGGTTTGCCATGTTGGCCAGGCTGGTCTCAAACTCTTGACCTCAGGTAATCCACCTGCCTTGGCCTCCCAAAGTGCTGAGATTACAGGAGTAAGTCACCATGCCCAGCCATTTCTGTTTCTTAACTATAATAGATCTGAAACCAAGCATATTCAAGAGGGCGTGTTACGTAACAAGAAATAAAGCAATGTTAACCAGTGTAAAAAATTTAACCAAAATTAACTGTGATGAAATTGTAACTTCAATGCTGTAGGCCAGGAATTGAAAATTGTACTAGGAGAGCGTGTCTCCTCTCAGAAACGTATGTGGTATTAACACAATACCCTCAAAGGCTCCACACTGGCATCATCACGATTTCCAGACTCATTGCTATGGCCTGAGTAAGACTTGGCTTAAACTGTGAAGAAGTAGCATACTTCACAAAGAAGAAACATCGAAGAATATATCTGTGCATTTATGGTTAAAATTTTTTGTGATTAAAACTATATTTATAGCTGAAAAATTAATATCACAAGATACTGGTGACTGGAAAAAAAAAAGATTGCAAAATCTAGTATTTACAGAATGATTCCACTATGTAATATCATAAATACACGAACCTGTGTAAAACAAATTTTCTCTACGGGAAATCCTACATAGAAAGAGATGTCTGAAAGGCCACTGACCACAAATATGACTTTACACATTCAAATGACTTTCTGCTTTATACTTTGTAAATTATCAAAGTTTTCGATGAGCATTTTAGAATTAAAAGCAGTTAAAAAACTATACAAAGAAGAATATTAGCATATTCAAGGCACAGGTAAAGAATTTATCATTCCAGAAACTTTTCTTATGTCTGCCATATCCTAAGATGACTGATGGATGATGAAATAAGACACAGTGTAATGATTCTTACATTAGAGTTTTATGAATCCTTTCTATGGCTTCTTCAAGTTCTTCCTTCTGGTCAGGAACAAACCGGTACTCAGATACATATCCTGCAGTATGTTTATATGGGTCATAATCTCCAAGTTCCGCTAAAAAAAAAAAGACATTATAATTTTTTTCCATTTTAGGAAAAAAGTCCTTAAAATATAGATATAAAATATTTCTAATATGCTTAAACATTTTGTCAAACGTCTTATTAAAATTCACATACAAGGCAACTAAATAATTTTACTAGAACAACTCTAATGAGCATATATGGATGGCAGCAACACATTGTGGAATTAAAAATTGAAGTTCTATATTTTTGCTTTGCCAAAGACTGTAATTGTATCATTATTTTTACTTCAATTACTCTTATCAATTCATGTGAAGTAAAATGTTGTAAACAGCATTTAGAGTACAAACATTAGAAATGCTAAAAGTGAAATGACCTCAATATATCCTTTCAGATAATGAAACCAAGAAATACTGCATGTGATTCAATACATCTTTGCCTGAAATAATGATAATCGAAATGCAATACAATGCTGTACATATTCCATTACAATTTACACAAAGAAGCAAAATGATACCAGATAGCCCACTATATTACTCCTATAAAAACATTTCTCCCTACGTTAATCTACCTTGCAAGCCCCAACCCAGTTCATCTATATGACATTTTTCCTAGCATATTTCTTCTAGATTATTTTTAGTCTGCAAGTGCCACAAGGGCAAGGACCATACTGTCTCATTCTCTCCACATCTAGCTTCTTAGAAGGTGTCCAACTGTTACTGGAAGTAGTCTCAGCCTCAGTCTCCAAAATGACAATGCATACTGGAGCCACCCCACACAGCCACCACATTAACACAAAGAGCTGAAGAGCACTGAGCTCAATACCCAAGCCACACGCTGATCCTAGCAATGGCACCTGGACATGCAGACTCTTCACAACAGCTGTGCAAAAGCAATGGGATCTCTGACACATGGCAGCTCGGGTGAGGGTGGGGGGAGGAGAATCAGTGAACTCGGATGAGATGTACAGACAACAGATTGTTAGACCCTCCACTTAATCAAGAATCAATGCTATTCCAGTGACTAAAACTCCATAAAACCTACCATAAGGGATTTGTACTTGGCTCCATTTTTACCTCTTCCGAAGGAACACTGAAGAAAACCTGAATTCCAAATTAACTCAATTTTTTTTTTTCAAAATCTCATGGATAAGAAGAGTTTTAGTATGTAAACTCGCTTTTAAAAATGCAAACACTTTCTCCAGACATTTCTGAGGCAAACATGATTAAGTGGCACCTACACTGGATGGCATATGCTCCCAGCTGAGCAGCAATGTTGACGGGACAGGGCAGGCGGCCCTGAAGGACATCTTGCTTCACCTGCAAGAAAAACTGATACCTGAAAGAGAAATGAAAAGAGAGATTAACGATCTCTTACCCTACTCAAACCTGAGGTTTCAGATCCTGATAATCAAGGTTAACAACAACAAATCACCTTCAATTAAAATAAAGCCACCCCCCCCATGCTTGTGTGAGGGGGCTGTTGAGTGAACAGGAACTATTTAAACATACCTCACAGAGGCAATACAGGGTTGTGGCTAAAAAATGTGGCTTTCAAGTTCGACTGCTTGGCTTACTTCCCAGCCCCAGCACTCACTACCTCTGTAGATTTGGGGTGCTGCTTAACCTCTCCAACAGCCACTCTCCCCACCTGCAAAACTGGGACAGTTCACAGCATCCACCTCATAGGGTGGATGCAAAGGATAACTCCAAGCTTTTTTAAACTATCGTTGCTGCCACTACCACCAACATGCTCTTGCTGGGAGGAACAAATCACAAAGACCCAACCTATATCACATAATACTCTGCCTATTATCTGCTCAATCCATGTTGCCAAAAGAAAACCTGTTAAAACTGTAGTACCATGCACTGCTCTAAATGCTATATAGTAACTCATCATAAGTGATTTATGTATAATAGGTTAACACTTTAAAAATAAAGTCAGCACTATTATTTTCTCCATTGTGCAGATGAGAAAAGTGTTAGACTCAGAGGCGAAGTAACTTGTCCAAAAATCTCACAACTAATTAAGCAGCAGAGTTAGAGATAGAACCCAAGCAAGCTGACCCCAGAACTCTCTCAATCAGGATGTTATGTAACTTTGACTAGCTTTATTTTTTTCTTATTCAGCTATTCTGCCAGTGGACTGAGAGGGGCCAGAGGTTTATGAATCAACATAATTAACCATCCACATCATCCTCAGATGCTAGCATTTACACACAAGCACACACCCACACACTTCAGCTTGTCCTTTCGTGACTTCTGCTTTGCAAGGTAACTCAATGTCATTGGGAAGGGAAAAAAAAACAAAAAACAAAAAACAAAAAACAAAAACACACACACACACAGAGAAAATGAACTATAATAATCAGCTATGACAAATATCTCTTCTCCAAATGCTCACAACCAAAGCCCTTAGTGAGGAAATGTTACACTTGTGTTAGATGTCAGATGCCACATTAATTATTTCAATTAGACTGGTACCAACTTTGATTGCAACCACATGCTTGAGAGAAAATTTGCTCAATGCCCCATGTTTCCCCACTGCCCATTTCAGTAAATGGCACCTCCACCTTCAGATGCCCAAATAAAATAAATCTGGGAACAATGTGTCATCATCGCTGGCACCCATAGTCAATCACCAAATATGCCATTTCTGAAATCTATACTCTTCTTCATTCCCTAGTCCAGGTAGCTCTCTCCTAAATTTCTAAAACATCCTCATAAGTGTTCTGCCATCACTCATACTTACCAATCATTCCAAGAAGTAAGCAGGATTCTTAAGATATAAACAGAATCATCTCAATCTTTCAGTTAAAAAAAAAAAAGAAAAAAAAAACCCTCAGAAGACTTCCCTTTGCTTTTAGTATAAAGTTCAAGTTCAAGCTCCTTAAGCTAGCTTGCAAGGCTTCTGCTTACTTCTTGGGCCACTTCTTGCCACTGATCAATGACCGCACTGTCCCGTAATTTGCACACCCTTTTCCAACCCTATTTAACTATTTTCAATTCCCTGAATGCTCATCTGAGATATTAAATCCACTTTATAATGATCATCTGTGTTCCTCTTGGAGAGGAGAAAAGCAGAGTCAAGTAATATTAGGAGAACTTAAATAGAAAACCTTGTAAATAAGGGTGGGCATGGTGGCTCATGCCTGTAATCCCAGCACCTTGGGAAGTTGAGTCAGGTGAATCACCTGAGGTCAGGAGTTCGAGACCAGCCAGGCCAACACGTTGAAACCCTTTCTCTACCAAAAAAAATTAGGGGTGGTGGTGCATGCCTGTAGTCCCAGCTACTCGGGAAGTTGAGGCAGGAGAACACTTGAATCCAGGAAGTGGAGGCTGCCGTGAGCTGAGATTGCACCACTGCACCCCAGCCTGGGTGACAGAGCGAGACCCTGTCTCAAAAAAAGCCTTATAAACAAAAGAGACAGTTGTGAGAATTATCACTGCTTGCTGCTGGAAACTTGCGTTTTACTATACCCTCCCCTTCTCTATTGGTATCTTCAAATTTCTTTTCCTGAAGTGTATTTTTTTAAGGAAAAAGGTCAGAGATGCACATTTCTCTTCCTCTATTAAGACTTTGAGGCTGTGCATGGTGGGTCACACCTGTAATCCCAGTACTTTGGGAGGCTGTGGAAAGAGGATTGCTTGAGGCCAGGAGTTTGAGACCAATGTGGGCAACATAGTGAGACTCCCATGTCTACAAAAAATAAATTAGGCAGGCATGGTGGTACATGCATGTAGTCACAGCTACTTGGAAGGCTCAGGCAGGAAGATCATTTGAGCCCAGGATGTTGAGGTTGTAGTGAGCCATAACTGTGCCAATGCACTGCAGCCTGGGCAATAGAGTAAGACCTTCTTTCAAAAAAAAAAAAAAAAAGACTTTGATAACATCTGACCTGACAATCAAATCTTTTGCCAAATACAGAAATCATAGTCATCTGTTTTAAAGACAAAAGAAAAGAGGAACAGAGAGATTAAAAACATATGTTAGAAAACAAAGAACTGAAACACAGAAAGACAAACAGATACAAAGAAACAGGAGCCATATCACATTGGTATCTGCATTCCTAGTATCCAGGGTTCAGCACCTAGTAGCTGCTCAATAAATACTTGTTGATTTGCAAGTTGGGTACATGGTTACACAAACAGACAGAATTCTAAAGACTGGGAACATTATTTGCTGTCTCTGAGAAATTCATAAAGAAAAAAAAAATCTACTCAAACTTGCCTAGATAGCCTGCCTTTTAAAAGTATCACAGATCTCTAACTCACTGCTTAAAAAAAAAACACATCAAAAATTGAAGAAGGCAAACAATTTTTAATTTAAAACATGTTTTTTATTATAGCAACCACCTTATTAGAGTCTAAGGCAAATTTGTGACAAAGTAAAATCATATTTTCATATGTTAAACATTTTATAGTTTCTCAGGGTCTATTTTAAATTATTTATATATTGCTTACTTTGTATACTTTATGGGGCTTACAGTAAATTTAGCATTTTATTTGAATTACAAAGACTCAGCAATTTAGAGTTGCTGAGTCTTTCCTTCTGTGTCATTCTGATTAAAGCTATAACTGAATGCTTGAGTCCTTGTTTATCGCTGGTTTTAATTAGGATGAACCTATATGCCAGTTTGCCTAGGATAGTACAAATTTATGCCTATTATGAAGATAGAATTATTAATAACTCTTCATTCTCTAAAGTGTCAGAGTTTAGACAATAAATTATACTGTGACTTTAGTTATATTGTATCATACTGGGGGAAAAAATGCTGACTAAAAAAGATCTACTTAAGAAAGTTTCCAGAATACATTGTGGTACACAGCAGAGGCGTCATGAAGCAGTTTCTGGTAACGTCCTATGTAAACTAACAAACTGATGTATATGCACTGCCCCAAGACCGTAAGTTCTTCGGGGGAGGAGCATTTGGTCTTCCATTCTATCTGTATTTAACACACCACCACCACCGCCGCCAGTACAACACGATAGACGGGTCTGAAACATTGGCCTCACAGTTTTCTATTTATCTAATGTGTGTTGAAAAGAGCTGAATTGACATCAAGGATATACAAGCTATCGAGGACCATTAGCAATTTAGCAATTAGAGGCAAGAAGAACAGATGAGGACTTTCTCAAAGAAGACTCAGAGAGACAGAAGCCAAAAACAGAAGGCTCCCATGAGATTCCTGGCCAAAAACAATCATGAAAGTTTATACCAAAGAATCCTGCAGTGCACCTTCTAATGACTTGAGGCCCTGGTAAAAAACTGAAGGATGTATGGACAGGGAGGAGTTTGATTTCAGGTGCTAGCTGAATTGAAACAGGGGAACCTAGATAAGAGTACCAACCTACACAGACGTAACAAGGAACACAATCGTTATCTTCATCGCACAAAGAGCAGGGACACAGCATTTTATCTAACCAATCTTGATAAAACTTAAATGTGAGAGTCAGAGAGAAATATTTCTATCATAACATAATATTAAATAATGCAGAAAAATGGCACATATGACTCAGCAAAAAAACACTAGAGAAATATCCAGTAATTCTCAAAAGAGTAACTCTTTTACCTCTGAAGTTTAAAACCAATAATGAAAATACGGAAACAAAGAGCAGTAACATCACCTTACATTTGTATAGTCCTTTAAAGCCCACAAAGTCTTTTCGCATCCATAATGAAATATAATCCTCAACTCTGAGGTAGATGAGGACCATTACTGTCAATGAAAGGAGGAGACAAAGACTCGGGAAGTAAGCACATAGCTGAAGGTCACAAAGGAAGTGATTAAGCTAAATAAAACAAGCCTATCTTCACCAAGTGAAGATTCTGGGGTTGCAAAAAGAAGGCATGAACTTAATGTCAATCCCAACAAAATTCTGTGAAATACTATTTTAAAAACTAAGAAAAAAAAATCAAACACCTGTTTTTAGAATCTAGAAAGCATTATGAATGAGTCATTTAGAACTAACATTATTTTCTTTTTTAGAAAGAGTTTTAAGAACCTTAAAAGTTCAGGAAATTCCAATAGCATTTCGGATAGGGCTGTCAGCAACACAACTGACAGATTCTCTCTCAGTCAGACTGAAATCAGATCTTGCCCTGGTCACCACTGAGTCTCCTTTTACTCAGTACACTGGAACATGGTGCTCCAGATAGTTACTGAACAGTTACTGAATGTAGTGTAAGTGCATTCTGTCCTGACATACAAATTCAATAAATGCAGGCTAGAAGGGGTAGTAAAATGATTCATAGTGAAATGAACACCTACAATGACAAGAGTCTGATTACTGGATTGACTTAAACTTGCAAGACCTATCTCACGGCTCCAAGCTGGTCTTTTCCTAATGTTTTAATCAATTTGAAAATATAAAACAATAATCACTATTTCCATGTTGGCAACCTTTATCATTATCAAACACTTACATGTTTGCATTATGATAAGTACCTTGCAAGTACACTCTTACGTATTCCTCCAAGCATCTTCTTTAAGAAATACTATACTCCCATTGCACTGATGAGAAAACTGAGACTTTACAAAAGACTATGCAATCTTCTCAGGATTACACTAGTGAATAACAAAGCAAGGATGCACACTTCAGCCTTGCTGGACTCCCAAGCCTGTCTTTCTAACCAACGTATGTATTATACTTATCAAATCTGTGGAGGACGCAGAGCTATGAGGGACACATAATACAGGGAAGGATTTCATAATGTTTTGAATTAGAACTGAAAATACGTTTAACAGATGTCCTGAGGACACAAATCATTTACAGTACTGATGAAGAAAAGAGAGACCAGAGTTAATCTGCACAGACCCAGAAAGAAAACCTAGTACTGATAATAGAAATTTCAGGGAATTATTATTTCTTATTGAATTTCCTAGTGTTTTTCAAAGCAGGTTTCCTACCCAAAAGTGCTTAACAAGAAGCCGGCTGATGTGTCAGAAATGTTCTACAAGGGTAGAGGTCAGAATATACGACTTCAAAGTCCCCCAATTTCATTTATTTCAGAAAACATCTTAGAACACAAGCAGGGACTCCAAGTTGATGATTCTATTAATTTACATTTTTCATAATCTGAAACTTTATTTTCCTATCACATTCACCCCAGGTCTTTGTTCCTACATCAGTGTCCTTCTGAAACATTACTGCATATATTAATAGTATGGCCACATCTATGCATGAGAAGACTCCCTGTAGCATTATCTATAATTTTTTTGAAAAAAGAAAGAAACTGGATGGCCATCCATAAGCACATGGTTAATTATGGAATACTATGCAGGAGTAAAAAGATTGGGTTAAATGGTGAAAGAGGCCATAAAATATGTATGAAATAGTAACATGTCAAAAAACCATATACATAAAAGATTATGTATAAGCATGTTTACAATAGCATGATCATTCATATCAAAAAATTACAGACAACCTAACAGCAAATGCAGAGTAGGGTGGAACAATTTTCCAAAGAACTAAATTAAGATAAACACTCAACTTGAAAATGTTGGCAGAAATAAGCTCTTCCTTAAATAGCATATATTTGGAGATTTTGCTTTTTGGTTTCAGTTTTTGCTTTTGCCCAAATTATCTGATATGATTCCTCTTTTCCAGATCCATTAATGGTAATATATTCATGTAAATCAGTAATAAAATGAAAATGTGTATATCAATGAATTAATTGCACATTTAACTTACTTAAATTCAACTATATGTTTTAGGCAAAAAATCACAGACACTAATCAGAAGCCAGCTATGTCATTGGGTTCTTCACTACACAAGATGGTCTAAAGCTTTCAATACAACTGGTTGTACTGAAAACATTGTGGGTTGTACCTTATATAAAATCCATGTCAATGAGCCTTCAGAAATTTCTGCAGGAAATTTCTGTTCACTATTAATGTGTGATGAGCAGAGCTGAAGTAATGCATTATAAAACAACTATCTGTTTTCTCCCTTCTTAACATTAACTCAAGTATTTTTGGAACCTAACCCCTATTTAAGATGTAATTCCACTGTACATCTAGAAAAAGGATAGGATGAAATAAGTATTAACATTCATCAAACATAGTATGAGACATGGACAATCATAACAGCTTTATATACATCATTCCATTTAATGCTTACAGAAACTTTGAAACAGGTACATCTCCAGGAAACTTTTACAACTGAGGAAACTTAGGCCCAGGCAGAGATTACTCACAACCTGAATAGTAAGGACTTTCATTTTATTTTTTTTTTTAAATGTTGTGCCCTTGCAATTCTCTAATGAGTTACAGATATAAGTGCATTTTTTATACCACTTGAGCTCAGTTTCCCTCTGAAACTCGAATGAAAATATCATCCCTCTCCTCAACATTTCCTCCCCCATCCTAATGGCCTTTTCCCCAGAAAGGCATGCTCTGGGAAGGCTTAAACTCGGTATGTTGGCTTTTCAAAGTGCTCACTAACAATGTGATAATGAACAATGTGAATGCAGACATCTGCTTGCTTCTAAAAATGACATCTAGGCTGGAGCAGTGGCTCATGCTGGTAATCTCAGCACTTTGGGAGGCCAAGGCAGGAGAACTGTAAGAGGCCAGGAGTTCAAGATCAGCCGGGTCGACATAACAAGACAAAAAAATAAAACTATTAGCCAGGTGTAGTGGCACACACCTGCAGTCCCAGCTACTCCTGAGGCTGAAGCGGGAGGATTCTGTGAACACAGGAGTTTGAGGTCACAGTGAGCTATAATTACACCGCTATACTCTAGCCTGCACGACAGAGTGAGACCCTGTCTCTTAAAAAATTAAACAAATAAAGATTATGAAATATAATCTTTTCATCATTCAATCAATCATTAGAGTTCATATATCTTAAGTTGAAGGATAAAATAAAACAAGATAATGTGAAAATGAAGCCTAAATATGGCAAATGGGATGAAAAAGGTCCAATTAGCCTACCCTCTTCTCATTCTTGTGTGCAGTCCAGAATAAAGACAAAAGAAAGTCTGAGACAGATGAAAGAAAGCATAGACTACCAAAGCCATAGACTACCACAGACATGATTTTCAACTTTTTTAAAGGATGTATTAGGCTTTATTTGAGCCCCTAATATGGGTTAACTGGGAAAACTGACCTCTTAGAGTTAAGTTAGGGAATATACTTTTGTTTTTGTTACTACATGCAGCTAGGTCACCAATGGAATAAGTTAAAACGTAACTAGTCTGTTCTTTATAAGCCCTTTCATAAGTAGATATATTCTATTTTTGACAACCCAAGCAATACCAATAGGAAATTCTCTCTTACTAATATCAAATATTTGGTGACAAAGGTGAATTAATATATTAAAACATTGGTCTCCATTCTTAATACTAAAAGCAATTATCTTCTCATTTCCTACTGAAACACCTGGATAGTTAATATTTAAGCTACAACCAATTAAGAAGAAATAACTGGCTGTGCAAATGTATATTTAGAAGGACAAACTGAGTATCAGAATATCCTTCCTTTAGGCAGTTCAAATGACTTTTATATGAATACAAAGACTGAATGTATGCTTAACCAATAACGGTACAGAAATACTTCATCACAGCAGGTGCAAAATCTACCACCACGTCACTCAGGTTCATGCCATTTTCAAACACATCTATCATCAGACACTGATCTACTTGATGCAATGCTAGTTAAAATTTTATCCTCATAGGAGATGCGTTATGAAATGCAGGTAGACACACATTCAAATGTTTAGCCCAATTTTAATTTGTTTTAAATAAAGCTGTTTGCATATGCAATGCATGTATCTGTTCAAAAACAAAGTCAATACTATACCTGGTTATTTCTTCTTTAAGTTTACATGGGTCTTCAGCATAGAATTTGATACCAAAATACAAAGTATATGGAGGTCCAGCTAAAATAAGAAATAGAATTTACATTTCACTAAAATCATAAATTAGTCAAAGTAACAGTATATTATACAGTTATTTACAATTACACTCTAAGAATGTCTAAAGAAACAAGAAAACCTAAGATAAAAATAGCAAGGTTCAGAACTGTGACAGTAGGACCTCGACACATACAGACACATAGATAAAAGGAATAGCCAAATATACCAGAATGTTGCTGGTTCCTATGTCTGGTTGGTGAGGTTATGCACAATTTTTATTATTTATATTTTTCCCATTTTCTATAGTATATATGTAATTTTTCATAGTGAAGAAAAAAAAATGGTTTAAAAAACACCCACCTATCATTTCATTTAAAAAATAGTTTTAAATCTATCTGCAAAAAGCTGAAAACAACTGAAATGCTCAGCAGCAGGTGGACTATTTAAGTCAGCTCAGCCACAGGACATACACAATGCAAATGTTTAAACACACAGAATGGAGTCTGCATGTCCTGATGTGGGAAAGACCAACAGTCTAAATTCTTGAGCACAGAAATATGATCCCTTTTGTGAAAAAGTATCAATTAATATATATTTGTTTTTTTTTTAAATAGTACAAGAAAATTACTAACTGGCTAACTTTGGGAAGAAGGGTTAGAAAAGTTCTATCCTTAAAACTAATTAATTAGAATTTTCTTAAGATAACTCTTACCTTTTTTTTAAAGGAAAAAAGTCATCAGTGAGGCTACATAACAGAATTAAGGACAATATTTGTTTCATTCTTAAACATTTCTGAATCTAAAAATGTGTTCTCACATATTTAAGAAAACCTTTCTCATCTCCTTCATTTACCACAGAAGAATTACGCCTACAAACATTTTTTTAAATCAGAAACAAAGCCTGGAATTGTATGTACATGGACAAATAAATAAAAAATAAACAAACACTCATACTGTGCAAGAAGATACAAACCCCTTGGGTGCCAAACACATTATGCTTTTACTAGAAATATTTTTATTTCTGAAGGTATCAATCTAATCTGTACTCTTTCCAAAACTGCATATTTCCAAGCTGTGCAGTGACTAGATCTAATATACTTTGTTTTTAAAAGGATTTGTTATGTGACATACCAATTGGTGGTTACAGGTTAATTCTGTTTTCCAACAAAAGCTCTCCCACAAATTAGAAAAGATGTGAAGCATGTATCTCAGTAAAAGTACTCGATACTGTCTAACTGACATAAAGTAACCCCAGTCTTGCTATTCTTAACTGAATAAAGTCACAAATTCAGAAACTGGGAAACAAAATTAAATAAAACAAGAATAAAGGTATCATGTATTTATAACATATGAACTATGTTATTATTTAGTATTGCATACACATACTTAGGTGTGCAGCACCTTGGAACCCTCTTCTGGCATACAGGAGACCATCAACATGAGGGTCCTGCCCCCTTCCCTCATTTATGCCTTCCTGTGTAAGACATTCCTTATGCTACAGCTTTTGTTTGTTTAACCACTATGTATTTCTGACAAATACACCACTATCCCTGAACATAGATGTCAACAGACTATTAAATATTTAGAAGAGTCACAAAGTGCACCCTCAGCTTATCCATCTGTGTCAATCAAGCTCTGTGTTCCTGAACAGATGGGTCTGCCTGTGCCTGCAGGCAGCTGGGGTTGGTACCTAGGAGGCGGGGGAGGAGCACAGATGCTGCCGAGATGGTGCACAAAGGGAAGAGGCCTTCTCCAGGCCCCAGAGCTGCTTCTATTCTCTGGAACGTGACAGATTACATCCTGTTCACCAAGCCCACACATTTCAAATGTTCAGTATGAACAGTTAAGCAGAAATGTTAAAAGCACACAATTAAAAACATTTGGTTTTGGCTAATTTTCTCTAAGGTCTTCTGACCCAAACTAGCCCTTCATTTACCATTCACATATAAAATGGCTGTGTTCTAAATATAAGGCATCATTTCCATTTGGTTACATTTCATAATGTACAAAAATGTTTCATAAACACTTGATTCTCAACAACAACAACTTGATAACATATGCAAGGCATGTAAAGTTCCAAGGAGTTAAACAAATTGCCTAAAACCACAAGGAAGAAAAAAAAGTGTGCTAATATCTATAGCTCAGCGCTTTGGGGTACACTATTCTATATAGCCTCTCAGGGAAAAACAAAATAATACCTTTAGAGTGAGATAATTCTCTCACATGCATCACTGTTTCATAAAGCAATCAAAGGCTATACAAATAAACATTTTGGACAAGGATATGTCTAGCCAGATATTTTTTGGCTTCCTATTCTACCTGCAAAAAAACCAGGTGCTGATAATTCAAATTACAAAATTACTGTCTCGAATCCATGACATTCTACAGACTCAATGTTTAAGAAACTCTCGTGTAAAGTGAAGTTATTATTGTTTCACTTTAGCAAAAAATACAGGAGCCAGAAACTGGGAATCCTCTATCTTTTGTGACCACTAATTTTGAGGTCTTTGATAAGGAGTTTCTCATTAACTCCGGGATAAATAAATCAAGATTACCTATGAGAATTCTGGTAACTAGCAAATGTTCTATCATTTTTACAGATTATCCTTTTGACTAATCTATTGGAGATTTCATAGCCATTTTCTTTCACTATCAAATAAATTCATGAGATAAAATGTAAGGACTCTTCAGTCACTAACATTTATTCAATTATAATACCAGTTGTTTTATTCTTACTATATATCAGATTTTTAATATTGCATTTTTAGAATGAAAAGGTGATTGCATCATAGAGTGAATATTTAAATAAAATATTTCATACCATGTAAATAACCAGACACTTTAAATGTGCTTAGGACCACTTTAATCACTTAAAATAAGAATTTTTTCATCACCTTGATAGAAATTATCAAATTTTTTTCCTATAAAAGAAACCTGTGAATTTATTTAAAAATAATCGGCTGGCTGTGGTGGTTCACACCTATAATCCCAGCACTTTGGGAGGCCAAGGTAGGTGGATCACCTGAGGTCAGGAATTCGAGATCAGCTTGGCCAACATAACAAAACCCCATCTCTACTAGAAATACAAAAAACGGCTGGGCGCAGTGGCACACACCTGTAATTCCAGCACTTTGGGAGGCCAAGGCAGATGAATCATGAGGTCAAGAAATCGAGACCATCCTGGCCAACCTGGTGAAACCCTGTCTCCACTAAAAATACAAAAATTAGCTGGGTGTGGTAGCATGTGCCTATAGCCTCAGCTACTTGGGAGGCTGAGGCAGGAGAATCGCTTCAACCCGGCAAGTGGAGTTTGCAGTGAGCAGGGATCATGCCATTGCACTCCAGCCTGGGCGACAGAGTGAGACTCCATCTCAAAAAAAAAAAATTATTCCTGAAATTTTTCTTTTTTTCCAATTGGTATTTTTTAATCGGTTCAAATTGGCTAGAGCTGTAACTTGTAAACTCCAGCGGTTTCCACCACAGAGGTGGAAATGCGATGAGAAACAACAATGATGCTGATGTTCACAGAAACAGGACTTTCTGATGGCTGTGCAGTCCAGGTTTCCAGTTCCATTTGGAAGCATAGCTACATTCCTGTTCTTGGATCCATGGGGGCATCGCACAACCAGTACTATCACAGGAAATAAGCTGACACGCACAGAAAATACAGACTCAGAATGCGGGTAATGAAGGCCAGAGAACCCACTCGGTTTTGATTAGCAATAATTCACACAGTTCAGCAAAATGCTTTAATGAGGAACAGAGTTTCAGTTTAGGGAGATTAAAAAGTTTTGGAGATGGACATTTATATTGCACAACAATGTACCTAATGCCACTGAATTGTACACAAAAATGGTTAAAAGGATCCATTTTATATGTTATGTACATTTTACCCCAATTTAAAAAGTATTCTTTTGTACACTTAAGGGGCCTCTGTGTTTGTGCTTATAAATAAAAACCTGGGTTATGGAAATTAAGATTAAGGAATATATACTTAAGTATATTGCATCTCTTTATAATATTCGTATTGATAAAAGCAAAAAGCTAGCTCTCAAAAATGGTCTCTCTCTGAAGACCATTTTTCAGGTCACAAAGGCACCTCTTACTTACTGGCTTAGGAAACTGAGCAGTCTGAATGACAAAACCATGCCATGACCCAAGAAACTCAAGCTCTTTAAAAACTTGCGCCTTATGACCCATCCCTGCAACCCCCCTGCCACCAATTAATGCCTATTTGCCTTTTTTGTTTTAAGGTCAGATTTTTAAAGACAAACATACAGAAAAACCACAGACAAAAATCAATACTAAGATTCACTGAGACTGATTAAATTTAATCCGAGTTTGGAGAGGGCCCACCAAAACGCACAATACACATTCCCATATTCTGGTACTTGAGTACTAATACTCACTTCTCCAGTACTAAAGCCCACTTCTGCACCCAACTAATCATGGAGTTTGTCATCGTTTTCAAGCCATCCTTTACAAAGTAAAAGTTAAATACCTACTGTTGATCAGTTCTTTGTGTTCAGCAAGGGTTTTTGCAGGATCCAGCCAATACTATGTGAGGAAGAAAAGGATAATTCAAGAAATTAGTTTCCTTAATTACTTCAATATTTGCAAAATGTTATTTAAGCATTTTAAAACTTGTTAAGTGAAGCACTTCACTCATACAGACACACAAACATACATAAGTGTTTTCTGCAGCAAGAACAGTAAAACAAAGTAAAAAATGGGCCAGGCATGGTGGCTTACACCTGAAATCCCAGCACTTTGGAAGGCAGAGGAGGGAGGACTGCTTGAGGCCAGGAGTTTGAGACCCCCTGGCCAATACAGCATGGCCCTATCTTTAAAAAATAACAATAAATTTAAAATAAAATAAAATAGAAAGATGATGCTGATGTTGGAAGAGAGGCAAAGAAGAGCAACAGCACTTGCTGGGTCCCTGGATGAATTATAATACTGATTATAAGGTGACATCCAAATGTTTATGAGTGACTTCTGACTACTTTTGGTGGGAAAACAATGGCCTCAAAAAAATGTCCTCCAAGTCTCTTTCCAAAGTCTCCACCAAGCCAAGCACTACTCCCTTTAGAGCCATGTCTCCTCCTAGTATGTCCTCACCATCTTCACTTCCAATCTCATCCCTACAGGTATTGCTGCTAGGTGTTAGGTGGAAAGCAATCAAATCCTCATTAAAGATCCAGGACAGCAGTTTAGCACACTGGCTGAGGGCCTGAATCCCAGGGCAGACCCATGTGGATTCTGTTCCAGCTCTCCGGAACACATCATTGCCATGTAACTTGGGACAAGCAATTGGACACCACTGGACCTTTCTCATAAAGTTGCTGTGCAGATTACATAAGCAAATTTAGGTAAAGTCTTTAGAATAGCCCCTAGCTCATGCTACACATGCTAAGAATAGTTAGGTTACCTTTAGTAACTGCCTTTGGCCAGTCTAAGATACTTACTTATTAATTCAAATTAACAGTTAATCAGAATTTCAAGCGGTGACAGGAGAATTTGGGGTCCTAGGGAGAGGCCTTCCTTTAAATCTCACAATTATGAAGTCGAATTATTGAAGGAAAGAGATGAGGTAAGCCTCTAGTTTATCTCTCCATCAGTGGGAAGAGCAGGGCAGAAACCAAGGAAGTACAGATGGCACTGGAGCTCCCGCAAAAGCAGAGTCAAAGGGATAAGGGCTGCCCTGGAGGGTGAGGGGGAGGGCAGAGATGGAATCACTCCCCAACTCTCCTCGCCAGGTACTGGGGGACCCCCAGGATCAAGCTACTCAGTTCCCACTTTCTAGTGTTCCTTAATGAAGAAAGGGCAATTCCCACTACAGCAAGGTAGGAGCTGACCCACCTTGGGCCATGTTCCTCCCAGCACTCATGCGCTAGCCCCAGTTCCCCACTTTCCTTCCCCTCAGTTGAGGGCAGAAAGCTTGTTCTGCTATGTAACAGTAGCACTAATTATAAACAGCAATTATAATGCTTTATGCAATCCCTGTACCTTTTATTCCTAATTATGAATAACAATTATTCATACTATGAATACTATGACTATGAATATGACTGTTGTAGTCTTTTTACTGTAAGATTTTGTTACTATACTAAACTCCATTCACACATACATAATCTTCACTATTTGCCACTCACAGCAAAAAAAAAAATTCAATTTTTTGACTTTTTTAAAAAAGTAGAGTAACCAACATATCTAAGTGTAGCAACTAAAAACACAATGTTCATTATTCTGGTCTTTATCATTTCATCTTTTTTAAAGGTCTGGAATCACTCACTTTTAAAACAGAAAATGTATTTGAAGCAGAGGATGTGTCAGTGAAATGTCCTTGGAGCCCACAGCGGCTAAAAATGAGGCTTTGGTGTTAAAATAATGACTCTCAGGGAAACTTGGTTCATTCAAGCAGAGTAAAATCAACTCAAATGTGAAGCTCTGTGTTGGACACAACGCAGACCCATCCCTTTATGTATATAAAGCTGTGGGTTCTTTATGAAATGGAAACACTAGCTGAAGGAACTGTTTCTTGCCATTCATGTTAAATAAAAAGGTTTTACTATCCCCTGAATTTTTCAATGAAGAAAAAACCAACGTAAACAAACACAAATACTCATTAACACTTGCATTAGGTTTCCACTGCTGCCATAACAAATTGCCACATGCTTAGAGGCTAAAACAGCACCTGTTTATTATCTCAGAGCACTAAAGATTAGTGTCTTTCTTTGCTTCAGATTTCACAAGGCTAAAATCAAGATGTCAGCCTGCTGGGGTCTTGGAGAGTTGGTTGGCTAGGGGACCGTATTCTCTAGAGCACAGTATGGGAGGGGGCTTATAGATGGGTCATTAGAGGCTCTCCCAGTTTCTCCAGGTGTCAAGGCACACGTAACACAGGTACTTAATTTCAGGCCCTACACCACGCTTACACATGAGGTGTCAATATGTGTTTGAGACAAGAAGGAAAAAAGGAGCCTCCATCTTATTACTCTCTATCTAACCTTGTTCTGAAACCAGTAAGAGGCAGAAATTAGAGAGTTTTTAATTTCTCCTCCTATCATCACCACCCCAAAAGACAACCTTTGCAGTTTTTTTTTCAAATTTTTCAATTTGACACATTTTGTTTGTCTCTGTTTTCCTGTGTCCAGAATGCTTTTCAGTCATTAAACCCACGTAAAGAAAATAGGAAGAAAAGTTTTAACCACATGTAATGGGAAAAACTGGTTAATCTATCAAAAATTTTACATTAATGATAATCTGTACAATTTTAAAATAAGTCTCTTTTTCTTGAGAATGATTAAATTTGTGAGGTGAAAAAAGTAAAATGACAGTTTCAAGATAAGTTAGAAATTACAATTCTGCAGCACAAAGAAGAAGGAGCAAGACTCAGTCAAAGGTTATTCAATCAACTCACTGAACATTTGCTAAGCTAAGTGTCAGCCTAGAGCTGGCCACGCACAAATCTCATTTGATCAAAATGGAAACCAGGGGTTACAGAGGTCAGACAATGATAAATGCCCAAGAATATAAATAATAAACACAAGTCACCAGATTTTAGAAGCCAAGATCTTGAAATGTAAAACCCACTTGCATTCCACCAAGGGAAAGATGTAACCTTGGAACCAAAGCAGCCACATAATGATGGCACCTGTCACAATTCATTGTCAACAAGCAATCAAACACTGCACATGTAAGATCACAGTGAAACACATCAGCCTGTTATTCTATAGCCTAAGAGAAAAAAAGGGCACAAGAATTTGCCAATATTGTCCTTTAAACAATATCCCTGTTTTAAGGACTACATCCCAAATACTAGTCATGGAATGCCAATATTCTGGAGGTAGACTCTAAAACTGGGATATCATTCATTCATTACTTATGGATATCTACTATACACGTTCTTTATAAGACATGTCAGACATTGTCCTGGGTAGTATGGGAACACAAAGTTGAATGACACCCATGACTAATCTCACACTCACAGCCTAGCAGGAGACACACAGACATATAATTATAATACAATGTGATGAGACAATAATTACTTGTGTAAGATGAGTACATATGAGATAATAAAATCATGTACAAAGAAAATTAACTGTAGGGTGAGTATAAGACTGTTTTACTGAAAAGAAAATCATTAAATAGCATGTTTACAAAAAAACTTTCTCAAAACACATAAATGAGGGATAACAGAGCCTTAAATCTGTATAAAGCATATGTCTATCCACTCAGTTGTTCTTAAAGCAAGTGAGTACTTTTCTACGTATTAACACAGAATGTAACACTCCAAGTCCTTTACAATTGAACACTCTATTGAAGTCAGTGTCACCCAACAGCTAACAAATACTCAGCTAAGCAATCATGGAGAACTTCCAGAAAGAGAAGTAGTCCATTCAGTCTTTCCGCCTGCCCCACGTGAGGGGAAAGAGGTGCAGAAGCTGAGAACCATGCAGTATGGTGCCCTAAGAGACTGTACTTTCGGAGTCTTCTAGAGTTCCAGTAGAATAAACCCTAAAAATTTTTAAAGAAAGGACAGCATGCAATAACAAGAGCTGTGTTGCATCTTATTTCATGCTGGGTCAAATACTGATTCAGAGAACGGCTTCTCTGAATTGTACTCTGGTGTGCCGCCTCTTGCCTAGCCAGATGGTCACAAGGAGAAACAGCCCTATCTCTCATTCTCTCTCAACATGCAAGCTGTCCATTCTCTAGGATAATCACTCACTTTCCCCTTCCCCCACTCCCCCTCTCTCTCCTATTTCAAATGTATATTATGTAGTTTGTATATGCTGACAATGACATCCCATTTTGTAGGAAGATAACAATGAACCCAAACAGACCCTGCTCTCTGATTCTGATTTCATACAGTCTGCTTCTAACGTACTTATCCTAAACACTCAATCACTAAGGAGTCATGGTGACAATCCTCTCGGACTCTGCCCCTTTGCCAGAGTGGATGAGGTAAAGAAGCTAGATAGCCTTACCACTTCAGGCCTGTCAGTCTTAATCACGGCACTGATATAAACCGGAGAGCAATGACAGACCCTTCTTACTCTCTGACAGTCCTGGCTAAATGCCCTAGGCTACTTTCATCCACCTTGGCTGATAATGTCTCTATTTCATCAATTTCCTAGGTAACAGTCTCAGAATTAGGTTTTGAAAGTCTAATAGTGTCTAGCCAATCAATATCCTAACCTTGAAAAGATAAATGTTAAATTCAGGGTCCAACTTTTTCTTGTCCACTGTTCTTTTGGAGTCTCCTAGAATTCTAATAGAATAAACCCTAAAAAATTTTAAAAAGAAAGGACAGCATGAAATAATGAGAGTTTTGCTGCATCCTATTTCACTTGGGGTCCAGTGCTGACTCTCCTTTGGAGAATCTAAGAATGCCACATTCATAGTTAATTATGTTTCCTGTAGGCCAAAGAAAAGCCCTTAAAAGCACATGCAGTTTTCATTAATATAGCAAAACAACCTCTTGATCTAAGAGAGTAAAACCGAGTTGACCATGTATCAGGGACAACAGAGCCACAAAGATCTCAAAAGTGATACAAGTCATTCTTCGGGAATTCTAGGACTCAACATAATTCACATATGTTTCAAGGAATCCAGGACTTAGGTTATAGCTATCTGTGCTTTTCCCACTGCTCCTATAAATAGATCTCAGGCCCTCTATGCAACATCAAGAGGATGTGGGTTTTAATTTTCTCCTTCATATGAGTCACAGAAGCCTTAGCCTATCTTGCATTAGTGACTAAAACAAGAACCTGTCATTGGAGTGATCTACAGGGAGGGAGGGCTAATTATAACTAGCTCCATTTTTCAGCAAAAGTGAATTTCAATGAATCTGTATTGGACCATGTGGGTCCTCATAAAGTGTCACTGGGCCCGGGGAATATTCCTCATTTCACCCATGGAGCCTGACACCACTCTAAGTTTACAGAAATGCAATAATAATAGCTAGCATTTATTAAATTTTTGCAATGTGACAGTCACTGTTGATGACTTCACATGTATTTACTCTTTTAATCCTCTTAATAACTCTACGAAGTAGGAACTACTATAATTACCATTTTAGAAATGAGGAAAATGAAACACTCAGTAGTTAAACAACATGCCCAAAAGTACAGAACAGCAGATCCAAGGAGCTGAAGCCACTCCATCTTACATTCAGGCCAAGCTACTTTGTAGAATATTGTCTGAGTAGTAATACACAACTTAAATTTCAAGATTCTTACTCTCAACTAATACTCTTTACCCAACTCACTCTAATATTCTGACTCCACCAAGACACCCAATTCACTGACCCTACTACCTTTTCATTGTCCCTCACTGATGCCCCCACCCATGTCATTTCCCTGACTATCCATTATAATCGTTCACTTGCAAGTATCCTCAATTCCCTTGCACAGACTTGCTTCCATAATATCCACTAGAAAAAAAAAACCCACGCATGGGTAATGCCACCTCCCTGCATTCTCCTTGCTAGCACCCCAGGAGATAAATGTAACTGGAGGTTCAAAATGCACAACCATAGGTGGGCTCACTTTATATTCATTACCAACAAACCAAGGGAACCCTTGGTATCACACAGAATCCTACTACTTTTATTCTGTCATTCTCCTTGGTAATTCTTGATACTTTCTCCTCTGTCCTTAAACTTCTAATATCTCTTTTCTCTTCCTCACCCTCAGCTGAAGATCTTCATTACTATACTGAAAATGGAAACAATCAGAAGAGAAATGCATATGCATCCTGGCCCCATCGACCAACCTGCCAGCATCTGAGTTGTGCTCTGCCCTCTCTCCTGTTGCTATGGAGGAATAATTCATGTTCCACTTAAGCTCATCCCTTTTTCATCTATTCGAGAACATGGTTCCAGCAACTTTCTGTTCTCTTTCCTGCACCATGAAGGTTTCCCTTTTGACAGAATCATTCTTGGAAGGATGATGCCTTTATTTCTCCCATCTTCAAAACAAAAATAAAAACCTTTTTTGACTCCCCATACCATTTCACCTCTGTGCTTTGAAATGAATCTCTGGATACGGAAAAAAAAAAAAAGTCCTACATTCCATCATGTCCTCTTGATCCCATTTTAGTATTTACTGCAATGACCTCCACATTGTTCAATCTAATGACAGACACAGCCTTCATCCACATTCTTGAAATATGTCACATGTTTCTAGAACACCCCTCCCTCCTGCTTCTACGCCCATCTCACTGGCCACGTCTTCAAAATCTGTTTCTGGTTGCTCATTATTTCCCTGACTAGGAAAGTCTATACTGCTTGAGCTCGTATCTCACATCAAGGCTCATGGCCTTAAATGCCATCTATACACTGACAACTTCCAAATTTATAGCCAGACCAGAATTCCCTGCTAAATCCAACTGCCTACTTGGCACCTCCACTTAGATGCCTATTAGAATCTCAAACTTTACATGTCCAAAAGGAAATTGATCATTCTACTCCCTCGAAAAAAATTTGTTCTCCTGCAGTCTTGGCCATCTCAGTAAATAGTACAGCACTTTTCCATAGACTCCAGTCAAAACCTCTTTATCTCCTATCTCTTCTATCCACCTGCAAATCTTGTTGGCTCTACGTTCAAAATATACACAAAATAGGTCAAATTCTCAACACTCTCAGGTCCAAGCAGCCATCATCTTTCACCTGGATTTCTTCAACAACTCTTTTAATAGTATCCTTGAATCTGCCCTTGCAGTTGGAGAAAATCATTTAAACACAGGTCAGATCAGTTAATATCTCTTTAATATCCTTTAATATCTCTTTAATATCCTCCAGTGGTTTCCTTTCTCATTCAAAGTAAAACTCAACATCCTTCTAATAACCTATAAGGCCCTCCATGATCTGGCCCCACTCCCTCCACTTCCTACTATGTGTTTTTAGGATGAAGTAGCAAGAAGGACCTTAAGGAGAATATTGGCAGAAGCCTGAGGGCTTGCAGGGAGGCTGTCTCTAAGAGCCTCAGTGAAAGCAGAGAAAGCTATTGGAAACAGAAAAGAATGTGACATAAAAAATGTACCGAATGAACTAGATGATTCAGATAAGTAGGTTTCCAGGTAAACTGTTGAAAGTGATGACGGGCTTCATTTCGTGCCTATAATGAAATGTATGAAGGGAGAGATAAGCTAAAAAGAAAGAAGAACCATTAAAATATAAAAGAGCGAGCACTTTTTACTGAGTTTGAAAATAAAACTTTCTCATTCCTAGTCCTATCAGAACACAAACAATGCTGCAATTAAGATATCACTTCTGGGCAAAGAATGAATCCAGCATGCTGTCAGGTAAACATGCTATAACTGTAAAATCATTTATTAGATGTAATCTGATAATTTATAAGATTTAATACAATGCCTCATGGACCCTTTCAAAACAAGATTCTCTAATAATCTTAACAGCATTGTGTCCCAACAGCCTTACAGGGAATCTAAGGTACAGAAGAGCTTATTCCTGAATAATTTGTGGATGCTGACTTTGTCTAATCAAGTTACTTAAGAGGTTGCTTCATAAGAAATTCACAAAAATTTTTAGAATAATTGTACCAGCTTGGGCTGAAAAACACAGAGATACTACAAACTGAAAAGAGGCCTCTGAACTCCCAATTTTCCTTAGGCAAAACGCAGGCCGAGAACACTACTCCACTGCAAATACACACTACTTTTTATGACAATAGCAAGCAAGCCCAGACAACAGAACCAAGAGCCCAGGAGACAGGGACAATCGTCATAATAAACTACTCCTAGACAATAGGACCAAGTCCTAATCAGAGAAATGACCACGTGTCTGGCCAGATTTAAAAGTGAGTAATATGGACTAGTAATTGTGTGCCTCCTGTTTTGCCCCTTTCTAACTGGAAGCATTTATACAGGTTATCCTGTGCATATTCCACTACTGTATGTTTGGTGCAGGGTAGACAGGAAACATTTATCTTATCACCTTAATTCACACATCTTCAGATCAAAAGGAACCATACTCAAGGAGTTAAACTTAAGGGATAATACTCAACAGTCTGATTTGAGAAGCCCAAGTCTCATGTCATAATAAATAAGAATATTGGGAAGCCTTGGAAGGAATGAGTACATTTTATATGTAAAAAGAGAATAAATAATTTTTGACCAGAGGAATCTCATTTATTAAAACATGTCTTCAAATCAGTCAACACTATTCCTACAAAAGGTATAATGTAATATTTCTCCCCTTTAAATGTTACCTGTCCAATAGTAAAAACAGTGTATGGTGTAGTGATGGAAGAGAAGGCTAGAGAAGGATCTACAGATTACAGATAGGGCTCAGATCATAAACAGTCTTGTATGCTTAATAGAATTTGAATTTAAGCAGAATACTATGGATAGTCATTGAAGTCTCCTAAGTAGGGGAAAAACTTGATAACATTTTCATTTTAATTCGATCACCCTGACAGCAAGTAAGAGAGTGGGTTAAAGCAAAGCAAACCTGCAATCCAGGAGTCTAAGTAGGCTACTCAGGTAACTCAGGGAACACTCTGAGGACTGGAAATTGGAGTGGCAATGTGTGGTGAGGAACGTTGCCTGGACTTTTCTGAACTTCAAACCAATAGAATAGCACAGAAGTAACATTGTGTGGTGGCAGAAATAACTACCTGCCCTCTGAGACTTGGTCATGCACAGGGATACGACCTTTGCTCCTTCCGGTATCCCTCCCTGCCTTTGGGCTCTGGATGTTTGCCCTAGCGAGGAACCCAAGCAACAACATGTTGAGTCCACGAGTAGGTGCTCCATCCCCAGCTGAAGCCCCAGGCAACGCCAACATCAACTAGCAGACATGACTGAGACTTCAGATGACTCCGGCCTCCGCCCTTCGTGCTTGGCCCCACAAGCCCTGCCAAAGTTGCAGATCCACAAGCAAAATGTGTGTCGCCAGAATTTCAAACACCTACATTTTGAGATGGCTAGTTACACAACAATGAAAAACAGAAATATTTCCAAATTTATCCAGACCTCTTCTATCTTCATTCTTACATTCAGCAAACTTGCTGTTCCTCCTGTGCTCATGCCATCTGTGACCTTGATGTGCATGCCCTTTATGTCTTCATCCTGGGTACCCGCATAGATGTTATATGCCCTGGAACATACCTAGAAACCTCCTTCCATCCAAATCATTCAAGAAACCAGAGATAATCCACATCATGCAAGAAACCAAAGATGACTCTGAAAAGTCATCCTAATTATCTTTCAATTTAGCAATTTTTCCATTTAGTCTACAAAGACATCATATAAAAGTTTCTGTATATATTTGACTTCCAAATGTACTAGTTTTATTACTAATAAAGTGGTCTGACGAAAGTGGCTTTTTTAGTTACTGAAAATATACTGGATTCTAGGGACCTACTATTATATGTCTTCAGAGCCCACCAATCATTTTTTTTTCTCTCCCAAGACACAGTCTCACTGTGTCGCCCAGACTGAAGTGCAGTGGCATGATCTCGGCTCATTGCAACTTCTGCCTCCTGGGTTCAAGCAATTCTCCCTGCCTCAGCTTCCTGAGTAGCCGGGATTATAGGCACCCGCCACCACATCCGGCTAATTTTTGTACTTTTTAGTAGAGATGGGACTTTGGCATGTTGGTCAGGCTGGTCTTTAACTCCAGACCTCAAGTGATCCACTCACCTCAGCCTCCCAAAGTGTTGGGATTACAGGCATGACCACCAATCATTTTTTAAACATGCCTTCCTGCCATGATACGTCTGTCTCTAGTGGGGCTGCCCTACAATTGCATCTAATAGACTGCTTCAGATCTCTTAGGACCAGGACACATAATAACCAATGTGTTCAGACTTCTTCCTAAAATGAAAACAAACACGGTTTTAGTGATCACAGATTTTCTAAAGAAATTCCTTTCTCAAGTAAAGTGCTGAATCCTGTGAGTGGACTCTAAGATAATCAATTTGGGCTGCTTAAGAAACCTTGGCTGTTTCTAAAGTTTCAACTACATTTTGGATAAGTTACAACACGTTTCTAAAATGTGGATAAGTGAGGCATCACTGTATACAGAATACAAGATCATTTCATCTTGAAATAAAATCCTAAATTTGCCATGTCTTGAAACTATAGTAATTTAAAATATACAGGTAGTTAAGTTAGGGTTCACTTAAACTCCGTCCAGAAGCTGAACATAAACGCTGTCTTAGCTAACCAAGTAATCTGGCACAAAGGAGCCGAGCCAACCCAGAAAGCTGTGAGGTAAGGAGGGTCCAGGTGCCCTGCTCAGCACCATCCACACAGTTGCACCAACTCCAGCGTGCACAATTCACACAATTAGCACAGCTGCACACCGCAGGCTTGTCCCTTCTCATCTGCAATTACAGTCTCTTTCTCCCTTAATGACCTTATTTGGTCTCATGACTATAAAAACCTAGAGACTCTTAGATGTGACCCCAGCCTCCCAGGAACCCAAACTACTCCCCTAGTATCTCTGAGACGTCGAATGGACATTTTAAATCCAACATATGCAAATCAGAACTGACTTCCCAAACCGAAAAACTAGCTCCCTGTCATTTCTCACCTTGACATTTCCAGTAGATTCTTGTATACAGAGCCTACAATATCCTGCTGGGCCCTATGTCATGGGGCCCTGCCCACCTTCCCACTTCATCACCCACTTTCTTACAACTCCAGCATCGCTAGACTCCTCTCAGTTCCAGAACACCTTGCATCTGTCTCTGCCTTAGGGTCCCCAAACCAGCTAAGGGTCCCCGAACCAGCTATTCCTCCTGCCTGCCATGCTCCTCGCCTTATCACTCCAGCCTCAGTGTAAATATCAAAGAGGTCTCTTCTAACCACCTGTGGTGTTATGAAAACCAGTATATATCACAACACCACAGGTGATTCATCAACAAAGAAATTGAAGACCAATCAATCAAAGCATATTCTGCTGGTTCCTGGTTCACAACTCCCATAGCTCTTATTAGTCTTTGTTAAAATGTTGGGAGGATTAGTCCTCAGGAAACAAACTCTCTCTCCTGCCCTCCTTTCACCTGCCCCAAGTGGGACTCTAATCTTCCCCCACCTTTCTGACTGTGGGTCTTAAGACCTTCCCCTGTGTTCATGAAGATCACAGGGGAGTGGGAAACTCTACCCAGAGAAGGTCCAGCCCTATACACCTGGAAAAGGAATGCTGACATCATGACACTTCCATAAAAACTAAAGAGGACTTGGGGTCCAAGGAGCTTCTAGGTAGCTGAACACATGCAGGTTCCTGGAGGGTGGCACTCCCAGGGAGGGCATGGAAGCTCCACATCTCCTCCCCCATACCTCACCCTACATACCATCTCTTCATCCCTATCTACTACAGTATCCTTTATAATAAACTGGTAAATGTAAGTGTTCCCCTGAGTTTTGTAAGCCACTCTAGCAAATTAATCAAACCCAAAGAGAGGGTCATGGGAACTCAAACGAAGCCAGTTGGTCTGAAGTTCCAGAGGCCTTGGCCAGGAGCAGTAGCTCATGCCTTTAATTCTAGCCCTTTGGGAGGTGAAGGCAGGAGAATCGCTTGAGCCCAGAAGTTTAAGACCAGCCTGGGCAACACAGTGAGACCCTACTAAGGTCTCCAAAAAAAAAAAAAAAAGTAGTAGTAGTAGTTCCAGAGGCCTGGACTCGTAACTGGTGTCCAGGGGGTGCAGACGGCAGTCTTGGGGACTGAGCCCCTAACCTGTGGGATTTGATGCTATCTCCAGGGAGATAGTGTCAAAACTGAATTGGAGGACACCCACTGGTATCCACTACTTGGTATGTGGGGGGAAAAAAAACCGACACATATAATCCCAGAAGCTTTTTCTACAATGATGACTGTGGTGATGTTAGAGCAAAGGCAAAACATGGTTGAAGAGTTTTTCTCTACATACCACCCAATGGAAGGAGCCTTCACAAAACCGTAGCATATTATCTTATTTTCAGAGCATTCAGTACCTGATATTTGAATACATTTTTATTCTCTGTCTCACCCTGGAAATAAACTCCCTGACACCAGGGACCTTGGCTCTTACTCACCATTGTGCCACACTTCCTGAGACACAGTGGCTGCTTGGTAAGTATCTACTATGTGACTGAATGGAGATGAGCAATAGCAAATGTTCATCTTTCCTCATAGTCCCAGGTCAGGATGCTGATACGAGTAAGGATGTAACTCTAAAAAATTTTAAACAAAAAAACCTCCTGAATAAATATTCTCTATAAAATATCCTGCAACCCCCAAAACTGACGGGTATCATGAAAGAATAAACTAAGCTCTTATGTATCATCAGCTTTTAAGGGCCCACTTCTGTTAATTCTCTCAAAATTCACAGTCCAGAAGGGAAAGTAGGTAACTCCCACTTTCCCACCAACCAAAAAAGCACCTGCACAACTTTTAACAATTCCATAAACCTCTCTCTTATTGGAACAGGTCTTACAATGATAGACAAACTAGTCACTTAGCTTTTAGTACATGTAATAAAATTTGTGATTTTATAAAATATAAGTAGAATAGAAAATATTCCATAAAATATATTTTATTAGTAGGCTACCGACACATTCCAATTAAATTGTTTGTTATATTCAAGGAGAAATCCTCTTAAAATTCAGAATAACGTTAAATCAATGTTAATTTATCAGAGCTTTGTGTCAAGACTCTAAATTAAAAAAAAAAAAAGTTTCCTATAAGAAAATGTCTAAAATCATTAACTCTAAAATTACTATTTTCCCATTAGTCAATCAATCAACTGTCTGAAATTCCTTCCTTTATGGCTCATTCTGATTTAACCAGGGAGAAGGATAGTCTAATTTAATAAATGTTCATAGTAAAGAAATCAACAATATTCCTTTCACTTATGTATATAACTAAGAAGGTATGCGTCACAGAAATTTCTCAGGTACATTTATTGATAATAATACCCAGTACACCTACATACCTGGTTTTATATACAAAAATATAAATGTAAATGGATATATACAAATATATACATGTATATATAAGCTGACATTTCTACCATTCCTGATAGTTAAGTACTCTGTACCTTGTTTTCAATTGTTGTTGTTGCTGTTTTCGATGAAAGCTTTTTATTTTTCAGTTTGGGAATACATGTGCAGGCTTGTTATACAGGTAAACTCATGTTGTGGGGATCTCCCGTACCTTCCACCTTCTACCCTCCTCCTTTTCATTTACTTTTGGTGAAAAAGGCACTGGGTGCCATTAACAAAGAAAACTTTCTCTGCAAGACAGAATTCAGCCCTTCACCTCCCTAAACCTAGAAAACCACAAGGTTATGAAAACCATAGGATAAAACATTGTATTATACATGACCCATGGAAGACACATTCATGCCTACAGTGATCAACCATTTGAGGGAAAGGGGAAATAAAGAAGTGAAGTTCAAGATGTGTCATGGAGCTGATCCTATACAAACCTGGGTCCTTCAAGAACAGTTTTTGAGTCCATGTCAAAATCAACAAAGAAACTGAAGGCCAATCAATCAAAGCATGCTCTGCTTTTCCCGGTGCAACAGTGAAGAAAGCATGCAGTGTACCAAGCAACTTTGGGGATGCCGTTGGGAGGCTCCCCCCTTAGTACTTCCCAGGGTTATTTCAGGCATGTCAGCTGGTGATTTCTCGTGGTGTATCACTCACATGACTGTGCTCAAAGGAGGGCAGGCTCACTCTAAACAGATAATGTTCCAGAAAAACATCATCTCTTCTTTCTTATTAAACCCTGTTTAACCATGGAGAAACAGAAAAATCTACTTTCAGTAGAAGTACTGTTTATTATAAACAATTTTTTTAAATCATGGATCCACAATCAGTTACACGTGACATTGCCTGAACTCAAATCCTCATATACCTTCTTTTACTACATACTATACTACTGTACCTCTAACCAGACAAAAATATTCTAAACAACACCTGGTAGCTGCCAGCACCTTAAAAATATACTGTACCTGTCATTTCTTAAAATCCCAATAAGAATTTTCAATCTAACTTCCTAATATCTCAATAAACCTTTTTCTTTTTTTTTTTTTTTAATATAAGTAAAATCTGGTTAAAATGAACAGCAAGAGAGGCCTTTCATACGAGAAGGAGCGAGCACGCAGACGTGGAAGGAAAAGTGGGGGAAATGCTCGTCAAGGCCCTCGCCTTCCACTGACCTGCCCACACTGTCCAGGCAAGAATTCTTCCATTCAATAACATTACAAATCACGTGTTTCACAGTGACAGAGGTGGTAATAAAGGGATGACTGGGACTCAGTGCTTCCCTTCAAAAAGTATCCCAACAAATGGTATTATTCAACAGGCACATACAATGTTGTATTTGTAATATGTTATACAAGAAGGACCAAAATATCTCTGGGGGGGTAGGGAAGGCTTCAAGAAGGAGGGGGATATCAGAAACACCACACTCTGGGGATAATAATAATAAACAGGATTTCACCAAGGTAAAACGAGGGAAGGGAGGAGAACAAGAAGGGTGTTCAGGCAGGGGGAAGCAGCGCATACCCCCAGAGACACTATGATACAGCTAAGGAGCTGCAGGTAGTTCAGTGGAGCTACAGTGTACCTCAAGCATGCTTTTTGGTGAGGAACTGAAAAGTCACATTGCAAGAAAAGGAGCTCAAGATAACCAAGGGCCACATATCTTAATTAACTTTAGGAGTTTGTATTTTCCCTTAGGGAGCCATTAAAGAATTTTAAGCCACAGAAGGAGACATCATAAAAGTGGCCTTTCTGAAAGAAAACTGCAACTGCAATGGGGAGAACACTGGAGGGAGTAAGATCAAAGACAGAAACAGCCAGTCAAAAAGCTTTTATACAAACCCAAGCCCATCTGGCACCGAAACTAAAATTCAGAGATGGAGACTAATTCTAGAGAGGTGAATAGGTGACTACAAGTCCTGTTTAGATCAGTTTGTCCCAGCTTTGTTATTAACAGTGCCCTTTTCACTCTCAATCCTGGATTGGTGGGTGAACTGTATGGTCACTTTAAGCATTAAGAAGTGAAACTGCCAGGACTTGGTGACTGGTTGAGGAAAGGTGAGATGATGTAGTTGGAAATGACACCCAAGATTCTAGTTTGAGCAATCGGGTAGACGGTGTTGGCATTCATTAAGTTATTGTAACAAAGGTGTAGGCACCTCAGGGATGCTACATGAGAACTTCCCAAAGAACACATGGGTAACCACATAGTTTTAAGAACTCAATTCCCAGATTCTCAACTTCCGCATATACTCTATTCCAAAATTGATCTACCAAAGAATAGACCCAAGATTATGACATTATGCTAATTCTCCTTTCCTGCTGCACTCTCCTTTCAAAATTCTCCGATCCCAATTTACTTAAAGGCACTTTTCAGCCCGGTCAAGCTGCTATAGTGCACTGCCCAAGGGTATGAATAATCCCAGGAGAAGCATAGGAAGACTTTAAAATACTGTTGTTAACAAAGTTGTCTTTAATAAAGACACCAGAAATCAGAAAAAATAGTTCTATGTCTTTTTTCCATTTTATACATATTTCTGGCAAGGACTAGGCAAAGTGTTCGAAGCATGATGTTTTGGTCTATACTTGGGTGGTTCTGAAGTCACATATACTGTACAGTAGGGCAGCACCAAGAGTAATGATTTTTGTTTAATGATCTTGCAACTTCCATTCTCTAGCTATTGTCAGTTCCTTAAGAATAAATCAAGTCGAAGTCTTGGTAAGTGAAGATAGACTTATCTTATCTAGGTAACAAAATGCTTTGCCTTATCTGTCTACCTTAGGAGTAGAATTCCTAAATGAAATACTTTTCAAAGAATCCAAGTTAACATTTTTATTTAAATTAATGGAATGTCAGTAAACAAGTTGGTTTGGTTAAGTGGTTTAATGATGACTGGCTTTGTCAAAGAGTATTGTTGGACTGTTTCCAAAAGCCAAATGAACTAAATGTGCAACTTCAAGATTCTAATGAAAATATAAAGTATGTAATTAGATAAAAGCACTTTTTTAAAAATCTTACATTGGCAAACATGTTAAAATTAATGATTTTTAAATTTTTTGAAATCCTTTCTAACTATATTGGATTAAATCAGTTGCCTCAAAATAAAAAAGAAAAAAGCATAATGAATAATATTTTGCTAAGTGTTGGTAAAGCATTTTTAAATACATTTCCTAGAAATTGTGGAGTCGAATTACTATAGTGATCAATTAACAAATTTTAAGTCAGATGGTCTTGAATTCATTGCTTTCAACTAAACTGAAGAAAAACCCAACTGAATGGTCTGAAAAAACACATACCACAGTTTCTTTATCCACTTGTTGATTGATGAGCATTTGGGCTGGTTCCACATTTTTGCTATTGTGAATTGTGCTGCTATAAAATGTGTGTGTGCAAGTATCTTTTTCGTATAATGACTTCTTTTCCTCTGGGTAGATACCCAGTAGTGAGATCGCTGGATCAAAGGGTAGTTCTACTTTTAGTTCTTTAAGGAATCTCCACAGTGTTTTCCATAGTGGTTGTACTAGTTTATATTCCCACCAGCAGTGCAAAAGTGCTCCCTTTTTTATCGCATCCACGCCAAAATTTATTATTTTTTTATTTTTTTGCTAATGGCCATTCTTTGTGGGGGGAAAGTGGTATCATATTATGGTTTTGATTTGCATTTCCCTGATCATGAGTGATGCTGAATGTTTTTTCATATACCTTTTAGCCATTTGTATATCTTCTTTCAAGAATTGTCTATCATGTCCTCAGTCCACTTTTTGATGGGAATGCTTTTTTCTTATTTGAGTTCCTTGTAGATTATGGATATTAGTTTTATGTCAGATGTATAGATTGTGAAGATTTTCCTCCACTCTGTGGGCTGTTTACTCTGATGACTGTTCCTTTTGCCATGCAAAGGCTCTTTAGTTTAATTAAGCCCCACCTATTTATCTTTGTTTTTGTTGCATTTGTTTTTAGGTTCCTGGTCATGAAATCTTTGCCTAATCCAGTGTCTAGAAGGGTTTTTCCAATGTTATCTTCTAGAATTTTTATAGTTTCAGGTCTTACTGATTTAGGACTTTAATTCCTTGATCCATATTGAGTTGATTTTGCAAGAGATAAGGATTCAGTTTCATTCTCCATCTCGTGAGTTGCCAGTTATTCCAGCACTATTTGTTGAAAAAGGTGTCCTTTTCCCATTTTGTTTTTGTTTTGTTGAAGATCAGTTGGCTTTAAGTATTTGGGTTCATTTCTGAGTTCTCTATTTTGTTCCATTGGTCTATGTGCCTATTTTTATACCAGTACCATGCTGTTCTGGTGACTATGGCCTTATAGTATAGTTTGAAATCAGGTAATGTGATGCCTCCAGATATGTTCTTTTTTGCTCAGTCTCGCTTTGGCTATATGCACTTTGCTTTGGTTCCATATGAACTGTAGGATTGTTTTTTCTAGTTCTGTGAGGAATGATAGTAGTATTTTGATGGGAATTGCAATGAATCTGTAGACTGCATTTGGCAGTATGGTCATTTTCACATTATTGATTCTACCCATCCATGAACATGAAATGCATTTCCATTTGCTTTTAACTTTTTCCCATTCAGTACTATGTTGGCTATGGGTTTGTCACAGATGGCTTTTATTACACTGAGGTATGTCCCATATATGCCAATTTTGCAGAGGGTTTTAATCATAAAGGAATGCTGAATTTTGTCAAATACTTTCTGCATCTACTGAGATGATTGTGTGATTTTTGTTTTTTGTTTGTTTCAGATGGAGTCTCGGTCTGTCACCCAGGCTGAAGTGCAGTGGTGTAACATTGGCTCACTGCAACCTCTGCGTCTCGGGTACAAGTGATTCTCCTGCCTCAGCCTCCTAGATAGCTGGGATTACAGGCATACACCACCACACTCAGCTAATTTTTGTATTTTTACTAGAGACGGGGTTTCACTATGTTGGTCAAGCTAGTCTCGAACTCCTGACCTCGTGATCCACCTGCCTCAGCCTTCCAAAGTGCTGGGATTAAAAGTGTGAGCCACCATGCCCGGCCCAATTTTTGTTTTTAATTCTGTTTATGTGGTGTATCACATTTATTGACTTGTGTATGTTAAACCATCCCTGCATCCCTGGTATGAAACACACTTGATCATGGTGGATTACGTTTTCGATATGCTGTTGGATTTGGTCAGCTAGTATTTTGTTAAGGATTTTTGCATCTATTTTCATTAGGGATATTGGTCTGTAGTTTTCTTTTTTTGTTACGTCCTTTCCTGGTTTTGATAATAGGGTGATACTGGCTTCATAGAATGATTTAAGGAAGATTTCCTCTTTATCTTGTAGAATAGCGTCAAGATGGTTGGTATTAATTCTTCTTTGAATGTCTGGTAGAATTCAACTGTGAATCCATCTAGTCCTGAACTTTTTCTTTTTGGTAATTGTTTTATTACCATTTCAATCTTGCTGCTTGTTATTGGTCTGTCAGGATTTCTAATTCTTCCTGACTTAAGCCGGAGGGGAAGTATCTTTCCAGGAATTTATCCATCTCCTTCAGGTTTTCTAGTTTATGCACGTAAAGGTGTTCACAGTAGCCTTGAACGACCTTTTGCATTTTGGTGGCGTCAGTTGTAACATCTCCCATTTCATTTCTAATTGAATTTATGTGGATGTTCTCTCTTCTTTTCTTGGTCAATCTTGCTAACGGCCTATCAATTTTATTTATCTTTTCAAAGAATCAGCTGTTTCATTTATCTTTTGTATTTCTTTTTGTTTCCATTTCATTTAGTTCTGCTTTGACCTTGGTTATTTCCTTTCCTCTGCTGGATTTGGGTTTGGTTTGTTCTTGTTTATCTAGTTTCTTGAAGTGTGACCTTGGATTGTCTAGTTGTGCTCTTTCAGATTTTTTTATGTAGGCATTTAAGACTATGAACTTTCCTCTTAGCACTGCCTTTGCTGTATCTCAGAGGTTTTGATAGTTGTGTCATCATTCAGTTCGAAGTATTTTTTCCACTGAGGTATGTCAGAGTATTTGATATAATTTCAGTTTTCTTAATTTTACTGAGACTTGTTTTGTGGCCTATCATATGGTCTATTTTGGAGAAAGTTCCATGTACTGATGAATAGAATGTATATTCTGCAGTTGTTGGGTTGAATATTGTATAAGTATCTGCTAAGACCATTTGTTCCAGAGTATAGCCTAAGTCCATTGTTTCTTTGCTGACTTTCTGTCTTGATGACCTGTTTAGTGCTGTCAGTGGAGTACTGAAGTCCCCCCACTATTATTGGGTTGCTCTCTATGTCATTACTTAGGTCTAATGATAATTGTTTTATAAATTTGGGAGCTCCAGTGTTAGATGAATATATATTTAGGATTGCGATATTTTCATGTGGGCCTTTCATCATTAATGTCCTTCTTTGTCTTTTTTAACTGCTGTTGCTTTAAAGTTTGTTTTGTCTGATATAAGCCTGCTTGCTTTTGGTGTCTATCTGCATGGAGTATCCTTTTCCACTCCTTTACCTTAAGTTAATGCATTTTTTATAGATTCCTTCAATCATCACTACCACCCTTTGAAGTTGGTACTATTACTATCCTCACTTTATAAACGGAGGAACTGAGGAACTTATGTGTTAGGTGAGCAAGTGGGATTTCTTGGGTGGTGTTAAAGAACCTTCTTTGTCAGATTACCATAATTGTTTTTCTGGTTTCTTCTCCTTTGGGTAGACTATGTCAGAGGAAATATCTGGGGCTCAAGGCTGCTGTTCAGATTCTTTTGTGCCATTAGGTATTCCCTTGATATAGCACTCTCCCCCTTTTGCTAGGGATGTGGCTTCCTGAGGGCTGTGATGCAGCCTTCTGGATCTATTTCCCTTCTGGATCTAGCCACCCAGCAGGGCTACCATGCTCCAGGCTGGTACTGGGAGTTCTCTGCACAGAGTCCCGTGATGTGAACCATCTTTATGTCTCTCAACCACGGATACCAGCACAGGGCTGTCTCTTGAGTCCTGCAGGAGCAATCTGCTTCCTTTAAAGGGTCCGTGGATTCTCTCAGCTTTCCAGGTATATTTCTGGAGCAAAATTTCATAGTGAGAGTCTCTATACACTGCACTGTCTGTCCGAGTGGGAGCTGCAATCTAGTTCTGCCTCCTATCTGCCATTTTCCCCAGAAAATATGTTTAATAGTTATTCAAATGCATAGTATTTTGCTGTTTTAATTAATCGTATAGTGACAACCATGGTAATAATAACTACTCTGAGGGCTCAGTAAAAATAAGAGTCTTAACATCTCAGAGGATAAACTTTCAAAATTCCAATTTATATGTAATTATTGATAATATATTTTATTAATAAAAATATAAGAACATTTTATGGAGAAAGTAGAATAGTAATACAAGTTTAAAGACATAAAAGGAATAAAGTTTCTGCTTTTTAAAAAACGGCTTGTTCATATAATTTTGTAAAGGTAGACGAAGAGTACAAAATTGCTATGAAATATAAATTTACAGGATACATTTAAAAGGAATATGACAATTTACAATGTCAACATTTATGATGAACCAAAGATCTGCATCTACTAAAACTCATAAAATTTTAATTCTCAACCTAAAATTATATACACGTACATGGTTTTTTAAAAAAAATTGTAGACCAAGTATGGTGGCTCACTCATACCTGTAATCCTAGCACTTTGGGAGGCCAAGGCGAGGATTACTTGAGCTCAGGAGTTTGAAACCAGCCTGAGCAATATAGTATGACCTCATCTCTAAAAGAAAAATTAAAAAAATCTTGAAAATCACTGCTCTCAGAAACATTTTTTCAAAAAGAACAGATTTGGAGGGGAAGATGACTTCAGTTTTGAATATGTTACCTTTGAGGTACCTGAGGGGCACCCGAGTAGTGAATAACAGCTAAAACATTATGTGGACCACACATTTTAAAGCACTAGTCTGTGCATTTTTTATAGATTCCTTCAATCATCACTACCACCCTTTGAAGTTGGTACTATTACTATCCTCACTTTATAAACGGAGGAACTGAGGTACAGAAAAGTTAGGGAGACTCACTCAGTGCCACACAGCTCTCCAGGGTAGTAGACTGTGGTTTGAACCAATACAGTCTGAATCCAGATTCTGTATTTTAACACAATGTAGCCCCTCCTGAGACACCTGGGTTGAAAATAGGAATTTGAGGCTCAGTCTTTAGATATAATTTAAACCAAGGAAAAGATGAGATTACCAAGGAAAAGCAACACACATTCGTCAGCAGGAAAATGAGAGCTTCGATGCTGTGGGGCCCTCTGTAGATGGTTCTGGTATTCCCTTCCAGGCCCTGGACTCTTGAAAAGCCACCCACCATCACTATTTCCCAGATACCCTTCATGTATTGTTGTCAGCCCTCCTAGGATACTGCACTGCTTATGATGCTCTCCGTGAAGTCAAAGGGTTACCTGAGAAGAACTTTCTGCTTCTTGATCTTTGCCCCTTTCTGTTCCTCCAACAGATGCTTGAATACATCTCAGATAGTAAGTTTCATTCTGTAATAATCCAGCATGACGATCTTCCTTTCTTTCTTTCCTTCCAACAGGACTCACATTATCACACATATTTTATCAGTCATTATTGGTGCTTTCCAGAACATACAATCACAGAACGTGAAACCTTATACACATTACAAAATACAGCATCAGGATAAAGAAAGAGGGCCACTACTCATGGCAGAGAGGACACACTTGAGCGTGCCTGCTAGAGCTCGATACTCAAAGTACTTGGGTGGGGGGGCAGGAAAGAGAATACAAATATTAATACATATGCATTTTTATTTACATGCTTAAGGAAATTATCTCAGAAATAAACAGTGCCAGAAAAGGCAGCACTAAATGTGTGGACCTGAACAGCATTCAGAGTATAAGAGAATCAAGGACAAAATACTGGTGAATACCAACATTTTATGGAACAGGCAGTGGAATCGTGATCATAAAGACTAAATAGGAATAACTAGAGAAAACAGGAAAAGAGGGAAACAAAAAATAGTGCCAGAAGAACAAAATGAGAACATTTCAAAAATGGGCAAGTTGTTAGTAGCAACAGAAAGGTCAAGTAAGATAAGGACCAATAGAGTCTCTTAGATTTAGCAACTGGCAAGGCAGGGCCAGTTTCAGTGATGTGATTGGGATCAAAGCTGTAGGGTGAGACGTTTAAGAAACAATGGGATTTCAGAAGTGAATGTGAGAAACTTAGACAAGGTTTTCTGAAGTTTATCCCTGATGCAGAGGGAGCCAAAGATGGCAGCAGATAGAGGAAGGAAAGGGAGGTGGGGGACAGGTGGTTCTAAATGGGAGAGACCTGAATATGCCCAAACACTGACTAGAAAGAGGAAGCAAGTAGAGTCGAGAGACACAAAAAAGAAAAAGCAAGGTGGTAAGATCTAGCTCACAGACACTGGTGACAGGAGAGGAAAAGAAGGGTAAAAAGCAACTAAGTGTGTTTGGGGGTGGGGTGATCAAGAAGGTGGGAAGTTTCTGACTGTTTTTATTGTCTTGGTGAAGCAAAACCAGAGTTCACTGGTGGAAGACAATGTTTGCATGCTGTCTTCATCTGCGTGCTTCCCGTTTTCCTCCTCCTTTGACTTCTGAAGTAAAAGGGCAGCAGATCCAGCAGCCTGATTCTCAATGCCATGATGATTTCCATATTCTGAGAAAAGCCCTAATTATATACAACTTCTGTCTTTCAAGGAGTAATTTGTAAAGGAGCCACAAGTGCTAACACAAGACATAACTATAATTTCGGGGAATTTTCTGTAAGTCAAACTAAGGCCCTAATATAAGAGACCTACATCCCCACACACACCAGTCTGGATCAAGAGGAACCTGACTGGCACAAGCCAGAGTAGAACAGAAAATAGGCTCTCTGTCCAGGCTAGGCACTTTCCCTTTTAAAACTAATCTTAAAACCAGAAGTAGTATTGAGATATCACATTTATATTTATTATTGCTTTCAATATCAACAAAACTCATCTTCAAAATCTCCAAAGGTGTTTAAGAGTCTACAGTTTAATTTTTTCTTTTCTTTCTTCCAGACTTTTTCCTTCTTCCTTCATTCCACTAATATCACCAACAATATTTTCTCCCATCCTAGTTTCAACAGGAAAGGCCTTTTACATGTTTAATGCCTTATCATCTACAAAGAGCTTTCATGCGTTCTGGTTTAGTCCTACCATTAATCCTGAGAAATGAGGAGAAAAGGCATTCATTGTCAATTTATAGATAAGCATATCAAGACTCAGAAAAATTAAGTGATTTGACCATTCACTAGGAGCAGACACAGAACTCAAACCTGTCTTGTGACTCCAAAGGCAGCTATCTGTATCACCAGATCACAATCCATTTATAACAACTTCTGAAAACCTAAAAGATGGCTCAAGTTCCTTCCAGCCTCTGACTAATTTCGAATACACCGGTTCTTAAAGAGAAGACTGTGCTGCTGCAATTTCAGTTATTTTGCATATAATTGCAACAGATCTTACCATGCCTCTCCCATAATAAGGAACCTGAATACTGTGAAGCAACAACTAATATTGCTCACAGACATCTGAGGATGCACATGCAGCTCTAATCATAGAGAAATCCTAAACATCAGCAGCAGAAGATGTATGACATTACTACTCAGGGAAAGTAATAGTGTTTCTGGTTTCTGCCTAATGTAAAGAACACAAACGAGCAAGCCCTCATACTTCTGAACAAGCCAGAATAACTATTCCCAGTGTATTCATGATTATTCGTTTCCTTTTGCAGCTATAACAAATCACCATAAATGTGGTGGCTTAAAACAACAGAAATTTATGGCCAGGCACAATGGCTCACACCTGTAATCCCAACACTTTCGGAGGCCGAGGCAGGTGGATCACAAGGTCAAAAGACAGAGACCAACCTGGCCAACACGGTGAAACCCCATTTCTACTAAAAATACAAAAATTAGCTAGGCATGGTGGCACATGCCTGTAGTCTCACCTACTTGGGACGCTAAGGCAGGAGAATTGCTTGAACCCAGAGGCAGAGGTTGCAGTGAGCCAAGATCGTGCCACTGTACTCCAGCCTAGGGGACAGAGCAAGACTCCATCTCAAAACAAACAAACAAACAAACAAAAACAAGACAAATTTATTATCTTACAGTTCTGGAGGTCAGAAGTCCAAAATGGATCTCACTGGAGTAAAATCAAAGCATAGGCAGGACTGCATTCCTTCTGGAGGTCAGGGGAGAATCTGTTTCTTTGCCTTTTCCAGCTTCTAGAGGCTGTCTGTATTCCTTGGCTCAAGGTCTCTTCCAGTAACTGCATCACTCGCATCTCTGCTTCTATTGTTACATCATCTCTTTCACTCTCTGACCTCACTTTTCACGTGTAAGGACACTTGTCATTACACTGATCTCACCTGGCTAGTTAGCCTCCTCACTTTAAGATCCTTAATCACATCTGTAACTCCCTTTTTGCCATGCAAGCTAACATTCACAGGTGCTGGGGATTAAGATGTGGTGCAGAGAGAGCTCTAGTGTTGTTCAAAGCTAAGACACCCCCCCAGCTGAGCTGCTGAGCCATATACCATGTGAAGAGAACAAGAAGTACCTGTTGAGGGGAGCAACGGACCTGGTCATAGGCAGTCCTAGAATACAAAGGAGGGAGCAAACTTCTCTGGAAGTGCTGCCCTTCTGCATTAATGGTTAGTACTTACTGCGAATTTTAAAACTTATAATAAATGGTGGGATCATTAGATAAATCCAGGTCTCTGGCTCCCAAATGTGTTCTTATAATCCCTTTGACAGATTGCCTCACACCCACCTCAAATGGAGGCTGAAAATTTTTGCAAAGTCAAACCAAGGTCCTGATCCAGACTTGCACAGACCACTCTGGATCAAGAAGGAATTCAGATGACATAGGTCTAAGCAGAAAATAGATGCTATGCCCAGGCAAGGTGCTTCCCCTTTTTGTTGTTGTTGTTGTTTTGAGACAGGGTCTCACTCTGTTGACAAGACTGGAATGCAGTGGTGTGATCACAGCTCACTGCAGCCTCAACTTCCCAAGTGTATTAGTCCATTCTCACACTTCTATAAAGACATATCCAAGACCGAGTAATTTATAAAGAAAAGAGGCTTAATGGACTCACAGTTCTGCAAGGCTGGGGAAGTCTCAGGAAACTTACAATCATGGCAGAATGGGAAGCAGGTACGTTTTACATGGTGCCAGGTGAGAGAGAGCAAATGTGAAGGAGGAACTATCAGGCACTTATAAAACCATCAGATCTCATGGGAATTCACTATCATGAGAACAGCATGAGAGAAACCACTCCCATAATCCAATCACTTCCCTCCTTCAACACATGAGGATTATAATTCGAGATCAGATTTGGGTGGGGACGCAGAACCAAACCGTATCACAGAGCTCAAGCAATCCTCCCATCTTTCAGCTTCCCAAATAGCTGGGAATACAGGCATGAACCACCACGTCCAGCCCCTTTTTGTCTGTAAGAAAAAGAACTGCAAGTACGTGACCCTCACGGTGCACCTTTAAGAAACTATCTTATAAAAGTTTGAATTAACGTGTGCAGCTTTCATTCCATTGTGTTATTTCAGTCCCAATAAATACATCCTCATGAAGAAATGTTTTTTTCTTTTCTTTCTTTTTTTTTTTTGAGACAGACTCTCTGTCACTCTGTCGCCCAGGGTAGAGTGCAATGGCACGATCTTGTCTCACTGCAACCTCCACCTCCTGGGTTCAAGCAATTCTCCTGCCTCAGCTTCCTGAGTAGCTGAGATTACAGGCACCTGCCACCACACCCAGCTAATTTTTGTATTTTTAGTAGAGATAGGGTTTTACCATACTGGCCAGGCTGGTCTCAAACTCCCAAGCTCCGGCAATCTGCCCACCTTGGCCTCCCAAAGTGCTGGGATTACAGGCATGAGCCACTGCGCCTGGCTGAAATGTTTTTATTTCTTAAAGGTTCTTTTACAGACCCTATCTGAGAACTAAAGTTATAAACATTACAGTGCCCAGTGTGTTTCAAATCAAGTCAGCTATAATCCTTAGACAGAAGTTTGCCTTAACAAGGTTTACCTCTCTCTTAGATGTTACTCTTTATACATGGGTAACACCTGAATCAATGCATTTGTTACATGAATTTCCCAGGACTTAGTTTCATGGAATGTAGAGTTAATAACACTTGTACTTTTAAAAAATTTTCATGTAATGTTCCAGACAGTAAATTCTCTTTCCCCAGAATTCCTGAATCAGAGAACACTGTCATAGATGGCCTGCACGTATCAGGCATTCATTAAATAACTGCTGAATGACACCACAGGAACACAAAAATACATGAAGTCCTAAATGAAGCCCTCCTACAACAGGGTCAATCTGAGAAGTGTACTTATTAGAAAATGCCACTTAATTCTTCTCTCGACAAACATTAAGTTTGTAAGTTACATATAAAGAGAGAATTCTTCAGCACCCAAAGTCTTATATGCATGCAACTGAGGATATTACAGTGGCTGAAAGGTCTTATAGACACTCAGACTTGGGGTGGAATTCTGGTCCTAATACCTACTGAATATGTGACCTTGGGAAAGGTGCATAACCTTCATTTGTGTTGCATCATCTCTAATAGTAAGGTAATACTTTGGAGAACTGTTCTGAGCATATAATTTCAACATACAAAAATGTTTACAGTCTCTGGTGCACTGATGATGATTGTGGTAATGATGACGAATGATGAGTTCCAGGGTTCTAGGCTCTCCTGGTCCTCCAGTGCAGACAACTTCTCTGCCATGTGAGGTCCCAAATGTACAGTAATTCAAGCAACATTCATAAAAACCATTACTTGGTTTTTAAGACAAAGTTTTTTGTTTTGTTTTGTTTTGTTTTTGAAATGGAGTCTTGCTCTGTTGCCAGGCTGGAGCACAGTGGCGCAATCTCAGCTCACTGCAACCTCCGCCTCCCAGATTCAAACAATTACCCTGCCTCAGCCTCCTGAGTAGCTAGAACTACAGGCCCATGCCACCATGCCCAGCTAATTTTTTGTATTTTAGTAGAGATGGGGTTTCACCATGTTGGCCAGGCTGGTCTCAATCTCCTGACCTCATAATCTGCCTGCCTCAGCCTCCCAAAATGCTGGGATTACAGGCGTGAGCCACCACGCCCGACCAACAAAGTTTTTTTTTTAACCATATCCTGTACTATTTTAATACAAGGTTATTTTTTTAATCCTTATTTGTTTTAAGTAACTACAGATATGCAGGGTTGCTTCTACTAATATACTTTTGGTGAAACTGTTACCAAAAGGAAGTACAAAATTTCATGACCTTATTCTCACAGCCTCCTACAATTAAAAGGCAATCAGACAATACATGTGAACATGCAGACACTAAGCAATATTTACAAATCATCTCTATTTTATCTGATTTCACTATTAGAAACTAACACAAAGAGGCAAAGAGTACGTTTGTCAAGTAATTTGCACACCTGATATTCTTATCACATCAAAACAATATGACTTAAGGGCTTTCTCCTTATAAATGTGTCATTTCTCCTAAAACCTGTATTATACACACTATCATAAATGCCAAACCTTAGGAGTAAAAGAGGAAAAAAATGTTCTTAATTTAAACCCTACAAAACTTTCAATAAACTATCAATACTAACTGCTAATTATTTTGCTACAGTAGAGACCATTGTTTTGAAATCCTCTAGCTTTTCACATTTTTCCTTTGCAAAGTTAAAAAAAGGTGGGAGGGAAGGCAAAAAAGACAGGTAAGGTCTATATAACTTCAGCAAGACAGTAAATCTTTCCAGGCAAGGTCTGACATAATAGGTAAGATCAGAAAACTGTAGTTTTCTCTACTAGGAAAAATGTTATTTCAAAAATACGAATGTAGCACATGATACCTTCTTTACCTTCAATTTAATCTTTCTGTATAGATTTACAGTTCTGCTATATTTATTTGTGGTCTGTACAAGACAAAATTCACTGAACTTCTAAACATGTCTTTTCCCATTTTTTGCAAACATGCTATAATGCCCACTAGCCTTTAGAAAGTTATTCCTTTCTATGGGAAGTTATACAATATATCCAATTTTTCATTTCTATCTTGTGAAATCCTACTGTGAAACAGAATAGATTAAGGAACTAGCTCAAGAAAAATCACAATTTATCACCATCAATAGCATTCCATTTGCCTGCCTCTTCTCATCCTAGGACATTCTTAGGACAGAGCACAGAAATGCCACTCAGAAAATCATGTTCTTCACTGAATGCACCCCAAATGACCCAGTAGAGGCTGGGAGAATGAATGAAGGAAGAGGAAGAAATCTTCATTTCAACAGCAGTTGAACAGGATGAAAAATAAAAGGCAAGTCCAATAGGGTATTTCTAAGATAAGCATGTGAGCATTCTGTATAATGAGATTGTACCTATCTGAAGCTAAGATCTTTCTTAGACTAAACCAAAAGTCACATTTAATGAATATCCTTTCATGCTTCAAAATCTTTATCTCCAAAGTTTTTCAATTGTAGTGAATTTCTTAATAACTCTCTACTATTCAACCGGACTGGAAGATCTTCTGAGTTAACCTTTGTGAACAACTTACCTAAGAACTAAAAGCTAAGTTCCTTTTAATTACTCTTATTTCTTCATGTCCATGAATAAAAAACCTCTACTTATTTTACTTTGTAACAGCTCATCTCACTTATAAAACTTTTTTTTTACACTGTATTAATTCTCTTTCTTAAAAGGCAATTACTATCTGTCACTTCAAGAGACTAGCCATTTGCCTTCTAACACATTAAATGACATGTTCAGTCCTCCATGTTCACTCAGGCTTTGCATTCACTATTAAGGCTGCAAATCTGGAAACCACATAAGCCATCTGCAAAGAGGACTACACATGTACAGAAGCTGTGAATCCAGCAACTCTACAGACTTGGCAGAAGAGGGAAAAAACGCAAAGAAATTATCAGGGGAAAACATGTTTGAGATTTTCAGGCTTTTTCAGTGACAAAGAACTTACTTAACCACCTAAAACTACATCAAGAAAAGCCAGAGACAGAGTGAAATTTATAACCAAAAAAATTTAACACGAAGTCACTGTACTCACCGTCTGATGGCTTCTGTCACAGTAACGCAGCCCAAAATAATCTATCTCCACAAGGTTTACGTGATGGAATACGTGGTCAAGGACAACAGAACCTTTTGTTGACTTCTGCAAAAATAATTCAGTTTTATATTTTTTAACTGCCTTTTTGTTCCAAAGTAGGCCATAATCATGGTTCTCATCTTTTATTAGCTTCATTCACAATAGCAGCAATTTTACTAAACCATGGTTCCCTCCTTAAGTTTTGCCTCAATTATGAAGAAAAAATATAATTTAAAGCAAAGTGTATTATAGAAATTGCTTTGGAAAATAATTTTTAAATCATAGGTTTTAAATTAATATAAGCTTCTTTTTTCTGGGATTATAAATTACTTTTAGCACAAAATTCTTCTTTTAATAAAGATAAACTTTTATATGAAGAACATTTAACAAATGCATCAAAAAAAAAAAAAAAACACTCTCGTTAAAAAGCCCATGATTCTTTTCATTTTAAAAAGCAATTTTCACCTACAGCAATACTCTTACAATGAATACAGAAAATATATAAAATTAACAATAGTCAAATCTTTTATCTTCAATCCTCGAATAATAAACTCATAGATTAAAGCTTGCTAAAGCTAATGTTCTGAAAAGCCCTTGTGAAGATATTTCACTTTATCTCTTTCACATAAGCACAGACATAAAACTTTTCTTTTGGCTGCTTTTAAAATATTGTTATCTACCTAAAAAGCTAATCTCTCTTCTCTCCTCACCTATTACAATACAGATTCTTTAAATTAAGATTCTTATCATCTAACATACTAAAAATCAATTATTCACACATGTAAGAAGCACTTCATCAGCAAGCACTACTCCACACACCACATTACCTTAGAAAATAATCCATTTTTATAGTACAGGTATAGATATAGCCTCTTCCTTTCTCTTGCCCCATCTCTGGCTGGTATAACAAGGTAATAAAAGAAATCCCACAAGAAGCCTCACATTATGATAATAAAGGAGGGCTTTTGTTCTGTTGCATCAGCCCTCAGAAAATTACCAGGACACATTTATCCATGTATGGTGAGCACTTAATACTGCACTGCTTTTAGAAAATGGATTGTTAACATGAAGGAAATGTTTTTATTAAATGTATTATAAAATGGGCAATAGGAGGTTATAAAAGTACACACCAGGAAAATACAGTTCTTGTTACAAATTCCATAGGTATTTTGTTTACTTCTAAATAACTCTGGCTAACTTTAACTTGTCCCTTTTTCAAAGTCTATTAAATAATTTATAAACAAAAAGTGCTTCCATGATGAATCTTTAGGTTATTGGACATTTTCTGCAATAATCACAATGCCATAGCCTGTAAATGTCTCTGTGCTCATGTACCTGTGTATTTCTCTAGGGTAAAAATCTTGAAGTGAAATTACTCATCTGAAAGATATGTATACTCATAATTACAGTGGGCATTGCCAAAAAGACCATTACAACTCATTCAATGAGAGTATATGTTTTCCCACACCCTTGCCAACATTTGGATTGCACAAATTTTTTCCAATCTGATTGAGCAAAAAAAAGAGGGGGATAAAGGAATTGTTTTAATTTACATTTTCCTGACATTAATAAAAGCAAGCACTCTTTCATGTTCTTACTGGCCAATTGCGTTTTTCTAGCCTTTGAGTTAGGCATTCCCTAACCCAAAGTTTATGAGCAAATTCTCCTAAGTACTTCTAAATACTTGTAGAATTTTACTTAGTATACTTAGCTCTTCATTCCATCTGGAAATTATTTTTGTTCTTGGGATAAGGGCCTAACTTTGGTTCCAAATGGATAGACAACTGCACCACCATTTACTGAAAAAGCCAGCATTTCCCTGTTGATTTGAAACAACTTTATTATTTTTAAATGAATCCCAATTATTCCATCTCATGGGTTATTCCAGAACCAATACCGTCAAGATTTTAATGTATGTAGTTTAATTTTGTTTGATATCCATCCTTCTTTTTCAAAACAATCTTTGCCAATTCTTAAACATTTTTCTCTACTCAGGGAAGTTTAGAACAAGCTTGCCAACTGAATAAATGATTCTGCTTGGAATTTAACTGGAATTAAATTTAACTGACTGATGATGTGGTAGAGGGAGGTATAGATACTATATTTACAAAGTGAAACCTCTATGTTTGTCTTTTAAATCCTTCGAGGAAAGTTTACACTTTTATGTGGGTCTTACAAAATTCTACTTAGGCTTTGTGGCAGGCAAATTTACCAAATGTCCCCCACCCCCAAAGATGTCCTGCCCTGACCTCTGGAACCTGGACGATGAGAATACCACCCCTATGATTGTGTTATGCTATATGGCACAGCTAAGCTTAAGATAGGGAAATCACAGAAGTGGGCCTAATCACATGGGCTCTAAAAAGCACAGCACTTTCTCCAGCAGAAGGGAAAAGCAGAGGTAAAGTCAACTATATTCAAACCACGAGAAGAGTTCTATAATGTCCTGTCACTTGAAAGATGAAGAGGGCTATTTGAGAAGAATGGGAACAGCCTCAAGGACTTGAGGGGGAGCCACCAGCTAACAGCCAGCAAATAAATAGGAACCTCAGTCCTACAACCACAAAAGCAGGATTCTGCCAACAGCCATCAAGGGTTTGTAAGCCAATTCTTTCTGAGCGTCTTCAGATAAGTGCTCAGCTGACTAACACCTTGATTTCAGCACTGTAGGACCCTGCAGGGAAGCCAGCCATACCATCCTGGACTTCTGGCCTACAGAACTGTGAAATAATAAATGGCAATATGTTTAAACCATTATGCTTGTGGTAATTTGTTATGCAGCAATAGAAAATAATACAGGCTCATTCTTAGGTATTTTAGTTTTACTGCTATTATACTTGCTATTGCTGGCTATTGGTGGCTATATACGGGCTATTGCTAATGTGTTGGAAAACCAAATCATTTTCCCTATCAGTCTTATTCCTAGCCATCCTGCTAAATTCTTGTTAGTTTGTCTATGGAGTCTTCTCAGATAATCAATTTTCAAAATGCCTTTTCAAAATGCCTCCTCCACATTTATTTCTTCTTTTCTTACTGCATGGGTTAAGTCTTCTTTTCTTACTGACTAGTTATCAAAAGAGTAACTAGAAGTTTTGAGAACATGCACCCTGTCTTCTTCCTGGCTGTAATGGAATTGCTTCTAAAATTTCACCACTAACTATAATGGCTGGTGTATGGCCCTAACACGTATCTTTAATCAAACAGACGGTTCCTTCAATTCTGCTTTTTTGGTCTTACTCTGTTTTGGTCTTTAATTAATGACTAACAAGTGTATCAACTTATTTTGGGGGAAACAAAGATGAGTATATGATGTTTGTCTTTCCAGCTTTGAGTTACATTAAAAGAGTTTCTAATGCCAAATCTTCTTAGAGAAATTCCCGTTTTAGTCCTTTTTGTTCTGGGTACATATCAAACTGTCTGCCTATGTGCAAAGAATTCCCCTATGTGAGTCTTGGTGGAGGCAGGAATCAGGCTCCCAAATAACTGACAGCCAGGTCACAGGCATATGATCTGTAGCTTCAGCCAAGGACTTGACTTCTGAGCAAGGGTTTAGGTTTAATTCATGGATTGGCTCCCAATAGTAAGGGAGTATCCAATAGCAAAGGTATCCAAAGATGGAATCAGCTGTGACAAGCAGTAGGAATGACTGATTCCTGAGCCAGATTTTCCAACATTCTTATCCTTTTTCTTTTCTTTTTTTTTTTTTCCCCCCCCTTTTCCTGAGATAAGGTCTCACTCTGTTACCCAGGCTGGAATGCAGTGATGTGAACTCGGCTCACGGTGACCTCCAAGTGATCCTCCTGCCTCAGCCTCCTGCATAGCTGGGACTACAGGCATGTACCACCACACCCAGCTACAGCATTCCTGAAGTATAAAATAGGAACATTCAGGCAATCTACCACCTTCATTTTCTGAATATGTATGTTTGGCCCAAGAGGCAGGCCAGTATCCCAAGCAAAAATCCTGGTAACAATCCAGAAAACTGGATCCAACTGTATACTAAAAATATCATGATGAATACAAAAAGCTTATCCTTTTTGTAAGTGCATCCTTGCTGTAAGTGCATCAAGTAAGGATTCTTAAAGTAAATCCTGTCCAATGTAACTATGAAAAGAATTTACTGGAAAGACATTGAGTATCTCAGAGGCTCTACAGACATCACACTAATGGTTACCCAGAGCTTCTTATGATTCCCATCTATCCACAGCCACTAAGCTTGGAAAGCTCAATCCATCACTACAACCTTTCACAGTTCTTTCGCCCATGTTTTGGACTATGGTTTTCACCTTCGATTGTTTCCCATTTGCCTTTCAGGAATTTTTCGTATCATTTCTGGTCCACTGAGACCAGATCGCACTGATGCACCTCAGCCTGGGTGACAGATCTAACATTCTAGATCAAATTTTCTTACTTTCCAAATTTTCTTACTGTTAAAAAATGCACACACACCTTTCCTGTTACTTAAAAATATTTCTAGAATGCTGGCATATGAAGATAGTCTTCCATTTTGATCTAATCTCACTTTCGGGTCCTTTCTCCCATCTAGGCACAGAGAGAAATACACAGAGTAACTAGAGCAGGTAGTCACACAACTCTACCTAATTCTTCTATCCCAAACATGTAAATGAGAAGTGGTTCATGAACAAAGAGGAAACAATTATGCCTGAAATTAAGTATGACAATGAAATGGTGGAGATTTTTAAAATATGTAAATCAAGTCTGTCTTTATGCAAACTATATTTGTGCTTCTATGTCCAGTAGAAATGTTAGGGTTTTCAAATAAATAGAATCTATTTATAAAGCATAAAAAGTATCTAATACTCTACTCGCAAAGGTTATACACAAAAGCTCAGAAAAGCAGCTCAGCAGTTTAAAAAGCATATAGAAATTCTAAAATTTTCATGCAAAGGAAGAAATCATCAAATTTGAAAATTTTCCAAACAGTCACTCCAAAACTACCAAAACATATCAATCTTTTGTGATAATTTTGCATGCATATAGAATCTGGTGCTGCAAATACTTTGCAAATACTATCCTTTAGCTTCTTTTGTTACCCTCTACGGAGAAAACACAAGGAAAGCATCCAATGTTATGCTACAAATCCAGTGCTGACCTTAAAAAAATGTGATGTCTCATGATCCCCCTCTATAGCCTTCTGTATAGTGCAGGTGTGTCTACACATGCACCTGGAACAGAGCCAGGAAAGTCTCAGAAATGCTTTATTTCTGTCATCACTTCAAGCAAACACACATATCAAAACCTCTTAACTTCTTATCTGTCATACTGTAACATGACAAGACTTAGAGGGCATGGATACCAGAGGTAAATTAGCTACTGGGGTGGAGGTATCTATCACTAGCTTTCGCTTCTGTCCATTCTGCCTTAACTGATCAGTATTCCATTGTTATGCCTCCTGCCCTTATACTCACGGATAATTTCATTCTTCTTGTGGGTATTTTGTAGAGATTGCCTATGGGCCAATATTTTGCCTTTCAGGTGTAAAGTCTTCAGGTCCAGAAAAAAATCATCTTTGAATAAAGAAATTACGAACTGACAAAGAACTGACATGAGAACCAAAGTAGGATTAAAGTATATTTGTCCAGGAAGGGGCCACTTCCAGGATTTATTACTGGAAGAAAGGATATTATGAAACACATGACTTAATTCATTCAAATATTTATCAAGTGCCTATTACATACCAGCAAATGCTTACTCTCTAGAAAATGGGAAAAGTACACTAATAAATGCCAGAAGAAAGGAAGATGAGTATCTTTCAGAATTCCAGAATATAACGCAAAGTGCTATGAAGGGGGAAGTCACTGACCAGCCTGTTAGAACCCTTAAGAAGTCCTAGGGCTACGGAGTGACTAAGAAACTTCTAAAAAGTGATTAAAAACTTCTCAAGAAAGTGAGACAGGAAGAGATTTGTTTTTCATCAGAAGTCTTTTTGTGCCTTTGACTAGCAACCAGGCACACATATTACTTGGAAAAACACATTCTTGAAAAGGCATGCCAGGTAGAAATTAGTCATTACCCCTTTTTGCTGTGCAGGCAAGTTGTTTTGTAGATTTGGTTCATGCACCAAGAAATGTTAGGTAAGGAATGCATAGAGGAGTATGGTGATGAGCTGTTAACTTGTTTACTATGTTTACACATAAACAATTTATACTCCCTGTCCCCTCCAAAAAAGTTATCTTGTATCTGAATTATTCCTGAGCCTTTTGAAAAGGGTAGACCAAACTATTACAGGCCATTATGTATCCATGTGGAAACTACACACTCCATTCCTTGACATGCTGAAAAGGGGCTTCATTTCTAAGTCAGGTGGCTAGTTTCATTTTAAATTTAGTGAAATCATGATTCTTAACGTTACTTCTTTCAATACTTGGCAAAGGAAAAAATATGAATATGATGATATTTATCACCATTCCAGTTTTCTCTGACCATTTCCAGAAGAAATCTCTGCCAAAATGGGGAATTCACAAGATGCCACAAAATAAGGTACAACTATAACATGTCCAAGACTTTCTGAAATCAATATATAAAATGTTGTCTTAGATAATAATGGACCTCCACTAATGAGACGTTTGAGACAATGAACTGAGTAATACCACAAATATCAGGTAGCGATATTTGGAAACCTGAAAGGTATGCTTCCCATTTCAGGTCTCCTTGGGATATATTTCCTGTTCTATGTCATGGCTGAAATCCTACTTATCCTTCAAGATCCAGTTAAAATGCCACCTTCTTCATAAAGCCTATCCAAATCCTCTCAACCTCATTATGACCTCTCCCTCACTCAAACCTACCAAGTTTCTTATTTTTGCCTGTCTCTGAGACCTACACTCTTGTACTCACTCTTAGGGTGGCCATTTATTCCTTCTGTTAACTTTCCTAATCAAGTTTAGATATTTGGAAATCATGTGCAGAGATCACACACCACCTCCTTTCTATGCAATCCAGTAACTTATTCCCAGTAAGAGCTGCCTAAAAGCTCACTGAATTAATACCAAGGACCAATAAATAAGAAAGAGAGAGAGGCAATACTGAAAACATGGTGGTCTATAAATTAAACCTTTCTTCCTGTTTCTTAAAAAGAATTTCATTTTTCTTGACCAATCACTTACAAAATTAAAGAAAAAGCTGACAAGATCCATTTATTTTGTTATATCAGCTGATCCAAAGAGATTCTGTTTATTTTTAATTTAAAAATATACATTTGTTTCAGTGACGTATAATTCTAATAGACTCAATATATTCTAAAGGTAGCATAAGGGATAAATATCTTATATTTGAAATGGGTAAGACACCAAAAACTGAGGAAGCCATATATTACATTTTTACATATAAAACTTGCATAGAAATTTTTATGCAATAAAATAAATCTGACAGAAATTTGATTTTCCATCATCAAAAAAGTGAAAAAGACTTGATATGTTAACAAGAAAATAAAAATAAGGAGAGCACCTGATTTTTTATACTAATCAGCAAAACTTCATCTCAATGTAACAATATATCAATTTACTTTTAAAATGAGACTAAATGCCTACGACATATTTCTGGATTGTGAATTGTATTCCACTTAACTCTCACCAAATGAGATAATTACTTTCATTATTGATATACTAGCAACATTCCAGAAAGAATAGAGCTACAAAAGGCTTATAATCTTAGAGAAGACTCACAAGTAGGACAAGTTTATTTGAAAATACCATCAGTAGGGCTTTCAACCAGAACAAAGAATATTTCAAATCAGTAATAACACCTTTGCAGATTAACATGACATTACAAACCAGAAAGGCAGGTTTCTGCCAGCTGCACAGAATAACTATTACACTTGAGACAAACAGCTTACTCCTTCACAAAGGGAAACGAACCCCACAAAAAATTCTTATAATGTTATGCCTTTAAAAATTCACTTTATTTAGTATTTTGACCACAATACATTCCCAGTTTTCTTGGAAACATAAATTACGTTAAATTTTTTAGCTTAGGCCATTGGGATAAGGCAAAGACAGGGCATGGATGAGGCATTCTTCAGGTACCAAAGGTAATTCCTTACCAGGTGAGGCACTGTTCACCCGCACTGCTGACCCCCCATTTTTTCTGTCTAAGAGTTATCCTCACCCTCCAGATGAGGAATATGTAAAGAAAATCCTCATTTAATCATTAAAAAAATGAGTAAAATGTATTTTTCTAGGTGCTATTAATATTTATATTTGTCATACATAAAAGTTTATTCATATCGATAAGCTTTTCTCTGCTACCTATTGCTTTGTAACAAGTAACTTCAAAACTCAGTGGCTTAAAGCAACAAGTTTCCCATAATTCTAAAATTTGGCCAGGGCTCAGAAGGGACAGCTAGTATCAGCTCCATCTGGTGTTGGCTGGAGAGATCCACCTGGGCTGAAGAATCCAGGAAAGCTTCATTCATATATTGACACCTCACCTGAGATGGCTGGAATGGCTGGAAGCTGGCTGGGCCACTCACCCTCGAATGCCTTTCTCTCTCCAGCAAGGTAATCTGACTTCATGACATGGTGACTGAGGGCTCCAAGAGACAAACAGCGGAAGCTGCCAACTTTCTGAAGGCCCAGATCTGGCACTGCATCACTCTTGCTACACTCTATTGATCAAAGCAAGTCACTGGGTCAGTGTAGATGGAAAGGGAGCAAAAACAGATACCATCTCTTGATAGGAGGAATGACATGAACATATAGTGAGTCACTGGAAGAATCACAGGTAGACATCTTTGTTGACAACCTATCACATCTTTTTTCTCTACACTTGTTACATTCTTTGTTTTCCTTCACTCGACTCTTCTCTGTAATATTTCAAATTATAGCAAAAGAAAGAAATGACAGTAAATTACCTTGACCACTTATATAAAAAGAACTATGCTAGTTGATTTCCTGTACTTTATTTCACTTAATCTCTACAACAGCTAAGCAAACTTGTCATTTTTTATTCCCGTTTTATAAATAAGATCACAAATGTTAGGAAAGAATAGCAGTTTGGCTACAGTAACACAGAAAGAAGAGGTAAAGCCAGGACTCCAACCCAGAAATATCTAACTTAAAAGCCTGGGCTGGCCAGGTGCAGTGGCTCACTCCTATAATCCCAGCACTTTAGGAGGCCGAGGTGGGTAGATCATGAGGTCAGGAGTTCGAGACCAGCCTGACCAACATGGTGAAACCCAGCCTCTACTAAAAATGCAAAAAAAAAAATAGCAGGGCATGGTAATGCACACCTGTAATCCCAGCTACTCAGGAGTTGCCTCAACCTGGAAGGTGGAGGCTGCAGAGAGCCAAGATCGCACCACTGTACTTCAGCCTTGGCAACAAAGCAAGACTCTGTCTCAAAGAAAAAAAGCCTGAGTTCCTTCTAATACAGCAGTGATTCTCAAAGCCCGGAGGGCATACAGACCCTTTCAATAGTTCATGAAGTCAGATCTATATTCGTAATGTTATTAGTTTGTTATTTGTCCTTTGCCCTTCTCTCACAACTATAGAGTTTTCTAGAGGTCACATGGCATACCACAACAGATGATACATGAAGCAGCTATGACAATCCAGCTACTTTCTGTTAAGCTAGATATCAGAGTTGCAAAAATGTAAAAACAAGGTCCTTCTTCTAAAACTGTTGTTTTAGACAATATAGCTATTTTTGTAAAAATATAAAACTATTTTTGTTGACAAGCAATTTTTAAATGGGGTTTTTGGATGCTTTTTAAAAAATGTATTTATAATAAGGATAAACAGGCACAGAGATAACCCACATGAACAAAAGTTCTCCCGGGTCCTCAATAATTTTAGCGTGTAAGAGGATCCTAAGACTGAAAAGCTAGAGAATTACTCTACTAAAAACAAACGAATGTTCTTGATGACATCTATTGCAAAATAGGCAATTCTGATTCTTAGATACCTGGAAAGCCAGTCCTTCCTCACTGTACAGATAAGAAACTCAGATCCGAGAGATGAGTGACTTGCCCACAGGTCACAGGGCTGGCTAACTAAAGATCTAGAAATAGAATCAATGCAGCATAACTGCCACTAGCCAAGCCCTTGCCTTCTCTGTTCCCTACCAATTTTGTTAGACAGGAGTTCACAAAAATCCTGTAATAAAATAAAACCAAAAGGAAAAAACAAGCAGTCTACAAGGAAGCTCAGAGATTAAATAATGCGTAATGGCATTCTTTGGCAATAGAAATCAGGATTTCCAGAGCAGAGAGCTATTTTCAAGACTAATTTAAAGCATATTCTTTGGTTTATCACTGTCTTGGAACCCTGGGCCACCATGAAAGAAGTCTAACTACTCTGCTGGAGAAACCATGTGGAGAGACCGTCAGAATACCTAAGTAGGACTCAAGCCCAACCTTTGAGATGCCCTGCCAAGGCACCAGGCCTGTGAATGAAGACATATTTGGCCCTCCAGATCACTCCAACTGCCTCATCAATACTAAGGAGTGTTCACAATCAACACCACATGGAGAGAAGTTGCCTAGCCAACCCCCTTGCTCACTGTCCTGACCTACAAGTCCTAAGATATAACTTGTTTCAAGCCACCTAACGTGGGTAGTTTGTTACGGAACAACACAACCATAGATAAGCAGACTAAGACTCAAATGTTCTCAGCTCAGAAATACGGACTCTCACAAAGAAGAGTTAAAGCACATACCAAATATTAGCCATTCTTGTCTTCCTGTTTCAAGATAGGTAACATACATATATTACACAGAAAAACCTCAAGAATTTCCAGTTAAATGATATTTCATAGTCCCCTTCAATCTCCCTATACTGTAACCCTTCCGTCAAACCTTGTTTATGGGTTACCATGAAGCTTGTCCCTGGGTATTGTCACATTAGCTTGTTATGGGACACAGAGCAACGACACCTCAATACCAATGACCATATCTGGTACCCACATCTTTGGTTTCTAAATATTCTCCACTCCTTGGAAAAAAGACTGATTCCAAGGCTGAGACAGGAAAGTACAAGGCCTGAAATAACTTACTGCACCAAAAATGAAAACGGTGTTCAAATAATGATGGAGATATTTCAAAAGAACATTTTGAAAGCTAGGAGCTAGCTTGGTAAGACTCTCACTAATCAAATCTGGGACAATTTGAACAAAAAAATAAATTATAGTATCAGATTACAACCCCTATGAGAAAAATCCATGAGTCCAAGTGAATAGAAACACATGTGTGAATAAATAGAAGGAAGAAAAATGTGTCCTTACAATAAAATGCCAACAAATAAATGTAGAAGGAATGACAGAATAAGAAAACTACTATCATAAGTAAAATTGATTCAGTCAAGAATCATCAATGGATGCTAAAATGAGTACGTGAGAGGTCAGGGGCAGAATAAAATTTACACCTGAAAGGCTGAACCAACAATAACAAAAAATATAGCATCCCTTCTAAATTTTTCCTGCTAAAAACAGATAAGATGAAATTAATAATGAGGAAGCATCAAACAAGCCCAAATTGAGGGACACTGTGCAAACATTGGCCTATTCTCTTCAAAAATAGTATGGTTATGAAAGTATCAACTAACTGTTCTAGATTGAAGGAGACTTTTAAGACATGATAAGAAAATGCAATAAATAATTCTAGATTGTATTATTTTATTCTAAAGGACAACCAACATTTGCCTGGAGTCTGTGGATTAGATGGCTGTGCTTTGCCTCATTCTCTGATGTTGAATAGTTACGCTGTGATGATACAGTAGGAGGATCCTTGTTTCAGGGGATGAGGCATTCAAGCATTCAGGGGCAACCAGTCTCGTGCTTTCAATTTACTCACAAATAGTTCAGGAAAAAAAAATCATGACAAAGCCTATGTGGTAAAACGTCATGCATCTGTGAGTGAAGGATATACAGAGTTGTTTGTGTTATTCTTACAGTTCTTCTGTAAGCTTGAAATTCTTTCAAAAATTAAATGAAATCACTCATCCTCTCCTATTCAAGGCGCCTTAGAAGTTCCAAGCCTTGCTTACTCTTCCATCCATTAGAACTCCCTTGGTCACCCTCCATCTTGCTCCCTTCTTTCCATCCTGCCCAACTCTCCCAGTCGTTTTGTCCTTTTTCCAGGGACCAGTGATGGAAGAAAGTTGTCTTCTGGGAAAAGAGGAAGGAAAAGGCTGTGACCCACTACATAGCAGTCATCTGCATTTCACCATACAACATAATCCAGGATTCCACTCAAAGTATGGATTTGATGACACATTATAACTTTCCCCCTTAACACAAAAGCCCTCTAAAGTAACCCAAGAAACATTTCACTAAAGTCATTCTAATATTTATAACCATTCTTACTGTTATCATTAAAATATTGTACAAAAGGGTAATTCTTTAAAATTGCAGTAACAGTGAAGCAGGGAGTTGGCTTATGTCCTCCTGCTAACAGTCTGTTTCCAATTTTCCAAGAATAGCCTGGGAACTTAGGTTATCCCACATGAAGGATAAAAGTCCTAGAGGTAGAGAGGCTGAAGGAGAGTATGGACAAAACAAGCTACTTTCTCATTTATTTCCACTGACGTATTTAAGACAGAGGTCACAAACAAAAGCCAACATTTCATTCAGTGGCCAACACAGTGATGGAAAGATCAAGAAATGTTATATTCTGCCTCCTCCAGTAGCCCAAGGCACAGGGGCAAAAATCAGCAGGAATATCCCTGCAGCTTCCCTGCTAGGTGGGAAATGGGCTCTCCAGCTTACAGGTGTCTTCCACTCCCTGTGGTCTAAAACTCTGTTAATGCATTCATTTAAGGGAACTCCTCAACTCATGAATGTGTCTGAGTTGGTGCCCCCACCATGAGGAGCCAAAGGTAAGTGACCTCAAGCTTCCTGAAAGGTTGAAAGAAAGGGTCATGACATTACAGGCCACAGAGACTTCAGGGTGTTCACATCTTGTCTGGTCAGAGGACAGATATGTAAAAAATTCATAATTACGAGCTCGTTTGTGTCAGGATGCTTGATGGGGGAGACAATTCAAAAATCTTGGGATCACAGAAGAGAGAACATGACCAAGAGTCAGAGAAGCTAAAGAGGAGAGATGTTGCCAGATCAGGACTGGAAGACCAATGGGCATTGGGGTTGGGGCAGAAGTGAAAAGGCCAAGAGAAAATGACATTTGCAAGATATATTCCTGACATGCTTTTCTTCTCACCTTTTCTGCAGTAACACAATGATCAAGGTGAGTATTCTGTGCAAAGGATGCATTCCTTAAGGCATTTCATAATCCAATACTCATTTCCCCACAGGAATCACAGGAAAGCAGACGGATGTTCTTTCAGGTCATGCAAATCTATAACTGCCTTAATACCATTTGATGAAAAAACATACTGCATTATGATCTACATTGTTTAGCAAAGTGCTCTCTCCTAAATTAATAATAGCATAGTTTACCATGGCAGTTGCTGAGCTATTTTAATAATGTTTATCACATCTAACTTCTGCTTCAAGTTAACTCATTTGACAAGCATGTCTGCCCTGGCCCCAATGTACCACAAACAAAGGAATACTTAGAGAATACCTTTTTCACAAATAAAGAGGGCTTTTAAAAATATAATAGTCAATGTTCAAATAATAGCACAGTAGGTGCCAAAATTTGCTGCAGAAGTTCCACTGTATAGCTGTGTTTAATCATACTAACTGAAGATGGTGCATACTACTTTTTGCCAGCCAAAGCAGCCCCATGATGTGGCTATAGCAGAAACACTGTTTATAATTCACTTAGCCTTCCAACTTTAAACTTAGGTACTTTTTGAAAAAATTTATTTAATCTGGGGGAAATTCTAAGTTTAAAAGATAATGGGAGGTTTCATTAATATTTTCATATCATAGTTCAACATTACATAAGTCATAATCACATAAAGTAATAAAACCAGTAAAAATAACATTTATTGGCACATATTATACTTTACGTATCCTAACTCATTTAATTCTCAGAGCAGCCCCCTGAGTTGGAGATAAGAGTAACAGCTAAATACTATTTGCCTGTGGCAGGCACTGTTCTATTAGCACTACATCTTCTCATAAATGTGAAACTTATTTAACCCTCATAGCAATTCAAGGAAGCAGGTTTTATTTTTCTCATTTTAGAGATGAGATCATTGGAAACCATAGGCTAAGTAACTTAGCCAAGAATACGCATACAGAGCCAGGATTAAAATCCAGACTAGCTCTAGAACCTGTGCTCTAACATGCACTCATGCTTTACTGGGAGAGCTACAGTTTGAGTGGGAGGCCAAAGCTCTATCAAAACTCCTACAGAGCGCACTCTCAAATTCTTGTCAGAGCTGAAGGACTCACATGGGTTAACCACAGATTTTAAAGTTCCCTAAAGTGCCCTAGTCAGAAATGTAAGTTAGTTCTACTTAAGAAGGCACTGGGGTTGATGTATGAAAGAGCTGTCTAATCCTACCAGCCCCAGCAGATCTCAAAGGTCACTGTGCTGGTGAGCTAAACTGCTCTTGAAAACCAAACCTCCTACCCATACCTCAGCTGATGGGTCCCCAGTTTGACGGCTTATAGCCATCCACTATGACACTGACACACACACACACACACACACACACACACACACACACACACACACACACGCAAGCACATCTGTCTTCCACTACTTGATGTTTTGCCACTGCTCAAGAGTGCTCTTAGCCTGCCAGATAAATAGGAACCCATCAAAAGACAAAGAAAAATTACAACCCATGTAAGGCGTCTCAGCCACTTGAATGAGAGAGATCAAGATGAATAACCAGAATAGTGCCTATAAAAAAGAAGAAATTAAACAAGGAAAGGTAATGGGGACTTTCAAGAACATACAATTAGAAGACAAGAAAGGTTTTCTAAAACTATTTGATTTCTGAAATTAAAATTTCAATAGACAAGATGAAAAAAGGTATAGTCATTGCTAAGAATCTATTCAGAGTTCTGAAAGATCAAACAGATATTGTAAGTAAAAATATCAGACATGGAAGATGTAACCAGAAGACCAAACATGCAGGTAACAAGCTTTCCTGGAGGAGAAACAACAAATAAGACATAACTGGAAAGGAGGGGAAGAGGGAAGGAGGGATAAAATAAAAGAAAACCTCCCTGAGATGAAAGAACAGATAATTCTCTAGACTGAAAGGGCTCCCAGCAAGCTTAGGCAGCAATGACTAAGGAAAGACACATGCCTAGGCTTGGTAAAATATTTAAACTGAGAACCCCAATCATCTGCAACCACACATCTTACTATCTACACTAGCATGACTTTACTACTCAACTGTCTACATTAACATGACTTTATTATTTCAGGAAACTCTTACCCAGGAAAATGAAGTCACAAATAACTTTACTGTTTCTTTCAGAACTTTCCAAAACATTATTTAACTGAACAGGCAATTCAACTACTCCTTATTAAGAAAATACCCTCTACTCGGTCCCACAAATTTTATTTTATCAAAAACATTGTCTAATTATATGTCCCTGCATTGAACAACCACTTTCAACCAGACTGTAAACAATCTCAAATTCCCCATCTTTGCCCTCCTTCCTCTGAAATGGTCAATGTAATAGTCTCCCTTATTACAGTAAACAATAAACTGGGTTTTGCTTTATTTAGAGGTTATTCTACAACCTTTTCAGGGAATCAGTAGTCAGAGACTAAAGATAAGGAAATTACATAGTCAAACAAACTGAACAGTGGATTTATAGAGGGAAAAGAATCAGATTAGCATCAGATTTCTCGAATGCAACACTGGAAACTAGAGCACAATTAAACAATGACTCCTGAGAGAAAACTTCCAGCCAGGATGTTGTTCACCTGTCAGGGCAAGCAAAAGGCCTTTTTTCAACATGCAATAATTAAGAAACTACTTAACCAATGAACCCAATCTGAAGAAATCTTTGAAGATACGCTTTAACTAGATAGAGTTCTAAAGATATGAAAGATTAAGAGAGGGGAAAGTGGCACAGTGTAACTAAACAAAGCTAATATGAGCAGCAATTTATAATTTAACTATTTTTTAAGGAGAAGAGACACACAGGAAGACAAAACTTAATAGATGAGAACAAAAAATTCTAAACTATCTCAGTAAAACCAATGGGGAATATTTATTTTTCATTTTTATAATCAATAGAAAATTTTAAACTACAGCTGCTCTGTAAGTTTCTAGTGAGAAAGTAACCACTAAAGCATTTGTTAAAAGGTAGGAAATTCTATGTTAATAATGAGGTGACAGAAAACTAAAGCAGAGGTCAGGAGTGCAACACCAGCCTGGTCAACATGGTAAAACCCTGTCTCTACTAAAAATACAAAAATCAGCTGGTCATGGTGGTGTGCGCCTGTAGTTCCAGCTATTCAGGAAGCTGAGGCAGGAGAATCACTTGAACTTGGGAGAAGTTGCAGTGAGCTGAGATTGCACCACTGTACCACATCCTGGGCAACAGAGTGAGCCTCCGTCTAAAAAATACTAAAGCAGTATGACTCAAAAAAAAAAAAAGTAGGCTGGGGGAGAACTGAAGAGAAATCTGACTGTGCAGCAAAAGAGTAAATAGTAATAAAGTTTAAGAGTAAATTAAAAACAAATGAAAAAAATAAAATAAGTAAGTATTTAAGATACAAAATGAGTAGTAGATAAGCTACAACAATCTTTTTGAAAAGTAATGAAATAGTAGCTATCATCATACTTGTAACTAGCTATCTCACTTTGGGAGAATTCATTCTATGGAAATAAAAGCACCAGGTATATATTCAAGGATGCCTGTTAGTAGTAACAATAAAACCCCCCAATTTGGATGGCCACCAATAGAAGAACTGTTGAATAAACTAGAGTCATCCAAACTATGAGAAATTATGCGACAATTAAAAAGAAAGTCAGAAAAATGTGCTCAACTCAAATGATGCCCATAAAATATTTTAGCTACAAAAACAGAGTAGAGTTTTTAATTGGTGGTAAGAAACTACTATTTTTCGTAATGCATCTCTGTATTATTTTTAACTTATTAACTACAGTATGCTTTAGTAATTTCAAAAATGTCTCAAGAAAAGGTGGTGAGGAAGTCATTTCAAAGCAAAAGAATAGCACAGACCGAAGTTCAGAGGTAGATGAAGGGTGAGTTGGAGACTTGAGTTTTGTCCAGTCCTGCTTCCAACTCACTGTGCAACCGCGGCAGGCTGCTTAACCACTCCGTGTCTCAATTTCTTCATTTGTGAAATGGGATAACTGAACTCAGTAAAGGTCATCCCCAGCTCTGGTATTCTATGAATATGTTTTTAAAAACTACAGGCCAGGCACGGTGGCTCATGCCTGTAATCCCAACTACAGCGACTCAGGAGGCTGAGGTGAGAGGATTGCTTGAGGCCAAGAGCTTGAGACTAGCCGGAGAAACATAGTAAGACTCATCTCTAAAGAAATGTTTTAAATTCGCCAATTGTGGTGGCACACACCTGTATTCCCAGCTACTTGGGAGGTTATGACAGGAAGACTGCTTGAATCCAGGAGTTCAAGGCTAGAGTAAGCTATGATCATACCACTGTACTTTAAGCTTGGGGACAGAACAAGATCACATCTCTTAAAAAATTGTTTTTTACGTTAAAACTATACACCAAACACCCATTTGAAATCCTCCACTAACTGCCTCCCTCTCCAAATATTAACATCCTCAAAATCACGTGGAGGGTTGTGCCCCTGATCCAACTCAAAAGCATGCCAAACGCTGTACCCAGAAGGAAATTCCATCACAGAGTTATAACTGCCAGACCTACACACAACCACAACACACAAATAGTTCACCAGAGCCTTTTCCTGAAACTGGGCCCTCCTAGTTTCATAGCAAAGGCAATAAACTCCCTTTAGGAATTATGGGTTAAGCAGTAATTCAAAACAATTTTAGTAAAAAACACTTTTTTTCCATCTGAAATTTCTATCAAGATATAAAAAGGAAAGGCTGCTATTAGAACAGAAGTACTACAAATGGGTTTTTGTCTTTGTAAGCTCTCTCAACCCATCATGCTTTTGAAGACAGTGTCTTGTTCCAGTGTGCTGTTACTTCATTTACCATTGCTTACTTCAGCACTCCTAAAAAGGATGTTATGTGTGGCAGCTCACACTGCAAAATGTTGAACTCACCCACCCTCTTCTGTTTTCATTCCTACTTCCTTTATTCCTTTCCCTGATTGTCTCTACATTTTTTTTTTTTTTTTTTTTTTTTTTGAGATGGAGTCTCGCTCTGTCACCGTAGCTGGAGTGCAGTGGCAAGATCTCAGCTCACTGCAACCTCTGCTTCCCAGGTTCAAGCAGTTCTCCTGTCTCAGCCTCCTGAGTAGCTTGGATTACAGGTGCGTGCCACCATGCCCAGCTAATTTTTGTATTTTTAGGAGAGACAGCGTTTCACCATGTTGATCAGGCTGGTCTCAAACCCCTGACCTTGTGACCTACTCGCATCGGCCTCCCAAAGTGTTGAGATTACAGGCATGAGCCACTGACCCGGCCTATCTCTACTTTTAAGAATCAATCAAATGGCTATCGCCATTTACACATCTACACCATATAAATTCTATATTCAACCAAGTCTTCATAGGCAGCAGAGCAGTAACAGTCATCATAGAATCTTTTAATCATTTAACAAACTGAACTCAGGATTCATTCAAAACATACTCACTGATCACCTACCATGTACACTGTGCTAAAAACTTAACACTTCATTTAACCCTCACAACTGTACTAGAGACCTTTAATACTGAAGTATTGAACTTTACAAACCTCACAATTGTGTCCCCCACAAGGCAAAAGTAACCTCAGTTTTACAAATAGGGAAAATAAGGCTGAGAAAACTCAGCTGAGGGACTTGCAAAAGCCAAATGCTAAAAGCCCAAGCCTAGATATAAGCCCTGGGCTTCTAAGCACGTGGCCTTTCCTGAGGTGGCTCACACCTGTAATCCCAGCACTTTGGGACACAAAGGTGGGAGAATCACTTGAGGCAAGGAGTTCAAGACCAACCTAGGCAACACTGCAAGATCCCATCTCTACAAAAATTTAAAATTAGCCAGGTGTGGTAACATACACCTGTAGCCCTAACTACTCCGAAGGCTGGGTTGGGAAGATTACTTGAAAGCCCAAGAGTTTGAGTCTGCAGTGAGCTATAATCACACCACTGCACTCCAGCTTGGGTGACACAGTGAGATCCTGTCTCCAAAAATAATAATAATTATAAACTACAAGCTTTAGCTACAAATAGAAGCACTGTGCCTACAGTAAACATCTCTCAAATAGCAGAAAGGGAGAGAAGGAGGGAAGTGGGCAAGCAGAACTGGATTAGCAATGGGGTTTGGTTGTCTCGTCAACCATTCTTCATGTTCACTGCAGTTCTACTGTACATTTATCTACATGCTGCCTCCATTATGAATTTATTTTGTTTTTGTTCATTTCTTTTCATTTTGTTCTAAATATTTGGGCATTACATTCCTTTAAGAAGATGTTATAATATCTTGAGGGAGAAAGCTGTGACAAGTTAAAATAATTCTAGTTGGATATGGCTTTCCCAAAGAAAGAACATTACAGATAAAGATCTGTATTCCTGAACAGGAAGGGATGTGTATCTGATAACCACTTTTCAGGGGTTATATCTAAACTCATTTTTAATGAATGAAGTGATTTGGGATACTGCTATATAAATAATAAAATAGATCTAACGTAAAAAACTTGCCCCAGAGTTGATTAATAACCAGAGTGGACGCTAGAACCCATTTCTCCTGACAGCTCACTGTTCATCAAGCTCACTGATTCAAAACGCCATTCAGGTTAACCCTCTGTAAGAAATCAATATGCACCTAAAAGTTTTGATGAAATCAAATTTTTATTCAAATCACACTTTAACACTGACACTTTTATTTCTGAAATGGTTAAACTTAATCCTCAAATAACAAAGCTTCCAGTAAAACTTCTCAATTCCTTGCATTTTTTGGTTAGGTGATACATTAGAATGAAACACAAACATGCTAAAAGAATTCTTTAACATCTGCATTATGAATTGCCTTACGTGAATCACTAACTCCTAAATCACAGGTTTTGAAAACAGGTTTTCTTGCATCATTCTTAAACCAAAGTTAATAGTTTTCCCATTCCAAGAAGGTTTAACCAAAATGTACAACGAAATATTGGCAAATGCACAGTGAAATGTTTCAAAGAAACTTAAACAATATGGGTTTAACCAACCCTTAACCTGAGAGCTGTGCAGTCCAATATGGTAGCCACTAGCCACGTGTGGTTTCTGAGTCCTTAAAATGCAGCTGGTCCAAATTGACGTACTATAAACATAAAATATACTCTGGATTTTGAAGACCATGTAAAAACAAAATTATTAATTTTTTATTGATTACATGTTGAAATAATATTTTAGATATATTGAGTTAAATATGTTATTAAAATCATCCTTTTTATTTTTCAAATGCAACTAGCTAGAAATTTAAAAATTACATATGTGGTTTTTATCATATTTTTACTGAATAACACCAAAGTGAAGTTTTTCTTACAAAAGGAACACGACTGCTGATAGCTGGCTGCCTGAGTTGGAGAAAGGACACTACTAGCTCTGATTACTATTTCTCTTACTACAAACTCTCCCTATTTAGTCCCGGCTTTGCTATTAACTAGCTGGTGATCTGGAATTGCCACTTAATCTCTCTGGCCCTAAAAAAAAATCTTTCATCTGTTATCCTAGAGAACATCTTATACCCACTCATCATTTTAAACAATGACGACGCTGAGACCCGCATTTCCTGCCTTTTGGTTCATGGCTCGTTTCACCGCACAAATGCACCATACACCCTTTCCGATTTTATCTGTTCAGTAGTCCCACAATGCAACTCTAATCCCAAGGACTGCCCTGCAAAAGAAATCCATGTCACTCTCTACAGGAAAAAGGGAGTGTGAATGGATCTGAGTACACCTGTGCCACTGTGGGGGAAATACTTTCAGCACCTCACCGTCTCTTCAGCTGAAGGTAGCAAGCCATTCCTACTGTGGGTGGCCCACAGGGTTATCTGCCACATCAAAAAGAGAGGCTTTACGGTACTCTCCCAAGTATTCTTACAGGTCTCCACAAGGCTACGTGACTTGTCGGCATGTCTGCTGAATCACTTTCAAACTGGATGTCCTTATTTGCAAAACAAATTAATAATATCTGCCCAACTGCATCACAGACTGGCTTGAAAGATCAAATAAAATGTACCTGAAGGCTCTCTTTAAAAGCATAAAGCACTATATGAATAGTTAAGGTCTCATTTCTACCATAAAATGCTAACCTAACCTGTGCACAATCACAGTATCTTGTTTTGCGCTAACCAGGTTCTGCAGAACTGAAAGATGACGATAGGTTACATTTTGGTAATTTGCTAAATTCATTTCTTTTTTAAGGGAAAAAATAAGGGTTCATGTGACTCTCATTTTCTTAAGTTTTAAAAAAGCAGGATGCAGGATATTAACAGTTTGCATTCATCCTGTATTTATTAAGTAGCAGACACTGTTCAAACTTTTTAACATTATCAGATTCAATCAGAAGAATTCATATTGCAGATGAGAAAACTGAGGCATGGAGGGTAACTAGCCCAATGCCTTAAACAAGATAAACAGAAGAGGCAGAATTTGAATCCAGGCCATCTGGCTGTGGAGCCCATGTTTGCAACTGTGCTATCCTGTCTCTGGCGTGCAGAGTATTCTATTCTATCTTTGATACAGGTGTTTTGTTTTGTGTTTTTAAAAAAAGGATTATACTTCTGTGTCTACATATCAATGTATATTAATATCCATATTTTCATGTAAATTTAGAAAAAAATCAATAGTGATTACCTTTGAGGACAGCAGTTAGGAGGATGGGTGTGGACAGGGTGAGGGGCTTACACTCTTCATTCTATAAACTTCAGTACTGTTTCCATTTCCTGACCTTATTCATCTTGCTAATGTCAACAGGCCATCGTAACAGAAGTCATCTTTAAACATGTGAAGGAACTATCTTTCTCTTCTTAAAAATCCTTACCCAAAATGGTAAGGAAGCCACAGATTCTGTGTCAAGCAAGCCTGAGTTCAAATCTCAGTTCCCACTTCTTAACACTCACGCAAATTTGGAAAAGTTTCTTAACTCTCTGTGCCCAACTTCCTCTTCTAATGGGGGGGTGGAGTCCATCTACCTCACAGGTTTGTCGTGAAGGTCAGTTTGTGCCAAAAACCTCATCCAGAACTGCTGCCCTGCTATCGTTCCAACACACTACCTTCAACCCCGTCCTCCCCTACAACTACCCAGTGCTGCTGGTTTTACACATAAACCAGTGGAGAAGTGCTGACCATGCTACACCAGACAAAAGGCCCCTAACTGGAGGTCAAACTCCACTTCCTGTTTTCCTTGTTTATAACACGCAGTGGGCACACAGCCTCAAGGATCCCCCAAGTGAGTGTTCCCTGGGGTATCAGAGGGCTGGCATGCCCTGCTTCTCACTGAGACCTTGTATATAGCATTGTCTGCCATCTGAACCACAGAAATACTTGGTCAGAGCAGCTGAGGGTACCAGGTGAAGGCTGCCCAAGTGGGGCCTTCTCGATACTATTGCTGCACCCCAATGAATGTCAGCAAAGTTCTCAGTCCCCACCCTGACACTGCATAAGCAGGATGCAGGGTCTCTGTAAGTCCAGCTGATGGAGCTGGCTGGCATGGGGCCACCAGTCTCTTAACCAACATGGGTGGCAGCAGCTGGGGGGCTACCAACTCCATGCTGGATATGCTGTCCATGGCCCCCCACAGAATGCCCACTTCCGAATGCCTGTGAGAACTGCCTGGGTTTTTTCAATGCTAATCCCTGACCTTTCACCCTGTGCTGTCCAAGTGACTGTCAACAACAGCCAGGGGTTAGAATCCTAAGAGCACTTCTTATTAAGAAACAGGACTACTCCAAACAGCTCCCCCTCAGACCAGAAGAACTGGGAACAGGAACAGGAACAGAAACCAAAGGAATCTAAGGGCTCTGGTGTGTGAAGCAAGAAGGAAAGCAAAGGTTATTTGGATTTCCCCCTCCATCCTCAAGGAGGGAGTTCCAACATTACTGCAGAGTCCTGCCTCTATTGTTCCAATTCCAGAACTTTAAGAAGGATAGTGAGAAGAATAAAACATAGTCCTTTTGTTTTTAGTTCTCTATCCCTAACTATCATCCCATCTTTCTTTCGTCTACTTTTTCTCCTTTTTAAATCATTCTTCATGAAACACACACCCTTAGGTGGGTAGTACTATTTGCATTATTTGAAGAATTTGGCTTGGGGACCACCCAGGACCTTGACTCCTCTTTTGTCTTTGTCACTGCCCATGTCACCATTAGAGTATTTCAGAGTGTGAAAAGGTCTGCCATGAAATAAATGCTTATCGGTTTTTTTAAAATTATATTTTATTTAAGACGGAGACTTGCTGTTGCCAGGCTGGAGTGCAGTGGCACAATCTTGGCTCACTGCAACCTCTGTCTCCCAGTTTCAAGCGATTCTCCTGCCTCAGCCTCCTGAGTAGCTGGGACTACAGGTGCGTGCCACCACACCCGGCTAATTTTTTGTATTTTAGTAGAGAGGGGGTTTCACTATGTTAGCCAGGCTGGTCTGGATCTCCTGTACTCATGATCCACCCACCTTGGCCTTCCAAAGCGTGGAATTACAGGCATAAGCCACTGCGTCTGGCCCAGTTTTTATTTTTTAAAGACCATAATAAAACTGGCTGAAGAGAGATGCATGGCACCAATGCTCCTGAATGACATCCCAGGCTCTCTCTGGAGTCAGTCTTCTACTCCCCAGGCTGGACACTAATTTTTCATCCCTAGTTTTCTTTCTTTTCCCTCTTTCTTTGTGTATTGTTTTTTTTCCTAAGCCTTATATTTGACTGACACCCCAGGTTATATTTTAAGCCCCACTGCTAATTCTCAGAATAACAGATGTTACCAACATTATAGTTACAATTAGCAATTGAAAATATGCATAGATATGGTAGAACTTTGGCTTTTTAAAAAGTCTACCATATTTTTTAAAAAGCACATTACTCTTTTTGTAGTATTGCTTATGCTTTTTGTGGCTATTTATAAATGGTAAAAGGCTTTCTTCCTTTACTGTTTTGAAAGCAACACAACATACCATCAAGAGATTAGTGTCCAAGGTTTGGAGAAAGGTTCTCAGACACAGAGCATGTGGTATGGAAAGAACAGAGAAATGATGGGTATTGATCTGTAAACATAACTTGCATTTAAGATATTACAGAATTCCCAACGCTTGTAAATGCTAAGATACTGCAATCAGCAGCAGCTACTATGCTGCCCAATAGCTCCCTACTGCAGGACTACTGTTTTTCTCCATCAGTGTAAAATGGAGGCACCCAAAGGGCTTAGAGCAGATCACAGTTGGGGAACAAGCCTCTGGCTGAGAAGCTGCACCCTGAGCAGGTTTCACTTCTTGGGGCAAGTCTCCTAATTCCTTTCCACTGGCCCTCCCCTGTAGGAAATATACTAGGGGTGGGGAGAGGGAGATGTCAAAAAGCAGGGAAAGGAAAACGGCAGGAATGTGCATGTCAACTGCGTGCTGACCTTATCAGCCAATTAAGGAAACGCTCGGCTGGTCTCCACAGGAAGCTGCAGCCAGCCTCCGATGGAAGGATAACGACTGTGACACCAAGTCCCAGGAGATGGAGTATGTGTGAATATTAAGTAAACACGCATATTGACAGACAAAGCAGAGACAATCCAGGATGTTATGTCTGCAGTCCCTATTCTCCGGAATGGATAGGTTGGTCATGAGGGGGACAATGTATCTTCCCAGTTGCCTGACTCTCTGGTCCTCCTTTCTCTCCACTCTTTCCCCCTCTGCTCACAAACTAAGTTGCAGTCTCTCTCTATGTCTCTTACATACTGACAGCAGATCTAATGCCACTTTTCCAAGACACATGTCACCAATTCTCTTTTTGTATAAATGCTTTTCTGGCAACCCAGCTGTCTGCCAGGGATCTGATTAGCCAGGAGGGATATCACATTGAATTATTCTGTGTTCACACTTGATGTTGTTACCATCAGTTTTCCCCATAAGTGTAAAGAAACAGCTTGCTCAGCACCAACTTTAGGTCATCTAAAGGACTGCAGTGTACTATCAACAGTGTAAACCAAAAATAAAATTCTAAGCTTCCCAAACTGACTGAATGGAGCCTCCTCTCATCCAAGGGGACCCAACGAAACCTGAAAAACTAGTTCAGGCCATGATGGGAATGAGGGGGGCATTCAGATGTGCCTTATTACACTCTCCTCCCTTTGGAGTTTACGCACACAGCCAACCATTATAAATATTAAAATAAAGATCTTAAGACTGAAAAAAGCAAACTGTTTTTGTATCAATAAGATACCAACTCCAACCTGACTTTGGCATACAACATCACATGTATCACATAACAAACAGCAGGCCCTAAAAGGAAATCAAAGTATTTTACCCTCAAATATATTTATTTGACATATTTTGAAATGGTCCAGCAAAGCTGTCTCTTATGGGGAAAATTTACATGCTGTATAGAATCTCCTTTGCAAGTCCTTTTCTGATGCTGAAGAGGTCAGCTGAGAATCTAGCACCTTTTACAGATCTAAATAGGAAAATCTGCCATCCATTCCCTCTAAAGGTGGACACATATGAGACTTCATCTGCACAATACAAATCTTGGTCTCCATAACCCCTTATCTTAAATCAGACATTCCTTTCTATTGATTCCAGGTCTTTATATAATAATGTATCTCTGTCAACCAATTGCCAGTCAGAAAATCTTTAAATTCACCTATGACCTGTAAGCCCATCACTCCCTTTGAGCTGTCCCACCTTTCTGGGCTAAACCAATGTATACCTTACATGTATTAATTTATGTCTTCACCTGTGACTTCTGTCTCCATAAAATGTATAAAACCAAGCTGTAACCCAGTCACCTTGGGCACATGTTCTCAGGACCTCCTGAGGCTGTATCATGGGTCATGATCCTTAATTTTGGCAAAATAAACCCCATGAATTGACTGAGACCTGTCTCAGACACTTTTTGGTTTACAACAACGAGTATATTAAAACAAAAACTAAGGTCAGGAGTCTGGGTATTTCACAGATGTCCTACCACTGTAGGAGAGAACACAACTTTAGGAAATGTTTCACAAAACACTGGCCTATACTAGGGTACAGCCTCACCCAGAAAGTCATGTTCGTTTTCATGAAGTCAATATGGCCCAGGAATAACTACTCTGTCAAGTAGAGGAATGAAGCCTCCTGGCTTTGCACTGATTGGGCACAAAGGAGCCCTGGACACAGGATGTCTCGTCAGGTCCTGGCCAGGGCTTGGCACAGAGTATAGGAGGGCAGGGGAGAGATTTCCAAAGCCAAGAGGCACAAAACCAAAAGCAACTGTGCTGGAGTCTGTATCTATTAACACTCAAGCACCAATTCACAGAGGGATTCAGTGTAAGGACCCTCCTTGAACAGTCAGAAACCTTTTAAACCTGGTAAGAGGAAGATTAATCTATTTAACAGAAAAAACATGATCCCATGTAGATGTATAAGCAGAAAATACCACTTTCTTTGAAATCTTATAAGATCTACATAAAGGAAATATAGAATGTGAGAAAAGCAGTCCAGCAGGTTAAATGCTTCTAGACGTTCATTTCTATTAACTCAGGCCCTCAAACTGGCAATTTACAGATGGCCTTTTTACCAAATTATGCCAGCCAGATATTTTTACTATTTGGACAGGATTTCTGGGCACAAACCTGACACCGGCTCTCCTCCTCCACAGCCATCACCTGATACAAGGCATCTCCACTACTGCAAGTGCCTCCTAACTGGTGTCCCCATATCTACTTCTGCTCCTATCTCCACAGAGCAGCCCGAGAGAGAATTTTAAGATGCAAACTTAACCTTAACACCTTCTGATTTAAAATTCTTCAATGGCATTCCAATATAATAAAAACAAAAACCAAATTATCTATACCTTGATCTCCAAGCCCTCCCCCACTTCATGATCTAGTCATAACCAGTCACAGCTGGTGTTTCTCTCACTTCACTCTGAGGGTTCCAGCCACATTGGACTTCTTTCCACTGATCCTTCACACCTGCTATCTCCTTTGTCTAGAAACACTACCCTCCTCCAGTCTTTTTAATCCATCAGGAACCACCCTCACATGTCCTCAAAGTTGTGTTTCATGATTCCCTACACTAGGCAAGGAAAGACCTCCTGGAGGAAATGAGAATTAACAAATAAGGAGGGTTTGGTTGAGTGGGATGAGAAGGGTCTTCCAAAAAAGAGGGAAACACAAGTGAAGCCACAAAGGAAGTTGAGAAAGCAGTCACATATTAGTAGTTCAAGGAGCTGTGGCAAATCCAGAAACCACACATTTTAAGTCAATTTTAAGACCAAAGATGGATGGGATGGGGTAGTGGAAATTCAACCTGTATAGACTTGAGAAAATGCAGGTCCAAAAGCTTCAATGTGGGCTGTTTAGGATTAGGTGAAGTAAGGTGCTTTCCTCTGCATGTCACTGGGAAGTGTGAGTTCAATTCCAGAGTGTGAAATACGAGACCTGTGGCATTCTCCTTTCCAGGGTTCCACAAGGCAGATTTCTTCATTTCCCCAATTCCTTCAAAAAGCTTCAAAGTGGGGTGACTCTTTACCCTGTACCCATTACTGTGATGGTCATTAGAGCTGTTCACCAAATACTTCCAACACTTTCCTTCCAACAGCACTTTCCTGGTCCCCTTGTAATTGGGTGGGGCCCTGTAATTAGGGCTTACCACTGAGTAGACCCAAAATGCAAGACCAAAAAGTTAGAGTGGGAGAGGCAAAAGTACAGAAAGGATGATGACCACAACATCCAAAGGCTTGGTGGCTGGGCCACTGGATACAAGGTCAGAAAGCTAGAAAGAGAAAGATTTTTAGCTGCAGAAATAATGAGTAGGTGGTACCGTTCAGAATTGACAAATGTCCTAGAGGTATTTGGGGTCAATTACATGTCTTTCAACTTTCTCAAGGCCATATCTAAAAACAATTTCTGATCGCTCAAGAGCAAAAGCACCTTTTCATTAGAGACTTCCCTTTTACAGTCTGTTCAACCTTGCTCGTAAGACGATAAATACAACCTATCTGTAGTTATTTCACAGTGCCACTAAGAACCCAAACGACACAGCTAGCTACCTGTCAGTCTGGAAACAATATGCATTGTGCACAGTAATTATTACCCCTCAGTGTTTACCTTTTGAGGCTGTTGTGTACAGGTTTTCTAAGATATAAGATGATTTCATCATTAATATTGATAAGGAATGGGTACTGGGGTTTTTCAACCATATATAAATGAAATTTTATCAACTTTTCCTCTGTAATTAATGAGATACCTATTTGATCATTACAAAATCCAAACCCATGTATTATAGTCAGCATTGCCACAATTCAGTCTGGTCTATCTCCATCTACTATCAAATCTACCTGGACCACATCCCCATGTCAAACATTTGTTGAGTATCTACCACATATTTGTTAAGCACTGTTCTAACAGTAATGCTACTAATAACTGCTAATGTTTATTCAGCACTTAAAATGTTCAAGCTCTGTTTGAACTGTTTCCATGCAGCATCTCAGTCATCACAAGATGCCCACAGACTGGTGACTCTTATCTCCTTTCACAGACAAAAGGATGGAGGCTCAGAGAAGCAAAGTGACTGACCTAAGGCCACATAGTAAGGGGGGGGACAGCATAACCCCTGAGTTCATATTCCCTGCTATACCATATACAAAGATCCTAGTATCAATAAAGCATCTTCTGCCCTCAAGAGTGTTATGATACATAAGAAGTGGTAAGGGCATCTAAACAAAAGCCCTATCTGACCCAAAAGTAGTACCGAGGAAAAGGTGCTATGTGAATTGGGAGGAGAAAGTGAACTCTTCTAATAGGTGTGGTCAGGGCAGGCTTCTCACAGACAGAAGCCTTTGGGCCATTCCTTGGAAGTGAAAGTCAGGAGCAGGCATCCCTGGAGGACGGAACAGCAGAAACAAAGGTACCACTGACTTCAGGAAGGCACTGGGCACATGGAAAGACAAAAGACGACCCCATTTGGCTGAGGGTGAGGTCTCTCCTAAATCCCTCACCTTGCCTCCATCCCCTCAGGTTCAGGCCTTCAACGTTCCTCCCATCCACATCCCTGCCTCTCACCCTCCACGATGCCATCTGTCACCTTTTCTAAAACACAAGCAGTGTTCCTTGCCTTAAAAAGATATGCCCATGAATACAGTCAAATTCCTCTGGCATGACATTCGAACGTGACTTTACTAATCTCAGCTTCTCACACTCCTGAGAATCCCATCTCATGTGCTCTCCAGCCAAACCAAAATGCTTCCTTTCCTGAGCTGACTGGCCTCTCAGACCCCTTCAAACCTTCACAGAGACTACTTTCTTTGTGGGGAGCCCTTTCTCCCCCGTCTGCTGGTGAGCCCCCACCAACCCTTCTCTCAGCACTGTCTCAGACTGCCCCTCCAGCACAGCTCCCTGCTGTTAAACTGAACAAGCCCAACACAGGGTCATACCAGGTCACTGCACCTGTGTTCCCTCACCAGGAAGGTCCTTCAAGCTACCATGTATCCTGTAGTTTGTTTTCCCACTGTCTTGAGATCAGGGAAGCTTCCTCTACCAGCCTATATAAAAAAGAACACCCCCCTCAACCCCCAGAAACACACACAAAACATACCAAGCCTTCCATTCTCTTTGTAGCGACACACACACATTATATATTTGTTAATGGTCTCCCTCGTCCTCTAGAACAGGGTTGGAAATCTACAACACATGGGCCAAATCTGAGTCACTGCCTAAGCATTCATTAGAACACACATCCACTACTGTTTTACATATTGTCTGTGGCACAGCCCAATAGCTGCAACAGAGACCTAATGGCCCACAAAGCCGAAAATATGTATTGCCTAATCATTTACAGAAAAGGTTTGCCAACTACTGCTCTAGAATGGCAATCTCCCCTCCCTCTCCTGCTGTGCTCACACTTTATCTCCAGAGCATTTTGGCGCCTTACCTAGAATGCAGTAGGCACTCAGAAAACATTTTTAAATGAAAGAAAGTGACAGGTTCGGGGGAGAATGAAGGGAGAAGCGCATATGAATGCAAGACATGCTGGAGGGGAAAAATCAACAGGCCTGGTGACTGGGTTTAGGTGCCAGCAAAGAGAGGAGGAATTGCACAATAGGAGTTTTTCAAATGTGGCCGTGTTCCTTGGCCAAAGGATGAGATTCTAATCATCAAACCATAAACACAAGCTGTGAATCAGGGCTGGCTCTCATACCACTGATGGGTTCAAAATAACAGAGTCAGGCTCCTTGACAAGGTCAGTGAAGGCCTGACAGCACTGCCCCCATAAATAAACTGGCTCCATTATTATAGGACTGAGGTATGCACTGGAGAATCAGTTTTGGTACCACAGATAACACACACAAATCTGAGTAGCTACCAATAGAGTAACAAATAAATATATTTAAACAAGAGTGTATTTATATATTTGTTTGTTTTTGAGACAGAGTCGCAGGCTCACTGCAACCTCTACCTCCTAGGTTCAAGCAATTCCCCTGCCTCAGCCTCCAGAGTACCTGGGATTACAGGTGCTTGCCACCATGCCCAGTTAATTTTGTATTAGTAGATACAGGGTTTCGCCATGTTGGCCAGGCTGGTCTCCAACTCCTGACCTCAAGTAATCTGCCTGCCTTGGCCTCCCAAAGTGCTGGGATTATGGTGTGAGCCGCCGCGCCTAGCCAAGTTTATAAATTTTAAATGCATAAATATTTAAGCAAATAACTTTAGACCTAATGGAGGAGACCTTTTAATTATTAATAAACATCACTCTCTGGGTTCACAGATGAGAAAACTAGGGCCTAGACTAGTTAATCACTCACGTCATCATCCAGTTGGTTAATACGACAAAGTTGGAACAGAGAACCAGAACTCCAGATTAGGGACCCGTGTGGTTCCCCTCATACCCATTGCTCACAGCAGCATGAGAAAAGTCAAGAGGCCATCGACTCAGTCCTTTCAACAAAGTGTTAAGGTCAGATTCAAGTCTGCAAAAGACTGAGGGAGTGATGGAAAGAAAGGAAGATCTACCCAATTAGGAACACCAATGAGGATTTCTGGCTGTTATCCAACTTGACCTTTCTAAAGCATAGTGGTTCTTAAACTTTAAGATGCATCAGAGTCAACTGATGGCCTTGTTGAAATAGATTGCTAAGCTCCACCCCCAGAGCTCCTAATTCAGCTGGTCTGGAGTGGGGCCCAAAATGCACATGTTTAACAAGATCCCAGGGGATGTTGATGCTGCAGGTCCACAGAACACGTTTTGGAAACCACTGCTGTAGCATTTAACCATGACCCCTGCTTTGGCTTTTTTCACACTTCTTACCTGCCTCTCTGGCCGACAGTCTGAGAAGGGTGGGAAGTCTTACTTAGATTACTCCTTTCAACACGGAAAGATTTTCTAGTTTTCATATAAAAACTGAATAGCAATAAAAACAGATCCCTGCTCTGTAGAACATCAATTTTTAAATTGATGTATAATATCATATTAAAGTGTTATTTTTACCTTTTGTATTCCAGTGGTTCTGATGTAACTACATGCACAATTTTACCAATTTTCTTTTGGTGATATGAATTTTGTTTATAAAGGATCCATTTAAAAAGGATGTATATTGTACTCCTATATCTATTCCTGGATAAAGATGCAATTTTGACAGCAAGCCCAAAATATTCACTCGGCCCCAATACAATCATAAATATATTTCACATGTAAGTATCCATTTACACATACCCTTGTACCTTTCCACCTACTGTTCACAGTGCTGGGATTTTTCTTTCCCTCTATCAAACAGCCACATGGCTTACTCCCTTACTTCATTCCAATTTCTACTCAGATGTTACCTTCTCTGAAAGGTCTTCTCCAAGCACTACTCCATAATAGCAATCCTCCCCACACCCCATCTCTCCTATCCTCATTACCTACTTTGTTTCTCTTTACATTTAATGTATATTAATGTTTTCACTGTTTAATTGGTCTCCTTTCCATGTGAATGAAAGCTTCATGGGAACACAGACTTTTCAGTTCATTTCTCCATCCTCTAAGCCTGGTATGCAGGGCACTCAAATTTTAATTAAACTTGTTGAATGAATACTTATCAACTTCCAAAAATCCCATATACAGTTCATTGTGTACGATTATAACACCTTAACCTTCCTAAAACTGATATAAATATTTCTTACTCCTCTCACAACCAATTCTTCAATGAATAAGTTTCCAAAAACATACTGTGTGTATATGTATTGTACTTGGCACTATTGGTCCAAAAATTATTTCAATAGCAGGGAACAACAAATGTAGCTTTAAAGTATCTGATGCTTTAAATGTCAACTGAAATATCACAAGAATAGGATCCCCTAAAACCAATTTCATAACCTCAAAAATGAGCAGGGCAGATGAACCATTAAAAACATCTTTGTTGATGGTTCACATCCAACAATCCCAAAAAGATGTAATTTTAAATATTAAAAGCTTGGCCAGGCATGGTTGCTCATGACTGTAATCCAAGCACTCTGGGAAGCCGAGGCAGGTGTATCACTTGAGTCCAGAAGTTCAAGACTAGCCTGTGCAACATGGCAAAACCCTGTCACTATTTAAAATGTGTGCACACGCGCACACACACACACACACACACACACACACCAAAAGCTGTATTGTTCATCCATAATCATGTCTTGAATAACACTCTAAAGATAGAGTCCGGTATCAAACAGAAAAACTGAAAAAATACTTTTGCACAGTAATCCTAAATTCTGTATATAGTCTTAGCTTATGAGAAGACGGTATAACAGTATTAAGGGTACAAATTAAATGTGGGAAATTTTCTTCAATAGCTACATTTAAAGCCAAATAAACCCATTTCACCCCATAGAATGGATCAAGATAATTCATGAAACACTATGAAATTAGAAACTGTAAAACTCTGTCAGAGAAATACATTCTTGGGAGACACAAACTAAAAAATATTAAAAACTTCCCTTTTTAAAAATGGAGTTAACAAATAACCATTTTTATAAAAGACAAGATACTGGGTAATGAAGAAGAGAACTACTATACACGACATGTATGATTAGACAACCATCATTACTGGATGTGATAACATGCTCTCCCAAGTGGCTCACCCATTTCCATTCCTTTCCTGTCTTTGTTCCTTTTCCCATTGAATTACAGAAACATGAAATACCTCTTATCACTGGTCTTTCCTGATAACTTTTCTAAAGCATTCATAGAATGCTTTATTCATAGAAACTGTGCTCTGCACAATCCAGTGTGGTGGGTTGGAGGTGACAGGCAGTCCTGATAAGTGGGTGTGCTGGTGGTGGATTTTACGGAATTGCAAAAGCACCAGGAATATTTTCCAGGCCCTTTTATCAGCCAGGCCAATTTCCCCCACGTGATGTGTTAATTACCAGTTTAATCCAATACATGTGAAATGCATTAGAGCTGAGGGTCTATTGTTTCTTGGCCTGTCCAGTAACAGCAGCCAGTAGTAGCAGGAGCAACTGGCTCCATGGCCACCTGGGTTGAGGATGTAAGCAGATCAGACCCAAATGGGTGGACTTGAAGGGGGGGGGGCACCACTGAGACTATTGTAGGTCACTTTTATGCTGCCAGTTGGCAGACTGGCATACAAAGTAAGAAAATTCCATTGTGCACAAATACTCAGGTTTTGTAGTAAATTGCTATGCTTCTGAGGCATTCACTCCCAACTACACATTTCAGCAGTCAATCTTGTCAGCACAAACAACTCTCATAACCTAGAAGAGAAAAATAATCTAAAAACTATGCAAAGTACTTTGGACAGAATAGTTTCTAAACAGGCTTCTTAAATGATTTCTATAATGTATAACTGACTTTAAATGAAAAGTGTCATATTCAGAATATGTCCTATAGAAATAGATTCCATTTGGAAGCAACTAGCATACAAAGCACAAATAAGAATTTGGGAATAACAGTTGTCTTTACAGACAGGTATACACTTTCCGTAACAGTTTTTTACATTAAGGGTTTTCAAGTGCTTTGAAGCATTAATTGATTACATTCTCCCAACAGCTCTGGAAAAATACTTGGTCAAATTTAGGTTCATAATTTCAATCACGTCCAGGTTCCTAAGAGGCAGCTAAAAAATGAACTTCTCAGCCCTTATATTAAAGAGGAAATATATCATCTGGAGACAAGGTACCACAGTGATTAAGAATTCAGACTCTGGATCCAGACTGCCTGGATTTGAATCTCAACTTCGGTACTTACTAGCTGTGTTATACTGGGGGAGACATTTGTCCCATCTGTAAGATGGGAATAGTAACAACATCTACATCACAGGGCCACTGTGAGAACTGACATGATATATGTAAAGTAGTTAGTGAGTTCCCAGCACACAGCAAGTACTCAAGGTTAGCTATGCTGTTGTTGCTGTTGCCATCACCACCACCACCACCATCACCATCATCATGTTCACCACCATCATGTTCACCACGACCATCTTCACCACCACCACCACATCATTTCAGAACAGAGCTTAGGTTCTGGAGCCAGACCTGGCTTTGAACTCAGTTTACCAAACCAAACCTTCACAAAACAATCTATAAAAATGAGTAGGAGTAATTAGCAAGAATAAATAATCCAATGTTTTCAACAAATAAATAGCAAGATAGAGAGAGAGAAAAAAAAAACCATTGTTTCTGAAAACAGACTCAACCAATTGCAATGCACAGCCCTTATTTATATTCTGATTCAAACTATTAAAAATACACAACCGTTTATCACACTTACAAAACAACTGGGAATGTTAAAATTGAATGGATAAGCCAGGTGTGGTTGCATGCATCTGTAGTCCCATATACTTGGGAGGCTGAAACAAGAAGATCGAGTGAGCCCAGGAGTTCAAGGCTGTAGTATGCTATGATTGTGCCTGTGAATAGTCACAGGGAGAACCGATCTCCTTAAAAAAGACTGACTTGATATTTGATATTATAAAAATTATTAAACTTCCCACTAGATAATAGGTTTACAGTTATGTTTCTTTTTTAAAAAAGAAGTCTAAGTCCAATATCATAGCCACTACCCACCTGTGCCTATTTTAACTTTAATTAAATAAGAGTAAAACTTTAGGTTCACAGACCCACTAGTCATATTCCAAGTACTCAACAGCTACATGTGGCTCAATTCCTGCCATTACAGAAAATTTTGTAGGATATCCCTGGGCTAGAGATATATATTTATTAGAATATTTATTAATAAAAAGATACAATGACCAGGATGTGCTTCAAAATAAAATAGGAATGAGAGAAGCAGATGGAGGTGTGGATGAGGCAAGAATGGTTTATAGTGTTTGTTGTACATGGGGGTTCATCGACCAACTCTGATAGTCAGTTTTAAGTAAACTTGGCTAGGTATACTCCCTGGTTATTCAATCAAACTCTAAGTGTTTCTGTGAAGGTACTACGTAGATGTAACTGAAGTCTATAAGCTGTTTACAAGATTATCCTATATAATCTGGGTGGGTCCCATTCAATCCATTACAAGGCCTGAGGGGGCAGAATTGAGGCTTCTGGGAGAAGAAATTCTGCCTGTGTCCGCAGCTCAGCTCCTGTCTAGGGAGTTCCAGGCTGCCCTCCTGAAGTGCTGCCCTATGGATGTCAGACTTACTGGTCAACCCAATAACAGAAGCCAAGTCCTTGCAATGAAACTCTAAATATATAGCACCTACTGGTTCTCTTTGTCTAGTAGAAGTAGACTCTACGGCACAGAAGTAGACTGTCTGTAGGGCTTAACTTTTCCTTTTTAAGAATATCTATTTCACAAAGCCATTGTGACAAACAACTATAAACATCTTCACATAGTGCCTGCCATATAAGAAGTCTCAATAAATGGTAACTATATTATTTCCTCATTTATACCAACATAATCTTATTTCGCCAACATTTACAATCCCTGAGACACAAGGCACTCACATATTATAACAACTTTGTATTACTTTTTTCATCTCAATCTCACCTTATATGGCCCAGCCTGACCACAGACTCCCTTAGGGGCATGGGTGAAATGGCCCACAGCATGTCCAGAGTAGGCCCCCAAGCATAGGTTCTTGAATTAAAACTGAGTTGAATCAAATTAAATTAATATAAACACACAAAATCCACAAACGAGAAAAAAGTTGCATGCAATTACATTTGTAAGTCTTATTTACAAAAGCAAAGAATTTTGACAACCTAAGTATCAAATAATAGGGAACTGACTACATAAAACTGTGGTAAATATGTTTAACAAATATATATATATATATATATATATATATAGTGGCTGTTACTGTGTTTGAACACATATTTAATGACAGATGTGCTGAAGATATGTTAGTTTTTTAAAGTAGGCTGCAGTATTCTGTACACAGTAAGATCTCCTTTAAAAAAAAAAGATGTATTAGCCATGGTTGTCCCTGAGTACTGAGATTGCAGAATAATTTTTTGTTATTATATTGCCATACAATATTTATACAGTGAAATGTACAAATCTTAAGAATACAGTTTGGTGAGTTTCAATTCACCATCACCACAGAATGTTACCTAATGCCCTTTTACACAAGGCGTGCCTGTGTGTGTGTGTGTGTGTGTGCGCGCGTGCGTGTGTGTGCGTGTGCATGCGCATGCAGTGTTGCAGGATGTACACAATTCTACACGATGTAGATATATACACATAAACCCCAGGTAAGCTGGGATGATTTTTATTTTCTTGTTATACTACTATATTTTCCAAATTTTCCAGTATAAACACCTATGTATTTTATAATTTAGGCAGTTTTAATTTTTTTTTTTAATTTTTAAAATAGTGAGTTGAAATGGGATATAGTTCATTGATTTCACTGATAAGGACAAGCCAGATCAATGCATTAATCTAATAGTCTTAGATTACTAGTAAGACTAAGAACAAGTGTTAGCCACACACTCAATTATTTTCGCTGTTTCCAACATCTCCAGTGTTTTGGGATGCCACATCGTTTATTCATACAGATAGAACCATATGTTGTAATTTCATGAAACACATCTGGTAGAAAAAATTCTTTAAAGTTAGGTACACTGCGTGCTTTTTTTTTTTTGAGATGGAGTCTCGCTCTATCGCCCAGCCTGGAGTGCAGTGGCGCAATCTCAGCTTACTGTAACCTCTGCCTCCTGGGTTGAAGCAATTCTCCTGCCTCAGCCTCCTGAGTAGCTGGGATTACAAGCATGTCTCACCACGCCCGGCTAATTTTTGTATTTTTAGTAGGGATGCGGTTTTGCATGTTAGGCTGGTCTCGTGATCCACCCGCCTCAGCCTCCCAAAGTGTTGGGATTACATGTGTGAGCCACCACGCCTGGCCTGTATACTCTTACCTAACAAAAGAAACCAAAAGTCAAAGAAGTAACAAAATGTCTAGAGGTTAAGAAAAACGAAAGAAGTCATACTGTGAGAATAGATCATTCCGGTTCTTACCAAAAAACGTCAGCCCCAGTAGTTCATAAAAAGAAACACACCAACCTAGACCACACTGCAGAAGTGTACAAGACTATCAACCCTTTGTAATGTTATTTTACAGTCATAACCTAAAATAACCAAAACTAGACTTCAGTAAAACAGAATTTGCATTTCATTATTTCCTTATTTCAGCAGTCAATACAAGTTTTAGCCACAGAAATCTCCTCAAAACTTCTTGGGCCGTGGCTTTCAAAGAAGAGGTGCGGCGTGTCTACATGGGTTCTTAAATCCCCAGTGCTCGTTACACTTTCTGAACACCCAGGAGAAGGATCTGGGAGTAGGCGTCCAGTATTTGGCATTTTGACAGTTAGAGTCCAAATAGCCAGCTGTATAGCTGACCCTAAAAGCCAGTAAACTAAATGTGTCCTGACCCACAACAGTGCCCAGTGTACTAAGATGACACAAAATTCTGTGAGGAAACAGTAAATGTCAAAGCACCTGAAAGCTATAAGCAGTATCAGCTGACCACACAAATGGGTTAGAATAACCAATGGATGGATACACGCATACACGCACACACACACACACACGCATGCACACGCACACACAAGCGTTTTCAGAATGTGATCCATTAGGGAATCCATGAGGTCAAAACTATGCTTGTAATAATACTAAGAAGTTATGTGACTGGTTTCATTGTGTTGACATTTGCACTGATGGTGAAAAGCAATGGTAGTTAAAAGGATAAGGAAAATGTAGAAGAATTAGGTTGCATATTAAAGAACTGAGGAACATTCTGGCAATTCCCCAGTGTTGATAATTCATTAAAATGCAGAACTTAGGCTAGTGCTCACATTTTAATTACAGGTTTTTTCACTCCCTCACCAATTCCATATCCTCCAGGCATGACTTTCCAAGCATCTCAGAGCCATTACACAGACTCACCTAAGAACACACAGTTGCTGTGTTTGTATAAAAACATGCTTTTAGATGTTCATGCAGCTTTTAATTCTTCATCTGGTAACAGAATTCTCTTCTTCTTCCCTTTCACTGCCTGACCTTTGGGTTTCCATTTAGAACAAAGTTGAATATTTGTGGAACAGAGCAGTGAGAGAGAATGTGAACTAGCAGAAAATTAGAAAAAAGCTTAAGTCTAAGCAGCAGAGTAGCCAGAGTAAAGGGGCACTCCAGTGTCTCCCAGTACTCTGAAGAGAAAGCTTCAGCATCACCACTCTCTGGCCCAGCTCCCCAGCCACAGGTGCCCTGTCTCAACCCCTCCAACACACCCAACCTACTGCTCACTGTCAGATCCATCTTCCTAGGACCCAATCCTCACATCCCTCCTCTGAGGGGGAAACCTTCAAAGGCTCACTCCTACTTACCATATCTGCACTGCTTAGGTTAGCATTTGAGCTCTCTATTCAGTGGCTCAATTCCTCAGTCCATGTTTATCTCCAACCTGCCTCCATACCAGTCAAACTCAAATGCTCAAGATAAGCCAACATGTGCCCCACCTTTTACACTTTTCTCCATGTCACTCCCTTAACCTGAATTGCCCATCCTCACTCTATAGTCTCTGCCAGTTGAAATTCTTACCCATCTTTCAAAGTCCTCCTCAAGCCTTCGTCATGAAACTGTCTGAAACCTCCACCTTTGTCCATTATGCAGTATATATGGTTTTTCCTAGTAGCCTATGAACTCCCCCAAACTCATGGCTTTTTATTTTATTTCTTTGTATTTCCAAGAAGATAGTCCTCAAATTTTGAAATAAATTAATCATTTTCAGATATGATAAATAATAATGTAGCCTAAACCTATTTTATGGAAAGCCATTTTGTTAGAAAGTTCAATTTTAAAACACAGTAATTCTGAATGTTTCTAGCTGCAGACAAAACCAAAAGCATCTGGGAAGTCCCCTGAATCACTCTGCAGGAGAAGGGGAAACTCACACAGGGGAGCATGTCAGGGAGGGGTGAGCTCAGGGGCAAATTGCAAAGTAAGGCACTTCAGGGTGAGGAATGTGACAGGACACTAATGAAGTATTCAGGTGTTTTATGGAGAGAGAAAATGAACCTCAACAGTGAACTCCCAAACATCTATTAGGGATTCCATCTGTCCATTCAGGCCCACATACGTGCAAATCAAAACTGTATTTCAAGGCATTCTCAAACAAGCTATTTATTTATTCCTTGTACAAAATCTCACTAGAGCCTCATCCCATTCAATAATGTTACTATGCACAATGTTCACACCAAATACTACGCTTGATGCTGAGGAGTTTCAAATGAAGAAGACATGACTAAGACAGGGTTCAAATCGTCAAGGGCTCTGGGGAGACAATGTACAGAGAATTCTGGGAAGTAACTGGAAGCAAAAAGGAGAATGTGAAACACAGACTGTCATGGATCCAACAGAAAGGAGACTCCCAGAAAAGTAGGAGCAGCCACAACTTCAAATGGCGCTGTAAAGGGCAAATCTGGCATTGGATGGTCAGTGATGACACAGAGGAGCCAGTTTCAGTAGATGCGCAGGTGTAAGTGTCAGACTGAACAGAGTTTAAAAATGTCAAAGTCTGTCAAAATGGGCAAAGAGGGAATAAGGACATCATTTTATGGGGATGCACAGGTCAAGAAAACATACTTTTTTTAACATAGGAGACTTGAGCCAAGTCTCCTGGTACAGGAAGATGGGGCTCAGATAGCCAACTGGAGAAGTGAACTTGGAAAGGAGCAGGGCCTCTGCACTGAGACAAGGGCAGGAATAGAGGTGGAGGGAGTGAGGTACAGAGAGTCTGTGCAGCATTGCCTGGAGATCTTTTGCTGAGATGAAGGAGGGGTGGGAAGACCAGGATATCAGGGAGCTCAAAGGCCTTTAACAGCTGCTATACAGACAAACAGAGAGCTGCCTAAGAATGAGTGAGAGTGCTATTTGAGTTTCCAAATGAGACTGAAAAATTATGCTGACATCTGTTAGATGATTTTCTTTAGCAGTAATGAGATCAAAGAAGCAGAGAATGTAAATGGCTTCACATCCAGCATGAGAGCTGCCCACCATGGGTGTGGCAAGAAAGAGAGAAAAAGGAAGACACTGGAGGAAATGTCCAGAACAACATGGGGTCCAAAACTGAATGGAAGAAATAAATGAAACCTGGAAGAAGCGGATAGTGGGGGAAACAGATAGGCAGAGAGGTTGACATTTACAGACAGGACAGAAAGTTCTGGTCAAAGAGGGAATGATGAGTTAAAAAATCTTGCAAAGCAAAACAACTTCCAGGTGATGACTAGACCCAAGGTTAGGCCATGTGAATGAACTGCTATAAAGAATAGTGGTGAAGATCATGGGGCAAAGAAGACAACAGAGTGAAGGCTGGGAGACAGCATGGTGTAGAGCAGAGTTGCCCAACTGCTGCTGTGACGGAAGTATTCTGTAACATGCAATCCAATACAGCAGCCACCAGCCACACATGTCTATGGAGTACTTGAAATGTGTCAAGTATGACTGAGGAACTAAATCTTGATATATTTGGTTTAATTTTAATTCATTAGTTTAAATAAGCACATGTGGCTAGAAGCTACCATGCTAAATAGCACAGATGTACAACAATGGTTCTCAACTTTAACTGCACAATGGAATTACCTCAGGAGGCTTAAAAAATACAGATAAGGTCTCACTCCCCCAGAAATCCTGACTTAATTAGTTGAGCAAGTCCTAGGCACAAGCATCTTTTTTTGATACATAATAACTGTACATATGCATGGGGTACCTGTGCTATCTCGAAACATGCGCAAAATGTGTAATGATCAAGTCAAGGTATTTAGGATAGCCATCACATCAAGGATTTATCATTTGTGTTCTGAATATTACAACTTTTCTCTTCTCCCTATTTTGAAATATACAACTGTTAAAGTCACCCTACCATGCTATCGAACATTAGAAGTTACTCCTTCCATCCAACTGTATGTTTGTACCCATTAACCTATCTCTCTTCATTCCTCTCAAGCTCCAGATATACCATACTGAGCCTCCAGTATCTAACATTCTACTCTCTGCTTTCATGAGATCAACTATTTTAGCTCCCACATGAGTGAGAACATGCAGTATCTTTCTTTCTGTGCCTGACTTACTTCACTCAATGACCTCCAGCTCCATCCATGATGCTGTAAATGACAGGATTTCATTCTTTTTATAGGTGCATAGTATTCTGTGTGTACACATACCACATATTCTCTATTCATTCATCTATTAGCGGACACTTAGGATGACTATCTTTGCTATTGTGAATAAACCGAAAGATACACATATCCTTTTGGTATACTGATTGCCTTTCTTTTGGATAAATATCCAGTAGTGGGACTGCTGGATCATTTGGTAGTTCTATTTTTAGTTACCTGAGAAATCTCCAAGGAGGAAGAGAAAAATCTCCAAGGAACTAACCAAACCCAAGAACAAACCAAACCCAAAATGAGTGGAAGGAAATATACAATAAATATCAGAGCAGAAATAAATGAAATTGAGACTAGAAAATACAAAGAACAATGAAATGAGAAGCTCTTTTTTTGAAAAGATAAACAAGATCAATCAACTGCTAGCTAAGCCAACCAGGAAAAAATATGCAGATAAAATCAGAAACAGAAAAGGAGACATTACAACTGATACCACAGAAATACAAAGATCATCGGAGACTATTATGAACAACAATGTGTTAACAAACTGGAAAATCTACAGGAACTGGATAAATTCCTGGATGCATACAACCTGCTAAGACTGAAGTAGGAAGAAATAAGAACTTGAACAGACTAATAACAAGTAATGAGATTAGATCAGTAATAAAAGTCTTCCAACAAAGAAAAACCCAGGCCTGGATGGTTTTACTGCCAAATTCTAATAACCTTATGAAGAAGGACTAACACCAATTCTAAAACTATTTCAAAAACTTGAAGATGAGGGAATTCTTTCTAACTCAGTTTATGAGGCCACCATTATCCTGATGCCAACACCAGACAAGGACCCAGCAAAAAAAGGAAAAAAAAAAAAGAGAGAGAGAGAGAGAGAGATAAAACTACAGGCCTATATCCATGATGAACACAGGTGCAAAAATCCTGAACAAAATACTAAAAATCCAAATCCAGTGACGCATCAAAAAAATAACATGCTTTGATCAACTGGGGGGATTTATCCTAGGCATGCAAGGATGATTCAATAAGGGCAAATCAATAAATGTTTTACATTACATCAAGAGAATGAAAGAAAAGTCCCATATCATCATCTTGGTAGATGCAGAAAAAGCATTTGATAAAATTTAACATCCTTTTATGATAAAAACTCTCAACAGACCGCTGCTCCGGTGTTCTTAAAGAGACAGGACAGAATGGGGCCAGTTTCACTCACAATTTGAAAGTCTTTTTCTTCGGCTGTACCCCTTTCCTGGCTGCACCCCTCTTTCTGGTGTACCCCTCTCCTGGCTGGCTCGCCAAAAGATCTATAAGACTTTGAGATACTGCCTGAATAAGTCTGTGAAGAGCTATGTTGAAACAAAGGGAACCGGTTGAATAGAAGCAACTTCAGTGGATCCTGCCTAACATTTAAACTTCCTCAGAGTGAAGTGTGAGTTTCACTGCAGAATAAAAGGCCTTATACCTAGAATCAACAAACTACGTTAACAATGTGACTAACCAGGGAGGATCCAAGATGGCCGATTAGGAGCAGCTGAGGATTGCAGCTCCCAGTGAAAGCGCGGAGGGTGAGTGGACTCCGCATTCCCAGACGGACTTTTATTGCCCACAGACCAGGAGATTCCCAGGGGGAGGAGCCCCATGGGTCGCCAGCGTGGCTGGTTAGGCCGGCACGGCTGTTTTTGCCAGCGCTGCTGTTTGGGCGGCGTCCCGGCGCAGCGGGTCCGGGTGCCATTTTAGCTGGCAATTGGAGCTCCGGGAAGGCAGAGCCGCCCATTCATCTGATTTAAAAAGGGGACTGAAACAGGCAGCCAGGCCAGGAGATTAGCCAGGCAAAAAAACACGCCATGAATCTCACCACCTCCGGATTCAGCCGGCGCAGTGGGTCGCCGCATGGGAAATCACACAGATCCCGGCGCCTTTTCAACAGGTGGCTGGAACACCTGGAAGACTCTGAGGCAGGGAGCCAGGTGATCAGGCTCAGCTGGTCTCACCCCCCACAAAAAAAAACAGCAATCGGAAACGCTCTGGATCGAGAGTTTCACAGCAAGCACAGCTGAACCCGGGATGGTCCAGCTCTGTGGGGGAGGGGAGTCCACCATTACTGAGGCAATCTGCTACTACGGAGGTAGTTTGCCATTGCAGAGGCAGCCCACCATTGCTGAGGCAGTTCTAACTACACCAGTATAAACAGGACTGCAGGGAAGTTCACAGGGCAGCTGGGAGGAGCCCACAGCAGCTCAGCAAAGCCTCTGCAGGCAGTGACTAGGCTGCCTCATCGCTGGGCATGGCAGCCCTGAGAAAAAGGCAGCAGCGCAAGGGAAACTCATAAATAAAGCCCTAACTCCCTGGGACAGAGCACCTGGGGGAAAAAAGGGGGTTCATGAGTTCTGCTGCAGCAGACTTAAACGTTCCTGCCCAGCAACTCTGAATGAACAACGGAGCTCACAGCTCAGCACTTGAGCTCCTATAAAGGACACTCTGTTTCCTCAAGCAGCTCCCCTGACCCCCGTATATCCAAAGAGACACCTCATAAAGGAGAGCTCAGACTGACATCTGGTGGGTATTCTTCTGGGACAAAGATAGCAGAAGAAGAAACTGGCAGCAACCCTTACTGTTCTGCAGCCGCTGCAGGTGATGCCCAGGCAACCAGGGCCGGGAGTGGACCTCAGCAGTCCTACAGCAGAGGGGCCAGACTGTCAGAAGGAAAACTAAGAAACAGAAATAAATAACTTCATCATCAACAAACTGGACATCCACTGAGAGACCCCATCTGAAAATCACCAACCACAAAGACCATACATAGATAAATCCACAAAGATGGGAAGAAACCAGCGCAAAAAGGGGGAAAACACCCAAAACCAGAACGCCTCTCCTCCTACAAGGGATCACAACTCCTCACCAGCAAGGGAACAAGGTTGGATGGACAATGAGTGTGATGAAATGACTGAATCAGGCTTCAGAAGGTGGGTAACAAGAAAACTTCTGTGAGCTAAAAGAACATGTTCTAACCCAATGCAAAGAAACTAAGAACCTTGAAAAAAGATTTGACGAAATGCTAATGAGAATAACCAACTTAGAGAGGAATGTAAGTGAATTGATGGAGCTGAAAAACACAACACAAGAACTTTGCGAAGCATACACAAGTTTCAACAGCCCAATCGACCAAGCAGAAGAAAGGATATCAGAGGTCGAAGATCAACTCAATGAAATAAAACGAGAAGGAAAGAGTAGAGAAAAAAGGGTAAAAAGGAATGAACAAAGTCTCCAAGAAATATGGGACTATGTGAAAAGACCTAATCTACGTTTGATAGGTGTACCTGAATGTGAAGGAGAGAATGAATCCAAGCTGGAAAATACTCTTCAGGATATTATCCAGGAGAACTTCCTCAACCGAGGAAGGCAGGCCAATATTCAAGTCCAGGAAATACAGAGAACACCACAAAGATATTCCTCAAGAGAGCAACCCCAAGGCACATAATCGTCAGATTCACCAGGGTTGAAATGAAGGAGAAAATGCTAAGGGCAGCCAGAGAGAAAGGTCGGGTGACCCACAAAGGGAAGCCCATCAGACTCACAGCAGATCTCTCAGCAGAAACCCTACAAGCCAGAAGAGAGTGGGGGCCAATATTCAACATCCTTAAAGAAAAGAACTTTCAACCCAGAATTTCATATCCAGCCAAACTAAGCTTCATAAGTGAAGGAAAAATAAAATCCTTTGCGAACAAGCAAGTACTCAGAGATTTCATCACCACCAGGCCTGCTTTACAAGAGCTCCTGAAAGAGGCACTAAACATAGAAAGGAACAACCAGTACCAGCCACTCCAAAAACATACCAAATGGCAAAAAGCAGCAACACAATGAAGAAACTACATCAACTAATGGGCAAAACAGCCAGCTAGCATCAAAATGGCAGGACCAAATTCACACATAACAATATTAACCCTAAATGTAAATGGGCTAAATGCCCCAATCAAAAGACATAGACTGGCAAACTGGATAAAAAGCCAATACCCATCAGTGTGCTGTATCCAGGAAACCCATCTCCCATGCAGAGATACACAAAGGCTCAAAATAAAGGGATGGAGGAAGATTTACCAAGCAAATGGAGAGCAAAAAAAGCAGGAGTTGCAATTCTCATCTCTGACAAAATAGACTTTAAACCAACAAAGATCAAGAGAGACAAAGAAGGACATTACATAATGGTAAAAGGATCAATGCAACAAGAAGAGCTAATGATCCTAAATATATACGCACCCAATACAGGAGCACCCAGATACATAAAGCAAGTTCTTAATGACTTACAAAGGGACTTAGACTCCCACACAATAATAGTGGGAGACTTGAACACCCCGTTGTCAATGTTAGACAGAGCCACGAGACAGAAAATTAACAAGGATATCCAGGACTTGAACTCAGACCTGGATCAAGCAAACCTAATAGACATTTACAGAACTCTCCACCCCAAATCCACAGAATATACATTATTCTCAGCACCGCATCGCACCTACTCTAAAACTGACCATATAATTGGAAGTAAATCACTCCTCAGCAAATGCAAAAGAACGGAAATCATAACAAACAGTCTCTCAGACCACAGTGCAATCAAGGTAGAACTCAGAATTCAGAAACTCACTCAGAACCACACAGCTTCATGGAAACTGAACAACTGGCTCTTGGATAAACAATGAAATGAAGGCAGAAATAAAGATGTTCTTTGAAACCAACAAGAACGAAGACACAACATACCAGAATCTCTGGGACACATTTAAAGCAGTCTCTAGAGGAAAACGTATAGCAATAAATGCCCACATGAGAAGGAAGGAGAGATCTAAAATTGATACCCTATCGTCAAAATTGAAAGAGCTAGAGGAGCAAGATCAAAAAAACTCAAAACCTAGCAGAAAACAAGAAATAACTAAGATCAGAGCAGAACTGAAGGAGATAGAGACACGAAAAACCCTTCAAAAAATCAATAAAACCAGGAGCTGGTTTTTTGAAAAGGTCAACAAAATAGACAGACCACTAGCCAGATTAATAAAAAGAAAAGAGAAAATAATCAAATAGATGCAATAAAAAACGATAAAGGGGATATCACCACAGATTCCACAGAAATTCAAACCATCATCAGAGATTATTACAAACAACTCTATGCACATAAACTAGTAAACCTGGAAGAAATGGATAAATTCCTGGACACATGCATCCTCCCAAGCCTAAACCAGGAAGAAGTCAAAACCCTGAACAGACCAATAACAAGGTCTGAAGTTGAGGCAGCAATTAAGAGCCTACCACCCAAAAAAGCCCAGGTCCAGATGGGTTCACAGCCGAATTCTACCAGACATACAAAGAGGAGCTGGTACCATTCCTTCTGAAACTATTCCAAACAATCCAAAAAGAGGGAATCCTTCCTAAATCATTTTATGAGACCAACATCATCCTGATACCAAAACCTGGCAGAGACTCAGCAAGAAAAGAAAACTTCAGGCCAATATCCATGATGAACATAGATGCAAAAATCTTCAATAAAATACTGGCAAACCGATTGCAACAGCACATCAAAAAGCTTATCCACCATGATCAAGTAGGCTTCATCCCGGGGATGCAAGGCTGGTTCAACATACTCAAATCTATAAACATAATCCACCACATAAACAGAACCAAAGACAAAAACCACATGATAATCTGAATGGCAGAGAAGGCCTTTGACAAAATTCAACAGCCCTTTATGCTAAAAACCCTGAATAATCTAGGTATTGACGGAACATATCTCAAAATGATAAAAGCTATTTACAACAAACCAACAGCCAATATCATACTCAATGGGCAAAAACTAGAAGCATTCCCTTTGAAATCTGGCACTAGACAAGGATGTCCTCTCTCACCACTCCTATTCAATGGAGTACTGGAAGTTCTAGCCAGAGCAATCAGGCAAGAAAAAGAAATAAAGGTATTCAAATAGGAAAGGAGGAAGTCAAATTGTCTCTATTTGCAGACGATATGATTGTATATCTAGAAGACCCCATCGTCTCAGCCCAAAATCTCCTGAAACTGATAAACAACTTCAGCAAAGTCTCAAGATACAAAATCAATGTGCAAAAATCACAAGCATTCCTATACACCAATAACAGACTTAAAGACAGCCAAATCAAGAACCAACTGCCATTCACAATTGCCACAAAGAGAATAAAATACCTAGGAATACAACTAATAAGGAACGTAAAGGACCTCCTCAAGGAGAACTACAAACCACTGGTCAACGAAATAAGAGAGGACACAAACAGATGGAGAAACATTCCATGTTCATGGCTGGGAAGAATCAATATTGTGAAAATGGCCATACTGCCCAAAGTAATTTATAGATTCAATGCTATCCCTATCAAGCTACCAATGACCTTCTTCGCAGAACTGGAAAAAAACCACCTTAAACTTCATATGGAACCAAAAGAGAGCCCTCATAGCCAAGTCAATTCTAAGCAAAAAGAACAAAGCTGGAGGCATCACACTCCCGGACTTCAAACTATACTACAAAGCTACAGTAATCAAAACAGCATGGTACTGGTACCAAAACAGAGATATACACCAATGGAACAGAACAGAGGCCTCCGAGGCAACACAACACATCTACAACCATCTGATCTTTGACAAACCTGACAAAAACAAACAATGTGGAAATGAGTCCCTGTTTAATAAATGGTGTTGGGAAAACTGGCTAGTCATGTGCAGAAAGCAGAAGCTGGACCCCTTCCTGACACCTTACACTAAAATTAACTCCAGATGGATTAAAGACTTAAACATAAGACCTAACACCATAAAAACCCTAGAAGAAAATCTAGGCAAAACCATTCAGGACATAGGCGTAGGCAAAGACTTCATGACTAAAACACCAAAAGCATTGGCAACAAAAGACAAAATAGATAAATGGGACCTAATCAAACTCCACAGCTTCTGCACAGCAAAAGAAACAGTCATTAGAGTGAATCGGCAACCAACAGAATGGGAAAAAATTTTTGCAGTCTACCCATCTGACAAAGGGCTGATCCAGAATCTACAAAGAACTGAAACAGATTTACAAGAAAAAACAAACAAGCCCATTCAAAAGTGGGCGAAGGATATGAACAGACACTTTACAAAAGAAGACATACATGAAGCCAACAAACATGAAAAAATGCTCATCATCACTGGTCATTAGAGAAATGCAAATCAAAACTACATTGAGATACCATCTCACGCCAGTTAGAATGGCAATCATTAAAAAATCTGGAGACAACAGATGCTGGAGAGGATGTGGAGAAATAGGAACGCTTTTACATTGTTGGTGGGAGTGTAAATTAGTTCCACCATTGTGGAAGATGGTGTGGCGATTCCTCAAGGACCTAGAAATAGAAATTCCATTTGATCCAGCAATCCCATTACTGGGTATATATCCAAAGGACTATAAATCGTTCTACTATAAGGACACATGCACACGAATGTTCATTGCAGCACAGTTTGCAATAGCAAAGACCTGGAACCAACCCAAATGCCCATCGATGATAGACTGGACAGGGAAAATGTGCCACATATACACCATGGAATATTATGCAGCCATCAAAAACGGTGAGTTCGTGTCCTTTGTAGGGACATGGATGAACCTGGAAACCATCATTCTCAGCAAACTGACACAAGAACAGAAAATCAAACACCGCATGTTCTCACTCATAGGCAGGTGTTGAACAATGCGAACACATGGACACAGGGGAGGGTAGCATCACACACTGGGGTCTGATGGGAGGACAAAGGGGAGGGACAGTGGGGGGGTGGGGAGTTGGGGAGGGATAGCATGGGGAGAAATGCCAGATATAGGTGATGGGGAGGAAGGCAGCAAATCACACTGCCATGTGTGTACCTATGCAACAATCTTGCATGTTCTTCACATGTACCCCCAAACCTAAAATGCAATAAAAATTAAAAAATAAAAAATAAAAAAAACTCTCAACAAACTAGGCATAGAAGAAACAAACCTCAACATAATAAAGGCCATATATGACACACCCACAGCTAACATCATACTGAATGGGGAAAAGCTGAAAGCTATCTTTTTAAAAAACCAGCTTCTCAGTTCATTGGTCCTTGTATTTTCTAGTCTCAATTTCATTTACTTCTGCTCTGATCTTTCTTTCCTTCCTTCGACTCACTTTGGGTTTGGTTTGTTCTGGTTTTTCTAGTTCCTTGAACTACATCATTAGGTTATAGCAAATATTTCTACTTTTTTGAGGCAGGAGTTTATTGCTATAAGCTTCCCTCTTAGCATTGCTTTTTATATACCCATAGGTTTTGGCATTTCATGTTTGAAGAATTTTTTTAATTTCCTTCTTAATGTCCCCATTGACCCAATAGTCACTCAATAGCATGTTCTTCAATTTCCATGTATTTGTAGCATTTGCAAAGCTCCTCACGTTATTGATTTCTGGCTTTATTCCACTGTGGTCTAAGAAGATACTTGATATAATTGCATTTTTGAAAAATTTGTTGAGACTTCTTTTGTTCAGGATAGACCATATGTGAAGCCACAAAAGAATCAGCCTATATCTTAAGTGGAGTATTCTGTTTATATGCAAGATTATTAATATGTGATAATTTATTCCTGTTGTTTTGTTTTCTGTTTTGTATATATTTTATTCCTTTCTCATTGTTTATTATTACAGTTTGGTGGTTTTCTGTAGTGGTAGTAGCCGTAGTAGCTAAATCCTTTGTATTGCTGTTGTGTGTTGTACTCACCGACCTTCTTCAAAATCACTATACTGAATACTTTTCAAAGCATTTCATAGATTTTTCATAGGAATCTGTTGTGGAGAATTCTTGTGTTTCTTTGGAGAGGTCCTGTTTCCTTGCTTTTTATGTTAATTGTATTCTTATGTTGATATCTGCACATCTGCAGTAACAGTTTTTTCTTTTAATTCTTTGGATTGGCTTTCATAGGGAAGGCTTTTTCCTGTAGATGTATCTACAGTGTTGGTTAGGTAAGGTATTATACTTTGGCTTTGATTCTGGATACATACAGCAGTGTAGTGCCCATATGTTTATTCCAGCAGTAATCAGCATCAGTAATGTCTAATTCCTCAGTGGCTTAGGCTGTTATTAGTGAAGACTATGGTAAGGCCTTATTGGGGACAAGGATACCAGGTGGACCAGTCCTGAGGCCCCAGTGGTGGCAGCAGTGAACCAAGCATCCCAGTTCTATCCCTGTTTTCAGACACCTGGGTGGCATATGAAGGCACTAGTGTTAGTAGGTTCAAGCAGGCTGATTCTTGGGCCTCCGGGCAGCTTGCTTGGGTGCTGGCAGTAGCAGGCCGGGCAGGTCCTCAGGGCACTGGGCAGCGTGCATGACACGAACAATGGAAGTAGTGATGGTAGAACAACACTTGGCTTCCAGACAGCATGTGCTGAGGTTAGCGATGGTGGCGATGAGCTGAGCAGGCCAATCCCCCAGGCAGCACAGATAGGTGGGTGCCAGTGATAGTGGGGGGGTGGGAGTAGGGGCAGTAGGCTTAGTGGGCCCATTTTCAGACCCTTGGGATGTGTGCGCAAATGCCAGCAGTGGTAGACATGGCAGGGTTATCCCTAGGTTTCCAAGAGGCTTCATTAGGCAGTAGAGAGGTCTGTTTCAGGTGAGGCAGGCCTATGTTCAGGCCCTGATAGTGTGCACAGGTACAGGCTGTGGTGGGTAGGGTGGGGGATCCTAGGGCCCCCAAACAGCACACTTAGGGGCTGACAGCAGACAGGCTGGATCTTTTGTGAGGCATCCTGATGGTGCACTCACATGCCTGGGACAACAGATGGGACAAGGCCATCTCCAGACCCCTGCATGGTTCTGTTTGGGCACTGGGAGAGGTGGCATCAGGTAATGCAGGCCTGTCTTCAGGAGCCCCCAGTGATATACATAGGAGCAGGCTGTGTGCATCAGCATTTTAAAAAGTTTTCCAGATACACCCAACTTTGAAAACCATATATATAATAAAGAACATGGACTCTGAAGCCAAATTATGAGTTCAAAACCTAGATTTGATTTTGAATTGTCTAACTTTGAGCAAATAACCTCATCTGCAAAACAAAGACAGTAAGAGTGCTGACCCCATAGGGGCTATTCTGAGCATTAATGTGTATACAAAGTGCTTTGTAATAGTACCTAGCACACTATACGTTCCTCATCATTATTCTACATGGATGTCACAGAGTTGCTAAGGCTTATGACAGCTACAGGGGAAAACAATGAGTGTGACTTGCCAAAGGCCTAAATCTATGTTGAGGTGAGACTTAGAAGTCAAGAATTAACAAAGCTGAATGTATGGACAAAGTAAAGCAATTCAATAAATAAGGGAAAAATAAACAACCTGGAAAAGACAGTGATAAGCCAAGAAAATACAGACTCAACTGTCTGGCAACACTGCAGAGAGACAGAGAAAAGTGAGGGAAGCTCTGTGGTCAGGAGAAAGTCAAAATTTAGTTAGATAAGGAAGGATGTGGAGGAATCACTTAATTCAGTTTTATATAATCCCCACCTTACCCCGCTTCCAAACGTAATCAGTCATGATTTTCCGTGTTTTCTATGCCATCTAGGTCCCCATTTACAAAAATCATCCAGAAAAGATCTCTCATGAATGAAAATAGAATTTTCTAATCTGGATTCCATAAGCAACAGTCATTTCTCCACAGATTAACAGTGTATACTTTTATCATTCACAATTGATCTAGTTCAAACCTGGCTTAATTGATGTTGAAGTCTTTGCAAACCAAATGCCAGGACTCCACTAGAAAACCTATTTAATTTGCATTTTAACTACATCTTTTATAAGCCTCAGAGAGCACTAATATCATTAATAATGACAGTATACTACCTTCAAGTAAGAAAAATTACGTGTGACTCTGGAAATATGTATTTATTTGATTTTTTAAAAGTTACCAAAACAAGCAAAAGGAGAAAGGAGGGAAAAAATTAAAATGGGAGCAGAAAAAAGTAGATGGGATGAAAATCTGACCAACAAATGTGTTAGGTTGCAGTTTTGTTCTGTTTCTCTAAAATTTCACATAAAGACATGAACACAGATTTATATTCAAATTTCACTTGTCACTACCAAATATAATCTATTTCATTAACTTGCAAAATAAAATACGTGATAAAGTATTCTCACTTACTTGGAACTTGTAAGCTACCAGAAACTGAAAGCTATTTCAAAGATAGTCTCTAGGCAAATAAAACAGTTGAAATTAAGCAATGCAGTGCATGTAGATCACGAGTTTCAGATGAATCCACTATGTTCAGATTTTTACCAAAATAATTTTTTAAATTAAGTATGAAATTTCTTTACAGACTAAAGATACTTCTCATGAGAGAAAAAAACACCTACAACCTCCTTTCCACAAGCATGTTTCACACTTCAAAATGAGGTTTCACAGGCTTCTGGAGTGCTAAATGTGTTTATCTATCAGTACAAGTTGAGTGTCACAGTTGGAACACAATTTCCAATATGATGAGTTCATTTCTGGTTCCTCATTAGAAGCGAGATTTGAGACCACTAAGAATGTATAAAACAATGCTCTTCTGATACAATCACAAACTGCAGGAACTATGTTTTGCCAAGGAACACCACCCATGGAAAATTCCACTCCTTCACCTCTTCTCCCTCAGTGATCCCCCAGGGTTGCTCTTCTTAGAGGTATTCTGAGAGATCTGAGAGCTGGAAACAAAGCCATAACAACTACACATTCTATTTGCTTTTATTCTTTTGGAGAATCCTTACTTTTCTGCTTTTAAAAAGGTCCACCTGATCCTAGGGATCTAAATTGCCTGTTAGTCAAAGCAAAGAAACTGTGACCAAGTGATTCACAAAGCTTTGGCCTCTTGCATCTCATGGATCCAGTTAGTCCATGCAGTTTTTGAATATATCACTGGAGTAAACATAATCCACTGGTACAAGTCCCACAATGGCTCCCTGACCATGGAATACAGGCTATTACAACAGATAGGAATGACCAACTGGAAGACTGAACTTCCCCCCGCCCCCCACAATGGAAAACCAAAAGAAATACTGCATCCATAGGAGAACCGCAGAGGTTAACACTATCATCAAAAACTTGGCACTTAAGTGTGGTAACTCCTATTACATCACTGTTTAACTTACCTATTTAGTCTGTGCAGAAAGCAGACAGATTGGAAAGTGACTGGATTATCACAAATCCATTCAGACAGTGACTCTCATGTGGCTGATTCACCAAATGAAGTACGTTTTCTAGAGTGAATCTAGTTTTGAGCACCAGATATGAAGATACTATGCTGGAAAGTGCTTTACTAATATGCAAGAAACCATTTGCTTTTATTTCAAATGATCAAAAATGCCTTTTTGCATTCTTGCCCAGAGCTGTGACAACTCTCCCCCTCTGCCATAATCTAATCTCCACAGATCTTAATCATCTTAACATCCTCCAGACTATCATGTTGGTCTACTGCATTGATTACACTCTACTGACTGCACCTAATGAAAAGGAAGTAACAAATCTGACAGATATCTCAGTAAGACACATGCAAGACTGATAGTGAAAAAGAAAAACCAAGGGCTGCAACCTCAATATTTCTGGGTATCCAGTGGTCTGGAACAGGTTGAAATATCACCTCCAAAGTGACATACAAGTTGCTGCATCTTGAACTGCTTACTAATAAAATAGACACAATATTTTACAGGCTGCTTTACATTTTAAAGACAATATATACTAGTCTTAGATATCCTGCTCTGACTCCTTTACTGGGTAACCTATAAAATGGCCAGTGTTGAGTGGGGCCCAGAGCGAGAGATGGTTCTGCAACAAAGACAGACTGCAGCACAAACTACTACCTCGCTTGGTCTTATGATGCAACAGATCCAATCAGCTGAATCCAGTAGGATCCAGCAAATCACAGCACAAACCTCTAAGGTTCTGAAATAAAAGCCACACCCCTTTTCTGGAAATAACAACTGTCATTTTGAGAAATGGCTCCTAGCTTGCAACCAGGTTCTGGAGCTGCCCATAATAATCTGAATGTTGCCTGACCCACCAAGCCATAAGGCTGGGTCTTTACAGAAGCATTCTATAAAAAGGCAATGGTATAAAGAGGCTGGGATCAAGCAAATGTACAAGGCACAAGAAATTGCATGAGCGGATATCTCAGGCATCTCTAACACCTACTGCTATTATACAACCACACCTATGGCTTCACAAAGATTTCCTTAAGACCAGCTGCCTAGAAAGGAAACTTGGACCTGGTTTAGAAAAGGTTTGTATAATGTCTGGCACCAAGCAAAAGTGGACTTCTACAGCATGACACCTCAAATAATGAGCATCCCTGAAATGTTAATCATCCCAGCAGAGTTGTGACTAGTACATTTGTTTGTCCCCTTTACCTACTACACTGAGAAATGGCCAGAATTATGGCTCTACACTGAATCATAGGTAAAGGGTAACATTCAATGTGGGTGGTGGTTAAGGACTTGGAAGAAAAGAACATAGGAATAGAGTGTACAGGAACATCTAGGGGGAGAGCTATGTGGATAGACCTCTGAGAATGAGCAGTGTGTAAAAATTATTTTTGCCCCTTGTAAATGTATACCAAAGGTAGCCACTACAGATGGGCCTGTCAATAACCAGATGGAAAAAATTACAAGGCTGTGGAAAAGTTATCCTTTTTCATCAGTCACAGTGGCAAGAGTGGAGGCTATATATATGGACTCAGCAAAGGATTTCTCCTCATGAAAGCTAACCTGGCCTTTGCCAACAATGAGTGCCTAACCTGCCAACAGCAGAAGCCAATCCTCAGTCCAAGATGGCAACACTCCCCCGGAAGGTCAGACAGCCACTTGGCGGCAGATCGTTTATACTGGATCCTTTCCATCAAGGGAGAGGTAATGATTTGTCCTCACTGTATGTATCCAACTGTGAACTTACACATATATATTATATATACACACATGAATTTATTTTTTTCTCCCATACTCCATGCTTCTCAGGGATTGGTCATGGTGATTATAATTTAGTTTCTATGTTACAGATTAGTCCTATAGAACTCTGGAAAAACTGGGGAAGATAATTTCATAAAGATTGTAACTGTCACCAAGAAAAGAATTTCTTAATCTAAGATCTGATACAAACCCATGGTTGATCATTAGGAAATCTATAATTCCCTTTCAATCATATGGAAAAAATATCACCCATCAGAACATCAAAAGTTTAACAGACAGATGATACTGAGTAATGGCAAGGATGCAGAGCAACTAGAATTCTTACAGATTGTTAGCTAGAGTGAAAACTGGTACATCCACTTTAAAAAATGGCTGTCAGTACCTTCTAAAGCCAAACACACACCTACCCTATGATTCAGCAATTCCACTTCTCAGGTATACACACAAAAGAGATGAGTGCATATGTCCAGCAAAAGATATATACAAGAATTTTCAGGGCAGCTTTATTTGTGATAGCTAAATACTGTCCATCGACAGTAGAATGGATAAATTATAGTATAATCACACAATAAATTACCACACAAAAGTTAAAAAAAGAACTTCTGCTACAGACAAAAATATAGAAGAATCACAAACAGCAATGCTAGGTGAAAGAAAACAGACACAAAAGAATATATATTGTATTATTCCTTTTACACCATGTCAAAATAGGCAAAATTAGCCTACAGGGCTACAACTCAGAATAGCAATTTACCTCTCGGTGGGTACTGTTTGAAAAAGGGACCCAAGGGAACATCCTGGAGTACTGAAAATATCCTACCTCTTGATCTGGATGGCATTTACACAACTATATCTATATGTAAAAACTCATTCAGCTAGGTATTTAAGATATGTATACTTTATATTCTACTTCAATAAAATTCTTCCTGAAAGGTATATGTATATGTACGCATGTCTTAGAAGAGATCCAGGAGTGTTTTCTTCCCAGGTTCTCTAGTAGGTCTGTGATCCAACAAAGGTAAAGAACAAATTTTCAGTTCAGTGCTTGCTTTCCAACTGAGAGAAACTGCCTAGCCAGAGGCACCCAATTATCCAAAGCTTTTGATTTCAAAAGCTTTTTCTTCCTAATGCTCCCTCCCCCCCTAAGCTTAATATGGTTGGAATAACAACTGTTGATTGACTTTAGAATATGAAACAACTCACTTCCTGCTTCAGATTCAAGGATACATAGAAGAAATATCCTTGAAAGTCTTGATGAGTTTATTTTAAAGGTAAGTTATATATAACTTTATTCTTATGATACAGCATTTTCACTTTCTATCTCAACATACCATGTTTCAAAACAAAATTTTCATCAGAACTCTACAATTATTGACATATACATGGTTTTTTTTGTTTGTTTAAAAAAATTATTTTATCCAAGCTACAGATTCAATAGAAATCCAATAATTTGTAAAAGTAATTATCAGGCAAGGCATGGTGGCTTATGCTTGTAATCTCAACTACAAATTCAATAGAAATCCAGTAATTTGTAAAAGAAATTATCAGTCCAGGCACGATGGCTCATGCCTGTAATCCCAGCACTTTGGGAGGACAAGGCAAGAGGATCACTTGAGTCCAAAAGTTTGAAACCAGCCTGGGCAACATAGCAAGACCCTGTCTCTACAAATAATAATAAACTAGCTGGAGGTGGTGGTGTGCACCTGTGGTCTCATCTACTCGGGAGGCTAAGGCAGGAGGACCAATAAAGCCTTGGAGGTGGCAGTTGCAGTGAGCCATGCCCTCAGCCTAGGCAACAGAGCAAGACCCTGTCTCAAAATAAATAAATAAAAATTTAAAAGTAATTATCAGAGAAAATAAGAGAATCTAATTCTAAAAAGTCTTATGTTAGCCTTTTCCTTCCTTCTTGATAAACCAAGCCATTAATATAAACTATTTTAAATTCTTGGTCTCACTGGCAATATCAAACAAATGGGCTAGTCTACCACTAGATGAAGGATCCCATTTTAAGTATATAACACAATCACAGCATTAATTTTATTTAGTTTTCAGAGGCAGGATCTCACTCTGTCACCCAGGCTGGAGTGCAGTGGTGCAACCACAGCGCACGGCAACGTTGAATTCCTGGCCTCAAGCAATCCTCCCACCTGAAGCCTCCTAACTAGTTGGGACTACAGGCTCATGCCACCGTGCCAGCTTAAAGCATTAATTTTTTTTTGAGATGGAGTCTCACTCTGTCACCCAGGCAGGAGTGCAATGGCACAATCTCAGCTCACTACAACCTCCACCTCCCAGGTTCAAGTGATTCTGCTGCCTCAGCCTCCTAAGTAGCTGAGATTACAGGCACATGGCACTGTGTCCAGATAATTTTTGTATTTTTAGTAGAGATAGGATTTCACCATGTTCCCCAGGCTGGTCTTGAACTCCTGACCTTAGGTGATCTGCCCACCTCAGCCTCCCAAAGTGCTGGGATTACAGGCATGAGCCACCACACCCAGCCTTAAGAGCATTAATTTAAAAGTCAACCAAAACATTGACCTCACTTTATCATTAACAGCAATTTCATAAAAGTTAATGTCAACACTACACAAAATTAAACCTTGAAGAACAGATTAGTCTTCTGTGCCAAACTAATCATTAACAATACTGTTCTCTAAATATATTAATATCCTAAAAACAAACCATTTTTTAAATAAATGCAATATAAATAATATCAAGTCTGAGTGCTCATCTCAACCCGATCTAATGGCTTATGATATTTCCTAAAAGTAGCAGGTAGCTTTACTGTATTTTTATTTGATTATTATTTTTTAAAAAGAGATTTCAGAAACCTTATTCTGGAAGACATTTTTTGTCAATAAAACCAAGCCAATTCCTACCTAAGTTCTGACTTCTTACAATGCAATTGGCCATATCATTTCCATTAGCCACTTGGGAGGCTTGTAAATGTCCTGTACACAAGTTTCAGCTGGGCTGGTGAGAGCCCAGGATGAGTGGGACATTCAGGGGCTAAACCCTGCAGCACCTACTGGTCTGATCAAAAGAGGTTTTACAGCTGAGTAAAGAGTGGTAACTTCGTTACAGAAGAATTTTATTCCTTTATGTTCCCCATGTAACTTACAAAGACAAGTTATTTCACATTACATATTTTCAATACAAACAATCGTGACTGGTGACATAAGAAACAAAAAAATCATCCCCGACACTTTCAGAGGCTGAGGTGGAAGGGTCACTAAGACCAGCCTGGGGCAAATAGTGAGACCCTTGTCTCTACACACACACACACACACACACACACACACCCCCCATCCAGGCATGATGGCAGGTATCCTGTTTTCACCTTCCAGTTCTTCCACTCCAGTCTGTGTTATAAGGGAGATCTTTGATGTTTTTCTCAAGATTAATACGAGTATTTGTATCATCAATTTTTCCAATGATCTGGTCAGACATGGTCTGAAACTTATCTCACACATGTTGCAGGAGCGTCTGCACCATCAATGTGAGATCCTGCACAATCGTGGGGTCAGTCTCAGCCACCTCACCAGTTCCCAGCTTAGTAATAATGTCTCAAACCATCACTTACCATTTGATGATTCTGATAGTTTACATTTTTAAATATTAAGTTTACAGTTTAAGATTAACCAGTTATATAACACAGCTCCATACACATTCAGCAGTTTCTATTAAAACTGTATGTTAGTGTTTTCCCCCACTTCAGACACTCTCGTAAACACTTAAACCATTCATGCAAGTTTTTAGAACAGAGCTTTCAAAAAATAATAAATAAGTGTACTTCTCAAAAAGCAGTGAACTCTAGAAAAGGTAATAACGATCCTGTGCCAATATTTTCTTTTTTTTTTTTTTTTTTTTTAAGATGGAGTCTTGCGCTGTCCCCCAGGCTGGAGTGCAGTGGCACAAACTCAGCTCACTGCAACCTCCACCTATTCTGCCGCCTCAGCCTCCTGAGTAGCTGGGATTACAGGCACCCGCCATCATGCCCAGCTAATTTTTGTATTTTTGTAAAGATGAGGTTTCACCATGTTGGCCAGTCTGGTCTTGAACTCCTGACCTCAGGTGATCCACCCACCTCGGTCTCCCAAAGTGCTGGAGTGCTGGGATAACAGGCATGAGCCACCATGCCCAGCCGCCAATATTTTCATGCATATATTTGTTATACATAAAACATTTATTGATATTCACGTTACAGTTACAATATTTAAATTTCAGTTTTATTGCCTTGATCTGGAATTGCTGACAGTAGTAATTTCTCACCAGTAATACTGGTATTACTGCCAAATTCCTACATGATAGACACCACGACATGAACAATTTTCACTGAAGTAAGACTTGTATTCCCAGAAACTCAATGCCGGGGGTGGAGGCTCTCTCATTTCATGAGTGTTTCACTCAAAAGAAAATTATGCTATAGTTAAGCACTTTTTCCTTATCAAATTAATGTCCAAAAGTTTATCTGATTTCCTTACAAGATTTTCTCTAAATCCTAACAAAACATCTAAAAACTCTTTCATCAGCCTTTAAGTACTTTTTTGTACTAAATACTGCAAATAAACTTATAGCACAAATATTTCCCAGTTCATAATTTCAATCTCTAAGAAGAAACTTTAAATCTAGCCTCATTTCTTAAATTGAACAAATACTGAAAAATAAATATGTAACATAAATATTAGCTCTAAAAGTAATTTATTACATATACCTTTATATTCATAGAACTTTTGTTACCTAATGCGAGCATACAGTACTATTTGATGAGATAAAATAAATCTAAGACTAAGATAAATATCCAGGAAAGATACCTATTTCTCAGTTGCCAAAAACCTCGCCTGTCTTGTTTGACTGCTGTGTTTCCAATGCCTACTTCAGCTCCTGGCATAAAGTGGATACTGAAAAAATGCTTGTTGAATTATGAATATTCCAGACAACTGGGGATCTTCATAGAACTGAAATATACAGATTATAGCATAAATTTTTATTCTTTTGTTTCGTTTTAGAGATAGGGTCTTGCCACATTGCCCAGGCTGGAGAGCAGTGGCTACTCACAGGCATGATCATAGCATACTACTGCCTCAAACTCCTTGGCTGTGATCCTCTCACCTCAGCCTCCTGAGTAGCTGGGTCTCCAGGCACACCTAGCTTTCATGAATATTATACTTCATTTTTTTATCTCTTCCTTAAATACTGGGCATAGGAAAAAAGTATGTAAATGTTTTCAAAAAGTATTTCTGATCTAATACCAACACCCCTAGACACTGAAGACTGATTTTTTTAAATCAACTTTTTATTTTAGAATAGTTTTAGACTTGGAGAAAAGTTGCAGAGATAATATAGAGTTCCTATACACCTGGCACCCAGTCTCCTCTATTAACATCTCACATTACCACGGTACATTTGTTACAACTAAGGAACCAATATTGGTACATTACTATTAAGTGAGCTCCACATTTTATTCAGATTTCACTAGTTTTCTCCTATTGTCCAAGACCTGATCTAGGGTATCATATCATATTTCATCATCACATTTCCTTAACCTCCTCGGATCTGTGACATTTTCTTACACTTCCCTTAAGTTTGATGACCTTGATGGTTTTGAGAAGTACTGGATTGAGAGATGCCCCTCAGCTTGAGTTTGTCTTAAGGTTTTCTCCTAAAACTTGATTTGAAAAACATCAGATTTCGAAATGATCAGTGCAAGGATTTCTGATAAGACAAAGTACAAGGTAAAAATGTTGGCCTTTATCTCCCCATTTATTCAACAACAAAAAAAGCCTTATACTGGGAAGAGAGTAAACTACAAGTTTAAAATCAGTACTGCAGAGAATCTAAGCAACAGAAAACTAAACTTAGCAGGGGGACACATTCAAAAGGACCCCAGGTAAAATGACCCAGAGACAAACTAAGGAGCAAGGCATTCTTGTCCCAGGCAGTACTCACCAGTCAGTTCAACACAGAAACTACTGACTTGACCCTGTCACCTGCAACCACAGTTCCACTCTCCTCTCCTTTTTTATTCCCAGTTTTATTTGTTGTGGTATATTTGCCCATGTTTGTAAATTATCTCTAATCTTTTTTAGAAAAAAAAAGAAAAAGAAAATATATGGTCAGTTCCCAGCAGGAAACAGCATTACCAGCAGAGTAACTGAGGAGAGTTAATCTAACAGCTATCTACAAAGGCAAAGGCAGAGAAACAAACGAGATGATAGAGTATCCCAAGGCTGGCAACAACAGGGAGCTGCTCCCAACATTATGTTTGGAAGAGTAAGGGGTGGAAGGCACCACCAGAATCCAGGAAGAGCACTGATTGTGAAAAGGCCACGTGACAGGAGCCATGGCCTCTGCTAAGACACAGCCCACCTTCAGGGAGGACACTGGGGAATAAGCACCCCAACCTCACTTTTCCTCCTGCCTTCCAACCCTGCTCATGCCTTCCATTGGCTAGAACCACAGTGACCAGAAGGCAAAGGATTTAATGTTGTCCACATAGGTCACTATCTCAAGGCACAGAGCAGCATGGGTTAGGATGGACGATACAACCAGGGGAACAAATGAAAGGTGTACTGCGGAAGGAAGGGCAAGCCAAATCTGCACCTTTAATACAGCAATTTGCATTTTTATATTTGTGTGTCTTATCCTACTGTACCATGAACTCCTCAAAGGCAGTGATAGTGCTTTACAGAAAGAATCTGAGGTCACATACTCCCAGCAGGCCCTTGAGGTATATCTGAAAGAAGACATGGAATTGAGCCATCTCCGCTATTGGTCAGGACAGAATTTGGGTCCTTCACAGTGTGGCTCTGCTGCAGGGACAACACACAGAGGACACACCTTTAAGCCTGACCCTGGCAGAGCACCAGACACAGAGGCAGATGGGGCTGGCCCTTTCCACATTAAAGAGAGGGACAATCAAAACTTGTTCCAGAACTAGAGAGAGGCTCCTCTTTCAACAGCTGGACCAATCTCTCAGCTCTACCCTTTAGGACAAAGTTTGCACCTGTAGTCATAGGCAAGAACCTAATCCCTGGATCATCCTGCCCATACTTTGTAAGCTCCAGTGCTGGACCTCACATCTGCTCTTGACAGATGGAGAACAAAATAAAACCTGACATTTCACTCCATTTCTTCAAATAAGTTATCTTAAGAGCCTGTGCAACCTCTGTCTCCAAGACCTTTAATGAAGCACTAATGCTTGTATGTTTATATAAACAACCTGCCTATCTTCCCTTACTGCTTACACAAACCTCCCAGGGAAATGTCCATTATCATCCCTGTGGAGGCCTTGTCTCCTCCCCTTTCAGGTTTTGGTGCTCTTGCCATCTTTATGGAATTTCCCACTCCACATCCCCCATCTGGCAGGGCTCCATGACCTGTTCCTTCCAGGACAGGGAGGTGCCTTCCTTGATTTCCTCCCAAACCAACACCATCCTGGGCAACACAGCAAGTGCGTCACAAATTCAAAACTCAAACGTGCTGTGTGCAAATGCCTCTGCATTTAATAAAAACATTCATTCCTTCCTCTTCTCAGAAACACCATGAAAATATGGAATGTTGAAGGATCACTGGAATAACATTTATATTTCATTATAATTGTGCTGTCAATAAAGTCCTCAGTACGTGGCTGAACAAACTGAACTGCCTGCTCCATAAAATAAAGACCACCAAATACTATAACCCAGAATTGAATCTTTGCAGTGCTGTGGCAATGAGCTGCTACATTTACCTTACCAGGAAGACGAAGCAAATGATTTAATATTTTTATAAAAAGAAGGTGTTCAACAATTGTATTGAACTTCTCAAAATGGGTGAATTTTTTATCTCCATCGTGTAACTGAAGAAATGGTGAGAATTTACTAGGCTGCCACTGGGAAGCAGGAGGAACCTGATAAGGGAGGTGGGGTAGCTTACCACCTGGGAGCCCCTACCTTCCTGGGTGATACAAGATGACAGCTGAACACAGTCCCCTTGGCACTACTTCAGATGGGAACAAAAGCCACTGACACATGGAGAAGGCTCACTGGCCTCCACATTGTGCACTCACCTCAGATGAGCGCTCCAAGGCACCAAACTGCTTCCCACCTCTGAGGTGCAGGTCTGAAGAACTGTTTGCAGCTTTATGAAAATCCTCTGTCCTTGATTTTATCCACTTTTGTTTCTCTACACAACTGGTAACTTCTCCATCTTCCAAAAAAGTACTCAGGTTTTTTTTTTTGTTTGTTTGAGACAGGGTCTCACTCTGCTGCCCAGGCTGAAGTACAGTGGCACAAACACAGCTCACTGAAGCCTTGGCCTCCTGGGCTCAAGCAATCGCCCCGTCAGCCTCCGAAGTAACTGGAATAACAGGGGCACACCACCATGCCCAGCTAATTTTTTTTTCGTTTTTTAACATTTTGTAAAGACAAGGTCTTGCCATGTTGCCCAGGCTGGTCTCAAACTGTTGGGCTCAAGTAATCCTCCTACCTTTGCCTCCCAAAGTGCTGAGATTACAGGTATGAGCCACCATACATGGTCAAATTACTCAGTTTTAATCTGTCGATGTTATGTCTTTCTTGAACTTTAAATAAATTTTTCTTTAAAAATATCTTTCCTGTCATTTTGATTTTTGATAGCATTTTAAGCATATAGATGATAAATGTGTTCAGGTTACGTTATTTATAAAACATCTTCCTAATCAAATTAGACATTTTGATTGATAACCAATCCAGTCATCAACTTCATCTATATTAAATAAAACTAAATATAGATTTTAAGAAAAAGCTCTATTTTCAAGTTAGAAATCCTCAACTTAAAAGTAAATAATAGGACTGGGTGTGGTGGCTCACACCTCTAATCCCAGTACTTTTCGAGGCTGAGACAAGCAGATTACCTGAGGTCAGGCGTTCAAGACCAATCTGGCCAACATGGCAAAACCCTGTCTCTACTAAAAATACAAAAATTAGCTAGGTATGGTGGTACATGCCTGTAGTTCCAGCTACTCGGGAGGCTGAGGCACGAGAATCACTTGAACCTGGGAGGTGGAGGTTGCAGTGAGCCGAGACTACACCACTGTACTCCAGCCTGGGTAACAGAATGAAAATCTGTCTCAAAAAAAAAAGTAAATAATGCTACCAAAGTTTCTAAGCTGTCATTTAGAACACGAAAATAACCTTACTCATTCGTGCAATACTTTCCATGCACTAAGCACTATTTTAAGTGAAGATACTATAGAAAAAAAAGACAAGTTTCCCATATTTTATAATTTCTGTAATTTAATTCAGGAAAACTGTGGTATAAACAACGCATATTATGTGTGTATACCCTTATGTGTGTATTTACATTTCAGAACTTATCAATGCCCTAGCAGCTGTTAGCTAGCATTTCTACTTGTTATCAGGAGCCCACACTCCTGCTTACCACTTTAAATATCATTATTTACAAATACAAAAAAGATGTGTTAGTTAGCAAAAGGGCTATCAGAAATAATTTTCATTTGTTAAATGAGTGATCTCCAAGACATGTGGTTGGTTAAAATATGGTACAGGCCCCCACAATCTCTATAAAAACAAGACCAAAACATCTGGCAGGACCAAAAACCTAAAGCTGCACTAGAGCACTTAAGATCTGGAATCCCTTGGCCCCACTTCTCCTCCATTCCCCCAGAGAACTCGGTTGCCTAACCTGAGCCACAGCTGGCTGGTCTTGCTGTCAGGACATCATTATTGTAACTGCATTGGAGGAACCCATGCATGCAACTGCCAGTCAGAGCGTCCAAGGACAGAGAGTCTGACTTGTCCAAAGTGGGAAGACCGTCTGTGGCTCTTTACTCTTTCTGCTTGCTAACAGATGACTATAAATGTGGCAGAATTCAGACTAGAAATTGCTCTCATTGTTAATTTACCAGCTGGGAGCAAAAGACTATAAAGGAAAGGCTGAAGAACACTCACCTCTGTCTAAATTCTGGAAGCTACCAAAATTGAACAAAAGAACCCAACAATACTACAAGGTCAGATTGGGTTAAGTTCGTTTACAACACTGCCCTCATAAACATTATATTCTAGTAGAGGAGATGGACAATACAGGGTGTGGTGGCACGCATCTGTAGTCCCACCCACTCAGCAGGCTACAACACTAGGATGGCTTGAGCCCAGGAGTTTAAAACCAGCCTAGGCAACACAGCAAGACCCCACTTCTAAAGGATTAAAAAAAATAAGACAACAAACAAACACATATCAACAGTGATAAGCATTAGGAAGTCTATTAGTCCATTCTCTGCTATGAAGAAATACCCGTGACTGGGTAATTTACAAAGAAAAGAAATTTAATTGACTCAAAATTCTTCATGGCTGGGAAGGCCTCAGGAAACTTAACAATCATGGCAGAAGGCACCTTTTCACAGGGTGAATGGATAGAGAATGAGAGCCAGCAGAGGAAATGCCAGATGCTTACAAAACCATCAGATTTTGTGGAAACTCACTCACTATCATGAGAACAGCATGGGGGGAACCACCCCCATGATCCAATCACCTCCACCTGGTCCCACCCTTGACATGTGGGGATTATTACAATTCAAGGTGAGATGTAGGTGGGGACACAGAGCCAAACCATATCAGGAAGGAAAAAAGCAAATTGTTAGGGAAGGCTGTTTCTGAGAAGATAACTGAACTGAGTGAGCACTAATCCTAAGGAGAATCTTCTAGACACAGGTACAAAGACCTGAAAGCAGGAAAGTATAGGATACATTTGAGAAATTAAAGACCTAAGTGATTGACGATGGTGGGTAGAGGGGAGAGTGGTCCAAGATGACAGTGGAAAGAGGAGAAGAGCAAGACCATACCTTACAGGTCTGTCTAGATAAGCGACAGTAAGGAGTTTATTCAGAGTGTAATGGAAGCCACTGAAGATTTTAAGAACCTGACTCACTACAGTTACTATATTGAGAAATGAATTGTAATGGTCAAGGAAGTAGGGAAAAACAGGAGATTGTTACAGCAATCAGACAAGAGGTGATGGTGCCTAACTAAAGGGTGGAAGCGGAAATAGAGAGGGATAGACAGATATTTTGAAAGTAAAAGTGATAGGGCTTGGCAGCTCTCAATTACTTAACCCTTAAAACACATGACATATGACACCAATATTTCCATATATTCTTTTTAAGAGCAATCACTATTTAACAATCAGGAATAACTATGTCTGCTCTTAAAAATGTATTTGGATATAAACCCAGGGCCCAGGAATACAGATCCTGACACTGCAGACTGAGCAGGAACTCCTGTTCCATCCACCTGCTCAATAAAGGAAGGCGAGTGAGGATGCTCCCATTTCTAATCTCCTGGCTGTGGGTCTGCTAGCCTGGGGCAAGCCTTATGAAGGTCACCAACAGTGAGGGATGGGACAGGACCAGAGGTTTCTACAATGTTCATCCCCAGGGTCCCCTCAGGACAGCCCCCTGTCAACATGGTCCCCCTTTCTTTTCTCCTCAGACTCCATGAACCAATCTATCTGCTTCCCTTCCCACTGCCATCACCAGCTCCTCTAATATGGTTTCCTCTTTCCCTATAGCCCAACATGAACTTGAATTCATTTTCATTTAAATGTCAAAGGTACAGAAACCAGCAGCCACCTGTATCTTATTTCCATTAAAAAAAAGGAGCTAATTTATCAAACACTTGTTATACATCATGTGTTATTTTAGAGGTTTCAATGTATTAACTCATTTCAACCTCATAAAAATCCTAGCCCCATTTTACAGAAGAGGAAACTGAGACACAAAAAAGTTACTTAACTTGCCCAGCCTGACCAAGTGGCAGAGCCAGGGTTAGAACCCAGGCAGTCTGGCTGCAGGGTTTTGAGCTACACTGCCACTAGAGTCCAGCTTTTAAGTCATGTTCTTCAGGGAGACAATGAAACAACTGCAGTAAATATCACAAAGGTCCAAGACTCAATTTAAAGATCGTATCCAATGTATTTTTTTCAACACAGAGCTTCGCTCTTGTTGCCCAGGCTGGAATGCAATGCCACAGTCTCAGCTCACTGCAACCTCCGCCTCTTGGGTGCAAGCGATTCTCCTGCCTCAGCCTCTCAAGTAGCTGGGATTACAGGCATGTGCCACCACGCCTGGCTACTTTTCTATTTTTAGTAGAGATGGGGTTTCTCCATGTTGGTCAGGTTGGTCTCGAACTCCCAACCTCAGGTGATCCACCCACCTTGGCCTTCCATCCAACCTAAACTTTAATGGAGAAATGTTCAAGTATATATTTTTACGGTTTCCATAGTGCTGAAATTACACAAGTTTGTTTTCATCAAGTTTTGAAATACTATCAGAAAATCTTATTAATAGATAAAGAGGAAAAAACATTCAGTTTTCATGAATATGTGGTAAAGAGAGCAACTCACGTACACACTTGTCAGTTCTGTCAGAATGTAACCGTGCAGGGTAGGAAGCACCCATCTTCTGTGAGAACTTCCCACAAAGAGAATTATTAGTGTGAAATGAGTACTCAGTTCAGAAATAAACAGCATTCTTCAAATGTCAGAGGTATCCCTGTGGAATAACTCAGGTCCCCAACAAGACTATTAGGACGATGTTATTAACCTTAGCCATGAAGAAAGGAGTTCATCTATGCTGACAGTGATTGAGAGTGGAAACAAAAAGGCTGAGAATGTTGTCATTATCCAACAATTTCCTGGTTTAATCCTCTAAGAATGAACAGAAGTTTAGAATTCAGAGCCATGGGACTCTCATCACCCAAAGCTGCAGAAAGAAAAGAAGAGCAAAAGCAGCGTTAAAAGAATTATCTGTAGTCAGGGGAATAAATACGATGACAGCTAAAGATGATGAAAAGTAGTCATGTCTTCTAAATAAAAATGATTCAGACTATCAAACACCTCTCTGGCCCAATCTCCTAGGTTACATAACAATAAGAGTTATAATTACTCAGCAATATTTTGCCTTCCAGGTCTTCACGATGCATCTTAAAACAGTTCCAAAGTTAACCCAGCAAGAGAACTGTGTGAATGCACACTCCTAGTGCTGGAGATCACCAAGAATATGTGCTTTCTCCAGAATCATACCTGGTTTGGGTTTTATTTTCCTTCTTTAAAAATGCATGCAAATTTTACATTCTACTCTATAAAAGATCTGTTTTGATTTCTGCCTAGGACGGGGGTCAGAAGGTAATTTAAAACATTATTTTTCTCAGGCAAGACTGTCACTACTAACAGAAGGGCCAAGTCTATCCAGTAGCCTTTCACATTTACCCACAATCACCCAGAATGGATGCAGAAAATTCTGAGTTTGAAAGCAAGGCTTTTAAAAACCGTAGGAAACCACAATGTGATGTTCAACATTCGGTTCTCTTTGTCTGCAGAGCAGCAGCTCTGAACTCTAGCTACACACAACAATCACCTGGAAGGCTTTTTATGAATACCAATGCCTAATCTCCACCCCAGATCAACAGGATCAGAATCTCCCTGCAGAGGAAGGAAACATTCTGTTTTGTTGTTGCTACTTTTAGCTCCACTGGGTCACTTTAAAGGACAGAGTTGAAACTCACTTGCTGAGAGGATCCGCAAGAAATACTATGGTTCCAGAGTGATCCAAGAGTGGTGCAGGAACACGAGTCTACCCTGGGGACAATCACCTTGTCCCTTCCTAAACCCAACTCTCTTGAAGACACTGACCCACAGACCATAACAAGGTCTCTTTCTTTCTCTCTCTCTCTACTGTCTCCTTCTCTCTCTCTCTCTCTCCTTCTCTCTCTCTCTCTCTCTCACACACACACACACACACACACACACACACACACACACACACACCCCCTTCTTCTGTTTAAAATAAAAGCTACCTAAAACAAAGTGTACATGAGATCCAGTCTCAAACGTAATGCAAAAAATATTCTGGTTTCAGTGAAAATAATCACACCAAGAACCACAAAGGTGCAACTGAAAGAAAAAGACAATCAATAGATTCCAACACCAAGATGGCAGAGATGTTAGAATTATCTGATAAAATTTTAATGCAGTCATGATAAAAACTAATAAAACAAAAATTCTTCAATGAGCAGTTATAAACATGCTAAATGAACTATGAGAAATGCCATCATGCTCCTCAGGCCCTTGAGGTAGGTTCACTGCTGGCCCAGTCAGGACTGTGCAGGTCTGGGCTGGTGAAGGTTGGCAAGTTTGTTTTGGTGGAGGGAGCTCATGGGCCCTAATTATGCTGTACATTGCAATGATGATGATCTCTTGGTACCTGTTCACTGTAATTTGTCTTTGGTTTGATGGATCTAAACTGACTTCATGAATTAGACTAGTCATGAGTCAAAGACAAGAATCCTTAGGGGGAGCGACATCCCTGGGGAATGAATGACTGACAATGTCTGTGCCTCCCAGGGGTTAGGTTATAAAAAAGGGGCAAGATAACTTCCCCAGGGGTTGGCTTTGATAATATCAAAAGCATAAATATAAACAAAAACTGACACACTGGATTTCATCAATCTTAGTAATTGCTGCTAAGCAAAAACTCTAGAAAGAGGATTAAAAAGACAAGCTACTCAGAGAAAGTTTGCAAGCTACATATCCAAACAGAGGACTAGTATCTAGAATATGTAAAGAACTCACAAAACTCAACAGCAGAAAAATAATCCATTTAGAGGACATAAGATACTTCACCAAAGAGGATACAGATGGCAAATAAGCACATAAAAAGATGTTCCACATAATTAGCCATTAGGGAAATGCAAATTAAAACCACAATGAAATATCACTACATATCTAACAGGGTGGCTTTTTTTTAAAATAGTGACACCACCAAATTCTGCCAAGGATGTAAAGAAATTGGGTAACTCATACATTGCTGGTGGAACCGTAAAATGGTATCACCACTTTGGGAAATAGTTTGGCAGTTTCTTAAAAAAATTAAACACACAACTGCCATGCGACCCAGCTTTTGTTCTCTTTGGCATTTAGCTCGGAGAAATGAAATTTTATTTTTAAACATAAAACCTCTACATGAGTGATCACAGCAGCTTTATTCATGAAGTCAATCTGATAAACAACCCACACATCCTTCAGCAGGTGAATGGTTTAGTACATCCATACCATGGAACATTACTCATCAATAAAAAATGAACAAATTATTGACACATGCAAAACCCTGCAACTGTGCTAAATTAAAACAACAACCAAAAAGGTATGATTCCATTGATATGACATTCCTGAAATAAAATTATAGAACTAGAGAACAGATTCTTGGTTGCTAGAGTTTAAGAGGTGAAAGAGGCAAGTAAGAAAGTATGTCTATAAAAGGGCAACATGTGGCTGGGTGTGGTGGCTCATTACTCTAATCTCAGCACTTTGGGAGGCTGAAGCAGGAGGATCACTTGAACCCAGGAGTTCAAGACCAACCTAGGCAACATAGGGAGATCCCATCTCTATAAACATAAAAAAATTGGCCAGGCACTGTGTTGCACACCTGTGGTCCCAGCTACTCAAGAGGCTGAGGTGAGAAGATCACTCAAGCCCTGGTGGTCAAGGCTGCAATGAGCCATGATCATGCCACTATACTGAGCCTGGATGACAGAATAAGATACTGGTTTTTTTTGTGTGTGTGGTTTTCTTTAAAAGCAATATGTAGAATCTTTGAGATAATGGAAATGCTCTGTACCTTGACTATATCAATATCAATATCAATATCCTACTTAATATAGTTTTGCAAGAAGTTACCATTGGGGGAAACTGGGCACAGGGGACACAGGATCTCTCTGTACTGTTTCTTAAAACTGCATGTGAATTATCTCAAAATAAAAAGTTTAATTTAAAAGAAATGAAAGGTTATTGGCCCACTAAACCCTGACTGCAGCAAATAGCAAGTACTTGGAAATGACCTTTAAGTATGCTCCAGATTTTCATTTACTGGCCATTTTCGGCTCAACCATTTCATCCATGGTTCATGAATCCCAGCAATCCAACTAATTTTACTCAATAAAAAGGGGGCATCCTGTAGTTGTGCCAAGACCAGTTATTTCCATGGTGACCCTCAACATAATATTAGCCACCGAACCTAGAAAACACCGCAGCCTGGAATGGACCACTTTCTCTGCTGCTACTGTCTTTGTTCTCTTGTACCTCTTTAAAGAAAGGTGCTAAGATAACTAAAACCCCACTCTGCCCACTACAACTACCTTTCCAGAGCTGCCTTGCAGAAACTAACATCTTCATACAAATAAGAAAGAAAAAAAAAAATCACACTGCTAACCTCTCCACATCTTTCACATTACAGCAAACCCAGCTCTCCAGGGGAACAAAAAAGGATACAACTCTATAGCCTATCTAGGACAAGAAGAATCCACCTGTGACTTAATTCATAGTTGGAAGACTCTGAATGCACAAACACCAGGTCCAAAAACAAACAAGATGCAACCTTTGCTTTCTACCTACAAGTATAGCCCTTAAAACAGATTTAAGGATTCATGTTTCCATCTTCAGGGAGAAATGTATTTCAACACAAAAAGGTGAAAATCTGTCCTAAATTGAAAGCTCTTCAGAGAGGGAAAATTGACAATCTATCCTGATACTCCTGGTATTTCCCGACCTCTGTCAGGCCACACTACCGTCTGCATCCTATCTTGGTAAAACTTATGTCTGTTCCTCTCATGATTGTAGGAAGTGGTCTACACAGCTTGCAAAATTTTAGTCACTCCTAAGAATGCCGGTTGCCCGGATCAGAGAGTAGTTTTCTAGCCTTGTAGTCTACTCTTTAATTTCTAAATCTTTTATATCCATCAGAATTCAGGAGTTCCACAGCTGATACAATCTTAAAAAGCAAAAAATCCAGGATAATCAGGATACAAATTATATTTTAACAATACAGATTAACAGCCATAAGAAATCTAGAGAGTTTCCCAGAAAGTGTTTCCTAAATTAACAACAAAATGTGTAATGCAGAGAAGACACATCACACAATCATTTAACTCATGCAAATTAAGGTAGATCCACTAGGGTGGATGGCTGTGAAGAAGACAGGGAAACTCCAGAAGTCATCCCTGTTCCCTCACTTTCAGTTCCCTGACACTTTTCTGAGACACACTTAGAATTACTGGTCTTTTTCTAGTCATTCAAGTATATTTTTTGTGCATGTCCTCTAAAACAAACTACCTCACTAAATGCTCAACATATAGTCATGATTCCAGGAAAGAGGAAACAAGAGCTGTCTGAATGGCTGGTAGGGTGGCCTCCATGGTGGAACCCTTCTAAAGGGCTTACATCTAGTTCTAACCCACATTATTTTTTGCATCAAAGGCTGAATTTGGTAGCCATTCCACTGTGGTGTTCTCCAGTAGTCCCTATCTGCTCTCCTGTGAATTAGGTACACGCAGGTGTGTATGACCATGCAGGGGTGTACACAGCTGCACATACACGAACACCTTTACAAAGGTTGTGGAGCACACTGGGCTAACACCACATCAGTGCATTCTCTTGGTGGATACTCATTCCAAGAGGCAAGTGCCCTGGGGAAGTCAAGCCAGTCCACCAGCTTTCAGTGGGCATCAATAGAGGCAGAAGACTGTATACATGACCCCAAACATTTATAATTTTAGCTTAAAATTAATATCTACAAGCATTTTAAATACTTCCTATGACTAAACCTATAAAACAATTAGTAGTCCCCCAAAATTTTCCCCACATAGGCTAAACATCTAAAATCCCTTCATTGAAAAATAAAGTCTTGTATCTCACAACAAAGCCTGAGCATAACATCAAAATACTTTTGAAAATAAGAGTAAAGGTCTAAAATCATCCTTCCTATGGGCAAATTCTGATGAAACAAAAGATAAGGAACACAAAGGCCAGTCTGAATATTGAAGAAATGACAGAAAAGAGGAGAAAAGTTATAAGCAGGAGACCGAGTCTATGACAGCACTCTGATCATGCTGGAGTTTGGCCATAAGGGAGAAAACACTAAAATGGATACATGCCTAATCCCTCCCGCTTTCTTATCTGCAAAAGGAAGGTGAGAGCTCACCAATAGCAAACTGCATTAAAAGACAAACAACTCTTAACATGAAACCTCAGCCATTCTGAGAAGTCCTGGCGAGCATTTACCAAACTCAGACTTTGATCTAAGACTTACCCGAAGGCACAATACATTCCCCAGCAGTAACAGAGAGTTGTCAAGACAACTGCTTAATGGAACATGTCCAAATCTAGAATCAAACACTTTTTGCCAAAATATGATTAGTTACATGTAATTCTATAAGACGTAAGAAAGGCAATTTGAGCTGCCTTTTGCTCAAAGCACTGACCTACTCAAATTTAAGAAGACTCTTTTAAGGAAATTAAAAGCCACACAATTTCTCTATTTTATTATCTGAGGTAGGAACTCAAAACTTAAGAGTCCAAATACAATCTACTTGTCCGAGTAGATTAATCATTGTTACCCAAAGGAGAAGTGCTAGGTCATCAGATGTCTCCCCGCTCTTAGAGAGCTTAGGCCTAGTCCCAGAGAATAGCTGCAGGAGTGAGGGACCACACAGGAGCAGTCAGAGGGTATGATACCAAATTAAGAAACTCATGCTACCAAATCCTGAGAAAAATTAGTCAGATTTAGAAGGAACTGAAAACAAGGATCAGTGAGAAAAGCACACAAAGGTATCAACCTGTTTATAAATAACCCTCCCTCTCCCCCTATTTGTTCAATAAAACTATTAAAATGTTTTTCATTGAAACAAAATGGTAGTTAATTGTAACTTTATATATTCCGTATGTTATATATTCTACAAAACGTTAAAGTAACTCTAAAGACAGATAGAAATTGACCATAGATGCTATTTTTTCTCATCCATAATGCCACTGCTTAAAAATCCTTTAACCAATAGATAAATTTGTGGGAAAATACTTGAATATACCAGTTATGGGGGAAGATTTAGTTCTTTAGGTCCCTAGAGTAACTTCAAAAACAGAAAAACTAAGTTTTTAATGTACACTCTTCCAAGCTTTCAAGAACACTAAGTCTTTGATTACGTAATCTATTAAAAGCACAGGGGAAAAAATGAAATGTCCCCAATTATATGATGCTGGTGTAACTTCAGTACCAAATAGTAAGAGAAACCTACCCTCTACACTTCACATTCACACACACACACACAGCCCTAATTCAACCAAAGGGAAAGAAGAGAAGCACATATTTCAGTCATCCAGAGGACACTGATATTCAGAAAAACTCTCCCGGACCATTCTTATACTCCCTCTGGTTGTAGGCCAGTATATGTCAACAATCCTTCACAAATCCCTTACCCAAAACTCCTGGGGCCAGATGTGTTTCAAGATTCAAACATTTTTAATTTCAGAAAGGCACCTTTTGGGGATATCCAGTATATTTCACATACCATCAGAGAGTCTGAGGCAGCTATGATATTCTGCTGTAAAAATGCATAAATATTTACACTAAATGTGATCAAGACAATAAAATTGCTTCACAACAGAGCCAGGTAGTTTTCTCAGATATACTCAAGTCTGGTCAGGTTTTTGAATCAAATGACATATTAAAAAAATTCAAATCAGAACTTTTGGATTGCAGAATTGTAAGGAATTATTCACCTGTTACCACTCTGTAAACGATAAGGGTAACTGCTTATAATTCATTGACTGCCTACTATGAGATTATATGTTTGGTATACATTATCTCTAACCCTTTCTACCACTCTCTGAAGTTTTATAAATGAGGTTCAGAAAGGTTAAAGTGACTCACCCAAAGCCAGTTACTGAAAGCACCAGAATTTGAACCAAGATCCATTTATATTCCATCCACTGTGCAATTCTAAGTTAGGTTATTGATTGCAAGCTACAGAAAGCCTATCTAGCAAACCTAAGCAAAGAAACAATTTTCTGGAAGCATACTGATGATATCTCACAGAATGGATGGGAAATTTAGAAAACCAAGCTCACAAAGTGAGCCAAATTCAAATAAGGCTGAGTTGCAGAAGCAATGACGAAGGTCAAGTCCTAAAGTTGGGATGCTGCCTTGACACTGCAACAGCAGGACACACATCACCACTGCTGCTGGCCTCTCACAACCAGACGGAGCTGAGAAAACTTTCTGAACTCTCCCCTGTCTTCATAAGAATCAAAGTCCCACAGGTTTCTATAATGTGAAAAGGGCAGCATGTCCCACCAATTCCACACTGAGGAGGGGGCTCCTCCCAAAGTGAAGGATGAGCAGGAGACTGGGTAACCTCCACCTTTCAGGTGATGAGTATCTCTGCAGTTACTCTAATTCTAAAAAATGTCTGCAACCCAAAGTCAATGGCATATAATAAAGTAGAATTTCTTCCAGGAATGGAAGCATTTTTTCATTTTAAGAAATTTATAATATGGTATTATACATCAGTTAGTCAAATTTTTATTTAAAAAATTAGCACTTTTAAAAGGTATGTGATATAACTTAACATCCATTCTGGCTTTTAAAATTCTTGACAAATTAGGAAGAGAAAGCCCCTATTTTTTAAAATGACAATCTAATCATATTTTAAAGAGCAGTATCTCCATTAGTCACCACCATTTCTTCACATTATTCAATAGTTCTAACCTAAGTTCAGGCTCAAGAAAAAAAAAGTTCTAACCAATAATGGTTAGAAAAGAAAGGAAGCAACTTTCAGAAACTAGGAGCACACCTGCTGTTATCTGGCAGATGATATGACTACATCTGCAATGAGGACAAACACTGCAACCCTGAGTGCAGGTTCACATCCATCCTTGGGAATGGCCCAAGGTAAATCCTGCATGTGTGAGTCAAGCACCTGGCTATTCTTGGAGAAATTCTGACCCAGTAGAAAAATTCAAATGTAGCTATTCAGACTGTGGTGCTAACTGTTTCATTAGTAAAGCAAGAATATCTCTTCCAGGATAATTATGACATCTTCTGAATGTTTTGGTCTTTGAAAGATACAGCAAAAAGACGGGAGAGGGGGACTGTCACTTGATGTGGGAGGGTGGGACGAACAGTCCCGACAACAAGTCAGAAAAAGGGGAAGTAGCCAGCAGCTAAAAGATACAGTATATAGGAAGTAGGTGTGTCTTATACCCGGTTGTAGAATTTTCCTGTGGCTTCTAACTCTTCCCACATTCCTAGTTACTCTCCAACTTACTGAGTAATCATTGCATCTATTATTTGTTATGTTATTCTCAAACCTGAGAAATAAATCTGGTTACATTTAACCCAGACTTGCACTGGAAGTAACCGAGTAGAAAAGGAAAAATGCTTTGGAGCAAAGAAGGTGTAAGAAGCCAGCAGTGACCCTTTGAGAAGCTTGGAAAGGAAAGTCAGAAGCAAGAGGTAATGAATGCCAATCAAGACAAGTCAACGCTCTCCCCAGAGGATCCTCAGGAATAAATATGTGTGAAAGGTTAGATGAACACTCTCCAGTCATACAGGACGTGCATTCCATTTCACGTAACTTAGGCATTTAAAGAAACGATGGCTCCCAAAGGCTGGGAAACATGGAATAGTCAAGAAATCTCAAAGGAGTCAACTAAAGATTAAGTAGAGCCAATAATGAAGTTCAGCAAAATAGAGAAATACAAGATAAACTATTTTCTTTAGCCTTCTTATAAACCAGCAATAATCTGCTTTTTTAAAAGAATGAAATAAAAACAGCATTTAAAATGTAACCCAAAAAATGTGACATTATAGAACAACCTTAAAAAGACATAAGATTTAAATGACAAAAGACTGTAAAAGTGTACTGAAAGAAAAATTTGAATAAATGGAGAGGCAGAACATGTTGTTGGATGCAAGAGCTAAATCTGGAGTTCTTTCAGAATGAAATGACAGGTTTAACACAATCAGATTGAAATCCCATTGGCAATTTTTATAATGGTGAAATTAAGGCTTAAAGAAAAAAGGACATAAGGGAAGTACTAATAAATTAAAGAGCAATTCAAAGAAGTGATGAGGATGGGTGCTGGCCAAATCAAAGAATAAAATATTTAATAAATGAATTGTATGTATTCAGACAACTTCTGGTACACTAACAGGCCAATCAATAAAATGGGAGTGGGGGAGAAGCTGAAATAAATCCTATGTATAAGACCTTAAAATTTAAACAAACGAATGGTAAACGAAAAAACAGTCAACAAACTATGTTGGGACAAAAAGTTATCTGTCAATAAATAAACAATTTCTATCTATATATATATCAAGATAAATTCTAGACAGGTTTAAAAGTGTAAAAAAAAAAAAAAAGACAGCCATAAAAATGAAGTACTGATACCTATTATATTAAAAACCCTGAAAATAGTACGCCAAGTAAAAGAGCTCAATCACAAAAGACAACATATTATATGATTTCATTTATATGAAGTGTCCAGAATAGGCAAATCTAGAGAGACAGGAAGTAGGTAAAGAGTTGCTGGCATGGAGGTGGGGAGGATGGGGGTAACAGCTAAAGGATACAGGGTTTCTTTTTAAGGTGATAAAACTAAAGTTTTAATTATGACTGTGGTGATGGCTGCTCAACTCTATGAATATACAAAAGAATACTAAACTGTACACCTTCAGTGGGTAGACTGAATGATAAGTTAACTATATCTCGATAAAACTTAACAAAAAATGATAATATAGATGACTATTCTGAATAGGGAAGGATTTTAACTTTAAAACATTAAGAATCCATTAAAAATGCTAGATTTAATTATATTAGAATTACTTTAACCTGAGTTTAAAGGCAAAAAATAGATAACGTTTGCAATTAACAAGGCAGACCAAAGGCTAACTTCACTATTATTTTTTACATGCAAAGATGACTCTGTTGTGACCAATCATCAGTAAAATCTCCACTCAGAGACCGAAAACCTTCTGTTGCAGACAAACACGTATTTTTTCCTTTTCATGGAAGCAGATGGGAGCAGAAGGTATGTACTACCTGGGAAGATAAGTTTAGACATAGGCATATTCAAACTAAAGATGAGTGCCTATCAAAATCCTGCTTGAAGCTTCTTTTGAAAAGAAAGAGAAGAAGGAAAGAAGAAAAGAAAAGGAAAGAAAACAAAAGCAGAGAAGGAGAGAAAGAAAGAGGCCCACGTGGTTGCTCACACCTGTAATCCCAGCACTTTGGGAGGCCAAGGCAGGCGGATCACCTGAGGTAGTTGTTTGAGGCCAGACTGGGCAACATGGTGAAACCCTGTCTCTACTAAAAATACAAAAATGAGCCGGGCATGGTGGCATGTACCTATAATCTCAGATACTCAGGAGGCTAAGGCAGGAGAATTGCATGAACCCGGAAGGCGGAGGTTGCAGTGAGCCAAGATCACACCACTGCATTCCAGCCTGGGTGACACAATGAGACTCTGTCTCAAAAAAAAAAAAAAAAGAGAGAGAGAGAAAGAAAAAGAAAAAGAAGAAGGAAGGAAGGGAGGGAGGGAGGGAGGGAGACAGGGAGAGAGGGATGGGGGAAGGGGGAGGGGGAGAAAGGAGAAAAAGAAAAAGAGAAAGAGAGAGAGAGAAGGAAAGAAAGAAGGGAAGGTAGGTAGGTCATAATGGAATTTTGCCTGTTTTGGAGACATAATTTTTCTTTTTAGGCCTCAGTATCTGCTAGGAAAGATAATACAAAGAGAGCTAAGCAACCCCATCCTTTGGCTAGGGCTGCCAGTCCTGATCACTGCATGAGCAATTCAGGCTCCAAGGCCCACAACCCCTTCAGGCAGAGCTGGAAGTAACACAGGTCACCCTTGGATATGGTTTCAGCTTTATCTTTTATAAGAAGCCCTTGCCAGCAGAAACCTCCTGCCACCAGAGCCTGCTACGTATTCCCTCCTCAGCCTACAGCCTGGCAACGTGACCTCCATCCTGACCAAAAGGACCAGAGGGAAAGTAAGTCCAATGGAGAAGTCGTGCTTCCAGGAAAAATGCTCCCCCTCTGATAAAAAGAGACATAGCTGTATCAGTCGGAGCCCTGGAAAGAAACATATAGATTCAACTTGGGAAATGTGGAGAAAGTCCAATAAAGGGTATTTTAAAAGTACGGGCATAGTATGGAAAACCGTCACAGAGAGGGCAGAATCCCAGAGTTGCTAACAAGCTTTTAATTAACACTAGGTAACCATTTTTTAAAAGGCCAAGAATATCACAGAAAAGCCAATATAGAGCCATACGTTGTTAAGCCTCTGAACCAACCCTGAACTGCCAGCCTTCATACTAGTTATTTTGAGAGAAAGTAAATCCCATTACCTGAACTGATTGTGCCAAAAGCACAATCAATTTAAAAAATCCTTTAACCAGTCTGTCTTGCAATCCACTAAAATTGTCTCCTTATTAAAATTAGAAGAATTTTAGTTCAAGTCAGTGAGAAGAGATATCCCCAAATCTGGAACATCTTGAGAGAGACCTCAGTAGACCAAAGGACACAAAACTCAGCAAACCAAAATTGGTCATATCCAACCTCCCCAGTATATTTTTTTACATGCAGATTTGGATCTCTCAAATCTTCAAATACATATCACTAAAGTTAATATAGGTTTCAGTCTCACAAGCTCCTGGTTCAAATTGGTAGCATGTTTCTGGAAGTAATGTGGGCCCCATGTATTAAATTATCTGAAACTAGGACATTACTTCTTTCTTCCTCTAAGGTTTACTCTTTCAGAAATAGTTGTGAGCTCATTGTTAGCCAAACAATTGAATTTTTAAATAAGGTTTAATTAGTCCATTCAATTACTCTTATTTCTAGCTACTTTAAGAATTCAACACTAGCATTTTATCTTTCTAAAGGCATAATGGAATGAAGAGATGCACTGCATCCTTTCAGCCTGTTAGTCATGTCTTTAACAAGCACAGCTGTTTGCACTAAGACATAACAAAGGCATTATCACCCACTGAGGGACATCATATGCTGAATCCCGGAAATGTACAGTGAAGAAATAAGCAGCCTCTGAGTGCTAACCTCATAAACCCAGCCCATAAAATGGCTCAAACCTTACATAAAATACCCTTACAGCAAATTACTTCTGTCTAATGCTAAATCATTTCCAATGGGACAGCAAACCTTCATTAATAAATTTTCATTGGCTTAAAAATTAACAATGTTGATTTCCATATATTTTAAAAGGTTTCAGATTTATAGTAATTATTTTAAGGATGACAAAAAAAATTCTAATTTAATCTACATGGCCCAATACTGATTTAAAAGGATGCTCAGGGAATGAGATTTTTCTGGTAGCAGAATATTTCAGTTTGTTTTAATTCAATATGCTATTGAATTTAACTGTCACATGGTTAAAACGGTCCCCCAGAGGGCTACTGGTGCCAGAGCCATTTCCATCATGGCCAGATCCAGCTTCAGCCAGGATACAGGGCAGGTGCATGAACTCCTTGTGTCTAAGAGACCACGTCCAATAGAGCTGCCCTCCCGGCCCCTGTGCAAACCACAATCCCAGCTTCCCATCATTTCAGTGACTATAAGGTAAAGAATTGCCACTAAAGAATTGCATGAAATTGACTGGTAATAGATTTTCTTACCAGGCAGCAATAATTAAAAGTAATTGTGTTAAATAATTTGCAAATTTTCCTCTGAGCTACGAAGTAATATTTACAGTTATCTCAAGACCTCTGAAGTGCAGACTTGGGAAGTTTCTACATTTTCAAATATATACTATCTGTAAAAGATATGAAACAGATTTGTTGATTGTACAATTTATTAAAATGCTAAGGCACACTGGTACCTTAGTATACAATCATATTAAAGAGAAAAACACCTTACATTTATGCAGAAGTCATGACATACACTTTCTGTCTTCCTCACTTAAAAAGAAATGTAAAAGTTACCCACCTAGTTTTTAATAACAGTAATCAAAGAAAAAGGAAGTAAAGCAACTCAATCTTCTAGCACTGTAGTAGGACTGACAGAAATTTTAAGGCACCAAACCCCAAAAGTTACTCTCTAGGGACCATGGCACAGAGGAGACTTACAAATTCAAGCTGTTTCAGCATAAATTCACACATCATTAAATTAATTCAAAACCTAACGAGGCAGCAAACTAACAATTTACCCCTACAGTATCTGGTTACAGCCAGCAATTTTTCACAAAATGTATTTATCTCCTCCCTTCCCATCATTTAAAAGGGCAAGCAGTTAAGGTCACAGTTTAAAAGTGCAATGAAAAGCTGATGCCAGCCTTAAATAACAGAGCTTTAAAGAAAGGGCAGTAAGGCAGGGGAAGCAGAGAGAAGTAATCTGGAAAGAGATCGGCAGACCTACTGGACCTACCCACCTGGCCCAGGTCACTTGGCTCTCAGGCTCCTCCATGCATCTGACTCGCCTGATAGAGGCTTTTAACTTTATCCAAACTCACACCCCACACAGAACACCTTGAATTAGAATTTCTAGTTGGACATTTTCAAAGCTCCCCCAGGTGACTGTAATGCACATTTAGGGGTCAGAACCGGGAACTGAAGAGAAGGAGAGAGAATGGGAAGGTCAGGATTAGGAATAGACAGCCTGCATATGAAAAATCTGAGGTGCCTTGACACAAGACACTGCTCTGTGCCCCCACCTTAGCAGTGGACGGCTCTCTGAAAGATCTGGTCCAGGCTTCTCATCCACCTGCTCAACTATTACGTGCAGGGACAGCTCAAGGGTGTTTTTTTCTCCCCCACACTCTACCTCTATCATTATTTGATTTGCAAAACAAACTCTCTTTAACCTTCAAAATGGAAACTTGGTTGGGTAACTGGTCTGTGAGCCAGCAGAGCAGGAGACAGCCTCAGCACTGACGAGGGAGTTTCCAAGCCCATTACTCTCCCCTTTAGCCCCCTGCTATGAGCTCCCAGACGTAAATACACTCTTCAGAGTAAATTATTGGTTTACAGGCCTCTAAAGCAGTTGTTTCTTAAATTAATTTAATGAGCTGTGAACTTATGCTAAAGTAATTTCTGATCCCAAGAGAAGAATTGTTGGACATGGAAAATAAATATCTGTGGCTTAGAAGATTTGGGGAACAACAATAGGAAAAAAACAAACAAACCCATAATCGTTTAAAAAGCAAAACTCTAATATTTTCAAACAAAAGAAAATTATTTCATTCAAAATTTTTACTGCCCTGGATTAGATCTGTATTGGCATTTTCAAACACTTTTTAAAATATTACGGATTTTTAATCCTGACACTGTACTAATAAGCATTTAATATTGTTAAATAAAAATCGTAAGAGGTCACTGTTTTGGACTAAGTTCCTGCACTAGGCCCCAACAGATCAGACTGAAAAATAAAAATGGAGTCATCCATGCTAAAGTTCCAGTAACCAAACCAGGGCTGTTACCTGGCCTTCTGAGAAATCAGGAGAGAGACAAAACTGCTAATTTCTTAAATAGGCCAGTTTCAATCTTCCATTGGCATAATAATAAAGTTCCCTCTGTTTTAATCCTTAACCCAAAGTAACCTGATGTTAATCAGTTATTTTTTTCTATTGTTCTATCTCTCTGTCCCACTTTACAAGGAAAGTAACTTTGAAATGACCAACCTTTTGGTTGTTTCTGCCTTCTTATAGCTCTTTTTCTGTCTATAAAGCCAGCTTCCTCAGCCCCACTCATTGGAACGCTTACTCTATTTATAGAAATGTTGCCCAATTCTAGAATTGCAAATAAAGCTAATTGAGACCTTTAAACTAAATGCATCATTTGACAATATAATACACATTATCTCACTTGAGCTTCAAAACAATGCTAGAATTAGGAGATGTTACCTCCACCTCTTTACAAAAGAAAAGCCTGAAAGAAACTCAGAGGCTATAAAACCAGGGCAGTTTCACACCGTAAGAAGGGATGGCGTGAAGGTACAAAGTCAGCTCTACCAATGCCAAACGTCCAAAAACTAGTCTCTAGTAAATAAATTCTGCATGTCTCAATGCTTACAAAATATGAAAAATGTTAGAAACTCATTTCACACTTTTATACAAAGGCTTTGTCTATATTGCAGTTTCTATATAAGCAATTTCTTCCAGATAGATACTCAGTTTTAGAATATGTCATACTGAGTTTTTACTTCAGTGTTAAACAAAATCAGACATCTATCGGACACTGGAGGACAACAATGTGGAACTACTGCTGTAAAACAAAAGACCTCAAAACTTAATGGCTTAAAACAACAAACATCTATCTCACACAGCATCTGAGAGTCAGGACTCCAGGAGCATCTACATCAAGCTGAGTGGCTCTGGCTCGTGGTCTCTTGCAAGGTTATGGTCAGATTATCAGCCAGGGCTGCAGTCCACTAAAGGCGTGACTGGGGCTGAAGGGTCAAATTCCCAAAGTGGTCCAGTCACGTGGCTATTGGTAAGACCTCTCCGTTCCTCACCACAGAGGCCTCATGACAGGTCAGCTGGCTTAAGAGCAAGGTGATGGGTAGGGGAGGGGGTACAGGCCACAGTGCCTTGTATAATCTAATTTCCAAAGTAGTAAGTTCAGCCCATACTCAAGGGCAGGTGAATTAGTTATCACCTTTTGAACGGAGAAGTATCAAGAAATGCATGGGCATATTTTTAAGCTGCAATGACCAACATGGTGCAAGTAATATCATGAATTTCTTTTCTTTGTAAAAAATATTTTATTTTAGATTCAGTGGGTACATGTGCATGTTTGTTTCATGGGTATATTGCATACTCATGGGAACTGGGCTTCTTGTGTGCCTGTTACCCAAATAGTGACCATTATACCCAATAGGTAATTTTTCAGGCCTCATGCCCTTTCTATGCTTCCCTCTTTTGGAGTCCCCAGTGTCTATTATTTCCATCTTTATGACTATATGTACCCATTGTTTAGCTCCCACTTACAGGTGAGAATATGCAGTATTTGGTTCTCTGTTTCTGAGTTAGTTCACTTAAGATCATGAGCTCCAGCTGATTTTTCATAAGAATTCCCAAGGAAACAACTTTGAGAGTTTCTCTGAAAAGTAAAAAATACTTATAATTTATAGACTTGATCTAAGAACAGAAACAATGATTTTTACCGAAGCAAAACAGCCCTCTTATTATGTATGAATTACATGTCTTAAAAGTGTACACAGTATCCAGTGAGCACCAAACTGTGCATTCTTAGTGCTGTGTTTGATGCTGCACAGAATATCAAGTGCATGTAAAGTGAGTGGCAGATGCAATATGAATATAAATTTAGAGAAGAGACCACTACTATAAAGTAGTTTAAAACACTAAAAAAAAAGGAATTTACAAAAAATGCGCATAACCCATAAACATGAAAAAAAATACTCAACAGTAATCAAAAAATATAAATAAAACTTTACATTTTCCTTGTCAAATTGACCAGGATATTTTATATGCTAATATTCTATGCTCATGGAAATGTGGGATTATAAAATAATACAGCAACTAGAGTATATTCTCAGTTAATCTTCATTAAGGCCCTATAAGGAAGGTATGATTATTATTCCCCATTTTTCATACGAAAAATGAAGGGAGTCAGGGACTAAGTAAATCCTCAATCATATGGCTAGTAAATGGCAGGTCAAGGATTTGACTGCAGCTTTCCTAGCTCAAAAAACTAACCATTAACCATTATTCTATAGTGCAGCCTGCCTAGAAAACATTTGGCCCTACATATCAAGAGCCTTAAAACTTTCCATGCATTTAGACCCAGAAATTTCCCTTCTAGGGTACTCAGGCTTGAGACAATCATAAGCTAAGCCACTAAGCTAAGAAACGCACACAGCGTGTTCATACAATGATGCATAAAACAAACTGGCCAAAGCACAGCATGTAGACAGGACCAGGATCACACAGCTTTGGAGATGGAAGGTAGTCTTAGAAATTACTTAGTCCAACCCATTCACTGTATAAGAATAATCATTCAACATAAAAAAAATTTTTTGCCCAATGTTGGAAAACACAAGAATTTTTTCTTTTTTAGGATTCTCGTTTTGTTTCCCTAGGCCTATCAAATCTCTTATCGTCAGCAGTTAGTAAGAGTGAAGGGCTATCAGCCTCCACAATAACCAGCCCATAATAAATGCTTCTTTAGAACATGGATTTCTCTTTTTGTTTGTTTTTGAGACAGTGTTGCTCCATTGCCCAGGCTGGAGTGCAGTGGCATAATCTCGGCTCACTGAGACCTCTGCCTCCCAGGTTCAAGCAATTCTCATGTCTCAGCCTTCTGAGGAGCTGAGACTACAGGCATGTACCACCATACCTGGCTAATTTTTTATATTTTTAGTAGAGACAGGGTTTTGTAATGTGGCCCAGGCTGGTCTCAAACTCCTGAGCTCAAGTTACCTACCTGCATAGGCCTCCCAAAATGCTGGGATTACAGGCATGAGCCACCGTGCCTGGCCTAAAACGTTGGTTTTCTTTCTTTCACCTGAGGTCCTCCCACCCTGTCTTTGCTATAGACTCAGGTATCAGATCAACTAACCCCTGTGAGTATTAACAAAATAAGATTGCCAACCTTACTTGAGTTCATAGGCTCTGAGTGAAATGTATATGGACGTGTCACTTGAAAGGTTACACATCCATGGCCTTAGCAACCTTTCCTTCATGCCAGGATGTTTCTTGAAGAAGCTAATGGGAGTCTATCCTTTAAAAAAAAAAATGACAATAATATCTTAATTAGAACCAGAGAAACGAGAGGTCAGCCCCATGTTAAAAGAGGTATTCATCCAATAAATGTACACTGTAAGACCAACGTGCAGAGTGGTGAATCCATCACTCTCGCCAAAATCAAACCATCTAAAACCACCCAGTTTCCACCAATATTCCTCTCAATACACCCTCCCCCTCACTATGATCATCACATATCACCAGCTCTTTCCTTTCTCCTCCTGACTACACCCCAGCCACATTGGGTTCTTTCTGCTTCTGCCTCAGGGCCTTTGCACAGGTTGCTCCCTCTGCCTTGAACTGTCACCCCCATTCAGCCCAAACATCACATTCTCAGGAAAGCTCCCCTCCCATTCAATCAGATTCCCCCTGTTGTATACTCTCATGTCACCACAACCACTCCCCCTCCGAAACCTGTGTAATCGTGACATCCAGGTTCCCCCACTAAGTTGTAAGCTCTACACTGGGAGGCAGTGTGTCAGTTGGCTTCATGGCTACATCCAGGGCCCAGCCCAGTGTCTGGCACCTAGAAGGTTCTTAAAACATATCTGTTTAAAGAAGGGACTATCCAAAACATCCTCACTATCTTTTTTTCTCTCTATTCCACTTCCACTGCTTAATTCCAGCTCTCATCACCACACACTTACACTTTCTCAGACTCCAGGTTCTCCAAAGCAGGTGGTAACTGCCAGTGTAATTTCCTTAAATACCACCAGGGTTCTCCTGTGCTTTGACCTATCACACACCTGGGTCTTAAATCCCCTTAATGGCTTCAGGTCCTTCACCTACCTAGTAACACCAACTGTATGCAAGTGGATATTACTCTTGGCCTCTGGGCTCAGCCAGCAGCTCACTGACCCAGGAGCTCAAGTGGGCATCCCTTCATCCCCTCTGACTAATCCTTCAAAGTCAAATTCAAGACACTTCTCCATGAGCCCCTCATGTCTCCCACTGGTTCAATATCACACTACCAGTTCTAGATTACATTTATGTGTTAGGCCGTTCTTGCATTGCTATAACAAGCAATGGGGAAAGGATTCCCTATTTAATAAATGGTGTTGGGAAAACTGGTTATTCATATGCAGAAAGCTGAAACTGGATCCCTTCCTTACACCTTCTGCAAAAATTAACTCAAGATGGATTAAAGACTTAAACGTAAGACCTAAAACCATAAAAACTCTAGAAGAAAACCTAGGCAATACCATTCAGGTCATAAACACAGGTGAAGACTTCATGACTAAAACACCAAAAGCAACTGCCACAAAAGCCAAAATTGACAAATGGGATCTAATTAAACTAAAGAGCTTCTACACAGCAAAAGAAACTATCATTAGAGTGACCAGGCAACCTACAGAAAGGGAGAAAATTTTTGCAATCTACCCATCTGACAAAGGACTAATATCCAGAATCTACAAATAAATTTACAACAAAAAAAAAACTACCCCATCACAAAGTTGAAGGATATGAACAGACACTTCTCTAAAGAAAACACTTATGCAGCCAACAGACATATGAAAAAATGCTCATCATCACTGGTCATCAGAGAAATGCAAATCAAAACCACAATGAGAAGCCATCTCATGCCAGTTAGAATGTGTTCATTAAAAAGTCAGGAGACAACAGATGCTGGAGAGGATGTGGAGAAATGTGAACGCTTTAGACTGCTGGCTGGAGTGTAAATTAGTTCAACCACTGTGGAAGACAGTGTGAAGACTCCTCTAGGATCTAGAAATAGAAATACCATTTGACCTAGCAATCCCATTACTGGGTATATACCAAAAAGATTATAAATCACTCTACTATAAAGACACAAGCATACGTATGTTTAATGTGGTACTGTTCACAATAGCAAAGACTTGGAACCAACCCAAATGCCCATCAATGACAGACTGTATAAAGAAAGCACATGTACACCATGGAATACTATGTAGCCATAAAAAAGGATGAGTTCATGTCCTTTACAGGGACATGGATGAAGCTGGAAACCATCATTCTCAGCAAACTAACACAAGAACAGAAAACCAAACACCGCATGTTTTCCCACCTATAGGTGGGAGTTGAAAAATGAGAACTCATGGACACAGTGAACATCACACACTAGGGCTGGCCAGGGGGTGGGAGATGCGAGGAGGGATACCATTAGGAGAAATACCTAATGTAGATGATGGCTGGATGGGTGCAGGAAACCACCATGGCACATTTATACCTGTGTAACAAACCTGCATGTTATGCACATGTACCCTACACATAAAATATAAAAAAAAAAAAAAAAAGAAAAGAAATATCTAAGACTGGGTGTATTAGTCCGTTTTCACACTGCTATAAAGAACTACCTGAGACTGGGTAATTTATGAAAGAAAGAGGCTTAATTTACTCATAGTTCCACAAGGCTGGGGAGGCCTCAGGAAACTTACAAACATGGCTGAAAGGGAAGCAGGCACCTTCTACACAAGGTGGTAGGAGAGTGTGAGAGGGGTGGAGAGAACTGCCAAACACTTTTAAATCATCAGATCTCATGAGAACTCACTCACTATCAAGAGAACAGCATGGGAAAACCACCCCCACGATCCAATCACCTCCTACAAGGTCCCTACCACAACACATGGGGATTACAATTCAAGGTGAGATTTGGGTGGGGCCACAGAGCCAAACCATATCACTAGGTCATTTATAAAGAAAAGAGGTTTCATTAGCTTATAGTTCTGCAGGCTGTACAAGCATGGTGCAGCATCTACTTGGATTCTGAGGAGGCCTTAGGAAGCTTTTACTCATGGTTGAAGGAAAAGGGGGGAGCAGACAGGTCACACAGTAGGAACAGGAGCAAGAGAGAGAGTAACAGGGGGAGGTGCCACACACTTTTACATGACCAGATCTTATGAGAACTCATTCACTAATGCAAAGACAGGACCAAGCCATGAGGGATCCAGGCCTATTACCCAAATACCTCCAACCAGACCCCACCTCCAGTACTGGAGATTAAAACTCAACATGAGATTTTAATAATAAACATCCAAACTGTATCAATTTAGTTGTTGTAATTTCATGTATGTTCATTTTGTATCCCCCCACAATGGCCTGACTAGTGTCAAGAAAGCAAGGGTATTAACATTTACTTGAACACCACTGGGTGTTTCATATCACATGGAGACAGAAAATACCTGAGGGCAAGCACTGTTAAAACTTCCATGAAATTGACTGGCTCCCTTTTCCTCTAGACAACTTTTAACTACATATCGTCTTACTCTATAAAGTAGTACTAATGAAGAAAACAATAATGTCCAAAAAAAATGGAGTCATTAAAAAATTAAAATACTCATGAGTCCAAGAAGAACAGCTTCACTCTTCTTTCCCTACCAAATAAGCATCCAAGTTGTTGAAAATAGGAAATTTCACTGATTTTCCTGGCCCCTATCTGTCCCCTATCTATGAGCGGAACTGAGAAAGCCACATTTATCTGTAGAACCTGAGTAATAACAAGTTAGTAAACCACAGACACTACTGCCAGGCTTGAAAACTAGCCATCACCACAGCCACCTTAGACACATCCAGCAGACCTTCAGAGCTAGAAAAAGCTTGGCCATTTGTCCTAATCCTCAAACACTTGCATCAAACATGCATTTAACATATTCACTAGCCAGGATCTAAGGAATTCTTCCTCATCCTTTACTCAGTGAAAGAACTAAAAGTTCCTGCATGAGAGGAAACTAATTCTCAATGTTCTCTCATTAGTTTCAAAGAATTTTTTAAAATGTTTCCCCCATGTGAACTGATACACCAAAAATACCAGAATCATGTGATAGCAAATATGTATGTGGATTGCATACGCTTTATTCTCCACCCAAATGTCTTAATTTAAGTAGTAGTATAAAATCTATTGGTAAGTATTATAAAAAATTATAGATATTTCCAAGTAATTGTGTCTTTATTGGCTCTCACCCTTTTCCCACCAACAATAGAAATTGAACACAATGTAACCCAAGAAATGCAGCTGAATTGACCCAACTAGTGTCAATGACTCCTCCATGGAGAAGAGATGAGCCAAAATGAGAGCCAAACAATGACAGGTGCATGCAGTTAAGACCTCAAGATACATCAGTCACCCCAAGCAATTTTTACTGATCCTTCTTGGTTGAGCATGCTTAGAAAACTAGCCACTTGGCATGTCTAATAAGCCATGAATTCCACTCACAGCAGCAAAATGTGTTAAACACAGGGGGCAATGGTGCATTTTTTTTTTACTTTTTAACCCCAACCTTAGGCAGAAAGCAATAAATTAGCCACTTGCAGATGAAGGTAAAAACATATACCACTGATGTAGTTTGGATCTGTGTCCCTGCCCAAATCTCACCTCAAATTGTAATCCCCAGTGTTGGAGGAGGGGCCTGGTGGGAAGTGATTGGATCTCTGGGAATAAATTTCTCTCTTCCCGTTCTCATGACAGTGAGTTCTGCCTGGTTGTTTAAAAGTGTATAGCACCTCCCCTTGTCTCTTTTCTTCCTGCTCTAGCCACGTAGGATGTACCTGCTTCCCCTTCACCTCCGCCAGGATTATAGGTTTCCTGAGGGCCCTCCAGCCATGCTGCCTGTACAGCCTGCAGAACTGTGAGCCAAATAAACCTCTTTTTTGTTTAATCCAGTCTCAGGTAGTTCTTTATAGCAATGCAAGAACAGACTAATACAACCAGTAAAACCAAAACAGAGGAATGCCTGTCTTCCACTTTCTGCTGAAAACCACAGAAGCCTTTGTTAAGTACATGACTTTGGTCAACTCATCAGTTACTGCAGCAAGTAAAAAAGCATGGGAGTGCTTGCTTCAGCAGCACATAAACTAAAATTGGAATATGCAGAGATTAGCATGGCCCTTTAAAAAAAGAAAAAGAAAAAGCATGGGGAAAGTACATAGAAGACTTGGCACTATAGACATTTATCACATAAAATCACCACCCCTCCCTAGGGGAGAAAAAAATCCTTGCCTCTTTTTCAACTTTTCTATGACATCAGATGGGAAACATTTCAAAACATGAATCAGTTTACAGCAAAACTTTTCAAAAAAAATCTTTTTAGTAAAGCAAGGCATATCTTCTGAATACACACCTGCTTTCAGTACCTCAATTTTCATACTTCAAGAAAATATTGTTTCAATACATAAATACTGCTCATCTTTTCAGAACAGTATTTAAAAGGAAGATAAAGGTTTCCTAGAGAGCAGTTAGTCGTATGTTTACTCTTAAACACAAATGACCCAAATATTAGTATGGTATTTAAATGTCAGGTCACTTATTTTTCTCCCTCTTAGTTCACACACACACTAAAAAAACCCTCAGCATTTTTAGTAGGAAAAAACCCAAGGATTTTTAACCTGAACACATAAAAGGAGCCTCAAGTTTTTTCACCCCAATCACAAAGAAAATCTATGCCCTAAGGGGATTGATTCACTGTCAGCCTGGAGTCTGGTTTCCTTTACAGCTGTTCTTTGGGAATCAGGGTCTCTTTCTATGACACTGTCACAACCCGCTCTCCCAGTGCATGTAATGGATTAAAGGCAGTGTAGGAGAAAGTTCTGGGTTTGTTGAACAAAGATTTTTAGAAAATAATTATTTATCAAGATTCTCATAATCCTCAGCAAAAAAAGGCAAGTCAGATTCTTACAAAGGATAAATCATAATTACCTTAATGTCTTCATCACTGAAATTAACAGAAGAACTGTAAGTCTCCTTTTTTGACATACAATTTACTATTATAAGGAATTTTGATTAGTAAATCCTGTTGGGTTCCCAAATCTAAGCTTGACTTTTTTTTTTCTTTAGAGATAGAGTCTCACTCTCACCCAGGCTGGAGTGCAGTGGAGCTCACTGCAACCTCTAACTCCTGGACTCAAGCGATGCTCCCACCTCAGTCTATAGAGTAGCTAGGACTATAGACTCACACCACCATGCTGGCTAGTTGTTTTTATTTTGTAGAGATGAGGGTCTCACTGTGTTGTCCAACCTGGTCTCAAACTCCTGGGCTTAGTGATCCTCCCACATCAGCCTCCCAAAGTGCTGGGATCACAGGTATAAGGTACTGCATGAGGCCTAAGTTTCAATTTTGAAACACATTTTCATCAAGTAAACAAGGTTATCTAAATTAAATGTACCTCTTTATGCTTGGGCAAACATGCTGATCAGTTCATTCTTGACTACTATTCTACTGGAAACACAAAGGAGTTATTTCAGCTATGACCTCCAAAAATCTGAAAAGCTGTACATAAAAAAGTTGACATCAAAAAAGGAGGAAGAAAAAAAGAAAGAATCCTGGTTGTTTTCAAAGTGAGCTGTCTGTTTAACCCAGTAAATCAGTTTTCTTTTTTTTTGAGACAGAGTCTTGCTCTGTGGCCAGGCGCCAGGCTGGAGTGCAGTGGTACGATCTCGGCTCACTGCAACCTTCACCTCCCAGGTTCAAGCAACTCTCCTGACTCAGCCTCCCAAGTAGCTGGGACTACAGGCACATGCCACCACGCCCAGCTAATTTTTATATTTTTTAGTAGTGACGGGGTTTCACTATGTTGACCAGGATGGTCTCGATCTCTTGACCTCGTGATCCGCCCGCCTCGGCCTCCCAAAGTGCTGGGATTACAGACGTGAGCCACCGCGCCCAACATAAAAGTTGACATCAAAAAAAGGAGGAAGAAAAAAAGAGAGAATGCTGGTTGTTTTCAAAGTAAGCTCAGTTCAACCAAGTAAATCAGTTTTCTAATCAGTAAATGCAAGTGAAAATAGTAAAAAGCCTTCTAAGAAAAACTGCCCCCTGCTTCGTTGTTTAGAACCTATGTCTAAGGACATTCTAAGTCATGATTTCACCTCCCATAAGGCACAGCACTATCTAGCTCTATAATCGCTCATGAGGCATGGCATTATATGACTATATAATAATGGCAGCTAACACACATTTGGCATTTACCTTGATATCATGTGCTAGGCACTATTCTAAGCCCTTACATGAACTACTTAATTCAACTCTCCCAACAAACTGTGAAGTAGGTAGAGTTATTATCCTCATTTCACTGATGATAAAATTCAGGCATAGAGTTAAATAATTCACCAACAGTAAATGATGGAGCCACAAGATGATAATTTTTATAACTCTATGGCACCTTAACATTTTGTAAGTTTTTTCAACCATATCACCCTTGAGCCTCCCAATACCTGTCATATTAATGGAATATTAGCATCAGTTTAATCTTACAAATGGATGAACTATGACTACAAAACATTAAGTGACTTCTCCAAGCTAGGAAATGAAGGAGCTGGAGGCAGAATCCAGATATTCAGAGTCTATATTCTCTCCTTCTTCCACTACATAGATGGTCTTTCTTATTGTAGACACTCAATGAAAAGTACTTTCATCAAGCACTGATTATTTCTCAAAGTATAACTCTAGATTTAATTTCCAGATGGTTAAAAGCAATCTAACTCACCTTTTCACCCCCTGCATCAAGTACAGTGCCTGGCACATAGGAGGACTGCCATTTCAAGCACTCCCCCAGATTCCACATCCCCCTCCACAAAACTCACTTCTCTATGTTTATGCTACCTCTCCATCCTGCATGACTTTCAGAGACACAGTCCATCCTCACAAGGCCTCACTTTCAGGAGGCCAAAGTCCATATAAATCCACAATCTCTTTTCCAACTCTAAAATCCAAAAAGACATGAACACTGAAAATTTTATCTTAAGTTTGATGCCAAAACTCATCTGAGGACTACAGTAGTCAGTCTTCAGATGGCTCCCAGGGAGCCCTTGCTTTCATACCCTTATTTAGTCCTCTCCCACACTGAGGTTCAGTGGTGTGACCAACAAACTACAGCAGAAGTGACAAGATGTTATAAAAGACTGTGGCTTCTGTCTTGAGCTCGCATTCTCCCACACTCTTCTGGGTCACCTTCCATGGAGGGAGGCCAGCTGCCATACTGGAAAAATACTCGGGAGCCTACAGAGCAGCCCACATGGTGAGGACCTATGGCTTTCTGTTGAAAGCCGGTGAGGAACTGAGGCCTGCCCCATATCCACCATTTCCAGATCACTGGCACCTCAGCCATAGCTTGAGTGCAACTTCATGAGAGACACAGAACCAGAATCCTCCAACAAAGGGCTCCTGGATGCCAGATCCACAGAAACTGTACATGATAAAGGCTGGTTCTTTTAAAGCTGCTAAGTTTTGTCCATAATTTGCCACATAGCAATAATTACGCAGGAGGAATATTTGTAATAAACTAGTGTAACGCTACTTATAGTATCTATTTGCCTCTAGTTTTGTGAATATCCAGTTTATGTACATTGTTTTATGAGGTATCTCCCCCACAGCTGATCAGGGATGCTACATAACACATACACTATATTACCACCCTAGAATCTGAAATGTTTTAGATCTTGAAACACAACCAGCCACAAGCGTTTCAGATTAGGCACGGTTCAACCTGTATTCACTTTTTCTAAAACACCTTTCCTGATTAACCTCACCTTGGCATATAAGAAACAATTTCTTATAAGAATTTCTTTACCTCTTAAGAATCTCTGCCACTAAGGTCAACATGATTATAAATTGTCCCATGTTATACTCTGTTGTTTTATAAGTAAATGTTTGTCTTTCCATCTGACAGTTAAACTTCTACAGGCAAGAGTCCTCCCTTTATTTCATTACCCCCACCGGAAATCCTGAATGCTATTGGGTACACGATAAGCACTGAATATATTTTTGTAGAATTGAATTCACAAATCCAAACCTACAATTACAGTCACATAGCATTGGTCCAGACCCCAAAATACCCTCACACCCAAAACCTATTTATCTTCAAATAATTACTAGAGAACATGATGTAAAAGCAGTGTCTGAAAGAAAAAGAGGCTGGCTCTCTGAGGAATTCTGGTAAATTTGCACATCCTCCAAGTGCCCTTGTAAACAGCAGCAGAAGCACAAAATAATCGTTATCAAGGGAGAAGATCTATTAGCCTCTTGCTGATGGGCCCATCTGAAACCTTTCAACGAAAGAGCAATTTTACCTTTCTGCTTTCTTCTCTGCACCTTCCTCAGGCAATAAGAAGGGTCACTAATCGGTTTTTAATTTTGTTTCCTGGAGAGATGTGCAGCATGGAACTTTAAGAACTCAGGGAAAGGGCTTTACAAAATAAAGACGAAGGAAACAGTGACATAAGCTCTAATACTAAAAATTAAAATGCAGTGCAGTAAGTACCATTCTGAAAAGAAATTCCACACAAGCAATCTCTTAGGTCATTTTTTTTTAAAGCTTCCCTCAAGCAGAAGATACTCTCCCTCACAGAACCAGGAAGAGTTCCACAAATCCAAATGCTAAGACTGCAGAAGGTAACAGGAACAGATCAGAGGCCTTAGAAGCCTTAATTTAAGGGCTGGGGTGAGGAGAAGGGAAGGGGGGAGTTAGGAGCATGGGAGATGATAGGATTGGCAGTGAATCTACATGATATTCAGTAAATTCTGACTTCTGCCTCTATGATCAGTTCTCAGTCCTTCCTTTCCATGCTACAAAGAAATGGAGTAAGTGAATACCGAAAAAGAATCAGGAGAAAAACCAGAGAAAAGAGTCTAGGCCCATGTGTTGGGTGTCTGTGCCCTCCCCTGTAGAAAGTGTGGGCTGGATTAGATGATTCCAAATGTCCATGTCAGGTCTAACTTTCTATCGTAAGTGAAATCCAGTCTGTTGTAATTATGTCAGCTCTTCCATGCTCTCGCCCTGGCTGTCTGCTGCATTTTAGGCAGTATCGTGGGGCTGAATTAACTGAGGATATAGGACTGCATGCAGCTTTGGTGCAGAGGATCAGACAGCAGAACTACTGGGCAAAAGCATGAGTGGCTGACAGTAGAAAGCAATGACTAGCAGAAACTGGTTCATATGAAAGATTTTGCGATGCTACGGCATTATCCAGATTCTGAATGCTTGAGATTCTCTTGACAAAGGGAGCAGTAACTCACACATCTATTGGGATTTTTCATGTGTTTGAACACTATAGACTTTTAACATGTGCAATCCAGAAAAGACTGTAAAGCTTATATTATGCCAGTTTTGATACCACTAAGATTTGCTACAATTTCCCTCAGTCATAGAAGATTGTAGTCCAATTCCATAAAGCCACAGCTGCTCCAAAGGGTTTAACCTACAATCCTGATAAAAATCCCCAAAGTTCAAGGCTGAAAGGAAGTCATGGAGTTGGGAAGAGTGTGTGTGTTCAGAAGCAGTCTTCTAGCTGTCTACATTATTTCCTGTGAGGAAAACAGCACACACTGCACTCTAACACCTGCTAAATACGTTTCAAGATAATAGATGAAAACCTATGCATATTTAAATGACATTAATTTTTCTAACATCTTCACCTGTCAAACCTACCAAAAAAATTATTCCTCAAACCTAATGCAAATATCCTTTTTCCAGTCTTCCACCAAGTGATTTACGGAAAAAGCCATAAGAACCAAAGGCAAATCCCCAGCAGAACATAAATAACAACACTCAGTTTGTAGGGAAACGTTCTGGATATCTAAATATTCAAGCACAGTTTTAAGTTACAAAAGCAATAGCAGCAGCATGACTAAAGCAATCCTTCAGTCTTTTGACAAATATTTACTGAGCACCACCATGTGCCTGGCATTCTTTTAGGTTCTTGAAGATTTAACAGTGGGCAAAATACACAATGTCACTGCTCCCAGGAAGTTTACAGAAAATTTTTCTCAAAATATTAAATGTTTTAACTAGGAATATTTTCTCTGTTGAATTACCCACGTCTACATTACTAAGGAACTAGTAAAAATAAACAAGATGCATAAAGATAGTCATGTAAATCAATGGTATAGAATTGAGAGCCCAGCGATAACTCCTCACATTTATTGTTAATTGATTTTTTATAAAAGTCCCAGACAATTCAATGGAAAAATAGTCTGTTTAACAAACAGTGCTGAGGCAACTGGATATCCGCGTGCAAACAACGAATGGGTCACAGACCTAAATGTAAGACCTAAGGCTATAGAAATCTTAAATGAAAACATAAGAGTAAATCTTCAGGCCTTAGATTAGGCAATGGTTTTTCAGATATGATGCCAAAAGCACAACAAGAAAAAATATACAGATAAATTGCACTTCATCAAAATCAAAAATTTGTGGGTATATAAGGAACACTTAAGACAGTATAAAGAAGACCCAAATAGGAGAAAATATTTGCAAATTAAATATCTGATAAAGAACTTGCATTCGGATTTTTTTTTTAATTCTTATACTCAAAAAGACAAATCAGTTTAAAAAACTGGCAAACAATGTAAATAGACACTTCTGCAAAGAAGATATACAAATAATCAGTAAGGTCAGGTGCAGTGGCTCATGCCTGTTATCCCAACACTTTGGGAGAATCAGCTGAGGCCAGGACTTCAAGACCAGCCTGAGCAACATAGCAAGACCCTGTCTCAAAAAAAAAAAAAAAAAAAAAAAAAAAAAAGCCAATAAGCACAAGAAAAGATGATCAACATCGTTAGTCACCAGAGAAAAATGCAAATAAACACAGTAAGATGCTACTTCAACACTCAATAGGATGATAATAATAAAAAAGACAGATTTATAACAAGTGCTAGTGAGAATGTGGAGAAATTAGAACCCTTATACAAAATGATGAAGTTACCATGGAAAACAGTTTGGCAGCTCGCCAAACTGTTAAACTTTATGACACAGCAATTCCACTCTTAAGTATATACACAAGAGAAATTAAAACATTATTAAATTAAATGAGAACATATGTCCATACAAAAACTTATACATGATTCTTCAGAGCAACATTATTTATAATAGGCAAACAGTGTAAATAACCATCAGCTGATGAAAGATAAAATATAGTACATCCATACAATGGATTATTTTTCAGCAATAAATAGACAAAGTACTGATGGGTGCTACATTGTGAATGAATCTTGAAAACATTATTCCAAGTGAAGGAAGACATTCACAAAAGACTACATATCATATGAACCCATTTATATGAAATGTTCAGAATACACAAAGCTATAGACACAGAAAGATTAGTGGTTACATAGTGGTGGGGTGTGGGGGATGGGAGGTTGGAAGGAAATGGGGAGTGACTGCTAACAGGTATGCAGTTTCTTTCTGCAGAAATGAAAATCTTACAAACTTGATTGTGATGATGGTTGCACAATTCCATAAATATATGAAAAACCACTGAATTGGACAATTTAAATGGGTAAATTGTACAGTACACAATTTATATGTCAATAAAGCTGTTTTTAAAAATTAAATAAGAAATTGAGAAGGCTATTATAAATAATGTTGCTCTAAAGAATCATGTACAAGTTAGACTCCCGTTAGGAGTCTGGTTCAGGTGAAAGGGCCAAACTAAGTCATAAGCAGTGAGGATGGCAGAGAAAAAACATCCTCTTTTTTGACAAGCTGCAATTAAGGCAGCAGAGGTTCCAAGCCTGCTTCTCAAACACAGGTCTGATGAAGGTCAATGTGGGTGAGTGATTTAACAACTCAAATGGTTTCTATGGGCTAGCTCAGCGACCTGACCCTCACACCACTATTCTCTAAAGAAAGCGTTTTCAAACCAACCTCTGGAACACCGTCCCCGCAAGCTGAAGACTAGGCATTACTAAATGTGCTTTCCCAAGGGCTCAGAAGGTGTCATTCCTAAATAATACGCTGCAGCTGCATGTGGTTCCCTCTGCAGTCTCGGTTGGCTGATTCTTCCTTTGCCATCTGACCTTTTGGTTATTATCTGTGTGAGCTATCGCTCAGCACTTCTCCGTTTTCCTTGCCTGTCCCCATCTCCCTTGTTCTAACTTCCTCTTGGCATGTCAATATTCTCTGCTGGAAAACAAACTTCTCACACATTTTGGAAGGGCTGCTGGGCCTTTTGTGTCTTCAGGGATTATCAGGACAGCCTCTGGAGGAACCATTCCAGCTCCTGAGGAATCTCTTTGCGGGAGTGTTTAGTTATAGAGAAAGGGATTAACAATAGGCAACATTAAGGAAAAACTACTATTTCATTTAAAAAAGAGCACAGGAAATACATGCATGGCTCAGAGGACACAGGAATGCAATCCACATTTTTGAGAATGGTATAGACACTCTAAATTGTACTTACAAAGCTTTTGAGTCACAAAGTAAACTGACTGGTTCCTGAATTTAGCACACGTAGTCTATGCCCAGGACATGTGATAACAGGTGCCTGTTTAATCTTAACATATGAAATGTAGAAACAAAACTTACGGTGCAGAAACCAATGGCAGTTAGTCATCACAACCCAAAGCAGGATGACCAGGAGCGATACGCAGGAACTTCAGATGTGACTAAAACTGTCAGAGATAAAGCTGAATCAAAGCAGTCAATTTCAGAAAGGCAGGAGCCATAGATGCAACCAGTTTCATCTCTGACTTATCATATTTACAACAGGCCTGCAGACAAATGCACTTTGCATCAGAATGAAAAATATAATTTTTTCATAAAAACCCAATATTTAACTTATTTACGCCATTTTTTCCACTAAGCCTTAGAGCAGTGTCAGATTAGGTTTATGCAGCTTCAAGAGTAAGACAGGTGGTTCAGCAAGATTAAAAATTACACTGCTGGTTTACAATAGCATAAACCCCCACTGTAAAACCAACCAATATGGTTCTCAGACAGTTTAAATAGGAGACAAGGAAGAAAAGCCACTCAAGTGTAAGGATCTATTTTCCATTCGGGAAATATGCTCTTCTTCTGAAAGACTCAGGTTGGAAGGGGAGCATTAAATTTAAAAGAGAAAGACTTGGTACCTACAACATACAAAAATGGTGTGATTCATGTTTTCTGAAATAGCTGCTAGTTAGCTTTTCAATGTACTGCATGCATTCAGTCCACTGCACCATCTCATTTTCTACCTATTATCAATATAAAAATTAGAGTATCTTGGCAACAGATTTTTCACAGTGAGATTCACTTTATTCTAGGGTCTTTTCTAGTAAAAATAAAATAGCAAAGGAACCCCATTATCTAGAAGATTTTCAATATAGCCGATTCCAACACTCCACTCATTCTTCTCTCAAATTATAGTTAATAAGCATCTACTACATGAAGCACACAGCTCTGACTCCTGGGGATCACAGGTAGGGGCTCACAAGCTGCTGGAGGAGACAGATGTGTCCAGAAATAATGCATGCAATGTGACAGATGCTGTTAACAGGAATGTGTAAGACACAAATAGGCACCTACCTCTGCCTGGTCAGGCAGAAGTGAAGGCTGCCTAGCAGATGGGATACTTGATTCAAGGATGGTTCAGCTAAGGATGTGTTTAGGGAAAGACAAAAGGGGACACCAATCTCATGCATAAAGTCTCAAAACAATCTGGTATATTTGGGAAACTGTGAGCAGTTTCTTCATATCTAGAGGGCAAGTCACCTAGACAGGCAGGGCCAGATCAGGTAGGGAACTAAGTCAAACAATGAAGTTTGGACTTTATCTCTAGGAAGGAATGAGCCACTACAACAAGGGGAAGAGGAGGGAAGAAGAAATAAAGTTAAAATTTTCTGGGGGCTTATCACATGCAAAACAGCATGAATGTAGAAGGTGAATACTGTACATCATTTCTCTCCATTTTACAGATGGGGAAACTGAAACTCAGAAAAGACTCAGCTACTAAGCAATTAGTGGTGCCAAAATTTAAACCCAGGTAATCTGACTCCAGAGCCTATGCTTTTAATCACAGCAGATATTGTTCTGTGTATAAAGATATGAAGCAAGTGTAAAGATATTTGAATATGAAGCAAGATAAAGATACCATATTGTTTTCACTGAATATGAGGTAAACAACTCACCACTCCGAGAGAGGGAAGAAAAATAGAAGACATCCAAAAGTTACCCTACATTCAACGTAGAAACTGTGCAACAAAGACGTAAGAACAAAGGAAGCTGTATCCTCTATGATAGTGGTTCTCAACAAAGGGTGACTATGCCCATCAGGGAACATCTGGCAACATCTGAGGACATTTTGGTTGTCATTGGAAAAGAGGTTCTTCTGGTATCTGGTGAGAGGAGGCAGGGAATGCTGCTAAGTATCCTACAGGGGACAGGATAAATTCCCACAGGGAGTTCAACATAGTTGAAGCTTACCAATATAGAATTCAAGAACACAGACAGTAATTGGATTACAAAAAGTGTAGTCCACTATCAACCAATACCAGAAAGACAGCCATAAGCTATTGGAGGTAACAAACAATGCTTTCCCCCTTAAACAATTATTAAATCACATTCAAGTCATGGATGATAAAAAGGCATTTTTAATTTTTTTTTTCAAGGAAAAAATTTACTGTAAATTTGAGGGGCTATTTATACATAGTTCGTCTTATGCAGCCACAACTTGTATGTCATATCTGAATTTCAGAAAACTGGATGTAGTATGGAGGAGAGACACTTTCTAGCCCAGTCGCATCTAATTCAATACCCAATCAAGACCCACGGTGAATTTTACGTTAAATGTTGGTGTGTGATTACTTGCTTCAACCTATGTTTATAGGGTTCCTGACTCAGTAGGTTCAGTGGCTGATACCAAAAGATGTGAGTATTCACATATAAACTTAATATAATTTGTGAAACTACTGCTTTTCATTTTTTCCCAATCTTCTGAGATATTTTATTTACTGGTCCAAATGGAATCAAAATTGTAATTTTTGTTAAGTGAGATGCACAGAATTTAAGCCTTTGCCTTATGATTGTTTTTCTGGCTTATTAGTAAGTTACTAATCAAAGCATCGAAATTGACTCACAGTATTCCCTCAGGAACCTCAGGATGATTGGGAAGTAACATTATTTAACAGTTAATGGATGAATTATATACTTTAACTGGGTGAACTGTACGGTGTATCTTAACAAAGCCATTTAAAAGAAGTTAATGGAATTTTCATCTTACTGTCATATTGGTTTCATTAGTTTAATCAATACTCACAGGGAAAAATGAGCACCTAAATATTCATCACACTATTCAGAGGATAAAATCTTGTCAAAATTAAAATACTAATCTATTTCATATTTGTAGCAGCAATTTTGGGAATTTATAAGCAAATCTTGAGATTTTTTTTCCTGAAAATCTTTTGCTAACCAAATGAAAACCTAGAAAAGTGGTCTGCGCCACATTCAAGTTTTGCTTTGTGAGAGAACAAAAGAAAGTCATCTACTTCCCTCAGCACAGAGAACTAGAAAGGACACAACAACAGTTTCCCAGAACAAACATTACTCAAACAGCTGAGACCAACCAAAGCAGAAATCCTTACTTGAACAAACAACAGAGATAGCACCAAAAAACAAACAGCTAAAAGCTATTGTAGGGCTCAATAAATAACCAATAGCTTTCAGCTTATATAAACTTGAGTTTTGAAAACTTGTTTATATAGATTTCAAAGGTTCAAACTGTGAACTGCATGAATACGACTTTCTGCTGTCAAGGAGACGTTGTCCCTTAAGCAAGTAAAAAAGGTAAATACCTGTGTAATATTAATAGGAATACAAAGATACTAACTTTTATTTTTCCAGTATTTTTTTTAACAGAAAATTATTTTCCATTTAAACAGAAATGAAATTATTTTCCATTTAAATGATATTCATTTTACCACATAAGATCAGTAATTGTCTTCAGGCTGAAACACTTTTCATGGTGACATTGATTTTTTTCTAACATCGATTAAAAACTTACCTAAGTTGTAGAAAAATCACTTCATAACTTTTCTATTTGTAATTTGGTGCTTAAACAAATCCAAAGAGTGTTTTTCAAAATGACACAAAAAACTAATGTTTACCAAGATTCTCTCATGTTCTTCCACCTTAACTTGCTATAATTAATCTTTTCTAATTCACAGTGCATTATTTTAACAGTAACACAAGCAAACTCTTAAGTAACCATTTAGGAATCATAAAACTACTTCTACTAAGATAAGAAATATGTGCACAATTTTAATGTAAAATTAGCATCTTCATCTAAGATAGAATACGGACAGTATAATCACAAATGTTTGAAGATAGAGATTCTTCCAGTTAATTTCAGAGACAAGTAGGCTAATTGAAGTTACCTGCTTAATTTTCACTTTAATTAGTGGTAATCAAAATTACCAAGTATACTATCTCCTGGAAAAACACCATAATGGTAACTATGGCTTATTAACTGTTTACTTTTCCATTTACGATCTAAAGCATAAGTTAATTTTAAGTAATTAATACAACAATTTAAGTAAGTAATACAACAATTGTACCTATACACCATAATACATGAAAGGTTAGGAAAAAGTTTAAAAGGCATGTAAGAATAACATACATGTGTTCATCCAATGTTTGAATACCATCTACATGCAATATATTTTTCATACATTATACCATTTATAAATATGCAAACATATTTAATTTAGTACACGCCAAGAATAGGTAGGTGTTTAACACATACATTTTTAAGGTAGCAAAGAAGATAATGTGGTTAGCTTTAGTAGACAACATCTGTGTTACACACATGGCCATCAAAATAATCGTGGCATGCTTTTGTGACAAGGACAAAGGCCAAGCCTGTTGTTAAATGATTATTTCCAACAAAAACCTGCTGAAATTATTGTTTAGTTATATGGCCTATATCCAAAATAACAGTATTATATAGTTGCTGTTGCCTTTGAATCACTCACCAATTTTCAGCCTATTTGTAAAACAAGATAAGCACCACTGGGTTATAAAAAATAATTATGGATCAGGATTTTTGATTCATGTTACTTTGACAAAATTATTCCATTTGATCCCAAGTCCTGGCCGCTCTCTTGACAGAATAATGTACACGCTCTACAGCTGACAGGCATGACTTTCATGATTAAATAGGAAGCTCACATTCCAGATGACTTTAGAGTCCAGATCATTTAGACTTTGCACTCCAAAAAGATTTCTTTGTTGTCTTAGTATCTGATCATCAGCTACCTTTTTCTAATTGTTTCTATCTCGACACCACAAATAATCTATATATTATCTAGAATTTAGGATGTTTTTGTGATTTTTGCCTATTTTATTCAGTACACCAAAGAATGTAACATCTTCTTTTAAGTTACAGTATTCTCCTGATTCCATTGGGTGGGTGAGAGGAGAAATATTTTGGAACAAAAAGAAAAGTTAAAAATACAAAAGGTACATTCTCCCCCAAAAGAGTCTATTTTATTGGTCTTGAAAGGAAACACCATAGGAGAATCCAACTGAATTCTGCTCGTTATAATTACTGGGGAAACAATATTCAAAACAATCTCCTAAAGGAAAGAGTTAACAGTCTTGTAGCTTTAACTGACCATTTTTGCCTCTTTCTCCTGCAAAAGAATTACACCTATGAAATTGGAATTCTGTGCACTAAGAATGGCAACACCAACGCTAAAACTTTTAGCCAGGAATAGTTATCCTAGTGTGCATAAAACCACGTAAAAACTGATTCACAAAAGGAAATGCCCAGGGCCTACCCCATTAGGATTAACTTCCGAGATGAAGAGACTAACAGAGGAGACTTGGCAGCCTGATCTCCATTTCTCAGAAGGCCAGCTATATCAGAGGCGGGGAGCGGTTTCCCCTTCACCCGACTCAGCCGCTGCCTCACCTAAAACGCCTTAGTGATTTAAAACTGAAAGAAAAAGGTAAACAAAACAACAAAACGCTACGGATTTAGGTCTCGTTTAGGTAGTTAACACTGTAAGAGCTAAACAAGCACGCAGGCGCATTGGTCAGGTTGTCACTATAAACACAAACACCTTCTCATCAAATGTAAGGAAGAGGAGCTCTGCTGGGCTCTGCTGCTTTTTTGTTTGGGTTCTCTAGGTTAATGTGGTGATTCTATTTTAATGACCCACAAACAGGACCAAAGTTATTACTGGGTCGCTTTGAGAAATGTTTACTTAAACGTGAGGATAAACCCAGATTGCTGTAGAAAGAGAAAATATTTTCCGTCCAAACGTAGCATTACCCAACTACAAACCCACGCAAAATAATCACAATTACCCATTAATGTGTTTCAAGAGTGAACCAGTTCACTTCCCTAATTACACTATCAAGGCAAACGCCTTCAACAGAACCGAGGGAAATCGTCCTTTCCACGCTGTGGTGGGACGCAGCCGGTATAACCTATTCTGCCTTCTTTGAGAGCTGCGAGGGACCCAGAGGCTTTTGGAGAAAACGTTTGGGGGAAGAGTTTTGGGAGTTGGTGTGCTGAGTAACCTCTGAGACGTCAAACTCAACTTTGCTTTTTGAAGGAACTCCAAGTTAACTCACCCTGGCACGTCCACCCTCTCCCTGCGCGCAGGGGACAGCGGCCTCTCCTCCCCCACCGCGCAAAGACGCGGCCGCCGCCCTCGACCCACCGGTGACCGTCCTCAAACAAAGCGGTGGACCCCCGCGCCCGCCCTGCCGCCGACCCCCGGAACACGCTCCCGGCCGCACCCACCTTGATGCCCTGCTGCTGGGTGGTGAGGGTTAACTTGGATTCATCCAGGAGCAAAACTTCGCAGTAAAATTCTTCCGGAACAGCGCAGAAACAGCCCATGTCGGTTGTGGCCGTCTCCAGCCAGGCGAGAAAGCTGCCACCGAGGCGCCCAGCCGCCCCCTCCCCCTCAAGCGCGATGCATTAATTTATTGTCCGCGCCGGGGCGAGGGCGAGAGGAGCAACTCCCGGCGGGATCCGGGTCCGGGCCGCCTAGCCGCCCGGCGGGGCGGAGCGAGGAGGGCGGAAAAGCCCGGGAGAGTCAGCGCCCGGGAGCCACCGGTGAAGCGCCTGAGGAACTGGGCGCCGAGGGCGGCGGCGCGTCCCCGGGCATCCTGTGGCTCGGGGTCCTCCGAAGGCGGGGGCGCGGGGCCCCTCCTGCAGTCCTGGGGACGACGAAAGTCTCCTGGCAATGGGGGCAAGATACAAGAAAAGGGAGGGACGGAAATTCGAGGCCCTCCCCGGCCTTGGAAGCCCCTGGAAGCGCTGCGGCTCCCTCCAGCCGCACGGATTTGAGCGCGACCCCGACGTCCCGGCCTCCGAACGGCCTGCGGAGTCTCCGGCCGGCGCGCACTTCCAGCCGCGACCCCGCCCGCAGCCCCGGGTCAGGTCCGCCGAGTAGGAAGCGCTCGACTCTTCTTTTGTGTCAGGAGCACCCGCGACGCCCTGGCCATGCGCGCAGGGGCAGAGGCAAGGGTCGTCGCTCCGTCCGCTAACCCGTCCCCCAGCACTGGACGCTGAGGAGCCGGGAGGGGTAGAAAGCGCAGCGGGCTCCTTACCGACACCGGCGAGGGGAGGTCAGCTCGTCGCGGGGCGTGGCTCCCGTCCGGGAACCCCCAGCTCATCACGGGTGGCCGAGTGTAGCCAAGTTCAAGCTCTCCCTCCGGGAATGCCTGCTGCGGCGGCGGAGCGCGGCGGCTTCCAGACTTTCAACCAAGCGGGGAGGCGGGGACCTGCGGGCGGAGGAGCGACGCCCCAGCTGGGAACGCGGCGGGAGGGGGTGTGCCCTGGGCGCGCCAGGCCGCGGAGGCTCCGGGGGAAAGTTCTCTTGGCTGCGGGAGGGGTGGCGCCCCGGGCGGAAGCAGCCCAGGTGTATCTGGGCCCGGCCCAGGCGTCTGCAAAAGGACCCGGAACGAAGGGTCCCCCCCCCGCCCAAGGATGGCGGAGCAGGGGAGCCCCCCCTCTGGGCAGGGTATCAACTAGGGGGTGGAGGGCGGGGCGGAGGTGGTCTCAGCCGCGAGGTGCCGGCGGGTCAGCGCTCCCAAGCCGCGCGCTGCGCCCGAGCCGCTGGGCCGTCCTGTGCTCGCTTGCGTCCGTTTCCCCGGGAGACCTGGAAGCTGGCTGGGGAGAGGAGGACGCGGTGCTGCTCGGACCCCACCGTTCGGCGTTCCCAGTCCCACGCCCTCAGCGCGGTCGGCCGCAGCGAGGAATGAGGGGCACAATAGCTCTGAAGCTGCAGTGACCCCTGGTGGGTCCTTATGTCCGTACACAGACAGCCGAGGTTGAGCTGCGGAAGAGGCTGAGCCCCGCTGGGCTTCGGAGCAGGTGCAGTCAGTGCTCTCCAGCTGGGAACCAGCAGCGAGTTAATGCGAGTCACAGCTGGGGGAGACACGAGGGGAGATCTCCCAGAAAAAAACTCTATATTGAGTTTTAGAGTTAGAGCTTTGTCATCAGACGTAGTTTTGAGTTGACTATTCTATTACTTGTTAGCTGGGTAGCCAAAGCTCAAAAACTTTGCTTAAAACCTCGGACGTTAGCGCTTAAAACAAAATTAGGCTTCCGTAGCACAGTAGAAATGAAATGAACAATTGGCGACTTTGACGGAGTTTCCTCTCATGGTGATTTGCCACAAAGGACCTTCTGTAGGAAGCCTCGGCCTTCCCTGCTATTGTGACCCCATTCAAACAGTGGATCAGCACAACCACTAAAGTGCAATATAAAGTTCTGAACTTTACCTAGGCTATGAATAAAACTCTATTTTATCTTCTGAGTTTTCTGTGAAGTTGACGCAGGTTTTGAATATCTAGTCAAATTCTGTGTCCAACTTTGTTTTATTGTCAAAGTCCTACCTGACTTATGAGGTGACACGTTATTATGCTAGATTTTAGCATTTCTGCTTGTGGAGGCTTTTCTCTCCTGTAATCCAGTATTCCTGACACCAGCTACCAAATGTGATTGAAAGGTGGCATAACATTTTCATTCTTCACCTCCATATCCAACCGAGACACCTGAGGCTGCAAAAACAAAAGATTCAAGCAATCATTAGTTCCCAGTTTTGAGTTTTACTGTCACCTGTTTTTTAGCCCTTTGATTTGGTTTTTGGATTTCTGATTTTTGTTTTTGCTGTTGTTTGTTGTTGTTGTTGTTTTTACCTCCAATGGCAATGGGAAGGCTGAGGGTTTTGGCTGGGGCAGGGATTCTGTTCCCAGCTCCTCACAAAGATAAGGTACAAAGCCATAAGGTCTCATACATATGATTCTCTTTCCTGGGTGAAGCACTTTCCTTTCCACTTGTTTATTGGAGACTGGAGAAAATGAAATTTAAAATCTATTTAACACAAAATTAGAGATTACTAGTGACAACAGGATTCCATAGGGTTTCTAAAGATAGCTTTATTTCATATAATTTACATACAAGACATTGCATAATTTTAAGTATACAATTTGATAAGTTTTGACATAAGTGTGCACCCATGAACCCACCACCACCATCAAGCTAGTACACATATTCATCCCTCTCTAAGATTTCCTCCTGAACTTTGTCTTTTTTTTTTTTTTTTTTTTTTTTTTGAGACAGCGTCACTCTGTCGCCCAGGCTGGAATGCAGCGGCGAGATCTCAGCTCACTACCACCTCCGCCTCCCTGGTTCAAGCAATTCTCCTGCCTCAGCCTCCCGAGTAGCTGGGACTACAGGCGCGCGCCACCATGCCTGGCTAATTTTTTGTATTTTTAGTCTAGATGGGGTTTCACCATGCTGTCCAGGCTGGTCTGGCACTCCTGACCTCACGATCTGCCTGCCTTGGCCTCCCAAAGTGCTGGAATTACAGACGTGAGCCACTGTGCCTGGACACTGTCATCTTTCACTCCCATTCCTCACCACAACTCACTTCCCAGGCAACCATAGATCTGCTTTCTGTTGCCATCATTTAGCTACATTTTCTACAGTTTAATACCAATTGAATCATACAGTGTCAACTCTCCTTTTTGTCTGGTTTGTTTCACTCAGCACAATTATTTTGAGATTTAACCATGCTGTTGTGAATATAAATAGTTCCTTTATTTTTATTGCTCAATAATATTCCATTGTATGTATATACCACAATTTGTTTTTCCATTCATTTACGTGGTTTCCAGTTTTTGACTATTACAAATAAAGCTGCTATGAGGATTATATTAGTCAGCTCAGGCTGCTATAACAAAATACAGTACCCTGGATGGCGTAAACAGCAGACATTTATTTTCTCACAGTTCTGGAGCCTGGAAGTTCAAGATTACTATACCATCATGGTCAGTTTCTGGTAAGGCCCCTTCCTGACTTGAAGGAAGCTTCCAACTTACTGTGTGCTCACATGACATCTTTGTGTGCTTACAGAGAGAAAAGGGCAGGAAGAGAAAGGGAGTAAAGGAGGGAGAGAGAAATATAAGGAGGGTAGGGTGAGAGAGACACCAAGACAGCACTCTCTGGGGTTGATTCTTTGAAGGACATTAATCCGGTGGTATCAGGGCTCTACTCTTATGATCTCATTTAACCTTAATTGCCTCCTTATAGACCCTATCTCTAAACACTCACATTGGTTTAGGTCTTCAACATATGAATTTTGAGGTGACACAATTCAGTCCATAGAAAGGATCTGTGTCTTTATATGTACATGTGTTTTTGTTTCTTTTGTAATAAAGAGTAGAATTACTGGATCAGAAGATATACAACTGGCAAATAAACATATGGAAAGATGCTCAACATCATTAGTCATTAGGAAAATGCAAATTAAAATCACCATAAGATACCACTAAAGACCTAACAGAATGCCTACCAAGCTACCATACTGCTATGCCAAGTGTGGGTGAGGATGTGGAGCAATTTTTTTTTTTTTAAGATGGAGTCTTACTCTGTTGCCCAGGCTGGAGAGCAGTGGCATGATCTTGGCTCACTGCAACCTCTGACTCCCAGGTTCAAGTGATTCTTTTGCCTCAGCCTCCCAAGCAGCTGGGACTACAGGTGTGTGCCACCACGCCTGGCTAATTTTTGTATTTTTAGTAGAGACGGGGTTTCAACCAGGCTGGCCTCAAACTCCTGACCTTGAGGCCCACCTAGGCCTCCCAAAGTGCTGGAATTACAAGCATGAGCCACCGCACCCAGCCAGATGTGGAGCAATTTAAATTCTCATAATTGCTGAAGTGCATGCAAGATGGTATAACCACTTTGGATAAGTATTGTAGTATATTAAAAAGTTGAACATAGACCTTCCTCAAGATTTTGGAGTAAGTCTTTCTCTGCCTATCCAGAAGAACAAATTAACAAGATACTCTTCACTTTTTTCCCAGGAAAATCCTACAGTTTTCAACATGTCCATAATATAATATTCTCTGTTTAAAGCTTTGCATGAAAGGCTTTGATCTCTTTTCAGCGATTTTTGTTTTAACATTTTCTTTGGTCAGGATATTTTGTCATAATAAGCCTAGGTAGATGAGTCAAATGGCAAATAAATTCAGAATAAACATAAATCTACAGAAATATGCAGGGCTTCCATCTTTGAAAGACTACAGGAATCCTCAATCTGAAAGAAGATACTTCATTTTATATAAAACATGCCCCACCCCTTGCTGAAACATGTACTTCAAAATGCAAACCCAGAATTCTTTTTAAAGCACCATATTCTCTTTAGAAAGATGTATTTAAACAATCTATGTCTTCTGTGATCTTTTTATAATCTTATTTTCAGCCTGAACTTACAATAAATACATAAAAAATTTAATTACTAACATACCTAAGAACAACTCAGCAGAATCACCAGAGCTTGTTAAAACACTGATTTCTGGCCCCACCCCCAGGGTTTCTGATTTAGTAGTTCTGGAACGGGACCTAAGAATTTGCTTTTCTGACAAATTCCCAGGTGATGCTAATGCTGAAGATTGGCAAGCTGACTTTGACAATCACTGCTCTGGAGATTATCTTTTAAAAAAAAAAGTTGCTCCTAATTACCTATGAATAATTTGAAAAGGAGGTCATTCTTCACTAGTAGCCTCCCCTGTTATTTTGCCTCCTTCATCAAATTAATGCCTGTCAAAGAGAAAGTATTGAAGATCCCGCCAAGCAGATAACATCAGAAGGAGCAGTTATTAAGGGAAGTATCCCTAATTTGGTCTCATCATATTACTACTTAGTCTCTTTGGACACCTTACTCATTTTTATTTCTAATATAGTATATGCCCAGGCACGTCCAGTTTTTTTAAGACCATTCTGCTTCCTGACTCACTTCACATATAGGCATGTCATTAACCAGCTATCTTCTAAGTACTGAGGCCTTAGATCCCATTTATTAGAATACCTCAAGGCTGTTACCCATGTTTCAAGGGAAACCATCTCCCAAGAATTCCCTGCAATCTAAGCTGGTTCTTCATCCTCGTGATTTCCAAAATAATGTTCTTTGGGAGTTACTGAGAATTCTTATTTTGCATAGTTGTTAATCCTTGGTCATGAATGCATTAATGTGGTTTGTATTTAGCAAAAATAGTTTGGAACTTTGAAACACCCTAGCTCCCCTTTCTTTTAAAAACAAACACAAATGGACTTTCCTCTTGCACTATTATATAAGCTGCTTTTTTTTTAACCTCACTGCTTACCTTAAAAAACTTTCCATGTCAGTGAATATGCATTCATTTCATCTTTCCTGAGTGTTCTATTATATGCATACACTATAGTTAATTTAACAGCTCAAATTTGGCTTTTAGATTGTTGTAAAAATATAAACTTGCTGTAGTAAATATTTTTTTTTACCTGTATCTGTGTCTATTATGTGATAAAGATAAGTCCCTAGATGTTGAATTTGTGAATCAAAGTATATGCATATATAATTTATTGTATTTATGACAGATTGCACTCCAGAAAGCCTGAATCAATTTACAGTTCCACCAACAATGTATCAAAATACCCACTTGACTCTACTCATGCCAATCTTTGGAATCTCTTTCAATCAAATAGGCAAAAGTCATTTTGTTATTTTTAAAACTAGAGAAAGTCTCCTAAAAGAACAGTTTATATAATAATGCAAAGACGAAAGTCCTTTTTTGTTTGTTTTTAAAAGAAAGTTTAGAGCCAAGCTCAGTGACTCATGCCTGTAATCCCAGCACTTTGGGAAGCTGAGGCAAGAGGATTGCTTGAGCCTTGGAGGCAGAGGTTGCAGTGAGCCAAGATCATGCCACTGCACTCCAGCCTGGGCAACAGAATGAGACCCTCTGTCAAAAAATAAAATTAAATTTATATTAAAATTTAAAAGTTTGATTTTTTTTTACAGTGAGTATGGAATAATTTAAAATGAAAATAAATTATTACATTAAACAAAAGAATCTGTCAAATTACTAGTTAATGAAATTGGCCTTTAGTTAAAATTGGACTCCTTTTCTAAGTTCTAACCTAAGTTCCAATGTGTTGATTATTTTATCTGGTTAATGTGCTCTGGTTTGATCCCTGATAGAAACTTAATTTAGTTAACACCAGCTTAATAATAGGGGTATTAATCTACCTATAGAAGTTTGAGAAAAATAATGGGCCAATTAGCTCTTATTATCTTGCAATCATTTTTGTTTTAAGTCAAACTAGCTGTGTGACTAGAAAAGCCACATCACCTCTCTGTGCATCAGCATGCTCCTCTATAAAATATAAAACCTAGAGTATGTTGTGGCACCTCTAGATTGTCATGCCCAGCAGGCTGATTTTCCACCTCTTTCTTCTGGTAATGACACACAGCTCTTCCTTACAGGTGTTTCCTAGGGAAGGAGCATCCCAATGCAACATCTGGCAAAGAAACATCTGGAGTAGATGATCTCTGAACCCATCTCTAGCCTTCTAACTAAAAAGTTGCCAGCCAGGGGTGGTGGCTCACATCTGTAATCCCAGAACTTTGGGAGGCTGAGGCGGGTGGATCACAAGGTCAAGAGATTGAGACCATCCCGGCCAACATGGTGAAACCCCGGCCCTACTAAAAATACAAAAATTAGCTTGATGTGGTGGTGCACACCTGTAGTCCCAGCTACTCAACAGGCTGAGGCAGCAGAATCGCTTGAACCCAGGAGGTGGAGGTTGCAGTGAGCCGAGATCATGCCACTACACTCTAGCCTGGAGACAGGGCGAGATTCCATCTCAAAAAGAAGTTACCAAGAAAAACTAAAATAGCCATTTCCTCTGGAAAGGGGCATGAGTGGTTTATGAACAGGCTAGAATGGAGACTTAACATTTCCCTGTATTTCTCCTTAGAATTCTGCATGCTGATATTCTGTACGTGTGTTGCCTAGTCATTAGGTAAACACATATTTGCAAATCATTTTTGAAAAGACAATGTATAGTTTACAATCTCATCTTTTTAAGGGCACTGTCTTAGTCCCTTAAGACTAAGGAATTTCTGAGTCTGGGTAATTAATAAAGAAAAGAGGTTTATTTGGCCCATGTTCTGCAGACAGTACAAAAAGCATGGCACCAGCATCTGCTGAGCTTCTGGTGAGGGCCTCAGGCTGCTTCTACTTATGGTGGAAGGCACAGAGGAGCCAGCGTGTAGAGATCACAGGAAGAGAAAAGAAGCAAGAGGGAAAAGGGGGAGGTGCCAGGCTCTATTTAATGTCAGTTCTTTAGGGAACTAATAGAGTAAGAACTCACTCACACACCTCCAGCCAAGGGCATTAGTCTATTCATGAGAGATCTGCCTGCATAACCCAAACACCTCCCATTTGGCCTCACCTTCAATATTGGGGATCATATTTCACCATAAGGTTTGGTGGGGTCAAACATCCAAAGTACAGCGGACATGTATAAGGTAAGGACTGGAATTATATATGGTAAGATACCAAGAGTGGTTATCTCTTTGTGGCGGAACTGTGAGTAATTTTGTTTCTACAATTTTATTTATTTTTATCCCTGAACATTCTCTCTTGTGGTCATACAAATCTTCTAAATTTTAAGTATTAATCTTGTAAAATAATTATGTAAACTAAAAAACCTAATGAGGCCAAATACATCAAAACAAGAAGGGAAATGTTGCCAGGAAAATCTCTACTGCCAACCATTTCACTAGACACAGAGCAGGTACTCAATATACGGTCTATGAATCACTGACTTTTACCTCCTGAATCCTCGTGTCCTTCCTCATTGAGAGCTGTTTTCCCAGCTTAAGAGCCTCTTCTTCCTAAAACTCTCCTCTTCTGGAAACTTCCACCTGCTGCCCCATTTTCATCTTGATAGTTCCCACTCGATGCTCAGGTATCTACTTTGCTCTCCCTCTTCCAAGAAGCTCTCCTAACTCGCAGGTCTAGGCTGGGTCTCATGTATAATCATCTGCATAATTGCTGCCTCCTTACTAAACTGCTGGTCCATGAAATCAGGGCCATGTCTGACTTGTTCACTGTTGTATTCCAAGTACTTGGCAAGGTCCTTGTCAGAGAGTAGCTTCTCAATAAAGATGTGTTAAATGAACGCATGAGATTACCTGTACAAACTTCACCTCTGGCATGCTACATGTAGATTCCTTTTGAGCACTTTCAACTGGACTTCAGCTTGATTCACTTCCAGCAAATCCTTACTTTGCCAGCTATTCGCTTTCTCAGTCAAAAACAACTTTGTTGATGGTATAATAAAGAGTTGGAGAAAGCATACAACTCATTGTTGTTGATTGAAATATGCACTTTATCCGTGAAGCTTCTCATGGCCCTATGTATTAGTGGGTTCTATGAATGGTTCTTGGATATCAGAAGTTTTGTGAGATATTCTCTTATTTTACATGAACATTCACTCAGCTGAGCAATTGGGGCAATAGTAAGTCCTTCAGACCTTCCTTCTTCAAACTGACAGACCAAAGTTCACATTCAAGTTATAATGAATAATTGCTGAATGTGATGACAGAAAGCACTTGAGCTGATGTCCAAGATGATATTGACAAAAAGAGTTGTACTAATCTGTTCCTTTAGAACCAACCTTTCTGGCAACGGGGATGGGTTTCGTGGAAGACAATTTTTCCAGACTTGGGGGTGGGAGGTGGTACACTACATTTATTGTGCACTTTATTTCTATTATTACATTGTTATCATTCATCATAATGTAGAATCAGTGGGGAGCCCTGAGCTTGTTTTCCTGCAATTAGACAGTCCTATCTGGAGGTGATGAAAGACAGTAACACCTGAAGTATGTTGCTTATGTCCAGTCTACTTCATAATCTTGTTTTGGTTGCTGTCACTGCAGAAAACCGTGCTTCACAAAGATAGGATGTTGGAAATGGAAGGAAGCTTTTCAGTGCTTTTGTGGTAATCTCAGGACATTCCACTTTGACTTTAATCCAGAACATATGGAGATTTGAAGTTGTCTCAAACATACCTTTAAGGCCACTGTCATTCGCAATCTCAAGCAGTTGATCTTCAAGCACAGAGCTGATTCAACTGGCTTATTCACAAATGGGTCATGGGTCATTCCTTCCCAGTTCGGGGGTCTTTTTTTTTGCGGTTGGGAAGTAATGCCCAAACTCTTTTGAAAGGTGATATAGGTGATCATGCACCAGCTGGGAGAAAGAAGTCCCTGGCTTGGTCTCTTTCAAAATCTCTGCTAATGTTTGAAGCATGTCAGAAATCCCAGTGTTCATTTGTCGCCCCATAACTCCAGTTTGGCTTTCAGTGCAGCCACTTTATCTGTCGACTTGACCACAGCTGTTGTTCTCCCCTAAAGTGACAGGCTGAGTTCACTGAGCAGGTTGAATATGTCACACAAGTAAGCAAGGTTTGGGACCCATTCTGTGTCACTGAAATGTGCTGCCAGTGATAACTGCTTTTCTAAAAGAAATCTTTGAAATGGCTCTCATAACTCAAAAACTCTGGCAAGTGATCTACCTTGAGAAAGCCATCTCACTTCTATGTGCAAAAGAAGATGTGTGTGTTCTGTATCCATCTCCTCACACAGCTGTGCAAAAACACATGAGGTAAGGGCACGTAATTTAATGTGGTTGATAATTTTAATCACATCTTGCAAAACATTAAGTTCAAGTGACATTTGTGGCTAGCCAGCATTTCTCTATGGATGATACAATGGGTAGATTAACATTCAGAATCAACTTCTTTGATCCAAGTAGTAGAACCAGAAAGGCATCCAGTCATGGCAGCCTCTCTGTCCATGCATATACCAATACAAAATTACCAATTCTGTTTTCCCGATATGTGATTCATATGTTTTGACTCTGTGTTCCCACCCAAATCTCATCTTGTAGCTCCCACAATTCCTGCATGTTGTGGGAGGGACCAAGTGGGAGATGACTGAATCACAGGGGCAGGTCTTCCATGTCATTCTTGTGATAGTGAGTGGATCTCATGAGATCTGATGGTTTTAAAAACAGGAGTTTCTCTGCACAAGCTCTTCTCTTGTCTGCTGCCATGAGAGACATGACTTTCACATTCTGCCATGATTTTGAGGCCTCCCCAGCCATGTGGAACTGTAAGCCCATTAAACCTTTTATTTTGTAAATTGCCCAGTCTTGGGTATCTTTATCAGCAGCATGAAAATGGACTAATACAGTAATCATTCAAAGACTTGAATAGTTCTGTGCTGTTGGTTGGCAACAAAAGTGCACATAACATATCCTCATGCACATCCTCCTGAGAAGTATATTGCACAAAACAACCATTGTTGCCTTGTTGTCAACATTGGTAAACTTGTCAACCTGGATTGCATGCCACAGTGACTAATTAATCCTAACAATTATGCCTCAAAATCCTTGGCTATTTCATTCATTCATCTAGTTATGGTGCCAGCCAAAAGAGGAACACATGACACCTTTTGAACTGCAGCATCTCCTAAAATGTCATGACTAACGTCCTTAGCAGTGGGCAGGATCAACTCTTCACTAATAGTAAAGGGCTTCTTAGCATTAGCGATGCAGTTAGCCACTAAGAATGCTGCTCTCAGTGCAGACACATTTGATGAACTGGTAGCCATCAATAATTGCTTCTGTTCTTCCTGTTCACGTTTTTTTTTTTTCTTTTTTCATTTGAAAAACTCCAAAGGCTTGTCTTTTAGTGCAGGGTGTGGTCTCTATGTAGTGAAGCAGTTTTCTATGTAGTGAAGATTTCATGGCTCCATTGAATAGCTGGTCACCATATATACAAAGTGGGCTTAGAGAATGTTAATCACCTGTTGCAATCAACCCATAAAACGTAGGACTCTTGGTATTTTCTTTTAAATGCAGCTTTCTTTTTGTTTCTTAGAATCTTCGGCTGTCTTATGATTGGATCTTTCCCTCTTTTCAAAGAAGCTCTCCAATGACATTTATTTCTCACTCAATTTGGCTAGGGTTAGCTTGCAGGCTTACCAAAACTGTGACTGAGATTAGTGAGCAGTACAGGAAAAAGGCATGGATGGAAGTGATAAATAAAATAATGGATGGACTATGCAAGGACTGAAATAAGTGTCAGATTCTGACTTATAGCCTGACGCCAGATGCAGCGTAATTTTCATTTGCCACTCACTAATAGGGTTTTAATATTAGTCTGCAAGCAACTGATTTATTATGGTCTGTGCACAGTGAAACCTCTCTGCTAATGTTAATCTGTATTGCAATTGCTCCCCAGTGCTAGCATCACTGCCTCAGCTACACCTCAAGTCATCAGGCAGTAGATTCTCATAAGAAGTATACAACCTAGACCCCCCTTGAATGTGCAGTTCACATGAGGATTTGCACTCCTATTAGAATCTAATAGCACTGCTGAACTGACAGGAGGTGGAGCTCAGGCAGTAATGTGAGCAATGAGGAGTGGCTGTAAATACAGATGAAGCTTTGCTTGCACACCGCCGCTCACCTCCTATTGTGTGGTCTGGTTCCTAACAGGGATTGGGGACCTCTGTTTTGGAAGTTTAGTTGAGTTGCCCAAAATGAGGAATGATCTCTAATCATTCATTAAATCTAACTTTAGAGCATACTTTATTGATATCATGATTGTAGTTAATGGTGGTGACATAATAAAAAAGTAGTAATACAATTCCATAGGACCCATAGTATGTAAAATCTAAAATTAACTTTAATGATCACCTAATCTCACTCTTCAATTATTTTTCAAATGAAACTATTGAGATACGAAGAAATAAAGCCTCTAGTTCTTGGTAGATTTGGGTTTGACCATGGAACTATTGTCCTTAAGTCTTTCTTTATTAAATTTTCTCATTTGTAAATCACAAGTACTCATAACATAAGGCCACCAAAGCTCTAGCAAAGTATGATGTTAACTGAAGCTTTATTGTATATATATGTAGCATACACATTTGAAAATGTTTAGTCCAGGCTGTAGATAGGATAAAGCAAAAAGAGAAAATATATCCAATCATAACTAAATTGCTTTATTTCACTGACTCTAAGATGCTATCCATTAAATTAGTAACTGTTATTTTATTTACCACACAAAGAAAGAAAAAACCACTGCCAATTAAATGAGGATACCAATTATAGGATATGCCCCAATTTTAGAAATTTTAAAATGTAAAAAAAAAAATTCACCTTGAGAACTCAAGTATGGTGATAAGTAAAATCATGTTTATACTATTCTTTTTTGCTAAAATAACTTATTTAATATTACTAATATCTCCATACTTACACCACATTCATCATGGGTAAAGATAAGTGAAGGATACAAGTGCAAATATTTTCATGTAGCACATATATATAGGAAAAAGTTATAGTTTTTTAAATCAAATTATGTCAGGATGCTTTTGGAAACCCAACTCAAGCCAACATATAAAATAAAGAGCATTTATTGCCTTGCTGACTACAAAATTCCCAGTATCATCCCTGCACTGATTCTAATTTTCTGTGTCCTTTCACCTCTGCCGCCTCCATGTATTGTCATTGAACTCAGCCTAGCTTCCCCTGAAGCAATCAGATGCCAGAGCAGTTCCAGGGCTCACATCTGCTCTCCATACCACACAGAGTGAAGAGAAACACCCATCCTAACTTTCTGAGTCGAAAGCCCAGAGTTCCTGCTGATAGACCAGCTTCAGTCACAAGCAGTTCAGTGAAGTCATTAGGAGCACAGATTCCAGAGCCAGACTGCCTGAGTTAGGATCCATCCCAGCTCACTGTTTATCAGCTCTGTGCCTCAGAGCAGCAAAAAGGGGGTTATAATAGCACCTAACCTCGGGGGTTGTTGTGAGGACCAAATGCACCAATGAAGTGCTTAGAACAGCACAAAGCACTTAGTAAATTAGAAAGTACTGTAAAAGTGATGATGATGATGATGTCCGTGCCTAAAATAATCACCATGGCTGGAGGGCGACTGTGCTGAATGTCTTATCCTAGATCAAAACACTCTTCTAACTCAATAGGCAAAATTGGCTTCTCTGGAACCCCATGGGTCCCCCAAATAGGAGACAATGAGAATAACTTGGCAAATGAGGCATAGAAAGCAGGCAGGGGCAAGCAGCAAATGTTCATTACACAAATAATTATTCTATGCTTTATATATTTTACAAATATGTATTTTCATGTATCAAGTTTCCATGTTCTATGAATTATACATTTCACAAATGCTACTCAGGCTCCCCCTTTTGCTCACATACTTTCTTTCATTTTACACCTCAGTCAGCATTCATTGACTATTGCTGTGTGCCAGGCATAGCAGTAAGCAAACTGGTCTCTGCCTTCAAGGAGCTTACAGTCTTATAGAATGATAGTTCTTGGCAAGCATTGATCTTGCTTTAGCTAGATCACTGTTATACAGAATGAAAGTGTACATGGCTGAATAGGAACAGCTCTGCTCTGCAGCTCTCAGCAAGACCAACGCAGAAGGTGGGTAATTTCTGCATTTTCAACTGAGGTACCCAGTTCATTACAATGAGACCTGCTAGACAGTGGATGCGGTCCACGGAGGGTGAGCAGAAGCAGGGTGGGGCATCGCCGAGAAGTACAAGGGCTGGGAACCTCCCTCCCCTAGCCAAGGGAAGCCATGAGGGACTGTGTTATATGGCCCAGATACTAAGCTTTTCCCATGGTTTTTGCAACCCAAAACCAGGAGATTCCCCTCATGTGCCTGTACCACCAGGGTCCTGGGTTTCAAGCACAAAAATTGAGCAGCTGTTTGGGTGGACGCTGAGTTAGCTGGAGTTCTTTTCATACCCCAGTGGCACCTGGAACACCAGCAAGACATAATCATTCACTCCCCCTGGAAAAGAGCTGAAGCCAGGGAGTCAAGTGGTCTTGCTCAGTGGGTCCCACCCCCCACAGAGCCCAGCAAGCTAAGATCCACTGGCTTGAAATTCTCACTGCCAGCACAGCAGTCTGAAGTCGACCTGGAATGCTCAAGCTTGGTGGAGGGAGGGAAGTCTGCCATTACTGAGGTTTGAGTAAGTAGTTTTCCCCTCACAGTGTAAATAAAGTCACTGGGAAATTTGGTGGCTAATGGCCAGACTGCCTCTCTAGATTCTTTCTCTCTGGGCAGAGCATCTCTGAAAGAAAGGTAGCAGCTCCAGTCATGGGCTTATAGATAAAACGCCTATCTCCCTGGGACAGAGGACTTGGGGGAAGGGGCAGCTGTGGGTGCAGCTTCAGCAGACTTAAATGTTTCTGCCTACAGCTCTGAAGAGAGCAGCAGATCTTCCAGCACTCGAGCTCTGCTAAGGGACAGATTGACTCCTCAGGTGGGTGTCTGACGCCCATCCCTCCTGACTGGGAGACATCTCCCAGCAGGGGTCCACACACACTTCATACAGGAGAGCTGTGGCTGGCATCTGGTGGGATGAAGCTTCCAGAGAAAGGAACAAGTAGCAATCTTAGCTGTTCTGCAGCCTCCACTGGTGACATCCAGGCAAACAGGGTCTAGAGTGACCCTCCAGCAAACTCCAGCAGACCTGCAGCAAAGGGGCCTGACTGTTAGAAGGAAAACTAACAAACAGAAAGCAATAACATCAACATCAACAAAAAGGGCACCCATGCAAAAACCCCATCCAAAGGTCATCAGCATCAAAGACCAAAGGTAGATAAATCCACAAAGATAAGGAAAAACCAGAGCAAAAATGCTGAAAATTCCAAAAACCGGAATGCCTCATCTCCTCCAAATGATTGCAACACCTTGCCAGTAAGGACACAAAACTGGATGAAGAATGAGTTTGATGAATTGTCAGAAGCAGGCTTCAGAAGATGGTTAATAACAAACTCCTCTGAGCTAAAGGAGCACGTTCTAAGCCAATACAAGGAAGCTAAAAACCCTGATCAAAGGTTACACAAATTGCTAACAAGAATAACCAGTTTAGGAAAGAACAAAAATGATCTGATAGAGCTGAAAACCACAGCACAAGAACTTCATGAAGTATACTCAAGTATCAGTAGCCAAATTGATCAAGCAGAAGAAAAAATATCAGATACTGAATATCAACTTAATGAAATAAAGTGAGAAGACAAGATTAGAGAAAAAAGAATGAAAAGGAATGAACAAAGCCTCCAAGAAATATGACACTATGTGAAAAGACAAAACCTATGATTGATTGGTGTACCTGAAAGAGATGGAGAGAATGGAACAACATTGGAAAACACATATCAGAATATGATCCAGAACTTCCCCAGCCTAGCAAGACAGGCCAACATTCAAATTTAGGAACTACAGAGAACACTACTAAGATACTCCTTGGGAAGAGCAACCCCAAGACATGTAATTGTCAAATTCACCAAGGTTGAAATGAAGGAAAAAAATGTTAAGGGCAGCCAGAGAGAAGATCAGGCTACCTACAAGGGGAAGCCCATCAGACCAACAGCAGATCTCTCTGCAGAAACCCTATAAGCCAGAAGAGAGTGGGGGCCAATATTCAACATTCTTAAGCAAAATAATTTTCAACCCAGGGTTTCATATCCAGCCAAACTAATCTTCATAAGTGAAGGAGAAATAAAATTTTTTACAGACAAGCAAATGCTGAGGGATATTTTGTCTCCACCAGGCCTACCTTACAAGATCTTTTGAAGGAAGCACTAAATATGAAAAGGAAAAACTGGCACGAGCCACTGCAAAAACATACCAAAATATAAAGACTAATGACACTATGAAGAAACAGCATCAACTAATGCACAAAATAACCAGCTAGAATCATGATGACAGGATCAAACTCACAAATAACAATACTAATCTTAAATGTAAAAGGGGTTAATGCCCCAATTAAAAGACATAAACTGGCAAATTGGATAAAGAGTCAAGACCCATTGGTGTGTTATATTCAGGAAACCCATCTAATGTGTAAAGACACACAGAGACTCAAAATAAAGGGATGGAGGAATATTTGTCAAGCAAACGGAAAGCCAAAAAAAAAAAAAAAAAAAAAAGAAAAGCAGAGGTTGCAATACTAGACTGTGATAAAACAGACTTTAAACCAAGAAAGATAAAAAAAAAAAAAAATAGACAAGGGCATTACGTAATGGTAAAGGGATCAATGCAACAAGAAGAGCTAACTATTCTAAATATATATGCACCCAATGTAGGAGCAACCAGATTCATAAAGCAAGTTCTTAGAGACCTACGAAGAGACTTAGACTCCCACATAGTAATACTGGGACAACATAACACCTCACTGTCAATATTAGACATATCAATGAGACAGAATATTAGCAAGGATATTCAGGACTTGAACTCAGCTCTGGACCAAGCAGAACTAATAGGCATCTACAGAACTCTTCACTCCAAATCCACAGAATATACATTCTTGTCAGCACTACATAGCACTTATTCTAAAATTTATCACATAATTGGAAGTAAAACACTCCTCAGCAAATGCAAAAGAACAGAAATCATGACAATCTCTCTGACCCACAGTGCAATCAAATTAGAACTCAGGATTAAGTAACTCATTCAAAACCACACAACTACATGGAAACTGAACAACCTGTTCCTGAATGACTACTGGGTAAATAATAAAAATAAGGCAGAAATAAATAAGTTCTTTGAAATCATTGAGAACAAAGATACAACATACCAGAATCTCTGGGACACAGATAACGCAGTGTTTAGAAGGAAATGTATAGGACTAAATGCCCACAGGAGAAGGCAGGAAAGATCTAAAATCTATACCCTAACATCACAATTGAAAGAACTAAAGAAGCAAGAGCAAGCCAATTCAAAAGCTAGCAGAAGATAAGAAATAACAAAGATCAGAGCATATCTGAAGAAGACAGAGACACAAAAACCCTTCAAAAAAATCAATGAATTCAGGAGCTGGTTTTTTGAAAATATTAACAAGATAGATAGACTGCTAGCCAGACTAATAAAGAAGAAAAAAGAGAAGAATTAAATAGACACAAAGAAAAACGATAAAGGGGATATCACCACTGATCCCACAGAAATATAAACTACCATCAGAGAATACTGTAAACACCTCTATGCAAATAAATTAGAAAATCTAGAAGAAATGGATAAATTGCTGGATACATATACCCTCCCAAGACTGAACCAGGAAGAAGTCAAATCCCTGAATAAACCAATAACAAGTTCTGAAATTGAGGCAGTAATTAATAGTCTATGAACCAAAAAAAGCTCAGGACCAGATGGATTCACAGCTGAATTCTATGAGAGGTACAAAGAGAAGCTGGTATCATTCCTTCTGAAACTATTCTAAACAATAGAAAAAAGAGGTACTCCTCCCTAACTCATTTTACGAGGCCAGCATCATTGTGATAACAAAACTGGCAAAGACAAAACAACAACAACAAATTTCAGGCCAATATCTCTGATGAACATCAGTGCAAAAATTCTCAATAAAATATTGGCAAACCAAATCCAGCAGCACATCAAAAAGATTATCCACCATGATTAAGTCAGCCTCATCCCTGGGATGCAAGGCTGGTTCAACATATGCAAATCTATAAACGTAATTTATCACATAAATGACAAAAACCACATGATTATGCCAATAGATGCAGAAAAGGCCTTTGATAAAATTCAACACTCCTTCATGCTAAAAACACTCAATAAATTAGGGATTGATGGAACATATCTCAAAATAATAAGAGCTATTTATGACAAACCCATAGCCAATATCACACTGAATGGGTGGTGGCATGTGCCTATAATCCCAGCTACTTGGAAGGCTAGGGCAGGAGAATCACATGAACCTGGCAGGTGAAGGTTTCAGTGAGACGAGATTGTGCCACTGCACTCCAGCCTGTTGACAGAGCAAGACTCCATCTCAAAAAATAAAAGAAAAAAGAAAATTGGCACAAGACAAGGATGATCTCTCTCATCACTCCTATTCAACATAGTATTGGAAGTTCTGGCCAGGGTAATCAGGCAAGAGAAAGAAATAACGGGTATTCAAATAGGAAGAGAGGAAGTCAGATTGTCTGTTTGCTGATGACATTATTGTATATGTAGAAAACCCCATCATGTCAGCCCAAAAACTTCTTAAGCTGATAAACAACTTCAGCAAACTCTCAGGATACAAAATCAAAATGCAAAAATCACAAGCATTCCTATACACCAATAACAGACAAACAGAGAGCCAAATCATTAGTGAAATCCCAGTCAGAGTTGCTACAAAGACAAGAAAATACATAGGAATACAGCTTACAAGGTATGTGAAGGCCCTCTTAAGGAAAAGTACAAACCACTGCTCAAGGAAATAAAACAATAAAACAGGACACAAACAAATGGAAAAACATTCCATGCTCACGAATAGGAAGAATCAATATCGTGAAAATGTCCATACTGCCTAAAGTAATTTATAATTTAATGCTATTCCCATGAAGCTACCATTGACCTTCTTCACAGAATTAGAAAAAAACTACTTTAAATTTCACATGGAACCAAAAAAGAGTCCATATAGCCAAGATAATCCTAAGCAAAAAGAACAAAACTGGAGGCATCATGCTACCTGACACTTCAAACTATACTACAAGGCTACCTTAACCAAAACAGCATGGTACTGGTACCAAAACAGATATATACACAAATGGAACAGAACAGAGGCCTCAGAAATAACACCACACATCTACAACCATCTGATTTTTGACAAAGCTGACAAAAACAAAAAATGAGGAAAGGATTCCCTATTTAATAAATGGTGTTGGGAAAACTGGCTAGTCATATGCAGAAAACTGAAACTGGACTCCTTCCTTCCACATTATACAAAAATTAACTCAAGATGGATTAAAGAGTAAAACGTAAGACCTAAAACCATAAAAACTCTAGAAGAAAACCTAGGCAATACCATTCAGGACATAGGCATGGGCAAAGGCTTTATGACTAAAACATCAAAAGCAATTGCCACAAAAGCCAAAATAGACAAATGAGATCTAATTAAACTAAAGAGCTTCTGCACAGCAAAACACTCTCATCAGAGTGAGCAGGCAACCTACAGAATGGGAGAAAAAATTTTGCTATCTATCCATCCAACAAAGGGCTAATATTCAGAATCTACAAGGAACTTAAACAAATTTACAAGAAAAAACAAACAGCTCCATCACAAAGTGGGTGAAGGATATGAACAGACACTTCTCAAAAGAAGACACTTATGCGGCAACAAACGTATGAAAAAAGCTCATTATCACAAGTCATTAGAGAAATGAAAATCAAAACCACAGTGAGAAGCCATCTCACACCAGTTAGAGTAGCGAGCATTAAAAAATCAGGAGACAACAGATGCTGGAGAGAATGTGGAGAAATAGTAACATCTTTACACTGTTGGTGGGAATGTAAATTAGTTCAACCATTGTGGGAAACAGTGTAGTGATTCCAAGAATCTAGAACCAGAAATACCATTTGACCCAGCAATCCCATTTCTGGTTATATACCCAAAGGATTATAAATCATTCTACTATAAAGACACATGCACACATATGTTTACTGCAGCACTATTTACAATAGCAAAGACTTGAAACCAACCAAAATGTCCATCAATGATAGACTGGATAAAGAAAATGTGGCGTATATACACCATGGAATACTATGCAGCCATAAAAAAGAATAAGTTCACATCCTTTGCAGGGACATGGATGAAGCTGGAAACCATTCTCAGCAAACTAACACAGGAACAGAAAACCAAACACCACATGTTCTCACTCATAAGTGGGAGTTGAACAATGAGAACACACGACACAGGGAGGGGGAACATCACCTACTAGGGCCTGTCATGGGGAGGAGGGCTAGGGGGAGGAATAGCATCAGGACAAATACCTAATGTATGTGGGGCTTAAAACCTAGATGATGGGTTGATGGGTGCAGCAAACCACCATGGCACCTGTAACCAATGTAACAAACCTGCATGTTCTGCACATGCATCCCAGAACTTAAAGTATTAAAATAAAAGTGCAAATAGGAGCCTAGAAAATTAATATGTAAATTTTTCCTTGTTGAGTAAATTGTTTTGTGATGTATTGTATTCTAATTACTTAATGTATTTATGTGTCAATCTTCCCTATTGGACTGTGAGCTCCCTGAGGGCACAGGCAGCCCCCTATTCAGCTAATTGTCTGTAACACCTAAGATATTGCCTGGCCCATGGTAGATACTCATAGCTTTTAATTAATTAATTAAACTAGTAATTTGTCCAAATGCCAAAATTACATAGTATGCCTGGCTTGAGTGTGTAAGAGTGAGGTAGGAAGAGGCAATTTCTGATTATTTGTCTAAAAGATTCTTCTGGTTTTGCCATTCAGAATAACTTGAAGCTAAAGCTTACCTCCTCATTATCTATGTTTCAAAGAACAATGTGGCCTATATTCTCCCTTTGAAACTAACCCCAGTTTTTAGCTGGACATATTTCTCAGATTCCCTGCAAGTAGTGATGGCTATATGACTCAGGTATGGCCAATGAAATGTAAGTGTGAAGTAGTAAATGGCACTTTCCGGAGTCTTTTAAAAATCTTCCTAAACTTCTTTAACAAGAGAAAGGGGAGACATGCCTCTCTGTGCTCCTTCCTGGTCCTCAATTTGAATGTGATGGCTGGAGTGCAAAGAGCCTTTTCAAGACAAGGCGGAACCAGAAAGGAGCCTGCACCCAAGCATGGAAACCCTGCACCAGCCTTGGGCAGCCTATCTCAGGGCTTATTCATGAGGAAAGAAGAAAGATATTTCCACCTTGTTAAAATCTCCGTGTTTGTTTTTTGGGCTTTTGGGTTTTGTTGTTGTTGTTAAAAATGGCTAAAAATAATCCTCACTGAAACCCACATTACCTAACTAATAGTGTAAAATAGCAAGGAACAAATTTGACAACCTATATATCTTTTTTTTTTTTTTTTGAGGACCACTTACTTCTGTGCAATTATATGCTGCTTTTTAGAAATACATTTTTTCCATTGAAAAAAATATTTAACTTCATCTCCCTTGCCTGGATACCAGGGCTTCAAACATGATAAATTAATTCACTAAGATTAAGGTCTCAGAGTTTTGCTAAATACATCCTTCCACAGACACCACAAACTGCCCATCCTTAAAACGCTTTCAATTTCAGCCTTGGGAAACACTTCAAAATCACACTCTCTCTGGCAGACTCCGAAAAAATTTGAAGAGGCAAGATGCTAGAAAGACAATGTCAAGGAGGGCTTTTCATAATCTCATTATTTTCTCCTTCTGGAGATGTACTGCTATGAGAAATGTGCTTTTCTTGGTTCCTCTATAGGAATGCCACCTGAAACACACACGCCCATGTCCCCGGAGCCTCTGTCTCACGTCTTGACCACTAGATCTACATAAGCAATATACTTCAGTAGTCAAACTTTACACATCTGTTGTCTCAAGCAATGAGCCTCAAAATGTCTATAGTACATTTAACTAGAGCCTAAGTTAAATGTACTATAGAGCCTAAGTTAAATGTACTATAAGTTGAAACTAGGTTGTGTTGGGATTTAAATGCCAAGTTCAATATTTCAGATATAAACATGTAGGTGATGGTAAACCACTGGTTTTGAGGCATCTCTTGCATTATATGAAGCAATCCTTGTAATAAAAGCTTTTTTAAGTTTTAAACATTTGAGAATATATTTTTCCACCAATGCATACTTACATTTGGCATTCAGCAAATTGACACAAACAAAGAGATGCAATCAGAATATCAATTGTGGAAGGAGATTTCCACACCTTTTCTTAGCCTGCACTGCATCATGTAGAAGCCTCATTATCTTCTCAAACCAACTTCACCATCCTGATTCTTAGTGGAAACTCACTCCAGATTTTGGCAATAAATTGGTCATTGCTCTCAGTCTTCTTTTTCTTTTTAAATGTAATACTGTTTATTCAACTTCAAAAACATTTCAGCATTCTAAACATACAAAAAGAAAGCAGAATGTTGCAAATCTTTCATTGATGCAGTGTCTCTTCAGTTTGCTGACAATGAAGAGTTCTATGGTTTGTTTTAAAATAAACAGTTTAAAAACTATTGCACTTAAATAAAAAACAACAAACAAATTAAAAAAAAAACAACACTTTGCATGCCAGCTGACCCCACTTTGCCCACAGCTAACAATAGTAGCAGAATTCTGTATTTGTCACTATATGGAGAAACAAGACAACCTGAAGCTAAATGGATGCACACTGCAGAGTCAACAGGTCCAGCCTCACAGTGCACACCCTGAGCTACCACCCTTCCAAAAGGCATTTTCCCCCCATACCCTCAACACCAAGCAAGGAGCATCAAAAGTTTGTCTAGGTTGTTTTGCTCTTTTTACATACTATAGACATATACAGTTGATAAATCAGGATTTCCAGCCAATAACCACATAGTTAATACCATCTTACAAATTAGAAAATAAAATACCAGAAACATCTTTAAATGCCTTGTCACACCAACAGCAAAGGGCACACAGTGAGAACTCCAGAAAGTCTTTTCATTTAAAAAACGTTTGGACATATGTATGACTTTGATATAGTTTCAGGGTGCTCCAGACACCCATGGCCACTTCATGTAAACGGCTGACAATTTCTAGATCACTTCGAGAGACTACAATATGGTTGTGATAAAATTTCATAATTAATGAGGGCAACAGACACTTCTGAAATAAGAGATGACACTTCCTGAAGGAAGTGTCAATTACAGCACTCCCCTACTCTAAGATATTCACAGGGAGACAGATAAACAGTTGTTTTATTCATCCTCTTTCCCTTCTTCTTCCTCCTCATTGTCTTTGCCTTCATCTTCCACCTTTTTCTGGGCAACTTTAGCAGGAGCCTCTGCACCATCAAACTTTCCTTTGGACCTGCAGTCAGAAACATCCTTCTCACACTTCTCCTTCAGCTTTGCCACCTTAGTGATGTAAGCTGGTCTTCACTGTCGCTGAAGTTATTCCATGTCTCACCCAGCTTTTTGCTACGTCTCAAATAGAGATGCCAGGGTTTGTGGATTTGATCTGGAGGCAGAATTCTCAACAGAACAGAGCAGCCTCATATTAGCTGCCTCCGCAAGAGCTGCCTTCTCAGTTTTCTATGCCATAAGATTTTTTGGTTTTATGCCTTGATGAATTTTAGTGAAACCAGTGTTCTAAGCTAACACTATTCTTCCAAAACATTTTGTGTTCTGCTAAAAAATAATCAGAGATAGACCATCTTCAAGGATGAGTAACGTTTATGGGCAAAGAAATGGTATGGCCCTAGCACCTACACTTCCTGAATTATCTGCTATTATGCAATGACCTGGAAACAGTTCATAGTCTCAAGCCACTCCACTGCATTTTTTCATTAGTGTATTGTTGACATGGCTTTGCAGTCCTTGGAGTGGAGTGGTTATGGTTAAGAAACCTAAGTGTGCCCAGGAATTTGAGACAAGCCCAAGTAATATAACAAGACTCCGACTGACTCTAAAAAAGAAAAATAAGTAAGAAAATAAATAAATAAAGGAAACCTAAGTGCATCCAAAAAGATGGTCTGTTCCCTAACAAAACGAAGAGAGAAGAGAAGGTAGAATGACAAAGGGTACACACTGTTCTTCACACCTCCACTAGATGTTAGTTCTGTGTATTTATGTTTTGATCGAGGTATTTTTCCAGCCATCACATAGCCTAAGGCACCACCAAAAATCACCCATGGCACATTTTATCTTGAATGGGGCCTTTCAGCTAAGTAAGAGATAATGAAGTAAATTGTTAAAATACTTTTGTCAGTGTAATCACTTGATATTTTCTGATATTTCTGCTGTTTTAATTAAAGCAAGAGTTCCTTGCCCCTCCCCTCCATTCCATAGTACATTTGAAAATGTCTAGAGAAATTTTGATTTGTCACAACTAGGAATTTGCTACTTATATCAAATGACTAGAGACAAGGGATGCTGCTTGCCATACTACAAACAGGAGACAAATCCAAAATTTCTGCAGTGCTACTGTTAAAAAAAAAAAAATTAGTTAAAGCAAGCTCTCATATTTCATGTAATGATATATAATAATACTTACTGTTATATATAATAAACTGAAATTTTATGCTTTTCAAATTCTATTAAAATTTAATGGCCTTATTTTAATCAACTTAAAATTTATTTATTTTTATATATTAAAGATATTTTAACTTATAAATATAAATTCATTATTATATTTAATATGATTATTATAGATACATTATTTTTAATAGACTTTATAGAGCAGTTTTAGCTTCACAGCAAAATTGAATAGAAGGTACAGAGATTTCCTATGCAGCCCCTGGCCCTGCATACACGCAACCTCCCCATCAATATTCCCCACCAGAGTAGTACATTTGTTACAATTGATTAACTTATATGGATACATCATTATCAATCAAAGTCCATAGTTTACATTAATGTTCACCCTTGGGTGTACATTTCATGGATTTGGACAAATATATAATGAACATGAATTCATCATTATAACAACATACAACATAGTTTCACCACCTTAAAAATCCTCTATAATCCATCTATTCGTTTCTTTCTTCCCCTTAACTCCTGGTAACCAGCAATGTTTTTACTGTCTCCATAGTTCTGGCTTTTCTAATATTATGTAGTTAGAATCATATGGTATACAGCCTTTTCAGACTGTCTTCTTCCACTTAGTACATAATACGTGTTTAAGTTTCCTCTATGTTTTTTCATGGCTTGATAGTTCATTTCTTTTTAGCACTGAATAATTTTCATTATCTGGATGTACTTGTTATATATTTTATTTTATAAATTATGTTTTCATTTACTCATATCCACTTAATTTGATTACATTTTGGATTCTAAAAGATGTTGAAAAAATACTGAAATAAAATTTAATTTCAAAATAAGCTTAAATTTATATTTTATGGCTTTATCTCACCTATATTTTTTCCTTATTATATTTTAAAGAGTTAATTCTTGATTGGACCTTAGGCTTTATAGGTTATAACTCTAACTCTATGTTTATGACAGGCCAACATTCAAATACAGGAAATACAGAGAACACCACAAAGATATTCCTCAAGAAGAGCAACCCCAAGGCACATAATCGTCAGATTCACCAAGGCTGAAATGAAGGAAAAATACTAAGGGCAGCCAGAGAGAAAGGTCAGGTCACCCACAAAGGGAAGCAATCAGACTCACAGCAGATCTCTCAGCAGAAACCCTAAAAGCCAGAAGAGAGTGGGGGCCAATATTCAACATCCTTAAAGAAAAGAACTTTCAACCCAGAATCTCATATCCAGCCAAACTAAGCTTCATAAGTGAAGGAGAAATAACATCCTTTACGGACAAGCAATTATTGAGAGATTTTGTCACCACCAGACTGGCCCTACAAGAGCTCCTGAAAGAAATGCTAAGCATGGAAAGGAACAAGTACCAGTCACTGCAAAAGAAAACCAGTTGGCAAAGACCAAAAATGCAATGAATAAAATGAGTCAACTAATGAGAAAGAAAACCAGCCACTAACAAAATGGCAGGATCAAATTCACACAAACAATATTAACATTGAATGTAAATGGCCTAAATGCCCCAATCAAAAGACACAGACTGGCAAAAACATTTTTGCAATCTACCCATCTGACAAAGGGCTAATATCCAGAATCTACAAAGAACTAAAACAGATATACAAGAAAAAAACAAACAACCCCATTCAAAAGTGGGCGAACGATGTGAACAGACACTTTTCAAAAGATGACATATATGAGGCCAACAAACATATGAAAAAATGCTCATCATCACTGGTCATTAGAGAAATGCAAATCAAAACCACACTGAGACATCACCTCACACCAGTTAGAATGGCGATCATTAAAAAATTGGCAGACAACAGATGCTGGAGAGGATGTGGAGAAACAGGAACACTCTTACACAGTTGGTGGGAGTGTAAATTAGTTCAACCATTGTGGAAGACAGTGTGGCGATTTCTCAAGGATCTAAAAATAGAAATTCCATTTGTCCCAGCCATCCCCCTATTGTGTATATACCCAAAGAACTATAAATCATTCTACTATAAAGACACATGCGCATGTATGTTCATTGCAGCCCTGTGTACAATAGCAAAGACCTGGAACCAACCCAAATGCCCATTGATGATAGACCGGACAAAGAAAATGTGGTACATATACACCATGGAATACTACGCAGCCATAAAAACGATGAGTTAGTGTCCTTTGTAGGGACTTCGATGAATCTGGAAACCATCATTCTCAGCAAACTGACCCAAGAACAGAAAGCCAAGCACTGTATGTTCTCACTCATAGGTGGGTGTTGAACAATGAGAACATGTGGACTCAGGGAGAGGAACATCACACACAGGGAACAGTTGGGGGGGGGTAGGGGGAGAGACAATGGGGGGGTGGGGCGGGAGGGGAGGGCGGGGAGGGATAACATGGGGAGAAATGCCAGATACAGTATGCATCTAAAGTAAAATAAATATATTATTAAAAATATATATATACATATATATATGCACCCAATACAGGAGTACCCAGATACATAAAGCAAGTCCTTGACCTACAAAGAGACTTAGACTCCCACACAATAATAGTGGGAGACTTTAACACTCTACTGTCAATATTAGACAGATCAACACAACAGAAAATCAACAAGGAAATCCAGGACTTGAACACAGATCTGGACCAAGAGAACTTAATAGACATTTACAGAACTCTCAACCCCAAATCCACAGAATATACATTCTTTTCAGCACCACATCACATGTGCTCTAAAATTGACTACACCATTGGAAGTAAATCACTCCTCAGCAAATGCAAAAGAATAGAAATCATAACAAACAGTCTCTCAGACCACAATGCAATCAAATTAGAACTCAAGATTAAGAAACTAACTCAAAACCATACAACTTCATGGAAAATGAACAACTGGCTCCTGAATGTTGACTGGATAAACAATGAAATGAAGGAAGAAATAAAGATGTTCTTCAAAACCAATGAGAACAAAGACACAACATACCAGAATCTCTGGGACACATTTAAAGCAGTATCTACAGGGAAATTCATAGCAATAAATGCCCACATGAGGAGCAAGGAAAGTTCTAAAATCGACACCCTATCATCAAATTGAAAGAGTCAGAGAAGCAAGACCAAAAAAACTCAAAAACTAGCAGAAAACAAGAAATAACTAAGATCAGAGCAGAACTGAAGGAGATAGAGACACAGAAAACCTTCAAAAAATCAGCAAGTCCAGGAGCTGGCTTTTTGAAAAGATCAACAAAGTAGATAAACCGCTAGCCAGATTAATAGAAAAGAACAGAGAATAATCAAATAGATGCAATAAAAAATGATAAAGGGGACATCACCACCGATTCCACAGAAATACAAACTACTATCAGAGATTACTACAAAAAACTCTACGTACACAAACCAGTAAATCTGGAAGAAATGGATAAATTCCTGGACACTTGCACCCTCTCAAGCCTAAACCAGCAAGAAGTTGAATCCCTGAATAGACTGATGACAAGGGCTGAAGGTGAGGCAGCAATTAGTCTACCAATTTAAAAAAGTCCAGGTCCAGACAGGTTTACAGCCGAATTCTACCAGACGTACAAAGAAGAGCTGGTACCATTCCTTCTGAAACTACTCCAAACAATACAAAAAGAGGGAATCTTCCCCAACTCATTTTATGATACCAACATCATCCTAACACCAAAACCTGGCAGAGTCACAACTGAAAAAGAAAACTTCAGGCCAATATCCATGTTGAACATTGATGCAAAAATCTTCAATAAAATACTGGCAAACAAAATGCAACAGCAAATCAAAAAGCTTATTCATCATGATCAAGTAGGCTTCATTCTGGGGATGCAAGGATGGTTCAACATGCACAAGTCTATAAACATAATCCATCACATAAACAGAACCAAAGACAAAAACCACACGATTATCTCAATAGACGCAGAGAAGGCCTTTGACAAAATTCAACAGCCCTCTATGCTAAAAACCCCCAATAAACTAGGTATTGGTGGAATGTATCACAAAATAATAAAAGCTATTTACAACAAACCCACAGCCAATATCATACTGAATGGGCAAAAACTGGAAGCATTCCCTTTGAAATCTGACACAAGACAACAATGCCCCTCGCTCACCACTCCTATTCAATATAGTATTGGAAGTTCCAGCCAGAGCAATCAGACAAGAAAAAGAAATAAAGCATATTCAGTTAGGAAGAGAGGAAGCCAAATTGTCTCTATTTGCAGATGGCATGACTGTATATTTAGAAGACCCCATTGTCTCAGCCCAAAATCTCCTTAAACTGATAAGCAACTTCAGCAAAGTCTCAGAATACAAAATCAATGTGCAGAAATCACAAACATTTCTATACGCCAATAACAGACAAACAGAGAGCCAAATCAAAAGTGAATTCCCATTCACAGTTGCTACAAAAGAGAATAAAATACCCAGGAATACAACTTTAACAAAGGATGTAAAGGACCTTTTCAAGGAGAACTACAAATCACTGATCAATGAAATCAGAGAGGACACAGATGGAGAAAAACGTTCCATGCTCATGGTTGGGAAGAATCAACATCATGAAAATGGCCATACGGCCCAAAGTAATTTACAGATTCAATGCTATCCCCATCAATCTTCCAATGACCTTCTTCACAGAACTGGGAAAAACCACTTCAAACTTCATATGGAACAAAAAGAGAGCCTGCATACCCAAAACAATCCTAAGCAAAAAGAACAAAGCAGGAGGCATCATGCTGCCTGACTTCAAACTATACTACAAGACCACAGTAATCAAACAGCATGGTACTGGTACCAAAACAGAGACATAGACCAATGGAACAGAACAGAGGCCTCAGAAGCAACACCACACATCTACAATCATCTGATCTTCTTCAAACCTGACAAAAGCAAGCAATGGGGAAAGGATTCCCCTGTTTAATAAATGGTGTTGGGAAAACTGGCTAGTAGTGTGCAGAAAGCAGAAACCGGACCCTTTCCTGACACCTTACACTAAAATTAACCCAGATGGATTAAAGATCTAAACATAAGACCTAACACCACAAAAACCCTAGAAGAAAACCTAGGCAAAACCATTCAGGACATAGGCATAGGCAAGGACTTCATGACTAAAACACCAAAAGCAATGACAACAAAAGCCAAAATAGACAAATGGGATCTAATTAAACTCCAGAGCTTCTGTGCAGTAAAGGAAACAATCATTAGAGTGAACTGGCAACCAACAGAATGGGAAAACATTTTTTGCAATCTACCCATCTGACGAAGGGCTAATAACCAGAATCTACAAAGAACTGAAATAGATTTACAAGAAAAAACAAACAAACCCATTCAAAAATGGGCAAAGGATTTGAAGAGACACTTTACAAAAGAAGACATCTATGAGGCCAACAAACATATGAAAAAATGCTCATCATCACTGGTCACTAGAGAAATGCAAATCAAAACCACATTGAGATACCATCTCACGCCAGTTACAATGGCAATCATTAAAAAAATCAGGAGACAAACAGGAAGACGGTGTGGCGATTCCTCAAGGACCTAGAAATAGAAATTCCATTTGATCCAGCAATCCCATTACTGGGTATATATCCAAAAGACTATAAATCGTTCTACTATAAGGACACATGCACACAAATGTTCATTGCAGCACAGTTTACAATAGCAAAGACCTGGAACCAACCCAAATGCCCATCGATGATAGACTGGACAGGGAAAATGTGGCACATATACACCATGGAATATTATGCAGCCATCAAAAACGATGAGTTCGTGTCCTTTGTAGGGACATGGATGAACCTGGGAAAACCATCATTCTCAGCAAACTGACACAGGAACAGAAAATCAAACACCGCATGTTCTCACTCATAGGCGGGTGTTGAACAATGGGAACACATGGACACAGGGAGGGGAGTATCACACACTGGGGTCTGTCGGGGGAAAAGGGGGAGGGATAGTGGGGGGTGGGGGAGTTGGGGAGGGATAGCATGGGGAGAAATGCCAGATATAGGTGATGGGGAGGAAGGCAGCAAATCACACTGCCATGTGTGTACCTATGCAACAATCTTCCATGTTCTTCACATGTACCCCCAAACCTAAAATGCAACAACAAAAAAAAAAAAAAAACAGGAGACAATAGATGCTAGAGAGGATGTGGAGAAACAGGAACACTTTTACACTGTTGGTGGAAGTGCAAGTTAGTGCAACCATTGTGGAAGACAGTGTGGCGATCCTCAAGGACCTAGAAATAGAAATATCATTTGACCCAGCAATCCCATTAGTGGATATATACCCAAAGAATTATAAGTTGTTCTATTATAAAGACACATGCACGCGAATGTTCATCGCAGCACAGTTTACAATAGCAAAGACCTGGAACCAACCCAAATGTCTATCAACAATAGGCTGGATAAAGAAAATGTGGCACATATACACCATGGAATACTACACAGCCATAAAAACGATCAGTTCATGTCCTTCATAGGGACATGGATGAATCTGGAAACCATCATTCTTAGCAAACTGACACAAGAACAGAAAACCAAACACTGCATGTTCTCACTCATAGGCGGGTGTTGAATGATCAGAACACATGCACACAGGAAGGGGAACATTATACACTGTGGTCAGTTGGGGGGGGGACTAGAGAGGGACAGCAGGGGATGGGGAGGGTGGGGAGGTATAATATGGGGAGAAATACCAGATATAGGTGATGGGGGATGAAGGCCACAAACCACCTTGCCATGTGTGTACCTATGCAACAATCCTGCATGACCTGCACATGTACCCCAGAACCTAAAGTACAGTAATAAATAAATAAAATGTCAAGTTTTTAATAAAAAGTCATAAAGTATATAAAGAAACAGGAAAGTATAGACCATTAAAGGAAAAAAATAATAATTAAGAGAAACTGTCCTTGAGGAAACCCAGACATTGGGCTTACTAGACAAAAAATTTAAATCAAGTCTCTTAAATATGTTCAAAATGCTAACAGAAACTATGGACAAAGAACTAAAAGAAACAAGAGAAAGTATGTATGAACAAAATAAGAATTTCAATAAAGAGATTTTTTAAAAGGAAACCAAATAAAAATTCCAAAGCTGAAAAATATAACTGAATGATGAATTTACTAAGGCATCCAATAGCATATTTGAGCAGGCAGAAGGAAGAATCAGCAAATTTGAAGAGAAGGTAATTGAAACAGTACAGTCTGAGGAGCATAAAGAAGAAGAAATAAAGAAAAGTGAACAGAGCCTAAGGAATCTGTGAGACATCATAAAAATGGACCAATATACACTAGAAGGTCCACATCAAGTTGACCAGTATAGAAATCTCAGAAAGAGAAGAAAGAGACAGGGAAGAAAGTGTATTTGAAAACTAATGGCCAAAAACATCCCAAATTTAATGAAAAATATAAATTTAGACAAAGGAGAAACTTGAAAGCAACAAGAAAGAAGTGACTCATCACATGCAAGTGATCATGGAAGTGAAAATAAGATTAACAGATGATTTCTCATCAAAAATCATGGAGGACAGAAGGCCAGGAGATGACATGTTTAAGGTACTGAAAGAAAAAAAACTGTCAACCGAGAATTCTACATTTGGCAAAACTATCTTCCAAAAATGAAAGAAAATTCAAGACATTACTAGATAAACCAGTGCTGATTAAGTTTGTTATTAGTAGACCTGCCCTACAAGAAATGCTAAAGGGAGTCCTTGAGTTTGAAATGAAAGGACACTAGACAGCAGCTTGAAGCTGAATGGAGAAAAAAAAGATCTCCAGTAAAGATAAGTACATGGTGAAATATAAAGCCAGTATTATATTTTTGCTTTGTAATTCCACTTTTTAAATTTCCTACATCATTTAAAAGACAAATTCATTTTAAAAATTCTAAAACTGTTGTTGAGTATACATTGTATAAAGATATTATTTGTGACAACAACATAAATAGGGTAAAGGAGCTATATAGGAGCAAAGCTTCTGTATGCTACTAAGTTGTTATGAGTTCAAGCTAGATTATTAGACATTTAGGAAGTTAACTGTATTATACATTTAGGATGTTAACGATAATCACCGAGAAATGTCTGAAATATATATACAAACAGAAATGAGAAGTCAATCAAAAATAGAACAGCATAGAAAATCCACTAAACACAAAATTAGGCAGTAATGGGAGGATATTAGGGACAAAATTGCTATAAGACACACAGAAAACAAACAGCAACACTGCAGAAGTTAAGTTCTTCACTATAGTAATTACTTAAATGTAAATGAATTAAACTCTCCCTTTAAAAGGCAGAGATTGATAGAATAGATTAAAAACATGATCCAATTGTATGCTGCCTAGAAGAGTCTCACTTCTGATTCAACAACTGAAATAAGTTAAAGAGAAGAGAAGGGGGAATATTTTTTTCATGCAATTAGTAACTAAAAGAGAACAAAGATAACTGTACTAATGTCAGACAAAACAGACTGTAAGTCAAAAGCTGTCTAAGAGACGAAGAAGGACATCATGTATTTATTAAAAGAGTCAATTAACTTGGAAACCACCTACACTGCTAATGGAAATCTAAAATTGTTCAGCTGCTATGGAAAACAGTTGATAGATCCTCAAAAATTTAAACATAAAATTATCATATGACCCTGAAATTTCACTCCTAGGTATATACCTCCCAAAATTGAAAGCAGGCACTCAAACAAATACATGTACACTCATATTTACAGCAACACTTACCCCAATAGCCAAAAGATAGAAATAGCCCTAATACCTACTAATGAATGAATGATTAAGCTAATTGGATAAACTAATGGATAAAACTAACTTTTTTTTATGACCAAATAATATTCCTTTATTTTAATATTCCTTAATTTGTAAATATACATACAAAGAGATAGTATTCAGCCATAAAAAAATGAAGCATTGATACAGCATGAATGAACCACCAAAATATTACGCTACATGAAAGAAACCAAACACAGAAGATCAAACATTGTATTGTTCCATTTATATAAAATATCCAGAATAGAAAAATCCATAGAAACTGAATACATACTGGTGATTTCCAAAAGTTGTGGGAAGAGGAGAGAGAAAATGTTTAATGGATACAAATACCTTGGAATAATGGAAATATTTTAGAACAAAATATAGATAGTGGTTGCAGGACATTGTGAATGTACAAAATACCACTGAATTGTTGTCGACTTTAAAATGGTTAATTTTATATTATATTAATTTCATCTAAATAATCTTTTAATATAATGCATATGGTAGTATCATAGGTGATCCCTTTAAAATCCTGTGTCTGCCTTTCTTTGCTTCCCATATAAGTCTTTTATGGATCTGTATTACTCTTACATCCATAGATATTAGTAACTAAAATTTATGTTTTAAAGCTATATTTTAAAACTCTTTCTCCAAAACAAATGCAGAAATAAACAACTACCGAAGAAAGTTGAGACTACTGCAACTATTGCATAATAGGTAAAAATAATAGTAACAATATAATAATAACTAAGTGAAAACTCCAGTATTACAAACTGCTATAATGCTTATATATGTCTTCCTCAATCCTCCCTATATTAATCTTAAAAAAAATTTTTTTAAGTAAAGGAATCCAGGGTAAGATACTTAGAAAGTGTTCTGGATGCTACAGTGGGTACTTGACCTAGGAGGGGAGAAGGCATTTCCCCTTGCAGATATCACCATAGCAGCTGACTATCTTGTCCTTGCCCCTCTGTTAGCCACGCTCAGCTTGATAAACAAGAACAGAAACAGAAAGCCAAAATGGGACAAGGGGATACTCCAGAGTGAGTTCTTGTTACTCAGAAGTCATCACAGTTAATTTTTTAAATATCTACAGCCCTTTGGTCCAGGCCTTGTTATATAATTAACCTCACCTGAGCTTCTAAAATTGGTGACAAAGGGAGGACCTGTATTGTTATACTCGTGAGGCTGAGTAAACTGGGGCTGAGAGGTGTGGCAGGACTTCCCGGCAAATAACAAGTTGAAGATGAGGTCTGTTCCACTGCTAGGGCACGCTGGAGTTGCCCACACACTCATAGATCTGACCCAATAGAGTAATTTCTCCCTTCTTAATTAAAGGTAAACATAAAAAAAGATACGTTTATCCTCTTCTGTCTGACTTAAGAAAGATTCCTATAGGATCATCTGAGCCAAGACAATCAATACCCATTTTATTCTTCCTTTTGGGATTTCTTAATTTTGTGAGCTGCCTTTGGTGGAAGAATTGGGGGTTGGATGGAGATTAAGGCACAAGCAGGAGAGCCTTTTGATATTCCTGTCTCTCCTGCTTGCTGGGCTGGCAGACTCTGACTGATTGGACCTGCCAGCATACTTCAGCTAGCAACCCAGCAAACATGGTGTCAGGGTCAATATTTACTTTCATTTAATGCGTACAGTGCTTCATCTATTTATTTATTTATTCAGCAGGCAATTAGACTTCACAGAACAAAATCCCTTTGTTCTCTACATGGGTTACTGAATATTAGAGCTGAGGAAAACAGCTTTCAGACAAGACTATCCTACCCTTATCACCCACTATTTGCCTACAGTTGCTTCTCCTATGTAAGGAAAAAGAAACACACATATATAAACACACATATAAATATTGATAACATATAGTTATTATCATATGTAATATGTAATATATGTTTACTGTTGTCTGTTGGTATTCACAGATTTCAAAACTCCCATGGATACCAAAATCTGTCAGTGCTCAAGTCCCCTTACATAAAATAGTGTAGTGTCTGCGTATAACCTACACACATCCTCCTATACACTTTAAGTCATCTCTAGATTCCTTATACCTAATACAATGTAAATGCTACATAAATAGTTGTTACACTATATTGTTTCAGCAAAGTGACAAGAAAAGATTTTCATGTTCAGTGTAGATGCAAGTTTTTTTGTTTTTGAGATGGAGTCTCACTCTGTCACCCAGGCTGTAGTGCAGTGGCACCATCTCAGCTCACTGCAACCTCCACCTCCCAGATTCCAGTGATTCTCCCACCTCAGCCTACCAAGTAGCTGGGTTTATAGGCATATACCACCACACCTGGCTAATTTTTGTATTTTTGTAGAGATGAGGTTTCACCACATTGGCAAGGCTGGTCTTCAACCCCTGACTTCAGATGATCTGCCCGCCTTGGCCTCCCAAAGTACTGGGATTACAGGCATGAGCCACTGCATTCGGCCTGCAAGTTTTCTTTTTGGTTTTTTTCTTTTTGGGTTTTTTGAGACAGAGTGTCACTCTGTTGCCAAGGCTGGAGTGCAGTGGCATGGTCTCAGCTCACTACAATCTCCGCCTCCTGTATTCAAGCAATGCTCTGCCTCAGACTCCTGAGTAGCTGGGATTACAGGTGCCCACCATCATGCCTGGCTAATTTTTATATTTTTAGTAGAGACAGGGTTTAACCATTTTGGCCAGGCTGGGCTTGAACTCCTGACCTCGTGATCTATCTGCCTCGGCCTCCCAAAGTGCTGGGATTTCAGGCATGAGCCACCGCACCTGGCCCCAGCCTGCAAGTTTTTTAAAAAATATTTTTGAACTAAGGTTGGTTGAATCCATGGATGTGAAACCCACAGATACAAAGAGAAAACTATTATTGAGAATACATTGTTAAAAATATATCATACATATTATCTAGAAAACATCATATAGCATTCATTTTAATTTGGGCATACATCATATAAATGTGATTTTTTTAATGCCTTTTGGGTGGCTTTTTTATAAGTAGGAAAAATTATTCAGGACCTTTGTTAAAAATGAAAACTCCAGGTCTTTCTTGAGTTTTTAGTTCTCTTATAAATCTTATTATTCTGTTGTCAAAACTGATGCATTTTAACAATAACTTTCTTCTTTTTTTCCTTTAATCCGTCTTGAGCTAAACAATAATGTTTAAGGAAGTTTTGATTAATGTATTAAATTAATATACAAAACTTAGTTAATAAAAATACCTTTAAATATTTTAAGCAGCATTTATACATTTTATTTCTATCCCTTTCTGGTTGTCTTGGTCTGTTTTTGTTGCTATAAAGGAATACCTGAGGCTGAGGAATTTATAAAGAAAAGAGGTTTATTTGGCTCACGGTTCTGCAGGCTGTACAAGAAGCATGGCACCAAGTTCTACTTCTGGTGAAGGCTACAGGCTGCTTCCACTCATGGCAGATGGTAAAGGGGAGCCAGCATGTAGAGATCACATGGCAAGAAAGAAAGAGAAGGGAAGTGCCACACTTGCTAACAACCAGTTCTTCAGGGAACTAATAGGGCTAGAACTCACTGATTACAGTGAGGATTGCACCAAGCCATTCATGAGGGATCTGCCCGCATGATCCAAACACCTCCCATGAAGCCCCACCTCCAACACTGGGGATCAAATTTTAACTTGAGACTTGATGTGTCCAGACAAACCATATCCAAACCATAGCACTAGCCCAGGGACCTAGGCCAGTTAACCTCTCTGATCTTATCTCAATGATTAAACAGGAATACTCATTCCTCTTGCTAGGTTGTTGTGAGAATTAGAATAAAAATATACAGAGCTCTGAGAATACTACTTGACACTAAACAATAAATAATTGCTGCCATTATAGTATTGTTATAGTTATTGACCACCAAAGAATTTATTTTGGTATGTGATATAAATGAGGTACAGAGAAGAAGAGTGCCTTGCAGGCCAGAGCCTAGTCTCTCTGAGACCTGTCATAAACTTGTGAATTCAAAATCTGCTCCTGCCTGTAGACACAGCTTCTCATCAACCTAGTGATAACACACAGAAAGTCCTTCTCCCTTTTCCATGGCTCATGCTGAATGAAATCAACAGATGTTTGCTGAGCTCCCGCTATGCACCAAATAAAGAGGTTTGTAGAGGACACAGTAAGGAGGAAGACAGGTCTCTGCTCTCCAGAAGCTCTGCTGCAGTTCTTGCAGGGAGAAGAGCCCCTTGTACCCAACACACATAGCACAGATACAGATGAGGGCCATCACTGGCCCCAGCGGACCTGGGAAAACACAAAGGGGTGAGGAAGAGAGACAATCAGTGAAATTAGATAAGTAATTCATCTTCCCAGGTTACGTTTGGGCAGTAGAAAACCTAGAGCAGCTAAAGTATGAAATATTAAGACCATGGACTAAGCTAGAGGGCGCTTAATGTGTAACATTTGCTTGTTTGGGTAACACAGATTGATGTAACTGAATCAAAGCCCTCAAGTACAGCTAGATTCTGCTGCTCCATATGATAACTTCTATGTAAGGCAGGAATGGGATTGTTATAGAACCTGAATTTCTGCTCTACTTTACCCATTTTTATGTAGATTATTTCATTGGATTTCATAACCAAACATGGTGCTTGGAGCTTTCTCATGCCAAGCCAAGCTGATACAGTTTAGCTAGATGTTTGCCTGTGTTGTGTGATTCGACAGGCTTTGAAGACAGCATTCCAAAAGCTCTTCATCTCCCAGAAATGTCACTGTCACTAATATATTCCTTTGGGTTAACAACTGACTCCAGGAACTTCACATGTTAAACTCACCGTCATGTGTAAATTTTATTATGATCTAGTTAATTATCATCATAATAATTACAGAAAGTACAGAAAAAGCAACTACTTACTGAGCACCTATTATATACAGGAGCAAGGCTAGTGGCATTGGCACAATAATGAATAGGACAATCCCTGTCATGCAGTGGTTCACAGCTTAATGCCTGCAAGGAGGAGACTATTGAAATCCCCAGCACTGCTGGAGGGAGGGCAGGTTTGCTAAGGCCTTGTGGTAGAGCCTTGGGTGATCCAAGGTAGCATGAGGGCCCCAGGACTTAGTGACCAAAAAGGTAAGTGCTTTAGCACTCAAAGCAGGGACAGTTTTAGCTCTGTATTTTGAAAAACTTGTCTCCCTTGAAGTGCTGTAGCTGATGAAGTTAGAATGAGTGATCTGTGTCCACTGGAGCATTCTTTTAGTAATAAAGAATTCGGTTATATTTTAATTCTTTAGATGTGATTCTCATTCTTGTCAATCAACTGTGAATTTTCTGTGTTAATTTCAATTTGTATTCTGTTTTAAAAAATATTCACCCTCTATTTGTATTCTGTTATAAAAAATAAATACACTCACAAAATAGTCTAATATAAAAAATATAAACCCCCATTTGTACTCTGTTATAAAAAATATCCACCCTCTCTTGTACTCTGTTAAAAGAAATATACACCCTCTGTTTTAACACTGTTATAAAAAACATACAGCAGTATTTGTACTCTGTTATGGAAAATATACACCCTCTATTTGTGCTCTGTTACAAGAAATATACACACTCACAAAACAGTTTTACAGAAAATATGAACCCTATATTTGTACTCTGTTATAAAACATACACACCCTTTATTTGTATTCTGTTATAAAAAATATACACCCTCTATTTGTACTGTTATAAAAAATATAAACCCTCTATTTTACTCGGTTATAAATATATACACACTTGCAAAAGGTTTTTATAAAAATATGAATCCTCTATTTGTACTCTGTTATAGAAAATATATACCCTCAATTTGTACCCTCTTATTAAAAATATACCCACTTACAATATAGTCTTTTATAAATAATATAAACGCTCTATTTGTACTCTGTTATAAAAAATATACACCCTCTGTTTGTACTCTGTTATATAAAATATATACACAAACAAAATAGTCTTTTATTAAAAATATAAGCATTCTATTTATACTCTGTTATGTAAAATATACACCCTCAATTTGTACTCTGTTATAGAATATATACACCCTCTAATTGTACTCTTTTATAAAAAATATACTCCTACAAATTTTACCCTGTTATAAAAAATATACAAAGTAAAAAATAGACTTTTACAAAAAATATAAACCCTCTATTTCTACTGCTATAAAATATATACACCCTCTATAGGTACACTCTTATAAAAAATATACACCCTCTATTTTTACACTATTATAAAAAATACACATTCTATTTGTACTCTGTTATATAAAATAGACACCCTCTATTGTACTCTGTTATAAAAAATGTACACAATTTGTACTCTGTTATAAAAAATATACACACTCACTCAATAGTCTTTTATAAAATATATAATCTCCCTATTTGTACTGTTATAAAAAAATACACAATCTATTTGTACTGTGTTATAAAAAATATGAACACTCTATTAGTACTCTGTTATATATACATACTCACAAAATAGTCTTTTATTAAAAATATAAACTCTCTATTTTTACTCTGTTATAAAAAAATACACCCTCTATTTGTACTATGTTTTAAAACATATAAACCATCTACTTGTACTCTGTTATAAAAATATACAAACTTGCAAAGTATCTTTATAAAAAATATTAACTCTCTATTTGTACTCAGTCATAAAAAATATACACCCTCTATCTGTACGCTGTTATTAGAAATATACATGCCTACAATATAGTCTTTTATAAAAATATAAACATGCTATTTGTACTCTGTTATGAAAAATATACACCCTCTGCTTCTACTCGGTTATATAAAATACACACACTAACAAAATTTTTATAAAAAATATATGCACTCTATTTCTACTCTGTAATAAAAAATATACACCCTCTGTTTGTACTCTGTTATAGAAAATATACACCTTCTAATTGTATTCTATTATAAAAAATATACACCCACAAATTTTACTCTGTTATAAAAAATATAATCTGTCACAAATTTGACTTTTACAAAAAAAATAAACTCTCTATTTGTACTCTGTTATAAAATATATACACATTCTCTATGTACTCTATTATAAAATATATACACCCTTGATTTTTACTCTGTTATAAAAAATGCATACGCTATATGTACTCAGTTATAAAAAAAATACACACTCTATTTGCACACTGTTATAAAAATATACACCCAAAATATATACTTGTTATAAAAAATATACACAATCACAATAAAGTATTTTACAAAAAGCATAAACCCTATAACATACTCTGTTACAAAGTATATACACCTGCTATTTGTACTGTGTAATAAATTATATACATCCTCTATTTTACTCTGTTATAAAAAATAAACACCCTGTATTTATAATCTGTTACAAAAAATATACACACTCACAATATAGTCCTTTATAACAAATATAAATCCTCTATTTTTACTCTGTTATAAATAACATACATCCTCCCTTTTTACTCTGCTATAAAAAATATACACTCTTTATTTTTATTCTGTTATAAAAAATATACACCCACTATTTGTACTCTGTTATAAAACTTATATAAATTCACATAATAGATTTTATAAAAAATATAAACCCTCTATTGGTACTGTTATAAAGTATATACATCCTCCATATGTACTCTGTTATAAAACATATACTCCCTCTATTTTTACAGTTATTAAATATATACTCATTCAGAAAATTTTCTTCTGTAAAAAATATAAAACCTCTATTTGTACTGTTATTAAATATATACACCCTCTATTTGTTATAAAAAATGTACACATTCACAAAATTGTCATTTATAAAAAATATAAACCTTCTACCTGTACTCTGTCATAAAGAATATAAATCCTATATATTTACTCTGTTTAAAAATATATGCACCCTCTTTGTACTCTGTTATAAAAAATATACACCCTCTATTTGTACTCTGTTATAAAGAATATACACCCTCACAAAATAGTCTTGTATAAAAAATATAAACCTTGTATTTTTACTCTGTTAAATATACCTAATACACAGTAAGTACTCAGTGAATGTTAGTCATCTATTTTTTCTCACTCATATTTCATTGATGTAACAATTAAATTACTCAATTACAATAACACATTTAACTGGTCCAAACAAGTTTAGGAATTCACGAAATTGGCTCTTGAAATGCTTTCAGTCCAAACGGAGGGAACCAAATTATAGTGGCATGTAAGACAACAATCACAAAAACATGCAGCAGTTTGCCAGTAGTATGTTTTGCAGAAGGAAGGGAGACCAGCAGGTAAGTTAAATGAAGGTCACTTAAGAGAGTTGCTTCTTTGATGAAGCTCTAACCTCTCCCCTGTAGACTCTATTCCCAACCAGGGCTGATGCTTCCTGTGGCACAGGCTGTGGCCCGTACAAAGATACCCAGCTGAGAGGGTGAGTAGGGGGTTGGAACCCATCCATGCTCCAAAGGAAGAGACACCTTTCCCGAATTCACACATCCATTCTCCCTCCTTCTTCCCTAACCCTGCTTCCTACTCAAGCCCACACATTATTACATAGAACACAATTAGTCAGGTTAAAGCACTGTCAATGATGCTGTCATTAAAAACAACAGCACAGTCAAACAGAGAGCATGCTTGCATATGAAATGTGATTAATTCTTTCAGACATGGCTCATGATGACTGGGGCCACACCACCAGGACAGCAGCTCTGCTCTGCAACGAGCCTAACTGTGTGCCTGGCCACACCCCAAAATGCTTCCTACTCTCTCATTTCACCCTCAGAGGCAGACAAGAGGACTGCAAAGAACTCATGTGTTCTCCCATGCTCTCTGAAAAGGACTCCCATTTCTCCTGGGGACCAAAAGTAACAACAAAAGTAGCTTTTGATTTGTAGAGCACACAACTTTTTCAAAGTACAGAGCTAAAACTGTCCCTGCTTTAAGACACTTTAGCTCTGTACTTTGAAAAACTTGTCTCCCTTGAAGTGCTGTAGCTGATGAAGTTAGAATGAGTGATCTGTGTCCACTGGAGAATTCTTTTAGTAATAAAGGATTTGGTTATATTTTAATTCTTTAGAACTGATTCTCATTTTTGTCAATCAACTGTGAATTTTCTGTGTTAATTTCAATTTGTATTTGTTTTAAAAAATATTCACCCTCTATTTGTATTCTGTTATAAAAAATAAACACACTCACAAAATAATCTAATATAAAAAATATAAGCCCCCTATTTGTACTCTGTTATAAAAAATATCCACCCTCTCTTGTACTCTGTTATAAGAAATATACACCTTCTATTTTAACACTGTTATAAAAAACATACAGCCGTATTTGTACTCTGTTATGGAAAATATACACCCTCTATTTGTGCTCTGTTACAAGAAATATACACACTCACAAAATAGTTTTACAAAAAATATGAACCCTCTATTTGTACTCTGTTATAAAATATATACACCCTCTATTTGTATTCTGTTATAAAAAATATACACCCACTATTTGTACTGTTATAAAAAATATAAACCCTCTATTTTACTCTGTTATAAAAATATACACACTTACAAAATATCCTTATAAAAATATGAATCCTCTATTTGTACTCTGTTATAGAAAATATACACCCTCAATTTGTTCCCTGTTATTAAAAATATACCCACTTACAATATAGTCTTTTATAAATAATATAAATGCTCTATTTGTACTCTGTTATAACAAATATACACAATCTGTTTGTACTCTGTTATATAAAATGTACACACTAACAAAATAGTCTTTTATTAAAAATATAAGCACTCTATTTATACTCTGTTATTAAAAATATACATCCTCAATTTGCACTCTGTTATAGAATATATACACCCTGTAAATGTACTCTTTTATAAAAAGTATACTCCCACAATTTTTACTCTTCTATAAAATATATACAAAGTAAATAATAGACTTTTACAAAAAATATAAACCCTCTATTTCTACTCTGTTTTTAGAATATATACACACTCTATATGTACACTGTTATAAAATATATACACCCTATATTTTTACACTGTTATAAAATATACACACACTATTTGTACTCTGTTATATAAAATATACACCCTCTATTGTATTCTGTTATAAAAAATGTACACCATTTGTACTCTGTTATAAAAAATATACATACTCAGTAGTCTTTAATAAAATATATAAACTCTCGATTTGTACTTTTATGAAAGATATACACAATTCTGTACTGTGTTATAAAAGAAATGAACACTCTATTAGTACTCTGTTATAAAATATATACATACTCACAAAATAGTCTTTTATAAAAAGTATAAACCCTCTATTTTTACTCTGTTATAAAAAAATACACCCTCTATTTGTACTACGTTTTAAAAACCATCTACTTGTACTCTGTTATAAAAATATACAAACTTGCAAAGTGTCGTTATAAAAAATATAAATCCTCTATTTGTACTCTGTCATAAAATATATACACCTTCTATCTGTACTCTGTTATTAGAAATATACACACTTAGAATACAGTCTTTTATAAAAATTACAAACCCTCTATTTGTACTGTGTCATAAAAAACATACACCCTCTGTTTGTACTCGGTTATATAAAATATACACACTAACAATAGTTTTTATAGAAAATATATGCACTCTATTTGTAATCTGTATTTAAAAGTATACACCCTCTGTTTGTACTCTGTTATAGAAAATATACACCCTCTAATTGTATTCTATTATAAAAAATATAAACCCACAATTTTTACTCTGTTATAAAAAATATACTGTCACAAATTTGACTTTTACAAAAAAAAATAAACCCTCTATTTGTACTCTGTTATAAGATACATACACATTCTCTATGTACACTATTATAAAATGTATGCGCCCTATTTTTTTACTCTATTATAAAAAATACACACTCTATTTGTACTCTGTTATAAAAAATATACACACTCTATTTGCACACTGTTATAAAATATATACACCCACAATTTATACTCTGTTATAAAAAATATATACACTCACAATAAAGTATTTTACAAAAAGTATAAACCCTATACTGTACTCTGTTATAAAGTATATACACCCTGTATTTGTACTGTGTAATAAATTATATACACCCTCTATTCTACTCTGTTATAAAAATATACACCCTGTATTTATAATCTGTTATAAAAAATATACAAACAATGTAGTCCTTTATAAAAAATATAAATCCTCTATTTTTACTCTGTTATAAATACTATAAACCCACCTTTTTTACTGTTATAAAAAATATACATCCTTTATTTTTATTCTGTTATAAAAATATACACCCACTATTTTTACTCTGTTATAGAAATATACACTCTTTATTTGTAGTCTGTTATAAAAACACACACCCTCTATTTGCACAGTGTAATAAAATATATACACCCTCTATTTGTACTCTGACATAAAAAATATACACACTCACCAAATAGCCCTTTAAAAAAATATAAACATTCTATTAGTACTGTTATAAAACATATTCATCTTCTGTTTGTTCTCTTTTAGAAAAGAGATACACACTGAAAAAATAGTCTTTTATGAAAAATATGCACCCTCTAAAGATACTCTGTTATAAAAATTATGCACCCTCTATATGTACTCTGTCATAAAATGATATACCCTCTATTTTTACTCTGTTATAAAAAATATACTCACTCACAAATTAGTCTTCTATTAAAAAATATACACGCTCTATTTGTACTCTGACAAAAAAAATAGACGCCCCTCTATTTGTACTGTTATAAATAATATACACCCTCTAATTGCACTGTTACAAAAAATATACAAACTCAAAAATAGTCTTTTATAAAATATATAAGAGATCTATTTTTACTTTCTTGTAAAATTATACACCCTCTAATTGTACCTGGGTATAAAATATATATACACTCACACTATACTCTTGTATAAAAATATAAACCCTCTATTTGTACTCTGTTGTGAAAAATATACACCCTCTATTTGCACTCTATTATAAAACATATAAACCCTCTATTTTTACTCTGTTATAAAAAATATAAACCATCTATTTTAACTGGTTTATCCGAAATATACACATTCTACTTGTACTCTGTTATAAAATATATACACCCTCTATTTGTACTGTTATAAAAAAAAAACACACTCACAATATAGTCTTTTATAAAAATTATAAACCCTCTATTTGTACTCTGTTATAAAAGCTATACAGCCTCTATTTTTACTCTGTTATAAAAAACACACACCTTCTATTTGTACTCTGTTTGAAAAAATATGTGGTCTCTATTTTTACTCTGTTACATAAAATATACACTGTTGTCTTTATCTATTCTGGTATAAAAAAACATATATACTCACAAAATAGTCTGTTATAAAAAATATAATCCCTCTATTTTTATTCTGTATAAAACATATGCGCACTCTATTTTTAATCTTTTATAAAAATACACACCCTCTATTTATACTGTTATAAAATATACACCCTCTATTTTACTCTGTTATAACAAATATACATCCTGTGTTTTTACTGTGTTATATAAAATATACACACTCTTGTTGTACTCTATTAATAAAATACACACACTCACACTGTGTGTGATATAAAAATATAAACTTTCTATTTGTACTCTTTTATGATAACTAGAAACCCTCTATTTGTATGCAGTTGTAAAATATGAACCCTCTAATTTTACTCTGTTATAAAATATACACCCTCTATTTATAATCTGTTATTAAAAATATAAACCCTTTATTTGTACTATGTGACAAAAAATATGCACCCTCTATTTTTACTGTGTTATACAAAATATACCCCTTCTATTTATACTCTGTTATATAAAATATACACACTCACAAATTAGCCTGTTGTAAAAAATGTAAACCCTCTATTTGTACTTTTATAAAAAATACACACCCTCTATTTTTGGTATTAAAAATATACACCCTCTATTTGTACTCACTTATAAAAAATATACACCATCTATTTGACTCTGTAATAAAAAATAGACACCTTCTATTTCTACTCTGTTATGAAAAATATACACTCTCACATATTTCTGTCATAAATAACGTGCACCCTATACTTGTACTATGTTATAAAAAATATACACACTCACAGACTACTCTGTTATAAAAAATATAAACACTCACAAAATACTCTGTTGTAAAAATATTCACCCTCTATTTGTACTCTGTTATAAAATATATACACCCTCTATTTGTACTCTCTTATAAAATATATACAGACTCATGCAATGCTCTGTTATAAAAAATATAGAGCTTCTATTTATACTCTGTTATAAAAAATATACACACTCAGAAAATACTGTGTTATGAGAATATCCACCCTCTATTTGTACTCTGTTATAAAAAGCTTACACCCTCTATTTTTACTCTGTTATAAAAAATACACCCACTCACAAACTACTCTGTTATATCAAATATACACCCTGTATTTGTACCCTCTTAAAAAATACATACACACCCCCAAAATACTCTGGTTTAAAAAATATACAGCCTCTATTTTTACTCTTTATAAAAATATACACACTCACATAATACTCTGTCATAAAATATATACACCCTCTCTTTTTCTCTGTTATTTAATGTATGCACCATCTATTTTTACTTTGTTATCAAAATATACACCCTCTATTTGTACTCCGTTATAAAAAGTATACAACTCTATTTGTACTCTGTTTTATAAAATATACACACTAACAAAATTGTCTGTTATCAAAAATATACACACTCTATACTCAGTTATAATATATATACACCCTCTAATTGTACTTTATTATAAAAAATATACACCTTCTGTTTGTACTCTGTTATAAAAAGCTTACACCCCCTATTTGTACTCTGTTATAAAAAATATACATTCACAATCTACTCTGTTATATCAAATCTACACCCTGTATTTGTACTCTCTTAAATAATATATACACACTCACAAAATACTCCAGTTTAAAAAATGTGCAGCCTCTATTTTTACTCTGGATAAAAATATACACACTCACACAATACTCTGTTATAAAAAATATACACCCTCTATTGGTACTCTGTTATAAAATGATACAACCTCTATTTGGGTTCTGTCAGAAAAAGCATAACCCCCTATTTTTACAATTTATAAAAATTATACACACTAACAAAATTATCTGTTATAAAAAATGTAAGCCCTCTATTTTTACTCAGGTATAAAAATTTTACACACTCTATTTTTACTCTGTTATAAAAAATATACACCCTCTATTGTACTCTGTTATAAAGAATATACATCTTCTATTTGACTCTGTAATAAAAAATAGACACCATCTGTTTCTACTGTTACAAAATATATACACTCTCACATATTTCTCTGCCATAAAAAATATAGACCCTCTATTTGTACTATGTTATAAAAAAATACACACTCACAGACTACTCTGCTATAAAGAATATACAACCTCTACTTGTACTCTCTTATAAAAAATATACACACTCACAAAACACTCTGTTATAAAATATATACAGCCTCTATCTGTACTCTGTTATGAAAAATAAACACACTCACAGAATACTCTGTTAGAATATATACACCCTCAAATTGTACTGTTATAAAACATATACAACCCCTATTTCTGCTCTGTTATAACAAATATACAACCTCTCTTTGTACTCTGTTATAAAAAGCATACACCCTCTATTTTACTCTGTTTAAAAAATTATACACACTATAAAAATAGTCTGTTATAAAAAATATACACTCTCTATTTTTATTCAGTTATAAAAAATTTACACCTTCTATTTGTACCCTATTATAAAAAATATACACCCTCTCTTTTTACTCTATTATAAAATATATTCACCCTCTATTTGTTCTGTTATAAAAAAATATACACCCTCTATTGGTATTCTCATAAAAAATATACACATTCACAAAATACACTGTTGTAAAAAATATGCAGCCTCGGGAGGGGGATCCAAGATGGCCGATTAGGAGCAGCTGAGGATTGCAGCGCCCAGTGAAAGCATGGAGGGTGAGTGGACGCCGCATTGCCAGACAGATTTTTATTGCCCACAGACCAGGAGATTCCCAGGGGGAGGAGCCCCACGGGTTGCCAGGGCGGCTGGTTTGGCCGGTGCAGCTGTTTTTTGCCGGCGCGACTGTTTTCGCCGGTGCTGCTGTTTTGGCGGCGTCCCGGCGCAGCGGTTCCCCCATACAAAATACGTGGGTCTGGGTGCCGTTTTAGCTGGCAATTGGAGCTCTGGGAAGGCAGAGCCGCCCATTCATCTGATTAAAAAAGGGGACTGAAACAGGCAGCCAGGCCAGGAGATTTCCCGGGCAAAAAACGCCACGAATCTCCGCGCCCCGCGGTTTCCACCGGCGCAGTGGGTCGCCGCATGGGAAATCACACAGATCCCGGCGCCTTTTCAACAGGCGGCTGGAACACCTGGGAGACTCTGAGGCAGGGAGCCAGGTGATCAGGCTCGGCTGCTCCCACCCCCCACAAAAAAACAGCCATCGGAAACGCTCTGGATCCAGAGTTTCACAGCAAGCACAGCCGAGCCCGGGATGGCCCAGCTCTGTGGGGGGAGGGGGCGTCCGCCATTACTGAGGCAGTCTGCCGCTACAGAGGTAGTTTGCCATTGCTGAGGCAGTTCTCACTACACCGGTATAAACAGGACTGCAGGGAAGTTCATACGGCAGCTGAGTGGAGACCACAGCAGCTCAGCAAAGCCTCTGTAGGCAGACAGTGACTAGGCTGCCTCATCGCTGGGCAAGGCAGCCCTGAGAAAAAGGCAGCAGCACAAGGGAAACTCATAAATAAAGCCCTAGCTCCCCCAGGACAGAGCACCTGGGGAAAAGGGGGTTTATGAGTTCTGCTGCAGCAGACTTAAACATACCTGCCCAGCAACTCTGAATGAACAATGGAGCTCACAGCTCAGCACTTGAGCTCCTATAAAGGACACTGTCTCCTCAAGCAACTCCCCTGACCCCCGTATATCCAACGAGTCACCTCACAAAGGAGTGCTCAGACGGACATCTGGCGGGTATCTTCTGGGACAAAGATAGCAGAAGAAGAGACTGGCAGCAACCCTTACTGTTCTGCAGCTGCTGCAGGTGATCCCCCCAGGCAAGCAGGGCCGGGAGTGGACCTCAGCAGTCCTACAGCAGAGGGGCCAGACTGTTAGAAGGAAAACTAAGAAACAGAAATAAATGACTTCATCATCAACAAACGGGCACGTCCACTGAGAGACCCCATCTGAAAATCACCAACCACAAGACCACACATAGATAAATCCACAAAGATGGGAAGAAACCAGCGCAAAAAGGAGGAAAACACCCAAAACCAGAACGCCTCTCCTACAAGGGATCACAACTCCTCACCAGCAAGGGAACAAGGCTGGATGGACAATGAGTGTGATGAAATGACTGAACCACGCTTCAGAAGGTGGGTAACAAGAAAACTTCTGTGAGCTAAAAGAACATGTTCTAATCCAAAGCAAACAAACTAAGAACCTTGAAAAAAGATTTGACGAAATGCTAATGAGAATAACCAACTTAGAGAGGAATGTAAGTGAATTGATGGAGCTGAAAAAACACAAGAACTTTGCGAAGCATGCACAAGTTTCAACAGCCCAATCGACCAAGCAGAAGAAAGGATATCAGAGGTCGAAGATCAACTCAGTGAAATAAAACGAAAAGGAAAGAGTAGAGAAAAAAGGGTAAAAAAGAATGAACAAAGTCTCCAAGAAATATGGGACTATGTGAAAAGAAGTAATTTACGTTTGATAGGTGTACCTGAATGTGACGGAGAGAATGAATCCAAGCTGGAAAATACTCTTCAGGATATTATCCAGGAGAACTTCCCCAACATAGGAAGGCAGGCCAATATTCAAGTCCAGGAAATACAGAGAACACCACAAAGATATTCCTCAAGAGAGCAACCCAAAGGCACATAATCGTCAGATTCACCAGGGTTGAAATGAAGGAGAAAATGCTAAGGGCAGCCAGAGAGAAAGGTCGGGTGACCCACAAAGGGAAGCCCATCAGACTCACAGCAGATCTCTCAGCAGAAACCCTACAAGCCAGAAGAGAGTGGGGGCCAATATTCAACATCCTTAAAGAAAAGAACTTCCAACCCAGAATTTCATATCCAGCCAAACTGAGCTTCATAAGTGAAGGAAAAATAAAATCCTTTGCAAACAAGCAAGTACTCAGAGATTTCATCACCACCAGGCCTGCTTTACAAGAGCTCCTGAAAGAGGCACTAAACATAGAAAGGAACAACCAGTACCAGCCACTCCAAAAACATACCAAATGGCAAAGACCAGCAACACAATGAAGAAACTGCATCAACTAACGGGCAAAACAGCCAGCTAGCATCAAAATGGCAGGATCAAATTCACACATAACAATATTAACCCTAAATGTAAATGGGCTAAATGCCCCAATTAAAAGACATAGACTGGCAAACTGGATAAAAAGGCAAAACCCGTCACTGTGCTGTATCCAGGAAACCCATCTCTCATGCAGAGATACACAAAGGCTCAAAATAAAGGGATGGAGGAAGATTTAAGAAGCAAATGGAGAGCAAAAAAAAAAGCAGGAGTTGCAATTCTCATCTCTGACTAAATAGACTTTAAACCAACAAAGATCAAAAGAGACAAAGAAGGACATTACATAATGGCAAAAGGATCAATGCAGCAAGAAGAGCTAACGATACTAAATATATACACACCCAATACAGGAGCACCCAGGTACATAAAGCAAGTTCTTAATGACTTACAAAGAGACTTAGACTCCCACACAATAATAGTGGGAGACTTGAACACCCCGTTGTCAATGTTAGACAGATCAACAAGACAGAAAATTAACAAGGATATCGAGGACTTGAACTTACACTTGGATCAAGCAAACCTAATAGACATTTACAGAACTCTCCACCCCAAATCCACAGAATATACATTATTCTCAGCACCACATCGCACCTACTCTAAAATTGACCACATAATTGGAAGTAAATCACTCCTCAGCAAATGCAAAAGAACGGAAATCATAACAAACAGTCTCTCAGACCACAGTGCAATCAAGTTAGAACTCAGAATTCAGTAACTGAACTCAGAACCGCGCAACTTCATGGAAACTGAACAACTGGCCCTTGAATGTTGACTGGATAAACAATGAAATGAAGGCAGAAATATAGATGTTCTTTGAAACCAACGAGAACGAAGACACAACATACCAGAATCTCTGGGACACATTTAAAGCAGTCTCTAGAGGAAAGTATATAGCAATAAATGCCCACATGAGAAACAAGGAGAGATCTAAAATTGACACCCTATCATCAAAATTGAAAGAACTAGAGGAGCAAGATCAAAAAAACTCAAAACCTAGCAGAAGACAAGAAATAACTAAGATCAGAGCAGAACTGAAGGAGATAGAGACACGAAAAACCCTTCAAAAAATCAACAAATCCAGGAGCTGGTTTTTTGGAAAAGGTCAACAAAATAGACAAACCACTAGCCAGATTAATAAAAAAGAAAAGAGAAAATAATCAAATAAATGCAATAAAAAACGATAAAGGGGATATCACCACAGATTCCACAGAAATTCAAACCATCATCAGAGATTATTACAAACAACTCTATGCACATAAACTAGTAAACCTGGAAGAAATGGATAAATTCCTGGACACTTGCATCCTCCCAAGCCTAAACCAGGAAGAAGTCAAAACCCTGAATAGACCAATAACAAGGTCTGAAGTTGAGGCAGCAATTAAGAGCCTACCACCCAAAAAAGCCCAGGTCCAGATGGGTTCACAGCCGAATTCTACCAGACATACAAAGAGGAGCTGGTACCATTCCTTCTGAAACTATCCCAAACAATCCAAAGAGAGGGAATCCTTCCTAAATCATTTTATGAGACCAACATCATCCTGATACCAAAACCTGGCAGAGACTCAGCAAGAAAAGAAAACTTCAGGCCAATATCCATGATGAACATAGATGCAAAAATCTTCAATAAAATACTGGCAAACCGATTGCAACAGCACATCAAAAAGCTTATCCACCATGATCAAGTAGGCTTCATCCCGGGGATGCAAGGCTGGTTCATCATACGCAAATCTATAAACATAATCCACCACATAAACAGAACCAAAGACAAAAACCACATGATTATCTCAATTGATGCAGAGAAGGCCTTTGACAAAATTCAACAGCCCTTTATGCTAAAAACTCTCAATAAACTAGGTATTGATGGAACGTATCTCAAAATGATAAAAGCTATTTACAACAAACCAACAGCCAATATCATACTGAATGGGCAAAAACTAGAAGCATTCCCTTTGAAATCTGGCACTAGACAAGGATGTCCTCTCTCACCACTCCTATTCAATAGAGTACTGGAAGTTCTAGCCAGAGCAATCAGGCAAGAAAAAGAAATAAAGGGTATTCAAATAGGAAAGGAGGAAGTCAAATTGTCTCTATTTGCAGACGACATGATTGTATATCTAGAAGACCCCATCGTCTCAGCCCAAAATCTCCTGAAACTGATAAGCAACTTCAGCAAAGTCTCAGGATATAAAATCAATGTGCAAAAATCACAAGCATTCCTATACACCAATAACAGACTTAAAGACAGCCAAATCAAGAACCAACTGCCATTCACAATCGCTACAAAGAGAATAAAATACCTAGGAATACAACTAACAAGGAACGTAAAGGACCTCTTCAAGGAGAACTACAAACCACTGCTCAATGAAATAAGAGAGGACACAAACAGATGGAGAAATATTCCATGTTCATGGCTAGGAAGAATCAATATTGTCAAAATGGCCATACTGCCCAAAGTAATTTACAGATTCAACGCTATCCCTATCAAGCTACCAATGACCTTCTTTGAAGAACTGGAAAAAACCACCTTAAACTTCATATGGAACCAAAAGAGAGCCCGCATAGCCAAGTCAATGCTAAGCAAAAAGAACAAAGCTGGAGGCATCACACTCCCGGACTTCAAATTATACTACAAAGCTACAGTAATCAAAACAGCATGGTACTGGTACCAAAACAGAGATATAGACCAATGGAACAGGACAGAGACCTCCGACGCAACACAACACATCTACAACCACCTGATCTTTGACAAACCTGACAAAAACAAACAATGTGGAAGCGAGTCCCTGTTTAATAAATGGTGTTGGGAAAACTGGCTAGTCATGTGCAGAAAGCAGAAGCTGGACCCCTTCCTGACACCTTACACTAAAATTAACTCCAGATGGATTAAAGACTTAAACATAAGACCTAACACCATAAAAACCCTAGAAGAAAATCTAGGCAAAACCATTCAGGACATAGGCGTAGGCAAGGACTTCATGACCAAAACACCAAAAGCAGTGGCAACAAAAGCCAAAATAGACAAATGGGACCTAATCAAACTCCATAGCTTCTGCACAGCAAAAGAAACAGTCATTAGGGTGAATCGGCAACCAACAGAATGGGAAAAAATTTTTGCAGTCTACCCATCTGACAAAGGGCTGATAACCAGAATCTACAAAGAACTGAAACACATTTACAAGAAAAAACAAACAAGCCCATTCAAAAGTGGGCGAAGGATATGAACAGACACTTTACAAAAGAAGACATACATGAAGCCAACAAACATATGAAAAAATGCTCATCATCACTGGTCATTAGAGAAATGCAAATCAAAACTATATTGAGATACCATCTCACGCCAGTTAGAATGGCGATCATTAAAAAATCTGGAGACAACAGATGCTGGAGAGGATGTGGAGAAATAGGAACGCTTTTACACTGTTGGTGGGAGTGTAAATTAGTTCAACCATTGTGGAAGACGGTGTGGCGATTCCTCAAGGACCTAGAAATAGAAATTCCATTTGATCCAGCAATCCCATTACTGGGTATATATCCAAAAGACTATAAATCGTTCTACTATAAGGACACATGCACACGAATGTTCATTGCAGCACAGTTTACAATAGCAAAGACCTGGAACCAACCCAAATGCCCATCGATGATAGACTGGACAGGGAAAATGTGCCACATATACACCATGGAATATTATGCAGCCATCAAAAACGATGAGTTCGTGTCCTTTGTAGGGACATGGATGAACCTGGAAACCATCATTCTCAGCAAACTGACACAGGAACAGAAAATCAAACACCGCATGTTCTCACTCATAGGCGGGTGTTGAACAATGGGAACACATGGACACAGGGAGGGGAGTATCACACACTGGGGTCTGTCGGGGGAAAAAGGGGAGGGATAGTGGGGGGTGGGGAGTTGGGGAGGGATAGCCTGGGGAGAAATGCCAGATATAGGTGATGGGGAGGAAGGCAGCAAATCACACTGCCATGTGTGTACCTATGCAACAATCTTCCATGTTCTTCACATGTACCCCCAAACCTAAAATGCAATAAAAAAAATATATATATATATATATATACATGTTCTATTTGTTCTCTGTAATAGAAAATATATACCCTCTATTTTCACTCTGTTATAAAAAATATACCACTTCTATTTATTCTCTGTAATAAAAACTATACATCCTTTAATTGTACTCTGTTATAAAAAATATAAACCCTCTATTTTCACTCTCTTATACAAAATACACACACTCAGAAAATAGTCTTTTATAAAAAATAAACACCATCTACTTGTACTCTGTTTTAAAATAAATACACCCTCTATTTCTTATCTGTTATACAAAATATATACCCTCTACTTTTACTCAGTTATAAAAAATATACACCTTCTATTTTTTCTCTGTTTTACAACATATACATCCTGTATTTTTACTCTGTTATACAAAATACACACTCACAAAATAGTCTGTTGTAAAAAATATACACCCTCTACTTGTGCTCTGTTTTAAAATAAATACTCCAACTATTTCTACTCCGTTATAAAAAATATAATCCCTCTATTTCTACTGTTGTAAAAATTATATACATTCAATTTTTAATGTGTTATAAAAACCATGCACAGTCTATTTATACTGTGTAATAAAAAATATACACCCTCTAATTTTACTCTGTCATAAAAAACATACACCCTCCTTTGGACGCTGTTATAAAAAATATACCCCTTCTATTTCGACTCTGTATTAAAAAACATACATGCTCTATTTTTACTCAGTTATAAAAAATATACACCCACTATTTCTGCTCTGTTATTAAAAATATACACCCTCCATTTTTACTGTGTTATACAAAATACACACACTCGCAGTATAGTCTTTATAAAAAACATACACCCTCTATTTCTACTCTGTTTTAAAATCAATACACCCTCTATTTCCTCTCTGTTATAAAACTATACACCGTCTATTTCTACTCTGTTAGAAAAAATATATATGCTATTATTTTACTCTGTCATAAAAATTATACACCCCTCTATTTTTACCCTCATATAAAAAATATACACCCTCTATTTCTACTATGTTATAAAAAATATATACATTCTATTTTTACTCTGTTATAAAAATATACACCTTCTGTTTGTACTCTGTAACTAAAAATATACACCCTCTATTTTTACTCTGTTTTATGAAATACACACACTCACAAAATAGTCTGTTACATAAAATACACACCCTCTACTTCTACTCTTTTTAAAATAAATACACCCTGTAATTCCACTCTGCTATAAAGAAATATACACCCTCAATGTCTACTCAGTTATAAATGTATATACCCTCTATTTTTACTCTGCTGTAAAAATATACACCACCATTTTGTACTCTGTTATAAGAAATATACACAATCTATTTTTACTCTGTTATACAAAATACTCACACTCATAAAATATTCTGTTAAATAAAATATACACGCTCTACATGTACTCAGTTTTGAAATAAATACACCCTCAATTTATACTCTGTTATAAAAAATATACACCCTCTATTTCTACTATGTTATAAAAATATATACATTCTATTTTTACTCTGTTATAAAAATATACACCTTCTGTTTGTACTCTGTAACTAAAAATATACACCCCCTAATTTTACACTGTTAAAAAAAAAAACACTCTCTCTTTGTACTCTGTTTTCAAAAAAATACCCCTTCTATTTCTACTGTGCAATAAAAAATATACACCCTCAATTTGTACTGTTATGAAAAATATACACCCTCTATTTTTACTCTGTTATGCAAAAGAAACACATGCCCAAAACTGTCTCTTATGAAAAATACACACCCTATGTTGGTTCTATTTTAAAATATATGCACCCTCTATTTCCACTCTGTTACAAAAAATATACACCCTCTATTTATACTGTGTTTTAAAAAATATACACCCTCTATTTTTATTCTGTTATAAAAAGTATACACCCTCTACTTTTACTCTGTTTTAAAATAAATACACCCTCTATTTGTACTCTCTTATAAAAATATACACCCTCCAGGTTTTCTGTTATAAAAATTATACACACTCACAAAACAGTCTGTTATAAAATATATACATCTTCTATTTTTACTGTGTTTTAAAATATATTCACCCAGTATTTCTACTATGTTATACAAAATGTACACCTTCTATTTTCCTGTGTTATAAAATATATACATACACCCTCCCGGTTTTCTGTTATAAAAATTATGCACACTCAAAAAACAGTCTGTTTTAAAAAATGTACACCCTCTATTTTTACTCTGTTTAAAAAATATACGTCCTCAATATGTACTCTGTTAAAAAATATACACCCTCTGTTATTAGTCTGTTGTAAAAATATACCTCCTCTATTTGGACTCTGTTATAAAAAATATACACCCTCTAATTGTACTCTGTTATAAAAAATATATACACTCACATAATAGTCTGTTATAAAAAATATACACAATCTATTTGTAATCTGTCATAATATATATACACTCTGTAGTGTTACTCTATTTGGAAAATATACACGCTCAATTAGTACTATGTTATAAAAATATACACAGACTATTTGCACTCTGCTATAATAAATATACACCCTTTTTTCGTAATGTGTTATAAAAAATATTCAACCTGTATCTATAATCTGTTATAAAAAATATACAACCTTTGTTTATGCTCTGTTATAAACAATATACACCCTCTATTATACTCTGTAATAAAAAATATAAACCCTTAATTTATACTCTTTTATAAAATGTGTACACCCTTTATTTGTACTCTGTTAAAAAAATGTAACCCCATTATTTGTACTCTGTTAAAAAATATATGAAGCCTCAGTTTTTATTCTGTCATAAAACATATACATCCCCCGTATTTTTAATCTGTGTAAAAAATGTACACGCTATATTTGTACTGAGTTATAAAAATATACACCCACTAATTTATTGTTATAAAAAATATGCACCCTCAAATTTTACTGTTATAATATACACACTAACACAATAGTCTATTTTAAAAAATATAAACCCTCTATTTGTACTTTATTATAAAAGATATACACCCCCATTTGTATTCTATCGTAAAAAAATAACTGTCTATGTACACCCTGTTATAAAATATATACACCCTCCATTTTTACTCTGTTAGAAAACATATACACACCCACAAAATAGTCTGTTACAAAAAATATCCAACCTCTATTTGTACAATGTAATAAAAAATATACCCCCTCTTATTTTACTCTGTTACAAAAAATATACAGCTTCTATGTGTATGCTGTTGTAACTCATATACACTCTCTACTTATACTCTGTTATAAATAATATACACACTCTATAAAATGTCTGTTATAAAAATATATACCCTCTATTTATATTCTGTTATAAAAAATATACACACACTATTTTTATCTGATTTAAATAGTGTACACCCCGTATATGTACTCTGTAATAAAAAATATAGACATACAGAAAATACTCTGTTCAAAAAAATGCACCCACTATTTGTACTGTGTTATGAGAAATATACACCCTCTGTTTGTACTCTCTTTTTAAGTATACACACTCTATTTGTACTCAGTTAAAAAAATATACAACCTGTATTTTACTCTGTTATAAATAATGTACACACTCACAAAATATTCTGTTATAAAACATATACACACTCTAATTGTACTCTGCTATAAAAATTACACACGAAATATTTGTACTCTGTTTGAAATAATATACACCCTGTATTCGTGCTATGTAATAAAAATTATACTCACAAAATAGTCTGTTATAAAAAATATACACACTCTATTTGTAATCTGATATTGAAAATAGACAGAATCACAATCTAGTCTGTAATGAAAAATATAAACCCTATATTGTACTCTGTTTTAAAAAATGTACACCCTCTAATTGTACTGTGTTATTAAAAATATACACAATCCATTTTTACACTGTAATAAGAAATATACCTCTATTTGTATTCTTTTATAAGAAATATACAACCTCTATTTGTACTCTGTTATAAAAATATATACACCCTGTATTTTTACTCTGTTATAAAAAAAGAAACACCCCCTATATTTACTCTGTAATAAGAAATATACATCTAATTTTACCCTGGTATAAGTAATATAAAACCTCTATTTTTAACTCTGTTACCAAAAACATACACCCTCTATTTGTAATTTGTTATAAAAAGTATACACCCTCAATTTGTACTCTGTTATAAAATATATACACCCTCTAATTGTACTCTGTTAGAAAAAATATAAACCTTCTGTTTGTACTCTATTATAAAAAATATGCACCCTGTGTTTTACTCAGTTATATAAAGTATACACACTCAAAAAATTGTGTGTTATGAAAAATATACCCCCTCAAATTTTACTCTGTTATAAAATGTATACACCCTCTATTTATACTCTGTTATAAAAAAATATACAACCTCTATTTTTACTCTGTAATAAAAAACATACAGCCCCTATTTGTACACTGTTATAAAAATATGCACCATTTAATTGTACACTGTTATAAAAAATATACACCCACAATTTGTACTCTGTTATAAAAAATATACACCATATGATTTACTCTATTATATAAAATATACACACTCACAATATGGTCTGTTATAAAACACGTACCCCATCAAATTTTAGTCTGTTATAGAATACATACACTCTCTATTTATATTCTGTTATAAAAAATATACTACCCGTATTTGTACTCTGTTATAAAAATGTACAGTGTCTGTTTGTACCCTGTTATAAAATATATACACCCTGTATTTGCACTCTGTTAAAAAAGAATATACACACTCTATATATACTCTGTTATAAAATATATAATCCCTCTATTTGTACTCCATTATAAATAATGTACACCCTCTATTTGTACTCTGTAATAAAAGATATACAATCTGTATTTTTACTCTGTTGTAAAAAATATACACCCGCAATTTGTACTCTGTTATTGAAAATATACACACTCACAATCTAGTCTGTAATAAACACTATACACCCTCTATTTGTATTCTGTTATAAAAAATATACACTGTCTATTTTTACTCTGTTATAAAATACATACACACGCTCTTTGTAATCTGTTATGGAAAATATACAGACCCATAATCTAGTGTATAATAAAAAATATACACCCTTAATTCCTACTCTATTATAAAAAATATACACCATATATTTTTACTCTCTTATAAAATATGTACACCCACTATTTATACACTGTTACAAAAACTATATAACCTCTGTTTGTGCTGTTATAAAAAATATACACACTCTGTACTCTTTTATAAAAAATATTCACACTCACAAAACTGTCTTTCATAAAATATACAAAACCTGTATGTGTACTCTGTTATAAAAAATATAAACCCTTTATTTGTACACTGTGATAAAATATATACACCCAATATTTTACTGTGTTATAACATATATACACATTCACAAAATAGTTTTATATACCATATAAACCCTCTATTTGTTCTCTGTTATAAAACATATACACCCTCTCATTTGTACTCCATTATATAAAATATACACACTCTAATTGTACTCTGTTATAAGAAATATACACACTTACAAAATAGCCTTTATAAAAAATATAATCCCTCTATTTATACCCTGATATATGTAAAATAAGCCCTCCATTTATACTCTGTTATAATAAATATACACACCCACTATATAGTGTTTTATAAAAAATATAAACTCTCTATTTTTACTCTGTTATAAAAATATATACACACACACTTTGTACTCTGTTATAAAATATATACGCCCTCTATTTGTACTCTGTTATAAAATATATACACACTCACAAAATAGTCTTTTACAGAAAATATAAACACTCTATTTGTACTCTGTTATAAAATATATACACCCTTTATTTGTACTCTGTTATAAAAAATGTACACACTCACAAAATAACCTTTTATATAAAATAAAAACCCTCAGTTTGTACTGTTATAAAATTATTCACCCTCTGTTTGTACTCTGTTATAAAAAATAAACACCCACTATTTCTACTTTGTTATAAAAAATAAACTCTCTGTTTCTACTCTGTTATAAAAAATATACAAACACACAAATAGTCTTTTATATAATATTTAACTATCAATTTGTACTCTGCTATTAAAAAACATACACCACCTATTTGTAGTCTGTGATGAAAAAATACACATTCACAATATAGTCTTTTATAATAAATATAAAAACTCTGTCTCTACACTGCTATAAAAATATACACCCCTATGTTTACTCTGTTATTAAAAATATACACCCTCTATTTGTACTCTGTTATAAAAAATATACACACTCAAAATATAGTCTTTTATGAAAAATATAAATCCTGTATTTGTACTCTGTTATAAAAATATACAACCTACATATGTACTCTGTGATAAAATATATACACCCAATATTTTTATTCTGTTATAAAAAATATACACACTCACAAAATAGTTTTATATACAATATAAACCTTCTATTTGTTCTCTGTTATAAAAAATGTACACTCTCTATTTGTACTCTGTTATAAAAATATACACCCTCTATTTGTTCTCTGTTATAAAAATATACACACTCAAAAAATAGTCTTTTATAGATAATATAAACACTCTATTTGTACTCTGTTATAAAATATATACACAATCCATTTGTACTCTGTTATAAAAAATATACACACTCACAAATTAGTCTTTTATAAAAAATGTAACCCTCTATTTGTACTCTGTTATAAATATATTTACCCTCTGTTTGTACTCTGTTATGAGAAATATACACCCTCAATTTGGACTCTGTTTTAAAAAATATACACCCTCTATTTGTACTCCATTATAAAAAATAAACACACTCACAATATAGTCTTTCACAAAAAATATAAACCCTATATTTGTACTTTGTTATAAAAAATTTACACCCTCTATTTTTACTCTGTTATAAAATATATGCACCCTCTATTTGTACTGAGTTATAAAATATATACAGTCTAACATAATGGTTTTTTATAAAAAATATACACCCTATATTTGTACTCTGTTATAAAAAATACAAACCCACTAATTGTACTCTGTTATAAAAAATATACACCCCTCAGAAAATAGTGTTTTACAAAAAATGTAAATCCTTTTATTTGTACTCTCTTATAAAAAATATACACCCTGTCTTTGTACTCTCTTGTAAAAAAACTTAAACACTCACAAATTAGTTTTTTATAAAAAATGTAAACCCTCTATTTTACTCTGCTTTAAAAAAGTTTACACCCTCTATTTGTATGCTGTTATAAAAAAGTATACACACTCACAAAATAGTGTTTTATAAAAATATAAACCATCTATTTATAACAGAGTACAAATAGAGGCTGTATATTTCTTATAACAGAGTACAAATAGCAGGTTTATACTTTATATAAAAGACTATTTTGTGTGTGTGTATATTTTTTATAACAGAATAAAAATTGAGGGTGTATATATTTTAAAACAAATTAAAAATAGAGGGTCTGTACTTTTTATTACAGGGTACAAATAGAGGGTTTATATTTTTTATAAAAGCATACTTGGTGAGTGTGTATATTTTTTGCAACAGAGTAAAATTACAGGTTGTATATTGCTTATAACAGAGTACACATAGTGGGTGTATATTTTCTATAACAAGGTACAAATAGAGGGTGTGTATTTTTTATAAGAGAATACACTTAGAGGATTTATATATTTTATAATACAATTTTGTGACTGTGTATTTTTTTATAACAGAGTACAAAGGGGCTTTATATTTTGTATAAAAGACTTTTTTTGAGTGTGTATATTTTTATAACAGAGTGCAAATAGAAGATGTATATTTTATATTAGAGACTACAAAGAGAGGGTTTATATTTCTAATAAAAGACTATTTTGTGAGTGGGTAAATTATTTAAAACCGAATACAAATAGAGGGTGTATATTTTTTATAACAGAGTAGAAATACAGGGTTTATTTTATTTATAAAACACAATTTAGTGAGTGTCTATATTTTTTATAACAGAGTACATTGGAGGCTGTATATTTTTTCAAACAGAGTAAAATTGGAGGGATTATATTTATTGTAAATGACTATTTTGTGAGTGTGTGTATTTTTTATAACAGAGTACAAATTGAGGGTGTATAATTTTTATAACAGAGTACAAATAGATTGTTTATATTTTTTATAAAAACTAGTTTGTGAGTGTGCATATTTTTTTAACAGAGTAAAAAGAGAGGCTGTATATTTTTATAACAGAGTACAAATATGGGCTTTATATTTTTTATAAAGAGTATTTGGTGAGAGTGTATATTTTTTCAAAAATAGTAAAAATCGAGTGTGTATATTTTTTATAACTGAGTACAAATAGAGGGTGTATATTTGTTATAACAGAGTAGAAATAGAAGCTCTATGTTTTATATAACATAGTATAAATAGAGGTTGAATATATTTTATAAAAGACTATTTTGTGATTGTGTGTTTTTCTTTATAACAGAGTCCAATTATAAGAGTATATATTTTACAACAGAGTAAAAATCGAGGGTCTATACTTTTTATAACAGAGTACAAATAGAGGGTTTATATTTTCTATAAAAGACTAGTTTGTGAGTGTGTATATATTTTATAACAGAGTGCAAATAGAGGGTGTATATTTTATAAAGGAGTAGAAATAGGGGATTTTTATTAGTTATAAAACACTATGAGTCTGTATATTTTTCAAAACAGACTACAAATAGAGCGTGCATATTTTTATAATAGAGTACAAATAGTTGGATAATATTTTATATAAAAGACTAATTTGTAATGCTGTATATTTATTATAACAGAGTAAAATTAGAGGGTGAAATTTTTTATAACAGAGTACAAATAGAGGGTGTCTGTTTTTTCTAACTGTGTACAATTAGAGGGCTTATATTTATTGTAAAAGACCATTTTGTGAGTGTGTATATATTTATAACAGTGTAAAAATAGAGGGTGTATATATTTTATAACAGAATACAAATAGAGAGTGTATATTTTTTATAACGAAGTGCAAATAGAGGGTGTATATTTTCTATAACAGATTAAAAATTGAGGGTGTATATTTTTTTATAAAAGACTATATTTTGAGTGTGTATTTTATTTTATAACAGAGTACAAATTCAGGGTGTAAATATTTTATAACAGAATACAAATTGAGGGTTTATATTTTTATAATACACTGTTTTCTGAGTGTGCACATTTTTGCAACAGAGTACAAAGAGATGGTTTATATTTTTTATAAAACACTATTTTGTGAGTGTGTATATTTTTTTATAACAGAGTACAAATAGAGTGTGTATATTTTTTAAAGCAGAGTACAAATAGAGGGTTTACATTTTTTATAAAAGACTAAATTGTGAGTGTTTATATTTTTTATAAGAGAGTACAAACAGAGGGTGTATATATTTTATAAGAGAGTACAAATAGAGGGTTTACATTTTTTGTAAAACACTATTTTGTGAGGGTGTATATTTTTTATAACAGAGTACAATTAGTGGGTTTATATTTTTTATAACAGAGTACAAATATAGGGTGTATATTATTTATAAAAGACTGTTATGTTAGACTGTATATATTTTATAACTCAGTACAAAGAGAGGGTGCATATTTTTTTATAACAGAGTAAAAATAGAGCGTGTAAATTTTTTATAACAAAGTACAAATATAGGGTTTATACCTTTTTGTAAAAGACTATATGGTGAATGTGTTTATTTTTTATAATGGAGTACAAATAGAGGGTGTATATTTTTTAGAACAGAGTCAAAATTGAGGGTGTATATTTCTCATAACAGAGTATAAACAGAGGGTGAATATATTTATAATAGAGTACAAATAGAAGGTTACATTTTTTATAAAAGAATAATTTGTGAGTGTGTATATTTTTTATAACAGAGTACAAATGGAGGGTGTATATATTTTATAACAGAGTACAAATAGAGTGTTTATATTATCTATTAAAGACCATTTTTTGAGTGTGTATATTTATATATATTTTTTTTTTGGTATTTTTTTATTGCATTTTAGGTTTGGGGGTACATGTGAAGAACATGGAAGATTGTTGCATAGGTACACACATGGCAGTGTGATTTGCTGCCTTCCTCCCCCATCACCTATATCTGGCATTTCTCCCCATGCTATCCCTCCCCATCTCCCCCACCCCCCCCACTATCCCTCCCCTCTGAATGAACAACGGAGCTCACAGCTCAGCACTTGAGCTCCTATAAAGGAAACTCTGTCTCCTCAAGCAGCTCCCTGATCCCCCGCATATCCAACGAGTCACCTCACAAAAGAGTGCTCAGACGGACATCTGGCGGGTATTCTTCTGGGACAAAGATAGCAGAAGAAGAGACTGGCAACAACCGTTACTGTTCTGCAGCTGCTGCAGGTGATCCCCCAGGCAAGCAGGGCTGGGAGTGGACCTCAGCAGTCCTACAGCAGAGGGGTCAGACTGTTAGAAGGAAAACTAAGAAACAGAAATAAATAACTTCATCATCAACAAACGGGACATCCACTGAGAGACCCCATCTGAAAATCACCAACCACAAAGACCACACATAGATAAATCCACAAAGATGGGAAGAAACCAGCGCAAAAAGGAGGTAAACACCCGAAACCAGAACGCCTCTCCTCCTACAAGGGATCACAACTCCTCACCAGCGTGTGTATTTTTTATAAAAGAGTACAAATAGAGGGTGCATATATTCCATAACAGAGTACAAATAGAGAGTGTATGTGTTTTATAACAGAGTAGAGATACAGGGCATATATTTTTTATAAAAGACTATATTGTTAAGGTTTTCTTTCTTTATAACAGAGTACATATAGAGGGTGTATATTTTTTATATGAGAGTACAAATAGAGGGTTTATATTTTTTATACAAGACAATTATTTGAGTGTGTATATTTTTTTACCAGAGTAAAATTTGAGGGTGTATATTTTTTGTAATGGAGTACAAATACTGGGTTTATATTTTTAATAAAAACAACTGTGTAAGTGTGTGTATTTTTTATAACAGTACAAATAGAGGGTGTATATTTTTTATATCAGAGTACAAATTGTGGGTGTGTGTTTTTTATAACAGAGTAAAAATATAGGGTGTATATTTTTGTATAAGAGAGTACAAATAGAGGGCTTATATTGTTTATGAAAGACTAATTTTTAGAGTGTATATTTTTTATCACTGAGTACAAATAGAGGGTGTACATATTTTATAACAGAGTACAATTAGAGGGATAACATTTTTTATAAAATACTATTTTGTGAGTGTGTGTATTTTTTATAAGAGTAAATATAGAGGGTGTATATTTTTCCTACAGAGTACAAATACAGGGCGTATATTTTTATTACAGAGTACAGATAGAGGGTTTATATATTTGGTAAAAGACTACTTTCTGCGTGTGTATAATTTTTATAACAGAGTAAAAATAGAGGGTGTATATTTTTAATAAAAGAGTATATTTAAGTGTGTATATTTCTAATAACAGAGTATAGATAGAGGTTGCATATTTTTATGACAAGAGTACAAATAGAGGGTTTATATTTTTTATAAAGATACTTTGCAAGTTTGTGTATTTTTATAACAGAGTACAAGTAGATGGTTTATATGTTTTAAAACATAATACAAATAGAGGGTGTATTTTTTTATATCAGAGTAAAAATAGAGGGTTCATATTTTTAATAAAAGACTATTTAGTGAGTATAGCAGAGTGGAAATAGAAGGTGAATTTATTTTAAAAAAGAGTAGAAGTAGAGGGTGTGTATTTTTTATAACAGACTATTTTGTGAGAGTGTGTATTTTGTATAACAGAGTAAAAGGAGAGTGTGTATATATTTTATAACAGAGTACCAATAGAGGGTGTATATTTTTTATAAGAGAGTACAAATAGAGGGTGTATTTATTTTAAAACAGAGTAAAAGTAGAGGGTGTATACTTTTTATAACAGAATAAAAATAGAGGGTGTATATTTTTTAAAACACAGTATAAATAGAGGGTGTATATTTTTTGTAACAGAGTGGAAATAGAGAGGTGCATATATTTTAAAATAGAACCAACATAGGGTGTGTATTTTTCATAAGAGACAGTTTTGGGCATGTGTTTCTTTTGCATAACAGAGTAAAAATAGAGGGTGTATATTTTTCATAACAGTACAAATTGAGGGGTGTATATTTTTTATTGCACAGTAGAAATAGAAGGGGGTATTTTTTTGAAAACAGAGTACAAAGAGAGAGTGTTTTTTTTTTTAACAGTGTAAAATTAGAGGGTGTATATTTTTAGTTACAGAGTACAAACAGAAGGTGTATATTTTTATAACAGAGTAAAAATAGAATGTATATATTTTTATAACATAGTAGAAATAGAGGGTGTATATTTTTTATAACAGAGTATAAATTGAGGGTGTATTTATTTCAAAACTGAGTACATGTAGAGCGTGTATATTTTATTTAACAGAATATTTTATGAGTGTGAGTATTTTGTATAACAGAGTAAAAATAGATTGTGTATATTTCTTATAACAGAGTACAAAATGGTGGTGTATATTTTTACAGCAGAGTAAAAATAGAGGGTATATATATTTATAACTGAGTAGACATTGAGGGTGTATATTTCTTTATAGCAGAGTGGAATTACAGGGTGTATTTATTTTAAAAAGAGTAGAAGTAGAGGGTGTGTATTTTATATAACAGACTATTTTTGTGAGTGTGTGTATTTCATAAAACAGAGTAAAAATAGAGGGTGTATATTTTTAGTTACAGAGTACAAACAGAAGGTGTATATTTTTATAACAGAGTAAAAATAGAATGTATATATTTTTTATAACATAGTAGAAATAGAGGGTGTATATTTTTTATATGAGGGTAAAAATAGAGGGTGTATAATTTTTATGACAGAGTAAAATAATAGCATATATATTTTTTCTAACAGAGTAGAAATAGACGGTGTATAGTTTTATAACAGAGAGGAAATAGAGGGTGTATTTATTTTAAAACAGAGTAGAAATAGAGGGTGTATGTTTTTTATAAAGACTATACTGCGAGTGTGTGTATTTTGTATAACACAGTAAAAATAGAGGGTGTATATTTTTAATAACAGAGCAGAAACAGTGGGTGTATATTTTTTATAACTGAGTAAAAATAGAGCGTGTATGTTTTTTATTACAGAGTCGAAATAGAAGGGGTATATTTTTTATAACAGCGTCCAAAGGAGGGTGTATGTTTTTATGACAGAGTAAAAATAGAGGGTGTATATTTTTTATTACACAGTATAAATAGATTGTGCATGGTTTTTATAACACATTAAAAATTGAATGTATATATTTTTTACAACAGTAGAAATAGAGGGATTATATTTTTTATAACGGAGTAGAAATAGTTGGAGTATTTATTTTAAAACAGAGCACAAGTAGAGGGTGTATATTTTTTACAACAGACTATTTTGTGAGTGTGCATTTTGTATAACAGAGTAAAAATACAGGATGTATATTTTTTAAAACAGAGAAAAAATAGAAGGTGTATATTTTTTATAACTGAGTAAAAATAGAGGGTATATATTTTTTATAACAGATAAGAAATAGAGGGTGTATTTATTTTAAAACAGAGTACAAGTAGATGGTGTTTATTTTTTATAAAAGACTATTTTCTGAGTGTGTGTATTTTGTATAAGAGAGTAAAAATAGAGGGTTTATATTTTTTATAACAGAGTACAATTAAAGGATGTATAGTTTTTATTATAGAGAATAAATAGAAGTGGTATATTTTTTATAACAGAGTGAAAATAGAGGGTATATATTTTCTATTACAGAGAACAAATAGAACATGTATATATTTTATATATATTTTTTTTTATTGCATTTTAGGTTTGGGGGTACATGTGAAGAACATGGAAGATTGTTGCATAGGTACACACATGGCAGTGTGATTTGCTGCCTTCCTCCCCATCACCTATATCTGGCATTTCTCCCCATGCTATCCCTCCCCAACTCCCCCACCCCCCACTATCCCTCCCTTTTTCCCCCCGACAGACCCCAGTGTGTGATACTCCCCTCCCTGTGTCCATGTGTTCCCATTGTTCAACACCCGCCTATGAGTGAGAACATGCGGTGTTTGATTTTCTGTTCTTGTGTCAGTTTGCTGAGAATGATGGTTTCCAGGTTCATCCATGTCCCTACAAAGGACACGAACTCATCGTTTTTGATGGCTGCATAATATTCCATGGTGTATATGTGCCACATTTTCCCTGTCCAGTCTATCATCGATGGGCATTTGGGTTGGTTCCAGGTCTTTGCTATTGTAAACTGTGCTGCAATGAACATTCGTGTGCATGTGTCCTTATAGTAGAACGATTTATAGTCTTTTGGATATATACCCAGTAATGGGATTGCTGGATCAAATGGAATTTCTATTTCTAGGTCCTTGAGGAATCGCCACACCGTCTTCCACAATGGTTGAACTAATTTACACTCCCACCAACAGTGTAAAAGCGTTCCTATTTCTCCACATCCTCTCCAGCATCTGTTGTCTCCAGATTTCTTAATGATCGCCATTCTAACTGGCGTGAGATGGTATCTCAATATAGTTTTGATTTGCATTTCTCTAATGACCAGTGATGATGAGCATTTTTTCATATGTTTGTTGGCTTCATGTATGTCTTCTTTTGTAAAGTGTCTGTTCATATCCTTCACCCACTTTTAGAATGGGCTTGTTTGTTTTTTCTTGTAAATCTGTTTCAGTTCTTTGTAGATTCTGGTTATGAGCCCTTTGTCAGATGGGTAGACTGCAAAAATTTTTTCCCATTCTGTTGGTTGCCCAATTCACTCTAATGACTGTTTCTTTTGCTGTGCAGAAGCTGTGGAGTTTGATTAGGTCCCATTTGTCTATTTTGGCTTTTGTTGCCACTGCTTTTGGTGTTTTGGTCATGAAGTCCTTGCCTACACCTATGTCCTGAATGGTTTTGCCTAGATTTTCTTCTAGGGTTTTTATGGTGTTAGGTCTTATGTTTAAGTCTTTAATCCATCTGGAGTTAATTTTAGTGTAAGGTGTCAGGAAGGGGTCCAGCTTCTGCTTTCTGCACATGACTAGCCAGTTTTCCCAACACCATTTATTAAACAGGGACTCGCTTCCACATTGTTTGTTTTTGTCAGGTTTGTCAAAGATCAGGTGGTTGTAGATGTGTTGTGTTGCGTAGGAGGTCTCTGTCCTGTTCCATTGGTCTATATCTCTGTTTTGGTACCAGTACCATGCTGTTTTGATTACTGTAGCTTTGTAGTATAATTTGAAGTGCGGGAGTGTGATGCCTCCAGCTTTGTTCTTTTTGCTTAGAATTGACTTGGCTATGCGGCTCTGTTTTGGTTCCATATGAAGTTTAAGGTGGTTTTTCCAGTTCTTAAAAGAAGGTCATTGGTAGCTTGATAGGGATAGCGTTGAATCTGTAAATTACTTTGGGCAGTATGGCCATTTTGACAATATTGATTCTTCCTAGCCATGAACATGGAATATTTCTCCATCTGTTTGTGTCCTCTCTTATTTCATTGAGCAGTGGTTTGTAGTTCTCCTTGAAGAGGTCCTTTACGTTCCTTGTTAGTTGTATTCCTAGGTATTTTATTCTCTTTGTAGCGATTGTGAATGGCAGTTGGTTCTTGATTTGGCTGTCTTTAAGTCTGTTATTGGTGTATAGGAATGCTTGTGATTTTTGCACATTGATTTTATATCCTGAGACTTTGCTGAAGTTGCTTATGAGTTTCAGGAGATTTTGGGCTGAGACGATGGGGTCTTCTAGATATACAATCATGTCGTCTGCAAATAAAGACAATTTGACTTCCTCCTTTCCTATTTGAATACCCTTTATTTCTTTTTCTTGCCTAGATTGCTCTGGCTAGAACTTCTAGTACTATATTGAATAGGAGTGGTGAGAGAGGACATCCTTGTCTAGTGCCAGATTTCAAAGGGAATGCTTCTAGTTTTTGCCCATTCAGTATGATATTGGCTGTTGGTTTGTCGTAAATAGCTTTTATCATTTTGAGATACGTTCCATCAATACCTAGTTTATTGAGAGTTTTTAGCATAAAGGGCTGTTGAATTTTGTCAAAGGCCTTCTCTGCATCAATTGAGATAATCATGTGGTTTTTGTCTTAGGTTCTGTTTATGTGGTGGGTTATGTTTATAGATTTTGCGTATGATGAACCAGCCTTGCATCCCCGGGATGAAGCCTACTTGATCATGGTGGATAAGCTTTTTGATGTGCTGTTGCAATCGGTTTGCCAGTATTTTATTGAAGTTTTTTGCATCTATGTTCATCATGGATATTGGCCTGAAGTTTTCTTTTCTTGCTGAGTCTCTGCCAGGTTTTGGTATCAGGAGTGATGTTGGTCTCATAAAATGATTTAGGAAGGATTCCCTCTCTTTGGATTGTTTGG